>OY728167.1:126767479-131767479 GCA_963277665.1 Viscum album | reverse complement strand
CTCAATTAGTATCTAAGGGATATAGAGATGAGTCTATACTGTTTTACTTTTCCTTACATCGCAATGATTTGCAGATCCGCACTGTTACATGCCATAGTTGTTTCTTCTGATCTATAGAGGTTTATTTTTGGTACATTCAATGCTACAACCATTATTCATGCACTGTGGTGGTCTTGTTCCAATACACCTATGCACCTTAGTGGTTATTTAATGATTCCTAGTGCCTGATTTAGTGCATCTCTATGTTGTAGTGTCATGATTACAATGTCGATCCTCCCTAGTTTGTAGTCTTCGTTAATTTTTGTTGTTTTGAGTGCGACATTCACCTTTTCCAACCAAACATGAGACCCAATTTTATGGAGATCGAATTGGGGTAATAAGTTTTTATATCCTTTTCTTTTTTTATTTTCCTTTCTTTAGAACCCATTTCATGTGTTTGAAACTACTTTTACAAATCTTTGGAGTGTGAGGCATTGTGGTTGGAGTGAAACAAGATTTGGGTGGGGAAACCCATAACGAAACTTTATGTCGACATTGAAATCCTTGATGTATGGATTTAAAAACCTTTGGCAGATATTGTTCATACATTTTTCTAAGATATTTTTTTTGATATCATACATTATTGGTGTCCTTGATTATGATAGTAGGTTGGTGTGTGCATAGCCTAAGAGAACAAAATATGATACATATTCAAATGAGTATGTTATTAGCTTGTATGTTAATGTTTTATGTTGTTCACATGTGTTGTATGTTGATACCTTTTGTCATGATTATATCCTATTTTACAAGTTTTTTATTTCTTGTTTTGTGTTCGTTTAGAGGTGTTGTTCTTAGTGCCTAATGAAAGTGGCTCATCGTGACATTTTTATCTGCTAGAGAGGGAGTGCACTAGACATGAAATGATGGAAATGATGGACCTAATTATGTTGTTGGGATACACTTATCCCTATTTAATTTCATGTGACACACTCAATATCTATAAAATTCTAAGGATCATGTTACTCGATACCCATTGGATGTCGAGTATCATGATCACTCAATTCCTATTGAATTCATCAAACCAGAATCACCTGATACATAGTGGATAATGAGTATTATAAACACATTATGTTGAGTAGTGTGATTACTAGACTCATGGATATTTCATGATTTCACTTGATATCATTACATTCATTCCCACAAGGATATGAAGTATGTATGACAAGGCCTTATGGTGTATTGGTTATCACACGAGTGCGGGATTTTTTATTGTTTTGTTGCTTGAAATTTTATTGCTTCTTTATATCATAAACATGTTTACATGATAACATTTTTTAAAGATCAATTTTTAGTTTCCTACTAGGTTATATTACTCACACCCTATATGGTCCTCTTGATTCATGTGAAGCCATCATATATAGGTATCTGAGTAAGGGGAAGAGGCCCATGGTAGATGTTTGATCCATGAATCATTGATATTAAGGTGAGAGTAGGGAAAAATTTAGGGTTTACCATAGTTTAATTTATTTAATTACCTATGGTGATTTTATAATATAGTTTGGCCTATAACTTTGGGAGATACATATTTTTGTTTGATATGTATTCCATATATTTGTTTCTTCATGATTACTCTGATACTAAATTATATATTGTTTATTATTATTTTATCGATGGAATTATAAAAATGTATAGTCTCGTCATTTATAGATTTAGACCCTCTTAGATATTTGAAAACCACTTTCATATGGGGAGGTATACATGAGGTCATGTGGCACTCCAGTTTGGATTCAGTTGTTCGAGAAGGGGAGTTACATGAAACTACCCAATCCACACTCTTGTTGTTACAGTTTTCTCAAAAGATCGACCCAAGGGTATTCAAGAAGATATCCAAAATATGTTATTAATGTCAGATTGAAGACTGTTCTTTGTAGAAAAATGAGCACAATTTTTGTTTGTTGTTAATCCTCTTATGGATGATCTGGGAGATTACATGGAAAGGGGTCATACAGTTCAAGATGAAACTAGTTTTAAAGGTGACGTTGTTTGCCAGTGATTTCCAAATTTTTGCGTCCAAAATTTGGAAAATGGAAAGCACTGTGAAAATTGGTTCTTCTTGGAGGCATTATGAAAATATGTAAAAGGAAGGAGTTTCAAAGATATGGGATTCATTATTGGTGTTTTTCAATGTTTTAATGAATAAGGATGGTTTGCTACATGATTATGAGAGTTTGATCTTTGAGAATTGTGGATGGTGTTCTTCTAGAATAAAAATTTCATTTATATAAAAATTTCATGGTTTTAATGAATACTGGCATGAGGATTTTGAAGAAATGAAGCTCTGCGATCTGAGATGATGTTTCTTTGCAGTAAGGACGAGCTCTGCGAAAAGGAAATTTTAGTGGAGCTTTGCGAGATGGAGGATGTTATGAAGAGATGTTTTGATTGATCTTGATTTCATTCCATAATAATCATAGCTCCGTGTTTGACCATTCATATAAATAAGAGGCCACCAGTCTTCATTCTGCATGATTTTGAAGAGAGAAGATATGGGATTGCTTTGATTTTGTGAAGCAAGGGGTGCCCCACAAAGAAGATTGTTCTATATCAGCTTGATATTCCCAAAGATACATTTTATGTCTTGAATGATTCCAATGCATCTATGTTACAAGATATTAATGAATATGGGGGATACAATGTTGTCTTAGTGAACTTCATGAAGTGGGTTGCTCTGTGAGGTAGTGTGCTCAGTGAAGGGTTGTGCTCTTTGAGGCCGGGAGCTCTATGAAGGGTTGAGATTTGCGAAGGGGCTTTGTGAAGGGTTGTTTTGAGTTTCAGTGTTGAGTGGTCAGGGCTATCAATGAGCATATACACAAGTCTTTTATGAAATCAGTGTCTCATGATGGATAGAGATAAACACTTCAGTGCTAATATATTGAATAAAACTTCAACTTAATAAATTGAGTTAGGCCTCTCTCTTAGCACTGATCTAGGGGGAGTATATGGATGTGTTCTGAGGGAAGCAGTGTCCCATACTTGAACTTTTGATAGGGTAGTGTACCTAGAATAGAGTGACTATGACCAAACTCTTATACTCTAAAACTAGTGAAGATTAGTGTTTTTAGGTATGACCAACACACTGTCGGTGCGTGCTCCATGGACATAGTCCTTTACAGTGAACCAATTAAAAGTGATGTGTCATCTCCTTGATTTCATTTTACTAAAAGAGTTAACAAGTTCCTACCAATGTGGGAACTAGATCCACCACTTTAAAAAGAAAATGTTGACTCCCTCATCTGTCCCTCCCATCTCAGCGTGTTCTAGGGTCCTTCACATTTTATCAAAAAGAGGTTATATGTGTTTTTTCAGTCTTATATTGTCACAGGGAATTCATCGAATGTCAGGGGAGTACCCCTCTTCGATAGAAGTAATTTTCATATCTAGAAGAATAGGTTGAGATCTCATCTATGTCCTCTTGGAATGGAAGTACTTTTTCTACTATGTATGGACTATAAGTTACTGATCCAACAGAGCTAGCTATGACTAATGCAGATAGGAAAATTCTTGATGTAGATGATAAAGAGTAGAATTTTATCACCACATCCCATTCTAACCAGATGTACCTAAAGGTGATGAGTTTCACCTCAACAAATTCCTTGTGGGATAAACTTGATAATTTTTATGATGGAGATAGAAAAGTAAAAGAGTAAAAACTATATGTCCAGCACAATTGGTATGAAAAATATGGTGATGCATCTTGATGAGAATATAGACTCTTTATTTAATCAAATTACTGAATTTTTTGGAGAATTCGAGGTCTATGCGACTAAATAAAAGAAATTTATATGGTAAATAAAATATTGATAATAATTCCACCCCTATACAATGCAAAGTTTTCATATCTTGATGAAAGAGATATTTCAAATCTTTCACTGGATGATCTGTTGAGAATCTTGGTGGCATATAAAATGAGAGTCATGTTAGAAGATGATACGACTCGAGTGATCAAGGAAATGGAATTCAAATACCTGGAAAAACTAAAAATTTAAATATATTTTAGTGTTGGATATGATGAGAAAAAATAAATTCTTCCTCCTGTTGCTAAGATGATCCAGAAGGGAAATTGGAAATTTAAAAGGAAGTTACCTTTGGCTTGCTTTAGTTGTGGAAAAGTTGGTCACATTGCCTATCAGTGCTCAAGAAAGTTTGATGATGAAGAAGGAAAAGGTGAACATATTGAGAAGCCATAGAAAAGGATTTTCAAAAAGGGATACTTCAAATCTAGAAAGAAATTACTTAATAATAGTTTTTTCAATGAATTGAAAGACGATGATAATGAATTCTGTGACAAAGAAGAACCATAATTAAAAACTGGAAACCATGATTCAATGATGGGTACCATTGAGAATTCAGAACCATCAATAGATAAAAATAAAGATAAATAGTTGACAACTAATTTTGATCCCATTTTATAACTTACATAAGCTTTCGGTAATCTTTAGAATAAGGGTGGGAGATGCAAAAAGTGGAACTAAATTGTGGAAGAATCGTCAAAATATGTTGATTAGCTTGAAGCTAAAATTGAATCACTGGAAGAACTGGTGAATGTATAGTCATAACTCCATTAAATAATAGATAATGTAGTGTAACTAAATATAATAATTGAATTATAGGAAAAGGTCATCAATGACCTTACCTCGAGACTGGAGGAGATTTTCAAAACTATTGGGTGAATTGAAGAAGAAGTTGTTACTAATAGAAGTATGCTCAAAAGTTAATCAAGATCAAAAGAATCTAATAATAAAATAAAATTTGGTAGGTTCTCAGATGCTGAGCTGTTGGATATGTCAAAATGAGGGTCTGATGGATGTGAAAATATTATTAGCGACTAAAGACCTGCACGCATGGGAAAAATTGAAATCAGTTGTGATGCCGAAACATAAAATGCTGCAAATAAAGTGGACCAGAATAAAGGCTAGATGGAAGTTGATCATGTTGTAAAATCACCAGAAGTTATGAAAAGAGAGCCTTAAATAAAACATAAAGGATAATATAATACTATCCTTGATCTTTCAGGAAGCAGGGAGTCAAATAATTTTCCCAAGGAAGAAGGCTTAAGGACAAATAGAAGTGAGAAGACATTTACTCTTATGAAGTGTTAGTTCTATGGATATCTGGGTCATACTATGTAATATTTCAAAGAGTCATGTGGCTATTTAAATGGGGGAGAGCTATGAGTTCAAAAAAGGAGAAAAAATTCATAAACTACTACTTGAAGAAGAAACAATTTCTATGGATATTGTTTTCATTGTTATAATAATGGCCATAAAGACATTTATTGCAAGCGGAGAAGTGACATGGTCACCTCATACCAAAAATGGAGACAAGTCAAATCTAGTTAATAAGATATTTTTTCTCTTTCAAATAGGTTTTCTCTTGTGTAATATGTTTTAAACTTTTAAGAACCCATGTACATGGAAGATAGAATTGAAAGGCCATCAATGTCCTACACTCAATCCAATTTCTCATGAAAAAAAAAGAATAAAATTGAGAAATCCAACCTTTAAAAGGAATACCTCAATGCTAAAAAATGTAATATCACTTGGATTATTGATAGTGGTTGTTCATCTCATATGATAGGTAATGTAGACTTGTTAGTGAATGTGAAGAGGAGGGTTGATGGTATAGTACTGTTTGGTAATTATGGAGCTCTGAAAATCAAAGGAAGGGGAAGTACTGAACTAGCTAATGTAGAGATAATGAAAACATAAGTTCTTTATTAGGATTTCCTATGTCATAATCTCCTCAACATGAGTCAACCCTCTGACTCGGGACTTATAGATACTTTTAATATGAAAGGCTGCACTATCATGGAAAAGAATGGAAATTCACTTATTAAAGGATGTATAATAGAAGGAAACCTATATTAGGTTGATAGTAAAGAAAACATTTGCTACAAGACTGATGAAGAAGAAAATAACATGTGGCATTAGAGATTGCGGCACATCAATCAGCAAGACAAGGAAAAGTTGTCTAAGATGAAGATAGTCCTCATTATCCCTAATATGAATCGTGAATGAGATAAGACATGTGATTATTTCATGTGAGGGAAACTAGTCTGTAGTTTCTACCATACAAAGAAAAAATAGAATAAAATCTACTTGACCTCATCCATAAAAATGTATGTGGCCTAATAAATTTTACCAGAACACATGGAGGAAGGTACTTATTTCATTTCATAGACGATTACAGTAGAATGGCATGAGTGATAATTATACACAAGAAGCAATATGTTCTTGATTGCAAAAAATCCTATCCACGAATCGCTGATAATGATACTAGATGGAAGATCAAATTCATGTAGTCTGAAAATGGAGTGGAATATATGAACATTGAATTTGAAAATTACCTAGAGAAGCATGGGATACAAAATGAGGTAGCAACTTTGAGAACACCATATCATAATGTAGTTGTTAAGTGCAAGAATCATCATGTAAACAACTTGGGAATAACTATGCTGACTGAGAGTCGTACTCCTTAAATTACTAGAAAGAGGTTGTTTATGCTACAGTGTATATTCAAAATTGAACAGGGTTTTATATGGGTGATGTGAACACACCATATGAATTGTGGCATGTAAGGATGGTCTCTTTGAAATAATTGTTTATTTTCCGAAGTAAAAATTTCATCAGAAACAATGAAGGAAATCCAGGGAAGTATGATGACAATGAAGATGAAAGATTTTTCCTTGGATACTCAATGAACAGCAAATCCTACAAATGTTTCAAGAAGCACTTGGGGTGGAAAGCAGTGATGTCAAGTTCATTGAAAAAAAAACATCAAATGATTTGAGGAATTCATATGATAATGCGATAGAAGATGAGGAAGAATGTGAACATGGAAATAATGAAAATATAGAAATAGAAGAAGGTGTACCAAAATCTCAGGATTCAAATCATGATGTTGACTCAGAAGAAGAATCTGAAGAGGAAACCTTGGCTGGAGAGAATTTAGTTGAATCTCAAAGGAGGAATAAAAGAGAACAAACTGATCAATCCAACATTATTGGGGATTGGGCTACACCCACACAAACAAGGGGAATGAGGAATAATACACAATATGTATTTCTATCTTTTGTGGAACCATCGTCATTTTAAGAAGCTACAAAGGATGAATCATGGATGAAAGACATAGATGAAGATTTAGATCATATTGACAATAACCAGACATGGGACCTAGTAAGGATACCCAAAGATCCCATTGTGATTGGTACCAAGTGGATATTTAAGAACAAATTTGACGAGAATGGAAATTTGGTCAGAAACAAGGTGTGCTAGGTTTGTAAAGGATACTATAAAATCAAAGGCATTTATTTTTAAGATACATTTCATCCAGTAGCAAGACTAGTGTCAATTAGGCTATTTCTTGACATGTCAATCCAATGAGGTTATAATGTATTTCGAATTGACATCATGAAAGCATTATTAAATAGAGTTTCGGAAGAAGAAGTCTACATCGAACAACCCATGGGGTTATTTCTTGGTAATGATGAACTAAAAGTTTAAAAATTAAATAAATCTATCTATGTTATGAAATAGGCACCACATGCATGATACTTAGGGCTGGACTCTTATCTGGGAAATCTTGAGTTCAAAATAGGAGTATTTGATCGCAATCTCCATGTGAAGAATTCTTATAAGGATCATTTCCTGGCATTGGTATAATTTTCAATGTCTATACTTGGTGAACTCACATATGTTTTAGGGTTGTAGGTGATTCTGAATAAGGATAAAAATTTCATTTCCTATGAAAATTATGATAGAAAGCTACTTAAGAAATTCAATATGCAAGATTTCATAAAAATGGAAACTCTCATTGAGGTTGGAACAATACTCAGAAAGCATGATGATGGGACATATATAGATCCCACAATGTTTGGGAGAATCATTGGAAGCCTGTTGTACATGACAGTGACAGAAATAGATATTGTCTTTGCAACATGCTTAGCGGCCCACTTTCAGAGTAATCCAAATTAGGAACACATGGGGGATGTGAAAATAATCATGAGGTATATTCAAGGTACTCCTAGTTATGGGTTCTAATTTGCTGCAGGAATAGATAGTGAACATTCATCATTTTATGATGCGGACTGGGCAGGAGATTTAGTGGAAAGAAAGTCCACCAGTGTGGGAGCATTCTATTTTGGGAATAAATTTGTGGGATGGTTGAGTAGGAAACAAGAAATTACATCACATAGTACTACTAACGTTGAATATATCTCCACTACCATGGTGTTTACACAATTACTTTTGATGAAGCTACAACAGACTGACATAGGTTATGAGGTGAAACAACCAATGGTGATTTACTATGATAAAAAGAGTGAAATTGATCTTACGAAGAATGTGGTTCAGAATTCTCATACAAAGCATATTGAGATCAGATATCACTTCATTAGGGAAAAATTTGAAGAAGGTATGATCAAAATGGACCATGTGGGAACTGACGAGAAAGTGGCTGACACTATGACCAAGACACTGTTATTGTCTATGATTGAGAAACATCGGTTGAACCTCGGTGTTCAGCCTCCTACCAGTGAAAATGTAGGTTACGATATTCCCCACTCCCTAGTTGTTTTAACTGTAGTGAGTCTATTTATGGAAATGATATAGGTTTATGGGGGAGATATGATTTAGGGGGAGTGTGTTTATTTACTCTACAATTCATGATTTAGTTCATTAGGTTTATTACCAAAGGGGGAGAATAGATAAATTTAATGGAGAGTGTTATGTTTCCTTCAGATACAGGGAACATGGAGAACAGAAAAATCCATAAATGAAACTATAGGTGAGAAAATAGAAGAATGAGAACTCATTTCATGTCTTATATCTTATTTTCTACATAGACCACTACTGATGCAGACAGAGAGTGATGGCTGATTTGTTTCATGATGTTTTGGGTTTTGATCATGGTTGGTACCTCAGGGAATTTATCTGGAGATTGAAAACAATCCCATATGAGGATATTATTGGAACTGACGTTGTTATTTGCTGAAAAAGGACCATGGTTTGTGTTTTTTGTCGATCTTGTCATGGATGATCATAGAGATTGCAAGGAAAGGGGTCATATAGATCAAGAAAAAAAATAGTTTTGAAGGTGAAATCATTTCCCAAGTATTTCCATATTTTTTCATCCAATATTTGGAGAATGGATATCATTGGGAATAGTGGATCTTCTTGGAGGCCTTATGAAAATTGGGCAAAGACATGAGTTTCACAGAGACGGGCTTCTTGATTGGTGATTCACAAGGTTCTAAATAACTGAGATGGCATGATCTGTGATTACAAGAGTTTGATATTTGAGCTTCATGAAAGGTATTCTTCTAGAATCAACATTTCAATTTTATGGAAAATGATTTTTTTTGTGAAGACTGGCATGAGGATTTTGAAGAAATGGAGCTCTGTGATTTGAGAAGGTGTTTCATTGCGATTATGATGAGATCTACGAACATGAAATTTCAGCTAAGCTTTGAGAGATGGAGGAAGCACCACAAATAAGTTTTGACCGATCTAGATTTCATGCTTGAAGAAGTGGAGCTCCGCATTTGACCATTCCTATAAATAAGAGTCCAACCCTCTTCATTTCGCATGATTTTGAAGAGATAAAATCTGGGATCTCTTTGATTTCATGAAGCAAGGGGTTCTCTGAGAAGTAGGTTGTTCTATGTGAGATTGAGCTTCAAGGAGATAATTTTAATGTCTTGAATGATGTATATGCTTCTAATTCAGGAGAGATTCGTGAAGATGTGATTTTTGTTGTTGGCTCAGTGAGCTTCAAGAAGTAGTTTGCTCTGCGAGGCAGTGAGCTCCGTGAAGGGTTGTGCTCTGCGAGGCAGAGAGCTCTATAAAGGGTTGAGATTTGTGAAGGGGATTTATGAAAGGTTGTTTTCAGTATCACTGTTGAGTGGTTAGGGATTTCAGGGAGAATCTACTGAGGTCTTTGATGCATAAAGTTTCTCATGTTGGATAGACACAAAGATTTCAATGCCAATCTATTGAAGCAACCTTGAATTCAATATATTGAGTTATACCTCTCTCATAGCAGTGATCTAGGGGTTGTTTATTGAAGTCTTCTAAAGGAAGCATTGTGCCATCCATAAAATATTTTAAGGGCAGTGTTCCTAGAACAAAGTGATTGTGACCGAACTCTTGTACTCCATAATTGGTGAAGTTAGAGGATTTATGTACGACCGACACACTATTGGCATATTCTCCTTAGACGTATCACTTTGTGGGGAACAAAGTAAAAGTGATGTGTCATATCCATCCTTTCATTTGACTGATAGATTTAATAAGTTCCTACCAACGTGAGAACAGGATCCACAAGTTTAAAAAGAAAAAGTTGACTCCCTGATTAACCCCTCCCCTCTCAGGGTGTTTTAGGGTCCTTCACTTACGATGAGGTAATCATCTTCTCCAAAATGGTATTATATTTATTTATTATTTTATGTTACATCCTAGTCCAGTTCACTCTATGAATAGTGAAAAGACCATTTTATTACATAACCTCCAAGGAAACTCATCATATGATAGAAATTTCCAACTAATAGTTGGGTGATAGGTTGGAATTGTGTGTAGAATATATACCCAATCTGAGTACATAATCAAACATAAATATCTAATAATAATATACATTATATTATATATAAGAATAAATAAATTGAATCATGATATAATACATTCAAATATGAAATATAGATATGAAAAATCTGGCTCACATTAAACAAATAATATCACACTCAATCAATAAAATTTTAAAAATATATATCTAAAAATAGGTAAATACAGCTCTAATACAATAACCAATCCATGCCATATTCTCATTCTATATGAATCTCAAGTAGCACCAATCAATCATATGAGTCGACAAGAGCAGCTCTACTCACCCATGAAATGCTAAGCCACCCACCCATTTGTTGAAAATCCATTCTCAAACTAAAACAAGACATAAGCTCTAGAAAAACCATGAGGTTCACATTTAGAGAGTGAGAAATTAATCTCAATAGGATACATCCAACAATGAACTTATAAACATCTATCATATGGGAATTCTCATGAAATATTCCCATCCCAGTTGGGCATAACTGGAATAAAAATAAATAATAAAAACTAACTTTGATCCTTGGCCGCATGACCCTGATCGAATATACCAACATCAGCCAGTTCATGGGTGTCTATAATAAAGTCTCGACGACCATTCCTACCCACTCACATGTGAGCAGCAAATCTATTGAAGCCACACCATATCAACATTACATCAGAAAACCATCCCATGTTAATAAAAACACTGGGCTCCAGGTCCATGGTAGCTCCATCCCATGAAAGTCAATGGTTCATATAGACCCAAATCATTGTAGCCATAACCATTTATCCCATGGATCCATGGACCCATCTAGTGGAAGTCCAAGTATCTAACTCCAAATCCATGACAACCATGACCATATATCCCATAGCTCTAAAGACCTATCCCATGGTAGTTAATTGGCCCAACTCCAAATATGTGGAAGCCTTAACCATATATCCCATGGATTTAGGGATCCATTAGCTTGTCGTTGATTCATATAACTGTAATCCTATGAGTTTCGTAACTATCATCTTCAAGAATTTTGGGACTCATGTTGTGATAGTTCGTGTATCCAGCCCCAAATCCATGACAACTATAACCATATATCCCACTGCTCTAGGTAACCATATCTTAGTAGTTATTCCATGTCTATCCAAATATATGGTAGCCATAATAATAATATCCATTTCTCTATGGACCTATAACATATTATTCATGAATCTAAAAAAAGATAAATAGAATCTAAAACCATATTTTTCAATTCAATGTGGTCCCATCCTAAGGTAATCCATGAGCCCTACTCTAAATCCACGGATACGATAACCATAATCTTCATGGAACTAGAGAACCATCGCGAGGTATCATGTATGTCTGGCTCTAAATCCATGAAATCCATGACCATACCTATGGTCCAACTCCATGTAATCTCCATCACTATGTTCCTATTCCACGGAATCTCCCATCCATGAATACATCACCAAATTATGGAAGAGTAACCAAATCATTTTAATCCCAAAGGAATCAACCATGTTCAAAAAAAAAAATGAATGAACATTAAGGTTTGGCCAAACACCCACACCCATAACCATTATCCCAGCCCCATCAGGCATATACATTAGTTTGGGTACAATGTGACATCCGCAATGATATCTACCCAAACACAGGCACCTTCTCAGGTTCGGTGAAACAATAGAGACGCCATGGGGTCCCCTAGGTGAGATCATAATTAGATAAATACTTGTAGGGATCCCCAAAATCAGTAGGAAAGTGGAATAATCCCTGTTGGGATCCTCTGGATCATTATATAAATAGAGGCATCCCTCTTGGGATCCTCATTCCCAACTAGTTTCTCATGTTAATTTCCATATCCAGAGTGTAAGATATCTCGTAACCCAGCCATTATCATCTTATGAACTCTCAAAATAATAGGGAAAATCTCATTAAATAGATTTTCTCAAGCCCATACCGTATATAATTCATCATAGGTTGACATGAAACCCCAACCTATAGGCCTCCTCTAGTCATAAAAAAGTCCCACAAACCATGGGATAGACTTAGGCCTTCAGAATCCATGGGCCATAGAATTCCTATGCAAATTACACTTATCATAATCCTGAAACATAATATGGTAAAAGAACACATATCCCATAGGATACCTCTGAATCCATTTACTAGAGGAAGAACCTCTTACATAGTTTTCTCAGCATGAATCACCTCATAGAAGTCCTGAAAACAACCCGAGCATTCCTCAATCATGGTCTACATGAGAAAAATACTAATAATGGACACCTCTTATTTCCAGTTATAGTAATGGGATGAAAATATCCCAAAACTCATATTGGTTACTAAGGAACAATACATGATGTGTACCTCATGTACAGTTTGTGTACTCCAAAATCATTACAATGGATATATATACTTCTACACACACTAGGAACACCCAGGGTCTGCCTATGTCTTAATAAATGGAATGGTTACTCTTAGGGTCTATTAATGTACTACATCATGACCACATCCCACTCATATGGGGTGTCTGTCTATGTTATCAGCCACATGTCGATCTACCACTACACACCGCATAATCAAACTACTCATCATGTATTCCCAATCAAATCCATATTCCCCTATCAGTAAGATCACATAGCTTGTGTCCTTCAAGAAACACACCAAGTGATTTATTAATCAGATTGGGAAACCCATACCATACACCCCAAACCCATGTATTCCACAAATATTTATAGGTGGACACTTAGGGGGTCCTTAAGTCAGTGGTGTGTGGTCATAGAGTGAAATCACATTGGCTTGTCAACCATGAGAAAGACACATCTAGTGACTTGATTACATAGAATTTCATTCCATGATATTTGAAAAAACACCATACAGGTTGTTACTGGAACATTAAATTACCAAACCCAAGAAATTATAACCCAATAGGGGTTTCTACCAAGATTCCTTGTGCCACACCGGACTAATAGAGAAACCTCATACCCCACACACTACGGGTCCTTGTCAACATCATTGAAAATCATCTCACCATAGTTCAACATGGCCTTAAATCATAACAAATACATATACATGTTGTTGCATTTGAGTAGAATGTCACCATGTACTTATATGGGGAAACTCCATATGAGAAGGTTCTGAAAATATAAATATCTAAACCTCTTATTAGAAAAAAATCACAATTGAAGTTCCCTACATGTCATGATTACCTAGCATGCGAACTCATTATGCATAAGGTGCCTCTTGCCTCTATTTCCCTACTTTCAAATCCAGAAATGGTCTATTGGTAATGGGACACGATCCAAAATCCATAATAAACCATAAATTCAAACATCATATGAATATATCAAGGTGAAAATAATTGATAAAACTGAAACATCACATACTAAGAACATAAATCATGTAGCCCTGACAACTTGGGCTTCCATCCAGCAATGGTGTTCATGATACACTGGCCTTGTATATACAGTACAGAAAATATCATTTTTCACAATGAGTTATTTGTGGTGAATTGAAATTCCACCATAACTGGACCGATGAAATTACATTTTTTGGTGAAAGATATTGAATATTCCCATAAGATTTGTTTCTGATATCTTATTAGGACACACAACCTAGTCCATCGAAAATGGTTTTTAGCGCGGATACCTGTGCTATTCTAAAATAAAACTATCTTTGGAGGATTTTCAGATCCATCACAAATAGTTTTCATAGAAATATTCTTACAAAGGAGCTATCACAAAATTCTTATTTACGGTGGATCTAACACAAATAACCTTACTGCATTTTTTATGTTGGATGGTCCATCGGGTAATGTTTTTTTATAGGAAAAAAATATTATTTTTGGCGGTGACTTTTTGCAACGATGTTTACATCCTCACAAAAAGATAAAGAAAATACACTATTCGTCACATACTTCGGTCGCAAAAAATACGTCGCAAAAAAATTTAACTATAAATATACCCCCAAAAACTCCATTACTCATATTCTATCCCACACTCCCTTCATTGTTGAATCTCCCGAGGTTTCTTCTAATAATCAAATTTTTAACCTAATAATTTCAAGTTATTTCATAAGTTTTTAAATTTTTTTTTAGTTTTTTATGTATAATTCTTTTGTTGGTATTAGATTTTTATTAATATTGTTTATTTTTCTAGGAAAATTTTTAATTAATTTGGCATTTTTAAAAATAATATAAACTAATAAATATTAGTATAAACAAAAAAGGATTAATAGAAATAGATATTATTTTCACAATGTCACTCATTTAATATAATTAATAAACAATTAGTATAATATGGTATAAATTCATAAAAATACTATAATTAAATAAAAACTCATATAAAATAATTAGAAATATTATAAAATATTATAAAATTAAAAAATATTATAAATTTATAAAAAATTAGTAAATTAATATAAATTAGTATAAATGTATAAATATTTTTATAAATTATTTGGAATTTCATTAAATAAATAATATTTTCCATAATGAAAAAAAGTTTTAATTATAAAAAAATTAAAAATAAATAACAAATATTTGAAATTAATATAAAAAATGTAAACTAATAAAAATTACTTTACATTAATAAAAAATATTATAAATTATTACAATATATTATATGTTATTAAATTTTTCTATAAAGTGGAATGAATTAAAAAAACATAGTTCAAATCAATAAAAACAATATATTAATTAAAATTTGCAAAAATTTAATATAATTAATGTAAATTTATATAAGATTATTATAGATAGAATACATTAATTAAAATAATGAAACAATATTATAAATTAATAAAAATTAATATAAATCAAAAAAATACTTAAATTGATATAATTTACAATAATGTGATATAAATTACTAAAAATTAATATAAATCCTTAAAAAAATAGTATATATTTTTTTAATTAGTATAACTAATAAATAATTAGTATAAATGGGTAATAATTATTATAAAATGTAACATATAAAGTCAAAGTAGTATAAATATATAAAAAATAGAATAAATTAATAAAAATTATTATAATTTTAATAAACATTGTTTAAATTCATAAAAATATGTTTCTAATTATTATTATGTAATAAAAATTAGTATAAATTAACAACTGTACGTTAAATTAAAAAAGAAATTTAAATTAATAGAAATTATCATAAATAAATGAAAACTAATTTTTTTTAAGAATATGATTAATTAATAAATATTAGTATAAATTATTTTAAATTAACTATAATTTGAATTTTTTATGTATAATAATAAATTGAAGAAAATTAATAAATATTTAACAACATTATTAGAAATTAAAATAAAATAGTAAAAGTAAATAAAAATATTTTAAAATATTATAAAATGTGTTAAATTAATAAAAATTAATGTGCATTAACAAAGCAAAGCTTATATTAGAATAAGTTAGTAAAAAGTAGTATAAATTTATAAAAATTTATTT
Source organism: Viscum album (assembly GCA_963277665.1). Lineage (NCBI taxonomy): Eukaryota > Viridiplantae > Streptophyta > Magnoliopsida > Santalales > Viscaceae > Viscum > Viscum album. The sequence goes on along the minus strand of OY728167.1, from coordinate 131,751,431 downwards.
GAATTCATAAAAATTTATTTAAAAAAATAAATAAATGTTTTAAATTAGTATGTAATTTGATAAATTGATAAAAATTAATATAAATCATATTAATTTAGTTTAAATACAAAATTTACTTTAAATTTGTTAAATTAGATTACTTTTTTTTAAATATGATAAATTAATAAATATTTTTATTAAACAGTTGAAATTAACAAATTTTAGTATAGATTAAAAAATCACTATAAATTAATTGAAATATTGTTCTACTTTGATAAACTAATTTAGAATAATAAGAATATAAATAAAACAAATATAATTTTTTTGAAATTTTCATAAAATATGATAAAATATTATATATTTTTTATAAATTAATGAATGTAATTATAAATTAATATAAAATCTTATGTATTAGTATAAACTAATTACAGTAATTTAAATTAATAAATATTTATAGAAATAATGAATTAATTTAGATTATTAATTTTTTTATAAATTAATCAAAATTAATATTGATCTATCAAAATTACATTAAATTTATAAAATTACTATAAAATCCTAAAACTAGTTTAATATTTGTTATAAGATATGATAAATTAATGAATATTAGTATAAATAGGTATAAATTAATAAAAATTAGTAAAATTTAATAATTTAATATAACATTAAAAATTGTTATAATTTAGTAACATTAGTTTAACTATAAATGTACCCAAACAACCTCTCTTTCTCATATTTTCTCCCACACTCTCTTCTTCCCTGATTCTCTCGAGGTGTCTAACAACGACCAAATTTTTATCCAAATAATTTCATGGCATTTTCTACCTTTTTAAATATTTATTATTATTTTTGTATAATTTTTCAGTTGGTATTATTTTTTTATACATTTTTTTATTTCTTTAGTAAAATTATTAATTTGATGAGCATGTTTATGAAAAATATAAACTAATAAATATTAGTATAAATGAGTAAAGACTAATATGACTTATTATAATATTGTAGCTCACTTAATATAGTCAATAAATAATTAGCACAAAATGTTGTAAACAAATCAAAAACTGTATAATTAAAAAAAATAGTATGATTTAATTAAAAATATTAAAATGAAGTATAAAATAATAAAAATATAAAAAATCTATAAAAAATTAGTATATTATTATAAATTATAATAAATTTATATATATAAGTATTAATTACTTATAATTTCATTAAATTATAAGAATTTCTTTAAATAAATGAAATATATTAGATTATTAAAAAAATTAGAAATAAAAAAAATATTTGTAATTATAATAAATTAAAAAAAATTAATAAAAAGTATTGTAGTTTAATAAGAAATAAATATATTATTTTAAAATATTATATTTTAATAAATATTACTATAAAATAATCAGAACTAACAAAACATAGTTTAAATCAATAACATCCAAAAATTAATTAAAATTTGTACACAATTAATATAATTAATTTTATATAATATATATTTTTCAGAATGACATTACATAAATTAAAATTTTGAATAATTAGTATAAACTAATAAAAATTATAATATATCATTGTAAATTGGGTAAATTGATGTAATTTATAATAAATTTATATAAAATACTAAAAAATAATATAAATAATTAAAAATTAGTATAAATTTGTTAATAATTAGTATAAATAGTAAAAAATTATTATAAATGGGTATAAATTAATAAAAAATTGATATATTAAATAGAATTAGTATAAATTAATAAAAATTAGAAGAAATTAATAAAAATTAGTCTTAATTTAACAAAGATAGTTTAAATTCATTACAATATGTTTCAAATTAGTATTAATTAATAAAAATAGGTATAAAATATTAAAAGAACAGTAAATTAATTAAAGTATGTTATATTTATAGAAATTTTTATAAAACAATTATTTTTTATGTTTTTATTGAATTTGATAAATTAATAATTATTTTAACAAATTAATTGAAATGAATATAATTTAATATTTTTTAAATAATAATAAATTCATAAAAGTTAAAAGATATTTAAAAACAACTATTATAAATTAATATAAAAATTATATTTAAATAAAATCAGATTTAATTATTATTCAATATGATCAATTAAAAAAATAGTATAAATTAATTAAAATATGCTTAAAATAGAATATGTTATTAAAAATTACTTGAAATTAAATAAAATTTATTTAAATTTTTAAAAATTTGAATAAATAATGGGTTTTTAAATTATTATATAATTTGATAAGTTAAGAAAAATTAGTAAAATTCTAATAAAAGTGTTTTAAATAAAAAATTACTTTATATTAATAAAATTAGACTAATTTTTTTAAAAAATTGAATAAATCAAAAAAAAATATTATTACATAGTAAAAAATTTAAATTTTTTAGCATAGACTAAAAATTTACAATAAATTATTTATAAATTTAAAATTTATATGAAAACTAAATTGGAATAATAAAAATCTGAATAAGAAATAGATTAAATTTTTATAAAATATGATAAATTAACAAATAATTTTATAAATTAACAAAAAAAAATATTATAAACTAATAAAAATATTAAATATTAGTATAATATTATTAAAATTAATTCAAATTAATAAAAAAAATATTAAAAATGTTTAAATTATTATAATTTTCGTATAATTTATTCAAAAATATGTATTAATCTATTAATGTTTTTTTAAAATTGGTAATATAACTATAAAATAATAAAAATAGTTTAATAGTTATCCAAAAATTTTGTAAATAAATAAATATTAGTATAAACAGATATGAATAAAAAATTGTAAAAATTAAATATTAAATATTTCTTTAAAAAATTGGTTAAAAATTTATAAATTTTTTTTAATAAATAATATTTATTTAAATTTATAAAAAATATATTTATTTTCTTTAATAATTTGATAAATTAAGAAATTTTACAAAAAATTATTGAAAATAATCATAAATTAATATACTTTAACATAAATTTAATACATTTAGATTTAATTTATTTGTTTCATAATTTAAAAAAAATAATTTTTTTTATGAAATTTGAAAAATTTAATAAAATTAGTCAAAATTTATAATAAATTTTATAAATATTAGTGTAGATTTTTATATAATATGATAAATTTTAAAATATTTGCACCAATTAGTAAAGAAAAAAATTGTATAAATTAATAAAAATTATTACAAATATTTATAAATTTGTAAATATTTTTATAAAATTGTATACATATTTATATAATGTTTATAATTAATAAAAAAAATTCTATCAATGACACTAGATTTGTAAAAATTAATATAAAATATCATAAATTCATCTTCAACTATTATAAATTATTATAAAATTGATATAATTTAGCGTAAAATTATATAAATTGTAATGACCCACTTATTCTCATTGTCCTGATAATATAATGAATCATTACTAGTCCTTAAGAGACATACCCGAAATGCCAAAGGCTATAAATAAATGCTGAAGGGTTTCAAATACAAGTTGGAAACAATTTACCCTTTAAATAATAATGTACTAACCAAACAAACCACTACCCACAATGACTATATGATGCATGATCCAAAGAATGACAGCTAGAAAATTTCCTTTATACCAAATTGAACAATAAAATGTTCCATAGTGGGAGAAATATAAACACCAAAGAAAACAGTGGAATTTAACTAAAAAAATACAACAAAAAACTATAAGATTCCATGGTTCACTAGCTTAGTTCTCCACCATTTCCAAATAGACAAATAAATTATGTAGTAGTGCTAAAAACTTGTGGTACTCTACCCTTTCCCTCATCTCAAAAAATGAAATATAAAAAACCACCAATGTACCAAAGAATGGGTGATTATAAAACTCAGTAGGTCTTCCCCAATGATTTTCCTACTCATGCCACTTGGATGGACAAGTTAGAAACATTTAAATAAAATAATTTATACAAAAAAGTGAAAAAAATAGTTTATAAGCAAATATAAACACTTATCCAAAACTTTTATATATAAATATAAACAAATCCATGTCCTCCAATTTTCCAAAAAGTTATTTTCCAAGTAAAAAATAATAAAATCTTTAAAATCCTTTCCAAATATATATCTTAGAATAAGCATTTAATTCCACATATCTATAATTCCAACAATGCTTGTTTCGTTTTTACTGATCTATACTCATGACCAGTTTCTTTTCAAACTAACATGTCCTCATATGGTAACTAAATAAAATGTTCAATTACACCTTTGTAACTGAGAAAAAGGTCATATTTCAACCATGCCTCATAATGAAATATGAATACACTGACCATGTTTTCCAAAAACCCATGCCAATTTCAACATTTTTATCCATTTATATAAAAAAACATCAGTTTGTTCAATCCTTCCAATGAGAAAATATAAAAACCAAATCATTTCAATAAACATTGAAAAAAATTAAATTACATCAACTTACCAAAATTCTAGAAAATCTATATTTTAAAATCTCCATTTTAAAATCAAGAAAAAAATCCAATTGCAAGAATACCCAATTTTCTAGAATTTCATAATTTCCCATACTGTCACTAAAGAGGATTCCCAAAAAATTATTAATGACCAATTCATAATTAATATCTCTAAGAAACTAAATTTGTAACCCTTCTTAATATTTCCATAAAGGTGATTTGAGAGTGAATCCACCTAACTCGATCGTTTCAACAAAAACTAAAAATAGACGAAGAACGCTCAAGAATTCGGGTCAAGATGACAAGAAACTACCTTATCTTCCCTCACCTATCATGAAAAATAACATATATAACCATATTTTTCATCTAAAATAATATATCTACCAACATTGTGTGTGTATAAATTAAAACAAGAATAATGGAGAGGTAGATCAAAGAAACTGTGGAAAAAAATGAGGAAGAACAGGCACTTACTATAAGAATCGACCTTCAAATTGCATCTAGATTGATGGGAGAGCCTTCTATAGACTTTGGGAAAGACTAATATTGATTTCTGGCCATTAGAGTTTGAAAAAGAGAAGATATAAGATCAAAATTAAATAGATCCACTTTTTAAGGATGTGGTTTCTGGTTGCGCACTGTTTTTTCACACGGTTTGGGAAAACAATGTACAGCCCATGCGACCCCAATTTTATCCCCAACCCACTACGAACGACCTCCATGCACTACCACTAATCTACCAAATATTTTATACACATGAAAAGAAAAATTAAAGGGATACATACTTAAAACCGGTGAGTGCTTCATTCTTCCCACCATTGGTCTTTTCGTCCCTGAAAATTTAAAAGAGATCACAGTCCTAAATGAGTTCTGTCCATAGCTCTTTCATTTCCTTCTTGACTTACCAAGGTTAATATTGAATCTGACCATGTATCCATAAAACCTACACTATAATGATTCTTTTTTACACACAAAACATTGTCTTGCCTATCCAGGATCTGCATAGTGATATGCACCATGGAAACATCCTACTCTAGGTCAACGTGATTCTATATGATCACATGGTCAGGACCAAGCTGATACGTTTCAAATGAGATATGTGGAACACATTTTGAAATGAACTGAACCATGGTGGAAATGTCAATTGATATTCCACCCCTCTAACACATCCCAATATCTCAAAAGGCCCCATGTATCTGAGATATTACTTTCCCTGCTTCCCGAAATGATGATTTCCAAGCATTGGAGAGATCCTTAAAACACATAATTAGTCCCCAAAAATGAAAAACTTATTTGGAGATGAATAAAATATGATTTCTGATTAATTTTTTCCATCTCTATCCTCTTTCTGATCAACTAGATCTTTTTCGTCATTTATTGAACAAGGCTCAACTCAAATAATGAGGTCTCACCTATTTCCACCAATCAAAGTGGAGAACAGAAAGGATGCAAATAAAATTCTTAGAAAGGGTCAATATTTATAGAGGAATAATAAATGTTATTATACGATAACTCCACCGATGGCAGGTGCTCTTCCCATTAGCCACCAAAATCCATTACACATGTTCGCAACCTATCTTCCAACATATGTATTGTCCTTTCAGATTTCCCATTTGTTTGAGGATGATATGCCATACATATAGTCAATTGTGTCCCAATGGATTTTAGTAAGGATTTATAGAAATGATATGTGAACCATGGATCTCTATCATAGACTATCGAAACTAGTACACCATGTCTCTTTACCACTTCTAGTATATAAATTTTGGACAGATCTTGTGTCATATGAGTTTTAGGAATTGGGATCAAATGAGATGACTTTGTGAGCCGATCCACTATCACCCATATGGAATCATGTTTCCTATCCATTCTTGGTAGACCTATATAAAATAGATTGATATTTTCTCCCATTTCCACACTGCAATTGGTAAAGACTACAACATACCTGCTGGTCTTTGATTCTCTACCTTATTATTATTACAAGTTAAGAAGTTGGAAATTAACTCATACACTTTCTATTTCATAAAAATCCAATAAAAGTATTCCTTAAATTTATTATACATATTCTATATTCCTGGAAGTATATCCCATCTCGAATGGTGGTAGGCATAATGACGTTGTTCCTAACAAGTTTTTGGTATACCATCCAATTTCTAAAACACAAAAACGAACTCTCATCATGTTTTCATTCCATAGTGTTTTCCCAACCATTGAGTTTTGAATTCATAACCAATCATTCTTCAACGGATGTTTTTACCTCCTTTACCATTTTCACCAAATCAGGATTCATGGAAACTGAAAAGAAAACTACAAAATCACCTCGGTCTTTACATTCCACATGCATATCAACTAAGACCGATATAAACTACAACAATTATAATGATTGTTTTTTCTAACTGAGCGTATGACCTTATACATAATGAATCTACAACAAAAATCCCTTTTCCTAGATATACATTAACTCTGAATCAAACATATAGAGATACTCTATTTATCTCCTTTTCCCCATATTCATATACCGTTGTGGGAAAATATGTTTCAAGCTCATATTATATCAAAAACACTTATCTCTAACACTGAGAAATCCTATTTATACTTAGGTACATCAACATTTATATAACATTATATACACAAAAATCTCTACATTCTCTTTCACCGAGTGTGGTTTGATGTTTCATCATAGAGGGAATAATCTCCCATTTAAAACAAAACAATCAACAGCATAAGAAGAATTGAAGGAATGAGATGCACCAGTATCAACAAACACTTGTATAAGGGTATAATACAATAGAATCATACCACACATTGTAGATAGTCCATCCTGATCATCCACAGTCACCTTCTCCACTCCATACAATTTCTTCATTGGTTAAAATTTCTCTCTGTTTCCTTGATGAGATTTCCCTTTCTTAGGAGTCATGGTGTTAAAAGAATCACCATGGATAGAACTTCTCTACTGATGAGTCTGATTTAGCTGGCCTCATCCTGTCGAAGCATACGATTCATGTGACACTTGAGAAGTGTCTTGAGCACCAGACCTTGGAGCACTATGACAATAACAGTTATGATGTCCTAACTTATTTCAGTTTTGGCTTAGTCTACATTGTTCCATACAATCTCACTTCATGTCGTCAAAACAAGACATATTGTAAACATCTCATATGGCTCTTTGTTTTGGAATTTAGATTCATTTATCCATTTGTTTGATTCTAATACACATTCCCACCTTGGAAATATTTTTCCCTCTTTCTCTTTCTCCCAGCATTCGAGTTCCCACCATTTACTGTAGGTATCATCGTGCTTCCCCCTCCTATTCCTCATAATATGTATCGTTCAACCATTGTCTATCTGTTCCACATCATTCTACAATCCATAAAATGGATCACCACAATCATTAATTAAATTTCCTACAATATCCATGATTCAAATATTCATGCCTTCAAGGCCACACTAGCCAAAACTTCTGGTTAAAAGTTTACTAAATTCATTAATTTATCCGCATATGCAGTGAATGGGATATTTTCTTGATTTAGGCTAAATAATTATATTGTTCTCTAGATTTTCAACGTGTGAGGATATAATTGTTTGTTGAATAATTCCTCAAAATACTACCAAATAAGTCATTGATCCAGTTTATCCTGCACAACTAAATCCCACCACTCGCATGCAAGATCCTCGAGCATATAAGTTTCCAGTTTGACATTCATATCTTCCGCTATGATGATGAAATCAAACATATGATTGATCATATTTTTCCACACCTATACCCTTTTGGTTTCAAATTACTATAAAATGTCGGTGGAATCATCTTCTGGAACTATAGTTGGAATGATTTAACTATATTGGATCATCCATATAGTTTATAGTATCTATAGAATGGAATTATTGGATGATAGTGTGCACCGACTCTTGGTTCACCTTTTGCTAAGGTGAAAAAACATTCTCCACATCTTCCTCTGTTTTCTAGGATCTCGACTAGCTTCCATTTTCCAAAAAAACAAAAAATTCCATAAGTCTCTATCTCCAGGAACTAAAGGATTGAAATTTCAAATTATATCATATCAGTAATCACAACATTTTTTTCCAATTTGAACCATTTTTTTTAAAAAAATAAACTACAATTGTTTTTGAAAATAAAACAATTTTCAAAATACATTAATCATTCCCTTCTCAAAGCCATTCATTTGAAAATAAATTTTCTGCAATAATTTCAATAATAAAAAAATTCTTTAAATAATATTCCATTACTCAAAATGAGATATATAATCCTAGTGAGAATTCATTACTCTACAATGCTTATCATGTTTAACTAATTTTCTAATCCCACAACAATGAGATTACAAAGTCTTATAAGTTTCTCTAGGACACTCATGTACCCAACTCCCCAGTAACAAGGATTTCAACATAAATGTCATGACCCATCCTCGAGACCCATGTCGTGACTACCCCAAGCCCGCCTTCGATAGGACATGGGCTGGCGACTGGCACCAAAGGCGTAAATCCCGATATAAGGGAAGGCATTGCCTTATGTAAGAAAACAAACACCACAATGTATGCAAGAAGAAGTAAACACTAAGTAAACTAAGTACAATAGTAAGCACTGGAAAGTAAATGGGCCAGTATACAAACCCAACTAAAAGTAAAGTACAACTAAAAAGAGAGTAAAACAATAGAAAATTAAAGCAGCAACACCGAGCCATCCTCTGGAAATCCTACCTGGAGGGTGGGTACATATAGTCTCCTCCGCTCCTCGGCTCTAGCCGTCCGCTCCGTGTACGTCTCATCCAGTGATCCACCTCCAGGTACCATCCAGCTCCACGAGCTCCTACCTCGATTAGCGCTATTCGTCGTCTGCATCCAACACAACGTAGTGCGGGCATAGTCCATGCAGGGGTGAGTATACGCTACTCAGTAGGGACCCCGAGACCCCCGAAGGTCTCCCAGAATCCATGAAGGATAATCCATAGAGGAATGATACAATCACGAAGTAAAAACCAACTCTACTTAGGTATATGCCCATACATATACCTAAGTCATCAATTCCAGTTCGACTCTAACATCCGAGCCCATGTTCGATCTAGTCCACACAGGATAGTACAACCCAATCCACACAGGAAAGCACAACCCAATCCACACAGGAAAGCAAGTCTATCATATCGAAGATAATGATTGAATTTCAAGACTCATCTCACACAGGTATACTCTTATTAAGGTGATAGAGATGATCAGATGTAGCCACTGATTCATCAAAGCTTTCAGACCCACATAGGATACAAGACCAGCTAAGCTGTCGGACCCACAAAGGATACAGGACCAACTACTCTGCCAGACCCACAAAGGATACAAGTACATAGTCAAATACTGCCGGACCCACATAGGATACAAGAACAGTAGTAAAATACTGCCGGACCCACATATGATACAGGAATAGAAGTCATCGCCATAGAACCCACAGTTTATTCCAGTACGGTTGTCACGGTTGCCGAACCCACCGAGGATCCCATTACAGTCGCCATCGTCATCTCAATCGCAGCCAGCTCTAGGGTTCCCGCACACACCATGTTCGATTCCGGGAGGGTCTGCTCCATGATCCAAGGGGGGTCAATAAATCAACTGACTTTAATCCCAGAGTTGATGTATCCCAAAGTTCCGTCTCGTCAATAGGAACTCAACGCGGCAGACGACGCGTCAATCAGACACCCGATCTGAGAGTTATTGGCTTTTTCGTCCCAGGGGCCCTGTTGGTTTTAAAGCTAAAACCAACCCGACTGTACTCTTGCTATGTCCAAACCTCAAGCGAAGTAAGTCAAAACAACCGTCTCACTAAGTGGAAACCAACAATGTTGATGAAACGTCAATCGGACATCCGGAGATCAAGTTATAAGTGTTTCCGCTCCGAGGGCCCGATTGGTTTCGTGTTCGAACCAACCCGGCCGTAACCAAAGTTCTATGAACCCTTGATTGTAATATACCGAAACAACCATCTCAATCCAAGGGTTGCTATACAATAGAAATTGTTCAATCAGAGGTCCGTAGCCCATGTTATGGGCGTTTGAACGGATCTGTCTGGAAATCAGGGGGTCCGGGCCCGGTCCGACCCGGCCCGATACCCCCTGGGACGGCCTGAACCGGGTAAAACCGACCCGGGTCTGGGTCCGGCCCATTAGTGCGCGGCCTGGCCCAGCCAGCACGGCCCGGCCCGACATGGGGGTTCGGCCCAAAGCAGGCGGCCCGACCTGTGTGGTCGGTGGCTCAGCCTTAGGCTGAGCGGGTTGTAGGGGGGTGATGGCTCCCTTGATTGAGAAATGGCGGACCCCATAGGGGTCCTCCCTTGCCACCTGCTAGGGGTTACGACCCCCGGTCATCCGAAATATGGTCGGCCGGTGTGCCGCCGCGGGACCCCCGCGGGTCCTACCTTCCGAAGCACCGACATCCGGCTGAGTCCGGCCACCCTCCTCTACACTGCCGCGGACTTAGGCCCCTGCCCATGTCCGACAGGCGTGGCAAGACAGCGCAATGCCCCTCTGTCGCGGCCTGCCGTTGGCCGCGACTTCATTCGGCTTCACCGGCGCGGTACGATGGTGCCGCGTTCCATCACCGCGGCCCGCTCCGTCGACGGTTCTCTCGTTCCCGCATGGTGCGAAGACACCGCGTCGGCTCCGTTCCAAACCACAACGAAGTCCAACAACAAAGGGGAAGGAGGGACGACCGTGTTCGTGTGGTCCGACCTCCTCCCGTTATATTGATAACAAGAATCCAAGAAATATAAAATAACGTCAAAATAATAATCCTTGAACGATGAAACAACCCCTACCTCAAAGAATTTCGAGGAAGCTCGCGTCGCGGAATACAGCGTCACGGGTGAGGCTCTCTATACGTTGATGGTGAACGTCCATGGAAGAAGTGGTGTCTCCCTTTTTTCAATGTGGGAAGAAGATGAAATGGCGTGACGACGTTCTTCATCGAGGTAGAAATGTTCTTCGCCGGGAAGATGAATTTATTCAAATGTTGGAACCCACTTTCCCCCAAAATCTCCACACAATGAAACAACCCCAATAAACTAAGGATTTTGCCTTATTTTATTTACTTATGCCAACCTTTTTCAAAATTCAAAAACCTTAACTCACCTAATTAATTAGTCTTGAATTGACAAAATTAATGGTGAGATAAGGTGGCATGCATTCATGAGGAAGAGCGGTAGCCACAACATTTAATACTTGGGAGGTTTAGAGGGGTTAGGGAATTTGAAGGTGTGGGGATTGTGTGGGCCCCACATCACTAATATCCTATCAAGAGGAGTTCAAGATCATGTGGGTAGTACCAACCCAACTCCCACACATGGGATATAATTACATAGAGTAGAAATAAACTAGTAACACATATTTTATTTCACTCTTCAATTAATCCATGTTTTTTAACAACACCTCCTGAGAAAAAGCAACCCCAGAAAAGGTCTTCTTAAACAATTATCGATGCTTCGGTTTCATTGGTGCCCTCATATTTCGATTCCGAGCACCGGTTCAAAAGTTATAAAAACCCGCTCATTCGTTCACTAAACGCACCTGAGCTAAACTTAGGAAATTGATTCTGGGAACACTGGGCCTCGGAATCAGGCGCCGTCAAAAACTTCATACTCGTAACATCCCAGAGAAATTAAGAAAAAAATTTCCTTGAAATTTATGGGTCTTTACATTACTCCCACCTCATGGATTTATGTCCCCATAAAGATACATCACAAACTAGGGAAACAAATGAGGGTACTGATAAAGCATTTGAGCCTCCCGCTCCCAAGTGCTCTCTTGGAGGTTCCCGTGCTTCCACCTAATGCGCACTAAAGGAATAGACCGCCCACGTAGGACTAGATCCTATCGATCCTTTATCTCCACTGGGACCTCTGCAAAAGTCACCTCATCATCAATGTCCATCTCCCCATGGTCGATGATATGCATCGGGTCGTGCACGTATCTTCTCAACTAAGATACGTGGAAGACGCCGTGCAACTGGGGCAACTGAGGTGGTAGAGCCAGGTAATAATCCACCTCGCCTATCCTGTTGAGAACCTGGAATGGTCCGATGAAGCGCGAAGATAACTTGCCGCCCCAGCCAAATCTCTGTAATCCATGTCGAGGTGAGACCCGTAAGAAAACGTGGTCGCCATCCTCAAATCTAGTGGTCTCCACCTCTTATCAACATAAGACTTCTGTCAGTTCTGAGCTGTCCTCATCCACTCCTGGATGACCTGGACCTTCTCTGTAGTGGCCTGGACCATCTCTGGTCCTACAAGTGCTGACTCCCCAGGGTCTGTCCAGCATAGAGGTGATCTGCATGGTTGGTCGTACAATGCCTCGTATGGTGCCATCCCGATGGTGGATTGGTAGCTGTTGTTGTACGAAAACTCCACCATAGGTAGGTGATCCTCCGAGCTATGAAAAAAGTTGAGGACACATGCACAGAGCCTTTCCTCAAGAGTCTAAATGGTCCTCTCCATCTGACTATCCGTCTGAGGGTGAAAAGTAGTGCTCAGGCATAGCTGTTTAACAAAAGCCTCCTGCAACCCCTTCCAAAGCCAGGAAGTAAGGCGAGCATCTCGATCAGAGATGATAGATGATGGCACACCATGAAGTAGTACGATCTCTTGAATATAGAGGCGTCCCAAGCTCTCCACTGAGCCCTGCTCTCTGATGGGTAGGAATTGGGCCGACTTGGTGAGTCGGTCGACGATCACCCAAATGGAGTCGTGTTCTATGGAAGTATGTGGAAGTCCAGTCACGAAATCCATAGATATCCCGTATCACTTCCACTCCGGGAACTCCAAGGGTTGTACCAAGCCTGCTGGTACCTTGTGCTCCGCCTTCACCTACTGGCAGGTGAGGCAATGAGAAATGAACTCTGCCACAACCTTCTTCATACCCATCCACTAGTGCTGTCGTCTGAGATCCTGGTACATCTTCTCCACTCCTGGATGTACCACTAATGGGGAAGTGTGAAACTCTCTCAGCACCTCCTCCTGTAAAGCAGCTGGTACCATGGTACGTCCACTGAAAAGGATGATGTTCTCTCTTCCTATAGATAATCCATCTGGTGCCTGTCCTGAGGAAATCTGTGCACGCCGCGTCTCACAGTCAACGCCCCCATGCTGTTCCTCTCTGACCCGCTGACGAAGTGGAGGAGTGATTGTGAGTGACTGAATAAGGACTGCTCCATCTCTATCCACGAAGGATATCTACAAAGCGGACAGCTGCTATGTCGCCTCTCCAAGTAGTTGAATTCCCATCCTCCTGTTTACAGCATCGGTTAATACGTTCCCCTTCCCAGGAGTATATACTATCTCAAAGTCATAGTCCTGGAGGAACTCGAGCCATCAATGTTGTCTCTAGTTCAGGTCCTTCTATGAGAAGATATACCGGAGACTCTGGTGTTCAGAGTATATTGTAAAGCGCTCGCCCATCAGATAGTGCCACCACATCTTCAGATCGAAGACAACTGCTGCTAACTCCAGGTCATGGGTAGCGTAGTTCTTCTCAAGTTGCCTCAACTATCATGATCCATAGGCGATCACAGCCTGCTCCTGCATCAGGACACACCAGATTCCGGTCCCAGATTCCTCGCAGTAGAGTATGAACCCTACTCCCTCCTCCAGTAGCCTCAAGATAGGTGCACTGTTCAATCTATGTCTCAGCTTCTGGAAGCTCTACTGACATCTATCTGACCACACGAAGGGTCTCCCCTTCATTTTCAAAGCTGTATGTGGTGCTAAAACTCTGGATAAGTCTGTCACAAATCTCCGGTATTACCCACCCAATCCTAGGAAACTTCGTACCTCCGTCACGCTCCTGGATGGCTCCCAAGCTAGCACTGCCTCGATCTTCGTAGGATCCACCCCAACTCCCGGCTCAGAGACGACGTGTCCCATGAAGTGGACCTCACATATCCAGAACTGACACTTCGAGAGCTTACCATAAAGCTGATGCTCTCGGATTGTGTCCAGTACAATTTGAAAGTGGTAGGCATGCTTCTCCTTAGTAGTCGAGTAAATCAATATGTCGTCAATGAAGACTATGACAAATCGATCGAGGTAAGGCTGGAGGATCCTATTCATGAGACTCATGAACACTTCAGGAGTTCTGGTTACGCCGAAAGGAATAACCAAGAACTCATAGTGGCCATACCGACACCTGATGTCCATCTTCTACACATGCTTGTCTCGAACTCTGAGCTGATGATAGCCTGACCTGAGGTCTATCTTCAAGAACCATCGTGCTCCCTTGAGCTGATCGAATAGGTATTCAATCCTCAGAAGCAGATACTTTTTCTTCACAGTCACCTAGTTTAGGCGACGGTAATCGACACACAGTCGCAAGCTCCCGTCCGCCTTCTTAGCGTAAAAAATCGGGGAAGCCCAGGGTGAAACACTGGGTCGAATGAATCCCTTGCCCTGCAAGTCCTCCAGCTATAGCCATAGCTCTCGAAGCTTAGCGGGAGCCTTCTGATATGATGGAATAGATATCAGGTCTATCCTAGGGTACATGTCAATATAGATTTCTACCACTCTGCAAGGAGGTAGTCCTAGAACTTCATAAAAAAAAAACGTCCGCATACCGATCCAGCACAACGGGAAATCTCGGACTCTGCACGTCAACTGCTCCTAGGATAAGGCTATCCAACAGATGAGTGATCGGTTGTCCTCTTCTCTGTGTGAGTCCATCTTGCGCTTCAAAGGCTCCCTTCTCACCGGTGAAGGTGAACCTCCTCCCATCGGTGAGAACACACCACACCTTGAACCTAATACAATATATATGAGCATGAACTGCAGATAACCAATCCATGCCCCATATGATGTCGTAAGGCCTCGAATCTGCTACTTGAAGATCCCACCCGAAGCTCTGGCCTCCTAGAGTAAGCTCACACTATCGGCACCAGTGTGTAATCGTCGAGTCTACTCCTGTAGGAGTCTCTAGCCGTAAGGATCCAGCCAACTGCTCCATAGAAATCCCTGAGCTCCGAACAAGGGCAACAACAATGAATGAATGACACGCTCCCGTGTCTATAAAAACTGCAGAAAGGATGGAGTAGACACAGATAATACCTCGAATCATCTCTGGTGCGTTGTGGTCATAGGCCTCCACTTCCTAGAGCTGGTAATGTCTCTGTCTGCTAGCTCCTTGTGGTCAGGGTGGATCTCCTGGTGGTGGTGGTGGTGGTAGAGCCTCAAAGCGTCGACCACCACCTACAGCTCGACCATCTTCTCTACCTCATCCTCCTGCTCCCTGCAGTCCACCACAGTCGAACCACTGCCTCTTCCTAGGTGGTCCCTCAACCGTCAGCTGCTCCTCTGCATGGCGGGTCGGGCAGTCACGAGCCATGTGGCCCTGCCCACCGCATGCATAACACTATCTGCTCCTCGTAAGGCTAGCTCTCCGTCGTGTGCCCCGCACCTCTGAGACAGTATCCTGAGGCTGTCCGCCTGATGGTCTGGTCCGCTTGGACCCCTGTGACATTCATCGACTACCAGTTGCAGAAGACTCTACTACATGCCGCCCGACTGTAGGTCTCACTGCTGGTGTAGGCTCACCAAGAAATATCTCCACAAGAAGGGCTCTCTCCAGTTCTCATGCATGTGTCAGAATGCTGAGGGAGATCATCGATGCCCTGATCTCATTCCGCAGTCCCTGCTCGATGGTCTGGACCTAGAAGAATGGGTCTCGTACCATATCCATGGAATAGCATGAGAGAATAGTAAATCTCACCGAGTACTGGGCTACCGTCATACTACCCAACTGCAGCTGTAGTAACTCCTGAATGCGCACCTCACGAAGGGTGGATTGAATGAACTCTGAGCGGAAGAGGCTATCAAAGTCCGACCAAAGAAGAGATGCCTCGTCATGCACCTGGAGCATCAGGCTCCACCATCTACCTACTGCAGCTTGCAGGAGACTCGCTGTAAGGATCACCATGAGGTCTGTTGGTGTCCCTACTAACCTGAAAACTCATACAACAGCCTCCAGCCAATCCTTGGCTGCCTGAGGGTTCGTATCCCCACGGAACCTGGGCGGTCTCTGACGCTGAAACTCATGCAGTGCACTAAGGCGACGTGCACTCTCTGCGGCTGGGGCTGGTGGCATCGGTGGATCGATGGGTAGAGGTACCACTTGGGCCTCCGCTGTAATAGGGCCATGTACCAAGGCCTCATCGCTTAGTGGGTTGTCGTCTCGCACAAAGCTCGGAACCCTATCTGGCTTCCGGCGTGGGGCTATCCTAAAAAGAGACAGGTGCGCCACAGTCAATACAATATACCTGGTGAGCTGACATGAAGTAATCACAAAGAAAACTTTTGAAACACACATGCAATCAATGTTTTCATGTACTGAGTTGGAAATCAGAAGTCAGGGTCCTGGTATATGGATACGTCGGCCGCCGCACCAACACTGGACTCCTTGGACTGATAACCACACTCAATACCCTTAACACTATTGCTTCATATAGAAGAATGATCATAGTCCTGAGTTCTGCGATAGAACTGAACTCCTCTGATACCAATTTGTCATGACCTATCATTGGGACCTGTGCCGTGACTAACCCAAGCCCAACTTCCATAGGCCAGGGGCTGGCGACTAGCACCAAAAGCTTAAATCCCCATATATGGGAAGGCATTGCCTTTATGTATGAAAACAAACACCACAGAGTATGCAAGCAGAAGTAAACAATAAGTAAACTGAGTACAATAGTAAGTGCTGGAAAGTAAATGGGCCAGTATACAAACCCAACTAAAAGTAAAGTAAAACTAAAAAGAGAGTACAGTAGCAGAAAACTAAAGCAGCAACACCGAGTCGTCCTCTATAAATCCCACCTGAAGGGTGGGTACAGATAGTCTCCTCCGCTCCTCGACTCCAGCCGTCTGCTCCGTGTACATCTTGTCTAATGATCCACCTCCAGGTACCGTCCAGCTCCACGAGCTCCTACCTCGATCAGCGCTGTCTGCCGTCTGCATCCAACCCCACGTAGTGCGGGCATAGCCCGTTCAGGGGTGAGTATACGCTACTCAGCAGGGACCCCGAGACCCCCGAAGGTCTCCCAGAATCCAAGAAGGATAAACCACAGAGGAATGATACAATCACGATGTAACAACCAACTCTACTTAGGTATATTCCCATACATATACCTAAGTAATCAATTCTAGTTCGGCTCCAACATCTGAGCCAAAGTTCGATCTAGTCCACACAGGATAGTAAAACCCAATCCACATAGGAAAGAACAACCTAATCCACACAGGAAAGCAAGTCTATCATATCGAAGATAATGACTGAAAGTCAAGACTCAGCTCACACAGGTATACTCTTTATAAGGGGATAGAGATGATCAAATGTAGCCACAGATTCATCTAAGTTGTCGGACCCACATAGGATACAAGACCAATTAAGTAGTCAGACCCACAAAGGATACAAGACCAGCTACTCTATCGGACCCACATAGGATACAAGTACAGAGTCATATACTGCCAGACCCACATATGATACAAGAACAGTAGTCATCATCGTCGAACCCACGGAGGATTTCAGTACGGTTGTCGTCGCTACCGAACCCACGGAGGATCCCAGTACAGTCATCATCGTCGTCGTAATCGCAGCCAGCTCTAGGGTTCCCACACACAACATGCTCAATTCCGGGAGGGTCCACTCCACGAGCCAAGGGGGGGGGGGCGATACATCAACTGACAAGAAGTCCGGATTTGATGTATCCCAAAGTTCTGTCTCATCAATAGGAACTCAACGCGATAGACGGTGCGTCAATCGGACGCCTTGTCTGAGAGTTATTGTCCTTTTCATCCCAGGGGCCCGGTTGGTTTCAAAGCTAAAACCAAACCGACCATACTCTAGCTGCATCCAAACCTCAAGCAGAGTAAGCCAAAAGAACCTTCTCACTAAGAGGAAACCGACAAAGTTGACGACAAGTCAATCGGACGTCTAGAGCTCAAGTTATAAGCGTTTCTCCTCCGAGGACCCGGTTGGATTCCTGTTCAAACCAACCCGGCCGTACCCAATGTTCTCCAAAACCTTGAATGTAATATACCAAAATGATCGTCCCAATCTAAGGATCGCTATTCAACTGATGGTGCGTAGATCGGAGGTCTGTATCCCATGTTATGGGCGTTTGAACGGATCTGTCCGGAAATCAGGGGGTTCGGGCCCGGTCGGACCCACCCCGATACCCCCTGGGTCGGCCTGAACCGGGGCGACCCGACCCGGGTCCAGGTCCAGCCAGTTACGGCGTGGCCCGGCCCGGCTGGCACGGCCCGGCCAAGCCGGCGTGTCCTTGCCGGACGTAGGGGTCTGGCCCAGCGCGGGCGGCCCGACCCGCGTGGCTGGTGGCTCGGCCTTCGGCCGAGCGAGATGCGGGGGGGCACTGTAGGCCCGACGTGGGCGGTCTGGTCCGGCGCGGGCGGCCCAACCCACGTGGCTGGTGGCTCGGCCTTCAGCCGAGCGGGATGTGGGGGGGGGGGGGGGGGCTGGCCTCCTTGATTGAGAAACGGCGGAACCCACAGTGGTCCTCCCTTGCCACCTGCCGGGGGTTACGACCCCCGGTCTTATGGAATACGGCCGGCCATAATGGCCGGTCGGTGTGCCGCAGCGGGACCCCTGCAGGTCCCGCCTTCCGAAGTGCCGATGGTCGGCTGAGTCCGGCTGCCCTCTTCGGCACTGCCGCGGCCCTTGTCTGACCAGCCCGGCGCGATGGCGCTGCACCCCTCCGTCGCGGCCCGCCCCAGCCATGACCCTCCATGGTGCTCTGGCAAGGTGCGACGGCGCCGCACCCCTCTGTCGCGACCTTCCTTAGGCCGCATCTTCCTTCGGCTTCACCAGCGCGGCGCGACGGCGCCACGTTCCATCTCCGCGGCCCGCTCCGACTGCTATTCTCTCGTTCCCGCGCGGTGCGACGGCACCGCGTCACCTCCGTTCCAAACCACAACGGAGTACAAAAACAAAGGGGAAGGTGGGTCGGCCGTGTTCGTGTGGTCCGACCTCCTCCCATTATATTGATAACAAGCGTCCAAGAAATAGTAAAGAAAGTGAAAATAATAATCCATGAACGATGAAACAACCCCTACCTCAAAGAAGTTCGAGGAAGCTCACGTCACGGAATACAGTGTCGCGGGTGAGGCTCCGTGTACGTTGACGATGAACATCTATGGAAGAAGCGGCATCTCCATTTTTTGGATGCAGGAAGAAGATGAAATGGCGTTACGGCGTTCTTCGTCGAGGTAGACATGTTCTTCGCTGGGAAGATTATGTTCTTAAAATGTTGGAACTCACTTTCCTCCAAAGTCTCCAAACAACGAAACAACACCAATAAAATAAGGATTTTTTCTTATTTTATTTAATTATTCCGACCTTTTTCAAAATTCAAAAACCTTAACTCACATAGTTAATTAGTCTTGAATTGACAGAATTAATGGTGAGATAAGTTGGCATGCATTCAGGAGGAAGAGGGGTAGCCACAACATTTAATACATGAGAGGTTTAGAGGGGTTAGGGAATTTGAAGTGGTGGGGCTCGTGTGGGCCCCACCTCACTAATATACTATCAAGAGGAGTTTAGGATCATGTGGGTCCCAGCCCAACTCCCACACATGGGATATAATTACTTAGAGTAGAAATAAAATAGTAACACATATTTTATTTCACTCTTCAATTAATCCACTTTTTTTTAACAACACCTCCCAAGAAAACGCAACCCCGGAAAAGGTCTTCTTAAGAAATTAATGGTGCTGCGGTT
Organism: Viscum album; assembly: GCA_963277665.1. Lineage (NCBI taxonomy): Eukaryota > Viridiplantae > Streptophyta > Magnoliopsida > Santalales > Viscaceae > Viscum > Viscum album. The sequence continues at coordinate 131,731,266 of OY728167.1, read as the reverse complement.
TCATTGGTGCCCTGATATTTCGATTCCGAGCACCGGTTCAAAATTTAGAAAAACCCACTCGTTCGTTCACAAAACGTACCCGAGCTAAACATCAGAAATTGATTCCAGGCACACCGGGCCTCGTAATCAGGCACCGTCAGAAACTGCGTACTCATAAAATCTCACAGAAATTAAGAAAAACATTTCCATGAAATTTATGGTTCTTTAAAATAAAAATGATAGCTATGTCTTTTTATGATCTACATTTCACGTCCCCCCAATTCGAATCATTTCTAAGAACTCAACCCAAGTAATAAACAAGAAGGAATCTAAACTCCTTGACGATGAAAACTTAATAATCCTTTTTCCATAGATAAAGGACCAAATTGATACCATTTTCGGTGACCCACTTATTCTCATGGGCTTGAGAATAAGATGACCCATTACTAGGCCTCAAGTGACATCCCAAAGATGCCAAAGGACGGAAATAAAATACAAAGGGTTTCAAATACATGTGGTGGATGATTTACCCTTTAAATAAAATAATAATAACAAAAAACACTACCCATAATTACTATATTATGCATCATCAATAGAAAGACAACTCAACAATTTTCTTTTATACAAAAGTGAACCCACGAATGTGCTACAATGGAAGACAGATAAACATAAAAACAAAATACCAGAAGATGACTAAAAAGACACCAAAACAACAACATGATTCCATGTTCTATTATCTCTATACTCCATCATCACCCAATAACCCAACAAATCATAAAGTAGTGCTAAAAACATGCAGTACTCAACCTTTTCCAATGATAAGAAAATTTACATTTGCCAATGAAATAATGTTCCAAGCAAGGTTGAGTATAAAACTCAGTGGGTATTCCCCAATAACATCCCTACTCATGTGACCTAAATCGTCGTTGAGGCCGGTCAAAGTATAATATTTTTTTACTACTAACTACAGAATATGTGGCAAGCAGGGTCGAACCCACAGGGAAGGCTAATTTGGCCACTAAAAACTAAAAAAACATGGCATGCTCCATTATTGTCAGCAGTGGAGTAGTTTTCTTATTTTCTTTTATCTTTTAATATTTTTTATATGTTTTATGAACTGGAAGAAAATACAAATTTTTTTTAAAAACTTGTTCTACCTATACTAAAACATAGTACAACTACAAATAAGGTGCAACGAAGGAAATAAGATGCTGATAAAAGAGAAAAGTAAGAACGCTCGGGGATTACTCTAGTCTACTGGTTTAAAATGTTTCTCCTATTAATGTAAAAGTACTGCTTTGTACCACTAAATATAGATGACTTACTTCCCTCACTAGGAGTTTAGTCATGGAAATTGTACAAATCAGAGTTCGCCACTCCAAAGAAGTACAATTCCAGAAAGATGACTTAAAATGAACAACAGTACAAACATGTCGTAAGTACTGACGTTTTACTTAAGAGTTGTTTTCTTTAAAAATGATTCCATAACCAAACTCGCTGAATGATTATAGAGTTTTGAAAATCCAGTGATTGTGGTATAAAACAGAAATGTGTAATTAGAACTGATCTTGCCGATCAATTCTAATCACAGAAAAAGTGTCTAATGAAAAAGGACGAAATTGATTACAAGTAGAACTAGAACACTCCCAAAACTAGAAGTTTAGCTAAATATACTATTCATTATCACTACAGTAATAAGAAACATTACATAAACCGAGTACTAAAGTTTAAAACATGAGGGAGAAAGAACTCCCCAATGATGATCTGCTCCTGAGTTCCTCGACTGCACTTCTCAGCTTCGTCTCTGATGTCCTCGATCGTCTCTGGGACTCATGTGTTCATCAGATGAGTATATCTCTCTGCTCTCTAGTGGTGTTTTTTTTCTCGAATGAATTTCCATCATGAATAATGAGATCCCCCCCCCACCGTGAATTCTGCTGCTACTCTATTTTTGTAACCACAGTGGCCTTCTACATGTCACCATATACTTCCAACGACATTAAGTTCCCTTCACGAGCACACCGAACACGTGCATTTTTCACGACAGGAACATCGTGCTAGAAATTCCCTCATAACTAACTCTTGGTGGATTAGTTAGATCAATCTGGACAGGAACTCACTTCCCATATGAACCTGCACAAGAAAAACACACGGAACATTAGAAAAATGAGAAGGAAATAAATTAATAACTATGGTTATTAATTAATTAAATATGTTAAAAGATTTATTTATAAAGTTATTAATTAAAGTTATCAATGTAAATTTAATGTTTATTATTACTTATAAATTATATTATTTACTAATTTATGCTAATTATATTAGTTTATTTATGTTCGTAATAAATTATTATTAAGTGATTAATTATATTAGAAAATAATTTTTTAGTATGCCTACATTAATTTAAATTTATTTTTTATATTCTTATTAATTAGATTAATTTAAAGTCTTATTTATGTTAAAAAATTTATTAATTCTGTTTAATAAATTAATTATTCTATAGTTGTTATTTAATTCATAACTATAATTATTAACAATTTAGGATAAGGTATTATTGTTATTATTATTATTTTAACTTATGTTTCTTCTTAACTTTTCTTTTAATTTAATTATTATATATATATATTTAACATTATTTTATTCCCACCCCATGTCTTCTTCTCCGTCGCGCCACAAGAGGGAGTTTCTCTTCCTCTACAAACAAGACGGTAGTCTGGCTCACCTCGAGTCCTGAAGTTCCAATGACAACCTCTTTCACCCTACTTCTGTGGTGGTGCAACATCATCGATGGTAGGATGTCCCTTGATCGGCCTTCCACAGTTCTCCACACCAGTGCGGCATCCTCTTCATCACACCGGACCCATGGCAGAATCAACAACTCGGCCTCCAGTGGCAGACCAAAGTGGTGCAACTCAATTCCAATTCTTCTACATAGCGACAACTGTAGAAGCCCGAGATTATCTTTAGCTCACTGGTGTGGCGACAGTAGGTCTTCCTGGCGGGTGCACTCGACTCATAACCCCTTTACCTAAATCATAAGCACATCTAGATGATGAAGTAGTGTTGCAGTGATGCAAAAAGTATTACTTAGAATAGTGACGAGGATTCAATCAGCACTACTCGACCCTTCATGGTGATAGCTCATGACAATGGATCATCGGTAATCTTCATGAGAAAACAACAGATCTCCACAATGGTAGGTTGAAGCAACCTCTAAGGCAGCATTTTGGGTTTTCCAGTGGTTGTTCTAGCTCATCCGATCCTCCTGGGTTTTTTTATAGGTTTTACGAAAAAAATAATTCGGGATAGGGGATCAGGGTTCCGATATTTTTAAAACTGGGTCTGGGATGCGTGAACGGCGTTCACGCATCCGAGCTGTGGCAGTGATGCTTGGACTCCGTTCATGCATCCTTTGTGGACTACCTAAAGGATGCATGAATGGCGTTCACTCATCCGGCCGAGAATTTCTATAAAAGGAGGGGTCCCCCCCAAAACCCATTATTCTCCTCTGGTTTTTGTTGCGAAGCCTTGCAGAAATTCTTTCTCAACAAATATTTGCTTCTTTTATTGAGGAAAAATTTCTATTTAATAATTTAATTGTTTAATTGTGTTTATATATTTCATTTGTATGTTTAATTGTGTGTATGATTTATTTATTTCATATGTTATGCATGAAATGTTTTGTATTATTTAATTTTCTTGATGTTGAATGTTTGTATCATTTAATTTTTTGAATGTATATTGTCTGAATATTGAATGTTTTATGTTATGTCTAAAATTTTTAATGTTTAGGAAAAGTCATTTATGTTAGAGAAAATTATTTTGATGAATGGTTTTGATGTATGTGTAAATTATATTACTTTTATTTACTACTAATAATATTTTTAATCAATAAAGTAGAAAATATATTTACTTATATTTTGAAAAGTAGAAGAATGGCAAAAAAAAATACAATTTCTTAAAATTTAAAATAAAAAAGTGTTTATTATGTAAATCTCAATTAGTTCAGTTATAATAAAATTTATTAAATATTATTAATAATTATATATATATACACATAGAGTTAAATTTTTGTAAAAGAGGTTTAGTATTTAATATAGATTTTATATAATGGAGAAAATATAATAAATATAGCAAAAAACACGGTATGAGTGATGACTGATCTTGAGATGACCGACCATGCATAATTGAGATGATGTGAGTGAGTGAAAGATCCAAAGATTATATCTTTCTCAATATATGTTAGAGAATATTCAATCCATTATATTAATAATTATCTAATGAATATCTATTATTCATGAATATTTATTAATAATGATTAACATTATTTCAATATTTTCTATTATTCAATTGATATTTATTAATATTTCTAAATTTTTACTTTAAGTGTATTAGTTTATAATTAATAGTAATACATTTTTAGGGGCATTTGATCCCTATCCGAGATGTGTGAACCCCGTTCACACATCCCTCCTATCGGGAGGATGCGTGAATAGGGTTCACGCTTCTTCAGTGCGGGCTGGGATGCGTGAAAGCCATTCACGCATCCCAGACCCAGTTTTAAAAATATCAGAACCCTAAACCCCTATTCCAAACTATTTATTTTGTAAAACCCATAAAAACCCCGATCCTCCTCCATAAAAACAACATCGGTGCTCGGTGAACCATTTCCAACAGATCTCCTTGGCTCCGACGGTCCTCCTGCTTGTGATGTCATCTCGGTGGCAGGTATGGATTTCGCTGCAATGGTGGAAGAGGCGTAGGGAAATAGAAGAAGGTTGTGGCAAGAAACAGTTCCTTCCGCAAGAAACCACGGAGGATGCGGTTGATGAGGCACAGTGAAGGGTTGCGGTGGGATGGGTTACAGTGAGACAGTAAAAGGGGTGATGGAACGATAGTAAAAATGATACGGTTTTATGTAGGAAATGGTGAGTCTGTGAGGAATGTCACGGTGAGACCACGAAATAGAAATGGTGCCACCGTAAGGACCTTCACGGTGGAATGTCATGGTGCGTCCGCGAAAGGGGCAACATCACGGTGAGACCGTGAAAAGCAGTCACGGTGCAATGGTTTATGGTGCGACCGTGATCCTGTAGAAAAAAAAACAAACAGATTAAACAATTAAATTAAAACATAAATAAAATAAGAACAAAATAATTATTAACAGCTAAAACTAAATTAAACAATTATAGACTTAAATTAAATTTATACTTTAATAAATTTATAAAAAAATCTACTTAATTTAATTTATTAATAATAACTATTCACATGAATTAAATTATTACTATACTAAAAAGCAACTAACTAATTAAAAGTTAACATAAAATTTAAACATTTATAAGACATAGTTAAATAGTTACAATATCAAATTAAATTAATTCAAAGTAGAAAGATAATTATTATATTATTAAACCAAAATGATAATTAGTGTAATAGAATTTAAAGAGACTTAATGATTGAAGTAGGTATATAATCATTTATTTTAATTAATGAATTATAGAAATAAATCTACTAATTTGGTTAAATTAAATTAATTCTTAGTACATGCAATGTCAGATTAAGACTACATATTTAAATTGCAAAAATGAAACTAATTAATTATTTAATGTTAAATTATTAACTATGCAGAAAAAACAAAAATCTTAATAAATAGTTAATAGTCTATAAAATTAAAGTAAGAAATAAATTTATTATTTTAAGGCTTAAAATACACTATTAATTGTAAAAATTGATTAATTATTAAAATTAATAATAATAAAAAAAGAACCATTATTTAATAAAAATTACTGAAGTAAGTAATCAAATTAATAAAAATTAATTAAAAAGATGTGGCAAAACATGTGTTTTAAGGCCACATCAAATTCCCCCACACTTAATCATTGTTTGTTCTCAAACAATCCCATGTTTTATTTACTTTGAAAACAAAAGTATGATTTTCATGATACTGCTCAAAATGTAACATGACCAGCAATTTGAAACAAAGGACAATAACATGTCACTAGGATTTTAGAAACTAAGTTTCTCATATGAACCTTTCCTTAAGAAAATACTCACTGGTAGACTTGAAAACTATGAATCATCAAGTAATTAAGATTTCAAGCCTCATATGTGGTACTAATTAGCGACTAACTTCAATCCAGACATAATTCCAAAGTCTGAGGGTGACAAAAGGTAAAATTTATGTGGAATTAAGAACATAAACAGAGGGACCTTGTACTTTGACTCATCTCCTAGGTTTCAAAGAATAAATAATTTTTTTGTGAATAACCTTTTTGATACAACATAAATGATTTCCATATAAATCAATTAACCCTCTCTTCATCTAGAGTTCATCATTCCCCTCACCTAAATGAGCTCATTTTTGACCGTAGACACTTTATTTATTTATTCACAAGCCATATATCATTGTGCTGAGGACTGTGCATAGGCACTTATTCAAAGTGAACAGAGGGATTATAGTAAATAGAAACGCACCCAGTATCTAGGGTCTCAGAGACTCACCGTGGGATTCCAGATGCCAAAATTACTCTAGTTTCAAAAGATTTATATAAAACTCATTTACATTGGCTCATTAAAGAAATTAATTTTAATAATTTAAAGGATAAAAGAGGCCCCTAGAATCAGAATCAAACTTCCAGTTCCAAGGCTATGATCATAGTCCCACAAACAAAAGAGTACCCATATAGATTCCATAGGTAGTTCCTAAACCGAATTTCCATTAAATCACTAAGCAAGGCCACTCAACAATCATCCAATCTCATCAATTTCAGATTCACAGCAACTCTCAACTATCAGAAAAGCGCTGTACTTAGGCAAGACCCAATTGAGAAAAGTGTAAGGCCTTAAATTATGCAAGAATTTTGAAAAAATTTATCCATTTTTACAAAAAGGTTGAATTTGCAGTGGGAATTTTTGGGCTTTCATAAAGAACAGTTTAGCACAGTCAAGAATTGACCCCCTACCCCATACATAAAACCCAACTTTGTCCCCAAAGTTGACTTCTAAAGTAGAGAAGAACAATTAATCAATATTGTTAAAAATAGATTTTCAATTAAGTAGATATATGACATGTTTAAAAGGGTCTCAATGAAGTTCAAAAGGATTGTTTTCCACAATGAATAAATAATCAGCAGGTTCATATACAAGTATTTTCATAAACATTTATGTTCAGTGAATATATTTTCAATTCAGCTCAAAATGAAAGTAACAAGCAGATTCAAAACAAGATTTCTCAGCCTGCATGAACCCCCCACACTTAATTCCTAATAGTGGAAACATTTTAATAACAATGAAATTTAGTTTCCAGCAAGGAGGCACATGCAGAATTTATGTATAAACAGTGAAATGCAGTAGAATTTATTATATATGCAATTTATGCAGCAAATTTTCAGAAAATAAGTAGAAGAATGTTTTTTAATACGATCAGAATTTCTTAAGTGAGCATAATTTCTTCTTCTAAATCATTAAAGAGCAGAAAGAAGAAACAGAATTCAATAGTAAAGTACTTCCCTGACTTATTTTTTTATCAATCCTTCTTCAAGGGAATTCCACTCCTTAAATGACACAGCAGCATCATCCTAGAAACACAAAAAATGTAAACCAGGAACAAATACCTAGTAGAGGCAGATTAGATAGTACGCAGCAAAGCTTCACATTATTCATCACAAAACAGTACAAAAATGAAAATAAAGAATGAGTAAGGGTTGAATCCCAAGAAGCACTGAATTTAAAGTATTCAGTTAGATTTTATTTAATTACAAATTTTATTTATTAACAAAACAAAGACCAAGAATTTCCTCCCTTGTAGCGCTAGGTTTAATGTCCCCAACCATTCTTCATTCAAGAACAGTTTTTTATCACAGTGAAGGCAGTCAAGCCCTTCAGCTGTCCCTCAAAATAATGTTTCAGTCTCTGCCCATTGACCAACAGGGGTTTATTTTCTTCACCAAAAATTTCAACAGCTCTATTCTTCACCACTCTAACAATTGTAAAAGGTCCAGACCACTTGGACTTAAGTTTTCCTGGAAAGAGTTTAAGTCTAGAGTTAAAGAGAAGGACCTTCTATCCCGGTTTGAATTCCTTATTTTGAATTATAGAATCTTGAAAAGGTTTAGTCCTCTCTTTATAAAATCTTGAATTATCATTTCTTTCTCTCCTAATCTCATCAAGTTCACTCAGCTCAAGTAATCACTTCTCACTAGAACTATTAAAATCAAAGTCCAGAGCCTTAACTGCCCAATATGACTTGTGTTGCAACTCCACAGGTAAATGAAAACATTTCCCAAACAGTAGCCTGTAAGGAGACATACCTATTGGGGTCTTGAAAGTAGTTCTGTATGCCAATAAAGATTCATCCAATTTAAGAGACCAGTCTTTCCTAGAGTTTGACACAGTTTTTTCAAGTATTTGCTTCAATTCCCTATTAGAAATTTCCACTTGTCCACTGGACTGTGGATGATAAGGAGTACCAGTTTTGTGAACACAACCATATTTCTCCATCAAAGCTTTAAATTTGTAATTCTTAATGTGTGTTCCATTATCAGTGATAAAATATCTTGGGACTCCAAATCTTGTAAAGATATTATTTTTGACAAATTTTATTACAGACTTGTCTTGATTGTTGGGCAGAGCTAATTCCTCAGCCCATTTTGACACATAGTCAATAGCAACTAGAATGTACTCATTCCCATGAAATGATAGAAATGGACCCATGAAATATAACCCCCAAAAATCAAAAATTTCTACCTCCAAAATACCATTTTGGGGTAACTCCTGCTTCCTACCCACATTTCCCAGCCTCTGACACCTATCACAACCAACCACAAAACTCCAAACATCCTTAAAGAGTATAGGCCAATAAAAAACAGATTGTAGGACTTTTTGAGCGGCCCTCTCACCCCCATTGTGTCCTCCCCAAGGTGAAGAGTGACAACTTTCAAGAACAGACATCATCTCTTCCTCAGGAATACATCTCCTAAGAATACCATAAGAACACCTCCTAAACAAGAAGGGATCATCCCACAGATAATATTTATGCTCAGAAATGAATATCTTTCATTGGTTATTATACATATTTTTGGGAATGATACCTACTGCAAGGAAGTTGGCAAAATCTGCAAACCAAGAAGATTGCTTGACTGACACAGATAGAAACTTCTCATCAGGAAAGGAAGAATTTAACTCACTTGGATTTTTAGATTCAAATTGGGTAACAGGAAGCCTAGCTAAGTAATCATCAACTAATTTTTCAACTCCCTGCTTATCCCTAATCTCTAAGTCAAACTATTGTAACAATAAGATCCATCTAATCGGCCTGGGTTTTGTTTCCTTTTTAGACAACAAGTATTTTAAGGCAGAATGAACAGTGAAAATAAAGACTTTTGAGCCTAACAAATACTATCTAAACTTTTCCAGAGCAAAAACAACTACTAACAATTCTTTTTCAGTGGTGTTATAATTCTATTGAGCATCATCTTGCAGTATACTAGCATAGTATACCACATGCAACTTTTTATCTCTCCTCTGTTCAAGGACAACACCTACAGCCATGTCACTAGCATCACACATAAGCTCAAAAGGTAATTTCCAATCAGGTGCAGTAATGATGGGTGATGTAGTGAGTTTCTCTTTAAGCAGATTAAATGATTTCAAGAAATTCTCATCGAAATTGAATGGTGCATCCTTGACCAGTAAGGAACACAAGGGATTATTAATTTTAGATAAATCCTTTATGAATCTCCGGTAGAAACCGGCATGCCCTAGAAAACTTCTAACACCATTGACATTAACATGAGGTTGCAGTTTTTGAATAACATCTATCTTAGTAGTATCAACCACAAAAACACTCTTAGACACCTTATGACCAAGGACAATACGTTCTGTAACCATGAACTAACATTTCTCCCAATTATGAACAAGGTTGGTTTCAATGCATCTTTCCAAAACTAACTCAAGATTTGAAAGACAAGAATAAAAAGTACTACCCACAATGGAAAATTCATCCATAAAAACCTCAATGATTCTCTCAATCAAATCAAAAAATATAGCCATCATACACCTTTGAAAGGGGGCTGGATCTCCACACAACCCAACGGGCATCCGCCTGTAGGCAAATGTCCCAAAGGATCATGTGAAAGTGGTCTTCTCCTGATCCTCTGGATCAACAGGAATCTGGTTGTAACCAGAATACCCATCCAGAAAACAGAAAAATTCATTTCCAGCAAGCCTCTCAAGCATTTGATCCAAGAAGGGCATTGGAAAATGGTCCTTCCTAGTGGCTGCATTATGCTTCCTATATTCAATACAGACTCTCCATTTTGTGGCTTTCCTAACTTGGACTTCTTCATTCTTTTCATTTTTAACTATAGTGAAACCTCCCTTATTGGGGACAACCTGAATAGGGCTGACCCAAGCACAATCAGAAATGGGATAAATCATTCCAGTGTCTAGCAGTTTGATTACTTCTTCTCTCACAACTACTTTCATATTAGGATTTAATCTTCTTTGACATTCTACCCTAGCCATATGGCTAGGATCCATCAGAATATTGTGCATACAAAATGAGGGACTAATACCCTTGATATCAGCTATTTTCCAGCCTATGGCAGATTTAAACTTTTTCAACACATTCAACAATCTTTGATCATGGTTTTCATTAAATTATGAAGAAATTATTACAAGTGGAGTGGAGTTCTCACCTAGAAATGAATATTTAAGATGAACAGGGATGGGATTCAGCTCAAGATCAGGTGGTTCTACACTCAAAGGAAGACTCTTAGGCCTGGGAGGTCCAAGATCTTCAACATATTACTTATAAGGTGTATTAAAAGATGAAAGATTTTCAGTTTGAAGTTCAGATTCAGAGTTAACAGTCCTACTGTCCAAGGTGTGCAGTATGCTGTCCAGACCTTCCATATCAAATTTCAGAAGGTTAATCAAAGTAAAATCATCAAGTTTTCTTAAAAGTTCTCCCTATGTGTCATTAATGTTTTTAGCAAGGTTGATGTTAACAGAAATACCCTCAAATTCACTCAAAAATCTCCTAAGTTCAAAAACAGAATACTCTTATACAGCAGAAATTGGATAGTTGTCCAAATTTGGATGAATTTCAAGTTTTGGTGTTACAGCATAATTTTCAATCTCTAGAACAGATTCACAATGATTTTCAGCTTCACAAATGTTTTCATCAACAGAGGATTGGTTTTCAGATTCTCCAATGTGTTCAAGTTGAATCTTATAAGAACATTCAGCATCAAGGAACTCAATTTTTGAACAGTTTTCAGAATATGTTGGTCCCTTAATATTTTTAAAAACATTGAACTCTTATTCTTGTTCAACAATTTTGAATATCAGTTAACCCTTTGACACATCAATGACAGCACCACATGTTGCCAAGAAGGGCCTACCCAAGATGATAGGTACCTCTTGATCACACTCCATATCCAAGACAAGAATGTTAGTAGGCATAAAAAACTTCCCAACTCAAACTAGTAAGTCATCTACCCTTTCCATAGGATGAGTGAATGATCTATCATCTAATTGTAGTATGACCATGGTGGGTTGAAGATCACCCAGCCTCAACTGTCGAAACAGTGAGTATGGGAGTAGATTAATGCTAGCACCTAGATCGCACAGACAGTTGAGCTGCCCAGAATTTCCTAGAGTATAAGGGATGACAAATCTATTGGGTTCTTTCAATTTAGGTGGGATTATCTTTTGAAGTACAGCACTGCACTCTTCGGTGAGGCTCTAAATATCAAATTCTTCTAAGGTCTTTTTGTTTGAAACAATTCTCTTTAAGGATTTCAGATAGGATGGAATTTGAATTAAGGCTTGAATGAAAGGTATGTTAACTTGAAGCTTAGATAGAAGACCAAGGAACTGAAGAAGTTAAACCCTAGTGTTACTTTGAGGTTTCAACTTCTCATGGAAAGGGATGGGTGGGGAAATTTTTTTCAGAACAGTAGAAATATCCCTCACCTCCTCCACAAATGTTTCTTTTCCTTTATTTTTTTGGTTTTTAAGAGAAGTTTCATCTTGAGATCCAGGTGACAGACTCAGTTTCTCATCATTTTCAACATTTTTCTGTGAATTTCCAGATTGTGAATAAAGCATATTTTCATATCCAGATTGAAGCATGTTTTCATTTTGAGCATTTTCCGTGAGTTTTTCCGCAACTGTTTGAGTATTAAGGTCACTTCAAGTGACAACAGCCATGATATTCTCCATAGGATTAAGTTTAGTTGTACTAGGCAACCTACCATTATCCCTAGAAGTCAAATCTATATCTAATTGTCCTAGCTGTGTTTCCATTTTCAGCATTCTCACATCATTTTGCATTTTGTATGACTCATATTGACTTTGATGTTTATTAAATTGATCCATGTACTTTTTATCTTGTGAATTAATTTTATTCAATATTTGATCCAATTTATATGGCATCTGATTATCATTACTTCCTTGAACATTTGAAGTCTCACCCCTTTGTTGATTTTGATATTTCGGTCTTGGTTGGTTCTGATAATTAGGGGAAGTTGTTTTTTAATGACTCCTTGATCTTTCCATGATAAATTTGGATGGTTCCTATAGCCTTGGTTATAATTATTAGAAAATGGATCTTCTTTTTGAGGCATCCTAGGACCATAATTAACAAAGTTTGAGTTTTCAGGTTGTTGGGCAGTTAGATCAGCATTAGGAAAAAAAATCAGAGTGCCCAAACATACCACATTGTGTACATTGTTGTCTAAGTGACTGATACTGATTCTGATTTTCAATTTGATTCTCAGTTTTTTTTGAATTATGGTTCATTAAAGTTTGAAGTTGGTTGGTGATTTCATCTAGTTGAGCATGAGTTTCATTCATTGAACCAGTGTTTGAATTAACTTTTCTATTGACTCCCTTTCTACTTGAATTTTTATGTCTTGAATTCAGTGCAATATTATTAAAAAAAATTATAAGTTCTTCATCAGTTTATCATTGTAGTTACCCCCAACATCTTGATCCACTAAATTCTGACCAGAGGAGGTAAGCCCTTTATAGAAAGTATCCATAAGAAGGTGTGATGGGAGTTGATGATGGGGAAACTGCCTAAGGAAGTCCCTTAAACTATCCCAATATTCATGAAAAGCTACTCCATCCTCTTGATAAAAACTAGTGATTTTAGTTCTAAGCTCTCCTTTTAGTCTTTGAGGATAAAATTTCATGATGAATGAGTTATAAATTTGATCCCAATTTTAAAAAATGTTTTCATCTAAACTTAAAAACCAATTCCTATAATTCCCTTTAAGGAAAAAGGGAAATACTCTCATCCTAAGATCATTTTTAATGAGTCCTAAAATTGGTGATTGTTGCACTATGTTGTAGAAGTCTCTAATGAAGGCTAAAGAGTCCTCATTAGAGATCCCTTTAAAAGCAGGCAGCAGAGAAATATGTGACTCTTTAATCTCATAATTTCTAGCCCTAGGAGATAATCTAATAGATGATGGGTTTCATGATACTTGTGGGAGTTGGAAATCCCTCATCCTAGGCCTTTCATGTTCATATAAGAGTTCTGGATGGTTATTTTGAAAGTTAATATGCTTAGGAACTCTATTATCTAAATTTTCCATTTCAATTTTTTTTTCTTTCGTAGAGCAGCTAAATGTTTGTCTAGTTCAGGATTTAAAGGCTCTAATCTAGCACCATATGTCCTTGTGCTCATACAAACAGTAGAGTACAGTGAATTCAGTAATAGTTCAGATTAACAAGACACAGTTTTTTTAGTTTTCAATTTGTTTCAATTATTTTTCTTTAGATTTTTATATATGTGTTTTTTTAATTGTTTTTTTAAATGGCTCATGCCTTCCCTGGAAACGGCACAAAAAACGTGACCTAAACCATCATTGAGTCTGGTCAAAGTTTAATATTTTTTTTCATAGTAACTACAGTATATGTGGCATGTAGGTTCGAACCCACAGGAAATGCTAATTTGGCCAATAAAACTAAAAAAAACTTGGCAAGCTCCACTATTGTCAGCACCAGAGTGGTTTTCTTAATTTTATTTTATATTTTAATATTTTTTTATATGTTTTATGAACTGAAAAAAAATCCACACATTTTTTAAAAACTTTTTCTAACTATACTAAAACTTAGTACAACTAAAAATAAGGTGCAACAAAGGAAATAAGATGCTGATAAAGGACAACGGTAAGAACGCTCGGGGATTACTCTAGTCTACTGGTTTAAAATGTTTTTCCTATTCATGTAAAAGTACTACTTTGTACCACTAAATAAAGATGACTTACTTCCCTCACCAGGAGTTAAGTCGTGGAAATTGTACAACTTAGAGTTCGCCACTCCAAAGAAGTACAGTTACAGAAATATGAGTTAAAATGAACAACAGTACAAACTCACTTTAAGTACTGAAGTTTTCATTAAGATTTATTTTCTTTAAAAATGATTCCATAATAAATGTCGCCAAATGATTAAATAATTTTTAAAATCCAGTGATTGTGGTACAAAATAGAAATGTGTAATTAGAACTAATCTCGCCGATCAATTCTAATCACAGAAAAAGTGTTTAATTAAAAAGGATGAAATTGATTACCAGTAGAACTAGAACTCTCCCCGAAATAGAAGTTTAGATAACTATACTATTCATTGCCACTATAGTAATAGGAAACATTATAGAAACAAAATACTAATGTTTAAAACTTGAGGGAGAAAAAACTCCCTAAAGATGCTCTGCTCCTGAGTTCCTGGACTGCACTGCTCAGCTTCATCTCTGATGTCCTCGATCGTCTCTGAGACTCGTGTTTTCATCGGATGAGTGTCTCTATCTACTTTCCAGTGGTGTGTTTTTTCTCTAATGATTGTCCGTCGTGAATAATGAGACCCCCCCCCCAATCGTGAATTGTGTTGCTGCTCTGTTTTTGTAACCACAGTCACCTACTACATGTCACCTTAAACTTCCACCAACATTACGTTTCCGTCACGAGCACACCGAACACGTGCGTTTTTTCACGATAGGCACATCGGGCTAGAAATTCCCTCATAACTAACTCCTAGTGGGTTAGTTAGATGAATCTGGATGGGAACTCACTTCCCGTATGAACCTGCAAAAGAAAAACACACAAAACATTAAAAAAATGTTAAGGAAATAAATTAATAACTAAGGTCATTAATTAATTAAATATGTTAAAAGATTTATTTATTAAGTTATTAATTAAAGTTATCAATGTTAATTTAAAAGTTTATTATTATTTATAAATTAAATTATTTACTAATTTATGATAATTAGATTACTTAATTTATGTTCGAAATAAATTATTATTAAGTGATTAATTTTATTAGAAAATAATTATTTAGTATGCCTATATTAAGTTAAATTTAATTTAGATATTATTATTAATTAGTTTAATTTAAAGTTTTATTTAAATTAAACAATTTATTAATTATTTTTAATAAATTAATTATTCTATAGTTGTTATTTTATTCATAAATATAAATATTTACAATTTAAGATAAGGTATTATTGTTATTATTATTATTTTAAATTAATTTTCTTATTAATTTTTCTTTTAATTTAATTATTATATATATATTTTTTACATTATTTTATTCCTTCCCCATGCCTTCTTCTCCGTCGCACCACAAGAGGGAGTTTCTCTTCCTCTGCAAACCCGATGGCAGTTCGGCTCCCCTCGAGTCCAGTAGTGACAACGACAACCTCCTTCACCCTACATCTGTGGGGGTGCAACTTCATCGATGGAAGGATCTCCCTTGCTCGTCCTTCCACGGTTCTCCACACCAGTTCGACATCCTCTTCATCACACCTGACCCACGGCAGACTCAACAACTCGGCCTCCAGTGGTGGAACAAAGTGGTGCAACTCAATTCTAATTATTCTACATAGAGACAACTAGAGAAGACCGAGATTATCTTCGGCTCACTGGTGCGGGGACAGTAGGTCTTCCCGGCAGGTGTGCTAGACTCCTAACCCCTTTTCCTCAATCGGAAGCACCGCTAGATGATGAATAAGAGTTTCAGTGATGCAAAAAGTATTACTTCGAATAGTGGCGTGGCTTCAATCAGCACAGCTATCCCCTTCATGGTGATAGCACATGAAAACGGATCATCAGTAATCTTCATGAGAAAACAAAAAATCTCCACAATGGTAGGTTGATGCAGCTTCCAAGGAATCATTTTGGATTTTCTAGTGGTTGTTCTAGCTCATCCGATCCTCCTCCATACAAACACCAGCGGCGCTCGACGTACCATTCCCAACAGATCTCCTTGGCTCCAAGGGTCCTCCTTCTCCAGATTTCATATCGGTGGTGAGTATGGATTTCGCTACAATGGTGGAAGAGGCACAGGGAAACAGAAGAAGGTTGTGGCAAGAAACAATTCCTTCTACAAGAAACCATGGAGGATGCGGTTGATGAGGCACCGTGAAGGGTTGTGGTGGGATGGGTTACGATGAGACAGTAAAAGGGGTGATGGAATTATAGTTAAAATGGTACGGTTTTATGTAGGAAATGATGAGTCCGTGAGGAATGTTACAGTGAGACTGTGAAATAGAAACGGTGCCACCGTAAGGACCTTCACGGTGGAATGTCACGATGTGTCCTCGAAAGGGGCAGCGTCACAGTGAGACCGTGAAAAATGGTCATGGTGCAATGGTTTATGGTGCGACCGTGATCCTGTAGAAAAAAAAACCATGTAAACGATTAAATTAAAAAATAAATAAAATATAAACAAAATAATTAATAAAAGATAAAAATGAATTAAACAATTAAAGACTTAAATAAAATGTATCCTTTAATAAATTTATAAAACCAATCAACATAAGTTAATTTATTAATAATATCTATTCGCATGACTTAAATTATTACTATACTAAAAAGCAACTAACTTATTAAATGTTTACATAAATTTTAATCATTTATAAGACATAGTTAAATATTTACAATATCAAATTAAATTAATTCAAGGTACGAAGATAATTATTATATTATTAAACCTAAATGTTAATTAATGTAATAGAATTTAAAGAGACTTAATGATTGAAGTAGGCCAATAATCATTTATTTTAATTAATAAATTATTTAAATACATATACTAATTAGGTTAAATTAAATTAATTCTTAGTACATGCAATGTCAAATTAAGAATACATATTTAAAGTGCAAAAATCAAACTAATTAATTATTTAATGTTAAATTATTAACTATGCAGAAAAAACAATGATCTTAATAAAGAGTTAAGAGCCTATAAAATTAAAGTAAGGAATAAATTAATTATTTTAAGGCTTAAAATAAACTATAAATTGTAAAAATTGATTAATTATTTAAATTAATAACAAAAATAAAAAAGAACCATTATTAAATAAAAAGTACTAATGTAAGTAATTAAATTAATAAAAATTAATTAAAAAGATATGGAAAAACATCTGTTTTTAAGGCCACATCATCATTCAACTAGGATGTAAATGTTAGAAACCAATAAATAAAACCATTGATACAACATAATTTCCAAAAATAGTTTATAATAAAATATAAACAATTCTCAAAATCATTTATAAATAAATATAAAAAAAACCTATGTCAAATAATTTTCCAAAAAATATATTTTTGATGTAAAAAATCAAAAATTTATTTCAAAATATTTTCAAAATGTCTATCTTGGTATAAGGATTTAATACCACATATCTACAATTCAAACAATGCATGCTTCATTATGAAAAATCCATATTAATGATAAGTTTCTCATCAATCTACCATGTTTTCATATGGTAATTAAATCCAATGTTCCATTAAACCATTCGAACTGAGTAAAAGGTCTTATTTAAACTATTAATCATAATTCAAAATGAGTATTCACACCATGTTTGCGAGAAACCCAGGCCAATTTCATCAATTTCATCTATTTAAATAAAAATCATCCGTTTATTGAAACTTTCAAATGAGCCAATTTAACAACAAAAAAATTTCAATAAACATAGACCTTTATTGAAAACATTTAAACTATATACTCTTACCAAAATTCTTGAAAATCCCCAAGTATAAAATATCCATTTTAAAATCCCGAATAAAAACCTATATCAATAACTCCCAATTTTCCCAAATTGCAGAATTCCCCAAACCTTCACTAAATAGGGATCCCAATGAATATTAAAAAGAAAATTAATTATTAATACCACAAAAAAATAAAATTTTAAACCATTCCTAATAGTTCTAGTAATATGATTTGATAGTGAAGCCCCCTTCCATGATCGTTTCGACAAAAACAGAAAACAGACAAAGAATGCTCAAGAATCTGGGACAACATTCCAAGTAACCGCCTTAGATATCCTCCCCTATCATGAAATACAACATATATAACCAAATTTGGTGTAAAATTTATTATATCTATCCACAACGAGTGGATATCTTAAAAAATAAGAAAGTAGAAAAGGAAATAAGTAACCATGTAAAGAACGATGAAGTAAAGGAACATACCGTAAGAATCGACCTTCGAATCGCCAAGGAAAGACATTGGCTAACTTCAAGACTAATGGGAGATACTTCTTTTGCCATTTGAGAATAAAAATTTCATGTTTGGGCCATTTTAGGATGGAAAATAGTATATTGATGTTGAAAATGAACAGAATCTAGTTTTTAAGGAAGTGGTTTCTTGATGCGCATGGTTTTGTCAAACGCTTTGCAAAAACTGTGTGTAGCCCATGCACCCCGTTTTTCCCCAACCCAGTCCAAATGAACTAAAAACTCCCTCATTATTCACCTGTAAAATTTATACAAATGAAAATCACAATAAAAGGTCTACATACCTGAAACCGACGGTGCTAAAGAAATTAAAAGATTTTATTTCAAATGATTATACATTTTAAAAACTAATAATATTTAGTATAAATTAGTACAAATTTTCAAAAACAAATTGTTAATTATCGAAATATATTAAAAATTAGTATTATTTTTTATTAGTTAATTTAAATTATTTTATACTAAGTGAAATAGGTTGAAATTAATAAAAACTATATGAAATTTTTATAATTAAAACACATATTATTTATAATTTTTTATATAATAATTAATAAAAACATAAAAAATTTATTTTGATATGGAAATTGGATAAACCAATGAAAATTTCAAAGTAGTACTGTTATAAGTCCCTTCTACATTAAGGTTTTTGAATAATATATATCATTTTCAACATCATATTCATTGTTTTTCTCAGAAGGAACAATTATGTGACAATGTAAGAAGGGTGATCTATGAAGATATAAAAAATTGATAATATTGTTGTTCATATTTTATGGTTTGGAATTTAGAGTTAATATATATTTTTGTATAAAAATGATGGAAAAAATGTAAAGTAAATAAAAAAATTCAATTCAAAAACCATCAAAAATATAAAATTTATTACATTATTCTATAATCCCATTGTTCTAAACAGCGACTAAAAATGAGAAATCGATTCCCAAAGACAAAAAAATTGATTTTATGATTTTTTAGAATATTTAGAGTAAGATTTATGTGGGGGATTTATTATAATATAATATGGATCTATTACCAAATTTATAGCTATTAAATCTAATATTGGAATCTCAAATTGTTGTTTTGGTAAAAAAAAATTATTTTTTTAATTCATTGTTTCCTAAGGGAAATGCATTTCCAATAAATTTTTATGAGAGAATAATTTTGGTTCATAATTTGGGACATGGTTATTAGAGGATTGATTCATGTTCAAATGAATTTATTTTATATTATGATGAATATAAAACATTGGTTAATCTTCCAATATGTTAATAATAATGTATGAAGTGGTACGACATGGAAAATCCATATTTATTGCAATTAAGAAGTTGAGGTATTTTATAATTACATATATATGCATCCTCTATTAATATCTCATAAAATATCTACAATTTTGACATGGAATAAATCCATTATTTCTATCAATAAATGATTAAATCATCCTTTTGATGGTGATTCATGGAAGTATTTTTCTTATGTTGGTCCATATTTTTCTTTAGAAACTTGAATTGTATAGTTGAGCCTTTATACTGATGGTTTTTGTCTATATAGTGATTATGAAAGTCAATATTCTGGTAATCCTGTTTTCACCACTCTGTAAAATATCCCTACTTGGATGTTGGAAATAGAACTATATATATATATATATTTCATTGTTAATTATTGGTCATCCGATGAAGAATATTAATGTTGATTTGAATGCATGGATTGATGATTCATTTTTGTTATGGAATGATAGTGTCTCAAGATATGATGTAGTGGAAGATCATAATTTTATATATAAATCTTTATTAATGTGGAATATAAGCAAGATTACAAAATATGACATGTTATTTGGTTGCGGTTCACATTATACAAAATATTCTCATTAATACACTGATGATATTAAAAAATTTATTCTTATCAATGGAAGAAAGATAACAAAATTTACTATCATTAGATAATTATTCCAATAGTTCACCCATTTCGATGAAATAAAAAAAATTGAAAAATTAAAATTTGAAGAGATGCACCTCTAGATGTGTTCCTATGTATTTGGTTAAAATATATTTTCTCTTAAATTACCTAATAATACATTTATACAATCAATAAAACAAAAAAATAGGTGGTTTTGTGAGAGATCAAAATTGGATGAAATAATGTATTTTTTTGGATTTTCCATGTTGGTCTGATTTATTGAATCATCATGTGATAGATATAATGTATATTGAAAATATTTGTTTTTATACCATATTTTATACCATGTTGAAATATCCTACCAATAAATAAGATATTGTAATGACATAGATATATCTGACACAAATTTGTAAGTGTCCTGTACATTTATAATTTGGAAATGAAAGATCACCAAAATTAATGAAAAAAAAGTAAACTTTTGTAATTTCTAAATGAATTGATTTTTATTCTATCAGAAGATTAGAGATTAAAGGATTCCAGATGGATATTATCCTATTCTTTTGTGTGTTTTTAAATGGATATATTACAAAGTTAAAATTTCTTGATTTTCAAGTTAGAATGGAAATTTTACTACCTATTGTTTTTAGATGGCTATTTAATTCTATGACATGGATTATATTTATTGAAATATAATATTTATTTAGAGAGAAACGTGCATCAATAAATAAAATAATGATGCATTGGATACAATATAAAATGATTTTGTTCTTATTATATGTACATTGGAAAAAGCATTTCTATCAGCCTTCTATGACACTACAAAACATTTAATAATGAATTTTCATTTTGAATATATGTTTTTAGGGACTTTAAAATTCCGATTGATGTACCCATCTAAGATATGTATAAAAAAATTAAGGTATGTTGTAGTTAATAAACCATCTATTCATGGAAAATTACTAAAGTGTACTTGTAGGATGAAATTTATTTTTTCTCCTCTTATATTTTCAATCAAAATATCATTCAAAACATAATCAAATGGTTAAAAACGAGGGAAATGACGATGATTAAAAAAACCATTGATTATGAATATTTAATTTGTGTGAACTTGGTTTTGGTGGTAATCATGAATGATGGGTTCCAAATAAAGAACTAAATCATGAAAATATATATGTTCTACTAAATTGTGAAAAAATGTCACAATTTTATCCTGTAAGTAATGATTTGGCACTTATGTTTCATTCTAATTAGTTTTTAAAAGTTGGGTTTTTATAGATTTATTAATTATCATATCAAAAAAAATTTCAAGCATATTACCCTGGATTATCTTGAAGAATGTCATCTCGGAGATTTTTCTTAATGGTTTTAAATTATTATATGTAAAATGGTTAGGATATAAAATATGAATTCAATTTGGTATTTTATATATGATTAGTATTTTTTATTTATTCAGGTTTCCCAACCTAGAGATAAATTCAAAAACTTATTATTTTGACTGAGTATTACAGTATCAAAATTTCTTAAATCTTAGAATGATTATCCCATCAATGGATTTCAATTTCATATAAGCGCTTATGTAGGGTCAAAAAATTCAGTAAAAATTCTGGGGTTTTGATAGGATACCATCATGAATAATTTGAATTTGAATTTTATGGTATTCTAGATGAAATAATTGAGTTTTATTTTTTGGGTATAAAATATGTAAACATGTTTGAGTGTTATTGTTTTGATACTGATAGATGGATATAACTTTATACGTGACAATGAAAAATTACCATTAAATATAAAAGTGATCTTAAAGAAAATGAACCATTTATCTTGGAATATTAATAAAATCATATTTAATATAAAAATTAATGTTCTACTTTGAGAGACATGTTTTATTTTTGGAGTGTAATTAAATATAAATCTCTCAAAAATCAGTTTATGGACCTAAAAGTCGTTCTGTTGAAGTGAAAGATATGGAAATTTCTTAAGAAACAATGATTAATATATGTCTTAATTAATGAGATAAATATATTTATAATGAAAACCCATATTTAAGGAGTGGGGGAATTGATAACATTAATGATATAACCGATAGCTTTGAAATTACAATAGATGATGAAATTTATGATCAAATGGAAGTTGATGATGATTATGAGGAAGGTGAAGATATGGACACATAAGAAAATAAATCATAAGATGAATATAGAAATGAAGAATATGAATGATGTAATATTTTTTTAATAAATTTTTATTTGGTTTTTTATATTGATATTATTATTAAAAATTCATTATAGTTAACACATTTGAAGCTAGTTAATTTAAAAAAATTATTATGTTTAAATATAATATATTTTTTAAAATTCAAAATTTGATGTAGAACAATTTATCTCTTTCAGATTGATCTAAATTAAAATAACGTTATTCTTTCATTGGATTTTGATCTATTACGATATAGGAATTTTGTTTATTTGACATCTATGTGTATTTATAAGACGACACCTATGGGGAGCGGTAGGGGCCTTGCGTGATTTATAGTTCTAGATCCTGTTCGAGGGAGATATTAATATCCTAACTCTGATCCTCATAAGAGGAATTATGTTTAAATAAAATTTTTATTTATTTTATATAATTTATTATGCTTATTAGGGACTAATTATTATAAATTTTTTAGTATTTCAAATATTACTATTTTCCATGGTAGTGTAATTTTTATAAACTATTTTCATCTCCATGAGGGTCATGGGATTGTGTTCCTATGCAGTTACATCACCATATATTCAATCATTTTTTATTATGTAAAAAAATAAATTTAATCTTAATTAATAAATACTCTTGTTTAATGTATTCGTTAATATTTTCAGGGTATATTGCCTCCTACCATTGAGAGCATGAGAATCTCTTTTTTGGGGAATGGGAAGCGTGTATGAATGATTGTTTCCATTAGTTTTTACATGGCATACATAGGATATCTATGCATATATCATATATGACTATAATTAATGATCCATGTAGGCCTTATAAATCAAATCATGTCACCATTGAGGCTTGAGAGGGACTAGGGACATATTGGATTGAATAGACTTTACAGAGGAGATCTAGTTCTGGTTCCTATAAATGGGGGAGGCATAATATCCCACATAATATTGGGAGTCATAGTTTTATTATAAATCATCTTCATATCATATGTCAAATATTTTAATTTGTTTATTTATTTATATTTATATTTATATTTATATATATTACATTTAAATATATATTTAATAATAAATTTATTTAAAAAATTGTGCAATTTTCAACTGATCCATTAATTACTAAGTTTGGATTGTAAAAGAAATTTAGCAATTATGGTACAAGGAATATTATTTATGAGAGACAATTAAATAGTGTGGTTTGTATTTTTTTCATGTTTTTTCTATAAACATATTTTTATTTTTTTCATAATTAATATTCATATGGTTTTTAGGAGGCATATGGGATTGTGGTTTCATGATCATCTGAGAGGCAGGATGAGATAGATGGTGGAGTTGAGGGATCATGTGAGGCATAATTTCGATGAGGTGGTTTTGGATTTGGGTGATGGCGAGTGGCTTTTAGGAAGGCTGGGTGTTCGTTATTTGTTATCAATTCACCCCAGATTATTTTTTACTCTGAAATGATCTAACCATATAACTTAAAAGGTTCATTATCTTCATCATATCAAATTTTATCTATGGAGTACGGGGAGAGGATACATGCTCTGGACAAGGTTATATAGAGTCTGGAGAGAGAGAATGAAGATCCGAAAAGAAAGCAAGAGTATAAAAATCAAGAGGTGATAGATTATATGTGGAGGACCACACATAGTTTAGTTATGGAGTTCTCTATACCAACTATACCTAATTTCCCACCCCCAATCAAACATGATCTCCCACACCCTTAATAAAATTTTCAGATATATTTTATATGAAATTATATTTATGTTAAATTTTAGTTTTAATTTTATAATTTATGAGTTTCATTTATATTTTTACTTTTTATATTTTTTTTGATTATATGACATAAAATTAAATTTTAATTACATATAGTTATATTTGCAATGTAATTTACCACAACAAGCTATTTGGGATATATTTCCATCACAAATGTGTTTTTTGATGAAAACCCATCTCAAAATGGAGCATCATAAAAAGATTAATTTTTAATTCCTATATATCTTGGATACCATATCCAATAATAGTAATAAAAATAAAAAACAAATATAATACAACTTTGTAATGACCTAGCCCATTTCACTCTATAAATAGTTACCAAACCAGTTTATTGGATGGCCTTAGGGAGACTTACTTGTATGCTATAATATTTTGACTAGAAGTGGGGGTATAAGGTGGTACTATGAGTGGAATATACCTAAATATTAGAATTCAAAAAAATAAATACATAACCAAGAATCATACACAACAGATTACATAGAATAATAAATAAAAAAAGAATGATATAACAAAACAAAATAATTTATATGTACCAAAATAATCATGGTGACATACAAACACCGATGAACCACTATTTAATTCATAAATATAAGATAAATAGATTAAGAGGAAATACATTAGGCTCTAGTTCCATATACAAGAAATGCCATATACCTGTTGTTTGGGAATTTCATGATGCACTAGCCTGATCCTAAGAATCTATATGAGTGGCTTCACATGACCATACTATAATAGTCCTCCACCCTATCCATTGTACATCTTCACTCAAACATAGAGAAGAAAAAAGGTTTTCATGAACACTAGGGATCAGGTATAGTGGTTGATAAATTAATCTCCTTGGGCTACCCTCAATGGTGAGTTAATAATCTATTATCATAAGTCCCCCTCATGAAATAATCCCCACCCAACCCAATATAATTGGAATGAAAATAATTAATAAAAACCATCATCGAACCTCATGTCTATGTCCCTGATCAACCATAACATCATCAGCCATGTTGGGGTATATTTGAGCATATATTTTTGGTCATACCTACCTAGTAACAAGTTGAGTCTAAATCTATGGCAGCCCCAATAGTATCGTCATGACTCTGGGGACCTATCCCATTATAGTATAAACATCATACTCCATATCCATGGTAGTTATTACCCATAATAGTCAATCATGTGTCTAGATACAGATCATTGCATACATAAACACATATATAATGAATCTAGGGACCCATCCCATAGTATTATATTGTCTGGATCCAGATCTCTGGTAGCCAAAACCATACACTCCACAGATCTAGTCACCCATTATGTGGTAGTTAGTGTTTCCAACTCCAAATCCTTGGAATCCATTACCATATATCTTCCTAATATCTTTACAATTCTTGTTTTATTATGAGTATCAAAATATAAATATGTTTTAGCCATAATAACTATCTTTGTGGATCTGGGGAACTATCCTATGGTATTTTGTGAACTCGGCTCCAAATCTATGGAAACCATAATAATATGTCCCCCATATTCTAGTACCCATATCACATTAGTATGTGAATATACATCCTAATTATAGGAATTCATAAGAATCATATCCATTACTCATAGGACCCATACTAATATTTTTTGTGCATCTAACTCCCTATCAATGGCACCCATAACCATTAATCTTATAGCTCTAAGGTCCCATCTCATGCTAGTCTTTGTGTGTTATTTTAAATCCATGGTATCCAAAACCATTATCTATATATATCTAGGGACTCTTACTAAGTTATAATGTGTATCTAGATCTAAATCCATGAAATAAATTACCATAATAGAGCTAAAATCTATGCCAACACCAACAATGTGTTCCAACTCCATGGCAATTCCCTTATGTGAATCATTCTTTAAATCACGGTAGCCCAAAAATATTACATTATCCCTGATGGAGAAAACCAAATTGAGATTAAAAAACATAAAGGGATGAAAAAATACCCACACTAATCACCATCATCATATCCCCATTGTGATTATACATTGGTTGGATTTCTAGGTGATTCCAACAACCATCTATACTCAAAAGTAGGAACCCTCTTAGGGTCTTTCAAGCAGTGGGGAACCCCATGGGGACCCCATGTTAGCTAATATGTGAGTGGAATACCTATGGGGATCCTCAAAACTAATATGAAAGAAGAGGATTTACTCCTGTAATCGTTTGGTTCATAACATATGTTGAGGAATATGAAAGGAATTGTCATGTGTTCTTTTAAAAGGTGTGTAATTTTTAGT
The DNA here is from genome assembly GCA_963277665.1 of Viscum album. Taxonomy (NCBI): domain Eukaryota; kingdom Viridiplantae; phylum Streptophyta; class Magnoliopsida; order Santalales; family Viscaceae; genus Viscum; species Viscum album. The sequence goes on along the minus strand of OY728167.1, from coordinate 131,704,670 downwards.
ATTTGGTTAAACAGAGTGGTTGACTAAAGTCATTCTCTATTGAGGAAGTAAATAAAAACATATTATAGGTATTTGGGAAAAATATATAAAATAAAATCACAACTAAAAATAATGGGGGTGTTCAATGATTATAGCACAATAAGATTTATAATGGAAGAAGAATTTATTTTGTTTATTTTTCTCAGTTTGAAATTTAATTGATAAAACACAAAGAGAAGATGTTTTATTATAACTTTTTTTATAAGGTGTACTAAATAAAACTATAACTCCTAACATAGTTATTGAAACATTTCATTGAAATTAAAATCCACTAAATTATAATCCCTTAATATATAAACCCCTAAAACATATATGAATTTACCTCAACCATAAAGATTAATTCAATTAAACAGTAGGTCGTGTTTTGAACATGAAATCTTAGAACCACTAATTGATTGCAATTAAAAGTCTGTATTATGTTACGTGGTGAATTAGGGATCATATAAATACTATAATGGAGGAATAATTGTGTTCAAGGACTATATTTATACCTTACAAATTGATCTTATTTTTTTTTACCAATTATGATTTGTCTCTCACAGTTCACACATTTCTCGACCTCACATGATGTGTTAATTTTTAAATTACTTTATTTATTTTTTCACATTAAAAAATAAAATAATATATCAAATTAATTGAGTTATTATAGAAAATTGAATCACAAAGTGAATAATGTGTTAATTAGATGGAGTACTAAGGAAAACTACCATTCGATGGGTTGTGTAGTCATTATAGAAACATTTTTCAATTGTAAATATATAGACATGTTATAACACAATATTATTTCTAATAATTATTTATAGAAAATACAATTATATTAATGAATATGTAAATTGAAAATAATAGATGAAATTGAGAGAAATTGGGATTTTATTTAAAAAAACCCAAACATTACAACACAATGATCATTGAGAAGAAGGCTTAAAAGAATGGATCCATACTTTTATGTGATCCTCCTCTTGAAATTATTTAAAAATGGAGTAAAACCACACCCCCTCTAACGTAAATCATTCAATTAATTGAAAAATCTTCCAAATTAGTAAAATATAAAATTATAGAGGGAATGAGAAGCTAGGGTTTCCAGCTGTTACAAGTATAAATTTGAGAAATAATCCGAATATTTTAATCATATCACATTGACATATTCACCCCTATGATGCCTAAACCATATATTCATATTAAAGGATGGTTTGACAAAAATTTATTCTTATATCATATGTACAAATTTTATACCTACAGTTTTTTGGATTTAGATGATATATTTAAAAGGGTGATGTGGTGTCAAATTTGATGAGTCTATTCTAGCATTTACTCCGTGGATTATTTAATCAGATCACAATCATCATTATACTTAGATTATATAAATAATATTTTTATCCAATTAGATGAATATTTCTATTTGGAATTTTTATGTTCAAATAAGTTATAAAAACATATTTATCTCCATAATACTATAGTTGTCATTAAAGGTCCAAAACTAGAATCTTCATAAATTTTTCCAATGAATGATATAATCCCAAATATTTCATAAATAAACATACTTACAAAAATTTTCTGAAATTCAATAAATTTATTTAATAAAATATTAATTAATTTTTTATTATCATCACTTGTGGGATCATTGATCAAAAAAAATCTATTGGTCCAATGCCCATCTACTAAGTGTAACACATCCCACAAACCAACCTTTAATATCTCACAACCCCACTGGGTGAATGCTGCAAACTTTATAAGGTATATGGCCTAAATCCCACATAATTTCCATGTTAAGCAAGGTTTTCTAAAACACCGAACACACCCACTACCTCTACTCATAACCACTTCCCAAAAATAGGGGGACAATCTCTTACTTTAAACAGTCATGGGTCTCAAAATTTATATTCTAAGTCTTTTCCTAATTTTCTCAATCCTTACCTAGTTTTCATAACACATATCCCATAATAGGCCTATAAATCAGTTTACAATATGATGATACTCTATATCATAGCTTTCCCACCATGAATATCCTCTTAGGAGTCCTAAAAACAACATTATAGTTCATATATTGAATTCTATGTGAAAAGATAATTAGAATGACCACCTTTTGTGACCAATTCCAGTCCTTGTTTGGAAAGTAACTCAAATCTATCAAATGAGTGACAAATGAGTAGTACACATTGTGTTCCCCAAGTACACTACATGTATTAAAAAATTCTACACCTTGGACAAGAATTTCCACATTCCTTGGGTGCTCCCTAGGTCACTTCGGGTACAAATATGTATCCTGAGTACAGTTAGGGCATGGCCATGTACAAAAACATTTCCATGTCCTCCACTCATGGGGTGTCGAGACAAGTACTCAACCACATGGCCATGTAACACTACAAGATGTATACTCACACTATATAAAATATAATCATAGGAAATCTGTCTTCCTTGAATAAGAATAACACACGGTGTGTATCCTTTGAACCACAGATTGTGTGCTCATGTTTTCCAAATGAAAAACCCCTATTATATTCTCTAAAATTGTATTTTCCCCCAAATAAGCATAGAGTGACCATAATGGGGTCAACAAAATTCATCCATGGGATGTTAAAACTAATTTTTTATGAAGATAGTGGAATACAAATCATAAACAAGTATACATTTGTGTGGAAACCACTGATTCCTTAGTTCGATCTGTGCTTCACAACTCCCAAACGATGATCATAGTCCTCCTATGCTCATCCATGATATCACCCTTACCACTAATCTATCCCTATGAGACATAAAAAATGAAACCACACATAGGGTTTTTGATGGGGCAATGAAAAGGGAAATGAGAATAAATGGAGTAAAATGAAACAAAGATGAAAATAATAAAGGGACCAAGGTATGACCACAGTGCCCACATTGAGGTGGTACCATGGCATTGAAAAAAACCCCATTCCTGACTAAAAAATTGCCTCATAATGCCAATTCTATTCTCTTTTCCATTAATATCACCAGTAAAATGTGCATGAATAAATAAATATTTAATTCATTAAATATTGAATACAGAATATTATATAAAAATTTGAATAGTTTTGTATTATACTAAACTTATTTACTGAGTAAAAACCAATTTTGGGAAAAATATATTGTTCAAAAAAATTAGATCATATGATAGGAGAAAATGAATATTTAACCCCTCACGAGCCTACAAAACAAAAAAAATCCAATTTCTACTAATTTTCATATCTTAGTAAAACACATGGATTCAAATTCTACATCTTAAGAGTCTTTATTAACCATAATAAAAATTTTAAATCATTATGATTTGATTAATGAAATTATTTTATGATATTATAATAACCATCATCAATTAATCATATATCCCAATGGTAAATGAAAACATCCTCATGCTTATGTAATGGCTACCATCTCTAGGACCGATGTATTTAATTTTTCATCATCACCCCTCATGGATGGCCAAATTGATTTATTTAATTATTGTATTCGATATTTATAATATTATTTTGATTATATAAAGATTGAATGTTTTTTTCTTTTTGTTCCTCTTATTCATTATAAGATTATAACGTCACTCACGCATACGTGAGTCTACTAGCTCCATGAAGCTATGAAAACTATCTTTCATTCCCTATTAATGTGGAGTGTCATAAATATAGATCTAAAAATAGACATGATATAATTATAAATCTATATAAATGAATTATTTTTGACCATTCTTCCATTCCATCTATTGAAAAGTGAAAACATAACTCATGCGTAGGTTTAGACTATCGCAATAGTGAAGTGATGTAATCTATTTTCATCACCACCTTATATTAATTGTAATAAAATTGTATTAAATTAATAAATATGATAATTACCAAAAATAATATTAGTATGGATATGATAAAACCAAGAGAAATTACTAATGATTGGAACCATCCATCAAAAACATCATAAAAAATAGAAAAGTGGACACCCATAAAGGTGATTTTAATGTGCATTTATTAAAAAAGAGAGTAATAGGATATTATATGTGAATCATATATGGAATTACATCAAAGAATACTTTTCTATAATATCATTATAATAAATAAAAATCATTATAGAGTAGATTTATAGAATGTATCAACATATTTATGACACGAGGTAAGTGTTTCATGTCTCACATTTATTTATATGAGACATTTTCAACATGAAACACTTGTTTCTTTTGTGTGGTCTATATAATAGACATGAATATAATTGATGATTATATTATGAATATTATGGTGATATAAAAATATATGTAATTTTATCTATACCAGAAGTGTATAACCCCAATGAAACCCACATGTTTGAGTTGGGGGGTGGAACACGAACTCATGTATGCATCCTCATATGAAGGAGGTTGACGACTAGCTATGAGGTCTTGTGGAACATTGTGGGAAGACAATGTCATTGATACCTAGTAAATATTAGTGTAAAATAATGGAAGTGTCAATAATAATCAATAAATAAAGAATAAATAAAAAACCATCAGAATTGCGGTAAATAGAAAAAAACCCAACTCATGTTGTAGTAGTTTGTAAGGCTAAGTAATAACCCAAATCTAAATGAATATATATAATGTATGGGTAATAAAATAAATAACGATGAAATTTATACCCCATGTCCCATATATAATTTTCTTCATCCTCCAAATATCCTTCTTACCCATCCACTGTAGGCCCCTTTCCCTCTCCCGGGTCCCTAGCCCTGAAATATATAGGCACACTGGAATTCATGAGTAGTGTGTGAGTATAGGACTTAGTAGGACACTATAAAATCCATTTACATTAAGGAATAAGTAAATAAATTATATTAAATTATATTAAATAGTGTTTAGATGAAATAAATATATCTCACAATTTAAAATATATACTAGGTCCTCATAGACTGAATCTACCTTCTTTGGAACTCTGAAAGAAGGAATGTTGATCACCCTCCTGAAACATCCTCCTTTATGAGACAAAATAAAAACATGGTTTAAACATTTCCCATGATGACATAGTTAAATACATATCAACCATAATCATGAAAAATCCCTCTCATGGGATATTACAATAAGACCCACCAGGATGCTCAATTATAAACGATAGAAGAATGAAACATATGATTGTAATACATATGACAGATCAACCAATGTGTATCATGGTAATCAAAATACATATGAAAGAACCATAATCATCGGTTAGTGGGATGCACACACACCTCACGTGATCAATAATCAGATATCGGGTCCCGAGGGATAAACTAGCACACCAACAAAATTCCAATATTCCATAAAATATTATAAAATCAAGGGATTCGAAAATTAGGTTCAATAACGATGACCTAAGAAAGAATCACTATCAATTTTTATATTCAAAACTGGATCTGAGAAAAATTCTAAATTTGAAAATATTAGAACTCACGGATTATGTCATAATTGGAGATATTTTTGTAATGGTAGGTTAAGATAAAACATATAAAATAAGTTCCACTTATTAAAATGATATAGGGATAATGGAAGTTTTAATGCTCAAACTCTTAATATGGGTTTCGATTATACCAACGGTCCACAATTCCATTGTTATATCTCACAAGAAATTCCATATTTCATCAATTAATTAAGAATTCAATCAAATTTGGTCTTAGAGAAGATGGGATAATTAATCTAGATGAATATTTGACTTACTATATTGGAAGAACATCATTAAACCAATGTCTTGGAATCTAACATAGAATGAAGAATGGGAAAAGAAATACAAAAACAGCATGGAGAGATCCTAGGATTTAGGTAGTAAGGAAAGAGTGAAATAATAGAATAATTGAGTTCTCTATGAATTAAATCTACTAAAATTGGATATATTTATTGTTTGATATTAAGATTGAAATTGTGAACTTTCAGAATGATTGATATAATGAAAGAGGCATCGCTTCAAGTTAAAATTATGAAGCCCATTCACATCATGAATCTATTTCATGTCCTAAATATAGATTCATTGATTCCACCAAGAATACAACTCACATCGTGAATTTACATTCATATTGTTAACCACTCATATTTCTAAATTTCCATTCATTGAGACATTTCCTTCTCCAAACACCCATAACAAGGCTTAATGTATTTAGTTACACACGTTAAATGAAGAAACATAAAATTTAGAATAACATGAGACTAAGGATTTTTCAAATATTATCTAATAACTACATTATATCCAATTGATGAGTCCCAAATGCTCTTCTCAACCAATTAGGCCACTACACGTAAATTTCTGATTCCCACTCACATGTCTCTTCTTGAAAATTCTTCTACTTACATATAACCAGAAAAGGAATAATGATATTTATAAGAAATGTTTCTCACATGGTTCAACTATCTAAATAGTTCATCCAAAAAAATATTCATCATTCACTAGTTCAATATTCTTACAGCCAAGAAAATGTGAAGGAATAAGACCATACTGACAAAGGTAAGATATGTGGAATACATTGTGCATACATAGATACCATATTGGAAGGTGAAATTGATAGGAAACTATTTTGATATTTTAGGAGATCTTGGTTTGTCTGACATATCATGGGGCCACTACTCCCTAACTTTTTAAATTCCTCTACCATAACCAAGGGGACACCCATAGAAAGATATCATTTACCATAGATAATTAAAAGGGTTATCTCCTTCAGTTAGAAAAATACTATTTTCTTTTATGGTACATAAACATACTATTTTTAATAAATTCAAAATTAGAAATGATATCATATACTATACTCCGCCCAAAAAATAACGATTCACCTGATTCATGCAAGAATAGAGGTGAACAACATAGCCCCCATACAGATTCTCAAATGGATCAATATTAATTGAGGGCTGAAAACTCTTAGTTTTGGTGAACTAAACTATATCCAAGTGATCATCCTGAGATCCTATTAAATTAAGAATAAACACTTTGATCATATACCATAAAGTATAGATAATTCATTTTAAATTCCCAACAATCTAAATTTGGAAGGCCGCACTTTGCTTCAATTTGGAACCCATTGATTCTACATGCCCTGTATATACTGTGAGGTAATTTTGGAATTTCTATCATATACCATGATAAAATGACCTATAAAAATCCACAAAATATCTATATGGTTTAACATTCATAGATAATCAAGAGAGTTCAACTCTCAGATATGTATGAAGTGATACACCTTAGTCAACTGATCCACGACCACCCAATCTATTTCCTGACATATTGGAGTCTTCGGAAACCCTATCCTAAAGTCTATTGTCACCTCATCCCACTTAAAATTCCACAATATATATTGTTATAGTAACCCTCTAGGTCTTTAATTTTTTGGTAGGAATCTCCGGCAAGTCAGAAAATGGGAGGCAGTGCTTGGAATGTCTCTCTTCAAACTGCACAACTATAACTCCATATTGACATCATGATACATCTTGGTTTACCCTGGATGAATTACCCACAACATAGAATTATTTCATGTCATTAATCCTCTATCATGAAAGATTGATCCATTTCCCTATATTGAACCAAAAACACTCCAAAATTTTTAAATTTCTAGCCCGAAATGGAACCACTACCTTCCCCCTATCTTGTATCACTATGAACTCTGGAACAATATCCTGAATAAACTCCACTCATTCTACCAATGAGGATGTGATCAATAAGGGTTAACAAACTACTATCCCTTGATCCTTAGTTATAAACACATTCCAGTCTACCAATAGATCCATGAGATTCTACTCATCATCTGAAGTTCACTCACAAATTTCTTATATCATTACACTAAGTTCATATGTAACCACATTTCATTTATTGGGGAATACTTCTTCATGAATTCATATGTCTGCACATAATTTACCCAGCACATTTTATAAGGAATAAGGTCATGAAAAGAGAATGTAAGGAATAATTTTATGCTCTTTACAAATAAAAAATATCTCAATGAAGATGTGGTTAGATATAAGTTTTAATTCATGGTACACAACCACCAAGTCCATGTTATGAGTAGTGTAGTTATTCTAATGGGTTCGTATATGATGAGACACCTTAGGAACTACCATATCAATATAGAATAGAAAAAATAATTATACAACAATAAACAAAAATAGTAATTACAAAAGTCCATGTCTTGGAATAAACAGGATCAGACATGAAATAAAAATTTTATTTAACACTAAGAGAATAACATCACAATATTTTACCCTATCAAACATGACTTATTGTTCAGAACAACCAAGGGAACTTCTAGGAGAGAAATGACCTGAACAAACCACCTTTAGTTCCCATCTATATTAAGAGAACTCTATATCTCAAACACATTTTATGTTCATTCCCAAAAAATGACTGCATATAACTTCTCTAGATCATCCAATATTCCAACAATTGAAACGGCATGACCAATAAATCACTCCTATTGTATCTACAAGTGACACTTTATTTACATTAAATAAAATTGATTTTCTCAAATCATACTCAACATGACATATAGGTTTTTGTAATTTTATTATAAATTAATGGAATATATAAGGATTTAATCAATGAATACAACGCTGAAGGAATCCATTTATTTGTGAAATACCTTGTTCGTGAGGGATTTTAACTCTTCTAGAGCATTCATCCGCCCAAAAGGAATAATATGAAATTCACAAAATCTATACATACTCTTATTTTTTGTGATATATTTCATTATTTATCATATAAGATGGAATCTAGAATGAATATACATCTTAGAAAAGCCCTAGGATCCTCTAAATTGATCATAGAAGTAATTTATTCTTGAAAAAATATACCTTTTCATCATAGTGATATGAACCAACTTTGGGTATTCTACATAAGATTGAAGAACAATTTCAACCTTCATGGAAAACAACAACTGATTTCCTCAAAGGGAATTTCTCGATCTAAAAAATCATTTTAGCATATATCATCAAGAATCAACTTAGGATTTGTCAGCATAGCTACTGGCATACAATGTGGGGAAATGAATATCAGACACAAATTAGGTTACATATAAATATAAAACTAAACTCCACAGTGTGGCAGAAATTACATGAAATCCAATGGAACAATATATTGTTATAGGTCTACAACCTATAGAAAAGATGAGGGAGTATCCATTCGATCCGCTGTTGGGATCATACCAATCACCTATGCTAAAATGTATTCTCTTTAATGATGGTATGGTAATATTCTTCCTTCCATAACATACCCTTCATCTAAATATAATAACTTTTACCTTTCAGGTGATTTAAAACTAACTCTTTTCTAAAAATAATAACTATTTGAACAATAACTAATTATATATCCCATGCTATGAATCATATTATACATTCTCGATTCCATAATTTTGATGTTTAACACATGCTCAAAGATAAAAACCACCATTAGACATTCTGAACAACTATGAAGATGATCCAATTTTCATTCTGGGGGTGTATCGATTGATAGAAAATCATAGGAGTACACAATGATAGGTCTAACATGTTATCCACATAAGGAGATATAAATTAATGAGATTATCCTATATGAGATACTGATATAGATAGAGTACAGGAGACCATGGCCATAAAATAAACTATCAAGGCCCCCTGTACCATCATTAGATGCCTGATCAAATGCATAATCACTACCTTCCACCTCTCCTTGATACCGAAAAGGCTCATAAGTGACCAGGTTTACTGACCCCTAGGAATTATACACTTTCATTTTGTGATTCTTTGAATACTCTTGCCGCACACATCCAAAAATCCTTGTCACAGAACCCCTTCAAATTCCCTGTCCTTCCACACTGATCATAGGTATTGAGAGAAAAGGTATAATCCGTGAGAAAGTGTCCCTTTATTACACACTTATAGAAAGTGGTAGATTCATTACGTATATAGGGAATTGAGGATGATAATCTCTATTATGACGGATGTATACCACCATGAAATATATTCATTGACATCATATTCTTTTTATCAGAATAGGTAATAGGTTCCATATTGAGGAATTTTCCGATCGATCTATTATCATTCATAAGAAGACATGAAGTATATTCTTCTTCAATGTCCTTCTCAATTCTCCAACATTTTCATATAACTATTGTATATGTTGTTAGATTAATATTACTATCCTAAAATTTCATCACCGTGTGAAGAATAATCTCAAAAGTCCTTTCTTTCTAAGGCTCACCCCCATCAGAATAGGGGAAAGGTGAAGTAGATCTATATAGAATGCTGAATATGAAAATCGTGTCATCATCCCCTACAGGAGCTCCCAGAAACTTTCATCATGGTCTAGCATCAGAGATTTCAGAAAGTATTCTTCAATGTAGGATCCTTGACGGTACCCAAGGTATTTATCAATTTCTACCATCATGTAGCATGATATCCCACCGTATCCCAGATGTTAATTGAAGTTAAAAGGTCACAATCTCAACTTTATGATCCAATGGGGTCTCTACCATGACCAATAACCTCTCAATTACCTATATATAATACTACATGTTCTGAGGGCCTCTAGTTCCCTAGAAAGATGGGGGATTATTAATGTAGATGTCATAATAATAGTCAACCATTATTGGCCAATCCCCCATGGGCTTCAACACATTGAATGTGCACCATTTGATAGACTATCTGCTATAATGGTTTTGTTTCATGACCCAATAGAGTAATTAAGGGAGCATGTTTAGTTTCATCCTCCAGCACGAAAAGGGTGAAATTGGCCATGAAATATGTCTCTGAGGCGGTATTTCCTGAAATTGTAGAACAAGAATTATTGTAATACATCAGCAAAAATAAGGAAACCTATAACCATAATTCATAGAAAAGGGATAAAGACAAGTTTCAAATTAAGAGTCTACCTTAATGAATAAGTCACAACCCCTATGTTCTACCTAAAACCCAAGTCATTCATTCAGTACCCAAACGTTAGTCACAATAAAATATATACACTAAATCATAGAATTAAATAGGATAAAATTAAATAATACATGAAATAATATACAAAATAAAGAATCAAAATATCAACGGGAAATTAATTATTTTGGAATTATCTAATGATAGAAACATGCATATATGCAATGTCAACCTAATTTCCTATAAAAATACATAAGCATAAAAAAATCACAAAAAATTAATATATCATTACCATTTAAATCACCAAATGGATGAATTTAATCAACTCTAACATCTAATTGAAGGAAAATAAGTTCCCACATTTTGTAAATTTGGAGGCCTGATATAGAAATTTATCTTGGAAGTGACATAGCTCCCATGGTTGAATACCAACCATTATATCTCTTATCTAACCTATCCTGAATAAATGGAAAGATAATAATCATGTTGGTAAACCTAGTGCTCTAAAAGCATTTTGTAACACCCCAACCTAAAAATCGATATCTAAGAGGGGGTTCATAAATTACATTAAGTGTACTTCCCCCTACATAGGAGGAATAATACTAGTGGTGAGGGTTTATGGAACATTTTAGGGAGACTAGGTAAACACCATATTAAATAAATTTATGTAACCAAAATAATAAAAAATTAAAAATAAGGAAATTAAAAATTATCAATATATCAAAAAATAATAGTAAACCTAGCACATGTTGCGGTAGTATGGAATTCTAGGTAATAATTGAGAACTAAATGAAAAGATACAATGTATAGGCAAAATAATAAATAATATTGAAACATCCAGTGAAACTCCTATTTAGAACCATATTAATCATATATTTTACCTAATAACCCATCTAATAATTTCCCATTCCCTTCATCTAGTACATTTTAATGAAATCTACAGGAACACGGAAATACACAATTAGAGTGTTAGTATAAGACTCTATAGGACACCACAAAAAACCATAACATTATTCCAAAACATATGTAATATAAAACAATGATATTATTTTTTTAGATATAAAAAAATAATATATATTACAATATTAATAATTTTTAGTGTCCTTGGGGATAGACCCTACCTACTTTGGCATCATATGGGAAGAAATATTGATTAAAATACTTTCACAACCCCAAAAATGTGATTGTTAAAAAACATGGTTGACACATTCCCCCCAATGGGATAGTACAATGCACGTCAGCCATACTCATATCATATCCCTACCAAGGGATTATATAATAGGATATACCTATAAGATAAACTATAAAGGAAAGAATAATATAACATAATATACAAAAATATATGACACAATAATCAACAAGTATCTTATTAATCACAATTTATATGCATGAAACACAACAAGGGTACAACATGCTACACATTCATACCTCATGTGATCAAGAATCAAAAATAATTTTCTCATGGATACACATTTAATCCCATAATCATTCTAATAACCCATATAAAACATGTGCTAATGTCTATAACATCTCACCTTAGTTGGAATAAGCATGATCAACGAAAGGGTCCCCATCCATGATTGAAAGTACTCCTAGATCCTATAACCATTCCATGTTTGAATTTATTTGAAGACTCTGGTTGAGGTAGAAGTGTAAAACACACCCTAATATTGGATAATATTAATCATACATGATAATATCCACTATTGATAATTTTCTATGTCTTAAGATTTCACTGATGAAAAAATATCAATATGTTCTCCAATTATATCAATGATCCATAACCCCTTGTTATATTTCCTTAAAACTCTTATATATGATCAATAAATCATGAATATAATTATTTTTTATAAATTAGAATAAGGGAGTATTCATCTAGATAAATATAAAACATACATCATTATAAGCACATGGTGGAATCAATGTTTGATCAATGAACGAAGAAGAAAAAAGGGGAGGAGTGATCCTAAAATATCATCGAAAGAACCTAGGATTCAGAGAGTAAGGAAAGAAATGAATAATAAAATAAGTGATCACACAAGTCATTAAATTAGTTGAAACTAGCTTACTTCATGTTGTGAATTTGGTATTTGAATCATGAACTTTTAGATTAGATGATACCTTGAAAAACAAATCACCTGAGATGAAAACACCAAATACCATTCAAATAATTAATTTACCTTTTGTGTCATGAATTGATTTCAAATCATAAATGAAGATTCATGTATTCCTCACAGAATCCCATTCACATCATGGAAATCCATTTACGGAGTAAACCACTCCTGTAGACTAATTTCTACTCTTTGAGCCATGTCCTTCTCCCAACACCCCTATTTAGACTCAAATAATTTAGTGTAATCCATAAAATGTGACAAAAAACATAAAATGATGTTCTTAGAGACTAAGGATGGTACAATAATGTTTGACATTCCCAATGTTTTAAGGGTTCTTCATCTCAATATTTTTAGCTGAGAAATGTATCATGTTATGATCCTTTTTTTCTTATATGATGTATATACATCTATTTGATATATTATATCATGAATCAAATTATATTAATGGTATTTAATGTTTTTTATGTTATATATTTAAGGGGGTTTGATTTAGAAGTTACCAATGTAATAAGGGATTATATCACAAGTTAATTTTCTTTTCGGGATTTTTTAGGTTAGATATCCTTTAATGGAAATTAAATGATACATATCATTTAAACCCTTATACAACATTTTTCTATATTTATTTATATAATTATCTAGTGTTATGAAAATTTTCTTCTTTTGGTACATAAAATGATCAAAATTGTTTTTATGAAAAGATTACATTATTCCATTTTTAGGTCAGAAATCATCATCCTCCATGTCCATGTTCTTGAAAATGTTTTATGGAAAAATTTATATATAGTAAAAATGATTTATAAATACTATTTTTACTTCCACTTTCCATCCATTAAAAATTATTAAAATGAATCTTTTATAAAGTGTTCAATATAACCAACTTTTAAATTTTCAAATGTTTTAAAAGAATGATCAATTTTAATACAGACAACATAATAATATTTTCCCTCTATGACCATTAATTTCTTTAAATATTAATTTATAAGTTTTAATGATTTCTTTTCAAGTTAAATCTTTCTTTTGATTTCTTATGTAATTTTTATATTTTATGAATACTGAAAGAAAATTATATCTTACCTTTTTTAAATGAATGTCAAAATTCAATATTAATGTTATTTTTCCTCAATGTAAATATCCTTTTTGGAATTTAATGATTTACTTGGGGTATAACATTATTATACCATAAAATTTTATTCTTTGGATGGGTAATAATGTTTATGGTTTATGGATTCTCCCATGAAATCCATTATGTTCCCAAAGGTTAATTAATCTATAATAAAGTCATTATGAAACCTATATACATTAAATGGTTTTTGGTATGATAATAATTTTTATGATATTATGGAATAATCATATATAGATTTATTATGTTATTTGATTGACAAAAACTATATATCCCTCAATTCCATTAGAGAAAAATGATATCTTATGAGATATTAGGAATTTTAATGGGGATTGAACCCAGTTCAAAAACGTACTCTGTCAACTTTTATAGTGTTGATAGTGAGCCTTTGAGAATGATTTTCTATAATTAACTGTATTCCAAAAACATATGTCTTATGATTGTGATATGATATAACAGTTCATATTATATTATTGATTATTCAACATTATTTCAACTCCAATATTTTTTTTAAAATTTCTTTATGCCTCAACTCATTATTTATGATCAATGACTTATTGTGTATGGATTTTTTATGTTATGGTAATGCACTCTTAATCCTATTCTTATTTTATTATAACATATAATCATTGATTTCCATCTCAAATTTTTACACATTTTGAGAATGAGAGGCAACTTATTATAAGGTTTTTTATTTCACCAGGTTATGAAGAATGATAGTATATAAGATATTTATACATAGGTATCATGTGCAAATAAATTTATGAGAGGTATTGAAGACTTATTATGGAATTATATAATCTGGGTATAATTTGAAAAATAATTACTTAGTTAGAAACGCATGGGTATGTAAGTATCTCAAAACCAAAAAGTCATTGGGAATGTAAGTGACCCAATAATTTCAATTGATATTGTAATTATAAATGGTTAAAATTTGGTTGGTGTCAATCCCAATATGAAAGGAATATAATTTTTGTACCAGATCCGAGCATACATATCCTATGATATCATAGTTGATATCAATGTTGGTTTTAGATAACTTCAAGGATTAGGATTCTATCTAATGAGGAAAATATAAGATCTAATAAAACCATTATGGGTTGATAAGTTTAAGGATGATCATACATTTAAAGGAATAAATATCCTTTTTATGTTTCATGTTAGGTGGTTTTTAGTTTAAAAATGTCAGTTTTAAAAATTTTGTTGTGTTTTAATATATCAGTGAGTTATATAACCCATAGGTTTAACAAGTTTCATATAGTGAAATTATTTAGGATAAATGTTATTAGGGAGTTAACATTAATGAAACATAGTACCTTTATGGTTAATACATTATGTGATTATGGGGTAAATATTGATATTTGGAGTAAAGGGGTTATAATATTTTGAGAATATAAGAGATTGAAATGTTATTTAGTAACTAAGTGATTAATTTTATTTTTGTATAATTCCAAAATATTAGGTAAATTATGTGATTACAATAAACAAAATATTAATTTTTAGGATGGAATTTTATTTTAGTAATAAATATTGACTATACTTATAGAAGAATATTTGTTTTCAATTGTTGTTTTGAACTGATTCAGGTTATTCAAGGAAATTATATGTATATTTTAGAGAATATATGATATGGGTATATTTTTTTTATGTGTTGATGATTGATAAATTTTATTTCTAGATAAATGTTATGTGGATGTTGGAAAATTAT
The DNA here is from genome assembly GCA_963277665.1 of Viscum album. NCBI lineage: Eukaryota > Viridiplantae > Streptophyta > Magnoliopsida > Santalales > Viscaceae > Viscum > Viscum album. The sequence goes on along the minus strand of OY728167.1, from coordinate 131,688,876 downwards.
GTGATCAAATAATTATGCATTTTTGGGATTTAAATTTGTTCATAAATATTTTGGAAGAGTTTAAAGGTTAATTATTTATGGAATTATTTATGATAAGTTAAGAGTGTAAATTTTTCATCAATTCAGGATTAATTTTGTATTTCTTCATAATAAATATTATCTTAACATTTTATATTGATTTTTAGTTTTTGTTAATGTGTAGAAACATGAAGAATAATTTTTCATCAATTTGCTGAACTTGTGATCTATTAAAATAAAATTTTAATGCTTCAGGAAGGAAAAAATAATCATAGATATTTATCTTATGGAATGAATAAAAAGTGGAAAATTTCTCAAAACCTAACCAAAGTATGATATTATGGGTAGAAATAAATTAATATATTCTTTATCTTAGTTGTAAATGAATTCCTCAAACATAAGAAATAGGAATATAAATCAAATAATCCCAAGGAGGAGAATTTTACTAAGTTATAAAGGTAAATATTATGAAACTAATTTATAAGTAAAAGTATAAAAATGGTAAAGGAATTGTTAAAAAAATATATAGGAAAATAAATGTTTTGAATTCTTAAATTACAATTTTTTTTCAAAAGAAAATGTAATCTATGTGGATTAATAATAATATCCTTCAATTTATGTAGATTGTTCTTAAACTCCTTTAAATTGATTATAATAATGTTTTAAACCCTCTTTATAAGCTGTGAGATAAAATTTTGATTACACAATTAATTTAAGTGGGGGTAGAATGAAACACCCAAATATTCGACAATTTATTTTATTTTTATTTAATTTTATGATCGATAGCATGTACCACATGAAACAGTAATCCTAAATGAACTATTGTATACAATGAAAATATTATTATTGATATATAACAATTATAACATTGTCATTATTTTGATTGGTCTGAATAGAAGTATCCACATTATGAAATATATGTTGAAATACATTCATTACTAACTTTTAATGATTAGTTATGATGATATAACAAATCAATTTTTAATTAAAAATAATAATATAATTTTTTAAAAACTTATGGTTTAAAAGAAAAATTTTTATATGAAAAAAAGTCTTCCTTATATTATGAAATTTTATTTGTAATAAAAATTATAAATTTTTTTAATTTTAATTTAATTAAATTAAATAATTTCTATTTTTTTATAAAAACATTTTATCTTATGGTGAATTTTGTTATTTTTCAAAAATATTTAAACTTTCGGGGAATAGTGAAAAATATCGATTTTACCAACACTTTCACTATTATGACATTTTCATGATATATTAACTATTTTAAATTATATGAATAATTTTTTATTGGTTATTTATATAGTAAAAAATAAATATAATGAACTCAAACATAAAATATCTAACTAACCAATCTATTTTTAATAATTGTGAACTCTATGGATCATTTTTATTCAAATAAAAAAATTCTATTTTCAACAGTTCTCTTCTAATTATATTTTTTATAAGGTTTTATTGTTTTTATTTTGTCTCAGAGTCAAAAAATTCCCATTTTATTAAAAAATACTATTAATTCCATGGTAACCAACATTATAGAACAAATTTCATAAAATCATATTTATACTTATAAAAATATTTTTTATAAAAATGGTTTTTCATTTCATTTGTTGAAATTTAATTAAAATTAATTATGACTGTTAATGGAAATTTAAAATTATAAAATAGATTATATATTTGGTATTGGAATTTTCTAGCTTAATAATTAGGTTCATTTCATTTTCTCTCTAATGAATAGTATCCATGGTAAATTTTTAACACCTTAGTAAGGGTTAAAATTGGATAAATGAGGTTGAAGTATTGGAAAATTTCTAAAAATATCTCAACCAAATAACATGAATTCATTTTATGAGTTTATTTAGGCTAATTAAACCTTATTTCCAACATTATATATTTTTTTACGTCTTTTATTGATAATTACCTTTATATTATTATTTTTAATAATGATTTAAATATTTCAATTTCTTTAATTTAATATAATTATTTTTCTATCATATAATTAAAAAAATGTTGTGAATGGTTTTATTGATGAATACTTTAATATTTTTATAATATAACTTTATTTTTATATTTTCAATGCTATTTTTTCCTAAAATACATATGTATAAATAATTCAGCACTTGTACATGGGTGTGGAAAAAAATTAAATAGATTTAAATTATTAAAAGTTTTGTGGTTTGTATAATTTTGTAATATCCCATTATGGAGGCTACTGAACTAGTTCCTCTGAACAGTTCAAAATAAGACTTCAGGTATGACTACCCATATTTCAAATGTTGTCGACTAGAAATGGGGGTCTCAGGATGTACCATGGGGAGACTACATCACCTTACCAGAGTGCAAAGTAACCAAATAAATAACCCACTTTCATACAACAACCATAAATATTATCGTTTTCAGTATAAACAAAACAACTGATGTTGTAATAATGTGAAATGCAGAGGAAATAGAATTGTAGATGGATGATCATCCATTAGAAAAATCACATATAAATATAAAGATATAATAAATGAAAAAATAAATGTTTATTTTGATCAACTACATCCCCAAACCTCACCTCATCATGATATGAAATCTCATCCCATCTATCCAATAATGTTGCCCATCTCTGGTCTCTTCCCAACTTGTCATGAAAAGAAGTGAAAAATCCTCTCATGTACCCTTGTTCCAAGGTCTATTGAGTATGGAATGATTACATAATTTAGTATTGAACCACCGACATTGTCCTATACATAACTAGTGTATCCAATGTATGTGCATGTGAAAATATTATATGAAAAAAATAAAAAAAATAAACTGTTGTAAATAAATAAACACTATAATACCTACTTTGGATAGTGTCAGGGTGTCTCTATGAACATCTTGATGATCGTGCCAACTATAACCACACACGGGGCTATGTCATACCCTTGATCCAGTAAGTAGTATCAATCCTTATTCTCTTGAACCTAATTGATCAAATTTTCTTTAGATGGTTTTAGTGTGTCGCTATAAATTTCATGATATCCTTTCAAAACATATAAAAACCTTGTCCTAGGGTGTAACCTAGGTATTTAAGAATCTGAGGTAGAAATTAATAAAAATCTCAAAAAAAATTGACTCAATAGAAATATCTCATGTGCCATGGGAATTTCTAAAATCTTCAATTTAAAAAATGAATCAAAATTAATACCCAAGCATCCCAAGTTTCCAATGACTGTATATTTATCCTCCCCATCACCATTTCAACTAGTTGTGTCTTATGTATATTAGGAATCCCAATAAGGTACCCATAATAACATCAGTCTTGAATTTTTAGTTCCTAGGGATGATATTGGAATCTCTTAATAAAAGTGACCATAATAAAACACCCAATCCTAAATGGTTGGATCTTAGACATACGAGGTATCCAACGGACCTCATGAATTCATGACACACCATAAAAAAACTGATGTTAATTCCTGATATCCCAATAATTCTTTTCATGGGTCAAAATCTGGATCCTAGAATGAACACTATGAATCAACAATGATGTCAACAAATTCAGGAATTATCATTCAAATATAAAATAAGAATGAAAATCTAGATCCTAGGAAGTGCCTCTTGGCATCGCCAATATCACCATATTGTCTTTTTTGGACCTTGGGAAGGGTAATAGGTAGTATATCTGTGAATTTATTTCTACATAAAAAATAAAAAAAGTGAAATTACATTTATATGATAGGTGAAAAAATTCTTAAAACCATCACTTATTTGTATATCCCCTTGAACTCACATAATCGATATGGGTTCAATGTAGACACATGATTCGATCTCTACCCATTCTAAATGACACACTCTCACTAGGGTAAGAAGTGATAAGTTAACCTACTTGGATCCCTTAAGTTGTTATTGATGTCTCTCAGGCCTCCATGATAATTCATACTAGGGAGATGGAATTAATCCAAATCCCTTTCCTAGGAAACCATAGTCAGCATAAACACTTGACCTATCCACTAATATTTTTTTTATCTATCATGGTCTACCCCTTTCCCGCATATCATGAGCCATCACCTCTCCTTATGTATTGGTTGATAATTCACCAACCATTAGGTCCACCACAGCCTATCCATTAAAATAAATATTCTCTATAATTGGTAGTAGAGAATTACATTTTACATAAGAGGGTTCATCGAGACCCTCGACACCATGTGAAATCTCATACATAGTCCCCATTTTTTATTAAATGACATAATTTTTTTAAAAGGAGACCATCTCATAATATTTTGAGTCTACACAAAACAAATACATATAATCAATGAACTAGGCCAAAGGGTAGATGAATAATGACCACCTACCATTTTAGAATCTTTCTCAATTATTCTCTAAGGAGAAATAATATCTTCCATGGACTGGTGAGATATTTCAAGCCTAGTACTAGCTCCCACCACTAGACAAGATCCTATCCAACACCAAGAATCACAAATAGTGAATTGTATCATTTTATGATAAATTAAACTTTTTTAGATGGGAATTTATGAATAAATTTTTTTGTCAGTTTTAGAACACCGAAACTACAAGCGATGCTGGGAAATATATATCCAAAATGTATTTGGACCTAGGTTGTATGAAAGAAAATATTATTGATGTGGATTCAATATCCCAATAATTCAACATATGGTGAAAACAATAGATATTTTCAAAGGATGATGTACCAAAACTAAATGAAACATGATCATAGGTGGACATTATCTTGGGTTGCCCTCTAGCTAGGCCACATGAAAACTATGATGAAATCAGGTGATTTCACTGTCATTCGGTGAAATCATTGTTTCATCCCTAAATCGAAAAAATAAAAAAATACATAAATTGAAGGAAGCTAAAATGGAAAATTGGAGTAGTAATAAAATAAGCATCGTCACCATCATATCACACACATATATTCCATTAATTTCAAAGAAAATAGGGAGGGGTGGTACTAACGGAAACCTCCCATGGGCCACTAGAAATTTGAACTAAGAAGGGGTGGACTGAACAACAACTTTTTAAAAAAAACATGTATTTAATGATTCACTGCATGAAAAAAATCATTCAATCCATGAATTTGGAATTGTTCAACCAAATTCCCCTTTTCCATGTCTTGAATTATACGGGAATACCCCATTATACCCATTCACATTCATGAATATCTATCCATGATGTAAATATAATTCTGAAACTATTCGAGTATCTATAGTAAGTCATTCATCCTCTAATGATTAATCGAGAAATCAAGACTTCCACTAGAACATAAATCATAATCATACCACCCCATATGAATTCCCAACCATCCAAAACCTCCTTCTAATTCATTTTCCACAAAATGAATATGTTTTAATTGGAAAATTAAAATTCCATCAAGAATTTTCAAAGAGGTAAGAAAATAGGTTCTTAATATCTCTCACCCCATAAAAATTATAATCCATGTGATGTATTGTCTAAAATTTATCCACCAACCACAACCTACTAGGGTTTATAAATTGTAATATGTTCACCGTGTTTACTCTGAAACACCAAATGAACTTACTTTAAAAAAATCGATGAACATGGAACCAAACTCATCAAAAGACGTGGTATCACATTCCAACATTAGTAAATTTCCAATGCAGTGTCTGACCACACCCATCCACCTTGAGACACCACAATGTAATAATACAATTATTTATTCATCATATGGTGATCCCTATTATATAACTCACCTCATAATAGATGATTCCAAATCACCATGCCCCTACTAAATGAATCTACAATTAAAACACATTATCTATAGTCCCATTTTTATTAGTACAAAATCAATCCCACAAAACCCATAATTTCACAAAAAACACTCCAAAAAAGAACATATTTCTTCTTGTCTCCATTCCTCAACTGAACCATAGGAATATCAACTACCCATACACAGGGCTTGCATATGCTGACCATTCCTTTGATGGTCCTTACTAAAACTCAAAATATTACAATCATACCAAACATGATGTATCCAAAACATGATATCATACTTGAGAGCTTCCCAAATATTTTTGCCACAAATTAATCTTTAATTACATTTCATTTAATGATTCACCCCTAAACCATGAAATAAATCTAGGTTTTACACCCTAAAACATGTCAAGAAACAATTTCTCCCCCCACAAACCATGTTAAAAAATTGGTATTAAACCATGAAACTAGTCATGATTCATGGAACAACCCATGAATCATCCTTGGGTCATACTGAAATCACCCTAACCGTGATTCCAACGCATAAATTCCATCCAATATCTCTTTCAAGTCCAAACACGGTATAAAACCAAGGAATAATGAAATGGACTTTATAAATATCCATGTTTATCCTCAAACATGCAACAACCAATCATGTTTTTCTAAGGACCCTTCCCACTTAAGGGCCATCCACCAATAACCTATAATGGAATCCCCACCATATGGATTTACCTATACCATTTCACAAGAACAAAATTAATAGTTTCAAACACCAAATGAATTTCACTCCTACCGGTCAACAGTCACATCATCCAGTCAATACCTAGCTGTGATTTTCCTAGATCGGTTGTGCCACTACACCAGATCCAATTTTGATTTCTCCACTATTATAGAGGTATATATCTTATTATAATGAAAACCTAAGTTTAAGATGTAGGGAGTGTACCTTCTTGCATGATATTTTAGGATTTTTATACTGGTTATTATTTCTTGAATTACACCTCAGTCCAGTACATCACTAATATTCCAGGTATATGGCCATGCACACAGTTGGTTTATATTGGTCGATGAAATATAAAACTAAAATGTGTATGTATATTATTAATATATATATATATATATTGTTGTTTAATCTGATAGAAATTACAACCATGAGATGAAGAAGGTATACCCACCATGCAACCAAAAGGATCCTGAGTGGGACGGATCTATATTGCAACATTATTTTCTTATTATTTTTTACCTAAACACCGTTTAGTTACAAACATTTCATGGATTACATGTAGATATTTTTAGGGTGCCCTAATGATATTTTAATCTCACACCGTACTCGAGATACCATTAGTACCCGAGAAGACTATTAATCTATAGGAATTGATAATGGAAAATCCATAGCTATAGATTTTTTATATTATTATCTAGTTGTATCTTTGGATAAAATGAACAAGAATTAACTTGAGACTCTATGGATTATATTTTTTTACCTTTTGTATAGCACAATTGTATTCTTATTCCCATGTTCCACTTTTTGTATCAGAATTACATGCCTGATGTATCTGACACTTTTATAGAGGCATTGATGTTATTATTTTCTGGTTTATCTTTCGCTACTTACTTTTTAGTTATAAATTAAATTTACAAGGTTTTTTGATTATATATGTTTAGATATGATTCTTATATTTATTGTATCCGATTGTATCTGTTGTGATACTCTAACATGAGGCTATTGTCTCTCCACTATACCACCTATACACCCTCACTTCTAGTCACTAGCCTCTGGCTTATGGGGAGGCGTGCTTTAGGGTTTGTGACCCACTAGCTCGGGGCACGAGTTTGGCGGATCCTGGATTGGGATTTAACAAAGTGGTATTGGAGAGGATCCATTCAAAATATACTATTTGGAGACAATAGAATAGAGATTAAGAATTAATGGATCTCTATCATAATTCATTCTTAGGCATTGTGAACCCATGTTTGGGGTAAAGGTAATGTTTCCTCGGTTATAATTGTTTTTATGATTTCACTTATTACTATTGATATCATTTCACCATTGTGTGATGCATATAACTTGTGATGTTATTGATATTGATGTTTTTGAAATTTTGATTTATTTACTATCTACCAATGAATTGAGGGCACTGCATTAGAACATGAATCAATGTAGACATTGTATGATTTATAAGCCATGAAATATATATTATATTGCATGGATGTTCCATTTACAGATTATTGGTGCAATGATACGTATTGAGCTCTGATGACACTTATTGCAGGTATTTGAAAACATAATTGATACTTAATCTATCTTTCTTTGACTAATATTGTTTTCTTGAATAGGTTAATGCACACTCCTAAAGAATAAAATTATGGAATGTAGATATATGGAACCATTATCACATTGACTATAATGTGTTATGGTGTGAGTTAAGAGGATTTCATGTTTTGATTCATAAGGTGTATGAGACCTTATGGATCGAAAAATGGAAAACCATCTGATTGACCCATTTAAAATTTTTTCAAATGTTCAACAAAGAGATATTAAAATTGATTATGACTTCAAAATTGAGAAAATCCTTGTTTTGTATATAATAAACAAATACATGAACCCAAACCTTACCTTAATAGTGGGTAGTTGGTGTTTCTATGTTCTTATGACCTATTACGGTATATTCTACCATATATAACAAGATTTTTGATCAGAAAGAGAGGAAACATTATTATTAAAAGTTGGTTTTAGAAACATTTGTAGTCTCATAAATTTATTCTTATAAACTGATTAAATATATTAGGAGGGTTGTGGTTGGAATTTTAGTGTCATGACAACATGGAATCCCCCATTCATACGCCCTAAATGAAGTTATGACCATGATCCTGAGGTGATAGTCTATGAGCCACCTATGATTCCACCCACAATAACTCCTATGGAAAATATTACATTACCTGATATAGGAACTGATGCCCAATTTTATGAGGTTTTTTTGTTTATTCTTTATAATATGAATTGTGTAGATTGACCTTCCCCAAGTTTAGTAGGGATGAATCGTTAGTTTCTATAACATCATTCTCTCACCATCTCAGGGGATGGAAGACCGCATTCAATAAATTAATGGACCAAGGCTATATTATATATATTAGAGAAAATAAAAATTCCCCATAGTAGAGGTTTAAGTGAGATTCTTATATGCTTCTCATTTCTTCAAAGTGGTGGTGTGATGTTATAACCTAGGCGGATCAACATCAAGAGATGGTCAGGTAAGATTTTTAGTCCATCTTTTATGACTACTTATTTACCAATGTTCTAAGGGGTGATGGAGCAAGAGAATTCATGAACCTGCAGTAGGGGATTATATATATTTTGGGATACTCTGGTCAATTCAGAGAGATGCAACGGTTCTCTAATACTCTAGATTTTGATGAACTTGTATCCGCTAACTGATTTGAGGATGGGATGGTTTAAGCCACCATGTAACAGGTTATCATGTTTAGGTTGACTACTATTTCATAACTAATCAACCAGTAACAATTTATATGTTGGAATTTAAGGGATGATGAAAGTAAATGTTAGGGAAGTTCGGCTCCAAGGTCTTCCAGTGGTTCTTTATCTAGATGAAAGAGGTTCTTTGAGGCTACTCACAGGGGAAGCAGCTATCAATCTCCTTGTATAGATAGTTTTCTTATCTTTCTCCGGTACAGGAATCTTGGATGAATCAGGTCTCAGTGTCACGATATCTAGTAAAGTGTAGAGGATATGGTAGTATGGGTCATATTCATTGTTTATTTTGTACATTCACTCCAGTTCCTTGTGAATGGAGATACGCACCTACTCAACTATCAAGAGATGGACAAGTAGGATCACATCTGTTATGAAGCTGGAATACAACGGGTCGACCAGGATGAGGTGGCGGTCAAGGAAACGAAATTCAGACTTATGAATCTTAGTTCCTGAAGGGTGGAATCAAATAGAATATATAGATAGTTACTCTGGGATACGGTATACTCCATGGAAATAAATTCATCATACACCATAAGAGTAGAGTAAAATACCTTCTACTGTGTGATGTAATATTCTAGTAGCCACCACTTTAATGTATTATTTATTTGAAATAGGAACATCACAAACATTTATATCTGAGGAAAAAAATTAGAGTATTGGCCTCATTATCAAACAGTTTCATAGTGTTTTGATGCTAGACACATTATTATGTATCTATTCATATGGAGTTCTCCAATATAGGTAGTTTACACTTAAGATTGGTAGTTATCTTTTCATATGGAATATCATCATCCTCGACATGATAGGATTTGACGTAATCATCGAGATGAACGTTTTAGTTCCCTATTAATCCCCAGAATACTACAGAAGTCATAGGGTGATGTTTACATCACTAGAGGGAATTAGGTATGTGAATATGGGATAATGTGATATTAGTACGACTCGATTTGGACCCGAGCATCCGCAGATTGGGAATGTGACAGATCAGATCAACAATCATTTCTTTGATGAACAAGGGTTCTAGACCGCTTTTTTTACCTCATGTTGTAGAGCATTATAGAGACATGTTCTATGATTAATTCTCTGGTCAACCTCCAGTTCTATACATAGAGTTTACCATTGAGCTTGTTCCAGGAGTAGTGCCATTAACCATTCCTTCTTATAGGATAAAACCTGATGAGATCTTTTAGATAAATAATAAATTGGAGGATCTAGAGGCGAAAGGCTTTATATGCCCCATCATTTATCTGTTTCATTCACTAGTCCTTTTCTCCAAGAAGGTGGATGGTACTCTTATAATTTGTGAGGATTATTGTCTTATAAATTTGATTAAGATCAAGAAATGATACCTAATATCTCAAATAAATGACTTCTTTTATCAGATACATGTTGTGAATGTGTTTTTAAATATAGATATGTGGTTTTGATATTAGTATGTGCATGTCAGGACATCATACATACCTTACGTAGCTTTCTATAGTTGTTATTCTCTATATGAGTACCTAGTTATACTGTTTAGACTCATGAATGCACATGTTGTATTCATAGATATTATGAATTGAGTTTTCCACCCATATCTGTATTATTTTTTTGATGAATTTATTGATGATATCTTGGTGTATTCATGATCAAGACATGGCCATGAAACTCATCTTGAGATCATTCGAAACAAACAGAGAGGGAATCAGCAATATGATATGATAATTAAATTAAACTTCTAGATTGTTAATGTAAAATTAATTGGTCACATCATCTCAGAGTAAGGTCTTTCAGAAGACATAGATAAAGTGAGAGATATATTTTCTTGGTGGAATCCCATGTAATCCATTGACATTCATATTTTCATGGGTATTTCAATATATTATAGAAGATTAATCCAAGATTTCTCATGCCTTGGGATTCTTATGGGTTTGACAAAGAAGGGTGTGATATTTGTTTGGTCAGAACCTTGTGAAGCATCTATTCAGGAGTTGATGTTCAATTTGATGTTAGCACTGATATTAATTCTACTTGATCTGGGAAGGATTTATACTACTTATTTCTACACTTCATGTATCAATATTCAAATTCTTTCGATATAGGAGGAGTGGGTCATTTTGTCTATTTGTCATTAGTTGATTCCTCCAGAGCATAATTACCTGACAAAAAACCTCGATCTCTTCTCTATTGTACATGCCTTACGCTATTCGAGACACTATCTATTGGTAGAGAGTTTTTTGGAATTCTGATCACAAAATCTACAAGAACATCTTTACACTATAGGATCTGAATCCTAGAGAGTGCATATTGGAAGAGCACCTATAATAGTTTGATTTTGATCTTTCCTTCAAGCTGGTAAGGGAAATTCTATAGCTGATGTTATGTGTCGAAAGACATAGACACAATTTGATGAGGAATACAATGTTGAATGGAAGCTTATGGACTTATTCTCATAGATTCACATTGCGGTTCAGGAGGGACATGGTTATACTATCCTCTCATTCTTAGATGTGACCTCTACACTTCTGGAATGATTAAGGTTGAGAAAGATATTTTATCCTAAAGTCCTTTTCCTCAGGGAAATCATTTCTTATGATGATACATCGTTATGTTGGACCATGAATGTGGATGATTCCTTACTATTCTGTTGGAATTTAAAGGTCCCAGAAGACATGAAAAGGAACTTATATAGGAATTTCACACCTCGGTCTGGGATTTTCACCCTAACTTCCCAAAAACGTATCGAGACTTACATTTCCAATATTGGATTCCTAGTATGAACCATGGGATTTCTGACATCATCACTATGTGTTCTACCTATCAACATTTGAAGACAGAACATCAATGATTGGTAGAGTTTGTATTTCCACTTCTCATTCCTAGGTGGAAATGGGATGATGTTTTGATTGATTTCGTGATTGGTCTACCCGTATCACCTCATGGAAATTATATTGTACGGTTTTTCATTGATCATCTAAAAATTTTCTTACACTTCCTTCTAATATGGGTGATATTCTCGGCAGATGATCTACGAAGGATTTACATCATAGAAATTATAAATCTTCATGGAGATCCTCATTATATAATTTATAACATAGATTCGAGTTTCAAATCACAATTCTGGTAGGGGTTGTAGAAGGCATTGGGTACACATATACTTTTGGCCATAACCTATCACCCATATAAATATGGAAAAATAGAGCATACTATTTAGGATCTAGAGGACATGTGTCATGAGTGTGTCCTTGAATTTGGTTGTTCTTGGGATAAACACATTCCTATGATTGAGTTTTCTCAGAATAATATCTTTTAGGCTACTATAAATATAGATCCTTATGAAACCTTATATGATAGGCCGTGTTTATACCCTGTGTTTTGGATAGAGGCTGGGGAAGAAACTATGCATGGACCACATCTCGTTCATGAGAATACAAAGAAGGTATAACTAATCCGGAATCTTATGTTGATATCTCTATCTAGATAGAAATTTTATGCCAATAGATATTGGAGACCTCTTGAGATTGAGGTCGAAAATAAGTTTTTATTACGAGCCTCGCCTATGTTAGGGCATAGACGTATTCAGAAGAAAGGTAATCTCTCGCCGAGGATCCTAGTAAATTTGGAGGTTGTGAAATGGATTGGACTAGTGGCATATTAGTTGGTACTTCTATAGAGATATTGGTCTATTAATGATGTCATTCATGTATCTCAGCTTCGATGATACTATCCAGAACCATAACAAGACTTTCAACATGATGGGGTTTAATTGGATATGGATGCATCCATCTAGGAGTATCCAATGAACACAGTTGACCTGAATATGAAGACACTCGAGGTAGGTATGTTCCACTTGTACATGTGATATAGAAGCAAAACTAAGTACATGATGAGCCTTGAGTGTGGGAAGCTGATGTAAGATCTCTGTGATGAAAATTCTTTGCTGATGATACATCTTTACCCCCAGAAGGTCAACTCAAGGATGAGTTGCTTTAAGGAGGGGAGGCTATGGTGACCCCACATTTCAATTAAATTATGGAGCATTTTTTTTCAATTTGAATCATTTTATTAATCATGGTAAATGTTTAATATGGACTAATGGTGGTAGAAGGAGAATCTAGGGATTGTTCAGAGCTAAGAGTTCCTAAAAATTGGCTAAAGGATATAGTTGTAATGTTAGTTTAAACCACACACCCATGCCACATGGTCTGTCTAAAATCTTGCAGTTATAGATTGGGAGACCTATATGCTGGAAGGTTTGTCTACAATTGTGTAGCTCAAGGCACCCATCCAAGAAGATCTACAGGGTTTCAGAATATAGGCATAACACCTGGTTTGAAAAAGGTTTTCAATTTGTGTGCCTAAACCCTGCGACCGCAAATATTCGGGTGAATTTACATGTTTTCCAATTATTAATTATTATACATCCCTTCCATTTTCTCTTTATTCATCTAGTGGATATTAATGGTTTCCCCTTCCTAGAGAACTAAATATCCCTCAACCTTGGTTCATCTATATATATCTCTTTTGACACCTGATTCCAGATCAGAAGGAAGAATTGGACAGATCAAGGCAAGGATAACCCAACCCATACTTAGTATATAAGTTTTCCTTAGGATCCGTCATTCTATTTAGATGCATGATCATATTCCCTGTTATTATGGAATTTCAAATTTTCTCAGATATATTCCATCCTACATTGAATTTTTTGATGAAATTGAGCAAGGTTTCATCTACATCTTTACGATAGCTGGTCATGTTGTTTTCACATCATGTTTTTATATTTTCATAATTCTGTTGTTGTGTAACATGTGTGAATTTGCTGAGAATCCTCATTATATGGATTTCCTCATGTCTAATTGACACTTTAACCTAGATAAAAGTTCATTGATCCTTGATTATTGGTTTATGTGTTCAGTATATTGTTTATGGTCACCCCATGGGTGTTCCAATTGGCCATTTTGGCCAATTGGTTCAAAATGCTTGGAACTCCCATGCACCGACTGGCTTATTCATTAAATGCAATTTCTATAGAGACATTTGTAATGAATTATCTCAATACACCAATTTGGTGTTTTCCCTCCTTGAGTTAGAATTTCGCAATTGGAAATATTCCATGTTTCTCATGAAAGGTTCCCTTGACACATGAGCCTGAGCAATGCAATTTCCAGGATGTAATTAAATAAATTGGTTTCTAAAGATAAAGTCACATGCTTATATGCTATTGATAACTCAGGAATGTTTCTTTATTTAAAAAAAATAGTTGAGTTAAATGGAAATTTGAGTCCTTAATGGATTTTAGCTTACCAACGACACACATGAGAGGTATTTTCTTCTTGTATTGAATTAGATATGTGACCATGCCATTGGTATGTTAAATTCAAATTAATAGGATGTTATTACATATATACTAAATGATATATGATTATTAAATTATTTTGTATATGGTCATATGAATGAGAATCTCCAGTCAAGTCAATCAATAGTATTCCTTGTATGTGGCCAATAGGGGTCTGTATGCACTTGGTTCATATAGGTGGATTAAATATTGAACTAAACTATATATATATATATATATATATATATTACTATATATATATATAGAGGCTTCATTATACAGAAATTGCATCCATCAAATGATGTAGGTAGACCGACCAGGTGTCCTGCATGAACCTGGGTAGGATGGTTTTTTATTTCAGCATTGTTTTCTTCTTTTGTTATTACCTACACACTATTTAAATATGAGAACTACATGGATTATACATAGAAACCATTAGTGGTGGGATTATAGTATTTTTATCTCAGAACCTACTCGGTTTTCCTTTGGTACCTAGGAATACTACTTATATGTAGGCATTGATAGGGGAAAAGTCCCTAATACAATTTGTTGGGATTATTATCTAGTTGGATCTTAGGAGTAGAGGATAGAGCATTATCATGAGATTCTATAGAGCATATATTTTTTAATTTTTTTAATTTTAATATATCAAAACAGTATGATTGTTCCCATGTCTCCCATTTTAGTATCAGCATACGATGAATTAGGCATCAGACACTACCATAGGGGATTTGATATTATTATCACCATATTTATCATCCACTACTTACTTTTCAGTTATCTTTATGATTATTCAGTTTATTAAGTCTATTTATTTAGATATGATTCCTCTATTGATTGTATCTATTGTGATTGCCTAAAATGTGGGTATAATCTCCCATCTGAAAAAACTTTACCCCCTCACTTCTATTTAGTAGACTATGAAATACAGGGAGGTTCACTTGAGGAATGTGACCCACTAGAATGGGGAATGGGTTTTGTGGATCCCTCTTCAAGATGTTACATTTTTATCCGACGTGTCCAAGAAATTTATCATAACATTCTTAACCAAATATGAATATTCTAAATAATCACCAAAAATATTTATTTACTGTACTATTCGATATAAAATTAAGAAATTTTCATCTGCAGTATCATATGTAGACATCCCACTATATTCAAAGACATCTCTCCCAATATTCAGTTTGGATTATTTTATTTCGACATTAACATTATACATGTTATTGGGATATTCCTATAGTCCTTTTTCTATTTTAACACATATTAAATTTTTGGTATTATTTTTTATAAAATATTGTAAGTGTTTAATTTATATCATTCACATCTAAATCTAAATTCCCATTGTCTATAAATTTCATTGTAGAATCTCTTGAATAGAGAGTGAGACAAACTATCACAGAATCAATATCATATATCACTTATGATAAAAAATAGCAGAGTTTCATGTAATTCTATATTAGAATGGTATTCCAAAAAATTCATTTATACCTATACTATTGAAATAATAAATACACTTGATGCTTCACCTTTATTAGGTGTATGTTCATAGAGGGAGAATGATTTTATCTAATAACAGTTAAATTGAATCGGTCATATGGTAGACAAATAAAATTTTGGTGGGGGTGATGAATTAGTTATATGAGTTTTCAATTTTTTGATTTTAATTAACCTATGTGACCCTTTAGGGTCATAGTCCTCTCTTATATAAGTATCTATAATAATCCTATGAAATTTAAAGGTAAATGATTATAACACATAAGGATTTTTTACCAGGCTTAGTCCTATTGTGGGTACCTTCTCATTAAATGGATTAGTTATATATTTGAGATCAATACAATCTCTAAACATACAAGTTATTACAAAAGAGTGTAATTGTTTTTCCATTACTATTTCAATGCATTCTAGGCATGGGAAAAATGGATGAATACATCAGTGAGTCTTATAGAGCAATAATAGATGTAGGGTCCTATTTATTCTAGAAATACTAGTGATAAATTTTTGTTAAATTATTATAAATTATATAATGATCATCCAAATTCATAAAAATAAAAATATATACCCTCTTCCAATGTACGGATCTCTGGATTCTAGGAAAATGAATGTGAAGTAGAATGCACAATTATCCTCCATTAATTATCATTTATAATATTTAAACTTTACATTAGATGATGAGCACAAAACATTTTCTCCTTTATCATTAATCTCAAGATTCTAATGATCATTAACAACCTATATTTTCTCAAAATAAATTATGAATGTTGTAATAGGCCATGTATGATCTTATTTTCTTAACCTCTTATTCAAAATAGTAGTTCTACATTACAGTAATGTACATGTGTCTCTTATGAATATTTCAATCACTTTTCTATATTAGTTTATCCATATTATATTCACTTAAATTCAAGAATAATATTTTCCCAAAACTTTATCAAAACCTCTATTAATCCTCAGATGAAAAATATTCAATAGGTCAAGGAATTTATGGGAAATAATAGTATTTATCGCAAAATATAATTTCAATATTAAAATTTAAAATTAACATAAATTTTAGTCCTTTATCCTTTAAATTAATCTATATTAAAATCTAAAAAATCAAGTCATAGATCCTAATTTTGGCCAATATCAATATGTTTCATGAAATTAGGTTCAATGATGCATCATCGGATTTTATTATCATTTTTTTAAGTTTTTACAATATATGGAAATCTTATAATTCCTCTATATACCTAACGATGTACTATGGAAAATATTACAATTTACATGAACCATACGAAGTACAAAAATCAACCATATGAACTTTAAATCTTATGATTTTAGAACCTTATAATTTTATATAAACATTAAAATGATATATACTCAAACTTATAAATATGCCTAGATAACCTTATAAAGTAAATGAATAACCATAAAACACATAATGAAACTTATGAAAATACTAAATTTGATTTAAAAATGTAAACATAAACCTTATGAACTCTTCATAGTAAAGATTATAAATATTATAGTGAATATTATAATGATTTCAATGAACTATATGAAGTATTTTCCTTACCAATTTTCAATATCCCAAGGAACATTATAATGTTTTTCATGTAACATATAATGATTCATGCACTTGATATTTTTATATAATTAATATCACTATTGTTATGAAAAATCCAATATCAACCTTATGATATTTTTTGGTGGATAAGACTTTTTCAATTTCATCAAACCCAAAAAAAATAAGAATTTATCTAACTCAACTCAGGAATTCAAAAAACCATAATAAACATATCAAATTTCATTAAAGTCACCTAAATTAATGTTCAAACAACTATTACATATGGTTTCCAATAAAAAACCATATTTAATAATTCCAATAGGTGTTCCATAATGCTGGTGACAATCATGTCTGTACAAAATATTGTAAACATAGGAAATCACAATCATGTCCACAAAAAACATTATTAACATAGATAACCATAATCATTTTCACACACAATATTTTGAACATAGATAACCACAATAATATCAAGAAAAATAATTTTTGACATAATTAAGAATAATTATATCTATAAGCAACATTTTGAACATGTATCACCGTAATTATATATTTTTAAAACTTTGACAACATATGTTTTTCTCAAGTGAGTATTGAATTTATTATCATATTATTAATTTTTTTCTTTTTCTGGTGATGATAATTCATAGAGTATTTTTATGGATTCACAGAACATGAAATATATGTCATGCTTGATATAGATTCTACATTGGTAAATAAGATAATTGAGACACTTATATTATTGATGAAAAAAATCACGAGGTTATAATTTTAATAACACAAGTCGAGATGTTCATGACATTATATAAAATTAATTATGACTATTGGTGTGATGAAATTATATGGAATAAATGAAAAGTTTTGATTGATGAAGGAAAAATATCTACACCATTTTTGAGAAGAATTAAAATGATTTAAATTTCATAGAAGAGAACTGAAGAAAAGTAATGTTTTCTTATTTTTAGAATCCTTCATATTCAAATTAGGTTATTCCAGAACATATGTACATTCATTAAGCTAATTATGTTTTATAGCCTAATTTAAAATGTATTCAATTATGTTGGAAGAAAAATATAAGGATTTTCGTGAAATTATTTATCAAAATATTACTGTGTATGGAAATTGAAAAATGAGGTAGCTGTTTGGTCCAATTTAGGGAAATACATCAATATATCCAAAAGATACTGGATAATTGAGGTGGCCCACCTAAAGGGAATCTACTGGATAAAAAAATTGAACTATATATAATAATTTAGTAGATTTTTGGATTTATGACGTCATTTGAGAAAAAATATAACTTTATATATCCATATAGACATAGTTAGTTTTTTAGAATCCTAAATTCTGAAAGATAGAAAGATCTATATATAATCAATGGATGGAGTTTTTCCCATGAATATCTAGAAATAATTTAAAGAACTCATATTTTAGGGGATGAATATATTGTGACTCTAATATTTCATTAAAGACAACTCATTAGATCCTTCATCCTTTGGGTATCTAAAAGTTATAGATTTATGTAAATTATGAGTCCACAAAATTTTATATAAGGGAAAGAATTAATATTGAGTCTTTAAGAGGGTACAATAAATTTATCATGAGAATTAAAATAAGTATTAAATTATGAAATCTATTGACCAATTAAAATAGAATAATATAATTTCTGTTGAATATTGGAGAGTTTTCAAAAATTAATGAGAGAAACTATTTATTTTATATCATTATGTGACTAAAAATATGTGCCAGTTATGAAAGAATAAAATTCAGAAGTTAAGAGAGAAATAATTGATAACTCCCATACATAAAGAAATTATTTTTATGATATCTTGATATATCTAGTATCAAGGAGTGATGATGATATGTCGAATCTAGGTTTCCATGAATGAGATAAACTAGGGTATTCTATGTTGAGTAGAATCTAGATCAAACTATATCTGGATGGTGTTTTGAGACCATAAGATCAGTTTAATGTATATTTTCAATACATATAATCTGTGAAAAGGAAACCCAAATCAAAATGAATCATAGAGGAAGATCACCCTGAAATAAGGGGGAATTTTTTGTATTTTTGAAATAGTAATAAGATAATCTTGTGACCGGGGTGTCCACCTAGTTTTTTATGTGGCTCATGGATGGGGTATCCAACTAGTCATTGTAGAAGTATCATTCCTAGGATGTTTAAAAAAATGAAGTAGAAACTTTTGTGTTTGGGGTGTATGACTAGGGGTAATTAGAGGATCAACTAAAGTGATTTATAATATGTTTCTACCTAACCAATGTAATTGAAAAATAATATTATAGTGAATAAATGTTTGGGTGTCTAACCAACATGGATGGTGTATGATTTTATTCTGAAACATGCAAATATTGTATTATAATTTCCCTCTTTTCTATTGATCATTAATTGAAGTTGGGATATACTATTGAGTGGATATATAAATCTTCCATGTTCAAGAGGAATAAATATTTAGGAAGGAATTCTTTTAAAATTAATACTATGGATTAATCCACCCCCTGAGTGGTATATCATAATACCATAGGCCTTACAATATTTATTAGAGTACAGGTTCAATATAAATACAATTTAGTTCAAAAATTGTTTATATTTTCTTTAATTAAGTTAATATTATAGGAAGAGTTTGAGCTAACCTTGAAAAAAAATGAGATTCATAGAATATAATGAAGAATCTAAATGTAAAGGGAGAGAGACCAGTAACTAAGGATAATAATAGTTGTTAAATATATAGTAATTATTTTTATTATGATTCTTCTAGTGAAGTCTAATAAATATGTCATGATAATATGTCACAAAGTGATATTTATTCATAAATTATAAATAATAAAGTATAAGTTCCCAAAGAATTAATAAATCTTCTTATTAGAACAATCATGGGAATTTTGGATGAGATATAACTGCTAAAAGAAGTGGTTAATTTAATGCAAGAATAATTGGCTAAAAATATTAGGATATTATATACTCTCAAAAAACTAGTGAGAGTACATTATGAAATACTGTCACATTTTAATGACATGTATAATTTTGATATTGAAGAATAATAAATTTTATTTTCTGATAAATAAGTATTCAAGAAAACATATATTGAATTATTCTATCAAATTGTAAACAATAATCAAGTCTTCATGAGTTTTAAGACTGCTTAACATGAAATCAAGAAAAATAGAGTGAATAATCTTAGTCATAAGATTCAAGAATAAAATAAAGTGCATCAGGATAAATTCAAAAGTATGAGGTTAAACTAGGATGAGAGGTTGATATTAGTTGTAGATGAGAAAAAAAATCTCAACTTGAAGTATCCAAAGCTATGACTCATTGTAAAATGTCATGAAGAAAAAATTTCTAAGTCAGCCTAATCTACTGAGAATATTAATGATGCCAAAATGATATTTTAAGGTAAATATTTTTCATATATGGCCAAAAATGGTGGAAAATATAATTTGAGATCCTTTAGAGAAGCTTCTACTTGATTCATTGTGCAAAGTGAATTCCAAAATATAGATCACTCATCTTGTATTTACTTTTTCCATGATGTAAAAAATGAAGGTCAAAAATTATAATAATGAGTGAATCTAAAAATTGAAGTAAATCAATCATTATATCAAAAAACTAATTTTAGTATGTACCGGAGAAAAAACATCTCGATCTAACCACAAAATTATGGTAAAGGAGTCTACACATAGAACACTTGTAAACCAGGACACATCACACTTCCATAAAAAAGAAGAAGGTATTTAGGTTTTTATTGGTATTGCTAGAGATTTAGGTATATACCTATTAATTATTGAAATAATGTGTCAACATATAAAAATGATACATGTCTAGAAGAAAAGTTATGAAGTTATAAAAATTTTAAGAGAAATTATATATAGAAATTGATAATTATTTCAATGGAAGAAATGAAAATTTGAAGAATATTTGGGAAAACTATATCAAGTGTAGACATTTCAATGATATATTTATCAATATACCTATGGAATATAACACCCATGATTATGAGAATATATTACCATAAAAAAGTGAAATCATTTTAAGAAAGAGTAAAATTTAACCATAGGATAAAAACACACATGACATCACCTAAAACCCCTAAAAATAAAGATGACAAAATGGGGTTTGCAGTAGAAAGAAGAAGATGATTCAATTGTTGTAATAAAGGAAAAATATTGAATCTCTACAATTAGTCTATGAAATTAAACATGATCAGAAGAATGATAGAAAATAAAAGGGTTCAATTCAAGATAGGTATATTAGGATTTATATGAATATTGATATACCCTATAAATATGTTAATAATAATATGAAGAATGGAATTATAAATGATGATTCACTATGTGTATGGTGTGAGATGCTTGGTCATTTAGCCACCAAGAGTTTTACATAGCTTCTTAGATAGCTTTAACTATTTTAACATATACTAAATGAACATGAAACATAATTTTCTTTATTGAATATAGTATTAAATGAATCCTCGCATATTGGAAAGGATGAGATAAGAAGGAAAGAGTTCCCTAAGATGAGAATAATATCTCATCCTAAATGTTTCATGTGAGACACAAATATGTACAACCTAATTAACTATTATTCCTATATATGAGTGATCTATCGTATAGGAAATTGAAGGATATGGATCTTTTCTATAGACATAGTACAACAAAGGAGAAATTTCAGGGTTCTAAGAACTACACATCAATGATGATGAGGTTTCTCATAGAGTTCTTTGGAAAAAAATTATCTATATTGAAAAAGATAGATATGCAGCCTTTTAGGGGAGTAAAACTGAGTTGGTATATTATAATATAATTTTTATAGAAAATATGAATTTTTTGTAAAACATTAATGACACAAAATATAATGTATAAAAATCACAAATACAACCCTTGGTCATGAATTTATAAAATGAATTTATTATGGGGGTGTGTTAGTTGATAAAATCATAAGAAAATGGTGGAGTTACATGAACTTTAAATGAAACATTTTGATAGTTTTTTAGATGAATAAATGTTATATATTACATTTAGATGAATCTATTTTATACAAATGATATTTGAGAAATGACATGATTCTGATCATGATGTTACAGTCAAGGTATTGTATAGATAAAATGTAAAAACAATATTTTATCTAATTTTTTTAATCACTATGTCAGCCCATGTATATTTAGGGAAGAATAAAAAAATGATCATTTCTAATATGACCATGTGCTGTTATACTATTCCCAGATTTGATAAAGGGAGAAAATTATGAGAGTACCCTGATGAGAAAATGAAAAGATTATAAGACTCTTTTTAACCATTCCATTTATTGTTAATAAATGGTAAAAGAAAGAATCCATCAATGATGAAAGAATAATATTGAGAAATTATGGTTTTGAAAAAAATTAATTGTTGGATATTGTTACAACCAAGAATATATTGTATTTGTTTCCAATAGTTTTATACGTTTCTACTTTGGTGATAATGATACTTTGATAATTTTTATGGATTCATGTAACCAATATTCAATTTCAGGAATGATATAACATCCATGTATTTCCATATGATATTTATGGTTTTCTCATGATTGATATCAAATGAATCATGAATTTACAACTTGAAGAACCCAAGTGGAGAAGGTCGATACAATGTGTCAACAGAATTATGATGTTCTTTGTGTTGATCTTCAATATAAATAAAGGGCAGTGTTTTTTGATGAATGAACACTATATATAAAATTTTTTATGAAGTATTTAAGTTATTAATAAGGCTTTTAATATGAATAAATATAATATGGGGTATTTTTTTAAATTTTAGTTTGAATCATATTTAGGTAAATGACTTCCAATATGCATAAAACTATGCATATCCAATTCTACGTCATTACCAAATACTACTTCGAATCTGAAGTGAATCAGATTAGGGAATTATTATTCTCATCCAAATTGAACCAAATATGCGCCTTTAGTCAAAATATATGATTCATGATGGTTCTTGAGAAAAATATAAGGGATTATATCCTCATGTTTTTTGAGAGATTTGGAGAATATGTAATTCTAAAAACATAAATATACATATCTAAGAGATTCCTATATCTATTTATTTATATATCTCAGAAAAATTAAGATATAAAATTTGTGGATAAGAGGTAGTGATAAATCAAAATCTATATAGATAATTATATACAAGAGCCTAATTCCATCATGTATTTAAAATAAAAGAGATTTGAGGAATTATTGATTTTGTAAAATTTAATATCTTTTAAGGAATTAAGAATTTGTCATTAGGAGGTTTAAAAGTATATTCATATGATAATTTATATGAGGATTTGAGAAACAATTCTATTAATAAATTTAAATAGAAGAAGATCGTGTCTACCAATGATGGGTGAGTTTCCAAATATATAAGTAAACAAAATATTTATGTAATATACTTATGTTATTATAAAATTTTGAAAATTGTAAAATAACCAATGTGATAAGTGAAGAAGGAATGAAATAATAACGCACATATATAGTTTAAGGATAATTATGAGATCCCCATTATAGAAACCCAAGACTTAAATAAACTTTTTTTCATATTTATTAACAAATGATACCAAAAAAATACAATATGATAATCTAGAGTACTATTTTAATTATATGAATAGACAAACAAATACATAATAAAAAACAAGATATCATCCTCACTATTTAAAAATCTATATAGTTCTCCAAACACACATAGATTTTATAAAATTTTATAGGATAACTTATTGAAAAAACAAAATGAATTGTTTAACTAGAAATCCTATTTGGGAATAAATATTGAAATAATAAATTATAAGATAGTCAATAGGTAAAACATGTTACCATAAAATGAATGATAATACCCATAGATACATTGAATAAGTAAATGTTTTAATAACATCATAAATTTATGAAAATCATATAAAACATGATTTCATAAGTGTTAGTCATGGGTCACACCCATAACCATCTTCATAAATTTGAAAAATTATCTTTGTGGTTTAGGTTCACTAAATAATTCCTTACATAACATATATTAAGATATAAATATTTACCCAATGCATTTAATGGTTATATAATTCATTTTATAACAATAAAAAAATTAAAATCACTTATATTCATTAAATATGAGGGAAAACCCCATATATAAATCATAATCATGATTAAACCCATGAGAATGAAGTGGGTTTAATAATTATAATTCAAGTCATAAAAAATGGATATATCAAAAGGATTCACAATAAAATAAATAAAAAAATTAATTTACAGGTTCTTATTTGATAATTAAACATAGGTATTGATCATTGAACTCCAATAAAGATATTTACTAAGAAATATCATGGAGAATAATGATTAAAAATATACCAATTGGGTGATGCTTTATGAAATAGGTATACAGACATTTTAAATAAGTAAAGACATTATTGTTTCCAATAAAGAAATTGATTGAATATAGTTCTATATAAAATAAATAATTTTTAATAAAATATTCATTTTTTAAAAACATTTTATGGGTGTGATGCTAGATGTGAGGAAAGAAATAAGAATGTACACTTAAAAGGGGATTAGATAAAAGAGG
Organism: Viscum album; assembly: GCA_963277665.1. NCBI lineage: Eukaryota > Viridiplantae > Streptophyta > Magnoliopsida > Santalales > Viscaceae > Viscum > Viscum album. The sequence goes on along the minus strand of OY728167.1, from coordinate 131,663,730 downwards.
GAATTTCGAATGGAAATAAAAAAATCTATAACCCCATAAATGAAAAGGTTATTTGACAAGGGAGATATTTAAGTGAAATATATAAAAGAATATAATATCTAATTGAGAACAATATTTCAAAATATATGAATATATTGAGAATGTATAACCAACAAGTGATGAAGGTTGTACGGAAGATTTCATATAACATAAGAAACATTAAAATAAAAAAACCCTATATAGAGGAATATATTTATGTTAATGTTAAAATAAAATGAATAAATAGAATCCATGATATTATAAATCCAATTATATTTATACATTCCATTTAAAAGATATTTGGGGTATAAAATAAAATGTCTCTCAAAGAAGGATATTTTCTGATGAAACCCTTACCTCTTGTCTGAATGTACTCTGCACATTCACATAAAGTCTTGAATGATCACGTTATGTTTACAAAAAACATTCATAATATAATTATAAATCTATATTTACTTTTATATGATCTATTTATCATCATTTACCACCAATTTATAACATCATTTCATCTTATGTTAATTAATGTGCTTCTGTCAATTTCTAAAAAACATTCACACTATGTTGAATAAGATAAATGTTTTTAAAAATAGTTTCATAATATAGATAATTATAGATTATAATATCTATATTTTGAAAATATAAGATAATTTATATAGGTGAACATGTTTTCCATGAATGGATAGAAATTATTAAAGGTACATTGATATGACCTTTTTAGTGGTTAAATTTACAATTCTAGTTTATTATTATCATTAGTTATGGAGTGTAATAACAAATAAAAATTTAATGACTTATTAAAAAACACTTTTATAGATTACATACAGGTTTTATTCCACTAATGTTAATTTTTATTGAAAATGAAAGAGAAACATCATCTTGTGGAGGCCGTAATCCACACGTACACACAGACAACAATCTCATTTTAACATAATAGAAAAATGGTAGAAAATAATATATCTTATCACATAAGAATAATTAACAATATATATATATATAATTAAATATACTTTCCAGCCATCCTAGAATATAGGTTATGGAAAATTGAACACATCGTTCATGGAGGTAGTAGTCCTGACATGTGCATGGCGACGTTTTCATTTTTGTCAATGATTTTGGATTAAGGCATCAAATGGATGTTCCATTAATATAAAAACATAGAAAAATATTAATGATAATTTTTTAAAATACTCTAATGTATATAATATTTTTTGTGTGTTATATATATAAAATCATTAAGAAGGTGTAGAAGAAAATATTACCTCTCACTTTCAATGTTCTCTTTTGTTCGCCATATGAAGGTACCCTGGCTCAGTATTTTGGTATGATAAAAGCTTATAGAATATCAGGAGAGTTTTGAGGAGATAATATGATATATTTTTTGTCAATACTAAGATTAATTGGAAGCGTGGAGATATAGAGGGTGGTGGTTCCATTTATAATTGAAGAGAGGGACAATTTGGGTACAATAAAATCTCTTATAAAAAAGAGGACATGTATTTCACATGGAATGTGGAGAGAAAGTGGACATTAATAGAGTTTGGTAAGGGATCGATTGTTAAATTCTATAAATCAACCAGAAAAATATTATATAACATATTTTTTTAATGTTATTAAATCTTACATTTTTAACTTTACCATTCATTGTTTTTATTGAGGAAACTGAGGATTACATAATTTTTTATTTATAATGCCTAAAAATAAATTTTTTTTGTTTAGTAATTTGAAAAAATGAATTCTATATATTAAATCTATTTTATGAAAAATAATTTTTTTAAGAATAATTTTTTTTATCAATACCTCATATAATTTTCAAATACTTGTTTTTAGGAAAAGTATAATTTAGTGCATAAGAACAATGTTATGGGTAAAATAATAAATTTTACTGATAATATTGAAATTAAATAAATTATTATTACTAAAATAATATTTAATTAACATTTTAATAATTCCAAATCCCAATTCCACCTTGAGAATGTTTTACTAAAAGAAATAGATGAAAAATAGTTTATTGTTAAAACATTACATAACTTCTCTAAAATCTTAAACATGGATTTCAAATGTCAATGTGTTTTTTTAAAACCTAATTTAAATTTATATAATATATTATTTATAGTGAAAATGGTTTTAGAAGACCTTACATCATTATTTTATAATAATCCCATAAATGTCACAGTATTTGTAAAATCAATATTTTTCACTAATCATTGAAAAATCAACTATTTTTAAGAAATATAAAAAAAATAATGATAATATTAACATTGAAATAAAAAATGAATTTATATAATAATAATTTATATTAAGAAATTTATAAATTTATCTTTGAAATGAAAATTGAAAATACAATGAAGAAATAATGTATAATTAAAATGGACATTTTAATACATTAAGTGTTTATAATATTATTTCATATCAGTATCTAATATCATATATATTTTTATGTTAGTTCATATATTATATTTCAAATATTATGAATTTAAATTATTAGAGTAAAATATTGCATACCTAAAAAAACATTACTTTGAAAAATAGAAATCTTAAATTTGTACATAATAAGCATTAAAAAATATGGTTGAAAATAAATATCTTATTTCTAAAATTTTATTTTAATACTCCAATAATTTTAAAAAAATAGTTTAATTATATATATACCTTATATAATATTTTAATACTAATATTAATATTTAATAATGACATATAAATATATATATATATATATCATATTTTAAAATCATGATTTTATTTAATTATGAGTTTTTTTAAATTTACCACATAACAATAAATTAATTCCTTATAAATATAATTTATATGAACAATAACCATTTTTAAAATGACCATATTTCCAATGGACACAATATCAACAACCATATTTGTAATGACTATTTTTTGAAATGACTATATTATTTTTCCAATAAATATATACACCCTAAATCATTTTCTTCTTCCACTATCACTTCTCTATCCATAGTTATTATTTCATATTGTAGGTTTTTCATAATTAATTCTCTTTTCTGGGGGATATTTCTTATTATTGGTGATTTTTTTGTTGTTGTACATCCCTAATTTTTGAGATAATCTAAGATATTTCACAGCCATGAAGATTTTATTATTTTCTATTTATGTCTTTTACGGAACATTTTCTAATCACATGAAAATCCTCTTAGAAGAATAGATAAAAATGTATTTAAATTAAATAAATAAATAAATATAATAATAATCATAATCATAAAAATAATAATAATAATGGATCCTACAACCATGGTTGTTATATTATCCCACCTAACCAAATTACATCCTCACAATTTTAATTATCACAAACCAATAAAAATTGTGTGAGGGAAGCGAACTGGATAATGACTATGATTTACACACATAGGACAATGAATGATTAATGTTAATTTAGGATAAACTCTATTTAATTCGATCATTTTAAAAAATCTTCATTTTTATATAGCAACTTGATGATTTATGAACCCCAAATCCACAAGTAATGATTATTCTAGTCCTCTTGGAGAAATCCCCTTGGTGATTAATTACATATAAATTGCACAATAGAAATTGAGTCTTATTGCCTTCATTATCTTCTTTATAAAAAATCTCATGAGACTAAATGCTTTTCATCTTGTGTGTACTCAATATTTTATCCATTGATACATAGTTAATCATATTTCATGATATTTGGATTAACATAATAAATATATTTCCCAATATATCTTCTGTTCTAATGGGTTTATTATTGAATTAATAAGAACATTTTCCCCTAGAACAAAAGGTCAACTTGGATCCTTATATTTCCATCCCTCTGAAATACTATATAGGTAAACAAAAGTGATAATCATTTAACATCATAGGAGGATTACAGTAATCGATGTCATAAAAAAGAATCAACTATAAAACCTTAAACCCTTATACATATTTATATCCTCACGAAATTACTTTAGTCTAATCTATATCAGTTTTAGATTAACTTTGGTTACTTTATTTTTTGTTATCATATACTTCTCATCCAACTTCATTAATGTAACTAGAAAAATAAATCCTTCATAGATGTTTATAAAGAGTATATTATTAACCCATTCATATCCCCCCATAGTGTTCATCTAGATGTACTGTTAGAATTCCTTATCATGAAGAAGGTCATAGTTTAGTTAATAATCCACACACCCTCTATGAGTTTATTTCCCCTTGGTACAACTATTCTAGATATTCTATACAATTTCAAATATCCTAACAAGGATGTAATTCTAGTGAATACCACACAGTCAAAACATAACAAAATTTAATGATGATATCACATAATTAGACTTATCCTCTAGTTATTTCACAAATTTTTAGTCAAAATAGTCCCAAAAATATAGAAATTACATCCTTTTATACCAAAAAACAGTGAAAAAAGACTTAAGCACACATTATTTAGATCATATTTTCTAATAAATACAATCTAAGAACCTGGATGTCCAGTGTATCTAAAATATTATATATAAAATACATCACCTTAAATGTAAAAATATTTTCCTTATTTAAAACACAACATAATTCTACTGACTCCCATTGATCTTATAAAACTGCCCAGGATACCCTAGGGAATATACTTAAGAAAATGGTGACATAGAAATACTAATAAGGTAATAAACATGTGAATAAAAAATAAAGTGATATTCAAGAGGCATATCAAGATATCATTAAGAGGATATCTATAAAATTGGAAAAATGAAACTAGGAAATAACTTCACAAGATCATTAACATGTGGAAACAATATAAAACGTGATATCATAAATATAATTGAAGGTTCACACCCATGAACATCATCATAAAGTTGGCATAGTACCATGGTTGATTAAGACCAGACCCTAATTCATTATATATTATATAATAATATATATTGATATAACAAATGAATTATATGGAAATATAATTCTTATCTCCCCAATCACATAAATAAAAATCATACATATTAATTCTACACTAGGAAAATAAACCATAAATAAATCATACAGATGATCAGACCCTTGATAATAAAATGGGTTTCATAATTCTGATACAATGAATATCCGAATATAAAGAATAATGAATCCCTAAATGGGAATGAATTAAATTAATATGACATTTAAATTTTAAAAATAGACACAATTCATGATCATTGAGTTCCAATATAGATATTTCATGAGAATAATCTAAAAGAAGAAAGAAAAATATTTACCACTTGGGTAAAGTATTATAAAATAAATAAAGGGTTTTCTTAAAGGATGTACCTCACCATTTCCCATAAAACTATAATTTTACAAAAAGAGTTATCTATAAAATATTTATTGTTTTTATAATCTGTTACTAGTTTAAAAATACTATATAGGGGTGATTTAATACATAAGACAAGAAATAAGAAAGTTCCCTTAAAGTTTGTTTACATAAAAGGGGGAATTTAGAAGCAAACATAAAATGTATATAAATAAAACATAACTATGATATTTATCTAGGTATATATGTAAGGGAATAATTTACAAAAATATAATAGTTATATGGAAATTATATTGAATAATTGGGAGAAAAAGGGATAATGTGTAACCAATAATTCATAAAGGAGGTATCGAAGATACCTTGTAGCTTAAGAAACACTCTAATAAAACAAATTGAATTCAATAATGAACAAATTTAATGTTAAAATACCATGAAAAATTATTATCCATGACATTATATTTCCAATTTTTAGTATAAAAACCAATTAAAAAGAATATGGTGCATAAAAAATGTGTCTCAATGAAAGAAATTTTGAGATGAAACCTTAACATTGTGTCTGAATGCATTCTGCAATTTTACTTAACATCATAAATAATTATATTTATTTTCTCTAAATCATTATTAATTACATTATTCATTTATATTTATTTTTATAAGGGGTTTTTATCATGTTCCACTATTTTTACATCATTTCCACTTCTTTCAGTTAAGTGAATTTCATATTTAAGTTTCATAGAAAATTTCATAGTTTATTGAAAAAGACCAAATTGTCATTAAATAGATTCTAAAAATCCACGATTTTATAGTTTTTTTTCATATTATTTAATTATCACATGTTTTATTGAGTTAAATATGTTATTAATGAATAGAATCACATTAGAAATTGGACATTGATATGTAATTTTCAGAGGATAAATATATTGTGACTGTTTATTGTTAATATCAAACATTCAGTGTATAATATTATAATTCAAAAATTATAATTTTATATTCACTAATATATATGCACCTTAAAATCATTTTTTCTTCAGCCATGTTATCTGGTATGAATAATTATAGAAAAACATCATCATATGGAGGTGGTAGTATTCATTCTTATGATGGAAGTGCTCTCATTGGTTATAGAATAGAATGAACGTAGAAAATAATATATCATTACATTTTATAATATGTAAAATTTTATAAATATAATAATATATAATTAAATAACATTTTTGAACCTTACATGAATGAAATTGATAAAAAAATCGAACACATCATTCATGGAGGTGGTTGAACGCACGCACATATAATGACATTTTAATTTTTTTCAATAATTTTACAGGAAAGTATAAAATGTATGACCCATTAGTATAATAATATAAAATAATATTACTAAAAATAGTATTATAAATATTTTATGGATAGAATATTATTTTCATGGTATAAGTATAAAATAATGAAGAAGGTGTGGTGTAAAATATTACCTTCCACTTTGGATGTTCTCCTTTAGTCACTAACTTAAGGCAGTTTATCCTTGAATTCTAGAAATATAGTATCTTCTAGGATATGGGGATATGGTGTTTGAAAAACTTGGGATGTTTTTGGTCAATCCTAATCTTATTTTGATCATTTAATGGTGGAAGGGTGGTGGTTCTTTTTATAATTGAAATAAAAAGACTTTTTGAACCATATAGATCCTTAATTAAAAGAGCAAAATTTTTTCACAAAGAATAAAAATAAAAAGCATTTAATAATAAATCATTGGAAGGGTTATGATATTGAAATAATAAAAAAGGTATTATACACATATTTTGAATATTTCTTTAATTCATTTACTCTTATATGTTTACTTTTTCCTTTTTCTGTTTTTAACAAAGTAACAAATTTTTAACTAAGTAATTAATTTTTAATGCCTATAAAAAAATGAGCCTTATTAAATATTTTTAACATATTGGTTATAAATTTGGAATAAAATTTTTTAAATTATATTTCTATGTGTATGAAAAATATATATTAACAATAGTGCTTGTGAGGTGAAACAAACAGTTTTATTGAAAAAAATTCATTTTAAGTGTATGATTTATGTTTAGGATAAAATTATCAATTTTACTGATTGTATTGAAATTAAAATATATATTTATATTAAAATAAAACTAAATTAACATTAAATTAGTTTGTAAAACCAAATTCCACAATGTCAAATTCATATTAAAATAATTAGATGAAATTATGTTTTTATAAAAAAATTACCTAAATTTTTAAAATAGATAATCGTGAGTTTTAAATGTCAACAAAATATCATAAAATTATTTTATTTCAAAATTTAAAATATATTTTTTTAATTTATGAAGTTTTTCAAAAACATTCGTTTAAATATTTTATAATAATTCTAGAAACATTACAGTGTTATTAAAATCAGTATTTCTTAGAGTTAACCTAAAAATAATCTACTTTAGAATAATATAAAAAAATACTATATATAGAGTGAGATTAAAAATCCCAAAATGAACTTAATTTTTATAATTAAGAAATTATAATTTATGAGTTTATTTTTTCAATGAAATCTCAAAGTGTGAAGAAAAAATTTCATTAATTAAAAAATAAATTTTTCAAATTTTTACTTAATCCAAATATTATTTCATATCAATTGGTAATTGAAAAGATATAAATAAATTAGTTCATATAAAATATTTTAATTTTGGTCATTTTATTCAAATAGTTTAAAATATAATAAAAATAACAAAACAGTTCTTTTAAAAGGGGAAATAATACTTTTCTATTGAATATGATTTATCGAATACCAATAAAATAAATATTAATATTCCAAAGATTAACTTTACTGCTCTATTTTTATGAATATGTTTCTTTGGGTTTTATATAACTATCATGTTATATTTTAATAGTAATTTTGTTATTTATACTAACACACGCACATGTATTTTTATAAAATCTTTATATCATAGTTTCATTTCATTATAAGTCATATTCCTTTACATTTACCACCTCAAAATAGAGGAGTTTTGTATAATTATTGTATATATGACCAAAGAACATATTTACAATGACAATACAAACAATGGAAAAAATTCTAATAACTATATTTGTAACAACTATATTTTCAATGGATATATTTCATTTATACATAGAGACATAATAAATCATTTATTCACTCAACATTCACTTTAAAAAAAATAGAACAAATTCCACATTATATATTTTTCATAATTATTTATCTATTTATTGTGATATTCCTCATTGTAGGGGTTGTTTAAAAATTTATGATCCTCATGGTTGATGGTGATCTAGGAGATTTATTACTCAAGAATATTTTATTATTTTCATTAAATTTCTCCATATTGATTTATTTACATTAAATTGATGTATTTCATCCATGCAGAGTAATAATATATTTTTTATAGTACTTGTTATTATGTGTTTTTGTTTTATTGTCCCATTTAAGAATTAACATGTTTTATTTCAGTTGGTTCACGTTTTTTCGGGAATAATTTCTAATGATGTATTAATACTTTGGAAAGATTAGAGAAACGTTCATTAAAACTTTTGTCATAAATAATAATAATAATAATAATAATAATAATAACATTGATGTCTCCTAAAACATGGGGTGTTACAATTATACATCAAGTATCACGGAGGGAAGGAGGTGAGCCCAAACCAAGATCCCATAGCATAGTTAGAACTAATTATTTGATGAAGAAGATGAGAAACAAGACCGCACCATATACTGATAGAGTTTCATAACAATCATATTTATTTAAATTATTTTTTTAGGATCTCGATGTTTTAGATGACCTGGTAAAATCTTATAGTCCTGTGGATGAAGGTCATTTTGAATAGATACTTTAGTACTAGATCAACAATAACTAGATGATCATGTGACTATGGGGTATAACTAGTTATTGAAGAGGATTTGTTTGGAGTGTCTAATATGTTAGAGGGGATGAAGTATGGTTGTAGAATCTAGCCAAACGACGTTTAAGATTTGTTTTTTGGGGTGTATAACCATGGATAACTGAAGTATCAACTTCTAGAGTGTTTATCCAGTTTTTTCCCAACTAATGTAATTTTTAAATACATTTATAGTGGTGAAACCATGTTATGGTGTCCATCTAACATAAATAACTTTTTATTTTTTGAAAAAAAAATATTGATATCTCACTTAAATATTTCACACTTTGTGATATTGGGAGATATTATTGAGTGGATTAAGATATCTAACAAGTACAAGAGGTTCAAATATGGAAGAGAATAAATCATAAAAAATGAGAAACATTAACTCACTACTCCCATCTAAGTTGTACTTAACTATTCCTTGGTCCCTAAAACATAGTTAACATCAATCATATAGATGAAAAAAATGTGAAAATACATAACTAAAATATTTTTCATGCAAGAAATCATTATATTATGATACATTATGCTTTATCCAATGTATTTTAGGGATATATTTGACCCACTAGTCACATAATGATAAACCATTGATCGCCTGTAGGGCATCGTTAATTCATATGAGGTTATAAAAATTTAGTAATTTATTAAATCTCAGATAACCTAACTAAAAGTGTAATATTTGGTATTTTCAAGTGTCAAACCCACAGGGACAGAGTGGATATTATAAATTAATTTGGGAAATTACAATTGAAATTGATTTATTTGATTGAAAAAGGAATTAAATAGAAGATGGAGTGATTGGGTAGAATATCAAGAGAGAGGCATTCCAGGTTGAGTGATTTTTAGGTTCGTATGCTAGGGATTCAATTTAGTATGGGTTTATTCAGTTTTAGTTTCGGATGTGGGTCAGTAGGGATCATTCGTCATAGTATCCCTCCCTAATCCATTGATTTCACATTTGAAATGATCATTTAATAGGTTTAAGCATAGTAATAGGAAAACCAAAACCATTTTTAAACATAACTATCTCATATTTTATATTTGGAATATGAGAACTAAGTTGATTAATTGTAATGACAAAATAATAATCCATAGATTGTAGCAATGATCAAGAAAAATAAATCTTATATGAATTGAAATTGATGAATAGGTTTCAATAAAATACAAAACATGAATTGAAAATAGAAGATAATATGTATTCATAAATCACCTTATAGAACACATCACTAGAAACTAAGTGGAATACTTTCTCATGATGAGTGTGAGCATCATGGTACCTGAGGAAGAATGGTGGAAAAGAGGGTCTCCAAATCATCACTCAGTTGTTTCTTATTTTAACCTTTTCTTTTGTTGGTCCCACAATGTATTGAAATGGTGGCTATAGGATGGTATTTATAGGCATTCTCATCCAAAACCTATGACCCATTACATTTAATTTTTTTTCATGAGTTTCCATAATCACAATGTGTACTGGGGTCACACGTCGTGAACTTCAGATCCAATTCTTCATCTGTCGTTCCAAATCTGCATATGCATCTTTGACTGTTGGACTTTCATCATGACATCTATAGCCAGTACATGTTGTGTTCCTATGTTTCACTTTGAGTACTACATCACGACTTTTCCAGTAAATATCTTACTAACTTGAATTGGTTACAATATATACTCCCAGTACATGATGTGTAGTCATTTTTCATCAGTTCTCATCTCTACTTCCCTCTCAAAAATCTTGTGACGTGCTACTTCACTTCACGTGGTGCACAAAGGGTGGTTCAGCTCATATTTCCTCCATTTTAATTAATTTTTAACAAATTCATCATTTCCAACAGTAAAACATTAAAAATTATAGTCATTCTAAAATTGGAAATATTTTTCATTAAATGAAAATATTAGTACACTAAAATACTCAAAAATTTATGTATGAAATAGATGTATCAAATCCCCCACACATTAATTCATCCTTATCCTCATGGATGGAATCTCAACATACTAAAAATGATTCTACCATTATCGTGATTTAATTTAAATTTTAATAAAAACATTTGATCAAATGAAAATTAAATGTTTAAGCATTACATATATAAAAATATTGAAGGCCGCGCTTTTTAATGAAACAATCTAATCAAGTATTTTACTATTTCTCTTTTGAAATATCCATGTTTATCTATTGGTCCATTTTCATTTTTCAATTCATTATTTATATAAATTCCATTTCCAATATGCCTCACATGAATTTTTTTCACCCATTATCTGGGAACATATTTATGTGCATTTTAGCACATAACTCAAAAATAATGTAACATACCCTATGATTACAAGGCAACTAACATCTCCACATTGTAAAAATAATAATTAATAATGAGGCTTCAGCATTAAGGATCAAATTACTTTGAGGATTTAGGGTAGGATGGTAATTAATATAAAAATAAAGTCTCAAAACGGAGGTTCAAATCTAAAGCATTTTTCATGATAAAAAAATATAAGAGTAACGATTGTCTTCCATTACATATATCAATTCTCCCTTCCCCCAAAAAATCTCAATGTGGGATCATGATACATGTAAGGCTGATGAATTAATAAATCTCTCTTTCCCTTTCTTCATTTTGTAAATTCTTTTTGAATGTTATGATCATGACAAATCTCACATCCCTCACCTAACCACATACGAAAAAAAATTGTTGGTCTTGTAAATGGGGATTTTTTATATTCCCAAGGCACAACCCAATTTTTTTTAATTTTTTTTAAATGATTATTTAATAAGAGGAATGAATAGTAAATTCCAATTAATGATACATGGAATCTTCAAGATCACAATAGAGAATCCCCCATCAAAATATTCATAATAAATTATGTCCCAAATCACCTAATATCAATCCTCCCCCATGATTAAAATTTTAAATATCCTGAAAAACAATTATAGGATGGTATGAATGGAAAAAATATGATTATAACATGGATCATTTCCTAAAAAGTATATTCATGGCTTCTACGAGCTTAAAAATGATTAATGCATGGTGGGTCTTAGGATTAGGTCTAATAAAGAATTAATCAATCATTCTAAAAGTAACTATGTGTATAAAATAATATTATAAGATGCAGAGAAACTTCCAGAAGAAAACGTGCACATGTTTAATAAGTAAAGTACTATATAAATAATGGAAAATATTAGTTCAGTGGATATCTCGGGAATGAGATGAATGGTTGGGAAAATAAATGATGTAAATTCATAAAAATAAACAAATAAATTAATTAAAATATTAGAAATTCAAAACATGCCCAATTCCCAGAATAATTCCTTTTACAATGATTAATGAGCTTCTAAAATCATGATTTTTCAAATTCTAATCCACATTCTTATTTGTACTAATTATTTTCTCCATTTTTCTAATTAAAATTTATTTGAAAATAATTTTAATAAAATGGAATTATAATTGTCCAGGGAAGTTTTTGTCTCTTAGTTCATTTGATTAAAAAATGAATCAAATTAGGGGGATAAAATTTCCATTTGATGATCTAAAACAATTGAAATGTGGGGAATATAGTTGAAAAATAAATAATTGAAACTCATACTCCCCATGTTGTTTGATTATACACATAGGCTATATAGGTTTCTTTTGAACCCTTTCAGGACGTGTAAGTTCCCTTCATGATGTTTACATGACCTTTTTCTTATTCTCCTACTTCTTTCCTCTATCATTTTCCTTCCTTGATGGTCCTATAAAATAAAAATACACAAGTGAAAGCAGAGGCCATAAAAATAAAATTTTATAATGTTTGGGGATGGTTTCTTTTTCCTAGAAACAAAAAATAAACATTGAAAAATAAAAAAAACATAGGTGGCCTCTAAAAGTGCATTTTATTACCATCACTGGCTCGACCTTACCTTCTGTAGATCAGGTGATTAATGGTAGGAAATAGGTTACTTGATTTGGATCTATAAAATGTTGAAGATGTGATTCCTTAGTGTAAATGGGTCATCTCCATTTCTTTGAAACTAATTTCACTATTCCTTTGTTGAAAAAGTTTTCTATCACCATGGGTCCAATCCAGCGGTTCTTATCCATTCTTGTAAAATAAAATGGATGTTCATTGACTGTCCAAACTTATTCTCCTTATTTGAACTCATCTTGAATGATAGTTCCTCCATTATATTCAGATATTTATATAACACTATTTTCATTCTTCACATTGTTCTTACTTTCCTCCACACTTTCTATAACAGCTACTTCAGCTCAATTTTCATGGACAATTGATTACTCTTCAATCATAAAATTGTCTTATGAGAAATCATCTAATGGTTCTTCTGACTTCAATATCACTCAGTGAAGATTGAATTTATCCTATGATCCTCTAACTCTTAATATCATCTCTCTATTTTGAACATCAATTAGTTCCCTTCCATTGGTTAGGAAAATTATTACCATGATTATTTTGTGCTTCTCTTCTTCGATACCCATCACCATAATGTCTGATAAAAATTAGAAATCCTTTAATTTAATGATGACATCTTTATGCAGTTCTTGTGGACTTATTAATGCTGTATGTACTAGTTTAACCATAACTCTAGTTTGTTTCATATCCTTTAATCCCATGTTGTTCAATATTTCATATGACATGATATTTACACTGGATCCTAAATCACATAATTCCCTTCCAAACTCATTATTAAAAAAGTTAATTGGAATGGAAAAAATACATGGATCACATTGTTTCTAAGGAAGTATTCTCTAAATATCTATTTATATTTCCCCTTCCAGTGGAATGGTGGCTTATTCTTACTGTATCTTCTTGTTGTTTTCCAACCCCTTCATAACCTTTGTGGATATGTGCATGTTTTCTATTTCCTTAGAGAATGGGGAGTTGATGTGTATCATTTTGAACATCTCTAAAAACATTTTCTTTTTACCATAAATATTTACATGCTTCACCTAATATGGAAATGGTAGTGTTCGTTGGTATGGTGGTGGTGCTTATTCATCCCTGTAATCCGTAGTTTCTTGGTGATTTTCTTGACATTCCTCACATGGTTATTGTTCTTTTTTACTCCAAATTCAATGCCACTAAATCATGCCTTCTTTACACATCTTAGAAGTATAGTGTTAACATCTACACTAGGATGATGCTTTAAGAATCCTATAATATCTCCTCAATGTCTTTCTCTATGTGATTCAGTGATCTGACCGAGATGACGTTATTTGTTCCTCATTACAACTTGTTGGTTTTGTGTGATATTTTTAAATTCCATGATTTCATCTCCATGATCTATTGACTATTCGATGAACACTTTTAGTGGAGCTCTTATTCTGGTCATAAAACAAACAAAGGTCTCTTCAAGTGAATGGACATGACTGGTCAGTGTGGGCCCTTTTTGTTGAGGTTGAAAACTATGATGTCTTGGTTGAAATACTTTACCTTGATATTGATTTTTATGTCGATTATGACTTTTTGGTTGTTGTTTCGGCCTCCATCACCACACATAATTTTTTAGATTATAATCTAAATAATTTGAATCTTTACAATACATACATTAGGGATTTTGGTTGGCAATCATCACATCCTACTTCATTGAAAAAACATTAATTTGTGTGGAAACCCAGCTGGTGTCCACAATTTGTGCTACTTGTACACATATATTTCTAGGTTTCCATTAAAAATTGTTGTGTGACATATCATACAATAACTCATAATTCCCATATGGTGAATTTATCATTAGAGATACTCCTCCACCCATATCAACCATAAAATGATTTCCCTACAATAATCCATTATAAAATGTTTGAATTAGTAACCAGATATCGAATACATGACGAGGACATCATATTATCATATGATTGAAATGTTTTGATGAACAATATAGAGACACTTCATTTAATTGTTCAAAATTGTGATTGCTTAACATATATCGATTGACTTTGAGGGAGGGAAAAACTATGTAAAAAAATTCGTTCTAAAATATCCTAGGTGGTAATTTAATGGGAAGGTGTACTTTTGAAACACTCCTATGCTTTATATGTCAGAAAAAAATATTAATTCACGGCCTTACAACATGGGTTGTGATGTTCTAGAATTAGAACGTGTCACAAATCTCTAGAAAACATCGCATTTGGGTATTTGATTCTTTATGAGGAAACCCGATGAATTACAATGAGTGCGTAATCATATAGGTGATCATTATATATATCCCCAAATGTTGAGTAGTGATGGGGGTATCTGATTGATGGGGTTGAGTCCCGTGTTCAAGGGTCTTCCATATATGATTAGCCCTTTTCCCCCTTTATTTCTTCCTGGAACTTATTGACCTTATTGTTTACTCTTCTCTTGCTTGGCTCTATAAAATTTATCTCTACCAGCCATAGTGTTTTGTTCTTATTGGGAATATTCTTGCGCATTTTCTCTTCTTTTCTGGAATAGTGTCTCTTCCAAATCAGGGACATAAATAAGATCATCTGTTTTTCCTTTTCATCGATTAGAGTAGTCATGCAATTGATTTATTCTTGAATCTATACAAATACAAGACCAAGTGTAAAACAATAGATTAATATAAAAATAGATATTTAAATTCCTAATTAACATTAGTATAATGGAGATCATCCCCAGAAATGACTCTAGAAATTTGACCCTCTGCAAGTCGCCATTGATTCTTATATAGATAACGAAATTTAGTAATTTAATAAATCTCAAACAACCTAAATAAATCTATAGTATATGGTAATTCCATGTGTCTAACCCACAAAAACAGAGTGTATATTCTAATTTAATTTGGGAAATTTGAATTGAAATTGATTTATTTGATTGAAAAGGGAATGAAATAGTAGCAAGAGTGATTGGGTTTAATATCACAAGAGAGAAATGATTGGTTCAGTTATATTTAGATTTTTGTGCTAGGGATTCAATTGATTATGGTTTTATTCCTTTTTTGCATCGAAAGTGGGTCATCCGGGAACCTCGGTCTTGGTATCCTACCTTAATCATATGGTTTCACCTTTGGAATGATCGTCCACTAAGTTTAATCATAGGAATAAGTGACCCAAAATAATTTTTAAACATAACCATCTTAGATTTCATAATGGTCATATGAATACTATGTTGATTAATTATTGCAACAAAATAATAATCCTCAGAATTTGATAATGATTGTGAAAAAAACTAAGATGAATTGGAATTGATAAATTGTGTTCTCAACAATCCAAAACATCAATAGAAAATAAAAGACGCTTATTATGCTCACATACCCTTATAGATAAAACCACTCGATACTAAGTAGACTACTCACTCAAAATAAGAGTGATCATCATGGGTAACCTGGGAATAATGGTAGAGAAGTGGGGCTGTAGTTCATCACTATGTTATACTATGTTGTCTCATTTTTGCCTACGGGCCCCAGAGTGTGTTTAAAGGGCTGCCAAATGTCGATATTTATAGGCATCCCCATCCAAAACCAGCATCCCACTACATTTAAGTTTTTTTCATGCATCTATGTCGTCATGAATTGTACATGGGTTACACGTCGTGTACATCAGATCAGATTTTTCCTACACCATGTTGAATCCACATATGCCTCTTTGGGTATTTGACATTTTTCACGATGTGTACTACTATTACATGACATGTAATTGTTTTTCACATATTTTAACGCATCATAACATTCCTAGATCATATATTCCTTACATAAAACGGTCACGACATGTACTCTTAGTAGATAACATTTTTTTTCATGAGTTTCCCGCACAACTTATCTCTCAACAATCTGGTGTTGCACCACTTCAATTCACTCATGGAGAAAAGGTTCATTCAGCTCATATTTAATTCCCATTTCATTATGTTTCATAAATGTGTCATTTCCTTTCTTATAACATAAAACAAGTCAAATCATTAAAAAATTGGAATGATTCTTCATTTAAATAAAAAATAAATAATTTAAAATACACAAAAATGTATACATGAAATAGAAGTATTAACCATATATATGTGTATCACATGAACATGAAGACATTAATAATTATATCATTTCATAAATATTTGATTTAAATTAACTATGCTTCACTATGATTTAAAAAGAATTGATTGTAAGACAAAAAAATAAATAGTGTACATGGTATTATTATAGTATCTCCCATGTGAAGCATAAAAAAATATATTTACATAAATGAAAAATAGTTTATAATATAATTTTAAAATTAATAATAAAAAGAAGAATGATATCCTTTAATTTTTGATTTTTTATATTTTAAAATGAAATAATTTTTTAACAGAATTATTTTAGAAAAATAATGACAAATTGGGAAAAATGTACAACGTAAACCCATGAAAACATAGAATTGTGTACATATGAGAAAATTTTAAAAGAATGCCTTCAAAATATTTATTGAAATTTAAATTTAATTGAAAATTTCCTTAATTAACCATAGAATTTGGTATAATTATATCTATAAAATCATATGAAAAAATAGATATTATGGAGAAATATTATTGACCAAAAATAACATATATAGTTGGATTCACATACTAGTATACTTTCTATTGAATTTTGAACCAATGGGATATTAAATATAAATAATAAATTTAAAACCTAGGAATAACAAGTGGAGGATAAAATAGATGTTTTTTGAATATAAAGAACATAAAATTCCCAATAATATAAAATTAGTGATAATGAATCATTATTTCAAAGTAATATTGGAATAAAATATTTATATCTTTGGTAGTTTTTTAATCAAAATCCATTAAAAACTAGTAGATTAAATTTAACATAAATTCACTGAATAAGAATTTAATTATTATATAATATTTTAAATAGGAAGTGTATACATCATATAAATAATAATGCGTGAATAATATGAAATAAGCCTTAATGATTTAAATTGATATGATATACCATTACCTTAGATTCCCACTTTGTCGGTTATGATCTAACCACCAATATTATAAATTTATAATTTTTATTCATATATATATAAACTATATTTATATATAATTTTCTTTATTAAGTTCATTTTTAATTTTTTATTACCCATGTATTAATCATTATTTGTTAAATTTAATATTCAGGTTGTAATTTTGCAGTTTGTTCTATTCTAGGAACTGTATAGAAGTTCTTTTTCCTGAACATTGATCATGTGTTTCTAACCTTCATAATGAAAATGTGGAAACATAATAATTTTTAATATATTTTATATGTAAAATTTTTATTTTATTGATATTGTAGTGGTGGTTCACAAAAAGCTTTTAAAATATTATTGTTTTGAGATTTTTGATCCTATAAAAATAATTAATTTTATTATTTAATAAACTTATTTATATTTTTGTTACCAAAATATGAAATGATCATAAATTTGTTATTTCTATATCATATTACAAGTATTTAATTTTTATTCATAACTCATTATGGTAGCATTATAAAAAATTCATGTAGTTGGGAAGGGAAACATAAACAATAACTCATTATAACTAATGGATTATTAAGAACATAGAGTAATTTTATGATAAAATCATTTTTACTGAATAATAGTTTTAAAAATAAAACATAATTATAGTTTGGAATCAATTTTATAAATTGTTAATATGATAATTTAAATGAAATTAATGATCAACAAATCGTTACATTTATGGAACCAGTTTTTCACATAAAGTATTCCATTAGAATAAAGGAATTCAGTACCCTCCTTCTGAAAGAGGATTCTAATCATGTAACATGAATTTATATGATTTTTATTGGTAATTTATTTTTGTTAAAATTCATTTATTAATTTTCTTTATAGGGGTTTTAAGAGATGCACATTTATTAGATTAAAATGTGGAGATTTCATTTGAAACATGACTTATGTGAATGGTAAAGCTAGAATCATCTAGGTGGTATGAGTGTTTGGAAATGAAATGGTAGGGAAAAATTTTAGGGTTTAATCCCAAACATAAAAATGTACTTCTATAATGGGTTAATATAATTTCAATTATCCAAAATTTAAAAAATGCAATTTTTACCAATTTTCAAATATTTATTTCATTGTTCATTTATTTATAAAGATTTTTTTAACTAAAAAATAAGATAGTTCCTCTTACATAGTTATTAATTATGTATTAAAAATATGGACTCTATTTAATCTAATTAAATTTCTTATTTGTATTAAAATTACTTTTAAATTAAATAATTGTATATTTAGAAAAATATTTTTTATAGATAAATCCTTGTTTAAACATGAAGTATCCTTCTTTTAATTTTATATCAACAAATAATAACTACATGAGTGATAAACTATAATTATTAAAAATAAATATTAAACTATAATAAAAACATCATTATATAATAACGTATATATTCTATTAAATTAAAAATATTGAACACATGTATTTATTTTATAGAAAAATATTTTTAGGAAAAGAAATGAATTTATAGTGATTCTAATACCAGTAATAATAATTAGATATCATATTACTATTGAATATATAAATATAGAATATATATATATATATATAGAAAATACATTTCATTAAATCTCATACTCAAAATATGGGAAATTTATCTTTTAAATAAAAGGATATATGTTGGTTCCGAAATACATGCCATGGGAATATTTGTGTAACGCATGATGGTTTCAGAATGAATTCGACATCAAATGGACAAAAAAATAACTCAGAGTATATTTTGAAATACCTCAGTGCCTCACAAATATTTTAAGCTCAAGGAGCTCCTTGTCCACACTTTTCATTAACGAATGTGTGAAGGTTTGACGGTAACCACTACACTGTGAGTTTTAGAGTCATGGAGCGCTTCTCAAAACCGTGAAGCATTAATGGTATTCCTTTTCATGTCTAACATAGTTAAAACCATTCACAAAGCCCAAATAATATTCACCATCCTCTTACACTATTTTAGAAAACATTTATCAATATATACCCATTCATTCTTCTATTTTAGGGTTGGTTATCAGAATTTTTAGCTTCGGAATTTCTCCCAATTTGTGATCCTACTGAGCATCATGAAGCATACCAAAAATTGATCATCCAATGTACATATGATTTGTAAAACACCCATTCTTTCATTATTAAAAGCCTCTAACCTAGGTGTAAATGACATTCATTAATGTCTATTCCCTTGACCATAAAATAAGGCCCTACAATGAAATTAAGGCTTCGTGAAGAATTCATATGTGACGTTTTACACCTCCAATGAATCAAACATCATCATAAGGCATAGTCACCCTATTTCATGAAGCTTACTCCATTGTGAATCCCCTGACCTCCTAGAAGCACCTGAGCATCACGAAGTACGTCTCTGTGAGGCCAGAAGCTTCATAAAACTCTTTCTGTGGGCCCCTCCATGCGGCCTCCCTTCTACTAACACCTATTCAAATAGGATGAGTGCCCAGAACCCCCAAAAACATCCAGGATCAGTTCAGATACACCTCAAGTTACAATTTAATGTATTTCTACCATTCTTATAGCCCACTCCACTTCATGTATGTCTTGATAATTCCATCAAACTCTTTATTCTTAGGATAGATATGTTAATACTTGTTTCTTCTCAGCATATGCAGGCTAACATATTGCTTCTGACTGGACACTCCTCCCATTATTATAACTATACCATGGAAAAGCCCTGCCCTTCCCATAGATGCATGATATATTGTCCCATAAGCCCATGGGATGGGGAGTGATCCACTCCCCATATGAGATACGTGATGTAAAACTACCAAGTCCCATTATCCTCAACACATAACCTTAAACAAGATATCTTCCCTATGAAATAAGAAGAGGATGCTCTGTGTATGAGTTTCATGGGATAGTATCCACACCTCCTACCATCATAGGGAAGGAGATCTTCCTTATATGTAATGTGATCCTCTTAGTATGGAATTTAATCCTCCTCACATGGAATGATATACTCATTGTGCATCATCAATGTGTAATTCCCCCACCATCTCTATTTGAAGCTTATTTTATGAAACGAGTGTAACACCCGAGACTTTTATGTTATATAAATCATCAAAGGAATCTTTTTCTACACAACACTTGCTTGGCTTGCTTTACACGCAATCGCGACCTTCCTCGATAGCTTGCGTCGTACGCAATACCGAGTTTCACTAAACAACAATATGCTATTAAAATTAGCCGTTATGAATAGTAATAACCACTTTTTGAAATTTTATAAATTTTATTTTTCAAAATGGACTTCACTTTTGGACTCAGAATATCGAAATTAGCCTAGGGTGAAATTTTGGTATTTTTCTGAAAACTTTCAATTTTTGATGAATACTGAAACCACTAAGTGGTAGGTTAAAAAACTGAATTTTGCATAAAACTTAATTTTACCGCTTCTGTGAATGGAATTTCGAAAATCCGAGAGACACGGTTAATATCAAGGACTATAATGTGGCTCAATGAGATGAAAATAATTGTTTGGTGAATAGTAACTTTTTACTTTTTTTACCGCGGTTAATAGTAAATAGGGTAACTAAGGGTAAATATGATATTAATATTACCATAACACATGTCCTAATTCTATTGGACAAGTGTAATTCGACCAAAAACAAACTTAGGAATACAATATGACCATTTAGGCCCACTTGGATTAGATTAGGACATTTATTATTAATTTATTTAAAGAAGCGTTAAAATAGTTAAAATCAAAGTTTAATAAGTAAAGCATTTTTAATATGGGGTTATACATACGATAAATTCGACTATAAATATTCATTAGAAAGCTAAACAGATTTCCTACATAATGGTATTTTATTTGTAATTTTTAGACATTAAATAATTTAATTTATTTATGACACAATGATGATGGAGTAATTATCTTATTAATGAAATATTGACATAATTGATGTTATAAACACCAAAATAAATGTAATTTGAGAGTTTTTATGAATTCCACTAATTTTCTAGGTTAATATGATATATTAGTGTTGATTTAATCAACTTGGTTCGAACATATAATTCTGTTATGACTTTCACAAAAATCATATATCAAATAGTGTCAAAATTGACAAAAAATAGTTTTTAAATCAAATATTATATTACTAATTGTTATTTTATTCCTAAAAATCTAAGGTTAGGCCAAATGACTTAGATAAGGATATATATATTAATAATAAACAATTTGGGGTTCGTTTGGCATGTTATAGTAAGTTTATTAACCATATAGTGAAAGAAAACAAAAAGACATGGTAAAAGTTAAATTATTTAACTTAGAGTTAAATCTAATTGATAAGGTTAAAATAATACCCTAAACTTGTCTAAATCTTATTGGTTGATAGGATTTCGACCCATCCCCACTTTATCTTAGAAATAAGACCCTTTGGAACCATTATAAACCGATTTTGACTTTAATATAAAATAATATTTTGAGATATTCCTAAGGTGACCCTCTCCTCCCTTATAAAAGGGCACCTCCTCCCCCTCCTCCTCACACCAATTTGAGCACTCAAGCTCTGCCAACCCCTGCCCTTTTCTCCTCTCCACTTCCCTAGAATAATCCTAGAGGTCCTGGTCTTCTTCAAAGACCAATCTTAGTTCCCTAAGTGGAGGATTCAAAGAGGCGTTCCAAAGAAAAGGTAATATCCATTACCGATCTTTTCAATTTCTTTCGTCTTCAACTTCTTCTTATTTAGTTGTTTCATGACAAAGTAATAACATCAGTATTACTTACATACTGATATGTTATTATAAATATGAAACAACCCTAATTCACCTTCTATCCATCCTACGGAAAAATGAAATCACCGCGCGTGCGTACGTACGGAATACCGTCTCCACGCCGTGGTGTAATCTATTTTCCACCATCACCTTACAAGGATGGTTATAATGGTGTAATTAGTAACTATATATGATTATTATGAAGTAATATTGATACTGAAATAATATATATATACTCCAATACAATTCCACGATCATAGGAACGATATCATCACTCGTGCGTATGTACGGAATACCGTCTCCACGATGTGATGCGACTCGTTCTACATGATCTTCATTTCATAATGATTATATAAATGAATTGAATGAATGAATATGGTATATAATACACTAATACCATTCTGGAAATGAAGTATCTATAACCTAAAGATAAGAATAAGAATTTATTCGACAAAACACGCATAAGAACAAAAAGTTATAAAGACCCGAGTAACAAGTAACAATGAAATATTACTAACAAGAAGCTAATAATATGACCATATATGATATCATATCAATATGTATAATTCTAGAATAATTCAATAACATTATTTAAACCATTATACAGGAGCTTCGGACACGAACAAAGCAAATCGGACCTAAGGTAAGGGAAAATATCACAATCTCATTTTTATCCGAGATTGTTTATTCGTAAGTATTTACTGGGGTGTATTTTATCATCCACATCCATGTTCCCTCAATATGTAATATTATTTACATCCATGTACAATTTTTTAAATCCAATTTTACCCTTCGGTGAGTTTTTAGTAAAGAATATGAAAGGAATCTTTTGTCGTTTTTCATACGAGGTACTTTTTGACTTTTCCGACAAAAGTACGAAGAATGTTTTTCTTTAACTTATACGGAAAGAATGGATTTTTAAAACATTATTTCCAAGAATCTTCCTTTATAAGTTTTCAAGTTTATTTTTAATCAACTTCTTTTAGTTTAGAATTTTATGACATTTTAAGAAAGGAAAAGTGTTTTTGAAGTAGAAAGGATATTTTCCTCAAGAATGGAGTTCAAGTGTTTTATCAAAATTATTTTCCATCTAAGAAAATAAAGGGTTCTGTTTTTATCCCTTTAATTACATTGATTTGATTATGTTATGAGGGAATTATTTTTATGAAGTCATTTGCCTTATAAGATTTGTTTTATGATGTCATGATGTTTCAAGAATCCCATTTTTGTTACATGTGTTATGCGATGATGTATGTTTTATGATTATGTGGCACACATAAGAAAGGATTCATTATAAGATGGGTGGGACCTATATCTCCCTCCAATGCATTGGGTAAAGATTTTATATCTCATGAGATAGACATGGCTGGAACGGAAGGTTATTTCGGTTCAGTGATACAGGACTGAAACGAGGAGTGAACTCGGTTCAGAAAGGGACTTTGTCCACTAAGATAGTCTTGGTAATGAGTAATGACTAACAAGAAATGATTTTCCATGATTATGTGTGCATGCCACAAAGTTTCAAGTTTTATGTTATGATTATGGGGATCTCATTTTCACTTCTATGATAAGATATTATGATCTCTTTTGTAGGTTTTGATTTTCAAAAAGATATGATATGATTTTTATCTCCTTTATTTTCCCTTGCTGAGCATTTGAGCTCACCCTTTTATGTTTTCTTTTCCCCAGGTCAGGAAGATGGATATTAAGTAGAATATGCTAAAAGGGACCCTAGATATGATGAAATAAATGGGAGACACTGTAGAAGATTTATGAACCAGTTGTTTATGTTTCCCAGTTTCTAAAGACACTATACCTATACGGTCCTTTGTGGTTTTGTCATATGTTGTAATAAGTGTGCTTCAATTTTGAAGTATTAACAATGTATGTAAAGTATGGGTCGTTATAGTTGGTATCAGAGGAAAGGTATAGTCAACCTTTGGAAACTAGGATGTGAAAGCCTTAGTAAGAACCCTAAGGATAAGTCTAATCATAGAACACAATCTTAGTGTTTTAGAAATGGACATGAATAACCTAGGATAAGACCTTAAGCATGAAAATTTTATTCTTGAATTATGTGGTTTCCTATTATAATTAGTGTTTCTCACACTATTCTTCTTGGTTTTAGTCAATGGCTGGAACCCGAAGGAACCGTGTTAATGCGGAATGCGATGGGCAATGCACTGATTGTCCCCCTGAGCAACCAAACGATATGGGAGCTGGAATGCAAAATCTTGTAGCCATGCTCACACAACTTTCTCAAGCTATGAATCATGCAGGATTTCCAAACGAGCAAAGGAAGGAGCAACATTATGTTGAATCCTTCATGAGGCAGCGTCCACCTTCTTTCAGTGGGTCTACTGATCCATTAGTTGCTGAACAATGGATTAGTACTACTGAAAAGATATTTTCAGTTCTTCAATGTTCTGAACATGATAAAGTCATCCTAGCAGTGTATCGTTTGGAAGGAGATGCTGATCAATAGTGGAATCTTATTAAGAATACGAGGCAAAGGGATGAAATTGAGTCAATGGAATGGGACGAGTTCAAGAACTTATTTTTCAATAAGTACTTCCCTCGTATTCTCCGAACAAAGATGGAGAAAGAGTTTCTTGAACTGAAGCAAAGGGATGATGAATCTGTTGGTACCTATGAAGCAAATTTTACAAGACTTGCAAGGTACGCTTCTGGTATTATTATCCAACCTGAGAGTAAGATCGATCGATTCTTTAGTGGCTTAAAACCAAGTCTTCGAAGGGCGTTAGCCATAAGAGACTTCAATAGCTACGAGGAAATTGTTCGATGTGCTCTCAAAGTCGAGATGGAGATTGGAGTAACCCATCAGTCACATGGGTTTGATAAGAAGAGGAAGATGGAATTCAAAGAAAAATCTAAAGAGCACACGGAAAAGAAGATGAGCTTTTCCTTATGCTCAATGTGTGGAAAGAAACATGGAGGGAGTTGTCTTAAAGGGACAAGTAAATGTTTTAAATGTGGAAAAGAAGGTCATCGGGCATTTGAATGCCGTGATAATGGGAAGAAGATGTCTAATGACGCAAATAAATGAAGGGATACACAGAATGAACCTATTACACATCAATGTTTCAAGTGCAAGGAGATGGGTCATTATGCCAATAAATGCCCAAATCCAAGGGTTGATGATGATGGTCGACGTCAACAAAATCCTAAGGCTAAAGACAAAGGAAAGTCACATGCAATTTCTATCAGCGATGTGGAGTACGATAACGAAGTGGTGAAAGGTACACTTACCGTCCACTCTAAAGTAGCAAATGTTTTATTTGATTCTGGATCCACCCACTCTTTTATTTCTAAAGAATTTTCTAAGGGTATCACCGTATTACCTCAACAATTAGATGTTGAGTTAGCTGTGACAACACCTAATGGCACAACAGTCGCATCAAAAGTTTATAATTCTTCTCCGATCGAAGTTTGTGGGAAAGTGCTTCCTGCAAATATTTTGATACTTCCTTTAGTGGAATTTGATGTGATTCTTGGCATGGATTGGCTTTCTCTACATGGAGCTCATATCAATTGCCAAAGAAGGGAAGTCACATTTCATATTCCAGATCAATCTACGATCGTCTATCAATGCAAGGATGAACATAATCTTCCTGTGGAAATTTCTTCCATCTTATGGGTATTTATTCCACTAAATGAAGGTTATTTATCTCAAATGGTTGGTGAGGAACTCACGATTAAGAATATGCCTATCGTACGGGAGTTTGATGATGTCTTTCCGGAGGAATTACCGGGTCTTCCACCAAATCGTGAAGTTGAGTTTTCAATAGAACTCATACCGGGCGCTTTGCCAATTTCAAAGACACCTTATAGAATGGCCCCAATTGAGTTGTAGGAATTGAAGAAGCAACTCCAAGAGAATCTTGATAAGGGATTCATATGCCCTAGTGCGTCACCTTGGGGAGCACCTGTTCTATTTGTTAAGAATAAAGATGGATCAATGAGACTCTGCAATGATTATCGAGAACTTAACAAGATCACTATCAAGAACAAATATCCTCTCCCACGCATTGATGACTTATTTGACCAACTACGCGGAGCTCAATACTTTTCCAAGATTGACCTTCGTTCAGGGTATCATCAATTAAGGGTCAAAAGGGAGGATATACCAAAGATGGCTTTCCATAAAAGGTATGGACACTATGAATTTATAGTGATGCCATTTGGTCTTACAAATGCCCCTGCTATCTTCATGGATCTAATGAATAGAGTCTTTAGAGACTATCTTGATCAATTTGTGGTAGTCTTTATTGACGATATTCTTGTCTATTCAAAGAGCAAGGAAGAGCATGAAGATCACTTGAGAATTATATTGAAGACCCTGAGAAAGGAGAAGCTTTATGCCAAATTTACCAAGTGTGAATTTTGGCTTCAAAAAGTTGCATTTTTGGGTCACATAATCTCAAAAGAGGGGATATCTGTGGATCCAGCAAAAACAGAGGTTATCAAAAGATGGTCGAGACCAACAACGGTAACTGAGATTCGAAGTTTTCTTGGTTTGGCTGGATATTATCGACGTTTTGTAAAAGATTTTTCACGATTATCTAATCCACTCACCAAGTTGACTCGGAAAGGAGTTAAGTTTTTTTGGACGGAGGAATGTGAAGAGAATTTCAAGGACTTGAAAAGAAGGTTATCCAGTGCACCTGTGCTCACACTGCCTTGTAGTGGAGAAAGGTTTGTGATCTACAGTGATGCATCCAAGAAGGGATTGGGGTGTGTTCTTATGCAAAATGATATGGTGATAGCTTATGCCTCACGACAGTTGAAAATCCATGAGCAAAATTACCCAACACATGATTTGGAGTTGGCTGCGGTAATCTTTGCATTAATGATTTGGAGGCATTACCTTTATGGTGAAAGGTGTGATATTTATACTGATCATAAAAGTTTAAAGTATATTTTCACACAAAAGGAGTTGAATATGCGCCAAAGAAGATGGTTGGAGCTGATTAAGGATTATGACTGCTCAATCCATTACCACCCTGGGAAAGCAAACAAGGTGGCAGATGCATTAAGTCGACAAGACCATGCTAGTTTATCCATGATGAGGATCACAAAAGATCCAATATTTACGGATTTACAAAGGATGGATCTTGGAATTATAATGGAAGGGGAAAAATCTTATCTTTCTCAAATGAATGTTCAACCATCTATACATGTGATGATTAAAGAGGCACAGAAAGAAGATGTCGAGTTACAAAAGAAGGTGAGAAATGTTCCTGAATTCAACCTTGATTGTGATGGGATAATAAAGTTTAGGAATCGGGTTTGTGTTCCTTCCATCCCCGAATTAAAGAAGGAGCTGCTGGATGAGGCTCATAGTTCTTCATTCTCTATTCATCCTGGAAGCACGAAGATGTATAGGGACCTGAAAGAGTACTTCTGGTGGGATGGCATGAAAAGAGATGTTGCTGAATATGTCTCTCGATGCTTGGTTTGTCAACAAGTTAAAGCTGAGAGACAGAAGTCTAAGGGGATGTTACAACCATTACCCATACCCGAATGGAAATGGGAAAACATCACTATGGACTTTGTCACAGGACTTCCTAAAACATCCAAAGGCAATAATGCTATCTGGGTCATAGTTGATCATCTTACAAAGTCTGCACACTTCATTCCTATTAGAGAGGATTTCTCTCTAGATCAGCTGTCCAGGATATATGTAAAGGAAGTGGTAAGATTGCATGGAGTACCACTTTCTATTATATCTGATCGGGATCCGAGATTTACCTCGAAGTTCTGGCGAAGTCTTCAGCATACTCTGGATACAGAGTTGAGTTTCAGCACTGCTTATCATCCCCAGACAGATGGTCAGTCTGAGAGAACAATTCAAACCCTAGAAGATATGTTGAGAGCTTGCTCTATGGATTTCAAAGGAGGTTGGGATCAACACCTACCTTTGGTGGAATTTTCTTATAATAATAGCTTTCACTCCAGTATTCAGATGGCTCCTTATGAAGCTCTCTATGGAAAGAAATGCAGGACTCCAACTTGCTGGGATGAAGTTGGGGAAAGAAAGCTATTAGGACCTGATCTCGTTGATGAAATGGCAGAGAAGGTCAGATCTATTCAGCAACATATAAGAGCAGCTCAGAGTCGACAGAAAAGTTATGCCGACAACCGAAGAAAAGACCTAGAGTTTGAAGTGGGTGATAAAGTGTTCTTACGAATATCTCCCTGGAAGAGGGTTATGAGATTTGGAAAGAAGGGGAAGTTGAGCCCTAGATATATCGGTCCTTTCGAAATACTGGATCGTGTTGGGAAGGTAGCTTACCGATTGGCGCTTCCACCGAATCTCTCTCAAGTTCACGATGTGTTCCATGTATCTCTCCTGAGAAAGTACATACCTGATCCTTCACATGTACTCAGCTCAGAAGTTGTATCGCTGGAGTAAGATCTTTCTTATGAAGAACAACCGATAGAGATTCTGGATCATAGCGAAAAAGTCCTACGAAATAAGACCACTCGATTGGTAAAAGTTTTATGGAGGAACCACTAACTTGAAGAAGCTACATGGGAGCTTGAGGATATGATGAAGGAGAAGTATCCTCATCTGTTTGTTACAAAGTGACGAATTTCGAGGGCGAAATTCTTTTTAAGGGGGGTAGAATGTAACACCCGAGACTTTTATGTTATATAAATCATCAAAGGAATCTTTTTCTACACAACACTTGCTTGGCTTGCTTTACACGCAATCGCGACCTTCCTCGATAGCTTGCGTCGTACGCAATACCGAGTTTCACTAAACAACAATATGCTATTAAAACTAGCCGTTATGAATAGTAATAACCACTTTTTGAAATTTTATAAATTTTATTTTTCAAAATGGACTTCATTTTTGGACTCAGAATATCGAAATTAGCCTAGGGTGAAATTTTGGTATTTTTCTGAAAACTTTCAATTTTTGATGAATAGTGAAACCACTAAGTGGTAGGTTAAAAAACTGAATTTTGCATAAAACTTAATTTTACCGCTTCTATGAATGGAATTTCGAAAATCCGAGAGACACGGTTAATATCAAGGACTAAAATGTGGTTCAATGAGATGAAAATAATTTTTTGGTGAATAGTAACTTTTTACTTTTTTTACCGCGGTTAATAGTAAATAGGGTAACTAAGGGTAAATATGATATTAATATTACCATAACACATGTCCTAATTCTATTGGACAAGTGTAATTCGACCAAAAACGAACTTAGGAATAAAATATGACCATTTAGGCCCACTTGGATTAGATTAGACATTTATTATTAATTTATTTAAAGAAGGGTTAAAATAGTTAAAATCAAAGTTTAATAAGTAAATAATTTTTAATATGGGGTTATACATAATATAAATTCGACTATAAATATTCATTAGAAAGCTAAAAAGATTTCCTACACAATGGTATTTTATGTTTAATTTTTAGACATTAAATAATTTAATTTATTTATGACACAATGATGATGCAGTAATTATCTTATTAATGAAATATTGACATAATTGATGTTATAAACACCAAAATAAATGTAATTTGAGAATTTTTATGAATTCCACTAATTTTTTAGGTTACTATGATATATTAGTATTGATTTAATCAACTTGGTTCGAACATATAATTCTGTTATGACTTTCACAAAAATCATATATCAAATAGTGTCAAAATTGACAAAAAATAGTTTTTAAATCAAATATTATATTAATTTTTATTTTATTCCTAAAAATCTAAGGTTCGGACAAATGACTTATATAAGGATATATATATTAATAATAAACAATTTGGGGTTCGTTTGGCATGTTATAGTAAGTTTATTAACCATATAGTGGAAGAAAACAAAAAGACATGGTAAAAGTTAAATTTTTTAACTTAGAGTTAAATCTAATTGATAAGGTTAAAATAATACCATAAACTTGTCTTAATCTTATTGGTTGATAGGATTTCGACCCATCCCCACTTTATCTTCGAAATAAGACCCTTTGGAACCATTATAAACCGATTTTGACTTTAATATAAAATAATATTTTGAGATATTCCTAAGGTGCCCCTCTCCTCCCTTATAAAAGGGCACCTCCTCCCCCTCCTCCTCACACCAATTTGAGCACTCAAGCTCGGACAACCCCTGCCATTTTCTCCTCTCCACTTACCTAGAATAATCCTAGAGGTCCTGGTCTTTTTCAAAGACCAATCTTAGTTCCCTAAGTGGAGGATTCAAAGAGGCGTTCCAAAGAAGAGGTAATATCCATTACCGATCTTTTCAATTTCTTTCGTCTTCAAATTCTTCTTCTTTAGTTGTTTCATGACAAAGTAATAACATCAGTATTACTTACATACTGATATGTTATTATAAATATGAAACAACCCTAATTCACCTTCTATCCATCCTACGGAAAAATGAAATCACCGCGCGTGCGTACGTACGGAATACCGTCTCCACGCCGTGGTGTAATCTATTTTCCACCATCACCTTACAAGGATGGGTATAATGGTGTAATGAGTAACTATATATGATTATTATGAAGTAATATTGATACTGAAATAATATATATATACTCCAATACAATTCCACGATCATAGGAATGATATCATCACTCGTGCGTACGTACGGAATACCGTCTCCACGATGTGATGCGACTCGTTCTACATGATCTTCATTTCATAATGATTATATAAATGAATTGAATGAATGAATATGGTATATAATACACTAATACAATTATGGAAATGAAGTATCTATAACCTAAAGATAAGAATAAGAATTTATTCGACAAAACACGCATAAGAACAAAAAGTTATAAAGACCCGAGTAACAAGTAACAATGAAATATTACTAACAAGAAGCTAATAATATGACCATATATGATATCATATAAATATGTATGATTCTGGAATAAGTCAATAACATTATTTAAACCATTATACAGGATCTTCGGACACGAACAAAGAAAATCGGACCTAAGGTAAGGGAAAATATCACAATCTCATTTTTATCCGAGATTGTTTATTCGTAAGTATTTACTGGGGTGTATTTTATCATCCACATCCATGTTCCCTAAATATTTAATATTATTTCCATCCATGTAAAATTGTTTAAATCCAATTTTACCCTTCGGTGAGTTTTTAGTAAAGAATATGAAAGGAATCATTTGTCGTTTTTCATACGAGGTACTTTTTGACTTTTCCGACAAAAGTACGAAGAATGTTTTTCTTTAACTTATACGGCAAGAATGGATTTTTAAAACATTATTTCCAAGAATCTTCCTTTATAAGTTTTCAAGTTTATTTTTAATCAACTTCTTTTAGTTTAGAATTTTATGACATTTTAAGAAAGGAAAAGTGTTTTTGAAGTAGAAAGGATATTTTCCTCAAGAATGGAGTTCAAGTTTTTTATCAAAATTATTTTCCATCTAAGATAATAAAGGGTTCTGTTTTTATCCCTTTAATTACATTGATTTGATTATGTTATGAGGGAATTATTTTTATGAAGTCATTTTCCTTATAAGATTTGTTTTATGATGTCATGATGTTTCAAGAATCCCATTTTTGTTACATGTGTTATGCGATGATGTATGTTTTATGATTATGTGGCACACATAAGAAAGGATTCATTATAAGATGGGTGGGACCTATATCTCCCTCCAATGCATTGGGTAAAGATTTTATATCTCATGAGATAGACATGGCTGGAACGGAAGGTTATTTCGGTTCAGTGATACAGGACTGAAACGAGGAGTGAACTCGGTTCAGAAAGGGACTTTGTCCACTAAGATAGTCTTGGTAATGAGTCATGACTAACAAGAAATGATTTTCCATGATTATGTGTGCATGCCACAAAGTTTCAAGTTTTATGTTATGATTATGGGGATCTCATTTTCACTTCTATGATAAGATATTATGATCTCTTTTGCAGGTTTTGATTTTCAAAAAGATATGATATGATTTTTATCTCCTTTATTTGCCCTTGCTGAGCATTTGAGCTCACCCTTTTATGTTTTCTTTTCCCCAGGTCAGGAAGATGGATATTAAGTAGAATATGCTAAAAGGGACCCTAGATATGATGAAATAAATGGGAGACACTGTAGAAGATTTATGAACCAGTTGTTTATGTTTCCCAGTTTCTAAAGACACTATACCTATACGGTCCTTTGTGGTTTTGTCATATGTTGTAATAAATGTGCTTCAATTTTGAAGTATTAACAATGTATGTAAAGTATGGGTCGTTATAACGAGCATCAAGTCTACAACTTCCTATTATTTCACACATTGAGGATGACACATAATGGATTAAAGGTTAGTGGTGATCATGAAATCATTCCAATAAACACTATGATCTTCTTTCACGCACATTCCCTAACCTCCATTCAAATGGGTATCTTCAGGATTGTAAGCCCCAACAACCATACTCATCCTATGGGAAGGTTTCATGCGTAAGCACAAACCACATGCTGCTTTGGGACTCCTACCTAGATATAATCCTCATTCCATTATAAAATATGTGGTCTTTTATTCCCAACTATAGTGATACATAGGAATCCCCCATAAGGTCAAAACCCAAAATTTTTATCCATCTTAATTTTATTCATATCACATCCCTTGTAAGATCATTCCCCTCACATGGGAGACCACGTATCCACCTATTCTGATGGGATACTCTCACACATGAGTCCCACACCTAATCCAACCAAGATAAATTATCTTGTGAAGGGTAGATTATATTCATAATTCCCACATCATCCCTCATTGACACTCCCTTCATGATGCGATAATCCTTACTGCATGATGTTAACCTATATAGACCAGTCCTCTTAGATGGACTTAAACTAAGACATCTGAAAAAATGGGTTTTTATCCCTATTTTATAAACATGGTACCTAGAAAACCTCTCTGAGGTTCAATATTGACCAATGGTATACATAGGTGCTACCCTTTTGGGATGTACCACTCGAACCCCCACAACGGGGTGTTCTGATCCACCCATATCGGGTTCTCCTCTGTAAGGAATTCTGGACAACCTTCACTACCTGAAATATTCCCTCCTATGGATGCACCCCCTTGATCCACCTCAATATTGAGTACTAATCAATTCAATATATCTACAAAATTTGTTAAACTCATGCCCCAATCCATCTTTATAGGATGTTCCAATCTGTCTCCATAAGATGTCAAACTTGTGACCCAAAATATATACCTCACACAAAACATGGGATTACGGAGACGAAATCCATAGAAGATATGAAACTATAGAATCAGATAACTCGTGTAAAATAGAGGATAAATGATGTGAGATCCTTGTATGATATACGCCTTAGCCGTTAGAGACCTTGTAACACATGAAAATCTGAAGTGCAAACATTTTATTTGATAGCGTGTATGACACATTAAAATAACAAAACATAACATATTTGTTAAACTAGAATTTATAAATATTATTTACTAAAATATTAATATATATTGATAATAAAAATATATAATTAATTAATATTTTACCAATTAATTAAAAATGAAATGTAAACCAATTGAATATAATGAAAATATTATTATTTTTATAACCATAGAGGTATTTTGTATGAATAAATTAAATCAATTACAATTTATGAATGATATTAATGAAATATATATGTTATATATTTAATAAAATATTATTTATAGTCATCCAATTGATTTGATAGAAATAATATAACTATAAACTCAATATTACAGATACAAACCTATATATTAATTAAGGCACTTTTATCACCTTTTAATGGGGAACCCATTTTAAATAAATATTTTGAGACTTTTATATATATTATAGGTCAAAGAAAACAGAATAATTTGAATAAGACCATTAAAATTATATTAGGGTTATTTTTTCATATTTTTCATTGAAGATCCAGTTTTTTAAAGAATAGTGAAAAATACTGAAATTCAATTCAGAAATATTTTTTATGTAAAATTATATTTTATATTGGATTTAAAGATTAGTTAGTTATTATTTTTACCAATTAATCCAATTTAGATAATTTTAATCAATTTCACTTTGAAATAGACTATTATAACTTAACATACATTAAAAAAAATTACTTTAAAAACCCGCATTGTCTTCCCATCTATGTGATTAATTTTAATTTAATTTCTGCTACTACTATTATTATAATTTTGAAAAAATGGATTCAATAATTGTATTAAGAATAATTTACACTATCTAATATGCCCAACTTTTTTTGACAAAAATGATCAGTGAATGTGATTATAGTTAATTATAGTGATTAATGTTAAGTTAAGCTTAATAAGAGACTAAATCATAACCTTAAGGCCTAAAACGACCTACACACTTTTCTAAAGGCAATTAGATAGCCATATTTCGACCCTCTCCTCCTTTTTATCGAATTTGTACAATTATTTATCCAATTTCAATAAATAAAACATTGGTGTGGTGCCTTTCTTTTAAAATAATAGATGAGCACCACTCCTTCTCCATTATAAAAGGTTCCATATCCTTCCAAATATCCAAACCTCTCATGCCACTTTGTCTTGAAGAAATATGCCAAAATGGCTCCCGAAAATTTCACATTTTCTCTTTGAAGACTCCCATTTGGCAGAATTATTTCCATGAAATCCCTTCGGTGTAGACCAAATAGTGTTACCTCGTTACTAGTTAACAGACCCCCTCAAACTCCTTTCTATTATTTACATTATCCACTCCATAAAATCTTCTTATGTCGTACTAATATAACAAAAAAAAGTATAATAAATATTTTAGGATGTTTTTATGTTAATTTTCCTACATGAACATTGATATATATCCATCTAATTGGTTAGAAACATACTACATTCATGTAGGTGGACTACCCCCTCGCTAAACGATGATCGTTCAATTTTCATTTACCTTATCCCATGGTGTCCATTATGATGGAAACTAAACTTATATATGTCAAATATAATATTTATTTTGTATTTATGCTTATTTAATTATTTTATATCACATATCCTTATTTTTAATTTTATTAAAAATGGCATCATTGTTTGTGGAAGTGCGGACTACCTCCATCTCAAAGTAACGTGACTCGTTAATGCTATACAGGGAACATACTAATGAGAATTTTAAGTAACCTATGTACAATATATGAAACGGATTTGATAATGGAATTATTTTATACATATTAATCATTTACTCTTCATTCTTTTAACAAGACAAACAAATGAAAGTAGTGTCCATGCTTACTTACAGACTACAATCTCCCTGAATGGTGAATTTCATTTCTCATATCCAAAACATTATATAATATTATAGGAACATATATATGGAATATATATTATATTAAAATCATGGTTTACATTCTGGAGATGACGAAACCCTGATATATTTAATAACAACAACAAATAACATGTTAAAACATACTTGACAAACTAGGAAATTAACCCCCGAACTAGTTAAATTAATGAATAATGGTTATAAAACGTGTAGTATGATATTATTAAAACCTAATATATGTTTTTAGAAACATGTAAATTGTTATATAATATGTTTTTAAAATATTTTCAACCACTATATTGGAGTATAAAGACCACACAACAAAAGAAATATTAAGTAAGGGATTCTTGTCTCTTATTAAATATGTGAGGCATACTTAATTGTTGTGAAAAAAAATTATTATATATAGTGTACCTATTTTTACATTTACATATAATATAAATAATTCTATTATATTCATGGTATTTAAAATTTTATACCTTTTTGGGATTCTAAAACATTTGTAACCACATTGTCAAGGGATTTCCATCTCACACTTTACATCTGTGAGATAAATGTCATATTCAAAACATACTTCTTTTTTGTTTTGTACATACTTACTATTTTGATATATTATATCATTTGTTATTTTTTCATCATGGTTTTTATTTGTTTCATTTGATAATTATCAATTTTTATTTCGATTCATATGTAAGGGATTCTTGTCTCATTTTAATTTCATGAAGCATACTCTGTTATTGGGAACCTAATTTCTTATAATTGGTTTACACCAAGTACTAAAACTACACGTCATGTACACTCTTCTAGAAGTGGTTGGTGGTTGAGAAGAAGTCTACATGCTCATGTGGCCAACTGATAGTTACACACCGTGTACCAAATATACATGTTATGTGTAGTGTTATAGAAGTAGTTGGTGACTGATTAAAAAGAGTACACGTTGTGTGTGTCGACGCTACACACTGTGTACATCCTCCTACTAGGAGGCGCCATGTTCCATGTCAAAGACAGCGTGTTAGGCCACCCACCGAGAGAGGAAAAGATGGAAAAATCGCATCGACAATACTACATGGAATTTACTTTTGACACATGTCGTGTAATTTTGTTTTTCTATAAAAAGTGGCATTGGCCTCCGGTTCAAGGGTGTGGGGAAAGGGGTGATGGTCTGAAGGAAAGAAGCTCTGCTGTCATGATACCACCATTTAATTACTTCAACAATATACCGTTATACCGAAGAGCCACGCTCTCCTCGAAGTTTCTACAATGATCACATTAGGTTTTGAGGGTTTTGTTTTTATCTTTCCTTTTATGTGTAACTAAAAACTGAGTGTGTTGGAGTTGTGGGTGATGAAGAGTTTTAATTTAGACTATTTTTAATGAATGTGTTTTATTTGTTAGTCTCTTCTTATTCTTATTTAATTACTTCATTTTATCACTGAAATTATAATCCAGACCATGGGTAGAATCTTCAGGGATTCAAAATTAGAATAATGATAAATACTTTCATGATCACTGGACATATTCATTGACTCAAAAATGTACTAATACAAATAAAGAACTGTGAAACACTGACTAACAAACCAAGGAGTCAGTCTCCTCAGCTCAAAACAAAAGTTTACCAGACCATCGAATCCTTGTTACAAATTGAAACCCAAAGAGTTGGGTTATTATTAAAAACACAACCTCATAAGAAATTCTATTTAATAAACAATCTCTTAAGAATCTAATGCCCCAATTCATTTTTCCTCCATATTTTCACCAACACAAATTTTATGTATTCTCCTTTATTCATCAAGTAATTTCCTAAAGAAATTTAAATTCAATTAACTTTTTATCCAAACATTAAAAAAATGACTCTAAATTAGATAAATATCCCTAAGACAAAAATATAAACTAGTCAAACAAGACATGTATGACTTATTTTTACCTATGGATCGACCCATTACTGGTACTATAATCTTTAGGGTAAAAACAATTTGGGACACCGATAATATACCATCAGTAAAACGACCTGCCAAATTTTGGCATCGTTGCCAGGGAAAGATGAAAAGTTTATTTTTTCCTTGTTTTAATTTAGTTTGTATCAAATTTTAGTGGAAATAAAAATAAAAAATTCCCAAAAAATTCATTCCCAGTATCATTTCTATTTATCTTTCATTTTCCTCATTTATGCTTGGTGTGTTTCGTATCGTGCAGGTCAATAAGTGTATGAGTAGCTACGTCACTCATTCTAAGAATGCTGAGTCATCTCAGTTTTTCCCACATGATCCATAGATCGAGTAGACACTCATGAGGTGACAATGAGGACTTATGGCTGAGCACAACCAAAAAAATCCCATAGAGAAAAAGAAGGAAATAAATCTAGCTGTTGTCCATGGAAATGGAAAGCTGTTTGGTCTAGAGGAAAACTGGAACCAGCAAGCTCCACTTGTTCTACGGTATGGCCTGCAGCTGCTCCAAAAGTTCCAACCGGAGCAGATTCAATTTTACACCCAGGTCAGGGGGCCGTATTTCTCCCCATAGGAACAACAATACATGCGGACTCTACACCCTCAACAGCCACCTCCACGCCATACTCTCTTGGAGTACGAACTGAAATTTATTCACGGAACTGACATGGGATTTATTCTTCCACCGGTGCAGGACCAACACTCCAAGATTAAGCCTCCTATCATGAAGATGATCCAAAAAATTGATTAGTTTGGTGGCTTTCCCAGCAGGGATCCCAATTCTCATCGCTGTAATTTTCTCGAGGTCTGCGACATGTTCCACTACCATAGAGTGTCCACAGACGCTACTTGTATTTTCCTCTTCCCCTTCTCCTTAAGGGATAAGGAAAAAAGACTAAATTAAAGGCTTGACACAATGATCTATGCTCACCTGGGAGGAGCTTTCCCATGCAGTCCTATTTAAATACTTCCCACCCTCAAAGACGGTGACTCTGTAGAATGAAATACACAACATCCAGCAAAACGACTCAGAGTCGTTATACGATTCATGTGAACTCTTAAATGAAATGTTGTGAAAATCCCCAAACCACAGACTCCCTCATTGGATGCTGGTCCAAACCATTTATGGAGGGCTGACGAAAAATTAAATGTATGGGGTATATGCTATTTCTGGTGGTATAGTTATGAGGAAGTTCCCCAATGAACATTTCAGACTACTGGAGGACATATATTCGAACAGCTTCTAGTGGCATTCCGAGCGGGCACATAGAAACAAGGTATGCATAATTTTGATACCACAACTATGCTAGCTACCCAGTTGCACACTGTGTCCAAAAAGATCGACGCGCTCAATCTAAAGGGTGTGTCCCAAGTACATGCAGCAAACCATCCATTGTGCAGTTAATGGTGTGATAACCATATCATGGGAGAATTCCTGGGTTCTGCTGGTGTCCCTTCGATGAGCGAGGTGAGCAATGTTGCCCAAAACCAAGGGCTAAACCAGTACCAGTAGTACCATAACCCTGCATGGCATGATCAACAGAGCACAGGCTAGGGCCAACTACTGCAGAATCCTCCGCCCTAGCGACTTCTCGTCTACGGTCAACCCCTTTATCAGAACCAGTACCCTAGATATCAACAACCCCAACATGGATCTTATCTGCAGCAAGGGTATCAAAACCCTCTCCCACAGTAGTTGTGACAACCACCACCTCCACTAGCTGCACAACCACCTCAGTAGGAGAACACTGTAAGGATAGAGGACCTCACAAACAAATTTATATCTACTGCTGAGACCAGATTCCAGAATCAAGAGGCTTCCATTTGAGACCTGGAGAACCAAATTGTCTAGTTGGTAGACAAAATCTCGGGAGGCAACCTGGTACACTATCGGGAAACACTGAGAATAACCTAAGGGAGGAGTCTCATGCCGTCACACTATGGAGTGGAAGGGAGCTACAACAGAACCAACCAGCACATCAAGGTTCACCTACTCCCTCCACTGAGGACAAAGGTACAGTTACATACCCCTCCTCATCCAAAATT
This sequence comes from Viscum album, assembly GCA_963277665.1. Lineage (NCBI taxonomy): Eukaryota > Viridiplantae > Streptophyta > Magnoliopsida > Santalales > Viscaceae > Viscum > Viscum album. The sequence goes on along the minus strand of OY728167.1, from coordinate 131,623,709 downwards.
CCACTGGAGGAGGCTTCATAGAGTAAAGGAAACGAGGTTGTCAATCCCTTCAATCCTACCTTACCATTCTCGGAGAGAATGAAATAGAGAAAGTCAGACCACCAGTTCTGAAAATTCATGGATGTGTTCAAGAAGTTGCACATCAATATTCCATTTGCATAGGAACAGACGCAGATTCTCACTTATGTGAAATTCATGGAGGATATCCTCTCTAATAAAACAAAGATGGAGGATCTATGAACCATTTCCATAACTAAATATTGATCAACGGTTGTCCAACATTCGATTCCTCCCAAACACTAGGATCCATGTAGCTTCACTATTCCATGCACTGTTGGACCATTTCAGTTTGGGAAAGAAATCTATGACTTAGGGGCCAGTGGCAACCTCATGGCCCTAAGAATTTTTAAGAAGCTAGGACTCAACGATATAAAACATACCTGAGTATCCCTTCAACTAACTGATTGATCCATCAAATATTTGAAGGGGCTACTAGAAGATGTACTGGTCAAGGTGGGCAGGGTAATCCTTCCTATATATTTCATCATCCTCGATATGGAGGATGACTTGGAGGAACCTCTCATAGTTGGAAGGCCTTTCTTGGACACGAGGAAAGTACTGATTGATGTGCACCAGGGATAGATGATTTTTTGGGTATGAGATGGGAGAGTCTCCTACATGTACTTAAAGCTGTCAAACATGCATCATTGTCAAAGCATGAAAGATATTATTAAGTAACTACCATGGCTGATCACCTGAGCAAAAAAGGTGATGATTTGGTATGTTCTTTTACCTTAGGTAGCTTGGTGTTTCCAGACATTCCTATTAATGAAGAACTAGAGAACTGAAATTACTAGAAGGCCAGTGTGTCCAGTATTGGAAATGTGAATTTATACCAAATATTCTAAAGCGGGAAATGGTGAAAACACTTGTACCTTCGATTCTAAAGTCTCTGGAACTGGAACAGAAGCCTCTTCAGTCTTCTCTGAAGTATGGGTATTTGGGAGACCATCAAAAATTTCCTATCATACTTAGTGTAACACGGTCACAGGAGTAGGAGGATGCAGGTCTACATGTTTTAAAATAGAGGAAGCACTATATTGGGTGGACAGTTATAGATTTTAAGGGTATCATCCCTACCATTTTCACCCACAAGGTGCTAGTTCAAGAAGGTGTGAAGCAATATCAACAAACACATTGATGCCTGAATCCTCCCATCAATGAAGTTGTAAAGAACGACATAATAATGTTGTTAGATGCAGGCATAATCTATCCCATCTCAGATAGTCCGTGGGTGAGTCCCCTACAAGTGATACCAAAAAGGGGTGGGTATCACTATGATTTCAATGTATAAGAATGAGGTCATCCCCACATGCAATTTCACGGGCTGGAGAGTTTCTGTGGACTACAGGAAGCTTAATTACTCCACGGGGAAAGATCATTTACCCCTTCCCTTCAGGGATCAAATGCTAGAGAGACTATTGGGGAACAAATTTTATTTCTTCCTCAACAGCTATTTTGATTACAATCATATTTCCATTTCTCTAGAGGATCAATAGAGGATCACATTTACCTGACCCTACAGTACATTTTCTTACTGAAGTGTGACCTTTAGCATGTGAAATTCCCCCTCCACCTTCCAGCACTGTATGCTGGCTATCTTCTATGATATTGTGGAATAGTTCCTGGAGGTATTCACGGTCATTTCTCCATTTTTGGGAAATCATTCACCACTTGGTTGCGGCACCTTGATATAGTTTTAGAAATATGTGAGAACACTAACCTGGTTTTGAACTGGGAAAATTTCATTTCATTGTGCAAAGTGGCATCATCCTTGGCAACAGAATCTCTAAAATGGGGATAGAGGTGGACCCAGCCAAGATAGAAGTCATTTCACGACTTCCTATTCTGACTTCTGTCAGATCCATCCATAGCTTCCTGGGGTATGTAGGATTCTACATGTGGTTTTCCCGCGACTTCTCAAAAATATACCAGCCCCTCACCAATCTTCTGACCAATGATGCAATATTTTGAGTTCGATGAGCCATGCACCCCAGCTTTTTAACACCTGAAGAAGCTCCTAGTGGAAGCTCCAGGGACGATTTCTCCCAAATGGGAGGAACAATTTGAAGTGATGTGTGATGCCAGTGACTATGTAGTAGGAGAAGTCTGGGGCCATTGGCTTGACTGGATTTTCCGACCAATCTATTATGCCAGTAGGATGCTCAATGAGGCACATATCATCTACACCACCACAAAAAATGAGATGTTGGTAGTGGTTTTTTCATTTGATAGGTTATGTTCTTACTTAGTGACATCCAAAGTTATCGTTTATATTGATCATGCAGCATAAATTACTTACTAAACAAGAAATATTTTAATCCACAGCTTATCCGATGGGTACTCCTCTTATAATAATTTGATCTGGAGATCTGAGACAAGAAAGTGAGCGAAAATGTTGTTGTTGATCATCTTTCCCACACAGATCTTCCTCATTTGGAGAAGGAGGAAGATCAAAATATTAGGGAGGATTCCCCGGATGTGCACCTCTTTTCATTCAACGAAACTCTTAAACCTTGGAATGATTATATTGCTAATTTTTTTGTTACAGGTTACATTCACCTCGACCTATCCTTACAGAAAAGAAAGAAATTTATTTCTGATTTCAAGAGGTACTTCTGCAAAGATCATCTTCTGTTCCGATCCTGTGGATATGGGGTGATTCATCATTGCATCCCAGAAACAGATGTTAATGGAGTCTTGGAATTCTGTCATGCCTATCGAGTTGGGGGAAATAATGGGGCTGGTCGTACGATAGTAAAGATCCTACTGTCTGGGTTTTTCTGGCCTACCACACATAGAGTTGCTTGATCCTTTGTTTCCAGTTTGCGATTAGTATCAGAGAATAGGTAATGTAGGGCTTAGTGTTGAGATGCCCCATCACCCAATCTTGGATGTCGAGATTTTTGACGTATGGGGCATAGATTTCCTGGGACCCTTTCCACCATCTTTGGGGAACACTTATATCCTTGTTTGCATCGACTATGTCTCCAAATGGGGGTAATCCTCTACTACAGCAAACGACACGACCAAGGTAGTCATATGATTCTTAAAGAAACGCATTTTTAGCTATTTTGGAGTTCCCTGAGTACTGATCATTGACAGAGGGACCCACTTCAACAACACATTGTTGAAAGGAATAGTATCGAAGTACGGGGTGAACCATAATATGGGGACACCATATCATCCCCAGTCCAGTGGACAAGTGGACCTCTCCAACCATGAGCTCATGCAGATTCTAGAGAAAATAGTAAACACTTTGAGGAAAGACTGGTCCAAGAAGTTAGGCGATGCTTTTTGGGAATATCAAACTGCTTTCAAAACACCAATAGGGATTTCCCCATTCCATCTCATATCTGGAAATTCATGCCATCTGCCAGTAGAGTTGGAGCACAAAGCATACAGGGTCGTCAAGGCCTTGAATTTTCATATGAATGTGGATTAAGAGAAGCATAAGTTCCAACTATCGGAACATGATAAAACCAGATTAGAGGCGTATGGGAATGCCAATCTATACAAGAAGAAGATGAAATAAATTCATGACCGAATGATTTCATGAAAATATTTCCTTCCCAATGATTAGGTACTTTTTTAACTCTCACCGTCGATTATTCCCAGGGAAGTTAAAGTCACGGTGGTCGGGACCATTCCATGTTATACGAGTATTCCATCATGCGGTGATGGAAATTTTTGGAGAGGATTGTCAACAATTCAGGGTGAATGGATAGAGACTGAAGATTTACCATCACATGGAGGACACGATTGGAACGTTGTCCACCATACATCTCAGGTAAAGAAGAAGTAAGTCGGTCGAGCCAATGACCATAAAACAAAGGAGCTTCTTGGGAGGAAACCTAGAAGATACATGCCTTGTTCCACCAATCTACACAGTATGTACTTTTTCCTTTTCTTTTATCTTCTAAAAATTATGTAATCATAGTTTAACTTAGTAATAAACATGGATGATGCCGGCGATTTTGGTAAGGTCGCTAGAGTTTATCCGAGCCGTCACTAGTCTGAATCCCTCACGACCAACCTTCAGCATGGGGTTCCTCCTTTTTATCTTTGTGTTTTCTTACACAGCATGTGTGGTGTTTTATATTTTATATATATATATATATATATATATTCTTATATCAAACCCATGATGGGTATGGATTGTTTGGATATGGTCGAAACCCAGTTATAAAAATCCCAAGTTCGAAACTTGACAAGCTCCGTATTTCCATCATTTTTCCTTTCAATAAAACCACACGACATGCCTTTCACTATATGTCATGTGCTCCATGTTTTCATTACTAAACTGAAAATATTTTCAACATAAATAAATTCAGGCTGGTGAAGTTGGTAGATTGGCAGAGTTTCGGCCCTGGATCCAAAAGACGCGGGTTCCAACTCGACTAATCTCCCCGCTTCATCCCTTTTTGTATAATTCAAAAACACATGTCATGGATTTCCTTCTTCCCATGTAGTATAGGCCTTATACATTAAATATATTTAAATAATACATAGTAACAGCAATACAACCTTTTCTCCAGAGGTTGGGGGCTTCCATTCGGAATGACCGATCTCTGGTTTGAACCTCGCCCAAAGCACAAGACCAAAGGTTGTACTTATCTTTTTCGAAATTCAGAACACATGACATGTATTTCTTGATACATTATGTGTATAGTTTTATTTTGGATAACTTATGTATATATATATATTATTTTAATTATCAATATTAATTATTATATAGTTTACTATAATAATTATATATCTATATATGTGAATATATATATATATATATATAAATGTAATACATGGCATGTATCATTAGAAAACATGTTGTGTATCTCGGCAATAAAATCCACGCCCCACCCGGCTTCAGACCATGTCACACGGATCCCCCCTCTCCCCGTTTCTTCTCCAGTACGCCTGCTCGACCTACCCTTCCCAAATCTGTGGATTTCAGGCATTTTAGCTTCTGATTTCTACTACATTGTGATCCTCAGTCCAGGTATGCCCTTCTATACGTTTTATTTCAAGTTTTCATAGGTGTTTAGAGTGATTTTTGGATCGGCCGACCGTTCGGTTTCTGCGATACATAAGAACAATTTGAAGAACACACACCGTGTACTTCTGTACACAGCCACACACTAAATGCTTCACAAATTTGAAAATACATGGTGTGTGTGTTCGGTATACACCGTGTATTGTCCCCCCTCGTGACTGGGTACCTTTCTTTTACATGACCTCACACACCATGTTCACGGACACAACGTGTATTTTAGGTACACATAGTATCTACCATTTCTTTCAGTCATCCCATGTCTAGCACTTCACACGACCATATAACCTATGCTCTTGAACACGTTGTGTTTTCCTCTCACACGGCGTGTCTTTTGTTTTTAGCTCAACTAGATGATGCATGTGTCTTTCCCAACACATTACCTGGACCAATTTGCACGAACACGATGTGTATGTTCAGTACATGTCGTGTATCCGTCATGGGTATATCTCCATCTCACTCGGTGTGCCTCTCCAGATAACCCGGGATGCTAACTCACTTTCACTACACGTTATGTACTCTAGATATACACACAGTGTACTTTTTATTTTTTAGTTTTTTCACTTTTTATTCGTTTATTTTTTCTTTTTCTTATTTTGTTTGGTTTTTATTTCTTTTTCAGGATATGGTAGACAGAGACCCTTCACATGGGAAGTGTCCCGCCTCCGCCATTAAGTGCGGGAGACCCACTATTCCCCAGATATGACTTCGGCCCGCAAAGACACCAGCTCTAGACTATCTGGTGTACCATCCTTCTCTGTTGGACATTCTTCCAACACCCACCACCTTAGTAGAGGCCGGTCCTAGTACTGTCACACCTCCACAATCCAACACAGAGCCTTCGAGCACCACCCTTTCTTCCCCACCAGCTGCCACTTTACATGAGCTCTCCTTATTCGTAGCTGGCCCATCATCGACCGCCCCATCCAGCGATCCTTGGAAAACTACATCCCCTCTACCCCCAGAGCAAACCCCTACTAGTGTACCACCTGGGCCAGGCCCTACAAGTGTTCCCTACCCATTAAGGGTGTTCCCATTATCTGACATGGAGCATGATAGAGTCCGGAGTTTCTCCCACCGCCCAATCCTGTTGAGAAGCCGCTATCTTAATAGAAGAATCCCTCATTAGATGGGTGTATGGGGAGAGTAGGATGATCTCCTCAGGCACAATCCGTTACTCACGATCTTACAGCTCAACACTCCTATTTTCGGAGAATTATTTTTGGAGTTTTATGCTTCCTTTGAGTTCGACGGAGCTGTGTATTGGGAGATGCATGGCGATGCAGTCCCAGTGGTCCTCTTTCGGCTAAGCAGTCGGCCTTTCTCCCTTACTATGATTGATTTTGGCCACGGGTGAATTTTCTATCCTCATCCCATCACCCAACCCCCTGTCTCCACCCTAACCCGACTCGAGCACTCTGAGCTCGTTGCCATGTGGCGGGAGGTTGTTGGGCCTGACCATCGCAATACACCCACGTCCCAGAAGAGTACCCTCATCGATGACCCTATCCTTCGCTTCACCCACCAGTGAATAGCTCCATCCATTTACCCCTCTACGAGGATATGGGTGTCATGACTAGCTATGAAATTCAGCTCCTCAACTGTGTTATCCAGCAGGACTACCCAGACCTCCATTACCTTGCAGCCTCTTATTTCCACGCCATGTTTATCATCCATTAGGGAAACCTGAACGGTGGGTTTTAAGCCACCCTCCTTGCCACTATCTCGGGGTTTTTGAGCTTTCCATTCCACATGACCAGCTAAGTTCCCCTAGAGGATGGACTTTCTAATTATTATTCACATGGAATTGGTTCGAAAGTAGGGGCAATTTTATCCTCGCCCAGGCACCACCCCAACCACCTACTGACACTCCTACCCACACCAATGCACCTGCTCCTCCTTCACCACCCCTTCAGGCTTACCCACCCCACCCCCTCCTTCTGACCTTCCAACTTCTATTCCCTCTACTACCCCTCCCTCCTCACCCTTGGTCGATCTATCCTTTTCCCACCGCCCAGCCACAGTGGAGTAGAACTTGGTTCGTCTCGATCGCTTTTAGGACCACCTCGAGTAGATGTTGGGGATTATTCTTTATTATCCTGGAATTCCACTGCCCACACTACCTACCCCTACCTCAGCTCTTGTCCCTTCTTCCGCATCTCCACTGTCGTTTACTGCACTGTCCAGAGAATCCATTCTCATCTCTACTACAGTCCCAGATACTGCCATAACTTATGCCAGTCCAAGTATCACTGTTGGGCCTCCTATTCCGAGTTTAGATACTGCAGCTCTGACTCTTATGGCATCCCTTCCAAGTGCAGATTACAAGCCTTCGGTTTCCACAGCTCCTGATCCTTCTCTCCCTACTATTTCTGTACCGGATGATGACTCTTCTTAGGTGACCCTAACTGGTATTTAGACACAAGTTTTTCATTATATATATTTTTGATATATTGTGCATGTGTATGTTGTGTATGCTTGTGGTGTTCTCTCTCCATGACTGTCAGAGGTACCCTGTCATGCTTATGGAAGCACTTATCCACCACTTTCATTCTTTATTCACCTAGACACAAGGGTGGTAATGTTTTTCACTTTTTTTGTTTTTTTCTTTTTTCTTTATTGATTCACTTATTTCCATACTTCCCCTCATTATGATCCACTATTGTGTTCCAAAATTTCCTTGTTCCCCTTTATGTGGCACTTGGTGGACCACAAGCGATATTAAGTACGGGGAGCATCTCTCGACCACCTTAGTCTTTTCCCTTATCATCATTCTAAGAGACATCATTATTGGAATATATATTTTATAATGTGAGGAAATATGGGTTAATCATATATCTAAATAATAATTCTAAAAGTGGGAACTTTTTAAATGTTTCATGCATATTTTGGTTCTTAGGTGTTTTAAAATGATTGCCGCTATAGTTAAAATTGAAACATGTTATCCATGGATAATTACATTGTTTAGGCTAATCTATTATGTGTAAGTCACAACCTGATTGTATCTTTATTAGTTTTTCCCACTTTTGAGTGTTATTCTAAACCCTTCATCATTTTCTTCCAAATACCCCCTTCATGAGATATTTGTAGGATATACATCACTACCAGAATTTTCATGTTTTCTTTTCAACACATGAAATTTTTTTAAATTACATTAAAATGTTCGAGGCATTAGATTGTTTTAACCCCTTTTTGTTGAGACCTACACAATATCTAATCTTTGTGAAGACCCTAGAAACCATGAACAACCTTTATGGGAAGCCATATTACAATCCTATTTCCATTCCCACCCTAAATCATTTATTGTTTTGCACGATTATTCACTTGATCTTAAGAGAAGGAATTGGAAGTACATGGCATATTTTTGTGAATTGTCATAAAATTAAGTATGGGGGAGAGACTCTTGATAATTTGGGGCCAAAAGGGTTCCAACCCCCTATTTTTGGAATTTCAAAAAGGTTACCTTTATTCTATTAAAAAAACAATGATATAGTCAAAAGAAACCTTATACTCACTTAATTTTATGTGAATCCTACTTAACTAAAGGATATAATGGTGATGAGACCATTTGACAGAGCTTGTTGAGGATGTTTGTACACTGAGCATATTTTTGAATATCATGCACTGTTATTAAAATAATTTAGCCTCCTTTTTCAAAACTCAGAGTTATTTTCCATATATTTCCCTACAAAACCCTCTACCACAAAGACATTTGATCCTTATTGAAAAGCCCTCATAATTTTTATCAATCAATTTTCCTAAAGTAGAGAACTAAATTTATTGAAAACATATGGATAGAGTGTATATATCATTGATTAAGCATAACTTTGATTATAAATATCTTGAGTGTTGAGTACATTATTGTTGAGGTATATCGTTAAGTGTATTGCTTATTTTTGAATGGTTGAAATGTGTGTTTAAAGTAGTATGAATGTAGTTAACAGAATTATATAGGAGGAATGATTAGAATAACTTATGAATTGATAATTTTTTGTACCCTTTTTAGAATTTTCTCTTTTGACTGTATCATTTAAATTTATGATTAACCGAATCCCTTCATTTTAAAATATAAAATCTTTTAATTTTATGCATAGATTTTCTTGAGGGAAAGTAAACGTCTTTGTATGGGGGAGTTTGATGCACCATATTTGTGTTTATATTTTCCCAAACTGTATTTAAAATAAGAATAGGATTTCAGAAAATATCTCCTATTTAGTAGAAACATACTCTAATTTTGGTTATCTTGTTCATTTTTAGGTGATTTTTGGAAAACCACACAAACTAGGGGAAAACTGAGCAAAATTTATGACTACATGGAATGTACATATATACACAATGTGTACATTCAGACTGAGACACAGATTCACATAGACAAGAACATGCCCAAGTTACCAGAAGAGCATACATGTTGTGTACTAAATCTATATGTCGTGTATAGTCTTTTAGAAGAAATTTTTGGTTGAGAAGAAGTCTACACGCCCATGTAGCCAGCTAACAGTTACACGCCGTGAACCCAATATGCACTCTATATATAGTGTTCTAGAAGAAGTTGGTGGCCGATTAAAAAGAGTAAATGCTGTGTGTGGAGGTGCTACACGCCGTGTACATCCACCTTCTAGGAGGCTCCATGTTCCAAGTCAATGATGGCATGTTAGGCCACCCACCGATAGAGAAAAAGATGGAAAAAGCGCATTGAAAATACTACACATTGTGTACTTTTTACACACATTTTGTACTTTTATTTTATATAAATAGAGGACTTGGCCTCTGGTTCAAGGGTGTGGAGAAAGGGGTGACGGTCCGATGGAATGAATCTCTGCTGTTGTGCAACCACTATTTAACTACTTCACCATTATACCATTCTACCAAAGAGCCACAATCTCTTCGATGTTTCCGTGATGATCACATCAGGTATCGATGGTTGTGTTTTTATATTTCGTTCTATTTGTAACTAAAAATACAGTGTGTTGGGGTTGTGGGTGATGAAGAGTATTAATTAATATTAGTTGTTATAAATGTGTTTTTTCTTCTAATCTCTTCTTATTCTTATTTTATTACCTCATTTTATCGATAAAAATTCTGATCCAGACCCAGGGCATATTTTTTAGGGATTCAAAAGAAGAATAACGATAAATACTTTCAAGATCATTGGACATATTAATCGACAAAAAATTGGACTAGTCCAAATAAAAAAATATGAAACACTGACTACCAGACCAAGGATTTAGTCTCCTCAGCTCAAAACATATGTCTACTGGACTAAGGAAACCTTGCTACTAATTTAAACCTAGAGAGTTGGGATATTATGAACCACAAAACCTCATAAGAAATTCTATTTAATAATCAATCTCTTAATAATACACAGCCCCATCACATTTTTCCTCCATATTTTCACCAAAACCAATTTTCCGTATTCTCCTTTATTCGTCAAGTAATTTGTGAATGAAATTTAAATTCAATTACCTTTTTATCCAAATATTAAAAAATCAACTCTAAATTCACTAAACTTTACTAAGACCAAAATACAAACTAGTTACATAAGAAAAGAATAATTTCTTTTTCCCAGTGGATCAAACCCTTACTATTACTATACTCGTTAGTGTAAAAATAATTTGGGAAACCAATATCATACCTTCAGTAAAACGACCTTCCATATATTAATACCATGTTATTTAAATGTTTGAGTTAAGGATTATTAGCTTTTTTCCTATTAATTTTTTACTACATTAGTAATTGAATTTTGTCTCAATTTACATTTCATTGAGACTTATTTGTGATTATGCATCTATTAAATTTTTTGGTGCGTATACATCATTTTTTTATTATATCATGAATAAAATTGTTAAAATGATATTATATGTTTAATTAAATTTCATACCTTTCTAGGGATTTGTATTTAAATGTTTAAATGTGGTATGGGCCAATTTGGAATGTTTCAAGATTATTATCCTCAAGAATATTCATAATGATTATCTTTTCAATATAACTTCTTTTTGTGATTGTTACCATTATCCTGAATCAATCACATTATTGTAATCATTTTACAATGGAAATTTAATCGAACATCCAAATTCTCATAAAATGGATATATGTATTTCCTAAACTGTATACCATTTTGACACGGTGTTTACATTGCTATTTATTTTATTAATTATTGATAAATCCATATTTCTCATTCAATAAAGTTATTTGATAATGAGTATTACTTATTTTTATTATTCAATATGTGGAATTATTTAGACATGCAATGAAGGGTGGAGCTCTGACTTTATAGAGCTCCTCTATGCATTAATAGGTTCACGTGAGATGATTACGTAGGCCACATTAAATAAGTTTCTACCTATAGTGTTAAACTTTCCAGAGGATGGATATTGATAGTTTAGGTCATCATGTTCCTTTTACATGACATATGTTAAGAAAGAATTTCATTTATAATATTTTTAGTTATTATTCAACTATCAGATTTTCTGTCGACGTTTCTATGGATACAATTCATTTCAGTTCACTGATTAAATGGAATGTGTTTTAGTTTCATACCATTCCATATTTATTTTCCCTTATCTATTTCTTTTAATGGATCATATTTATAGTTATTACATTTCCATATTATTTATTCAGATCCTTCTATGTTTTATATTACATGGTATGTGTGTTTAGTTATTTACCATGCCATAAGAATTACTCTCATTGATTTATTATTTTTTTGATATATTTTTCCCTTACTGAGAATTTGAGCTCACCATAATTATGTTTCATTCCCTAGGAATCCATGAAGCATGCCATGAAGGATATTTTGGGATTTAATAGATGGATTTTATTTTATCCTTGATTTTATTTATTTATAAAGGTGAAAAAATATGTTATAAGTAGTGTATTCATTTATAATACAATACTCATTTATATATCTAGATTACCAAGAATACTAAACTATTCAGGTCCTTATGGATTTGATTCAGTGTAATATTTACAAGATAATTGATAGGATGAACTGGATCCGGGCTAAATGGGGTTGGGTAACAAAATTCCTTGTGATCAATATAGGATTCATTGGCTATCGTGTTTAAGATTACTCCATGATATTCCCTCTTATGAGGAAGAATACAAGTGGCCAATGTTCATAGAACCCACACATACAAGTGATGACCAATGTGAATACTCTTTTGACCAAAATTAGCAACCCTATCAAGAACCACTGGATTATAATGAAAAATTTAGTGTAATTAACCATCATCCACAAAGAGATGGAAACCAGAGTGAGTTCCATGAAGATGAAATAACTCTACAAGGGAGAATCGAACTAGGTAACATGTTTCAAGGATGAATCCACATAAGCCGAAACTGACATCATATCACCCCATTTTGATCAAGGATAATATGTCAATGATGAAAGTGATAAAATCCACCTAACATTGGAAAGAAGAAATGTGGGGTAACAAGCATTCTTGTTCACATTAAAATGTTGGCAGTGACCCCGATGAAAGAATCAAAAATGGTGAAACTTATGTGGAATTATTCTCATAAACATGGGGACTAGTATCATTAGAATCATTTTTAGGTTAGCTTGTCACCAGACTATGACATCCAGTGCCAGGTCCCAACCTTAAAAATGTGGGCCTAGTATAGAACAGTATATAAATGTGGACAATAAAAATTGTTCATTCCCCAGTCTATGAAATTTTCAGTGCAAATCAAGCATAGTTTCATAATATTGGATGATGTTGGGGAATTGGACATCATCTTCATCTACATATAATAATATCTGAATTCCCCTTCTTAGAAGGTCCGTAGTTATAAGATACCTACCACCCAATTCACATAGGTATTAGGGCATGAGAAATGTTAATGTGGTAATCCTATACGAAACCACCATGTCCATGACATCTATCGTGACCTTGGATACTGGGTGCCCAAAACCCATACCAACCTCAATGATTATTCAAACTATTGATAGGGAAACCCTCATATGACCATATGAGCATGATGGGGGTTAATACCATAAGGTATATGGCCCACATGGACTGGGAGGATTTAACACCTCACCATCATCATCACACACAAAAATCTATGTGGGAGAAACCACTACCAATTCCAACAGTGAAACACTTCAGCAGTATCTCCTCACAGTGATCCAATGGTTCACACCCATATATCAAGGTGGTGGGGGATTTCTATGTCACCCCATCCATGACTACTAACTGAGAGCCACCAAGAGGTTCTTCCACTATGCCCCGTCATTACTAGAAATGACCATTTCTTATGGACAAAGAACAAGTAGTCTATATAAATTCTACATTGGACCCCATATGGATAACCTAACTCGAACTTTGGGTGCATGGTCTGGAGTATTATCGATAAGGGGAATCATCTTCCATGGCATCAATGACCCCTACCACCTCTGGTGCATTCAACCAGATCCCTATAATTGATATGGAGGGAGACAATATAAACTAATTAGGATCAAGAACCCAGCTGCCTCACAAGCAAGATGTAATGACTCTCACAATCATTAGTACCATGAGCATCTATTACAGGGAGACCCATAATGATGAGATTCAGTGTGAAGTCCTCCCTCTAATATCACCAACCTAAGTGGAGGTCCTCCCCTTTTCCCATCGATTATAGTGGAGGTCCTCATTACTTCTTGAAAAATCAATATGAAGGTTCTCCCTATTTGTATGCTGCCTAACATAGTGGTCCTCCTCATGCCACAACCAATCAACGCAAAGGTTCTACTTCTACCGTTACTACCTCAATTAGAGGTCCTCCTCACTCTAACATCGATCAAAGATGATCTCGTCCTTGCTTCATCAAAAACTAGTATAGAGGTCCTCCTCCTACTATCACCACAAGGCAACATATATTTTTCCCCATGTTTCCACCACCATTGTAGAGGTCCTCCTCACACTTTCAGAAATGAGTACGTAGGTCTTTTCTTTATTCCTTCTCCTCAACAAGGATGTCCTCCCCATACCCGTTTGGATTAGTGTGAAGGCCCTGCTCACCCTTTCACCCAACAAAAAGGTGGTACTCACCACATTTATAACAAAAAATGGAGGTCATCCCCATGATCCCACTAATCATAGTGGTGGTTCCCATGGTTCATCAACACCCTGAGTGGAGATCCCCCCCTTTAATTACCAATCAATGTGAATGTCCTACCCACTCCGACATCAACTGATACAGAGGCCCTCCCTATGTACCAACTAATAAAATATGAACTCCATCCCCTTCTACCACCCACAAACTTAGAATTTCTCCCTATGATAATGAATTACCCTATCTTAAAGAATTTTCTTGGTGTAGAAGGGTGAACCATCGCCACCGATGGAAAAATCATAGGATGCACCAAGTCATCATCAGCACTGTCAAACTCTCAAATTCCTTGTGGAAATGTGACTCAAAGATGTATCCTTCACCCTAGTCATCATATTCAGTGTCTGTAGAAGGAACCTGTTAGGTGAGGTTCACCTTCCAGGAAGGTGAAACAAAAAGTATTCCCAAAACCCTCCACATGTTCATTCATGTGGATGAAGTTAGGACTCCCTTCCGGATGATATTGGGGAATCTGTCTCTATCATCACATGTTTCCCTCTCTATCTATTCCAAATATCATGGAGTACTATTCTGGAATGAGATAGATGGAAAGAATCGAGTTGAACCACTGATGGGAAATGTAGACATCGCGCATGAGGTAGTGGCGATCATCCATTCCTATAAGTATTTTATGATGTTGTTGGTAACTCCATGAAGAGATAACCCAATGTAAAGTAAATAGGTAACTCACCCAGTGGTTCCTTTGTCTTCCAACCTACTTCTGTAGTAGTCTATGTCAATGCCACTACCCATTTCTCATCCAGGGAAAGACGAAACCTGGCCAACCAAAAACATGGCCCCGCCTCTGTGTAAGAATACATGTGGGAGACTCTGGCTTCCAATGAGTTATCCATAGTGTTATGGATAAATGTGAAATCCATATTTGATATTCTAGAGTCCCACCCGTTGGTCCAAATTTCATGATTTCTCCATACCATGAGGGACAAGATTCACCATATTTACGATCATTAGTTGGTCTTCCCATGATGATGAGATAACTTTGATGGCATTGATCAACAATACCTAATGGTTTAGTTGGAAGTACTCCCAGTGGATCATTACCTTGTTCCCCCCAGTTACCATTGTAATCTCCAAAAAAGATGCATTACAATACTCATGGTTATCCAAAAAATCTAGATGTGGCTTCTCTGTTTGTGCAGATCTGGTGTGGGGGATAGTATACACCACTTCACTTCATCCCAATCCCGCGATAGACTAACCTATCTATTGATATTAAGTATTTTACTTCGGGTATTTTTATGGTAAATAATGTAATTACCATGTTTCCCCTGGACTGAAACATCGATATAGTGATTGATGGGGAAAAACATCCCCCAGGGGTAGCACAACACCAGGTGGACCCTCACATCGGTGTCTTCACACACCATCAAAGTCAAGAACTTGATCTTGGGGAACCCAATGAGACATTGAATTCCATTATGAACCTTAACAAGGGTAATGAGTAAATTGAGCCTTCTAATCATGTTAATACATCTGATATTGATTAGAAGATAGAGGCTGATCCTTTGATTTATGGAATGAATAAGCATGTCCCATATAATAAGTGAATCATCAATGAGCTCATTACTGAGAGGAACTTGTATTATTGATCTCATTAATAGGATTGTACTCCTCCTCCACTAGGGTAACACCAATCCTTCTTTGGCCACTATACCACAATTATGTTTAGTGATTTAATGCATCCATACAAAACATGGGAATGATTTTAAGGCAAATGACTAAGATATGAGTCACTGAATCTACCCAAGAAGCATGATATCTTCCTTGGGACCCAGGTTGAACCGCTCAATTAGCCACCGAGCCTTCTTTTCAAGTCAATAATATTGTTGGAAAATTGGTGGTTATGGATAATTATTATGATAGGGACACTCACCATGATGATTTTATAGATGCTCTCATAGCTCCCCTCAATGCCCTGGAGATGCGACATGTGAAAATCCCACTTGATGGAAAGTCATACCCGACCTTGGTTGACAATATATGAGTACCCCTATATTTTGGGAACCCTAGTTTTTCCAAATTAAATGGAATGGGTGACCCGCTATAGTATTTTGAAAAATTCATCTCAATGTGGGAACCCTTGTTGAGAACCCCATAGTATTATGAGGCCATCAAGCTCTGATTTTTTATTTAGACATTGAAAGGAACTATGTTTTTCTAGTATATCCAGTTACCTACCGGGTCTATCAATAGTTGGGAAGGTTATTGTAGCCATTACCTATACTTTTTCATCTCCAACAAATTCAAGAAAAGGATGGATGATCTATTAAATTGCTAGTAACAACCTGATGAGGGTGTTGAAGACTTTTTCCTAGTTGAAGGGCCTCAAATATTAACTAAAAATTCCACTAACCCAAGAGAAGTTGTTGGAATTGTGTGTGGTTAAATTCAAGATGGAGATGGTCCCTGCCATCATTACTTAGAACTTCCCAAGAGGATTCTAGTATTTCACTAACAATGCCCAGAAATTGTAAGAAGCCCTCCAACAGGCTAAGCAAGAACACCACATGTCTCTTCCAACTCCTTTAGGATGTGCCACTAGATTTGAGACATCCACCGCCATGAATGAAAATGCCCAAAATTTCCTGGTGATATTGTCCCCTTTTCAAGCAGAGCCCCACCAAGTGTGGTAGCCTCATCATGCCTAACCTTTCCTTGTGAAGAAGTTTCTGGAACCACCCCACTAACTATACCTTTCTAGAGACAATGTGGATCTGACTCCTCATTCAGATCTATCCCTTAGTCAATGGTAGACTCTCAGAGTTCCTTTCACAGATAAAAGTAACAAGACATATTATTTCAAAGATTCATAGGATCTTTTTTATTTCCTCAATTCCCAAGAAATGGGGATTCTAAAGTTACCAGAGTGCAAGAAGCCGCATAAAGTTGAGCAAGATGATTTTCCTAACCATTTTTCATACCACTGTATCTTGGACATATCGTCAAAAAATTCAATGTTTTCATGTACTGGAATAGAGAATAAATGGATAATGGTATGGTCATGTTGTTAAATGTTCCAAAACATGTGGAACACACCTCTACTGAGCATTATATAGATAATGAAGGTGAGTGGAAGTTGGTTTCCCATAACAGGACTCAAAAGTATGTGGACTGGTTAGCCCGCATAGGTGTTTATCACACTCATAGTTTCATCTAGGCCATCTTAGTCCATCCTAAACCTCATAAATCCTTCTTTCCGTCCTTTGTTTTTTATTATTCTTGTACATCATCGCCCTCAAAATATGATAATAGTAGTAACTATCCGCATAATTGAAATAAGTGTCCCACAATGGTTCCAAATCAATCTAAAACTCTAAATGATTTCATGCGTCTAGAGTAAGGGATCATTCCCAGAGTCCATACAACCTTAGAAGGATATTTTTGATGATGAGAATAAGTACACCACCATGAATTTTATTGATTTGATAGATTTCATCACACTTTCAGATGATGAAGAGTGCCATGAAGATCTGATAAATGCCTCCAAATAATTCCATCGACGGAATTACTGAAGGTATGCAACCCAAAAGGATGCTCATGTCAGTGCTTTGAGCCGAGAAATGTATTCTATAGAGACTAGGCTTCAAGACCTACACAAAACAAAGTAGGAACTATCCACCCAGGCTTCTCTATTAGACCCACCACCACAGCTGATCATGCTAACTGATTAGGAAAAACACTCGCTACTACATTGTGACCTATAATGTCTAGAAATGCTAGGCCTCAAAAAGAATATAGTTAGTTGATAGCAGTTCTAGGAGACAAAAATAATGACCAACATGATATTTCTATTACGATCTATAACCTGGTTGTTCATTTTATTATTTCGGTCAGGCCACCTTCCAAAATAGGAACCCCTATGAGCAGAGATGTGCATCCAACATAGAAATATGATGTGATGGAGAATTGTACAATAATACCTCAAAGTGTCTCAAAACTCAAGGCCCTATGATTGTTGAAATATATGCTAGAGGATCTAGAAAGAAACCTTTAAAATCATCCTCCATTTGGAAGAATAAGTAGTTGTCATATAAGATTACTATTAAGGGGAGGTCGAGCGAGAAGAATGACAAGTCTCTGTCCAATTACCTATAGGGGATGAAGGAACTCTTTTTTAGGGACAAAATATCCCATTGTACATCAAAGAATAGTTAAATGGTTTGTATTTTTACCACTACCATGGGGAAAGAGGTTCTAGGATCGACCTCATCACAACTCAGATGATCTACTATTTAGGGCTTACTGAAGCAGTTTTGAGTCCATCTGACCTAAATATTCAAGGATATAAGAGAATAATATAGAAACCATGCATAAGGATTTGGATGAAGTCACATTTTAGAGGCAGTATTTTTAGTGCTTAATTCATTATTTTCCCATCAGATATCATCTACAACATACTGATCGGTAGGCCCTGGCATCATCTACATGTCGTAGTTCCCTGGTCAAATCACCAATTCCTCATGTACTATATCAATTATTTATTATTCATGATTCGCTATGATAAATACCCCTTCAACTCTTATGAAGATACTACTTGGACACCAACTATTTCCAGAGAGTGGGGATATAATCTCATACTAATGACTCTAAGCGGATAACCATTGTTTCCAGTCCATCGACAAACAAGTATTAAACTAGATAGAGACAATATTTTCATCATTTGTAATTTTTTTGAAATGGTTTAATTTCCTAAAGTTTATCAATTTGAGTTAACTTTCATTATTTTAATATTTTTGGTCTGTTTGGGGCTAACATTGAAATTTTTTCTAATTTTGGAAATTTGTCATATTTTAATCTCTATATTAATTTGACCATAACTATTAAGATACAAATACAATTAATGTGATTATTTTTTTAAGTTCCTTAAATGTGTGGGATACAAAAATTTAATCTAGATTAAAAGAAAATTAGTCCATCTATGGTCATAAAAAAATCAATAATTTGAATGAGCATTATGGACAACCACGTGGACCCCAACTCACTTAATATTGAAAAATATGGTCCAGATATCACCAATTGGGGTGATTCTAATTGGACTGGAATGAATTTTCAATGGTGCATTCGAGTGTTGATGATCATGAAGATTTTATGTCACTATGTTGGCCATAGGATTCTAAACATTTGGGAGAGAAATAGGAATCATTAATGAAGAATAAAACATGGAATTAATGGGCCATATCTCTTACTACACAAGGTGGATGAAACTAATATTTCAGTTTGAAATGTAAAAGATATTTTTTAACATCATTTAAGTGGACACCATTCCAAATATAGGATATTAAATTGGCCTATATTGATCAATATTTTAGTGGATAGAATATGTAGGAGATCTTTAAGGGAGATTTAATAGATCTTTAATTTGAAGACCAATGGATGGAGAATGAAGCAGATATAGAAAATTAAAGAAACATGGTTACATGTCATGCAGGTAAAATACACGAGGTGACTTTTTTAAAAGGAATTTGATGTCAAAAAATGTCGTGAAGTTTCTACACACAATAAAATGTAGTTACACATCGTGATTCTCCATTATATGTTGTTAAATGAGTCAATGATTCAAATCTATGAATGACATTTTTGAAAATTCAAAAATCATGTAAGTAACCTCAGATTATGGCTACACAATGATTAAACACATTACATTCCATGAAACATGTTTGGAAGATTCCAACTAACGCCTATAAATAGAGTAAATTGTTGCTGCTATGGGGGGAGGGCCAGACAACAAGGAAGTTGTGGATACTGGCTTGTCCTTTAGGATTTTTTATTTCCTTTCATTTAAGTTTAGTTTTCTTTTCTGTATAACACATTTATAATATTAATAAAAGTTTTACCTTTTCTTCTTCCACCCCTTTTTTATTTTAATCAAAATCTCACTATTTATCTATTCCTTCATCCACCCTGATCAGTTTTTACTTTGCAATGGCAAGTGACAAACCCCAAGATTGTCCTGTAGTGATGTTTTATGGAAATCATTGTTATTGTACTTCAATTAAACATTTTCCTATTCTATTCACAGTGGATGAGAGAGTATTGAATGGGTGTGGAGGATGTCCAACATTAAAGTATTTTAAAGTCTATTTATATTCTTTAATTCAATCATTTTTAGTCCCTTCTCTCATGAAAATCACTTATAAAGTGGATTTGGGGTTTCCGTAATGGATTAAACGACAAATGGGGGAGCCAGGTCTTTTAAGAATCTCATTCCATTTTGAGGTGTTATCCTATTAGACTACTGGGGGAGGTGTGATTTGGTGTGACATAGGCATACCAAAATCACACACTCAATAAATAAAATAAAAAAAAATTAATGAGTTTTAATTAAAAAACTCATGAAATTGAGTTTAAAAAATAATTAAATAATGTATAAACCCACTTTATCAAACCCTATACCAAGGCATTTATTCATTATTTCTATATATGCATCTGCATTTATATTAAAAATTTTCATTTCATTACCATATTTTCCATTAAAATCCTAAATCCATATCCTCATAAATAAAAAACACAGAAAAAGTATTTGAATTTGAGAACTTGAATTAGTTATTGAACTGACTGCGACGATCCTCAACTGAGACAGCCATGGTAAGCCTCTGTGCTGCATTACTTAAATAAATTTTCTTTTGTCATGCCCTCTGACATGCATGCATAAAAATGGCGCCATTGTTGGGAAGTGAAACAGTTATTTTGATCACTTTTTCAAAATTCTAATTTCTTTAAATATTTTCCATTATTATCTTTATTTAAATAAAGTATAAAACCTCCTTTTTACAAAATGTATAAAAATTCATATTGTCGTACATGGGAAGAATACTCACATGAGAAATATCATGAACCATAATTTCATTATAGTGATATGAATGACCAGATGGAAAAGACGGGAAATAGTTTGGATGACACGAGGATAAAAATGAAATGATAATTTGATTATGTTTGCACACTAATAGAGAATCCTAAGCCCAAACCAAATAAAGAGATTGAGCAAGAAATGGAAAGAATTTCCCCAATGGATTTTTAAGTTGGGGAACCCGAGGTGGTAAAAGAATTTTTATCTAAAGATCAATTCCACCTCTCATGACCTTTTCTAGGGGAGATAAGAGAAAACCCATTTTTTATTGATTTACAAAGAGGGAGATCATGTGAATTTTTATATATTTTGGAGAAAATGGGGAGAATCATAAATTAATCATGATCTCCTATTTCCTTACAAATTATTATAGAAACCACCATTTCAACTCTCTCTAGACATGGAAGAAGATGAAACCACCCAAGTGGTAGAATTCTATGAATGACTGGAGGAGCCTAACTACCTATCTCTATCCAGTGAAGGAAGATTCCAATAGGAACATTAAATTGAGGAGGATATTAATGTTGAATCGACTCAGGGAGATGATTCAATATAAAACTAAAGATAATTTAATTTTATTGAAACTAATTTGAGTATCCCCCAAATAATTTTAAATATTCAGATTCAACAAACTCATATTATTCCCAAGAGGATAATGTTGAAAAAGAAGTTGAACATATTGAATAAAACCTAAATATCCCTGAAGAAATTGAACATTCACTCAAATGAGTACAAGAAGACACCCCATTGGCTATTCTTGAAGAATAAGAGACATAATATGACTACAATAAAAGGGATGATTTTAATTTAATACACCGAATTAAATTTTGAATATCCATTTGATTATTCATTTCATGCACCACATCTAGAGAAACCACTTAATTATGAAGTATTTGTTGCAAAAGTACCAACAATGGAGGTTTAGGATCCATAATTCATCATACCCTACCATGGAAGTTGTACCACATTGAAAGGGGGGATGGATCTATTGATCTATATATATGGAATTATCCTAAAAAATAATAATGAAATAAAATTTGGGAAAATACACATGTGGTTTTCATGTATAAGAAACCCCCAACCACTATCTGACATTGGAAAATAGACGGTACCACCTTCATGAGGCAATAAAAATTCAAGGCCCAATTTGGGGATCACACTAAGACTTATCCCTTACTTTCACTCATGGAATTTAGATGTAAATTTCATTTAGTAGTAATTAGTGAAGCATGTTTCCCCTACCTATATATTTTTTATCTTAAAAGGCGTGATTCATGTGATTAATTGTGTAATTATATTTGGTGAGTATATAATAGGAAGAGGAATCCTAAAACTGTATAATAGAAGGACTAAGATTCATGTAAAAGGAGGTAATTTTCACTGCCTATCTTTTTACCTCCTTAATTTTGATGTGAAACAAAATGTTATGAGTTTTAAAGGTTAATATAGCACACACACACATGAATTATTTCTATATTTTACTTATTTAGGATACAAGAGTTTCTTATGAATCATATGATTCCATGTCTCGAAATTCAATGTTAGTTAAATCGAATGAGTAAAATGGATAATTGGAATGGTTCTTAATATTGGAAAATGATAAATGATAAAAACAACAAAAAATGATAATAATGGGTTGTGATTTGGGAAAACCCAAAATCACAATTACTAGACCAGTTATTTTAATCATATGTGGTTTGGTGGTGGATGTGTGGTTTGTTTTAATCATAAATTTTGTAAAATAAAAAGAATGAAAAATTTCTTTGAAAAAAAAATATGAAAGTAAAAAAAATATTAAAGAGGACGCACAAACCATTAATTATTCTTTATTTGGTCATAATCATTTATTTGAGTTTTGGGGGAAGTGGTTGTTTTTTATTTAAGGGTAGAACATTATTACACTTTTATGTTTCATATCATTCATTTTAATTAAGAGATAAACCTCTTTCTTGAGACTAAATTTTTGAATCATCAAATCCTACAATCCATAAGCCTCAGAGTAATTTGAACCTTTATTTCAAGTCCTCATGATTTTCTGTGGCTTTTTCCTTTAGAAAGTTGATAATGTAGTTCCTTAACGTTCATATGGATAAAGATAATGTTATCATGATACGAGAAAACTCCTCTTGAAATATATCATGTGTGATGATAGAAAAGATTCAAAAGTGTGGAAGATCATGATTTTTCATGTTTAATAATAATAAATTGAGAACCATGATCCCTTCATTTTTTCATGGGAAAAGTAAAATGCATAAATTGATTGTTTCATTGAAAAAATGTTAAAACAAATTGATAATTTATGTGGAATTTTAATATTTGAATTGATATTGAATTTTTTTTAATTTTATTTCTTTTGAATTTATGTATTGGTAACATTGGTGCCCTATGGTTTTCAATGATGAGATTTTGTGTATGAGCACAAGCATGGTTTAAGTGTGGGGGGAATTGATATAGATAATATTTTCATCTATTAAATATGCTTTTCAATGATTTACTATCATCAATTTTATTAAATTGAGTTGATTTTAATTATTTTAATATTTTTAGTGTTGTTTGGGGTAAAATTGGAATGTTTCTATTGTAGTATCGAATATGTATAATAAGATTCTCAAATATAAGTGGGGTGAATTTTATAATTTAAAAATTTCTTCAGAATAATTAAATTTGATAAAAAACGTTCTTAAATAAGGTTTCATATCTTTATTGAAATCTGTTTCTTTAGGTTTGCATTTAACTTTAAGAAAACTTATTTTAATAAAGTTATACAAACATTCACAAAAACTCTTAAAGAAACATTTTCTTAAACTTTACAACCTTATGAAAAAAACATAAGAATAATTTTCTTAATGGAAACATTCTACCTTAAAGTATATAGAATATTTAATACAATCAGAGTAGCGGAATTATAAAGTATAAGAATGTTATAAATTCTTACTCTAACAAAGATAACATTACTGCGAAATTAAAACAACTTGAAATATAAAACATGTAACAATAAGATTCTTTTAAACAAAAGAGAAGGGTATCCAATAACTTTGGATAAAGGTTCCTTGATTTATTCTTTCAATAAATTCTGTCTTACCCAAACCCAGGTAAGCCCTCAATCCGATGATCTGTATCTGTCTTTCTATCCTCACAAGACCGTGATTTTAAAGGAAATCGGGACCTCTGTCTTCCAAATCCAGAAATCCTCGTTCAGAAAAATTGGAGTCTGCATGATGGAATTCTGAAAAAGTTGTTCAAGCCTGAAAAATTTGTTCACAACATCTACATGAAGCACTGAGAGTTATAAGAGCCTCTCCCTCTAGAAATTAAATCACTATCTCTAATCTCTTTTCCATTCACTATTCATTCTTGTTCTACATTAAATTTCATTTCCCATTGAAATGAACTTGTATTTATGGGAAAAACTTCCCAATGGTCGGCTCCACTCCAACCGTCAGATTTACCTTAAATTTTGGAGGGATCTGGACATATGTCAAACATACAACGGTTAGTTTGTAACAGATTGTATGACATCATTTCAAGTATAAGAAACGATGTTATGTTAAAGATAATATTTATGAATAAGAAAACTGGGAATCTGATAATATTGAAATGATATATTAAACAACTCTATATTTATCAAGAAAATAGATTCTTAAGAAAAAGTAAATCCGATTGTGAAAACGGTATCAAATTTGTACCAGAATAGGAATCATAATTCGGAATGAAATTTGTACCAGATTCAGAATCATAAAACAGAATGACATTTGTACCGGATTCAGAATCATAAAACAGAATGACATTTGTACCAGATTCGAAGTTGTAAAATAGAATGACTTCTATACCAGATTTGAAGTCATAAAATTGAATGACTTTTTTACCAGATTTAGAGTTGTAAAATAGAATGAAAAAACTATAACTATAAATTAATGAGTATTATGTATGTATAACGGAATGAAAAATTATGATCTTAAGAAAAAAACAGAACATTAAAAAATGTTTGTGATTTTCAAAACATACAACCATAAGGAATGGAGAAGTCCTAGGATAACCTTATTTACCCAACAATCTCACCATTTTCGAAAATCACAAAAAAATTTGTTAAAGAAGAATATATTGACATAGATAAACAAGTATGAAAATCTTATCTACCCTTTGAATAAGATTTAGGATGAATATGACTAACTCCCGCTTAGGTTATGTTTCCCATGGATCGTATTATTCATCTTTAGTATCTATTATTCTTTATTAAGAGAATATCTCCCCCTTAGATAAAAATTTCTTCCTAAAAGAAAATTCCCCCTTACTTAGACATTATCCTTTCTTACCAAACTCACCCTTACTAGATTATCCTCCTTTGTATTA
The DNA here is from genome assembly GCA_963277665.1 of Viscum album. Taxonomy (NCBI): domain Eukaryota; kingdom Viridiplantae; phylum Streptophyta; class Magnoliopsida; order Santalales; family Viscaceae; genus Viscum; species Viscum album. Next base: position 131,598,288 of record OY728167.1, on the reverse strand, counting down.
TTCATTAAATTCTTTCTTCAAATAAATTCTCCACCATTGTCATTTTCAGAAAAGTATTAGAGATGTATAATATATACCTTTATGGTTAATTAAGCATACATTCGAAAACAAAATAAAGATATTCAGGAAACATCTTAAGGAAATTTTAGAAATAAGTTTTAGATTAAAACAAAACATCTGAAAAAATATCATTCATCCTTATTTTTCTTGGACAACATTTTCTTTATCACAGCTTTAGGTTTCTTCACTTTTTTATGATCTTCTTGAAGCCTCCTCAACAAGATCTCCTGATCCTCGTTCATCTTTTCAGAGGACATGATCCTTTCTTCCTAAATTTGATTCTATCATCTTGATTCTTAATGAACTCTTCTCAAGTATCCACCTTTTTCACTAATTCGGCTCTAACTTCCTTCTCAATGCTTATAGATTGGGAAACATAATTGATTTGACTAACCTTCTCATAGATTGATGCCTTGAACTTTTTAAACTCAGTTTCATAAGTATTGAAAGTTTCGTTTTTTTAATCAATAAAATCACTGAACTGTCTAAGCTCTTCATTGATGGTCTTGGTGTAGTTAAAGACTTTATTACATGTCACCTTCTGAGCTTTGTGATCAGTCAAAAGATTACTAATGTCTGCTTCTTTCTTGACCACCAGTTCCATGAAAATATTGGCCGATATCAACTTTTGATTCAGGTTTTATTGAATCATTTGACTCCAGGAATCTATATTTGCAAGAACCGGAATGGTGATGACCAACTTTCGTAAAGATATCTTGATGAAGCCATGTTCAACAAATGATGAGGATTAGGAACCTGAAACATCTTTCCCTTTATCATCTCCTCTTGGTGTTAAGGAATCATGTTTCTATATTCTCTTAGAAGTCTTCTGAGGCATTTCCTTTTCAGATGAGTCAACCAAAACATTCATGCCTTTTTTAGGATTCTGAACTGGGGACTGTTCATCATATACTTGGATAACATTAATATCTTCATGTACATCTTCTTCCCCGTAAAACATATGATGTTGATATCCTTATTGTCTTTCTTATTCCTGAATTTATTCCCCTTAACCACCTAGTAGATCAACCTATTCTTTCTCTTCTTCTTCCATTTCAACATCAACTTGTTCTTCATCTTCATCTTCTACTTCTTCCTCAACTTCTTCTTCTACTTCTTCTTCAACTTCTTCTTTAACTTGTTCTTCAGAATAAGATTTTGAAAATGAACTAGAAAGAGTTCCAATATAATCTTCGACATCCCTTAAAACATCATTATTGTCTTCTTGAATAATTTGATCTTCTATTTCTTGAATAGGTTTTGATAAAGATAGAACTTTCTGGGCATTCTAGATTTTTGGAGTGACTATCGGCTTCATATGATGAACTTGAGGTTTGGGTACTTCATGTGATTTCTTTTCTACAGATTTTAGTAAAGGCTGACACACTTGAGCATCCAAGTATTTCTTCTTCAGGATTTTCTCCTTCTTTTCTTTCTCATTATTTTCATCTTGATTAATTTTTAATGCCTTAGCCTCTATATGGTTTAGGCCCAAGGGAGGATCTCCTTCCATTATGGTAGCTTCCACATCTCTCTACTTTGAAACTATTGCATCAGAATAGGCTTTCAGTTTCTTTGCAGGGGGGGTTCTAATACTGGGACATCAGGAACTGGTACTGGAAAGGATGTTTCTTCACGGTTCATTTTCTTGGGTACCGATTTTGAAGATTCCGGAATGTCACCTTTTTTCTGGAAAACCATTTCCTCAAAAATCTCGGATTCCTTTATAAACTCCACCTTCATCATCCATAGAGTTTCATTGCTTAGCAACAAAATCTTGAATGACTTTGAGACTGATCATCATGATACATTCATCTATTGAAGGAATATAACAAAAATCTTGGAGGTAATTGTCGGATAAATAAGAATCTGGGATCTGAGGGTTCCGCCTTTTATTGCCTGTATGGTGAGAAATATGTACTAAACCGAGATGATCTTACTTAAGTTGACAAGAAAATCTAAAAGAAATATATAACATATCTTTAGAGAGTCTTTATATCCCTTTCTTGGAATAAGAACGCCTTGAATCCAGAGAGGTACTATCTTGCGTTTTGTTGTTAAGATTCAATAATATTTGGATTCTTGACATAAATAAGACCATGATTAATCTAAAGCCTTGACTTTTTGAAAAGAACCAATTCATGACGTTTTGGCATGAAGTCGCTTCTAATGGTAGTTGAATTGAGCATAGAATAAGATTGTATCGTTTATCATAATTGTAGTTAAACAATTTCATGCCTTCTTATAAAGAATGTAAAGTCATTCATAACTGAAACAGTGATAAGAAGCCAGATCATGATTTTTCTCCTGGGAGGGTTCATAGAGGTAACTGAAGGCAATCGTAAGTTCTATCACCTTAGAGTTGAGTGAGTCATATTTGAACAAGAAGTTCACGGTGAGTTACTATCTCCTAGAGTTGAGATCATTATTTCAATGGTATTAGATTGATCTATTTCCCTAAAGATTGATACCTATCGGTTCTTGAGAATTCAATGATCTATCTATGATGATTTTGGATACATCAGGTGAAAGAGACAATTGAACAAAGGTTTTGAAGGAAACAGAACATTGGCATAGAGATTATTGGAGAAGGCGCGGTATTCATAAACAAGGAATCCCTTATATAGACAAATCTATGACCTTTCAACTTCTATAATATAATCAAGCGGCTAAAAATAACCAGATATGATCTGACAGTTGATGGGAACTAATGGAAATATGAATTCTTATCTTTTGGATGTAAGTTAAACTAGGAATTAAAATTTTGAAATAATAATAAATTAAAATTAAGATAATAAAATAAAGTGTATGAAAGTGTACCTTTTGGAATACTCTGAGAAATTTATCGGTATTATAAGAATTCTCTTTAGAGTTTTATACTCCGGGATTTTAATTCCAGAAATTTCAACTCAGAAATTTTCGATTCCAAAAATTTTCAATTTTGAAACATTCAATTTTGGTTTTTTAAAAAAACATATAAAAATAGAAATAACGAAAATAAACAATCAAATGTACTCCCCTAAGATAAAGAGTAATTTAATGTTTGGAGATAATATAAACAAGAAGTAGATATGAATTATTATCTTAGAGATATCATTCCTAGATTCTGTTTAATGTATTCAAATCTATCAGAGGGTAATGGCTTTGTAAAAATATTAGCAAGTTGTTCTTGCGTTCTGATGAATTGAAGAATAATATCTCCTTAACATGGGTGATTCTTAAGAAAGTGATGTCATAAATCTATGTGCTTTGCACGAGAGTGATGTGCATGTTTTTTACTAAAGGAAATGGTACTTGTGTTATCACACATTATTTGAGTCTTTGTAAAACTCATACCATAGTCTGTGAGTCTGTGTTTCATCCACAACACTTGAGCACAACAACTTCCAGCTGCTACATATTCTGCTTCAACAGTAGAAAGTGCTACAGACTGTTGTTTCATGCAAGAACTAGAGACTAAATAATATCTAAAGAAATAACATGTTTTGGGTGTACCCTTTCTATCCATTTTACAACCATCAAAGTCATCAACCGAAAAACTTTTACGTTCAAAAGAATTTCTAGAGGAATAAAATAGTCCCAAATCTAAAGTTCCCTTTAAAAACCTAAAAAAATAATTTATATCCTTTAAATGAGATTCATTAGTATTTGCTTGGAATATTTCACATAAGAATACTGAGAACATTATGTTAGGTTGACTTGATGTTAAGTAAAGTCAACTTCCTATCATCCCTCTATAAGATGTTTGATCCACATGTTTCCCAACTTCATCAATATCTATAATATTAGAGGTTCCGGTAGTAGTACATATATTATTAGTGATATCAAACCCAAACTTATTAAAAAGATATTTAATATACTTATGTTGAGATATTTAATTTCCCTATGGTTTTTGAGAAAGTTTAAAACTAAGAAAAAAATTTATCTCACCCCTGTTACTCATCTCAAAATCAGATTTCAATAAGATTTGCCAAGGAATCATATAAAGATTGTTGAGTTTATCCAAAGATGATTTCAATAAAATTGATTTGAACAATCAAAGAATCTTTATTATTTCTCTTAATAAAAAGGGTTGGATCCATACTTCCCCTAACAAAGTTATTTTGAAGCAAAAATCCTGAAAGTATATCATACCATGCTCTAGGGGCTTATTGATGTCCATATAAAGCTTTGGTATGTTTATAAACATGATTAGGATATTTTTTATCATCGATGTCAGAGGGTTGATCTACATAGACTTCCTCATGTACATAACTGTTATGAAAAGAACACTTGACATCTATTTAATAATGTTTAAAATTAAATAACGCTACCAAGGATATATGAATATGAATAGATTCATGCCTTAATACAGGAGAATAGGTTTCTTCATAGTCTATGCCTTCTTGTTGTTTATAGCCTTTCACAACTAATATTGATTTATTTCTAACAATAACTCCATTTTCATCGCATTTGATTCTAAAAATACATTTTACTCCAATAACAGAAGTTTCCTTAGGTTTTTAAAATGAGGTCCAATCTTGATTCTTTATGTATTCATTGAGTTCATATTGCATAGTTGTTATCCAATCTTCGTCACTCAAGGCTTCTTCCAGAGTCTTCGGTTCAAATTGGGAGAGAAATGCAACATGTTCAACTTCATTCCTTAAGGAACTTCTATTTCATACTGGTTGATTAACATTTAAAATGATGTTATCATTGGGATGATTCCTAGGTAACAAATGACTTGGATTTGGAAAAACAAGTTCATCAAAAATGGGTAGAAAATCATCAGGTGTAAATGTTTCAGAAATATTTTCTTGAACATTATCCTTAACTGAAGGATCTTCTATCAAAAGTTGGTGATCAGTTTTAGAAAATATATCAGGAAACGATTTACGTTGTTTGAAAATAAAAGGATCGTTTTCATCAAAATTAACATGTATTGATTCTTCCACAGTTCAAGCATTTTTGTTAAATACTCTGTATGCCATAGAGTTAGTAGAGTATCCTAGGAAAATTACTTCATTGGATTTGGGTGAAAACTTGTGTAAGTTATCTTTTGTATTCAAGATAAATACTTTTCCACCAAAAACTTTTAATTAAGAAAATTTTGGTCTTCGGCTAGTCCATAACTCATAAGGTCTTTTATTATGAAAAGGTCTTATTAAAACCTGATTTATAGTATAACAAGCAGTAATTACAGCTTCAACCCAAAAATATTTAGCAATAGAATATTCACTCAGCATGGTTCATGTAATCTCTTGAAGAACATGATTTCTTCTTTTGATAACACCATTTTGTTGAGGATTTCTGGGAGTTGAAAAGTTGTGAGTAATACCTTTTTTAATACAAAAAGTTTAAAAATCAGAATTTTCAAATTCTCCCCCACGATCCCTATGAATAGTTATAATTGGTATATTTCTCTCTATTTTAAATTGAGATCTAATGTTTTTAAAAAACTAAAAATCATTAGACTTATTTCTAAGAAAATATACCCAAGTAAATATAGTGTAGTCATCAACTAGGAAAAACACATATTATTTTCCTCCAATACTTCCAGATTGTGTTGGTCCAAATAAGTCCATGTGCACTAACTGTAATTAATTAGAAGTTGTGACTTCACTAATAGATTTAAAGCTAGATTTATGTTTCATTTCATATTGACAAGGATCACCTACTTTTGAAGAAGAAAACCTAAGTTCTGGTAGATCCTGAAAAAGATCTTTCTTAGAAAGATTACTAAGATTCCTTAAGTTACAGTGTCCTGGTATTCTATTCCAAATCAATTATTCTTCCGTCAAATGCACTAAGGCAAGGTATATGTTGACTTATATGGTCTTCTAGGTTTACGGTATAGACATTCTCATTTTGAAGGGTAGATAGTATAAACTCATCCTTGGAATTGTGTACTAAACATTTATTATTTCTAAAATTCAAAACGTAACCTTAATCACATAATTGGTTTATGTTAATGAGATTATGTTGAAGTACATTAATAAAAAAACATTTGAAATAATATCTTTACCAAGAAGAATAATGTTTCCTATACCAACAATTTCTCCTTGAGAGTTATCTCCAAATGTTACTTTTCCAGCTTTAGTCTTTAAAATATTTTTGAAATTGTCTTTGTTACCAGTCATGTGCCAGGAACATCCATTATCCATGTACCATGGGTTGGTGTTACTTCGTTAGTTATCCTAAAAAATAAAGAGTTCGGTTTTCAGAATCCAAACTTTCTTGGATACAATATTATTAGATAATAAAAACTTGGGTATCCATATTTGTTTAAAAAAATAAGCTTTATGAAACCAAAGGGATTGAACTTTATTTAAAGATAATTTTTTCTTCCAATGCCCACCACTATGACATTTAGTACAAAAATAGGCACTTTAAGGAATAAAGTAATTGTTTCTAAAAATTGGGTTTTTATGAGAATAACCAAAACCCTGATTATTACTATGATATTGGATATGAGAATACATGTTGTCAAAATTTTCCTTACCAGAAGAAAAATTTTAAAGAAGTTTCTTCAAGGAAATATTTTCGGATTTTAGTCTCCGGACTAAATTCTTATCCTCATGAATAATATATTTAGAGTTATGTTTATCCTCTAGAACATCTTTTTTATAAAAAAAATTATTTTTAAGATCCTTTTAATGTTTATCCTTCTTAGAATTAACTTCCTCATGTTTCTTAGAATGATTTTCTAAAACATTATTTTTCAAGTCAAGATATTTGGTAAGATCAGAAATTTCATTCATGAAAATAAATTTTCTAGATTTTTCTTTTTCATGTTTCTTAGAAACATTACAATTTCTATTTTCATGAAACATAGAAAATCTAGAAACTTCCTCATAGGAAGGTAAATCATTATCATTATCTGATGAAGAAGATTATTCATCTGAAGAAAAACCTTTATCCAGAAAATTTTCACTCAAAAACATATTGGTTAAGTATTCAGTAGTTCATACCGTATCCATAAGACAATGATTTTGAGTTGGAGATCTGGATATTAGGCCAACATTTTTTTCTCAGATGATTCATATTCTGAAGAATCATCAGAAGAATATCCACCACTGGCACTCCAAGTGCCATTGGATTTTAAGACTTTCTTTTGCTTTTATCTTTAGAACTTCTTTTTTTTTCTCACAGAATTCATGTCTTTCTTGTATCTTTTCTTAAGCATGGGACAATTAGGTCTAATATGACCAGTTCTTCTACATTCATAGCATGTCACTTCTCCATATTTCTTATCTTTTCCATATTTATTCTTGTATCTATATTGAAAGTTCTTCGGTCCAAAAATATTTATCATCCTTCAAGAAATATTTTCTAACTCATTTTCTAAAGCATCACTTTTACTAGATTTAGATTGATTATCAACCTTATTATATATAGATCATGTAATTATCTCAGGAGTCTTGAATTTCATATGATTTGAAGTAGTTGTAAGAGAAACAGCTCCATTACTGTTCTTCTTCTTAGTATTATCACCAACTCTCTTCATTCTGGTTTCATGTTGAAGGAGAGTTCCAAACAATTCATTCAGAGAAATCTGAGTAACTTTCCTATTTACATCTATAGATGTTCTATTTGATTTGAATTCATTAGGCATGATGTCTATAATCTTTTCTACTATAATCTCATCATATAAACCTTTATCTCACAAGGATTTTAATCAGTTGACAATAGTCATGAATCTTTTTTGTACCTTACAAATGGGTTCTCCATAAGGGAAGCAGAAAACATGATACTCAGCTCTTAGCGTAGCTATTCTAGTTTTAATGACTATGGAAGTTCCCAAGCGAGTTATTTCATGCTTCTTTTAAATACTATTTGAAACATCACAATATGAATTTGGGTTGTATATATTTCTACTAATGGAACAATCCAATGTATTATGTACCTTAATGTCTAGTTGGTATTCCACCTTTTAGGTATTAGTAATGGTTCTTGGTTCCTTATCTGGAATCCGATAATCTCTAGTTAACATAATATAGTTGTCTACACCAGTGTTTAAAAAAAATGTATCCATTCTGTCTCTCCAGAACTCATAGTCATTTCCATCAATGATCAGCGGTCTATTAGGATTGACATTATCAATAGATCCAAAATGGATGCCTACCATACTAATTTGTTCCCCATAATGATTCTTAGAAGTAAAAGTTTACAAACAAAGAAAAAAATTATTATAAGTTATGGAAAATAAAACTTCAGAAAGAAAACATATATGTGGATATATGTATTTCAGATACCTTCCTCCGATACCAATTGTAGGACCGAATATGTATAATGTGATTCTCAAATACAAGAGGGTGGGGTGTGGGGTGAATTGTATACTTTAAAAATTCCATTGGAACGTTTAATGTTGATGAAAAACATTCTTATGGAAGTTTTCTTAACCATAAGGAAATATTTTTCTTAAGGTTAGATTTTAACTTTAAGAAAAATTATTTTAACAAAGTTAAACATACATTCACAAAACCTTTTAAAGAAACCATTTATTATACTTTACAACATTACAATAAAAACATAAGAAATATTTTCTTTAAGGAATGATTCTAATTTAAAGCATATAGAATGATTAATACAATCAGAGTAGTGGAATTAGAGAGTATAAGAAAGTTATACTTTCTATCTTTAACAAAGTTAAGATTATAGTTGAGTTAAAACAACATGAAATATAAAACAAGTAATAATAAGATTTTTTTAACCCAGGGAGAAGGGTATCCAACAACCTTGGATAAAGTTTCCTTGATTTACACTTTCAATACAGTTTTTCTTACCCAAAACTAGGTAAGCACTCAATACAAAGATCAGTATCTGTCTTGCTATCCCCACAAGCCCTCGATTTATAAGTTAATCAGAACAAATGTCTTCCAAATTCAGAAGACCTCGATCAACATGATCGGAGTCTGCACAAATCAAGTATGAACAAGTTGTTCATGCCCAGACAAGTTGTTCACAAAATCCGCATGAAGCACTGAGAGTTATAAGATCCTCCCTCTAGAAATCACTTCACAAAATTTGATTGCTTTTTCCATTCACTATTAATTCCTATAATATATTAATGTTCTTTTCTCATTCATATAAACTTGTATTTATTGGAAAAACATCTCAATGGTCAGCTCTAATCTAGTGGTCATATTTTCCTTAAATTTCAGAGGGACCTGGACATGTGTCAAACACACAATGGTTAGTTTGTAACAGATTGTACGACATCATTCCATGTATAAGAAACGATGCTATCTTAAAGATAATAATTATGTTTAAGAAAACATGGAATTCGATAATATTGAAATGATACATTAAACAACTCTAACATTATCAAGAAAATGGATTCTTAACAAAAATTAAATCAGATTGTGAAAATGCTATCACATTTGTACGTGAATCAGAATCATAAATCGAAATGAAATTTGTACTAGTTTTGGAATCATAAAACATAATGATATTTTTACAAGATTCGGAATCATAAAACAGAATGACATTTGTACTGGATTTAGAGTCGTAAAACAGAATGACTTCTGTACCGGATTCAGAGTCGCAAAATATAATGACTTCTGCACCGGATTCAGAGTTGTAAAACAGAATGACAAAACTGTAAGTATAATTGAAAGAGTATTCTGTAAGTATAATGGAATGAAAATTTTGGATCTTGAGAAAAAAAATAGAACATAATTTTTTTTTGTGATTTTCAAAACATAAAACCATAATGAATGGAGATGTCATAGGATAACCTTATTGATTCGACATTTTAATATAATAAATTTGATATATTTTAATAACTATGTTAATTTAACCATAACCTATAAAATATAGATCAAATAAAAATGATTTTTTTTAGGATCTATGGATGTGTGGGATAAAATTGTTTCTTCTACACTAAAATATATTTCCTCCATCTTTGGTCCTAAAAAAATCCATCAATATGGAAGATCATTCTATATGACTGTGTGGACCCACATCACTTAATATTGAATAACATGTTTACTGATCCAGAATTAGGGTTATTCCAATTGTATTTGAATGGGGACCTTGACTGTTGAAGATAATGATGATTATCTTTCATCAAATAGGCCCTTGGATGCTTAACGTTTGGGGTCAAAATAGGAAACATCATCCAGGAAAAAATCTTGAAATTTATGGGCCATATCTCATACAACACATTGAAGATCAATATGAAATTTTGGGGTGAAACGTAAAAGATATTTTGGAATATCAGTGAAGTAGACACCTTTCCAAAATTATTCCGTTAAATTAACCTAAAATGATCAATATTTTGGTGGAAATAATCTCTAGGGGATCTTAAGGGGATATTTAGAATATAATAAATTTTAAGACTAGAGGATGGAGAATTAAGTGGTGCTACAAAAATATAGAAACATTATTATTAAAAACATAATAAAACTTCATTATTTAATTTTTTTAGAAGGAATTCGCTACGAATACATGTCGCGAAGTTTCTATATGATGTGAAATGAAACTACACATCGTGAATCCAGATGAGACATCATAAAATAATTCATAGTTAAAAATATATGAATTATACTTGCACAGATTCCAAAATCACATAGGAAACTTCAGATCAGGACTACACAACACGTAAACACATTACACATTGGGAAATGTTTTGAGAAGAACCTAAACATATAATATAAATAGAGGATATTCCTTCTACTATGAGGGGGGCGTCTAGAAAAGAAGGAAACTATGAACATCGACTACTACGTTTGGATTTTTTTTCTTTCATTTATTTTAATTTTATTTTCCTTACCATGTAACACATTCACATTTTTATAAAAGTGCTTCTCTTTTCTTCTTCCACCCCATTCCTCTCCAAAATTTCACTATTCATATCTTCCATCTTCCAACATGATCTCTTTTCATATTTCAATGTCAATATACTAACCTAATGCTCAGCCCTGGGGGAGGTTTCGCGGAGTTATTTGTTATTGATCTTCAATTAAACTTCTTTTTATTCTATTCACAGTGGATACAAGAGTATTCCACTTGTTTGGAGATCATCCACCACAAAATTATTTTCAATTCCATTTAATTTCATTGATTCATTAATTTTCTGTCACTTATCTCTGAAGAACCCTTCATATAGTGAATTTGGGGTCTCTTTATGGGATGAAATTTCATAGAGTTTAGTCGGGTCTTTTATAAATCACATTATCGGTTGAGGTTTTATCCTATTTGACTATTGAAGGAGGTGTGATTTGGTGTTCCAAACGCATTATAAAATCAGATAGTCAATAAATCAAAGAAAGGAAATTTAAAAATGGGATTTCATTAAATAAATTATCAAATTGAGTTTTCACAACAATAAAATAATGAAAGAACCCACATTATCAAAAATTGGACCAAGGACTTTTTTAATTCTCTATACATCTACATATGAATTTATATATCAATTATTCATTTCATTATCAATTTTTTCTTGAAACCCCAAACTCTATTACTATCATAGATAATAAAAACCCCAAAATAATTAGAATAGGTAAACTAGAATAAGTGATTGAACTGACTGTGACACTCTCTAAGTGAGATGACCCTGGTCAGCCACTATGCTACATTAGGAAAATAAATTTTCTTTTCTACGCCTATTCACTAGAATGCATCAATACTTTAATCCTCCCAATTCACCAGATAGAGGCCATGATTCCATACATGAGAGGTAGCTTTTTTATTTCAATGAGAAAGTGGCGTCATGTCCAAAAGTACATCAAATATCGGAATATCACCCCATAATCCTATACAAACCATGCATGGGAAATACAAAAAGACCCTAATCGAATGAAGTATCGAGAAGTTATCCCTATGGACACCATTGTATGTCAACATTTCATGTTTCACAGAACCCAAATGAATTTTCTGAAGCTGACCCACATTCATCACTTTGATGTCAAAAATGTACCCTACGTTCGATGGCCAAATGGGATTGGATCAACTACCTCTATCTCTAGGTTCTCATCAGAGAAGCAATCCCCAATAAGGATTCTGTGTCTGCCCAATCAGACATCATTGTTCCCCCAAAACCAATCTTCCTGTATGAACCATCTCCTCCCACTGATTCCCTAACCTAAAATGATCAAGTGGATTTGGAAGACACTTCTACTAAATTTGAATATAATTTCACCACCACTGAGAATGATTTTTTTAGGTGCACCCTAGTAATTACATAGACATGACCAACACTGATTGGTGCATCCAATCTTTTGAGGAGTTGTAGTTGTATTTTTCCTTCATGAAGCAATATCATGATGTATTTTACAGGATTGATGATTAGATATTGGGACTAGACCCTTATGTCTCTATCCACCATCTTCTTCATTCCAGTGAGTCATCATAGGCTTAGGTAGCCTCTCACAAAAATACACCCTTCTCATGTTTCCATGGTCAAGAACTATGTTGATAATAATATCAAATCCAAAATCAATAGGGATTTTCAATACCCCAAGTGTATTACTTGCATCTTTCTAGTTATAATGAATAATGGACAAAGAAGTGTTTGTATCCACATTCGTGATTTCAACCACCACTGTTCAAATGATGATTTTCCCCTACCAATGACTGATCTATTTATTGATTCCACAATTGGGTTCTAGGATCTCTCCTCAACATATTGATATTTTCGGTACAATCAAATCCGGATGGACCCCAATGATGGTGAGTTGACAAAATTCAGATCACAACAAGGATCATTTTTTATACCAGGTTATTCCATTAAATCTGAATGATGTGGTGGTCACTTATCATGAATCCACACACCACATCATTAAACCGATCCTCAGGAATCTAGTTGAATGCTACATGGAAGAGTTGGTGGTAAAATCTTATAGTTGTCAGTACCAACTCAGAGTTCTTGATAAACTTTTTAGCAACCTCTTCTCTCGAAATTTGAGGATGAACCACTTGAAGTGTGCCTTCGGGGTTACCTATAAGAAGATTCACATCTTTGTTGTTTGAAAAAATAGAATAGTTATTTATTAGGAGATGTTGAAAGTCATCATACATATTCCTCCTTTGAGAAACATTTATGAGCTTTGATTACCTCAAGGACATTTAGCCGACAAAATCCGATTCATCATAAATATGGTTGGAAACTGTAATACCTTTTCTAGGATCATGATGAAAGGTACCATTTACTCGTGGAATGAAGACTGTTAGGATTCCATTGAGAAAATTTATTAGTGTATGATAAGAAATCTTATTATGATTCTTCTCATATATGGGAAGCCTTTTGTCCCCTACATGACCACAAAGGAATGATCCCTCGATTCCCTTATCTACTAGAAGAATAATAAATGTATAGAGAATAGTTTATACTATCTTTGACACATGTTCCTCTACATAGATATATGATATTCTCCTATCAAGGATATATACCTCACATTGGTTTTTAAGGTGAAGAAGTTGTGGAATTATTTACAGCACCATGTGATACAACTAGTGTCCAAAGTTTACCTGCTGATGTATATCATAGATCGTCGTTATTGACAAGTCAGCTAGAACACTGGGCAGTGATCCTATTTCTGCTCGACAACATGTTCATTATACATAAATATATAAAATTATAGGATGTTTTCAACTTTATGACACCACATATAGCTCATAATTATTTTCCTCTAGATGTAGATTTCCCAAATGAGGATATCTTATTTGTGGATCAGGATATTCCTTGTTGGAATATGCACATTGATTGTGCCTCTTGAATCTCATCCGATAAGAATCCAAATGATCCCAAGCTCAATAGAGAATTCATGGGGATCTTCTTCATCACTCTTTCATTGGTTGTTCATCCCTACACGTTATTATTTTTAGAAGGCTACACTAATAACGAGGAAGAGTATTAGTCTATCATCATTGGTCTCGTGTTGGCCCTCGTGATTGATGTTACATTCTTGAACATAAATGGAGACTCACAATTATTAAAAAATAAAGATAAATGGTGACCATATTTTCATATTTCGGGGCTCATTTCCCTAATTGATCACACACACCTGCTAATAGCCCAGTTCCCTTCATAAAGAGATGTGACTGATGTTCCATGGTTGGATAATGGTAGAGCTCACACCTTTTCTAGTCTAGCTTCCTCTTTTTCATAACCTAATCAGGATGAACTATTAATTTATGTGGCGCACAAAATATTCATCGCTCTCATCATCCATGATGATGAATACATCCTAAAGGAAGTACTCATGATAGTTGGTTCATCTATGTCAGGACCCCCCCCCCCCCACGATAGAGGAAACCTTTGATTGGAATAATAATTTTTCATATAAAACTAATTACATTAGGTATATCCATTATGGTTTCTAACGATATGAAATAGATGAATTTGAACAAATATTCCAGTGCCCAGTGTAGTTCACCCTCCAGAGTGGGACTAACCTCAACCAGACTCTCCTCAGACATGGATTTGATGGAAGTATCCTCTCATGAATCTAAGGTGATGAGAGTCACATGGTTATTCCCGAAGTTCATGGTGGATTAGGTGGCTCCCATTAGATAGTATTGAAGATCTCTCACAATATCAGGGGGATGACATATTTCTATCCCACCATGTTCCATGATTGCATCGATTATTCAAAGAGGTGTCATGCATGTAAGATCCTTTCCAAATTGCATTGACCACCAATGTTCCTCTATTCCACCATGTATTATTGTCCATTTGAGGCATGAGGAATCAATTTTGTGGGTCCCTACTCACCTACCAAATCTCTCTAGTGTAGGTTCATTGTAATCATGATGGTTTTCTTGTCCATGTCGGTAGAATAGATTCCTCTGAAAGACACAAAGGCCGAATTAGTGATCAAATTCATGACCTCCAACATCATTCATCGATTTGGGGTCCCTCACTAAATTCTCATAGATAAATGCACTAAATTTAGAGCTGGTGAAAAGAAAAGGGTGTAAGACATGTTCCCAATCCCATCCAACCATACTTCCCACATCCATGAACAATATAATGGATATATTGAGGCATTTAATAAGATTCTCTCTAGAATTTTCTAGAATATAGTGTGATATAACAAGAAGGTTGGGCCATTAAAACTCCTAAATGGGTTCTGGGACTATTGGAAGATGACTCAAAATTCCACATATGTGACTCTATATTATATAGTGTATGGAATAGAGGTCGTGCTTCCCATTGAGATTCGGTTTCCATCACTTCGAACTGTTATCCATGACTATAAGGTACAAAAAATAATGGCATATTCCCATCACGATGGGCCTAAATACCTCAAAATAAATAGGCTCTAGGCATTTCACAATCCAAAGAGGCACTAAAAGAATATGGAAACAGTGTTCATAAATAAATTTCACCTCCAGTGTTTTCTAATTTTTGATACTTTACTGGACATTAGAATGCTAATGATACATTGTGAGAAGCCACCAATGTTGGAACCGAAGTTGGTAGTACCTTATATCATTCAAAAAATTTATTCCAAAAGTACAAAATCATTAATCACTATGGATAGAGAAAACATTAATCCTCCTACAAATTCCAATTTTCTCAGGAATTACATCGTGTGAGGAGCAACCAACATCCTAGCCCTATGATGATTAACTGCATAGAGCCGGAATCATAGTTTCATGATGTTAAATTTCATAAAATAATTCATCCATATCGTACGATTTTAAACAATGTTACTACATCCTAGGCGCATGACATTAAAGCATGAACTAGGTCCAAACTCTATGACATTAAATAAGGGACATATGGTCCATACAACATGATCGTAATGTATTTTAAAAATATAAAATATCCATGACCTTAAACTTGGAATCCTAGCCCAATAATCATGATATCAACCTATATATAGGTTTTCTTCAAGATTCTTCATGAGTTGGAAGGCCTCCCACACCCTCATTCACATTGGGCCTGTAACTCCTACACCCTACGTGCATTCCTATGAACTAAGTCCCCTCTCTGGTATAAAATCCATGACTATAAACTAAGATCCTATAGTCCTATTCATATGACTCAAGTCCATATTAGAATCCTACATGGAATATAATGTGTGTCTCTAGACCCCCTAGGCCCTCATTCAAATCAGGTTTGTAAATTTTTCACACTATATATACCCATTTGAGATGACCACTTTCATTGGTCCAAACTCTATGAACTTAAACTAAGATCCCTTATGGTGTCAACTATATGAAATTAGTCAAAGAGACTAATGTCTAGGAAATAGGGCCTTATACTATTTAAAACCAGTCTAGGTATCATGGACATAAATTGTATTCATGATTCTCTATATACTGTGTTGTGTGGTGATAGGCCTCTTTGACTGCATTAACATTGGGTTTTTCATAACAAAAAACTACACATATCTTTTTGAGTCACTCCCCCTTCTATATAGTCTATAATACCTGACCTTAAACTAAGATCCAATGGTCCGAGAGACACAACCTTAAAATATTTGTAGTAGGTCCAAGAACTATAACCTTAATCAATTTTTAGGCTATTTAGTCAATGTTATATGATTTTAAATTGAAAAGCCAAACATCCGGAATACATGAAATTACTTTATGATTCTATACCAACCAAAAAATGGATGCCTCTTACGTAAGATATGATGTTCAACCCATTTTAAATCAGTATGCCTCCTACAATATTTTTGGGTTGGTTAATAAATGTTACCTCATACCATAAACATGGGATGCCTCATTATAACCATGGGAAGCCTAGTTTTTTTATTAGAGAGGATCACGCCCACTACCATTAGTCTTCTTCCATGCCTTGCTATATTACTACATGTGGATTGATTCCAATAATCATGGGATACATAGAGATGATTCCAATTCTCATTATTGTGCCCAACCACTAACTCATTAATCATTTGGACATTTGACATGTGTTACGGTCCAGGTATTATAACCTTGTAACATATACAGCTTGCCTAAAGGTATGTATCTAATATGTGTTCCTTATGTTCATCATTCATGTCATCTTTTTCCTATTTCCTGCTATATTTAAACCCTTTGAGTAAAAATGTTCCCTATATTCAAAGAAACATGATCACAAAAGATCTTCCATGTTCCAGTTTGTACAAACATAATCTATGTTTATCATCTTTTAGAAATATATGCAGCATAAATACCATCATTATGGGATATATAGTGATGTATGTACATCCCCTATTTGATTCCATCCTCAAAATTCATTAAATACCTTGGACCTTTGGCCCCATTATGGTCCATTCATTATGACCATATACGGTGTGCATGTCATCCATGTGATTCTATGTGTGGTTTTGGAGCCCCATGATCCTCATTCATGTGAGGTTTTCAACTCTGCCATAATAACTATACCCACTTGATTCTCTCCACTAGTACATGAAATATTAAGATAAACCATTTCCAATACTCGAGTTTGAATCCAATTTTTTGATACTCCCCATTGGCATGATCAAATTCATTGTGGTGTGGAACCTAGAGTGTGGAATCCTACACAAACTTTTTGTCACTCCTTCTCCACCATTCAAAACATTACTAGTTTGGATTTCCATCATGTTTAAAATCAAAAAGGTCCCCCTAATGGTGATGGTGTCTTTCCAAGGATAACATCCCATCTAGGTCAGTGCCATGATGTATTTTCAGAAACAAACACAGATCATATGTTTTGAACATGGTCAAAATACGATCTTACATTTCTCCCCCCATTCCTGACTGGTGAGGTTGAGGTCCCTATGATATGAACATGGTCATTAGTCTATCCCTACCTATAATTATCCCAATATCAAGATCTCATAATTCTTGTCTTAACTCCTTTCCACTTACCTATATCTTAGTGGAATTACAACACCCTTTCTGTCACCCCTCTGTGAATCTATCCGTGTTGATCAGGCAGGTCAACACCATTGTAAAATTTTCAATCCAATATCATATATCCCCTAATGTGTGCTTCTACATGTAAATAAACCATATTACCATTTATTTTTCCCATATTGATCAAGAATCACAGGGGATTATGAGTTCTTGTAGGGTGTATACCAATGTGGTCATGTTACACAAAGGATCCCATTATCTAAACCCTATGACCATAAAATATGAGAACATGTTAAAGAAGCGGGACATAAAACTATGTGTGAATACACATAACAATGCATGGTATGGAACTAGGCCTCCCCGATACCCAATCATGTCAGGTTATAGTTGGTGTTCCATGTACATATTTTTCAGGATACTTCCCCCATCATCCTCATTGTATGATATGAAACTGAAAGTAATCTTTAGAGGTCCTCTTCTATAGTGTCAGTCATATACCGCATCATTCATAATTTTAGATGTCACTCGACATATGATATGATACGCCCCAAGAATTGTAGTTTTACCTATTTTTGGAAAAATATACCTACACCAATGTGTTCTATTCTATGGCGGATTATGTTCATGAATGTTGAAATCCAATTGAACCTTTCATCACAAAATTTACACAATTTTCATGCCCTATATTTGGATCCTCATCACCCCCATGTCTTAAGGGACACCCTAACAACATGGTGTCTTTATTAGGATCACCTACCATCCTAGAAATACTCCCAAGAAGACTTTGTATGACATTCAGGGACATGTTTAGTGTTTCAAACATAGTCAGTGGTCAACCCTATTTTGTTTGTCTACATTCTCGGATAACTATACAGATGTTTTGTTTTGAATATTTTCATCAGTTATCATTTATTTACATACCACAATCATTGTGTTCTATATTTTCGGCATCAGGATTCACAAATATTTATTACCCCTTCTTCTGGTATAATTCAATTCCCCCAGCGTTGGCCCGTTTTTTCACTTGTGTGCGTAGGAAAAATAAAGGTTGCTATTCCAATAGCCTAATTCTCCAAACACAACGTCTCTCATCCTAACAATTCAAGGTGTTCAGTCAACAATACCATACCCTTTGATCTTTATGATTGATAAAAACTATCATCTGAATAGAAATCACATGGTTAGGCCTTGTTTCTCACACTGGGAGTGTCTCATGTTAGCATTGGGATTGGGTGTTTGATGTCTCAAAATCATGATCTAGGTAAGAAAATTAAGGAAATAAATTGTTCAAGCATGAATATTAATCAATGTAGAGTTTCATAGGGTCATCCTCATGATAGAATCTCATCTTTACCAAATTTGAATCTATAGATCCACCTCAATAATTGAGCACTTGAGATTGGCCAGCCTTTTGTTGGGGGCCTCCTTGATTGGATGTTGTGCCACTAGGTCTTCATTATCCTTCTCATCCATAGAGTGAATGTATTAAACCCTCATCCACTACCATCTGTTCTCATCTTGACACTCATCAACTACGTTCTTTTCTACTTCCTAACCTTCCTCTACTACTTCCAATTGAGCCCTTATACTATTAATGATCTCATCCTGGGTAGTAGCGACTATTACACAATCCTTTACAAACCCATCCAGGTGGTAAATTTCTTGATCATCACTAAAAATTGCTTGGGATCCATCAAATTTTTTCTTCTTCTAGTACAGATCAGGATCATTCCATTCCAAACATTCCCAATCATTGATGATGTCCTAGTAAAACACATGAAGAGTGATGTAATTCAACCCATTGGTCCCTAGAATGACTAACGATTAGCAGAGAGATACCACCTATTGTGGTAGTTCAACTGTTTAGACACGAGTAATGATGTTCAAGACATTACTCCATGACTTATGAGTGACATCCTAGTTATTCTCCGAATCATGTGAGAAATAATCTTCAATGTCATGGGTCTATGCAGGCTTGTACAGAGAAAGGACCGCTAGTATAGTAACTGCCTTGTGTTCTCGGTGAATTTCTTATGGTGTAAGATGTTGTATAACTGTCTCTACAAGTTACTCCATAACAACATATCCACCTATGGAAGAATCCTCTATTGCACCATGTGGTATCACGTAGGTGGACCCAATCCTCCAAAATTTCATAGTTATCCCTACTAGTGGTGGAACCTCACCTTTAGATCACGTAGCCACTACTAGACGTAATTTTTGAGTAGGCTCACCCAACATAGATTCCCATGTCACCTTATCTCATGACGCCATCACCACATCCACAATTACATCTTCCACTATAGAATCCTCCTCCGATGGAAGCTCTATGATTAGCTCAAACACCATAGATCAGTCATCCAGCCCTGGTTTGGGCCCTCTCTAAACCCCATCAATTGAAGGTATATTATTAGTTGACCCTTGCTATGGGGTCTTTGTAGTTGGCCTAACCACCATGATCAATTCAGCCATCTCCACTGGGAGAGTAGCATATTTTATCCTCAAATCATCCTCAATAATAACTAATGAGAGTATTGGCACTGGTAGTTGAGTCTAAAGCAGTATTCAAAACACCATTCAAAAATATGTTAGTTAATAATGGGAAGGAAAGGAGAGGGAAAAATATGTAGAGGATGTAGGGTCTTATATAAACTATATACTCCAATAAAGAGTTTCTAATGTTTCACAGGTATCCCCCTAGGTTAGGTTCCATCCACATACACTTACCTAGTTGTGGGAAATGATGGTTGACTACCTACATCTTTATCCTCAATAAGGGACCCTGAATTTTCTCATTCATTGGTTGTGGTCCCCTCTCCATTATTTCTATGTCCATATTTTTAGTCCCTATCCACCATGCTTTATTCTGATGCAAGTGGAATGATGAGAAAAAAATATTTCTAAGGAATGGGTTATATTCGTGTTATATGAGATAGAGATATTTACCTAATAGACATAAACACTTCTTGCCATATAATATTATCATTAAGATTAATAGGCCCAAGACATGCATGAATCAATAGGAAAATGAGCATAAAAAGCCTGTTCATTTGTGGAAAATTGAGGGGGAGAGGTCTTGCCTAGCAACTCTTTTTACTGGTTAGTCAATAGAAATGCAGTGACACGGGAATATACCATGTCTACCAGATATGCCTTGTATCACATCCCCTCATCCCAATATAATAGGAAAACAGACATAGAATTACCAATACTACCAAGAAACATGTTTTTCCTGTTGAGATACATCAACATTTTTTTAGGGTTGGTGAACTGCATGAAAGCATCCTAATTGTCCCAAGCTTCATGATAAGTAGTGTTACTGGGTATTTCCATGTAGAACAATAACTTTTCAAGATCATGGATGAATTCCATAGGGCCCTCCCTAAATGGATACATTTAATATCCGGTTTTCTTGTTGAAGTATTTTGGGCATGATACTATCTCTCCACTCCTTTTTCCCATTTCCTATCTGGCCCCATGAACTATTCGACTAGATTCTATTTTCCTACCCCCTAGACTTTATCTTCCTTCACTACACCCTTTGAACCCCATTTGGCTTTGACCGCATAGTTGAGGGACAACCCATTCATTATCATGGGTGGCCCATTGTCTCAGAAAAATTCTGGGTTATTATCCCGTTCAACTCTTCTCATAATGATGAGTAAGCCGATAGGAAACAATTGATGGTGGAATCTCATTAATAATATTTCTATCCTAGGTTGTGAACTTGAATCGATGTTTCCTCATCACCGATGGTTGAAACTCCAGATGCACATACGAGTACACCATTACTATCAATCACTTAAGATAAATGAATTTCGTGTAAAATGATGTCGATTTTATGTCTTATAGACTGCCTCATATTCAACTCTTTGTACCAGTACCCCACCTCAGATGGAAATATGGTGCGGTCACTATTCCAAGGTCCTTATTTTTTCATCAGTCATCATTCCCATCGGTAGGAGGAAATGATAAAATATAATGTGATATGCTATACTAACCTTATTCGACACTTCTTTCAAACCCAAAATGGATTGGTTATTTACCATGATATTTTGAATCATCGACCAATATTTTACTGTGGGAGGGGAAATGGTGATAAATTACAAATAACCCCCAATGAGTTTGACTTACTAACTATATAGATACTGAAAAGCCCCACAAACACAAAAACTTTAGACATTTACTTATATGCTGATGTACCTTTTATAACATTGAATGTACTAGGCCAGATAGGTTGAAAAGGTGCCTCGTCACCAACATCACCATCATTGTGAAGGTGGTTGGTCGTACAACTATGTGTGCATCCCTCATGGGGAGAATCCATCCACAAATGAGTGTTATTATGGGCCCCTCTAGCCTTATTATGGGATGCACATTTTTCTTGACATTTTATCCCCACATCTTCCACCATATTTCTTTTATAATCCACTAGTAGGATCCCTCCATGCGCCGCTTGTATCCCCCGAGACAAGCGCGAGGCCAAGTCGATAGCTTCCCTACTAGATCATCTCCTTCCAATGTTTCAATAAATAGTTTGTTCATGAAATATACCAACAAATTATTTAAGGTAAATTCCCTCACACCCAATATCTCTTCACTGGTGCATCCCCGAGATTATGTAATTCCTTCACAAGAGTAGAAATCAGCTCTTTGTCTCCCCATACATTCTACATGGGGATTAATTTCACATGAATAACCCCTTGGATTTGGATTCTAGAGATTTTGGGAATGTCCCAAATGCTGACGTCGACCTCCCCATGATGCAAGTGGAATGTATTGGTCCCCAGTGACTATATTCTCACTAGATCAGACATGATCTCCTCTAGCTCATAAAACTAGAATTGTGGATCATATGCCACATAATAATGTTTTACCTGCTCTCAATTTTCCCAAAATTCAGTAAATGAGGTGTACACCTAGTATTCTCATTCCCACTTATCCATGAATTTTATACCCCAAGAAAAATCACAATTTTCATTACATACCTTAGATAGATCCCCTATACCTACCATTATGATCATTTGATACTGTGATGGGGATTCCTCATCCTCCAAATTCTCAATATTGATGTTATTGATGGGGTTGTATATAAGGCACATTGTAAGTGTTGCATAGGCCTTCTAGATCTCGCATGCATATGATCTATGCCACTGATATTTCCCCATTATTCCACTGAACTGGTTAGCTAGTTCATCCCTACTTTCCTCTAGGATGAAAACAACATCCCTCAAGACAAATCCATAAAGAGTTAGTCTCATCAACAAATGATATTTCTTTTCAGTCACTTATAGTAGTTTTAGTAGGGATTTATGGTCTGAGGTGTTTCGAATGCACTCCCCAATCATGATGTTGTCCATTATTTCCTCTATATGAGAAACAACTTCACTAACATACAGAGTAGGTTTTGGATTCGATACATATATATTTTAAGAGATACATTCAAAAAGGATATTCTAGAATCATATTCACTAAGATTAGTTTTCAATTATTTAGTTCTGAGGGAATGCTTTGAAAATATGTTGTTCTCAGTGTCTAGTTCGTTGAGTAGCATTTTCCAAGAAAACATTTTATATGTCTCGTTTACTAATGTAGCATTCAAAGAGTACGATCATGGGGGATGAATTTATTTTCTAAAAAATAGTATAATTATTTATTCTCCTGATCGTTTTGGGACATTGAGGGTCCCCCTATTTTCAATTTATATTCATAAAAATGATCGGGTTTCATGATGGACTTCATGCCAATAACTATTGGGCTAAAGATTCTTGAGGGATCTTCATGAATGATATTCATGAAAGGGAGTTTATTTCCAATTTTCAATGATTCTCCATAATAATTTGACCCTACTTTTCATTTTGGATCCCATTTCACTTGGGGTAATTTTTGGAACCAAAATATGTGCCACATCAATACTCAAGGAAGACATAGGTGGTTCAGAGCAAATTTGGCCCAAAATGGACCAAAACACCCTAAGTGTCTGTTTTATGAAGCCATGATTCATTATGAATTTCGAGAACTCATGGAGCTCCTTGTTGGCATGTTTTATTAAAGAACGCATGAAGGTTTAATGGTAATGACTACAAAATGAGTTTATGATCGTTAGAGTGCTTCAGGAACCCACAAATCATTGATGATATTCATTCACAAGTCCGAAATTGTCCGCCCCATTTTCTCAGGACATATATTCTTTTCAAACTATTTACACAATCCAAAAAACCCTTCTTCTATAAATAACCCATTAATTTTGTATTTTAGGTAAGGTTATCTGACCATTCATCTTTTGAATTGATCCAAATTCATGAACCTCATGAGCAACATGAACAAGACCAAAAATCAATCAACAAAGGTACTTGGGATTCAATAAACCCCCATTCATGTGTTCTTAAAATCTTCCACCCTAGGTGAAGATGCCTTTCATGAAGGCCTATTCCTCTCACAAAGGAAGATAGACCTACAGGGAACTTGAGGCTTCACCAAGAATTAAACATCCGTAAAGCACTCGTCTTATAGATAAGGACTTTAGACAGAGGTAGGGTTACCTTGTTTCTCAAATCTCACTCGTTCTCAAATACCTCTACCTTTTCAAAGATTCTATGCTTTTCAAAGAACCTCTCTGTGAGGCTAGGAGCTTCACAAAACCCCTTCTTGGTCCAGTCTATGCTTCCTCCCTTATACTAACACCACTTTGAGAAATTTGAGTTTTCATTTCCCCCACACCCATCTAGGATTTGTTCAATTGGACCATGTGTCCCTATGTGTCATATTCCGCCCAATCGATTAGTCCACTCCAATTGAAGTGCATCACGAGACTCCCACCCACCACTTTCTTTTTAACAAAGGTACCCTAACTCCTGTTTCTTCTCAGCATAGGTATACTACTATGGAAGTCGTTTATGGCCATTCCTCCTATCGTTATATCCTAGTAGTGCCAAATCCATGTTCCACCTAGAGGCACATGATCTATGGTTATGTAATCCCATGGATTGGGAGTGAACCCTACCATGTTTGAGATACATGATGTAAAGAATCCCATTCCCAACATTCTAAACACAAGTTGTTAATCCATTGATTTTCCTTTTGTAATATGCATAAGATAATCTGTTTGTGAGTTTCAAGGGATTATCTCCAAATATCCAAGCCTCATAGGAAATGAGATTATCCATTCGTGAATTGGAATCCTCCACACAAATAATTAAATCCTCCTTAGGTGCTTCTAGGAATAATCCCCATATGATATATCATTGATTTTTCGTTCACAGCATGAGAGTCATGTCTACTATTTCACTTTGTTTCTCACACAGACCCTGAATCACATGGATTTAGAGGTTATTGGTGATCATAATAACCTCCCAACGAACTCTATGTTATTTTTTAATGTGTAAGACCCAATATCCATTCCAATAAACATCCTATTGAGTGTAATCCCAACAACTATACCCATCCTATGATCTTATTTCATTAATAAGACCTAACCACATGCTCTTTTGGGCCCCAACATTAGCATCAATCCCCACTAATTTTTAACTATGTGGGATATGATTCCATTGTAACTTGGATAAAATTTAATCCCCACAAATTTATCAACAAAAAATTCACATAAATCATGATTTTATCTTGTTCACATCCCTGGCCAGATCATTCCCTTCACTCGGGAGACCACATCTCCTCCAGTTATGAATGGTATCTCTCACACGTAAACCCCACACCAAATTAAACTAGGAGAAGTAATATTGTTAGTGGAAGAATACATGAATAATCCTTACAAAATCATCATTTATTCCCCCTATGAAACACGAGAATTATTACCACACGATGTTAATGTGTATGGACCAGTCTTTTTACATGACGTTAAACTACAACATTAAAATATTTTGGATTTGAACATTTTCTTCTAAATAGGGTATGTAGGATGCTTCTATGAGGTTCAATCCAAACCAATCGTAAACTCAGGTGCTACGTCATAGGGATTTACATCCTAGATCTGTCGCTATGAGGTGTTCAGATCCAATCATTCAGGGTTAGCCTTCATAGGAATTTTCACCGGCCTTCTTGATGTAACACCTTCCCTTATAGGGATTCACCACCACAATCCACCTCCATGGGGAATTGTGATAAAGCAACATCATTATCACATGATATTAAACTAATGTTGTTATCTTTCACTTCAAGATTATATGATACATATCAATGAGATATTAAAATCATGTCTGCAAATATATAGACCACATGGAAAACAAGGGATTCTTGAGGTCAAATCCTAGGATTCCATGCACCATGAAATCAGCTACCTCAGGTAAAACATGGGATTCAAGAGGTGAATGCCTAGGAATATATACACCTTTGGAATTAGATACCTAGTGATTAACATGGGTTCCATGGGTTCAATGCCAAAGACTCCACAATGAGATTCCCTCCTATGAGGAGGAGACATGTGACCATTGTTCCCAATGCCAAGTCATGCCAGTAACACCCAATGTGACTGGTTTCTTTACAGAAGGTTTCTTCCCAATTAAGACCCACTATAATTTCCATACAGAAGTTGTGTGATTAAATGGTGTCCATAAATATATTTCAATGGGAATGAGTTCTATAAACAAGACATAAATAAATGTGGGAGACTTGGACAAGGGAAAAAGATACAAGGAGGTATCTATAGAAGGAATAACTGACATACCATCATCCCTTTTTGATCTAGGAGAAAACATCACCGATGAAAGTGAAGAAATCCCCCCCCCCTTGTGAATTAGGAATTCAATGTAACAAGAAAACCCATGCTCACTAACACATAGGTGTCGGCCCCTTAAAAAGCATCAAAAACAATATAGTATATAATAATTTTTTATTAAAAAATATTTTTAGCCAATAAAATGTAAAATAGTGTTCTTCATAGTTCATTAATCATATTTTGGTTATTATTAACATATTGTAATAAATATTAAGTAAACTTTCTAAATATAGTTTATAGATATTATTCATTAAAATTAATTAATTTAACCGGAATAAGTTATTCATTAAGATAATTTTGGTATAATCAATGCTATTTTTACAAGTTAATTTGTATTATACGGTCCCCGAAATAAACAATACATATTATAGTGACCATAAACTATAATACCCTTTCATTCATTCCTAATGATCATTTAGGTCTATAGGTTTTTGAAGTTAGGTCAAAAATCATACATATCAATTGAATATCTATACAATGTGGAAACTTATAATCAATATCCACATTATCCATAATAATTTTTTTTAAATAATTCATGATTAGTTTTTTATAAAAAAAATCATTATAAACTCTAAATTCACATCTTATTTTCTATTACCCATTTAGAAACCCTAATAAAATCATTTTAAAACAAATTAAGAGGTTAAAATGATAAATATGGGAAATTAAAATATGAAATTCCTTATTCCAATGAGAAACATGAAAACTCATGACGGAATATTTTCTTATAATCATACCTTTCTATCTGAAAAGTCATAATTTTATTTTTAAAAAGAATGTTATATTACCTTTTGAAATCAAAATATCTCCATGAAAACTCATTAGGAAGCATGGAGATGTATTATATGTGTCTTATTACATCATCATCTTAAAACCTTTAAAACCCCTTACAATTGGAATAACCTTATAGTTGAATTCCAATGAATTTTTCTGGGGAACATAACAATTATCAAATGAATTAATGTGATATATAGGTGCAGAAATCATATAAGCTATATCAAGCTCACTCATGAGCTATAATGGTACTTAACAATTCATAAATAATTTCCAAGGACTATATAATGAATAAAACATGTATAAAAAATCCTTTAAATCCATTTAAAAACCACATTTCGATCTAAAAATACCCTTTTTATTTTAGAAAACCAATTTCATTATAGAAAATACCCATATAAAAGGAAATATGGTTTTAATTGAAAGAAAACATGAAATTATGTAAAGGAATCCAAACTTCAAATAACGATTATGTTGGTAGGAAATTCATTACCACCATATATGTTAAAATGAAACATTCCATTTTTCTTTTGTAAAGAAAGTCAAACATTATATAAAATGATTCCATTTTGAAATCATCTGAATGAATATGGAATAAAATTTAGTTCATATTTATTTTTTATCATAAAATTAAATTCATAAAATAATTTTATAAACATGGACATGGAAGACAATTATTTTTATAATAAATCATTACTATATTTATATATGGGTATTATGTTAATGATTCTCTTACATAGAGTCTTACACATCACATATGTTAGTTATATTCTATAATAATAGAATCATGTTAAATTTTTTACTTGGTTTATGACCTTTTTCAAGTTAAATATTTCACTTATTTTACTAATTATAATTTCATAAACAATTACATAATCATTGATGTTTTTGTTAGACATTTTGATGACATTTGGTTCATAAATCCCAAATGACTTTACTAGGTTTACTATGGTAAAATATTTCATTGTTAATCATCTAAAAAATATTAATCATAATATAATTATCATATTGATACATCTATTAAATTTTTAAATCTATCCATTATTTATGGTTTTGAAAAATTAACTATGATATAATCTTGATGATAGTAGGTCATATATATACATATGTAATTATTCCATTTTTCAAAGATAATTATGGAAATAAGGTAGGAATTATAATACCTTTTCATAATTCTCATAATATCATGAATAAAAAATTATTTTACAAAATATACTTTTATATATCATCCATGTGATATGGTTATGAAAAATGAATCACATCACTTCATTGAGGGGTTAGTCCACACATACACCCCAAAATGTTTTTCATTTTTCTATGAATAGAATGGTAAAAAAGTAAGTGATTTATATTTGTTTAAAAACTAAAAATATTTTATTAATATAATATATATAAATATACTCAATCATTATGACCAAAAATGAGAGACGATGATGGTAATCGTAATAGATCTAATCACGAGGCGGTAATCCACTGTACACATGAATGATGGATTCATTTCCCATTTGATGAAATGGGAGATGGGTATAGGTTGTTACTTTTGTATAAAAAACCAACATATACATATGATACTAGTGTTATTATATAATCATGTTTAAATGTGATTTGAATGAGGTGGAAGATAATGAATAATAGAAACACTCAGTTAAGAAGGACACCTCTTCTTCAAATAATCTCATAAGGTTGACAACAAAAAATAGTTCTAGGATGGGTTTATGATAAATAAATATCCAATAAAATTTTAAAAAGGATTTAATATAGGTATTCGGGTAATTATTTTCTAAACCAAAAGTTTTTTACGGTGTTATTAAATGAGAAGAAGAGGTTCCCTTTATATGAGAGCAGTGGGGTACCATTGTAATTTCATAAAATATTAAACTAATATAAATGAGCATTAAATTTAAAATGGATCAAAATCAATTTTTTAGAATATTGGATGTTTATGGGTAAAAATAATCTTATCCATAAATAATTTACATGTTATGACTATGTTTCTACCCTTATCTGTTGGTTTTGACCCCTCATTAACCCTTTTTAAACATATCATGAAAATATTGTTCTGTATTATTTGAGGGATAGGATAGTTTCAATAAATTGAAAAGGGTTAATAAATAGACCATGTTAGATAATACAAACCATACCATAATTAAATGGAAAAATATAATATTCTTTTGAATTTTATATCATTTAATTTTATTTTATTTACTTTAAAATATAATTCCAGTCAACTTATAGAAGTATTAATTACTTTTTATTTTAAAACAGAAAAAAAAATAAAAATATATTTTCTTTAAATAGGTACTTAAAACTTCATTTTAATCTCTGACATTCGTGAATCGTATTAATTATCTAAGATTAAATTAATTTTAGTATCATTTTTTATTCATTTGTTTCTATTAATTTCATAATTACGAAAATATCATTCTCTAAGATGTTAAGGTCATTAATTTTTTTTTAAAAAACTAAGATGTTAAAAATAAATAATTTATATTTAAAAGAAATATTTATAACTGAACATATCCACTTTTTTCCCCATGTTACAAATATTATTTTTATTAATAACATGTTTGTTAATTTTTTTGAAATTTTCATTAAATAAAATATTACCAAGGTTATAATCACATCCAAATGGAACGAAAACTCATTTATTAAAAATATGAATGATTAAATTCTAGATATACTAATCCAATAAAACATATTCTTGTGTTAGGTTCATTTTTTAGTCCTTATCAATTACTTTTTAATATTTAATTACCTGATTAACTCTTACTCGAGGTAACAATAATTAATAGTTTTTCTATAAATAATTCCTAAAAATAATGGAGAAATATTAAATAAATTTGGAGCCTATAATTCCAAATATTAAAACACTTTTTTAATATTCAATTGACATATGTATTTTAATTTTATTTAAAATTTATCTCGAAAAAAATATGAAAAAAAAATCTTGAAAAATTCCCTTTTAGTGTAAAAATGTTTTTATACTAAATTAAAGTATAAATTATATTTTAAAAACAAAATTTGGATTATTTCAAAATATAAGTAACTAATTATGATATTAAACTTTTTAAAATAGAACATTACTTTGTAAATACATTTAAAGGTAGTATAGTTTTCAATAAGAAACATCATTTTTTCTATTAAATTAAAAATCAATGTTTTAAAAAAAAATCTAAAAAACTCATCATATTATAATTTTGACACGTGGATTTAAAAAATTAAATTCAAATTTTCACATTAATATTTTATATAATTTAATAAGTAAACATTAAAAAATTATTTATTTTAAAAGTGTTTTATAAAACTATTTCTTAATAATTTTTTAATGAATATAATTATCTATTTCCTGAATCCTAAATATATTAAAATGATTTATTATATCATTATATAGGATTTTAAATTCTTACCTAAATTTTCAAATTTCATCAACAAATTTTATTTCAAAAAATAGCCATGATTAGAGACCACTCACCCGTAACATTTTCAAATTGTTATGTTTCTACTTCAACCATTTGGGTTTTAAATAATAATATATGTTATTGAATAACCATATTACATAAAACATTATCTCTATGGTTAAGTATATGAAAATTTTATTCCTCTTACAAAATTTTATCTTATAACATAGCTACTTAAGATAAAAAAACATGAGATGAATTCGAAAAATATTTTCATTACGTGAAAAGGTGAAAAACATTGTGTACCATGGATAAAATCGATGACAAATCCAATTGATAAGAAAGTGTACAAAAATTATATAGAGATTGACATAGTCTAAGGAATCATTTACTTGTCTCCCCTTTTTAACAAAATTAATCACACTTCTCCATCAGAATAATTTAATAGAAACAATATCACCTACCTCAAATGAAATGTAGTTTTCTCAAATTATCTGCAGAAATTTTATACCTATTTGAGACGTCCTCAAATATTACTGAATCATCTTCACCTTATCAACTATTTTTTAACCAATTCTATCCCCATAATATTCCTTTCTGATACATCATCACAAGAAGATGTAGTCTAAAAACGTTTCTGTAATAATGCATTAAAAGGTGCCATATCTATATTGAAATTAAAACCATTATAAAAAGAAAATATATCCAAAAATGATACAGATCACAACATCCCTATAAATCCATTAAAAATTAATGAAGCATGACTTTGATGGATGATATCGTTCCCTCCAACAATCCACTATAATGGGGATGAAAGGTGGTTTTAACATTTAATTTAGTATCTAAAAACATATAAATTAATTTCCAAAAAAATTGAAGTGAAGTTGGGATCATAGTGAGATACAATGGAGTGAGCAACTCCATTTACCTTGAATATATACTTCATATATAATCTAGAAATTTTATACAACTTAATAGTATCATAAATATAATATAAAATACTAGATTAAGTTAATCAATCAATAATAAACAGAATAAAATTATTTCCATGAGAAGGATTTTGAAATCCCACTACAAAGTCCATGGCTATATTTTCCCATTTCCACATAGGCACTAAAAATGGTGAAGCATTCTATTTAGATGTTTTCATTATACATTAAACTATTTACCTGTTAAATGATTCATGCTAATGTGAATAATATATTTTTTCATTGCATCCCACCAATAAAACCCATGAAGGACTCTGTACATCATTGTGCTACCCTGATGAATGGAAAATGGGGGAGTATGAGCTTCACTTAATAATTCTCTCTCTTCTCTCGGAATCACAAGGGTCACATAATCACTTAAAAAATCTTCATACACATTATTTTTCAATATTTAATTCATGAAACATAACTTTATTAACTAATTATACATTTTTGAAATACACATGATATTATTTCTAAATAGTATTAATACCTTCTGAATGAGATGATTGTGCTGGAACCCAAAACAAAACATAGGAAGATAATGATGACACAACTTCTTGGAAAAAACCATAAAATCACAAACTAAATGTTCATGTTTCAAATGTAATATTTTTAATGAAACATTTTTTTTCCAACTCAAAACATAAATAGTTTTATTTCATTTCTAGGATGATAAAAAATCATGATATCATAATCCGTAGTCATTCGAAACCATATTCTATAACTAATGATCAACTATTTTTGAGGGAATATATACTTCAATTTATTTTGATATTTGAATATTTCACACATATATCCATATAAAATAGGTGTCCAATTTTTTAAATAAAAATACATAGAAACATATTATAGATCATATGTAGGGTAATCTAACTGAGCACTATTTTTTTAGCACGAATCATAATTAATTACATGATAATTTACCATCAGAACACAACCATGTCTATTCAATGTAGTGTCACCGCAATTAAACATTCACCATATCTGGAGGGAATATCCAAAAAATGGTTCATTAAACAATATTACCATTTTTTTCTTAAATAAATACATAATATTGTATTTTTATATGAATTTAAAACATTTTGAGTTAACATAGTCAATGGGATAGAGAACCGGGAAGCATTTTCAATTTACTATCACTAGTAACCAGCTAATGAAAGAAAAATGTGATTCTATATAACATTGGTTGGTTTTGGATACTCTTAAATAATATTGGATTCAATATGTTCAACTATTACTTATTCTTTAAAAATAATATTTTCATGGAATGAAAATTATTTCCACTAAAATTCACACTAACTAAATTTCCCAAATTGTTTCATTTATATTAACATTTGGGAAATAGTATTTATATGTATTTTATAGTCCTCATTAGCTATAGAATATATCAATATGTCATCAATAAAGACAACCAAAAACTTATGAAAATATACATGGAAGAATATATTCATAATATCCATAAATATAGTTGGTGAATAAGGAAACCCATATGGTATAACTACAAACTCATAATGCCCATATCATGTCTCAAAAATTGTATTGTGAATATATTTCCCATTTACCATTATCCAATGAAACCCCAACATAATATCAATCATTAAAAAAATCTCCTAGGTTCCGATGAAAAAAATCATCGATAAGATTAAAATGATACTTTTTCATAATATGGATGTTATGAAAAGCTGTATAATCAGTGAAAATAATCATGGAACCATATTTATATTTTAATAAACACAATAGGAAAACCCCAAGGAGACATAAATTTATGAATAAACCTTTATCTAGAAACCCTTACAGTTTATTTCTCATTTTAAAATGATATATTTGTGCCATTTTCTAAGGTTGTTTCGAAATTGTCTTAGTATAAGGTATAAAGTTAACAGTGAATTCAAATTCACGATTATGTATAAAAACATCAAATTCCTAATGCTAAATAAATATATATTCATTCACTAATAGTATATAACTAATTTATACATTTTTAGTATTTTTAAAAAGATGTTTTTTTTAAAATTTCATAAATATTTGGGATTAATTTATTAGCTTCCTGATATGTTATCAGTGGTATGAAATAATTGAACAAAAGTTTCACTGATACATAATCAATATCAAAATTATATAATTTAAGATAAATAAATTACCAAATCAATATTAAAATATACCTTGGGAAGTTCAAAAAAGTTTTCTAGGAATTCCATCCCATTAATAAAAATTCAAAGATTCATATTAAATGTTATTTCATTAAAATTTCAAACAAGAGTTTTCAAAAAAAAAGTACATAATAATATTTTGATTTCATATTCCCAATGTTCTTAAAATTGTTTTATAAATAAATGAATATGATGATAAATATTTAAATATATTGTTGCCATCAATTGAATAAATAAGTAAAGTACATATAATCACTACATTAGATAGTCATGCATTGACAATAATAGTAGAAAATTATTTTTACACACCTTTCTGATTTTGGACTTGATTATTTCTATCCTGAGTGACTATATTTGGAAACAAGATATCGTAATTAATAAAATAATTACAATAAAAAAATCTCACCAATAGATGGATATTAGTTACACTATTCTTTTGTTATCTAAGACTCTTTTCATTCCAATAAATAGTAATACTACCAAACCCAAAACACTAGTAACACTCTTTATAATTTACCATACATTTCCTATTATGTTTTTTCCACAACTATCATAATATGATAACCTGAGACTCTTAAATCTAGTTTTATTTGATGAATAATTCCCAATTTCCTCTTATCCTAGCCTTTTTTTCCTGGAATATATGATCATCAATGAAATTCATTTCCAGCTTCTTAATATATTGATAATTTTCTCATAACATTCAAATTCACTGGAATATAATTATATTCAATACCTTGATTTCAACCCTATGTAAATCTATTTATTATACTTTGAATATCCTAGATAAAATCTAGTATATAAAAGTTTAATCTTGTACAATATTCTTCATACACTACTACAAGATCTTCATCCATTTGCCTCAATTCCAAAAATTATTTCTTTATCCTATTTCAAATAACTATATGGAAATATTTATCAGGGAAGTGATTTAAAAATTTCTCATATTCCATGGAATCAAACTCATCTCCCTATTTGGTATTATTCTCCAACATCCCCCTATAATCAGCTTCACCATTAAAATAATAAATTGAATGGGTTACTTATTGATGTTCCTTACACCGAATGACTTGAAATAATATCATAAGGGAATTGAACAACCATTAAAATACCACTTTTTTAAAATATCTACTAAACAATAGATTACATTATCTAAAATATTTATCCACTATATTCATGTTCTTATATGTAGATAAACCATCTCTCTAATGTGGATTCTATCACAATTTATGCTTTATATAATCTATGACATCATAATAAAATACTAATAGGTTTTAATTCTGACCTTTCCAAATTAAAAAAAAAAAGATGTTCATCATCTTATTAGTGCCTTCATACTAAAATATTCATTTTTTACTATAGATAACCATTCAATACAGACATAGCTTAGACAAAGAATAATAGTATTCTTCAAATGCGATATCATTTTAACATAACCATTATGGTTTTTTTTAAATTATGTTATGATTATCTTTAATTCTATAATTATTTAAACTATTGACTAATAAAAAATTTAAGGACACCTCCTTAAACATTACATATTCTAATAACTTTAAACAAGAAATTTCAATCTTTTATTTCCCATGATATTTTTGTTTTAGAGATTTAGGGAGTTAGGTAATAAAACATAAATTTAAATCTAATAATTATAAAAGGTGAATATTTCTAATAAGTAAACATTTTTATAGTAATAAAAACATTTAAAATAATACATGATTTATTTTAATGAAAAATTTTCATCAATTTAAACTTGAATCCTTATATTATCTTACCCATCCATAAAACTTGTGATTTTATTTAAATTTATGGTGAGCTTAAAAATATTATTAAGGGACATAAAAATAAATAAATACATTACTCTTGTGAAAAACTAAAAAATCATGGGAAAACATATTATTAAATAGTTATGTTTTTATTTCACAAGAGATTCATTTTCGGTTAAAATATACTTATATAAATAGTTGGAATAAAATTATTTTCATAAAATCTCATTATAAATATAGAAATGTCATGTAGGTGCCTTTGGACATCATCACCTCAAAACCCGTAAATTTTAGTAACCATACGGTGAAAATACAATATAATTATACCAAAAACATATTCATTACCAATGCATTGAATGATATCTAAGAGAACCCATCAAATTAGTTATATTAGGCTCACATGAGGGATATAATGGGGATCAAATTCTCATATAATCAATATCATGATCATTTGTGGGAAATATTGGGGCTCAAAACATCCTAAAAAATGGCCAAGTAACATATCATGAATTTATCATTTGATAAATTCCATTAAACAAATTTTCAAAAACATTTTTTGACATTAAAATACCATTTTCTTTTAATAATAAATTTGGAAACGAAAAATAACCAGAAAATGGGAATGTTGTATTTTTTTAAGAAAACACGAATCACCGTAATGGAAGAAAAATTAAAATAATGTTTGGGTGGTGGGAATGTTGTTTTTTATATTCATTAAAATAAAATAATCCTTTTTATCGTTTTAATGAAATTAAAATATTTTGTAAAAAGATTACCTTTTTAAGATTTTTCAAAGATTTTAGCATAAAATGAGTTATATAGTTATTTTATTTCTATATATATACTTTTATAATAAAATTTTAAAACCACAGATAGGGAGCATAATTAGTCTGAAAATAAATCATTATAGAATTTTATTCATGGTTTTTTGATAAAGTGTCCCATAACAAGATTCTGATCTACAAGTATGTTATTTATCTTACTAAATAATATAATAATTTTAATTATTTACATTCATGAAAACATTTTTCATGTTAACTTTTCCATTTATTTAATTCATTAACATTTCATAATATTTTACTTACTCATTTAATTTAATTTCATACGTTTCGATGATATTTGGATCATAAGTACAAATTAACTTCGGTAGATTGACTATATTCAACATGGTTACTGTTCTATCAACTACAGAATAATAATCCTGAAATAATTATAAATTTTTACATCCATTATATATTTAAATACAACCAATAAATATAGTTATAAGTAATTATCTACGTTAAAATCATGGAGAAGGTAGGTTGTATATACGCATGCATGTCATTTCCATTTTTCAACAATCATTATAGAAAGAAGGTATGTATTATTTTACAATTATAGATAGATTATATTTTCTTGAATACAATATTATTTTATTAAATATACTTATATATATATATCCTATTTTCTATTTTCTAATGAAAAATTAATCTGATCTATTCGTGGATATGGTAGTCCACACATATGAACGATCATCATTATGCTTTTTTTATTCAATAGAAAGGTAAATAAGTGAATGAAATATTATATTTTATAAATATTAAAAATATCACAAATATCATATATATACATTAATTCCATATTTATAACCATCAGTGAGAAATGGTGTGGTAAATTAATTGCATATGTTTATGAGGTGGGAGTCTATCATACGCATGAATGATAGTTTCCACTCCAATTTGAAGGAATATGATATAGATATATGTATTCAAATTAACAGATAAAACATAATTATATAAAATATGATATTTTTATTATATCAATATGGTTAAATAATATTTAATGTAGGTTTAGGAATAAATAAAATAGAAACACTCGGTTTAGAATGATACATATTGTTCACACAATCTCATAAGGATTAAAAAAAATTATATGATGGATTTATAGAAAAAGATACTCTAGGATATTAGTAGCATTATAATTAATGGATTTTTGTAGATATTGGATAAACAAAATTTTTTTATGAATGGTGAAATGAAAAGAATAGGTGAGAATTTTTATGTGATGGGAGGCACACTCTGGGAATTTTTAAATTAACTTAATTATTATTAATTAATTTTCCATTAAAATAGATCATAACTGTTTTATTTCTAGGATTGGATGAGTATGGGTTGAAATTACCTCACAAAATAAAAAATTATCATTTTTTTAATATGTTTTTACAATTATATTTTGCTTTTAACCCTTCTATAACCCTTTCTAAACAGACCAAGATAATGAGGATTTTTACAATTTAAGGGTCACAATAGTTACTTTAAATGGTAAAAGTGTCATAAATTGACCATGGTTGATATTTTAAACCATATCTAAATACTATGGATGAATATATGATTTTTTATAATTTAATATTATTTAATAAAATGTAATTTTTTATAAAATATAACTAATGTAATTTTTTAGAACTATTTATTATTTTGAATTTACTAAAATAAATAAAAAATTAAAATTAGAAAAAAAAATATTTTAGCACATCACTATAATTTTATTTTAACCTTTAAAATTATTGGATCACATTATATATCTCAAATTATTTTACTTTCAACATTTTTAATGTCATTTGTTGAATTTTGTCAATTAATTGACTAATTACTATGTCAATATTCTATTAGAATTTAAGGTAATTATATAATCACTAAAAATTAAAAATAAATGACCATTATTTAGGTGAATATTTTATATTTTAAAATATTATTGACAACCAAATTGATACTATAGTTATCCCCATGTGAAATTAATATAGTTATGGAAAACAAGATTGCAAACTTTTTGATATCAATTAAATAAGTAATATAAAGGTTAAAATCAAATCCAAATGACCAAAAAAGTTCAGATATTCTACCTTGGTATGATTATAGATGAGGAATAATCAAATAATAACATTAATTATTGTGTAAGGTCATTATGTAGAACTTATAATCCATTTTTTCATATTTTAATAACATGAATAACCTTTTACCATTGCAACAAAATATACTAGGGTTACTATTCATATTGACCATGAATAAAAAGGAATTATTTACAATATTTTTTCCAATCAATTTAAAATATGGAATAAATTTTTTAAAATAAATCACATATGTTTAATAATTTAATTTAAAATTAAGCTCTAGAAAAATGATGAGAATATTTTTTAGAAAAAGCCCCATTTAATATATTTTTTTAAAATAAAGTCTACAAAAAATTTAATTTTCATAACAACAATCATATTATTTGATATCAAAAAAATAACTAAAAAAATTGAAAAATAAAAAAATATAATTTTACTTTGTAAATAATTTTAAAAAAAATATATTTTTCAATAAGGATTCTTATTATTCATTATTCACTACAAAATCAATCTTCTCAGAAAAATTCTAAAACATTAATTATAAGATAACATTAACATGTTGATTTCAAAAATGAAATGAATTTTTTCATAATAATTTTTTTTATTTTAAAATTATTATTTTAAATAAACCATTAAAATAAAAGAGTTTTATAAAACCAATACTTAATATTTTTATAATTCATATAACTATATAATTAATATATTATGTAAATATAATAATAATTTATTCAATAATTAATTATTTTGTTATCTGTATCATTAATTAAATTAAAAAAATAATTATTTTATTATAAATAAATTACTTATATTGAAAA
Organism: Viscum album; assembly: GCA_963277665.1. Taxonomy (NCBI): domain Eukaryota; kingdom Viridiplantae; phylum Streptophyta; class Magnoliopsida; order Santalales; family Viscaceae; genus Viscum; species Viscum album. Next base: position 131,558,997 of record OY728167.1, on the reverse strand, counting down.
TGTATAATTGTTAACCTCTAAAAAGAATTTTTATATTAACTAAATTATTTTAATTCCAAACTGAAAACATCTTAACTAGTATTATACACAGAAATATATATATAAACTCTAATAAAGGTAATTTAAAGGCTATCTTACCCCCATTACATCTAATAAATTCATTACTTTCCATCATTATAGATCAATCTTCTCCTCTCAATAGTTTTCTTTTTCTGTTTCTAAAAAATAATTTCTCCTTCCATGATTTTTATTATCATTGTAGGTTTTTTATCTACTAATGTTGATTCTAAAGGCTGTAGAGGATGTGGTTGATTTTCAATTTGATAATTATTATTCTTTTCAATTTATTTTCCTTTTTTAATTTGTACACTCGAGAGAGATGTAATCATCAATGGTTTCTTTTACTTATGTCACAATGGTCCATTATGAGTTAATCATTTTTTAATTTTGAGTCATTTATTAAATTAATTGATTATAAATTTTTGTAGATTCATTATATAGAAAAAATAATGTTAGTTAAATAAAATGAATAATTATATACAATACATGACATTTCCCCCTCTTAAATTAAATGTGACAAAATAATTTTAATTTCTCTAACCTTTGTAGATATATTAATGGTTTATTATCATAACCATAACTAAATATTTAATTTATAAGGAGATAAATACACCACTATATTATGTAAGACTAATAAAATAATATTTTCACACATTATAAGAATATTTTTTGATAATCACTTTTCATAACCATTTGTACCAAATATTCCTTTATATAATTATTGAAAATGATACCACTACTATATCCATAGCGCACAATAATATATATTTTTTCTGATGGTAATTTAGTTTATGTAATACATAATCTAAATTCATATTATCTTACTTGAAGACACATATAAATCCATTAATTTATATACCTTTTTTATATAAAATAATCCTTCTCTACTATGGGGTATTGTGAGTATAGGTGAATTGACCAAACTTTTCTTGATATCTTTGTAATTATCTTCAAATTCATATATCCATAGGTATATGACTCCCTTCCATTTTAACTGGGTTATTAGAAATGAAAATAATGGGACTTTATTTATAAAAGATTTATATTATCAAAATAATCCTTGAAATATATAGATCTATATCACAATGGTTGACATGGTTCATTATTAAATGACCCCTATTAATGAAGGATCTGTTGATATACTATTACTTATGATTATGTGACCCAAGAATGATTCATTTTATTGTAAAAATTAATATTTTTTGAACATGGAATAAAATTAATCCTTACATATGTTTTGTTGAACTACTCCTATTGATTTTCATGATTGTTATTACTCATAGAATACATAAGAATATAGTCAAAAAACACTAGCAAAAATTTATTGAGGTAATTTATAAGGACATTATTAATTATATCAATGGTGTTAGAATGGGAATTTATAATTATGAAAGGCATCACTATGAACACATTATGTCCCTATCAAGCGTGAACAGATTTCTTGAGAATATCCTCTCTATATGACCTTAATTGATAAAATCAATATTGAAGTTAAATATTTCTGATGCATTGAGTCCCTTTGTAGTTGATCAATGATGTAATTGATACAAGGTAGAGGACATTGGTTATTGATCTTGATCGTACTATGTTTATGTCAATGAATTCAAATATTAATGGATCCATCCTTATTTTTAACAAAGTGAACTAGAACAGCCCATCATGAATCACTTAGGTTTATAGAAACCTTTTTTATATTCTGTTGGAGCATAATCCTTAATTATTCCAACTATATGTTGGATTTTCTATAAGGACTCATTTTTATTCTCATAAAAATAGGTATGTGTTCAATAAAATAATCAACACCATGATTTAGGGGGGTGGAAAATATTATATTTGAGAAATACGTCAATATCTTCACATATAATATACATGTCATTAATATTTAATTTATCGTGTACTATTTGAGAAAACAATCACCATTTTTGGGTATCATGACCCATACATTGGAAGTAAATTATAAAAGGATTTCATATTTATCCTTGCACTGATGAATGATTATAGGATTTCTTGGGATATAATATGAGATTTTTGTATCATGAAAATTGAAATCAACTCATGTTGGGAGATCTATTTCATTATCATGATCAAATTCAATTATTCTAATAGAATATGAATTATATATGAAACAAGTATATCTCCACAATCAATAATCACAGAAGATTTATTTACCTTGGATACAAAAAAAATGACACCCCCTATGCATTTACTGATAATTCAATATCTATAGACTTGGGATACAATGAAATTGTGATATCATAAATGAAATATAGAATGTAATATAAAGTACTAGAATTATATAATAAGATTTTTGTTAATTAATGAACCTATCAACACCACAATTTCATGACCCTTTTTCAAATATTTTACTAAAAAAGATAAATGTGAGTAACCTTTAAACCAATCTAATGAAAAGAAGATTAAATAATTTTTTGAATATGATCAATAAGTCCTAATATGTCTTAGTCGATGACATATATAGTTTATCCTATGATATTTTTTTCTCAACATTGGTATTATTGTGTTGGGTTCTCTTATACTTCTCAACCTAATACAAAAAATATTTAAAACACATTCTAATACAAACAATGATATCAGGACCATATCATATAATCAGGTTACATAATTTCAAAATTTTTAATATTATATCACTAAAATTATCACACAATACAATAATAAAATGGCCTAGTTTCATTAGATACTATCTATAAAAATTTATTACTATACATTATTTCACCAAAATATCTAACAAAATAATCTAGAAAATAATTTTTATTAGTAATATTCTTTGATATATTATCCTAGGGAAATGGAAAAACATATGTAGGAGTGAGATAAAAATATCAATAAGGGAAAAAATAATCAATCTATCTTAAAGGATTATATCATAATCATGTGAAAAAAATGATCAAGATAGAAATATATAATTCAAAAGAAAATTGAATCATAAATACGTACAAAAGAAATTATGGAAGGAAATTTGACCTCAAAAGTGTTATCATGGAATCAAAATATATACCATTACATAAGAATGTAGAAACATGGGACAATAATAATTATTCAAATATCATAACATCGATTTTTGGAAATAACACAAGTGAATGTCAAATATATATTATTTTCAATATTTTTTTAGGAATTTAAATTATTGAATAATCAATAATTTTTCATTTTATGGCGAATTATATCATTAATTATTCTTAGTGAATTTTGAGAATTACTACGAATTTCAAAATTATGAAATTTAATTTTTTTTATCACTGGGATGATTCAGTTGTACCTTTTTCCAAACTAATTAAAATTAATAAATTCAATATCTTAGGATTACATTGTTTACTGGATTCATTTTCATTAACTATACTATGTGGTGAATTTAATATTAAGAAGGCCAAACTAATCAGTCATTGTGGAAAACATTTTTGGAAAACCAAATTGATATACATTGATTAAATAATTAACATATTTTTCTTAAAAGTATCTAAATTTGTTTATTCTCTTTGAAATTGAAGGATAAATATACAACTCATTTCAAAATTTTATTCCAGTGTGAAATTAACCTATTTACCTTTTTTATGAATTCTTAAACGTCAATGAATATGAAATGTTTTCTTGGAAAAAAAATGTGATTCAGTAAATAAAGGATAAATTTTTCAACTCATTGAATATGGATATGAAATTTTGGGAGAATAAGTTATAAATGAAGGTGACAAAAATATGAAAGCCAACATAAGAAAGACCATCTGGTAAGATGAATATTATAAAAAAGTTTATATAAATAAGTTGGTTGGAAATTTTCATAACCCAAAATCTAAAAATAAATGTCTCCACATCCATTTTTAGAGTTAAAAAGGAGTGGCTGGATATGCAAGAGAATTCACACATTCAAGTTATATATATTTTTATTCTTTGTATTTATAGTTATAAAATTAGCCTTTATTTCCTATTTTTCTCTATTATCCTTCGTATGGAGGGGTAAGGTACTAATTGATTGGGGGAATGAGAGGTTTTCATTTTGCAATGAATGAGTTATTTCACCTCATGTAATTAAACCCTTCCCATCATTTGTTAAACTAGATTAAAAAATAAAATATAATTTTTGATTATCATGTGTTATTTTACATTGTTTCATATTATGCTTTTTCTCAGTAAATTAACATTATCTCACATGACAGTGTTTCGGTCCTTAAACTATAGAACATGATAGAGGTAGGTTGTAAAGTGATCCACTATTTCTTATTTGTGTACAATTGGTAGTGGGAACTCTTGGATGTTTTATAATAAAAAGACCCAATTGGGAATTTCCAAATGAAAATAAGAGGGACCACTATAATACTTTCCCATTATAGAAGGATTCCAAAACAAACTGAGATCTTATTCAGGGCTTTTATCCCCATTTCTATTTTACCAAGGGAGAGAGAGAAGAATCTATCACTCATTGGCCAAATAGAAGATGAATGGATAACATGGGGACTCGGGTATAATTTAAATTATAAAATATACCATGACCTAAATAACCTTATTATCAAACTATTTTCAATCATATTCTTCATTTATACTTTTTTAAAAGAAACATTCAATTTCAAAAAACCCCATTGTCAACCATAAAAGAGAAGGGACAAGGGATTTTATTCAATCATATATAAATATTACCTAGGATAAACACAATAACAAGAATTAAAATTGGTTGAATAACTATTTTTAGCAGCCCATGATATTTGTTCATCAATACATGGAACCATTTCTGGTTATCCAATGCCATCAATATATTTCAAACATCCCTTGAATGGAACAAATAACACTAATCCTTATCCACTATATCCTGAAATTGAGACAACCATATTGAAAAGAATTAGAGGAATTTATTTTCAATACGAATTTGATAAAATCACTCTTGTATAATTGAGTGGAACCTCATGTGTTCACAATAAGCCTAACATAATTCAGGAAAATCCTAACCGGACCCTTAGATACCTCTCGGAAGCATAATTCCATAATAGAAAACATATGAACATGATATTCTATAATTATAAAATAAATTGAGATTTTAAAATCCTAGGTAATAAAAAATTAAATAATAAATATTCATTATTAATATTCATCAATTAAATGTTATAGATTTATATTAAATATAATAATATTAAGTAATTTTTCAGTCCAAAGGAAAATGATTTATTTCTAACTGAATTATGTTTTCATGCATTATATGGTATCATTTAAAACATTAATTTATGAATTTTTTTATAATTTATTTTTTTAATGAAAATTCATTTTTTTTAATTCATCATTTGAAAATTATGTTATGGAGAAATTTTGGTAAATTTATATAATGTTTTATTTTTCTATTATATAGTCTTAAATAACGATTTTTATTGAGAATTTTCACTTCTTTATAAGAATTCACAAATATTCATTTTGTGATAAATAGTTTTAAAAGTAACATTATTTAATTTATATATTTAATAATATGATTAATTTCAATTGGTTTGATTTTTCTGTTGATTTTTGTAAAAACAATTATACGTAAGAATATATAATCTCTGGAAAACTACATTTCCTCTCATATTTAAAGTATAAATTTAAAATAGATTATGACACTTATACGAATTGAAATCAGTAATTTTCACTAAATATTTATAAGCATAAATATTCATATTATTTAATGATTTGAATATAATTGTTTTGTGATAATAAATAGTAAAAGTAGTAAAAATCTATTACGACAGTTATATTGAAAGATAGTTTAAAAGTCGAAAAAAAACTTCATAATGGTTAAAAAGTAATGACAACATCTATAAGTAATATTTTACGACCATATTTAAACATCTTATCATGATTTATAATCAAGTGGTCCATTTTGAAGACATTTTCTTGATTAATACCTTGTTTTATTTCAATATTTTGAACCATTCCATGTTTGTCCTCTCACCCGTTTATAAAATGACCACATCCTCCTATTACCACAATTAAATAGAAATTTAGTTTAGAAAAAAAACCCACCATAATACCTCCCAAAATTCCATTATCTTTATCTACAGGCCTTATTTTGAGTTGAATGAAAACAAGATAGATTAAGGTGTAATAAAAATGTTATTTTCCACAAAAGATGAATAAATTTTAACAAGATATTTTAGTTATTTTTTCTTCTTATAACTTCACTAAAAGTCATTTAAACATTTTTGTTTAACAAAACAATTATATTTAATAAAGTTAAAATTTAATATGTTAATTTTTAAAATTTATTCTATATCATTCTTCATATAGTGGTAAATTAAACTATTGTTCATCTCTGTGTTGGACTACCTCCTTCCGAATGAATTTCATTTGTTTTCCACCACCACATTTCACAGCTAGTTATAATGATGTATTTGAAATACATATATGTTTATTATGAAATAGTCATAAATATTAAAATTTAAAATTATACATTGTCTTCCCCATGTTATTTAAAAAGGAAAATGTTACTCATGCATACGTATAACCTACTGTCTCCATTATTATAACATAGTTCATTTTTCATGACCATATTATATAGTTATATATAAATGAATAATTAATTTACAATTTTTTTAATTTTTTCCAGATTATTGGTTAGGATATTATGGAATAATGTCCTATTTTAGCATTATCAACATGAAAAAGGCTTTTAGAAATTACGAACCAAACATCATCAAAATATCCAACATGGATATAACTTACTAATTATTTCGATAGATCCGTAAAATTATTGAAATAAATTGTATAATGATAAGGTATTAAACCTAGAAAATGTTCTTACGAAAATAAATAATTGATACAATTTTATTGTATAGGTGATAAGGAATATATGTCATAATAAATTCTCAATGTAAGGGATTCATTACCATAAGAACATCATTTTAAAAAATTTCTAAGATTAATTTTCTAAAACATTTTCATCATGTGAAAGTTCATAATTTTTTTAAATGTATTAATATTGAAATAAATGAATTATAAAGGTAATTTTATATATGTTTTTACTTTATTTCAATGGTTTTATAATTGAATAATTTTTCATATTTTACGAAGAATATTTTTTAAAAAAAGACAAATGAATGTTTAATATTAACATATACAATGTCAATGGATTTTCATACCACCATTACTATTATTTTCAAATTGTATTCCTTTATATTATTTCATGTTTTCTTCAAATAAAAACCATCCTTCCTTTTTATATAGGGATTTTCTAAATGGGATTTAAATGGAATGGATATTTATATATGGGAAAATATTTTTCTCATTGAGGAGAAGAATATTTTTATGAGTATAATTATGTAAAAGATATATTTCGTATGATTTGAGATTGGTGTTGTTATTAGATATTTTTTTGATGATATTTATGCCCAATATAACTCAATATAATGGGTGAACTAAATATTTCTCTCTAATACACTAGGTAAAGTGACAGTGTTAACATCTTATATGTATCTCCAATGAGACTATTTGAATTTTCTGAGTAGTTTATTCTATCCATAAGAGTTATTATATTAGTGATTTTAAATATATTTTCCACTTTTCATATATGGATTATCCATTGTTTCTATGATGATTCACATAAATATTATGGTTTATCAAGGTAAACTAATGAGCTACTATTTTAAGGAAAAATCAATATAGTTTCGATGGATGAAATGTATAACTTTTCAAAAAATTATCATGAGTTTTTCATAATTGTAAATAACCCTTTATGAGTTTTATTTGACAATTAAGATTTCATTTGTAGTGTTTTTTGAAAAAATTTGGGCAATAAAGTTTTTATCTCGTATAAGGAAACGTCTATTTCAACTCATTTTTTATTATGAAAAAGAACAAAATCTTATAATGTGAAATCATGCACTAATGTGTATCTTTATTTTTTATATATTTCCCATACTGATATTTTTTTCTCATAAAAAAATTGTAAATAATTTAAAGTGACTCTCAGATATGATTATAGACACAAATGTGGTTAATATCAAAATCGTGAAGATATGTCACATAAAAGAAATCATTTTATGACTTCGAATTTTTATAATGAGGAAAAAATTGATACTGAGTTTGAGTGTCAACATTTTAATGAATTATTTTTGTAAGGGTTACGTACTAATTAAAAAAACCTAAATATTCATTGAGAGTGTAGGAAAATTTATTCTTACATAAGGATTCAATTAACAAATTGTTTAAGGTTAGGTCCTCATGGTTGGTATGAAAGTAAAGGGTTAGATAAATTTAGAGGTTACGATAATGTATGTTTTTATCCTTGAGATATTATAATTTATAGTTATCTTGATAATGAATTTAATGCTAAAATGTTTTATTATCTAAAAAATATCTATTTATCATAATGACTAATCCAATTACATTTAAAACACCTTATTTAATATTTATCATAATTTATCATACTACAAAAAATATATTATTATGTGAAATCATGATTGAAATGTTTTATAATTTATAGTTATCTTGATGATGAATTTAATGCTTAAAATTTTTTATTATCTAAAGAATTTATATTTATCATAATGACTAATCCAATTACATTTAAAACAACTTATTTCATATTTATCAAAATTGATCATACTAAAACAAATATATTATTATGTGAAATCATGATTCAAACCATGAGCCATATTATTATTTTCAATCATGAGCCATATGAAAAGGAAAAAAATTTATAATTTGAAATCATGCACTAATGTGTATGAAAGTAAAGTGTTAGATAAATTTAGAGGTTACGATAATGTATGTTTGTATCCTTGAGATATTATAATTTATAGTTATCTTGATATTAATTTAATCCTTAAAATATTGTATTTTCTAAAAATTTCTATTTATCATATTGACTAATACAATTACATCTTAATCACCTTATTTCATATTTATCATAATTGATCATACTACAACCAATATATTATTATGTTAAATCACCAATAATAAAATATCCTTACAATTCCGCAACCTGGAATGGATGGAAATGAAAATATGAAAAAAAAAATTATGAATGATTAGTGGACCTGGAATATAAATGATAATGTAATCTATGAAAGAGAACAATCAAATATACTATAGAGGATCATGTTGATATTGCAGCATTTTTGACATATCACCCTTTATCATTCATCAAAACTTCTAACTAAGTGGTAGATACATGAAGGATTAATGCTCTTGAAAAGTTATTCGAAGAAATTGGTAATTCAGTGAATTAATGGAAACTTTTTCGTATGTCTCATGATTGAAAATAATAATATATTTGTTGTAGTATGATAAATTATGATAACTAATAAATAAGGTGTTTTAAATGTAATTGGATTAGTAATTATACAAATGTGTGTTCAATAAAGAGATAGAATTATGGGAATCAGAAATAATTTAAGATTAAGGGTGTGGTGAAATCCTTTAGATCTACATTGGTAGATGTTGGTCCATCATACAAAGTGGTATATAGTGCATTACTTATATTTTCTTATTATGCTAATTTATTTTTTGATCTAAGGTCTACGACTTATTTTATTTATGATAAATATGATGGTACAATTAAAATTTCACATTAACAAATGATCTCAGTATTTATATTACAAACACACTAGTATAGTATTAAAGAAACACAACTTTACAAATATCTTCCTCTTGTCATCCATGGAATAATTATTTCATCAAACCTTGTTTTCTTTCCCATTTTATAAAATGATGTTATTTTGGGTATGGAATTGAATTATTTTATCTTGGAATGATAGATTTTAGAGGAAAATAAGTTTTTTGGAATATGTTTTAGTTTTTATATAATAATAAATTTATACATTTGATAAAATATCAGAATGCTAGAAAAATTTTTAAATAGGGAAATAAATGTTATCCTGATCATATTGTTGAAAATAGGGGAACTGTTCAGAATGGGTTGGTAGTAAAAGAATATCTGTATTTTTTTATTAATTAGATTCCAATTATTAGAAATGATTGGGAATGTAAATTTTCATTTTCCTTATTAACCTATACTATTGAAATTTAATGACCCCATTATAGAAAATCTCATGTTGAGACTCGATAATTGAAAAAGAAGTTAAAATTATTTATTCATAACAGTTCCACTCATCAAGGACCATCACAATAGCGTTCAAATATTGTTTTTATTAAGAATATTGAATGTTCAATTTGGTTTTTTTTATTATAGATAATTTTATAACATTACTATAATTACTAAGTGTTTGTTTCCTCATATTGATCACATGTTTGATCAACTCCTTAGAGCTTAATATATTTGGAAGGATAATATCTAGTCTATTTTTGGTAAACTAATTATCAAAGAATATTAAATCCATAGGAAAACATTTCATACTAGGAATGAGAATTATGAGTTTCTACTTATTCACTTTTCTTTGAGTAATTGTCCATATAGATTCATGTATGTTATGAATAGACTTTTCCATAAATTTTTTGATGAGTTTTTTTTTGTGTTTATTGATGAAATTTTAATATATATAAAATGTTATGTGGATAATGGAAAACATATAATGATTATTATAAAACCCATGAATAAAAATATGTCAAATTGATTATTTATTAAATTTTAATTTTAGTTAAAAAATATTTTAAAATTTGGAAATATTGTATATAAATATGTAATAATTGTTGATCCCACTAAAACTAATTTTCTTTGTCAATGGACAACGTCTACAAATGATAATATGATCTGTAGTATTATTAGATTATAATGATATTAATGATGGTTTTTTGAAAACATTTCATGGTTATATATCCACATAAAAATGATATTATTGAATATAGTTAGGTTCCTCCAGATAAAGGAATACGATGAATATTTTCATGGATTGAAAATACGATTTGAAAATGTACAATTTTTTGACCTTCCATCTAGAAATAGTGCCATTTTAATCTATAATGATGGTTACATGATACTAAATGGGTGTGTAATGATGTTGAATTATATGGTAACAACATATGTTTCAAATCAACTAACACCCCATGGGAAAAATTATAATACACAAGTCCTTGAGTTGGTGCCTGTAGTGTTGTATTTAAAAATTTATAGAGATAATTTATATGGTGTATAGTATAAAATATATACCAATAATAAAAAATATAAGTATATATTCATGTAGAATGAGTTGAATATGGGACATAGGAGATGGATATATTTGATAATGTATTGTGACTACACAATTCATTACCACTTGGTTAATGAAAACTAAGTATTTCATTATTTATGTTGGAATAATAATTCTACCTTAACCATGCACTATCTAGAACATGAACCTTTGGTTAATGATTTTATAATTATTGGCTTATAAATTTTGAAATCATTAACTCCCCCTATTTTATTTTATGAGTGATGTATAATCATTATAGTCATAAATAATTAATCTATATAAGAAGGAGGATCATATTATATAGGAAAAGGATGAATTTTCTATGAAAAGTATGTTTCATGAGTATATTATTGAAAAAGAAGAAGTTTTGATATTCAAAAATGGTTATGTGTTCCATGTTACCCTTATTTAAAGAATTAATTATTGGGTGAGGCTCATAGTTCCCCATTTTTACTCATCCTTTCTACACATAAATGAAATGATTCTTTCAAGAGCATTATTGAATGGAAGGGATGAAGAAACATATTGCTGATTTTACTATAAAATGTTTCAATTTTCAATAGGTTAAAGACAAATAATAAATAATTAAATTGTTTCTTCTACAATTTATTATGCCAAAATTGAAATAGGTAAATATATATAAAAATGTTGTGGTGGGATTACCAAATGAATCATGATGTAAAATTGTGATTAGGATAATTGTTGATCGATTAAATAAATCTCCAAATTTTAACTGCATTACATATAATATGACATTAGATTAACATTCTAAACATTATGATAAAAATATTAATAGACTACAAGGAGTACCTATTTCCATTTTATCATATCATGATCCTAGATTCACCTCTAATTTATAGAATGGTCATCAAAATTCATTTTGTACTAAATATTATTTTAATACACAATTTCATTCTAAATATGATTGATAGTTAGAGTTAATGATTTAGACTTTAGAGGATAATATTTGATCTTGTTAGATGTATTATTAGGGGATTTTGGATCATAATTTGACAATGGTTAAGTTTTATTATAATAATATTTTTCATTCTTTTATATAGATGTCATCTTTTTGGTCATTATATAGAAAGTAGTGTCGGACTCCAGCTTGTCAGTATGAAGTTTGGGAAAAATATTTTTGGGGCAAGAATTAGTAGATGAACTAGTTTTGAAGGTAAATATGATTTATTATAAAATGAAGGAAAAAAATTAGGTATAAAAGTAATATATATATATATATATATATATATATATAGATGAAACATCATTCATTCGTGTTAGGCGATAATGATTTTCATAAAGTATCTCCAAAAAAAGTGGAATGTGTTTTTCAAACATAGGGAATGTAATTAAATTTATTATTTGACCATATGAAATTATATATTGGATTGGATCATTTTATTATCAATTTTCCTTTACTCAAATTTTATCTTAGGTACATGTTGTATTTCATGTTTCGTTGTGAAGATATTTTGTGTCAGAAGCATATCATGTTTTGAGCCCTGAATTAGTTCAAGTAGAGGAAACCCTTTATTATATGAAAGAATATGTACATATTTTGGAGAGAAGAGAGTAAATGGTGTGGAATAAATTATTTTAAGATCATTTTAATTAGTGGGAAAACATAAATATTTATGAGAATATATTTATATCATAAAATACGAAGAGGGGATGATATCCCCACTTGTTTAAATAGTAATTAAAATGGTGAAGAAGAAAATTAAAAATATGGAATAATTCGAAAACCCAAATAATGAAAAAATTAATCATTTTACATGTTCTTAATATTTATAAATTATATTTTATAATTTTATATTCATTATAATAATATTATGTAATTCTAAATTCAAAAGGGAAAAAATTATTTCTAAACAAATTATGGTTTCATACAATATATGGTTTTATTTATAATTAAAATTAATAAATTTTAGAATTATAATGTTAAAATAGAATATCATTTTTTTATTTATGATGTAATAATTATATTAGGATTTTTTAATAATTTTAAAAATGATTTATTTTTTGAATGAATAGTGGAAAATATTGATTTCTATTGAAGACTATCATTTTGTTTCAAGAAATTATATAGTTGAATTTTTATATAAAACAACTTAATAGTAAAATTCGTTCATTTATTTTCTTAATAATACACCTATTGTCATTGGAATCAATTCTATTCATTATTTTTATAACAACTTTTTATACTTCAGAAGGTATTTTTTCTTGAAAACCTCATTACATAGAATTTTATGGTATTCATTTTAATTTACAATCATCCACTTTTGTGAATTGAAATTGATAAAATGGAATGAGTGGTTTTAATTAAGAATAATTCATATTATTTAATAGTATGAACTAAATTTTCAGTCATAAGGAAGAGTAAAAATAATAATAACATGTCACTATAATTAATGATAAAAAAAGTTTTAATAGTGGTTAAACTAAACTGACAAGGGTCAAAATTACCTAAATATATGAATAAATATAATTTTTTGGTCATATTTGATTCCTCTATCATTTTATCTTCATAAACTGTCAATTTTGATGCCATTTGTTTCAGTATGAAATTAATATATTTTAATCATAATAAAATGTAGCACTAGGCCCCCAAAATCCTGGAGTTGGTGTCTATGACCATTACATTGGTATGATTAAATGGAATCAAATATCGAAGGATTTAAGAGTTAATACTCTTGGTAAACATGATAAAAACATGATTCATGTATTACAAATGAATGAACTAGTTACAAAATAATTTTTTTCGAAGATTACTTCATTTCCACATACAATATCCTTAAATATCTTTCATTGTATACTTCTTGGATTGTCAGGGGAATGGAATAAAAATAAGTTTGGGAGTAAATACTCATTAAGGGTAATGTATAGTGTAAAAAATAAAGATTAAATGAAAATAATCAATATGAATGGTTAATATCTAAGCACACATTCCATATAATCAATTAATTTAGAAGGAAGTGCGTAAAAAACATGAAAATGTATATAACCGAGAAAAAATCCATTTAAAATTACTAGATATGGTATAATCAATATGGAATGGTAAATAACTGAAAACCATTCCATTAAATAAATAAAATAAGAATTAAATACATCCATATATTTTTTCAATGAGAAAATCTAATGGATAATAATAAGTAAATAAAAATGGAGGAAATTTTTAATTTTTGGACATCATGTTTCCCAGTCAATTGTCACCATTACCATAAATAAGGTATAAAATATAATGGGTAAACCCCCATTAGATTAGGATATCCAAGTTATTTCATCCCAAGAGACAACTGATACATCATGGGGCTTAATTTAAAGGTCCAATACTCATAGGGATTTCATTAACTAGTACCGAACCCAAATAGTTCATGTCCATTGCATTCCACATATATCGAATAATCAATTTAAATAAACAAAATTCCTTATTAAATAAATGTCAATGTATACATCGTATGTAAAAATGATTTATGGTTTAGTAAATAAAAATATACATGAAAATGATATGGATAAATAGGGAAAATTAAATGTTCAAGGAACATAAGATATTAAATATTTCAATGGTATTAAAAGGAATGAAATTTTTGAATGTAAAAAATATCCTTGGTCAAAGGATTAATAAATAATCATGTGTAAAATTAAGGATGGTATCAATAAAGAATATCCAATGTTGAGTAAAATAAAAGGTTATTATCATTTAGGAATGTAAATACAATAAAAGATCTTTTAAAAAAATTCTTGTGGACAATATACTATTTATTTTATTTTTTTTAAAAAATCCTATACTATGAAAATAATTTTCTAACAAAATTTAATTAAAATGTATCCTTTTAAAAATTCAATGTAAATATTAAAAATATGAGTGAAGGTAAATTTAAACATGGTATTCAAGGTAAAATAAACATTTTTTTGCATGGTAAAAGGTTAGAACATTACCTTGTTCGGAGAGAAACATGAAGATTCATTTGAAAAAAAAATAAATGGGTAAAATTTTATTTAATAAATAATTCTTATAAGGTTAAAACATTTTTGAAAACCTTTTTAGAATAAAAGGTTTTAAAATAAAACAAGTACTTCGTGTAAGTAAATTAATTTTTTTTGTTACAGAAACATTTCTAATGAATTTTTAGTACCATAGATTGTAAAAATGGTACAAATACATGAAAAATTTAACGAATAACAATATGAGAATAAAATGAAAGGGTATATTGAAAAATGGGTACATAATTCCCTCAAATGGAAATTCAGGTGTAAACATTCCTGAATAATGTTATATTGTGATGAAAACCCTGAAAAAGGCCATATTTTTTAAATGAGACTCAAGCAATTAATTGATTATGTGTTCCAAATTTATTTACAAATAAAATAAGTAGAAATAAAACAAGATATAGTAAAAATTTATTACACACATAATCACATAATATTACAGACAACGATGAAGTAATATACCCAAAAGAAAATAAATTTGGTTGTGGAATTATTTTCTATTTAGTAACACATAATTCGAATCCAATTAGAAAAAATATGTAAAATTTTACAAAAAATACCATGAAGTTAAAATAATTTATTATATAATATATCAAAATCTAAATTTTATACACTAGAAAAATTAGTAATTGGTGAATATGACATTTATATTGTAGATGTAAAAAGTGAGATTAAAATCTATCATCTTGATTTTCCATTCAAGAGATAAAACTTTAACCTCCAATGTAATGTTTTAAATAATGTTAGAAACATATACCATAAAAATAGTAATATTTATGATATCATATATGATCCTCTTATAATATCATATTACCCATTTGTTAGTAATCATTCATTATTTCCCCTATTTTTGGTCTTAATTGTCTAGTTTATTGAGTATGTTTTAACTTTTTTTCTTCCAATAACAAAGATAACTATTTCATCATATCTAGGATTTAAACCATGATTTCAATGTTATACATATTCTGTATATATATATAAATATTTATTTATTTATAGTTATCTATAATATTTGGAGATAGGAAATGAAATGCAATGTTCATGGAGACATTAGGCCGTACGTACACATGAAATCTACTTCATTTCAATGTTGTATTTTAGAATAATGAATAGTAAATGATATATATAAAAATATATTAAAAATTATATTAGAATTTTTATTTCATATATCTCAAATTAGAATATTAAAACCTTCTTTTACACAATCCATGTATAGCGTGAAACGATCTCATCGCTTGGAGGAGGCGGTAGACCACATTTACACATACAATGTTATCATATTTAAATAAAATAGAAGTCATAAAGGTATGTGTTATATATAATTTTCATAATAAAAAATATGTAATAAATATCATATATATCTTACATAAACATCATTTCTATAATAATTTTTATCTATGAGAGTTTTTTATGGAGAAATGATCAATATCATTTCATGAGGTGGTATTTCATTATAAACAAGAATGATATGTTTATTAACCAATAGATGGATGTGTGTGTAAGTTTAGTTATAAAAATTATAATAAAAATATCTTAGTACATTTAGTTTTTTGAGGTCATTATATAACAATGGAATAAGAAGAGTTTAGGGGGTTCAAAAAAATAAAACAGAAGTGCTTGGGATAGTATGTTACCTCTTCTTTGGGTAACACCTTTTGGTTTGCACAAAAGGGGTAATTTGGACGGATTTATTCCAAAATTGAGGATAATAGGCTTAGGGGAGGTATTTTGGGAGATTATATTATCAGAGTTCGGTTGAGCCAATGTGGCGTGAGAGGTGTCAGAAAGTGGGAGGGGTGAATGTATTTTTATGGTGGATGAGGAGTAGCATTCTTATAATTATTTGAAAAAGGAATTCCACCCACGTTTTCTCCACAATAATAGGATCCAATAATTGAAAAAAATCTAAAAATTAGATTATATTGTTGAAATATTAACATAAAATGTAATTTTTACAAGTTTCTAGTTCATTTTGTCCCTTGTTTTAATGTTTTAGTCCCTTGATTAGCTAATTTTTCTCTTAATTATTTTAATTAATTCAAATTACATTTAGTAATATTTTTATAAAAAAACTAAGTTGAACTTATTTGAAATATTAAATTATTATTATTCCAAATATGTAATCAATTTTTCAAAATTCCAATCATAAAATTAGTAGAAATTAATTTAAAATCAATCCAGCAAATAGGACGACAATTGAAGTTCTTAATGTGAAAATATTCAAAAGTTTCTTAGTTTAATATACAATTTAAATGTTAAATGTATTATAATGTCCTCATTTGGATTAATATATCTATAATTTATCTAATTTTAATTTGAAACCTATTAAAATTATAATTTAACACAAGAAATAATTTAGATGAAACACCAGTTTTGAATTAAAATTCCGTATTTTTTATCATTTATTTGAAAATTAAACTTCTCAAAAAAAATACCAAACATTTACCCTAATAAATTTTTAATGTTTCTATTTAAAAATTAATTTTTATTGTGGAATATAAAATTATTAAAAGTGCTAAAAATTTTACTTGTAATAGGTTATCCATTAAAATATATTAAAAGTACTTTTTGTAAAAATAATGAATTTCTATGATAAATATTGGGTTTTTTCATATTTCTTCTAATTAAATTTATTTAAAAAATGTAAAAACTATTTTATTAAATATATAATATATATTAAATTAATATAAATCACTAATTATAATTAATTTAATTTATTAGTATAAAATAGATTTCTGGAAAAAAGAATAGTCTTTTATAAAAACATTTTCTTTATATTCAGTATGTTCTTATATTCATTTCTAAGTAATTTATAACCAATTAATTCATTTTATATTTGTATAAACCATATTTGTTCATAATTTAGTTTATACTACTCAAAACCTCTAATTTAACTGATCAATTATATTATATTATATTATATAATAATATTTTAATAATATACTATTTTTTAGTAAAACTCGATCTTGCGATTGTCACAAGAAATCTAAGAAAATCATTGTTGTGTGTGACACAAGATAAATTAATATTTAATGAATTATAATATATATCATATATTAAATTTATTTAATATAGTAATTATATTTGAATGTCTCGTGATATTATATCCCCTTACATGTTTGGTGTTGCGTGTCATGCATGATAACGAATATAATGTTCTTAAATTAGAATTTGGGATCATTACATTCTCCCCACCATAATTATATGGAATCCTCAAAATTTAAACTCGATATTATAAATACAGGGTTTGGTATTCAAATTTATATTTTGAAATCCTACACCATGAGAAGAATTAACAAATAACCCTCTTGATATTAGAAAATAAAAATTGTAACTGTCACATTGAATAACATATAAATAGGTTTATATATATGATAAAATTAATGGAAAGTGAAAATATGTACTTAGAGGAAAATTGAATTCATTTAGAGGTAAAAATTGAGATCATCAATCACAAACATGTGAATGATCAATGGAATGGTGGGGGCCTCAAGACAATAAATCCATGAGAAATTAAAATACCATCAGTTCAATAAAAATTCAGGTACTACGACAACATTTTATTTCTAAATAATTTTCCTATTGGTGGGTAATTCTTGTACTTCCTAGTAATATTAGGAAATATACTTAACATGTTTCTATAAACAAATTTTCCACCCATTTTTCTTTGAAGAATTTCTAATTCATCGATTACATCAGTAAACAGATAAAAAAATTAACATTGATTCTTGAAGAAATAATATATGCTTTTAATGGATCTTAAGGGCCATAAAATAGGGAATGTTATAATTATTTTCCTATATATATTCTCTAAAGAAAATATGGTTATTACATTTATCTCTAATCCTCAAAATTAACTCAACTGATTTATCAAAAAAAAATCTTCGAATTATTTAACAAAAAATAATTACACATTAATAAGGAAATCACATAGGCTATTGGTAGTCAAAAAAACCTTACCATCCTTTGATCATAGGTTGAAGTCTCGTGGCCTTACCAAAAAATTATGGGTTGTCACCCAAAATACCTGTTTTCTTTTTTTTAACCAAATAAAAACAATTTCCAAAATAAATATGATGGAAATCCTTCAAATAATGTTAATCACTTAATAGACTTTTAACTAAGGACTTCAATACAACATAATACATCAATACTTCATCCACTTATTTCCACATAGCCCCATTTTTGTATTGATTTTATCCTTTAGAAGAGGGAATTTACTTTAGGGATTCATTGGTTCCCCTTATTTAAGGCAACCGAGAATAAATGGATCCATATGATGAGATTTATTTTCTTCCACTATACTCTTAATTTTTCCTCATAAATTTGTAGATTTATTTCCTTATTTCTAGAAAATAAATAATTTCTCATTTCAGTTGAGAAATTTCCTAGGTGTCTCCTTAAAAAAATTTCATGATAGTAATTGATCCATTTTTTCCATGATCACCACCACTCGAGCTCTTAGAAACCTCAATCCTTCTATTCTATTCCAAGTTTGGGTGTTGGTTATGGTATATTTTGAAAATCATATTTTAGAAAAAAAATGATTTAGAATGCACACATTATCAATTACCCCCATAAATACCCCATTTGATATATCATTATAAACACCTTTTCATTAATATTAAATGTTAACGTCACTCATTCGGGTTCCAACAATTGAGTATAACAATAATGCATATTGTGGGGGAAAATGTTAAAAGTGAGGTAAATGTATAATAATTTATAGGATATCTAAATTATAACACCTTTTTTTAGACTAAAAATCATTAGGACTAACAGATATTATTTAATTTAATTATCTATTAAAATCCATCAAAATGGTTTTTTGTAATAATTTGAATTATCCTAAGAATATACCCATGTAGTGTCAAAAAATGAAAGAAGTAAGGATTGTTTTCATGTACCAGGCTATTATCGAGTCCGGACCAATGCAAATTCTCAAAGTTGTTAACCCAAGTTACATCAATATCGTAACCACATCCACTTGCAGTATCCATATTGGGATGTGTTTCTATGAATACCCACATAGTTTTCACCTTACCAAAATTGAAGGATGTTATTCTATATTTATCGTCAACTTATACCTTAGGTATATGTTCCCTAATCTTTATTTTTCAAAATCTAGTGCCCATGGTTTCTATTAATCTTCCTTTGATACCAACTATAGGACCCTAATCCCAAAATCCTAGATCTAGTGTTTACGACCATTACACTGGAATTATTACAATGAATTAAATCCCCATGGACCCATGATTTATTTGATAATAAAAACTAAATCTAAATGAATTAAATTATTAATTATTGGATGTCATGTTTCCTTGGAACATGGTACCTTAACCATAAATATGGTTTAAATCATACTGGTCAAAAACTGATTAACATAGGCTAGCCAACTGATTTCACCACAATAGATTACCAATGCTTTGTGGGGAATTTTGTAATCGGCCCCAACCGTAAGGTATTGTATAAACCGGTCCTAGACCAATATAGTTCTTGTCCAAAGTATTCCTTATATATGGAATATTTTATTCAAATAAACATATTTCCTCAGGAAAATCTATATTGAGTAAAGTATATAGATTTATCAATATTTCCCCAGTAAATCAAATAACTATAAAAGTAAAACCCATAAGTAAAAATTTTATACAATTTTTTCCATAATCATATCCATGATAAGGACATATATAATTAGGGAAAATTAAATGTTTAATTATCATAGGAAATTGAATATTTAAATGGGAGAAAAAGGAATCATGGTAGTAAATGTGAATATTAACCTTGTTTAAAGGCTCTATAAATCATCCAAAGGAAAATACGTATTATATCCATACAAAATATACTATCTAGAGTAAAATAAAAGGTTTTTTCATTTATTAATGGAAGAATTATAAAAATATATCTTAAAAACATTACTGAAGAAAATATCCATTTTATTTCAAAATACATTGTGAAAATGATTCTATTAGAAAATCAGTTTTTATAAAATTTTATTTAAAGTGTAACCCTTTAAACATGAAAATGAATATTCTAAAATATGGTGGTGATTAAATTTGTACATGTTTTCAAGGTAAAAATATTCATTTTTCATGGTAACAAGTTTGAAAAGTTCATTATTCAAGAAGTGGAAAGATGATTCCTTTGAAAAAATTTGTAAATGAAAAAAAGGTGAAACATTATTTAATAAATAATTTTGGGATGGTAAAAAAAATATGAAATCCTTTTTAGAAAATAGGGTCTTCATATGAAATCATATTCTTCGACTAAAAAGATAAACAATGTTGGGTTTTCTAAAACAATTCTAATGAATTTCCATACGAGTGGGAAAAAAATTTTACTTACACTTTTAAATGTTCCTATATAAATATAGGATAATAAAATGAATTTTTTTATTGAAAAATGGTCATATAATTTCTCCAAATATAAATTCAAGAGAAAACAATCCTGAATAAAATGAGATTTTAAAGTAAACTCTTGAAAACCCCCTAATGTTGAAGTGAAAGTCAACCAATGAATTTATTATGTGTGTCAAATGTAAATCCACAAAAAAATTTAAAATAAAACAAAAGATAATAAAATGTGATTGCACACAAAATATTATCAAATTAACTACAATTAGGAATTAAAATAACCTAATGAAAATAAATTGTGTTATGAAATTATTTTCCACATGGAAACACTTAATTCAAGTCCCCTTAGATGAAATAATTCAAATTGAAACTGAAAATAACATTAAGATATTATAATTCATGATATAATATATCAAAATGGGTAGTAGATAAACTACCAAAAATATGTAAATAGTGAATATGACATTTATCTCACACATATAAAAAGCGAGATGAAAATCTTTTACATTTTGTTTCCTGTTGGGTGAACATCCTTTAACCTTCTACGTAATGTTTTATAGCATGATTAAAACTTATAAAATGACTGTATTACAATTTTTTATATCATATATCATCCTATTATAATATTGTTTTACCTATTTGTTCGTAATCTTTTATTATTTTTTCTATTTCGGGTGTCAATGGTCTAGTTTGTGGAGTGTGTTTTAACTAGTTAATTTTTCCTATTATATAGATCTTGATTAAATTATCTCTATTATGTAAACCACGTTTTAAATGGTATATATATTCAATATATATATATATACAAATATCCATAATATTTAGAGATATTAAATGATATGCATCATTCATGGAGATGGTAGACCATATATATATACATGAGCGCAACATCCATTTCATTGTCGTATTTAGAAAAAATAAAAATTAACTAATATATATATGTGTGTGTGTGTGTGTGAATATTATAATTCTACTATCATGTTTATTTCATATATTTACAATAGGTTTATGAAAAATTCCATTTATAGTGCGAATGAATCACATCATTTTGAGGAGGCGGTAGCCCACACTTGCACAAAAATGTTATCATATTGACACGAAATGTATGGAATAAAGGTGTGTGTAATATATAAATTAAATAAGCATAAATAAATTATTAATATCATATATACCATATATTAATAGTGTTTCCATCATAATTTATAACCATGATAGTTCGTAATGAATAACAAAAAACATAATTTTGTGTGGCGGTAAGTCATTGTAAATAAGAATGACAAGTTGGTTACTCATTAGATGTATGTATGTGAAACTATTGGCATAAAAATTATAATTAAAACATATCATTATATTTAGGATACTAATTCTAAAATAAAATCTTTAAATAAGAAGTTTATAGGGAGTAGAGAATGAAAATAAATCAAAATAGCCTGAGGAAAGATATTACCACTTATTTGGGAAACTCCTTTTGATTTCCACCAAAGAGTTTCCTTGGATGGATTTAATCAAAAAGGGAGGATACTAGGATGAGTGTAGAGATTTTTTGAGATTAATTTATCATATTTTGTTTGAGATAATGTGGTGTGATAGGTGAGAATAAGTGGTAGGGGTGGGTACCATTTTATAGTGGAGGAGCAGTGGCATTATTGTAAATCATTGAGAAGGGAATTTTTCCCATGTTTTTCAAATTAAATTGGCACCAATAATTGGATAAGTTATATAAAATTGGAAATGGGGTCCAAATATTAACATAAATGGGTTTTTTACATGTTTCAAGGTCATTTTGGTTATTATCATTAATTTTTAGTCCATTGTTAATCTAATTTTTCTCTTAATCGATCTATTTAATTTTAATTACATTTAGTAATATTTTTGGTCAAAAACTATTTTCAACTTATTAGAAAATATTTATTTTTTATTGAAAATATTTAATCTCTTTTTTTAAATTATATTAAATGAATAGGTAGAAATTAATTGAAAATTAGTCCCCCATAAGGGATGATAATGCAGGTTTTTAATGTTAAAATGTTCAAAAGTTTGCTAAGTTTTGATATCCAATCTCAAAGTGAAATTAATAAAAATAATCTAAATAGGTTAAATAGGTTTATAATTGATCTATTTTGACTTTAAAAAAGTTTAAAATATAATTCAACATTATAAATAAATTAAATGAAAAAATAATTTTGAATTATATTTCAGTACTTTTCAATATTCATAAAAAAATGAAACATCGCAGTTAAATTCAAAAAAAACAACCTAACATAATATTGATGTTTATATTCCAAAATTAATTTTTATTTTTAAATATAAAATTTATAAAAGTGGAAAAAATTGAATTTAAAATAGATTCTCTGTTGAAAGTGAGTAAAAGTTTATTTATAAAAAAATTGATTCTTTATAAAAAAATATTGGGATTTATCTTATATTATGATTCTAAAATCTATTAGATGAATGTAATTTTTTATTGAATATATAATATATATATATATATATATATTACACTAATATCAATCAATAATTCTATGTAATTTAATTTATTAGGATAAAACAACTTTTTGATCATAAAAATAGTCCTCTATAAAAACTTTTTTTATTCAATTGTTTCTAATATTCATTTCTAATTAATTTTTATAAAATGAATTCATTATATATTTCTCTAAACCGTATATTTTAATAATTTATATAATATAATTTTTTTCCTCAAATATAATGGATAGGTTGTATCTTATTATATTAAATAATACTATTTTAGTAATATATTATTCGATAAAACATTATCTTGTGTGTAACACAAGCTATCAAATACATTTGTTGTGGTGTGAGACGTAAACTAACTCAGTATTTTGTGAATTTTAATATATATCATCGATTGAATAAATTTAAAATAGTAATTATATTTTAATATCTCATGATATTATATCACCTTATGTTCTTGGTGTTGCGGGTCATACACGCTATCGAATACAATGTTCTAACATTAAAATTCTAGGACGTAATAGTGTCCCCACCTTAATTAAATTGTATCCTCAAAATTTAAACTCAATCTAAAAAAACATGGGTTTTATATTTGAAAATTATTTTGTTTAAATCCCACATTGTGAGAAGTGTTAATGAAATATCATCCTAATAAGAGAGAATGTGAAGTATAATGGTCACATGGTATAACGAATAAATGCGATTCTACATAAAAGAACATTCATGGAAAGTGAAACTATAGAACTAGAGGAACAATCGTATGTATTTATATGGAGTGATTATTGTAATCAATAAAAAAATTGAATTATCAGTGGAATATTGAGGGTTAGGAAACCATAATTTGATGATGATTTGGATGGTTATGAGATCAATGAAATCTAATGTTTTAGGAAAACATTTTAGTTCTAAATAATATTCCTAATTTTGGGTAATTATTTTACTACATAATAATATAAATAAATACACTTACTTAATATATTTATATAAAAACATTTTTAATCCATTATTTCTGCTTTTATCATTTTTAAATTCATCCAATACTTCTTGAAATGGATATTCAAAAATTGACTTTGATTCCTAAAGAAATAATATATGTTTTTTACGGATCTTATGTCCCATAAAATAGTGAAATGTATAACTATTTGTCCCCAACTATTTTGTAAATACAATGGGGTTAATATATTAATCTTTAAACCTAAAAATTAATAGTATTGGTTCATCACTAAAATTTATTTGTCAAATTTTTTAACTAAGAAACAATTACACATTAACCATGAAATCACATAGGCCAATGGTTGGAACAAAACCTTTATCATTTTTTGGTCATGGGTTAAAGCCTCAAGGCCTTGCTAGACCTGACGGTTTGTCACCCAACATACATGTTTTCCTTGCCTAAAAACATTAATATAATTTCAAAAGTAAATATGATAGACATCCTGAAAATAATGTTAATCAGTAAATAGGCTTATAACTAAGGTTTTAAATTCAACCCCAATAAATTAATACTTCATCCACTTAATTCCACATAGGTCCCCCTGGTCTAGATTTTATCTTTTAGAAAATGGAATTGAATTGGGTAATGCCTTGGATTCCCATATTTAAGGTAATAAACAATAAATGGATCCTTCAGTTAGTTTTATTTCCTTACATTATACTCTTCTTATTTCCACATCAATTTTTTTCTATATGTAATTATTTCTGAAATATTAATAATGTATACATTCCATTGAGACAAAATCATGGGTTTATCCTTAAACTTTTTTTCATGATGGAAATCGAGCTATTTTTACTCCATAGTCTCCACCACTCAACCTCTTTGGAACAACCATCCTTCTCTTCTTTGGTGAGTTTAGGAGTATGTTAAGGTATATATTGTTAATTTTATTTTAGGAAAACTGATTAGGAATGGACATGATATCTTTTTACCCTATCCAAATCCCATTTTGTTGCTCATTGTGACCACCTTATCCTTCATATTCAATGTTAATTTGAATCCTTCATGTTATAGACATTGACTAAAACAAGAAAGCATAGTGTGAGCAACAATGGTCCTACTGAGATAAATGTATAATAATTTATAGGATATCTAAATCATTAAAACTTACTTTCAATCTAAAACCCAATATAATTAACCTATATTATTTGTTTTCATTATCTATTGAAATCCTTCATAATGGGTTTTAATAAAAATGTAAATTATCCTAAGAATATACCCCATATAGTTTCAAACCAGGTCTGTAGTAAGGCCTATTGTCATGTACCAATTTATGCTCAAGTCAGTCCTAACATTAATTTTAAATGTTGTTACCACTAGGTACATATATATCAAAACCATGTCAGCTTATAGTATCAAAACAAATATGTCTTTCTAGGGATACCCACACATTTTCTACCTTATCAAAATTCAACTATGTTACTCTACAATTATCCTCAATGCCTACCTTTGGGCTATGATCCCTAATATATGTCTTCCAAAATCCAGTATCCACAGTTTCTACTAATCTTCCTTCGATAAAAACTTTAGTTCCCAAACCATAGAGGCAAGAAGCCGGTGTCTACTACCATTAAATTTACATGATTATAAGGGATTGAATCTTGAAGGACGGAAGAGATTAGTAATATTGCTAAATGAGATACATACATGAGTCTTCTATGGAAAATGAATATGTTAATTACTATATAATAATTTTTTGAGGATAACTTTATTTCAATTATAATATCCTTGTGTATCATTCTTAGTATTTTTCATGGATTCTTGGGGAACGGAAAAATATAAGGGGGATCTCAAATACTCAGTAAGGGTAATGTATAATAGATGAAATAATGAGTCATGGAGAATTATTAGTATGACAAGGTAATTGATGAACACACATGCCAAATAATCCATAAACTGATATGGTAGTTAATAAACAATATTTCATGACAAATAACTAAAAAATGCTATTTAAAATAACTGGACAATGCATAATCTTTATTGAAATGTAAATAAATAAAAAACATGAAATTAATGAAATATACTATGAGTTAGATGCGTGCATATATTTTCTCCAAAGTGAAAATCTCATGTATAATAATAAATGAATCAAAATGAAAAAATTTCTTAATTATTAGATTTCATGTTTCCTAGGAATATGTTACCATTAACGTATATATGGATTAAAACATACTGGTTAAAAAGCCATTATTTTAGGCTAGCCAACTGAGTTCATCCCATGAGAATATTGATGCATCATGGGTTTTACTTTAAATGGTCCCCAACCCATTAGTATTGAATTGACCAGTCCCCAACCTCTATAGTTCATGTCCAAATCATTCCATATATGTTGAATAATAAATTTTAATAAACAAACTTCCTTGTCAAATATATATATCGGGTAAAGGATAAAAATTTATCAAAATTTTCAGAGTAAATCAAATAAAATTAAATTTAAACACCACATGTAACAATAATATACATTGTAGGTAATAAAAATATCCTTGAAAAAATGATATGGATAAATAGGGGAAATTCAGCGTTCAATGTTCATAGGAAATCGAATATTTCATGGGGAGTAAAATAAATCAAGGTGGGGAATGTCAATACAATTCTTGGTCAAATTATTCAAAATCAATTCATTAGAATAAAAAGTATGGTAATAATACAATATATCCCAAGTGGAGAAAAATAAAGGGTTGTTATCATTGATTAATGTATATAGAGTATATATATATATATATAAAACATTCATGATGAAAATATCTTTTTATTTGGAAATTCCTTTTCTCTGAAAATCACTTTTGAAAAAAATTTCTTTAAAAATTAACCATTTAATATTGAAAATAAATCTTCAAAGATATGGTGTTAGGTAAATCCATACATTCCATACAAGGTAAAAAATAAAAATCCTTTTTCATGGTAAATAGTTAGAAAAGTTACTTGTATTCATATTGACAAGAATATTCCAATTTAAAATTATATAAATAAAATAGGGTAAAAAAGTATTTAATAAATCATTTAGGGAAGTTTAATTATTTTTTAATACCATTTTATAAAATAATGTTTTTAGAATAAAATAAGTTCTCCGATTAAAGAGAGAAATTATTTCAGGTTTTATTAAAAAAAATCTCCAAATTTATGAGTACCAAAGAGTGGAAAATTGGTAAGAATAGTATAAAATTATCATTAATAACTAGAGGTAATTAAAATTAAAGGTTTTATTAAATAATGTTCATTTAATTTTCTTGAATGGAAAATAATGTTTAAATAGTCCCAAATAAAGCTATGCATTGATGTAATCCCTGAAAAATATCATAATGATGAACTAAGACACAACCAAGGATTTGATTACGTGATTAAAATGTAAATCCACATAAAAAAGTGTTAATATATAAATTGATATTAAAAATTGATTACAAATATAATCATAGAATATTATGGACAATAGGGAACTAATATAACCCAAAGAAAAGAAATTGGGTTATGAAATTATTTTATACAAGGTAATGCTTACTTGAAATAACCGTAGATGAAATAATTAAAAATGAAACTCCAAATATGTTGAATATAAAATAATTTATGGTATAATATATCAATATTGGATGTATATAAACCACAAAAAAAAATATTAGGGGTGAATATGACATTTATCTCACAGATGTATAAAGTGAAATGAAAATCAGTTTCATTGAATCTCCATTCGGGTGAACGTCTTTCAACCTACTATATAAATATTTTCATAAATTTAATAACTTATAACAAAAAAAATTAATATTTATGATATCATATAATATAATATTATAATATCTTATTACCTGCTCGTTATTAATCATTCATTATTTTCACTGTTTTGGGTGTCAATTGTCTTATTTGTCGAGTATATTATAACTTGTTATTTTTTTCTATTACACCGATCATGATTACATAATCCCAAGGATGTAAAAAATTGATGTAAATTTTATATATTATATATATATATATATAAATCCATAATATTTTGATATAATAATTGAATTGAACCGTTCATGGAGAGAGTAGGACATACGTATGCATGAACGCTACTTCTATTTCATTGTCATATTTTAAAACAAAGAGTCATAATTGATATATATATATATATATATTAGAATTATATAATACTTTTAATGTCACATATTTCACATAGGTTTATTAAAAAAATAATTTTAACCGTCCATGTATAACATGAACGAATCCCATCACTTTAGGGAGGTGGTAGTCCACACTTCCAAAAATGATATTATCATATTTACAGAATGTAGATGCAATAATGTTATGTTTCATATAGAAATTATATAATCATAAAGTAATTATAAATATCATACATATCATATAATAAAAGTGTGTCAATGATAATGCCCCACCATGAGAGTAGTTAAAGTAAAAAATGAAGAATATTGTTTCATGTGGTGGTAGATCACTATACCCAAGAACAAAAGGTTATTTACCCATTAGATGTAAGTGTGTTTAAGTATTGGTATAAAAAATATAATAAAAACTTCTCAATATATTTAGGATAATTATTTTATTATATATGTGTGACGTCCCATCCCCGAATTCCACTTAATAGGTTCCTAGAGCTCGATGGGCCACATAGCCTCAAACACATCTTACTGAATGCCAGAGGATGCCGACTAGCGGTGAGTGCCTTGGGTATGTATGTGGGAAGACTATGTCCAAATTACTAGGGTATAGCACAATGTGTAATTATAAATAATGTTAAATTTCTAAATAAATATAAGTAAATAGATGTCAAAGCAGAAATAGAAAAGGAAAATAATAACTGGTACAACTAGTATAACTAGTACAAGCATAAAACAAATGATGATGATATGTCATGTCACCAGAAAGCTAGAAAACATTGGTAAAAAGTAATAGACATGCATGAATAACCAAATATAAGAAAAATAAACACATAAACCATTCCAAGAATCCTGAGGTCAAGATCGGTCATCTGGTACCATCTCCATACAAACACAACAAGCAATCAAGTTTTCGAAGTCGTAAGATTCCCTATATCAACACCTACAATCATGTAGTCTACCCCGAGTAAAAACTGGAGATTAAAGAGGGTGTGAGATAAATATTAGTGATCCACAACCTTTGGTGTTTGTGACATCCAGACCTTGTAATGGTAATGTAACAGCTTGATAAAAGGCATATATTATGTAATGTAGTACAATCTAACTGAATATCTAACTACCTGATTCATCCCTCATCCTATGTATGAGCATGTGACAAGTTCATTTATTACTAAATTATCATTTAATATATTAATAGGTTACATGAGGAATATCCAGCACTCAAATCACGTTGTGATAGTATAATATTGATGAATCCAAAATGTGACAAGGAAATCATGATTGATAACATAAAACTTAGTGGTTCCAAGGTAATCACCAAGGAAACCTTGACCTCAGGGTCCACTACCTTATTAGTAACTAATTCTATACAAGGGATAAAAGTATAATCGAAGTAGAATCATCCATATAATTTCCATAAGAAGACTCTTATAGAGTCCAAGGGGATCTTCCAAGAAAAATGAGTCTAACCAATGACTGGACCCAAGGGGCTATAACCATGGAACCTACTTTTGAATTTTGGATCCATGGAGTTTATCCAAGGGATCCTATGATAATAATTAAGGGATCCTAGAATGTCATACTGGGAATATAGAGGTAGACATGGACAAGGTTCCCAGGTAGGTCTCACATATCAAAAGCGGTATCTTTGAGTTAGAATGACATCCTCAAATTCCCATGTAATTCCCATGGGAATACATGAGATATCAAGAGTCAGGGAATATTAGAAAAACGTTAAGGTTCATTTTTATAAAGGGTCACCTTAAATTTAATTCATTTTCAGCAGTAAGGACATATTATTAATATTCTATTCATCATGTTCATTAGTTTCAATCCTTTCCATTCATTAGATATAAAATTCCAAGTAGCATTGTTCCTTTTAATTTTACTATTTATGTTATAATAATTTAATATGGTTCATCTGCTAGTATCAACCACAAGTGGAATGGGATTCTATGGTATGGAACAAATAATTCTTTTTCAATTTATATGGTCAAGTAATATTCAAACCACATACATTCCAATTTATCAATTTACATAACTAATTACACATATCCACATACTTTACATGGGTCTTGTTGATGTGAAATGGTACTTTCCATTTAACATTAAATGTTTCTGTTGTAATTTATTATAAGGAGGTTCACTATTAAATTGTTCAAGCCCGATCACATCTGAACGATGGCTCAAAAGTGTAAAATCCCTAAAAACTCAATTATGGCATATCACTCTACAAGGGTTTTGGGCGTTGTGGGTGTAACCACAAAAAAAGTAATCAAATAAATGGAAAGAAAATGAACTCTTAGTTCTATTGACTATAAACAAGGAATATAAGTTAAATAAATGGAACCCAATGAAATTGGAAGGCCCCACACAACAACACCAAAATCAATGAACTTGGGGGATGAGTTATAGGCCACCCACCATAGGCTGGCACAACTCTCCTCATCATGTATTAGCCTCTAATTCATCTTGTAATAGAGTATATCTGAGAAAAGATTGAAAATTATTGCACCTTGATAATTTGGTTGAGAGAATGTGAGACTAAAAATGGCTCAAACGAACCCATGTACCTACCATTGGGCATCCAACGTGATAAACAGAAGCTCAAACGAAACCTGAATGAAAGAGATCTATTGATCTCTATCATAGGTCCTCCAAGAGCTAAAAATAGGTAGAAATGGAGGTTATGTCTACTACAACTCAAAATAGGGGATAAGGATGAGGAAAATGTATTATTAAGGAATAATAGTAAAAGTTCCCAAAAAATTGATTGTGAACGGTTTGGTCGTAGGGTTTTCCAAACCATACACAAACAATGCATGGGTACCTAGAGTAGTGGGGCACTCGTATGGCTAGGACTCATAGTTTGGGAATCCATGTAACAAACATGTGATATGGATCTTCCTAAAAATGAATTATATCCACATGGTTTAGTCAAAAAGTATGTCATCCCTGATTAGTTTACTCTAACCTATGACATGATAATTTTCACCAAAAAGTTGGGTTCTGAGCTTTTAATTAGCCTATAACACCCATGATTCCTTCTGTAACTCATTATGTATCCACATTAAGTCCGAAATAAAAAATTAGACAAAAATTTAAAGCATCCATACTTGAGTGAAAAAAACATGAGCTTACAGTCTTCCTCTTTAAAGGAACTCATCCCTGAGTTCTCCTTCCAAGGGTGGAAAAACACTGTTTGAGAACAAATCTGGTCACCGGGTATGTATTTCGTCCTTAAATACCATATCTCATCTTGTACACAACCGTATTATTGTAGCACACATACTAGAGGGACAGACCAGCCTCAGAGGTCCTTCATGCTCTGGTCAGCGACGTGTACTAGATACTTTCCAAAGGTAGCATCGACATATAACTAAACTTCCTTAGGATCAATGGTATGATACCGGTTCAAATCATATTGAAGGATCTATAAAACATGGAATACATCGTGCATGTCAAGGTACCTTTGAGTTACTAATAACAGATAGGGTACCAGCTCGAATCTCTCTTGAAAATAAAACAACCCTACAAAACAACGTTAAAACATCCCATTCATTCGTAATAGACTATTCCCTAGCCTGGGTGATACCCAAAGGAAAACATGATCCATGAACTCAAACTCTAGAGTTTTTTGACGGTGATCAGCATGATATTTTTTTTTTCTGGACTTATAAATGTTCATATGCTTCCTGACCAGCTAAACCTACTATGAAGTCTCATATATGAGACGAGGACCTAGTAGGGCCACCTCACCTACCTCTAACTAGAAAATGGGTGAATGAAATGTCCTAGCATACAAGGCCTCAAAAGGATCCATCTGAATTTTCCCTTGAAATATATTGTTATAGGGGAAGTTGACGAGAGGGATATGATTATTCCAAGAACCACTAAAATCATGGAAACATGCTCTGATCATGTCCTCTAGAACTTATATTATCTATTTCATTTTCCCATATATTTGAGGGTGAAAATATATTCTTAGAAAAACCTATGTACCCATATCGTTCTGCAAACCCTGCCAGAACAATGATGTGAAATAGGGGTCCCTATCTAATATGATAGTATGAGGAACCCCATGTTGTCGGACAATATCAACAACATACAGTCATCCCGGCTAATCAACTGAGAAATCCTCCTAACTAGGAATTAAGTGATCAACTTTCTCTAGTTTATCAATGACAACCTATATAGTGTCACTACCTCTAGGTTACCTAGGTAACCCTACTATAGAATCCATTGAAACATCTTCCAATTTCCATTCCAGGACTGGAGGTGTTTGAAAAAATCCTACAAGTCTCTGGTGGTCTGCCTTCGCCTACTGAAAAGTCGAACACATATTGATAAATATTTCTAACTGAGGTTTCATCCCCAACCACCAATACTAGAATCACATATCTTGATACACTTTGGTGACTCCTAAATGCACGACCCACATAGAATAATGAGATTAAGGCATTAACTCCCATCTCATATCTGTATGAACCAAAACATTCCCAAGAATACATAGGATGTCATATTTTTCCATAGATGAATCCAATGGTGGGTCATCTCATGATATAATCTCACTAAGGAAAAAACCCTCAAGTTCTGAAAATTGCATACCCTTCAACATCTCAAAGAGGGAATGAGTATTTGTTAAGGATGATAGGTAAGAATGATCATGACTATCACGAAACTATAGATGATTCTTAGAAAAGAGGTCCATATACATTCATTCATCACTGGAATTCTATATGTTATGTGTGTGAATTTTCTAACTCAATTAATTTATGAATAAATTATACTTTTTAGGAATATAATAAAGAAAAAAATCAATGTATTGAAGATATTAAACCCATATTTCATGTATGATGATGATATAAAACTGTGAAAATATTGATTTGAGGATCTTATGATCTATGTACACCACAAAGATCTCACCTAGTAGATAGTGTATCCTGAAACATAAGTCATGTACAACTGAAGCTAACTCAAGGTCATGCGTCAGTTAATTCCTCTCATTAAGACTCTACATCTAGGATCCATACGCAATGACTCTGTCCACCTTCATCAGCACTACTACTTGGAGGATGCTTGATGCATCACATAAGATGGTAAAACCTTTTCCTGAATCTGGTAGAATTAGAATAAGTGTTGATACATGACTCACTTTTATCTCATGAATGGAATTCTCACACATTTTTGACCACAGGAACATGAAAACATTCCTTCTATGATATGTAGGGGTGAAGCATGGAATAGGAAGTCTTATATGAAATGCCATTATTATCACGCAAGACTCTAGAAACTCTATATATCAAACACACTCTTGGGTTTCTTCTAGGAAATCACATCACTAACCTTATTTGGGACAATAGATACTCTTTATTCGGAGATAATGTGACCCCATATGTAAACTTTTTTTATCCATAAGCAAAACATAGCCCTCTTAGCATACAGTATATTCACTCTTAGTGTATTAAGAATGTTCTAAAGGTTCATGGAATGGTCTCAATGATTGTCAGAATACACCATGATGTCATCTAAAATGACTACTACAAAATAATAAAAATAGGGGTGGAACACCCTGTTCATTAGAGCTACGAAAATGATGGGTGAATTCATAAGACCGAATGACATAACTATGTACTCATATAGACCATAAATGATACAAAAAGTTGTACAAGGTATGTCTGGTATCATGAATCTCACCAGATGATAGCTCAATCTCATGTATATCATAGAGAAGATCAGAGCTCCTTGAAGGTAGACAAAGATAACATCTTGATGAGGTAGTGGATACCATTTTTTTATCATGAGTTAGTTTTCCCATCCATAATCCATGCTTAAAAAAAGGGTTACATATGCTTTTTTCGAAAAAACAATTAAGAAAACCCCATGTGGAAGTGTCAAGCCTTATGAAACCCTTGGCCTCTAGATCCTATAACTACTAAGTGAGATCCTTTAACTCAGTAGGTTCTATCCTATATGGAGGAACAGATAGTTGAGCTGCTCATATAATGAGTTCAATAGTAACCTCTAGCACCCTCTAAGGAGGTAAAAAAAATATTTTTAAAAAATATCCCTGAAATGATCTACTACAGGAGGGAATTCATCCTGGCCGATGATATGATCCTCTTATAAGATTATAGAAACATGGGTGGTTAGTCAACCAATCCCATGATGTTATTGTCTATCTCTACTAACATGGACTTCCCACTCACCCTCATGTAGATAATTACATCACGTCGGTGATGTAAATGATAACCTTCGGCGATAGTACTCTACAGAGGCATGATACAAAACCAACCAAAACATACTAAGAATGAGGTCTATTCCCTTAATCTCATGAAAAATATGGTCATATAAGAAATTGTAACTGCCCGCCTCAAAGAGATATTCCCTGCATTGGAATATTCCATCTAATTGTACACCTAATGTTGTATCTAGGGCCATGAGACCTAGGTAACACTTTATTTCTATCCCAAGGATTTCCATAATAGATAAATAAAAAATTGTGTGTGAAGAACCTATATAAAATTAATTAGATACTATAGAGGAGGCTACTAGAATAGTAACTCATACTATATCTGGTCCCGCATTCTGATCCTCAAGTATCAGATACAAATAACTTATGTGGCCTGATCGACGACCCTAAGCAGTAGCTGGACATCCATGATAAAAACTGATTTTCTAGTGCTACTAGTAATCAGGGGTCTTGGTACCATGACCATGACCTTCTCCTCAACCAGTCTGACCAGTGTTAGTCCAACTCCTTACATCATGAGATATGAAAGAACATACCCCTGAAGGTGTAGCTTTTGCAGATAATCTTCCTCTAGAAGATGATGGAATGGTCTGGTAGAAACACTAAAGATACCACAGAGGGTGGTATGCCATAAATTCATGTAGGTCTATCACATGAAGGCTTTGGATTCCATTTACGTCTACACTAGTGATACACTACAGTGATAACTATATGGGTACCCTGGTTTCCACTACCTTGATAAGAAACCTTGAGGGAATGCTTTCTTCCCTTGGAATAATTACTGGATTGACACAAAATCGGTCCTCTATTTCAGGTACTATCATTTTCCTTCTTTTTGAACTCAATTATAAGAGACTGATTTAATATTTTATAGAAAGTAATTAGGTGAAAAACATTAATTGTATTACAAATGGACAACTGGAGACCATCCTCGAAGTGCACAACATGAAAAATCTCATCACCGCTAAGAAGAAGTGCAAATTGATACAACTCTATGAAATGAACTGAATACTCCAAAACTGACATAGAAGCCTGGTTGAGATGCTTGTACTCTCTTGTTTTTTCTGATCTCAAAGTACATGGAACAAAATTATCATAGTAGGCAGTGTTGAAATCAGCCGATAACATTCCTTGATGATGGCCAGACTGGGTAATCACTTCCCACTAGCGCTTGGATGAATTAGGTAGTATGTAAGTAGAATGTTTGACCCTATACAATAGAGGCATCTCTGGATG
The DNA here is from genome assembly GCA_963277665.1 of Viscum album. Taxonomy (NCBI): domain Eukaryota; kingdom Viridiplantae; phylum Streptophyta; class Magnoliopsida; order Santalales; family Viscaceae; genus Viscum; species Viscum album. Next base: position 131,522,458 of record OY728167.1, on the reverse strand, counting down.
ATTATAGATAGATTGGGTGCCCTCTAGAAAAGACTCAGCAGCTTGTAGACTACCATCCCTCAAGAAAGTGGGAGGATGATACAACTAGAACACCTGAGTCAGACCATCCATTTGAGCTACATCTCATAGATCATCGTGCATGGAATCCATAAGACATAGAAAACAACAACAAACATGGGTATCAGTGCCCATATAATTTATAACAGGCTATGCCTCATGTGTCACTAATGGTGGAATGATTGGATACTTAGGGCCCACAACTTCTGGATCATGGTCATCGCCACCTTCCTAGCGTATGACACGAGGACATCATGGAGATATTAATCTACAAAATCCAAACGGCTCAGAATACATTTATAAGAAAATAGGTAGAATCACTTCCCCTAGAATATTATCCCAACTACCTGATCAGATGGCCATATATTTGTAGCTGCTGAGGTATATGTGTCATGAGTTCTAGTAGATGAAGGGCCAATAGTACCTTTCTCATCATTTACAGGAAACCATTCAGTTTCATTTAACATTTAATTATATAGTTCACTCCTTTACCGTTCATTAGCATGACAATACAGTATAAGGATGTGAAACCATTCCATGTTTATGTTTTCATTTTCATATTATTTGATTCGAACATCTTTTAAAATGGACTTTCATTCCCCGTGAATCAAAGGACATACTCTTTATCACATAAAATGACACCCATATGGGTTAAAAATTTATGGATTGATTCTGTAAATAAAGAATTACTAACTAAGAGGGCCCATAAAAACTCATGAATTGAAACATAGTATCACTAAATCAAAAACCAAAAGAAGCAAATTCATTTATACAAGACAAGGCCACTTAAAAATCATATGTATAAAAATTAAATTCATAGCAATGAAATGCACGTTTATTTCATGGTAATATGCGTGAAATGTGAATTCTAGGTGCCTATAATGAAAAAATGTAATAAGGCTCCTTTCCCTCGTATCATCCGGAAAAGTATGATATGAAATTCTCAATATTAATAATGTTGAATAAATCCACATTTCATATGTGTCATCCAATGGTGAATGGATATCATCTATATTAGAAAAACACAATTATTATACTGACTACTTAGATTTTACCCCAAACATGGGTTCACAACACCCAAGAAAACATTATGACTATATCCCAAGCATTCATAATCTTTTGACTATAACCTGCATATAGTAATTAATTAAAGTAATTGATTTGATACCACTTTGAGACATTCCGAACCCATACACCACATAATAGGTTCTCCAAGACTGGTGGTTCACATGGCCTCAAGAAAATCATACAAAATACCAGAAGCTATCGACTAGAAGTGAGGGTGTAGGGTGTGTCTATGGGGAGAATATTCCTCATTACTAGAGTGTTGCATAATTGGTAATTATAAATATAGGTAAACAAAATAAGAAATATAAGAAAATAGATGTCACATTGGAAGTAGACAAGGATAATAATAACTGATTCAATTGGAATAACTTGTAGAATCATACAAGAACAAATGATGATATTTCATGTCACTATAAATCTAAAAAACATTGAAAAAAAGTAGCATACATACATGAAACACCCAATGTATCAAGAGGAAACACATTAACCATCCTAAGAATCTCAAACTCTATCTCGGTCATTTTCTTATAGTTGCATAATAACATAGAAAGTAGTCATGTTTTCATAGTCGTATGCTTCACATTATTAACACCTATAATCATGTAGTTTTCCCCAGATACCAAAGAGAACCCAAAAAGGTTGAGAGGTAAATCTTAGTTGTCCAACATGAATGGTTTATATAAAATACATCCCATTTAATTAAAATGTGACTTTATGAAACATGCGTATATAAGGTAAATCAGTACAATGTAACTAAATACCCAAGTACCAGCTACAGTCATCAACTGGTGTCTGAGAATGTTACAACTACATTAATTAATAAATTACAAATTAATATAATATTAGGTCACATGAGGCATTGAAAACAATGTAATCAACTTGTGGAATTATAACATTGATGATTCCAAGATGTAATACAACAACCATAGTTGATAACTTAAAATGAAGTGGTTACAAGGTAATCAATAATGCATACTAGACCTCAGTGGACATTAACATCGTATTAACTGAGTCTAGATTTGGGGGGGGGGGTAAGATTGTAATACATGGAGACTCCTCCAATGAATTTTCCCAATAATATGTCTATCGATTCCAAGGGTTTCTTCCATGTAAAAATGGGTTTGAGAAATGACTGGGCCTGATAGGATAAACCATGACAACTACTTGTCGATATTAGATCAAAGGAGTGTATCCATGGAAACCGATAATAATAATGAAGGGAGCCTATATTTTCATACTACGAATTTATTGGTAGACAAGGATCAGGATCCTAGGTAGGTCTCACCCAAGAAAACTGACATCCTTGAGTCAGAATGACGTCCTTGGGTACACAAGGAAAACCCTCAAAAATCTAATAACTAAAAAGAATCCAACCTTCCTATAATATTTTCAATGTCCATTTCCATAAATAGTAACCTTACATTTAATTAATTAAATTTAATAATTCCTTTTCATTACTATTCCTTTTATCAAGTTCATTAGGTTCAAGCCTTGAATTTCTTTAGTTTGACCACACCAATTAGCATGCAACATTTTTATTTAACTGTGTATTTCATTGTCATTTAAGGCGGTTCATCCACTACCTTCCACTCTAAGTGGAATAGGTTGATATTTTATTCAACCAACCATTCATTAAAAATTAATTTGACCAAGTCATATTCATTTCACATACGTGAAAATTAATCATTTTAATCATCTTATTACACATAGGCACTTACCTTATGTGGGTAAAATCAAAGTGATGTGGTAATTTCCATTCAGAATTACATGATTCAATATGAATTTAGTATATGGAGGCTCACCATGAGTGTGGTCAAGATCGAGTAAATCCAAACAATGGATTAAAATGTCAAAACCCTAATAACTCAATTATAGTATATCACCCTAAATGGGGTGTTGGGCATTGTTGGAATAACCAACCACAATTAATAGAATACATTGAAAGGGCATGACCATATGGTTCTAATGACTATAATCATGGAATATAAATTTAATAAATCGTAACTAATAAAATTGGGGGTGGCACATGAAAATTCTAAAATTAGCAAACTTTATGGATGAGTTAAAGACCACCCACGATAGGTTTGTATGACTCTCCTCATCCAATATTAGCCTCTAGTTCTTCTTGGAATGGTGTAGATATATAAAAATAATAAATATTATTACACATTAAAAAAAAGGAGTGAGCAAGAGAGATGGATATAAGATCAAATAGACTCAAGTACTTACTATTTCACATTTAACTTAATGAACATAAGCTCAAACAGATCCTAGAAGAAAGAGATCTCATGATCCCTAGTTTAGTCATTCAAAGAGCACTAAATGGGGAGAAATGGAGGTTTTGTTCGCTGGTAGTCAAAATAGGGGAGAAGGAGGAGGATAATTAGACCATTAAGGTAAAAAAAGAAAAATTATCCATAATTTAGCATGTTCATAGTTTGGCCACCTAGTTTTCCAAACCGTGTGCAAACTATGCACGAGTACCCGGAGAAGAGGGGATATTTCATGGTTTGGATGCATTATTAGGGAAACTGTGCATCAGACATGAGATATGTATCTACCCAAAAATTATGACCATCCACACCATTTATATTAATCATGCTTCCTCCCTACATAGTTTACTCTAACTATTCAACATGGACACTTTTTCCAAAAAAGTTGGGTACCAAACTCTAAATGAGTCCCAGAAACCCCTGAGAACATCACAAACACATTAGGCATGAAAATTAAGTCTATAATAAATAATTAGACCAAAATTTTAAGGGTCAATAATTTTTTTAAAATCCATGTACTTGAAATATGAATTGAATAAGAAGAGATGGGGGGAAGGATAATGATAATATTACAAAAGGGCTTGAGGAGGGATGTTACGTCTTCTTTTGTTAACTCCTTTTGGTTTAAACCAAATGGATTCCATGGATGGATTTATGAATAAGTAGGACTATAGGTTGAGGAGATGGATTTTGGGAACATATTTTATAATTTTTTGGTCTATACAAATTGGCTTTAGAGGTCTATGGATGTGGGAGGGGTGAGTTCCTTTTTATAGTGGAGGGGGAGTGGCATTCTTGTAATTCTTTGAAAAGGGAATTGTACCCATGTTTTTATGTGGAATGTACCTCCAATAATGTACAAAATTCAATAAAATTTAGAATTTTGTTGAAATATAAACATTAAATGGCTTTTTATGTTTAAGGATCAGTCCCATGATAAACGAATTTTTCTCTTAATGAATTTAATTAATTTTAATTACTATCACTAATATTTTTGGTCAAAAACTATTTTGAACATATTGGAAATTATATATGATTCTTATTCCAAATATAAAATCAATATTTACATATTCTGATAATATAAGTGGTTGAAATTAATTTAAAACCAATCACATAGACTAGATGATAATGTGGGTTTTTAAAGTAAAAATGTTCAATGTGTGCTATGTTTTTATATAAAATTTCAATATTAATTTTATTATAATGACATATATTGTATTAATATGTTTATAATTGATCTAATTTTAAATTAAAAACAATTAAATATAAAATTTACACTATAAATAAAATTGATGAAAACCCATTTTTGAAATTAAAGTCAGTAATTTTTCCTATTCATTAAAAAATAAAACATAAAAAAACCAAAAATTCATCAAAGCATAATTTTTTTTGATTATATATAAAAATAAGGTATATTTTGAAATATATAATTTATTAAATTTCCAATTATTTGATTTCAAATAGGTTTACATTACATGGCGGTAAAAATGCCTTCATAAAAATATTATTTTTTAAGAAAATTATTGGGTTTGTTCTTATCGTATGATTATAAAATCAATTGAATTAATGTAAAAAAGTATATTTTTGAATATATAATATATATATATATTTAATTAATATCACTCAAAAACTATAATTAGTATAATTTATTAGGATTAAATATCTTTGTGATCCTGAAAATAATATTCTATAAAAATATTCCCTTTATATTTAATGAGTTCTTATAATCATTTATAATTAGTTTTTAACCAATGAATTCATTTTATATTTTTGTAAAATAGAGATTTTAATATCTTAGATAATAATATTAATTACTAATAATTTAAAAAATAGGTTATATCTTAGTTTATTAAATAATAATATTTTTGTTATGGCTGATGATATTATATCACGATGGTTTTAATAGTTATACGTTTTTGTTTTATTTATTCTTATACCTCTAAAAAAACTCTTAAACCCTTGTCATATAATAATATTAGTGTCTCTGGTATACTTATATGTTATTATATTGATCTAATAACTTTAACTTATATCCCTCTTCATATAATATGAAACAAAATAGCCATTCATGTGTACGATGTACTACATCCTCATGAACTATTGTAATTCATTTAACATGGTCATCTCTCACAGCTAGTGATAATGATATATATAATAAATTTAAATTATATCAATATCATAATTATGATTATATAGATATATGATGAAATATAAATTCATTCCCACATGTGTGTTGAAAAATGGAAATGTAAGTCATGCGTACATAGGACATATCATCTCCATGATTGAAACATAATTCATTTTTCATACCCATATATGATTGTTTTTTTAATTATAATTAATGTATAAAAATGATTATTATTTCATGATTATTATTAATTATATGGTGTAAAAATGACTTATTTTACAATGTTAAATATATGGAAGTCATTATGAATTTATGGATCAAATTTCCTCAAAACACACAACAAGGAAATAACCATTTATGTAATTAAATATGTCATTAAAGAAAATAAAATTAATTTATTTATTATAATTAATTATTATCGGGAAACGTTCCTATGAAACTAAATAATTGATAGAAAATTATTAAATAGTAGATAAATAATGTATATGACATTTCATACTAATGGTTAGATATAATTTACAGTAAAAAGCTAGTTTTAAATATTTTAATTATTTAATTTATAAATATTTTTCTTCCATATCCATATTCTTGAAATTAATTTATGAATATATTTATATGGAAATAAGTTACTTATAAATTACATTATATATATATTTATATATTTTAATATCATTCAATGGTTTTCAGAACGAATCTTTTCATATATTTTATAAAGTATTATTTGATTAAAATTGAAAAAGGAGTGTTATATTTTATCATATATGACAACAATGGGTTTTCTACCTCTATAAATTTTATTTCCTATGTAGATTACTTTAAAAAATTTCATGATTTTATCTATTAAAAGCACTCATTCCCTGTGTTTAAGGTATTTTAAAAATGTTTTTATATGAAATAGAATTTTTGAAATTGGAAAAAATGTTTTTTATTATATGTAAGAAAATTATTGTTATGAGTACGATGTTAGAAATTAAATCATTCATGTATTTTAATTATTATATGGTTATTTGATAACATTTATGACTATGTGTAGTCCCGATATATCTCAACATAATTGGTGATCCTAATAAATCCATCCAATTAATTAGGTAAATGGACAAAGTTAAGTTATTATGGCTTTCTACTATGAATTTTTTTGAATTCATCAATAGGTTATTCCATTTTAAAGAGAGACTCTAAGTGTGATCTGAAAATGATGATCCAAATTTCATACATGATTTATCTAAAAATTATCTGGGTTTTCTAGAAAATTATATTATTTCCAGATGAATGATAATGATATTATGTTTAGAGGAATTTTTATTCTACTTCATTAGGGTAAAATCTATAAATCTGTGAAAATGTTTTCATGAGTTTTTCATTATTTTAAAGAAACCATTATGAGTTTTACTTTATGTTTAATATTTATATTGAAATGTTTTATTATAACATTTCGTAATTTATTTTGATTTCAGGGAAAATATAATATTTACTTTTAGTTAAATGTTAATTATGAATAACGAATATTTTTATAAAATGTATACATGAAAAAATGCTTTTATTTTATTTTTTCATATGTTACATACTATGATTTTCATTCTCATCACATGTTTCCAATTTTTTTTCTTATGGTTTTAATGATAATTATGGATATAATTTTGGTTATGAATAAATTTTTGAAGATATTTCATGAAACAAAAACTGGTTATATCATAAATGTTTTTATAGAGGTAAAAGTGGATATAAGGTGGTTTTTTCCACATTTGGATGAATTGTTTTATTATTTATGGGTTATCACCTAATCATATAAAAGTATAAACCAAAAATTTATTTGGGAATTAAATAAAATGAATTATTTTGTAAATATTAAATTTATATATTTTTTACGACCCTGACATTATAAGGTTGAAAAAAAAATATAATTACCTCCAAATTTTCCTGTTTTGGTAGTAAATTTTCTAGATAAACATATTATAGTTTAAAATTATGTCAAATCCACTTTCAAAACATAAGGTGTATATAAAGAGTTGATAAATTGGAGGTAATTCCCCTTTTCACTTTATAGAGATTCCAATAAATGGTTGTAAAACCTATAACTAGGAGAAGTTCATGAATGGGATGGATTATATAGATTCTTTATGAAAATATTCATCCCAAAATCTATATTCAAAACAAATATAAAATTAATCTATGCTATCATATAGGCTTCTGGTGATACCATCTCTGAGGACATAGAGAGGTTGAGGAACCTATATTCTCAATGGCCACATCAAACAATCATGGACTTCCAAATTTCTATGTTCTTATATCAAGACCAACTTGATATTTCAAGAGACTTATTGGATGCATAATATGGTGGATATTTGGATTGAAATGTCATGAAAAGAATCCAATGGATACATTAAGAAGATTTTGTAGTGCTTATAATAATTTTTTGTTAGAGGTACTGACCCAAGTAGAATTCATGAGGTAATAAAATGAAATCCATAACCCTAATTAGGAAAAACTTCTGAAGATACAACTATATTGGTGAGAAATATTCCCCTAAAAATGTAATGTATTGTATGTACCAACAATTGTATGCATTTTATAAAAATTAACAAACTAATTCACTGACATGTGTGATTATGTGTTAGGTATGGGGAGTTTTGATGTGATCTATAATATTTTTAAATCCCCAAAAATATATATGGTTCATAACTAAATTCAATATTTATTTTAACATTAACATAATCATGTTAGATCCCTATAACAAAATCAGTACCCAAACTACCCTATTTTCCTACCAGAATTCTGAATCCCTCCAAAATTGTTCTAAAAAATTCATGAATATAACAAACCAAACTAATAATAAAGACCACCCACATTACAAAAAAATATAACCTGTGATTTTCTATCTACCAGTAAAAAATATTTGGTTAAAAAACAACAATATTTAAAGATGGAATATATTATTAATAAAATAAAAGTTATATGATAAATACATAAAGAAATCTCCAATAATCATGGAAAACTTCTAGCCCAAACTATACCAAATTGAAGGGATACTATAAAAATGGTAAAAAACAATTTTAGTGGAAATTAAACCATAATACCAATCATAAACTAAATCAAACCATTCTCATGGTGAATAAATCGAATTTGATAATTCTATAGAGACTTCAAAAAAAATATCTCTTAATTGAATAAAGTAAAGAAGGCGTGGTGGAGGATGGACAAAACAATAAAAAAATAAATAAAACATAAAAATAAAATTGAAGACAAAATATATTCCCTAATATTTCTATCAAGGATGATATAATAAAAAAAATATAAGTAAAATCTTTAAAATGTAATTTCTGAAACTTTATAAAATGTAGAGATCAATATTACCTTAATAGAAAAACTAAAAAACTAAAAAAATTATATATATTATTAAAGTAAAATTTAAATATGATTGGAATACTTCATGGGAATGAGATTATTACCATTGTAAGAAGCGTCCTGATGCATATCTCACCATAATTTCCCACCAAATGTCAAGATTCAGGGACATTTTATATTCCATTCACCATTGGATATTAAATTTTATATAATTATTTATATGATATATGTGAATAATTTTATATATTTGCTCATTTTTTTATAATTCATTCTATAAAAGAGAACTAAACCCAATAAGAGTGATTCTCTTGCTTAAAAAATGTAACCCAATTTTCCATGTAGGATTTTTGAAACATATCCTTATGAACATTCATGATCTTATACATCATGATTACTTATATATGCTAAAAATATAAGAGGAAATGATTCACTACTAGAAATATGACTTTTACCAACGGTTTTGGCCAAACTGTTGGTATAGTTCATTAATTTGGACCTATACCAACGGTTTTGGAAAAACCTTTGGTATAGGTCCCCCCTATACAAACGGTTTGTCCAAAACCCTTGGTATAGGTCCGATTTTTTATCGAATCTTCTCACTGAGAATATTATATAAATCAAAATTTAAAATTATTATAACAATACATATATATATTTATGAAATTATGTTCACAAAATTCATGTTAAGTTAGTGGTTAATTCATTAAATTATAAACTAGAGGTCCTGGGATCAAATCCCACCGAATGTTTTTTTTGAACTATACCAACGGTTTTCCCAAAACCATTGGTATAGACGTATTTTCACGGCTTACTTTCCAACGGTCCTCTAAACCGTTGGTATAACCTATACCAACGGTTTGAGGGCATATACCAATGGTTCCAAACCGTTGGTATAAGGTATTTTTCTAGTAGTGATTCCATCACACTCAACCATAATATTTTGGTTACCTTTCATATATATGGCTTTATCTATTTCCAATTTATACGAAGTAATACACACCATTGAGGTTTAATACAACACTGTCAATTTAAAAATTCTTAACCCCATGAGGCACCCTTCAGATCATCGGTAAATATTTATATATTCCCATGTTAAGGATAATGAAAAAAATTTATATCTAGTTATATTTCATAAATTTTTACACTTATTTAAACAAATATTTATTAAAAATTACATCAATGAAGGGGATTTTGAGAATTTTGTAGACTATGGGAATTTTAATTTCGAAATGAAAAAAATGCTTACTTGTGTTTTTTCTAATTATTATAATTATTTATCTCTTGATGAAGAAGTTGATATGTTACCTTATGTGTAAAAAGGTCAAAATATAATTTTAGTGGAACATAATTTATTTTCATCTCTAGAACAACCCTAAAACATGGAATAAAATCCACTTCCCACAGATTTAAAATATGTGTTACTCATAGGAAAGAAATTATTTGTGATAATTGATAAAAATATTTTTACAAACGATGAAAAATATTTTATTTAACTGAAGAGTGATATTTTTTAATAAATAAGTTGAATCCTTGGATATATCCTTGTAATCATCTGATAATATACTCAAAAAAATATTATTGTGGGAGATTGAAAATCTATGATATAGTCCCAAATATGGTTGGATACAACATTTATAGATGTGGTAAATTAGATAGGGTATCTATCAGAAAAATGGACTTTATATTATATTTAACATTCATAATGGGTTAACCACATCCAAGAAGTTCCCATGAAAACCAGCCTAACCATTATATGGAATGCAAATAATGAATTAATCCATATGAGAATTTAGAATAACGAGTGTGTACAGACTATATGAAACTATATCAGGTTACTCATAAATATCATTAAATCATTCCCATAATCAATCCTATGTGATGGACACAGTCATAAGGAATTCAATATTTATTTTTGTATGAACAGTCAAGATATTTCCTTGTTCCCATTTATTTATAGGACAGTGTGATGACCTCTTTTACTTGTATCATTGGAATAATTTATTAAAAGAGGCTTCCATTATGAATATGTATTTCTCCTAGTAAATTTCATATGTTCATGGTATGTATAATTTTAGAAAAAATTGATTATTTCATTAATGTATTATGCATGATTTCATACTTTTTGGGGTATTTTTGACCACTGTGTGAGAAATCTTGAAAATGTCAAAAAAATTACATTAAATAGAAAATGTTTTTAAATTGTAAAGATTCTTATTTCATGGGAAATATAGGTATATTAATTTATAAAATAAATTCCAAGAATTTTATTGAAGTTGATATATTAAAAAAATGACGTGAAAATGTTTTCCCATAAAAAAAGAGGTTTATCAAATGCATTTGTAATATTTCATTCATATCTCTTTATTACTTTTAAAATATGGTAATTTTGATTGATATGATGAGGGTAGTGTATCCATTGATGAGTTAATGAGAATATGGATGATTCCACTTGTGATGAATCCAATATAATGGAAAGAACCTATCAATTTACTTTATGATTTGTGAAACCATGTGGTAAAGAAGACTATTATCATAGAATTCAAGGTAGGATATAAGTCATTATCTACATGTCAAGAGACTTATATGAAACAATATTTTACAGCACAACTAATAAAAATGTGATTCTATCTATAGTATTTTATTTAGATGGATTTAGATTATATCTGATTGGAATGAAAGACACTATGTATTTTGATCATGTAGCTCTTAGGAATATGATAATGACGAATGGGGAATAAATGAGTATAGTCATGTGGCTTTAGTAATTTCATATATTTAATATTTAAATCAAATAATATAATTTATTTGAGAGCCAAGTAAATGATCACCAAGGTAGGCATCCAAATACAGTTTATGCTGAACTTGTTGGAAAAAAAACAATTGATAGATTACACTATAGGAGAGTGGTTTTACTTGATTGAAGGAGATACTCCTCAGTATTAAGAAATGGTAAATTATATCGTATCTTCCCTGGTCCCATATCACTCAAATACCCACAAAATTAAGTAACTAAATGATGAATCCAAAATTTACATATGGAAAGAACCATTTCATTGGAATGTTTCAATGATTTTGTGGGACGAACATATTTTCTTGAAATTGAAATTTATCATATTTTTTAATTTTCTCACACATTAGATTTTTGAGGCCATATTTGACCTCAAAGGATATTATTAAATAATGTGGAATATATAATTTTCTATAAAACATTGTTCAAAGATATCCATCAATTTTTAAAAATATATGAAAATTTTAATTTTAATGAAATATTCCAAAAGATAATAACTTCCATAAAATACACTTAATTTGAGTTATATTTATGATGTACGAGGAATATGTATTATAAGACCTTTCAGAATTTCATTTGGATAAACTTATATATTTATTTTTTGTTTTTTAATTACCAATATTGGTGCTATAAAAATCCACTAAAACATTTGATTATCATGGTAATTGTAATATTAATGGGTAATATCGTTTATAGCATTGGAGTTCCATGATCTATCAACAGAGACCATGGTTGTCACTTTTCCAACATAAAAATGGATAATTTTTTGGAATATTATGTGTGGATCATAAAACATCAACAACATATCATCAACAGACCAATTTCCATAAATAACAGTGAAATAAGGAAATCAAAGGAATTTTCGAAATGAATATTTACCCCATTAGGAAGGATTATAGCCTATCATTATAACAAAAATATGAGATTATAGGATATCCTATAAAAAACCATATATGAATGAGCCCATAAAGCAGAATCAAGGGGATAAACAATCAAATTATTTTTTAATTAGTGAAAAAAACATACTAAGTTGAAAGAAAGATGAATTTTCTCATAGATAGAGATGGGAAGATGATGATACTAAAACAACAAGAACTAGCGGAATTTAGATGATTGGTTTTTAAAAATTATATGATTTAAAAATATTGAAGAGGTTGGCCAATGAAAAGATAATTCAACCAGAGGATTTCCATCATAGATATCAAAAGTTTCAGCATATTCAAGACTCCAACTATTTATAAGTAAAAATAATTTTAGAAGCGGAGGTCCAATGGTAGTTTCCCATGTACATCCTTCTATGGATGTGCATATTATTAAGGGAGGATAGAAAGAACTATTCACTATTAATGTATATTTGCTGGAAACATTAATTGGGAATTTTTCACTAGAGTTAGTTGAGGAGATCACAACCGACCAACCTATTTAACAATAAAATACTCTATTAGGTACATCTCCATAACAGTTTCTTTTTGTGATTATATTAAAAATAATATTATGTGTGAAATTCAATTTTATTCATTAAGGAAACTATATCATTTATGTGTAGGTATGAGACCATCATAGTTTATGTTTTTCAATTTTTTTCAAATTTATTGTATCTATTTAAAAAAAATTGTGTTTTTTTCAATTATAGTATTTGTTTGAATCTTGTGAGCTCAAATTATTATATTTTACATTTTTGAAACCCATTTAAAAAAATGGAACCCATTTTTCTTTTAGATAAATAATAATGAAAATGACACTGATTTAGGTTTGTTGATTAAATAATATCCTGAAATGAAGAGTAAATTTTGGGTCCCATGACACAAATCAACATATTTATTATTAAAATCAATGCTATGTGAGGATTTTTATGATTTTATGACATATTTTTCACATTAACCTCACATATTAAATAAAATAAAACATTCTTGACTAAATATAATATAATATATTTCTGTCAAAACATGATAGGATGTGATACTTTTGACTAAAATGATTGAAGAAATTTCATTAGGTTTAAAACCACCATTTTCAAGAGAATACAATTTATTCAGGTTAACCATATCATTTAATCCTTCTATCCATTATTATCTAGGAAAAACTGATTTAATTAGAAACATTACAATCTATTTTTCTTATACAACCTGATTTCAAAAAACATTTACTTGATTTAGTTGAACAAATGTGTGGGGGAATGTTTTATTACGCTGTAAGAAATCATTTTCTTCAACAATGGGTATGTAGTAAATTGAAAAAATATTGATTTAAATGTATAAAAAATGAATTTTTTTCTAGTGATTAGGTGTAGCTATTTTAAAAAAACTAAGGAAATTCTATTGAGGTGATGTAATTAGAATAATAAAAAAATAATGTTTATAAAGATTAATATATATATTGTGAAATTAATAAATGTATGAAAATTACAACCACTATTTGTAACTCAAGTGTTCCCTCACGTGCTTCAACCATCATACCTAAAAAAATTCAAAATAGAAAAGAAATTAAAATATTTGATGGTAGTCGAGTGGAATCATTTATGATATTGAAATGATTAATTTTTTTCACATTACATGATTTTTTATAGTATTTTTATCTATTTTTTTCTAAAGGATTGTGTGGAGGAGATCTATTATTTATTTTAAATTAGTTTATTGAATTTCATTCATCTAAAAGAGCTAATACTCATTATTATGCCTTAGATATATTCCTCATAAAAACATTCAAACATTAAAAAACTAAACATTCTTAAAAATTTAAAAAGGATTATAAAATTTCCTTGACTCACATGGTGTGGAGATATATTTATTTTTTTAATCCTAATGTGAACCTTCTATGTGTTTTGATGAGAATATTTTCTTAAAAAATAAACATTATTATTTTATGGGAAAATTTTAGTGTGTTGAGTATTTTTTGTTCATTGGAGGAGAAATAAAGCATAAATTAATTGAATGAGATGAATTTATAACTTGAAATAATGTTTTTTAAGGGTAATAATATCTTTTATTTATTCTTATTAAATTATTGGATCTCATGGTTAGGTTCTTATAAAATAAATTTGGTATGATTTTGATGTTTACATTTTAGGGTGTCTTGTGGTTTAATGTAGGGGAATTTATAGATATTTTATTTTCATAACTTTTTATAATTATTTTATTGATTTAATCCTCACAAATTTATCATTTTATGTCTAATTAGATCAATTATTTATTTTTGGTGAATTTGTTCATTGTTGTGAAAATTACTTAATTTAGATATTTTAAATATTTTTAACTCTTTGATTTTTCAGACACAACATATTCTAAACTAATATTAATTGTGAAATTTTTTTAGGGTTTATATAGATTGTTTAATTCTTTTTCATCAATCAAAATCATGTATTGATTTATTCCCAAAGAGGCACAAAATACTTAATTAAATATAGAAAACCTTTTTGTATAACAGAAAGGAGTTAATTTCATCAAATAAGTCAAATGTATAGAAAAAAACTCCAAATGATATGTTTTTTAATAGATTGAGATCTTTTCCAGAAAAAAAGACCTCTTTATTAGAAAAAAGAAAACTTACACAATTCTGAAACTAGAATATTTACGTTGATCCCTCCGCAAAATTAGAAGGAGATACCTCGACACTTGATCATCCCAATGATTGTGAACCCCATTCACACATTTTTTAGAATAACCATCTTCCAAACAGTTTTCTTATCTATAAACATGAGTGAAAATATGATCCTTTCAGAAAAGAAGATCCAATCATCTGGACCAACGATTGGTCAGATTCCAATAGAGCTGCAACGAACCTGTTCTAATAGCAAGAACCATAGTCGTCGAGTCACATTCAAGACATACCTTATCCCAACCTCACTGCTCGGCATGCTCATCCTCCATAATAACACCAAGTATTTCAGCCTCAAGAGAAGATGAATTACCACATGAACCATAAAGACATCCAAGGGCATGACCATGATGGTCTCTGAAAATCGCCCCAAATCCTGAAGGTCTTTGATTCCCTCTTGAAGCACCATCTGAGTTGATCTTTATCCAGCCATTAAATGGGGCCTACCATAGTACTTCCAGTGTTCTAGGGGGGAAAATTCCCCATGACTTCCACCTGATTAATAATAAAAAGGTCATTAATAGAGTTGTCACAAAACATACCTAGTAGAGTAATAACATCACACACTACAGTAAGAATCCTGGACAAACCAGCACCAACATGAAAAGGATGCTGATCATGAATGCATTTGTTTTTTGAAATCAAAATATAGTGAACCAACTCCTCCGTAACATCCTGAAAAATTAGTAGGATTTGTAGAGACAACTTTAGGTCTTTCCAGCTACTAATGATGTAGAAGATAGAGCTGGCTCATGGAATATGCACATAGAAAGTATCAGAGAATGCCTTCTACATTGATGAGGATTCTTTTAATCTGAGAAAGAGGTGATAAATGTCTTACCTATGCTGGTGACATAAGACACATCTCGAGAATATGGAAACACCACAATTTTGAAGCTAATTATCAGTACATTTTTTCTGATGGGCCAATATCCATGAAAATTTTCACCTAGATAGACTTAGAAATACTTTATGTAGGTTACCCATCATCTTGAAATCAGAAGAACTGGTATTATGATTCTTATAAAAACCTTTAGAGGAGAGTTCCATTGACATTCGACTCCCAAGCCCAAAAATCCCCCTTGGAAGAGAAGAAATATTTTTCAATAATAGAGGAAACATGATTTGGAACATTTACTATATAGGAAATTTGATCCTTGATTGATGTATCAATGTCTAAGCATGAATCTCCTTCCAAAACCAATTCAACTAGGGGGATTCCAGCCCATTTTCACTTCCAAAATTTTAATAAAGACTCCCTAGAGACCATCCATTGGGATTCAACATTTGTTTTGGAGAAAATATTCTTTAATTAAGGCCATATTTAAGAGTTAAAGTTGTTTAGGTTTCCAAAATTTATCTTATGCATGAATATATCTCTTAGAAAACTGAGATATTTAAATTGTACATTAAAGAGCCTCCATATAAATGGTAATATGATTAAGCATGTACTAATTATTTTTCATTGAGAAATTATCTAATTAATAATTTGTTTTAACATGTCAATATTAAGGAAGATGAAGAGTCTTTTCAACTATAAAAAGTTCACTTCAATAAATAAAGGCTAATTTTTTCTACATGTGTCTCATATATATCAATCTACCTCACCCATTCCCTATAAATTAGAGACTCCACTTCCATTTCAAGAGTGTTGAACGAGAGTTTGTATATTATTAAGAATTCATTTACTATTGTTCAATTGATTTTTATACTCTATTTTTTTAGTTTTTTAATGACCTTTCATCGCTATTCATCTTGTATTCCATTTATATGGAGGGGTAAAAATATCTATTATTGGGGATGGGGAGGTTTTAATTTATTAATTATTGAGTTCCTATACTTCATGGAATAAAAATACTTTTTCCTATTGATTTGTTTTGAAAATTAAAATAATAGTTATTATTTTAATGTGTATCCAAATTTCATTTTATAAATTGTAATTTCTTCCTCCTTGGTCTATGATCATTATCTCCCACCACAATGTTTGGGCTTATATATGAAGGAACATGCTAAAATACTTGTTTATGTTCATAGTGACTAGTATCACTTTCGGATGTGGTAGTGATATATCATGGATATTTTGGAATAACAAGATCCAATTTGGAATTTCCTAAGTCATCTATTAGGGTCCATTATAACACTTGTAAATAAAGGAAGGAGGGTAGACCAACCTGATATCTCAGTTATGGTTATTCTCACAATAACTATTTGAGAAAGGGAGAGAGAGGGGATATTATTTTAGAATCACTCTCTCATCAGTTAAATAGAAGAATAATGAATAACATGAGAAAAATTATGTAATTAAAATTACAAAATCAACCCTGAACTAATCACCCATATCACCTCATAGTTTTCAATATCTTAATCCATTTCATTCATTTTTCTTCTTCAGAATCAATCAATTTCAAAACTCCCTTTTACCAAATTGAAAGAAAAGTGAAAAATGATTTTTCACACTCCTATATGGATAAAAACTAATGTTAACACTATAAATAAATTTATACTAGGATAAATAAATATATTTTAGATAACACACTACAATTCTGAATCAATAGGGTAACCATAAATTTCTAAGAATTTATAACTACAATCATGACCATACATAGAGTACTTAATTTATGTAATGAAATTCCTGTACATTATTAATATTTTGAACATAGATAAACTAAATCAAATTCACGCCCGAAAATATAGAATTATAAATCCACAATCATGAAAAAACAATAAATTATTTCCCTTATTAACCACAGTCTTGTCCACACACAATATTGAGAACATATATTATCATAATCATGTTCATGAATAAAATTGTGAACATATCAAACCAAAATACACTCAATGAAAAAAAATTAAACATAAAAACTATTATCATGTTCACACATATAATTGTTAATAATAATAACCACAACCATACCCATATAATGCTATGTGGATATTGTTAACCATAATCATTTCCATGAAAAATATTGTGATCATATATTACCACTATCATATACATACATTACATTGTAAATATAGATAATTATAATCATTTACATGCACAATATCATTATATTATGAGATACTAAGATTTTACCATTGTAATAGATGTCTATCTTATACCCATCATTTTTATAATAATAAACCATACATTACTATGTCACATGAACAATACCGAATTTATAATTTCATCGTAGTATAAATATCCCATGATAAAAAAATGAGATTCATGATTATTTCAATAATACATGATCATAATCCAACTTAAAAAATAATGTCAATGATATCATTCTACACCTCCCTAGTGAATTATAAGAAACACTGATGGATATTGGCATAGTTCAAAAAACATCAGATGAGTATTAAAAAATTACTATGAAAATTTTAAAAAGTATCATTTATATTTGTCTTTTTTAAAATAAAATATATATTTTTTAAATTATATTTAAATAAAATAATATGAATTTGAATAAAATTTAATTTTGAAAATAGTGATAACTTTATAAGGATTATTAGTAAATAAAATCAATGAAAATTGCTTAAAAACAAACCATGTAGTAAATTTTAAAATGATCCTTTCATATTTTTTCAATGAAAGTAAAATTAAATATAAAACTTCTATAATAAATAATATATTTAGGGATAATTACATCCATAAGAGAATATAAAAAACCCTGACATGAATAATACTTATTTCTAACTAAAAATAATTGATAAGATTAGTTTCACTTCCAAGTATCCTTCTAATTAAATTGTGAATTAATGGGAGGATAAATATTAAGAAGAAATTTCAAACCACAAAATATTATGATGATTAGAAAATAATATGTTTTTAGATATAAATTAAAATCAATTTACCACAGTATAAATTTATTTATATTCAGTCACAATTTCAAAGCGATATTGGATGTAAATCCTTATGTCTATAGTGACTTTCAAATCTAAATCCCTTGACAGAGAGAAAATGGAATGAAGCATTAAATTCCATAAATAAAATTATAAATATGGTATAATATATCAAATTCTGTAATATATGTATATAATACATGAATTGAGGTCTTTAATAATATTTATCTTTTTAAGAAGGGAAATTGTAAAAAAAACTTTTCCCATAGATTACTGCATGGTCAAACATTCTCTAACATAAATTATGATGAATTTAGGATTATTATAAATCAATATATAAAAAATATATTTATCCATTTATCTATATATGAAATTTAAAATATTACATTACCCATTTATTAATCATTCATTGTTAAAATTAATATTTTAATGTAAATTGTCCAGTTTTTTCATGTCTTGCTTTCATATAGTGGTTACTGTCCATAATAAATTCTCATGTGTTCGTCATATATTTAATGTCCAGGGAGATAACATAGGTGTTCCTTATATAGTTTTTATGTCCAATGATCATTTTATAGTAATTATAGTGAATTTTTATGAATATTGATTAATTTTTCTATTAATTTCCATTGAATAAACAATTTTATGTTATTAATGAAAAATTTATATTTTTTAAAAATACCAAAAAATATAAAAAAATGAAATTAATAATTGTTATATATTTTTACCACAATTAATTTTTTTTAATAATTCATCATGGTATTGTTATAACATAATTGTTGTAGGTGGTATAACTACAACAAAAGTGACTAATTATAACTAATTATTGAGTAGTAATGACGATTTATTTTATTATAACATCAATTCTATTGGATCATATGTATGTTAACACTACATCATTATAGAGGATAATTATTTGTAAACAAATTGTATATGGGAAATTAAATTAAAAGACTAAATAATAATTCCTTTGTTTGATGGAATTACTACCTCTCATTATATATACCTTAGGAATAAAAAACATACCTATCCCCCTTATGACATAGACTACCAAACATGTAATAAGACATTATTATATGGTATTTCAGTCAGTGTGAAAGAGAAAAACATAGGGTTTATGTGGTCTAGTGTGGGTGGAGGTCAGATAGTTTAATAGGAGAAAATGTGGTATATTTATTGGGAAAAATGTTTTTAGTCATGTGAAAAAATGGAATCGCATGGAATTATGGGGGTTTTGGTAAGGAAATGTTAATAATAATTTGGTTAACTAATGAATTTACAATCATTAATTGTTATTATTATTGTATAATATCATCTTGTATCCATTACGTGGGTGATGAAATATATTTTAAACTTTTAAAAACTAAATTTTAATAAAATACACTTTAAGAGAATATATATTTATCTTATTAAGATAAGTATTATTAACACATAAAAAAGTGTTTAGAAAATTATATTCTAAGAGTAAAATTTAATTTAATCTCATTTCATGCCAATGAATAATAATTAGATGATATAGTAATTTTTGTAACATATTAATAGAGAATTATTTTAATTAAAATTATTCCAGAATAGTTATATGTTTTATTTTCATAATGTAAAGATACACAATATATTTAAAAAATATTTCTTTTATAAATATTCCTTTTTAACATGAATTTATTTATCAATATTTTTGAAAAATTAATAATAATTTGATTAATTTTTATTTATTTTATATGTTTATAAAAATACATTTCATTAAACATGTTTCTATAAATATGGTAAATTTAACATTTAAATAAAAATATTTGATATATAATAAAAACCATTTTTTTTAAAACATTATTGTTTATACTTGAATGAATAAATTAAACATCCTTCTGATTCCTTAATTATTTTTTTACATCTTAGTAATTTATTTTACTATTCATAAATGGAATTCTGTCAATATTTTTTATTAATAAAATTCTTGAAAATTAATAAATTTATCAAAAGTAATTAATTAAAAAGTATATTTTCATTATATTTGATAGTATTTTCTTAAATGAATTTGTATATTTCAATTGTTTTTTAATATAATATAGTATATTTAAAATAAAATATTTATAATTAATTTTTTTAATTTTCTAAAATTTAAATAATCCTTATTTATTTTAATTATATAGCTTTTACTCAAAAATAGTAAACCTTTTATTTATTTACTACCCAATGAACACATACCCTTTAGTAATTATCTGATAATGGATATATTACGAATTTTCATCCTATATATACATTCCATTATAACATAACAAATATCACTTATCATTACTATAGTGTTCATTTTCAATTTTATTATATATGTTTTCCTTTTATGATGATTTTTTATCATTGTTGGTTTAGTTCTACTAATGATGATTCTCAAGGTTTAATATGATTCAGGGGATTTATTAGTTGAAAAAGTTGTTATTATTTTCTATTTATTTTATATTTTCAATATATGAACATTGATGGGATATAATCATCCATGATATTAAATATATGGTTTCAAAAAATGTTGTTGTAATGTTCCATTATGAGTAAATAAATTATTGTCAATTTGAATCATTTATTTTATAATTTACTTCATACATATGTTTATATTCAATATAAATAATAAAATTATTAAATTATTTAAATAAATTGAAAAACCAAACCCATGAATTTATAATGAATGAAAATATATTTGATTGAACCATGGTGATTAATAAATATTAAATCTTATGCTTGGTGAATTTGAAATTAGTATATTCACACCAACTTTCTCTTTCATTCATAATTTATTTTTAATTTGAATATAGATTAAAACATTAATCTATTAATTTATTGATGTTATTATGAATATTGGCTGAAATATGTTTATGTGATCCGTTTATTGATGGATTTTATTTTTCATGGATGATAATTTGGCAACATTTTTTCTATAAAACCATAAAAATAAGAAAATTCCAGATTCTTTACATATGTTGTTAAAGATAATTGGGTATATAATTTACTTCTATTTATGTTTATTTGACAACATAGTATTTTTCTAGACTAGCAGATAGTTAATGTCATCCACTGAATGTATCATAGGTACAAAAGTACCATGGAATCATTTTAGATGGTCATGGGTGATTTCCAAGGATTAATAAATTCCAACGTATCATTAATTATTGTACATTAGATTCTAAAATTTCATCTAGACATTTTTATGTGATGAAATTATGTATTTTATTTGAAATTTGAATCACTTTTTGAAGGAGAATCTTTGTAGTTGTTATGCCAATAACACATGTTTTTATGTGAAGCTATTAATAGGGTATAATATTTGATTCCTTTTTACACATCATCTATTATAGATCTTTTTCCTCAGCCTAAAATATATTGGTCTATCTCATCCACACCATTAAAATGTTAATAAATTTAAAATATAATTCACAAATTAATTTAAATGATTCACCCTTGATGCAGACACTATATTTACCTAAATGAGAAAAAATCATTTCTTCTCCAAAAAATCACTATTATCAATACAAAAATAAGGATTTGAGTCAACTCACTACTCCTCAATGATCAATTCCATAATTATAGATTATATTAACAACATTAAAATTAATCTTTAAATAAATAAATGAAAAAACTCCTTATCATATATGAAATAATTTCAACTTTATTTTTTCCCAATTGAGATTTCATAACATCTTTTCATCTTCACACATTGAAATTCTACCACACAGTGAATATATAAGAAAACAACTTCATCACCTTTATAATTCTATTCCACTATCCCATTATTTTGTGTCTAACCCTTATTTGTTTTTTGATCAATATATCTTTTAAAATAAACCATAATAACTTTACTGATTTTCATATCATCATTCCACTTTTGGAGGAATAAAATTATACTTCCTATTTATATGTAAAATATGATATAAATGATATAATGTTATATATAATGATACCTTATTTTAATTAGATATATGTTTTTAATTTCTTTCATCCTAAAAACTATGAAATATTCTTATATTACCACAACCATAGTTCATTCAGTCATCCTTTTCCCTCACAATTAATAACAACAATTGCATATAACAATTTTATTTTATCCATTTCCAAAAAAATTATTTTTACTTATCAAATCATGATGAAAATTATCTATCCTATAATAAAATGTATTTTTAGATCCTTATATTGAATTATTTTTATCTTGGTAAACACATTCCACCTTGAAATGGTCCCTTGTTCTTCATATTTCATCAATTAACAATGAAAATTTCACAAATAAAAATAAATTCTCACCATGATGAAAAGTTATATTTTACCCATTTTAGGTAGTGAATCATAATTATTCCTCTCATGCAGTTACCTCCTTCATAATATTCTTTGTCTATTTATGTTGTTTTGGGAAGTAGTCTATAATGTCTTACATTTTTAAATCCTTTTAACCACATTATGGTTTTCTAGTCTCCCAATTTTTTATAGAGGTTTACACTATTTCTTCATCAATCATGAATTAATCTATGGTTTTCTCTCCCTAGTCATAAAATATAATGATTTCTCCATATTTCTCATTGAGGCTACATTTGGTTCCTTATGGAAATCAATAGACACCATGATATAATTTCAACGACCAGGATTGATGTTTGGGATTTCAACATTAATTCATTGATAACTGCTTCCAAATTCTATAAAATGTATCTAATATTTATTGAATCATAAAGTATTTTTTTTCTTCATTTTTTATCATTGAGACACCCATGAATCAAAATCCATTTATATTTTAGTAGTCTCCACTCTGGTTTCATTGATAACACCTCTTAATTAAAAAACCATCAATTTTTCATACTATGGGCTTATTTTATATGGATATTTATATGAGTCTATATCCATTCACTTTATGAAAATGTCACTTAAACTAGATATGTGGAATAATATTAAAATTAATTGTTCAATAATAACCCTTGAAATTTAATTTCATGGTTCCCCAAAAATGTGTTTGAACATCATATTGGCTAACTAACAATTATTCCTTTTACAATACCATAACTGATAAAAACCCCCATATATTCATAGTATTGAAACATAATCACCCTTACCCCCTTATTAAGACTTCAATTTTTCACTATAATCTCTCTAATTTTCCACTTCAAATTTTCCATATTTGAGGAGTAGTTTATCCAATAATTTTTATATTTAGCTTATAAATTTCTCCATAATTGTATATTTATACTATTTTAAACATATCTTACAATATTATGATATATTTGATGTTTTATACACTATTGATAACAGACCCAAAGGATTCTAATTCAAAATCCAATGGATTTACATTTAAAAAAAATTATTTCAAAATAACCTTTACATCCAATAACTATTTCTGAGAACACATATATTAGTAAAAAGAGAATTTATAAATATTTATTCATGTTAATGTGGAGGGATGAAATTAACTAGTTACACTATGAATACTAATCACTTCAGTTTGGTTTGATATAATAAAAAAATCCAATATGATTCATTTTGGGTAAGTTCTCTAAATTTCAAACTCCCAATATTAAAATTTCATTAATATGGTGATAGTTGATTTCAATATACATCAATCATGAATGTTGAAGTGAATTTTTTCAATTATTAATAAAACTATAATTGTCATACATAAAGGAAATATGTGACCATACATCTTCTCCATCATCTTCTAATTGTTCTTTTTCTCCAAATATATTTGGTGCAGACTTACGTTATCATATTCCACTATGCCTCTATTTTATATAAAGAAATATAATATTGTCTCTCATTATGGATTGATATATAATTACATTCTAGATAGAAATAATCTATGGATATTTCCATTTGATTATCTATTGAAATAGGAAATTGATTTCAATTAAATCAAAAAAATACTAATTTTTTCATTATAGAATAAATAATGGTATAGTAATCATTTGATAAAAAATAGAATTCATTTGCGGATATTTAGTTGATTTATATTTTATCTCTTGAATATCATATCCCATGACATGTGTGAAAAATTTCCAATTCATGCATTGGTTAAATATATAATACTTTTTAGGATTTCATAATACTCTACGAAATTGAATGACATTCTATTTATATGATTTAAAGCATCATGCATGTTAGAAAAGTTTTGATACGAGTTTTATATAATCCATGTGGAAATTATTCAATAGTAATTTATATTTTTTTTATGAGAAATTAATGTTTTAATTATTATTTTTCCATTAACCTATATTCCAGAAATAATTGAGTTCACCTATAGTTAATATTTCAAATGAAAAAAATGATTTACAACATTGATATTATAATCCACAAAATACGATGTCATAAACAAACATTAACACCACGAGTATATACCTAGAAATATTATTTACATATATTTTATATAAAATCCCCTTGTTTGAATTAAAAAATCATAAATTACAAGTCAGGCCTTAAATACCTTGATCATAGTGTTATTTTTGATCCATAAAAACCACCATTAACTTGAATAAGTTATCCATCATCATCATGATCAACACCTTTTAACTTCAAAATATATAATTTCTTCTAGGAACCTTATGAGATTTATTGATTATAAATTTATATAGATGATCATATTCATTCGATGGATAATAATGACTGAGAAAATACCCATTACAAAAAAGATGACCAATAGAGTAAAAGTCTTATGTATAACAAGTCTTATAATTTCTGAAAAAACTTTACACAATAGTCATTCTTTATTCATATTTATCTCTTCGTATTCATTATATTTATTTTACTAATCCTATTTAATAATAAAAAAATCCTTATTTTTTTCTTATAAAAAATTCTTATGGGTCACCATTAACAATTGGATTGAGTTCTGGATTCATTTATTTGACCCAAATTTATTATTTCAAAAACCTATTAAAATTATGTATCTTATAATGATTTATTAAATTTTTCACACATAAGTCTCATCCATAGTTTCTATATTTATCTTAGTAAATGAAATAATTCACTATTAATTAATAACTCTATTGAAATATATAGATTATATATTCAATAATATGAGTTTTCATTCATTTAATTGTTTTTACATTATAGGGAATGTAAGTAAATTCTATATTGTGCATAAAAATTAATTTGTTCAAAAAATTGTTTTCAATGGGTTTTGTGTAGTTATTTTGAAGATAATTACTACTAAATATATAAATTGAATTATATTAAATGGATTCCATATTTTCAATCTCAATTTTCAATTTTTTAATGATTCCACATTAATTTTCATCATATTGAATAGTAAAAATATTAAAAAAATTAAACCTAGTCTCAAAAGGAGGGTTTACCATGGAATTAAACTAAGAGATAACTGTGAAAATAAAACTAAAACTTGTATAAATATAATTTCTTCAAAATATTTAGACAATAAATTAACAAAAATTAAAATTTTATTCCATTAAGTTATACTTTCAGAAAAATATCTTTATGTTATTTAAATCTTATAAGTAATTCAATGTGTGACCCTCCCCTACCATATAATAGGGCACATATTTCCCCCTTTGCTTCAAAATCATTAAGCCCAATAACTAATCCAAACCCTATATTATTTAATGCAAGACCTGAGTTATGATTAATTCCATATGATCTCAAAGGGTACATAGGGGGATAGAAAAATCCCAAAAGTGGGTACTTGGGTAGTTATCCAAAGACTATGAATGATATAAAGGCGGTTATCCAAAGTCCAATGCAAGTAAATATATTGTTTAAAAAAACATAAAATATGATGAATGTATTTTTTGATATCCTTGGCATATGAGTTTTTTTATTATGATTATTACTCACATATTTTAACAATCTCTATGAAAACTTATTATGATAATTATACAATATTATTACTCATGATCATTAAATATTTCATGATTCATGTCTAATGAATTGACAAAGCCTTATGCCATGATTATCATATATTAATTTCTAGATATGATTTTGAAATTTTAATCCCATATTCTCATAACCATATTCCCATGTTATGATTACATATATCCATCCACTAATGTCTTCCATTTTAAACCATAATTAGCATTTGAGGCCCCCTATTCTTTTTTCCCTTTTCTAGGTTAAAAAGAATGGATTCAAGTAGGTTATGAAAAATATGAGTAATATGATAGGAGAATGTTTTTTTAAAATGTGGATGATATTTTAAAAAATAATAATATTATGTATCTAGGCCTTAAATATGTTAAACCATTAAGGTTCCAACATTGTATTATTTTGATATTTATTGAATATTAATCTAAAATGATGTATTATATATATTTTTTAATGAATGGGTTTCCTCAGTTGGTATCAGTGTATGTTTTAGTAATTTTAGGAGATTAGGACTATATAACCATACTGTAGACCCTTAGTATACATCAAAGTATAGGACAACATCCCAAAGATTTATTGCATAAGATATTTTCTTATATTCCAACCAAATACACCACTACATGTATAATTCCTAGTGGATATGGTTTTTCAGTATATGATCCTATCGGTAAAAACAATAAAATATAATATAAGGTATTTACTTGATCAATTTTGTTTCCCTATGATATGGCCTAAGACTTCAGGTAACTTCCCACCCATCCTCACTGTCTTGAGTCAAGGTGGTGGTGGTACTAGACCTTAGGAAACATCCCCAAGGTGTTAGAGGATTGTAATAAATGTCATGGGCTTCATGACCGAATTGGGCACAATTTATCCATTGAATGAAAAAAACCCAACCAAACATTCCAATACCATATTGACTACATGATGCATGTCATCAATATTCCACAACTCAAAATGAAAAAAAATACCAAAAAACAACCAAACCACAATAATCCATAATCAGGGTACAAAGAATAAGTCAAAAAACAAAAAGATTCAATGAAACAACTCCACTGCTTCTCACCAAGCTCCATGCTCCATGCTCCACGAACCAAAATATCACCCAAGAATCATGATGTACCACTAGGGAAATCAGATGCTTCTCCTTTTCCTATGCCTCGAAATATAAAAATTGAAAAATAACCAATGTGCCAAAGTATGGCTTGAGTAATAATACTTAGTCAGATTTCCCCAAATGACTTCCCTACACACGCCACTAGGATAGAACACATTTTCAAAATTTATGTAAAACGAATTATATAAAGCCATTAAGATAGTACAATAATTAACGACAAACCAACCAAATTATTACCACAACATTTTACTC
Source organism: Viscum album (assembly GCA_963277665.1). Taxonomy (NCBI): domain Eukaryota; kingdom Viridiplantae; phylum Streptophyta; class Magnoliopsida; order Santalales; family Viscaceae; genus Viscum; species Viscum album. The sequence goes on along the minus strand of OY728167.1, from coordinate 131,494,181 downwards.
CAAATCAATACATATCAAGGGAAGGAAACTGAACATTTCATTCAAAATTTGAATTAGAATAACCAAATTAATTTTTTGTTCCTACACACTTACAACAAAAATACACCCAATTTCCCACCTGAGCTTAGTGTTACCATTGATGGTGGAAATTCATTTCCATCCCCATACCATTTTAATATTGGTACATAATGGACACATCCCTTTGATTGTGGTTATTCATGCCCACTATCCATCCATTACCAACAAATTGTAACCACTTTGGCCAACAAAAAAGGCAATAACATTTACCAAAACTACAACAATAAGACAATTGAAAAATTCCAACTCATATCAACAATCTTGTTCCAATCCATAATACCCAAAATTTTCCAAACCAAACAATTTATAAACACATAACCAATTCCACCAACATTCCAAATCACTTAAATAAATCATCTATTTATTGTAATCACCCTTAAACCATTTCTATACTAAACCAAATTTTAATAAAAAATCATTATTATTGAAAACAATCATCCATAATCCATTTTCTATAAATATAATATGCCACCTATTCTAAAATAAAAAAATTTTAAAATCTAAAAAAAGTCCCTTCCACTTTAATAACTCATTTCCCCAAAAATCACCAAATCAACAAAGAGTGAATTTACAAAAGGAATCACACATCACAATCAATTTCAATTTCAATAAAAACCATTAAATCTGAAATTAACCCTCCTAATTCTATCAAAATATAGGTGTAGTGAAGCCACCTACCTTTGGGTTTTAGTGAAATCAAATAATGCAAAACTGTACCACTAATTTGGGTGAAACATACACAAACTCACCTTATATCTCTTTTCCTAACATCAACAAGACCATGTCTCATAATTTAAGGAAAAACTATATCTATATGTCATGGGTGTAGATCAAGAAAATTGAAAGATGAGGGAGAACTAGATCTAGAGAAAAAAACAAACCAACCAAAAAAGGAGGCTTACTAAAGGATAATCACATTTACCACACCCAGAAACCCCTACGATATGACTCCAAGATGAGTGGAAGAGGTTCCCTGACCACTAAGAAGATAAAATTTGGAGTGGGGATCATATGGGAGAAGAAAAGAGTGATTTAGTAAAAATCCTAAGTGACCCCATTCGTAAGGCAGCACACAGTTATCTCACACAGTTGGTCAAAGATTTTACTAACTGTGTGACTACTAGTGCCCCAAAGGGTGCCCTCCATGGTTTCCTCCCATAGTTAGGAAAACCATTCCCCGACCATGCTAAATCCAACTATCTTGTGCTGCATGCTTTACCTGGGTTGTCTACATGACTTGTAATCCATGTTACTTAGCCATGAACCATATACCATTCCTCTTCCTCCACTTACATGGTTATATGGGTATGTTTCATAGTTTCCACTAATTGTACTCAAATTATGCACCCTAGGAATGACCCCAGACATTTCCAAAACCCTTCCAATGTCTCCTAAACATTACACAAAAACATATAAAATACAAAAAAAAACATAGAAAAAATTTACATACCTCAAATTGGGGGTAATACATTCTCCACACTATTGGAATTTATCTCCTCATAAGGTAGAGAACCATCAAATTTACAAAAGTTCTTAGGACATTATTTGACTATCTCTTTCTCCAACTCTAATGTATCTTCTTGAATTTGACTATGATTCCAGAAACCCCAAACTAGACCAACGTTTCTACGATGCATGAAATTATCTTCCGTATCCAGAATCCTCACTAGACCTTGCACTAAATATGTATCTGGATCTTGATCAACATGATCCCAATGAATCGCATGGTCACAATTTGTCTGATTCTTTTTCAAATGTGACACAAGAAACCAATTGTCCACTGCATTGAACTGTGGTGGGAAAACAAACTAATATTCCACCTCTACAACCTAACCATGTATCTAAAAAGGTAATATATTCCTTAGATATATCCTTCAATTCCTTAAAAACTAAAGATTTTTAGACCTCAGAGAGATTATCAATAACATTTGACCACCGACATCCAATTACAACAACCATTGATGATGGACATCATTTGATTTCTCATGACTCTGAGCCACCTCTATCCTTTTCCTGATCAAAGTAATTTTATCTGTGGTCTATTGGACATGAATCAGCCTATCAATTTATGTCTCACCATTTCTCACCCAACAAAGTGGAAATAGACATAGATTCCCATAAAATAGTTCAAATAGAGACATATGTATGGATGCATGATAACTGTTGATATATGAGAACTCCTGAACGGGACGGAGGTCGTCACGGCCCTCAAAATTACATTTATTACTCCTACACTAGCATATTGGGGCAGGGTCGATCCATAGAGAAGGCAGATAAGTAAATTCTAAGGTTTCGAATTTTAAATCCCCAATGTTGTCAGCAGTGGGGAAAACATCTTCTTACGTTTCATTATTATTATTATTATTATTATTATTAATTAAATGATGTAGTGCAACAAGATGAGGTAACAAGTTTTTTTTTTGCAAAGCAACTATATCTTAAACTACAATGCTGAAAAGATAAAGAAATATAGCAGACTAATATTAAGCAGCAATCAACAAAGGAGCTAAGATCAGCAGTTTTCTCGGGAATTCCAAACCTAATGGTTTAATGGATAACTCTCCACTAAATTTAATTGAATCACACCTTAGAAATTGGTTGAAATATCTTCCTCGCTAGAAGAAAAATTGAATAGAAGTATGAATTTTTGATTTTTCCACTCTAAAGGTCATCGACTATTTAAATTTTGAAAAAGAAGACAGTTGATGTTAAACTCGCCATAAAACTCCAACTGTTATGAAATTAAAGCATCATCAAAAAGATGATCAAGTTCATTCTCACCAATTGACCTTAAAACTATGAATTTTTTAAAGAATTTAAGGTGTGAACAATTAACATGATCATAAAAATTTATCTCACCGATCAATTCTGATGTCAGAAAAGAATTAAGTGAAGAATTTAAAGAATAAACCAACAAGGTATAAAATTCCTGAGTTAATCAATTCAACCAATGATCATGATGAAATCTAGAATTTAAAACATCCAAAAATAGAGTACAAGAATAAAGGACAGAGGGAATAATTACTCCCCAAGTACGTCTCTCCTCTTGGGCTCCTTTGTCTTCTGCTCATCTCCAGTGCTGCTCCCGACAGTCTCCACTCTCGCCTGAATGAGATTCCATGGATATTCTCTCCAATGTGTGTCAGTGGAATGAAAAATAAGAGTCTTTGCTCTCATCTTATGTGATCATAGAATGACGAATGAGAGTCCCCCCAAATTGTGCTTCTTGCTCTATTTTATATCCTCCGTCATCTGTTGCATGTCACCGATCCTTTTCCACTGACTCCAAAAGTTCTTCACAAATGTACTGCACATGTGCGTTTAATCCGCGACAGGAACGTCATTCAAGTTTTCCTCATGTAACTAACTCTGGATGAGTTATTTTCATGCACATAGACGTGTTTCCGACTTTGGAATGAACCTGCGCATAATATAAACTAAATAAAGTAGTTAAAACTCAAAGACAAAAGTTAACTAAAGTTAATTAATAAATATTTAAGTTAATAATTATTATTTACTTTTATATAATATTATTATAAATTTATCAAATTCTATTGATTTAATTAGATTAATAAATATAAATACTAAATACTAAATTTTTTAGTTCATCATATTTAACTAAATCACTCAAATTTAACATTATAAATAATTAAGTAACTAGAAATTTAATAATTTAGATTGTATTAATAATTTTATTATAACTATTTAAGAAATTAGTTTGCTAAACTAATTCACTAATTAGTGTATTTTAATAATTAATTAGAACTAAAACTTAAGATTTAAATATATTTAAATTAATAAGTATATTTTATAGTTTATTTATAATTATTATTAATTATATAATTTATACTATAATCAATAAATTAATTTATTATTAGCATATATTATAAATTTAGTTTTATATTTTAATTTATAATTTATCTATGTATTAATATAATTATAAATTTTATAAATTATTTTATATTAATTTGACTTTTTAAAGTTTACTTTAAGTTAAACTTTTACTTTTTTTCAGTTAATCTTTTTACTTAACTTTAATTATACTTTTATTATTTAATTTTTAATCTTTTTGTATTAATTTATTATTATTATTATTTTTATCTCCTCCCCTTTTCTCCACGGCGCACAAGAGGGGGCTTCTTCTTTCTCCAGCGCAACTCCACAACAGCAGCTCTTCTCTGCTTCCAAGCACAAGCTCGACCTCAATCACCTCCTCCCGACTCCAGCATCTATGCGGCTCCCTCCTCGACACTTTGGCTATAGCGGTAGTTCTTCCCTCCTCCAATGTGTGGCGCAACGGTGGATATCACCACAGCAGCCATGCCTCTTCCTTCTTCAATACTGACCACAAGCCCCCTTATAGCCATGCGTGAAGATTCAGAGCAGTTGATACGGTGAGACCGTATGAAGGGTATCACGGTGGTTGTGTAAGAGGTTTCACGGTGAGACCATGAGGTTACGGTGAGAGGATAAAACGGTGAGACAATAAAAATGAAGTTATGGTGCGTCCGTGAGGAGTGTCATGGTGAGACCGTGAAAAAGAAATGGTGCGACCGTAAAGTAGAAGCAGAGGTTGTGTCACTGAAAAAGGAAGCATAACGCCAAAATCGGAGGCAGAAGACACCGTGACCGAGATGAAACCGTGATCCTGCAAATATAAAAAAAGTAAATAAAAAAAATTAAAAACTTAAATTAAAAAAGAAAAAAATCATTAAAAAACTAAAACTTAATTAAAACAATTGAAAAGTTAAATACTACATAAACTTTATTAAATTTAGGAAACCCATTATCTTTTAAAATAAAATTGATTTAAATTAGTCTATTGTAAAAAAAAGTTAAAATATTTAAAACAGATTCTAAAACAAACTAAATTATTAATTTAACAAGTTAGTTATTTTGTTTTCATATACTAAAGTTAATTAATCAAACCAATCTAACAAGTGCAGTAAGTAAATAAAATTAAATTTATAAAAGTTGAATTGTTAAAATACAACTAAAATTTATATTTTACTATATTAATTAATATTTATTACATGCAACGTTAAATTAATGATTTTTTTTTGACTAAGTGCTAATGAATAATTAATTAACTAGCTAATTAATGTTAAATTATTAATTATTCAGAACAAAAACAACAAACTAAATAAATAGTTATTAGTCTATAAAATTAATGTACAAAATAAATTAATTATTTTAAGGCTTAAAATACACTATTAATTTCAAAAATTGATTAATTATTAAAATTAATAATAAAAATAAAAAGAGCCATTATTTCATAAAAAGTGTTAAAATAAATAATTAAATTGATAAAAATTAATTAAAAAGATGTGGAAAAACATGTGTCTTTAAGGCCACATCAAATTCCCCCACACTTAATCAATGTTTGTCCTCAAAAATCCCATGTTTTATTATAATTGAGAAACAATAGTATGGTATTAATGATTTTTCTCAAAATATAACATGTCCATCACTCAAAACAGTGGACAATCATAACAGCAGGCTTTAAGAAAATGAATTACTCAGATGAATCCTTCTTAGAACAAATACTCAAAGGTAGTTAAGGAAGCTATGAATCATAAAGAAATGAAGATGTCATGCCTCATACGTGGTACTGCTTAGTGACTAACTTCAATACAGGCTCAAGTCCAATGTCCAATAATGAAAGGAGGTAAAAAATCAATGGAATTGAGACATTAACCAAGGAACTTTGTACTTTGACTCAATCTTAGGTTCCAAAAAAATTAATTTTATTTTGAATCACCTCAATGATACAACCTAAATGGCTCCCATATAAACCAATTGATCCCTTATTCATCTGGAATTCATCATTCCCCGCACCTTAATGAGATCATTTTTGACTCTAGACACTTTATTTATTTTTCCCAAGCCATGTTTCATTGTGCTAAGCACTGTGAAAAGCACTTATTCCAAGTGAAAAGAGGTCTTATAGTTAACAGAAACGCACCCAGCATCTAGGGTCTCAGAGACTCATCGTGGGATCCCAGATGCCCAAACTACTCGAGTTTCAGAAGATTTATATAAAAACAATTTTACATTGTCTCATTAAGATGATTACTTTAAATAAATAACAAAGAATTGTATCCCCTAGAATCAATTCAAACTTCCAGTTCAAAGAGATATGATCATAATTCCATTAACAGATCACCCATGTCACTCTCAAAATTAGACTCTAAACTAGATTTCCAATAAATCACTAAGAAAGACAACTCAACAATCATCCATTTTCACTAATTCTAGATTCAAAGCAACTCTCAACTATCAGCAAAGCACTGTCCTTAGGAAAGACTTATTTGAGTACAGTGTAATGCCTAGAAAAATACATAATTTTGGATTAAAAGAACAATACATAATTTTGAAAACAATTATCCATTTTTTAACAAAAATTTTAAAGTTGTAGTGGGAATTTATGGGCTTTCAATTAAGCACAGTTTAGCGCATCAAGAATTGACCCCCTCCCCCACACTTAAAACCTAACTTTGTCCCCAAAGTTGACTTTAAAGTGGAGAAGAACAATTAAAAAAATAAAGTTCAAACCAGATTTTCAATTAAGAAGATATATGACATTTATAAAGGGTCACATTAAAGTTAAAAAATATTGTTTGCCACAACAAATAAATAATCAGATTGTCCATTAGAAAGTACACACATTAACATTTAAATCAGTGACAAATATTTTCAATTAAAGTTCAAACAAGTATATAAGGTGTGGATGCACAATTAATTGGGTGTAAGAACTTAAACAAAGTATAATTCAAATGGATGTTCAATATAATAGAAAGATGCATGCTAAACACCTTATAAACTAATCAGTTCCAATGAAAAACACAACTACCAACAAACATGTACCCCCCCCCATTCTGCTGCTTTCTCTACTTAAATACCTTATTGTCATCTGTTCCACATCACCGCTTGCCTTCCACCGACATAAAGTTTCCTTCACGAGCACACCGCACACGTGCGTTTTTTTCGCACAGGCACGTCACGCTAAAATGTCCCTTGTAACTAACTACTGGTGATTTAGTTACACGCACCTGGACGTGTACTTGACCATGGCATGAACCTGCACGTGATATGAAATATAGCAGTTAAAACTCAAAGACAAAAGTAAACTAAAGTTTCTTAATAAATATTTAAGTTAATAATTATTATTTACTTTTATATAATATTATTATAAATTTATCAAACACTATTGATTTAATTAAATTAAAAAATATAAATACTAAATACTAATTTTTTTAGTTTAACAAAGTTAACTAAATCAATAAAATTTAATATCATAAGAAAATAAGTAATTTGAAATTTAATAATTTAAAATGTATTAATAAATTTATTATTACCATTTAAGAAATTAAGTTTCTAAATTAATCTATTTATTAGTTAATTTTAATTAAGTAATTAGAACCAAAACATATGTTTTAAATACATTTAAATTAATAAGTATATTTTATAGTATATTATTAATTATTATTAATTATATAATTTATACTATAATAAATTAATTAATTTATTATTAGAATTTATTATAAGTTTAGTTTTATATTTTAATTTATAATTTATCGATGTATTAATATAATTATAAGTTTTATAAATTATTTTATATTAATTTGACTTTTTAATGATTACTTTAAGTTAAAATTTTACTTTTTTTTCTTTTACTCTTTTTACTTTACTTTTATTATACTTTTATTATTTAATTTTTAAACTTTTTGAATTTATTTATTATTATTTTTTTGTTTGGTTTTATCTCCTCCCCCCCCCCACAAAATTGGTGCAGCAAAAGGGGGAGGGTTTATTCTTCCTCAGGTGGCATAGTAGCTCCTCGACTCTAGCACATCCAGCGCGGACAGCAACACAGCAGTGCGGATCTCATTGCTTGGCTTCTCCTAAGTGCGGCAACGACGGACCAGCAGCGGATGAAGCTCTTTGTTGTGGCGGCTCTCTAGCATCGGTCGATGCAGCTCAGTCTCGGATCCTCTACTTATTAACAACAACATCAATAGTGCGGATAAGGTAGAGGATATAGTGGCGCATATAACTCCCCAGCGAGGCATGACATTCTTCAAGCAGAACTGGGTTTCGGCTTCTTCCTTCAGCAGTGAGCAAGCAAGAACGGTCGGGGATTGGCCTCAGCTCGCTGGTGCGGCAACAGGTGGTTTCTAGTGAACGTGCTGGTCTCGCCTCCTGTGCGGATCATCCCCTTGATGATGATGATGCGAAACGGCTCAGGTTCTCCTATGATTATGAAGCAATGAGAAGGAACAGAAAAAAAGAATGACTTGTTGTATGGGTTGGTGGGGGAGCCGATGTAAGGAGGCGTAGACAGTGCAGAAATGGTGCGATGAGAAACGGAAAAACAGCGGAGGAAGATAATTGTGTGGCACCGTGAAAGTGAGATAGGGAACTCGTGCATGGAGGAAACAGTGTCAGGTTCACGGTGTGTCTGTGAAAGAGGTAACATAGTGAGTCCATACTCACATGGTGGGACAGTAATGTGCAGAAACGGTGCCACCGTCAGTTCGATTACGGTGAGTCTGTACTAAAATGGTGAGACTATAAAGAGACCAGTTCTTGGAGACACCGTGACAATGACCGGGATAAAACAGTTAACCTTCAAAATAAACATAGTAAATAAAATAATTCAAAACTTAAATTAAAAAAGAACATAGTAATTAATTGAAACTAAAAACTAATTCAAACAAATGAAAACTTCATTGCAATATAAACTTTAATAAATTTATAAAACCAATTAAACTTAAGTTAAATTATTAATGACTTCAATTAGTAAAAATTAAATTGCTACAAAATTAAAACTAAAATTAAAAATCAACTAACAAATTAAAGATTAAAGTAACATTTAATATTTAACCATTTTAAATTACAAAGTTAATTTAATGCTTCTTTAACAAACTAAATTAATTAAAATAGACTAATAATTATCATTTTATTGGAACAATTGAATTAAGTTAAGACATAAAATTATAAAGCATTAATATATTTAGTTTGTTTCAAAACATTAATTAGTAATTAATAAATTATCAAAAGTCATGTGATAATTAATTTTACAAACATGCAATATTAAATTAAGACTACATAATTAAAGTGCAAAAACAAACTAATAAATTTGAATAATAAATGGTAAATCATTAGATATACAGAAAAAGAAACCATAGTAAATAAAAATTAATAATGCTAATAAATTAAAGTAAGGAATAATTTAACTATTTTCAAGCTTATAATACACAATTATTTGTAAAAATTGATAAATTAATAAATTTAGTGATATAATTACATAAGTGTCATTATTTATTAAAAAGTGTTAAAATAATTAATTAAATTGATAAAAAATTAATTAAAAAGATGTGGCAAAACATGTGTTTTTATGGCCACATCACACCCCAAGATTTCACATTATGTTATCTTTTTAAATAACTTCAATAGCTTGCATTGCACAAAACATTGAGTTTGAGCACACCCTCATCTATTAACCAAATCAGTTAAATATAGGATATTAATAGTTTTAAAAACATTATGAAACATATGTATATTCTAATAATATTAGGTGTTTCCTAGACAATTATATAAGAACAAATCTGATTTTATGCATAAACCTATAATTTTTAACGGGAATTTTACCACCTCTAAATGGCACACTAATTTTAAAACTAAATTTTGGAAATTATAAAAATTAATGTTTATAAAATAGAAATAATTTTTTAATATTTAATATCAAAATTATCTTAGGGCGATTTTTTGGTATTTTTCTAAGAAGTTTCATTTTTGATATATAGCGAAAAATATTGCATTACAGTTAAAAAATGACTTTTTATTGAAATAATTATTATACTTTAAATTTATTTATAAAGTAAAAATAGATAAATAATACACATATTAATATAATTTAGGCTATTGTAATCTTTTTAAAAATGAAATTACATATAAAAATTTATTGAATTGTTGAACGTTTTCTTTTACCCGTCTTCTCGGCACATCTGTAGGATTATTGTTAAACATAATTTATCCACTTATGTGAATTTAATTTTTGAAAAAACATACATACATTGTTTCAATAAGTATGATATTCAGAGTCTAATTTCGTCAAATTAATTTTTTTGACATTATGAAAAGTAACTTTAGTAAATTTTTATTTCCCATGGTTATGGGTAAATTGAATAATTAATGGTAAAAATAATATTATAATATTATAAAATTTCCTTAAAACTTGTCCTAATTTCATTTGATAAGTGAGTATCAAGAAAAATAATCATTAGTATAAAATTATTACCTTTTTAAACCACATGGGAAAGAATATTACATTTATAATATTTTATTTAAATATAAGTTGAAAATGTCATACTCATGTTTTTTTATAAGTATTATATTTTTAATACATGGTTATAATGAATATAAATTCAACTATAAATATCAATTTTAAATATAATAATTGTATCTTAATCATTGTAATTAATATTTCATTTTTAGAGATGGAATACTTTAATTAAAGGCTTTCATAATAATGATGTAGTAATTTTATAATTATTGGAAATATCAAATAAATGATATTAAGATTATTTAAATAAATAAAATTTTACATAATTATTGACATAAACGATTTTTATAGGTCAAATATACATTTAAATGATATATTTTATTTTTTTTATAAGTTATCAGGATATTATGATATTTAAAAAAACAAATAAAGAATAATGTCCAAACTGATATTAATGGTACTTTTAAATAAATAATATTTTAATAAATGAAATAAAATACATAAAAATATAAAAATACTATTAATACCTTTAATATGGTTATATATGTCCTTAATTGTCCATTTGGGTTTTTTTTATAATTTTATAGTAAATATATTAACATTAAAGCATAAAAATAATAGTTGTCACGATAAGAGTGAAAAGGTTTAACTAAGGGTTAAATCCAAAAGATAGGGTCAATATTGTGACCAAAACATGTATAAAAATCATAATTTGAGATGATTTAGTCCCATAATCATATTATATTCTAAATATATCACTTTATATCTATTTTAAATCAAATTTATATTAATTTAATATTTTAGGATTTCAAGAGTTCTCTTCCCCTCTCTTATAAAAGGCACATCATATGTCACTTCCTCAAACTACATTGAGCCTTCTAGCTCGACAAAACCCTTCCCATTTATACAACCATTATTATTATTTATTTTATGGAGGTATTTATATTCTTAAAATACCAACCTGAGTGTCCCTAAGTGGAAATCCAAAGGATGTGCACTAAAGAATATTTAATTATTTTACCAATTCATTTTAGTTCATTTATTATTCTACTTCATCTTCCTATGTTGTTTCCAAACTAAAGTAATAAATAAATTATCATATATATTCTTAAATGATATTATGATTATGTGACAACCAAATTCATCCATTAATCCATCCAACAAAAAATAATATCAATGTATGTACATATGTACGGCTCGTCATCCCCACACTATGGTCTAATTTGTTTTATCATAACCACTTTATTTGGATGGGTATAATGATGAATATAATGGATAAAATAATAAATATGAAATTATATTTATTATTTATAATTATTATACCATCAAATTTCTTACCACTTTACTATTAATGAAATGATATCATTTCCTGTGCGTACGTACATCTTACCATCTCCATGATGCGATGAGATTCATTCTCCACATTAACCATTCAGGAATAATTACAAAAAATATATATGATGAGTGAAAATAGTATTCATGATATTAATATAATTATTCAAATGAAGAAAATATATCCTATTCATAAGAAATAGTACTTACATGACAAAACAAACATAATAAAATGAATCAGTTGACACCCGAAACAATGGTAATAATGAAATATTGTTAAAATGATATAATACGGTATTATAATATATAATAAATATGGATATAGTTATATTATAATTTAATTACATTATTTAGCCAATATATTGTGGGTTAAATCACCATTAACTAATTTAATGTAAAAGGTGAGAGTTAATTTCACAATCTTGTTATAAATCAGGATTGTTTTTACATAAGTATCTCATGGGGAATATTTGTCATCCAGGACCATGTTTCCTAAAAATATTTTCCAAAATATTTCTACTATTTTTCTACTAATGTTTTATGTATTTTAGACATGATTTTTATAAAATGGTTTGAAATTGATTTTTTATTCATATTCTAAATGAGGTACTCTATGACTATTTTAGTCAAAAATAAGGAATGAATGTTTATTTTTAACATATATAGAATGGGTGGATTTTACCACTGTCATGGTGGATTTATGTTTTTTAGATTAATTTAAATTTTTATGAAATTATTTTTAAATAAAATGATTTATTTTATAAATGCACAAATTTTAAATAAATGATTTCAAATTAAAAGGTTCGTTTTATCAAGATAATTCTAATTATTTTGTTATTGTATTTTCATCAATGTCAACATCCTTTGTTCAAAATTATGATTGATTATTTTTTATCTACAATGATAAAATCTATGTTATTTTATTAAAGGTTTTATAATCAATTTTACTATGGATGTGCTATTTTGATACCATTCCTGTTTTATGGGTAAAGTATTAATATTTTATAAGCTAGTTTTTCAATACAAGTGTTTGTGTTGTTTATGTTTTCATATGAGGAATTCATTGGTTTGAGTATGTGATTGGAGGGGACTATTATAGTCCCTTTAGGCATCGGTAGGTCACATGAGACAAACTAGTTTTTGTATTGGATTTTATATTACCCGTCTATATGTGGTGTCTTGACCTAAGCCTTGACAGTATGTTTATGATTTCTATCATTATGAATTCCCTCATAATGAGATTAGTTATTGATATTACATGTGATTACTAAACTAGTAGAATATTCATGGTTATGTATTATAGATCATGTTATTATTTTATATGGTATTTTTATTTCCTTCCATATTATGGTCAATAATATGTTTAAATGGCATGAATTTCATATATTCACCTTTACTTAATGTTTATTCTTGTTTATGATGGATTTCGGTGTACTCTTACCCTTACTGAGCTTTTTATATCACCCCTTTTGTATGCTTTATTTTTTCTAGGATTCCATTTTGTGTATTATAATTAATATGCATGGTTAATATAGGAGAATATTGGTTCTCTAAAAGGATTGACTATATTGTATTTTATAGTGTCAATTGTAATGTAAGGTTCGTGTGTGTAATATGGATTTCCAAAACTATTAAAATGATCAATACTTTGGGATTTGGTTCCTTCTAATAATTCCAAAGTAATAAAATAATTCCCCAACTCTGGGATTCTAGGGTCGAGGCATTATAGATGGTATCAAAGGAAGTTTAGTAGAAACCTTGGAAATGTGATTTAGACATCATAGATTAGGGAGCATAACACTAATATAGACTTTGAGGATAAAAATAGAACAAAATACTATAATTTTGGTAAGCTAGGTATTATGTGGGTATTCCTAGAAATACACGCATGTCTAGATACTACAAGTGGACGTGGTTCTGGCATAGTTGTACCTAGGGTAACAACTCTAACAAGGTGCATATAGCATGACTCAGCATAAATAAGTACATGAAAACATTCTTTACTACACATATGGTTTGATACTCTTGAGGGGATATGCTTTGGACAATTCATATTTTCATTACAAACCATTATGAAGGATTTAAAAAAATATGTGCCCCCAAAGAAACCATTTTTATGATTATGATACTAGCTATGATAAAATTTTTAAATTTATGTTAACTGTTTTACTAGTTATAGATTATAAATTATGATTTATAACCTAATATAGTTTGTTCCATTATTTTGAAATGGATCCTAGTTGAGGGAATAGAAACCTCAACAATGCACGTGATCTGAAGGATAAGGATTATTACATAATTTTTGAGCTTAATCAATTATTTCAAAGAGAATGAATCTCCAAAAAATTATCATCATATGAGGAAATAATATCATATTCTAACATGGTATAGATATTATTTTCTAATTATTATGACTTTGGAAGTAATCACAAGAGGAATAGGACAATGGTAAAAATATGGATAAAGGGAAGAAGGGAAGGATTGAATTTTACACATTTGATAATTATGGAAGGAGACACAATTGTATATGATTAAGAGGAAAAGGAGTTCGCTTTAAATGTATATAAAAAGTACACTATGATCATTATTATAAGGGAAGTAAAGAATTTTACAATATTAAATACTTCAAAAGTAGGGATATGGGGCACTACGCAGCAGAATGCCCCTAACATCAAGGTAATATGCCTCAGAAAAAGATAATAGATCATGGTCAATCATATGATCTTACCATGGATGAAGAAAATTTATTATTGTATTAAAGTATTACTTCAATTGATTATTTTTTCAATTATGTAATGGTTATTTGAATTATGGAAATAAATAGGGATTGTACCTAATTACTTTTTCTTTAAGTATTTTGAAGACATGTTGAGATCATGTTCACTCAATATTCAAGGTATGTGGGATCAGTACCTACCATTTGTATATTTTTCCAATAATAATTGTTTCTATTAAAGGATTAAAATGGCATCATATGAATCATTATATGGAAATGGGTTTCATACTCCAAATTGAAGGGATTAATTTGGTGAAAGAAAAATTTTATATCTGGAACTTGTTGGAGAGACGAAGACAAAGGTAAAGGCTATTCAAGATGATATTAAAGTTTTCCAATGTAGGCAAAATATTTATGTCAACAATTGAAGGATACATTTCTAATTGGAAGTGCGAGATCATGTTTTCTAGATGGTATTTTCATGGAATGGTATTATAATATTTGGTAAGAAAATAAAATTAAATCACAGGTATATAAGATATTTTAAAATTCTGTAACGAATTTTGGTTATAGCTTAGCATATATAAATGATGCCATGTCTCTCCAAAGTTCATGAAGTATTCCATGTATCACTATTAAGGAAATATATTCCATATCCAATTCTTGTAATCACCTATGAATAAATTGACCTGGAACTTGATTTTTCTTATTGTGAAGAGACTATCAAGATTCTTGACACTTGATAACAAATGTTAAGGAATGAAATGACTTCATTGGTAAAGGTTCTTTGGATAAACCATAAAATGGAAGAGGCGATATGGGAACCTGAGGAAATTATGATGAAGAACTAATTGAATATTTTTCTGAGGGGATTATCTAGAAATTTTGAGGATGAAATTTTTTTGATGGTAGGAGGAATATAACACTCCAATATTTCATTATATGTTTTCTTTTTTAAATAAAGTAAAAAGACGGTGTTACATGCAACAAAAAGTTTGAGCACACCGTAATCTATTAAATTAGTCATTTAAATAGTGGTTATGAATATTATTAACCTCATTATGAAACATTTGTGTATTATATTTTTATTATGAGATTCCACGACAATTATATAAGAAAAATCTGATTCTATGCATAAAAACTATAATTTTAAGACAATTTTACCACATTTTCATGGTGCACCTTTTTTAGAACTAAATTTTGGAAATTTTATAAATTAAATTTTTCAAAATATACTTCATTTTTTGAATTTTTAATATCAAAATTATCTTATTATGAATTTTTTGTATTTTTCTAAGAAGTATCATTTTTTGATGAATAGTTCAAAATACTACATTGTTTTTAGAAGACTAACTTTTGTTTAAATAATTATTACACTTTAAATTTATTTTTAAAGTCACAATATATCTATAATATACTGATTCATACTTTAAATACATCAAAATTACATCAAAATTGAATATGCATTACAAAATATATCAAAACCACAACATGACCATATAGGTATAATCTCTTTCGAAACAAGGAAACATAAAAAACTGGTTCATAGGACATCTATATTTTCTCCCGATTATTTCATCATAACTAGACCCATTTTTGACATATATTACTTAATACCATTATTTATGACCTATGGAAAATAAACATAAGAAAGGGTGAGCTCAAACACTCAATAAGGGTAAACAAGGGAGATATTAATCATATCATAATCACAATACATAAGAACATAACAATTAAAAACCTTATCCTGCATATGAAATATCATGATATCATATTATAGGATAAATCATAAAAGTTATTAAAGAATCAATGAAAATTTTTCCAAAATTCATATCCTAAGACATGGAATTTGAGTCATATACATAATCATAGAAATTGATTTCCTATTAGTTATGGCTCATTGCCAAGACCATCATAGTGGACAAATTCCATTACTGTACTGAGTTCACTCCTCGTTCCCTCCCTTCATTACTAAACTGAGATCATTTCCCATTACCACCATGTATATCTCATGAGTTATAAATATATGCCCAATGCATTGGACTTCGATATAGGTTCCACCCATCTCATAGTGAAGTCATTCTTACATATTCCACAAATACATAAATCATTCATCAAAGCATAACCCAAGGAATAAAATGGGTTTCTTAAAAATAATTCTATAATAATCCATATAAAAAATGGATTTCATAGATACCATTATATTATAAACACTATCAAAACATACTAATAATTGGGATAGAAACACAACCCTATTTAAAAAATGTCATCTTTGATGGAAAATAATTTTGATTAAATACTTGAAATTAATATTTGAGTAAAATATCCTATCTTCTTCAAAAACATTTTCTTTTCTCAAAATTCCATGCAATTTTAAAAGAAAATAATTTCTTTATAAATAAATCTTAAATATTTTAAAAGAATATTGATGGAAATAATACATTATGACATCATAAAAATCCATTCATACTATATAAGTTAAAAGAAAACAATCTTCTCATGATTTTATTGGAAAGTCAAAAAGTACCTCATATTGAAAACAAAAAAATATTCCTTTCATACCATTTTCATAATAATTCACCAATGGATAAAATTGAATTTAAAAAAATAGTATAAGAATATAAAGAATATTTTTTAATACATAAGTATAAATCCTCAATATGGATGATAAATATAACCCATTAAATACTTACGTATAAATAATATTAGTTAAAAATGAGATTGTAAAATTATCCATTACATTAGGTATGATATTATTTGTATGTATCTAAACCTACTATATAAAAATTTAAATAAATTAATTGAATTATTCCAAAATCATAGTCATTTTTATGACATCATATGTAACCATATTATCATCTGTTTGTCAATAACATTTCATTATTACTAACTATTTTGGTATTAACTAATTCATTTTCTTGTGAATATTTTGTCAAAGAAGTTCATGTTACTATTATTAGGTAATTGTTATATCATTTATAGAATGAAATTAGTATAATATATATTATATTTATTCAGTATATTAATTTATATATTCATTTTTTTTATTAAGAGCATGTAGAATACATCGTATCACATCGTGGAGATTGTAGGTTGTACGTATGCACGATCGACGATATCATTCCCATAATTGTGAATGGTGTTGAATTACATGTGGTATATACTTTTTCTAAATCAATATCATTTTATAGAAATCATATATAGCTATTACTTCCATCATTATACCCATACAAGTACGGTGGTGATAAAAAATAGATTACACCATGATGTGGAGACGATAAGTCGTATGTATGCACGTGTGGTGATTTCGTTTTTCATAGCATTGATAGAAGGTCAAATATTGTAGTTACATAATCATAATAAAATATTTTTATATAATTGATCTTAAGCTATTAATTTATATTAAAACAACTCATGAAGAGGAAGTATAAGAAGAATGAAGTTTGAAATAATCGGTAGAGGAAATTACCTCTTCTTCGATGTTCTCCCTTTAGACATCCTCTTAAAGGTACTAGAGTAGGTATTTTGAGAAGAAAATAACAAATAGAATGAAACTAGAGAATTTTATAATGGAAAATTTCAGGGTATCACAGATCATGAAGGCTTAATGAGTTGTGAAGAAATGATGGAGGAGGTTCCCTTTTATAATTGAGGTGAGGGAAACTTTTGGAAACTAAAAAAATATTAATTTTTAATAAATTTAAATATATACAGAAAATTCAAAAATTTCCCAATTTCTATGTTGAGATGAGATATATTTTAAATATTATCATCCTATAAAATTTAGACATGTAGTTCTGTCAATTTAAACATTATTATTTTAATTAGCACTTAGTTATTCATTTTACTTTTTAACTAGGGTAACAAAGATTTCAATATTTAAAAAAATAAATATTTACTAATTTGAAGTCAATTGTACCATAAATAAATAAATTGTAACATTTTGGACAATATAATAATAACTATATATTTTTTAAAATGTTTTATGATTTTTAAATAATTAATAAAACATTACTCTGATAAATAATCAATAGTGTCAATTTTGATACTATTCAATTATTTGATTTTTAAAAATATTAAGATAACAATTTATTTTTGAAACAACTATTTTTTTATATTTTCAATAGTTAATGGTCATATATTAAATTCATTAGACATATTAATTAGCTAAAATTATATTTATTTTATTTTTTTTAATAAAATTTATTTGATATTTCCCTTTATAAAATAATTACAACATTAGTTTTCTATAATTATTAATACCCTTATTTTTTTAATAAAAATTAAAAAAAAATACTACAAAGAATATAAATTTACAAGATTTCAAAATTATACTATTAGTCAAATATATCTTTTGTAAAATTTGTTATTAAAAATGTTAAACTTATCAAAACATGAATATGACAAGTTTAACATCACTTTAAATAAAATAATATAACACTAATGAAAATTCAAGCTATAGCCATGATTTTAAACCATGGCTATAGGTCCTTAAACCATGGCCATAAGTAATTTCTATGGTTTGAGATATTGTGGATATAGATCTATAGCCATGGTTCGAACCATGGTGATATCACTATAGCCACGGTTTAGAATAGTGGCTATACCAGGGGACGGACACACTTTATTTCCATGGTTTATAAATGTGGAATTAGACCTATAGCCAAGGTTAAAAACCATGGAAATAGATCTAAATCCATGGTTAGAAATCGTGGCTATATGGTCTGAAAATCAAGAAACAATATCCCCCCCACACTCCCCATGCAGTAGCCAATGCCCCCAGTAGCCCCCTCCCCCTACAAAGCCCCTAGATAGTCCCCACCCTCTCCCCTGGATAGCCCCCCCCCCCCCCCCACTCCCATTCTAGTAGCCCACCCCAATCCCCTTTTTGTAGCCACCCCCTTATAGCCCCCATCCCCCTGCAAATCCCCCGCCCTGCAGCCCCCTTTCCCCCTGCAAAGACCCCTCCTAGACCCCCCCTGGACTCTCCCCTGTACAGCCCCCCCTACTCCCCTAGACACCCCCCTGCAGACTCCTCCCACCAAGACACTGGACACCCCCAACTGTACATAACCCCCCCTCCCCCCTCCCTCCCCTGGATAGCCCCCTACCCCCCCCCCCCCCTCCTAGACACTAGACACCCCCAACCATACATAAACCCCTCCTCCCCTAGACAGCCCCCCCTCCCCCCTGGACAGCCCCCCCTTCCCCTGCAAAGACCCCCTCCTTGACCCCCCCCCCCCCCCCCTACAGACCCCTCCATCCTGGACAACCCCCAACCTACATAAACCCCCCTCCCCCTACCCTGGAGATCCCCCCTCCCCACCTGCAAAGCCCACCTGGAACCCCCCCCCCCCCTTCTGAATACTTTTCCCTCCTAGACAACCCCCTTCCCCCCTCCTTGACACCCCATTCCCCCCTCCTGGACAACCCCCCCCCCCCCCCCGCCCCCGGACACTGGACAACCCCCACCCTACATAAACACCTCCTCCCCCTTCCCGTGGACCCCCCACCCCCACCACCCTACAAAGCTCCACAGGACACCCTCCCCCCTCCTGCAGACCCATCTATCTTGGACATACCCCACCCTACACAAACCCCCTTCCCCCATCCTGGACCCCCCCCCCCCCAACCCCCTCCTAGACACCCCCCCTCCTACAGAACCCTCCCTCTTGGAAACCCCCCAACAGACCCCTCCCCTCCTGGACACCCCCACATTCCTGCAGACCCCTCGTCTCCTAGACACCCCCCCCCCCCCTCTTGGACACCCCCACCCTACATCCCGGACACCCCACCCTCCCCACCTTCACCCTCCCCCCTTGACACCCCCTGCAGACCCCTCCCCTCCTGGACACCCCCCTCATGGACACCCCCACCCTACATTCCCCCCCCCCTCCTAGACACCCCCTGCACTCCCTCCTAGACACCCCACCCTCCCCACCTGCACCCCCCCCCCCTGCACACCCCCCTTCCCTCCCCCTCCCTCTTGGACGCCCCCTGCAATAGCCTACACATTCCAGAAAAAAACAGGTTGCCCGCATATTCAAATCATCTCCAGCCAAAAAAAAACAAAGTACATGCATAAATGAGCGGAATTCTTAGGGTGGAACACCAAACTCATCCACCTTCCCCTAGAAAACCCCCTTCCCCCCCCCCCTACAATAGCCTATGCATTCCCGAAAAAAACATGTTGCCTGCATATTATAATCCACTCCAACAAAAAACAAATTTCCTGCAAAAATGAGAGGAATTATCATGGGGGAACACCCAACTCATCCCCCTTCCCCTAGCACACCCCCTTCCCCCCTGAAACCGCATATGCATTCCAGAAAAAAAACAGGTTACCTACATATTCAAATCCTCTCCAGCCAAAAAAACAAAGTTCCTGCAGAAATGAGGGGAATTCTCAGGGTGGAACACCCAACTCATCCCCTCTCCTTGGAACACCCCCCCCCCAACAACATCTTATGCATTACTGAAAAAAAATAGGCTACCTGCATATTCGAATCCTCTCCAACCACAAAAAAACAATATTCCTGCAGAAATGAGAGGAATTCTCAGGGTGGAACACCCAACTCATCCCCCTTCCACCAACACCCCCCCCCCCCTGCCCCCCACCTGTACACCCCCTCCCCTTTCACCCAGCACATCCCCCTACCCCCAGCACACCCCCCTTCCCCCTACCCCTTGCCCCCCACCTTCCCACCCCACTCATCACCTACCCACCCCACGCATCCCCTAAAGGAGTTCAGCATGAAGAAAAAATGATTGAGACAGCTATTCTTATTCCTGAAAAGGGCCAATTGTGACTATGCCTAGTGTTTTAACTGTGGAAGGAAGAGCTAAACTAGAGATAGAGCATCAGTCAATGGATCTAATTATCCTTGGATCACATGCTAATGGAGATCAAACTAATGATGTGGTTATGGATACTTTTGAACATTCTCATACACCACTTATACAATCACCACCTCCAATTGTGCATGAGGAATCAGCCTCTATTAGTAAGATCTCATAAAGTTATAAATTGTAATTTTTTTCCTCTAATATTCTAAATGAGTTTGATAATATTTGAGGACATTATAATGATCTGAAACATATGTTAATATATAATAATGATGAGATTAGAGAACTTAAGAAGTCCTCTATTCCCAAGGTTGATTTTTACAAGTTGGTTGGGTTAATGGCTACCCAAACAAAGTTGAACAGGAATATCCAATCATTCCCTCCTATTCAAAAAGTTGTTTCTAAAGTATGTTTCAATGAGCTTAAGGATGTGAATGGTCTAGTTAGATATTTGAAGGATGTTTATACTACCATGTCTGAGTTCAATGATCTTGGTGTTATGGTTGTATCTCAATGGTACATGTTCCAAAATCATTCAATGGTGCAATTAGACATGTCTCAAGATGTTCTTGATGATTTTAATCCTTTCAGGACTGAAATTAATGGAATACTACAGACATTATAAAGTGTTGTATTATGCTAGTTTGAGTTCATCAAAAGGTTTCAACCCTATATAACTTCCACCTCAGAACCATCAGTTGTTCCAGTTTTTTAGAGAAGAGTTGATCAATTTCTCTCAAAATTGAATTATGTATCCTTACAGATTCAGTCCCTATAGTTTGATATGTTCACACCATTCCTCATGCCAGATTTCTAGATTAATAATATGGGTGAGTTCCATGATACCAAATAAAATTTCATGAATCTTGGTATTGAAACTAATAGATCTGTAAAATTAATTAGTGGTCTTTTATGATGAATTTGATGCGAAGTTGAATGAGATCATCAATGTCTTTAAGGATGATCAATGTATGATTTTTAGATATCATGTTCTCATATCTAGAAACTACTAGCAATTGTTAACCTCTTTGAAAAAGGTTTATAAACAAGTTCAAGGGCTATATTCATATTCTTTCTTGAAAAATCTAGTGGTTATTAGAAAACCATTTTTAAAAATGATAAAGAAATTTTGGAAACATGTTTTTAAAGAAATAAAGAAATTATAGATTTCAAATTAAAGGTTTAGGTGGAGGGAACCTACCTCAACCTCAAGGTGTGTTTCTTTTGATGACGACAACTTGAATCGTCCTTTTTTCCACTTGCATGCATATGAAACGTCACATATATATAAGGACACCTAGCCCTTATGTACATATTTTCATGGCCAAATATGCACAAGGGGGTCCTTAGATATTTGTTTATACTTGCATATACCCCTTTACACTTACACATGTATTCATTTTTCATATCTATATATAATCACACCTACCCCCAATATATATATTCATACTACCATGAGTGAATATATATAAAAGGGGAACTTATATATGTATATGCCTACCTATTCATACATGTGTAAGTCTTCGTCAAAGGCGACTCGAATCCACCTCAGAGAAATCCCAAACTCACTACAAAAATAGAAGGAACCCAAAAATCATAAATTCTCTAATTAAAATTGGTCCAAAGAATAAAAATGGAATAAAACTTACCCAAATCCAATGTTGAACTCACTGTCATTGATGGTGGTGGATAGAACCAGCCTTATCATAAGAAACCACCTATAAAAAAATAGTGGGGGGAAATGAGATATAATGACTTCTTATATATATGTGATCAGTGTGTCATGTGTACTTGATAAATGATACATAAATCCATAACCAACAGTGAATAAATATTATTGAGATTGATATGTACATCCCAATACTAAATAACATGATCATTAATAAACCTCTTTATTTTTCATACATCACCTTCAATTTCCTATTCAAAAATTAAAAATCACCAAAATATGGGAATAAAATAAACTTCCATCAGCACTTAAATGCAAGAAATAGGGATTGTACATTGTTATTAACCTAGAAAATCCATTCCTTGAATTTATAAAATCTATATCCTTCTTGATTTTCTAGATTGAAACCTCATTTTTCAGCATGTTCTTATGGAATTCACCATTATTCTTAGTTTATATAGGTTTATGAATTTTATAAAGTAGAGATTTTTTCTTCTTTTATTCTTACTCAATCCGCTTGTATTTTTTAAACTAGTTTGATAATATGATTAGACACTATTTTGGTACATGATCTTATTTATTCTTGATTGTGTATTCCTGCTTTGTAGCTACTCTGGTATTACATCTAGTTTGGGTTGTATTTTATTTCATTAAATGCATCATATAGAACTAGTTGTCTTAGTTTCATATTCAATAGGTTATTCTCATCTCTTGTAAAATCATCCCCCAATGATCTAGTATTCCCCTAGAAAGTATTTATAGACTTTGATGTATTGGGGATTCCACCTAAGGTTAATAACACCTATTCCCATTCCCAATCCAATAGGTAAGGGGAAGGATGTTACACCGATGGGAGGAAACTTTATTACACATATTGTAGATAACTTCATCATCTTTGAGGCCTCAATCCCACTATCAGCATTGCTCCAATTATATTTTATTGACTTGAATCTTCTACTTATGTTGGGAATATTAATATTGATTGAGAAATAGTATTAGTGGCCACCTGAGTACACTATTATTGAGAGTGAGGATCTATCTCCAAGAACATCAGGATATAGGATCACCCAAAAAGAGACTAAAAAGAGTGTATCTATTTACCAGGCCAAACCATATTCACCCACCCTCACTTTGGAGGTGTGGTTTCACTACTTGGTTGCCTCTATCCAGTTCCATATCAATCAACTTCATATTCTATTATAGGGGAGTGGGTTATTGTTCACCGAGCCACTAGTCCCCATTTTATCTCCTTAAGACCTCCTTGGCCTTGTATCCTTCCTCTTTTATTGACTTATCAACCCCTATCCCTATTCTGACTGAAATCAGTGGCCTGAAAAGCCAACACTACATTCAAATTCATATTGATATCAGCAACCAAACTGCCCAACATGAGTATTTGATGGCTTACCAAAGAAAGTGGAAGGGACATGCCACCAAAAAGGTGAAGTGAACTCCTTTTTAACCATAATACCCAAACCAGGAAAATTTTTAGATTAAAAAGGTACTTAATGAGTATCTCTTAGCATAAACTCCAACACACACCATTACTACAGTGTACAGTTACCTAATAGTATATGATAAGGTTGCACCCAGTACCCCAGATTAGACTCCTCTTATTTTAGACCAACCCATTCTAGAAGGGTAGACAGATGCCACCTTGGTTCCACAATATCCATAATAGTTAACTATTCAGTCTATTGATAATACCAACCATCTTAAGTATCTCTCTCATGATGATAAGGACACTCATATGGAAGACACCAGGTGGGAGCCTGTGGATGTGAACCTAGAGTCTTAGGATCTTCCTACACTCCAATTTTTATCTATTTTGAACTTAACTTGTGTCGGATATTTATTTCATTACACTTTTATTTATTGTTTGAAGGTTTTATATTCCTTTAATGAACATATAGGATGATTTTTTAACCACCTCTTCTTTGTATACATAATTTTTTATCTTTGTTGACCTCGCCACTTTAAAGTAAAGGAATTATATGATTGTGGACTCGCATCCCCTTACTCATAACTAAAAAGAGGTTTCCAACCACACCATATTCTTTTTCTATTCACCACAAGCCCTACATATCCCAGGAATCCATACATGGAAATATAAACATTATGGAGTGATCATCTCAGAATAACTAAACCAAATTAAGTGAAACCTAATGAACATCCAAAGGGTCATACCAATTGGAAGCTAACTCAAGGATACAGGGATCTAAAATCAGGAACAAATCCCCAAAATTGACCAACACCTGCAAACACAAGAAGATTGGTCCTCACTAGAATGCTTCAAAAACATTACCTTCAATCATCTAAAAATGGTCAACAATTTACTCTCCCCTCTAAAAATTAGCAAGATCCATGAATAAGGAAATGACTACCCT
The DNA here is from genome assembly GCA_963277665.1 of Viscum album. Taxonomy (NCBI): domain Eukaryota; kingdom Viridiplantae; phylum Streptophyta; class Magnoliopsida; order Santalales; family Viscaceae; genus Viscum; species Viscum album. The sequence continues at coordinate 131,468,865 of OY728167.1, read as the reverse complement.
TGAAGATAAACACTCCCCTTTTAACCTGATACCTTTCGGGGAGGAATTCTTTAATCAAATAAAAACATATACCACACTTTTTCATGTTTCTAAAATAACATCAAATGGTCCCAACTTGTAGGATGGGAAAAAACCCATAATGACCATGAAAGCATGGAAACCCATATTCCAAAAATCACATTTATTTTAAAAAACACTACATTCCCAAATAAAAATATCCATTTTCTCGTAACTCTAATGTTTTTAGAAGCACGATACCATTTGGAAAAAATTTATTTCTTTTAAAATTAAACTTTGAGTAGGGAGTTCCAAAACATTTTATCCCAATTTTAAAAACAACTAATTACCTTACAATAAAAGGAATCAACTCGAATGCTCAAATACCATTCTCCAAACCGTTTTCTAAAACATTCACCCATAATTAATATTTTTTTAAATATTAACTACATCATCATCATCCAATGAAAACAAAAAATATTTTTTGGAACACAGCCCATGTGATCTAGAATTACCATACAATTGTATAGCCAATAATTTTTATAACTAAAACATTTTCCAGATTCCATAACCAAATCAACCAATATAAAAAAAGAAATAAAAATTGGGAAAAGAAATTTCATTTTATAAATAAAAAAAATTGGGTAACCCCCAAACCAAAAATCATTCATGAAATTAGAAACCATTTTTTAGACAAGCATAAATTCTTTATTTCATGCCGAAATGACTATCAATAAAAAAGACACATTTTACTAAAAATGGTTTGAACAATCACACAAAAATGGGGGAACAAAACAAATACATGTAAAAACCAATTTACGTCGTCAAAATATAATAAGACACACCTTGACTGAACTACTAGTGCGTTAAATTTCTAAAGGGTAGTCTAAAAATGTAGTGATATGGCATATAGAACCATGCTTTACTGGGCCATGCTGTTAGATAGGTTATGGTCCATTTATCTAACATTCCCTATAATGTCATTAAGGTTGAGTGTTTGTTCACTGCCCTATTTATTCGACTGTGAGAACTAACATAATTCTAATGAACAAATTTTTTTCCATCACAAAATTTAATCTAAGACCTAAGGTAACTCACACAATACAAATGAGGATTTTCACATCATCACAAAAAATAAAGTGAAATTCCAAATTCATACCTCAAACCCCACTAACCGTGGAAACTCATGTGTCATTATGAAGGGGGGTGACTAAGAACCCACTCATGACCAACCAACGAAGTCCTGATGACAATCCCAACTAAATCATAACCAATTTCCACAAATAACACGTGATGGATTAGATATCCAAGGTCCATACACTGAATCCTAGGATCTAATACCATTTACAATGAACCTTCATGGAGATACCATCTTAATAGACACATAACCTAACCCACCACTAGACCAAAGGGGGTTCCTAATACCACCAAGCTATAAACTAGTACATGGGTATTGAGAAAACCCTTTTGGGAATGATTTCTCCCATGAATATTAATTTAAAAATAAACAGTGGAAAAAGGAATTAAAATTCCTTACAAACGGAGTATACGAAAATATCCATAAAAGGATATAGATTCAACTAAAATAAAACAATGTGGAAGAAGATACATAAATATAATAGGATAAAAAAGGACGATACAGCAATCCAAAATGAAAATAGACTGAGAAATGGATCCAAAAGAGCTCTGATAACACAACCTATGAAATCTGACCACTCATCACTTCCCACTCATCTATTCATAAATAAACCCAAACCAATGAACTAAAATAGACTGCCAATTTCACCCAGAATTTCTAGAAATGCTAAAAAATATATAAGAAAACATACCTCAAGTGAAATGATGAATGCAAGAAGAGGGGAGATCAATTGCTAAGAGGGGAAGTTTGATCGTGTGGAGGATGAGGAGCTCGATTTCAAAAAGGTGAATCACTGGCTGACACTTCGAAAGTATGAGGAATTCCCAAAGAAGGGTATGGAGGAGGGAAGTAATGTGTGAGGGATAGAGGAACCACAAAAGAGAAGCTGGCAAGGATTTGAAGAGGGAGAATTGATATGGTGAATATCGGTTGAGGATAAGTGTTTTGGGAGATGGAATCTTGAGTGCGAGGGTGGGATAGGAAACCCGAGCACGAGGGTGTGAGAGGAATTCACAAGCAGAAACTCGAGAACAAGGATGGGAGAGGAAATAGAAAGCGGAAACCCAAGCACGAGGGTGGGAGATAAGCGTGAGAGGAAAATTAGGAGTTGTTTCCATGGGTTAGAATCTCCCCATGGCTTTATCATACCTATAGCCATAGACAAATTAAATTGTGGCTATATGTCATTTTTTTAGTCTTATAAGTGTCATAATCTCTTTTTTAATGCTTAAAATGGTTAATAACTATACCCTTGGATTATTATAGTCGAGATATACTCAAAAAATAAGATTTTTTCTTGCTTTTGTGTCTTTTAAAAGTTTTTATCATTTTAATAAAAAATATTTTTATGATTTTTCATCTATTAAATAATTTCTGCATCATTAATATATAAAATTTTAAAGTATTAATTAATTACCTAAAAATTAAAAATGAATTACCATGAAAAATAAAACAATATTATATTTCAAATGAGTATTTCTAATCTAATTAATCTTCTATAAGACATTATATTAAAAATGATTTAGTTATTAAAATTTTAGTAAGACATGTTTATCTTTTCTTTAAATAAAATATATTAAATGTCCTAATGTCATCCAAGTGGCATCCAAAGGGTATAATTTCTAACCAAGGACGTTTTAGGCAAAAAATAACTCATATATCCATATTATTAAAAATGTTAAGGTAAATTATTAATATTATGTTTACCCTTAATTACCCGATTTACCTTTTTACAGTACTAATAAAAATTATTGAAGTTTCTATTCATAATGCCTAAAAATAAAAGAATTATATTAACATAATTTGGTACTAATGATTCCTAATATGGAATCCATTTTTAAAATTAAAAAGAAAAAATTTTTAGTAATTAATTTAAAATTAATCACATTGTCGGAATGAAAAATTAGTTTTAAAAGTTAAAACATTGCAATAGATTGAAATATTTTTTCATCCAAATTCCTAGTAAAATTAATGCTAATGAAAAAAATAATATTAAATAATAAAAATATATTATATTTATGATTTAAAACCAATAAATAGTACAATTTATCTAGATAAATTATTTAGATGAAAAAATTTGCTTTCAATTAAAATTTAGTATTTTTTTACAATTCATCAAAACACAAAACATATCAAAAAAATGTCAAAAATTCATCCAAAGTAAATATTTATATCCCAATAACAAAGAAGAAGTTTATTTTCTTAAATATAAAATATAAAGGTGTAATAATAGATTTAAAATGGGTGTGCCATCAAAAGGTGGAAAAAGTGCATTTTTTTGAAAAATACTTCTTTTATCTGAAAAATTGAATTTGTTCTTATATTTTGTCTAGGAAAAATATAATATGAATTTTAAATAATAGATTGGATATATTAAATATATATATTATATTAATAAAATTCATGAAGAGTGATTTTATTATTTTATAAGCCCACTTATTTTCATTTAAATAGTTTTTAGAAAAAAGTTAATATTTTTCATACTTGCCATTGTAATGATCTGGTTATAAGGTAACATAATATTACTTAGTTGTTCACATAAAAACGGCCTTGTGTGAAATTAATTCTATAAAATGAAATTGAAATTGTGTGTAACATAATATAATCATAATATTGTGTATACCATAAGCTAATCTAGGGTTGCGCATAGAAAAAACTTATCTTGATGTAGCGTACAACAACAGACATCAAAGAAATTAAATATATATATATATATATCTCATAAAAATATCAGGGTGTTACATTCTACCCCTTAAAATGAATTACTCCCTCAAAATTATTCAGGGTTATAAAAGTTTTAATGTGTGAAAGTTTCTTTTATAGAAACCCACATCCTAAAAAAGAATAGTAAAAGTTCATTTTAAAAGGGAATGTTAGAAACAAAACGGTTACCCAAAGTAACTACTAACTAGGCTTCCACATAGAATATCATAGTTGGTAACAAAAAAACATGGATTTGAGAGATGAATCTAATTATCATGTTCGGATGGAGATTAAATAGAACACATTTATGAAAATGTTAACAATCACATAGCTATAAATCTATGATGATCTATGGGACCATATGATTCACCAGATAAAAAAGTACTAGGATAAATTTTATGGTTTCAAGATCCTTTTTCTAAAGTTGAATATTGTTTTATTTATGAGAAGAAATACTTACTTTATTTTGATATAATCTCAATGCTGGTCATTCCTTGAACAATTTAAAAATCATCTCTAATTCAAAGAAATGAATTTGAATTTATAATTATTAAAGCATTAGTAGAACATGATATCCATAAATAGAATGACAGGTCGTTTCGTTTATATTTAACACAACAAAAAAGGATAGAACAAGTTATCAAATATGCATAATTCTATGTACGGTGAGATAAAACTTTATTATAAAAACATCATCTGAAGTTTAACATAAACTTTTGATAAATTTATAATATTATAATCTTTATAAAAGTTTAAAATCTAAAACATTAGAAATTGTATCACTAACTCGTTTTAAAATTTGTCCCCATATATCATAAGGTGTCCTGTGTTAGTCATATTCCAAACATGTGATGTACTTCATCATGTATTTTCTAAAAACATGGTAATAACAGAAATTTACATAGAACTTTATTGAAAACATGCATGCTTTCCAAAATTTACTCCTTCGACATACCAAAAATATCAAAAATTCTATATACTCAATACATGATATAATAAATCACTTTGTCCTCATTTCATTCCCAAGGTCATTAATACTATAAAACATCACCTTAACTCTTTATCACAACATTATACATATATCATGTGTTTTCCAAAAATATCTCAATCACTTTTCATGGTTACCAGTACCATATAATTATGGAAAAAACACAATGGACCAATATATACATATTTCAATATTGCATAATACTATAATAGATATTTTAAAACAATATTATGGGATCCTATTACATAAACACTCAATCATTCCACCACATTATTATCATACTCAACATATCCATTAGTGATCACATGTGATTTTCCTTTGTCTTTGTCCTTAATAGGATTTCGATGTTGATCATAATTTATAACCCTTGGATTAGGGAATTCGTTAGAAAAAATCCACATTTCCATACACTTGTAGCATTGAATATGGGTGGTGTATTATCTATAGCCTTTAATCTATTCACATCATTAGTTGTCTTTTTCCAATAAATTCGGCACTCAGCTACCTGATGACCTTCTTTTCCACACTTAAAACATTTATGAGTCCCCTTAAGACAATCTCTTCCATGTTTCTTTCCACACTTTGTTCAAAAAGAAACACTCATCTTCTTTTCACTATGGTTTTTGTATTTTCCCTTAAACTTTGTATCTTGTTTCCTGTAAAATCCATAAGATTAATATGTAACACTAACTTCCATTTCTACCTTGATAGAACAATGCAAAATATCTTCATAGCTACTAATGTCTCTTATAGATAATGCCCTTATAAGACATTATTTTAAGCCACTGGAGAATAAATCAACTTTAATTTCAAATTGGATGATTAATCCAGAAGAATACCTTTAATGTCTTGTAAGACTTTCTTTATATATATCAATGGATTTATTATCCATTTGATTAATCTCAAGGATCTATTTTTCCATCTTCGTTCTTATAATATGAGTAATGTACTTGTTAGAAAATAAGTTATTGAACTCATCCCATTCCATGGAGTCAATTTCATCTTACTTCCTCATTTTCTTTATAAGGTTACACCATTGATAATATTCACCTTCAAATTGATATAATACTAATATTAATTTATCATGTACAGAAAATTTGGGAAATGGAAATATATTTTAGAGTTGTACTGATCTATTGTTCAATGACTAATGTATCAGAAGACCTGATGAAACAAGTTAGATGCTACCTCATGAAGGACTCAATAGAATTTTGTTCCCTGTATTGCTTATTTGTAAGTCCTACATTATTCATATCTTGAGATATTTTTGTGAGAATAGAAATAAGTTTATTCATTTTATCTCCCATATCATTTGGTTTCTCAGGTGGAAAATTATTTCATTTCTTGTCGCATTCAGTATTAACGTAGTTCCTTTGGGTTCCATCCATTGACTAAAACCAAGTATCATAGTGTGAGAAACACTAATAAAAATGGGAAATCATATAATAAAGAATAAAATTTTAATTTAGGATACATTAGGTTTTATCCTAGTTTATTCACAATCATTTCTAAAACACTAGTATTGTAACCTATACATAGATGTATCCTTCAGGTTCTTACTAAGGTTTTCTCATCCTAGTTTCCATAGGTTAACTATACCTTCACTCTAATAATAACTATAATAACCCATACTATACATACAAAGACATTAATTCAAAATGGAATATTCATTATAAAATATAACAATGCCACCACAGGACTGTATATGTATAGTGTATTTAGAAACTGGGAAACATAAAAAACTAATTCATAATACATCTATATTGCATCCTACTTTTTTATAAATAACTAAACCCCTTTTTTGAGAAATCCATCTTGATGCCCTTCCTAAAGACCTGGGTAAAAGAAAAACAAGAAAGGGTGATCACAGATTATCATTAAGGTTAAAAAATGGAGATATCAATCTTATCATAATCACAAGACATAAGAACATTCCAATTGATAATCTTATCCTGCATATGAAAGACCATGATATCATGTTATGGGATAAATCATAAATGTTAATAAATAATTAATGAACATATTCCCAAAAGTCATAAAATAAGACATGAAATTTTTGGCATAAAAATAAGGATTGAAATTTTTTCATATTAGTCAAGGTTCATTTCCAATACCATCATTATGGTAAAATTCCATTACTGAACTGAGTTCACTCCTCGTTCCAGCCAACTATTACTAAACTGAGATCATTTCTCATTCCAACCATGTATATCTCATGAGATATAAATCTTTACCCAATGCATTTTAGGGAGATATAGGTCTCACAAATCTCATAATTAAATGATTCTTACATGTTCCAAAAAAACATAAATCATTCATCATATCATAACCCAAGGAATAGAATTGGTTTCTTAAACATCATTCCGTCATAATCCATATAAAAGTGGATTTCGTAAATAGAATTACATAATAAATACAATAAAATCATAGTAATAATAGGGATATAAAAATAACCCTATTTAATTTATTCCATCTTAGAAGGAAAATAATTTTCACAAAAATAGTTGAAATTAATTCCCGAGGAAAATATCGTTTCTTTGTCAAAAGCATGTTATTTTCTCAAAATGCCACTCAATTTTAAAAGCAAAGAATTTATTTGAAAACAAAATTGAAATATTGTAACGTAATCTTCATGGAAATAAGGAGTTATTAAAGAATAAAAATACATTCATTTTGTATAAGTTAAAAGAAAAACTTATTCTCATACTTTTATCGGAAAGTCAAGAAGTACCACATATAGAAAACGACGAATGATTCCTTTGATACAATTTCATAAAAATTAACCAATGGGTAAAATTGAAATTAAAAAATATTGGAGTAATATAAATTATTTTTTATAATACATATGTATAAAACATGAACATGGATGATAAATATTCCCTAGTAAATACTCACGTATAAACAATCTTGGATAAAAATGAGATGGAGAAATTATACATTACCGCTGGAAACATATCATTTGTATGTATCTGAACCTCCTATATAATAATTTAAATTATTTAATTGAATTATTATAGAATCATAGTCAATTTTATTATATCATATATGATCATATTATCATCTGTTTGTTAATAACATTTCATTATTACTTGTTATTCGCGTATTAACTACTTCAATTTATTATGCATATTTTGTCAAATAATTTCCTATTCCTGTTCTTAGGTTATAGTTATATAATTTCCATAATAATACTAGTATAACATATATCATATTTATTAATTCTATTAATTTATATAATCATGTTGTAATGAAGATCATGTAAAATGAATCGCACCGAATTGTGGAGACGGTAGGTCATACGTACGCACGAGCAGCGATATCATTCTCATAATTGTGGAATGGTACTGAAGTATATGGTGTACATTATATTAAAGAATAAATATCATTTTATACAAATAATATAGTTATTATTTACATCATTATACCAATCCAAGTAATGTGGTGATGAAAAACAAATTACACCACGATGTGGAGACGGTAATCCATATATACGCACGCATGGTGATTTAATTTTTTGTAGGATGGATAGAAGGTGGAATATGGTTGTTACATAATCATAATAACATATCAGTATATAATTGATATTAGAGTTTTTAATTTATATTGAAATAAATCATGAAGAGGATTTATAGAAGAATGGAGTTTGAAAGAATTAGTAGAGGAGATTACCTTTTCTTCGATGTGTACCCTCTAGATCGCCTCTTAAAGGTATTAGAGTTTGCCTTTTAAGAAGACCAGAACCTCTAGAATGTAAATTGGTAAGTTTTGAATTGAAATTTTCTGGGGATATCTGAGATTTATGGTTCAATGAGTTCTAAATAAATGATGGAGGAATTTCCCTTTTACAATTGAGGTGAGGGGCACTTTTGGAAACACAAAAAATATTAATTTATAATAAACTAAACCCACATCCAAAAACATAGAGAATTTCCCAATTTCTAATATGAAATGAGATATGGTTGTAATATCATTAACTAATAAATTTTAGACATGTATTTATTTCAATTTAAACCTTATCATTTTAATTAATAGTTAGTTATTCATTTTACTTTTTATTTAGGGTACCAAATATTTCAATATTAAAAGAGTACAATTTTTATTTATTTGATGTCAATTAGACCATAAATAGATAACTTAGAACATTTTTGACCATATAGTAATTATTATATTTTTTTAAAAATGTTTTATTATTTTAAAATAATGTAATAAAACATTATTTTGATAAACAATCAATAGTGTCAATTTTTATACTATTCAATTCAATGATTTTTAAAAATATTAAAATAAAAATTAAAGCTATAAATTACTATTTTATTATATTAATAATAGTTAATTGTCATAAAAAAATTCATTGGACATATTAATTATCTCAAATTATATTTATTTTAATATTTTTACTAACATTTATTTCATATTTCCCTTAATAAAATAATTACAACATTAGTATTGTGTAATTATTTAATACATGATTGGGACATGTTTTACATCACATTAAATAAAATAATATAAGTTTCATAATCTCTTTTATAGGGATCCAAATGGTCAATAACTCGACCATTAGAGGATTATGGTCTATATATACTCAAAAAATAAGATTTTGTCAAGTGTTTTTTTATTTTGATGGTTACTATCATTTTAATAAAAATTAGTTTATTTATTTTTCAACAATTAAATAATTTATGTATCATCAATATATAAACCGTTAAGGTAATTATTAATTTCATAAAAATTAAAAAGAAACTACCATGATTAATAAAAACATTTTAGAAGTAAATTTATTAATTATAATCTAATTTATCTTCTGTATAAACTTATATTAAAAATTATTTAGTTATTAAAATTTGACTAAGACATGTTAAACTTTTATTTAAATAAAATATATCAAATGTCCTAATCTCATCCAAGTGGTTTCAAAATGGTATCATTTCGTCCCAAGGATGTTTTAGGTCAAAAATAAATCATCCAATCATATTAGTAATATTTTTAATGTAAATTTATAAAATTATATTTACCCTTAATTTATCAATTTACCTTTTCACCGTATTAATAAAAATTACTAAAGTTACTATTTATAATGCCCAAAAATAAAATACTGATATTAACATAATTTGGAACTAATGATTCCAAATATGGAATAAATTTTTAAAAATTAAAAAAACAAATTTTTAGTAATTAATTGAAAATTGATCTCATTTTCTGAATAGAAAAACATGTTTTAAAAGTTAAAACATAGCAAAATATTGAAATGTTTTTACGTCAAAATTCGTGGTAAAATTAATGAAAGTGAACAAAATTATATTAATTGATAAGAATATGTTATATTTATACTTTAAAATCATTCAATAATATAATTTATCCATATATTTTTTTGATGAAAAAAGTTGTTTTCAAATAAAATTTAGTATATTACTACTATTCATCAATACTCAAAAAATATTAGAAAAATATAAAAAATTCATCCACTGTAAATTTTTATATATTTCGTTCAAATAAGAAGTTTTTTTAAAATAGAAAATATAAAATTTTAAAAAACATGATTTAAAATTGGTGTTTCATCAAAAGGTAGAAAAACTTATTTGTTTAAAAAAATAATTCATGTATATGAAAAATTGAATTTGTACTTATATCATGTATATAAAACATATAAGATTAAATTTAAACATTATATTGAAAATATTACATATATATTATATTAGTAATATCCATAAATAGTGATTTTGTTATTTTATAAACACACTTATTTTCATTTAAATAGTTTTTCAGAAGAAAGTTAATACTATTCATTCTTACCATTATAATGACTAATTTATAAGGTAACATAATAATATTTAGTTTTTAACATAAAATTGGAATTTCATTAATTGAATTATATCAAAAGAACATGATATTGTGTATACCGCAAGCAAGGATGGTGTTGTGTATAACACAAGCTTATCTTGGTGTTGCGTACAACACAAGACATCAAGGAAATTAAAAAATTCTATCTATTAAAAATCTTCAAGGGTTAAAAATAATACATATATTAATCTATAATTGGTTATTGGAATCATCATTTTATTGAAATTATATATATATATATATACTTATTTAACTATAGAATGTTTCCTTTTACCCTCCCTCTCACAACATATGTGGGATTATTGTTAAATATAATTTAGCCACTTTTGTGAATTGAATTTGAAAAAAAATACATGGTTGTAATAAGTATTATATTTATATTATAATAGGATCACCTTACTTTTTTAGATATTATGAATAGTAACATTAGTAAATTTTTAGTTTCCATAGTTAAGGGTAAATTGAGTAATTAAACTTGAAAATAGTATTATAATATTATAAAATTACACTAAAACTAGTCCTAATTTCATTGCATATGTGGGTTTCAACCAAAATAAACATTATGCCAAAATTATAACCTTTTTAATCCACTTGGGTCATAATATTGCATTTATAATATTTTATTTAAAGATAAGTTAAAAATAGAATACTCAAGTTTTTTAATAAGTATTAAATTTTTAATACATTTTTATATATAATATAAATTATAATTTAAATATAAATTTATAATATAATATGTTTTCTTCATCATGGTGATTTATTATTAATTTTTATAGAAGATATAATTTAATAAAAGGATTTCACAATAATGATGTATTGATAGATTAATTAATTAAAATATCAAATAAATGATATTAAAATTACTAAAATACATATAATTGTACATAATTAATGATATAAAATAATTTTATAGATAACTTAGAAATGTTATTGATATATTATGAATGTTTTTTTAATGTTATCATGTTGATATGATATTTTAAAAAAACAAATAGTTAATAGTATCAAAATTGACATAAATGATACGTTAAAATAAATATTTTTTATTAAATGATATAAAATTCAAAAAATATTAAATTCATCCAACTAACTATAATAAGGTTAAATATGTCATCAATCATCCATTTGGGTTCCTTTTGGTTTTTTATTGTAACTATAATTACCCGAAAGAGTTTAAATGCCTAGTTATCACGGTATGTGTAAAAGGGTTTAACTAAGGGATAAATACAAAAGATAAGGTTAATATTATTCCCTAAACATTTCTAAATATAATTGGTTGAGTGGTTTTATATCAATAATCATATTATCTTATAAATAAATTACTTTTTAACTATTTTAAATCAAAAATAAATTTATATTAATTTAATATTTATAGGATTACAAGAGTGCCCCTCACCACACTTATAAAAAGGTACCACCTCCCTCACTTCCTCACACCATGTTGAGACTTCTAGATTGACCAAAACCTGAACATTTATCCTCCCAAAATTCTTATTTATTTTTTTGATCTCTTTGTATTATTTAAATACCATCCCTAGTGTCCCTAAGTGGAGATCCAATGGAAGTCCACCGAAGTAGAGGTAATTATTTGACCCATTCATTTAAGTTCATTACTTCTTATACTTCCTATTACTATATTTTTTCCACACTAAAATAATAAATAATGTATCATATATATTCTAATTTATTATTATGATTATGTTACAACCATATTCATCCATTTATACATCTTTATGAAAACCAATATCACCATGTGTGCGTACGTATGGCTTACCATCTCCAAGTTATGGCGTAATTTATTTTTCATCACCACTTTATATGGATTGGTATAATGATGAATATAATAGATAAAATAATAAATATTTTATTTTATTTTATTTTTATAATTTATATATCGTCCAATTCCTTACCACCTTACCATTAAAGAAATGATATCGTCACTTTTGCGTACATATGGCTTGCTACCTCCACGACGCGATGAGATTAATTCTCCAGGTTAACCACTCAAGAATGATTGTAAAAAATATATATTATGAGTTAATATAATATTGATGAACTTAATATCTATATGTATTTTAATAAAATATATCATATTTATAATAAACAAGACATACATGAAAGAAAATATGAAAATAAAGTAGTTAACACCCAAAACATTTGTAATAATGAAATGTTATTAACCAAACGATATAAGAGGATCGTATATGATATAATAAATACAGATATTGTAATGTTATAATTTATTAACATGCTTTAAATATTATACTTGAGCTAACTCACCCTCCTCTAAAATAAAGTAAAATTCCAGGTTCAATTTCACAATCTCATTATTATTCAAGATTGTTTATACATAAGTATTTAATGGGGAATATTTATCATCCATGTCCATGTTTCCTAAAAATATTTTTACTATTATCCTACCAGTTTTTTATTTCACTTACCCATGTTCATATTTTTAGAAAATTGTTTAAATAAATCTTTTTCCCTTTTTTTAAATGAGGCACTTTATGGCTTTTTTCAACAAAAATATGAAAATAATGTTTATTTTTAACTTACACGGAAAGTGCATATTTTACCTCCTCCATGACCCATTGAATTTTTGATGATTAATTAGAATATTAAAAAGTTATTTTTATATAACATTTTTTCTTTTATAAATTCATGGATATTAAATAAAATATTTCAAAGTAAACGGGTATTTTTATCAAGATATATCTAACAATTTTATTTGACTATTTTCATCTACGTCAACATCCTATATTAAATGTTATGTTTGACTAAGGATGATCTCTTATGATAAAATATACCTTATTTTATTGAATGGTTTATGATCATCATGACTATGGATGTTCTATTTTGATACCATTCACGATTTTTGGTTAAATTATTGACATTGTGTATGATATTTTTTCAATACAAATGTTTATGTTGTTTATGTTTTTATATGAGGAATGAATTATACATAGTAATTGATGGGTGATCCCCTATATAGTCACTAGATTCATTGGTAGGTCTTATGAGGAAAACTAGTTTTGGTATTGGCTTATGTCTCACCTGTTTATATATGGTGTCATGGACTAATCTTTGGTTGTGTGTTTATGATGTCTAGAATTATGCATTAAATCATTATGAGATTATTTATTTATATTCCATGTGATTATTTCACTAGTATAATATCCATGGTTATGTTTTCTATATCATGTGATTATGTTATATGGTTTTATTAGTTATTTTCATATTATTCTCAATAATATGTTTAAATGGCTTGTGTTTCAGGTATTCACCTTTTCTTAATGTTTATGATTATTTATGATAGCTTATTTTATACACTTACCCATACTGAGCGTCTAATCTCACCACTTTCTTATGTTTTATTATTCCTAGGATACCAAGATGTCTATTATGATGATATACAGGGTTAATTTAGGATAATATTAGTGCTCTCAAAGGATGGATATATTGTATTTTATTGTTTCAATTCTAATTTAAGGTTAATTTTTATAATCTGGCTTTCCAAAACTGCTAAACTAATCGGTCCTTAGGGATTTTATTCCTTGTAGTCATGCCAATGTAATAAAATAATGCACCAGATTCAGGCTTCTAGGGTCAGGGCATTACACACGGCCCCACCCATCATTTCATGTCCAATTGATTCCCCATATATTGAATTATATATTCAATATAAAAATAATATTATTTATCAAAAAATATCTATATGGAGAAAAGAATACATATTTATCAAGGTTTTCATTAGTCAAAAAAATATTCAAAGTAAAAAAATGTTATGTAAAAAACATATAAATTTTTAGAAATAATCATATCTATGTCATAATGAATATAGATATTTAAGTGAAATTTATGTTATAATGAAAAATTATAACAATAATTTTTTAATTTCAATGGAATTTTAATGTTCAAAAAATTAATCAAGAGATGAGATATGACTATTAGAAAAAATAGACTTTATTGTAAAATTTATTCATAAAACTAATAAATGATAATTGAAAAAAACTTTTCATAAATAATTTCCATTTCAAAATCATTGAATTATTATATAATAATCTAAAGTGTTTAATATTTTTATGAAGGAAAGCATGTATATTACCACAAGATACGTTAAAAAGAAAAAATACCTTTTAAAATATTATAAAAATGATTGAAATAATCCTTTAAGGGGAAACATTTGGAAGATTCATTTGAAATCATTTAAAAATATTATGATAATGTATAATTTCAATAATAACCCATTTGAGTAATAAAGAAAACTTTTTTAAAATAATTTTGAAAAAAATTGTCATGGAAAGAAAATATACTTGATCAAAAGAAAAATAAGATCAAATATTATTCTAAACATATATCTTGAATAAATAACAAATATTGAATCATTTTTCACCCATAATAAATATATATTCATGTTAAATACCTCATAACGAAATAATTTACACCACATAAAAGTAAATAGTTTAATAAATCTGAATATGTCTCTATAGAGTGGAAATTAAAACGAAATCCCTTAATAATGGTTTGAATCATCCTATATGTGCTTTATATTCTTGAATAATAAAATTTTGTAAATTATTTACATTCTTAATAACCTTTTCAAATTTTATTGTTAACTTTAGTTGATTTATTAACTTATTATTTATAATTATATAATTAATTAATTTCCCATTGAAGATTTTGATGATATTCGATTAAATTTTTTAAAATAACCTTGCTATGTTTACTATGGTAAAAGAGGTAATTATTCCATATTCACCAGTTTTATAAAAATGAAATAATTATAATTTTTATACATAAATAACACATTTAAAACTAATCAATTAATATTTTTATTAAAAAATAAATAAATTTCAATCAGGGATATGTTAGGTTATTCATACTCATGTATGCCATTTCCAATTTTAAAAGATCATGATGGAAAGAAAGTAAGTATTATTTTACCTCTATATAATTAATATTATATTACATCTGAAAATACAGTTATATATACAATCCATGTGATACAAAGGTAAAAATCAAATCACGTCACTTCATGGAGATGGTAATCCACATGTACATACGAACGACGTTAGCATATTCTAATGAATTGAATGATAATAAATTTAATAATATATTAATATTATATCATAATAATTATTTCAATAATATCATATATATATATATATATATTAAATCCATCATTATAACTAGTCATGAGATGTGGTGATAGAAAATGAAGTAAATCAGTTCACGTGGCCATGGTAGTCTGTCGTACACTCTAATGAAAGATATGATTCCCATTTGATGGAATTGAATAAGGATATATCATTTTCCATTAAAATAAAAAAATCTCAATATATAGAATATACATTTTGTGTTATTTCATATTGGTTAAATCATATTTTAAGGATGCTGGAAAAAATGTAAAATAAAAATGTGGGGCTAATAATTATACCAATACTTCAAACAATATCTTTATGTTTACACCTAACACATTCATATGATGGTATTATAATAAAAAAGGACTCTTTGATGTGTTTATGTATGTACAGAAGGGGTTATTTCGAGTATTGGGTGAACCAAAGGTAATTTCAAGAGTGATGAAATTGGGAGAGGGTGTTCATTTATAAGAGAGGGGAGGGGAACACTTGGATTTTCATAAAGTATTAAATTAATATAAATTAATATCCATATTAAAAAGGATTAAAATTATAATTTTTTAATATAGGGTGATTATTAGTTAAAATAATATGTTACAATAAAAATTTGGTATGTTTAGGTTATTTTTTCACCCCTATCTTTTTTAACTCATTTCAACCCATTTTAACAATTACCATGATAATTATGTTTTTACCCTTTATAGATAAATACAGTTACTATAAAAAGAAAATAGTTATTTCAATCGACCATATTAGTTATTATTAAATATATAAAAATTACTTTTATGAATAAAGTATATTTAATAATTTTAAATATTTTATTAAAATATTACATATTATAAAATTACAATGATGTAAATTTTGACAATATTAATTTAATTTGACTTTCAAAACGTCATGAAATGGATGTAATTCCTATATATTTCATTATAACCAGTATAACTTGTTTCATTTTTAGGAAAAAAACATGGAAAACAATAATTCATTTAAATTTTATTACATTTAGTATGTTTAAAATCATTTGTTTTATTTTTCTATTTAATAAATAAATATTCTATTGTTGTTGTGAAAGAATTTAAGGTGATTATTTCATTTATAGAATTTATAAATAAATTATCCTGATGAAAATAATAATTTATGTTTAAATTTTTTTTATAACTATACATAATTTTATTATCCTTATCACAAAAAATTATTGATATTATAAGCAAAAATGTGTTATTTTTTATTATATTTTTTTATTTATTATAAATGAAAAAATCAAAAAAACTATGGAACCAAGTAGCTATATATTTTATAGATAGATGGAAATTTAAAAACTACACTCATCAAATAGTATTAATCCATGTGTCATGGTAAATATTTAATCCTTATAACAGTATTGTATACATTAATTACATGATTTACCCTTTCCATGGTAATAAATATTCACAATAGTTAAGATTCATAATGACTAAAATATTAATTTCCACTAATTATCAAATTTTAATTACTCTTATTCAATATATGGATTCTAATTTATCATATTTAATTACTAGAAGTGGAAAATATAACCTATAATCAGGAAAAAAATGTTTTTTTCAAAGAATAGTTTTTAAAATTATAATATATATTTATATGAAAATTGAACATAAAATTGATTCCAATGACCTATATTTTATTAATAAACTTATAATTTAACTAATATTAAATTTAAAACCATTTAAAAGAATTATCTTTTTAAATGCTTCAAACGAAAAGAAATGTTTTAATAAAAATAAGTATTTTTCATTATTCGTTGAAAAATTAATCCTTTTGGAAAATTATCTAAAATGAAAAAGAAGAATATTCTGATATGTTGTTTTCAAAAATTATACACTTATTATCATATATATTTTATATTGGATTAAAAAAACAAATAATATTATTTTCTCACAAAAATAAATTACAATAATTTTTAGAGAAAACATATTTTTAGAAGAATTAAATGAATTTTAAAATATTATAGAGTTTATTTTTAAAAAAATTAATAATTAATTAATTATTTAATAGGGATTTAATCGATATTTCATAATTTGTTTATTAATATTCATTCCCTCTAGTTTAATGGCAAGCTTATAACATCCATATTTAAATAATAATATTTTGTTGTTCGGTTAAGCTTGTTGTTGTGTGTTGTATATGATTTCAAACATAATATTATTTTAAAATATTAGGATATTAAATTCTTACCAACATTGCTTCCTTTATTTCATGATTTCTTCGATGTGTCTTTACTAGTTGAGTCTTCTGATTCCTCAACACTTGAAATATAGTGTCAATAATCCGAATAGGCTCTTCATAGTAAGATAGACCAGGTTCTAATTAAATATAATAATATGTGAGAACATGTGTTGGTTTTGGAATAGGTTTCATTGGGAAATAGATATTGAACATATCATGTATATTAGAGAGGCTTGGTGAAATTTCCAATCAGTAATTAATAGATTCAATTTGTTCCATAATTTCAAACAGTCTGGAATACATGGGGCTAAATTTTTCCTTCTTTTCTTACCATATAAAAACTATTCATAAGGATACTTTTAGTAAAATATGATCTCCCACATAAAATACCAAATATTTCTATTAGTTATCATTATTACTCATTTTCCAACTTTGATATACTCTTGTAATACCTCAAGATGTTGCGATTTTTTTTCAGAAAATGCAATCTATTTGATAATTGTGTTTCATACGACACTGCGTTTTAACAAACTACAATATACTATTAATATTATTATACAAAATTTCTGTTATAACCTACCCATTAAACATCTCGATATGAAAAAAAATATTCAAATTTTGAAAATTAATTGTAAATGTTTTAGATAAATAAAATTTATTGATAAATGAGTACTTAATTTTTATTATTGTATTTATGTGCTCCAAAACAGAATTTTCCCTCAAAAATTATTTTTTTTGTTTTTTTGGAACAAATTAAAAAATTATTTTATTCCAATTTGTAAAACTATATTATAAAATTTAACTCTATTCTTGAAATCAACATGCCAAAATTATCTTAGAGTGAATTTTGGAGAATTTTCTAAAAGTATTCATTTCTCAATTTAAATTGAAAAACACATATTTGTATTAAAAGAAACATTTTATTTATCATATTTACAAGTTCCATTTTTTTCATACGATTTTAAAAGAAAAATTATCCCAATTATATTATTATTAATCTAATTTAGTTCATTGGAATCAATTTTATGTTCACTCTTGATATAAAAACATTTTATACTTATGAGAAATTTTTCATTAGAAAACCTCTTTTCATCACATCAGGAGATTTTATTTTAAATTATATTATGAAACTTTTTATAATTAAATTTAGTGTATTTTAATCCATTTTAAGAATTATAATATTTAATAATATGCAATATTCTAGGCTTACTTTTGGTCATATTGAATAGTAAAAACAGTAAAAATTAATTACTACAGTTATTGTTAAAGTGGGATTACCAGGGGTTAAACTAAAAATATAAGGGTTAAAATGATAAAAAAAATTATAATCCCTATTAAATGGCCATATTTAGAAATTATCTCATCTAAAGATTAATAATGAGCCATTTTGGAGCATTGTTTCTAAGAAATTTCCATGGAATTATTGTAAAACATTGAAAAATAAAAGTGTGCCACTCATCAAAATTATTAAAGGGAACCCCCTCTACTCTTATATTCAGACTTCCAAATATGTTTTTGTCTATGACCATCCCTAATACATTTTTTACTTCCCTGCCCATGTTTTAGTGGCATTTTTTACATTAGTAATCCACTCTATGGATGCTTTCGGTACTAACCTAATGTGGTTGTCCAAAGAAGTGGTATCATTCTTAACCGAGCATTTTTATTTTATTTACTCTTCCACATACTTCATATATTCTAAAATATGTTTAAATAATAACATCAATATCTTCTATAATGATTGAAAGTAGATAACGTTTCTCATTCATATGTGTGGACTACCACGTCTACAAAGTGTTTTGATACTTGTTTCATAATTATTTTGACATAGATTATAACAAGGATAAATTTAATGAAAATATATGAAATATATTTTATTTAGATGATTCTATAAATGTGAATTAATATTTACCTTTCTTTTATTCTATCCTTCTACAAAAGGAAAACAATGTTCATGTGTGTGTATGGAGTACCATATCCATGAAAGACGTAATTAATTTTTTTATATATAACTTCTATGGATAACTCTAAATATTTATAAAGGGAATATATAAGATTTTTATATCTTTATTAACATTATTGAGATATTGGAATCGTAATAATACTATAAGGGCCAAAAATACAAATCAAAAACATACATGCGAAATGAAGAAGTTATCACCCAACTATGTGATTTTATAAAAGAATTGTTAATAAAATGGTAGCAAAATGTTATAATTAAATCATATATTGTATAATATATATGATTATGGTTCATTAATTATCATATACTAAACCTATATTTATTACGTAAATAGTTTGAATGTGTACAAAGGAATTATAGAATTGAGGTATGATATTGTTCGCCAATCTTTTATTTCCATGGAAAAAAATTCATATTCACCACTTTTTTCTTTTGAGTGGTGTATAAAATTTCCATGAATGTATTTTAAGATTATTCTTCAAAATTTATGATATATACATATACATCTATATTTCATTCTTTCATGGCAATTATGATTTAAAATTTACCAATGTGGTAATGGTTTTATGTAACATTTTCATTGTTTGTTAGGATTGTTTATGATTATGATAGTGATGACAGAATATTATCATATATATCTCAATAATCTATGGATTTATCTTATCCTATAGTAATTTATATTGAATATATGTTCCCATTTCATTTACCTATATTAATATACTGATGATACCAAAATAATGTTTTTATGAGAAATCAACTTTATTTCTCTCTTCTGTCAAAAATATTTTTTTCCCTTCAGATGTTTTCTAAAATTGTTTTCAAGAAAGTATTTAATATTATCCAATGATTCATTAATAAATATTTTACACATGTTTTAATTTTAAAAAAAGGTTAAAAAAATCTTCTTGTCTTCTTCCAAACATGGTTCCTTTGACTTGTTATAGAAAATGTGAAAAGAATCATTATTTTAACATATACAAAATGATCATAATTTGTTTTCATCATGAATGATTGATTATTTGAATAATTATTTACATGTATTTATGTTTTGTAATTTGAATTTGTTATATTATATTTTAAAAAAAATTATATTTTAAATATGTTATTTCAAAATGGAAAATATATTTTCCTAAAAATGTTTTAATGATCCTTTTAATGAATTTATATTCATAAATGACAATAGCCTCTTGTATTTCTTCTGATTTACTAGGAATTTGATCTAATGTTACCATCCATTTTTTTTAAATATATTATTTATGATTATGATGATGAGATGTTTATGAAACCAATTCATCTTCCAATGGTAATCTTATGATGGATTAAAGAAATGTTTATGAAACCCAAATTCATATAAAGTTTTATGATGTGATTTTATCAAGAATGTTTAATGATTTTATGGAATACATATTTATGGAATTAATTATGAGTTTGGTGTTCCAATAATTATATATCCAACTAATTAATTTGGTAAAGTATTATATCTCATGGGATATGTATTAGAAGCTAATTGATGTGCTTGGTCTGTTATAGGGAAGAAAATGATGTGGTTGATCTGTTATGGGAAAAAGCTGATATTATTAACCCTTTATGGGAAACTAGTCTACATTCTTAATATATTATGGTAAATAAGTGGATATTCTTGATCTTTTATAGGATACAAGTCGATTTTCTTGATCCGCTCTGGGAATCAAGATGATGTGCTTGATCCATTATAGGAAAAAATTCAACATGATTTTTCCACTATAGGGTTCTAGTGTTTATGAATGATTCATTATGATATAGAAAAATGGTAGGAAGCATGATCCATTGTGGTTTTATGGTCTTTATAGTTTCCTTTAACATATGAAATGGTTTATTTTGTTGAGGTGGGTTCCCTAGACCCCATTTTTTTAGTAATTTTTTATTACTTTACCATGTATACAGTCAGTTATACATGATAAACACCTAACATTATAATATATATATATACCCTCCCTTTTCATACATTAACATTACATAACTTTTTTGGAATACTTAAAATTATGCAAACAGGCTCCCAAAGACCATATTATTCTATCACATTCGGAAACATGGAAACCTAAACACTAGTGCATAGGTTAACTACATTATCTACCACTAGGTTATTCATTACTAGAACCCATCTTAGACACATCATACTTAATACATATCTTTATTACCTGGTAAAATAATCACAGAATGGGGTGATCTTAGATGCTCAGTAAGTGTTGACCTCACCTGTTTTGATAATCTCAATCATGTATTCATATGTGTTGAAAATCCCAATTATGTTTTCATTCTCTATGATATTTTTAAGTATCATTGATCTATACTTTAATTATTTCAAATCTGTTATCAAAACAATAATAATTTTTAAAATAGTCTTTGGAATATGTTAATTCTCATTTATCCATGTTCATACAAGTTATAAATTAATTCTAACACAATCGGATGTGTTCTGCATAAAACAGATAAGTAATCTGCCTATAGCTACTAATAAAGAGCTACCGGTACCCAGTCTACCAATAGACTTAGTCTACCGACAGACAGCTATCGATAGACTTAACACAGAGCTACCGATATACTTAACACAGAGCTACCGATGTGCTTAAATGTAAGCTACTGACTTACAGACAGCTACCGATACAAACATAGAGCTACCGGTGTAAGTATAAATAGCTACTGATGTCCAAGCTACCGATGCTGATTACCTACCAATCACTCGACTCACTATTTGAATTTCTTTATTTCCTATATTTAATCCATCTAACGGTCATATCATGTACATTTTAATGATTTGTCAAATATCTGATAAAGGTTGTCGGATGTCAGGAACCCGTACCTCGTACCTGCAGAAAGGAAATCTTTTCTGTCTCTTGTTTCACGTGACATAAATACAAGAAGACTCTGCTGAAGAGAAAAGTGACAACACACACAGAGACAAGACATACGACATACTCAAGAAGAGCTATGTGCATACAAGAAGAACCAAGCAAGACAGAATCACATATACAATCAAGCCTACTCAAGAAGAGTCCTGGAGCATACAAAAGAATATCGAAGAGCTTCATCGACTGTTTGTGAACCTAGAGCATACGACACTCTGTTTCTCAAATAGAAACGAGAAGAGGACTCAGACTCACTTCTGATCGAATCAAAAGGAGTCCAGAGCTACACTGAAATCACCAGAACCACTTCTAAACTCTACATCTCTTATTCTGTGATTTATTATTACTCTATCCGAGCAGTGTGTGTTATCTGCTGTATCTAACACATACAATGTCTCCTGTACTCAAACTGAAGGATTTTTAAATCCTTACCAAACTCTTTCATTCTTTCTTTCCCACGAATAACAGTGGTAGAGGTCGTGCGTGACCTGGACAGCTGGTTGCTGTTGTACTGTTTCCCACGAAGAACAGTGGTTGAGGTCTTGGACCTCGACAGTTGTAAACTGTTGAACCCCGATCCAGGGTGTGGATCATTTTTATATATAAACTTTTGAGAGGATTAAGTCTCGGCTTGAGACTGAACCTCTTGGTTACATTGTTGTGCCATCTCTTTCAAAGTTTTATTCCGCTGCTAATCACTTTAAAACTAATACTGTTTTTAAAGTTTCGTTGATAATTAAATTAGCAATTGTTTATGTTAAGTGTAGATTAGTAAGTTAGTTTCAAAAGATAATCACAAACTCCTGTGTTGATTAACTGGGAATTAATCAATCCCTTGAGAATCTGACAGAACCTCTACTTTAATATAAATTCACTACATTATAATTTATTATTTTATTTTGGGGGTCTTTAAGACACTGTTTTTAAATACAGAAATTTTAATTGGTACTCAATTCACCCCCCTCTTGAGTAAACCACTCCAACCAACACTTGGTATCAGAGGATTGAAAATACTTTCTAGAAGTACTTTGCTTTTGAACTGTGATTTTAGTTGTATTTTAAAGTTCTTAAAATTTCTGTTATATCTAAATTTTTATCTCTTTAAAATTTTCTCATCATGGACAATAGACTTGAGGGTGCTGCTACTAACTGGCCACCTTTCTTAAATGGAACTAATTATGCTCAGTGGAAACTGAAAATGAAAATTCATCTAGAAAGCATAGGTTTTTATATTTGGACTGCTATTGAATCAGAATACAAAATTCCTACTACTGCTAGATCTACTTGGGATGAACCTACAAAGACTGCTTACAATAACAACTGTAAAGCTATGAATGCCCTGTACTGTGCTCTAGGAGATGAAGAGTTTAATAGAATTTCTGCTTGTAAAACTGCTTTTGAAATTTGGGATACCTTAGCTGTTTCTCATGAAGGAACAACGAATGTTAAAGAAATGAGATTGAACACTTATACTATCAAGTATGATAATTTTAAAATAAAGCCTGACGAACCCATTTCTGACATGTATCTCAGGTTCAATGAAATTTTCAATACAATGATCTCGCTGGGAAAAGATGTCTCATCGAAGGAACAAATTATGAGAATTTTGAGATGTCTACCTGATAGATGGAGAGGCACATCTATCTCAATCAGAGAATCATGTGACATTGCTGCTCTACCTGTCAAGGAACTAATTGGCAAGCTGATGATGTATGAAGAAGAGTTTAAAGTGAATAAAGAAGAAGAAAATGAACCTCCAAGAAAGTCTGTCGCTTTCAAATCCTCAACTTCAAAGAATAAGGACAAAGAAAAGCTTCAAGCTGTAGTTGAAAGTTCAAGCTGTGAAGACAGTGAAAGTGATTCTGACAGTGATGCTGAGATGGCTCACATTGCTAGAAGATTTAAGAAATTTTATAGGAAAAAGAAGTTCTTCAGAAAAACAAATTATAAGGTTAAGTATGATCACCAAGGTAAATGGAAAAAGGATTGGAAGAAGAATGACAAATCAGATGATGTTGTCTGCTATGAGTGCAAGAGAAAAAGACACATTAAAGCCGACTGTCCAAAGCTGAAGTATAAAAAGAAATATGAATATAAGGACAATAAGTTTAAGAAAGCCATAAAGGCTACTTGGAGTGCTTCAGAAGACAGCACAAGTGAAGCTGAATCTTCAGACTCTGAAAGGAATCGAGCAAACATGTCCTTTATGACAAACACTTCTCAGGGAACTTGCCTGAAGATCTCCTGTAAAGAGACCTGGTATTTGGAAAGTGGATGTTCAAGACATATGTCAGGAGACTTCTCTTGTTTCAAGAGTTTAATAAAAGTTGATGGAGGCTTTGTCACCTTTGGTGATAATTCAAGAGGAAATATCATCGTCCTAGGCCAGATTGGTTACACTGATTCAATTCTGATCTCTAAAGTTTTATTTGTTGATGGCCTAAAATACAATTTATTAAGTATTTCTCAGTTATGTGATGATGGTTTTCATGTTAAATTTGAAAATGATTCTTGCAAAGTTTTTAATTCTAAGAATGTTTTGGTATTTGCTGCCTTAAGAAATGAAAATGTTTATGCTGTTAATCTGAATTCTTTAGCTAAGAAGAATATTACTTGTTTGAATGCTTTTCATAAAGAATCTTGGCTATGGCACAGAAGATTGGGACATTGCAACATTCACTCACTTAGAAAACTCTCTAGAAAAAACCTAGTTAGATACCTACCTAAATTAGAATTCCCAAATGATAGAGTGTGTAACCCCTGTCAAAAGGGAAAACAACACAAAGTTTCTTTTAAATCAAAGATAGAAGTTTCGACTTCTCAACCACTTGAATTGGTTCACATGGATTTGTTTGGACCATCAAGAGTTTCTAGTTTAAATGGGAAGCACTATGTTTATGTTCTTGTAGATGATTTTTCTAGATATACTTGGGTATATTTTCTAGCTCACAAAAGTGAAGCATGTTCTTCTTTTGTTAAATACTCTAAATCTATAGAGAACCTTAGTGGACTTAAGATTAAAACTTTGAGGAGTGATCATGGTCGTGAGTTTGAAAATCAAGATTTTGAATCTTATTGCTCACACAATGGCTATACTCATAACTTTTCTGCCCCTAGAACACCCCAACAGAATGGTGTAGTAGAAAGAAGAAACCGAACCCTTCAAGAAATTGCTAGAACCATGCTCAATGAATATGACCTGCCTATTTATTTTTGGGCTGAAGCTGTAAATACAGCTTGTTATGTCATTAATAGAGTCTTAATCAGACATGTTCTTAAGAAAACCCCTTATGAATTGTGGAACAATAGAAAGCCTAAGGTTAATTACTTTAAAGTTTTTGGTTGCAAAGTATTTATTCTAAATACTAAAGATAATCTGGATAAGTTTGCTTCCAAAAGTGATGAAGGAATTTTTCTGGGTTACTCTATTTCAAGTAAATCCTATAGAGTATTCAATAAGAAAACCAAATGTGTGGAAGAATCTGTTCACATCAAGTTTGATGAAACTGATCCACATGAGCCTAAAACCTCTCTTGAGAATCTTGAAGAAGATTTGTCTATTCTGGATCTTAATGATAAATCTAAAGAACCTGTTATAAAAGTATCCAGTTCTGGACTTTTTCCAGAATCTACTTCTGTTGAACCCGAACCTATAGATGAACCTGAAATTTCTAGTCCAACCTTTACCAGATCAACGAGGATTCTAAAGAATCATCCTTTAGAAGCTGTTGTTGGTAATCTTGATAGAGGAACACAAACTAGAGCTTCTCTAAGAAACCAGGTTGAACATCAAGCTTTTCTTTCACAGCTAGAACCCAAAAATATCAATGATGCTATCAATGATGAATTCTGGGTAATAGCTATGCAGGAAGAATTAAATCAGTTTGAAAGAAACGAAGTCTGGGAATTAGTTGACAGACCGAAGGACACTTTGACAATAGGCACAAAATGGGTTTTTAGAAATAAAGTAGATGACTCTGGAAATATAGTTAGAAACAAAGCTAGACTAGTTGCACAAGGATATAGTCAAGAAGAAGGTATAGACTATGAGGAAACTTTTTCACCTGTAGCTAGACTAGAAGCCATTAGAATCTTACTGGCATATGCTGCACATCTGGATTTCAAGTTATATCAAATGGATGTGAAAAGTGCATTTCTAAATGGTTTTATAATTGAAGATGTTTTTGTAGAAAAACCACCTGGATTTACTAATCCCCATTTTCCAAATCAAGTTTTTAAACTTTCTAAAGCTTTGTATGGTTTAAAACAAGCTCCAAGAGCTTGGTATGATAGACTTAGCAATTTCCTTATCTCAAATGGTTTTACTAAAGGGATTGCTGATCCAACTATTTTCATTAAAAGAATTTCTAAAGATGTTTTAGTTGTACAAATATATGTTGATGATATTATTTTTGGATCTTCTAAACACTCTTTATGTACTGATTTTTCAAAAAGTATGCAAAATGAATTTGAAATGAGCTTAATGGGAGAGCTTAAGTACTTTCTTGGATTTCAAGTATTTCAAAATGAAGATGGTATTATTTTGAATCAAAGTAAATATACAAAGGATCTTTTAAAACGTTTTGGTCTGGATAGTATCAAGGAAAGTGAAACTCCTATGAGTACTACCTGTAAATTGGATGCAGATGAAACTGGGAAACCAGTTGATCAAACAAATTATAGAGGTATGATTGGTATTTTACTTTATCTTACTGCTAGTCGACCTGATATTATGTTTAGTGTGTGTATGTGTGCTATATTTCAAGCTAATACAAAAGAATCTCATTTGCTTGCTGTTAAACGAATTTTTAAATATCTCAAACACACGGTTAACTTAGGTTTGTTTTACCCAAAAGGACAATCCTTTGAGTTAATGAGTTATTCAGATGCTGACTTTGCTGGTTGTAAGTTAGATAGAAAAAGCACATCAGGAACATGTCATTTTCTTGGAAAATCTTTAGTTTCTTGGTGTAGTAAGAAACAGAACTCAGTTGCATTATCTACTGCCGAAGCAGAATATATAGCTGCTGGTAGTTGCTGTGCACAAATTCTCTAGATGAAACACACTCTTTTGGACTATGGATATGTTTTTAAACATATTTCAATCAAGTGTGATAACACCAGTGCAATAAACATCTCTAAGAATCCTGTATCTCACTCTAGAACCAAACACATAGATGTAAGACACCATTTCCTAAGAGATCACTATCAAAAAGGTGATATCTCTCTTGAATTTATTGGCACCGAACATCAATTGGCTGATATTTTCACTAAACCTTTAAGTTAGGATAGGCTAAGTTACATAAGACACGAATTGGGAATGTTTAATCACAACCGGTGTGAAAATCCTCACTGATGTGAAAATCCTCACTGATGTGAAATTCTCACCGATGTGAAATTCTCACCGATGTGAAATGCTCACTGATGTGAAATGCTCACCGATGTGAAATGCTCACCGATGTGAAAATCCTCACTGATGTGAAATTCTCACCGATGTAAAATTCTCACCGATGTGAAAAATTCTCACCGATGTGAAAAATTCTCACCGATGTGAAAAATTCTCACCGATGTAAAAATCCTCACCGATGTACAATTCTCACCGATTTGTTTTTCTCACCGATGATTAACTCACACCGATGCAAGGTTTTAAAACTTCTGTCTACCGCCAAGAATACGAATCGTTTTATTTTATTTTATTACTCTATTTTAGTCGTTTATTTGGAATTACTAAATGATAAAACTAAGTCTAAGCCACCTCTTACCTCACCTAGCTCAAAATCTCTCACCTTCGAACCTTAGCTCCCAAATCGGCCAAGAACCCTAAACCCGCGATGGAAAAAACTAAGCTTCCAATCGTCAGAGATGAAAGTGCAGAACCAAACGCTAAGAAGCAGAAGACACAGCATAAAGCCAGTGTTAGTGAAGTCAGAACTAGATCGGGAAGGCGACCAGTGAATCCTCACTTGCAGAATAGAGACATAGTAATCGAGAAGGAACTGTGCGTGGAATGGCTACTGCCGAGCAAATCGTTAGTACTCGAGATTCTGGAGGACCAGAAATGGGTGGATTGCTTCTCGAATAACAATGGCCCATACTACCCGAAGTTGGTAAAACAGTTCTATGAGTTTGTAACCTTTGAGAAGTCTGAAAAAGAGAATCGGGTAAGCTCTTTCTTAAATGGAAAAGAGATGTCTTTCTCTTCAGTAGAGTGGGCTGAGAGTTTAAAAGTACCACATGAAGGTGTCTCTGGGTATGTATCAAGAGAAATGCCACCTAGCAGTGACATCTTTGATTATGAAACCGCCTTAAAAGAGTTGACTGGTAATGGAAATCAAAGGCAAGTGGTTGCTGCTGAAATGGATGGAGAGAATCGACTGCTCTTCAAGTTTGTTCAGCATGTGTTGATACCAAGGCGAGGAGATTTTGCAAATCTGAGATATCAAGATATCTATCTTCTTCATTTGCTAAGACATGGTGTGATGATCAATTTGTGCAGATTGTTAATGCTTCAAATGGAAGACATGATTAGACCAAAGTCAAAGACTAATGCTTTGTTCTTTGCTAAGCTGATTTCAGTAATGATAAAAGTGAAAGGAATAGCTGAGTCTCAGGATGAGACAGTTGTAGTCAAGAACAATTTCTGCATCACCTCGACTGTTTGTAAGTACATGAAAATTAACTGGAACCCATGGAAGGGAGAATGGGTCAGTGATGATCAGAAGGTATATGATAGGTTTAATCCTGTGGATCATCCCTCAAGACGAAAGGATATGAGAGATCCGAGTCTGAGACCTGATGAAGAGGAACCTGTTTATAATTATGAAACAGAATAAGAAGAAGAAGAAACTCCTATGGATGTTGGAGGAGATCCAGACTTGCCCCCAAGTCCTGTTGCAGAATTGGTCTATTCTAGAAAAGGAAAGGTAGAGGAAATTTTGTCTACATATGAGGAAGACCAGTCTGTACCTCACCAAGAAGAAGAGGAAAAGGAGAATGTATCTGAATCGCATGCTTCTGGTAGTTTAAGTATGAGTCCTTTGATTGGAAACTCAGCTATGCCTGCTGCTGAAGTAGAAAAAGATACAGAAGAAGTTGTACCTGTATCAGAAGATCTTCTAGATGTTGCACCGGTGGAACTTGTAGTAGAAGATTCTGATGAAGAGAATCCAGCACTGAATGCTGTTGTGATACATGGGAATGCACCCATTGAGGGGGAGCATCAATCTGTTCTTGGAAATGTTACAGTAGCTGTTGAGCTTGGAGACTGGGTAGAAGACCCAGGGTTTATAGTTTGTGGATTGGATTATCCGGATTCAGATAATGAGATGTCTGTGAATAGACCGAAGACCAATTATGATCTTGCTTCTGAGTTGTTTCCAGATGATGTGGTCAGATTTCATGATCTGAATAAGCTGAAAGAGGACCTCAAAACCAGTTTTGTTGAAGAAGTGAAGTTAATGGAAACCTCCCTTGCATCCTCAATTAATTCCATAATGACTGATTATGTAGTTAGTTTGGCCTCAGCAAGAGGATCTACTGCAGTTGTCCCTAATGATTTTGTCTCTAAATCTGATCTTGAATCCATGAAGAATGAGCTGAAAGAATCATTCAGTGCATCAGTTTCTGAGATGAAGCAAAACTTTTATGAAGAAATGAAAATGTTAGAGAGATCCTACGAGCTGTCTCTGGCTTGTAATTTATCTTCTTTTGTGTCTGAGCTTATGGAAGAAGTGAAAGAGTGCCAGACTCAGTCTTCTAGGATCGAAGCAGATATTGAAGCTCTCAAGACATCAGTTGCTGCTTTGGATTCTTATATGAGCTCCAAGTCTCAAGCTGACAAGGACCTAGCTTATGTGAAGAGTGCAGTTAGCCAGTTTGTCTCGGTGTTTGAAAGTTTCAAAACCTCAGTAAAGGATCATGTTCAATTACAAGACTCTCAAGTTCAAAGCCTAATCAGTGGTTTGTCTAAGAGTTTCAAAGAAAATGTTTCCTTCTCTCTTGGCCCTCTCACATCCAAACTATCAGTTGATCTGAATCAAGTTCGAGGAATGTTGAAGGAGGAGATTGGTTCTATTTCAACCAGTGGCTCTGTGGACTCATCAGAGTTGAGCCGAGGGTGCTTTCTACAAGAGATTCTGCCAGAGAAATAATGAAGATTGTTCAAGATTATATGAGAGAAGCCTCTGCCTCTCAGGAAGCCATAAAGAGCAAAGTGGACTACTACTTCACCAAAATTTTCACCAAGCATCAACTCGAACACCACTTCAAGATGATGTTGGAAAACATGAAGCTACCTCCAGTCACTCGAGCTTTTAGAGAACAAGTGAGCAAGCTAAGAGAACAGACTCCTGCCTTAGAGAAATTCATGGAGAAAAAACATGATTTCATCTCTGCTATGGAAAGAGGAGGAGGAATTATTATGGATTTTAGAAATCTGTTGCTGCCCTTCTTGCATGTTGATGCCAGACCAGTCATCATACCTCCTTCTTTGCCTGCTTCTGCCTCAGCTGCTTCCACAGTCCAGCTGACTCCTGCTCAAGCTATTCGAAGCCTCACACCAATGATCACTCAGAGATCTTCAACCTACAGGCCTAACTCTGTGTCAGTGGCCTAGCCT
The DNA here is from genome assembly GCA_963277665.1 of Viscum album. NCBI lineage: Eukaryota > Viridiplantae > Streptophyta > Magnoliopsida > Santalales > Viscaceae > Viscum > Viscum album. Next base: position 131,437,393 of record OY728167.1, on the reverse strand, counting down.
CCTTTGATCTTTTCTGGCATTCCAAAACCTTCACCTGCAACCTCACCACCCGAACCTTCTTCTGATCCCAAAGGAAAATCTCACGTGGAAGAGGTGGAATGATCCAGTGGCTAGGATTTTTGATAGGAATTCATTTGTATTCTGTTTCTGTACTTTTTGACTACTCTAATACAGAAGAACTCTTTTTTACTTCTCATGTTTTATTTGTCTCATATATATGCTTTCCCACTTTTTGATTATCACAAAGGGGGAGAACAAAATGAGAGAATCATAAGGGGGAGAACAATAATAAGGGGGAGAACAAAATGAGAGAATGAGAAATATTTTAAATGGAGAAAAATAAGGAATAAGGGGAGACACATTACCCTTTTTTCACTTTTCCCTCTGATACCTTATGTCTATATAGTACCTTATGATTGTTACCTCTGATAACTTATGTCTATATCATACTGTTTCTATTATCTCTGATGTTGTTTTCTCTGAGAAAATTGAATTCAATATTATACTCTTTACTATTATATTTTCACTATGTTAAATGCCCATATCATAAATTGTGATTATAAAAAAGGGGGAGATTGTTGACCTCACCTGTTTTGATAATCTCAATCATGTATTCATATGTGTTGAAAATCCCAATTATGTTTTCATTCTCTGTGATATTTTTAAGTATCATTGATCTATACATTAATTCTTTCAAATCTGTGATCAAACCAATAATAATTTTTAAAATAGTCTTTGGAATATGTTAATCCTCATTTATCCATGTTCATACAAGTTATAAATTAATTCTAACACAATCGGATGTGTTCTGCATAAAACAGATAAGTAATCTGCCTATAGCTACTGATAAAGAGCTACCGGTACCCAGTCTACCGATAGACTTAGTCTACCGACAGACAGCTACCGATAGACTTAACACAGAGCTACCGATATACTTAACACAGAGCTACCGATGTGCTTAAATATAAGCTACTGACTTACAGACAGCTACCGATACAAACATAGAGCTACCGGTGTAAGTATAAATAGCTACCGATTTCCGAGCTACCGATGCTGATTACCTACCGTTCACTCGACTCACTGTTTGAATTTCTTTATTTCCTATATTTAATCCATCTAACGGTCATATCATGTACATTTTAATGATTTGTCAAATATCTGATAAAGGTTTTCGGATGTCAGGAACCCGTACCTCGTATCTACAGAAAGGAAATCTTTTCTGTCTCCTGTTGCACGTGACATAAATACAAGAAGACTCTGCTGAAGAGAAAAGTGACAACACACACAGAGACAAGACATACGACATACTCAAGAAGAGCTTTGTGCATACAAGAAGAACCAAGAAAGACAGAATCACATATACAATCAAGCCTACTCAAGAAGAGTCCTGGAGCATACAAAAGAATATCGAAGAGCTTCATCGACTGTCTGTGAACCTGGAGCATACGACACTCTGTTTCTCAAACAGAAATGAGAAGAGGACTCAGACTCACTTCTGATCGAATCAAAAGGAGTCCAGAGCTACACTGAAATCACCAGAACCACTTCTAAACTCTACATCTCTTGTTCTGTGATTTATTATTACTCTTTTCGAGCAGTGTGTGTTATCTGTTGTATCTAACACATACACTGTCTCCTGTACTCAAACTGAAGGATTTGTAAATCCTTACCAAACTCTTTCATTCTTTCTTTCCCACGAATAACAGTGGTAGAGGTCATGCGTGACCTGGACAGCTGGTTGCTGTTGTACTGTTTCCCACGAAGAACAGTGGTAGAGGTCTTGGACCTGGACAGTTGTAAACTGTTGAACCCCGATCCAGGGTGTGGATCATTTTTATATATAAACTTTTTAGAGGACTAAGTCTCGGCTTGAGAATGAACCTCTTGGTTACATTGTTGTGCCATCTCTTTCAAAGTTTTATTCCGCTGCTAATCACTTTAAAACTAATACTATTTTTAAAGTTGCTTTGATAATTAAATTAGCAAGTGTTTATGTTAAGTGTAGATTAGTAAGTTAGTTTCAAAAGATAATCACACACTCCTGTGTTGATTAACTGGGAATTAATCAATCCCTTGAGAATCTGACAGAAACTCTACTTTAATATAAATTCACTGCAGTTTAATTTATTATTTTATTTTGGGGGTCTTTAAGAAACTGTTTTTAAATACAGAAATTTTAATTGGTACTCAATTCACCCCCCCTCTTGAGTAAACCACTCCGACCAACAGTAAGTTTAAACAAGGAAGACATGTAAGCATAAACATGATCATAGGGGTATGATAATGTGATCATAACATTAGAAGATCCTAACCTGTATATCATAAGTTTGTAAACATGAACCATGGAATAAATTTTATAAGTTCATAAGATTTGAACCATAATGAAATAAAGAACATAATCCATGAAAGCATAACATAGGAATAAAACATAGCATTTATGGAAGACACATAATCAAATAAAATGATTTCCATAGAAGTCATGGAACAATGGCCAATGCCTTCTTGGTAGTATGGGATCACTTAACATACCATATTGGTAGTCATGGTTCACTCTCATATCCATATTAGTGGAATGAGTTCACTCCACATATCATCTCAGTAGTCAAGGTTTACTCCAATTTTCATCTTAATTTGTAGTCAAGGTTCACTTCTAAGACCATCCTAGTAGTCAAGGTTCACTCCAAAGATCATAAAAGCCTATATCATGAGATAAAATATCTACCCAATGCATTGGAGGGAGATATTGGTACCACCCATCTCATAATGAAATCATACATACATGTTCCACAAGATCATAAACAATTATTTCATAATCCATGATATTAAATGGGTGTCAATTACATGTAATAATTTTTTAACCTATTGAATAATATATGTTTCATTATCATTTCATTAAAGAATAACCAATGAAAAGAAGAAGGTTTCATAAACATATAACCCATGAAATTGAATCATATTTCATTATCAAATAACCTATGGAAGATAACGGACTTCTTAAACATCATTCCATAATGTCTAAATCCATTTATAGAATGAATATGAATGGAAATTTTGGATTAATTCTCCTAAATTCATGAGTAACATCAAGAGATTCCACCATATATGTAAAATAATTTGGAAAGATACTTTAAAACCCATTCTTGAGAAAAATATCATCTATTTTTTGAAAAATACAATTTATAATATAAAACCTTTTGAAAACCATTTTATTTTAAAATAAACATGAAAACATATAAAAGAATATAGAAAAAATTTACAGAATTTTTTCCTAAAATCTCACTACAAAAAAGGCTTCTACCAACAAAAATTTAATAAAAGATAATATATTTGTTGGTAAAAAAGTTAAATTTCAGTAGATATTATGTTTTATTGCAATTAATTTTTCACACCAACAATTATTTTTTTTCAAACATTTATATCTATTGATTTTTATCATTCAATACCAATATTTAATTTTCTGAAAGTTCAATATATTGCTTTATCATATGAATATCAACATTTTTTTACTAACACATGAATATGTTATTAATAATGCTATTACTAACAAATATTTAGCCATCAATAAAAACTATTTGAATAAACCAATTAATAAAAAACATTATCAACAACCAATTTATGAAAACATAGTTTATAAATATATATATATATATTATTTTTATGTCCAAAGTAACTTTTTATTTCCCATAGACTTATTTAAAAAATCTCATAATTGATTTTAATTTTAAATTTTCTAGAAATATTAAATATTTTTATAATTTTCAATATTGTTTATTAGATTATCTCCAAATTTTGACTATTTTTATATGTTTCAATATTATTTATTTAATAAATTATAAATAGGTTTTTTTAAAACGTGACCTATGTTCAGCATAAGATTTCTGACGAGACTGTGCAGTAGCCATCCGCTTCTGAATCAACATGACTTGTTGTGAAGTCTCCTATATGAGATGTGGTCCCAGTAAATCTGTCTCACCTACCTCTAACCAGCACAAGGGTGATCGGCATGGTCTACCATATAAAGCCTCATAAGGTGTCATCTCAATAGTTGCCTGAAAACTATTATTATAGGCAAACTCGACCAGGCGTATGTGCTTCTCCCAAGAGCCCAAAAAGTCCATGATGTATGCACACAACATGCCCTCGGGAACCTTTATCATACACTCTGACTGGCCATCAGTCTGGGGGTGGTAAGTTGTGCTCAGAAGCACCTATGTACCTAGGGCCCTCTAAAAACTCTGCCAAAAATGAGATGTAAAACAGGTGTCCCTATCTGAAATAATAGAATGAGGGACCCAATGACGATGTACCACCTCTCGGATATACAACTTCTCGAACTCATCCACACCGAAGGTCTCCTTTATCCGCAAAAAGTGAGCTACCTTTGTAAGTCTGTCCACAATAACCCACGCAGCATCACTACCTCAAGGCAAGATCGGCAACCCAGTCACGAAGTCCATCGTGACATTATCCCATTTCCACTCTGGAATGGGCAACTATTATAACATTCCAGCTAGCTTCTGATACTCCGCCTTCACCTGCTGACAAGTGGAACATCTCCTAACAAAACCAACTACCTCCCATTTCATACTTGTCCACCAATAATGACATCTCAAGTCACGGTACATGTTGGTAACTCCAGGATGCATTTCCTAAGATGAAGCATGAAACTCCTGCATCAAATCCTTGTGTATATCCCCTGGAACCCACACATTTCCATGGATATGCATTACCTCATCATTTCCTATCATCCAACCAAGAGGAGGTTCCACACTTTCCACCGAATCCCATAAAACTAGGACTTCTAAATCTGATAGTTGTATCATCCTCACTCTATCCAGGAGGGAAGAAGTCACAGCTAAAGAAGAAAGATAGTCTTGCCCCTGACTATTGTGCACCTCCAAATGTATCTCAGAGAACAAAGCCATAAGCTGCCACTCACCACTAGCCTCATGCAATTCATGTATCTGAGTCCTCCTACTCAGTGCATCAGCAACTGTGTTACCTTTACCAGGTGTATAGGCAAGCTCAAATTCGAAGGACTGAAGGTATTAAACCCACCTTCACTGTCTCAAATTCTCAAGTCACACTGGGTAAAGATATATTTGAGTCTTTTTTGGTCCGTAAACACCAAAAAAAATTCTCCCAAGAGATAATGTCTCCAACAACGTAATGCATGAACAACTACGACCAACTTGATATCATGTGTCAGGTAATTCCTCTCATGTGGCCTCACTACTGAGACCCATATGCAACAACTTGATCACCCTACATCAACACTGCTCCCAGCCGAACACCTGATGCATCACAGTAAACTGTAGAGCTCTTCCCTTGATCTAGAAGTATCAGGACTGGTGCTGATTTCTACCTTCCCTTCAACTACTGAAAGGTTGTCTCGTAAGCTTCTGACCAAACGAAATTCACACCCTTCTTAGTCAAACCCATCAACGGCGCTGTTAAGTGGGAGAAGTCCTGTATAAAGTGTATGTAGTAACCAGAAAACCCCAAGAAACTTCATATATCAAACACGTTCTTAGGTTGATCCGAGGAAACTACTGCTCTCACTTTCTCTAGGTCTACTGCAACTCCTACCTCTGAGATAATATGACCCAGGAAGTGTATCTGGTCCATCCAAAAGTGGCACTTTGTGAGAATATCATATAGCTGATGCTCTCTCAGTGTGCTCGGAAAAATCTCAAGATGGGTAGCATGGTCGTGTCGAGTGTGAGAGAACACCAAGATATCATCCACGAAGACTACCAAAAAAGAATCCAGATAAGGGTGGAACACATGATTCATCAGATCCATGAAAACTTTTGGCTCATTCGTGAGTCCAAACGGCATAACCAAGTACTCATATAGACCATATCTTCCCCAAAAAGCAGTAAGTGGTATGTCTGATGGCCTAACGCGTAACTGATGATATCCAGATCTCAAGTAAATCTTCGATAAAACTTGTGCTCCCTGAAGTTGATCAAAAATATAATTAATCCTATGCAGGGGATATCATTTCGTGACCGTCAACTGGTTCAGCTTCCAATAATCTACACAATGTCTGAGGGTATCGTCCACCTTTTTAGAAAACATGATAGGTGAACCCTTAGGATAAGTACTGGGTCGGATGAAACCCTTTGTCTGCAACTACTACAACTGTATTTTGAGCTCCTACAACTCTGTTTTAGCCATTCTATAAGGAGGAATAGACACTAGTGATACTCCCGGCACAAGTTCAATAGAGAAATCCACCTCTCTCTCCGGAGGTAGACCTAAAAAGTTGTCTGGGAAGACATCCCTGAAAAGATCAACTACTGGAAGGAAATCCTTCTTAAAAGTTATCTTGTCATCCAGATATAAGCTCGCAATCTGGGTTGTCACTCCACCTCACCCACGATGCTCGGGTCTAGCTCAGCTCGCCTGGACAACCCATTTTCCCTTGTATAGAAACTCTCCACCCTCTGGTGACGTGAATCTCACCCTGCGACGATAGCAATATACAAAGGCTTGAAAGGGTACTAACTTGTCCATCCCAAGAATGACATCATAGCTCATCATCTCTAAGACACAGGGGTCCCATAGAAAGTGAACCCACCAACCTCTAGGGGGAACTCCCTGCACTGATGCACACCTATCGTTACAATCCCCAACGGAGTGTCTAGCATCATAATATCAGAAGAAGAAGGAACAGAAAGCCCAAGGCTCTTCACAACAGGCTCAGATATAAAGCTATTTGTAGCACCCGTAACGAAAATTATAGAAGATAAAACAGAAGCTATTAGAATAGTACCTATGACAGTAGAAGGTCCAAGATGCCGCTCTTGTTGGGTCTGTTGCACTGCATATGCCTGCCCAGTGACGTGGCCCTACGACACAACCTGGCTACCCTGAGCTTACCCGCCCTACTATCTTTGTGATCCTGGTGTCTGGATACCACGACCAAGACCACCAACTCGGCCTGAACATCACGACATATCCCAATTCCTTGATTGGAAAGAAGCTATTGGCCCTAATCCCACAGAACCCCTCTCACTAGCCACTGGTGGAAAAACCCTACAAAAACGCTGCAGATGACCTATCCTGCCACAATCTTGGCACTCTACTAGGTCACTTGGACACTAAGGCCTCTTGTGCCCCTCTCTACCACACTAGTAACACATGACCTGGCCACCTAAGGAAATCACCTGGATATTACTTCCACCATGAGATAAATCTAGTTGTCTCTTCCTCTTACAGATAGAAATAGTACCAGAAACTGGTGCCGAACCACCCTGGCCTGCACCACTAGCTTCCCGTAGGTTCCGCTCAGTAATCAGTGCCTAGTTCACAATAGCATGCACTATAGGAAACCTAAAAACATTTACCAGCATTCGGATTTCATATCGAAGGCCATCCTCAAAACGTCGATACCTCAACATCTCATCTCCCACTAGAACTAGTGAAAAATGTTATAGCTTGGTAAAGCGGGCAGAATAATCCATCACTGATATAGCACCCTACTGCAGATTCATGAACTCTTGAGCCTTATCATCCCTCAGCGTCCCCGGGAAGAAAAATTCATAGAATATCGCCTGAAAATATTCCCACGCCATGTCTCTGTGATGCTCAATCTAGGTGGTAACATTCCACCATCTCTTGGTGGAATCACACAGCATGTATGTAGCGAGCTTGACCCTCCTCCGTAGAGGTGTCTCCAGATGATCAAATATATTCTGCATAGAACCCAGCCAATACTCCATAGCATGTGGTCTTCCATCCCATGAAAACGTAGGCAGATGCTGCTACTAAAATATGTGTGTCAACTCTGCCATAGATTTGGCAGCCGGCGGTGCTCCCTGGAAGGTCTGCATGAACTGCATGAAGCCTTCACGAAACTACACATCAGTGCCTATGCCCGATATAATGGCTAGCACTGCATCCGGCTCTGCTAGAGGATCCATCGGTAGCCTGTGGTCTACCGACGCAGGAGTATACTCGTTGCCGCTCTCCTGGAGAAAAACTCGAGGTCGTCTCGGCGGCATGACTCTACAAGGTCAAACAAACTCCTTATATTAAGATCATCAAGGACCCAAATCAAGGATTGTACGAAGGGAACAAGAGAAAGAAAACATTCAAGTTTTACAACAAGACTACACGGTGTGTATAATAACTACACAGAGTGTTCCCTCAGGTCTTTCACATGGCCGTGTACTTCTGCCAAAACAGGTCGTGTAACACCCCAAACACATGGTGTGTTGTCCACACACATGGCCTGTACTTGAATTTTCTTCCCCTGCCCGATTCCTTATACACAGCTTAGCCACACGACTATCCTTTAAACAAGCCTACACGGAGTGTACTAGATGAGCATCACCGACCCATGTTGTCCGTTACATAGCTGGGTACATAGCTAAGACTACACGGCTTGTTCTGGTTAAACACGGTGTGTACGGTTTAATTTCCAACTGCCCGTGTTGTTAGTGACACGGCCAGGTACTCGGCTGACAATACACGGTGTGTTACACCCGCACACAGCATGTAAACCACCCCATTTCCCTTGCCACACAGCCAAGTATACATGGTCTCTCATCGGTCAAGACTACACGGCATGTCCAACAGGTACATGGTGTGTCCAAGAAGAGATAACATTGACCCATGTTTGTTAGTTACACGGTCGGATCCCAATGTTAAACTACATGGCATGTACGTTATTGACACGATGTGTACAAGATCATATTTCTCTGCCCGTGTTGTTAGTCACACGGCGGACATAGGGTCAACACAACACGGCGTGTATAATAACTACACGACATGTGCTATCAATGTTTCATTATCCCATGTTTCTTCCTACACGGCCTATTACATGGGTAGAAAGTACACGGCGTGTTCTTAAATTTTTTTCTTTTCATCCCAAACAGAAGATTAAACGGCGTGTAATCAAATCTACAGGGCATGTATTCTGGGTTTTTCTAGATAGTAAGCCTTAGAAACTTCTCCAGAGCCCATAAAAACACTGAAACCAACATCTAAGTTCCAAATTACAATATCTGAGGGCTCATACTCCCCGCGAATCAAAGCTTGGAATCTTATACATGTTATAAAAATGTAAACAAGCCAATGATCCACCAAATTCCAGTCAATGAGGGCCCATACTCCTCAAGAACAAAAGTTTTGAATTCATTCTACAATACCTTACATAATAATACCCTATCAAAATAGTAGGTATTTATTAAGGGATATATAAAAATATCATGCATTTTCTAGCATGACATCTATCACAACAACATGCAATTTCTAATGCACCTACATGACATGGAAACTATGCATGGCATGTGATTCTAACATATTCCTAAATGATGCATGAGATGGAATACCCACATCTCAATGGGTTGAAACTAAATAAAACCCAGTATAAAAATATAAATAGCACACCATGAGTGTGTCACCCAACGGTGAAAATCAAATCAACCGTAAAATTGCAAAATTATAAAAAATGTAACACAAGGTGAATTGGATTTTCCCTATACACGGGTTAGCTAATATCGAGCAAATCTTATTACCAAGTACCTATTCCATCCTATCCATGACTAAAGGCTCCAAACAGTAAGTCAAGAAGAAAAGAATCCCCTCTTTGATACCACTTTGTAACGTCCCAGATCTGGGTGCCACTCAATGGGTGCCCCGAACCCGGTTGGTCACATGACCTCAAGAGCATTTCCCCAAATGCCAGAGGCTGTCGAATAGTAGTGAGGTCCTAAGTCTGATAGTAGGGAAACTATGGCCTCATTTTTCAAAGTGTAGAACAACGGAAATAGATATAAACAAACAAAAGAAATGGAAGTAGTAAACAATACCCAAATGAAATGGATAACAATTTCGAAGTAAAAGATAACAACAGTCATATATATATGATTATTCATTATGTCTCTATGTCTAGGAAAGCAGCCAACATAGGATACACTTCAATCTAGAATAATCCAGTACAAAGTACAAGTACAGCAAAGTAAAATAAAGCAGTGTTGCAGGAACTTAGCCGCATCGCAAGACTAAGCTCGATACCATGCTCTTACACTCATCTGCAACAATCAAGTACCTGTAAATGGACTCTTTCCCTTATCCATACCTATAGAAATATAATCTATTTGGGACCAATACATGACCCAAACAGGGTGTGAAAAAAAAATCCCAGCAGGAAACCACCAAAGGCATGTGCCCAACTATCAGTGAAAATGTGCAATAGCAGTGTGCAATAATAAAATGCAGTAAACTAAGAAGTACTCAAAAGTAACAATATCTACTAGTTACATTTAAAATTTATTAATCATTTATTAATTCCAAGCTTCTTCTATAGCTTGGAAAGTACAACATAGTAAATCACCACAGTGAATATACAAAGTAAACGTTGTTCGCAGACATGAAAATCCTTACCCTCGGGTAATCAGAATTGAAACCCGCAGGTGACTGCCCACAAGTGTAATGAATATTTCCAATAGGCATATGATGTGTCGCCCACAGGTACAAAAACTGTTGTCCATAGGCATTAGAAAAGTTGCCTGCAGGCTAAAAAAACACTGCCCTTAGGCTAAGCAAGGAACCAGGCTGATCCCAACACATAAGAAATAAATTTATATACAATTCCTCTCAAGCCAATTCAAAGCATGCTAAAAATCATGGTATACCCCAAAGAATCCTGGCCAAAAGGCTAAACATGGGAAATGCACCCACGGGGTGGCCCTGGATCCAAGTAATGATCCCAATCAACATTTTATATTTATCTTTAGATTATCTATGCATTTCTCGATATCTAAACAGCCAAGGCCTCAGCCATACAACACCCCAAACACGGGCGTGTAGCACAATAGTACACAAAAACACTCTACAGTTGGAATTAAACACTAGACCACCAACCTTGATCTCCACTGATCAATATATGCAACTGATGCCTCTCGAAACGACCAAGAACAGCGTAGATCTGGAATAAATGATTTCCCTTTCAAACATAAATAACATCCATTAGAGGAATAATTGGCAGGAAAGGCTCATGGAGAGGGAATAACTCACCTGTGCGGTTCCAACGTGGTCAATAGCAGAAGAATCTGATTCTCGGTGTGCGATCGGGAGCTCTTCCAAGAACCGCCCTCTCTCCCAAGCTCCAAAGGACCGTTTCTTCCTCCTCTTCCAAAATAATAGGTTGGTTCCCATTTTAAGCAGAAAAAAAACAAACTACACGGCGTGTACCCTCAAGTACATGGTGTGTACTTTTCATCATTTAAACGTTCCTCTAGTGACTACTTTTCACTGCCACACTGTTCAACTGTTAACATGATTACACGGCGAGTATTTCTTAATACACGGCGTGTATTTTTACTCCGCTGGAGGCTACATCCATCGCCTTACTATTCACTTGCCGACTGATTACATGGCGGGTAAATACCTAGTACACGGTGTGTAGTAATTTTTTTACACCCTTCATCCCCGACAGGCCTACACACCCTGTGTACTCATCCCACACGGCCAAAGTACATGGCATGTGGAAACGTAGATGGAGTGTACCCACAAATCATGGGATTTCCCACCATTTTCCTTATTTTCTCAAAAACACTTAAGGAAAAAAGAAAAGAATAAACCCGTAACTCAAGAATAAGAACTGGGTTCTTACATTGGGCATAAAATTCTTAACATCCAATGCCCCCTACAATACAAAAAGTTCACAATTAATGACATTATAATGATCATTAGTTCATAATTTATGTTCTTACTTATCAATAAATGGTATAAACCATCATTTAATCTTCATATTTGATAATCTCTCACACATATATGAAACTCTATGAGGATTCATCACATGTTGCACTTATATGGAAATGAATTCTGGATCTATAAAACCATAAATTTCTATTCATTAATTTTGTAGAAGAAGCACGTGTAGATACCTAATTTAAAAAGAATATATAGTTAGTAAATTTAAAATAATATTTTATTAATGAAATACAAATTCAAATGTCAATTTACTTACATGGTAAAAAACTGCACCACAATCAGGTCGAGCTCTTCAAAATCTACTAGATGCATGATAACTTCATTGTGTAATCTCAATGGATATTCTATTTTGCATATATCGTTTATCATCCCAAACTCATAGATATAATTCAATGAAGAATATTCCTGAGATAATCTTTATATATCATAAGAAATATCTGAAGTATCTACAGTCGATTATTCCTGATTATTTTGTCTCATTTGTGCAGCTTCTTTTGCTTTCAGATAATCCAATATATGTTAAATTTCAGAAAAAATTATAATTAATTTTGAATCATTTTTAATTAATATTTTAAAAAACACATACCTCATATGAAATATAAGGAAGCAAACGACTTAGTGAAAGTAAAAAATGACCCACACAATCCCTAACTCGGGTGATCTCCGCGGTAAGATATGGTATTAGAAAATTAGGATCTACAATATCGAGTATTGATACTCTAACTTGACCCATCTGCATAGGATAGTGATGTAAACAATCCCCCCAAAAATTCACGAGTCCTAATGCAACAATATATATTTGAAGATATCTACCAAACAACTCACAATATATTTTTTGGTCCGAGCGAGGTGGTGGAGAATCAAAGTAAGCAGATGGGGTAGGGTAGTTTGGGTGGGAAGGCTAGGAAGGCAGAAAAATGAAAAATTTATAATAGTGTTAATAATTTATAAAATAGAAAAATTGATAACAAATAAATAATAGACCTAGGAAGGCTGCTCATATGGGGTGGGGTAGGCAGATGGGGTAGGGTAGTCCGGGTGAGCAGGCTGGGTAGGATAAAAAATGAAAAACTAATATTACTGATTATAATTTATAAAATAGAAAAACTGATAACAAATAAATAATATACCTTGGAAGGCTACTCATATGGGGCGGGGTGGGAAGATGGGGTAGGGTAGTCCGGGTGAGTAGGTTGGGAAGGCTGAAAAATGAAAAAGTTATATTAGTGTTTATAATTTATAAAATAGAAAAATTGATAACAAATAAATAATATTCCTAGGAAGGATTCTCATACGGGGTGGGGTAGGCATATGGGGTAGGGTAGTCTGGGTGAGCAGGCTGGGAAGAATGAAAAATGAAAAAGTTATATTAGTGTTTATAATTTAAAAAATAGAAAAATTTATGAAAAATAAATAATATACCAGGGACGGCTGCGCGGACTGTGATTGTATTTCCATGTGTTGTAACAAAGCCTTCTTGACTGTTGCTTGAATTTTTTTCACCCATAGACTGTTTCATATCTTTCTGCTCTTCTTTTAAGGATTATATTTCCGGGTCTCTTGATTTCTTACTCATACTAAAAACCTTGTAAATACTAACACTCGCCTGATATCCTCTAACACAGCAGGGGTGTTCTGCCTCTCCCAAAGTAGTGGATAGGATGTCCATCTTACCATCATGGATAAAAGAACCATCTGTATCCTGCTCTTGAAGTTTATCCTGAAATGAAAAATAAAAACGTTATATTAGTGTTTATAATTTAAAAAATAGAAAAATTGATAACAAATAAATAATATTTACTTAAAATTTTATCATCTAATTGCTTAGCTTCCTCCATAATATACTGTTCATTTTTCCTTCTTCTTGGTCGTTTCCATTTTTCATGGTGAGTGGGAGGAGATGGAGGACCCAATTGGACATCTTCTGAACCACTACTAGATCGAGCTATTAATGGTTCAAATTTTTCTTCAATCATTTTATGCTCCAAATACGAGTACCCTCTACATGATAAATTATGGGGGTATACATTTCTCAACTGGATCTCCTGATGAGATCTCTTAGAGTCCTGTTATATTTAAATAAACTACTAAGTAATAAAAAAATATAAAAAATTTTATAATATAAAAAAATATCATACATGAAATTTTTATTCATTATGACTATCAAAAAAAATACTACCTTGTATCTTCATCTATCAATGGATACTTGAGGCATGGGTTTTAAAACCTTCTCTTTCCAAAAACATAATTTTTTTAAGTTTTGTTTTAAATTCTCTCCATCGAACCGCTGCTAAAGAGAGATGTATTTTCCTAAAATATTTGGTTTCCTAAAAATTGAATGTCATCTATAATTTAATAAATTAAATATGTTGTTTAAAATATATAATATTTAAAAAAAATGTGATAAAATAAATCAATTAAGATATTTTACTATCACGGCCTCCCAAAGCTGTTTCTTCGTCATCATGTCCACTGACTTCCAATCAGGATATAAAATACTAATCCTGTAATGGCTCTAAATCTCTATATAACTGACAAAATGAACAGAATTTGGGCCAATTGCATTATTATCATCATCAAAATAGATGTGTACTCTATCATCATCACGGGTAAGTGATAGTTTTGGTAAACCTGTAATACCATATTTACCATCTTGAAAACTTGATTTTGTAGTAGTAACAGGAGAAGTCTCCTCCCCCAAGGATGCATCAGTAGTCCCAAATGAATGTAAATTAACGGTTTTATTTCATTAAATAAGTATATTGTTGAATATTTAATAATATGTAAAAATAGATATACCTCAGTATCTACTCCTCTATAATTGTATCTGACATTGCTACTAGAAAGTGTAATGAAATTTTGTGTACCTTCATATCATTGGAAAACTGAATATATTGAAACAATGAAGACAAAAAATAAGTAATTATAAAAAGAGGCATTCATTTGTAAGTTTCAAAAAAATAAAAAAATATAAATATTTACCGGAAAAAATAGGTGACTAATTTAGTGTTTTCCCACATGCCTTCATCATGATCATTACGTACTTCATGCATTGTGTCTGTCTTATACTCATTGTAATCATCCAGAAATTGCATAATATATGAATAAGGCCTATCTAAATCAGTAACATCATCAGCATCATCCTCATCACCCAAATGGTATCTTCTTCCTTGAAACAAAACTAACCACTGATAATTTAATGGATCAATGACATAAAATACTAGCTTTTCATGTGTCACCATGATAAATGGTTCCTCATTGTAATAAAATCTTTTCAAATCAACCAATTTAAAACGATATTCATCATGTTTCACACCACTATTAATATCAACCCAATTACACTTAAAAATATGTTCTCAAAATTTAATATAATAAATTTCCCATATATCTTCTAGAACTCAAAAATATGGAATTGATGAAGGAATTGGGTTTTTATCTTTAGCACTCAAAAAATGCACTGCTTCAGCAAAAACCATCACACCACTATTCTGAACAGTACTCCTATCATCCATGTTTTTTTGTGTAAAATGTGTATCCCTTGATATCAGAATTATACCATGTGATCACATTAAGAGATGGTCCCCCTGATAACCACTTAAATATTTCTCATGTAGATATATCTAGGGTGAATTTCTCTTTAAACCATGAAACAAATGTATTCTTATGATCAATCATCAGCCACTTTTAATTTATTTTCTGATATCATAACTTTAATTTAGCAATATGTGAGGATATATATGATTGAACATCATTTGTCTTGTTCAAAATGTATAAATTTTCCTTCATCACTTCAACATGTGGGATGAACTTTACCTTTAATCCTCGAACCCCTCTACATTCACTATCAACTGTTATATTTCGAGATACAAGGAGACCAATATGCTCTACCTCATACAAATAATCAATACAGAACTTAATCACCTCTTCTGATACATATTTTTGAACAATAGAGGCCTCTGATCGAAAAGGATTTTCAACATATCCCTTCTAAATTTTCATATATCTTTCAAAAGGATACATCCATCTTAAATAAACAGGCTCACATATTCTTATCTCATGCAATAAATAAATCATCATATGAACCATTATATCAAAAAATGTGGGTGGGAAATAAATTTATAGTTGACATAGAATAAGAGTTGATTCATTCTACAACACATCTAACAAATTTGGATTAACGACTTTCCTAAAAATGGATTTGAAAAAATTACATAACCTGATGATAGTCTTTCATACAGTTGTCGGCAATATACCATGCACTGCTACTGGTAGAATTTGTTGCATCAACACATAGAAATAATGAGATTTCATACCTATTAATTTATAATTCTTCAATGACACCAAATTATTCACATTTGAAGAAAAACCACTAGGTACTTTAATACCATGAAGACACTGAAAAAAATTCATCTTTTCAATCTTTCTTAATGTGTGACAAGCTTGAGGTAAATATGTTTTGTTTCCTTTCACAGTGGGAGCTTACTCCAAACGTACTCTCATTAATATCAAGTCCAATCTAGAATGTAATAAAACTTTTTTATTTCCTTTTATGTCTAAAAAATATCCAATCAAACTGTTACATATGTTTTTCTCAACATGCATAACATGGATGTTATGTTTTATCTCTAAAAATATCATATAAGGTAGTTCGAAAAAAATAGACTACTTCTTCTAGATATTTCTTTGAAGACCAGAACTTCTTTTCTTTCTGAATTTTGATTCAATATCTTTCACCCTGTCCTAATATTCTTTAGCTAACAAATGGTTCAACAAGAAGGTTGTATTCTTGTAATACATTAAATGCTTTTTCAATCTATGATAATGATGATCAATTTGAAAAAAAATTCAATGTCCCATGTACATTGTCTTTCTTCCATTCTGCAATTGATAATATATAGTCTATTCTTCACAAATTGGACCTGATTTATGTCCCTTAAAACTATATCCAGATAAGTTTCCATATGCAGGAAATTCATTTATAGTGAACATTATCAAAGAACGCAAAAGAAAATACTCATTCTTGTATGAATCAAAAACAATAACACATGCCTCCTATAGTAGTTTCAAATCATCAATCAATGGTGAAAGAAACACATAAATATCGTTTCCTGGTTATTTTAGTCCAGAAATCATCATTCTCATCATAACATATTTTTTCTTCATACATAGATGTGGGGACAAGTTGTAAACTACCAGCAAAACAGGCCATGAACTATGTGGGATACTGAAGCTCCAATATGGATTCATTCCATCAGTGCACAATCCCATTCTGATATTTCTAACTTCACTTTCAAAATCATGAAATTTTTTATCAAAACTCTTCCACTGTGGTGAATCATTTGGGTAATGTAAGTTTCCATCAGATATGCGCTCATCTAAATTCTATCTTAACCATTTTGCGTCAATTGAATTTGCAAATAGATGCTTCAAACGAGGAATTATGGGAAGGTACAAAATTTCTTTAGTATGAGTTTTGATTCTGGTACCTAAAAATAAATCATAATTGAAATATCAGTATTCTATGAAAAAAAATTATTGGATGATTACATTAGAAATTACGAAATTGAATTTTCATGACATTAGATGACATCACCTGAGAATGAATCTGAGTTGATGTTCCATTAAATAGTATAGTGTAATGTCCCATATGTATGAAAACTTGATAAATATTCATTTTATTTCCTATACAGTACACAATCATTGGGGAAAGAATGTATCTTTTTATACCCCAATCCCATTGGGCATAAAATTTTCTTCACCACATAATTTTAATCTGGAAACTCATTGACTTCTAGATGTAGCTCTTTTAAAAACTCAAGTAAGCTTGAGAAACTTTTATCACTCCACCCATTTTTTGATTTTAAGTTAACTAATATCAAAATAACTGATAACACTGTATATTTACTGCAAATTGGGAATAATGGTTCACGAAATATCAATACAATCATTCAACAGTTGCTGTTTTTTTGATGGTTCCAACACCTAAATAATGAATTAATTCTTCAATATGAACCTCTTCCTCGTTAGGAATATTGTCATCAACATTGTATGTTGACTTTTTAGTTATTTCACCATGCTAGATCCAACGTGTATAATTAAGGCTAAAACCATAACAAATGAGATGGTCCTCAATTTCTCTGGAGTTTAACATTTTCATATTTAAACACATCACACATGGACAGAAAATCAAATCAATGTTTTGAATATGTCTTTTAGAAAATTCCAAGAATTGTTCAACTCTTTTTACATATTCACTAGTGGTTCTTCATAAATGTATCCAATTACGATCCATTCAATATCTGATACCACAAAATAATTGGAAAATATATTAAAACATGTAAACATTTAACTATATATATAGTTACAGATAAATTATAAACAAAAACATATTTAATAAAAACAATTGATAATCAGATATAAAATATCAGATATGAAACACATTTACAAATAGTTAACATTTTATTTTCATATTAAATACATGTGTTATATTGATATTATAATTAAATTATAATATTAATATTCTAAAATTTATTAGTTCATTTTATATATTTGTGGCATTATTTTGATGTTTCATGTGTAAAAAGTATTAAAGATTGCATTAATTTAAAGGGTAAAAAATTAGTTATTATTAGTAATATGAAATAATAATTAGATTAATGTTCATATTATCAGTGAAATGAATCCTAATACTCCCAAAATTATGACAGATGAGATTAAATACATAACTAAATAATATCAGAAAATTATTTAGTCGATTGGTCAAGATCAGAATAATTTTAGATAAAAAAAATCAACACATTGACTAATAAAATTGGTCCAGAACATTGGACAATACATTTATAGATGATTCCAAATAAAAATAATGTCAGATAAAAATAATTCCATTGGTTTTTGGTATAATTTAGTCAAGAACATTGAATAATACATTTATACATACTATTAGATAAAAATTCATAACCTAAAATCACACAATGTCAAATATAAATAATGTAAAATAAAAATTCATAACCTAAAATCACAAAACTTCAATACATATCAAGAACATTGACTAATAAATATTATGAATGAAAATTAGCTATATTCCAACACATTTTAAATAATCTATAAACTAATATTTGAATAAAATTTAAATTTAAATTAAATGATCAATAATTTATCTTCAAAATTAAAAAAACATACAAAATTCAAGAGTTCAACACCAAAATAGATCCCCAATCCAAAATTTGATCTGTATAAATCTTTGGAAAATTAATCACTACAAGATCTAGACAAAAATTGATTGTAACAACAAAAAATAATATTAAAAATAACAAAAAATAAAACCACGGTTGAAAGTCGCTGAAAATAACATTCGGAAGAGCAACTAATCTGTAAAAGATCAAAGAAGATAATATAATGAAGAATGCAGACTAAAGATCGTGAAAATGGAAGAAAATCATCAAAAATGGTGGTTGGAGATCACAAATAAATCTTCAAAGTCATCACGAGTAGAGAGGAGTTGTTGCGGGTTTTTGTTTTGAAGAACGAAGAAGATGAGGGTTTTCCGATCCCAAAAAATTTTAAATGACTTTCGGCGTCGGGTTTTACCAAAACCGACACCGAGAATAAAAAATATTCCACATCAGTTTTTTCCCAAAACCGTCAAAAATAATATGTTTATTAGTTTCGGTGTCGGTTTTCATAAAAACCGATGCCGAAAATATTAGGTTTTTTATTTTCTGTGTCGGTTTTTTGGAAAAGTGATACTGAAAATTAAAACTATGGTGTCAGTTTTCCTTAGAACCATCACGGAAAACCTGTTTTTTATTTTTGGTGTTGGTTTTAACATAAACTAATGCCAAAAATAATTGTATTCTAGTTTTTGGCATTGGTTTTCAGTAAAACCGATGCAAAAATTTTCTCTCACAAACCATCGGTGTCATTTTATAAAAAACTAACATTATTAATTCAACGTTAAATCCCATATTTCTACTAGTGGGCAGTTCACTGTACACATAAATAGTATGTTTATTACCAATTAGATGGGATTTTTTGTAAGTGTAGGTATAACCATTAGAATAAAAATATCTCAATATATTGGGGATACTTGTGTTTTTGTATTATCCTAGAATTAGGATAGTTGATTGGGTGGATAATGGATACAAAACTAAATATCTTAAGGAAAGATGTTACGTTTTCTTTGGGTAACTCCTTTTGGTTTTCACCCAAGGGCTTCCTTGGATATATTTATACCCAAGGGGAGGATTATAGGATGATGGGAGAGATTTTTAAGAGCTATTTTTGGAGATATTGGTTGATCCAAATTTTCTTGACATGTTTGAGGAAGTGGGAGGAGATAAGGCCTTTCTGTAGTGGAGAAGGAGTGGCACTATTGTAAAATTTTTAAAAGGAAATTCCACCGAAGTTTTTCTAATTTTAGGTGGATCCATTAATGGAAAAAATAAATAAACGATATTATTTGGTAAAAATATGGATATAAAATTTGTTTTTGAAAAGTTTCTATGTAATTTTGGCCTTTATGTTTGTGGTTTAGTCCCTTGTTAAGCTTAATTCCACTTTAATCATTGTAATTAATTTTAATCACTTCAACTAATATTATTGGTCAAAAACTAAGTTAAACCCATTTTACATTAACATTTAAGCATATTTAAAATATGAAATCCTTTTTAAAAAATTTAATTCAAATAAGTGGAATAAATTAATTTAAATTTAACTCTATAGAGCAGATGAAAATGCATGTTTTTAAAGTAAAAACATTTAAACGTTTTCTACGTTTTTATATTCAATATCATTGTGAAATTGATTCCAGTTACCTAAATTGGATTAATTGATAAATAATTTATATAATTTTACTTTAAACTAAATTAAAATATAATTTATCACTATAAATAAATAATAGTAAAAAGTAGTTTTGAATTAAAATTTATAATTGTTTACTATTCATTAAAAAACAAAACTTCACAGAAAAATACTAAAAAATCATCCTAAGATAATTTTTATGTTTCTAATTCAAATATTAAGTTTATTTAAATTTATATTATTTATAAATGTACTATAATTTTGATTTAAAATAGGTTCTACATTAAAATGTTGTAAAATTTCCTTTATAAAAATATTGATTTTTATGAGAAATATTGGTTTTGTTCTTATGTTATGCTTATAAAATCTATTATATGATTATAAAAAATATTTAATTGAACATATACAATAAGTATTTCCTAAATATAATTCTATAATGGTAATTAATTTAAATTATTTTCATAAAATAGATTTGTGAGTATACAAATATATTTCTATAAAAAAATCATTTATATTCAATTGGTTCATATATCCATTTATAATTAATTTTTAACCAATGAATTCATTTTATATTTTTTGTAGACCAAATATTTTTATATGTTAGTTAATAATATACATAACATTTAATTTAACGGCTGGGTTATATCTTATAATATTTTTTTGAAAAGGTTGGGGCCAAAGCCTCATTTATTATTAAATCAAAGAAAAGACCTCTTTAACTGGGTAGAAAGAGACTCATTACATAGCCTAAAGGCCTAATGGGCATTTAGACCATTACATGGCCCATAGGCCCAATTTTTTGGCCCAAGGCCCATTCTATGAATAGTAATGCTACAGTAGTCGCTGCTATAGTACCGCACAGTACCTGCCACTGCTACAGTGTTCTGCTGCCGCTACAATGACCCGCCGCTGCTACAGTGCCACTACTGCTATAGTACGCTACATGATCTGCACAAAAAGATGATATGTACACAAACATGATATGCACACAAACATTGTATTTCATACATTGAAAGATATATAAAATATATATAATCTTTTTATAATAGTAAATATACTGTAATTTCTTGGGATATTATATCCCCTTACATGCTTAGTGTCACGTGTAGCACAAGCTTAACTTGGTGTTGCGTATAACGTAATCCAAACTTATCACTTTCATATAACAAAGCATATACTGTTTAGTGAAATGAAAAATATCCAAAAAAAATTAAATTAATTAAAAAAATAAATTTCACAAAATCTTGGGTTGTTATATATTACCACCCTAAAAATTAAGTTTTCCTTCAAAATTCGTCTAGGTTATAAAATGATTAATACTTTAAAGTTCCCTTCATAGAAACCCACATTGTTAAAATAAATACTAAAATGTTATTTTTTTATGTTGGAAACATAATTTTTACCCAAAGTAATATATAACAAGGTTTACACATGTTAGAATATATGAAAAGCGTAAACATTTATAGGGAGTGATTGAGGTCATCATTCACAAACAAGTGAATGATCAATGGAAAGTGTGTGGCATAAAATTCATAAATCTATGATTATTTAAAAGGCCATCTATTTAATAAATAGTATGGTGTCATGACAACACATTTTTTTCATCATTTTCCTAATGTTAAGTAATTGTTTTATTTACCATGAATATAAGGAAGTATAAATACTTGATATATTTCTAAAATCCCAATTTCAACCTTTGGTTGTGCTTTGATCAATTTATATCTCATCCATTACTTCAACAAATGGATATCAAAAATTACATTTGATGCCTAAAGAACTTAAATACAATTATTAAGGCCCATAAAAGAGTTACAAGGCTAACTATTTGTGTCTAGATACTTTCCAAACTCAATATGGTTAATACATTACTCTCCAAACCTAAAAAGTAACACCACTGGTTTGTCATTAATATTTATTAATCAATTGTTCAACTAAAAAATAATTACACATTAACCAGGGCATCACATTGGCTAGTGGTAGGAATGAACCCCTTATCATCTTTAAGTCATGGTTTCAAGGCTCATAACCTTGATGTGGTTGATAGGTTTCACCCAACATACATTTTATCCTTTTCTAAAACCTGATTGATATAGTTTTCAAAATGAATATGATGGACATCCTTTAAATAAAGTCAATCACTAAATAACCATTTAACTAAGGCTTTAAATACAACCTCAATACATAAATACATAATCCAATGTTTAACATCAACATTTCATAAATGGTTAACCTTATTACCCTTCTAAAAGTATAAAATAAAAAACTTTTAGAAATTATGTCATGAAATTAGATTAACATTGATCTCTCATGTATCACAAAGTATCCCCTAGTTGTTACATTCCAGGAACGTGAATACCCTCATCATATATTATTCTAAAATAAGGTAATAACATGAATTACCACAATTACTTATTGGAAACATGCATGTTTCCTTATTCCAAAGTATATTGGTTATATTCCATAAATCCATAAATTTTGTAAATCTAATCAATGATATCATAACCACTTGAGAACAAGTACTTACTTAGATCCAAGGTAAACAGTATCATCCAATTTATTTATTCCTATAAAAAATATATTTACACAAACAAAATTATATTAACATAAGTACCATATTAATGGTTATCTTACCTTAGTAAAACTTTCACATTGACAATAAATCACTTTTCTATCCCATCAAAAAAAATCAACATAATATTGTAAATCCTTAGTAAAGAAACTCAAACTAAATAATCCATGTTTATTTCCCTATAATTATTTAATCCAAAAACATAAAATCTTAAATTATTTCACTTCATCCATAATCCATAATAAAGCTACCCCATCCAATTACTTAATATGAAATTTCTTTCACATTTCATTTATATTCTCATCATCATCCACAATATAACCATTACTCGTACAACCTTGCTGATTTTCTTTAGGAGCATTCCACCTAGGACATCAATTTTTTATAATGACCATTCATTCCACACTTATAAAACTTTTCCAATGATGATGTCTTAGAGAAGTAAATATTCTCTTCCATTTCGTTATACAAACCCTTCATTTTTCATTTATAGCTACTTTCATTGTGTCATTATTTTCCTTAGTCAAAAAATCTTCTTGGTCCTCTAAGATGATAACTTAGGTTATTCTTTCAAAATTCTTAATGCAAAGAAAACCAATTGGTCTTTCCTCCATAGTCCCTATTACCAAAACTCTCAGTGAACTCATTCTTTCTATTATTTGGTGATTCAAGGAGTTTGTTAAGGTATAGGTTATTGATCATGGTCCTTGTAAACTAATTAGGTATGATCACAAAATCCTTCACTCCAATGATAATCTCATTTGAATTCTCAATAGGAGATTGTCCATAACATTAAAGTTTAATCTAGTTCCTTCTAGTTCCCTCCATTTACTAAAACTAGAAAACATTGAGTGAGAAATCATTATCATATTTAGGAACCACATAATCATGAAAACCGCTTATATTGTGTCTAAATTATGACATATTTTTAAACTATGAAACTTCAAGTTTATCCAAGGTTATTCATATCCAATTTCCATTTTAATCCTTCAAGATGGTTCGTGAAGAGTTTATGAATTCCCAAATCATATCCCCCCATGAGTGTCAAACCAAGTGCATAGTATGTCCCATTTTTTGTACCAGGTTATGTCAAGTCAGGACAAAAGTACCTTATCAGATTTATTACACCTAGATGCATATGTTCAAAAACCATATAGAATTTTAGTATATAGACATTGATGTTTTTCTTGGAAACCACTCACTCTATCCTTTTCTAAAATTTAGGACATTTTCATAAACATTAACTCAACCTTATACTTATCCATATAAACATCCCTAAATATATCCTTAGAAATATAAATAGGGATCTCACTATTGATTTGTCAATCTAGTATGCAATGGTAAAATAAAACTTTGATCTGATACCAACTATATCGAACCTAACATTTCATACATTAACATTACAAAACATTTGTGGAATAGTTAAAAAATTATACAAACAGACTACCATAGAAACATGGAAGTATAAAAATTTGTAAAAACGTGGGCTATATTATCTACCAATATGTTATTTGTGAATATAAACCTTCTTAGACACATCATAATTAATACATATCTTCATAAATTAGAAAATGAAACATAAAAATGTCCGATCTAAAATGCTCAGTAAGGGTAAAAAAGGGAGACGTGGAAGTATAAACAAGAGCATTGTGGTATAAAAATTTGATCATAACATTAAAAGATCATACCCTAAATATCATAAGATCATAAAATGAATCATAGAAAAACTAATGGTAGCTAATAACACATGAATCATAAGGAAATAACAAATATAATCCATTAAATCCTAACATATGAATAAAAGATAGAATTTTTAGAAGACACATAAGCATATAAAATGATTTTCATATTAGTCAATTCATCACTTCCAAGGTCATATTGTTAGTATGGGTTCACATACAATGCCATATTTTTAGTCATTGTTCACTCCCATGGACATATTAGCGGTATTAGTTCACTCCCCATATCATCTTGGTAGTCATTTTTTACTCTCGTGGTCATTTTAGTAGTTAAGGTTCACTCTCAAGACCATCAGAGTAGTCAGGGTTCACTCTCAAGATAATATTAGTCTATCTCATGAGATATAAATATTTACCCAATGCATTGGAGGGAGATATAAGTCCCAACCATCTATTAATTAAATAATATATACATGTTTCACAAGATCATAATCAATCATATAATAACCCAAGAAATTATATGGGTGTCATAAACATGTAATAATATTTTAACCTGTGGAAAAATCTAGGTTTCATTATCATTACATCAAATAATAACCCATGAAAAGAAGTGTGTTTCATAAATATATAACCCATAAAAGATAAGTGCATTTCATAAAAATATAAACCATAAAAGAGAACAGATTTTGTAAACATTAGGCCATAATGTGAAAACTAGTCTAAGAAATAATATGAATGGAACCATTGGATCAATTCTCAGAAATTCAAGAGTGACATAAATGGATGTAATATTATATTTAATGTTTTTTGAAATATCCCATCAAACTATTTATTTAGGAAAATACAATTTCTTAATTTATAATTTATTTTTAAAACATAAAAGCTTTTAAAAACCATTTTCTTTTAAAATAAACTTAAAAACATATAAATGAGTCTAGAAAACATTTGAAAACATTTTTCCTTGAAATATTATAAAATAATATTTAAAAAAAATTGAAAACCTTTTTTTAACAATTTGAAAAAATATAATGGAATCCTAAAATCATTTTAAAAACCATTTTATATAAAATGGATTTAAAAATGTATAAAGAAATATTGAAATCATTTAATACATTTTCTTTGAAAATAACTTTTTTAAAAAAATATAAGGGAATATTTTAAAATAAATTAAAAAGATTTTTGAACATAAAACCTTTTTGAAAACATTTTTCTTTAAAAACTTGTAAAAATTCCAAAAATCTACTGAATATTATGAAAAAAATACTTAAATAATAATTTTGTAAACTTATAAAGCAAGATTCAAGGAAATAACAGTCATGATGGTAGGTATGTCATTATTTTCCAATCAATCCTTTACCACCATAAAAGTTTATACAGGTTCCTTGACAGAAAAATGACAGGAATATTCCCCTTAAAACCATTTTTTAAAAAGGTAAAACATGGGTAAAAATTTACTTTAAACATAATAAGATAATTTTAAAACATATTTTGAAAAAAAGTATTGTGGGTCATGTCAGGCCTTGTTCCTTGGGCCTACAGGTCATGTACGGGTTCCCCTTCAACCCTTAAAATGGGGATTATCTATAATAAAATAAAAAGAAGGCCTTCGGGCCATTTGGGCTATGAAAATAAATCTCTGACTAAAAGGAAAGATATAGCTACATTTTCATTAAAATATTTTCATAATTATCTTCTATACCAAAGACCGTAAAAATTTTACCATTACATGGATAAAAATTAATATCTATAGGGTAAGAAAATTCATGAGAGTTATTGAGATATGGATCATAATACTTCATCAATGAAAGCATAATCATTAACAATCTTGATAAATGATGAGATTGTTTCAATAAACTATCACCACTTAGTAAATTTTAATCATACTACCCATGTAATAAATTGAAATTAAATGGAGCCTAAAATATCATGAAAAATAATGAGTTTTATAATATTACAATTTAATTGGAAGCTTATACACCTCATTAAATAACATAGATGCATAACAAAACATGTTACTCAAAGAATGAAAATTGAGATAAAATTACATTAACGATTTAAAAACCTTTGAACCATAAAAGCCATGACAAAAAGATCATCAAATGCATATGGAAATATCAATAAATTTAATTATATGAATCATATAATACATTCATGGTTATTATGTACACTTCACAAAATAAATGAGTCATAAATAAGAAATGTATCTCATGGAAATAAAATGTGAGATTCAATTATCATACATTATGTATTGACTTTCTTCATACTCGTAAAAAACTCATGTATAATAAATATAATTTTATTGTACATATTTTAAAAGACCATATTATTATATATAATTCCATATATTATTTTATTTTGAATTTGTATTACCCACTTATTAACAATTATATTTTAAGGATTTATTTCGGGTAATGTCCACTAGGTTCTTCGTACATGCTTTGTCTTATTATTCTTGATAGTATTTCTTAGATAATGATTTAATTACTTAAATAATGTAAAAAATTTATAAAATTATATAATTTATTCAGTATATATTTATTTATAATAGTCTATAAATTATATAAATATTAAATGTAATACACCGTTCATAGAGAGGGTAGGCCATACGTATGGATGAGTGTTGTTTTCGTTTTTCTTCCATATTGAAAGAAAATATATGAAATATATGTATATATGTATATAATATCATTAAAGTATAATTATTATATAATATATTTCATATATGTTCACTAAAACCATCATTAACACATTCCATGTAATGTGTTAAGGAATCACATCTCTTTGAGAAGGCGGTAGTCCACACATCCACAAACAAGGTTATCATATTTACACAAGATGGAAGGTATTAAGGTATGTGTTATAAAAGAATAATATATGTATAAAGAAATAATAAATATAATATATTTTATATATAAATAGAATTTCCATCATAATACCCAACCATGAATGGTGGTAAATGAAAAACAAACAATCATCATTTCATGAGGCGGTAGTTCACCAGACACATAAACAGTATTTTGTCACCCATTAGATGGAGGTGTGTGTAAGTGTAGGTTGAAACCTAACCATAAAAATATCTTAGTATATTTATGATACTGTTTTTTTATAATAATTTAATAATTAGAGTTTAAGGGGTTGATAATGGAAATAAAACTAAAGAGCTTGAGGAAAGATGTTACCTCTTCTTTGAGTAACTCCTTTTGGTTTCCACCACAGGGCATCCTTGGATTGATTTTTTCCAAAGGGTAGGATTATATTATTAGGTTTGGGATTATTATTATATATTTGGGAAGATATAATTTGATCCTAATTGTATTGAGAGGTTTGATAAAGTGGTAGGAGAGGATGTCTTTTTATAGTGTAGGAGGAGTGGCACTCTTGTAAATTTTGGAAGAGCGAATTCCACCAACATGTTTCCCATTTAAAGTTTATCCAATAATGGAACACATTTAATAAAATGGAGAATATGGTGAAAATATGGACATACAAATGATTTTTAACAAGTTCCAAGGCCATTTCATCCCTTGAGATTAATGTTTAGTCCCTTGTTAAGCTAAATTTCACTTTAATTGTAGAAATTAATTTTAATTACGTTCTCTAATTTTTTGGTCAAAAACTATGTTGAACTTATTCGAAATTATAAATTATTTTGATTACAAATATTGAATCCATTTTTTTAAATTCCAATTACAGAAGTGGTATAAATTAATTTAAATTTAATCCCACTTGCAGGACAACAATTCATGTTTTAAGGTAAAAAGGTTCAAAAGTGTCATATGTTTGTATATTGAATTTCAATGAGAAATTGAATCCAATGACACAAATTGAGTTAATTGAAAAATAATTGATAATATTTGACTTTAAAACCAAATTAAAATTTAATTTAACATAATAAATAAATTAGCTGAAAAGAAGTTTTGAATCAAAATTTAGTATTTTTCATTATTTATTAGAAAATGAAACATCACAGGAAAATACCAAAAATTCACTTCAAGAAAAATTTTAGGTTTATTTTTATAGATGATGTTTATTTTGACATATAATATTTATTAAAGTAACAAAATTTGTATTTAATGTAGGTTCTATATTAATAGGTGGAAAAAGTGCCTTTATAAAAATATTTATTTTTATGCAAATTATTGGGTTTGTTTTTATATTATTATTATCATATATATTATATGAATACCAAAAATATTTTATTTAATATATAACATATATATTTAAAAATTATTATTCTCTAATTGTTATTAATTTAATTTATTAGGATAAAAATAAATTTTTTATTATGAAAATAGTTTTATATAAAAATATTTCTTTTCTATTAAATTTGTTCTTATATCAGTTTCTAATTAATTTGTAACCAATAAATTAATTTTAATTTTTTTCTAAACAAAATATTTTCATAATTTAGTTAATAATATTCATAACTATTAATTTAAAGACTATGTTATATCTTATTATATTAAATATTAATATTTTAATTATATTTTATCGTTTGGTAAAACTCGGTAATACATGTGATGAATGCCATTGAGGAAACTTTTTATTGTATATGACACACTCTAACTTAGTATCATGTTCATTTCTAGCTATATAGAACATATTTAATGTCTTTTAAAATAGTAAATATATTATAAAGTCTCATGATAATATATTTCCCTATGTGTTTTGTGATACGTGTAGTGCAAGATCAATTAGGTGTTTCATATAATGCAATACAATATTATCACTTTAATATAATGAAATATATATTGTTTTGTAAAATCCATAATATCTACAAAAGATTAAATTAAATTTTAAAAAAATCCCAAAATATTACGGTGTTACAATTTCTGTGTCCGGTATTTAAATGAAAATTTACCTTGATTATTTGTCATGTTAAATGATATAGTAGATATCAGGATATAATGAGAACCTTAAGATATTATTTCACTGATCTTAAAAAAAATATGATCTAGATACATGCTACATACTCGCATAGTTGATATTTGAATATCATGTGATGGGGGGATCATAAGCATGGAGACATTTTCTCATGAAGTTCACACATGGTGATCTCTAGTTGGTGCGATCGAGAGGACATACCACTAATGAGAACATAACATGGTTCAAGTAACATTGGTTGTTCCTATCTACCAATTTGTATTTTGGACTCTTTAATTGAGATAATTATCATTGTGCACCATTTGATCACGTACATTGATAAAATGAAAAATCCCTGACATTGAAATCATGTTGAGGTAGATTTTATTGGGTGCATAATTAGCGGTATGAAATTGGTTTAACGACCATGATATAAGTTGTCTCTTTTATGTTGAGGATGTGATATCTCAGGGTTAGTTTATCAAGATGGTAAGTACATTCATAAATACATGGACATGGTAGTAGAAGTTAACTCTGTCTAGTTATATCAATAAATTATAAAGTAAGAAAGAATGAGGACACAAGTTTGAATCCTTATTTATGATATATCATGAGACAAAGAGATTATATTGTTCAGTCTGTGTTTGAATAAAAGGTTTTCATTTCTAGGGATTTTAATTATCTCTTTAGGTGCCCTAATTGGTTGTTAGACTCTGCTCTTAGTATGTGAATAACATTCACTAATATCGAGATAAGGGCCAAGAGGGTAACATAAAAAATGTGTTTAAAAGTCTGTCATATTCTGGTATATAGGTATATAATACATGGTGGGCCCCACCATGAGTTTAGATTATTGCCTAAGTATTATAGATCACTGAATGTTAAAAAATTCATCATTATTCTATTATAGAATAATTGAGTTGATATATTTGTATTAAAAGTATTCAAAAAGAAATAATTGAATATAATAAATATAGTATCTAAATTAATATTATTTTATTATTCAAGGTTCATTTAATATTAGTTAGAATTACAAGTTCAGTCATTGACTTTAGTTAATTATGTAATACAATTATTATATATTACAGGTATTTGATAAAAAATAAATGAAAATATTATGAAATTTGTTAGTCATCACATTTAATTTAATACATATTTAGTGGGAATTTTATTTTTGGGGTTCATGGAACCCCTTATGAGTATTTAAACCTCCCATTATAAAAGATTAAGAGAGAGACTGAATTCAGACTATTCATTATGTCACAGCCGGTTTTTCATGTCTTTTTTTTTTGATATGGTTTGTTTGAAGTCATGATACTTTTTTTGGGTTTTGGATGAGATTAATGTTGATTTTCTAAGTTCCATATATGTATAATCATCCAACTTTGGTTTCCCCATTACTTGTTTGGGGGTTTTTGGACAAAGGGTGGTTACTTCAGGATTTGGGTCAAACCGTGAGCTCATTTCTAGATTTAAAAACAAATTTTGTTTCTTTTATAACTCCTTTGTTTTTTAACATTTTTCACCCATACCACTTCCCAATTTTCCTTCCATAACATATTCAAACCATCATATCCTTGTGGGACCCTTATGAATTCATAAGCATGGTGAATTTAGGTTATTTATTCAAGTGTTGGGCTAGCCCGTGGGCCCCTATCTAGTTTAAAAATAATAATAATTGGTTTCTTTTATATATTATTTATTTTTTAATACATTTCAGTGATTCCA
This sequence comes from Viscum album, assembly GCA_963277665.1. Taxonomy (NCBI): domain Eukaryota; kingdom Viridiplantae; phylum Streptophyta; class Magnoliopsida; order Santalales; family Viscaceae; genus Viscum; species Viscum album. The sequence goes on along the minus strand of OY728167.1, from coordinate 131,406,025 downwards.
CCTCCCAATCGAACTCTGGATCTCTAGGCGCACCCCCATTTTCCATTAGCCGGTTTGGATCTCATATTAGTCACGGATTAGGGAAAAACATCTCAATGTTTCTCAAATTGTCCAAATTTTCCAAAGAAAATTTTTCTCATTCATAAATCATTCAATTAATAATATTTTTTCCATAAATCTTCTTTACCAAGTTCTTCCATACCTTAGGATCCTCTCCAAGAAGTTATAATCCATTACCTCCCCCTATGGGTGTAGATATATGGGAAGATGAAGAGTTTTCCAGTTTCCAATGTCATATTTCTTCTCTTTTCTCCTCCCTCTTCCTTATCCTTCCACTTTAATTTGGTTTATTATTCTACCCTGGTCATGAAAGACCTATTTTTATTTTATCCAATAATTTTTTATGGGTTTTTTGTTTTCTTAGGGCTATTCTTCATAGATATAGAGTGTCGAGAACTGCAGCGGGTGATATTGGGTGTGTGGTTTCTTTTCCACCATGGTTTTGAGGTATGTTTCCCATTGCACATGTACTTTTTATTTAAGAGTAATATTTTTCAGGGTATTTTAACCCTATAAATATTATTATTATTATTTTATAATCCTTCGGTAACTTTATTTTGTGTGCAATGTGGTGTTTATGCCTTGTTTGTTGAAAAGTGGTGTTGTTTTGTCATAAAAGTGCACGCCAAGTGTTAGCTTAAATATTCCATTATATTTTGCACCTAGTTTGTGAGGTTTAGAACCTGGTTTATGGTATTTTAAACATTTTTTAGTATCTTGAATAAAATTATGGCATTAAATTGGTGTTTTATTCCTTTTCAAGTGCTTAAAATAAATTATTTTGTTTAAAAGTGCATGTCATGTGTTCGGTATATTTCCCTGTTGGATTTTATGTGTTAAGTGTGATTTAAAAATTATTTTTTTGGATTTATAAAAGAATTATAAGAATTAAAAATGGTATTTTTGGGTCCTTATATGGACTTCCAGTGGGTATTTGGTTTTATAATCAAATGGATTTTGGTTTACAATATGTTTTGGCCTGAGTTTCATGAAAATGGCCCATTTCACATCCTTATGAAAATGGCACATTTCACATCCTTATGAAAATGGTTGTATTTTAAATATGTAACCTAAGTATTTTAATATATTTATGAAATTGGTTTGATTATGTAAATGGTGTGTATACACATCCTTAATAATATTGAAATGTGTACCCTATTCAACTGTTATTTTTGAGAAAGGCTTAATGTCTCGTCTGGCATTTTTCTTTTAAAAATGGTTTCCAAGTGTATTTCGTGTTCTATCTTTTGGGTACATTTTATGGTCCATGAAATTGATTTATTAAATGGATTTGGGGCTTCCAAATCTAGGTTTATATGGTATTTATGGGTTTTTGGCCTTAAAATGGCATTTTGAATGGATTTTTTGTGCAAGCCCTTGTTATACTTCGTGAAATTGTATTATGAAAATATGGGTTGTTTATAGATCTGTGAAAGAAATGTGAGACATGTTTGTGGTATTTTTGGTGTGTATATGATTGGTAAATATAATATTCATGAGAAAATATTATTTTAAATTTTTTTGACTTGTTTGATCACAAAAAGGAAAAACTCGGGTATCTAGGTAGGTGGATATGTACTAGTATGTTAGTGATCCATATGGGTTTTCTCCCTATTTCATGTAGTAAGATTGTCGATGACAAAACTAACTAAACTATGATGTTTATGATGTAGGGGACCACTAGATTATGTATGATTCTCCTACTAGTGTCTCATTTTCACAAGAAAGAATATTTTTTATGGTTACTTTTACACTGAGATATGAGGTACCTAGTCCCACAAAGAACTAGTTCCTAGGGGTGTTCGTGTGACTTGTGGTCATTGGATATTTTTTACTCACCATTGGAATATAGTTTTTTTAGTTTTTAAATTCATCAGTGTGTATGTTTTATTTAAAATTTTACATTCTCTAAAGAATCCCACTTGAAAACTATTTTCTTTTTGAAGTTTCTCCTCTTTGAAAATTTGTTACTAACATTCTTGTTTATAAAACAAGCAAGTTTTTTTTCTGAAAATTATTATAGCATGGAACCAAATTTGGAAAACATATATTTATATGTTTTATCTCAAACATGAAATTGATTCTTCTTACATTTTAAATTATGTGCATTGGGAATAGAATTTCGGGCTAACCTACTGAGTTTTAATACCCAGGCATATAGTTTTCATTCTGTTTTCATCCCTTGTGTAGGTTTCATCTTGAGTTTGGTCGCTTTGGGAAATGAGTATTTTTTGTGTTGGAGAGTGACCAGTAGGGTCACATGGTGTTAGTTTGGTCATCATGTTTGGTTGGTTGGATGTATTATTTAGTTGTACTTTCAGTTTCATATATAAACAATATCCAGTTCAATTTTATATAAAGGTGTATTAGGTTTTCCATTCATTCCATTATTTTCCTCATTGTTTATATTTTGGAGAAATCATTCCTTTTTTACTCTAACTGATTCCCTCAGTGCTTGTCTCTATCCCTGGATGATCGGGAATGTCTATTGGGACTTATCGCGGAGCGGACCGGGTGACTGGTTCAGGGTCGACCCGAACTGGTTCATAACAAAATGGTATCAATAAAGTTTGGGTCCTAATGGACCTTTATTTTTAGAGAACCATTTGTTATTTGGGTATGTAAAGGTAGATATAGCAGGATATTTTGGACTATAGGGGTATGTTTTAGAAGAGCGTTGTGAACTCTTGCTCGTTTTGACCCTTAGGTGTCAATGGGAATTCCAGTTTTATTTGTGTCTTTAGTTCTTATTGATTGTTTGGTGTTTGTATACAACAAGGGGAGTTGGAATAATGGTCTCCCTGAGCTCGTAGGGCCTGGAAATCCATGTGGAGCGAGGGTATGGTCCTAATAAGGCTCTCTTTGTTGGATTCTTGTTTGACACATGCCCTCCAACCATATGGTTAAGTCACCCACCGACAATAGTTCCCTTTTGTGGGACTCTTGGACTTTTCTTGAATTTGGAATTTTGTTTTGAAAATCCTTGTGTGAGAATTGTGAAAATGGATTTTAAATGAATGACTGGTTGTTGAAAAGTGGAAAATTGGTCTTCAAAATTTAATATGAGAATGGTTTTGGAATGATTGGTTTTGTAAAAAAATCTTAGGGATAAAGAGGAAATTATTTAAAGGGATTGAATTTCCTTAATCTAAACTTATGGTTTCATGAAATTAAATGTTTGAAAATATTATATTATTTTAAAGTGATTCTGAATTTTTCTTTAAATGGTGTATTTTGGACGGTTGAAAAGTGTTTAAATTTGATGAATTGTTTTTGGAAATTTGGTTTTGAGTGGATGGTGTTTTTATAGAAATGGGTTTTGGCCTTTGTGGTTATCAAATTATGAAAAGATAAGTTGCTGAATTTTTGAAAATGGGAAATGGATAATTGGAATATAATGGTTATATTTGGAAGTTCTATTAAATGAAATGGATTGAGTTTTTAATCAAATGGTTCTTGATGAAGTGTGTTTAATTTTGTGAAATCTAATAATGGTTTTTGATTTGGTGGTTAATGTTCCATTGTAAAGTAGATGATTCTTTTGGAGTGATGATTTTTTTATTTTAGCCTTTGGTGTTTTCATGGGTGCTCACATGCATGGTTTTATGGATATATGGATGAATGGATGGTATGGCATGGTGTTTGGGTGCCCGGGGTGGCATGGAAACATGAATAGGAGTGAGACTTGATGAAACACCATTGGTGAATGCAAAAATCCACCAAGTTGGTTTTTTTCAAAAGTGTTTTAATCTAAAACTTTATTGTGTTTTTTGTAAACCAATGTTTATGTGGGTTGATTTTTCATGTTTTAGAAGTGTATTTTTTTTGTATGCTTCCTCATGATCATGAAGTGATACTCTTGGTGTGTCTTGAGATGGGATCTTGTTGGTGGATTGGTTTTCGAGCAATTTTCAGTGGGTTTGTAAGGATACGTTGGATGTTGTGATGTGGCCCCAAATGGTTCTCCATTGGAAAGACTGTCAGTTTATCATCGTAAGGATTCATTTCAAACATTAAATCCACCTCTTTAGATAATTCCTCAAATCGTTTGATGGAATAGAGAGTTGTTTGGGATTGATTTAAAGTGGGATCCTATTGTGATAATTCTTTCGGATATAGAAACTTTGTTCAATGATGTTGATCTATTCTATTGTATTCCTTGTCCTTTCCGCTCCTTGTTCGGAGTGAGAGAGAATGGTACTATGTATCTTTGAGTTCCTATTTAAATGAGGGTGTCTTGTTGAGAAAGTGACTTTCATGGGGTCTTGTGATTCATAGCTCTGGGTTGCGGTGTTGTAGATGCTTCAAACATCAGAGCTCTAGTCATAGGCCTCAGAGTGAATCTTATCATGCAGTTAGGAAATTTCTAGAGGTGTGGGGAGCTCAACTAAGATCATTCCTTCACCGTTGTGGTAAGGAAATTTCTATGTTTTTATTATGGTTTATCATCACACTGATTTTTCTTATTTTCGCAAAGATCATGGTAGACTTACCCCTACTCAGTGTCAATCGTTATGCCTTCTTGGATGTGGGTTTCTGATAAATGTCCTTGTGTGGAGCACCAATGTGAATCAGGTGTGGTCTTGGTTTTACTTGTTCATAGGTGGAGATTTTTGTGTGGTTACTCTATTTTTTTTGTGGTTTCAGTGGCCCATTTATTGGGTCCCATTCCCTCCCCACCCAGAGTGGTGGTGGTTTTGATCTATGCTAAAGGTGTTGGCCCAGTCCTTGTCCCCTCCATTCGGGAGTTCATGGTTTAAATGTTCCTGTTGTAACCCTATTCACTTGGATTTGTAGGTTGTTGTTGGATAGTTTTTTTGGGCATGTTCGGGCGATCCCTGATTCTAGTTCATGTTGAATTCTTGTTTATTCATTTCTAGATGGTCTCTAATGGTGGGGAGACCCACTGTGGGTCTCAAAGATCTTTATTTTAAGGATTTTTCAGATGGTAGTTGTGATTTTATGGTGGGAAGCCCATTCCAACCTCCCAACCCCCAGTTCATTGGCTTTAGTGAGTTCACTTTGGTATGGGTGATCATTGGGTTCATTGGGATAAGGCCCAACAATCAGGTTCTTGGCTTGTTTGTGGAAGTGGTGGCTTGATCTTTTGGTTGATTCATGGCAATTGGTTGGGAGTTGGTGTTTTTTTTTGAGGTAAGAAGATTAATTTATATTAATGGTGGATGAGGTTTCATTGGATTCATAGGCTGGACCATATTGATAAGGAATCCTTAGGTTTTTATCAATAAACTGGAATTTTTTGTTGCTTTTTGGGGGCGGAAAGCTTTAATGGTGGGGAGAATTGTCACACTCGGTTTTTTGTGTCATTGTTTTGATCTGGTTCGTTGGATATCCTGATATTTTTCTTCTTTTTTGGGTGATATTAATGTTGAGTTTTAATGTTCCATATATTTATAATCATCTTACATTGTGTGCCACATTTCTTATTTGGGAGTTTTTTAAGAAAGGGTAGTTACTTCATGATTTGGGTCAAACTGTGAGCTCATTTCCAGATTTAAAAACAATTTTTTTTTCTTTTATAACTCCTTTTTTTAAAAAAAAAAATCACCCATTATACTAATAAATTGTCCTCCCTAAACATATTCATACCACCATATCCTTTTTGACCCTTTAAGAATTCATAAGCATGGTGAATTGCGGTTATTTATAGAGGAATTGAGCCATCTCACTGGACCATTTCCAGTTTTAAAAAAATAATTTGTTTATTTTATATATTATTAGTTTATTAATAATTTTATATTATTCAACCTCCCAATATAACACAATAACCATTGTCACACCCCTATGTTCTATTTTTCCTCTTTGGATCTCATCTTAGCTGCAGATCAGGGTAAAACTTCTCAATGTTTCTCAAATCATCAAGATTTGCCAAAGGTAATTTGTCTCATTCATAAATCACTCAATTCATACTCTTTTTTTCAAAAATAATATTTACCTGGTTATTCCATACCATAGGAGACTCTAAAATAATTTTTAATCCATTCTCTCCCCTATATGGGTGTAGATATAAGGGAAGATGAAGAGTTTTCCAGTTTCCAAGGTGAGATTCCTTCTCATTTCTCCTCCCCCTTCCTTCTCCTTCCACTTTCATTTGGTTTACTCCTCACCCATGGTCATTAATGACATATGGTTATGATCTAACAAGATTTGTTATGGGTTTTTGTTTCGTTTTGGGTTGTTATTAAAAAATCTAAAGTGTCGGGAACTACGGCGGGTGATATTGGGTGTGTGTTTCCTTTCTGCTATGGTTTTGTAGTAGGCTTCCCATTACATGTGTCCTTTTTATTTAAGATTCTTATTTTTAATGGTATTTTCACACTATCAATATTATGATTATTGTTTTATAATCCTTCAGTAACTTTATTTGGTGTGAAAAGTGGTGTTTTTGCCTCGTTTTGTGAAAAGTGGTGTTGTGTTGTCATAAAAGTCCACACCAAGTGTTTTCTTAAATGTTCCATTATCTTTCGCACCTAAATTCTGAGGTTTAGAACCTTTTTTATGGTATTTGAAACATGTTTCAGTAGCTGGAATAAACTTATGGCATGAAATTTGTGTTTTATTCTTTGTCATGTGCGTAAAATAAATTGTTTTGTTTAAAAGTGCATGTCATGTGTTCGGTAAATTGCCCGGTCAGCTTTTATGTGTTAAGTGTGATTTATAAATTATTTGATTGGATTTATAAATTCATTGTAAGCACAAAAAATGGTATTTTTGGGTCATTTTATGTCTTTCCAATGTGGATTTGGTTTTATAAAAAAATGGGTGTTGGTTTACAGCATGTTTTGGCCCAAGTGGCCGAAAAATGGCCCATTTCACATCCTTATGAAAATGGTTGTGTTATGAATATGTAACCTAAGTGTTTTAAAGGATTTATGAAAGTTTTTTTATTTTTTAAATGGTTTTCATAAACCTCCTTAATAAAAGTGAAATGCGTACCTTTTTCAAATGTTAATTTTGAGAATGACTTAAAGGCGTGTATGGCATTTTTCTTGTAAAAATGGTTTCTCTGTGTATTTCATGTTCTATCTTTTGGGGAAATTTTATGGTCCACTAAATTGATTTATTAAATTGTTTTGGGGTTTCCAAATCTGGTTTTCTATGGTATTGATGGGTTTTTGTCCTTAAAAGATCATTTTTTATTGGATTTTAGGTGCAAGGCCTCGTTATACTTCTTGAGATTGTTTTATAAAAATTTACGGTTTTTACTTATCCGTGAAAGAAATGTGAGAAATTTATGTGGGATTTTTTATTTGTGTATGATTTGTAAATGGAATATTCATAATAAAATGGTATTTTATATATGTGTAATTTTTTTGATCAGAAAAAGGGAAAACCTGGGTATCTAAGTGTAGGACATATACTATTGTGCTAGTGATCCGGAGGGGTTTTGTCCATGTTTCACATAGAAAGTTTGATGATGACAATAATATCTAAACTATGGTAATTATGATGTTAGGTACCACTAGGTTATGTATTATTCTCCTACTAGTGTCTCGTGTTCACAAGAACTAATAATTTTTATGGTTACTTTTACACCGAGATACGAGGCACATCAGGCCCACAACGAACTGGTGCCTAAGGGTGTTCGCGTGACTTGTGGTCATTGGATATTTTGTACTCTCCATTGGAATAATGTGTATTTAGTTGGTAAATTCATTATTTTTTGTGTTTTTTGTAAAATTTTACATTCTTTAAAGCATCCCACTTGAAAAATATTTTCATTTTGAAGTTGTGCCTCTTTGAAAAATTGTTACTATCATTCTTGTTGATAAAACATGCAAGTTTTTGTCTGATAATTATTATAGCATGGAACCTCATTTGGAGAACATGTTTTTGTATATTTTATCTCAAACCTGAAATTTATGTTTCTTTTATTTTAAATGATGTGCTTTGGGAATAGAATATCGGGCTAACCTACTGAGTTTTAATAATCACGCCAATAATTTTCCTTCTGTTTTTAGTCCTTGTGTAGGTTTCAACATGAGCTCGGTCGCTTTGGGTGATGATTATTTTTTGTGTTGGAGAGTGACCAGTGGGGTCACATGGTGTTGTCTTGGTCATAATTTTTGGTTGCTTGGTTTTCTTCTTTAGTCGTACTTTAGGTTTCTTATATAAATATTGTTCAGTTCAATTTTATATATATTTTTTTGGGCTATCCATTATTTCCGTAGTTTTATTTATTGCTTATATTTGGGTGAAATAATTACCTTGTAACTTTAATGGATTCCTTCAATGCATGTCTCCATCATGAGATGATCGGGAATGCCTCTCGAGACTTGTCACAGAGCGGCCTGGGTGAATGGTTCAGGGTCGACCCGGACCGGTTCATGAAAAAATGGTATCAAAAGAAGTTGGATCCTAGGGGACCTTTATTTCTAGAGTTCCCTTTGTTATTTGGGGATTCCAAGGCAGATTGAGTAGGATTTTTGGGACTTTAGGGGTAGGTTTGAGAAGATCATCGTGAACTCTTTCTCATTTTGACCCTCAGGTGTCCATGGGAATATCAGTTTTATTAGTGTCCTTGGTTCTTATAGATTGTTTAGTGTTGGGATATGATATAGGGAGTTTTAATAATGCTCTTTGTGAGATCTTCGGTCCTAGAAATCCATGTCGAGCAAGGGCATGGTCCTAAGAAGTCTCTCTGTGTTGGTTGTGTGTTTTTCATATGTCTTCTAACCATATGGTCAAGTCACCCATATATACTAGTTCCCTTTTGTGGGTATCATTTACTTTTCTTGAATTTGGAATTTTGTTTTGAAAATCCTTGTGTAAGAATTTTGAGAATGGGGTTTAAAGAAATGGTTGGTTTTTGAAAAGTGAGAAATGGGTTTTCAAAATTTAATATGAATTTTTTTTTGGAATGTTGGGTTTTTTGAAAAAAAAATCTTAGGGATAAAGAGGAAATGGTTTGACATGATTGAATTTCCTTAATTTAAACTTATGGTTTCATAAAATGAAATGTTTGGAAAGCTTGGATTATTTTAATGTGATTTTTAACATTGTTTTAAATGGGTGGTTTTAGGTTTTTGAAAAGTGTTTGAATCTAATTAATTGGTTTTGGAAATTTGGGTTTTAGTAGCTAGTGTTGTTCTGGAAAGGGGTTTTGGCCTTTGTGGTTGTCATATTATGAAAAGATACCTTGCTGTGTTTTTGAAAATGGGATAGGTATATTTGGAATAGAATGGTTATTTTTTGAATTTCTATTAAATGAAATGGATTGTGTTTTTAATCATATGGTCCTTGATGAAGTGTGGTTTGTTTTGTGAAATTTTAAAAGGGTTTTTTATTTGGTGGTTAATGTTCCATTGGAAGGTACATGATTTTTTTTGGAGTGATGATTATTTTATTTTAGCCTTTGGTGTTTACATGGGCGATCACATGCATGGTTTTATGGATATATGGATGAATGGCCAATATGGCATGGTGTTTGGGTGCCCGGGCTGGAACAGAAATTTGTATATGAGTGAGACTTGATGAAACACCATTTTAGAATGTGAGAATACACCAAGTAGGTTTGTTTTTAAAAATTGTTTTAAGCTGAAAATTTGTTGTGTTTTTGGTAAACTGATTTTTATATGGGTTTCTTTTTCATGTTTTAGAAGTGTGGTTTTTTGGGTATACTTCCTCATGATCTGGATGTGATACTCTTGGTGTGTCTTGAGATGGGATCTTGTTGGTGGCTCCGTTTTGGAGAAATGTTCAGTGGGTTTCTAAATATATGTTAGATGTTGTGAAGTGACCACAGATGGTTCTCCGTTGGCAAGACTTTTAGTTGATCAGCCTAAGGATTCATTTCAAAAATTAAATCCTCAACATCAGATGAGGCCTCAACTCGTTTGATGGAATAGAGAGATGTTTTAGATTGATTTAAAGTGTTTTCCTATTGTGATAATTCTTTTGGATATAGAAACTATGTTCGGTGGTGTTGATCTATTTTTTCGTATTCCTTGTCCATTATGATCCTTTTTCGGAGTAAGAGAGAATGTTATTATGTATCTTTGAGTTCATATTTAGATGAGGGTTTTTTTAGAAAGTGAGTTTCATGGGGTGTTGTGATCTGTAGCTCCTGGCTGTAGTGCATCAGATGCTTAAAACATTAGGTCTCCAGTAATAGCCCTCAAAGTGAAGCTTTTCACACAGTCAGGAAATACCCAGAGGTGTGGGGAGCTTGAAAATATCATACCTTCACCATTGTGGTAAGGAAATTTCTATCTTTTTATCATGCTTTCTCATCACTCTGATTTTTCTTTTTTTTCATAATGGGCATGGTGGACTTACCCCTCATGTAGTTTCTATCATTATGCTTTCTCAGATGTGGGTTTCAGATCAATGTTCTTGTGTGGACTACCAATTTTTATCGTGTTCAGTCTTTGTTTTACCATTTCATAGGTGGAGAGTGTTGGGTGGTTCCTCTATTTATTTTTTTGGTTTTAGTGACCAAACAATTAGGTCCCCTTCCCTCCCCGCCCTGAGCGGTGGTGGTTTTGATTCGTGTCAAAGGTGTTGGCTCAGTCTTTTTCCCCTCTATTCGGGAGTGGGTGGTTTAAATGTTCATGTTGTAACCCTCTAAACTTGGGTCTATAGGATGTTGTGGGAGAGTTTTGATGGGGATGTGTGGGTGATTTCCGATTCTAGTTCATGATTAATTCTTGTTTTTTCATTTCTAGTTGGTCTATAATGGTGGGGATATCTATTGTGGGTCTCGAGGATCTTTCCTTTAAGGGTTTGTTGGGTGGTAGTTGTGATTTAATGGTGGGGATCCAATTCCCCCCCCCCACCCCACGTCATTGGATTCCATGAGTTCTCTTTGGTTTGGGTTATCGTTGGGTTCATTTGAAGCAGACTCAACAATCAGGTTCTTTTCTTTGTTATGGAGGTGGTGGTTTGATCATTCAGTTGATTCTTGGAAAGTGGTTGGGAATTGATGTTTTGGTTGAGGTAAGAGGCTTATGTTCCATTAATGGTGGATAATGTGTAATTAGATTCATAGTCTGGACCATATTGAAAAGGAATCCTTAGGTGTTGATCAATCAGTTGGAATGTGTTGTGGTTTTTTTAGGGAAGAAATCTTTAATGGTGGGGAGAATTGTCACACCTAGTTTTTTATGTCTTTTTTTTATATGGGTTGTTGGAAATTCCAATCCTTTTTTGGGTTTTGGGTGAGATTAATGTTGAGTTTTAAATTTCCATTTATATCTAATCATCCTACTTTTGGTTCCACATTGCTTGTTTGGGAGTTTTTCGAGAAAGGGTGGTTACTTCATGATTTGGGGAAAACTGTGAGCCCATTTCCAGATTTAAAAACAAATTTTGTTTCTTTTATAACTCCTTTTTTCAAAAAATTTCACCCATTCAACTTCCCACTTGGCCTCCCTTAACATATTCAAACCTCCATATTCTTTTGGACCCCTTTGGAATTGATAAACATGGTAATTTTGGGTTATTTATTCAGGTAGTGGGCTAGCCCGTGGGCCTATTTCTAGTTTTAAAAAAAATAATTTGTTTCTTTTATATCATATTAATGTTTTAATAATATTCAGTGATTATATCTCCCACTCGAGACCAATAACCCTAGGCGCACCCCCATGTTCTATTTTCCCTTTTTGGACCTCGTCTTAGTTGCAGATTAGGGGAAAACATCACAATGTTTCTCAAATCGTCCATATTTTTCAAAAGGCAATTCGTCTCATTAATAAATCATTCAATTCATTCTTTTTCCCAACAAATATTCTTCCCCTAGTTCTTACATGAATTAGGGGCCTCTTCAAGAAGTTCTAATCCATTACCTTCCCTGTATGGGTGTAGATCTAAGGGAAGATGAAGATTTTTCCAGTTTCCAAGGTGAGATTCCTTCTCCTTTCTCCTCCTTCTTCCTTCTCCTTCCACTTTCATTTGCTTTCCTATTCTCCCAGGATCATTAAGGGTAAAGGGTTATGTTATCCAAATATATTTTATAGGGTTTTAGTTTGTTTAGGGCTGGTCTTCATAGATATAGAGTGTCCAGAACCGTGGCCGGTGATATTGGGTCACTACCACAAAACTGGGTTTCCGCAACGTCACCCTTTAACAGTGCTAAAAAAGCGTTGTTAAAGGGTGCCTTTATCAGCACTAAAAAAATCATTGTTAAAAGTAACCCTTTATCAGCGCTTTTTTAGCATTGTTAAAGGGGCACCCTTTATCAGTGTTTTCTTTACTAGCACTGATAAAGGTGGGCTTTATCAGCAATTTTTCCTAGCACTGATAAAGTGTATATTTCAAACAAAAGCATGAAAAATAATATATTGGTAAATAAGTATATTTATATTGATATAAATATAATATATATTTTTTAAATATGTTTTAGATAAGTATAAATAGACTATTATATTTAATATATAAGAAATTTAGCGAAAATTACTTTAAAATATTTTTAAAAATATTATTAATTAATAATTTGCTATTTATCATCAACTAATAATCATTTTATAACAATTTGAAGACACAAAAAATCAAAAAAAAAGATCTAAAATAAGATGAAAATGTAACTCAAACATCAAATGGCCATAACATTTGATCCAGGTGTCCGTTTGAGCTCTACAACATATCGAATCGAAGCCTGAAATGATGTCTACACGCTAGTCACCCAAGGGAACCTTCTATCACATTTTTTGAGTCCAAAAAAGGCCCATAAGGCCTCCAAAATTGAGTTTTTAGTCGGGATACCCAAATTTTTTAACATTCGATGGAATTTCAGCCGCGGTTATGGGGGTCTTTTTTCCCTTTTTCAGTGGGGAATTAATTTATTTCAATGGATTACATTCATATTCATATTATGTATTTGAAATTTTATCATTTTTCATAATTTACTGCTATTTATAATCAAATACATAACAATATATACATATTTTTTATATATTCGCACATAAAAATTTAATTTTATAAATAAATAATTAAACATATTTACATATAAAATATATTTCCTAGTATATAAGCCGTATCTAAATAAGAAACTAATATCCATTTTATTTAAAATACAAATATATGAATATTTATATACCTATATAATGTGTACGTGTATATATATATATATATTTGTGTGCGTCTATATTGACAAGCTGATATATATTATCTATATATTCTAAACATTTGTATATACATATTAATATATAATATTTGTAAATATATATATATATATATATATATGTCTGTATGTATGTATGTATAATTTTATATACAGATATACATAATATGTGTGTGTGTGTTGTATATATGTATTAATTTATTTATAAACCCACATAAAAATCATATTTTATAAATGCATTCAAAACTAATCTTATAAATATATATTAATATACGAATAAATATATTAATATATAAATATAATTATATATATATATATTAATATATGGATATATATATATATATTAATATACGGATATATATATATATTAATATACGGATATATATATTAATATAACTAAATATATATATATAATATTATAAATATATATATATATATATATCTGTGTGTGTGTGTGTGTAAATATATATATGTGTGTGTGTTAATATATATATATATATATATATATATATTAATATACGAGTAAATATAACTAAATATATATATAAATAAATAGATATATTAATAAATGAAGAGAAAAGCAATATGGTGGAGTAGTAAAGGCTTAGGTGCCCAGGCAACAGGTCCGGAGTTCGAATCCTAGAAGAGACAGGTCGCGCATGCAGGTGGAGAATAATTCCTAACACTGTTAAAGGGGATGGGGGCGTTGTTAAAGGATGGTGGGGTGGCTGGGGAGTGCGATATGCGACTGGGGGGTGGGGTGCTATTGAAGGGGGGCTTCAAGAATTGTTAAATCCCCTCCCCTGATATGCAGAAAATATTTCTTTTTCCATTTTTTAACATTTATCAGTGCTTTTTAAAAGCCCTGATAAAAAGCAGCCTTTTATCAGTGCAAAACAAGCGCTGATAAATGCCCCATTTATCAGTGTTTTTTTAGCGGTGATAAAGGGCCCCTTTCTCAGCGCTTTTTTTAACGCTGATAAAAGGGGCCTTTATCAGTTCTTTTCTGAGTGCTGATAAAAGGGATCCCCTATCTTATCCTTGATTAACAGTGTTTTCTAGCTCTATTAATACCCCTTTCTAGCATTGATAAAGTCCATATTTGCAGTAGTGGGTGTGCATTTCCTTTCCGCCATGGTTTTGAGGTAGGTTTCTCATTGAACACATCCTTCTTATTTGAGATTCATATATTTAATCATATTTTCCCCCTCTACACATTCTGAGTATTGTTTTATAAGCCTTCAGTAACGTTATTTGGTGTGAAAAGTGGTGTTTATGCATTGTTTTGTGAAAAGTGGTGTTGTTTTTTCATAAAAGTGCACACCAAGTGTTTTCTTAAATGTTCTGTTATCTTTCGCACCTGGTTTATGAGGATTAGAACCTGGTTTATGGTATTTTGAACATGTTTCAGTTTCTTAAATAAAATTTTGGCATGCAATTTTTATTTTATTCCTTGTCAGGTACTTAAAATATATTGTTTTGTTTAAAAGTGCATGTCATGTGTTCGGTAAATTTCCCGGTTGAATTATATGTGTTAAGTGTGATTTAAAAATTATTTGTTTGGATTTATAAATGTATTGGTAGATCAAAAAGTGGTATTTTTGTGTCCTTTTATGGATTTCCAATGTGGATTTGGTTTTATAAAAAAATGGGTTTTGGTTTACAACATGTTTTGGCCCGAGTTGCAGAAAAATGGCTCGTTTCACATCCTTATGTAAATGATTATGTTTGTAATATGTAACCTGAGTGTTTTAAGGGATTTATGAAATTATTTTTCTGATTTAAATGGTGTTTATACACCTCCTTAATAAAAGTTAAATGCATTCATTTTTCAAATGTTATTTTTGAGAAAGGCTTAAAGGCGCATTTGGCATTTTTCTTGTAAAAATGGTTTCTATGTGTATTTCATGTTCTATCTTTTGGGGACACTTTATGGTCTATGAAATTGATTTATTAAATGCTTTTGGGGCTTCCAAATGTAGTTTGACATGTTATTTATGGGTTTTTTCCTTAAAAGATCATTTTTAATGGATTTTATGTGTAAGGCCTCGTTATACTTCTTGAAATTGTTTTATGGAAATTTAGGTTTTTTATTGATCCGTGAAGGAAATGTGAGACATGTGTGTGGGATGTTTGATGTTTGTATTATTTTTAAATGGAATATTCATGAGAAAATTGTATTTTATTGATGTGTAACTTTTTTGAGATGAAAAAGGGAAAACCCGGGTATTTAGGTGTGAGTACATGTACTAGTATGCTAGTGATCCGTAGAGGTTTTGTCCTTGTTTCATGTATAAAGTTTGACGATGAAAAAACTAACTAAACTATGATTATTATGATGTTGGGGAACACTAGGTTATGGATTATTCTCCTACTAGTGGCTCATGTTCACAAGAATGAATATTTTTTATGGTTACTTTTACACCGAGATACGAGGTACATGGGGCCCCCAACGAATTAGTGCCTAGGGGTGTTCCCGTGACTTGTGCTCATTGGATATTTTTTACTCACCATCAGAATGTTATGTGTTTAGTTGGTAAATTAATAATTGTTTGTTTTTCATTTAAAATTTTACATTCTTTAAAGCCTTCCACTTGAAAACTATTTTCATTTTGAAGTTTCACCTCTTTGAAAAAATTTTACTTGCATTCCTGTTTATAAAACATGCAATTTTTTCTCTGATAATTATTATAGCATGGAACCCCATTTGGAAAACATATTTTTATATCTTTTATCTCAAACATGAAATTTATGTTTCTTTTATTTTAAATAATGTTCATTAGGAATAGAATATCGGGATAACCTTCAGAGTTTTAATTCTCACGCCTATAGTTTTCGCTCTGTTTTTAGCCCTTGTACAGGTTTCAACTTGAGTTCAGTCACTTTGGTGACGAGTATTCGTTGTGTTGGAGAGTGAATAGTGGGGTCGCATGGTGTTAGTTTGTTCATTAGGTTTGGTCGTTTGGTTGTATTGTTTAGTTGTACTTTCAGTTCCTTATATAAATAATGTTCAATTCAATTTTATATAAATGTGTATTGGGTTGTCCATTCGTTCCTCTATTTTCCTTATTCTTTATATTTTGGAGAAATGATTCCCTTGTCACTCTAACTGATTCCCTCGGTGCTTTTCTCCCTCCTGGGAGGATCGGGAACACCTCTTAGGACTTATCGTGTAGCGGCCCGGGTGACCGGTTCAGGGTCAACCCGAACTGGTTCGTGACAAAATGGTATCAAAGGAAGTTGGCTCCTAGCAGACCTTTCTTTTTAGAGAGTCGTATGATATTTGTGGATGTCAAGGTAGATATAGTAGGATCTTTGGGACTTTTGGGGTATGTTCTATAAGATCATTGCGAACTCTTGCTCGTTCCGACCATCAGTTTTCCATGGGAATTCCGGTTTTATTAGTGTATTTGGTTATTATTGATTGTTTGGTGTTGGGATAAGACAAGGAGAGTTAGAATAATGGTCTTAGTGAGCTCGCAGGGCCTGGAAAGCCATGTGGAGTAAGGTCATGATCCTAAGAAGGATCTCCATGTTGGTTGTGTGTTTGACATATGGTCGCCAACCATATGGTCAAGTCACCCACCAACACCAGTTCACTTTTGTGGGTCTCTTGGACTTTTCTTGAATTCAGAATTTTGTTTTGGAAATCCTTGTTTGAGAATTGAGAAAATGGGTTTTAAAAGAATGGTTGGTTGTTGAAAAGTGTAAAATGGGTTTTCAAAATTTAATATGAGAAATGTTTTTGAATTTTGGGTTTTTTGAAAAACAAATCTTTGGGGTAAAGAGGAAATGATTAAACAGGATTGAATTTCCTTAATCTAAACCTATGGTTTCAGGAAATGAAATGTTTGGAAATATTGGATTATTTTATAGTGGTTTTGAAAATTGATTTAAATGGGGTTTTTTGGTTTGTTGAAAATTGTTTGAATCTAATGAATTGGTTTTGGAAATTTGTTTTTGAGCGGCTGGTGTTTTTCTGGAAAGGTGTTTTGGCCTTTGTGGTTATCAGATTATGAATAGAGACCTTGCTGAATTTTTTAAAATGGTAAAGTTATATTTTGAATATAATGGTTATTTTTTGATGTTCTATTAAAGGAAATGGATTGGGTTTTTAATTAGATGGTTCTTGATTAAGTGTGGTTTGTTTTGTGAAATCTGAAAATGGTTTTTCATTTGGTGGTTAATGTTTCTTTGGAAGGTACATGATTCTTTTTATAGTGATGATTTCTTTCTTTTAGCCTTTTGTGTTTTCATGGTTTCTCACATGCATGGTTTTATGAATATATGGATGAATGGACAGTATAGCATGGTGTTTGGGTGCCCGGGGTGACAGGAAAACAGGCATATGAGTGAGACTTGATGAAACACCATTGGTGAATTCGAAAATCAACCAAGTTGGTTTGTTTTTTCAATGTGTTTTATGCTAAAAATTTGATGTGTTTTTGGTAAATCGATGTTTATGTGGGTTTCTTTTTCATATTTTATATGTTTGGTTTGTTTGGTATGATTCCTCATGATCTGGAAGTGATACTCTTGGTGTGTCTTGAGATGGAATCTTGTTGGTGGCTCAGTTTTGGAGCAATGTTCAGTGGGTTTCTAAGAATATGTTGGATGTTGTGAAGTGACCACAGATAGTTCTCTGTTGGAAATAATTCCAGCTGATCAGCCTAAGTATTCATTTCAAACATTAAATACACCTATTCGGATGGTGCCTAAACTCATTTGATGGAATATAGAGCTGTTTGGGCTTGATTTAAACTGTTTTACAATTGTGATAATTCTTATGAATATAGCAATTGTTTTTGGTGATGTTGATCTGTTTTGCCATATTTCTTGTCAATTATTCTCCTTGTTCAGAGTGAGAGGGAATGGTACTATGTATCTTTGAGTTCCTATTTAAATGAGGGTGTGTTGTTGAGAAAGTGAGTTTCATGGGGTGTTGTGATCCTTAGCTCCTAGATGCGGTTTAGTAGATGCTTAAAACATCACGGATCCAGTCATAGGCCTCAGAGTGAATATTTTCATGCAGTCAGGAAATCGGCTGAGGTGTGGGGAGCTCGAATAAGCTCCAACCTACACTGTTGTGGTAAGGAAATTTCAATTTTTTTATTATGGTTTCTCATCACTCTAATGGTTCTTTTTTCACAAAGAGCGTGGTGGAATTACCTATAAGGAATCGACATTATAACATTACATAATCTTGAATTAAATGGATAATTCACATTGAGGATCTTTTCAGGTTTATATTTTTAAATAATTAGGGCATAATTATTACATTAAATCTCAAAAATTACAAAGTAGACACTTCTACTTAGTTTCTATTTTTTTCATAAAATAAAAACTCGTAAAAAAATATTCATGTCTAGTTCCATGTTTTAGACAGCATGAATTTTCCTCGATCCCATCCTTGACCCTATTCCACTTTATGTCCTGTGAAAAAAATTTCAAAAACATAGGCAGAGCATAAAAATCTTAGTAAGTATTACACAAATAAGGAAAACCATTAGTTTTTCAAAATAACAAGTAAACCATGAATACCTTATCATAAGAAATAATTTTCACCTTTATGAAGGAGTAAATAATCTTTACTAAAATAAAAGATCATTTCTTACCATTTTGTAACCAAAATATTACCATAAAACCCATAAAAATCACACATAAAATATATAGGTAACTTGGGACATAAAGGAAAAAACCATACGGTCAACTTCCACACATATCACTAAATGGAATAGGCATACGACTGACTTCCATACCCAATGAATTGGAGTTTATAATGTAACCACCCGTTCTGGTTTATCATGGCACCACACGTCATTTGGTTTATCACATAACCACCTGTCAAATGTTCAAGTACCATTATAAATCATAACACATAAAACAAGCATGAAGGAAAGATAAAATTTCCATATTGCAATTACAATATATCATTTCAAGATATTGACATAATCAATGCTTTATCAAAACCATTTAAAACATTTAATAAAGACATTTTTTAATCAAAGTGTCCCATAACACTTTGAAACATTTAAAGGTATTAAAATTTTAAAAAATTAATTTCTATATAAATAAATCCTTAAAAACATTTTTAAAACATGGACATTAATGAGAAAGATCTAGAAGAATAAATCTTTAAAATATTTAAAATGATATTTTAGTTAAAGAGTTCATAACCAAATGAGAGACGCTTGAATACAAATAATTGAGGAATAAAATTAATAATCAAAGCTTATAATGTCATGAGAATAAGGATATTCATGATATAATATGTCAAAGGGAAGTATATACCCCATATAAAAGTTAATTGGTGTATAACAAAAAATAAGTATCAATGGAATGTAAATTGAGACACAGTCCCTTGCAAAGATCAAATCCTTAGATTAAAGATAAATCAATGACATAATTATGTGTGAGAAATATAAATAAACTCAATATAATTGGATATTAAATGTAAATAAATAAGAGGACATTCACACATGTTCTTTTAAAAACAAAACCAATGACTTGGATGTTTAACTCAATAAATGGAAATTGAGTTAAGATTACCCTTATCAGGTTCAAATCAATGCCTTGAGAAATTATCAATGGATTGATTATGTGTATCAAAATTATATCCACATAAATAGGGTGTAAATTACTAAATAAAAAAAATAGTGACTCCAAACATAATCATATCATGACATAATCAATAAGTATAAGATTATCCCAACGAATGGAAATTTCAGTTAAGAAGTTCCCTTATGAAAATTCAGCAGCCTAACAGCGTCAATTAATAATTCAGAAAATGATTTGATGAGAAAAAGGGGTCTCTCATCACATGGAAATAAAACTTACAGAAATAAGGATATATAATAACATATCAAAAAAATTGAAAATTGAAATTTAAAGACATAACATAATTGAAGTCTTTGACTAAAAGAGTACGGTGAACGGTTCCCTTACGAATTTGTTAACTTATGACACATTCACAACATGAAAAAAGGATCATAAAATGAAGATGTAAATACGCATAAATTAAATTATAATATACAAATAATACAATCATATGATGTACATTCACCACACAAAAGGAAATAGTGTAAAATATTGCATGAATCTCACAGGAATAAAAAGTGAGATGAAAACCCCTTACCACGTTGTAATCAATCAGGTCGTATGACCAAAAGTTAATAACCACCAAATGAATCATAGAAGGCCATGAATATAAAGATAATAATGATAATATATATCAAATGGTAGTAAATAATACACCATATTCTATAAATAAGTGGCGAACCATGGAAATCTCACAGAATTAAAAGTGAGATAAGAAACCCCATACCACGTGTCTAACTTGACCCATTCGTTCATTAATTTCCTAAAAAATAAACATAAGTTGATTTATACATTATAAAGAACCTTTTTAAAGTTTTTTATTCCTTTTATATAAACTATTACCATGTTATAAACATCATGTAATCATTTAAGTTAATAATGGTTGTTTTGTCGTTATTTGGTACTTGAGTCAAAAATGAATTACTTATAATTACAAGTTGTTCATGTGGTCAAAATTAAATTATATATATAATGATATTCATGAATTATATATCATATATATCATATATATTCAGTATATATATGTATTTATAATAGTACATAGCATCTGGAAGTAAGAAATGAAATGCATCATTCATGGAGATGGTAAGTTGTATGTACGCATGAACGCTACTTTCATTTCTATTTCATATTTAATGGAATGAAAACATATTGATACATAGGTATATTATAATTCCAGTATAACATCATATATAATTTCAGTGCCTCTGTCCTTTTTACATTCCACGTATGGCATGAACGAGTCATATCTCTTTGAGGGGGCAGTAGTCCGCACTTTCTCAAATGAAATTATCGTATTTATCCATTATGTAAACCATAAAGGTATGATATAAATGAAAAATACAGAATTTTAGATACAATATAAATATAATATATATCACATATAATAATAGTTTTATCTTAATGGCCACCATAATAGGTGGTAGGATAAGATTAAACAATCATCGTTTCGTGAGGCAATAGTTCGCCGTCCACAGAAACAGTATGTTTTTTACCCATTAGACGGAGGTGTGTATAAGTGTAGTTCGAATAATTCTCATAAAACAACCTATTATATTGAGTATACTTTTGTTTTTATAAAATATATTAATAAAAAGAGTTTAGTTGGTTGGAGAAGTAAAACAAAACAAAAAAACTTAAGAGAAGACGTTACCTTTAAATCAGGTAACTCCCTTTGGTTTGAACCAAAAGGTTTACTTGAATTGATTTCTTCATAGGTTAAGTCTTCTAGGAGGAATATAGGTATGTTGGGTGATTAATTTGGTAGATTTTGGATGAAACAAGTGTCTTAAGAAGTGTGATGAATGGGTTAGAAGTGGTGTCCTTTTATAATGGGGGGAGGGGCTCTTTAGGAAAGTTTGAAAATATTATTTTATTATATAATGATTTTCATTTTCTTAAGGTCAAAAACTCATTAAATTATAATATAATATGACTAATTTTCGAAATAAAATCATCCAATAATAATTTTACAGGTTTTGGATGGTTTTTAAATTTTATAATCTCATTTATTTAAATCATTCATTAATGAGGTAAACACTACATCATTGTTGTGTCATAAATAATTTTTTTTATTTGATGTCTAAAAATTATAAATAAAATACCATGATGTAGGAAATATTTTTATATTTATAATGAATATTTATAGTTGAAAAGTTAACTTATATAACCCCATGTAAAAATTTCTTTACTAAAAGATATATGTTTCTGTCATTTTTGCCTTTAAGTTAATTAAAATAAAGTGTCATTATCACTCCCAAGTGGCTCCATGGGGTCCCAAAATCGTCCCAAGGATTCTCCTGATCAGAAATGTATCAAAAATAAGATTAGGACACATTTTAGGGTAATTTAATATTATTATTATAATATTTTTTTATAGTTATTTACCGAATTTACTATTTAACCATGGTAAATAAAATATTTACCGAAGTAAATATTCATAATGTCTAAAAAAAAGTTACCTATTTACACCATTTGAACCTCCTGATTCCAAATATGGAATCCAATTTTCCAATTTCAAAACATAGAAGTGGCATAAATTAATTTAAAATTAATTCTTGCTATCAAAACAAAAGGCGTGTTTTTATGAAATAATAACTATCAAAAGATTAACACTTGTTTATGTCCAATTTCAAAATGAAATTACTTCTAATAACCAAAATTGGATTAAATGGTAAAAACATAATCTAATTCCAATTTAAAACCATTTAATAATATAATCTATCTATATAAATAAATTATATTAAAAGGTAGTTTTGTATTAAAATACAGTATTTTTAACTATTCATTAAAAATGAACATTATTAAAAAAATACCATAATTTCATCCAAAGTAAATTTTTATGTCCTGGTTCTAAAGAATAATATTATTTTGTCAAATATAACATATAAAAGTGAAAAAAACTAGATTTAAAAATAGTTCGCCATCAAAAGGTGGTAAAATGACCTTTTAAAGAACAGTAGAGTATTTCATGCGTAAAATCATATTCTTTCTTATTTTAAGACTCTAAAATTTATTGGATAAATGTAAAGACATTTAAAAAACATATATAATAATATATTAGTAGTTATTTTCATTCTCGCCAATACAACGGCTATGTGTTAACTACCATTTTAAATAATAATAATATTATATTATTTTTCGGTATAGCTCAAAGTTGTGTGCAACATAAGATTTCAAAGAAACTCGTTGCCGCGTGTTGAGTACGCTATAGAACAAGGTGTACTATTTAAAGTAAAATTAATATTTAACTCACAAATATTAATAAATATGAAAATGTCCTATTCTTTGTTTACCTGGGTTGTTACATCCTTCCCCACTTTTGTGAATTGCGTCCTCACACTTTTAAAATTGGGCTCAGAAACATCATTGAAAGTCCCACATCGGAAAAAAGATTCAATAAAACTATCACTTCAGAATAATGATAAGTACAATGGTCACCCGAGACAAAAGATACTAGGATTCCAAGAAAAAATGGATATGGAGGAGAAAAAAAACCATCAAGTTCTGATGGAGAGTGATAGAAAACGTGATTAGGGGAAATTTAACCACTATAAAATCACAAACTTGTGATGGGTTAAATAGTCTTTGTTTCACCATTAAGAAAAGTTAACAGACAACGTTTTTGTTTTAAGTTACTTTTCATAAAGTTGAGGAATTTATTTATGAGCTTAACTAAAAACATAAGGAAACATAGTTACTTGTCATGTAGACTTTCATCCTTCACTAAATTTCAACCAGAAACTCATATATTCTCCAAACAATGAGTATTAAAACTGACTTGGTCACATTAAAAGTGCTAGAATAAATTTATAGGGTATCACATAATCCACAAAAGATGAATTATATATTTCCCCTGTCTTTAGACATTTATCAAAAGCAAAATGGTTAGTAAGAGATTAGATAATCCCCAAAAAGGATAATCCTTTATAAAAAGAAAAACTATTCTTAATCTCTAAAATTCAAATAATAATACCCACGGTTCAATAAAGACCATTCAATGCACAATTGTCATTAAAATTCTTCAAAATAATCCAATTTAAGTTTGAAACCCAAAATTCAGAAGAATTTGATTACATAGTCTTCCACGATAAATCTTAACATTTATCTCCAAATAACATAGACTACTCTTAAAGTATCATACTAAAGTGTAATTAACATAATCACATATTCTATATCATAGGTTAATCATTTCTAGAAATAACCCAAATGACAATTTTTCCACAATAAATACATATATTTTTCCAAAATAAAAATTTCAACCATTACACCACAAATGAGATCTCGTAGTATTCTATTTTCCTTAATCATATAATGTTCCCCAAAAGAGAGAACATATTGCAAAATAACCTTTATCACTTAATAACTATATCATTTTCCTATATTATGGATATCCATTTGATAAAACATAAGTTTCAAAAATCAACTTATTCTTGATCCATAAAATAATTTAACTAAAAAGAATGAGTCATACTAACCAGGGACTTCATGTAGGCCAGTGGTAGGCAATTTACCCTTGTCTTCCTTTGGTTGTGGGTTCTATTCCCATGGCCTTGCCGGACATGACGATTTGTAACCATTCTTACGGGTTGTCATTTTTATAAAACTCAAAAATAATCCTAACATATTTTAGCCTCAAAGGTTTTCTTATACCTTTCATTTTAATCCCAACACATTAAAACCATAACATATTAATTTATGAAGCCTTATATATGTTGTCCTTTTTTCTTATTTCACCTTCGTATGATAAAATAAAACTATTCCTAATAGAAATAACAACATACCTTCATCATGGTGTTCATATAGTCTCATAGTCATCTTGTTCACCTAGATAGAAGGTCCATGCATTGCAACAATGATTTAGAGATCCATAAAAATCATTTTATTCCTTCATCCAAATACACCTTGTACAACTTGGGTCATATGGGTGTTCACAGAAAAATATTTTTGGAAAATAATCATGTATGACATATAAGTTTAAAACATCTAATAAAACATGATTTTTTTAAAATAGTCAGACCGATTTTGAGTGGAAACTTTTAATAAATGGTCCTTTTAAAATACCATAAGTATTTACTGAGAGACTATATTGTAAAAGAAAATATAAATAGGTTGTGTAAGGGTCTCATTCTTCAACACCTTTTTCAAAATCATAATATTCTTCAAAATCTCATGATAAGAAAAACTATTTGAATATTCCTTGATAATATTTACCTTTCTAGAAAATATGTGAATATTGTCAAAATAGGATTTGATTAAATACAACCCATGATCCATGATGATATCAATGTATAGTGGAGGTGTTTGATATCTCAAACAATTTCTTGCAAGTGAGTTTTATGTTAGAAAAAGTTTCACAATCATCCAAACACATCTTTGCAATAATTATTGCAAGCATGTCATCAGGAAGATATAGGAATGTCATTTGAGACCCTCCTCCTTCCATTTGTAATTGACTTTACTTGATCTAAAAAATTTATAAAACAAGGATTTAACTAAAAAAATAGAAATATGGACTAACCATGTGTTTAACAAAAACTCATTATCCCTAAAGTTGTCTAAACTGACCTCTGATACCAACTATAAGGATCCAGCCTTATAACATTACATATTCTTGAATTAAATGAATAATTCAAATTGAGGATCTTTTTAGGTTTAGATTTTTAAAGAATTAGGTCATAACTATTACATTACATCTCAAAAATTACAAAGTAGACACTTCTACTCATTTTCCATTTTTTCATAAAATAAAAACTCTTAAAAAAAGAGTCATGTCTAGTTCCATGTTTTAGACAGCATGACTTTACCTTGATCCCATCCTTGACCCTATTCCACTTTATGTCCTGTGAAAAACATTTCAAAAACATGTGATATGCATAAAAAGCTCATTAAGGATTACACAAAGAAAGAAAACTGTTAGTTTATTAAAATAACAAGTAAACTATTAATACCTTATCATAAGTAATAATTTTCACCTTTATGAAGTAGTAAATACTCCTTACTAAAATAAAAGATCATTGCTTACCCTTTTATAACCAAAAGATTACAATAAAACCCATAGAAAGAACACATAACATATATAGGTAACTTGGGACATAAATATACTTAAATTTAATAATCATACGGTCGACTTCCACACATATCACTAAATGGAATAGCCATACGGCCTACTTCCAAACCCAATGCATTTGAGGTTATAACGTAACCACTCATCCTGGTTTATCGTGGCACCACTCGTCATTTGGTTTATCACGTAACCACCTATCAAAATTTCCAAGTACCATTATAAATCATTACACATAAAACAAGAATGAAGGAAAGATAACATTTCCATATTGCAATTACAATATATAATTTTAAGATATTGACGTAATAAATGCTTTATCAAAATGATTTAAAACATTTAATAAAGACATTTTGAATCAAAGTGTCCCATACCACTTTGAAACTTTTAAAGTTATTAACATCTTAGATCATTAATGTCCATATAAATAAATACTTAAAACCATTTTTAAAACATGGACATTATTTAGAAATATCTAGAAGAATAAATCTTTGAAACATTTAAAACGATATTTTAGTTAAAGAGTTAAAAACCAAATGAGAGATGCTTGAATACAAATAATTGTGGATTAACATTAATAAAATGCTTATAATATCTTGAGAATAAGTATATTCATGATATAATATGTCAAAGGGTAGTATATACACCATATAAAAGTGAATTGGTGTATAACAACAAATAAGTCTCAATGGAATGTAAATTGAGACAAAGTCCCTTGCAATGATTATATCCTTAGATTAAGGACAAATAAATGACATAATTATGTGTGAAAAATATAAATACACTCAAGATATTAAGTGTAAGTAAATTATAGGACATTCACACATGTTCTTTTAAAAACAAAACCAATGACTTGGATATTTAACTCAAGGAATGGAAATTGAGTTAAGATTACCCTTATCAAGTTCATATCAATGACTTGAGAAATTATCAATGGAGTGATTATGTGTATCAAAAGTATATACACATACAGAGGAGTGTAAATTAATAAATAAATAGTGATTCCACACATAATCGTATCATGACATAATCAAGAAGTATAATATTAACCCAAAGAATGGAAATTTGGGTTAAGAAATTCCCTTATGAAAATTCAGCTGCCTAACGGTGTGAATTAAAAATTCATAAAATGATTTGATTAGAGAAAATGGGTCTCTCATAACATGGATATAAAATTTAAAGAAATAAGGATATAAAATAACAAATCTCAACATTTGAAATTTTAAATTTAAAGACATAGCATAAAAGAAGTCTTTGACTAAAAAAGTACGGTGAAAGGTTCCCTTACGAATTTGGTATCTTATGAAACATTAACCACATGAAATAAGGATCATACAATGAAGATTTAAATACCCATAAATTAAATTATATTATACAAATAATACAATCATGGGCATTACATACACCACAGAAAAGAAAATAGTGGCAAATATAGCATGAATCTCACGGGAATAAAAAGTGAGATGAAAACCCCTTACCACGTTGTAATCAATCGAGTCATATGAAAAAAAGTTAATAACCACCAAATTAATCACATAATACTATGAATATAAATATAATCATGATAATATATAAAATGGCAGTAAACAATATACCACATGAAATAAATAAGTGGCGAACAATGGAAATATCACAGAATTAAAAATGAGATAAGAAACCCCTTACCTCGTGTCTGACTTGACCTGTTTGTTCATTTATTTCATGAATAATAATCTAAAGTTAATTTATAGTTTCATAAGAACCTTTTTAATGTTTTTTTATTCCTTTTATATCACTTAGTACCATGTTATAAACATTATTTAATTGTTTATGTTAATAATTGTCGTTTTGTCGATATTTGGTACTAGAGTCAAAAATGATCTTCTTATAATTACAAGTTGTTCATGTGGTCAAAATTCCATTATCTCCAGAATGATATTCCTTATTTATATATCATATATATCATATATATCCAGTATATATATGTATTTATAATAGTACATATCATTTGGAGGTAAGAAACGAAATGCCCCGTTCATGGAGACAGTAAGTCGTACGTACGCATGAACACTACTTTCATTTATATTTCATATTTAATGGAATTAAAACATAATGATACGTAGGTATATTATAATTCCAGTCTAATATCATATATAATTTCAGTATCTCTATCCTTTATATGTTCCACGTATGGCATGAACGATTCATATCACCTTGAGGGGGTGGTAGTATGCACTTCCTCAAATGAAATTATTGTATTTACCCATTATGGAAACCATAAAGGTATGATATAAAGGAAAAATACAGAAGTATAGAGACAATATAAATATAATATATATCACATATAATTATAGTTCCATCTTAATTTTGACCATAATAGGTGGTAAGATAAGACTCAAGAATCATCGTTTCGTGAGGCAGTAGTTCGTTGTCCACAGAAACAGTATGTTCATTTACCCATTAGACGGATCTGTGTTGAAGTTTAGTTTGAATACTTCTCATAAAAACAACCTAGTATATTTATGATACTTTTTTGTTATAAAATAAATGAATAAAAAGATTTTAGTGGGTTGGAGAAGTAAAACAAAAGAAAAGAACTTAATAGAAGATGTTACCTTTAAATTGGGTAATTCCCTTTGGTTTGAACCAAAAGGTTTACTTGAATTGATTTCTGCCTAGGGGAAGGCTTCTAGAAGGAATAGAGGTATGTAGGGATCTTAATTGGGAAGAGGTTTTATGAGACAAGGGGCTTTAGAAGTGTGAGTAATGGTTTAGATGTGGTGTCCTTTTATAGTGGGGAGGAGGGGCTCTTTATGAAAATTTGAAACTATTATTTTATTATACAATGATTTTCAGATTCTAAAGGTCTATAACTCATTAAATTCGAATATAAAATCACTCTTGTTCGAAATAAAATCATCCAATAAGAATTGTATAGGTTTTGGATAGTTTTTAAATTTTATAATCTCATTTATTTAAATCATTCATTAATGAGGTAAACACTGCATCATTATTGTGTCATAAATAATTTTATTTATTTGATGTATATAAATTATAAATAAAATACCATTATGAAGTAAATCAATATATATACTAATCTTAGGTTTTTTCACCTACCACGTGTCCCTCTCACATTCATCCACGTCCATTTTTCATACGTGTCACCACTCCAAGGGTCCACGGCTCTTCCATATTCTCCCTCCCAGCCCCGCTCCCGCTCCCGCTCCTTCTCCCGCATGTGTTTCAGGTCACACGACCTATGGTTCCTAAATACCAACACCTCCTTTGAGATCCATCTCACGGTTATGCTGCATTCTGTCCTCCACCTTCTCTGATGTTCTCCTTATCCCGGTTTCACCTCATCTCTATGTCGTCTTCCTTATCCTGCTTAGTCTCGGATTTCTTCTCATCATGACCTAGGGTTTCCACAAATCCCCAATGTCGTCGTCCCCCTCCTTCGGCATCCCAATCTAGGGTTTAGAGCATCGCGGTTCAGACAGTGACTGAATTCGATTGCAGCAATGAGTTATAAGATCTGGTTCTTCATCAGCTTCGCACAACGTTCTCTTATTCATCGGCTTCCCTATGCAACGGAGTTGTGGCTGTGTTCTTAAAGAAACTATATCCAGACATCTTCCTTCTTCGTTCGTGGTGGAAAGATGTGCTCTTTTTAGGATACAGTGGCAGTTTTTTTCTTCAGGCGACGACGATCTGCGAAGACATCCTTCGGCTCCTCCGCGACGGCAGGGTTTCTCTCTTAGTTTCAGAAAGAAAATGCAGATCTGATGAGAATCGCATCTGATGCTGGTCAAATCAGAAAGCTAGTTTCTCTGGGGGCTTTTGATGGGAGACAGTGATGTGGAACTATCGAACTTTAGATTCCGCATCGGCATGGTTTTGTTCATGGTGTTGGAAGGAAGATGCAGATCTGACGAGAAGCGTGACCGGGGCAGTTCGATTGGTAAGCCAAGTTTGTTTATGGATTCCTTATTTCTGTTCGAGTTGTGTTGTTCCTACTAGAATGACTGTCAGTTTGATTCTTGGAGGAGTGGAACGTTGGATCCCAATATTGTTTTAATGGTTGCGTGATATGTTCAAAAAAAGGTTTCATTTCTTTCAATCTACACTCCATCTGTCTCCTTTCCAGCTCTCTCCATCAACACCTCCCTCTAATTCCATTCATGCTCGCCGCCATGGCCACCATATAGTTTCATGTCTACTTCTACCACCATTTTCCTATCCCTTTAATTTAACTTCCAGCCGTCAACACCTCCAACGATTCATTAATCCTCTTCTATGGTCGAAGCTCACCAGATACCTATACCTTCAATCAATCATCCCATCCATCCACTATCTGAACCAGCACTGCAAACGGCTTCTGAATTTCTTCCACTCCTCCACTATTTCACGCAATTATATGACTTCCTATTTCTCGGTCTACCCCTTCATCTTCTCGCTTCCTTCGCCTCCGCCACCACCTACAGTTGCTTCACCTCTACCTGCTTTGCCTATGCCTCCCCAAATCCACTTAATCCGCCTCTTCCTCTATCATAGTCTTCACGTTTTCAGGTGTTCGATTGAAGACGATGGGGCCTCGATTCATCCATTCACACAGTATGTTTTTTTTTCAATTATTCACTCCAGTGTTCCTTCTATCACCAAAATCATTACGTTTTTATGAAATTATCGATTGCTTTTAGTTTTTTTCTAGAATGTTATTTCACTAACCTTTATTGAACTTCATAGTTATTTATACTAGGTTAATTTGTGGATGAGGTCTCACTACTATACATAGAGGTACATTCTTGAATTTCGTAGTTTTTCAGATTAGAATTCATTCAATGTTTTATTCTTCCCTCTATCAATTTATCCATATATTTTTTGATTCATAGCTGACGAAATGGTTGTCATTCACATTATGGTATGTTCTCCTCATTCCATTTAGGTACTGTTTAATTAACCTAATTGAGAAGTAATGAATTGGCTTTTGTTGTTGCACCATTTTGTAATTTTATTTAAGTTGTTTGAGTGTTTTATTCGACACTATGTCAATTTATCCATCTAATTTTTGATTCATATATGTTCAAATGGTGGTCATTCGCATTATGTTATGTTCTCCTCATGCCATTTAGGTACATTTTAATTAACCTATTAGAGAAGTAATGAAATGGTTATTGTTGCATCATTTTGTAATTTTATTGAAGTTGTTTCTGGGATCTATTTGTTAATATTTATTTAATATACAAATTCAAATTCTACTTCTCTGTTAATTTATTTTTCGAATTTCTAAACTGGAATATATTGTTTTATATTTGTTATAAAACCATTTATATTTTATTTTATATTTAATATTATATTTCACTTTATATTTGTTCATGTTGTACTGAAATTTCTGTTTACATTCCTGTTTTTATAGCTGTTTCAATATAACTTCATGTTGGAGTCTATATTGAAGTTTATATTGCATTATCATTTATTGAGATTGAATTTCCCTTTTAGATTTTATTATAATGCATGCTATTTCTTTATACAGAAAAAAAATTTCTTCTATAAGCATGCACTATCATGCATGCTCATATGTGAGTTTGGCTGATACTCTAGATTTCTGTATTTACAGTGATTCATATTTTTTTTCCATTTATGCAGTTGCTTCCATTGGTTTTATTTGAACTTAAAGCAACCAACTCAATGTATTATATACCATGGTTTGGTTATTTACTTGAATCTTGTGTTTTCTTATAGTTTATATTAACTTATAGAAATTATTTACTTCAATGTTTTTCACCGAAGTTTTTTTAACAGCATTATTATGATGAATACTTTTATGTGGCTCTTGAGGCTTTTTTATGCAGTGTATCATTTGATGGTCATCTTATGGCACATGGAAAACATGAATAAAGGTTTTTCTTTCAATACTGCTCCATTTTAATAACACACATTCTATTTTCATTAAGTTTAAAATGGAATGTTACAAAATAATTTTCCACTATTATCTATACTAATATTGTTGTTTGCTAACACACTCTAATGAAATGATAATATCATAAAATCATTAATCATAATGGGAAATTTATATACATTAAAGAAATAATCCATGTTTTGATATGTAATGATAGTTTCTTGTAACAAAGTTGTCCCATATTATGAATTGTTCTATTTTTCTCCAGTTGAACAAATTTTCATTTCAAGGAATTGTCACTATTTTTTTGGTTTTGCAGTGAAACACATTTCTCTACAAGTAAACAGATTTACCAGTACTGGAATATTTACGTTTATAGTTGATTTCTGTTGAAATGAAGTGAGTATAGCTCTAAAATTTAACAGATTTACCAATTAAGTGATTTTACAATTGATGTCGACTCATGTACGGGTCATTTTGGTTTTCCAGGTAAACATATTTTCTAGTTAAACATATTTACATTTCTAAGAAATGTCACGTTTTTTTGTTTCTCATTAAAACTAATTTTTTCATTAGTGAGAAGATTATCTAGTAATGGAATATTTATGTTTGCAGTTGAAGTCTGTTGAAATGAAGTGAGTAAATCTGTATAGGTGAACAGATTTACCATTATACTGAATTTCCAATTTATGTTGACAGATGTTAGGGTCAATTTTGTTTTCCAGTTTAACAGATTTACCAGTTTAATTGATTTATCATTAATGGTTTAATTTTGTTTCCATTCAGATGATCCTGGAAATACCCCGAAAGGATCTGGGAGACCCTTACATAGATGGGGATTACCAGTTATGTGATCCAAGTTACCCTCAGGTGAGAAGTGATATCTTTCACTTAGGTTTGGATTGACCTTTATGCAACTCAAGATGACCTTTACATGGCACAAAAATGAACCTTACATGAGTCTTACTACCCTTAAATGAATCAAGATTATCATTTATACAGCAGATGAAAACCAACCTTACTCTTACATTAACATATAATACCCATCATTGAGTTTCATTACCATCACATTAATCATAATTTAGATTTCATTAATGGATTAAAATCGAGGTTACCCTTTTTCTATCATAGAAGAGATTTACGTAAGGAAGAGTTAACTCTCTAAAATACTAGATTTCTCTTACCTACATGAATTGTGTTCTATATAAGTCAAAATAAAATGACAAATACATAAACTTACACAACCATAATATGTGTCATTAACTCACACTATTCTGATTGTCTCTACTATTAAGTTGTTTTGTTGCGGGTATCCTGTTCTTTTTTCATAATAATATATTTCATTTACTCACATTCATTTTTAATTACATATTGCAGGGATCAAAATAGTTGTCTACAGGTTGGCTGCTGATATGTTGACTCCAGTGCATAATACATGTGCTGGGAATTTCCTTTTTAGTGCTGGGTGTTGTGTAATTTTGATGGTTTCATCATCCAAGGTCTATAATGATGCCCCACCTCCACTAGATTAGTTGGCTACTTCATCAACTGCGGGGTCCAACTCTGAGCAGTGGTACGTGCTAAGTTCTCAATGATTTCAGAAATTTTCAGCTATGTTGTGGAATTATTACTTCCTCACAGTTTGAAAAACTACACACACATATGAATTGATTTTAAAGATTAGTGAAAAAATACACATATTGTTGTAACCTATATCACCTATTAACGTAAGCTTACTAAATATACTTTTCAGATCAAACTTTGTGGACTATACTGGGTTTATTTTTACATTTATATTTTGGATTCTGCATTTTTAGTAGGTTTCTCATAGCACATGTCCTTTTTATTTAAGACTCATCTTTTTCATGGTATTTTCACCATATACATATTCTGAGTATTGTTTTATTTGCCTTTAGTAATATTATTCAGTGTGCAAAGTGGTGTTTATGCCTTGTTTTGTGAAAAGTGGTGTTGTTTTGTCATAAAAGTGCACACCATGTGTTTTCTTAGATGTTCTGTTTTCATTCGCACCTAGTTTGTGAGGTTTAGAACCTGTTTTATGGTATTTTGAACATGTTTTAGTAGCTCGAATAAAATTTTGGCATGAATTTTTTTTTATTCCTTGTCAAGTTCTTAAAATTGATTGTTTTGTTTAAAAGTGCATGTCATGTGTTCCGTAAATTGCCCGGTTGGCTTTTATGTGTTAAGTGTGATTTAAAAATTATTTTTTTGGATTTATAAACGCTTTTGAAGCATTAAAAATGGTATTTTTTGGTCTTTTATGGCTTTACAATGTGGATTTGGTTTTATAAAAAAATGGGTTTTGGTTTATAGCATGTTTTGGCCCAAGTTGCCGTAAAATGGCCCGTTTCACATCCTAATGAAAATGGTTGTGATTTGAATATGTAACTTGAGTGTTTTAAGGGATTTATGAAAGTCTATTGTTGTTGTAAATGGTGTGTAGACACCTCCTTAATAAAAGTTAAATGCATACCTTTTTCAAATGTTAGTTTTGAGAAAAGATTAAAGGCATGTTTGAAATTTTT
This sequence comes from Viscum album, assembly GCA_963277665.1. NCBI lineage: Eukaryota > Viridiplantae > Streptophyta > Magnoliopsida > Santalales > Viscaceae > Viscum > Viscum album. The sequence continues at coordinate 131,371,799 of OY728167.1, read as the reverse complement.
CTTGTAAAAATGGTTTCTATGTGTATTTCATGTTCTATATTTTGGAGCCATTTTATGTTCCATGAAATTGATTAATTAAATGGTGTTGGGGCTTCCAAATTTGGGTTGATATGGTATTTATGGGGTTTTTTCCTTAAAAGAGAATTTTTGAATGGATTTTATGTGCACGGCCTCGTTATACTTATTGAAATTTTTTTATCAAAATTTAGGTTGTTTGTTGAACCGTGAAAGAAATGTGAGACATGTGTGTGGGATGGTTGTTGTTTGTATGATTTTTAAATAGAATTTTTATGAGCAAATGGTATTTTATAGATGTGTAACTTGTTAGAGCACAAAAAGGGAAAACCGAAGTGTCTAGGTGGGCGGACATGTACTAGTATGCTAGTGATCTAGAGGGGTTTTGTCCCTATTTCACGTAGCACGTTTGACGATGACCGCAGTAACTAAACTATGATGATGATGATGATGATGATGGGGGCCACTGTGTTATGGATGATTCTCATAGTAGTGTCTTGTGTGAATGAGAATTAATATTTTTTATGTTTACTTTTACATCGAGATACGAGGTACCTAGGGCACACAACGAACTAGAGCCTAGGGATGTTTCTGTGACTTGTGCTCATTGGCTATTTTGTACTCACCGTCAGCATACCATGTGTTTTGTTGGTAAATTCAGTAGCGTGTGTATTTTATTTAAAATTTTACATTCTTTAAAGTATCCCACTTGAAAACTATTTTCATTTTGAAGTTGCACCTCTTTGAAAAATTGTTACTAGAATTCTTGTTTATAAAACTATTTTCATATCGGTTGGTTGTATTGTTTAGTTGTAATTTCAGTTTCTTGTATAAATAATGTTCAGTTAAATTTTATATAAATGTGTGTTGGGATGTCCATTCTTTCTGTTGTTTTCCTTATTGTTTATATTTGGGAGAAATCGTTCTCTTGTCATTGTAACTGATGCCATCGGCGCTTGTCTCCATCCCGGGAGGATCGGGAACGCCTCTCGGGACTTGTCGCGGAGCGGCCTGGGTGACCGGTTCATGGTTGACTGGGACTGGTTTGTGACACATTAATTACAACAAAATGAGGGTCACTCTATCCTCTTGCTTCTTAGCGAGATAAAGTCTCCCTTCGAGCATTCGATCCACAAACAGCTTCACAAATCTAAGGAACGAGATAGATAAGATAATCATGACTTTTGAAGAATTGTCATATATCTGAGATGGCACCTATAATTCTATGATCGGTGTCTGCACATATTCTTGACGAGTGTGTGGATGATCTAGAGGGGTTCAACTTTGAATCATTTGAGCAACGATTTTTTGTGACGAGATACAGTTGTGGATGCATGGAATCGAATGAGATAACCATTTGTGTATAATTTTTCTGCCTTGATTTTTCATGTGCGATCCTCAGACCTCTACCGTGACTCGTATCGATGGAGGTGATGAGGTTTTTTCACCATGCCGATGAGAAAATTTGAATCCCCAATCCACCAGCCTCTGCTACGTGCCTCAGTACCCGAAATTGTTATTATTGGGATCCCATGAATTTTATTATTGAAGGAAAAAAAACCATTTTTCATAAATTAAGTAGAGAGATCTAATTCGGTCCCAATGAAACTGACTGTTCATTGATCCAATCTCAGATGGCCACCTCAAGGCCATCAGAAAAATTAATAATGATCATTTGTGTTTTGATTTTGGGTATTAAAATTTGAAACATATATTTTTTATGTGTTTTATTTTATTGGTTTCCAGCAAAGTTTAAACCCCATTTCCGATGATCAAATATGATCCTGTATTAGTTGAAATAGCAATCTCTGGCTGGTGGAGTTTATACTAAAAAACAATTCCATCAAAAGCCTGTTTTTAGGATTAAAAGAAGGGTATAAACACCAAATGGGGGTGGCAGGTGGGCATGCGGAAAACTCCATAAAAAGTAAAAAACGATTAAGAAAGGCTAATTTTTTAATATGGGTTTTAGGAAAATAAAAATTTGGGAAAAGGGGTTAGGGTTCCGATATTTTTAAAATAGGGTCCGGGATGCGTGAACACCATTCACACATCCTTCCGCGGCGAAGGATGCGTGAACTCCATTCACGCATCCTCCCGAGAGGAGGGATGCGTGAACGAGGTTCACGCATCTCACAGAGAACTCAAATCCTCCTCAAAATGTATTACTATTAATTATAAACTAATACACTTAATGTAAAAATTAATAAATATTAATAAATATCAATTAAATAATAGAAAATATTGAAATAATGTTAATAATTATTAATAAATATTCATGAATAATATATATTTATTAAATAATTATTAATAGAATGACCTGAGTATTCTCTAACATATATTGAGAAATATATAATCTTAGCATCTTTCACTCACTCAAATTATCTCAAAATTTTGTAGTTAAACATCTATTTCTAAAAAGATCCTCATATGGTTCCATTTGTATTCTAAAGTGGAAACTTAATTTTTATACTTTTTAATAATCCTTTTTCATTGTTTTTCTGATTAAATATTGGTATATTTGTGAACAAATGAGTTACATGAAAAACATATAGTGATTGTTATGAGTGAACCATGATCACATCATCACCATGCTAAGTTCTCTGAGTTTCATTTCTAGATCCAAGAGTAATATTTTTTAAGGCATGTGATCTCTAAAAAATATCATTTTATCTAAATAAGGTGGAAGAAGTGATGTCATGGACATGACCTAAGTTTTGAGACGCATACTCAATAATCTCACTCTTTAGATTGCGTACCAGTAGAAATTGTTTCCTTTTATAAAGTCTGAATATGTATCTTCTCAAAATTTTCCAAATGAAATTATAATTCATATTGTAGATTTCAATGTTTTCCATAAACAACCATACATGTGAAATCATGCTCAGAGTGTATCAATTATTAACCAAGGGTAGATAATCAATATTATCAATGAAATGCTAAATCATGCACATACTTCACAAAATATATTAAAAAGTTCAAGTGAAAAGATAAATCTCCCCTTTTCATACCATATTTCCATCAATCAAGCTCTCCCCCTTAATTAAAATGAGAAATATAATTAAGAACAATGGATAAAGTGTGATTGGAATACCTCAAGTTTCAACTTCTTGAGATGATATGAATTTCAAGATTTATCATGAAATAATCTTTGGATTTTAGCTCAAACTTATTCTTGGGAATAGTTTCTTTCACAGTTTTCTTGACTTCATTGTTTTTCATATTCCCAATGGATGATTTTCCAACTATTGTTCCATTCTTCTACACTTGTTGTGGCCTTTTATTCTTATCAACATATGCATTCTGCATGGTTGGACTAAACCAGCACTCATCATAACTATGACCACTTCAATTCGAAATAATTAATATAATTAATATTTATCATTTAATTTAATCATATTATTTATTATACATATATATATACATTGGTAAATAATTTGATAACAGTAAGACACTTATTAAAAATATAATAAAAGTCTAGATAACAGTAATACACATACAAAATGTATCATTAATCAAATTTCAACCTAATCTACGCCTCCGGCGTGGATGCTCCTCTGTCCCGCAGTCAGGCGTATACTGGATGCGTCCACCCCGTGTCTGTCTACGTCTGTGCTCTGGCGTACGCTGCACATCCTCATCGATAGCCACCTCCACATCCTCCTGTGTGACAGACGGTGGATGTACAGTCTCACCGCCTATACCCTGGCATGCATCTAAGGATAGTGGAAGCTGGCTGGAATTCTCAGCAATATAGGAATTAGATGGCTGCTATGCTGCGGATGACTACAATAAAACATCGAACTCAATTCAGTCAGCATCTGTAAGTACCTGTGGTTGTGCCTGAGAAGCTGGAGGAGCATCTGACTGATCATGTTGAACACCCTCCTCCAGTGGAACAATATCATGTGGCTGAGCAAGCTGAGCAGCCTCCTCCTGTGGAACAACAGCATCCATAACAGGGTCGTCACCCCCAGGTACATCTATGTGAGGCTCAGCAGGCTCTGCGGCCTCCGCAGTAGTCTCCACGGCCTCCGCAGCAGGTGGTGGATCAAAGAAAATGCCATGATAAATCTTGTCCATCGACCGTGACATCTGTCGTACAAGGCTGTGAAAATATGCTGGGTCAAAGGCAGATCTCTCCACTGGATCAGACATATGAAGTAGATGACAAATACAAGCATCCTACGAAAACAAATTCTATTGTTAACTAATTTGAATAAAAAAATATGTTGAAAAGTGAATGGAAGAATGCATACCAAGTCATGGAATCCTCGTCCGGGCCGTGTCAGAAATCTGACTGGAGACCTGATGTACCAGCCTGCATAATCCATCTGATCCATCAAATGAAAACATATTGTCCCTGCCCCTCGCAACTGGGACTCCCGTTGTCTGTCCCATAATGCAATATATCTGGCATGGTAGCTCCTCCAATCAAAATCTCTCTTCCCTGACATCTTCAGGGAATGCAATGAATCCAACTGACTGGGCGGGTCAGGAACTGGCTGAAGGAATCCAAACTACCTCATAACCATATCCGTCTGATGCCACTCGACTATATGAAAATGAATCAGTGGAACCATGCAGGAGCTGATATCAAGCATCACTGTACAGTATGGGGGCAGACTCTAAAGGATATCATCTGTATATGGCATCCATGTAATCTGAAAGAAAAAATGAATAATCAATTAATAAATGAATAGATGTACAGTAAAGAGTAAATATTTAACAATATAAATAATAATCACTTACCTCGTCTGGTCGAATGTTGTCTAACATAAGTCTGTAGGCGTGAACATCATGTCTGGGAGAATCTGAATGTCGATTCGCCTGACTCCAACTGTAGATAACAATTTTTTTTAAATTTCATAAAAGAATTTTATACAAGTAAGTTAGATATTAGAAGGAATTAATAACATATCGACGTCCACGTAGAGCCTCTGCTACAATATCTACGGGTAATGGCGCACGGGCATGTGGAGCTAAACGAGGTATGTGCTCTCATACCCACATCTGTAGAAGAACCATGCATCCTGTGATCTGTATCTTATCGATGCGACATGCGCTGCATAGGGCTCTGTATGTATATGCTAGGCAGGCAGACCCCCAACTATATCGGCCTGCCTGGTCCAAATCCTCCAAAAAAGATAGATACATCAGGTGCACAAAAGTAGTAGAGTGGTCAACAAAAAGCGTGCCACCGATCAGCCTCAAAATATATGCGCGTGCAAATCGTAGCACGGTGACATCATCAGCATCATCTGGTAAATGTTTGAAGTGCTGGTCTAACCAAGGCATCCGCAATCTACCATTGACGATGGTCATGCCATCATCCTGGACCTCTATGCCCAGAAGTCTATGAACAAGCTCAGGCAAATCTGATGGAACTCGGCCTGTCAAAGTATGTCCGTCGATAGGGAGGCCCAACATAATGGCCACATCCTGCAACGTAATAGTCATCTCCCCCTCACTGAAATAGAAAGTATGCGACTCTGGTCTCCATCTCTCTACAAGTGCGGCAATGAGCTGATGATCAAGAAATGTGAAGTCGCACATCGCTACTCCATAAAATCCAGCTTGAAGAAGATGTGGGACGATAGCGGGAGGTGGTGCAGTATGATGGAAATGGTGAGATCTATGTACACTCAAGGGAGCCACAGGACGTCCCTCTAAAAGAAGTCATGATACATGAGTAGCCTGAGATGTAAGCAATGGAAAACCGGCCATCTGCACGCATGATATCGTCGTTACTTATTAATAGTGGAAGCATGATATATTCATTTTCATTTGGTGTCACAATCAACATTAGCCTAGTCTCACAATCAACATTAGTTAATGATGCTTAGACACTCAGATTCCATTACTAAAACTAGACATCTTATAAGAAAACCAGAATTTAAAAGTGAAAAATTAATTATTTCTTATTTTTTGTGAAATTACGTTTGTTAATTTATCCATTATCCATTAAATAACCATTAACATTATTCCACATTAAAAATTAACAGGAAAAAATAAATCCATAGGGAAACTAGGCCCTCAAAACAAGTCTTTCAACCTTCTCATGAAAATGATCATTGATGACTCCAAAACAAGGCACTTGAACTCCTCCAGAAAAAGTACAAATCGCGCTCTAGAAAATTATATTTATCACAAAAATGGAGCAGGTACACAGACTCAATCATGGATGATGAGATGTGGAACTCTGTCCTTCCACTTGGGGACATCTCCTACGAGTATGTCCTTCTGCATGACAGATACTGCATCGTATTCTCTCTCCTCGTTGCCGAGGCCAATCCATCTCATTTTTTATGCGAGTTGACTTCGGTCTTCCTCGGGGCCGCAACCTGGAAGCATGAAGCCAATAATTTTAAAAATGGAATACATTTAAAAAATTATAAATGAAACCAAAACCAACTTATGAAAACCTGGAAATATCAGGGACGATGGTTGGTTGATCAGCAGGCAATGTGATAGAATGGAAGTCACCAACAGGCATCCAAGTAGCGCTATAACAGTTAACCAAAGTGCTCATGTGATACACCGGGTCAACATATGTCTCCCATGATATATTTACCAAAGCGCAAGATGTAATAACATGTACACATGGATATCTCAATGCCTGAAAGATGTCACAATCACAGTACCTGTTGTCCAACATCACGAAAAACACTCCACCATTAGTGCATGTACCCTAGTCGTAGCACTGTCTTACCCGAAAACTCCTCTTTTCTCTGTCAAAGGCTATAAAATTCCATCATGAAGACTCATTCCATATCTGGTCAATATCAGTTTGAAAATGCTGAGTAAAAAAGCATTCCATTTTCCATCCTCTGGTAGGCCTTTTGGGACCGGTCAACAAAGTAGTGAACACATCTAAAAAATGTCTCTTGCACTAACTCTGTGATTGGGAGTTTGTGCACACCCTTGAGGACCCCATTTACGCACTCCACTATATTAGTGGTCATATGTCCATATCTCATGCCACCATCGTATGCTAATGACCATTTTTCCTTTGAAATTTGTACCATATATTTATATACCTCCTCATTAACTGTTCAGATCTCTTCAAGTAGTCAATCAAACCTTTCTTGTTGGGGTTCATATGCTGAAAGCATAACATAATAATCTATTAAAATGGCTATTAAATTTTGTTAAAAAAAGCAAGTTTATAAAACCATACCCAATTTGAGGATCGCCTTCTTTATGGCCTCATCTCTAAACTTCTTGTGCACATTACTTGCAATATGTCTAATGCAATAACGGTGATAAGCATTCGACTCAGTCCAAGAAACCCCATCACTACTCACGACCTCTATAATCGCTCGATGACGATCAGATATCAGACACATGCCTTGTTTTTGCGTGACATGAACACGTACACATGCCAAGAACTAGCTCCAGCATTCAAAATTTTCTTTTTCAAAAACAGCAAAAGCAAGTGGAAGAGGAGCGCGATTACCATCTTGTGTGGCAGCAATGAGTAGAACACCTGTATACTTTCCATAAAGGAATGTGCCATCTACCTGAATAAATTGTTTACAATAGGGAAATGCAGCAATGCACGATCTGAATGCCCAAAAAATCTTATTGAACTTCACCTTTGACCGATCAACTCGATGATTTTGGGATACATACTCAACACTGTCCAATTGATAAACAATCTGATTATTGAGAGACAACAATTCCATAAGCTGTGGAAACATCGCATAAGACTCATCCCAATCACCATACACTTTTACAATGGCTTTCTATTTTGCATTCCAAGCTTTGTTGTATGATACCTTATAGTTATACAACGGTTGAATTCTTTCCTGAATAAGGGGAACAGGAACATCCTGACTTGTTCGTATCATCTCACAAATAACAGTAGATATAAACTCTGCATCAAGGAAGAGTGATCTTGTGCCAAGCTGGGATGCAGACAAGTGTATGGGCCTTCTAATTTGGTTATCTTCCAACATCCATAATATTTATCAAATAGTGCTCTTAATTGAAATTTACATTCTGACCCATATTTTTCACAACGAATGAGATATTTGGTCTTCTTTGACTCATAAACCACAAATGTGAAATGTCGCTCAATGTGGTATTGTTTTATCACATTTTTCATGACCTATTTACTTTCGAACTCCTGCCCAACATATATGGCATTATCATTTGATGCAGACCTATTCCCTATAATGCAGGGGAATTCAGAAGCTGGTGTAATGACATCCCAATCAAAATGTTGTTCACGAGTACATTCCTCCAACTAAGGAACTCAAAACTGAAGGCTGATTACCACTAACTGGGTGGATGTAGTGGATGTCTGTCTCTCAAAGGAACCTCAGAAGGTTCATTCCAACCACATCATCTCATGCTGACTCCCCTGATTCTTCTTCCTCAGATAAACTTTCATGCACTATATCAGCACAGAAAGGGATGTCATCTACATTTCCTTCCAAATTTTGATGATCTTCCTCATTACATTCTTCCACAAGAGTCATATGAGAAGGAGGCAATGAATAAGACTGCTGTGAAGGACCGACTTCTATAGAGGTCACAAAGCATGGTTCTGTAGTAATCGATTACCACATCAATATCAGATATGACAATAAATAGTTCCATCAAACCATTAATACATTGTTGCCTGAATAACTGAGAATCCTCCATCCAATCCTCATCATCGACTATAGGGTAGTCGTTGTGCCACAGACGCTCAGGATATTGAAGATGTCGGTATTTAATTGAAGTCATTGCTTGTCCTGCACTCGGTTTTAACCGACTATGAATCTTATTACGAACTGCATCCAATGTCATACAACCATGGAGATTTACCACATTGACAAGTGGCACACTGTAGCTAAAACCCTGCTCGGTACAAATTACCTCACCATTGCAATATATTTGAGTAGACATAATTACCTATAAAAAAATCATTTAAAAAACATTATACACTACATTAAAATTTTAAATTATTTATGTTGGTTATGAATAATTGATTATCTTCAGACTTTTTTATGTATTGATTTATCACTATTATGGTATAGTGATTGTGATTTTAGCACAAAATCAAATTTAATATAATGTTTCATAAAGTTTAATTACTTATGAATTTGATCTTGAGACTTACGATTAGTTTATCATTATCTGATAAACTAACCACAACCTATATGGGTAAACTCCTGTCTCTATTATCAAATATTACAGCAACCGCCAATCTCCTGTCAAACAGCAACGCCTCCTCTCGAACGAGTTCTCAAATGTCTCTTCGTCGACACCTCTTCGGGGATGCCTCTTCGTCGATACCTCTTCGGGGCGTCTGTCTTTTAATTACAAATTTACTCACATGCATGTGAGGGGGTATAGGGGTATGAAATACATAAATTATTTTAAGCGGACACGCAGGTCCTTACACTTACTGAGAGATGACTCGCAGGTCATCAATGCGGAAAACATGCAATTATTACAAATTGAATAACAACATACACAAAATAAAACATGTAATTTCAATTATGCATGGTCGGTCATCTCAAGATCAGTCATCACTCATACCGTGTTTTTTGGTATATTTATTATATTATCCATATTATATAAATTCTATATTAAATACTACACCTCTTTTACAAAAATTTAACTTCATGTGTATATCTATATATATATATATATATATAATTATTAATAACAATTAATAAATTTTATTATAACTGATCTAATTGAGATTTACATAATAAACACTTTTGTTATTTTAAATTTTATGAAATTGTAATGTTTTTTGGGCATTCTTCTACTTTTCAAAATATAAGTAAATATATTTTATACTTTATTGATTAAAAATATTATTACTAGTAAATAAAAGTAATTTAATTTACACTTACATCAAAACCATCCATTAAAATAAATTTCTCTAACATAAATTACTTTTCCTAAACATTAAAAATTTTAGACATAACATAAAACATTCAATATCCAGACAACAGACATTTAAAAATTTAAATCATACAAACATTCAATATCAAGAAAATTAAATCATACAAAACATTTCATGCATAACATATGAAATAAATAAATCATACACACAATTAAACATACAAATGAAATAAATAAACACAATTAAACAATTAAATTATTAAATAGAAGTTTTACCTCAATAAAAGCAGCAAATATTTGTTGAGAAAGAATTTCTGCAGAGCTTCGCAACAAAAACCAGAGGAGAACAATGGGTTTTGGGGGGGACCCCTCATTTTATAGAAAATCTCGGTCGGATGCGTGAACGCCGTTCACGCCTCTTTTCTCGCGCAAGGATGTGTGAACGGCGTTCACGCGTCCTTTAGCTGGTCAGCAAAGGACGCGTGAATGCCGTTCACGCCTTACTGCCTGGGTCCGGGATGCGTGAACGGCGTTCACGCATCCTTCGCCGCGGAAGGATGCGTGAACGGGGTTCATGCATCCGGGACCCAATTTTAAAAATATCAGAACCCTAAGCCCTTTTCCCATATTTTTATTTTCCTAAAACCCATATTAAAAAATTTGCCATTAAGAAACCCTATTCGATAGCTAGAAGAAAATACTATATTTTGCGACAAATTCCCACGGAAGACTTTGAGTAAAATTTAAAAACAAAGGATAAACTCACTCTGAAAGTTGCAGCCACGACCACCCCTCATCACTGGTGTGACATCCTCCTACTGGGGAGCATGGATCCTCACGGTAGCAGCTCTCCACTCTGAACACCCTCATCCAGCGACTCCTGACCACCACCTCGCATGGACTCCTGTGGCTTCGCCAAACCAGATGAGTTCGACGTTGCCCATTTGTCACCCGAAGCCTTCCCCACCGGCCTTTTCGGGAACCACATCGACCTGCCAGAGATCTCGCGAACAGATGCAGCGTCAGATTGCCTCGGTTTTATTCGCCTCTGCGGACCCTGCTTCTAAGCGCATATCCTCCCACCGACCTCCCTGTTGTCAATGTCGCCCCTTTCAGCCACTGCCTCGGCAAAAACTTTCCTCCAGTGTCGCCCCCTTTGGCTTCCTCGTGCGACCCTACCTCCCTCCCGGCTGCCAGTCGCCATTCCATATCAACTGTGCTACTGCCCCGATCATGATCAACCTATGTGAGTTGGGCTCGGCCCACAAGGGGCCGTGATATGTTTTAGGGCCCATGAAAGTATTTTTAAAATGTAATAAATAAATTATTGATTTTTGTAATCTAAAAATAATAAATTTAATATCATAAAAATTATGTCATTTTGTTCTAGAAAAAAAATAATTTATTAATTTAATATTAGAATTGAAATTAAATTAATAATTGGACCGAATTAAATAAAATGATTTGAATTAAAACATTTCATTAAATTTATTAAATTTATTAAATAAACTCAAACTTAAATTTATTGTATTTTAATTTTATAGAATATTTAATTTACCCATAGTCTAGTCTTGTGCATTGACTCACTGCGCGTGTTACGTTTTATTTAATTTAATTATTTATTACAACTGTGTGTGATGTTTGCAATAATAATTTATTTAATGATGGCCCATGCATCGTTATCTTTTATTCAATATGTTTGAGGGTCAGTGCATCCATCATTATCTGTATGTATATTTAGTTCCCTAATACCCTCATACCTGTGTGCGAGTATTGATTTATTATTGACGATGACAACCACACCGTGTCTACGAGAAATCTATATGAGAAGTAAAATTACGGAACCTGGGATGAGCTGCATCATGATTCAAGACCCGAATGAAGAATGATACCCCTAGGTCACATTTTATCATCTAAAATTAAATGGATCAACCAATGTTTATGCTCAAGACCACTTAGGTAATTTATTTCTTTTATGCATTGTTTATTATTTTATGTATATTCATTTTTTACGGTGGGAATGCTTAAAATAATAAACCAGAAAAAGAGTAAATATTTGATGAATTGTATTCTATTAATGTGTGCTCTTTTGTGAGCACAACAACATAGTATAGACATATTTAATAGAAATGGATTACATTTTTTAAGAAATATTAAAAATCCATCAAAGAAATATTAAGCCATGAATACCTTTTGTCGCTCAAATTTTAACAAAACAGGGTGTACATGTTGGTTTTCATCCAATGTTGAGGGTGCCTCCTACAACCGTGGACTTCTTATGAGATTGATGGGTTGGCTTAATTGAATTTGGAAGTAAAGAAGTAACCAAATCTCTCTTGCTGCAACATTAGATGAAAATGTTGATTAAATCATTTTTATTGTTTTTCGTAGCTGTGAATTCACTCAAGAAACTACGTTGTTGTGAGTTACTGTGGTTGGTCTATCTTGTGACTACATTGAAACACTTTGAGTATTGGTTAAGAAAACTCATATAAACTATGGGCGTAAGTTGGTAGGAACCTTTCCACTAGAATACTGAAGTTGCAGAGTATTCTGAGTATATTAGGAAGGTCTACAAGAGTTCGATAAAAAAATTGGTGACATTTATGATTTAATTAATCGGTAATGTATAATCAATAATCATGATAAAATTCATAAACTACTATATTTTTTTTCAACACTAAAAGTAATACCACAAATACACGATGATAATATTGGACAAAGAGCGCGCCCAATCCATCATGAATTTCCAAAGAGTAGTACATGTGATTTCCCAAAGCACTACGATAGAGGAAATCAATGTGCTGGAGTCCACAATACCTATTGAGCCACCTCTGAAAGAATGGATGAGAAAAAATTATTAAAGGAGAATCATGTATGATGAATATGATGATCATGTCATAATGCTATCATAAATTCCTATTGTGATTTGTCGATACAACATCAAGACCTAGACAGTTAAACCAATTGTCTCATATCTGAGAATATAACATGGAGAAAGGGAAGAAAAATATTTATAAAATGATTTTTACAGAAGATATGCGTAAAATTGAAAGAAGGATCGTGATCCCTCAATACATCCCATTCCAATATCTTAATCATCCATTAACATCTGGTTTTTTAAGATTAAAAAATGAGTATTATGGAGAAAACACTTCATTACCATTTAGGTAATGGTTCTCCAACTAAATGAGAACTTAAAAAAAAAGTATAATATTTAGTTCTTATGGTGAAAAAGTTGAAAGGCAAGGTGAAAAGGACAATCAAAAGAATGAAATTATTAGAACCCCCACAATGTCCTTCAATGAAATGATGTATTAAATTGGATATTATTTTATTCACATGTAATTAAATGAATCAATCGAAGTTTAAATGCTCTGAACTGAATTGAAGAAGTAATTAATCACTTCATATTTAGGTATATTCATCAAAAAATAATGTAATTATTTTCTTATAATTCATATTATTATATAAAATATTCCTTTCACATATGTGTATTGGAATATAGTAATCATGTAAGTATATAAATGTTACAAGAAGTAAGGTGTGTTCTCTAAGCAGCTGGAAAAGGGTGGTTCCTAAGTCAGTATTGATAAGAACACAACTTCTAATTCCCATGTAAATGGTTCAGGATGAGATTTTTTAAATGTTAACAGATAGTTAATCCCATGTGTCTATTGGGAGAAGGATAAATTATTATAGTTTTGGAATGAATGTTTTTGTGTGTCATATACTCAACTAAAGGATCAATGATGCTTGAATTATTATCAATAAATGATGAAAATATATGTAAAAATATAATAACCGGTTGTGGAAGGGTAAATCATTTTAAGGTAAAACTAAAAGTGAAGGTCATGAATATATACATTATGATATTTAGACAATATGGATCTAAACACCTTAGGCATTATTAACATATATAATTATTTAGTTTTAACAAAGAAGCATTTTGAAATATTGGTAGGTCACAATGATTTTTGAATTAGTTCAGCTAGAGAGAGTGAACTATTCCAAGGGTAAGATAGCTGTAAATATACTTCATATGATTCTTTTAAGTGTTTATTATAAAATGTAAATTTTAAGTATGGTATATTCATGGTCAGAAGATATGAGTTTCTTTGGGTTGGTGGGATAAAAAATGACTTTACCAATCATTCATTGATAAACATAATGTAGCATGAAGTAATTCCTAAACACACAATACATTATCCACATCCAATATATGTTGTTAAATAGGAGGATCAATAGAGAGTCTTACATGTTAACATTGATGAATATTATATAGCATGGAGAAGTTACTAAATGAAAATTTCTTTATACACATCAGATTCATGATATAAGTAAAAGTAAAAACAATGTTGCAACTTATATTAATTACAGATTCTTCCATTATTTTTCGACACATGCATCACATATAAAGATGTTATCCCATGAAAATATTCCAACTATCATGAAAAATGTATATCATATGATTTATAGCTTTATTGAAATCGATTATTTCATAATAATATGTGTTTAGATGGAAATATTTTGTTAGGATATAAAAAATATTTCTTTATGAAAAAAAGTGCATCAGTAGTAATATCCTAATATTCTATGGATATTACATAAATGCATATAAAATAAAAGTTATAGTAAAATTCTAAAATCTATTTCTACAAAATGGTGAACATATCTATCTGAGATATAGTGAGAGAATTATTTATATAGATTTAGCCAAATCTGATGATGCACAAATATTTGGTATAGGGAAACATTTCACAAGATCATGTGGAAAAGGAACATTCCAAATACATGTACTAAGATTGAAGGATAATACCATGGTAATGGTTATATACTCACTACGGATGATAGTACATCATTTACCTTCAATAATAATTTATAAAAGTAGGAAGGATATTGCAATTATCAAAGATTGATAAGATCTATTAAAAATCAATAATGGATTCAAGGTATCAAAATATAGGGGTTTATTATTTTCAATACTATGGTGGGTATTCAAGTGATACTATACATGGGTGGTACAAGAGGCGTACCAAAAAGTCTCGTTTGGTTATAAAAAGCTCTTATTCTTAAATCCATTGTAATTTTTCATGTCATAGGTACATTCTATGGTAATTTTCTTTAACATTGGATGTCAAGACCATAAATCATGGAAGGTGCCTATACAATGAAACAAGATATGAATAGTGATTCCATAGAATATTAAAAAGGGATATAATTTATTAAAATCCATATTTTGATTGATGTAAGGAACAAGATCATATAAAATTCATTATGAATGAATTTATGCCATGTTTCTACAAGATGTGAGGGTAGCACCAATATTTCCAAGTGAAATATGTTTGATAACATAAGAAAAAGAAACTACTGGTCTTATAGTAAGTTAATACCAGAATTAAAGAAACTCTCTTGAGATTTAATTAAATTAGAAACCAAAATTCCATGGAACATGATCTACTAAGGTAGATCTAATGGCGAATTAATCCTAGTCAATAGTATATATAATGAAAATTTATTGAAAAAAAAGTTGGAACAATTCAAGAGAGAATTGTTACTAATTTCACATGGCATAAATCTCTCCAAGAGTACATACAGGGGCATATGAAGAGATTAATGTGGTGAGGATAATTCTCTATAATCTTACAATGTATTAATTACATATTCCAAGATATTTACTAAATATGATATTTCTAACACAAACTATATGGTAGGAAAATATCAGTTATATCTAGGATAATTATAAGGGAATAATTCAAAACTATCCAATTGTACTTGACCATGTACAGAAGGTATATACCTGGTATTTGGAGAAGAAAGGAAACTGGTAACAAGGGTACCCAAACTAGTCTTTATATAGATCAATATGATATAAAATAATTGTTAGGATAAGGAAATGAGAAACACAAGTTGATTCAATCTAGGGTATCCATATCTTCAAATACCAACTGTGTTGCGATTTCTGAGGTAGCTAAAGAAGTAGTGTAGAAAACACAATGATTTGTTTAGGTTCTTTGAATATCACCTAGTATGTAATGTTTTATCATAATATTAATTATGGTAAATCTACTACTATTACTATACAATATATAGTGATTTGAAAGTGAAAAAAGAGATATACTCAAAGATATTATCTCTTGAGATATCTCAATTAAGGATGAAAATCAACAAATAGCATAATAAGCACCCAATTAAAACATGGAAGGCCCATGATTAAATCCATAAATAAATAGAAATGTGATTTAACATGTGAGATATAACAAGGATAGTTAGAAAGATGGTTCTAGAAAAAGTGGGTTGTAATTTTTGGTTCCCTAAACCCAACATTATCAGCACATTTTTATTACCTTACCATGTATATAGTGATTTATATATGATGAAAATATACCATTATAGTGTTGATATTATTATGTCCACTATTCAAATGGTAATGTTCATATATTATTTTTCATATTAAAATGTTATAGAAGTTTCCATGCTATAATGAGAACCTATAGATACTATGAAATTAATCTTAAACATATATGTTATAGTCTAGATACATCATACTGAATAGACCTAGTTGATGTTTGACTATCGGGTGTTGGGGGCTCATAATCATTAAGTATTATTCTTATGAAGTTCATACATGGTGTTCTATTATAAGTGAGATCATGAGGATAGACCCACCAATAGGATCACCACATGCTTCAAGTGTCATTGGTTGTTCATATCTACAAACATGTATATTGGTCTCCTAAATTGAGTTCATTATCATTGTGCACCATTTGATCACATACATTGATTCAACGAAAAAAACCATGAAATTGATGTCTTGGTGAGGTAGCTTGTGTTTGGAATGTCATTAGTGGCGTTGAATTGGTTGAATGGTGAAGATCAAATTTTTTTCTTCTTATTTGGGGAACTTATATCTCATACCTTGTTGATGAGGATGGTAGTAACTTCATAAATTCATGTCCAGGGTAATATATGGAATGTCTACCCGATAATATCAATAAATAATAAAATTAATAATAGATGATGACAAAAGTGTGAATATTTTTTTATGAGATATCTTGAGACAAATAGATTATTCTACACGGTTCACATTTGCAGGAAATGATTCATTTATATGACTTTTCCCTTAACTCCTTAGGGCTCTTGATGTGTTGATAGACTCTGCTATTAGTCTATGAATAACAGTCATTTCTATGTATATAAGGGTCTAGAGGTTCACACAAAATAGTTTATTCAAGAGTCTTTACTATTATGGTAAATAGTTATATAAGAAATGGTGGGCCCCACCATGGGATCTGAGAGTTGTCCAAGTATTATATGTAACGACCCAAAATTTCATTAATGGAAAATCCCTCTTGATCCAGTTAAATGTTTCTTTATGAAAAATGTTTTTATAAGATATCAAATTTTTTAGTTTTACGTTAAGATTTGTGACCGTTACTTTTATAGCCGTTGAACAGTGATCATCTGGGTAGTTTAAATATAAGCCTTTAACGAACCAATTTTCTACTCAGACAAAGGAAGCGATGGCCTCATCCAGTAGAATTGCCCCTTACGAAGCCCATTTGTCGGAGCTCGGAAAGGAGGTGGCGTCTTTGGGCTTTGCCCTTGACCAAGCCCAAGCTGAGCTTCATCAAGTCAAGCTCGAACGTGATCGTCTACGAGAAAAATGGAAGTTGATAGAGATTACCACTCGAGCGATGTTATCCGAGCAACCCCAAGAGTCTGTCACCATCGCACACCTTACCCTTAGGTCTTATGCGGCTATTTTAAGGGGTTATGTAACAAATAAGTAGCACCATGTTCATGTACATTATTTTTGTATATAATAATGAATATAATTTCTAGTCATTTTTGATACATTGTAATTAGTTTTTAAAGTACAATCGGTGTTTTTAGTTATTATTTAATTAAGAATTATATTTTATTAAATTAAAGGATTTTTGAATTAAATAATATTTTAATAAAATATTATTATTAATATTAAATTAATTTTTATTAAATATAAATGATCTTATAATTTTATGAATGCAATTAAAATTTTTATTAAGGTTTGAAAGCCATTTCTGTCAAAACCCGTGAATTTTTTATAAATGTCGGTTTTTATTTTAAAAGTGAAAATTCACATATTTAGAAAATTATTTTGATAAAATAAATATTATTTTTGGAATCAGGACGTCGAAATTATCCAACGGTGAATTTTTCATAATTTTCTGAGACAGTCAAATTTTTGGGTAAAAATTAAATACCATTTAAATATATAATGTGTTTTATGACATCATAATGACCCAATGGTGATGTAATAAAATACCATAATCCTTATGTTCGGCCAATATGTGTTTTATCATTAAAATAATGAGGTTTTGGGTTTGTTTGACTCACTTTTCAAAGCATTAATGGAGCCCTCAAGACTTATTCAACACTTTGCCTTTTTAAATTAATTTCCATGGAAGTGTGACTCACCTCCACATAAGCAACCCTAATTTTTTAATAAGTTCGGACCTTAGCCTTGTAAAATATTGTTTTACTCTTTCCTTTTCCAGAAACCATGGTCAAATACCATGGGATGGTTTGTGGTTTGGATTATTTTAATATAAGTGGTCCCAAACCTAAATAATAAAGAATTCTCTCACCTTTCCTATATAAACCCACCCAAGCTCCCATTGCCTCCTCACCCAAAGCCCTTGAAGTTCGTCCAACCTCTGCCCTACTCTCTCTAGAATCCTCTCAAGGTGCCCCAAGCTCCCAAGAAGCCTCTCACAAGCCTCTCTCTAGCCTTTGGAAGCACACTTCCAAGTAAGGGTTTTTCTTCCTTTCTCATTTTTGTCATTTTTCTTTAAGTTGTATTGCCCTTTTAATTTCATTTATGAATGTTGGGGTATGGTTTCGCACCTCTCCCATACTGCACTCTTATTTTTTGAATGATGGGAGACCCCTTTCTCTCTCATTAAATGCCTCCCATGTACACCTGTTACTATGCCGAAATTCCGAAAGGAACCTTTTTCTCCTCTTTTATATTCAAGCAATACTTTTGTATCATGAATCTAAATTCCTTTTCAATTGTTGGGACATGTATCTATATGAACTTATTACTGTCCATTACATGTAAATATGATGAGGAACCCCTTTCTCTCTCATCAGCCTTTTTTATGAATTCTTATGTCACGCCGTTACGCTGCCGAAATCACACCGATTTTCTAAGCCAATATCATTGTGTAGTGAATTCCATGCCCATTTCTCCATCAAGGGTATTCACCTTTATGCACATTTACTTATTGATTGTAAAGTTTCATGTATGAATTCCACATTCCTTTATCGTGGAATAAATGATTATGTTTTATGAATCCATGTTTTATGATCCATGTGGCACACTTATGCATGAAATGAAATGTTTAAGAAGGGTGTGCCCTGATAGCGCTCCAATGCATTGGGTAAAGTATATTATCATGATACGTCATGTGCAATGAGTGTTGACTCATGCTAATTCAAGTGCAACGAGGGTTTACTCATGCTTCAAGTGCAATGAGGGTTTACTCATGCTCCATGTGCAATGAGCCTTGGCTCATGCTAATTCAATGTTAAGTGTTGTTGCCACATTTCCATGTTATGATTATCATGCTTTATCATGCCTTTATGTTCATGTCTCTCTTATGCTCTATTTATATGCCTATTGCCTAACATGTATTGTACTCCTCATGTTATTCATTGTGTACTCCCTTACTGGGCTTTATAGCTCACCCTTTTCTTATGCATGTCCTCAGGTTATCCCATGCAATGCTAAGTACGAAGGAATGTAGTGGTCATGTAAAGAAAGTTTTCAATAAGGATGTTGCATTTCATGTTTAAAGTTTTTATGTAATGATCCTAAGCCCCAAAGACACTAAACCTCTCGATCTTCTTTGTTGTATCAAGTGAATTTTTATGTAATAAAGCATGTTTAAGTTGTAATAAAAAGCAGGGTTGCCATAGTTGGTATCAGAGGATAGGTTTAGTTATTTTTGGGATTAGGAAACCCTAGTAAAGCCTTAGATACAAGACTAATCATAATAAAAACATCCCTAAGTTTTGGTAAATAATAAGTAAGTGGTTTATCAAACAAATACATCCCTGTCTGGATACGAGCAGGTAGAGGCGGCTCTGGAACAGATGTATCCTAGGGGTAAAACCCGAAAACACCGCTTTGAGCTAGACTTGAACGGGAACTGGTGCACGACAACGGGCCTTGCTGCACTCTTGGTTACGACACTCCCGGGGGATATGTTTTGATAAATTCACAATCTTAGTATGAACCCTTATTAAGGGAAAAATGCCCCTAAGGATATATGTTAGAAGGAAGATCATGAAAAGCCTGGATTGAATCCTATAGACTCATGAGTTAAAGAGATTAACGTTTATTTATAAGTCATCAACTTTTGTCTTTGGATTACCCTTTATGTGTTACCCCTAACTTTCCTTTTATTCCAGCCAATGGCCGGTAATAGGAGAACTCGGGCTAACAACCGTTGTGAAGATCAGTGTGATGATTGTACTTATGAGATGCCCAATCCAATGGGAGCGGGAATCGCGAACTTTGTCACGCTTCTCTCTCAGCTAACTCAAGTTTTGAATAGAAACACTGGTCAAGAGGAACGTTCAACCCCCCCTAAGAAATAACAAGTCGTTATTGAAAGCTTCATGAGACAAAGGCCTCCTACTTTTAGTGGATCATCCGATCCCACGATTGCTGAACAATGGATCAACTCCATTGAAAAGATATTCTCCATCCTCCAATGCTCTGAAAAAGAGAAGGTTCTCCTGGCGGCTTATCGTATGGAGGGTGAAGCTGATCAATGGTGGACGTTGATCAAAAATATGAAGCCTGAGGAGGAGATCGAGGCTTTGGAATGGAAGGTATTCCGGAAGATGTTTTTCGATAAATATTTTCCACGCACCCTCCGTCTTAAGATGGAAAGGGACTTCCTTTCCCTCAAGCAGAAAGATGAGGAATCTATGGGAAGTTACGAGGCAAACTTCACAAGGGTTGCACGATACGCTTCCGGCTTTGTCGTTACCCCCGAATGCAAGGTTGACCGCTTCTTTGGTGGGCTGAAGCCTAGCTTGCGGAAAGCATTAGCGATCCGTGACTTCGACAGCTATGAGGAAATTGTCCGATGTCCCCTCAAGGTTGAAATGGAGATCGGAGAATGACAGGGGTATCATGGGGACAAGAAGCGGAAGGTGGACTTCAATGCTGGTGGTCCGATGGATAAGTCCAACGGCGCTAAGAAATTCCAGCACCCCACTTGCCAAAAGTGTGGAAAAAAGAACCCTGGAAATTGCCTTAGGGGGACAAGAAAATGCTTCAAGTGTGGAAGAGAAGGGCACCTAGCTGTTAACTGTCAGCAAGAAGGACCCGCGGCTGCGATGGAGGGGAGGAACGCTCCGTTCGAACCTCAACGCGTTGTTCAATGCTTCAAATGCAAAGAACCGGGTCATTTTGCGAATCAGTGCCCTAATCCAAGGGTTATCGGAGGCATTCAAAAACCTCCAAGACAGCAAGGAAGAGCTTTTGCCATCACTTCTGCCGAAGTGAACCCCGACAACGAAGTGGTGACAGGTACGCTAGTTATTCATTCAAGAATAGTGAACGTACTTTTTGATTCAGGTTCTACGCATTATTTTATATCTCAAAAGTTTAGTAGAACAATCCCTGCACCACCACAAATCATGGAAGTAAAGATGTCGGTGAGTACGGAAAATGGGGAAATCATTGCATCCCATGAGTATAAGTCCTCCCCTGTTATAATATGTGGATTGAATTTCCCAGCGAACCTCGTCATACTCCCTTTGGTGGAATTTGATGCAATTCTTGGCATGTATTGGCTTTCCTTATATAGAGCCAACATAAATTGTCGGGAGAGGGAAATCACACTCCATATGGAGAATCGACCCCCGATTCTTTACAAGTGTCAGGAGGAAGATGAATCTCCTTTAGCTCCATCATCTCAAGCATGGATATTACTGCCTTATGAGCACGCATATCTGGCTCAGATGATTGAGTCCAAGGAAGAAACCACCCTTGAAGAAATGCCTATTGTGAGGGAATTCGCTGAATTATTTCCCGAGGAACTTCCCGGTCTTCCTCCAAGAAGAGATGTTGAGTTCTCAATTGAACTTATACCTGGGGCGCTACCAATATCCAAGACTCTATATAGAATGGCTGTGGTTGAGCTTAAAGAACTGAAGAAACAACTACAGGAGAATCTGGATAAAGGGTTTATACGCCCAAGTGCATCACCATGGGGTGCACCAGTCCTCTTCGTCAAGAAGAAGGATGGGTCAATGCGGCTTTGCATCGATTATCGTGAACTTAACAAAATCACGATAAAGAACAAGTATCCTCTCCCAAGAATCGATGACTTGTTTGATCAGCTGTGTAGAGCATAATACTTCTCCAAGGTCGACTTGTGGTCGGGATATTATCAAGTAAGGGTGAAGAAGGAAGATATCCCCAAGACTGCTTTTCGTACAAGGTATGGGCACTATGAATTCATAGTAATGCCTTTTGGACTCACCAAAGCTCCAGCAATATTCATGGACTTCATGAATAGAGTATTTATAGATTACCTAGATAAATTGGTGGTAGTCTTTATAGATGATATTCTAATATACTCCAAAACCAAGGAGGACCATGAGGAGAATTTAAGAACTGTACTGGAGACTTTGCGCAAGGAGAAGCTCTATGACAAGTACAACAAGTGTGAGTTCTGGTTGAAGGAGGTCTCATTCTTGGGCCATATCATCACAAGCAATGGGATATCTGTGGACCCCTCCAAAACAGATGCAATTGAGGGATGGCCGAGGCCAATATCGGTAACTGATATCCGTAGCTTCTTGGGGTTAGCTGGATATTATCGACGATTTGTGAGAAACTTCTCACGATTGTCCAACCCCCTTACCAAGCTAACTCGAAAGGGAGTAAAGTTTCCTTGGAGTGATGAATGCGAAGAAATCTTCAAGGAGTTGAAAAGGAGGCTTATCACTGCACCTGTGCTCACTTTACCCACAAGTGGGGAGCTTTTTGTGGTATTCAGTGATGCTTCGAAGAAGGGCTTAGGATGGGTGCTGATGCAGAATGATAAAGTGATATCCTATGCCTCAAGACAGTTGAAAATCCATGAGGGAAACTATCCAACGCATGATCTGGAGTTGGTGGCGGTGATCTTTGCCTTGAAAATCTTGCGGCATTATCTCTATGGAGAGAAATGTGAGATATATACTGACCACAAGAGTCTTAAATATATATTCACACAGAAAGAGCTTAATATGTGCCAGAGAAGATGGATAGATCTCATAAAGGATTATGACTGTTCAATACATTACCACCCTGGGAAGGCGAACAAGGTGGCAGATTCCCTAAGTAGAAAGGATCCAGCAATTCTATCAATGATGAGAATTGAGAAGGATCCAATCTTCTTAGACTTGATGAAGATGGACGTGGGAATCATAAAGAAGGGAACATCATCAATCCTTTCACAAATGATTGCTCAACCATCTCTTTTGGAAAGGTTAAAGGATGCTCAAAAGGATGATGCGAGAATCCAAGAAAAAGTGGAAGCTATCAAAAAGGGAAAATCCTCAGAGTTTAATGTTAATGAAGAAGGAATTGTGCGGTTTGGGAAAAGACTATGTGTCCCATCATGTTCGGAGCTGAAGAAGGAACTTTTGGATGATGCACATAGTTCAAATTTCTCTATTCACCCAGGGAGCACAAAGATGTATCGAGATCTCCGAGAAAACTTTTGGTGGGATAATATGAAGAAGGAGATCCCCGAATATACATCAAAGTGCCTGGTGTGTCAGCAAGTGAAGGCAGAGAGGCAGAAGTCTAAGGGGATGATGCAACCATTGCCCATACCAGAATGGAAATGGGAGAACATCACCATGGACTTCGTCACTGGACTTCCAAGGACATCCAAAAGCAACAATGCAATCTGGGTTATTGTGGATCGTCTTACAAAGACTGCACACTTCATTTCTATTCGAGAGGATTTCTCTTTGGATCCACTGGCACGGATATATATCAGGGATGTGGTACGGTTGCATGGAGTACCACTATCTATTGTGTCTGACCGAGATCCAAGATTTACCTCTAAGTTTTGGAAGAGTCTTCAACATGCTCTGAATACTGAACTGAACTTCAGTACGGCCTATCATCCTCAAACTGATGGCCAATCCGAGCGGACTATCCAAACACTTGAGGATATGTTGAGAGCGTGCTCAATGGACTTTAAAGGAGGATGGGATAAACATATTCCTCTAGTTGAGTTCTCTTATAATAATTTCCACTCGAGCATCCAAATGGCACCATATGAAGCCCTGTATGGGAAAAGGTGTAGAACACCGGCATGTTGGGATGAGGTCGGTGAACGTAAGCTGCTTGGACCAGAAATGGTCGAAGAAATGGTGGAGAAGGTGCAAACCATTCAGCAGCATATCAAGGCAGCCCAGAGTCGGCAGAAGAGTTATGCAGATAATCGTCGACGAGACCTTGAGTTTAAAGTCGGAGACATGGTGTTTTTACGCATATCTCCGTGGAAGAAGGTCATGAGGTTTGGAAATAAAGGGAAGTTAAGTCCAAGGTACATCGGCCCCTTCGAGATTCTTGATCGTGTTGGGGATGTGGCCTATCGACTAGCACTTCCACCTACTATGGCCAAGGTGCATGATGTCTTCCATGTATCCCTCTTAATGAAGTACATACCAGACCCTTCACATGTACTCTCTTTCGAGGTGGTACAATTAGAAGACGATCTTTCTTATGAGGAGCAACCAGTGAAGATCTTGGATCGTAGAGAAAAAGTTCTACGAAATAAGACAATGCCCCTCGTCAAGGTGTTGTGGAGAAACCACAAGTTTGAAGAAGCAACTTGGGAGTCGGAGGATATGATGAAGCTAAGTTACCCACATTTGTTTTAGTGTGGGAAAAGGAAAATTTCGAGGGCGAAATTTCTTAAGGGGGGAATGTTGTAACGACCCAAAATTTCATTAATGGAAAATCCCTCTTGATCCAGTTAAATGTTTCTTTATGAAAAATGTTTTTATAAGATATCAACTTTTTTAGTTTTACGTTAAGATTTGTGACCGTTACTTTTATAGCCGTTGAACAGTGATCATCTGGGTAGTTTAAATATAAGGCTTTAACGAACCAATTTTCTACTCAGACAAAGGAAGCGATGGCCTCATCCAGTAGAATTGCCCCTTACGAAGCCCATTTATCGGTGCTCGGAAAGGAGGTGGCGTCGTTGGGCTTTGCCCTTGACCAAGCCCAAGTTGAGCTTCATCAAGTCAAGCTCGAACGTGATCGTCTACGGGAAAAATGGAAGTTGATAGAGATTACCACTCGAGCGATGTTATCCGAGCAACCCCAAGAGTCTGTCACCATCGCACACCTTACCCTTAGGTCTTATGAGGATATTTTAAGGGGTTATGTAACAAATAAGTAGCACCATGTTCATGTACATTATTTTTGTATATAATAATGAATATAATTTCTAGTCATTTTTGATACATTGTAATTAGTTTTTAAAGTACAATCGGTGTTTTTAGTTATTATTTAATTAAGAATTATATTTTATTAAATTAAAGGATTTTTGAATTAAATAATATTTTAATAAAATATTATTATTAATATTAAATTAATTTTTATTAAATATAAATGATCTTATAATTTTATGAATGCAATTAAAATTTTTATTAAGGTTTGAAAGCCATTTCTGTCAAAACCCGTGAATTTTTTATAAATGTCGGTTTTTATTTTAAAAGTGAAAATTCACATATTTAGAAAATTATTTAGATAAAATAAATATTATTTTTGGAATCAGGATGTCGAAATTATCCAACGGTGAATTTTTCATAATTTTCTGAGACAGTCAAATTTTTGGGTAAAAATTAAATACCATTTAAATATATAATGTGTTTTATGACATCATAATGACCCAATGGTGATGTAATAAAATACCATAATCCTTATGTTCGGCCAATATGTGTTTTATCATTAAAATAATGAGGTTTTGGGTTTGTTTGACTCACTTTTCAAAGCATTAATGGAGCCCTCAAGACTTATTCAACACTTTGCCTTTTTAAATTAATTTCCATGGGAGTGTGACTCACCTCCACATAAGCAACCCTAATTTTTTAATAAGTTAGGACCTTGTCCTTGTAAAATATTGTTTTCCTCTTTCCTTTTCCAGAAACCATGGTCAAATACCATGGTATGGTTTGTGGTTTGGATTATTTTAATATAAGGGGTCCCAAACCTAAATAATAAAGAATTCTCTCACCTTTCCTATATAAACCCACCCAAGCTCCCACTTCCTCCTCACCCAAAGCCCTTGAAGTTCGTCCAACCTCTGCCCTACTCTCTCTAGA
Source organism: Viscum album (assembly GCA_963277665.1). Lineage (NCBI taxonomy): Eukaryota > Viridiplantae > Streptophyta > Magnoliopsida > Santalales > Viscaceae > Viscum > Viscum album. The sequence continues at coordinate 131,345,528 of OY728167.1, read as the reverse complement.
ATCCTCTCAAGGTGCCCCAAGCTTCCAAGAAGCCTCTCACAAGCCTCTCTCTAGCCTTTGGAAGCACACTTCCAAGTAAGGGTTTTTCTTCCTTTCTCATTTTTGTCATTTTTCTTTAAGTTTTATTGCCCTTTTAATTTCATTTATGAATGTTGGGGTATGGTTTAGAACCTCTCCCATACTGCCCTCTTATTGTTTGAATGATGGGAGACCCCTTTCTCTCTCATTAAATGCCTCCCATGTACACCCGTTACTATGCCGAAATTCCGAAAGGAACCTTTTTCTCCTCTTTTATATTCAAGCAATACTTTTGTATCATGAATCTAAATTCCTTTTCAATTGTTGGGACATGTATCTATATGACCTTCTTACTGTCCATTACATGTAAATATGATGAGGAACCCCTTTCTCTCTCATCAGCCTTTTTTATGAATTCTTATGTCACGCCGTTATGCTGCCGAAATCACACCGATTTTCTAAACCAATATCATTGTGTAGTGAATACCATGCCCATTTCTCCATCAAGGGTATTCACCTTTATGCACATTTACTTATTGATTGTAAAGTTTCATGTATGAATTCCACATTCCTTTATCGTGGAATAAATGATTATGTTTTATGAATCCATGTTTTATGATCCATGTGGCACACTTATGCATGAAATGAAATGTTTAAGAAGGGTGCACCCTGATAGCGCTCCAGTGAATTGGGTAAAGTATAGTATCATGATACGTCATGTGAAATGAGTGTTGACTCATGATAATTCAAGTTCAACGAGGGTTTACTCATGCTTCAAGTGCAATGAGGGTTTACTCATGCTCCATGTGCAATGAGCCTTGGCTCATGCTAATTCAATGTTAAGTGTTGTTGCCACATTTCCATGTTATGATTATCATGATTTATCATGCCTTTATGTTCATGTATCTCTTATGCTCTATTGATATGCCTATTGCCTAACATGTATTTTACTCCTCATGTTATTCATTGTGTACTCCCTTACTGGGCTTTATAGCTCACCCTTTTCTTATGCATGTCCTCAGGTTATCCCATGCAATGCTAAGTACGAAGGAATGTAGTGGTCATGTAAAGGAAGTTTTCAATAAGGATGTTGCATTTCATGTTTAAAGTTTTTATGTAATGATCCTAAGCCCCAAAGACACTAAACCTCTCGATCTTCTTTGTTGTATCAAGTGAAGTTTTATATAATAAAGCATGTTTAAGTTGTAATAAAAAGCAGGGTTGCCATAGTTGGTATCAGAGGATATGTTTAGTTATTTGTGGGATTAGGAAACCCTAGTAAAGCCTTAGATACAAGACTAATCATAATAAAAACATCCCTAAGTTTTGGTAAATACTAAGTAAGTGGTTTATCAAACAAATACATCCCTGTCTGGATACGAGCAGGTAGAGGCGGCTCTGGAACAGATGTATCCTAGGGGTAAAACCCGAAAACACCGCTTTGAGCTAGACTTGAACGGGAACTGGTGCACGACAACGGGCCTTGCTGCACTCTTGGTTACGACACTCCCGGGGGATATGTTTTGATAAATTCACAATCTTAGTATGAACCCTTATTAAGGGAAAAATGCCCCTAAGGATATATGTTAGAAGGAAGATCATGAAAAGCCTGGATTGAATCCTATAGACTCATGAGTTAAAGAGATTAACGTTTATTTATAAGTCATCAACTTTTGTCTTTGGATTACCCTTTATGTGTTACCCCTAACTTTCCTTTTATTCCAGCCAATGGCCGGTAATAGGAGAACTCGGGCTAACAACCGTTGTGAAGATCAGTGTGATGATTGTACTTATGAGATGCCCAATCCAATGGGAGCGGGAATCGCGAACTTTGTCACGCTTCTCTCTCAGCTAACTCAAGTTTTGAATAGAAACACTGGTCAAGAGGAACGTTCAACCCCCCCTAAGAAAGAACAAGTCGCTATTGAAAGCTTCATGAGACAAAGGCCTCCTACTTTTAGTGGATCATCCGATCCCACGATTGCTGAACAATGGATCAACTCCATTGAAAAGATATTCTCCATCCTCCAATGCTCTGAAAAAGAGAAGGTTCTCCTGGAGGCTTATCGTATGGAGGGTGAAGCTGATCAATGGTGGACGTTGATCAAAAATAAGAAGCCTGAGGAGGATATCGAGGCTTTGGAATGGAAGGTATTCCGGAAGATGTTTTTCGATAAATATTTTCCACGCACCCTCCGTCTTAAGATGGAAAGGGACTTCCTTTCCCTCAAGCAGAAAGATGAGGAATCTGTGGGAGCGTACGAGGCAAACTTCACAAGGCTTGAACGATACGCTTCCGGCTTTGTCGTTACCCCCGAATGCAAGGTTGACCGCTTCTTTGGTGGGCTGAAGCCTAGCTTGCGGAAAGCATTAGCGATCCGTGACTTCGACAGCTATGAGGAAATTGTCCGATGTTCCCTCAAGGTTGAAATGGAGATCGGAGAATGACAGGGGTATCATGGGGACAAGAAGCGGAAGGTGGACTTCAATGCTGGTGGTCCGATGGATAAATCCAACGGCGCTAAGAAATTCCAGCACCCCACTTGCCAAAAGTGTTGAAAAAAGCACCCTGGAAATTGCCTTAGGGGGACAAGAAAATGCTTCAAGTGTGGAAGAGAAGGGAACCTAGCTATTAACTGTCAGCAAGAAGGACCCGCGGCTGTGATGGAGGGGAGGAACGCTCCGTTCGAACCTCAACGCGTTGTTCAATGCTTCAAATGCAAAGAACCGGGTCATTTTGCGAATCAGTGCCCTAATCCAAGGGTTATCGGAGGCAATCAAAAACCTCCAAGACAGCAAGGAAGATCTTTTGCCATCACTTCTGCCGAAGTGAACCCCGACAACGAAGTGGTGACAGGTACGCTAGTTATTCATTCAAGAATAGTGAACGTACTTTTTGATTCAGGTTCTACTCATTATTTTATATCTCAAAAGTTTAGTAGAAAAATCCCTGCACCACCACAAATCATGGAAGTAAAGATGTCGGTGAGTACGGAAAATGAGGAAATCATTGCATCACATGAGTATAAGTCCTCCCCTGTTATAATCTATGGATTGAATTTCCCATCGAACCTCGTCATACTCCCTTTGGTGGAATTTGATGCAATTCTTGGCATGTATTGACTTTCCTTATATAGAGCCAACATAAATTGTCGGGAGAGGGAAATCACACTCCATATGGAGAATTGACCCCCGATTCTTTACAAGTGTCAGGAGGAAGATGAATCTCCTTTAGCTCCATCATCTCAAGCATGGATATTACTGCCTTATGAGCACGCATATCTGGCTCAGATGATTGAGTCCAAGGAAGAAACCACCCTTGAAGAAATGCCTATTGTGAGGGAATTCGCTGAAGTATTTCCCGAGGAACTTCCTGGTCTTCCTCCAAGAAGAGATGTTGAGTTCTCAATTGAACTTATACCTGGGGCGCTACCAATATCCAAGACTCCATATAGAATGGCTGTGGTTGAGCTTAAAGAACTGAAGAAACAACTACAGGAGAATCTGGATAAAGGGTTTATACGCCCAAGTGCATCACCATGGGGTGCACTAGTCCTCTTCGTCAAGAAGAAGGATGGGTCAATGCGGCTTTGCATCGATTATCGTGAACTTAACAAAATCACGATAAAGAACAAGTATCCTATCCCAAGAATCGATGACTTGTTTGATCAGCTGTGTGGAGCATAATACTTCTCCAAGGTCGACTTGCGGTCGAGATATTATCAAGTAAGGGTGAAGAAGGAAGATATCCCCAAGACTGCTTTTCGTACAAGGTACGGGCACTATGAATTCATAGTAATGCCTTTTGGACTCACCAATGCTCCAGAAATATTCATGGACTTGATGAATAGAGTCTTTAGAGATTACCTAGATAAATTTGTGGTAGTCTTTATAGATGATATTCTAATATACTCCAAAACCAAGGAGGACCATGAGGAGCATTTAAGAACTGTACTGGAGACTTTGCGCAAGGAGAAGCTCTATGCCAAGTACATCAAGTGTGAGTTCTGGTTGAAGTAGGTCTCATTCTTGGGCCATATCATCACAAGCAATGGGATATTTGTGGACCCCTCCAAAACAGATGCAATTGAGGGATGGCCGAGGCCAACATCGGTAACTGATATCCGTAGCTTCTTGGGGTTAGCTGGATATTATCGACGATTTGTGAGAAACTTCTCACGATTGTCCAACCCTCTAACCAAGCTAACTCGAAAGGGAGTAAAGTTTTCTTGGAGTGATGAATGCGAAGAAAGCTTCAAGGAGTTGAAAAGGAGGCTTATCACTACACCTGTGCTCACTTTACCCACAAGTGGGGAGCCTTTTGTGGTATTCAGTGATGCTTCGAAGAAGGGCTTTGGATGTGTGCTGATGAAGAATGATAAAGTGATATCCTATGCCTCAAGATAGTTGAAAATCCATGAGCGAAACTATCCAACGCATGATCTGGAGTTGGTGGCGGTGATCTTTGCCTTGAAAATCTGGCGGCATTATCTCTATGGAGAGAAATGTGAGATATATACTGACCAAAAGAGTCTTAAATATATATTCACACAGAAAGAGCTTAATATGCGCCAGAGAAGATGGATAGAGCTCATAAAGGATTATGACTGTTCAATACATTACCACCCTGGGAAGGCGAACAAGGTGGCGGATGCCCTAAGTAGAAAGGATCCAGCAATTCTATCAATGATGAGAATTGAGAAGGATCCAATCTTCTTAGACTTGATAAAGATGGATGTGGGAATCATAAAGAAGGGAATATCATCAATCCTTTCACAAATGATTGCTCAACCATCTCTTTTGGAAAGGTTAAAGGATGCTCAAAAGGATGATGCGAGAATCCAAGAAAAAGTGGAAGCTATCAAAAAGGGAAAATCCTCAGAGTTTAATGTTAATGAAGAAGGAATTGTGCGGTTTGGGAAAAGACTATGTGTCCCATCAAGTTCGGAGCTGAAGAAGGAACTTTTGGATGATGCACATAGTTCAAATTTCTCTATTCACCCAGGGAGCACAAAGATGTATCGAGATCTCCGAGAAAACTTTTGGTGGGATAATATGAAGAAGGAGATCGCCGAATATACATCAAAGTGCCTGGTGTGTCATCAAGTGAAGGCAGAGAGGCAGAAGTATAAGGGGATGATGCAACCATTGCCCATACCAGAATGGAAATGGGAGAACATCACCATGGACTTCGTCACTGGACTTCCAAGGACATCCAAAAGCAACAATGCAATCTGGGTTATTGTGGATCGTCTTACAAAGACTGCACACTTCATTGCTATTCGAGAGGATTTCTCTTTGGATCAACTGGCACGGATATATATCAGGGATGTGGTACGGTTGCATGGAGTACCACTATCTATTGTGTCTGACCGAGATCCAATATTTACCTCTAAGTTTTGGAAGAGTCTTCAACATGCTCTGAATACTGAACTGAACTTCAGTACGGCCTATCATCCTCAAACTGATTGCCAATCCGAGCGGACTATCCAAACACTTGAGGATATGTTGAGAGCGTGCTCAATGGACTTTAAAGGAGGATGGGATCAACATCTTCCTCTAGTTGAGTTCTCTTATAATAATTTCCACTCGAGCATCCAAATGGCACCATATGAAGCCCTGTATGGGAAAAGGTGTAGAACACCGGCATGTTGGGATGAGGTCGGTGAACGTAAGCTGCTTGGACCAGAAATGGTCGAAGAAATGGTGGAGAAGGTGAAAACCATTCAGCAGCATATCAAGGCATCCCAGAGTCGGCAGAAGAGTTATGCAGATAATCGTCGACGAGACCTTGAGTTTAAAGTCGGAGACATGGTGTTTTTTCGCATATGTCCGTGGAAGAAGGTCATGAGGTTTGGAAAGAAAGGGAAGTTAAGTCCAAGGTACATCGGCCCCTTCGAGATTCTTGATCGTGTTGGGGCTGTGGCCTATCGACTAGCACTTCCACCTACTATGGCCAAGGTGCATGATGTCTTCCATGTATCCCTCTTAAGGAAGTACATACCAGACCCTTCACATGTACTCTCTTTCGAGGTGGTACAATTAGAAGACGATCATTCTTATGAGGAGCAACTAGTGAAGATCTTGGATCGTAGAGAAAAAGTTCTACGAAATAAGACAATGCCCCTCGTCAAGGTGTTGTGGAGAAACCACAAGTTTGAAGAAGCAACTTGGGAGTCGGAGGATATGATGAAGCTAAGTTACCCACATTTGTTTTAGTGTGGGAAAAAGAAAATTTTGAGGGCGAAATTTCTTAAGGGGGGAATGTTGTAACGACCCAAAATTTCATTAATGGAAAATCCCTCTTGATCCAGTTAAATGTTTCTTTATGAAAAATGTTTTTATAAGATATCAAATTTTTTAGTTTTACGTTAAGATTTGTGACCGTTACTTTTATAGCCGTTGAACAGTGATCATCTGGGTAGTTTAAATATAAGGCTTTAACGAACCAATTTTCTACTCAGACAAAGGAAGCGATGGCCTCATCCAGTAGAATTGCCCCTTACGAAGCCCATTTGTCGGAGCTCGGAAAGGAGGTGGCGTCTTTGGGCTTTGCCCTTGACCAAGCCCAAGCTGAGCTTCATCAAGTCAAGCTCGAACGTGATCGTCTACGGGAAAAATGGAAGTTGATAGAGATTACCACTCGAGCGATGTTATCCGAGCAACCCCAAGAGTCTGTCACCATCGCACACCTTACCCTTAGGTCTTATGCGGCTATTTTAAGGGGTTATGTAACAAATAAGTAGCACCATGTTCATGTACATTATTTTTGTATATAATAATGAATATAATTTCTAGTCATTTTTGATACATTGTAATTAGTTTTTAAAGTACAATCGGTGTTTTTAGTTATTATTTAATTAAGAATTATATTTTATTAAATTAAAGGATTTTTGAATTAAATAATATTTTAATAAAATATTATTATTAATATTAAATTAATTTTTATTAAATATAAATGATCTTATAATTTTATGAATGCAATTAAAATTTTTATTAAGGTTTGAAAGCCATTTCTGTCAAAACCCGTGAATTTTTTATAAATGTCGGTTTTTATTTTAAAAGTGAAAATTCACATATTTAGAAAATTATTTAGATAAAATAAATATTATTTTTGGAATCAGGATGTCGAAATTATCCAACGGTGAATTTTTCATAATTTTCTGAGACAGTCAAATTTTTGGGTAAAAATTAAATACCATTTAAATATATAATGTGTTTTATGACATCATAATGACCCAATGGTGATGTAATAAAATACCATAATCCTTATGTTCGGCCAATATGTGTTTTATCATTAAAATAATGAGGTTTTGGGTTTGTTTGACTCACTTTTCAAAGCATTAATGGAGCCCTCAAGACTTATTCAACACTTTGCCTTTTTAAATTAATTTCCATGGGAGTGTGACTCACCTCCACATAAGCAACCCTAATTTTTTAATAAGTTCGGACCTTGGCCTTGTAAAATATTTTTTTCCTCTTTCCTTTTCCAGAAACCATGGTCAAATACCATGAGATGGTTTGTGGTTTGGATTATTTTAATATAAGGGGTCCCAAACCTAAATAATAAAGAATTCTCTCACCTTTCCTATATAAACCCACCCAAGCTCCCACTTCCTCCTCACCCAAAGCCCTTGAAGTTCGTCCAACCTCTGCCCTACTCTCTCTAGAATCCTCTCAAGGTGCCCCAAGCTCCCAAGAAGCCTCTCACAAGCCTCTCTCTAGCCTTTGGAAGCACACTTCCAAGTAAGGGTTTTTCTTCCTTTATCATTTTTGTCATTTTTCTTTAAGTTGTATTGCCCTTTTAATTTCATTTATGAATGTTGGGGTATGGTTTCGCACCTCTCCCATACTGCCCTCTTATTGTTTGAATGATGGGATACCCCTTTCTCTCTCATTAAATGTCTCCCATGTACACCCGTTACTATGCCGAAATTCCGAAAGGAACCTTTTTCTCCTCTTTTATATTCAAGCAATACTTTTGTATCATGAATCTAAATTCCTTTTCAATTGTTGGTACATGTATCTATATGACCTTCTTACTTTCCATTACATGTAAATATGATGAGGAACCCCTTTCTCTCTCATCAGCCTTTTTTATGAATTCTTATGTCACGCCGTTACGCTGCCGAAATCACACCGATTTTCTAAGACAATATCATTGTGTAGTGAATACCATGCCCATTTCTCCATCAAGGGTATTCACCTTTATGCACATTTACTTATTGATTGTAAAGTTTCATGTATGAATTCCACATTCCTTTATCGTGGAATAAATGATTATGTTTTATGAATCCATGTTTTATGATCCATGTGGCACACTTATGCATGAAATGAAATGTTTAAGAAGGGTGCGCCCTGATAGCGCTCCAATGCATTGGGTAAAGTATAGTATCATGATACGTCATGTGCAATGAGTGTTGACTCATGCTAATTCAAGTGCAACGAGGGTTTACTCGTGCTTCAAGTGCAATGAGGGTTTACTCATGCTCCATGTGCAATGAGCCTTGGCTCATGCTAATTCAATGTTAAGTGTTGTTGCCACATTTCCATGTTATGATTATCATGCTTTATCATGCCTTTATGTTCATGTCTCTCTTATGCTCTATTGATATGCCTATTGCCTAACATGTATTGTACTCCTCATGTTATTCATTGTGTACTCCCTTACTGGGCTTTATAGCTCACCCTTTTCTTATGCATGTCCTCAGGTTATCCCATGCAATTCTAAGTACGAAGGAATATAGTGGTCATGTAAAGGAAGTTTTCAATAAGGATGTTGTATTTCATGTTTAAAGTTTTTATGTAATGATCCTAAGCCCCAAAGACACTAAACCTCACGATCTTCTTTGTTGTATCAAGTGAAGTTTTATTTAATAAAGCATGTTTAAGTTGTAATAAAAAGCAGGGTTGCCATATTATAGACCACCAAAAAATAAATAAATTAATTATTATTCAAGTATAGAATAATTGGGTTTAATTTATTTATCAAAATTATTCAAAATGTATTGGTGAATGCATAGAAAATATTATATGAATAAATATTATTTTCATATTCAAGATTCATTTAATATTAGTCATAATTACGATTTGAGTTAATGAATTGGGTTTATCATGTAGTTAATTTATTATATATTGCATGTTTTTGATAAAAAATAAATTTCAATATGATGTTGTTAGTTCTTCATCAGGTTCCATTTACTACTTATTTAGTGTGATTTCTATTTTCGGTGGTCTGGGAACCATTTGAATTTATTTGAACATCACAAAATACATGTGGAATAGAGAGACTCAATTCATAGTATTCATTCCAACGGAATGAGAGCCACCCCCTCCTAATTCTTTTTAGAGAGAGAAATTCACCATATAAGAATTTGATCTAATAAATCCTTCATGAATCAAAGGCACGATATCAATGTGATCATCACAAATTTGAAGTAATTTTTGGAACTCCATGATAGAACTTAGAATTCAATGATTGGAATCTTCTCAAGTTCCTAAAGAATGTGTGGATGATCAGGAGGGTCTATCTTCATATCCTTCTTGCAATGCTCTCTGCTGATGATCTATTGTCAAACACATATTTAATGGAATGAGGTGATGTTTAATTATTGTACTTTGATTACTCACACAAGATTCTTGAACCACTGCCATGGATCAGATCACCAGAGATGATGAAGTTTCATTTCTCCAATGATAAAAAAATTTAAATCCATGCCCCCCCAGATTCCTCTACACACCTCGACACCATCAGTTTATATATTTGTGATTGTTCCAAAATTATATGAAATGAAATTATTATTCATGATTGACTTATGATGCTTTATAACTCTTATTATTTATGTATTTTATGATGATAATGATTGTTTCCTTGAATCGTGTTCATGATCTATGATAGATTGGGTATGAAAATTGTATATTATATTCAATATCTCATACCATTATACTTATCTTAGGCTTTTATATGATCTTCAATTAATATCACCCATGTTTATAATCACTGAGCATGTATGCTCAACATGTCTTATTTTTTCCTTAACATGGGTTATGTCAAATGGTTTTATGTAGGGTATGTTTATAAAGAGTCCTAAAAGGGAAGATATTTATGGGTGATGTGGAAGATATTTCCTGAAATAATTAAATTTTTTATCTATTCTGTAATGAAATTAAACCTTTGTGGTGCTCAGGTGAGTATTATGTAAATCTATTGAATATTAATATAAAAATATGTAATATTTATGTATTAATATATAGGGTTGTTATTGTTATTATTAGTGAAGGGTTTAGTCAGTCTTTGGAGACTATAGTTAGAGAACATTAGTTATAACTATATGGATGAGTAAAAGTATAGGTAGATATCTGGGAATTTTAATAAAGGATTGAGAGTGGACTCCAAGGAATTGAATCCTTATCAAGATATTATAAGTGAATTTGGATCAATTATTGTTTCACCTAGTGTTAATAGATATGAAATGGTTACGTTGGGATTTGACTCGATCATTGCCTAGTGCACGATAATGGGCCTTACTGCACACCTGGTTTGACCCTCTAAGGGGATATGTTTTTAAATTTTAGAAACACTTTATGAACTATCATGATGGATATGAATATATTATGGAAATTAGTGACACAGGTTAAACATAAGGTTTCATGGATTGAAAATAAGTTTTTATGATTTAGACATCCTATGCATGATTTTTCATGAATATGTGTTTCCCACTATTATTATTGTTTCTTAGACTATACTTTTTTGGATTTATTTCATTAGTTATAATAAGAATACATCATTAAATGAGTAAATGTGGTGGAAAATTAAATGAGTGTACACCTGATAAACCAAATTCTATAGGACCTAGAATACAAAATCTTATTTCAATCTGTACACAAAATTTTCAAGTTATGAGTCATGAAGAAAATATAAAGGAGAATATGCGGGAACAAAGTTATATTGATTCCTTCATGAGAAAATGTCCATCTTCTTTTAGTGGGTCTGTGGGTATAATAGTTTCTAATCGATGGATAAATACCATTGAAACGATATTTTCCATTATCTAGTGTTTAGTAAAAATATTAAATTTTGATCATCTACCATTTGAAAGGTGAAGAATATCAGTGGTAGACTCTTATTAATAATCAGAGGCAAGATGATGATTTTTACTCCATGTAGTGTGATGATTTTAAGATATTTTTTTAATAACTAACTTACTCATATTCTTCATACAAAAATGGAAGAGTAATTCCATGAGTTGATGCAAAAGGATGATTAATCAGTTCGTACCTATATGGTAATCATTACAAGAATTTCAAGGCCTGCTTCTGGTATTATAATCCAACCTGAATATAATGTTTATCAACTCTTTAGTAGTTTAAAACCAAGACCGTGAAAGGAGTTATACAGAAGGTAATTTAGTATCAATGAAGAAATAGTTTGATTTGATATCATGGTGGAAATGTAGATTGGAGTTATCCAACAATCCCATTGTTTTGATATGAAAATAAAGATTGGTTCCCATGAATTCTCTAAGAAATAAAATGGTTGAAATAAATTCCAACCATTTACATGCCATAAATGTGGAAAACAACCTCAAGGGAAATACTTGAATGGATAATGGTGGTTATTTAAATTTTTTAGGGAGGGTCATAAATAATGTGAATATTAAAATCCAATGAACGGGATTGTTAACACAATAGAAGAGAATAAGTAACCCAATAATGCTCCCCCAAAAATGCTTCCCCTAGGTTCTGGTTCCCCTCCGGCCGATCCTGCATGGGGGTATCGGAGGCGCCTCCTCGGGTGGGGCTTGCGGTGCGTTCCTTCAGGGATGCCCTGTGCGGGCAGGGCCAGGGCGCTCAGCGGCCTTGGTTCCCGGAGATTGGAGCTTTCTCGCACTCGGTTGTTAGGGAAGGTTCGCGGGTGTCTATGAAGGCGCCGGCGCAGGCGTTTTCCGATGCCTCTGCTGGCTTGCGTTGGTCTCTCGTGGCACGGTTTGGCGCTGAGAACCCCCCCCTGCAAGTTTTTCAACGCTTTGTGGACTCCTGGGGGTTGCAGGGCGAGGCTCGTGTTTCGGTTCTCCACAGAAACTCGTTCTGCATTTTGCTGGCCTCGGAGGCGGACTTCATCCGCGCCTGGGGTTTCGCTCCTAGGGGCGTGTCCCGGTGGCGGTTCAGCTTGACCCGTTGGTCGATGGAGGCACACAAAGGGAAGGAAGGCCCCCGGGCGGCGGTGTGGGTCAATCTTCCGGGTCTACCTCTTCCTTTCCAGAATGGTGCTTTTCTGAAGGCCATCGGGGACGCGTTGGGTGGCTTTCTTTGCTCTGATGTTCGTACTCGACGCGGTGAGGAGGTCATGGTGGCTCGGATCTGCGTGGAACTGGATCTCGCGCTCCCAGTTCCGGAGAAGATCTCTCTGCAAGTACCGGAGCTAGTGGATTGGGTTCAGGATGTCGTGTACCCTGTGTTTCCTAGGTACTGCTCGTCATGTTTACTTCAGGGCCATTCTCTTCAGTCTTGTCGCAGGCGTACAATCGGAGGCCGTCGTCGTGCTGAAGCTGGTTCCAAGCCACTCACAGATGTTTCCTTGCCTCGTCGTGGACCAGCCCCGTCTTTGGGTTCGCAGTTGGTCTGTCGGTCTTCTGGTCTTCCCCCGGCCCTCCTTCCTAGCATGCTGCAAGAGGTTTCTTCTGAGAGCTCGCGCGTTCCAGAACAGATTCAGGTGGCTGGCGGGTTTTTGAATTTCCTCCTGAGAGTGCCCAAGGGCCTGGTCCCTTCTACCTGGCAGCTCCCGGGCTATTCCTCGGTCGCCAGCTCAAGTGCTGCCCCGGTCCTCTGGGATGCTCAGGTGGCAGGCCCTTCCCTGGTGACCGTCCCGGAAGGGGCTAGGTTGCGTGCTCAAGGACACTCGCCAGGAGGTTGTCCGGTTGCGGAGGCTGGCGCTTCGGCCAGTAGAGGCAGTTGTGGTGTCTCGGTCCGGCCTGGGGTTCGGGAATCTGTGGGGGAGGTGTCTCCGGCTCGAGTGGCGAAGGCAGTGGATGGGCCCGTCCTGGAGACCCCTCAGTCTTCACCCTGCTCCGCTAAGGTCTCTCTGGATTCGTGCAAAGGTATGTGCACTAGGCAGATGAAGAGGAAACTTCAGGAGGGGGAGAGCTCCTCAGCTACGTCTGGAACGACCACAGGTCCTGGGGCCAAAGCCAGGACAGTTCTGTTTTAATGTTTCCCGTCATTATTTGGAATGCCCGAGGAATTGGGGCGAGGGTGAAGACTGACTTTTTAGTTTCGGAAGTCAGGAACCATAAAGCCAAAATGGTGGCGATCATCGAACACAAACAGCAATGTGTCAAGATCCAAGAATTCTCTCGCAAACTCAACATGCATGCGTATATGCATGCAGCTCCGACTAACAACCACATTTGGCTGTTCTGGAAAAGGGAAGTCACTGTGGTGATGATGGCGGCTGGTGATCAGCACATCACGACCAAGGTCTCGACCGGTGGAGAAGAGGTCTTCATTTCTGTGGTCTATGGCAGCTGCGACGCCCAGCGAAGGGAGGTCCTGTGGCTTGAACTCAAAAGGTTCGACTCATGTGACCTGCCCTGGATGGTGGGAGGGGATTTCAACATCATTATGCATCCGGATGAGAGGAAGGGGTGGGGTGACTTCGCGAGGCGGGCTAGCGTGTCGTTTGTGCAATTTGCGGCAGGGAAGGGGTTAATGGACCTGGGCTATTCAGGCGATCCATTTACCTGGTGCAACAACCGAAGGGGGGGAAGTCGAAGCTGGAGTAGGCTGGACCTTTTCTTGTCCAATATCCACGCAATATCCAGATTCCCAGAGGTGAAGGTGAGTCATCTGTCACGTAGTATCTCTGATCATTCGCCGCTTCTGTTGTCTCCTAGCAGGACGGAAGTTGCGCAGGAGGGCTTTAAGTTCTCCAGCCATTGGGCGAGCATCTCGGAATACCATAATGTGGTCAAGAGATGCTGGAGTGAGCCCCCCAGGGGCCATGCTTGGGTGGCCTTCCACCATAAGTTAAGACGCCTAAAGCAAGATCTCCTGGGGTGGGCTCGGTCTCGCCCTTCTCCGGATCAGGAGATGGCAGCGCTAAAACAGGAGATCCAAAGCCTCGAGGTCCTGCTTGAGGAGAGCTGGGACGAAGGGTGCTTTGGTAAGCTTGCGGAGTTGAAGAGTGCTCTGGAGGTGTTGGTGCTTTCCCAAGAGCGTCATGCAAGGGATCGATCTAGGGTCAAATGGCTGAAGGAAGGAGACAAGAATACTGCGTACTTCCATGCATGCATTCGGGAGAGGAGGCGCGTAGTGAAACCAAATCTCGCGATGGAGGATGGCTCCTTTTCAAATGATGCAGATGTGGTTGGGGGTATGGCATGCACGTTCTTTAAGGAACTACATGCGGGCACCAATGGTAGCATGTCTCGTGGGTATCCTTCAGGGGAGGCCAAGCTTTGGAAAGGGCTTTCGAGCACTGTCTCGACGCAAGAGAATGCTGTGATGGAAGGCACCCCGGATGAAGGGGAAGTGCATGAGGCAGTGTGGAACCTGAACCCAGATAGCGTTGCAGGCCCTGATGGCTTCCCTGGCTCCTTCTACAGGGGCTCTTGGGAGGAGGTGAAAGGTGACCTTATTTCCGCGATTCATGATTTCTTCCGAGGGGGTGGCCTCCCACGGATAGCGTCTGCGACTACACTGGTCCTCCTGCCGAAGGTTAAGGATCCTTCCGCCCTCTCCCACTACCGGCCCGTGAGCATGTGTAATTTCCCTTATAAGGTCCTGGCGAGCATTCTGAACAGGCGGATGGCCAGCTTCCTTCCCCGGTGGATTGCATTGGAACAACATGGCTTCGTCAAAGGCCGATCGATCCAGGGTGCAGTGGCGATGACACAAGAGCTGTTAAAGGATCTGAACACCCCTTCCCGTGGTTCCAATATGGTAATCAAGCTGGACATGAATAAGGCTTACGACCGGATGGAATGGGGCTTTATCAATAGAGTGCTCGCGAAGATGGGATTTTCGAACTGGGCATGCGATCTTATCTTCAGGTGCGTGTGTTCACCGTGGATGGCAGTATCGTTTATGGGGAGAACGCATGGCTTCTTTAAAACCGTTCGTGGTCTTCGGCAAGGTGACCCGCTATCTCCCAGTCTTTTTATTATTATGCAGAACACCCTAAGCAGGTTGATCAGCAAAGGCGTTTGTGAAGGAGCCATTAGTCCATATCGGAGGAAGTTCAGAGCCCCCCCGGTGTCGCATTTGATGTTCGCGGATGATTCCATTGTGTTCATGAATGTCGGGTGGAGGTCTCTTCAGGCGCTGAACCGGATCCTTGAGGAGTACAGTGAGTGGAGTGGCCAACTCATTAACAGGGAAAAGAGAAATTTCTATGTTCCTGTATCATGCAATCCGAGCAGGGTGGCTAGGATGGAGAACGTGCTTGGAATGCGGAGAGGATCATTCCCCATGGACTACCTTGGTGTTCCTTTATCGGCAGATCGGGTGCGGAACAGGGACTTCGACAAAGTGGTGAGCAGGATTTCGGATTGCATCCTAAACTGGAAAAACCACTTTCTTTCCTTCGGAGGACGTATAACCCTGGTCAATAGTGTTCTTTCTGCTATCCCAATGCATGCCTTGGCTTCCACGAGTGTGCTGAAGGGAGTCATAAGGGCTATTGACAGGATTCTCGCGCGCTTTATATGGGATGTGTCAGGCGGGGGCAAGAGACGCTGGGTGTCGTGGAGTAAGATGGCTCGACCCATCTGTGAAGGGGGGATCAATGTCCAGAGTATGGCGGAGTTGATTCCATCCTTGCATGCAAAGCTTGCATGGGATTCCATTGAAGCCCGATCCTTGTGGGGAACGCAGATGGATCAGCGATATAAGGATGATACGATGTACGGGTCAGCTAGGGGGACGACTCTTTGGTCCTCGGTTTTTAATATCATTCCAATCCTTCTTCCTCTCTCTCTATGGATTGTTGGGGAAGGGAGCATTCTGTTTTGGCAACACAACTGGGCGGGTGAAGTATTAGGATACCCAGGATGCCCGACCCCTTTAATCTCCTTTAGGGAGGCAAGTTCATATCCCCTGTTTTACAAATCGGTTCTCGACACCCGCCTGTAGGAGATTTTCGACTCTATGGTCATGAGCTCGGAGCAGGACACCTGCGTCTTCACACCATCCATGTCGGGGAGGTTCAACGCCAAGGATTTTCGCAGGATGAGCGGTATACAGGGGCAGAACGATAGGTGGAACAATGTGACCTGGTGCAACTCGATCCCAGCCAAACTCAACTTTCTTACCTGGAGGATACGCAATAAAGCGATACCCTCTGATGACCACATCAAACGGCTGGGGATCAGCCTTGCGTCGTGCTGCCATTTCTGTGGGAATAAAAGCGAAGAAACCATGAACCATATATTTTTTGAGGGTGATTGGGCCCGGCATGTCTGGAAGTTCTTTGGTGTCTGCTCAGGCTTCCTTGAGCAAGGAGGCAGTGTGGAGCTGTTTATGGAGCACTGGTTCCAGGGGGCTAGTGTGTCAGGGGAGGAGTCTAAGGTACGTGCGGCTATTTTCAATGCGGCATGTTGGCACTTATGGCAAGCCAGGAACAGGGCAAGATATGAGGGGAGAAGCACCTCTGGTCATTCTGTGGTGGCTGACATCCGATGCATGCTGATTGACCTGATTGGCGCAGCGGGAATTGGAGGGGGAAGGATACCCTTGCGGGTGCAGCAGGCACTTCCAAGGAGCGCCACCAGGGAAGGTGGGGTGGCGCGGGGTAGATGGATTCATTGGATTCCCCCTAGCGAAGGGCTTAATCTTAATACAGATGGTTCCTGTGTTCTGGGTGACATGAGGGGAGGAGGAGTTCTCCGGGACTCCAAAGGGAGTCTAGTGGTGGCTTTCTCATCTCAGTTTGGCAGTGGTTCTTCTATTCGGGCAGAAGCATTGGCGGTTCTGACAGGCCTATCCCTATGCAGACACAGGGGTATCTACATTACCCATTTGGAAACAGACTCTATGATTACCCACGACGCCCTCCATGGTAGAGGCAGTACACCGTGGGCTATTACCTACACTATTAGAATGTGCAAGGCTCTCCTGAATGACAGAGTTAGAATTTCTCACACGTAGTGAGAGGGGAACAAAGTGGCTGATTATATGGCTTCTATTGCAGTTCCTGGTATGCGGGTGACGTGTCTTACCAATGTGTCCAGTATGAAACCGGAGGGGGTGAACCTTGTATGGGGCGATGCCCTTGGGCTACATTATTTCCGTCCCCATGATCCTGCATCTCTCTCCCTTCTCATGAATAAATTTTTTAATGTTGGATGGAGAATGACGTGTTGTGAGGTCCATTTATTATTCACTCCTGAGTAGCTAACTTCTTATTAGATTTTGTCTCTACCCAATCACCAATATCTAAGGATTTTTAAAATGGTATTTAATTACTAGCTAGGTGATTATATATTTAGTTATCAGGGAAAACTCATAATATTACAATTGTCACATATCAACTCTATAGTACCTCTTAAATTTAAGTTTGTGGGAAATTGTTTCATGTAATAATTTTTATTTTCCCTTTAGAGGAATTTGATATGATTAATGGAATGGATTTCATTTTTCTATATGGAGAAAATATCAAATTCCATGTAATTGAAGACACCTTTCATTTTCTAAAATAACCCATTATCATTTATCAGTGTGAGGATTAAAACAAATATCCAAGGAAAATTGAATCTATTTTATTTATCTTGATTCCAATTCAAAAGGGGTGTTTATCTCAGATGGTTAGGGGTAAATCATCATTGATAATATGTCTCTTGTGAAGGATTGTATTGACGTATTTCAGGAAAATTTTATTTTTCTTCTACAAAATAATGAAGTTGATTTATCAATAAAACTCATATATGGGTCTACACATATTTAAACGAATCACTATAGAATGGCCATGGATGAGTTATAGGAATTAGATAACAAAATACCATATAATCTTGATAGGGGATTCATTCAGGATACTGTGTCCCCTTAGGGTTCACTTAACCTTTTTTAATAAGAAAAATGGATTAATTTGATTCTGTATTGATCATCATGAACTAAAGAAGACCAAAATTAAATTTAAGTATCATATCCCATATATTGATAGATTTTTATATAAACTGTGTGGATCTGAATACTTTTCAAAATTTGACCTTTATTCTAGATATAATCAACTGTGGGTCATGAAGAAGGATCTACCCAAGATAGAATTCCATACAAGTTAAGGAAACTATGAATATATTGTGATTCCATTTGGTCTTACTAATGCCCCAACTATCTTCATTGATTTAATGAATATAGTATTTAAGTATTTTCATGATTAGTTTGTTGTAGTATTTATAGATGATATTCTTATTTATTCAAATATCAAAGAAAACCATGAAAATAACATGATAATTTTATATAAGACCATGATAATTGAGTGGTTGTTTGAAAAATTTACCAGTTTTGAATGTTTTCTACAAAATATTTCATTTTTGGTTGATATGATATCATGTGAAGGTATATATATGGATCCATAAATGATCAAATTTATTTAATGTTGGCACAAGCTAACCGCTATTAATAAGATCTGCATTTTTTTGGGCTTTGATGGATAATATAGATCATTTTAGAGAATTATTCATGTCTATCTAATCCAATCACCAAGAAAATTCTAAAGAGATCAAAGTTCCTTTAGATAAATTTGTATGAATAAATTTTAAGGAACATAACACAAGGATAGTTAGCATAGTTTTTCTTACATTTCCTTTTAGTGGAGAAGGGTTTGTAATCTATAGTGATGTATCAAATAAGAAATTGGGATAATTTCTCATGAAAAATCATATGGTGATACAATATGCCTCAAGAAAATTAATGGTTATTGAGAAAAATTATCCAAATCATGATTTAAAGTTAGTTGAGCTAATTTAGGAATTAAAGATATAGATGAATTACCTTTATAGATAAATATTTGATATATATATATATAGTTCATATATTCTTAAATTATATATTCATATAAAATAAGTGGAATGTGTTCCATAGAAGATGGTTTGAACTAATTAATGATTATGACTGCTCAATATAATACCACCATAGAAAAAAATCATTGCTCGTTCTTTAAGTTGAAAGGATCATACTATCATTATTCACTATGTGGATCCTAAAATATCCAATATTTCTAGATATTTAAATCATATATCTGAAAATATTAATATAATTGGAGAAATATTGTCTTTCTAAAATGGGGGTTCACCCATCTATCCAATTGAAGCTTAAAAATGCACAAAAGGAATATTTAAAGATACCGAATAATGTTAGAAATTTTCCCCAATTTAACGATGATTATGAAATAATGATATGGTTTAGGAACCATATACATGTTAAATCGATTCAAAATATGTAGAAGGATACATTAGAGGAAACATATAGTTCATTATTGTATATTCATCCTATAAGTATAAATTTGTTATGATATCTAAATGATTATTTATAGTGGGATAGAATAAAGAGATATATTATAGAGTTTATATCATGGTTCTTGGTATGTTAGCTTGTTAAGGATAAGGGATAAAAGCTTAAAAATATTAAACGACCATTACCCATATAAGAATAGAAATGAGAAAACATTAGCTTGGATTTTTTTGTTGGACACCCCAAAACACCAAAGGATCATAATGTTATTTGGGTTGGAGTTAATATCCTTAAAAATTAATGACAATTAATTACTATTAGAGAACATTTATCTAGTAATTAGCATTTCATAATATAGAATAATGAATTTTTAAGGTTTCATACAGTACCACATTCTATTGTATCTGATTGAGATATGAGGTTTACCTCAATGTTTTGCGGATGTATTATATAAGACCCTGACATAGAGTTAATTTTCAACATTTTATTTCATTCATAGATATATGTTCATTCTAAAAGAACTAATAAAACCCTAGAGGATATATTGATATCTTTTTCTATGGATTTTAAAGGTTTTTTTGATCAATAAATCCCTATAGTCTAGTTTTATTATAACAATAGCTTTCAATCGATCACTCAGATGGATCCATATGATTTCCTCTAGGAAAAAATATGTATAACCCCAATGTGATGGGATGATTTGGGAGAAAGATAGATATTGGGACCTAGGAAAGCTAAGGAAATGGAAGAGAAAGTAAGATTCATTTAGTAGCACATCAGGGAAGCTCCGATTCAATAAAAATGTTATGTTGGAAATTGTAGGCATGCTCTGGAATTTGAAGTTAGAGAGAATATTTTTCATTTAATATCTCTATTGAAGATGGTAATGAGATTTAGAATGAAGGGAAAGCTATGACCTAGTTATATTGTAACTTTTGAGATTATTAATCAAGTAGGGTTGGTATCTTATTTCTTGTTTCTCCTACTGAATGTAGAGACTCATTTTTTACCTTATAATACTTTTAAATACATTAAGAAATATTTTTGCATCCATGTGTTGAAATTCTGTGGGATTGTGAGGCCTGGTAATCCTGTAATTAATAATAAAAAATTTTAAATATATTTTATATCACTCGCATTCAAATTTTTCATTGAATATGAAATATATCCTGAAAGGAGTCTGATATTGGAAATATGATACCCTGAATAAATCTAGAGTGTGGGGTTTAACCTAGTGACAACCTAAAAATAGATGGCACTTGACAAGTTAATGAGTCAACCATTGGTGGGTGTATTTGAAATAAACTAAATGATTAATTTATTAATTTTAATTTAAATGATCTAAATCTAATCGTCTATAAATATTTCATCGTGAAAATTTTCTAGGGTTTGTCGCATAACTATGGGGGTTTTTGATAGGAGATCTAACATCATTTTTCACCATATTGAGATTGGATTACTACCAGTGATCTGATCAAGGTGAATTGACATGAAGCTGGTGTATCAGATCATCCACAACATTAGAAAAAATGTTATTCAGTAATGAACAATCCAATATTCAGGCAGGGCTCATCAATTTCAGTTCACTATAATGATTAAAATATTGAGAAATTTTTTATCTTTTATTCTTTGATATATTAATAAATAAATCTATCCCATGAGCCCATGTATTGAATTAAATTGTTTAAATCAGATTATTCTTGTTATTCCATGATATCCTTGATCTATGCTAGTTGGTCAAGAATGTTTGGATAATGATTGATGCAACCTTCTTCTTCATCATCCCCCCACAGTTTCTTCACATTCTTCACTGTAGGCGTATGGGGTCATTGTTAGAAATTTTAGGGTGGGTAAAATTGCAACCGAAACACCATATTAATGGTGGATGTGTGAATATTGACCAGATCAGTGTTTTCAAATGGATCTGGACAGAGTGTAGGTGATGCTCCCCAAATTTGGGATTTAGAGTGGAGATGTAGAGTGGCAAAATAAGGGACCTGACATGAGATTCCTATGGCTGGTTGGATTTGGACTTCCAGCCACCAGAGGCTAGGAAAATATTTATTGGCATTATTATCCTTAATTTCAGCATGATTAATGGTGGAATTGGGTGGCTTAAGTGGTAGATCTGAATGTATCCTCATAGATATAATATTATGTGAAAAACCAACTTCATGGAATTTACTGGTATGAACACACACCATGTAGCCCCCTCAATATGGAGAATATGATTTTCAAGTATCACATTCCATGTGGGACCCCACATGCCGTGTAACTCAGTGTTAGTGGCCCAACGTATACTCCAGGAGTATAGGGCTTGGACATGACCATACACACAAACATGGACTAAATGACACGGTCATGCATAAGAGCACATGGGTAGGCCTTAGGAGGCTGAGAAACTCCATGTAGGTCTCATATACTCTATATATAGTGACATGTACATTGTGCCAATTATAGAGGATACATCAATAGATGATGAGGTGGGTTCACTTTTATTGTGGTCCCCTATACACATCGTGAACATCATTGTGAACTAATACCTCTAGTATCTCATTAATTTTGACTCATATTTTCTACTGTAAGTAACCTATTAGGTGTATTTTTTTATATACAACAATGTTTTATCCTTCACACAGGATTTTGAGATATGATGTGGAGTTTTTCAATATTTTTTCTCCTTTAGGATATTCATGTCGACAAAATTGATCGAACTGGATCATCCGAGAGTGGTCAGGGTTAGATACCCCCTATCATACTAGGGTGTGGGTCCCCCATAATCCTCGCACTAGTTTGAGTGGTACTGTCCTATTGTCTTATGGAATATGTATTCTTGCATTTGAGTGGTACCCTACTAGTGTATTCAAGAATGGGTCCTCTACATTTTGAGTGGTATCCTCCTTTTGTATTAGGCATGGGTTATCTACCTACTAAGTGGTACCCTACTATTGTATAAGGGCATGGTTCCTATAACTGTTTAGTGGTACCCTATAGTTATATCAAGACATGGGTTCTCTACATACTGAGTGGTACCCTCCTACTATATCAGGGAATGGTTCCTCTACCTACTGAGTGGTACCATTATATTCTATTAGGGAACATGTCCTATACATACAAAGTGGCATCACCTTACTCACTATTAATTGAGTACACTATTTTTCTATTGAGTTGTATCCATAGGATTTATAAGGGAATGGACACTCTACTTATATATTTTACCCCTTCATTTTGCAGCATAATGGAAGGGTGTGGTTCCATTACACTATTACTTCATAAGACATGCAAGATATTGGGAATCAATGATGGACATTGGGAACTACATGCATAATCATTATCCTATGTTGGGATGTGAGACGAAGATTCTATTTGTCTCACATACGGTTTTATTATATGATTATGTGTATATATATATATATATTTGTTATTGAGGTTTGTTTCCTTCATTCTTTGGGTTGAGCTGACTAATTCTATCGTGTAAGAACCCGGTTCTTTTTCTTGAGGTATGATTTTCTTCTTTTCTCTTATCCTTAAGTGTTTTTGAGAAAATAAGGTAAATGAGATAAAATCCTAATTTTTTTGACTACACATCATGTAGTTTTCCACACGTCATGTACTTTGGCCGTGTGGAAGGGGTACACAGGGCGTGTAGGCCGGTCGACGGTGATGGG
Organism: Viscum album; assembly: GCA_963277665.1. Taxonomy (NCBI): domain Eukaryota; kingdom Viridiplantae; phylum Streptophyta; class Magnoliopsida; order Santalales; family Viscaceae; genus Viscum; species Viscum album. Next base: position 131,322,396 of record OY728167.1, on the reverse strand, counting down.
TGTAAAAACTGACTACATGCCATGTAGTGGGTATTTACACGCTATGTAGTCAGTCGACATGAAAACAATAAGGCAGTGGCCAGCTGAGCAGCAGTACACGCCATGTACTCAGGTGTCAGACGCCGTGTACTCACATCGACAGATGAACAGTGCCACGCTGGAGAGAAGCCGCCGAAGGAACAATTAAAATAATGAAAACTACATGTCGTGTAGTCAATAGTACCCACCGTGTAGTTTTTTTCCACTTAAATTGGGTAGTCACTTCCCCTATTCAGAGGGAAGGCTTGGAACCAGAGGAGGAGTCTAGAGAGAGGGCCGAACCTTCGAGGAGCTCCAGATCGCACGTTGGGAATCCGTTTCCGCTTCCGTCGATCTTGTTAGAACCGTACGGGTAAGCCTCTCCTCCTTAAGTCGTTCTTACCAATTCTTTCCCGAGGGAAATTTATTTACATTTTAATGGGGTGTTCTTTCAACTCAGATCTACATCATTTTCAGACGATTCGAGGGATGTTGTTCGTGTATACCGATCAGGGGTGATCAAGGTAGGTGGCTTAGTGTTTAAATTCCAACTGCTATGTATTTTCGTGTACTGTTGAGCTATGAACCTATATTGGGGTATCGTGTGGATGAGGCCTTGGCTATTTTTGAATACCTATAATTGTATAGGTAATTAAATGTGATAATAAAACATTGTTTGGTATCTCTGCTTGGATCCAGGACCACCCCGGGGGTGCGTTCCACTATTTAGCCGTTTGGCCTGATACCCAAGGGTATTCCATTGTGATAATAATTATTGAATTTCCTTGATAGGAATTGCACGTGTATTGCTTGTTTATATGTTGGGCATGGCTCGGTTACTTGTTTAGCCTGAGGTCAGTGTTTCCTTTGGCCTGAGGGCAGTGGTTATTTTAGCCTGAGGGGAACTTCTTCCGTGCCTGTGTGCAATAGACTCTCTGCTTTAGGGCGACACTTTGTACGCTTGAGGGAAATATCAGCTATGTCTGTGGGAAATTACCTGCGAGTTGTGATTCTGATTACCTGAGGGTAAGAGTTTGCGTGTCTGAGGGAAATGACTGTTTACATAGAAAATTCACTGTGGTGATTTCCTTATAACTAAATGATTAAATGAATATTAAAATGGAAATATAACTTGTAAAGTTAGTTACTTTTGGGTACTGCTTAGTTTATTGCATTTTTCTACTACACACTGTTGTTGCACATTTTCACATAGTTGGACACGGGCCTTTGGTGGGTGCCTACTGGGATCTATTTCTCACACCCTATTTAGGTCATGTCTTCAGCCCAAACAGATTATGTTTCTGCAGGTGTGGATAAGGGAAAGGGTCCCTATACAGGTACTTGACTGTTGCTGGGGAGTTGGGGAGCATGGGACCGAGCTTAGACTCGCGATGCTGCCAGCTGTTTTGTTTTTCTTTGCTTCACTCTGTACTCTGTATCATATTGTACTGCTGTGTAACATGTTCTGGCTGTTTTCTTAGAACTAGAGACATGTTGCATCATTATCTATATGACTGTTGGTTATCTTTTCCTGTAGTTGTTCATTTAAAATTGTGTATGGTTATTGCTTCCGCTGTTGTTGTATGTTTATGTATTTTATTCCTCTACGCTACACTTTGACAAATGAAGGCATAGTTTCTCCACTATCAGACCTAGGCCCTCGCTGCTAGTCGGCAGCCTCTGGCGTTTGGGGAAATGCGTTTGAGGTCATGAGTCCAACTAGGTTCAGGGCACCCGTTGAGTGGCACCCGGATCCGGGACGTTACAAAGTGGTATCAAATGGGTTCTTTTCATTGACTTACTATTCGGAGTCTTAGTCAGGGATAGGACGGGAACAGTAGTTGGTAATAAGTTGTGCCCAGGTGTAGCTAACCCATGTACAACGAAAAGCCAGTCTACCTCGTATTTTTGCAATTTTTCCGATTTTGCAAATTTTACAGTTGATTTGATTTTCACCGTTGGGTGATGCACTTGTGATTGTGCTATTTATATTTCATGGGTTCTATTTAGTTGCAACCCGATGAGATGAGGGTATGACATCTCATGCATCATTTAGGCACATGCTAGAAATCACATTCCATGCACAGTTCCATGCCATGTAAGTGCATTAGAAATTTCATGTTGTTGTGATAGTTGTTGTGCTGGAAAAGCATGCTGTTTTTATAGCTACTTTGATAAATACCTGCTATGTGATAGGGTATGTTTGTGTGATGCCTTGATATAATGGATGCCAAACATTGGTTTTTGGGGAGTATGGGCCCTCATTAACCAGAATTTGGTGGATCATTGACCATTTATCTTGTTATAACACATATAAGATGCCAAACTTTGATTCTCGGGGAGTATGGGCCCTCACGGGTCGGAATTTGGAACTTATGAGTTGTTTCAGTGTTTTTATGGGTTCCAGAGTAGTATCTAAGGCTTACTATCTGGAAAACCCCAGATACACACCGTGTAGTTCCTCGGACACACGCTGTGTGTTCTTCTGTTTGGGAAGAAAAGAAAATATTTTGAGTGCACGATGTGTACCCTCAGTACACGCTGTATACTCTCTTCCTGTGTCATGGACCGTGCGGGCGGGGACACGGGGAAGGGAAATTCTTGGGGACAACACGCCATGTACCAGATGTACACACTGTGTAGTGTTGTCCCAGAGCCCGACCGTGTAACTAAAAACACGAATCAGTGAAATATTTTCTTGTACACGCCGTGTCAATGATGAACACGCCGTGTAGTCTGGCCTGGGATCCGGCCGTGTAACTAACAACACAGGTTGGGGTAATCCATTCGTTTACATGCTATGTCCATCTAGAGAATGTCGTGTAGTGTGAGCTATGTATCTGACCATGTAACTAACAACACGGGTCGGCAAAGCTCGTCTAGTACACGCTGTGTACCTGTGGGACATGCCGTGTAGTCTTGACCGGTGACAGACCATGTGGACCTAGAAATGTGTCTAGGAAGACGGAGTGGTGTACACACTGTGTGCAGGTGTAACACGCCATGTAGTATCAAGCCGAGTAGTCAGCCGTGTCACGAATGACACGGGTAGTTGGAAGTTAATCCATACATGCCGTGTAGTTTTGTTCAACAAGAGCCATGTGGCTTAGCCTTGTAGAAGGACCTGGGTAGGGGAAGAGGAGTCAGGTACACACCGTGTAGTTAGTATACACGTCGTGTAGTCATGTTTTGTAAACCTTGAAATGCCTTATTCCTCCTGTTCTATTTTTGGTCCCTTCTTTTTCAGTCTTTGATAATCTTGATCTAAGGTGTGAATTTGACCTTGTAGAGTCATGCCGCCAAGACGACCACGTGTTGTTCTCCAGGAGAGCGGCAGAGATTATACTTCTAAGATGGTAGGCCATGGGCTACCAGTGGATCCTGCAGTAGAGCCAGATGTAGTGCCAGCCCTTATACCGGACACAGGCATGGAGGCGCAGTTCCGTGAGGGCTTTATGCAGTTCATGCAGGCCTTTCAGGGAGCACCGCCGGCTACCACATCTATGGATGATCTAATTCATATCTTCCAGCAGCAGTATCCACCTACGTTTTCAGGGGATGGAGGACCACAAGCTGTAGAGTCTTGGCTGGGGTCGATGCAGACTATCTTAGAGCATCTTGAGACACCTCTAGGGAAGAGGGTCAAGCTCGCAACTTATATGCTGCGTGATTCTTCAAAGAGGTGATGGGATGTGACCACTCAGATAGAGCATCACAGACACATGATGTGGGAATATTTTCAGAAAAATTTCTAAGATTTCTTCTTCCCAGAGATACTGAGGGCAGATAGAGCTCGAGATTTCATGAATCTGCAGTAGGGTTCTATGTCGGTGATGGATTATTCTGCCCGTTTTACCGAGCAATAGTGTTTTGCACCCGTTCTGGTGGGTGATGAGGCGTTGAGGGCCAGACGATTTGAGGATGGTCTTCAATATGACATCCGAGCACTGGTGAATGTTTTCAGGTTGCCTACAGTACATTCAATTGTGAACGAGGCACTGATTACTGAGAGGAACCTTCAGAAAGCTGGTGGTGTAGGCCAGGGCGGTTCGGCACTAGTTCCTAGTACTATTTCCATTGAGAAGAGGAAGAGACAGATGGATTACTCTCACAGTAGAAGTACCAGCCAGAAGAATGTTTCTGGTGGTCAAGTCATGTGCTACCAGTGTGGTAAAGAGGGGCACAAGAGACCAAAGTGTCCACAGGACCCAGTGGAGTGCCGAGCTTGCGGAAAGATGGGTCATCTGCAGCGCATTTACCGGGTGCTTCTATCAATGGCTATTGAGAGGGGTTCTGTATAGACTCCGCATGTGGGAGCAGGACCAGCGGCTTCTTACCAGTCAAGAAACTAGAATACGTCAGCGCGTGTGGGAAGAGATGGTGGTTGTGGACGTGGTAGCCAGACACCAGGATCTCATAGGCAGTAGGGCGGCACAGCTCAGGGTAACCAGGTTGTGTCGCAGGGTCGCGGCACTGGGCAGACATATGCAGTGCAACAAACCCAATAGGAACAGGATCCCGGACCTTCTACTATCAGAGGTACTATTCTATAAGCTTCTTTCTTATCTTCATTACTTTTCGATACGGGTGCTACACATAGCTTTATATCTGTGCCCGTTGTGGAGAGCCTTGGGCTCTGTGTTTCTTCTTCTTCAGCTATTATGACGCTATCCTCTCCGTTGGGAACTAGAACGGCTGGTGTGCGTCAGTGCATGGAGTCCTACTAGAGGTTTGTGGGTGTCACTTTCTATGGGACCTCTATGTCTTGGAGATGACGACTTATGATGTCATTCTCAGGATGGACTGGTTGGTTCCCTTTCGAGCCTTTGTAGATTTCTTTCGTCGCAGGGTGCGTTTCACATCACCAGAGGGCGAATACTTTCTATACAAAGGTGAATGAGATGTTCAGGCGAGTCGAGCTGGACCAAAGCATTGTGGGAAAGGTTGTGTCACAACCCAGTTTGTGAGTGTATATCTTGATGATCAGGGGACTTGTCATCAGGATTTCCCTCCAGTGGTTGATTGTTTCAGGGATGTCTTCCTGGATGACTTTTCGGGTCTACCTCTAGAGCGTGAGGTGGATTTCTCTATTGAGCATGTGCCAGGGGAACACCGGTGTCCATTCCTCCTAATATTATGGCTACACCAGAGTTGCAGGAGCTGAAGAGGCAGTTAGATGAGTTACAACTAAAGCGTTTCATCCGACCCAGTACTTCCCCTTGGGGTTCTCCGGTCCTTTTTGCAAATAAGGTGGACGGTACCCTCAGAATCTATGTGGATTATCGAAAGTTGAACCAGTTGATGGTCAAGAACCGATATCCCTTTCCAAGGATTGATGATCTTTTTTATCAACTTCGTGGAGCACGAGTGTTCTCGAAGATTGAATTGAGATTAGGATATCATCAGCTATGCATGAGACCATCAGACATACTACTTACAGCTTTTCGGAGCAGATATGGTCTATACGAGTACTTGGTGATGCCGTTTGGACTCACGAATGCACCATCAGTTTTCATGGCACTGATGAATCGTGTGTTCCACCCTTATCTGGATTCTTTTGTGGTAGTATTCATGGATGACATCTTGGTGTACTCTCACACTCAACACGACCATGCCACCCATCTTGAGATCGTACTGATTACACTGAGAAAGCATCAGCTATATTCTAAGCTCTCAAAGTGCCACTTTTGGATGGACCAAATTCAATTTATGGGTCATATCATCTCAGAGGTAGGAAATGCAGTAGACCCAGAGGAGGTGAGAGTAGTAGTTTCTTTGGAGTAGCCTAAAAATGGGTTTGAGATATAGAGTTTCTTAGGGCTAGCTGGTTACAACAAATGCTTCATCTAGGACTTCTCCAGCTTAGCAGCGCCATTGATAGGATAGACTAAGAAGGGTGTGAAGTTTGTTTGGTTAAAATCTTGCAAGACAGCCTTTCAGGTCCTGAAAGGAAGGTTGACATAAGCACCAGTCCTGATACTTCCAGAGCAAGGGAAGAGCTATACAGTTTACAGCGATGCATCAGGTATTGGACTGGGAGTAGTGTTGATTCAGGGCAACCGAGTTGTTGCGTATGGGTCTAGGCTATTTAGGCCACATGAGACGAATTACCTGATGCATGATCTCGAGTTGGCTACAGTTGTTCATGCGTTGCGCTGTTGGAGACATTATCTCTTGGGAGATCATTTTGTGGTTTTCACCGACCACCAAATCCTCAAATATATCTTTACTCAGTGTGACTTGAACCTGAGACAAGGAAGGTGGGTTGAATACCTTCATTCCTTCGACTTTGAGCTTGACTATACACCTGGTAAAGGTAATGCAGTTGCTGATGCACTGAGAAGGAAGACTCAGATACAGGCAGTGCAGGAGGCCAGTGGTGAGTGGAAGCTCATGGATTTGTTCTCTAAGATGCATTTAGAGGTGCACTATAGTCAGGGGCAGACCTATATTTCTTCTTTAGCTATGACTTCTACCCTCCTGGATAGAGTGAGGATAAGACAACTATCTGATTCAGAATTCCTAGTTCTACGGGAGTCTGTGGCAAGTGAGGACCCTCCTCCTGGATGGACGATAAGTGATAAAAAAATTCTGAATTTCCATGGAAGAGTGTGGGTTATAGGGGATATACGCGAGGAGATGATGTGGGAGTTTCATGCTTCAGATTGGGAAGTTCATCCCGGAGTATCCAAGATGTTCCGTGACATGAGACTTCAGTACTGGTGGCCGGGTATGAAGAGAGAGATAGCTTATTTTGTTACGAGGTGTTCCACCTGTCAGCAGGTGAAGGCGGAGCATCAGAGGCTAGCCAGACTTTTACAGCAGTTGCCCATCCCAGAGTGGAAATGGGATGATGGCACGATGGACTTCGTGACTAGGTTACTGAGGTCACCTCGAGGTAATGATGTCGTGTGGGTTTTTGTGGAAAGACTCACAAAGGTAGCTCACTTTTTGCCGATCAAGGAGACCTTCGGTGTTGAGGAGCTCAAAAATTTGTATATCCAAGAGGTCTTATGTCTTCATGGGGTCCCTCGTTCTATCATTTCTGATAGGTACACCCATTTTACGTCTCATTTCTGGCAGAGTTTTCAAAGGGCACTGGGTACACAGGTGCTTCTAAGCACAACTTACCACCCTCAGACTGATGGCCAGTCAGAGCGTACGATACATGTGCTTGAGGACATGCTGCGTGCATGCATCCTATACTTTGAGGGATCTTGGGAGAAGCACATACCCCTAGTCGAGTTTTCCTATAATAACAGTTTTTAGGAAACTATTGAGATGGCACCTTACGAGGATTTATATGGTAGGCCATGCCGATCACCCTTGTGCTGGTTAGATGCAGGTGAGGCAGCTTTACTGGGACCATGTCTCATGCAGGAGACTTCTGAGAATGTCCAGTTGATTTAGAAGCGGATGGCTACCGCACAGTCTCGTCAAAAATCTTATGCTGATTGCCACAAAAGAACATTTGAGTTCATGGTCGGGTATCAGGTTTTCTTGCGTGTTTCACCGAGGTTGGGACACAGGCGGATCAGGAGATAGGGTAAACTTTCACCGAGGTATGTGGGGCCATTTGAGATTCTGGAGAGAGTCTGGCTGGTTGCCTATCGGTTACAGTTACCACAGAGGTAACGATCCATGCACGATGTCTTCCATGTATCTCAGTTGTGCTGCTATCATTCAGACCCATCTCACGTCTTTCAGCCTGAATAGGTTGAGCTTCAGATGGATGCGTCCTTTGAGGAGAATCTGATTCGTGTTGTGGATAGAAGCATGAAGGTTCTCCGAGGCCGGTCAGTTCCTCTTGTACGGGTGATATGGCAGCATGGCCGAGTATATGACGAATCCTAGGAGTGGGAGACCGACGTACGTGCTCAGTGGCCAGATCTGTTCTAAGATTTATCTTTTCCACCCTTGGAAGGGCAATTCTGGGATGAATTTCTTTAAGGGGGGAAGTTTGTAAGAACATGGTTCTTTTTCTTGAGGTACGGGTTTCTTTTTTTATTTTAGCCTTAAGTGTTTTTGAGAAAATATGGAAAATGGGAGAAAATCCAAAATTTTGTGACTACACACCATGTAATTTTCCACATGCCGTGTACTTTGGCCATGTGGAAGGGGTACACAGGGCGTGTAGGCCGGTGGATGGTGATGGGTGTAAAAACTGACTACACACCATGTAGTGGGTATTTACAAGCTGTGTAGTCAGTCGGCAGGAAAACAGTAAGGCGGTGGACAGCTGAGCGGTAGTACATGCCGTGTACTTAGGTGTCACACGCCGTGTACTCATGTCGACTAATGAACAGTGCCACGCTGGCGAGAAGCCGCCGAAGGAATAGTTAAAAAAAATGAAAACTACACGCCGTGTAGTCAATAGTACACGCCGTGTAGTCTGTTTTTTTTTGCTTAAAATGGTAAGTAGCCTCCCCTATTCCTAGGAAAGCCTTAGAACCGAAGGAGGAGTCGGGAGAGAGGGCTGAACCTTCAAGGATCTCTAGATCGCATGCCGGGAATCCATTTCTGCTTCCGTCGATCTCGTTAGAACCGTACGGTTAAGCCTCTACTTCTCCTTAAGCTTTTCTTACCAATTATTTCCCGGGGGAAAGTTATTTACATTTGAATGGGGTTTTCTTTCACCTTAGATATATGTCGTTCTCGGATGATTCGAGGGACGTCATTCGTGTATACCGATCAGGGGCGATCGAGGTAGGTGTCTTAGTGTTTAAATTCCAACTGTTGTGCGTTTTCGTGTACCGTTGAGCTAAGAACCCGTATTGGGGTGTCATGTGGATGAGGTCTTGGATGTTTTTGAATAACTATAATTTTATAGGTAATTAAATGTGATAATAAAACATTGTTTGGGATCGCTGATTGGATCCAGGACCACCCTGGGGGTGCGTTCCTCTGTTTAGCCATTTGGCCGGATACCCGAGGGTATGCCATTATGATAATAATTATTGAATTTCCTTGAGAGAAATTGCATGTGTATTGCTTGTTTATATGTTGGGATTGGCCCGATTACTTGTTTAGCCTGAGGGCAGTGTTTCCTTTGGCCTGAGGGCAGTGGTTATTTTAGCCTGAGGGAAACTTCTTCCATGCCTGTGGAAATAGACTCTGTGCCTAAGGGCGACACTTTGTACACCTGAGGAAAATATCTTCTATGCCTGTGGGCAATTACCTGCGGGTTACGATTCCGATTACCTATGGGTAAATGTTTGCGTGTCTGAGGGAACTGACTATTTACATAGAAAATTTACTGTGGTGATTTCCTTATAACTGAATAATTAAATGAATACTAAAATGGAAATATAACTGGTAAAGTTAGTTACTTTTGAGTATTTCTTAGTTTATTGCATTTTCCTACTGCACACTGTTGTTGCACATTTTCACATAATTGGGCGCGAGCCTTTGGTGGGTGCCTACTGGGATCTATTTCTCACACCCTGTTTGAGTCATGTGTTCGGCCCAAATAGATTACGTTTCTGTAGGTGTGGATAAGGTCAAGGGTCCCTATACAGGTACTTGACTATTGCTGGGGGAGTAGGGGATCATGGAACTGAGCTTTGGCTCAGGATGCTGCCGACTATTTTTTTTTCTTTGCTGTACTCTGTACTCTGTATCATATTGTACTACTGTGTAACATGTTCTGGCTATTTTCAAAGAACTAGAGACATGTTGCATCATTATCTATATGACTGTTGGTTATATTTTCCTGTAGTTGTTCATTTAAAATTGTGTATGGTTATTGCTTCCACTGTTGTTGTATGTTTATGTATTTTATTCCTCTATGCCACACTTTGACAAATGAGGGCATAGTTTCCCCACTATCAGACCTGGGCCCTCACTGCTAGTCGGCAGCCTCTGGAATTTGGGGAAATGCGTTTGAGGTCATATGACCAACCAGGTTCGGGGTACCCGTTGAGTGTAACCCGGATCTGGGATGTTACATATCGTGTCTCCTATTGACCCCCTTAGGGTTTTGAGGTGTCTTACTAGAGATGAATATACTCAACCCTACATGAGATTTCATATTCATTTCGTGTCTTATGTGAATGATAGATAGGTTGGTGCTGATATTATAGGATTATAGGGATAATGAGGTGCATAGACCGTGTATAGTGGTCGAGATTGGAGATCTAAAGTCGAAATCTCTCAGTATTTCTTTTATAGTTATTGTCAGGATGGGACATCTTTTCTGGGATGACATGTCTCTATCCCTTTTCATTTTGGTTTACATTATCTTACTGTTTTGTATTACCTAGATACTATTTCATGCATGGTTTTAGTGTTGTTGTTAATATATATTATTCATTTTCTTATTCACTTCTAAAATGAGCTAGAAGGGTGCATATATAAATGTACATTAGGTTAGTGCTTCCAATTTTAGTAATTCCTTCTCAAAACATGTCCCTAGACACTGGCCTATGGAGTCGGACTTAGGTTAGTTTGTGTCTTTGCCTTCACTTGACCAGGCTAGACCCAGTGGTTCGGGTGATGATAGATTAGTATTAGAGGTGGTTCGACCTTGAGAGAGTGTCTAAATTCTTCCCCTTATGAAGTTTGTTTTGGAATTTAAGGAAACATTGTCAAAGTTTCTCGAGTGATGATTTCAAGCTAGAGAACATAATGTGGGTGCGGTGACTAACGTATCCATTCACCAGAACTCGAATACCTTCTTTTTTACTCGTCATACAACAACATTGGTTGTGGGGAACATTAGTAGATGCATCATATAGTATTAATTCATTTGACTATCCTTCATGAGTAATCTACCCATATATATATATATAAATGAAAATGTGACCATGATATATCTTGATTAACTTCCTAGATTCCTCCATAAATATAGAAAACCTATTATTGGTTTAGGATCATTATAATGATTCTATAAGGGATGTGGAATCAATTTAGGGGTTATCTCAAGAAACCTATCCTATAGGTGGGTAGGTATAAACAAACCTCTATAATATTAAACTATTAGTTAAGGATAAGGATTCAACCAAGAATAATAAACTCTTCTTGTTCTAGTTTTAGAGGCCACTGAGGTTATATGGTTAGCCATATCCCCACTCAGTTGAAGATTTTATGTAGTCATTGATCCAAGTTTTCAGACTTGTGTGGACCTAGATAGATCAGATTGTCCCATTGGAATCCAGTCATTTCTGTGAAGTAGTTGGGCGATAGTGGAGTCTAGTCACATAGCTGTATGGTGAGTTGGAAAAATCATTGATTGACTTCAAGAAACTATTTAATGATGATTATTACCCCTCATCTATATGATAATTTTAGATTCATGAGATATTATAGGTATAATAGGGAAGGATGAATATTGATGAGTATGTTGAATTGTTTTATTTCCATTCAAAGTACTCCTTAAATATGAATTGGAATGATTAAATCTTGGAATGGATGTTTGAGCAGGGTATTTCTAGAGATACTCATGCAAGTTTGGTACCCCAATGCATTCCCATATACGATGGACTGCTAGAGTGGGTTCTGGTAATCAAGAGATTCCTATATGAGGGGAACCATGAAGATAGTGCTGGAATGGAGCATTATGGGGATGCATCGTCTTTAGCATCTAGTATGTTCCAATCAGTAGGCCATTTCATAGGATACCTTCTCATGGCCAGGCTCATACACGTGGTCATGTAGCTCAGGGACTGTACAATGGTCCGATGAAGCCCTTGGAAGGGTGATTCTATGCATGTGATGGGTGAGGCCACATCGTACATGATTTCCTAACATGACATGATGCGGAGGGTAGGAGGGTATTAGTTGGTCTACCACAGTAGAGGCAGCGCCGTGATCATGAATATACCAGGTGAGGCCATGTCGACCCATAGAGATGAATAACTGGTAGAGGAGTTGGAGGGGCTCTAGGAGAAGGATCTACTAGTGGTTGATGATGTTATGAGATACTTCCAACACCACCACTAGGCAGATGACATCTACCTCTGTGATCTGGAGTTTAGGGTTGCAGATAGCTAAAATCTATGGAGACTTATGACCTGGTAGCTCATAAGATGATTAGAGGCATGATCATAGATTAATATAATATTTCATTTGTACTATTAGGTACAGGTGTAAGTCATTATTTCATATCCTTACTCCTAATGCGATATATGGTAATCATTTTTAGACATTATCCAAGCATCTTTGGGTTGTGGTTCCGAAGGGGAATGATTTTCAATATCTCATATCTTTCAGAAGTTTGAGATATCACTAGGTTGATAGATTTTATCATGGGATCTCTTGGTTGTAATGATGAGAGATTATGGTTTCATCTTGTGTGTGGAATGATTGTCCTTAGTTTGATCCTAGATCTATTGTCACCATAGATGAGTTAGATTCCCTCAGAATGATGGGATGGTATTATCCTTTATTGGTGAATGTGATCTCATGGCAATGTTAGTGGGTCTTGTGAGCAGGAACCTATAACCCATCACTAATTTGTTGGTGATTTTATCATTTGGTGTAGTGGGTTCTTCAATCATTTGGTTTTATTCATTCATGGAGGATTATATGGATTTCATCCCTAGGGAGGTTTCATTACTACCTTCAAGGTGGGAGATGGGGTTTTTCATTGATATTCACCTCAGGAATTCTCTGATATCTTCTATGGAATATCAGATGGCACATACCAAGCTCTGGGAGATGAGGCTGAAATCTTAGGAACTTCAATATGTGTGTTCTATCAGACCCATTGTTTCCCCTAGGACACTCTAGTTTTGTTAATAAAAATAGAGGAAGGGGTATTTTTTATTTATGTTGATTATCATCAACTAAACTAGGCCACAATAGTGAACACTGACCTAGACCGTAGTTGAATATGGTAAAAGTTTAAAATTTATAATCCTACTAACTACAGTATCTGTGGAAAGCAGGGTCGAACCCACAGAGACAACAAACTTGACCACTATTCCTCTAAAAACATTCAAAAGATCCCACTATTGTTAGCAGTGGAATAATTTTTCTATTTTTTAAGAATTTTTTATGTTATTATACACTAATGAAACACTACAGTCTTTTTGAGTTTTTGTTCTAAACTATAATGAAACAAGGAATAGGATAAAAACAGTAAGAAACAGAGATATAAAATGCTGATAAGTGAACAATCAAGTAAAATACCTGGGGAAAAATATCCATTATACTGGTTTTAAAAGTATTCATATTCACTTAAAAGTTACTCCATTTCACCACCCAAAAGAGAATGACTTATCTCACTCGCCAAGAGTTAAGTCACACAGGCTGATTGATTTCAGAATTCACCACTCCAAAACATATCAACTGGGAAAAATTCGAAATGATAATGAAAACAGGACAAAATCACCGTAAGTCCTGAAGTAATTGTGATTTTTTTAAAGATGTGTCCATGATAAATATTGCCGATTTGATTGTGGAGTTTTGAAAATTAAGTTCTAGTGGTGAAAAGAAATTTAATGAACTCAACATCAATCTCGCCGATTGATACTAAATAAATTAATGTATCAAAGTAAAAAGGAATAAAGGTAACCATTAGAAGTAGTAATTCCCCGAGCTCGAAGATTTAGCCAATTAATTTTTTCATTATCAATACAGGAAATGAAGGCATACTAGAACAGAGTACAAGAATTCCAACACAAAGGAAGAAGAACTCCCCTAATACTACTCTGCACTCAGGCTCCAAGGTCTCCAGCTCGTCTCCAGAACTGCTCTGCTATCTCCCAGAAGTCTTCACTCTCAAAAATGGTGTGCGTTTCTTGTGAATGAGTATCCCCCAACGTTCCTTGCAAATATATTTTTATATCTTCTGTCATCTTCTCCTTGTCACCACACATCTTCCACCGACTTCAGAATCCCCTTAGTTGTGAACCGCACATGTGTGTTTTTTCGCAACAAGCACATCGCACTATCTTTTCTCACGTAACTAACTCCCACTGAGTTTATTGTGTGAATCTGGACATATACACGTCCCATGAATAAACCTGCATAGATAGAATAAAAACACAAAGAAATAAAGAAAGTTGATTATTAGACTAATGTTATAATACTCGTTAAAAAGTTAACTTAAGTTAACTTAATAAAAATTTCAAGTTGATTATTATTTACTAGATTTAATATTAATATTATGATTATTAAATTATTAATAAAACATAAATAAAATAATTAATATTTTTTAAAATTTCTTTTCATTCATTAATTTATTTTATTAATATAAGTATTATTAATAATTAATTAACCTAACTTAATTTTATTCTTAAACTGGACTACTATTAATTACTTTGTTTTGTAAAAAGTTAAATAAAATTACAACATAGTTTAATTAGATAATTTAATTAGTGTAATATTTTAGTTAATTAATTATTAAACATTTATTAATTATGAACATTTTAAATATTATATTATTTATTTGTTTATTTGTTTTTTATCAATTAAGCTTATCTACCACCAAATCGTGGCGCTACAGGGGGGGACATCTTCTTCGAACCCTTCCCCACGCCGATGAATAAGGCGACTTCAGCTCCTCCACGTATAACGAACCATATATTACATACATTGTTATTGCATCAAAATTGAAGCACACTTATTACAACATATAACAAAACCATTAAAGGACCATATAGGTATAGTGTCTTTAGAAACTAGGAAACATAAACCACTGGTTCATAAATCATCTACATTGTCTCCCATTTATTTCATCATATCTAGAGTCCCTTTTGGCATATCCTACTTAATAACCATCTTCCTGACCCGGGGAAGGAAAACATACAAAAAGGGTGAGCTCAAATTCTTAGTAAGGGTAAACAAAAGAAATATCAATCACATCATATTCATAAGAACATAACATTTTGGAAATCTTAACCTGCAAAAGAAATCATAATTTCATAACATGGGATAAATCATAGTAGTGAAATGTAATCCCAATAATCATAACTTAAAACATGAAACTTTTGTGGCATACACACATAATCATAGAGAATCATTTCTTAGTAGTCAAGACTCATTGCCAAGACTATCTTAGCGGACAAAGTCCATCTCTGAACCGAGTTCACTCCTTGTTTTAGTCGTATTTCACTGAACCAGATTAACCTGCCATTCCAGCCATGTCTATCTCATGAGATATAAATCTTTACCCAATGCATTGGAGGGAGATATAGGTCCCACCCATCTCATAATGAAACCATTCTTATGTGTGCTACAAAATCATAAATCATACATCATAGCATAACCCGTGTAATAAAAATGGGATTCTTAATCATCATGCCATCATAACATAATCCACATTAGATAAAAGGACATCATAAAATATATTCCATCATAACATAATCAAATAAATGTAAAAATAGGGATAGAAACAAAACCCTATATTATCTTAGATGGAAAATAATTTTGATAAAACGCTTGAACTCCATTATTGAGGAAAATATCCTTTCTACTTCAAAAAAAATTTCCTTTTTTAAAATGTCATATAATTTTAAATTAAAAGAAGTTGATTAAAAATGAACTTGAAAACTTGTAAATGAATATTCATGGAAATAATTATCTAACAATCCATTCATGCCGTATAAGTTAACGAAAACATTCTTCTCGTACTTTGGCCGAAAAAGTCAAAAAGTACCTCGTACTAAAAATGACAAAAGATTCCTTTCATATCTTTTAATAAAAACTCACAGAAGGGTAAAATTGGATTTAGAAAATTGTAGGAGGATAGAAATAGAATTACATATTTATGAAACATGGATGTGGATGATAAATATGCCCCAGTAATTACCGAAGTATAAACAATCTCGGATTGAGATTGCGAGATTTTCCCTTACCTTAGGACCGATTTGCGTCGTAAGTGTCTGAACCTCCTGTATAATGATTTAAATAATGTCATTGACTTATTCCAGAATAATAATTATTGTTATTATATCATATATTTTCATATTCTTAGCTTCTTATTAGTAATATTTCATTGCTACTTGTTATTCGGGTGTTTATTACTTTTTGTTCTTATGCGTGTTTTGTCGAATAAATTATTATTCTTCTTTTTAGGTTATAAATACCTCATTTCCAGAATTGTATTAGTGTAATATATATCATATTTATTCATTCAATTAATTTATATAATTATTATGCAATGAAGATCATGTAGAACGAGTCACATCACATCGTGGAGACGGTATTCCGTACGTACACACGAGCGATGATATCGTTCCCATGATCGTAGAATTGTATTGGAGTGTATGTATACTATATCAGAATCAATATCACTTTAAAATAATCATATATATTTATTATTTAAACCATTATACCCATCCAAGTAAGGTGGTGGTGGAAAATAGATTACACCACGGCATGGAGACAGTATTCCGTACGTACGCACACGCGGTGATTTCATTTTCCGTAGGGTGGATAGATGGTGAAATAGGGTTGTTTCATACTTATAATAACATATCGGTATATTAGTGATACTGATGTTATTACTTCATAATTAAACAACTAAAGAAGAAGAAGTAGAAGAAGAAATAAAGTTGAAAGAATCAGTAACGGACATTACCTCTTTTTTTGAAGCGCCTCTTCTTAACCTCCTCTTAGGGAACTAAAGATGGTCTTTGAAGAAGACCAGAACCTCTAGGATGTTTCTAGGGAAGTGTAGAGGAGAAATTGGCAGGGTTTGGACGAGCTTGAAGGCTCAAAGTGGTGTGAGGAAGATAGGGAGGAGGTTCCCTTTTATAAGGGAGGAGAGGGGCACCTTAGGAAAACTCAAAATATTATTTTATTATGAAGTCATATTCAATTTTTAATAGCTCCAAATTGATATATTTAGAAGATAAGGTGGGGATGGGTCGAAATAATCTCATAAAATATAATTTAGGCAAGTTTAGGTTTCTATTTTAACCTTGTCATTTAGATTTAACTTTAAGTTAGATAATTTAACTTTTACCGTGTCTTCTGGTTTTCTTACACTATAAGGATAATAAACTTACTATAACAAGACAAACGACCCACAAGTTGTTTATAATAAATATATATAACCTTATCTAAGTCATTTGGGAGAAAATTAGATTTTTAGGAATAAAATAAGTATTAATAATATAAAGTTTTTTTAAAAACTATTTTATGTCAATTTTGACACTATTTGGTAATTGATTTTTGCGAAAATCATAACAGAAGGATTAGTTCGAAAAAAGTTAATTAAATCAATACTAACATGTCATATTAACCTAGAAAATTAGTGTAATTCATAAAAAGTCTCGAATTTCATTTATTTGAGTATTTATAACATCAATTATATTAATATTTCATTAATAAGATAATTACTGCATCATCATTGTGTCATTAATAAATTAAATTATTTAATGTCTAAAAATTATAAATAAAATACCATTATGTAGGAAATATTTTTATATTTTTAACGAATATTTATAGTCGAATTTATCTTATGTATAACCCTATATTAAAAATGTTTTAGTTATTAAACATTGATTTTAACTATTTTAACTATTCTTTAAATAAAATAATATTAAATGTCCTAATCTAATCCAAGTGGGCCTAAATAGTCATATATTATTCCTAAGGTTGTTTTTGGTTGAATTACACTTATCCAATAGAATTAGGACATGTGTTAGGGTAATAATAATATCATTTTTACCCTTAATTACCCTATTTACTTTTAACCGTGGTAAAAAAAGTAAAAAGTTACTATTCACCAAAAATTATTTTCATCTCATTGAACCAGATTTTAGTCCTTGATATTAACCGTGTGTCTCGGATTTTTGAAATTCCACTCACAAAAGCAGTAAAATTATGTTTTATGTAAATTTTCAAATTCTCCTATAAGGTGGGTAAAATACAGTGAAAAGTTCAATAAAATTTTTATATATCTGAAATTATTATAAAATGACTCCAATGAATTACATTGAACATATATAGGTGTTATATATCAATTTTTACCTAAAATAAATTTAAATAAAATAAATAAATAATTAAATAAAATGTCGGTTTTTAAATAGTAACCTAGTGTTTTCACTATTCATCAAAAATTGAATGTTTTCAGAAAGATACCAAAATTTCACCCTAGGCTAATTTCGATACTCCGAATCCAAAAATGAAGTCCATTTTGAAAGATAAAATTTACAAAATTTCAAAAAGTGCTTATTACTATTCCTAACGACTAGTTTTAATAATATTTTAATAGCATGTCATTGTTTAGTGAAACTCGGTATTGAGTACAACACAAGCTATCGAGGAAGGCCGCAGTTGCGTATAAAGCAAGAAAAGCTAGTGTTGTGTGTAGTGAAATATTACTTTGATGATGTATATAACATAAAAACAAAATATTTCTCATTAAAATATCGGGTGTTACATTCTACCACCCTTAAAATGAATTCCGCCCTCGAAATTTGTCACTTGGTAACAAACAGATGAGGATAAATCTCCCTAATCATATCCTCAAGATCCCATGTAGCTTCTTCTAATTGATGGTTCCTCCACAAAACATTCACCAAGAGAGTGGTCTTGTTTCGTAGGACTTTTTCGCTACGATCCAGAATCTCTATCGGTTGTTCTTAATAAGAAAGATCTTGATCTAGCGGTACAAATTCTGAGCTGAGTACATGTGAAGGATTAGGTATGTACTTTCTCAGGAGAGATACATGGAACACATAATGAACATGAGAGAGATTCGGTGGAAGCACCAATTGGTAAGATACCTTCCCAACACGATCCAGTATTTCGAAAGGACCGATATACATAGGGCTCATCTTTCCCTTCTTTCCAAATCTCATTACTCTCTTCCAAGGAGATATTTGTAAGAACACTTTATCACCCATTTCAAACTCTAGGTATTTTCTTCGGTTGTCGGCATAACGTTTTTGTCGACTCTGAGCTTCTCTTATGTGTTGTTGAATAGATCTGACCTTTTCTGCCATCTCATCAACAAGATCAGGTCCTAATAGCTTTCTTTCCCCAAATTCATCCTAGAAAGTTGGAGTCCTACATTTCTTTACATAGAGAGCTTCATAAGGAGCCATCTGAATACTGGAGTGAAAGCTATTATTATAAGAAAATTCCACCAAAGGTCCGTGCTGATCCCAACCACCTTTGAAATCCATAGAGCATGCTCTCAGCATATCTTCTAGAGTTTGAATTGTCCTCTTAGACTGACCGTCTGTCTGATGATGATAAGCAGTGCTGAGAATCAACTCTGTATCCAGAGTATGCTGAAGACGTCGCCAAAACTTTGAGGTAAACCTCGGATCCCGATCAGATATAATGGAAAGTGTTACTCCATGCAATCTTACCACTTCCTTTACAAATATCCTGGCAAGATGATCTAGAGAAAAATCCTCTCTAATAGCAATGAAGTGTGCCGACTTCGTAAGATGATCAACTATGACCCAGATAACATTATTGCCTTTGGATGTTTTAGGAAGTCCGGTGAAAAAGTCCATAGTGATGTTTTGCTATTTCCATTCAGGTATGGGTAATGGTTGTAACATCACCTTAGACTTCTGTCTCTCAGCTTTAACTTGCTGAAAAACCAAGCATCGAGAGACATATTCAACAACATCTCTTTTCATGCCATCCCACCAGAAGTACTCTTTCAGGTCCCTATACATCTTCATGCTTCCAAGATGAATAGAGAATGAAAAACTATGAGACTCATCCAGTATCCCCTTCTTTAATTCTGGGATGAGAGGAAAACAAACCCGATTCCTGATCCTTATTATCCCATCACAATCAAGGTTGAATTCAGGAACATTTCTCACCCTCTTTTGTAACTCTACATCTTCATTCTGTGCCTCTTTAATCTTCACATGTATAGATGGTTGGACATTCATTTTATAAAGATAATATTTCTATCCTTCCATTATAATTCCAAGATCTATCCATTGTAAATCCATAAATATTGGATCTTTTGTGATCCTCATCATGGATAAGCTAGCATGGTCTTGTCGACTTTATGAATCTTCCACCTTGTTTTATTTCCCAAGGTGGTAGTGAATTGAGCAGTTGTAATCCTTAATCAACTCCAACCATCTTCTTTGGTGCATATTCATCTCCTTTTGTGTGAAAATATACTTTAAACTTTTATGATCAGTATAAATATCACACCTTTCTCCATAAAGATAATTCCTCTAAATCTTTAATGCAAAGATTACCATAGCTAACTCCAAGTCACGAGTTGGGTAATTTTTCTCATGGATTTTCAACTGTCGTGAGGCATAATCTATCACCATATCATTTTGCATAAGAACACACCCCAGCCCCTTCTTGGATGCATCACTGTAGATCACAAACCTTTCTCCACTACAAGGAAGTGTGAGTACAGGTGCACTGGACAACCTTCTTTTCAACTCCTTGAAATTCTCTTCACATTCCTCTGTCCACATGAACTTAACTCCTTTTCGAGTCAACCTGTTGAGTGGATTAGATAATCATGAAACATCATTCACAAAACGTCGATAATATCAAGCCAAACCAAGAAAACATTGGATCTCGGTTACTTTTGTTGGTCTCAACCATCTTTTGATAACCTCTATTTTTGCTGGATCCAAAGATATCCCCTCTTTTGAGATTATGTGACCCTAAAATGCAACTTTTTGAAGTCAAAATTCTCACTTAGTAAATTTGGCATAAAGCTTCTCCTTTCTCAGGGTCTTCAATACAATTGTCAAGTGATCTTCATGTTCTTCCTTTCTCTTTGAATAGACAAGAATATAATCTATAAAGACCACCACAAACTGATGAAAATAGTCTCTAAATAATCTATTCATCAGATCCATGAAGATAGCAGGGGAATTAGTAAGACCAAATGGCATCACTATAAATTCATAGTGTCCATACCTTGTACGGAAAGCTGTCTTTGGTATATCCTCCCTTTTGAACCTTAATTGATGATACCTTGAATGAAGATCAATCTTGGAAAAGTATTGAGCTCCGCGTAGTTTGTCAAATAAGTCATCAATGCATGGGAGTGGATATTTGTTCTTGATAGTGATCTTGTTAAGTTCTCGATAATCAATGCAGAGTCTCATTGATCCATCTTTCTTCTTAAAAAACAGAATAGGTGCTCCCCAAGGTGATGTACTAGGGCGTATGAATCCCTTATCAAGATTCTCTTGGAGTTGCTTCTTCAATTCCTACAACTCAATTGGGGCCATTATATAAGGTGTCTTTGAAATAGGTAAAGCACCCGGTACGAGTTCTATTGATAACTCAACTTCACGATTTGGTGGAAAACTCGCCAATTCCTCTGGAAAGACATCATCAAACTCCCGTACAATGGGTTTATTCTTAATCGTGAGTTTCTCTCCAACCATTTGAGATAAATAACCTTCATTTAGTGGAATCAAGACCCATAAGATGGAAGAAGTTTCCACTGGAAGGTTATGTTCATCCTTGCATCAATAGACGATCATAGATTGATCTGGAATATGAAATGTGACTTCCCTTAATTGGAAATTGATATGAGATTCATATAAAGAAATCCAATCCATTCCAAGAATCACAACACATTCCACTATAGGAAGGATCATAAGATTTGCAGGAAGCAATTTACCACAAACTTCAATCGGAGAATAATTATAAACTTTTGATGTGACTGTTGTGCCATTAGGGGTTGTCACAGCTAACTCAACATCTAATTGTTGAGGTAATATGGTGATACCCTTAGAAAATTCTTCATAAATAAAAGAGTGGGTGGATCCAGAATCAAATAAAACATTTTCTACATTAGAGTGGATGGTAAGTGTACTTTTCATCACTTCATTATCATACTCCACATCGCTGATAGAAATTGCATGTGACTTTCCTTTGTCTTTAGCCTTAAGAGTTTGTTGACGTCGATCATCATCAATAACCCTTGGATTAAGGAATTTATTGGCATAATGCCCCATTTCCTTGCACTTGTAACATTGAAGTGTAGGAGGTGCACCTTGTGTAGCCTTTTCTTTGTTCGCATCACTAGACATCTTCTTCCCATCATTTCGAAATTCAAATTCCCAATGACCTTCCTTTCCACATTTGAAACATTTACTTTTCCCTTTAAGGCAACTCCCTCCATGTTTCTTTCCACACTTTGAGCTTAAGGGAGAGCTCATCTTCTTTTCAGTGTGCTCTTTATATTTTCCTTTGAATTTCATTTTCCTTTTCTTATCAAACCCATAAGACTGATGGGTTACTCCAATCTCCATCTTAACTTTGATAGCACATCAAATGATTTCCTTATATCTTTTGAAGTACCTTATGGATAACGCCCTTCGGAGACTTGGTTTTAAGCCACTAAAGAATCGATCGATCTTACTCTCAGGTTGGATAATAATCCCAGAAGCGTACCTTGCAAGTCTTGTAAAATTTGCTTCGTAGGTACCAACATATTCATCATCCTTTTGCTTTTTTTCAAGAAACTCCTTATCCATCATTGTTCTAAGAATATGAGGGAAGTACTTATTGAAAAATAATTCCTTGAACTCATCCCATTCCATGGACTCAATTTCATCTCTTGGCCTCATATTCTTGATAATATTCCACCATTGATAAGCTTCACCTTCCAAACGATATACTGTTAAGATGAATTTATCATGTTCAAAACATTGAAGAACTAAAAATATCTTTTCAGTGGTACTGATCCATTGTTCAGCCACTAATGGATCAGTAGACCCACTGAATGAGGGTGGACGCTACCTTATGAAGGATTCAACAGAATTTTGCTCCTTCCTTTGCTCGTTTGGAAGTCCTGAATTATTCATAACTTGAGAAAGTTGTGTGAGCATGGCTACAAGATTTTTAAATCCAGCTCCCATAACGTTTGGTTGCTCAGGGGGACAATCATTGCATTTCCCGTCGCATTTCGCGTAATACGGTTCCTTCGGGTTCCATCCATTGATGAAAACCAAGAAGAATAGTGTGAGCAACACTAATTATAATAGGAAAACCACATAATAAAGAATAAAATTTTATACTTAAGATCTTATCATAGGTTGTTCATGGCCATTTCTAAAACACTAAGATTGTGTTTTATGCTTAGATATATCCTTAGGGTTCTTACTAAGGCTTTCACATCCTAGTTTCCAAAGGTTTACTATACCTTTCTTACGATACCAACTATAACGACCCATACATTACATACATTGTAATTTCTTCAAAATTAAAGAACACTTATTAAAACATATAACAAAACCATGAAAGGACCGTATAGGTATAGTGTCTTTAGAAACTGGGAAACATAAACAACTGGTTCATAAATCATCTACATTGTATCCCATTTATTTCATCATATCTAGAGTCCCTTTTGGAATATCCTACTTAATAACCTTATTCCTGACCTGGGGAAAGAAAACATACAAAAAGGGTGAGCTCAAATGAGTATTAAGGGTAAACAAAAGAAATATCAATCTCATCATATTCATAAGAACATAACATTTTCGAAATCTTAACCTGCAAAAGAAATCATAATTTCATAACATGGGATAAATCATAGTAGTGAAATGTAATCCCAATAATCATAACTTAAAACATGAAACTTTTGTGGAATACACACATAATCATAGAGAATCATTTCTTAATAGTCAAGACTCATTTCCAATACTATCTTAGCGGACAAAGTCCATTTCTGAACCAAGTTCACTCCTCGTTTCAGTCCTGTTTCACTTAACCGGATTAACCTGCCGTTCCATCCATGTCTATATCATGAGATATAAATACTTACCCAATGTATTGGAGGGATATATAGGTCCCACCAATCTCATAATGAAACCATTCTAATGTGTTCCACAAAATCATAAATCATACATCATAGCATAACCCGTGTAATAAAAATGAGATTCTTAAACATCATGCCATCATAACATAATCCACATAAGATAAAAGGACATCATAAAATATATTCCATCATAACATAATCAAATCAATGTAAAAATAGGGATAGAAACAGAACCCTATATTATCTTAGATGGAAAATAATTTTGATAAAATGCTTGAACTCCATTCTTGAGGAAAATATCCTTTCTACTTCAAAAACATTTTCCTTGTTTAAAATGTCATATAATTTTAAACTAAAAGAAGTTGATTAAAAATAAAATTGAAAACTTGTAAAGGAATCTTCATGGAAATAATTTTCTAACAATCCATTCATTTCGTATATGTTAAAGAAAACATTCTTCTTGTACTTTGGCCGGAAAAGTCAAAAAGTACCTCGTACAAAAAAACGACAAAAGATTCCTTTCATATCTTTTACTAAAAACTCACCGAAGGGTAAAATTGGATTTAAACAATTTTATGAGGATAGAAATAATATTACATATTGACTAAACATGGATGTGGATGATAAATATTCCCCAGTAATTACCAAAGTATAAACAATCTCAGATAAAAATTGAGATTGCGAGATTTTCCCTTACCTTAGGTCCGATTTGCTCCGCAAGTGTCCGAAACTCCTGTATAATGATTTAAATAATGTCATTGAATTATTCCAGAATCATAATTATAGTTATGATATCATATATGGTCATATTATTATCTTCTTATTAGTAATATTTCATTGCTACTTGTTATTCGTGTGTTTATTACCTTTTGTTATTATGCGTGTTTTGTCGAATAAATTATTCTTCTTCTTGTTAGGTTATAGATACCCCATTTACAGAATGGAATTAGTATAATATATATCATATTTATTTTTTAAATTCATTCATATAATCATTATGCAATTAAGATCATGTAGAACGAGTCACATCACATCGTGGAGACGATATTCCGTACGTACGCACGAGCGATGATATCGTTCCCATGATCGTGGAATTGTATTGGAGTTTATGTATACTATTTAAGAATCAATATCACTTTATAATAATTATATATAGTTATTATTTACACCATTATACCCATCCAAGTATGGTGGTGGTGGAAAATAGATTACACCACGGCGTGGAGACGGTATTCCCTACGTACGCACGCGCAGTGATTTCGTTTTCTGTAGGATGGATAGATGGTGAAATAGGGTTGTTTCATACTTATAATAACATATCAGTATATGAGTGATACTGATGTTTTTACTTCATAATTAAACAACTAAATAATTAGAAATAGAAGGAGAAATAAAGTTGAAAGAATCGGTAACGGACATTACCTCTTCTTTGAAGCGCCTCTTCTTAACCTCCTCTTAGGGAACTAAAGATGGTCTTAGAAGAAGACCAGAACCTATAGGATGTTTCTAGGGAAGTGTAGAGGATAAATTGGTAGGGTTTTTCCAATCTTGAAAGCTCAAAGTGGTGTGAGGAAGAGAGGGTGGAGGTCCCTTTTATAAGGGAGGAGAGGGGCACCTTAGGAAAACTCAAAATATTATTTTATTATAAAGTCACATTCGGTTTTTAATAGCTCCAAATTGATTTATTTATAAGCTAAGGTGGGTATGGGTCTAAATCCTCTCATCCAATATAATTTAGAAATGTTTAGGTTTCTATTTTAACCTTATCATTTAGATTTAACTTTAAGTTAGATAATTTAACTTTTACCGTGTCTTCTTGTTTTCTTACACTATAAGGTTAATAAACTTAATACAACAAGCCCAAAGAACCCCAAGATGTTTATTATTAATATATATAACCTTATCTAAGTAATGTTGCCAAACCTTAGATTTTTAGGAATAAAATAACAATTAATAATATAATATTTGTTTTAAAAACTATTTTATGTCAATTTTGACACTATTTGGTTATGGATTTTTGTGAAAATCATAACAGAATGATTATTTTGAAAAAAGTTAATTAAATCAATAATAACATGTCATATTAACCTAGAAAATTAGTGGAATTCATAAAATGTCTCAAATTACATTTATTGGAATATTTATAACATCAATTATGTTAATATTTCATTAACAAGATAATTACTGCATTATCATTGTGTCATAAATAAATAAAATTATTTAATGTATAAAAATTATAAATAAAATACCATTATGTATTAAATCTTTTTATCTTTCTAATGAATATTTATAGTTGAATTTATATTATGTATAACACAATATTAAAAAAAATTAGTTATTAAACTTTGATTTTAACTATTTTAACTATTCTTTAAATAAAATAATATTAAATATCCTAATCTAATCCAACTGCGCCTAAATGGTCATATTATATTCCTAAGGTTGTTTTTGGTCGAATTACACTAATCCAATAGAATTAGGACATGTGTTAGGGTAATAATTGTTGAGTCAATAAGGTTTTTCTTATAACTTTTACATTCCTTGTTGTTTTGAAAATCACAGACACCTTATCTTTAATAAAATCGCTTTTATAAGAAAAATTGCTTTTATAAGGAAAATCGCTTTTATAAGGAAAATCTCTTTTATAAGGAAAATCGCTTTTATAAGGAAAATCACTTTTGTATGAAAAATTATTCTTATCATATTTTCATTCATATTTTTCCTAAGTATAAAATTCGGATTCATTTCTATTTTCTCGGATTTGTTTGAAACTTTGATATAAAGTATTCTGTTTTAGGATCCGAATTCGGAATAAGAACTGTAAGGAAGTTTCACTCCAAATTTCAGATGAGAACTATAATAAAGTATCATTCCGAATTCCGGATACGAACTCTGACTATATCATATTCCAGATTCAGGATACGAATTCTTATGAAGTTCGACATTGAATTCTCATTAGGAATTCTAATGACGAATTCTCATTACGAATTCTGATAATGAATTTTCATTAAGATTTATGATGAAGAATTCTCATTACGAATTCTGATGATGAATTCTCATTCCGAATTCTGGATACGAATTCTCATTACGAATTCTTAAGATGAAATCTCATTACGAATTCTAATGATGAATTCCCATTACGAATTCTGATGAGGAATTCTCACTACGAATTCTGATGACGAATTCTTATTCTGAATTCTCATTCCGAATTCATCTATTAAACAGAATCTGATCATCTTTGTTTTGTACACTCTGAATTTATTCAGACTCCGAATTTTTCACTTCGAACTTTAATTTTGCTTATGCCTTTATATTTTGACTACTCTTTATTATTTTCCTTACACTCTGAACTTTAACTCCGAACCTTCACTCCGAATCTTTTTAGTTAAGATTTAAAACGGTGTCGTATATTCTGTTACACTTGTTTTGTTATAAAACGATGTCGTGTATTCTGTTATGAACTAACCGTTGGTTAAGTTACATGTGTACAGGTCCCTCCGATTTTTAAGGAAAATATGACCGTTGGGAAGGAGGCCGACCTTACCTATAAATAGGAGCTCATTTGAAAGAGCTCGGGGCTGAAAGGCTGACTGATCTTCGACTCACGTGATTACATGCTTAAAGTGATTTCTAGAGAGAGAGGCTCTTATTAACTCTCAAAGCTTCGTGCGACTCCGAATGTTGGTGATTACATTCGAGGACTTCCGAGGATAGGAAGACAGAGGTGCCGACTACCTTGAAGTTCGAGGGCTTCATTGCTGAGGAAGACATAGGTTTCCAACTACCTTGAAGTTGAGGGCTTGCGGGGATAGCAAGACAGAGACACTCCGATCTCCGTATTAAGGGATTACCCTAGTGTGGGTAAGACAGACTTTCTTGAAAGTATAAATCAAGGGACCTTTATCCAAGTTTGTTGGATTCCCTTCTCTTTGGGTTAAAAGACTTATATCTTGTTACTTGTAGTTCTACTACTTGTTTATTTCCACTGCATTTTGTATTATAAGGAAAGTATAACTTTCTTATACTTCCTTACTTGTACTCTGTTTCATTTAGATTCTATACGTTTTAAGGTAGAATCTCATATTGTAATCTTTTTTTAAGTTTCAATTTCCGGAACCATATTTCTGGAACCTACGTTCAGAATATCTTTCTAAGTTTTCATTTGGTATTAGAGGTGTTGTGAATTTTCTTAAGTTTAACTTTGTTAAACTTAGCCCTTTCCTTTACTTGAGGAAAACATAGTTATTCGTAACTAACGTTAAAGGTTCCAAAGGAATTTTTAAAGTATAAAATTCACCCCCCCTCTTGTATATTGAGCATCTACATCACTATTTCGATCCTACAATTGGTATCAGAGCAGGTCTCTGAAATACTTGTACTTACGAATAAGTATTTCTTGCTCACTTTATCATTCCGAAATTTTCCATTCCGAACTTTCTCATTACGAACTTTGTTTTTACGAATCTTTTCTACTAACAAGTTTGTGTGCCGAAGGTTATTATAAGTATGGAAGGAATTAATGTTGGTTCAATTGATAATCTAAATCCTACAAGATCACCAATCTTTGATAGTAATGATTATGAGTACTGGAGAGATCGAATGAAGACTTTTGTTATCAATACTGGAGTAGACAATTTTTTTATGCTTACTGGTGATTATAAAATTCCTGATAAGGAAGTTAGAACTTTTCAAACCAGGAAAAGAAAGAATATCAACTCAACTATAAGGTATGCAATACTCTACTTTGTTCAATGACGAGAAATATATACAGCCAAATTTCTTCTTGTGAAGCAGCTAACTGTATCTGGAAGAAGTTAGAGGTTACACACTTTGTAACTTCTAAGGTGATTGAGACTAGGAGAGCTATGCTCAGAGCTGAATATCATGGCTTCAACTTTCCTTATAGAGAACCAATCTGTAAAGTTCAACAGAGATTTATGACTATCGTAAACAGCCTACAGTCTATGGGAGAGAAAGGTTTAGATGATGAAGCTCTTGTGGATAAGATAATTGATATCATGCCTAATGAGTGGGAGTCAAAAAGAACTGCTATAGATGAGAACAGGAAAGTCACTCAGATTTCTCTTGATGAGATTTTTGGAACTCTTCCCCAACATGAAACCAGAATGAAGAGAGATGCTGACAACATCAAAAAGAAAAATGGAAATGGTACTATTTCTTTCACAACAACATCAAATCATATGAAAGCTAAGACTCCTGAGAGAGTAACCAGATCTAAGTCTAAGAATATGGTATTTCAGTCAGATTCTAGTGAGAGTGAAATATCAGAAAATGAATTAGCAAATCTTGCTCGAAGGATGAACAAGATAGCTGGCCAGAGAAATTTCCAATCCAAGTATAAAAAAAGGAAAGGAAAGATAAGAAAGATGGAGAAGTTACTTGTTATTAATGAAAGAGATATGGACATATAAGACCAGATTTCCCTATGCTCAAAATGAAAGAAAGGAAAGAAAGACATTCAGACAGGAACAGAAAGAAGTATTATAAAGCAAAAGCTAAGAAAGTTCTGAAAGCTAATGACACCTGGAGTGCTAGTGGTGGTGACTCTTCAGATGAATCTTCTGATTATGAATCTTCAGGACAGAATAATCTTGGTCTTATAGCTAGATTACCTATTGATAATCATTGTTTTATGGATAAGGTACGAAATGCTGAATCATTGACCAATGTTTCTTTAAATTCTAATAATAGTAAGTATTATAACTCTTCTGATGAAGAATCCTCTTCTGATGAAGAAAATACTTTACCTACTTATGAAGAAGTCTCTAGGTTTGCTGAACTTCTTGAGATTGAGAATTCCAAACTCAATAAAAAACTTGATAAGGCAAACTCTAGGAATTCTATTCTTACAAAAGAGATATCAGATCTTTCTAAAGATCTTAATAAGAAAAATTCTGATTTTGAAAGTATTTCAAAAAATCTTGAGGAAGTAATTTCTGAGAAGAACAAAATTTATAAAGAATTAGAAAAAGTAATTTCTAATAAAAATGTTTTCGAGCCTAGATCTAGTTCTAAAACTAATAATTTTGAGGATAAAAACTTGGTTGTAAAACTCAAGTCCGAAATTTTTTCCTTAAAGAAGTGTTTATCAAACTTTACCCATGGTAAGGAAAATTTTGATAAAATGTAACCCCAAATAAGACCTTTAAGAAATAAATCTGGATTTCGTTATACCCATGCAAAACCATTTTTTAGTAACAATTATTTTGTTCCTCAAAGTGCCCCATTTTGTACCAAGTGTCAATGTGGTAGTCACTAGGAAAAGAATTGTTCTTTAAACAAAACTCAATCTCTAGGATTTCACAAAGCTTACTTTTATAAGAAGATGTGGGTACCTAAAATTTTATTGTCTGGAAATCTCGGATCCAAACAAGTTTGGATTCCAAAAGTCTAATTTTCTTCTTGATTTCAGGAAAATAAAGAGAGTACCGGCAACAATACATGGTACATGGATAGTGGATGTTCCCGACACATGACTGGTAACAAAAGATATTTTGAAAATATTATCAAAACGAAAGATGGAATGGTAACTTTCGGAGATAATGCTAGGGGTGAGATTGTTGGTATTGGTAATATTGTTTTTCTTAGTAAAACTTTGATTTCAAATGTTCTTTTTGTTAAGGGTCTTAAGCACAGCCTTATTAGCATAAGTCAGTTATGTGATGAAGGTTACCTTGTGTATTTTAGGAATGATAACTGATTAGTTCACAATTCCAAGGAAGAATTTATTCTCTCAGCCAATAGGCAAGAGAATGTTTACACCTTAAACTTAGAGGATCTTAGAAGCCAAGATTTACCTTGCCTTAGTGCAATGTAAGATCATTCTTGGTTATGGAATATAAGACTAGGTCACTGTAACCTTAGGAACCTATGTAAACTCTCTAAGAAGAAACTAGTTAAGGATCTACCGGAGCTTATATTTGATTCTTCTAAAGTTTTTGATCCTTGTCAATATGGAAAGCAACATAAATCTAGTTTTAAATCAATTTGTGAAGTCTCAACAACCGATGCATTATAGTTAGTGCACATGGATCTTTTTGGTCCAACACAAACTGGAAGTATTGGAGGCAAATACTATGTGTTTGTTCTAGTTGATGATTACACTAGATTTACTTGGGTTTATTTTCTAGCAAAGAAATCTAAAGCTTTTTATTATTTCAAAAGTTTTAGAGCTCAAGTCAAAAATGAGAAAAACCTTCCATTGAAAATTATTCATAGTGATCATGGTGGAGAATTTCAAAATTCTGATTTTGAAACTTTTTGTAGTAAAAAAGGTATTACTCACAAATTTTCAGCACCTAGAACTCCTCAACAAAATGGTGTAGTTGAAAGAAGAAATACAATTTTTCAAGAGATAACTAGAACCATGTTGAGTGAATATTCTATAGCTAGACATTTCTGGGCTGAAGCTGTAAGTACTGCTTGTTATACTATAAATCGAGTTTTGATTAGACCTTTTCTTAATAAAACTCCTTATGAGTTATGGAATGGTAGAAAACCAAGACTATCCTACTTCAAGGTTTTTGGTTGCAAAGTATTCATTTTGAATACTAAATATAACTTACATAAATTCGCACCAAAATCTAATGAAGGAATTTTCTTAGGTTATTCCACAATATCTAAGGCTTATAGAGTTTTTAATAAAAACACTTGTACTGTTGAAGAAACAGTACATGTAAAATTTGATGAGTCAGATCCTTTTGTTCTTAAAACACCTTAGCCTACATCCTTGGATGTGTTTTCAAAAACTGATTATAAACCTTTGATAGAAGAACCTTCTGATAAAGATAATGTTCAAGAAGATATTCCTGAAACATTTACCCCAGAAGATTTTCTACCCTATGTTGATGAACAGGATTTTCAAAACCCAAATTAGGCGTTTCTTAAGAATCATCCCAGTGATAGTATCATTGGTGATGTAAATCAACCTGTATGTACTAGAAGTTCCTTAAGAAATGAAGTAGAACATCTAGCATTTCTTTCCCAATTAGAACCTAAAAGCACTGATGAAGCTTTAGGTGATGATGATTGGATTAAAGCCATGCAAGATGAACTAAATGAATTCGAAAGGAATAAAGTCTGGACCTTGGTTGAAAGACCTAAGGAAACTTATGTTATTGGAGTCAAATGGATTTTTAGAAATAAATGTGATGAAAATGGAGTCATAGTAAGAAATAAATCTAGACTTGTTGCTAAAGGCTATAATCAACAAGAGGGAATAGACTATGAAGAAACCTATACTGCAGTACCTAGACTTGAATCTATCCGTATTCTACTTGCCTTTGCAGCATTATTTAACTTCAAACTTTTCAAAATGGATGTGAAATGTGATTTTCTTAACGGTTATGTTCAAGAGGAAGTCTTTGTTGAACAAACTCCAGGCTTTGAAGATACAAAACATCCTGATTATGTATTTAGACTTACCAAAGCTCTGTATGGCCTTAAACAAGCCCCAAGAGCATGGTATGATAGACTTACTGGATTTCTGCTTCAAAATAACTATGTTAAGGGAAATGCAGATCCAACCCTTTTTATAAATAAAGATAAGAAAAATGTGTTGATTGTTCAAATTTATGTTGATGACATCATATTTGGTTCAACTCAGCAATCTTTGACCGACTCTTTTTCAAGTCTAATGAAATATGAGTTTGAAATGAGTATGATGGGTGAGTTAACTTTTTTCCTTGGTTTTAAAATTTCTCAAAAACCAGAAGGAACCTACATATCTCAACATAAGTATATTATATATCTTCTTAAAAAGTATTGTTATGACAACACTAAAAGTATTAGTACTCCCATTGGTACCTCAAACTCTTTAGATCTTGATGAAGCTGGGAAACCAGTAGATCAAACATCTTTTAGAGGTATGATAGGAAGTCTACTATACTTAACAGCTAGTCGACCAGACTTAATATTTTCAGTATGCTTATGTGTAAGATATCAATCCAATACTAATGAATCTCACCTAAAGGCAGTAAAAAGAATTTTTCGCTACCTTAAGGGAACCATGGATCAAGGATTATTTTATACTTCTAGAAATGATTTTATCCTAAAAAGATTTTCTGATGCTGACTTTGGTGGATGTAGAATGGATAGAAAAAGTACATCCAGAACTTGTCATTTCTTAGGAGATTCATTAGTTTCTTGGTCCTGTAAGAAGCAACACTCTGTAGCACTCTCCACTGCTGAATCTGAATATGTAGCAGCTGGAAGTTGTTGTGCTCAAGTGTTGTGGATGCAACACACACTCACAGACTATGGCTTGAGTTTTACAAAAACTCAAATTTTGTGTGATAAAACTAGTGCCATTGCCCTCAGTAAGAACCCTGCACATCACTCCCGTGAAAATCACATAGATATTAGGCATCACTTTCTTAGGGATCACACACTCAAAGGAGATATTATTCTTCAGTTTATCGGAACGCAAGATCAACTTGCTGATATTTTCACAAAATCTTTTCCTTCTGATAGATTTGAATATATCAAACAGAATTTAGGAATGATAACCGTAAGGTAATCCTTCTTAATTAACTTTCTATTGAAATAGTCTCCTTACAGTAATAAACTCCTTTTCATAGGGGGAGTACATTTGATTGTTAGTTTAACAATGTTTTTCAAAATTTGTTTTCAAACTTTTCGGAACTAAAATTCCGGAATGGAATTTCTGGAACTAAAACTTTCCAGAATGGATATTTTCGTATAGAAAACTTCTGGATTGGAAATATCCGGAATGGAAATTTTCGTACTGGTATTTTCATAACGAGATTTTCGTACCGAATCTTCCATAATAAGTTTTTCGTTTTCAAAATTTTATAATGAAATTTTCGTACTGAGTTTGTTTTTCGTAGTCAGTTTTCCGAATTTTGTCTTTTCGTAATAAAGTTTTTTTTTGTTTTTTAAGAATATTACCCATTACGAATAATCCTCCTAAGACAATCCGAAAGGTTTGATTTCCTTACCCAAGTTTTCGTAGTCATATTTTACTTGCTGGCATTTTCTTATATTTTGTTTTCATATTATAATTTTCATAATTCTTTGTTTTAATAAAAAACCTCAAAAGATCAGATTCAAGAGAATTGGTTTTCGACCGTCAGATCTAATCTCAGCTTATCACAACTGTTCGATCAACTATGGAAGTTGAACCGTTTTTTCGTTTCCTATATAAAGGGGACCCCAAATGGTTGTCCCACATCAGTTTTCAAGCTCCAGCATCTCGAAGCTCTGCCTCTCTGTGTTAAGGCCGTTCCGAACTTCAGTTTTCTCAGTTCCGAACTTCTCAGAGGTCTTCAAATCCGAAAGTATGTGGAAGTATCTTCTCAAGACATGTCTTCATCTAAGCCGATCTCGAAGTGGTTAATATATAGAGAGAGGATGGTTCATCCGGATTTCTTCAACAAGTACGATTCTCTTATTTCTAAGAATATCAAGCTTAATGGTTGGGAAGATGTTGCGGTGTCAAAACCCAGGAACCAAGATGAAGTTTATTCAGATTTTCTTGTAGAGTTCTATGAGACTGTTTCTTTTCTCAAGGAAGAGGGAAAGGAGAATTTTCCTTTTAAGTCTTATGGTAAGACTTATAAACTTTCATATGCCAAGGTAGCCAGCTTGGTAGGGCTGAATAATGAAGGTGAAGCTGAATTTATTTTCATGTGTTTCCGGATTATAAGGGCAACTTCGACAAGAAAAAAGCTTTAGAAACTCTCGGACTGGCAGATGACAAGGGTCCGAAGATTGCTAGTTTATCTACAAATTTCTGGATTCTGGAGTTATGGGTACAGGGTCTTATCGTACCAAGGAAAGGTGACAAAGATAGCTTGAAGAAGAGTGAGATCTACATCCTAGATTTTCTGATAAATCTGAGGAAGTTTAATTTGATGAAGCACATTCTCATTACTCTTGAGAATTTGAAGAAAGGAAATATGAGAGCTTAGATTAAAATGTATCCAGCAATCCTCTCCAAGTTGATAGTTCGGTGCCTTGAGTCTTTCAAGGAGGCTTGCAAATCTAAGCCAAGAGTTTGCAAGATTATACTGGTGAATGATGGTACACTCAAAAGAATGGATGTAGCCTTTGACAAGGAGTCTGGACAGTTTATTGATCTACCTGCTCAAAAAGAATCAGTTTTGAAAGCTGCTGATCCGGAATCCTCTAAGCCGGTAAGGAAGAGAAAGCTGAAGGAAGTGGAAGTAGAATCCGAGGATCCCAAGTCTAAGGAAGTTCATTCCGCACCTCCAAAACCAAAGAAGAAGAAATCTTACCTAGATGAGGTTGCTGCTAAATGGAGGGAGATGAAAGAAAAGAGAGTGCAAGGGGAGCCTCAGTTTGGCTTGGACCCTGCGGAGGATAAAGCCTTGAAGGAAAGAACTACCGATAAGCTAGAAAAACTAGAAAAAGAAAAGAAGCTCAAGAAGAAGATGTCTGAGGCTGAGGTAGCTCAGGATTTGTTAAAATTCAACGAGATGGTTTCTACGAACATTCATGTTCTGAGATCCTTTTCATTGGAATATCTACCTGAGAGTCTAGGAAGAGAGTTTGTTGCTCCGGAAGAAGCAGTGGCTAAGCCAGTTGAACAAGGTGAGCAAGTTGAGCAAGTGGAAGAAGAAGAAGATGTTGCTGAAGGAAGTGGTGAAACCGGAGATGTGTTGAAACAAGTAGATGATTATAAGGGGACACCTTCGGAACACTTATCGCTCTGAACTTCAGAAGCTGAATCTTCGAAGCTAGTTACTCCAGCAATGGAAGAAGAGAAAGGAGAAGAAGAAGTAGCTTATCATGGAGAAGAAGAACAAATTTTACATGATATTGCTCAGATGGAAAATGTAGAGGTTGGTGTTCAAGAAGTTGCTGATGAGGAAGATAATGTTGGCCAAG
Source organism: Viscum album (assembly GCA_963277665.1). Lineage (NCBI taxonomy): Eukaryota > Viridiplantae > Streptophyta > Magnoliopsida > Santalales > Viscaceae > Viscum > Viscum album. The sequence continues at coordinate 131,286,812 of OY728167.1, read as the reverse complement.
TCTCTGATAGTGAAAAGAAAACTCCGGAACAGGATTCTATCCCGAAAAAAGAAAAGGGAAAGAAAATTCTTGTTGATACTCCGAGTTCAGTAGTGGTGAAGAGAAAAGAAGTTGGTAGTTCTTCAAAGAGAAAGCTTGACCTTGTTGAAGAAGAAAATTCTCCAAGCAAAGTTTCGGATTCAGAGTCATATTCGGTGGGGCATGACTTTGTTGTTCAGTCTTTAAAGAAGTTGGTGGGAACCATTCCAACCTTCTCAAGTATTGACTCAAGATGTCAGATGCTCCAACATGCTTTAAATCAGAAATCAGACTCTGTATCTATGGTTATGGACAAGTGTGTTGAAATAGAGGCTCAGTTCAAAACATTCTTTGTTGGATACGAAGCCCATAGAAAATCTTTCAAGAGGATGAAAAAATGGTCGAGGAAGACTGTAGAAGAGAAGAGGCTATTCGACGAATTTCAAGACAATGTTAAAGATGCTTTTGAGACTGAGGATAGGAAGATAAATGAGCTGAATTCTTCCTTTGAAGAGAAGCTGAAAGATGAAAAGAACTTTCGGATTCAAGAAGTCAGAGATCTGAATGGGAAGCTAAATTCTGTCTCTCAAAACTGGAAGTTTGAAAGGGATCATCGGATTGAGTTTCAAGAAAATATGAAGGCTCAAGAAGAAAAGCTTAAAGCCCAGGAAGAAAAGCTTAAAGCACAAGAAGAAAAGATTGAAGCTCAATCTGCAAGAATAGTGGTCTTAGAGAAGCAAGCTGAAGAAGATCATAAAGACTTAAAGAAGATAAAGACTATTCTAGAGGGTCTCATGGCGAAGGAGAAAGATACCAAATAGACAGATCCGATCTTTTGTTGTACCTTAACTCTTTTGTTGTTGAAATTTTCAATCTTAATGAAAAATTTGTGCTTGCTCGTTTCTTTTTGTTGTTACTACTAATATTTCAGGTACTTTGTTATATTTTCCATTCCCTTGTATTCTTTTTGAAAATCACAAAGGGGAGAACGAAAAGAACTCTAATGAAAGGAAAAAAGAATCCTAACAAAGGGTGAGAAAGAAAACAAACTCTAATAAGAGTTTATCTAAGGGGGAGTTTTTCATTAAAGAAGAATTTCTTATTCGTAATGAAATGTCACTCCATAAATCTAGAATATGATCCTTAGAGTTTCAAAGCCTAAGGGGGAGTTAGTCATATTCATCAATATCCTTAAAAAAGGGAGATAAGCCTTAATGTTTTTTTCTTTCTTCTTAGAATTTATTTTTCAAAGATGTTTGTGCTTTCCAAAAAGGGGGAGATTGTTGAGTCAATAAGGTTTTTCTTATGACTTTTACATTCCTTCTTGTTTGGAAAATCACAAAAACCTTATCTTTAAGAAAATAACTTTTATAAGAAAAATTGATTTTATAAGGAAAATTGCTTTTATAAGGAAAATCGCTTTTATAAGGAAAATCGCTTTTATAAGGAAAATCGCTTTTGTAAGAAAAATTATTCTTATCATATTTTCATTCATATTTTTACTAAGTATAAAATTCGGATTAATTTCTGTTTTCTCAGATTTGTTTGAAACTTTGATATAAAGTATTCTGTTTTAGGATCCGAATTCTGAATAAGAACTATAAGGAAGTTTCACTCCGAATTTCAGATGAGAACTGTAACAAAGTATCATTACGAATTCCAGATACGAACTCTGACTAAGTCCTATTCTAGATTCAGGATACGAATTCTTATGAAGTTCGACATTTAATTCTCATTACGAATTCTAATGATGAATTCTCATTACAAATTCTGATAATGAATTTTCATTAAGATTTATGATGAATAATTCTCATTAAAAATTCTGATGATGAATTCTCATTCCGAATTCTGGATACGAATTCTCATTACGAATTCTTAAGATTAAATCTCATTACGAATTCTGATGATGAATTCCCATTACGAATTCTGATGAGGAATTCTCACTACGAATTCTGATGACGAATTCTCATTCCGAATTCTCATTCCGAATTCATCTATTAAACATAATTTGATCATCTCTCTTTTGTACACTCTGAATTTATTCAGACTCCGAATTTTTCACTCCGAACTTTCATTTTGCTTATGCATTTATATTTTGACTACTCTTTATTATTTTCCTTACACTCCAAACTTTAACTCCGAACCTTCACTCCGAATGTTTTTAGTTAAGATTTAAAACGGTGTCGTATATTCTGTTACACTTGATATGTTATAAAACGATGTCATGTATTATGTTATGAACTAACCGTTGGTTAAGTTACATGTGTACAGGTCCCTCCTATTTTTAAGGAAAATATGACCTTTGGGAAGGAGGTCGACCTTACCTATAAATAGGAGCTCATTTGAAAGAGCTCGGGGCTGAAAGGCTGACTGATCTTCGACTCATGTGATTACATGCTTGAAGTGATTTCTAGAGAGAGAGGCTCTTATTAACTCTCAAAGCTTCATGCGACTCCGAATATTGGTGATTACATTCGAGGACTTCCGGGGATAGGAAGACAGAGGTTCCGACTACCTTGAAGTTTGAGGGATTCATTGCTGAGGAAGACAGAGGTTGCCAACTACCTTGAAGTTGAGGACTTGCGGGGATAGCAAGACAGAGACACTCCGATCTCCGTATCGAGGGCTTACCAGGGTGTGGGTAAGACAGACTTGCTTGAAAGTATAAATCAAGGGAACTTTATCCAAGGTTGTTGGATACCCTTCTCTTTGGGTTAAAAGACTTATATCTTGTTACTTGTAGTTCTACTAGTTTATTTCCGCTGCATTTTGTATTATAAGGAAAGTATAACTTTCTTATACTTCCTTACTTGTACTCTGTTTCATTTAGATTCTATACGCTTTAAAGTAGAATCTCATATTTTAATCTTTTGTTAAGTTTCAATTTTCGGAACCATATTTTCGGAACCTACGTTCAGAATATCTTTCCATGTTTTCATTTGGTATTAGAGGTGTTGTGAATTTTCTTAAGTTTAACTTTGTTAAACTTATTCCTTTCCTTTACTTGAGGAAGACATAGTTATTCGTAACTAACTTTAAAGGTTCCAAAGGAATTTTTAAAGTATACAATTCACCCCCCCTCTTGTATATTGAGCATCTACATCACTATTTCGATCCTACAAAAATAATATCATTTTTACCCTTAATTACCATATTTACTTTTAACCGTGGTAATAAAAAGTAAAAAGTTACTATTCACCAAAAATTATTTTCATCTCATTGAACCACATTTTAGTCCTTGATATTCACCGTATCTCTCAGATTTTTGAAATTCCACTCACAAAAGCGGTAAAATTAAGTTTCATGTAAATTTTCAAATTCTCCTAAGAGGTGGGTAAAAGATAGTGAAAAGTGCAATAAAATTTTTATATATCTAAAATTATTATAAAATGACTCCAATGAATTTAATTGAACTTATATAGGTGTTATGTATCAATTTTTACCTAAAATAAATTTAAATAAAATAAATAATTAATTAAATAAAAAGTCGATTTTTAAATAGTAACCCAGTGTTTTCACTATTCATCAAAAATTGAAAGTTTTCAGAAAAATACCAAAATTTCACCCTAGGCTAATTTTGATACTCATAATCCAAAAATGAAGTCCATTTTGAAAGATAAAATTTAAAAATTTTCAAAAAGTGGGTATTACTATTCATAACGGCTAGTTTTAAAAAAAATTTAATAGCATATCGTTGTTTAGTCAAACTCGGTATTGCGTACAACGCAAGCTATCGAGGAAGGTCGCGGTTGCGTATAAATAAAGCCAAGCTAGTGTTGTGTGTAGTAAAATATTCCTTTGATGATGTATATAACATAAAAACAAAATATTTCTCATAAAAAACTCGGGTGTTACACCACGGCAGTCTTGAGCTCCGTCAGATCTGAAGCAACGGACTCCTCAGGTCAGCCTTGCAGAGGCAGTTGACTCTTCCTTCAATCCAGTGAGAAATCATGGGATGTGAAAGGTGTTTCTTAAATCTCTGGTGATGCACAACTCCTCTCCCCCCAACGGCGCTTCCCACAGGAGTGACATGTTAGCTCAAAGGCGTCCAACAACGTAGATCTTCTTCTCGGCTTGGCACCGGATTCAGTGGATTCACTGATGCATGTTCTGTTCAAAGCGGCAATGGCATCCTGTGATACCTAGGATTCTGACGTAGAAATAGGGGAAAAAACAGGGGGGAAAATGGTGTTTTCAGATATGTGGTTTGAGGATTTGATTCATATAATTTGTATTCTCTTTGAGTCTGAATCTGGTCAGATTCTCATTTTGGGTGTGGAGTTTATGATGCAAGAAGTATGGAAACAACACTTCAATTGGGTGTGGGAATTTCAGAAATTAAGACACAATTAAAGTGGATGTAATTGAGAGGGAAGACGGTGGCAGTGGCTAAGCGGTGCGAGAAGGTTTCATCGTGGAAGAATGAAACCATTGCTGCAAGTTATGGTGGAAAGATGTGATACGGTGGATGAAACTGGTGTGCAGGAGAATGAAGAAATGGTGGAGGGGATTACAGTGAGAGGAAACATGGTGAGACCATATGGAGAATCACGGTGGTAGGAGACACCGTAAGGGGAATACGGTGAGACAGTAAAATAAGTTATGGTTTCACTATAAAATGGACGTAGTGTGAGATGGGATAGTGGCAAAGACACGGTGAGACCGTGAAATAGATGGGGAAACGGTGCGTGGAGGCACTGTGACAGGCAACGGTTGCTGTGGCACCACAACACTACAAAACAAACAGTCAAACAAAATAAATTGAAACATAAATAAAACTTTATAAAATAATTAGTTAAAAACAAATGAAAAATTAATTGAACTTATAAAACCGAATAAACTAGAGTTAAAATATTATTAACTTAACTTAATAAAACTTAAATTTCTACAAAACTAAAACTAAAATTAAAAAGCAACTAACTTATTAAAGATTAAAGTAAAATTAAACATTTATATAACGAAGTAAAATTATTTAAATTAGTTACTTTAAAAAATTTAATTAATTTAAAGTAGACATATATTTATTATATTATTAAACCATTTTGTTAATTAAATAGAATTTAAAGAGACTTAATAAAACTAAAATAATTTTATAATCTTATATTATAATTAATGAATTGTTAAAAGATGACTAAAAAATGATGTTACATAAAATTAATTAATATTTAATACATGCAATGTTAGATTATGACTTCATTATCTAAGTGAAAATGTAGAATTAATTAATTAGCTTATTATTGTTAAATTATTAATTATGCAGAACAAAAACAACAATCTAAATAAATGGTTATTAGTCTATAAAATTAAAGTAAGAAATAAATTAATTTTTTTAAAGCTTATAATACACGATTTATTATAAAAATTAATCAATTATTAATAATAAAAATAAAAATACAAAAGAGACATTATTTATTAAAAAAGTGTTAAAATAAATAATTAAATTGATAAAAATTAATTAAAAAGATGTGGAGAAACATGCGTTTTTAAGGACACATCAAATTCCCCCACACTTAAGCATTGTTGGTCCTCAAAAAATCTCATTCTTTATTAAACATGAAATAGAGGTATGTTTATAATTCCGATCAAAATGTAACATGTCCAGAACATTAAACACAGGACTTCAAAAACATGTCAATAGGCTTTTAAAAATTAAATTTCTCATATTAACCTTTCCTAGAACAAATACTCACTGGTTGTCAAGAGAGCAATGAATCAACAAGAAATGACAGTGTCATGCCTCATATGTGGTACTGCTTAGTGACCAACTTCAATCTAGACTCACGTCCAAAGTCCAAGAGTGAAAAAGGTAAAATTTAAGTGGAATTAAAAACTTAACCGTAGGAACTTTATACTTTGGATTTTTCATCTAGGTTCCAAAAATAAATAATTTATTTTGAATCACTTCAATGATACAACCTAAATGATTCCCATATAAACCAACTGACCCCTTCTTCATTTGGAGTTCATCAATCCCCTCACCTTAATGATCTCATTTTTGACCCTAGACACTTTATTTTATTTTTCCCATGCCATGTATCATGTGCTAAGCACTGTGAAATGCACTTATTCAATGTGTATAGAGGGATTAAAGTTAACAGAAATGCACCCAACATCTAGGGTCTCAGAGATTCACCGTGGGATCCAAGATGCCCAAATTAATCCAGTTTCAAAATATTTATATAAAAAATCATTTACATTGGATAATTAAGGTAATTACTTAAATAAATAACAAATAAGTGTGTCCCCTAGGATGAATTCAAACTTCGAGTTCCAAGAGTTATGATCATAATTCCATTAACAGATCACCCATGTCACTCTCAGAAATAATTCCTAAACCACAATTTCTATTAGATCACTAAGATAGACCACTCTGCAATCATTAATTATCACTAATTTCAGATTCAAAAAAATCTTAACTTTCAACAAGGTACTTGTCCTAAGGAAAGACCCATTTTAGAACAGATTAAAGCCTAAAATTATGCAAGATTTTTGAAAAATTTTAACCAATTTTTTTATTTTTTACCAGAAATTTTAAGTTGAAGTGGGAATTGATGGGCTTTCAATTAATAACATTTTAGAACAGTCAATAATTGACCCCCTACCCCACACTTAAAACCCAACTTTGTCCCCAAAGTTAACTTCTAAAGTGAAGAAAAAAAATTAAAAAATTAATTTTTAAAATAGATTTTCAATTTATTAAATCAATGATATCTACAAAGGGTCTCTTTGAAGTTCAAAATTCTTGTTTTCCACAATGAATGACATAATAACAGGTTCATTAACAAGTACATGCATTAAAATTTAAGTTCAGTGGATAATTTCCAATGCAGATAAAAAATTAGCATATAAGGTGTGGGTGCACAATTAATTGGGTGTAAGCATTTTAATAAAGTATGATTCAAATGGGTGTTCAATATAGCAGAAAGATGTATGATAAACACCGTAAATACTAATTGGTTCCAATGAAAAAAAAACTACCAGAAAGCATGTACCCCCCACACTTAATTTCATGCAGTGAATGGGTTTTAAACAATGAATTTCAGTTCACAGCAACAGACACATGTATACTTTTTTTAATAAAAACAGAAATTTGAAGTGGCAACAAACATGAAACAAAATTTTTAAGTAAGAAGAATTTATTTTAGAGCCACAACATAAATAGAAGAATTTTATATGAAAGAAATGGAACAGATTTTCAGAAAATATGTAGCAGAATTTCTAAAACAAGAATATTTTTTCAGTGAGAAGAAATTTATTTTAGTAGAAAAACAAGAGCATAAATAAATGCAAAAAAGTTGAAGTATTTCCCTGACTAGGTTCTTGTAACACCCCAAGCTTCTACGATATTCTTCTCTGTGAATAATGGAATAGCGTGTGTTGTACGCAACATCGAGTTCTAACACACACCACAACCAATCAAACTAGCCGTTATGAATAGTAATACATACTTTTTAAAATTTTATAAATTTTATCTCTCAAAATGGAATTCATTTTTGGATTTGGAGTATTGAATTTAGCCTAAGGTGAAATTTTGGTACTTTTCGGATAACTTTAATATTTTGATGAACAGTGAAAATTACTAAATTTTAATTAAAAACAACTTTTTTAATCAAAATAATTAATAGTGATAAATTATTAATTTGAGTGGTTTTAAATTATATTTATAATATACTTTTACCATTTAATACAATATTGGACATTGGACATAATTTCACAATTAAACTGAACATAAACAAGTATCAATCTGTTGATAGTTATTATATCTTAAAAACACGCTTTTTGTTTTGACAGTGGGAATTAATTTTAAATTAATTTCTGCCACTTATGTGTTTTGAATTTGAAAAAATGGATTCCATATTTGGAATCAGTATGTAGAAATTTTTTAAATAGGTAAATTTTATTTTTAGACATTTTGAATAATTAAATCGGTAAATATTTTATTTACCATGGTTAAAGGGTAAATCCAGTAAATAAGGGTTAAAAAATAATATTATAATAATACTAAATTACCCTAAAACGTGTCCTAACCTTATTTGTGGATACATGTCCGATCATGGGCATCTTTGGGTATATTTTGGGACCCCATGGATCCACTTGTAGGTGATAGGGACACTTTATTTTAATTAAGTTAAAATAAATACAAATGTAACATAAGCATATATCTTTTACCAAATTTTTTTCCATATGGTTATATATGTTGGATTTTCGAATATAAATATTAATTATAAATATAAAAAGATTTCCTACAGAATGGTTTTTTATTTATAATTTTTAGACATTATATAATGTAATTTATTTATGACACAATGGTGATGCAGTAATTACCTAATTAATGAAAAATTAGAATAATTGATATTATAAATACCCAAATCAATGTAATTAAAGACTTTTTATAAATACCAATAATTTTATAGGATAATATTCCATGTTAGGATCGACTTAATTAACTTTTTTCGAAGTAATTATTCTGTTACGTTTTTTACAAAAATCAATTATTGAATAGTGTCAAAATTGACATAAAAGAGTTTTTAAAACAAATATTATATTATTAATTGATATTAAATTCCTAAAAATCTAAGGTTCGGACAAGATAGTTATATCATGATAGGTGTATTATTAATTGACCACTTGGGGGTCTCATGGATGTATATAGTATGTTTATTAACCATATAATATAAAAATACAAAGAGACATTGTAAAAGTGAAACTAATTAACTAAGAGTTAATACTTACATATAAGGTTAATATAGTAACCCAAACCTATCTAAATCCTATTTGTTGAGTTCTTTTAGACCTATATCCACCTTAAAATTTAAATAATCCACTTTGGAGCCCTTATAAACTGAATATGAATTTATTATAAAATAATATTTCTAGCTTTTCCAAAGGTGCCCCTCACCCCTCTTATAAAAGGGCACTCTCCCTTCTCATTAATTCACACCATCAAAGAATTTTGGTTCGGCCAAACCCTTCCCAAATACTCTGTCAACTTCCCTCAATTAATCCTAGAGGCCTTACTTTAGTCAGAAAGCCAACCTAAGGATTCCTTTTGATCAAATCAAAAGGAAGAACCCGAAGAAGAGGTAATGATTTCACCACCCTTTTTCAAGTTTCTTTCTTCTTCCACTTCTTATTTCTTTGTTATTACCATTCTAAAATAATAACTCCAGTATATTATATATACTTTGATGTTATTATAAACATGTTACAACCACATTTCAGTATTCTATCCATCCTTTGAATGACATGTCACCATACGTGCATACGTACGACTTACCGTCTACACGCCGTGATGTAATTGTTATTAAAAACATTATTATTTGGATGTGTATAATAATGATGTGTAATTCATTTAAATAACAAATATAACATGAGAATGATTCTGTCTATATTATATACCATCCAATTATATATTATTTTAAAATCAAAAGAATGATATTGTCGCTCGTGCGTACGTACGGACTACCGTCTCCACGAACGCGATGAGATTCATTCTCCATCGTATCCATTCAAGTATAATTATCATTTGATAATTTAAAAATAATGTCTAAGGACTTGATATACTTTTGGATATGAATAAGATAAAACCTATTCATGACAAACATGTCTTACGTAACAAAACATATAAAAGAAAACGAGTAAGTTAACACCCGAAACGACGATAATACTAAGATATTATTAACAATGCAATGTTAAAAGATAATATATGATATCATATTAATATATATGATTATTTTATAATTTAATAACAATTATTTTACCATTATACATGAGGTTAACCTACCCCATCCAAGGAAAAGTACAAGGTAAGGGTTTATTTCTCAACCTCTTCATTATCTGAGGTTGTTTATACGTAATAATCTACTGGGATTTATTTATCATCCACATCCATGTTTCTTAAAAATGTATTTCAAAACATTTTTACTATTTACAAGAATATGGGTTAAAGTCATTTATACCCTTTTTTGACTTTTTATAAGTGGTTTATAAAAGAATATTTCCGTCATTTTCCAAACAAGGTCCTTTTTAACCTTTTCGACAGAATTAAGGTAAGAATGTTTTTTTAACTTATACGGAGGGTGCAGCTATTTTACACCATTATAAAATCTTCGAAGCTTCCCTTACAATCTTATAAGAATATTTTCAAAGAAAATGTTTTATTTTATAGATATATTACACTTAAATGATTTCAAAATAGAATGAGATATTTATCTAAAAAGAGTTTTGATTTCATCTATGTCAACATCCTTTGATGGATTTTACGCTTATTTGAAGTTGATGTATTATGATACAAAACTTCTATATTGTATTGAAGGTTTTGTGATATGTTTGACTGTAGATGTGTTATTTTTATACCATTCATGGTTTATGGATGAAGTATTTACATTTTGTATGCTAGTTTAAATACGAATGTTAATGTTATGTTTAAACCTTTTCATATGGGAATGCATTGGACTTAATATGTGACGGGTGGAGACCGCTATAGCTCCTCGATGCATCGGTAGGTCTCAGGAGACAAACTAGTGTCTTGGAACAAGGCCTTGAAAAAATATTATTTTTAGTCTTGGAACGAGCCCTTGGCTATGTGGTTATGATAGTCTGGCATTATTCATTCCATCATTATGAAAGTGGTTATTGATATTGCATGTGATTATTCGATTAGTAGAATATCCATGTGAATAAGTAAATGGAATTATTTCATTTTATTTTTTCCATACTATGTTGAAGTTCAAGTTTAAAAGGATTTTGTTTTCGTTATACATCACCTTAAATGTTTATTCTTATTTATGAATGTTTCCATTATATTGTTATCCTTACTGGGTATTTGAGCTCACCCCTTTTCTATGTTTTATTTTTTCCCAGGATGTGAAGAATTAGTTTATGAATGACCTACAGGGATAGTATGAGGGGATAAGAGTGTGGACTATGGAGAATATATTGTTGTAGTTTTCATTTTATGATGTAATGTAAACTTTATTAATATATCTAGTTATTCCAAGGATACTAAAATAATCTGTCTTTCGAGACATTATCTTTCTTGTGATCATGCCAATGTTATGTAATAATGCACCGACTCTGGGTAACTTGGGTCGGGGAGTTACAGTTGGTATTAGAGGAAGTTTAGTACAAACCTTGGAAGCTAGATTTAGATAAACTCTGATTAGAGAACATAGACCTAAGATGGACTTTGAGGATTAGTATAGAAGAACTTCCTAGAATTTTGGTACTGTAGAGATTTTGTGAGTTTTCCGAGCAATACATCCCTGTCTGGATAAGAGCAGGTAGAGGCGGCTCTGGCACGGATGTACCTTGGGGTAAAACCCGAAAACACCGGTTTGAGCTAGACTCGAACGAGAACTGGTGCACGACAACGGGCCTTGCTGCACTCTTGGTTACGACACTCCCGGGGGATATTCTTAGGATAACTCTTATTTTCATTACAAATCATTATGAAGGGTTCATGAGTATATACCTTCTCAAAGAAAACATTTTTATGATTATGGATTATATCCATAAATAGTTCAATTTATGTTAAGTGTTTTATAAGTATGAAATTATATATTTTGATTCATAAACTGATCTAGTTTATGTCATTGTTTAGAAATGGTGCCTAGTGGAAGAAATGGAAACCATATCAATGCATGCACCCCATGTAGGGATTTCCCTCCTACTCAAGATAATTATTGTGGAGTTGGTGATGCAACTGGTGCCTATCAGCTAATCACCATACAGGGACATCTCACTCAGGTTATGAATAATAACCTTACCCGTATGGAGCACCCTGATCCGCAGCGTGAAGGATCAATGTTAGATCATTTTATGAGGCAACAACCACAAATGTTTAATGGGAGTAAAAATCCCTTAGTAACTGAGCAATGGATAAATTCCCTAGAGAAAATATTTCAGGATTTAGGAAGTAGTGAAAGGGAAAAAGTTATCATGGCAGTTTACCACCTCACTAGAGATGCTGATCAATGGTTGCCATTGATTCAAAACATGAAGGAAGATTATGAAGTATCAAATATGGAATGGAGGGAGTTCAAAGATCTATTTTTAGAAAAATACTTTCCTCGTGACCATCGAGCAGATATGGAAAAGCAACTTCTGAGTCTGAGACAAAAGGAGGATGAGAATATTGCAAAGTATGAGGCTAACATTACAAGGTTAGCACGGTATGCTGGAGATTATATACGTAACCCAAGAAGTAAGATCAATCGTTTCTTTTATGGGTTAAAACCATTTCTTCATCGAGAATTAGTCTCACAATCCTTCTCGTCGTACGAAAATATTGTCTCATGTGCAATCAAGACAGAGAAATAATTCTCTAAGTCATATGACTTTAAAGAAAAGAAAGAGAAGAAGAGATCTTCTAATCTATCTAGGAATGGAAATAAAGGGAAGAAGGGAAAAGTTGAATATCCATCCTGCAATAAATTTGGGATGAAACACCCCGGTACTTGCTTAAAAGGAACGAGATTCTGTTACAAGTGTGGTGAAAAAGGCCACCAAGCTCGTGATTGGAAGGGGAAGAAGGAAGCTACCGATGTCCAATGCTACAATTGCAGGGAGATGGGACATTATGCAAATGAATTTCCTAAGAGTCCGGGGAACTTACCTCAGAAAAGGCCAAGGGATCAAGGCCAAGCTTATGCTATCACTACTGTTGAGGTAGAAGCTCCGAAAGACGTGGTGGAAGGTAATTTAATGGTTTCCTCAAGTTTAGAAAATGCATTATTTGATTCCGGATCATCACATTATTTCATATCTTCCTAGTTTTCTAAGAAAATTAGATATTTCCTATTTGATTTAACAAGGGAGTTGTCAGTTAAAACTCCTAAGGGAATTATCATTGCAAAAAAGTTTTGTGAATCAGTCCCCATTAGAGCACATAAATGTTCTTTATCTGCTGATCTCATCGTCATAACTATGATTGATTTTGATATAATCCTTGGCATGGATTGGATTTAGGACCATGATGCGAAGATTTATTGTAAGAAGAAGGAGGTTAAGATTTTTGATGATGATGATAAAGAACACCTTATCTTTAGAGCAGAATTGTCACCACCTAATTCTAATCTAGATCCACCCCTAGTAGCTCAACTAAATTCAATTATTGGGGAGGAAGAGGATGAAATTACAGTGGGTGAGGAAATGAATTTTCAAATAGAGGATGTACCTATTGTGAAAGAATATGTAGATGTGTTTCCAGAAGATTTACCTAGACATCCTCCAGAATGAGAAGTTGAGTTTTCCATTGATTTAATTCATGGATCAAGGCCTATATCAAAGACCCCTTATAGAATGGCCACTGTGGAATTAGTTGAACTAAAGAAACAACTAGAAAAATTGAGTAATAAGGGATTTATTCACCTTAGTGTTTCTCTATGGGGAGCCCCTGTTCTTTTTGTTAAAAAGAAAGATGGATCTATGAGGTTATGTATCGACTACCGGGAGATCAATGATATAACAATAAAGAACAAGTATTCCCTACCTCGCATTGATGATTTATTTGACCAACTTCATGGAGCTCAATAATTCTCAAAGATTGAACTTCAATATGGATACCATCAGTTGTCTGTGAAAAAGGAATACATTCCGAAGACAGCATTTCGAACCAAGTATGGGCATTACGAGTTTACAGTAATGCCTTTTGGATTGACTAATTCTCCCTCTATATTGATGGATATGATGAATAGAGTTTTCAAGGAATATCTTGATGAATTTTTGGTGGTATTTATCGATGATATCTTGGTATACTGCAAAAGCTATGAAGATCATGAAAATCACTTGCGCATTGTCCTGAAGACTCTGAGAAGACATGAATTATATGGGAAGTTTAGCAAGTGTGAATTCTAGATTCAGGAGATTTGTTTTCTTGGACATATTATCTCCAAAGATGGAATCTCTATTGATCCTTCTAAGACCATGGAAATCCACGAATAGCCAGCACCTACGAGTATAACTGAGGTACGCATTTTTATTGGTTGGCAGGTTATTATCGACGTTTGTCCAGAATTTTTCCCAGTTGGCTAACCCATTAACAAAGCTCACACGTAAAGGGGTTAAATTTGTTTGGACAAAAGAGTGTGAAGTATTTTTCAAAGAACTGAAGAGAAGATTAGTCAATGATCCTATATTGAATCTACCATCAGGGAATGATGGGTTTGTTATTTATAGTGATGTATCGAAGAAAGGGCTTGGTTGTGTTCTTATGCAGACTGATAGGGTTATTTCCTATGCATCACGACAGTTGAAAATTCATGAACAAAACTATCCTACTCATGATCTCGAGTTAGCAGCTGTGATATTTTCTTTGAAGATATGAAGTCACTACCTCTATAGTGAAAAATGTGAGATTTATACTGATCACAAGAGTTTGAAGTATATTTCCTCACAAAAAGAACTCAACATGAGGCAAAGGAGATGGATTGAATTACTCAGGTATTATGACTGTACGATACACTACCACCCGGGGAAAGCAAACAAGGTGGCAGATGCTTTGAGCAGAAAAGACCATGGAGTTTTGAACAATATGAGAATTGAAAGGGATTCAATTTTCATGGATCTAGTGAAGATGGACATGGGAATAACCAGGGAAGGTGAAACATCAATGATTTTTCAAATGGTTTGCAAACCATCTTTACTAGAAAGGATTAAGAGTTCTCAGACCGATGATGAAGAATTTCAAAAGAATATTAAAGCTGTGAATGATGGGAGATTGAGAGGCTTTGTGTATAAAGAAGGAATTTTGAAATTCAGGAAGAGACTTTGTGTTCCCGATATACCTGATCTAAAAAGGGAATTGCTGGATGATGCTCATAGTTCCAATTTCTCTATACACCCTAGGACCACCAAAATGTATAGAGATTTGAAGGAACATTTTTGGTGGGACAACATGAAGAGGGAGATTGCTGATTTTGTGTCAAGATGTATGGTTTGTCAACAATTGAAAGCTGGAAGGCAACAGCCTGGAGGAGTCATGCAACCTCTTCCCATACCGGAGTGGAAATGGGACAATATTACGATGGACTTTGTCATGGGGCTACCAAAGACTCCTAGAAGGAACGATGCAATATGGGTTATTGTTGATCATCTTACCAAGTCAGCACATTTTCTTTCTATAAGAGAAGATCTACCACTAGAACATCTAGCAAGACTATATATTAATGAAGTGGCGAGACTTCATGGAGTACCCCTATCTATTGTTTCTGATCGTGATCCCCATTTTACTTCATGATTCTGGAAAAGTCTTCAGAAAGCCTTGGATACTGAACTTCATTTGAGCACTGCCTACCACCCTCAAACAGATGGACAATCTGAACGATCTATTAAAACCTTAGAAGACATGTTGAGATCCTGCTCACTTAACTTTCAGGGTATGTGGGATGAATATTTATCTCTGGTAGAATTTTCTAATAACAATAGCTTCCATTTGAGTATTCATATGGCCCTATATGAAGTGTTATACGGAAAGAGATGTCGCACACCAACCTATTGGGATGACGTTGGTGAAAGAAAACTTGTAGGCCCAGAATTGGTGGAGGAAATGATGGAAAAGGTGAAGGTAATCCAAAACCATATCAAAGTAGCTCAAAGTAGGCAGAAGAGCTATGCCGATAATTGATGGAAGGATTTGGAATTTCAAGTCAGTGATCATGTTTTTCTGAAGGTATCTCCATGGAAAGGAGTCATACGTTTTGGTAAGAAAGGTAAATTGAGTCCCAGGTACATCTGAACTTTCGAAATTCTAGAACGAATTGGGGCTGTAGCTTACAGTTTGGCAATGCCGCCAAATCTCTCTAAAGTTCACGATGTGTTCCACGTATCACTATTGAGGAAATACATGCCTGACCCAACGCATGTACTCAACTATGAGGAATTATAACTGGAACCCGATCTATCTTATTACGAAGAGCCCATCAAGATTCTTGATATGAGAAAACAAGTATTGAGAAACCGGACGACTCGTCTGGTAAAAGTCTTGTGGAGAAACTATAAGATGGAAGAGGCAACGTGGGAACCCGAGAAACTTATGATGAAGAACCACCCGAGTCTTTTCATGCACTAGTATTCTAGAAATTTCGAGGACGAAACTATTTGAAGGAGGGGAGAATTTAACACCCCAAGCTTCTACAGTACACTTCTCTTTGAATAATGCAATAGCGTGTGTTGTACGCAACATCGAGTTCTAACACACACCACAACCAATCAAACTAGCTGTTATGAATAGTAATAAATAATTTTTAAAATATTATAAATTTTATCTCTCAAAATGGACATCATTTTCAGATTCAGAGTATCGAATATAGCCTAAGGTGAAATTTTGGTACTTTTCAGATAAATTTAATATTTTGATGAATAGTGAAAATTACTAAATTTTAATTAAAAACAACTTTTTTAATCAAAATAATTAATAGTGATAAATTATGAATTTTTGTGGTTTAAAGTATATTTAGAATATATTTTTACCATTTAATACAATTTTGGTCATTGGACATAATTTCACAATTAAACCAAACATAAACAAGTATCAATCTTTTGATAGTTATTATATCTTAAAAACGCGCTTTTTGTTTTGAAAGCGGGAATTAATTTTAAATTAATTTCTTCCACTTATGTGTTTTGAATTTGGAAAAATTGATTCAATATTTTGAATCAGGATGTCTAAATTGTGTAAATAGGCAACTTTTATTTTTAGACATTTTGAATAATTACATCGGTAAATATTTTATTTACCATGGTTAAAGGGTAAATCCGGTAAATAAGGGTTAAAGAATAATATTATAATAGTACTAAATTACCCTAAAACGTGTCCTAACATTATTTATGGATACATGTCCGACCATGGGCATCTTTGGGTTGATTTTGGGACCCCATGGATCCAATTGTATGTGATAGGGACACTTTATTTTAATTAAGTTAAAATAAATACAAAAAATGACATAAGCATATATCTTTTTAGAAATTTTTTTTACATAGGGTTATATATGTTGTATTTTTGACTATAAATATTCCTTATAAATATATAACAATTTCCTACATAATCGTATTTTATTTATAATTTTTAGACATTATATAATTTAACTTATTTATGACACAATGATGATGCAGTAATTACCTAATTAATGAAAAATTAGAATAATTGATATTATAAATACCCAAATAAATGTAATTTGAGACTTTTTATAAATACCAATAATTTTATAGGATAATATGACAAGTTATTATTGATTTAATTAACTTTTTTTGAATTAATAATTCTGTTATGTTTTTTACAAAAATCAATTATTGAATAGTGTCAAAATTGACATAAAAGAGTTCTTAAAAAACATATTATATTATTAATTGATATTAAATTACTAAAAATATAAGGTTCGGCCAAGAGACTTATATCATGATAGGTGTATCATTAATGGACCACTGGGGGGTCTCTTGGATATATATAGTATGTTTATTAACCATATAATATAAAAATACAAAGAGACATTGTAAAAGTGAAACTAATTAACTAAGAGTTAATACTTAAAGATAAGGTTAATATAGTAACCCAAACCTGTCTAAATCCTATTGGTTGAGTGGTTTTCGATCTATCCCCACCTTAACCTTTAAATAATCTACTTTTGAGCCATTATAAACCGAATATGAATTTATTATAAAATAATATTTCTAGCTTTTCCAAAGGTGCCCCTCACCCCTCTTATAAAAGGGCACCCCCCTTCCTATTAATTCACACCTTCAATGCCTTTTGGTTCGGCCAACCCCTGCCCAAATACTCTCTCAACTTCCCTCACCTAATCCTAGAGGCCTTCCTTTAGTTAGAATTCCAACCTACGGAGCCCTTTTGATCAAATCAAAAGGAAGAACCCGATGAAGAGGTAATGATTTCACCACCCTTTTTCAAGTTCCTTTTTTCTTCCACTTCTTGTTTCATTGTTATTGCCATTATAAAATAATAACTCCAGTATATTATATATACTTTGATGTTATTATAAACATGGTAAAACCATATTTCAGTATTCTATCCATCCTTTGAATGACATGTCACCATACGTGCGTACGTACAGCTTACCGTCTCCACGTCGTGGTGTAATTGTTATTAAAAACATTATTATTTGGATGGGTATAATAATGATGTGTAATTCATGTAAATAATAAATATAACATGATAATGATTCTGTATATATGATATACCATCCAATTATATATTATTTTAATATCAAAAGAATGATATTGTTGCTCGTGCGTACATACGGACTACCGTCTCCACGAACGCGATGTGATTCATTCTCCATCGTATCCATTCAAGTATAATTATCATTTGATGATTTAAAAATAATGTTCAATGACTTGATATAATTCTGGATATGAATAAGATACAACCTATCCATGAAAAACATGGCTTACATAACAAAACATATAAAAGAAAACGAGTAAGTTAACACCCAAAACGACGATAATACTAAGATATTATTAACAAAGCAATGTTAAAAGATCATATATTATATCATATTAATATATATGATTCTTGTATAATTTAATAACAATTATTTCACCATTATACAGGAGGTTAAACTACCCCAACCAAGGAAAATTACAAGGTAAGGGTTTATTTCTCAATTTCTTCATTATCCGAGTTTGTTTATACGTAATAATCTATTGGGATTTATTTATCATCCACATCCATGTTTCTTAAAAATGTATTTCAAATTTTTTTTACTATTTAAAATAATATGGGTTAAAGTAATTTATACTCTTTTTTGAATTTTTATAATTGGTTTATAAAGGAATATTTCTGTCATTTTCCAAACAAGGTCCTTTTAAACCTTTTCGACAGAATTAAGGTAAGAATGTTTTTTAACTTATACGGCGGGTGCAGCTATTTTCCGCCATTATAAAATCTTCGAAGCTTCCCTTACAAGATTATAAGAATATTTTCAATGAATTTTTTTTATTTTATAGATATATTACTCTTAAATTATTTCAAAATATAAAGAGATATTTCTCTAAAAAGAGTTTTGATTTCATCTATGTCAACATCCTTTGATGGATTTTACGCTTATTTGAAGTTGATTTATTATGATGAAAAACTTCTATATTGTATTGAAGTTTTTGTGATATGTTTGACTGTGGATGTGTTATTTTTATACCATTCATGGTTTATGAATGAAGTATTTACATTTCGTATGCTAGTTTTAAGACGAATGTTTATGTTATGTTTAAACCTTTTCATATGGGAATGCAATGGACTTAATATGTGACGGGTGGAGCCTGCTATAGATCCTCGATGCATCGGTAGGACTCATGAGACAAACTAGTGTCTTGAAACATGGCCTTGAAAAAATATTATTTGTAGTCTTAGCACGAGGCCTTGGCTATGTGGTCATGATAGTCTGGCATTATGCATTCCATCAGTATGAAAGTGGTTATTGATATTGCATGTGATTATTCGATTAGTAGAATATCCATGTGAATAATTATATGGAATTATTTCATTTTATTTTTGCCATACTATGTTGAAGTTCAAGTTTAAAAGGCTTTTGTTTTAGTTATACATTGCCTTAAATGTTCATTCTTATTTATGAAAGTTTCCGCTATATTGTTATCCTTACTGGGAATTTGAGCTCACCCCTTTTATATGTTTTATTTTTTCCCAGGATGTGAAGAAGTAGTTTATGAATGACCTACAGGGATAGTATGAGGGGATAAGAGTGTGGACTATGGAGACTATATTGTTGTAGTTTTCATTTTATGATGTAATGTAAACTTTATTAATGTATCTAGTTATTCTAAGGCTACTAAACCAATCGGTCTTTCGAGACTTGATCTTTCTTGTGATCATGCCAATGTTATGTAATAATGCACCGACTCTGGGTAACTGGGGTCGGGGCATTACAGTTCTTGTCCGAAATGATCATGTGAATTCAACTTCATTATTACACAGCATCAACATCCTAAAAACACAATGCATGAAAACCAGGAATAAAAATCCAGCAGAGACATAGCATCTAGGATACAACAAAGTAGCACGTTATTCAGTAAAAAATAGTAAAAAAATGAAAACAAATAAAGAGCATGGTTTGACTCCCATGAATCACTTATTTTAAAGTCTTTAGTTAGAATTTATTTAATTTAAAAAGTTTTTATTTATTAACACAAAAAAGAACATGGGTTTCCTCCCATGAAGTGCTAGGTTTAAAGTCCCCAGCCAGACATCATTCAAGAATAGTTTTCTAGAACAGTGAAGGTAGCCAAGCCCTTCAGCTGTCCCTTAAAATAAAGTTTTAGTCTCTGCCTATTGACTAACATGGGTTTAATCTCTTCACCTACAATTTCAACAGCTCCATTTTTTAGAACTCTCACTACAGAAAAAAGATCCATACCACTTGGACATAAGCTTTCTAGGAAAGAGTTTAAGTCTATAGTTAAAGAGGAGGACCTTCTGTCCAAGTTTTAACTCCTTATTTTGAATGATAGAATCATGAAATATTTTAGTCCTCTACTTATAAATCCTTGAATTATCATAACACTCTCTCCTAATCTCATCAAGTTCACTCAGCTCGAGTAATCTCCTCTCACCAGCACTCTTAATGTCAAAGTTTAGAGCCTTAACTGCCTAATAAGACTTATGTTGCAACTCCATGGGTAAATGACAGTATTTCCCAAACAACAGCCTGTAAGGAGACATACCTATTGGGGTCTTAAATTTAGTTCTATATTCCCATAAAGCTTCATCCAATTTAAGAGACCAGTCTTTCTTAGAGTTTGACACAGTTTTCTCAAGTATTTGTTTCAGTTCCCTGTTAGAAATTTCAACCTTTCCACTGGACTGTGGATGATAAAGAGTACCAGTTTTATGAACACAACCATATTTCTCCATCAAAGCTTTAAATTTATAGTTCTTAAAGTGTGTTCCATAATCAGTGATAAAAGTTCTTGGGACTCCAAATCTTGTAAATATGTTCTTCTTAATAAATTTTATTACAGAATTGGCTTTATTATTGGGCAGTACCACTACCTCAACCCATTTTGAAACATAGTATATAGAAACAAGAACATACTCATTCCCATGAGATGATGGAAATGGAACCATGAAATCTAAATCCCAGACATCAAAAATTTCAACTTCCAGAATTACTTTTTGGGGTAAATCTTGCTTCCTACCAACATTACCTAGCCTCTGACATCTATCACAGCCAACAAAAAATCTCCTAGAATATTTAAAGAGGGATGGCCAATACAAACCATATTGAAGGACTTTTTGAGCGGTTCTTTCACCACCATGGTGACCTCCCCAAGATGAAGAATGGAAATTTTCTAAAACAGGAATCATTTCTTCCTTAGGTAAACATCTCCTAAGAATACCATCAACACACCTTCTAAACAGAAAAGGATCATCCGAAAGATAATATTTAAGTTCAGAAATGAATTTCTTCCTTTGATTATTGGAATTTTTTTTGGGAAAAACACCTGCTACAAGGTGGTTTGAAAAATCTAAAAACCAAGTAGATTCCCTGATTGACACAGTAAGAAGCTTATCATCCGGAAAGGAAGAGTTTATCTCCCTAGGATCTTCAGAATGGGTAAGAGGAAGCCTAGAAATGTGGTCAACAACTAAATTTTCATCTCCCTGTTTATCCCTAATCTCTAAATAAAAGTCTTATAGCAACATGATCTATCTAATAAGCCTATGTTTAGTTTCTTTCTTAGATGACAAGTACTTTAAATCAGAATGATCAGTGAAAATGATGACTTTGGAACCTAACGAGTATTGTGTAAACTTCTCTAGATCAAACACGACAGCTAACAATTATTTTTTCAGTGGTGGTATAATTCTTTTTGGAATCATCTAGAAGTCTATTAGCATAATAAAACACATTTAGTTTCTTAAATTTCTTCTATCCAAGGAAAACACCTATAGCCATGTCACTAGCATCACATATTAGCTCAAAAGGTAGATTATAGTCAGGTGTAGTAATAATAGGTGATGTAGTGAGTTTCTCATTATGAAGATTAAATGATTTCAAGCAGTTTTCATCAAAATTGAAAGGTACATCCTTGACCATCAAAGAAAGGAAGGGATTAGTTATTTTGGACAAATATTTTATGAATCTCTGGTAGAAACCAGCATTCCCTAGGAAACTTCTAACACCTTTGACATTTACAGGAGGAGGCGGTTTTTGAATAACATCAATTTTAGCAGTATAAACTTCTAGACCTCTCTTTTAAAACTTATGAACAGGCACAATACCTTTTGTAACCATGAATTGACATTTATCCTAATTACGAACAAGGTTGGTTTCAATGCATCTCTCCAATACTAATTCCATATTTTCAAGACAAGTCTCAAAATTACTACCCACAATGGAGAAATCATCCATGAAAACCTCAATAATTCTCTCAATCACATCTAAAAAGATAGCCATCATACACCATTGTAAGGTGGCTGGAGCTCCACACAGCCCAAAGGGCATCCACATGTAGGAAAATGTTCCAAAGGGGCATGTGAAAGTGATCTTTTCCTTATCCTCTAGAGCAACAGCAATCTGGTTGTAACCAGAATACCCATCCAGAAAACAAAAAAACTCTTTTCCAGCAAGCCTCTCAAGAATCTAGTACAAGAAGGGAATTAGAAAATGGTCCTTCCTAGTGCCTGCATTAAGATTTCTATAATCTATACAGACTCTCCATTTTGTGTCTTTCCTAACTTGGACTTATTCATTTTTTTTTATTTTAAAAAATAGTGAAACCTCCCTTCTTGGGGAAAACTTGGACAGGGCTGACCCAAGCACTATCAGAAATGGGATAAATTATTCTAGTTTCCAATAGTTTAATCACTTCTTCTCTCATAACTTATTTCATTTTTGGATTTAATCTTCTTAGACATTCTACCCTAGGCTTATGGTTGGGCTCCATAGGTATTTTGTGCATACAGAATGAGGGACTAATACCCTTGATATCAGATATTATCCATCCTATGGAAGATTTAAACTTTTTCAAAACATTCAACAATCTCTCCTCTTGTTTTTCATTCAGTTCAATAGAAATTATTATAATCCAAGTGGAGTTCTCTCCCAGAAATCAATAATTAAGATGAGCAGGGATTGGCTTTAGTTCAAGAGTGGGTGGTTCTACACTCGAAGGAAGACTCTTAGGCCTGGGAGGTCCAAGATATTCAACATATTTCTTGTAAGGAGTATTGAAATATTAAAGATTTTAAATTTCATGTTCAAATTTAGAAGTAACAGTGCTACTGTCCAGAGTGGGCAGTACACTGTCCAGATTTTCCAGATTAGATTTTAACAAGTTAATCATAGAAGAATCATCTAATTGTCTTATAAATTCTCCCTCAATATCATCAAAGTGTTCAAAAAAGGTTGGTGTTAACAGAAACACCCTCAAATTCACTCAAAAATCCCCTAAGTTCAAAAATAGAGGACCCTTCTACAACAAGAACTGGACAGTTGTCCAGTTCTGGAAAATTTTCTAGTTTTGGAGTTTGAGCCGAATTTTCAATTTCTAAAACAGATTCAACAGGATTTTCAGCTTCACAAAATTTTCCTTCAATAGAGGATTGATTTTCATATTTTTCAATATTTTCATTTGAGTTCTCATTTTCTAAGGACTCTATCATTGAACAATATTCAGAAAACATTGGTCCTTTAACATTTTTAAACATATTGAACTCTTCTTGTTGTTCTCTAATTTTTAAAATTAACTGACCCTTAGAAACATCAATGACAGCACCACCTGTGGACTAGAAGGGAATAATAAAGAGGATGGGAACCTCTTGATCACACTCCATATCTAATACAAGAAATCTAGTAGGAAAAAAGCTTCCCAATCCCAACTAGAAAGTCATATACCCTACCCACATAATGAGTGAAAGATCTATCAGCTAACTGCAGTATGACTGTGGTGGGTTGAAGGTCACCCAACCCCAACTGTTGAAAAAATGAGTATGGGAGTAGATTAATACTAGCACATAAATCACACAAACAGTTGAGTTGATTATCGTTTCCAAGTGTGCAAGGTATGAAAAAACTACCTGGGTCTTTTAGTTTAGGTTTGATTTTTTTTTATGTACAACACTGTACTCTTAAGTGAGGCTGTAAGTAGAAAATTATTCTAGATTTTTTTTGTTTGAAACATTTTTTTTCAGAGATTTCAAGTAAGATGGGATTTGAATTAAATCTTGTATGAAAGGAATGTTCACTTGAAGTTTATAGAGGAGACCAAGGAACTGAAGAAGTTCAGCCCTGGTGTTACTTTGAGGATTCAGCTTCTCAGGGAAAGGGATGGGTGGGGAAATTTTTTTAAGGAAAATAGGAATATCCCTCACATATTCCTCCAATTTTTATTTTCCTTTATTATTTTGATTGTTAGAAGATGTTTCAGCTTGAGTTTCAGGTGACATATTCAGATTTTGATCATTTTCAAGACTTTTCTGTGAATTTCCAGCACGTGTGCAAAGAAGATTTTCTTACCAGATTGAAGCAGATTTTAATTTTGGGCAATTTAATTTTCTTTTTCGGAAATAGTTTGAGTATTAAGCCCACTTATAGTGACAACAACCATGGAATTATCTCTAGGGTTAAGCTCAGTGGTACTTGAAAGTATACCTTTTTCCCTAGATGAAAAATCCCTAGCAAGTTGACCATATTGTGTTTCCATGTATTGCATTCTAACATCAGTTTTCATTTTTTCAGAATCATATTGATTTTGATTTTTGGTTAGCTGATTCAAGATTAGATCAAGCTTATAAGACATGTGACTATCATTGTTTCCTTTGGTATTTGATTACTCACCCCTCTGTTGATTTTGAAAGTTCGGTCTTGATTGATAAGAGTAGTTAGGGGTAGTGGATTGTTTAATTAATCCTTGATCTTTCCAGGACATATTTGGATGGTTCCTATATCCTTGGTTGTAATTATTTGAAAATGGATGTTCATTAGGAGGCATTCTAGGACCATAGTTAACAAAGTTATAATTGAAGGTTCTGGGTGCAGCGGAAGCGCGTGGGTGGATATGCCCACTCGGCGTTTTGTCATTAATAATGATCAATCCAGGATCAATACGACAATAAAAGCTAGTCTCCACAGATCGAATCACAGAAATAGACAAAGAAGAATGTTTTTCCCGGAACCAAAAACAAGGATCGTTACAAGTTTATTATTATTAATTTAATTGATTATAAATAAGTACCTTTTGGGTGTTCTTTCTTCTTTGATGTTCTTGATCACGTTCCGATGCGATTCTTCATTGTATCATAGAAACCAAGTGTAGACTTCCTCTAGCGGTGATCCACACGTGCACCTCGTATCTCTGGACGTTACCAAAGGAGTCTCCAAGTGCTAGCTTGGAGAAACCTTTTCTTGCATTGTACGCCTTAGATCATCTTGATCCGATGGAAGAGGATATCTCTCGGTCTTGAGAGTGTTCATGGAGGAAGAGGTTCTTTCGGCCTTGAAAGAATTCTCCAAAATTGTTGTGAACAACGATTCTATTGTGTTTGGAAAAGAGTTGGGGTTGTGAGGATATTTATAATCGGGTTTGAGGTTGTAGATTTATGACAATAAATAAACACGTTACACATTTTATTTATTTCATTAACTCCCTTTTGAAAACCCCATGTCGAGTCATTAATTCCTCGACATGCGCCCACACTGATTATAATAAATATTATTTAATAAAATTATATTTCCTCAAAATCCTAACGAAAAAACTACACAGAGTGTAATAATAAATACATGGCATGTACTGGTTTTTCATTGAAAACTACACGGTGTGTACATTTAATAATACACGGTGTGTACTTGTTTTCAAAATAAAAACTTCATGGCGTGTAATAATTAATACACGACATGTACTTGTTTTTATTTTATTCTTCCTCCAACATTAAAACGATTTAGGATTCCTTGAATAATTATTAAACCATGTACAAGAATAATCTTTATTCTACTTGAGATACAAGAATACACTTAGTGTGTGACCCTCTAGGCATCTTTCTCGTTAGCATTAGGCGGGCTTGCCTAAAGTCCAAGATTACTGTCTAGCAACGGGTCAAGGCACCCAAGAGAATTAAGTTGACACCGCATTGATGTATCACCTCATACGAACGCTTACAGTGTAATTTAATCCCTTTGTCTCAATATCTCACCAAGAAGGTTTCATGGGAGTGTCATAAACCTATATGCTTGATCTGTCGTTCTTTGACTACCTGAAATAAACTTGTCATTTACACCATGGCCATGGAATTTAATGCGACAGCTCTATTTCAATCAAAGGGCTGAGATATCAACTTCCATAAATGGAAGGGAAAATTCCTTCCTTGACTTATCCATTAACAACATGTCACTCGTGACGCACCCAACATACCTTACTTCCTGCCAACTGTCTGCATGACGGTTTTCATCAGTAAATCTAAGTGCTTGAGTCATGACTTGAGTTAATGATAATCTTCCAGTCTAGGGACAATTACACGCACTCGTAGATAGAAATGTTCGATGACACCAAGACATGCAGAATTTCTATTGGCAGGTCTATTCTCATAATCTACCATCTTCAAGAATACCAAGTGAAAAATCCATGAGAGAGAGTCTCATATTCTTACGAGTACTCTCACATGATGGTTTGTTTACCATGTGTCCTATCATAGTATGTCATCCAACCGCAGAACTTTATTTAAGAATATTGTTATAGCATTTCAAGGTTCTCATCATAGAGGGGATCTACCATGACCTTATTAATGTATCAAATATTCCAAGACATTATTATATTATAGTCATGCAGAATAATAAACAATATATAATAAGTGAACATTCATGTAATCAAAGTACAAAACAGTTGGTTCTAAGGACACCAACCCTTAAAACTCCCACTTGGACTAGAGCCAACTGCCTACGAATTTTAGTCTGGTAGACCTCACATGATGATCATGTTTCTGCTGAGTCAAGGCTTTAGTCAAGGGGTCCTCCACGTTGTCTTCCATGGAAATAATTCTCACTGCAACTTCACCTCATTGAGAAAAATCCCTCAAGAGATGATACTTCCGAAGTATGTGATCTGTCCGCTGATGTGACCTTGGATATTTTTCAAGTGTCACCGCTGTAGTATTATCACAATAGAGTGTGATAGGATCTTTTTTGGTCGGTACTACATCCAAATCTTGGACAAATATTCGCATCAATACTGCTTCTTTAGCTGCCTCAGAATCTGCGATATACTCGGACTCCGCAGTAGAATCTGCCACCACACTTTGCTTTGAGCTCTTCCAGCTCACTGCACCTCCATTCAAACCGAAGATGTATCCAGTCTGTGACTTCATGTCATCTTGATTAGTCTGGAAACTAGCATCTACATGTCCTCTGATGACTAGTTGCTAATCTCCTCCATAAACCAGGAACATATCCTTAGTACACCTCAGATATTTAATGATAGTCTTGACTGCCATCCGATGGCGGTCTCCTAGATCACCTTGATATCTGCCTACCGCACTTAATGTGTAAGAAAAATCTAGCCTTGTACATATTATAGCATACATGACTAACCCAATCACAGATACGTAAGGGATCCTTACCATTATCTTTCTTTCCTCATGTGGCTGAGGACACATTTTCTTGGAAAGATGAATGCCATGTGACACTATACACAATCCCATCTTGGACTGTTCCATACTGAATCTCTTCAGTATATTTTCAATTTATGTACTTTGAATCAGTCCCAACATTCTCTTGGATCTATCACATTAGATATTGATCCTAAGAATATATGCTGCATCACCCAAGTCTTTCTTGGAGAATCATTTATGCAACCATTCCTTAACTGACTGTAAGGAATGTACTTCGTTTCCAATTAGTAATATATCGTCAAAATATAATATTTGGAAAATGACTGCACTTACACTAAAACTTTTGTAGACACAAGGCTCACATTCATTCTTAAAAAAATCCAAATTTCATTACAGCTTCATCAAAACGAATGTTCCATGACCTTGATTCTTGCTTTAATCCATAAATGGATTTCTACAACTTGTATACCTTGTTGGCATCCTTTGGATTCAAAAACCCTTCAGGTTGTGTCATGTAGACATCTTCCTGGAGGTTTCCGTTAAGGAAAGCTGTTTTGACATCCATTTTCCAAATTTCATAGTCATGGTATGCGACAATGGCCAATATGATTCTAATGGATTTCAGCATCGCAACCGGTGAAAAGGTTTCATCATAGTCAATTCTTTGACGCTGTCTAAAACCTTTTTCAACCAGTCGTGCCTTGTAGGTGTTGACTTGCCCCTCCATGTCCAGTTTCTTCTTGAATACCCATTTATTACCAATAGTCTTTACATCAACTGGAGGATCTACCAAAATCCAGACTTGGTTTTGGTACATGGAATCCATTTCAGAATACATGGATTCTTTCCACTTGGCAATGTTAGTTCCTTCAACTGCTACCTTGTAGGTAAGAGGATCATCATTGTCAACCAATAATGAGTCACCATACTCGGTGACAAGAAAACCATATCGTTCTGGTTCTCTCACCTCTGTCATGCTCCTTCATAGTTCTTGTGTATCTGGAATAGATTGTTCTTCCACGGGGCTTTTTAGAATCTATTCTTGTACCAACTCCTGTGTATCTTGAGCCTCGACTTCATAGAAGTCTATATCGCTCCCACTATCTCTTTTGGAGATGTGCTCCCTCTCAAGGAATATGGAGTGTCTTTGCACTAAAACACTTTTTTTATGAGGGGTTGTATAGGTAATATCCCCTTGTTTCCTTGGGATATCCTATAAAGATACACTTTATACCTTGAGTTTCAAGTTTGTTACCTGAGGAGGCCGTAAAAAATTCTTCGCTACCCCACACATGTAAATTCAATAACATGGATTTGCGTCCACTCCATAACTCATATGGAATACCATATATCGATTTAGTAGGTACTTGGTTTAGTATGTGTGCTGTTTTTTGTAATGAATATCCCCAAATGGATAATAGAAGACTGTCATGACTCATCGTTGATCTCACCATGTCCAATAGGGTGCGGTTCCTCCATTTTCTTACACTATTCCACTATGGCGTGTAAGGAGGAGTGAGTTGAGATAGAATCCCAAACTGCCGTAAGAAATCAATGAAGTCCTGATTAAGATATTCTCCTCCTCTGTCTGAGCGGAGTTTTTAATCTTCTCACCAAGATGGTTCTGAACTTTATTCTTGTATTCTTTGAACTGATCAAAAGAATCTGACATATACCTCATTAAGTAGATATATCCATATCTACTAAAATCATCAGTAAAAGTTTTGATGTATGAGAACAAACCCCTTGCCTCAACTGGAAATGGCCCACACACATCTATGTGAACTAATTCTAGAAGCTCTTTAGATCTCTCACCTTTCCCACTAAATGGGGCTTTGGTCATTTTTCCTTGTAGACACACATGACATACACCAAGTGGTTTTAGTTCGAAAAAATCTAAATACCCATCTTGATGTAATTTTGTCAAACATTTCTCATTGACATGACCTGGCCGGTGATGCCAAAGTTGGTTGTGGTACGAGTCATGTGAATTAACTCTGTCATTGATTTCCATTACTTGGTTTGTTTAGTCTAAAACATAAAGGCCATTATATAAATGTGCCCTACCAAAACAAATGCTATATTTATAAAAGTAGCAACATCCACTTCCAAACATGAATATGAATCCATCAGTATCTAATATGGATACTGAAATAATGTTTTTCATTACAGAGGGTACATAATAACATCCTTTCAAAACCAAGACCATCCCTGTAGGAAATGTGAGATGGTAGTCTCCGAAAACTACAACAGCGAGTCTGGCTCCATTGGCTGCTCATAGATCTACCACCCATCGATTAATCTTCTTGAATCTACTTGGTCCTTGTATTTTGATACAGATGTGATCACCACAAGCAATATCTAATACCCAATTTTTTGAAACAGATAGATTACATTCGATGACAAACACACCTGAAGATTCCCATTGCTTCCTAGGCTGGGTGCAGTTTTTATTCCAGTGGCCCTTCTTGCCACATGCACAAAAAATAGCCTCATGTTATCTTTCCTCCCCTTTGATCTTCTTTTTCTTGGAAGGCATTGAAGAAGATTTGGGCTTAAATCTCTTCTCCTTCCCTTTCCTTTTATTTACCATTAGGACAGAAGGCTTTTCAAGCTTTATGTCATTATCTACTTGGAGAATAATGATAAAAAGATCAGATAGAGACTTCTCAATGTTGTTCATGTTGAAATTAACAACAAAGTTTGAGAAGCTCTGGGGGAGTGATGCAAGAATGAGATCGGTGCCCAGTTCTTCGGGGATTTTAAAAACTAGAACCTCCAAGTGCTCAATGTAGCCAATGAGCTTGACTACATGAGGCCCATCTGGGGCACCCTCTCCAAGATCGCTCTGAAATAGAGCCTTGGAGATCTCAAACCTTTACTGTCTTTCTCTCTCCTAGTATAGACCACGGAGGTGCTCGAGCATGCTATAGGCATCTGTGTCCTCATGAGACTTCATGAGCTCACTTGACATTGATGATATCATCAAACATTGAACGTTGAGTTCATCAATCAAATGTTGATCATAGACTAGGAAATATTCATCACTTGCCCCTTGGGAAGGAGGATCAGAAAGTGAGGACTCCAATACGTAATACTTTCGTTCATGGCGTAGGACAACCCGAAGTCACCTCAACCATTCCTGAAAGTTACAGCCATTGAGGATATTGTCTTTTTACTGAATTGATCATAGAGAAAATGTGGTTGATGAATTTTTCATCTTGATTATACAATTTAAAAGAGTATATTTATTAGTACTTTCTTGATTACATTTTCTGAAAAATAATAAATTTTATTAATTCTCCAACTATTTTATCAAGTCTCAATGGCCCTCACCATTGAACTTGGAATGTCCAGTTGCTTTTACATTCTAGTGGAAAGGATCCATATTCCCCTTCGCATAACCCCAAAAAGGGTTGGTCAAGCTATTTGAAGGTATTTATGTAGGTAGGTCTTTGGAAACTGTGAGCTTATAATTCCTTGATCTGTTGAGTGGACTCCCCAATACTGAAATCCTGACTTGGATTTCCTCAACTCTTGCCTCCAATATTACACCAAGTCTAGCAAGGGATACTTCTCTTGATGTAATATGGTTAAGTCAACCCGAAACCTTTCATAAGGGCTTCCTTTATAAAATTAAGTATCCCATCAAGGGTTGGTTAAACACATAGTTTTATTGAGTATTGCCCTTAATCAGGTAATGGAATGCTTGGTCTGACTTAATATGGTATTGAGGGATTTTAGTTCTTTATGCATAGTTTTGCATTATCACATGCTTGTTAATATTAATTGATGCTTGCTTATGTGATTAACCATGTTATGATAAGGTTTACGCATAGTCTGGTTTTTATTTTATTTCATCTTTGCATGCTTGTTCATTTTATTAACTATGTGATCGCGACAACACATACATAATAAATAAACCATGCAATTTAGACAAAAATAAAATAAGATGGCATGATCATGAGCTTCTATTGGTTAGATTATCTAGCGGTTTTTATAAGCTAACCCTGACTTAGGGAAAAACACCTTCAACCTGGTGGTTCGTGTTTTTCATCTCCCACCTATCCACCATTGTATCTTCTTGCATCGGTTTCGCCTCGGCTTCGGGATTTGAACCATCTCCTCTAGCTTGGGAGATCCTCCATTACATGGGTTTACATTAAAGAAACCATGGGAACGCATGCCCTAAATTTTATTAGAAGAAGGATTACAGGCCAAAAAAATTAAATTAAATAAATTTAAATGAAACCATGCACATACAAAGGGTCTTTGGTCTAGCTCATGATCATCCATAGCATGCAACAACATTTATGCATATTTAGAATTCAAATTCTTTTAATCGTTATTTCATTTTAGATAAGTCGTACTCGAATTAAATTAATTATGATCTTATAATTAATCAATTATTTATCATAAATTCCTTTCTGAATTTCCTTGGGATTCTTCTCATCCAAATTCTTTGTACGGGTCTTTGTACATTGGAGGAAACCTGGTGAAATTCCATTTCACGGCGTGTAGTATATAATTACACGACGTGTATTTCTTTTCACTCTTTATCCAAAGTACACACCAGGGGCTTTGGTGTGTTTTCTGTAATTTTAAAATTTTGGAGTGCATAGAGTGTAGATAAATCATACACGGCGTGTACTTCCATGTTACGTGGTAACCGGCCTGACGATCCTGTGTACGTAGTACGCGGCTTATCCTTGTACACAGTTTCATCTGGGTCTGAATGGACTACACGTCATGTTGCTCCAACATACATGCTGTGTATTCTAGTTTCCACACGCCATTCCATTCTGGTCAACACGGTGTGATTAATACTTAGGCATATTCAATTCACATGGCATGGTTTGGCGGACCAGTGCCAGTTCGTTAAACCTAAGTACACGACATGTAGTTTCAATTACACGCCGTGTAATCCCGTGTTGTACAAACAAAAAGAGAGGCTCCTCTAGATGAGTTCCTCATTTTTACTTTAATCAAAAAATTAAAATTAAAAGGATATTTCTGTGATATGAATCGATAAATGAAGGAGGAAGAATAGATCTCATTTATTCAGATTTATAGAATGATTTATTTCGAATTGAATTAAATATAAATGCGTAAATTATCTACGAAAAGTAAATAACTACAATAAACATTGTAACCTACCTCTGATACCATTTGAAGGTTCCGGGCGCAGCGGAAACGCGTGGGAGGATGTGCCCACTTGGCTTTTTTTCATTAATAATGATCAATTCGGGATCAATACAACGATAAACGCCAGTCTCCACGGATCGAATCACAGAAGTAGACAAAGAACAAGGTTTGTCCCGGAACCACAAACATGGATCATTAAAAGTTGATTATAATTAATTTAATTGATTATAAAGAAGTACCTTTTGGGTGTTCTTTCTTCGTTGATGTTCTTGATCACGTTCCGATGTGATTCTTCATTGCGTCGTTGAAACCAAGTGTAGACTTACTCTAGCAGTGATCCACATGTGCACCTCGTATCTCTGGACGTCGCCGAAGGAGTCTTCGGTTGCTAGCGTAGAGAAAACTTTGCTAGCGTTGTCCGCCTTATATCGTCTTGAGCTAATGGAAGGGAATCTCTCTCGGTCTTGAGAGTGTTCTTGGAGGAAGAGGTTCTTTCGGCCTTGAAAGAAATCTCCAGAATTGTTGTGCACAATGATTCTCTTGTGTAGGGAAAAGATTTGGGGTTGTGAGGATATTTATAATTGGGTTTGAGGTTGTAGAGTTATGACAATAAATAAACATGTTATGAGTTTTATTTTTTTCATTAACTCCCTTTTGAAAACCCCATGTCGAGTCATTAATTCCTTGACATGCGCCCACATTGATTATAATAAATATCATTTAATAAAATGATATTTCCTCAAGATCCCGACTATAAAAACTACATGGCATGTAATAATAAATACATGGCATGTACTTGTTTTCTATTGAAAACTATACGACGTGTATATTTAATAATACACGACATGTACTTGTTTTCAAAATAAAAACTACATGGTGTGTAATAATTAATACACGACGTGTACTTGTTTTAATTTTATTCTTCCTCCAACATTAAAATGATTTAGGATTCCTTGAATAATTATTAATCCACATATGGGAATAATCTTTATTCTACTCTAGATACATGAATACACTTAGTGTGTGACCCTCTAGGCCTCTTTCTCGTTGGCATTAGGCGGGCTTGCTTAAAGTCCAAGATTACTGTCTAGCAACGGGTCAAGGCACCCAAGAGAAAGAATTTGACGCCGTATTGACGTATCAACTCATACGAACGCTTACTGTGTAATTTAATCCCTTTGTCTCAATATCTCACCAAGCAGGTTTCATGGCACTGTCATAAACCTATATGCTTGATCTGTCGTTCTTTGACTACATGAAATAAACTCGTCGTTTACACCATGGCCATGAAATTTAATGCGACAGTTCTATTTCAATCAAAGGGTTGAGATATAAACTTCCATAAATCGAAGGGACAAATCCTTCCTCGACTTATCCATTAACAACATGTCACTCGTGACGCACCCAACGTACCCTACGTCCCACCAACTGTCTGCGTGACGGTTTTTATGACAACCCAGCTTTTTATTACAACTTAAACATGCTTTATTACATAAAACTTCACTTGATACAACAAAGAAGATCGAGAGGTTTAGTGTCTTTGGGGCTTAGGATCATTACATAAAAACATTAAACATGAAATAAAACCTCCTTATTGAAAACTTCCTTTACATGACCACTACATTCCTTCCTACTTAGCATTGCATGGGATAACCTGAGGACATGCATAAGAAAAGGGTGAGCTATAAAGCCCAGTAAGGGAGTACACAATGAATAACATGAGGAGTAAAATACATGTTAGGAAATAGGCATATCAATAGAGCATAAGAGAGACATGAACATAAAGGCATGATAAAGCATGATAATCATAACATGGAAATGTGGCAACAACACTTAACATTGAATTAGCATGAGCCAAGGCTCATTGCACATGGAGCATGAGTAAACCCTCATTGCACTTGAAGCACGAGTAAACCCTCGTTGCACTTGAATTAGCATGAGTAAACACTCATTGCACATGACGTATCATGATACTATACTTTACCCAATGCATTGGAGCGCTATCAGGGCGCACCCTTCTTAAACATTTCATTTCATGCATAAGTGTGCCACATGGATCATAAAACATGGATTCATAAAACATAATCATTTATTCCACGATAAAGGAATGTGGAATTCATACATGAAACTTTACAATCAATAAGTAAATGTGCATAATGGTGAATACCCTTGATGGAGAAATGGGCATGGTATTCACTACACAATGTTATTGGCTTAGAAAATCGGTGTGATTTCGGCAGCGTAACGGCATGACATAAGAATTCATAAAAAGGATGATGAGAGAGAAAGGGGTTCCTCATCATATTTACATGTAATGGACAGTAAGGAGATCATATATATACATGTCCCAACAATAGAAATGGAATTTATATTCATGATACAAAAGTATTGCTTGAATGTAAAAGAAGAGAGAGAAGTTCCTTTTGGAATTTCGGCATAGTAACGGGTGTACATGGGAGGCATTTAATGAGAGAGAAAGGGTTCTCCCATCATTCAAACAATAAGAGGGAAGTATGGGGGAGGTGCGAAACCATACCCCAACATTCATAAATGATATTAAAAAGGGCAATACAACTTAAAGAAAATTGACAAAAAATGAGAAAGGAAGAAAAACCCTTACTTGGAAGTGTGCTTCCAAAGGCTAGAGAGAGGCTTGTGAGAGGCTTCTTGGGAGCTTGGGGCACCTTGAGAGGATTCTAGAGAGAGTAGGGCAGAGGTTGGACGAACTTCAAGGGCTTTGGGTGAGGAGGAAGTGGGAGCTTGGGTGGGTTTATATAGGAAAGGTGAGAGAATTCTTTATTATTTAGGTTTGGGACCCCTTATATTAAAATAATCCAAACCAAAAACCATCCCATGGTATTTGCCCATGGTTTTCTGGAAAAAGGAAAGAGGAAAACAAAATTTTACAAGGCCAAGGTCCGAACTTATTAAAAAATTAGGGTTGCTTATGTGGAGGTGAGTCACACTCCCATGGAAATTAATTTAAAAAGGCAAAGTGTTGAATAAGTCTTGAGGGCTCCATTAATGCTTTGAAAAGTGAGTCAAACAAACCCAAAACCTCATTATTTTATTGATAAAACACATATTGGCCGAACATAAGGATTATGGTATTTTATTACATCACCAATGGGTCATTATGATGTCATAAAACACATTATATATTTAAATGGTATTTAATTTTTACCCAAAAATTTGACTGTCTCAGAAAATTATGAAAAATTCACCGTTGGATAATTTCGACGTCCTGATTCCAAAAATAATATTTATTTTATCTAAATAATTTTCTAAATATGTGAATTTTCACTTTTAAAATAAAAACCGACATTTATAAAAAAATTCACGGGTTTTGACAGAAATGGCTTTCAACCCTAAATAAAAATTTTAATTGCATTCATAAAATTATAAGATCATTTATATTTAATAAAAATTAATTTAATATTAATAATAATATTTTATTAAAATAATATTTAATTCAAAAATCCTTTAATTTAATAAAATATAATTCTTAATTAAATAATAACTAAAAAAAACATCATTTGTACTTTAAAAACTAATTACAATGTATCAAAAATGACTAGAAATTATATTCATTATTATATACAAAAAATAATGTACATGAACATGGTGCTACTTATTTGTTACATAACCCCTTATAATAGCCGCATAAGACCTAAGGGTAAGGTGTGCGATGGTGACAGACTCTTGGGGTTGCTCGGATAACATTGCTCGAGTGGTAATCTCAATCAACTTCCATTTTTCCCGTAGACGATCACGTTCGAGCTTGACTTGATGAAGCTCAGCTTGGGCTTGGTCAAGGGAAAAGCCCAAAGACGCCACCTCCTTTCCGAGCTCCGACAAATGGGCTTCGTAAGGGGCAATTCTACTGGATGAGGCCATCGCTTCCTTTGTCTGAGTAGAAAAATTGGTTCGTTAAAGCCTTATATTTAAACTACCCAGATGATCACTGTTCAACGGCTATAAAAGTAACGGTCACAAATCTTAATGTTAAACTAAAGAAGATGACATCTTATAAAAAAACATTTTTCATAAAGAAACATTTAACTGGATCAAGAGGGATTTTCCATTAATGAAACTTTGGGTCGTTACAACATTCCCCCCTTAAGAAATTTCGCCCTCGAAATTTTCCTTTTCCCACACTAAAACAAATGTGGGTAACTTAGCTTCATCATATCCTCCGACTCCCAAGTTGCTTCTTCAAACTTGTGGTTTCTCCACAACACCTTGACGAGGGGCATTGTCTTATTTCGTAGAACTTTTTCTCTACGATCCAAGATCTTCACTGGTTGCTCCTCATAAGAAAGATCGTCTTCTAATTGTACCACCTCAGAAGAGAGTACATGTGAAGGGTCTGGTATGTACTT
This sequence comes from Viscum album, assembly GCA_963277665.1. NCBI lineage: Eukaryota > Viridiplantae > Streptophyta > Magnoliopsida > Santalales > Viscaceae > Viscum > Viscum album. Next base: position 131,249,696 of record OY728167.1, on the reverse strand, counting down.
CCTTAAGAGGGATACATGGAAGACATCATGCACCTTGGCCATAGTAGGTGGAAGTGCTAGTCGATAGGCCACAGCCCCAACACGATCAAGAATCTCGAAGGGGCCGATGTACCTTGGACTTAACTTCCCTTTATTTCCAAACCTCATGACCTTCTTCCACGGAGATATGCGTAAAAACACCATGTCTCCGACTTTAAACTCAAGGTCTCGTCGACGATTATCTGCATAACTCTTCTGTCGACTTTGGGCTGCCTTGATATGCTGCTGAATGGTTTTCACCTTCTCTACCATTTCTTCGACCATTTCTGGTCCAAGCAGCTTACGTTCACCGACCTCATCCCAACATGCCGGTGTTCTGCACCTTTTCCCATATAGGGCTTCATATGGTTCCATTTGGATGCTCGAGTGGAAACTATTATTATAAGAGAACTCAACTAGAGGAAGATGTTGATCCCATCCTCCTTTAAAGTCCATCGAGCACGCTCTCAACATATCCTCAACTGTTTGGATAGTCCGCTCGGATTGGCCATCAGTTTGAGGATGATAGGCCGTACTAAAGTTCAGTTCAGTATTCAGAGCATGTTGAAGACTCTTCCAAAACATAGAGGTAAATCTTGGATCTTGGTCCGACACAATAGATAGTGGTACCCCATGCAACCATACCACTTCCCTGATATATATCCGTGCCAGTTGATCCAAAGAGAAATCCTCTCGAATAGCAATGAAGTGTGCAGTCTTTGTAAGACGATCCACAATAACCCAGATTGCATTGTTGCTTTTGGATGTCCTTGGAAGTCCAGTGACGAAGTCCATGGTGATGTTCTCCCATTTCCATTCTGGTATGGGCAATGGTTGCATCATCCCCTTAGACTTCTGCCTCTCTGCCTTCACTTGCTGACACACCAGGCACTTTGATGTATATTCGGCAATCTCCTTCTTCATATTATCCCACCAAAATTTTTCTCGGAGATCTCGATACATCTTTGTGCTCCCTGGGTGAATAGAGAAATTTGAACTATGTGCATCATCCAAAAGTTCCTTCTTCAGCTCCGAACTTGGTGGGACACATAGTATTTTCCCAAACCGCACAATTCCTTCTTCATTAACATTAAACTCTGAGGATTTTCCCTTTTTGATAGCTTCCACTTTTTCTTGGATTCTCACATCATCCTTTTGAGCATCCTTTAACCTTTCCAAAAGAGATGGTTGAGCAATAATTTGTGAAAGGATTGATGATTTTCCCTTCTTTATGATTCCCACGTCCATCTTCATCAAGTCTAAGAAGATTGGATCCTTCTCAATTCTCATCATTGATAGAATTGCTGGATCCTTTCTACTTAGGGCATCTGCCACCTTGTTCGCCTTCCCAGGGTGGTAATGTATTGAACAGTCATAATCCTTGATGAGCTCTATCCATCTTCTCTGGCGCATATTAATCTCTTTCTGTGTGAATATATATTTAAGACTCTTGTGGTCAGTATATATCTCACATTTATCTCCATAGAGATAATGCCGCCAGATTTTCAAGGCAAAGATCACCGCCGCCAACTCCAGATCGTGCGTTGGATAGTTTTGCTCATGGATTTTCAACTGCCTTGAGGCATAGGATATCACTTTATCATTCTGCATCAACACACATCCTAAGCCCTTCTTCGAAGCATCACTGAATACCACAAAAAGCTCCCCACTTGTGGGTAAAGTGAGCACAGGTGCAGTGATAAGCCTCCTTTTCAACTCCTTGAAGCTTTCTTCGCATTCATCACTCCAAGAAAACTTTACTCCCTTTCGAGTTAGCTTGGTAAGAGGGTTGGACAATCATGAGAAGTTTCTCACAAATCGTCGATAATATCCAGCTAACCCCAAGAAGCTACGGATATCAGTTACCGATGTTGGCCTCGGCCATCCCTCAATTGCATCTGTTTTGGATGGGTCCACAGATATCCCATTGCTTGTGATGATATGGCCCAAGAATGAGACCTCCTTCAACCAGAACTCACACTTGCTGTACTTGGCATAGAGCTTCTCCTTACGCAAAGTCTCCAGTACAGTTCTTAAATGCTCCTCATGGCCCTCCTTGGTTTTGGAGTATATCAGAATATCATCTATAAAGACTACCACAAATTTATCTAGGTAATCTCTAAAGACTCTATTCATCAAGTCCATGAATATTGCTGGAGAATTGGTGAGTCCAAAAGGCATTACTATGAATTCATAGTGCCCGTACCTTGTACTAAAAGCAGTCTTGGGGATATCTTCCTTCTTCACCCTTACTTGATAATATCCCGACCGCAAGTCGACCTTGGAGAAGTATTGAGCTCCACGCAGCTGATCAAACAAGTCATCGATTCTTGGGAGAGGATACTTGTTCTTTATCTTGATTTTGTTAAGTTCACGATAATCGATGCAAAGCCGCATTGACCCATCCTTCTTCTTGACGAAGAGGACTGGTGCACCCCATGGTGATGCACTTGGGCATATAAACCCTTTATCCAGATTCTCCTGTAGTTGTTTCTTCAGTTCTTCAAGCTCAACCACAGCCATCCTATATGGAGTCTTGGATATTGGTAGCGCCCCAGGTATAAGTTCAATTGAGAACTCAACATCTCTTCTTGGAGGAAGACCAGGAAGTTCCTCGGGAAATACTTCAGCGAATTCCCTCACAATAGGCATTTCTTCAAGGGTGGTTTCTTCCTTGGACTTAATCATCTGAGCCAGATATGCGTGCTCATAAGGTAGTAATATCCATGCTTGAGATGATGGAGCTAAATGAGATTCATCTTCCTCCTGACACTTGTAAAGAATCGGGGGTCGATTCTCCATATGGAGTGTGATTTCCCTCTCCCGACAATTTATGTTGGCTCTATATAAGGAAAGCCAATCCATGCCAAGAATTGCATCAAATTCCACCAAAGGGAGTATGATGAGGTTCGTCGGGAAATTCAATCCACAGATTATAACAGGGGAGGACTTATACTCATGGGATGCAATGATTGCCCCATTTGCCGTACTCACCGACATCTTTACTTCCATGGTTTGTGGTGATGCAGGGATTGTTCTACTAAACTTTTGAGATATAAAAGAATGCGTAGAACCTGAATCAAAAAGTACGTTCGCTATTCTTGAATGAATAACTAGCGTACCTGTCACCACTTCGTTGTCGGGGTTCACTTCGGCAGAAGTGATGGCAAAAGCTCTTCCTTGCTGTCTTGGAGGTTGTTGATTGCCTCCGATAACCCTTGGATTAGGGCACTGATTCGCAAAATGACCCGGTTCTTTGCATTTGAAGCATTGAACAACGCGTTGAGGTTCGAACGGAGCGTTCATCCCCTCCGTCGCAGCCGCGGGTCCTTCTTGCTGACAGTTAACAGCTAGGTGCCCTTCTCTTCCACACTTGAAGCATTTTCTTGTCCCCCTAAGGCAATTTCCCGGGTGATTCTTTCCACACTTTTGGAAAGTGGGGTGCTGGAATTTCTTAGTGCCGTTGGATTTATCCATCGGACCACCAGCATTGAAGTCCACCTTTCGCTTCTTGTCCCCATGATACCCCTGTGATTCTACGATCTCCATTTCAACCTTGAGGGCACATCGGACAATTTCCTCATAGCTGTCGAAGTCACGGATCGCTAATGCTTTCCGCAAGCTAGGCTTCAGCCCACCAAAGAAGCGGTCAACCTTGCATTCGGGGGTAACGACAAAGCCGGAAGCGTATCGTGCAAGCCTTGTGAAGTTTTCCTCGTACGCTCCCACAGATTCCTCATCTTTCTGCTTGAGGGAAAGGAAGTCTCTTTCCATCTTAAGACGGAGGGTGCGTGGAAAATATTTATCGAAAAACATCTTCCGGAATACCTTCCATTCCAAAGCCTCGATCTCCTCCTCAGGCTTCGTATTTTTGATCAACGTCCACCATTGATCAGCTTCACCCTCCATACGATAAGCCGCCAGGAGAACCTTCTCTTTTTCAGAGCATTGGAGGATGGAGAATATATTTTCAATGGAGTTGATCCATTGTTCAGCAATCGTGGGATCAGATGATCCACTAAAAGTAGGAGGCCTTTGTCTCATGAAGCTTTCAATAGCGACTTGTTCTTTCTTAGGGGGGGTTGAACGTTCCTCTTGACCAGTGTTTCTATTCAAAACTTGAGTTAGCTGAGAGAGAAGCGTGACAAAGTTCGCGATTCCCGCTCCCATTGGATTGGGCATCTCATAAGTACAGTCATCACACTGATCTTCACAACGGTTGTTAGCCCGAGTTCTCCTATTACCGGCCATTGGCTGGAATAAAAGGAAAGTTAGGGGTAACACATAAAGGGTAATCCAAAGACAAAAGTTGACAACTTATAAATAAACTTTAATCTCTTTTACTCATGAGTCTATAGGATTCAATCCAGGATTTTCATGATCTTCCTTCTAACATATATTCTTAGGGGAATTTTTCCCTTAATAAGGGTTCATACTAAGATTGTGAATTTATCAAAACATATCCCCCGGGAGTGTCGTAACCAAGAGTGCAGCAAGGCCCGTTGTCGTGCACCAGTTCCCGTTCGAGTCTAGCTCAAAGCGCTGTTTTCGGGTTTTACCCCTAGGATACATCTGTGCCAGAGCCGCCTCTACCTGCTCGTATCCAGACAGGGATGTATTTGTTTGATAAAACACTTACTTAGTATTTACCAAAATTTAGGGATGTTTTTATTATGCTTAGTCTTGTATCTAAGGCTTTACTAGGGTTTCCTAATCCCAAAAATAACTAAACCTATCCTCTGATACCAACTATGACAACCCTGCTTTTTATTACAACTTAAACATGCTTTATTACATAAAACTTCACTTGATACAACAAAGAAGATCGAGAGGTTTAGTGTCTTTGGGGCTTAGGATCATTACATAAAAACTTTAAACATGAAATACAACATCCTTATTGAAAACTTCCTTTACATGACCACTACATTCCTTCGTACTTAGCATTGCATGGGATAACCTGAGGACATGCATAAGAAAAGGGTGAGCTATAAAGCCCAGTAAGGGAGTACACAATGAATAACATGAGGAGTAAAATACATGTTAGGCAATAGGCATATCAATAGAGCATAAGAGAGACATGAACATAAAGGCATGATAAAGCATGATAATCATAACATGGAAATGTGGCAACAACACTTAACATTGAATTAGCATGAGCCAAGGCTCATTGCACATGGAGCATGAGTAAACCCTCATTGCACTTGAAGCACGAGTAAACCCTCGTTGCACTTGAATTAGCATGAGTCAACACTCATTGCACATGAAGTATCATGATACTATACTTTACCCAATGCATTGGAGCGCTATCAGGGCGCACCCTTCTTAAACATTTCATTTCATGCATAAGTGTGCCACATGGATCATAAAACATGGATTCATAAAACATAATCATTTATTCCACGATAAAGGAATGTGGAATTCATACATGAAACTTTAGAATCAATAAGTAAATGTGCATAAAGGTGAATACCCTTGATGGAGAAATGGGCATGGTATTCACTACACAATGATATTGGCTTAGAAAATCGGTGTGATTTCGGCAGCGTAACGGCATGACATAAGAATTCATAAAAAGGATGATGAGAGAGAAAGGGGTTCCTCATCATATTTACATGTAATGGACAGTAAGGAGATCATATATATACATGTCCCAACAATAGAAATGGAATTTATATTCATGATACAAAAGTATTTCTTGAATGTAAAAGAAGAGAGAGAAGTTCCTTTCGGAATTTCGGCATAGTAACGGGTGTACATGGGAGGCATTTAATGAGAGAGAAAGGGTTCTCCCATCATTCAAACAATAAGAGGGAAGTATGGGGGAGGTGCGAAACCATACCCCAACATTCATAAATGATATTAAAAAGGGCAATACAACTTAAAGAAAATTGACAAAAAATGAGAAAGGAAGAAAAACCCTTACTTGGAAGTGTGCTTCCAAAGGCTAGAGAGAGGCTTGTGAGAGGCTTCTTGGGAGATTGGGGCACCTTGAGAGGATTCTAGAGAGAGTAGGGCAGAGGTTGGACGAACTTCAAGGGCTTTGGGTGAGGAGGAAGTGGGAGCTTGGGTGAGTTTATATAGGAAAGGTGAGAGAATTCTTTATTATTTAGGTTTGGGACCCCTTATATTAAAATAATCCAAACCAAAAACCATCCCATGGTATTTGCCCATGGTTTTCTGGAAAAAGGAAAGAGGAAAACAAAATTTTACAAGGCCAAGGTCCGAACTTATTAAAAAATTAGGGTTGCTTATGTGGAGGTGAGTCACACTCCCATGGAAATTAATTTAAAAAGGCAAAGTGTTGAATAAGTCTTGAGGGCTCCATTAATGCTTTGAAAAGTGAGTCAAAAAAACCCAAAACCTCATTATTTTATTGATAAAACACATATTGGCCGAACATAAGGATTATGGTATTTTATTACATCACCAATGGGTCATTATGATGTCATAAAACACATTATATATTTAAATGGTATTTAATTTTTACCCAAAAATTTGACTGTCTCAGAAAATTATGAAAAATTCACCGTTGGATAATTTCGACGTCCTGATTCCAAAAATAATATTTATTTTATCTAAATAATTTTCTAAATATGTGAATTTTCACTTTTAAAATAAAAACCGACATTTATAAAAAAATTCACGGGTTTTGACAGAAATGGCTTTCAACCCTAAATAAAAATTTTAATTGCATTCATAAAATTATAAGATCATTTATATTTAATAAAAATTAATTTAATATTAATAATAATATTTTATTAAAATAATATTTTATTCAAAAATCCTTTAATTTAATAAAATATAATTCTTAATTAAATAATAACTAAAAAAAACATCATTTGTACTTTAAAAACTAATTAAAATGTATCAAAAATGACTAGAAATTATATTCATTATTATATACAAAAAATAATGTACATGAACATGGTGCTACTTATTTGTTACATAACCCCTTAAAATAGCCGCATAAGACCTAAGGGTAAGGTGTGCGATGGTGACAGACTCTTGGGGTTGCTCGGATAACATTGCTCGAGTGGTAATCTCAATCAACTTCCATTTTTCCCGTAGATGATCACGTTCGAGCTTGACTTGATGAAGCTCAGCTTGGGCTTGGTCAAGGGAAAAGCCCAAAGACGCCACCTCCTTTTCGAGCTCCAACAAATGGGCTTCGTAAGGGGAAATTCTACTGGATGAGGCCATCGCTTCCTTTGTCTGAGTAGAAAAATTGGTTCGTTAAAGCCTTATATTTAAACTACCCAGATGATCACTGTTCAACGGCTATAAAAGTAACGGTCACAAATCTTAACGTTAAACTAAAGAAGTTGACATCTTATAAAAAAAAACATTTTTCATAAAGAAACATTTAACTGGATCAAGAGGGATTTTCCATTAATGAAACTTTGGGTCGTTACAGTTTTCTTTAGTAAATCTATGTGCATGAGTCATGACATGAGTTAATGATAATCTTCCAGTCTAAGGACCATTACACACGCTCGTAGATAGTAATGTCCAATGACAGCAAGACATGAAGAATTGCTATTGGCAGGTCTGTTCTCATAATCTCCCATCTTGGAGATTACAAAGTGCGAACTCCATGAGAGATAGTCTCATCTTCTTACGAGTACTTGCACATGATGGTTTGTATACTATGTGTCCTATCATAGTGTTTCATCCAACAGCAGAACTTAATTTAAGAATATTGTTATAGCATTTCAAGGTTCTCATCATAGCGGGGATCTACCATGACCTTATTGATGCAAAAAATATTCCAGGACATTATTTTATTATAGTCATGCAGAACAATGAACAATATATAATAAGTAAACATTCATGTAATCAAAGTACAAAATAGTTGGTTCTCAGGACACCAACCCTTAGATGAATTTTCTTGTTGTTGGGATGACATATCAAAACTTGGACAAAAATTTTCAGTATGCCCAAACATACCACACTGGACACACTGTTCCTTTAAATACTGGTTGGTATTTTGACATCCAAGTTGATTAACAGTTTATTTAGAATTATGGCTCATTAAGGATTGATGTTGGTTGGTGATTTCAACAAGTTGAGCTTGAGTTTCATTCATTGAACCATTGTTGGAATTAACATTTCTGTTGACTCTTTTTCTTCTTAAATTTTTATGTTATGAATTCAGAGAAAGATTATTAAAGACCTATCTAAGTTATTCATCTATTTTATCATTGTAATTACCCCTAGAAGCTTGGTCAACTAGATTCTGTCCAGAGGAGGACAACCCTTTATAGAATGTATCCATAAGATGGAGTGATGGGAGTTGATGATGGGGACACTGCCTAAGAGAATCCCTGAATCTAACCCTAGCTTCATGAAAAGATTCTCCATACTCTTGATAGAAACAAGTTATCTCTGTTCTAAGATCACCTTTATGTCTATGAGGATAAAATTTCATAATGAAAGAATTATACACTTGATCCCAATTTTCAAAAATGTTCTCATCAAGACTCAAAAACCAATTTCTAGCATTCACCTTAAGGAAAAAGGGAAAGACTCTCATTCTATGTTCATTTTTTGTGAGTCCTATAAGTGTTAATTGCTGCAAAGTGTTATAGAATTCTCTAATGAAGTCAAGGGAGTCCTCATTAGAGAGTCCATTAAATGAAGGCAGTAGTGAAATGTGTGATTGTTTCAATTCATAGTTTTTGGCCCTAAGAGATAGTCTAATGGATGATGGATTGCTTGAAACTTAAGGAAGTGGGAACTCCCTCATACTAGGCCTTTCATGTTCATCTAATAGTTCTGGATTGTTTTGAAAGTTATTATGTACATGAAATCTATTATTTAAGTCTTCCATTAAATTTATTTCTTTTATCTTAGAGCAGTGATATGTTTATCTAATTCAGGGTTCATAGGCTCTAATCTAATACTTTAAGTTCTTGTGCTCATACAAACAACAGTAACAGCACTCAGAAGTTACAGTTTAGAATGATAAGTAATAGTTTTGTTTTACAGTTTTCAAAATTTTCATTTTTTAAAGATTTATATATATGTGTTTTTTTAAATGATTTTTTGAGTAATGGATCGTGAACTCCCTAGAAAAGGTGCCAAAAACTTGACCTAGAATGTTGTTGAATCCGGTCAAAGTTTAAAATTTAAAATCCTACTAACTACAGTTTATGTGGCACGTAGGGTTGAACCCACAGAGAAGGAAAATTTGACCATTATTCCTCTAAAAATGTTAAAAAGATCCCCCTGTTTTCAACAGTGGAAGAAATTTTTTTAAGAATTTTTTATGTTATTATACACTAATGAAAACTAAAATCTTTTTGTGTTTTTGTTCTAAACTATAATGAAACAAGGAACATGCTAAAAATAGTAATAAACAGAGATATAAAATGCTGATAAGTGAACAATCAAGTAAAATACCCAGGGAAAAATCTCCATTCTACTGGTTTTAAAAGTATTCCAATTCACTTAAAAGTTACTAAATTGCACCACCCAAATAAGAATTACTTATCTCCCTCACCAAGAGTTAAGTCACACATTCTGATTTTGGAGTTTTCCACTATAAAACAAATCAACTGTGCAAATTTCGAAAAGATAATAACAACAGGATGAACTCGCCGTAACTCCTGAAGTAATTGTGAATTTATTATTATTTTTAAACATGTGTCTATGATCAATCTTTCCAATTTGATTGTGGAGTTTTAAAAATTAGGTTCTAGTTTTGAAAAGTAATTGAATGAACTCAGCATCAATCTCGCCGATTGATACTGAGCACATTAATGTATTAAAGTAAAAAGGAATAAAGGTAACCAGTATAAGTAGTAATTCCCCAAGCTCGAAGATTTATCCAATTAATTTGTTCATTATCATTATAGGAAATTAAGGCATACTAGAACAGAGTACAATAATTCCAACATGAAGGAAGAATAACTCCCCTAATAAAACTCTGCACTCGGGCTCCAAGGTCTCTAGCTCATCTCCAGAGTTGCTATGCTATATACCAGAAGTCTTTGCTCTCAAAAATGGCATGCATTGCTTGTGAATGAACATCCCCAAACATTCCTGGAAACTCTATTTTTATATCTCCTATCATCTACTACATTTCACCGCACATCTTCCACTGACATCAAAATTCCCTTACTTGTGCACCGCACATGTGTGTTTTTTCGTGACAAGCACGTCATGCTATATTTTCTCACATAACTAACTTCCGCTGAGTTTGTTGTTTGAATCTGGACATATGCACATCCTTTGAATGAACCTGCATAGAAAGTATAAAAACACAAAGAAAGAAAGAAAGATGATTATTATATTAATGTTATAATACTCGTTAAAAGTTAACTTAAGTTAACATAATAAAAATTTCAAGTTGATTATTATTTACTAGATTTAATATTAATATTATGATTATTTAATTATTAATAAAACATTAACAAAATAATTATGATTTTTTTAATTTCTTTTCATTCATTAATTTATTTTATTAATACAAGTATTAATAATAATTAATTAACCTAACTTAATTTTATTCTTATATTGGACTACTATTAATTACATTATTTAATAAAAAGTTAAATAAAATTACAACTTAGTTTAATTAGATAATTTAATTAGCATAATATTTTAGTTAATTAATTATTAACCATTTATTAATTATGAACATTTTAAATATTATATTATATTATTTTTCTATTTGTTTTTTTATCAATTAAGCTTATCTCCTCCCCAAATCGTGGCACTATAGGGGGGGCATCTTCTTCAGACCCTTCCCCACACCAGTGAATAAGGTGACTTCAGCTCCTCCACGAAAGTCTCGAGCTCTATCAGATCTGAAGCAACAGACTCCTCTGGTCAGCCTTGTAGAGGCGGTTGACTCTTCCTTCAATCCTGTGAGAAATCTCGGGCAACGAAAGGCATTGCTTCAATCTCCGGTGATGCACAGCTCCTATCCCCACAATGGAGCTTCCCACAGGAGTGATAGGTTAGCTCAAAGGCATCCGGAAATGTAGATCTTCCTACCAGCTTGGCACCAGCTTCAGAAAATTCATTGATGCAAGTTCTGTTCAAAGAGACAATGATGTCCTGTGATACCTAGGATTCCGACGTAAGAACATGATAAAAAAATAGGGGGAAAATGGTATTTTCAGATTTATGGTTTGTGGATTTGATTCGTATAATTTGTATTCTCTTTGAGTCCAAATATAACCTGGGTCTCATTTTGGGTGTGGAGTTTATGATGCAAGAAAGATGGAAAGAAACACTTCAGTTGGGTGTGGGGGTTACAGAAAGTAAGATGCAATGAAAATGGATGTAATTGAGAGGGAAAACAGTGGCAGTGGTTAAGCGATGCGAGAAGGTGTCATCGTGGAAGAATGATACCATTGCTGCAAGTTACGGTGGCAAGATGAGATACGGTGGCTGAAACTGGTGTGAAGGAGAATGAAGAAATGGTGGCTAGGGATTACGGTGAGAGGAAACACGGTGAGACCGTATGGAGAATGACAGTGGCAGGAGACACCATAAGGAGAATATGGTGATACAGTAAGATAAGTTATGGTGCCACTATAAAATGGACACAGTGTGAGATGGGATAGTGGAAAAGACACGGTGAGACCGTGAAATAGATGGGGAAATGATGTGTGGAGGCACCATGATAGGAAACAGTTGATGTGGCACCGTAACACTGCAAAACAAACAGTCAAACTAAATAAATTGAAACATAAATAAAAGTGAATAAAAAAATTAATTAAAAACAAATTAAAAATTAATCAAACTTATAAAACCAAATAAACCAGAGTTAAAATATTATTAACTTCACTTAATAAAACTTAAAATACTACAAAACTAAAACTAAAATTAAAAAGAAACTAACTTATTAAATATTAATGTAAAATTAAATATTTATATAACAATGTAAAATTATTTAAATTAGTTACCTTAACAAATTTAAATAATTTAAAGTAGACAGATAATTATTATATTATTAAACCATTATGTTAATTAATGAAATAGAATTTAAAGAGACTTAATAGAACTAAAATATGTTTATAATATTATATTATAATTAATGAATTGTTAAAAGATGACTAATACATTACGTTACTGAAAATTAATTAATATTTAATACTTGCAATGTTAGATTAAGACTTCATTATCTAAGTGCAAATGTTGAATTAATTAATTAGCTTATTACTGTTAAATTAGTAATTATGAAGAACAAAAAGAAAAATCTAAATAAAAGGTTATTAGTATATAAAATTAAAGTAAGAAATAAATTAATTATTTTAAATCTTATAATACACGATTTATTATAGAAACTAATTAATTATTTAAAATAATAATAAAAAAACAAAAGATCCATTATTTATTAAAAAGTGTTAAAATAACTAATTAAATTGATAAAAATTTATTAAAAGGATGTGGAAAAACATGTGTTTTTAAGGCCACATCAAACACATACCCCTTAACGAGTATTGATGAACTCTTTGATTAGTTGTGTGGCATGATATGGTTCTCAAATATCGATCTTAGGTACAACTACTACCAGTTTAGGGTTTGTGAGGATGATATTATGATTATGTCATTCCGATGTCACCATGGGCACTATGAGTTCCTTATGATTCCATTTCATGTGAATAATTCCCACATTGAGTTTATGGATTCGATGAATCAAGTAATTTATCCTTTCTTGGACAAATTTTTTGCTATATTCATTGATGACATATTCATCTACTCTATTCTAGTAATCGAGCATGCATAGCACTTAAGGATATCACTATACTTTCTTTGGGAACACTAGCATTATGGAAAGATCTCAAAGTACCAGTTTTAGATCCATGAGGTCTACCTTATGGGAATGTCATTTATTACATAGATTAGATATAGGTTAGTGAAGATTGATGTAGTTATTTCGTGGGAACCACCTAAGAGCGTGTTATAGGTGAGAAGTTTTATTATCTTGTAGGTGTAGTAACAGAGGTTTTTAGAAAAATTATCTATGATATTATCCCGCTAAACCACCCATAAATGGAAAGGGGAACTATTTACTTGGACTAAGTAGTGAAAGAGAGCCCTAGAGGAGATGATACAAAGGTTCACTAGTGATACTATATTGATGCTACCTGAGGGGGGAGATGAGTACATAGTGTATTGCGATTCCTCTTAAAATGGGATTGACTAGGTGTTGATGTAGAGGCCGAAAGTGATCTCATACGGGTTGAGCCACATTAGACCCCACAAAAAGAACAACACGACTCATGACCTAGAGTTGGTAGTGGTGGTATTCACTATAAGGATGTGGAAGTAGTATCTTCTTAGAGAGTGATTTTTTTTACTAGGACCACTAGAGTCTTTGGTATGTCTTCACACAGAGAGATCGGAACCCGATACAAAGGTGCTGGACAGAGTTTATATAGGGCTACAACATTGAAATAGTCTATACTCTTGGGAATGGTAATGTAGTGGCAGATTCCTTTAGAATGAATTTCCATTCTCCTCTGGTGGAGGAGGCATCTAAGAAGTTGTCTTCATTACAGATGACCCTTGTAGAGGGGGATAGTGAAACCTTTCTTCAATCGATGGTGTTCAATCCTCATGTTCTTCAATGTTTGAGGGAGGATCTATTGGGATACATCTACTGTGATGTCCTACATGACTAGATATCCTCAGGGGATTCACTATATGGATTCTATGATGGATCAAATCAATTCATCCATTTCTATGAAAATATGATTGTTCTGGTCATGTTATGAGAGGATCTGATGCGGGATTTTCACACTTCTTTATTGTTTTTACATCACAGTGTAGGGAAGTTGTATATAAACCTTCAGAAAAAAATTGGTGGAATGATATGATGTAGAAAATGGAAACGTTTATCTCTTAGTGTCTCACATGTGGGAAGGTGAAAGATAATCATAGGGACTCGGTGGGTTTGTTTCATCCTTTTAAGACCATAGAGTGGAAATTGGTTGAAATTTCCATAAGCTTTGTTATAAGGATTTCACAAATAGTGAGATTCCATGATTCCATTTGGTAGATATTTGACCAAATTACTAAGTTGGTGCAATTCCTTGCAACTGGGAACATATTCTGGTAGAGATTTCGGGGTAGTTGTATGTGAATGAGATTATACACACTCATATGTTACCCTCAACTATTATCTCTAAAGGTGATGTGAATTTCATTTCACAATTTTGGAATGGACTACAAGATGCATTTGTGACCCATATGAGGATGATTATAACTTTCCACCCCCATAAGGATGATCAAACCAAGAGAACTATCCATATGTTGGAGGATATGATAAGGTCTTTCATGATTGACTTCGGTCAGAGTTGGGAGGATCACATAACTTCGGTAGAGTTTTCTTATAATAATAAATATTACACAACTACTAGAAATTAACCTTTTATGACTATTTATGGGAGACACAACATGTCACCCCTATGCAAGACTAAAATTGGCAAGGAATATCTTAGTGAGAAAGAGATGATGTGGGCAATGATATAGAAGGTTTAGGTGACCCATGAGAGGATAAGGAAAACTCAGATCATGTTGAAATCTTATAAATATCAATGTCGTAGACCCTTAGATATTGACCAGGGAGACCATGTTTTCCTAACTGACTTACCATGAAGAGGATTTCATATATTCCTCTAAGGAGGCGTGATATCCTTGAGGTTGATCAGGATGTTTGATATGTTTTAAATAGTTGAAATGGTTTCTTACCACTTAACCTTACCCATTTATTTTGAGAAGTGTCATTATGTATTCCATGTGTCCTAGATGAAGAGATATATGCATGATCTTATGTACATTATTGAATATAGTGAGCCATAAATTATGGGTGGATACAACCTCATTAAATACCTAGTGGAGATAAATGATTTTCTAAATAAGATACTTTGAGGATAGACCATTCCTTTGGTTTGAGTGTTGTGGTGGTATGGGAGCATTTTAGAGAGCACATGGGGGTGAGAGAGCCAGATGTGGGCTCAGTATCCCTAACTCTTTTCATAGTTTGTTATTTTTTAGTTGAAAATATTTTAAGGGTGGAAAAATGAATAGACATTGTTTTTTTTGTTATAAGACTTTGGAATATATTGAGAAATATTTTTGAAGGTACGAACTGATACCGTGTGTGATTCACGGGTAGAATGAGTAAAAAATAAATTTTATAGAAATACTAAATATATTTTATATCACATACACATAGTTTTTCAACTAAAATGAAATATCTTGCAATGAGTGTATCATAATGGAAATCTAAGACAATGGTTGAATCTTGAGAAGAAGGTTTACCCAAGGTGAAACCTAATGTTGTTCGACGTTGAATGTTCAGATTAGGAAACCCTTGGAGGGTGTGTTTGAAATAAAATAATCGATTAATTTATTTATTTTAGTTTAAATGACTTAAATATAATCCACTAAAAATATTTTGTTATAAAATTTCACTGTGTCAGTCAAATAACCCTAGGATGTTTTTGGGATGAGCTCATAAATCCATCATTTGCTGATTGAGATCAGATGATGATTGCTGAATGGATCGAGGTGAATCGATAGGAAGGAGACATAACAGATTATCCTCATAATAGGAAAACATGTTCCTTAAAAACAATGATCCAATCATGAGGTAGTGATTATCAATTGTAGTTTCCACCATTTAATTAAAGATTAAGGAAGTTATTATATGCTATTCATTGATATAATATTAATTTAATCCTTTGGGAAAGCCCTTATAATGAATGAAATTGTTTAAATCCAATTATTATCATCATCCTATGATTATCACCCTAGATATCCAAAATCTATGCTCATTATCTAAGAATTCTTGGCTAACAATTGATTCAACCATGTTATTGTTCCTTTCCTCTAACTACGATGGCTAGGGTTTTCTAGTGGAGGTAATAATCACATTCCATGTTTGTCCCCCACACACCATGTGACCCTGTGTTGATGGTATGGAGTGCACTCTAGGAGTTCATTTTAATTGATATGGCTAGACACATTGACAAAGCCTGAAGGACACTGCATGGCTAGGAACACACAAGAAAGCCCCAAGTGGATGATAAATTTCATCTGTGTCACATACAAGATGTGTATATGTCCCCTGATTTGTGTACATAAGAGACATGGGTTGATGATGAGTCAAGGAATCTTGTCGTATGGTCCCCCATACACACTATATACTTCATTGTTAGACTTTTCGGTCTTGTAACACCTTCGTTTTGACTTAGATTTCGGCTTGTGAGTATCCTATCCAATTTTTTTACATATAACATGTTGGAAGCCTTCGTAATGGATTTTGAGATATGCCATGAAATGTTCCAAAAATGACGATTCATTTGGAAACCAGTGATGATGGAATTGACCGAGAATTATCAGTAGAGAGTGGTCAGGTTTGGAAACCCCATCACCATTCCACTGTGTGGGTTCCCAATAACCCTAATACATTGTTGATTGGTACCCTCCTATTGTATCAGAGAATGGGTCCTCTACCTGGCGGGTAGTAACCTCTTGTCGTATCAAGTCAGGGGTCCTCTACCAATTGAGTGGTATTCTCCTATTTTATCAGCGAACAGGTCCGATAACTCTTTAGTGGTGACCTTCTATTGTATCAAGGCATGGTTCCTCTACCTACTAAGTGGTACCTTCCAATCATATCAAGGAATATTTCCTCCACCAACTTACTGATACACTTCAGTTATATCATTGAATGGGTCCTCTACTTACTGAGTGGTTCCCTTTTATTGTATCAGGGAATGAGTCTCCTACCTACTGTGTTGTATCCCTATAAATCACTAGGGTTTGGGACCTGTATCAATCCATTATGTGGAATCCCCCATAAAAAATGGTGTGGATACTCTTCTTTATGATGATACCCCCATGACTATTTGACATAGTGGATATGTGTGGTTTATCTACATGGTAACTTCTTCAGCCATGTGTGATGTTGGGAATAAATATAGGTCCATTAAAAATAAATGATGGGTATGATATGTAGATCCAATTTCTCTCTCTACCAGTATTCTTATATGTGAAAATATGTATATATATATATATATATACTTTTTTGTTGGTTTTTTTCATCTTACTTTTGGGTGAGCTGATTACTTCTAACTTGTCTCTTATTGCCCCCTTCAGTTTTTGAGGCATCCTACTAGGTATGTATATAATAAACCCAACAAGGAATTTTCCCACATGAGTTTTGTATAATGTGGATGGTGGACATGTCATCAATTATTTCATAGGATCATAGGGATACTTGGTTTCATTGATCATGTATGATGGTCAGGCTTGGGGATCCAGATCCAGGCACTGTATGTATTAATTTTCCAGTTTTCTTAGGTGGGGATTTATATTATGGGAGTGTGTGTATCTTTCCATTTTAATTGTTTACTCTATCACATGATCTTTTATTCATTATAGTCTTTTACATGCATGGTTTTTCTGTAGATATTATAATTTTTATTAATATTCATCTTCACTTCCACATTGGTATGGTTGGGTGCATGCATACATGTACATTAGGAAAATGCATACATTTTTGTTATTACCTATTGGAACATTTATATATACCATATCCTATGGAGGAATTCTTGAGGTAGTTGAGGCCTATCCTTCTATTGGCTAAGTGGGCCCTAGTGGTACGGATCGTGACATTAAACCTCTCTCACATCCATGATGTGTTCGATGTATCTCTCCAGAGGAAGTATATACCTGACAATTAACATGTAAGGAACTATAAGGTTATACACATAGAGTGGGATCTCTATTATGTGTAACAACCGGTGGAGATTCTGGATCACAGATCCAATGTGCTACAAAATATGATGAGTCACCTAATCGATATTTTTCTGTGAAACCACCAATTAGAGGAAGCTACATCGGGACATGAAGATATGATGAGGCAAAATCATCCTCAGTTGTTCATATTAGAGTGATATAATCTATGAAAAAAAGTAATTTTAATGGGGGAATAATTTAACCCCCTAAAACATTATGAAATATTTTATAAAAAATAAATTTAATTTCATAGATAACATGTGTTACACACAACACTAATTCTTAAAAAATAACAATATTATATTAATATAATTATTTAAACATGACCCTAATAACATATTTAATAAAAATTACAGAATAAATAGGAATAAAAAAATTAAAAATTAATTTATTAGTTTTTAGATAAAAAATATTGATAAATATGTACTTAATTTTTAGTACAATCTTTACATGATTCAAAAAAACAATTTTCCTCAAAAATGATATTTTTTGTTGTTTGTGAAAAAAACTATTTTTTCCACATTTATAAAACATATTAAAAAAAATGAACTAAATTTTTGAAATCAGTATGTCAAAATTATCTTAGAGTGAACATATGATAATTTTATGAAAATATTAATTTTTCAATGAATAGTAAAAAATAATATTTTTTATTAAAAGCTTCATTTTCCATTAAAGCATTTAAAAGATCCATTTTTTGAGATGGTTTAAAAAGTAAAAATAAATCAGTTATATTATTATTAATCATTTTTTATTGGAATCAGTTCTATGTTCAATTTTTTTATAAAGAAGTTTCACACTTATTAAAAAAAAATCAATGAAAAACCACCTTTTTATTGCCACTACATGATTAATTTTAAATTATATTCTAAAAATTATGTGAATTTATATTTTTAATATTGAGACTATATTTTTAATAACAATAATAATAATTATTTAATAATTACTACTTAATTTTTGTTCTCGGTGAATTGTAAAAATTGTAAAAATTAATTACCAAGGTAAAGGTCAAAAAAGGTTTATCGAGGGTTAAACTAAAAAGACGAGGGTAAATGTTTCCTAAAAGAATGTATAATTACCATTTTATGGCCATATTTCAACCTTATATCATATATGGTTCTATAATTATCAATTCTAGATACTTGTTTCCCAGAATGTGGCATTGAATTATTGTAAATCTTTGTAAAATTATAAGTGTTCCACTCACCTCAATTATAAAACTTCACTACCTCTCCTGTTGTATTCACATGTCCAAAGATGTTTTTCATTAAACTCCTAAATAAATTCATTACATTCATCTATAACCACGTCTTAGAGGTATTAGTTTTTAGGAAACCCTTCAAAGGAGTCTTTTTTTTGGATCAAACCTAAAGAGGATTCCTAGAGAAAAGTAATTGTTCATAACCGAGAGTTTGTTATTTTATTTCATCTTCCACCTACAGAAAATATAAATAAAATATTCTGAAACAATTATAAAATTATATTAAATATAATTTTTTCTCATTTTGTTTATATCATGAACTATATCTATCTCTTATTCCATTAAATGGGAAATGAAACTATTGACCATGTGTATGGTAGACTACCTTCTGAAACCGTCGTAATTCGTTTTCCATAACCTCTTATTATAATTAAGAATAGTGATGGATTTAATTTACATATACTATATTTATGAAATAAATATAATTATTTAATTTTAATATCAGATATTCTTTCTTACCTTCCAATATATTGAAAAATGAAAACGTTACTCTTGTGTACATTGGGACTACCACCTCCACAAAGCAATGTGATACATTATTCATAATTATATTAACATGGATAGAAATAACGATATATTTAAATAATATATATGTTATATATGATATAAACATTATTTTTAAAATTATAATTAATTTTTAACTTCCTTTTGTTCCATCAATTAAGTAAATGATAATAGTCTTCATGTGTGTGTATGACTGACTGTCTCTATGAATGGTGTAATTCATTTTTCAATATATAACTTCTATGCATGAATTTGAATATGTATATATTAAATATATATGATATTTATATTATTAATAAAATTCTTGAGATAATGGAACCATAAAAATTTACAAGGACCAAAACTATCAAACCAAAACATACATGAAAAAAATGAAGCAATTATCCCACAAAACAATGATATTAACAATGAATTGTTAATAAACATGCGTTGAATGGTTGAAAGTAAGTCATATATGGTAAAATATGTATGATTATAGTTATATAATTTATTTATAAAAACATTATATTTTTGATAATTTAGTTTCTAACATGTCTGATGGAATTTGAGACTTGAGGTATGAGATTTTTTCATCTCACATTTATTTCCATGGGACACATGCCATGTGCACCACTTCTTTTATTTGTGTCATGTGTATTGTAACACCCTGAGATTCTATTAATTTTTTTATGAATAAATTAAATTTCTTTTATAGAATTAATTACATGAAACACCAAATTAATCTTATGTAATATGAAACACTGGGTTAGTTTGCGTTACAAATGACACTGAAATTTAACGAAACCTTGATATATTATTATTATAATTAGTTTAACACGGAAAATATAACCTAGTCATTTAACCTAGAGATATGAATAGTAATAAATAATTTTTAATATTAATTATAATTTATTTTATAAATAAAACATATTTATAATAAAATACATAATTTTTAATAGTCTTTATCTCTTTTGAAATTAGTATTTTGTAAAAAAAACGTTTTAAATATATTTTTTTAACAATAATAAAAATAATTTTTGAAACGTGTAAAAATAAAATATGAAAAAATAATTTTTTAAATAATCATGTTTAAATTAGCTTAGGATGACTTTTTTGGATTTTTATGAAATGTTTCATTTTTTGATGATTGGAGAAAAATACTGAATTTTAATTGAAAACATCATTTTAATTTAATTTATTAAAAAAGATATTATGAATTTGTTTTAATGTAAAATAAGTTCAATTATACACTCATTATTCAAATTTATTTCATTGTGATAAATTTCATATTTAATATCAATATAAAAACTTCGTAATCTTTTGAACAATTTCTCTTTAAAAACCCGATTTCTCACAGCCTATTTGGGTTAATTTTAATTTAAATTACTCAAATTATATGAATGGTATTTGAAAAAATGGATTTAATATCTATAATAATTATAATTTATGTTATCTAATTAGTTCAAGTGAATTTTTTACCAAAATGAATAGTCAAAACGGTAAAAAATATTTACCACTATTAAGGTAAAACTGGGTTTGACGAGGGTTAAACGGAAAAGATAAAGGATAAAAATAACCAAACACATTTATAAAATTGATTTTAAAGTCATATTTTTACCTTATACTATCTATTATAAAAAATGCTTCATTTTTGGAGCCTTGTGACATGAAAAATGAGGGCAAAATTTTCCCTTTTCAAAAAATTACAAGTGTCCCACTCACCACACTTATAAAAGTCCACCTTCTATACTCTCCTATAAACCCATTAAAACCATTTTTTAGTAAAAACATTCCAAAATAACTTCCCAATAACTCTCCTATCATCCTATAAGACTTATTTTGGACAAAAATCCATCCTGGGAAGAATTTTGGTGCAAAACTAAAGAAGTTACCCAAAAAAGAGGCACCGTTCATCAATGAGTGTTTTTGATTTATTTATTCCTCCACCCACTTAAATTAAAATTATACCATGATTATATTATAAAATCAGTATATTACAGATATTGAGAAGTTTTAATGTTAATGTAATGGCCTAAAACTATCACCACTTTCATCAAATAGGTTATGAAATCACCATTCGTGTGTATGGTGGACTATCGCCATGAGAATAGATGTCATTCTTTTTCCCATATCCACTTTTCAAGGATGGACATAATGAGAGATTTATTTTTTATATTTGATATTTATGATATTATTATTATTATAGGATCATAATATCACAAATTTCTTCATAATCTCTATTTTTTTGGAATACGATTACGTTGCTCATGTGTACAGTGGAATATCGCCACAAGAAGTGATGTGATTCATTCAGACATTACATGGAAGGTAATAAGGATAGTTTTAATGAATATATGTGATAGATATGAAATTAAATTTATACTATAATGACAATATATCATTAATTTTTTTTATTTAAATCAAATAAGATAATGGATACAATGTTCATGAATTCGTATGGTCTACCATCTTCATGAACCATGTATTCCACTGTATATCACTAAATTATATAGATTACTATAAATAAATATAAAATAAATATATATGATACCTATATCATTTTTAACATTATAGATATTATAAAATCACTCTCAATGTAATAGGATCATGAAAATAACAAATCAAAACATATAAGGAAAACAAAGTGGTTATTACCCAAAATATACCATTAACATGGAATTATTGATAAAAGTGTAATAAAGTACATAATAATAAATATATGGTATAATATATATAAATTTTTTCTATAATAGATGTATAATAAAATTATATTTATTATACAGGATGCTTGAATGTGTATGATGGAAGTCAACACTTAAGGTCGAATATTTTTGTCACAAATTTATAGCTTTGATATGTAAATCATGTTATACACATATATTCTTTCACGAGGCGTATATACACCCCCATTTTCATGAAATATCATCAAATTATTTATCCTCATGATATTTTAAGTTACAATTTATGTTATTCCTTCATGGGTCTTATGATTCAATGTTACCAATGTGGTAATGATTTTATGATATAATCTCATCATTTATCAAGGTTGTTTATGATTATATTTATAATGATAAAATATTATGATCAATATCTCATAAAACTAATGAATTTTATTTACCTTTGGTTCTTCATTAAATTTTCAATTGATAATATTTTTTTTAAACTCTTTAGTACATAAAATAATTTAGAAAATGTTTTTACGAAAATATAACTTTATTTCTATATTTACTCAGAAATCTATTTTCTTCCAAAACCATGTTTTATAAAAATATATTCATAAATATTTTATTAGCATACTATGAGGTTTAAAATAAAATTTTCTCAATGTTTTATTTTTTTATAAAAAAATATGAAAGTAATCTTCATATCATTTTCCATATCATGCCCATTTGTCTTTAAACGTAAATGTGAAAGGAATACCTTTTTCATGTGTATGAAAGGAATTGAATTTCCCAGTGTCATAATTTTTTTTCTTTGAAGATTCATTTTTATATTTTCAAGGATATTTTCAAATAAAATGATTTTTAAATTTAATTATGTTTTAAAATAGTTTTTTCAAATAGAAATTTATGTTTTCCTTATAAAATGGATTAAATGATTAAAATCATTTTCAATATTAGAATACATCTATTGATGTTACATATGCCTTACTGGTGATATTATCCAAGGATACCATTCTTATTCATCCAAAAAATGTTCTATGTTTATGACGTCATTATTTCTATGAAACACATTTCTATTCTATGGTTTATACCTTTATAAAAAAATTATATAACCTGATTATTTTTCCATGGGTTATACTATGATGATTATGGAACCTATTTCATTTCCATAGGATATGATATGATGAAATTGTTCTGAAACCCATTTATTTTTATTGGTTATGATATTATAAATGCTTTATGATAATGTGGAAAATGTTTGTATGATTTTCATAATGTGATAAGTGGGACCTATATCTCCCTCCAATACAATGGGTAATGATAAATATTCTATGATATCAAAGGGTACCGGTGTAGTTATCCCAATACCAATAGGAGGTACTTTGGTAGTTATCCAAAACCCAAAAATAAGTATATGAGAGGTTATCAAAATCCTGAAGTAGGTACACAAGTGGTTATCCCAATCCTAACATGTTATGAATATATTGTTTGGTACCTTTGACATATTATTTTAAATACTTATATTTATTCCAAAAATATATGTCTTATGCCAAATATTTCCCACATCGATCGTGTTCTTTTATTTCCTTATGATTCATTTTTTATAAACTTCCAATATCTATTCCATGACTCAATAGTATTCTCATTGATATGAAAGGTATGGTTTTAAAATGTGATTATCATGTTCTTATACCCTTAAGATCATGTTATTATTATGTCACTTTATTTTGTAAAACTACAGAGCATATGAGATCACACTCTGTTATGTTTCTTTTCCCCGGTTTGTGAAGATATGTATTATGTATGATTTTTCTAAGAAGGGAGTGAGATATGAATCTTTTTATAAGTCCCCAGCCTTAAACATTACATAATATTGAGTTAATTCAATAATTTATATTGGGGATCTTTTTAGGTTTATATATTTAGAGAATTAGGCCACAACTATTACATAAAAAAATATTGAAATACAAATTGGACACTTCCAACAATATCTGTTTCTTCCATAACATAAAAACATTTAAAAATAAACTTTGTTTATTTTCGTTTTTAATGATCATAAATTTTCATTGATTCCATCCTTGAATATATTCTTCCTCATGTCCTCCAAAAACATTTAAAAACATGGGATGAGCACAGAAATCTCAATAAGGGACATAAAAATAAATAAACCATTATTATAGTTAAAACCTAATAACCCATTCAATGTTCTTTGAGCAGATGAAACAAAACATTTTCACATGAATAACACTAATACATTTTTCTCAATTAAAAACACTAAAAACAATATCAAGAAATTAAGACTCCATTATGTGACTTAGAGAATCATATAACTTAAACCATTTCAATCATCTTCCAATTGGAATAAACATATGGTTGACTTCTAAATTGGAGATCTATATTGGGTATCACCATTCGAATAAGCTATATTGGGCTCACCAGTGAGCTATAATGGTGATCAAACCTTAGTAAAAGCTGTGTCAGGCTCACCTGTGAGATATAATGGGGCTAAACCCTTTGTATAATCTATATCGGTCTCACCTGTTTCATATAATTCTCATGTATCATTTCATGAATAAAACATGTTTATCAAAATACCCATTTTTTGAAAGCTTCTTCTAATCCCATATGAAAATAATTTCCCTATAAAAATACCATTTTAATTTAAGAACCCATTTTAAATAACAATATACCCAAATAAATGAATAAGTGATTTATTTTCATTTTAAAATACCTTAAGGATTATAGAGGATTCTAAATATCAAATAACAGTTACAACATTAGAGAAGTCAGTGTCGCCGTATATGTTAAAAAACATCCCTTTTGTCATTTTGTAATGAAATTAAAATGATTCATATAAAAATATTCCTTTTGAAAACTTTGAATGAATTTAAATATTGATATAAAATTTCCTTTATATTCCTTTTATACCTATATGAATTAATATTTAATTTAATATCATGAAGAAAAATATTTGATAATTAAATCATTAAATGTTCAAGGTGTCCCATACCACTTTGAACTTTTAAATATTAATCTCCATGATTTAATAAATAAAATTATTATAGATAAAATATGGATATGAAATTTCATAGTTTCTTTATATTCACCTTATAAAATAATAAAGGTCCATATTATCAAGAAATGCCTCAATGAAAGGAGATTCAGATGCAGTCCCATACCTTGAGTCTGACTTGGATCGTTTGTTCTTTACTTTCCTAAAAAATAAACTTAGGTTAATTTATACTTGATTTTGAACCTTTATAAAGTTTATTATTAATTTTATATCCCTTATTTCCATGTTATAGCAATTAGTTAATTATTTGAGTTCATATCAAACGTTTTTTCGATGTTCGGTATTTCAGAAAAAAATGAACTTATTTGGATTAAAATTATCCATGTGGTCATAAGTCCATTATATCTTGAATATTATTCATGACTTAAATATAATTTATATCCAGTATATATTTATTTATAATAGTCCATTACATTTGGATATAAGACATGAAATGCACCTTTCATCTAGACGGTTGACCGTACATACGCATGAACACTAATTTCATTTCATTGTCATATTAATGGAATGAAAAAATAAATGATAGATAGGTATATTATAATTATATTTTGATACCTATGTTATATTTGTTACATAATTTCATTAATAACATCCTTTATATGTTTCATGTATGGCATGAATGAGTGATATCACTTTGAGGGGGCGGTAGTCCACACTTCCTCAAATGAAATTATTGTATTTACACATTATGGAAAGTATAAATGTATTTTGTAAATAAAAATTAAAGAATAATATATAAAATAAATATAATATATATAATATATAAATATATTGGCATCATAATTTCCACCATGAAATGTGGTAGGAGAAAATTGAACAATCATCGTTTCGTGAGGCAGTAGTTCGGCATACATAGAAATAGTATGTTCTATATGTGTAAGTGTAGGTAAAAACTTTATCATAAAAAATACTAGTCTATTTAGGATACTGGTGTTGTTATAAAATAATTGAATAAAAAGTGTGTAGAGGTTGGAGAAGGAAAATAAATTAAAGGAGCTTGAGATAAGACGTTACCTCTAAATTGGGTAACTCCTTTTGATTTGAGCGAAAAGGATTCCTTAAATTTACTTATTCCCCAGGTAAGGCTTACAAGTGGAAGTGAGGGATTTTGGGAGATTATTTTATCTGATTTTGTATGAGATAAGGGGTTTGATAGGTGTGAGTAAGTGGGTATAGATGGTGGCCTTTTATAATATGGAGGAGGGGAACTTTAGGAAAGCCTTGAAATATTATTTTATTATAAATTTAGTTTCCAATTATAATAGTTACAAAGTGATAAATTTTTAGGATAATACAAGGATTAGTATAAATCCTCTTAAAAAATTTGTTTTAGACAAGTTTAGTTCACAAAATTAACCTTATATTTTATCTTTAACCTTAAGTTAAAAACAATAACTCTTACCATGTCTTCTTGTATTTTCATTATATATGGTTACTATAGTTACTATAAAATGCCAATAGGACGAAAAGTTTATCATTAATGACATTTTTAACATTATATAAGTACTTTTTCCGAATATTAGATCTTTAGGACTATTATATCATTTAATTAAACAGTAATTGTTTAAAAAACTCATTTATGTCAATTTTGACACTATTTAGTAGTTGATTTTTGTTAAAGTCATAAAAACTTTATTCCTTAATAAAAGGAATTAACTCATATTTAACATGTATATTTCATCCAAAAAATTCTTGTATGGAATCAAAATGTTCAAATTACATTTATTTTAATATTTATAATATCATTTATTTGAATATTTCATTAATAAGGTAATCATTGCATCATCATTGTGTCATCAATATAATTATTTATTTAATTTCTAAAAATTATAAATAAAATACCATAATATAGGAAATATTTTTATATTTATAATGAATATTTATATTCAAAGAGATAATTTATATAAACCAAATTAAAATTGTTTTATTTAGGAGATACATGTTTATGTTATATTTCCCATTTCTTTAAATTAAATATTATAAAAGGTCATTATCATAATCAAGTGGCTCCATGGGGTCCTAAATTAGACCAAAGGACGATCATGGTTGGAAATATCTCATCCAATATGATTAGGACATGTTTTAGAGAAGTTTTATATTTTTATAATATTATTTTTTTACCCTTATTTACCTGATTTACCCTTTAACCATGGTAAATAAAAATAATTACTGAAGCTACTATTAATAATGTCCAAAAATAAAAGGTACCTATTTAAATAATTTTCACCTTTTGATTAAAAATATGGAATCTTCTTTTTAAAATTCGAAACACATAATGGGTGATTAATTTCTGTTGTCAAAACCAGAAAGTGAGTTTATAAGAAGTAAAAACTATGAAAAGATTGACATGTGTTTATGTCCAATTAAAAAGTGAAATTACTTCCAATGACCATAATTGTATTAAATGATAAAAATTTAATCTAATTAAACTTTAAAACCAATTAAAAGGATCATCTATCTATATAAATAAATTTGATCAAAAAACAGTTTTGAATTAAAATGTAGTATTATTCACTCTTCATAATAATATGGATTTTATCAGAAAAATAACAAAATTTTAACCAAAGTAAATTTAGATGTATCAGTTCTAAAGAATATGTTTATTTTATAAAATAGAACTTATAAAAGTTATAAAGATTATTTTTAAAAAGGTTTCTCTATCAAAAGATGGTAAATTGACTATTTAAAAATATTAGACTATTTTATGCTTAAAATTGGATTCATTCCCATTTTAAACCTCTAAAATTCATTGAATAAATGTAAAAATGTTTAACAAATATGTAAAAACATAATATAGTTAATTTTGTTCATTACCACCAATACAACGACTAGGCATTAACTTCCATTTAAAATAATAATATTATTGTTGTATTATTTTTCGGTATAACATAGTGTTGTGTGAAATGTAAGATTTCAAAGAAACCCATTGTTGCGTGTCAGGTATGGTATTGTACATAGTCTACCCTTTAAACTAAAATTAATATTAAATTAAAAAATATTAATAGATATGAAAATATATTATTCTATAAATACCTAGGATGTTACATCATTCCCCCCATTTGGAAATTGCGTCCTCGCAATTTTAAAACTGGGCTCATAAACATCATTGAAAATCCAACATCAGAAAAAGAGTCAACAAAACTATCAGTTTAAAAGAAAGTAAGAGAAGTAAAAAGGTAACAGGAGCTAGCACATACTAGGATTCCAAGTAGGAAAACATGGATATGGATGAAAAACTATCCATCTTGTTCTGATGGAGAGTGATAGAAGACATAATTAAGTGAACATTAATAACAAGAAAACCATAAACTTGTGATGGGTTAAACGTTCTTTGATTTCCCAGTAGGAAGAGTAAATGGATTTTTTTTTGTTTTAATATCCCTTTCTTAATGTTGAGGAATTTATTTATGAGATTGAATAAGAACATAAGGAAACATACTTACTTGTCAAGTAGAGTTTATCCTTTAATAAATATCTACCACAAACTCTTCTTTTCTCCAAATGATTAGTTTTTAAAATGACTTGGTCACACGTGAAGCATTAGAACCAACTTCTAGAGAATCACATATTTTATATGTAGAGACCCTAAGCCTGACGTACATGGACATTACATTACTTTTGCGGAATACTTAGTACATAACAAAAACACACACTAAAGGATCGTAATAGTTTAGTGTCTTTGGAAACTCGGAACGTAATCTTCTAATCGTGGTGAAAGTTCTTCAATATCTCCCATAAAGGTCATCCCTTTTTTTTACCTAAAACCTTTCTTTATATCCTGGGGAAAAGAAAACATAAAAGGGTGAGCTCAAATGCTCAGTAAGGGTAAACAAAAGAAATATCAATCACATCATATATATAAGAACATAGCTTTTGGAAATCTTAACCTGCAAAAAAGATCATAATATCATAACATGGGATAAATCATAGAAGTGAAATGTAATCCCAAAAATCATAACTTAAAACATGAAACTTTGTGGCATACACACATAATCATAGAGAATCATTTCTTGTTAGTCAAGACTCAATGCCAAGACTATCTTAGTGGACAAAGTCCCTTTCTGAATCGAGTAATCCTCGTTTCAGTCCTGTTTCACTGAACCGGTATAACCTACCATTCCAGCCATGTCTATCTCATGAGATATAAAATCTTTACCCAATGCATTGGAGGGAGATATAGGTCCCACCCATCTCTTAATGATACCATTCTTATGTGTGCCACAAAATCATAAATCATACATCATTTCATAACCCATGTAATAAAAATGGGATTCTTAAACAACATGACATCATAAAACCATTCATATAAGATAAAGGAATTCATAAACATAATTTCATCACAACATAGTCAAATCAATGTAAAAATATGGATAGAAACAGAACCTTTTATTATCTTATATGGAAAATAATTTTGATAAAACACTTGAATTGAATTCCTTGAGGAAAATATCTTTTCTTCTTCAAAATCAATTTCTTTTCACAATACATCATGCAATTTTAAAAGGAAGAGATTTTATTGAAAATAGTCATGAAATATTTTAGAGGAAGCTTCATGAAAATAAGGCTTTATAAAACAGTATAAATCCGTTCGTTCCGTATAAGTTAAAAAAAACATTCTTCGTACTTTTGTCGGAAAAGTCAAAAAGTACCTCGTACGGAAAAACGACAAAAGATTCCTTTCATATTCTTTACTAAAAACTCACCTAAGGGTAAAATTGGATTTAAACTATTGCAAGTGGATGGAAACAATATTACATATTGAGGGAACATGGATGTGGATGATAAAATACACCCCAGTAAATACTTACGAATAAACAATCTCGGATAAAAATGAGATTGTGATATTTCCCTTACCTTAGGTCCAATTTGCCTTGTATGTGTCCGAAGCTCCTGTATAATGGTTTAAATAATGTTATTGACTTATTCCAGAATCATACATATTGATATGATATCATATATGGTAATATTCTTAGCTTCTTGTTAGTAATATTTCATTGTTACTTGTTACTCGGGTCTTTATTGCCTTTTGTTCTTACGCATGTTTTGCCGAATAAATTCTTATTATTATCTTTTGGTTATAGATAATTCATTTACAGAATGGTATTAGTGTAGTATATACCATATTCAGTCATTCAGTTCATTTATATAATCATTATGAAATGAAGATCATGTAGAACGAGTCGCATCACATCGTGGAGACGGTATTCCGTACGTACGCACGAGTGATGATATCGTTCCTATGATCGTGGAATTGTATTGGAGTATATATATATATTATTTCAGTATCAATATTACTTCATAATAATCATATATAGTTACTTATTACACCATTATAACCATCCTTGTAAGGTGATGGTGGAAAAATAGATTACACCACGGCGTGGAGACGGTATTCCGTACGTACGCACGCGCAGTGATTTCATTTTTCCGTAGGATAGATAGAAGGTGAATTAGGGTTGTTTCATATTTATAATAACATATAAGTATGTAAGTAATACTGATGTTATTACTTTATCATGAAACAACTAAAGAAGAAGAAGTTGAAGAAGAAAGAAATTGAAAAGATCGGTAATGGATATTACCTTTTCTTTGGTACGCCTCTTTGAATCCTCCACTTAAGGAACTAAGAGTGGTATTTGTAGAAGAACAGGACCTCTTGGACTATTCTAGGGAAGTGGATAGGAGAAAATGGCAGGGGTTGGCCGAGCTTGAGTGCTCAATTTGGTGTGAGGAGGAGGGGGAGGAGGTGTCCTTTTATAGGGGAGGAGAGGGGCACCTTAGGAATATTTCAAAATATTATATTATATTAAAGTAAAAATCGGTTTATAATGGTTCCAAAGGGTCTTATTTCGAAAATAATGTGGGGATGGGTCGAAATCCTATCAACCAATAGGATTTAGACATGTTTAGGTTATTATTTTAACCTTATCAATTAGATTTAACTCTAAGTTAAATAATTTAACTTTTACCATGTCTTTTTGTTTTCTTTCACTATATGGTTAATACTCTTACTATAACATGCCAAACGAACCCCAAATTGTTTATTATTAATATATATATCCTTATCTAAGTCATTTGGCCGAACCTTAGATTTTTAGGAATAAAATAACAATTAGTAATATAATATTTGATTTAAAAACTATTTTGTGTCAATTTTGACACTATTTTATATATGATTTTTGTGAAAGTCATAACAGAATTAAATGTTCGAACCAAGTTGATTAAATCAACAATAATATATCATAGTAACCTAGAAAATTAGTGGAATTTATAAAAAGTCTCAAATTACATTTATTTTGGTGTTTATAACATCACTTATGTCAATATTTCATTAATAAGATAATTACTGCATCATCATTGTGTCATAAATAAATTAAATTATTTGATGTCTAAAAATTAAAAATAAAATACCATCATGTAGGAAATCTTTTTAGCTTTCTAATGAATATTTACAATCGAATTTATCTTATGTATAACCCCATATTAAAAATGTTTTAGTGAATAAACTTTGGTTTTAACTCTTTTAACCCTTCTTTAAATAAATTAATAATAAATGTCCTAATCTAACCCAAGTGGGCCTAAATGGTCATATTTTATTCCTAAGTTTGTTTTTGGTCGAAATACACTTGTCCAATAGGATTCGGACACATGTTAGGGTAATAGTAATATCATATTTACCCTTAGTTACCCTATTTACTATTAACCGTGGTAAAAAAAGTAAAAAGTTACTATTCACCAAAAAATTATTTTCATCTCATTGAACCACATTTTAGTCCTTGATATTAACCGTGTCTCTCGGATTTTCGAAATTCCATTCACAGAAGCGGTAAAATTATGTTTTATACAAAATTCAGTTTTTAACCTACCACTTAGTAGTTTCACTATTCATCAAAAATTGATGTTTTTCAGAACAATGCCAAAATTTCATCCTAAGCTATATTTCATATTCCGAATTCAAAAATGAAGTCTATTTTACCAAATTCATAACATAAAAGTTTCATTAATTAATTTTATAATTAAATCCCGCTGTTAAAACAAATAGCGTGTTTTTAAGAAACAATATCTATCAAAAGATTGACATTTGATTACGTCTGGTTTAAATGTGAAATTACATCCAATGACCAACATTGTATTAAATTGTAAAAATATATTCTAAATATACTTTAAAACCACTCAAATTAATAATTTATCACTATTAATTATTTCGATTAAAAAAGTTGTTTTTAATTATAAATTAGTAATTTTCACTATTCATCAGAATATGAAAGTTATCCGAAAAGTACCAAAATTTCACCTTAGGCTAAATTCGATACTCCGAATCCAAAAATAAAGTTCATTTTGAAAAATAAGATTTACTGGATTTCAAAAAGTGGTTATTACTATTCATAACGGCTAGTTTTAATAATATTTTTATAGCATATCGTTGTTTAGTGAAACTCGGTATTGCGTATTACACACGCTATCGAGGAAGGTCGCGATTGCGTGTAATGCAAGTCAAGTCAAGGATGTGTGTTTTGCAAGCTCCTTTTGGTGTAGCGTACAACACAAGACATTAATAAAATTAAAAAGAATATTTTTTTATAAAATCTTGGGCTGTTACATTCTACCCCCCTTAAAATGAATTTCGCCCTCGAAATTCGTCGGGGTTATAAATGGTTTACTATTCGAAAGTTTCTTTAATAGAAACCCCCATCGTAAAAAGGAATACCAAAACTTGTCTTTAAAAACTAAAGTATGAAATGTAACGATTACCCAAATAAACTAATCACTGGGTTTCCACATAGGTGAAAATATGGATATGGAAGAGAAATCTAACCATCATGTTCTGATGGAGAGTGGTAGAGAACATGGCTATGGAAAAGCCAGTAATCACAAATCCATAGATTTGTGATGATATAAGGTACCATCTGATTCATCAGGTATAAGATCACTAGGACAACATTTTTGGTTTTCAAGATCATTTCCATAAAGTTGAAAATTTGAATTAGAATAAATACTTACTTTATTTTGGTACAATCTCACTGTTGTTCGTGCTTTGAACAATTTCCACTTCATCTCTTAAATAAATGAAGTTGAATTTGTTATTCGTGAAGTGTTAGCAGATAATCTGATAGAATGACAGGTCATTCCATCTGTCTCAAACAAAAGGTTAGCAAAATTATATGCATAAGTCGATCTATAGTGAGATTAATCATATATGGTTCCTAAAATGGACTTATACTTCATATATCATACTGCTTAATATAATAAAACTAGTTTCTACTAAACAGGGACTTCCTGTAGGTCAGTGGTAGGCGATAAAGGCCAGTCGCACTTCGGTTGTGGGTTCGATTCCCACAGCCTTGTCCGAAGCGATGGGCTGTCGCCCGTCCTGCAGGTTGTCCTTTTTCTAAAGCTATTTTACTATAACATCCCATCAATAATATCGAAAATCTTCTATCCTTAAACAATACTAACTTATGTCCAACATAATCCATTCTAATCTTTAGGCTTATCCATAATACTGCAGTCCACTCTCATAATATAGTGAAAACGATTACCAGAGATTTAATACCATCGTTGATCCCCATATATCATAAGATACATTCCAAACATTCAAAGGCCTTAATCATGTATACTCTTGAATACCCATTGAACCTTGGTGAAAACATGAATGCAGTTAAATGTTAACACTTTCCACATACCAAAATCCTCAAAATTCTATATACTCAAACCATGATATCACTTAGTCCTTATATCAATCATGAGCTCATGAATAATGTCAAACATTTCATTTTCCCCTTATCCCTTCATTATGCGCATATCATCTTCATTCCAAAAATATCTGAATAACCTTTCATGGATACTGGTAACATTAATCAGACAACAATGTTACAATCCTTACATGTCTCTTTATTCCATAGTACCATGAGATTACTTATACAACATTACACATGATAAACATGTAATCATTCCACTACATTCTTAAACCATTGACCGAGCTTCAACAATTCTTTCATCTCACATACCATTGGTAGTCTCTTCATCATCATCCACATAAATACTTCCCATATGACCATACTGATTCTCTTCATGAGTCTTTCCCTTAGGGCATTTGTTTTCATAATGCCCATACATTCCACATTTAAAACACTTAACCATTTTTGATGTTGTAGCAATACCATTATCCTCATCCCTGGTATTAACTGAACCTTTTCCTTTGCACTTACTGGCTTTGTGTCCTTCTTTTCCACACCCAAATCATCTTCCAGTTTCTTTGAAACATTCTCCTTGATGCCTCTTCCCACATGATTTACATAGGGGAAATTGAACTTTCTTTCCTCTATGATCATCATGAAACTCCATCTTTCTCTTATTAGCCGAGTCAGGAAACTTACCAAATTTTACTTTATTGATCATATTATGAGATTGCTGATTCAGCATAATAATGATGTTTGGACTTCCAAATCCCATTTCATTTGGTTGCTCATAAAGAATATCATTCCATTGTCCATCATATCCTCCATTATTGTGAATCATCTTGTTTCCAGCCATTTTCTAAAACCCAAACAGAATAGTGTTAGATGCAAAAATCATAATAAAGGGGGAGTAACTTAAATATATATCATCTTTGGTTTAATCTAATATCGTTACCATAGTTCTAGGACTATATCCTATACGTATACTTATCCTTAGGGACATCCCTAGACATACCGTAGAAATATCTCTAGGGACCTCACTAAAGTTCTCGCATCCTAGTTTCCAAAGGTTGACTAAACCTTTCCTCTGATACCAACTGTAGAGACCCGTATCCTGACGTACATGGACATTACATTACTTTTGCGGAATACTTAGTACATAACAAAAACACACACTAAAGGATCGTAATAGTTTAGTGTCTTTGGAAACTCGGAACGTAATCTTCTAATCGTGGTGAAAGTTCTTCAATATCTCCCATAAAGGTCATCCCTTTTTTTTTACCTAAAACCTTTCTTTATATCCTGGGGAAAAGAAAACATAAAAGGGTGAGCTCAAATGCTCAGTAAGGGTAAACAAAAGAAATATCAATCACATCATATATATAAGAACATAGCTTTTGGAAATCTTAACCTGCAAAAAAGCTCATAATATCATAACATGGGATAAATCATAGAAGTGAAATGTAATCCCAAAAATCATAACTTAAAACATGAAACTTTGTGGCATACACACATAATCATAGAGAATCATTTCTTGTTAGTCAAGACTCAATGCCAAGACTATCTTAGTGGACAAAGTCCCTTTCTGAATCGAGTAATCCTCGTTTCAGTCCTGTTTCACTGAACCGGTATAACCTACCATTCCAGCCATGTCTATCTCATGAGATATAAAATCTTTACCCAATGCATTGGAGGGAGATATAGGTCCCACCCATCTCTTAATGATACCATTCTTATGTGTGCCACAAAATCATAAATCATACATCATTTCATAACCCATGTAATAAAAATGGGATTCTTAAACAACATGACATCATAAAACCATTCATATAAGATAAAGGAATTCATAAACATAATTTCATCACAACATAGTCAAATCAATGTAAAAATATGGATAGAAACAGAACCTTTTATTATCTTATATGGAAAATAATTTTGATAAAACACTTGAATTGAATTCTTGAGGAAAATATCTTTTCTTCTTCAAAATCAATTTCTTTTCACAATACATCATGCAATTTTAAAAGGAAGAGATTTTATTGAAAATAGTCATGAAATATTTTAGAGGAAGCTTCATGAAAATAAGGCTTTATAAAACAGTATAAATCCGTTCGTGCCGTATAAGTTAAAAAAAACATTCTTCGTACTTTTGTCGGAAAAGTCAAAAAGTACCTCGTACGGAAAAACGAAAAAAGATTCCTTTCATATTCTTTACTAAAAACTCACCTAAGGGTAAAATTGGATTTAGACTATTGCAAGTGGATGGAAACAATATTACATATTGAGGGAACATGGATGTGGATGATAAAATACACCCCAGTAAATACTTACGAATAAACAATCTCGGATAAAAATGAGATTGTGATATTTCCCTTACCTTAGGTCCAATTTGCCTTGTATGTGTCCGAAGCTCCTGTATAATGGTTTAAATAATGTTATTGACTTATTCCAGAATCATACATATTGATATGATATCATATATGGTAATATTCTTAGCTTCTTGTTAGTAATATTTCATTGTTACTTGTTACTCGGGTCTTTATTGCCTTTTGTTCTTACGCATGTTTTGCCGAATAAATTCTTATTATTATCTTTAGGTTATAGATAATTCATTTACAGAATGGTATTAGTGTATTATATACCATATTCATTCATTCAGTTCATTTATATAATCATTATGAAATGAAGATCATGTAGAACGAGTCGCATCACATCGTGGAGACGGTATTCCGTACGTACGCACGAGTGATGATATCGTACCTATGATCGTGGAATTGTATTGGAGTATATATATATATATTATTTCAGTATCAATATTACTTCATAATAATCATATATAGTTACTTATTACACCATTATAACCATCCTTGTAAGGTGATGGTGGAAAAATAGATTACACCACGGCGTGGAGACGGTATTCCGTACGTACGCACGCGCGGTGATTTCATTTTTCCGTAGGATGGATAGAAGGTGAATTAGGGTTGTTTCATATTTATAATAACATATCAGTATGTAAGTAATACTGATGTTATTACTTTATCATGAAACAACTAAAGAAGAAGAAGTTGAAGAAGAAAGAAATTGAAAAGATCGGTAATGGATATTACCTTTTCTTTGGTACGCCTCTTTGAATCCTCCACTTAATGAACTAAGAGTGGTATTTGTAGAAGAACAGGACCTCTAGGACTATTCTAGGGAAGTGGAGAGGAGAAAATGGCAGGGGTTGGCCGAGCTTGAGTGCTCAATTTGGTGTGAGGAGGAGGGGGAGGAGGTGTCCTTTTATAGGGGAGGAGAGGGGCACCTTAGGAATATTTCAAAATATTATATTATATTAAAGTAAAAATCGGTTTATAATGGTTCCAAAGGGTCTTATTTCGAAAATAATGTGGGGATGGGTCGAAATCCTATCAACCAATAGGATTTAGACATGTTTAGGTTATTATTTTAACCTTATCAATTAGATTTAACTCTAAGTTAAATAATTTAACTTTTACCATGTCTTTTTGTTTTCTTTCACTATATGGTTAATACTCTTACTATAACATGCCAAACGAACCCCAAATTGTTTATTATTAATATATATATCCTTATCGAAGTCATTTGGCCGAACCTTAGATTTTTAGGAATAAATTAACAATTAGTAATATAATATTTGATTTAAAAACTATTTTGTGTCAATTTTGACACTATTTTATATATGATTTTTGTGAAAGTCATAACAGAATTAAATGTTCGAACCAAGTTGATTAAATCAACAATAATATATCATAGTAACCTAGAAAATTAGTGGAATTTATAAAAAGTCTCAAATTACATTTATTTTGGTGTTTATAACATCACTTATGTCAATATTTCATTAATAAGATAATTACTGCATCATCATTGTGTCATAAATAAATTAAATTATTTGATGTCTAAAAATTAAAAATAAAATACCATCATGTAGGAAATCTTTTTAGCTTTCTAATGAATATTTACAATCGAATTTATCTTATGTATAACCCCATATTAAAAATGTTTTAGTGAATAAACTTTGGTTTTAACTCTTTTAACCCTTCTTTAAATAAATTAATAATAAATGTCCTAATCTAACCCAAGTGGGCCTAAATGGTCATATTTTATTCCTAAGTTTGTTTTTGGTCGAAATACACTTGTCCAATAGGATTCGGACACGTGTTAGGGTAATAGTAATATCATATTTACCCTTAGTTACCCTATTTACTATTAACCGTGGTAAAAAAAGTAAAAAGTTACTATTCACCAAAACATTATTTTCATCTCATTGAACCACATTTTAGTCCTTGATATTAACCGTGTCTCTCGGATTTTCGAAATTCCATTCACAGAAGCGGTAAAATTATGTTTTATACAAAATTCAGTTTTTAACCTACCACTTAGTAGTTTCACTATTCATCAAAAATTGATGTTTTTCAGAACAATGCCAAAATTTCATCCTAAGCTATATTTCATATTCCGAATTCAAAAATGAAGTCTATTTTACCAAATTCATAACATAAAAGTTTCATTAATTAATTTTATAATTAAATCCCGCTGTTAAAACAAATAGCGTGTTTTTAAGAAACAATATCTATCAAAAGATTGACATTTGATTACGTCTGGTTTAAATGTGAAATTACATCCAATGACCAACATTGTATTAAATTGTAAAAATATATTCTAAATATACTTTAAAACCACTCAAATTAATAATTTATCACTATTAATTATTTCGATTAAAAAAGTTGTTTTTAATTATAAATTAGTAATTTTCACTATTCATCAGAATATGAAAGTTATCCGAAAAGTACCAAAATTTCACCTTAGGCTAAATTCGATACTCCGAATCCAAAAATAAAGTTCATTTTGAAAAATAAGATTTACTGGATTTCAAAAAGTGGTTATTACTATTCATAACGGCTAGTTTTAATAATATTTTTATAGCATATCGTTGTTTAGTGAAACTCGGTATTGCGTATTACACACGCTATCGAGGAAGGTCGCGATTGTGTGTAATGCAAGTCAAGTCAAGGATGTGTGTTTTGCAAGCTCCTTTTGGTGTAGCGTACAACACAAGACATTAATAAAATTAAAAAGAATATTTTTTTATAAAATCTTGGGCTGTTACATTATAATAGATGAAGTATATATTACCCCTGTCTTTATACATTAACCAAAAACAAAATAGTTAGTAAAAGATCATATAATCTCCCAAAAAGAATAATCATTTATATGGAGATGGAATACTTTTAATCTCCAAAGTTCAACAGTAATACCCAAGTTCTACATAGACTATTAAACAAACATATGTCCTTAAAATTACTTAAAATAATCCAAACTAATATGGAAACCCAAAATTTAGAAGGATTTGATCATATAGTCTTCCACAATAAATCTTAACATTTATCTCCAAATAACATAATCTACTCTTAAAGCATCATTCTTAAAATTAATTAAACTAATCACATAATCTCAATGATATGTTAATCATTTCCATAAATAACCCAAATTTCCATATGTCCATAATAAAAACATACGTTATTCCAAAATAAAATTCAACCAATACTCCTCAAATGAAATGCCATAGTATTATATTTTCCTTAGGAATATAGTGTTCCCAAAAGAGAGAATATCTTATAAAATAATAGTTATCACTTCATCACAAAATCATTTTCCTATAATAAGGATATTAATTTGATAAAACATAAGTTCCCAAAATCAAAATATTCTTAATACATAAAATAATTTAACTAAAAAGAATAAGCCATACTAACCTGGGACTTCACGTAGGCCAGTGGTAGGAGATAAATCCCAGTTGCACATCGGTTGTGTGTTCGATTCCCGTAGCTTTGTCTAATGCAACGGGTTGTCACATGGTTTGTGTGTTGTCCTCTTTTTAAAAAACTATATAATTTTATAACACTCTAAAAAACTGAGATAAAACCCAAAAAATAAAAATAACATGTTTTAGCATCAAAGGTTATTCTATACCTTTTATTTTTCGCCTCCAAAAGTACAAACCCATAACTACCTCAAAAATAAATGTCAACAAAAATACCATTAATTACCTTGAAATTTCAAAACATAAGCCTCAAAAGGGGTTTCTAATACACTGAAATTATGATTAACCTTAATATTATAAACCTATGATGATATCCCTAACCCATTAGAAAATATAGTAATCTCCAAAGTTGTCTAAACCATCCTCTGATACCAATTATAAGTCCCCAGCCTTAAACGTTACGTAATCGTGATTTAAGTCAAGAATTAAAATTTAGGATCTTTTTAGGTTTATAGATTTTGAGAATTAGGCCATAACTATTACATAATAAAAACATATAAATACAAAGTGGACACAACCAAAAGTATCTATTTCTTCCATAACATAAAAACTTTAAAAAAGAAACATGTTTTATTTTCATGTTTAATCATCATAACTTTTCCTTGATTCCATCCTCGACTCTATTATATCTTAAATAATGTGAAAACATTTAAAAAATTGGGATGAGAACAAAAATATCATTAAGGGACATACAAATAATGAAAAACCATTAGTGTAGTTAAAACCTGATAACCCATTCAATGTTCTTTGAGCAGATGAAACAAAAAACGTTCACATGAATGACACTCATAATTTTTACTCAATAAAAAACAATAAAATCAATAGAATCACTACCGAAAAAATGATTTTAGCTGCAGTTTTTTTTCGTTTCTCGGTGGTTTAAACCGCCGCTAAATCGATTGGGGGCGGTTTTGAAAAACCGCCGCTAAATCTTGTGTTGGGAAACTATTCACGACGGTTTTCAAAACCGTCGCAGAACGTTTCACGATGGTTTTTTATTTAATTTATGGTTCAGAGGCTCTAATATAATACCTGAAGTTCTTGTGCTCATACAAACAACTGTAACAACACTCAGAAGTTATAGTTCAGAATGATAAGTAACAGTTTTGTTTTTACAGTTTTCAAAATTTTCATTTTTTAATGATTTATATATATGTGTTTTTTAAAATGATTTTTTTGAGTAATGGCACGTGACCTCCCCAGAAAAGGCACCAAAAACTTGACCTAGAATGTTGTTGAAGCCTGTTAAAGTTTAAAATTTATAATCCTACTAACTAAAGTTTTTGTGGCACATAGGGTCGAACCCACATAGAAGGCAAATTTGACCAATATTCCTCTAAAAACGTTCAAAATATCCCACTGTTTTCAGTAGTGGAATAAATTTTTTTTAAGAATTTTTTATGTTATTATACACTAATTAAACACTACAATCTTTTTGTGTTTTTGTTCTAAACTATAATGAAACAAGGATCATTCTAAAAACAGTAAGAAACAGAGATATAAAATGCTGATAAGTGAAAAATCAAGTAAAATACCCAGGGAAAAATCTTCATTCTACTAGTTTTAAAAGTATTCCAATTCACTTAAAAGTTACTGAATTGCACCACCCAAATAAGAATGAATTATCTCCCTCACCAAGAGTTAAGTCACACAGGCTGATTGATTTTGGAGTTTTCCACTGTAAAACAAATCAACTATGAAAAGTTCGAAAAGATAATGACAACAGGATAAACTCGCCGTAAGTCCTGAAGTAATTGTGAATTTATTATTATTTTTAAACATGTGTCTATGATAAATCTTGCCAATTTGATTGTGGAGTTTTTAAAATAATGTTCTTGTTTTGAAAAGTAATTGAATGGACTCAGCTTCAATCTCGCCGATTGATACTAAACACATCAATGTATTAAAGTAAAAATGAAGAAAGGTAACCAGTAGAAGTAGTAATTCCCCGAGATCGAATATTTATCCAATTAATTTGTTCATTATCATTATAGGAAATTAAGGCATACTAGAACAGAGTACATGAATTCCAAAATGAAGGAAGAATAACTCCCCTAATAATACTCTCACTCGGGCTCCAAGGTCTCCAGCTCATCTCCAGAGTTGCTATGCTATATACTAGAAGTCTTTGCTCTCAAAAATGGCATGCGTTGCTTGTGAATGAACATCCCCCAACATTCCTGGAAACTATGTTTTTATATACTCTATCATCTACTACTTGTCACCGCACATCTTCCACTGACATCAAAATTCCCTTACTTGTGGACCGCACACGTGTGTTTTTTCATGACAAGCACGTCACACTGTATTTTCTCACATAACTAACTTCTGCTGAGTTTGTTGTTTGAATCTGGACATATGCACATCCTTTGAATGAACCTGCATAGATAGAATAAAAACACAAAGAAAGAAAGAAAGTTGATTATTATATTAATGTTATAATACTCGTTAAAAGTTAACTTAAGTTAACATAATAAAAATTTCAAGTTGATTATTATTTACTAGATTTAATAATATTATTATGATTATTTAATTATTAATAAAACATTAACAAAATAATTATGATTTTTTTAATTTCCTTTCTTTCATTAATTTATTTTATTAATATAAGTATTATTAATAATTAATTAACCTAACTTAATTTTATTTTTATATTGGACTACTATTAATTACATTATTTAATAAAAAGTTAAATAAAATTACAACTTAGTTTAATTAGATAATTTAATTAGCGTAATATTTTAGTTAATTAATTACTAACCATTTATTAATTATGAACATTTTAAATATTATATTATATTATTTGTCTATTTGTTTTTTTATCAATTAAGCTTATCTCCTCCCCAAATCGCGACGCTGTAGGGGGGCATCTTCTTCAGACCCTTCCCCACGCCAGTGAATAAGGTGACTTCAGCTCCTCCACGATAGTATCGAGCTCTATCAGATATGAAGCAACAGACTCCTCTGGTCAGCCTTGCAGAGGCGATTGACTGTTCCTTCAATCCTGTGAGAAATCTCGAGCAGCGAAAGGCATTGCTTCAATCTCTAGTGATGCACAGCTCCTATCCCCACAACGGCGCTTCCCACAGGAGTGATAGGTTAGCTCAAAGTCATCCGGCAACGTAGATCTTCCTCCCAGCTTGGCACTGGCTTCAGCAAATTCATTGATGCAAGTTCTGTTCAAAGTGGCAATGACGTCCTGTGATACCTTGGATTCTGACGTAAGAACAGGATAAAAAAATAGGGGGAAAATGGTATTTTCAGATTTCTGGTTTGTGGATTTGATTCGTATAATTTGTATTCTCTTTGAGTCCAAATCTAACCTGGGTCTCATTTTGGGTGTGGAGTTTATGATGCAAGAAAGACGGAAAGCAACACTTCAGTTGGGTGTGGGGGTTACAGAAAGTAAGATGCAATGAAAATGGATGTAATTGAGAGGGAAAACAGTGGCAGTGGTTAAGCGATGCGAGAAGGTGTCATCGTGGAAGAATGAAACCATTGCTGCAAGTTACCGTGGCAAGATGTGATACGGTGGCTGAAACTGGTGTGAAGGAGAATGAAGAAATAGTGGCTAGGGATTACGGTGAGAGGAAACACGGTGAGACCGTATGGAGAATCACGGTGGTAGGAGACACCATAAGGAGAATATGGTGAGAGAGTAAGATAAGTTATGGTGCCACCATAAAATGGACACAGTGTGAGATGGGATAGTGGCAATGACACGGTGAGACCGTGAAATAGATGGGGAAATGATGTGTGGAGGCACCGTGACAGGAAACAGTTGATGTGGCACCGTAACACTGCAAAACAAACAGTCAAATTAATAAATTGAAACATAAATAAAAGTGAATAAAATAATTAAATAAAAACAAATGAAAAATTAAGCAAAATTATAAAACCAAATAAACCAGAGTTAAAATATTATTAACTTCACTTAATAAAACATAAAATACTACAAAACTAAAACTAAAATTAAAAAGCAACTAACTTATTA
Organism: Viscum album; assembly: GCA_963277665.1. NCBI lineage: Eukaryota > Viridiplantae > Streptophyta > Magnoliopsida > Santalales > Viscaceae > Viscum > Viscum album. The sequence goes on along the minus strand of OY728167.1, from coordinate 131,205,921 downwards.
AATATTAATGTAAAATTAAACATTTTTATAACATTGTAAAATTATTTAAATTAGTTACTTTAACAAATTTAAATAATTTAAATTAGACAGATAATTATTATATTATTAAACCATTATTTTAATTAATGAAATAGAATTTAAAGAGACTTAATAATACTAAAAAATGTTGATAATCTTATATTATAATTAATGAATTGTTAAAAGATGACTAATACATTATGTTACTGAAAATTAATTAATATTTAATACTTGTAATGTTAGATTAAGACTTCATTATCTAAGTTCAAATGTTGAATTAATTAATTAGCTTATTACTGTTAAATTAGTAATTATGAAGAACAAAAAGAAAAATCTAAATAAAAGGTTATTAGTATATAAAATTAAAGTAAGAAATAAATTAATTATTTTAAATCTTATAATACACAATTTTTTATAGAAACTAATTAATTATTAAAAATAATAATAATAAAACAAAAGAGCCATTATGTATTAAGAAGTGTTAAAATAACTAATTAAATTGATAAAAATTAATTAAAATAATGTGTAAAACATGTGTTTTTAAGGCCACATCAAACACATACCCCTTAATGAGTATTGATGAACTCTTTGATTAGTTGTGTGGCATGATATGGTTCTCAAATATCGATCTTAGTTACAACTACTACCAGTTTAGGGTTTGTGAGGATGATATTATGATTATGTCATTCCGATGTCACCATGGGCACTATGAGTTCCTTATGATTCCATTTCATTTGAATAATTCCCTCATTGAGTTTATGGATTCGATGAATCAAGTCATTTATCCATTCTTGGACCAATTTTTGGTTATATTCATTGATGACATATTCATCTACTCTATTCAAGTAGTCGAGCATGCATAGCACTTAAGGATATCACTATACTTTCTTTGGGAACACTAGCACTATGGCAAGATCTCAAAGTACCGGTTTTAGATCCATGAGGTCCACCTTATGGGAATGTCATTTATGACATAGATTAGATATAGACTTAGTGAAGATTGATGTAGTTATTTCTTGGGAACCACCTAAGAGCGTGTTATAGGTGATAAGATTTATTATCTTTTAGGTGTAGTAACAGTGGTTTTTAGAATAATTCTCTGTGATATTATCCCACTTAACCACCCATTAATGGAAAGGTAAATTATTTACTTGAACTAAGTAGTCAAAGAGAGCCCTAGAGGAGATGATGCAAAGGTTGACTAGTGATACTTTGTTGATGCTACCTGAGGGGGGAGATGAGTACATAGTGTATTGCGATTCCTCTTGAAATGGGATTGACTAGGTGTTGATGTAGAGGTAGGAAGTGATATCATACGGGTTGAGCCACATTAGACCCCACAAAAAGAACAACACGACTCATGACCTAGAGTTGGTAGTGGTGGTATTCACTATAAGGATGTGGAGGTAGTATCTTCTTAGAGTGTGAATGTTTTTTACTAGGACCACTAGAGTCTTTGGTATGTCTTCACACAGAGAGATCTGAACCCGATACAAAGGTGCTGGATAGAGTTTCTATAGGGCTACAACATTGAAATAGTCTATACTCTTGGGAAGGGTAATGTAGTGGCAGATTCCTTTAGATTGAATTTCCATTCTCCTCTGGTGGAGGAGGCATCTAAGAAGTTGTCTTCATTACAGAGGACCCTTGTAGAGGGGGATAGTGAAACCTTTCTTCAATCGATGGTGTTCAATCCTCATTTTCTTCAATGTTTGATGGAGGATCTATTAGGATACATCTACTGTGCGGTCCTACATGACTAGATATCCTCATGGGATTCACTATATGGATTATTTGATGGAGCAAATCAATTCATCCATTTCTATGAAAATATGATGGTTTTGGTCATGTTACGAGAGGATCTGATGTGGGATTTTCACACTTCTTTATTGTTTTTACATCCTAGTGTAGGTAAGTTGTATATAGACCTTCATAAAAAAATTGGTGGTATGATATGATGTAGAAAATGGAAACGTTTATCTCTTAGTGTCTCACATGTGGGAAGGTGAAAGATAATCATAGGGACTCGGTGGGTTTGTTGCATCCTTTTAAGACCATAGAGTGGAAATTGGATGAAATTTCCATAAGATTTGTTATAGGGATTTCACAAATAGTGAGATTCCACGATTCCATTTGGTAGATATTTGACCAAATTACTAAGTTGGTGCAATTCCTTGCAACTAGGGAACATATTCCGGTAGAGATTTAGAGCGTAGTTGTATGTGAATGGGACTATACACACTCATATGTTACCCTCAACTATTATCTCTAAACGTGATGTGAATTTCATTTCACAATTTTGGAATGGACTACAAGAGGCATTTGTGACCCATATGAGGATGAATATAACTTTCCACCCCCATAAGGATGAGCAAACCAAGAGAACTATCCAAATGTTGGAGGATATGATAAGGTCTTTCATGATTTACTTCGGTCAGAGTTGAGTGGATCACATACCTTTGGTAGAGTTTTCTTATAATAATAGAAATTACACAACTACTAGAAATTAAACTTTTATGACTATTTATGGGAGACCCAGCATGTCACCCCTATGAAAGACTAAAATTGGGGAGGAATATCTTAGTGAGAAAGAGATGATTTGGGAAATGATAGAGAAGGTTTTGGTGACCCATTAGAGGATAAGGACAACTCAGAGCATGTTGAAATCTTATAAATATCAATGTCGTAGACCCTTAGAGATTGATTAGGGAGACCATGTTTTCCTAACTGACTTATCATGAAGAGGATTTCATATATTCCTCTAAGGAGGCGTGATATCCTTGAGGTTAATCAGGATGTTTGATATGTATTAAATGGTTGAAATTGTTTCTTACCACTTAACCTTACCCATTTATTTTGAGAAGTGTCATTATGTATTCCATGTGTCATAGATGAAGAGATACATGCATGATCTTATGTACATTATTGAATATAGTGAGCCATAAATTATGGGTGGATACAACCTCATTAAATACCTAGTGGAGATAAATGATTTTGTAAATAAGATACTTTTAGGATAGACCATTCCTTTGGTTTGAGTGTTGTGGTGGTATGGGAGCATTTTAGAGAGAACATGGGGTTGAGAGAGCCAGATGTGGGCTCAGTATCTCTAACTCTTTTCATAGTTTGTTATTTTTTAGTTGAAAATATTTTAAGGATGGAAAAATGAAGAGACTTTGTTTTTGTTGTTGTAAGACTTTGGAATATATTGAGAAATATTTCTGAAGGTACGAACAGATACCGTGTGTGATTCCAGGGCAGAATGAGTAAAAAATTCATTTTATAGAAATACTAAATATATTTTATATCACATACACATAGTTTTTCAACAAAAATGAAATATCTTGCAATGAGTGTATCATAATGTAAATCTAAGACAATGGTTGAATCTTGAGAAGAAGGTTTACCCAAGGTGAAACCTAATGTTGGTCGACGTTGAATGTTCAGATTACGCAACCCTTGGAGGGTGTGTTTGAAATAAAATAATCGATTTATTTATTTATTTTAGTTTAAATGACTTAAATATAATCCACTAAAAATATTTTGTTATAAAATTTCACTGTGTCAGTCACATAACCCCAGGATGTTTTTGGGATGAGCCCATAAATCCCTCATTTTTGGATTGAGATCAGATGATGACTGATGAATGGATCGAGGTGAATCGATAGGAAGCAGACATAACAGATTATCCTCATAATAGAAAAACATGTTCCTTAAAAAACAATGATCCAATCATGAGGTAGGGCTTATCAATTGTTGTTTCCACCATTTAATTAAAGATTAATGAAGTTATTATATGCTATTCATTGATATAAGATTAATTTAATCCTTTGGGAAAGCCCTTATAATGAATGAAATTGTTTAAATCCAATTATTATCATCATCCTATGATTCTCACCCTAGATATCCAAAATCTATGCTCATTATCTAAGAATTCTTGGCTAACAATTGATTCAACCTTGTTATTGTTCCTTTCCTCTAACTACGATGGATAGGGTTTCCTAGTGGAGGTAATAATCACATTCCATGTTTGTCCCCCACACACCATGTGACCCTGTGTTGATGGTATGGAGTGCACTCTAGGAGTTCATTTGAATTGATATGGCTAGACACATTGACAAGGACTGAAGGACACTGCATGGCTAGGAACACACAAGAAAGCCCCAAGTGGATGAGACATTTCATCTGTGTCACATACAAGATGTGTATATGTCCCCTGATTTGTGTACATAAGAGACATGGGTTGATGATGAGTCAAGGTATCTTGTCGTATGGTCCCCCATACACACTATATACTTCATTGTTAGACTTTTCGGTCTTGTAACACCTTTGTTTTGACTTAGATTTCGGCTTGTGAGTATCCTATCCAATGTTTTTACATATAACATGTTGGAATCCTTCGTAATGGATTTTGAGATATGCCATGAAATGTTCCAAAAATGACGATTCATTTGGAAACCAGTGATGATGGAATGGACCGAGAATTATCAGTAGAGAGAGGTCAGGTTTGGAAACCCCATCACCATTCCACTGTTTGGGTGCCCAATAGCCCTAATACATGGTTGATTGGTACCCTCCTATTGTATCAGAGAATGGGTCCTCTACCTGGCGGGTAGTAACCTCTTGCCGTATCAATTCATGGGTCCTCTACCAATTGAGTGGTATTCTCCTATTTTATCAGTGAATAGGTCCTAGAACTATTTAGTGGTGACCTTCTATTGTATCAAGTCATGTTTACTCTACCTACTAAGTGGTACCTTCCTATCATATCAAGGAATTTTTCCTCCACCAACTTGCTGATACACTTCAGTTATATCATTGAATGGGTCCTCTACTTACTGAGTGGTTCCCTTTTATTGTATCAGGGAATGAGTCTCCTACCTACTGAGTTGTATCCCCATAAATCACTAGGGTTTGGGTCCTGTATCAATCCATTATGTGGAATCCCCCCTAAAAAAATTGTGTGGATACTCTTCTTTATGATTATCCCCCCATAACTATGCGACATAGTGGATATGTGTGGTTTATCTACATGGTAACTTCTTCAGCCATGTGTGATGTTGGGGATAAATATAGGTCCTTTAAAAATAAATGATGGGTATGATATGTAGATCTAATTTATCTCTCTACTAGTATTCTTATATGTGAAAATATGTATATATATATATATATACTTTTTGTTGGTTTTTTTTCATCTTACTTTTGGATGAGCTGATTACTTCTAACTTGTCTCTTATTACCCCCCTTCAGTTTTTGAGGCATCCTACTAGGTATGTATATAATAAACCCAACATGGAATTTTCCCACATGAGTCTTGTATAATGTGGATGGTGGACATGTCATCAATGATTTCATTGGATCATAGGGATACTTGGTTTCATTGATCATGTATGATGGTCAGGTTTGGGGATCCAGATCCAGGCACTGTATGTATTTATTTTCCAGTTTTCTTTGGTGGGGATTTATATTATGGGTGTGTGTGTATCTTTCCATTTTAATTGTTTACCCTATCAAATGATTTTTTATTCATTATAGTCTTTTACATGCATGGTTTTGTTGTAGATATTATAATTTTTATTAATAATCATCTTCACTTCCACATTGGTATGGTTGGGTACATGCATACATGTACATTAGGAAAATGCAACCATTTTTGTTATTACCTATTGGAACATTTATATATACCATATCCTATGGAGGAATTCTTGAGGTAGTTGAGGCCTAGACTTCTATTGGCTATGTGGGCCCTAGTGGTACGGATCGTGACATTAAACCTCTCTCACGTCCATGATGTGTTCGATGTATCTCTCCCGATGAAGTATATACCTGACAATTAACATGTAAGGAACTATAAGGTTATAAACATAGAGTAGGATCTCTATTATGTGTAACAACCAGTGGAGATTCTGGATCACAGATCCAATGTGCTACAAAATATGATGAGTCACCTAATCGATGTTTTGCTGTGAAACCACCAATTAGAGAAAGCTACATCGGGACATTAAGATATGATGAGGAAAAATCATCCTCAGTTGTTCATATTAGAGTGATATAATCTATGGAAAGAAACTAATTTTAATGGGGGAATAATTTAACCCCCTAAAACATTATGAAATATTTTATAAAAAATAAATTTAATTTCATAGATAACATGTGTTACACACAACACTAATTCCTAATAAATAACAATATTATTTTAATATAATTATTTAAACATGACCCTAATAACATATCTAATAAAAATTACAGAATAAATAGGAATAAAAAAATATAAAAATTAATTTATAATTTTTTAGATAAAAAATATTGATAAATATGTACTTAATTTTTAGTACAATCTTTATATGATTCAAAAAAACAATTTTCCTCAAAAATGATATTTATTGTTGTTTGTGAAAAAGAACTATTTTTTCCACATTTATAAAACATATTTAAAAAAATGAACTAAATTTTTGAAATCAGTATGTCAAAATTATCTTAGAGTGAACATATAATAATTTTATGAAAATATTAATTTTTCAACAAATAGTGAAAAAATAATATTTTTTATTAAAAGCTGCATTTTCCATTAAAGCATTTAAAAGTTCCATTTTTTTGAGAGGGTTTAAAAAGTAAAAATAAATATGTTATATTGTTATTAATCAATTTTTTTATTGGAATCAGTTCTATGTTTAATTTGTTTATAAAAAAGTTTCATACTTATTAAAAAAAATCAATGAAAACCCACCTTTTTATTGCCACTACATGATTAATTTTAAATTATATTCTAAAAATTATGTGAATTGATATTTTTAAAATTGAGACTATATTTTTAATAACAATAATAATAATTATTTAATAATTACTACTTAATTTTTGTTCACGGTGAATTGTAAAAATTGTAAAAATTAATTACCATGGTAAAGGTCAAAACAGGTTTACCGAGGGTTAAAATAAAATGATGAGGGTAAATGTTTCCTAAAAGCATGTATAATTACAATTTTATGGCCATATTTCAACCTTATATCATATATGGTTCAATAATTATCAATTCTAGATACTTTTTTCCCAGAATGTGATATTGAATTATTGTAAATCTTTGTAAAATTATAAGTGTTCCACTCACCTCAATTATAAAACTTCACTACCTCTCCTGTCGTATTCACATGTCCAAAGATGTTTTTCATTAAATTACTAAATAAATTAATTCCATACATCTATAACCACATCTTAGAGGTATTATTTTTTAGGAAACCCTTCAAAGGAGTCTTTTTTTGGTTCAAACCTAAAGAGGATTCCCAGAGAAAAGTTATTGTTCATAACTGAGAGTTTGTTATTTTATTTCATCTTCCACCTACAGAAAATATAATTAAAATATTCTAAAACAATTACACAATTATATTAAATATAATTTTTTCTCATTTTGTTTATATCATGAACTATATCTATCTCTTCTTCCATTAATTGAGAAATGAAACTATTGACCATGTCTATGGTAGACTACCTTCTGAAACCGCCGTAATTCGTTTTCCATCACCGCTTATTATAATTAAAAATAGTGATGGATTTAATTTACATATACTATATTTATGAAATAAATATAATTATTTAATTTTAATATCACATATTCTTTCTTACCTTCCAATATATTGAAAAATGATAACGTCACTCCTGTGTACATGGGGACTACCACCTCCACAAAGCAATGTGATACATTATTCATAATTATATTAACATGGATAGAAATAACGATATATTTAAATAATATATATGTTATATATGATATAAACATTATTTTTAAAATTATAATTAATATTTAACTTCATTTTGTTCCACCAATTAAGTAAATGATAATAGTCTTCATGTGTGTGTATGACTTACTGTCTCTATGAATGGTGTAATTCAATTTTCAATATATAAATTGTATGCATGACTTCAAATACGTATATATTAAATATATATGATATTTATATTATTAATAAAATTCTTGAGATAATGGAACCATAAAAATTTACAAGGACCAAAACTATCAAACCAAAACATACATGAAAAAAATGAAGCAATTATCCCATAAAATAATGATATTAACAAAGAATTGTTAATAAACATGCGTTGAATGGTTGAAAGTAAGTCATATATGGTAAAATATATATGATTATAGTTATATAATTTATTTATAAAAATATTATATTTTTGATAATTTAGTTTCAAACATGTCTGATGGAATTTGAGACTTGAGGTATGAGATTTTTTCGTCTCACATTTATTTCCATGGGACACATGCCATGTGCACCACTTCTTTTATTTGTGTCATGTGTATTGTAACACCCTGAGTTTCTGTTAATTTTTTTCTGAATAAACTAAATTTCTTTGATAGAATTCATTACATGAAACACCAAATTAAACTTATGTAATATGAAACACTGGGTTAGTTTGCGTTACAAATGACACTGAAATTTAACGAAACCATGATATATTATTATTATAATTAGGTTAACACAGAAAATATAACCTAGCCATTGAACCTAGAGATATGAATAGTAATAAATAAATTTTTAATATTAATTATAAAGTTTTTTTATAAATAAATCATATTTATACTAAAATACATAATTTTTAATAGTCTTTATCTCTTTTGAAATTAGTATTTTGTAAAAAAACATTTTAAATATATTTTTTTAACAGTAATCAAAATAATTTTTGAAACTTGTAAAAATATAATTTGAAAAAATAATTTTTTAAATAATCATGTTTAAACTATCTTAGGAAGACTTTTTTTGATTTTTATGAAATGTTTCATTTTTTGATGAGTGGAGAAAAATACTGAATTTTAATTGAAAACATCATTTTAATTTAATTTATTAAAAAAGATATTATGATTTTGTTTTAATGTAAAATAATTTCAATTATACACTCATTATTCAAATTTATTTCATTTTGATATATTTCATATTTAATATCAATATAAAAACTTAGTAACATTTTGAACAATTTCTCTTTAAAAACCCTCTTTCTCACAGCCTATTTGGGTTAATTTTAATTTAAATTACTCAAATGATATGAATGGTATTTGAAAAAATGGATTTAATATCTATAATAATTATAATTTATGTTATCTAATTAGTTCAAGTGAATTTTTTACCAAAAGGAATAGTCAAAACGGTAAAAAATATTTACCACTCTTAAGGTAAAAATGGGTTTGACGAGGGTTAAACGGAAAAGATAAAGGATAAAAATAACCAAACACATTTATAAAATCGATTTTAAAGCCATATTTTTACCTTATACCATCTATGATAAAAAATGATTCATTTTTTGAGCCTTGTGACATGAAAAATGAGGGCAGAATTTTCCCTTTTCAAAAAATTACAAGTGTGCCACTCACCACACTTATAAAACTCCACCTTCTATACTCTCCTATAAACCCATTAAATCCATTTTTTAGTAAAAACCTTCCAAAATAACTTCCCAATAACTCTCCTATCATCCTATAAGACTTATTTTGGACAAAAATCCATCTTGGAAATAATTTTGGTGCAAAACTAAAGAAGTTACCCAAAAAAGAGGCATCGTTCATCAATGAGTGTTTTTGATTTATTTATTCCTCCACCCCCTTAAATTAAAATTATACCATGATTATATAAAAAAATCAGTATATTATAGATATTGAGAAGTTTTAATGATAATGTAATGGCCTAAAACTATCACCAATTTCATCAAATAGGTTATGAAATCGCCATTCGTGTGTATGGTGGACTATCGCCATGAGAACAGATGTCATTCTTTTTCCCATATCCACCTTTCAAGGATGGACATAATGAGAGATTTATTTTTTATATTTGATATTTATGATATTATTATTATTATAGGATCATAATATCACAAATTCCTTCATACTCTCTATTTTTTTGGAATACGATTACGTTGCTCATGTTTACAGTGGAATATCACCACAAGAAGTCATGTGATTCATTCAGACATTACATGGAAGGTAATAAGGATAGTTTTAATGAATATATGTGATAGATATGAAATTAAATTTATCCTATAATGAAAATATATCATTAATTTTTTTTATTTAAATCCAATAAGATAATGGATACAATGTTCATGAATTCGTATGGTTTACCATCTTCATGAACCATGTATTCCACTGTATATCACTAAATTATATAGATTACTATAAATAAATATAAAATAAATATATATGATACCTATATCATTTTTAACATTATAGATATTATAAAATCACTCTCAATGTAATACGATCATGAAAATAACAAATCAAAACATATAAGGAAAACAAAGTGGTTATTACCCGAAATATACCACTAACATGGAATTATTGATAAAAGTGTAATAAAGTACATAATAATAAATATATGGTAAAATATATATAAATTTTTTCTATAATAGATGTATAATAAAATTATATTTATTATACAGGATGCTTGAATGTGTATGATGGAAGTCAACACTTAAGGTCAAATATTTTTGTCACAAATTTATAGCTTTGATATGTAAATCATGTTATACACATATATTCTTTCACGAGGCGTATATACACCCCCATTTTCATGAAATATCATCAAATTATTTATCCTCATGATATTTTAAGTTACAATTTATGTTATTCCTTCATGGGTCTTATGATTCAATGTTATCAATGTGGTAATGATTTTTTTTATAATCTCATCATTTATCAAGGTTGTTTATGATTATATTTATAATAATAAAATATTATGATCAATATCTCATAAAACTAATGAATTTTATTTACCTTTGGTTCTTTATTAAATTTTCAATTGATAATAATTTTTTTAAACTCTTGAGTACATAAAATAATTTAGAAAATGTTTTTACGAAAATATAACTTTATTTCTATCTTTACTCAGAAATATATTTTCTTCCAAAACCATGTTTTATAAAAATATTTTCATAAATGTTTTATTAGCATACTATGAGGTTTAAAATAAAATTTTCTCAATGTTTTATTTTTTTATAAAAAAATATGAAAGGAATCTTCATATCATTTTCCATATCATACTCATTTGTCGTTAAATGTAAATGTGAAAGGAATACCTTTTTCATGTGTATGGAAGGAATTGAATTTCCCAGTGTCATAAATTTTTTTCTTTGAAGATTCATTTTTATATTTTCAAGGATATTTTCAAATAAAATGATTTTTAAATTTAATTATGTTTTAAAATAGTTTTTTCAAATAGAAATTTATGTTTTCCTTATAAAATGGATTAAATGATTAAAATCATTTTCAATATTAGAATACATCTATTGATGTTACATTTGCCTTACTGGTGATATTATATAAGGATACCATTCTTATTCATCCAAATTTTTTTTATGTTTATAACGTCATTATTTCTATGAATCACATTTCTATTCTATGGTTTATACCTTTATAAAAAAATTATATAACCTGATTATTTTTCCATGGGTTATACTATAATGATTATGAAACCTATTTCATTTCCATAGGTTATGATATGATGAAATGTTTCTGAAACCCATTTATTTTTATTGGTTATGATATTATAAATGCTTTATGATAATGTGGAAAACATATGTATGATTTTCATAATGTGATAAGTGGGACCTATATCTCCCTCCAATACAATGGGTAATGATAAATATTCTATGATATCAGAGGGTACCGGTGTAGTTATCCCAATACCAATAGGAGGTACTTTGGTAGTTATCCAAAACCCAAAAATAAGTATATGAGAGGTTATCAAAATCCTAAAGTAGGTACACAAGTGGTTATCCCAATCCTAACATGTTATGAATATATTTTTGGGTAACTTTGACATATTATTTTCAGTACATATGTTTATTCCAAAAATATATGTCTTATGCCAAATATATTCCCACATGGATCGTGTTATTTTATTTCCTTATGATTCATTTATTATAAACCTCTAATATCTATTCAATGACTCAATAGTATTCTCATAGATATGAAAGGTATGGTTTTAAAATGTGATTATCATGTTCTTATACCCTTATGCTCATGTTATTATTATGTCACTTTATTTTGTAAAATTACAGAGCATATGAGACCACACACTGTTATGTTTCTTTTCCCCGGTTTGTGAAGATATGTATTATGTATGATTTTTCTAAGAAGGGACTGAGATATGAATCTTTTTATAAGTCCCCACCTTAAACATTACATAATATTGATTTAATTCAATAATTTATATTGGGGATCTTTTTAGGTTTATATATTTAGAGAATTAGGCCACAACTATTACATAAAAAATATATTGAAATACAAATTGGACACTTCCAACAATATCTGTTTCTTCCATAACATAAAAACATTTAAAAATAAACATTGTTTATTTTCGTTTTTAATGATCATAAATTTTCATTGATTCCATCCTTGAATATATTCTTCCTCATGTCCTCCAAAAACATTTAAAAACATGGGATGAGCACAGAAATATCAATAAGGGACATAAAAATAAATAAACCATTATTATAGTTAAAACCTGATAACGCATTCAATGTTCTTTGAGCAGATGAAACAAAACATTTTCACATGAATAACACTAATACATTTTTCTCAATTAAAAACACTAAAAACAATATCAAGAAATTAAAACTCCATTATGTGACTTAGAGAATCATATAACTTAAACCATTTCAATCATCTTCCAATTGGAATAAACATATGGTTGACTTCTAAATTGGAGATCTATATTGGGTATCACCATTCGAATAAGCTATATTGGGCTCACCAGTGAGCTATAATGGTGATCAAACCTTAGTAAAAGCTGTGTCAGGCTCACCTGTGAGATATAATGGGGCTAAACCCTTTGTATAATCTATATCGGTCTCACCTGTTTCATATAATTCTCATGTACCATTTCATGAATAAAACATGTTTATCAAAAAACCCATTTTTTGAAAGCTTCTTCTATTCCCATATGAAAATCATTTCCCTATAAAAATACCATTTTAATTTAAGAACCCATTTTAAATAACAATATACCCAAATAAATGAATAAGAGATTTATTTTCATTTTAAAATACCTTAAGGATTATAGAGGATTCTAAATATCAAATAACAGTTACAACATTAGAGAAGTCAGTGTTGCCGTATATGTTAAAAAACATCCCTTTTGTCATTTTGTAATGAAAGTAAACTTCTTCGTATAAAAATATTCCTTTTGAAAACTTTGAATGAATTTAAATATTGATATAAAATTTCCTTTATATTCCTTTTATACCTATATGAATTGATATTTAATTTAATATCACGAAGAAAAATATTTGATAATTAAATCATTAAATGTTCAAGGTGTCCCATACCACTTTGAACTTTTAAATATTAATCTCCATGATTTAATAAATAAAATTATTATAAAATAAATATGGATCTGAAATTTCATAGTTTCTTTATATTCACCTTATAAAATAATAAAGGTCCATATTATCAAGAAATTCTTCAATGAAAGCAGATTCAGATGCAGTCCCTTACCTTGAGTCTGACTTGGATCGTTTGTTCTTTAATTTCCTAAAAAATAAACATAGGTTAATTTCTACTTGATTTAGAACCTTTATAAAGTTTATTATTCATTTTATATCCCTTATTTCCATGTTATAGCAATTAGTTAATTATTTGAGTTCATATCAAACATTTTTTCGATGTTCAGTATTTGAGTAAAAAATGAACTTGTTTTTATTAAAATTATCCATGTGGTCATAAGTCCATTATATCTTGAATATTATTCATGACTTAAATATAATTTATATCCAGTATATATTTATTTATAATAGTCCATTACATTTGGAGACAAGAAATGGAATGCACCGTTCATCTAGACGGTTGACCGTACGGACGCATGAACACTAATTTCATTTCATTGTCATATTAATGGAATGAAAAAATAAATGATAGATAGGTATATTATAATTATATTTTAATACCTATGTTATATGTGTTACATAATAGAATTAATATCATCCTTTATACGTTTCATGTATGGCATGAATGAGTGATATCACTTTGATGGGGCGGTAGCCCACACTTCCTCAAATGAAATTATTGTATTTACACATTATGGAAAGCATAAATGTATGTTGTAAATAAAAATTAAATAATAATATATAAAATAAATATAATATATATAATATATAACTATATTGGCATCATAATTTCCACCATGAAATGTGGTAGGAGAAAATTGAACAATCATCGTTTCGTGAGGCAGTAGTTCACCATACATAGAAATAGTATGTTCTATATGTGTAAAAATAGGTAAAACCTTTATCATAAAAAATACTAGTGTATTTAGGATACTGGTGTTGGTATAAAATAATTGAATAAAAAGTGTGTAGGGGTTGGAGAAGGAAATTAAATGAAAGGAGCTTGAGATAAGACGTTACCTCTAAATCTGGTAACTCCTTTTGATTTGAGAGAAAAGGATTCCTTAAATTTACTTATTCCCAAGGTAAGGCTTACAAGTGGAAGGGAGAGATTTTGGGAGATTATTTTATCTGATTTTGTATGTGATAAGGGGTTTGATAGGTGTGAGTAAGTGGGTATAGATGGTGGCCTTTTATAAGAGGGAGGAGGGGAACTTTAGGAAAGCCTTGAAATATTATTTTATTATAAATTTAGTTTCCAATTATAATAGTTAAAAAGTGATAAATTTTTAGGATAATACAAGGATTAGTATAAAACCTCTTAAAAAATTGGTTTTAGACAAGTTTAGTTCACAAAATTAACCTTATCTTTTGTCTTTAACCTTAAGTTAAAAACAATAACTCTTACCAAGTCTTCTTGTATTTTCATTATATATGGTTACTATAGTTACTATAAAATGCCAATAGAACCAAAATTTTATCATTAATGACATTTGTAACATTATATAAGTAGGTTTTCGGAATATTAGATCTTTAAAACTATTATATCATTTAATTAAATAGTAATTGTTAAAAAACTCATTTATGTCAATTTTGACACTATTTAGTAGTTGATTTTTGTTAAAGTCATAAAAACTTTATTCCTTAATAAACGGAATTAAATCATATTTAACATGTATATTTCATCCAAAAAATTCTTTTTTTGGAATCAAAACGTTCAAATTACATTTATTTTAATACTTATAATATCATTTATTTGAATATTTCATTAATAAGGTAATCGTTGCATCATCATTGTGTCATCAATATATTTATTTATTTAATTTCTAAAAATTATAAATAAAATACCATGATATAGGAAATATTTTTATATTTATAATGAATATTTATATTCAAAGAGATAATTTATATAAACCAAATTAAAATTGTTTTATTTTGGAGATACATGTTTATGTTATGTTTCCCGTTTCTTTAAATTAAATATTATAAAAGGTCATTATCATAATCATGTGGCTCCATGGGGTCCTAAATTAGACCAAAGGACGATAATGGTTGGAAATATCTCATCCAATATGATTAGGACATGTGTTAGAGAAGTTTTATATTTTTATATTTTTATTTATTTACCCTTATTTACCTGATTTACCCTTTAACCATGGTAAATAAAAATAATTACTGAAGCTACTATTAATAATGCCCAAAAATAAAAGGTACCTATTTAAATAATTTTCACCTTCTTATTACAAATATGGAATCTTCTTTTTAAAATTCGAAACACATAATTGACAGATTAACTTCCGTTGTCAAAACCAGAATGTGAGTTTATAAGAAGTAAAAATTATCAAAAGATTGACATGTGTTTATGTCCAATTAAAAAGGGAAATTACTTCCAATGACCATAATTGTATTAAATGATAAAAATTTAATCTAATTACACTTTAAAACAAATTAAAAGGATCATCTATCTATATAAATAAATTAGATCAAAAAACAGTTTTGAATTAAAATACAGTATTATTCACTCTTAATAATAATATGGATTTTATCAGAAAAATAACAAAATTTTAACCAAAGTAAATTTAGATGTACCACTTCTAAAGAATATGTTTATTTTATAAAATATAACTTATAAATGTTATAAAAATTATTTTTAAAAAGGTTTCTCTATCAAAAGATGGTAAATTGACTTTTTAAAAATATTAGACTATTTTATGCTTAAAATTGGATTCTCTCCAATTTTAAGCCTCTAAAATTCATTGAATAAATGTAAAAATGTTTAACAAATTTGTAAAAACATAATATAGTTAATTTTTTTCATTACCGCCAATACAACGACTAGGCGTTAACTTCCATTTAAAATAATATTATTATTGTTGTATTATTTTTCGGTATAACTTAGTGTTGTGTGAAAATAAAGATTTCAAAGAAACCCATTGTTGCGTGTCAGGTATGGTATTATACATAGTGTCCCCTTTAAACTAAAATTAATATTAAATGAAAAAATATTAATAGATATGAAAATATATTATTCTATAAATACCTAGGATGTTACATCATTCCCCCTTTTGGAAATTGCGTCCTCGCAATTTTAAAACTGGGCTCATAAACTTCATTGAAAATCCAACATCAGAAAAAGAGTCAATAAAAATATCAGTTTAAAAGAAAGTAAGAGAAGTAAAAAGGTAACATGAGCTAACACATACTAGGATTCCAGGTAGGAAAACATGGATATGGATGAAAAACTATCCATCTTGTTCTGATGGAGAGTGATAGAAGACGTAATTAGGAGAACGTTAATAACAAGAAAAACATAAACTTGTGATGGGTTAAATTTTTTTTGATTTCCCCGTAGGAAGAGTAAATGGAATTTTTGTTTTGTTTTAATATCCCTTTCTTAATGTTGAGGAATTTATTTATGATCTTGAATAAGAACATAAGGAAACATACTTACTTGTCAACTAGAGTTTATCCTTTAATAAATATCTACCACAAACTCTTCTTTTCTCCAAATGATTAGTATTTAAGATGACTTGGTCACACGTGAAGCATTATAAGCAACTTCTAGAGAATCACATATTCTATAATAGATGAACTATATATTACCCCTGTCTTTATACATTAACCAAAACGAAAATAGTTAGTAAAGGATCATATAATCTCCCAAAAAGAATAATCGTTTATATGGAGAAGGAATACTTTTAATCTCCAAAGTTCAATAGTAATACCCAAGTTCTACATAGACCATTCAACAAACATATGTCCTTAAAATTACTTAAAATAATCCAAACTAATATGGAAACCCAAAATTTAGAAGTATTTGATCATATAGTCTTCCACAATAAATCTTAACATTTATCTCCAAATAACATAATCTACTCTTAAAGAATCATACTTAAAATTAATTAAACTAATCACATAATCTTAATGATATGTTAATCATTTCCATAAATAACCCAAATTACCATATGTCCATAATAAAAACATACATTATTCCAAAATGAAATTCAACCAATAATCCTCAAATGAAATCCCATAGTATTATATTTTCCTTAGGAATATAGTGTTCCAAAAAGAGAGAACATCTTCCAAAATAATTGTTATCACTTAATCAAAAAATCATTTTCCTATAATAAGGATATTCATTTGATAAAACATAAGTTCCCAAAATCAAAATATTCTTAATACATAAAATAATTTAACTAAAATGAATAAGTCATACTAACCTGGGACTTCACATAGGCCAGTGGTAGGCGATAAATCCCAGTTGCACATCGGTTGTGGGTTCGATTCCCGCAGCTTTGTCTAATGCAATGGGTTGTCACATGGTTTGTGTGTTGTCGTCTTTTTAAAAAACAATATAATTTTATAACACTCCAAAAAACTGAGATAAAACCCAAAAAATAACAATAACATGTTTTAGCATCAAAGGTTATTCTATACCTTTCATTTTTCGCCTCCAAAAGTACAAACCCATAACTACCTCAAAAATAAATGTCAACAAAAATACCATTAATTACCTTGAAATTTCTTAACATAAGCCTCAAAAGTGGTTTCTAATACACTGAACTTACGATTAACCATAATATTATAAACCTATGATGATATCCCTAACCAATTAGAAAATATAGTAATTTCCAAAGTTGTCTAAACCATCCTCTGATACCAACTATAAGTCCCCAGCCTTAAACGTTACATAATCGTGATTTAAGTCAAGAATTAAAATTTAGGATCTATTTAGGTTTATAGATTTTGAGAATTAGGCCATAAATATTACATAACAAAAACATATAAATACAAAGTGGACACTACCAAAAGTATCTATTTCTTCCATAACATAAAAACTTTAAAAAAGAAACATGTTTTATTTTCATGTTTAATCATCATAACTTTTCCTTGATTCCATCCTCGACTGTATTCTATCTTAAATAATGTGAAAACATTTAAAAAATTGGCATGAGAACAAAAATATTATTAAGGGACATAAAAATAATGAAAAACCATTAGTGTAGTTAAAACCTGATAACCCATTCAATGTTCTTTGAGCAGATGAAACAAAAAACGTTCACATGAATAACACTCATAATTTTTACTCAATGAAAAACAATAAAATCAATAGAATCACTATGGAAAAAAGGCATTTAGAGGCAGTTTTTTTTCGTTTCACGGTGGTTTAAACCACCCCTAAATCGATTGGCGGCGGTTTTGAAAAACCGCCGCTAAATCTTGTGTCGGGAAACTATTCGCGGCGGTTTTCAAAACCGTTACAGAACGTTTCGTGGCGGTTTTTTATCTAATTCAGGGTTCAGAGGCTCTAATATAATACCTGCAGTTCTTGTGCTCATACAAACAACTGTAACATCACTCAGAAGTTATAGTTCAGAATGATAAGTAACAGTTTTGTTTTACAGTTTTCAAAATTTTCATTTTTTAAAGATTTATATATATGTGTTTTTTAAAATGATTTTTTTGAGTAATGGCTCGTGACCTCCCCAGAAAAGGTGCCAAAAACTTGACCTAGAATGTTGTTGCAGCCGGTCAAAGTTTAAAATTTATAATCCTACTAACTACAGTTTATGTGTCACGTAGGGTCGAACCCACAGGGAAGGAAAATTTGACCACTATTCCCCTAAAAACGTTCAAAAGATCCCACTGTTTTTAGCAGTGGAATAAATTTTTTTTAAGAATTTTTTATGTTATTATACACTAATGAAACACTACAATCTTTTAGTGTTTTTGTTCTAAACTATAATGAAACAAGGAGAATGCTAAAAACAGTAAGAAACAGAGATATAAAATGCTGATAAGTGAACAATCAAGTAAAATACCCAGGGAAAAATCACCATTCTATTGGTTTTAAAAGTATTCAAATTCACTTAAAAGTTACTAAATTGCACCACCCAAATAAGAATGACTTATCTAACTCACCAAGAGTTACGTCACACAGGCTGATTGATTTCAGAGTTTTCCACTGTAAAACAAATCAACTGTGAAATGTTCGAAAAGATAATGACAACAGGATGAACTCGCCGTAAGTCCTGAAGTAATTGTGAATTTATTATTATTTTTAAACATGTTTTTATGATCAATCTTTCCAATTTGATTGTGTAGTTTTTAAAATTATGTTCTAGTTTTGAAAAGTAATTGAATGGAGTCAGCATCAATCTCGCCGATTGATACTGAACACATTAATATATTAAAGTAAAAAGGAATAAAGGTAACCGGTAGAAGTAGTAATTCCCCGAGCTCGAAGATTTATCCAATTAATTTGTTCATTATAATTATAGAAAATTAAGGCATACTAGAACAGAGTACAAGAATTCCAACATGAAGTAAGAAGAACTCCCCTAATAATACTCTGCAGTCGGGCTCCAAGGTCTCCAGCTCATCTCCAGAGTTGCTATGCTATATACCAGAAGTCTTTGCTCTCAATAATGGCATGCGTTGCTTGTGAATGAACATCCCCTAACATTCCTGGAAACTCTGTTTTTATATATTCTATCATCTACTACTTTTCACCGCACATCTTTCACTGACATCAAAATTCCCTTACTTGTGCACCGCACACGTGTGTTTTTTCGTGACAAGCATGCCACGCTATATTTTCTCACATAACTAACTTCTGTATAGTTTGTTGTTTGAATCTGGACATATGCACATCATTTGAATGAACCTGCATAGATAGAATAAAATCACAAAGAATGAAAGAAAGTTGATTATTATATTAATGTTATAATACTTGTTAAAAGTTAACTTAAGATAACATAATAAAAATTTCAAGTTGATTATTATTTACTATATTTAATATTAATATTATGATTATTTAATTATTAATAAAAAATTAACAAAATAATTATGATTTTTTTAATTTCTTTTCATTAATTAATTTATTTTATTAATATAAGTATTATTAATAATTAATTAACCAAACTTAATTTTATTCTTATATTGGACTACTATTAATTACATTATTTAATAAAAAGTTAAATAAAATTACAACTTAGTTTAATTAGATAATTTAATTAGCGTAATATTTTATTTAATTAATTATTAACCATTTATTAGTTATGAACATTTTAAATATTATATTATATTATTTGTCTATTTGTTTTTTATCAATTAAGCTTATCTCCTCCCAAAATCGAGGCGCTATAGGGGGCATCTTCTACAGACCCTTCCCCATGCCAGTGAATAAGGTGACTTTAGCTCCCCCACGACAGTCTCGAGCTCTATTAGATCAGAAGCAATAGACTCCTCTGGTCAGCCTTACAGAGGTGGCTGACTCTTCCTTAAATCCTGTGAGAAATCTCGGGCTGCGAAAGGAATTGCTTCAATTTCCGGTGACGCGCAACTCCTCTCCCCACAACGGTTCTTCCCACAGGAGTGATAGGTTAGCTCAAAGGCATACGACAACGTAGATCTTCCTCCCAGCTTGGCACCGGCTTCAGAAAATTCATTGATGCAAGTTCTGTTCAAAGCGGCAATGATGTCTTGTGATACCTAGGATTCTGACGTAAGAACAAGATAAAAAAATAGGGGGAATGTGGTATTTTCAGATTTCTGGTTTGTGGATTTGATTCGTATAATTTGTATTCTCTTTGAGTCCAAATCTAACCTGGGTCTCATTTTGGGTGTGGATTTTATGATGCAAGAAAGATGGAAAGAAACACTTCAGTTGGGTGTGGGGGTTTCAGAAAGTAAGATGCAATGAAAGTGGATGTAATTGAGAGGCAAAATAGTGGCAGTGGTTAACCGATGTGAGAAGGTGTCATCGTGGAAGAATGAAACCATTGTTGCAAGTTACGGTGTCAAGATGTGATACGGTGGCTGAAACCGGTGTGAAGGAGAATGAAGAAATGGTGGCTAGGGATTACGGTGAGAGGAAACACGGTGAGACCGTATGGAGAATCACGGTGGCAGGAGACACCATAAGGAGAATATGGTGCGACAGTAATATAAGTTTTGGTGCCACCATAAAATGGACACAATGTGAGATGGGATAGTGGCAAAGACATGGTGAGACCGTGAAATAGATGGGGAAATGATGTGTGGAGGCACCGTGACAGGAAACAGTTGATGTGGCACCGTAACACTGCAAAACAAATAGTCAAACTAAATAAATTGAAACATAAATAAAAGTGAATAAAATAATTAATTAAAAACAAATTAAAAATTAAGCAAACTTATAAAACCAAATAAACCCGAGTTAAAATATTATTAACTTCACTTAATAAAACTTAAAATACTACAAAACTAAAACTAAAATTAAAAACCAACTAACTTATTAAATATTAATGAAAAATTAAACATTTATATAACAATGTAAAATTATTTAAATTAGTTACTTTAACAAATTAAAATAATTTAAAGTAGACAGATAATTATTATATTATTAAATCATTATGTTAATTAATGAAAAAGAATTTAAAGAGACTTAATAAAACTAAAATATGTTTATAATATTATATTATAATTAATGAATTGTTAAAATATGACTAATACATTATGTTAATGAAAATTAATTAATATTTAATACTTGCAATGTTAGATTAAGACTTCATTATCTAAGTGAAAATGTTGAATTAATTAATTAGCTTATTTCTGTTAAATTAGTAATTATGAATAACAAAAAGAAAAATCTAAATAAAAGGTTATTAGTATATAAAATTATAGTAAGAAATAAATTAATTATTTTAAATCTTATAATACACGATTTATTATAGAAACTAATTAATTATTAAAAATAATAATAAAAAAACAAAAGATCCATTATTTATTAAAAAGTGTTAAAATAACTAATTAAATTGATAAAAATTAATTAAAATGATGTGGAAAAACATGTGTTTTTAAGGCCACATCAAACACATACCCCTTAACAAGTATTGATGAACTCTTTGATAAGTTGTGTGGCATGATATGGTTCTCAAATATCGATCTTAGGTACAACTACTACCAGTTTAGGGTTTGTGAGGATGATATTATGATTATATCATTCCGATGTCACCATGGGCACTATGAGTTCCTTATGATTCCATTTCATGTGAATAATTCCCTCATTGAGTTTATGGATTCGATGAATCAAGTCATTTATCCATTCTTGGACCAATTTTTGGTTATATTCATTGATTACATATTCATCTACTCTATTCCAATAGTCGAGCATGCATAGTACTTAAGGATATCAGTATACTTTCTTTGGGAACACTAGCAATATGGCAAGATCTCAAAGTACCGGTTTTCAATCCATGAGGTCCACCTTATGGGAATGTCATTTATGACATAGATTAGATATAGACTTAGTGAATATTGATGTAGTTATTTCTTGGGAACCACCTAAGAGCGTGTTATAGGTGAGAAGTTTTATTATCTTGTAGGTGTAGTAACAGAGGTTTTTAGAATAATTCTCTATGATATTATCCCACTTAACCACCCATAAATGGAAAGGGAAACTATTTACTTGGACTAAGTAGTGAAAGAGAGCCCTAGAGGAGATGATACAAAGGTTGACTAGTGATACTATGTTGATGCTACCTAAGGGGGGAGATGAGTACATAGTGTATTGAGATTCCTCTTGAAATGGGATTGACTAGGTGTTGATGTAGAGGTAGGAATTGATCTCATATGGGTTGAGCCACATTAGACCCCACAAAAAGAACAACACGACTCATGACCTAGAGTTGGTAGTGGTGGTATTCACTATAAGGATGTGGAGGTAGTATCTTCTTAGAGAGTGATTTGTTTTACTAGGACCACTAGAGTCTTTGGTATGTCTTCACACAGAGAGATCTGAACCCGATACAAAGGTGCTGGATAGAGTTTCTATACGGCTACAACATTGAAATCGTCTATACTCTTAGGAAGGGTAATGTAGTGGCAGATTCCTTTAGAATGAATTTCCATTCTCCTCTGGCGGAGGAGGCATCAATGAAGTTGTCTTCATTACAGACGACCCTTGTAGAGGGGGATAGTGAAACCTTTCTTCAATCGATGGTGTTCAATCCTCATGTTCTTTAATGTTTGAGGGAGGATCTATTGGGATACATCTACTGTGAGGTCCTACATAACTAGATATCCTCAGGGGATTCACTATATGGGTTCTAGGATGGAGCAAATCAATTCATCCATTTCTATGAAAATATGATGGTTCTGGTCATGTTATGAGAGGATCTGATGCGGGATTTTCACACTTATTTATTGTTTTTACATCCCAGTGTAGGGAAGTTGTATATAGACCTTCAAAAAAAATTGGTGGTATGATATAATGTAGAAAATAGAAACGTTTATCTCTTAGTGTCTCACATGTGGGAAGGTGAATGATAATCATAGGGACTCGGTGGGTTTGTTGCATCCTTTTAAGACCATAGAGTGGAAATTGGATGAAATTTCCATAAGATTTGTTATAGGGATTTCACAAATAGTGAGATTCCATGATTCCATTTGGTAGATATTTGACCAAATTACAAAGTTGGTGAAATTCCTTGCAACTGGGGAACACATTCCGGTAGAGATTTTGGGGGTAGTTGTATGTGAATGAGATTATACACACTCATATGTTACCCTCAACTATTATCTCTAAACGTGATGTGAATTTCATTTCACAATTTTGGAATGGACTACAAGAGGCATTTGTGACCCATATGAGGATGATTATAACTTTCCACCCCAATAAGGATGAGAAAACCAAGAGAACTATCCATATGTTGGAGGATATGATAAAGTCTTTCATGATTGACTTCGGTCAGAGTTGGGAGGATAACATACCTTTGGTAGAGTTTTCTTATAATAATATATGTTACAAAAATACAAGAAATTAACCTTTTATGACTATTTATGGGAGACCCAGCATGTCACCCCTATGCAAGACTAAAATTGGCGAGGAATATCTTAGTGAGAAAGAGATGATGTGTGCGATGATAGAGAAGGTTTAGGTGACCCATGAGAGGATAAGGACAACTCAGAGCATGTTGAAATCTTGTAAATATCAATGCCGTAGACCCTTAGAGATTGACCAGGGAGACCATGTTTTCCTAACTGACTTACCATGAAGAGGATTTCATATATTCTTCTAAGGAGGTGTGATATCCTTGAGGTTAATCAAGATGTTTGATATGTTTTAAATGGTTGAAATGGTTTCTTACCACTTAACCTTACCCATTTATTTTGAGAAGTGTCATTATATATTCCATGTGTCCTAGATGAAGAGATACATGCATGATCTTATGTACATTATTGAATATAGTGAGCCATAAATTATGGGTGGATACAACCTCATTAAATAGCTAGTGCAGACAAATAATTTTCTAAATAAGATACTTTTAGGATAGACCATTCCTTTGGTTTGAGTGTTGTGGTGGTATGGGAGCATTTTAGAGAGCACATGGGGGTGAGAGAGCCAGATGTGGGCTCAGTATCCCTAACTCTTTTCATAGTTTGTTATTTTTTAGTTGAAAATATTTTAAGGATGGAAAAATGAAGAGACTTTGTTTTTTTGTTATAAGACTTTGGTATATATTGAGAAATATTTTTTAAGGTACGAACAGATACCGTGTGTGATTCCAGGGCAGAATGAGTAAAAAATTAATTTTATAGAAATACTAAATATATTTTATATCACATACACATAGTTTTTCAACTAAAATGAAATATCTTTCAATGAGTGTATCATAATGGAAATCTAATACAATGGTTGAATCTTGAGAAGAATGTTTACCCAAGGTGAAACCTAAAGTTGGTTGACATTGAATGTTCAGATTAGGCAACCCTTGGAGGGTGTGTTTGAAATAAAATAATCGATTAATTTATTTATTTTAGTTTAAATGACTTAAATATAATCCACTAAAAATATTTTGTTATAAAATTTCAGTGTGTCAGTCACATAACCCCAAGATGTTTTTGGGATGATCTCAGAAATCCATCATTTTCGGATTGAGATCAGATGACGACTGATGAATGGATCGAGGTGAATCAATAGGAAGTAGACATAACATATTATCCTCATAATAGAAAAACATGTTCCTTAAAAAACAATGATCCAATCATGAGGTAGGGCTTATCAATTGTAGTTTCCACTGTTTAATTAAATATTAAGGAAGTTATTATATGATATTCATTGATATAAGATTAATTTAATCCTTTGGGCAAGCCCTTATAATGAATAAAATTGTTTAAATCCAATTATTATCATCATCCTATGATTCTCACCCTAGATATCCAAAATCTATGCTCATTATCTAAGAATTCTTGGCTAACAATTGATTCAACCTTGTTATTGTTCCTTTCCTCTAACTACGATGGCTAGGGTTTCCTAGTGGAGGTAATAATCACATTCCATGTTTGTCCCCCACACACCATGTGACCCTGTGTTGATGGTATAGAGTGCACTCCAGGAGTTCATTTGAATTGATATGGCTAGACACATTGAAAAATCCTAAATGACACTGCATGGCTAGGAACACATGAGAAAGATCCAAGTGGATGAGACATTTCATCTATTTCACATAAAAGAAGTGTATATGTCCCCTGATTTGTGTACATAAGAGACATGGGTTGATGATGAGTCAAGGTATCTTGTCGTATGGTCCCCCATACACACTATATACTTCATTGTTGGACTTTTTGGTCTTGTAACACCTTCGTTTTGACTTAGATTTCGGCTTGTGAGTATCCTATCCAATTTTTTTACATATAACATTTTGGAATCCTTCGTAATGGATTTTGAGATATGCCATGAAATGTTCCAAAAATGACGATTCATTTGGAAACCAGTGATGATGGAATGGACCGAGAATTATCAGTAGAGAGAGGTCAGGTTTGGAAACCCCATCACCATTCCACTGTTTGGGTGCCCAATAACCCTAATACATGGTTGATTGGTACCCTCCTATTGTATCATAGAATGGGTCCTCTACCTGGTGGGTAGTAACCTCTTGCCGTATCAAGTCATGGGTCCTCTACCAATTGAGTGGTATTCTCCTATTTTATCAGTGAACAGGTCCTAGAACTATTTAGTGGTGACCTTATATTGTATCAAGGCATGGTTCCTCTACCTACTAAGTGGTACCTTCATATCATATCAAGTAATTTCTCCTGCACCAACTTACTGATACACTTCAGTTATATCATTGAATGGGTCCTCTACTTACTGAGTGGTTCCCTTTTATTGTATCAGGGAATGAGCCTCCTACCTATTGAGTTGTATCCCCATAAATAACTATGGTTTGGGTCCTGTATCAATACATTATGTGGAATCCCCCCTAAAAAAATGGTGTGGATACTCTTCTTTATGATTATCCCCCCATGACTATGCGACATAGTGGATATGTGTGGATTATCTACATGGTAACTTCTTCAGCCATGTGTGATGTTGGGAATAAATATAGGTCCTTTAAAAATAAATGATGGGTATGATATATAGATCCAATTTCTCTCTCTACTAGTATTATTATATGTGAAAATATGTATATATATATATATATACTTTTTTGTTGGTTTTTTTCATCTTACTTTTGGATGAGCTGATTACTTATAACTTGTCTCTTATTACCCCCCTTCAGTTTTTGAGGCATCCTACTAGGTATGTATATAATAAGCCCAACATGGAATTTTCCCACATGAGTCTTGTATAATGTGGATGGTGGAAATGTCATCAATGATTTCATAGTTTCATAGGGATACTTGGTTTCATTGATCATGTATGACGGTCAGGCTTGGGGATCCAGATCCAGGCACTGTATGTATTTATTTTCCAGTTTTCTTAGGTGGGGATTTATATTATGGGTGTTTGTGTATCTTTACATTTTAATTGTTTACTCTATCACATGATTTTTTATTCATTATAGTCTTTTACATGCATGGTTTTGCTGTAGATATTATAATTTTTATTAATATTCATCTTCACTTCCACATTGGTATAGTTGGGTGCATGTATACATGTACATTAGAAAAATGCTTCCATTTTTGTTATTACCTATTGGAACATTTATATATACCATATCCTATGGAGGAATTATTGAGGTAGGTGAGGCCTAGCCTTCTATTGGCTAAGTGGGCCCTAGTGGTATGGATCGTGACATTAAACCTCTCTCACGTCCATGATGTGTTCAATGTATCTCTCCCGAGGAAGTATATACCTGACAATTAACATGTAAGGAACTATAAGGTTATACACATAGATTAGGATCTCTATTATGTGTAACAACCAGTGGAGATTCTGGATCACAGATCCAATGTGCTACAAAATATGATGAGTCACCTAATCGATGTTTTGCTGTGAAACCACCAATTAGAGGAATCTACATCGTGACAAGAATATATGATGAGGAAAAATCATCCTCAGTTGTTCATAATAGAGTGATATAATCTATGGAAAGAAACTAATTTTAATGGGGGAATAATTTAACCCCCTAAAACATTATGAAATATTTTATAAAAAATAAATTTAATTTCATAGATAACATGTGTTACACACAACACTAATTCTTAATAAATAACAATATTCTATTAATATAATTATTTAAGCATGACCATAATAACATATCTAATAAAAATTATAGAATAAATAGTAATAAAAAAAATTTAAAAATTAGTTTATAAGTTTTTAGATAAAAAATATTGATAAATATGCACTTAATTTTTAGTACAATCTTTATATGATTCAAAAAATCAATTTTCCTCAAAAAATGATATTTATTATTGTTTGTGAAAAAAAACTATTTTTTCATATTTATAAAACATATTTAAAAAAATGAACTAAATTTTTGAAATCAGTATGTCAAAATTATCTTAGAGTGAACATATGATAATTTTATGAAAATATTAATTTTTCAGCGAATAGTGAAAAAATAATATTTTTTATTAAAAGCTGCATTTTCCAATAAAGCATTTAAAAGATCCATTTTTTTGAGATGGTTTAAAAAGTAAAAATAAATCATTTATATTATTATTAATCAATTTTTTTATTGGAATTAGTGCTATGTTCGATTTTTTTATAAAAAAGTTTCATACTTATTAAAAAAAATCAATGAAAAACCACCTTTTTATTGCCACTACATGATTAATTTTAAATTATATTCTAAAAATTATGTGAATTGATATTTTTAAAATTGAGACTATATTTTTAATAACAATAATAATAATTATTTAATAATTACTACTTAATTTTTGTTCACGGTGAATTGTAAAAATTGTAAAAATTAATTACCATGGTAAAGGTCAAAACAGGTTTATCGAGGGTTAAAATAAAACGATGAGGGTAAATGATTCCTAAAAGCATATATAATTACCATTTTATGGCCATATTTCAACCTTATATTATATATGGTTCAATAATTATCAATTCTAAATACTTTTTTCCCAGAATGTGACATTGAATTATTGTAAATCTTTGTAAAATTATAAGTGTTCCACTCACCTCAATTATAAAACATCACTACCTCTCCTGTCGTATTCACATGTCCAAAGATGTTTTTCATTAAATTACTAAATAAATTAATTCCATACATCTATAACCACGTCTTAGAGGTATTAGTTTTTAGTAAACCCATCAAAGGAGTCTTTTTTTGGTTCAAACCTAAAGAGGATTCCCAGAGAAAAGTTATTGTTCATTACCGAGAGTTTGTTATTTTATTTCATCTTCCACCTACAGAAAATATAATTAAAATATTCTGAAACAATTACACAATTAAATTAAATATAATTTTTTCTCATTTTGTTTATATCATGAACTATATCTATCTCTTCTTCCATTAAATGGGAAATGAAACTATTGACCATCTGTATTGTAGACTACCGTCTGAAACCGCCGTAATTCATTTTCCATCACCTCTTATTATAATTAAAAATAGTGATGGATTTAATTTACATATACTATTTTTATTAAATAAATATAATTATTTAATTTTAATATCACATATTCTTTCTTACCTTCCAATATATTGAAAAATGATAACGTCACTCCGGTGTACATGGGGACTACCACCTCCACAAAGCAATCTGATACATTATTCATAATTATATTAACATGGATAGAAATAACAATATATTTAAATAATATATATGTTATATATGATATAAACATTATTTTTAAAATTATAATGAATATTTAACTTCCTTTTGTTCCATCAATTAATTAAATGATAATAGTCTTCATGTGTGTGTATGACTTACTGTCTCTATGAATGGTGCAATTCATTTTTCAATATATAACTTGTATGCATGACTTTGAATACGTATATCTTAAATATATATGATATTTATATTATTAATAAAATTCTTGAGATAATGGAACCATAAAAATTTACAAGGACCAAAACTATCAAACCAAAACATATATGAAAAAAATGAAGCAATTATCCCACAAAACAATGATATTAAAAAGAATTGTTAATAAACATGCGTTGAATGGTTGAAAGTAATTCATATATGTAAAAATATGTATGATTATAGTTATATAATTTATTTATAAAAATATTATATTTTTGATAATTTAGTTTTAAACATGTCTGGTGGAATTTGAGACTTGAGGTATGAGATTTTTTCGCCTCACATTTATTTACTTGGGACACATGCCATGTGCACCACTTCTTTTATTTGTGCCATGTTTATTGTAACACCCTGAGTTTCTATTAATTTTTTTCTGAATAAATTAAATTTCTTTGATAGAATACATTACATGAAACACCAAATTAATCTTATGTAATATGAAACACTGGGTTAGTTTGCATTACAAATGACACTGAAATTTAACGAAACCATGATATATTATTATTATAATTAGTTTAACACGGACAATATAACCTAGCCATTGAACATAGAGATATGAATAGTAATAAATAATTTTTTAATATTAATTATAATTTTTTTTATAAATAAAACATATTTATAATAAAATACATAATTTTTAATTGTCTTTATCTCTTTTGAAATTAGTATTTTGTAAAAAAACATTTTAAATATATTTTTTTAACAATAATAAAAATAATTTTTGAAACTTCTAAAAATATAATTCGAAAAAATAATTTTTTAAATAATCATGTTTAAATTAGCTTAGGATGACTTTTTTGGATTTTTATGGAATGTTTCATTTTTTGATGATTGGAGAAAAATACTGAATTTTAATTGAAAACATCATTTTAATTTAATTTATTAAAAAAGATATTATGAATTTGTTTTAATGTAAAATAAGCTCAATTGTACACTCATTATTCAAATTTATTTCATTTTGATAAATTTCATATTTAATATCAATATAAAAACTTCATAATCTTTTGAACAATTTCACTTTAAGAACCCGCTTTCTCACATCCTATTTGGGTTAATTTTAATTTAAATTAATCAAATGATATGAATTTTATTTTAATAAATGGATTTAATATCTATAATAATTATAATTTATGTTATCTAATTAGTTTAAGTGAAGTTTTTACCAAAATGAATAGTCAAAACGGTAAAAAATATTTACCACTGTTAAGGTAAAAATGGGTTTGACGAGGGTTAAACGGAAAAGATAAAGGATAAAAATAACCAAACACATTTATAAAATCGATTTTAAAGCCATATTTTTACCTTATACCATCTATGATAAAAAATGCTTCATTTTTGGAGCCTTGTGACATGAAAAATGAGGGCAGAATTTTCCCTTTTCAAAAAATTACAAGTGTGCCACTCACCACACTTATAAAAGTCCACCTTCTATACTCTCCTATAAACCCATTAAAACCATTTTTTAGTAAAAACCTTCCAAAATAACTTCCCAATAACTCTCCTATCATCCTATAAGACTTATTTTGGACAAAAATCCATCCTGGGAAGAATTTTGGTGCAAAACTAAAGAAGTTTCCCAAAAAAGAGGCACCGTTCATCAATGAGTGTTTTTGATTTATTTATTCCTCCACCCCCTTAAATTAAAATTATACCATTATTATATAATAAAATCAGTATACTACAGATATTGAGAAGTTTTAATGTTAATGTAATGGCCTAAAACTATCACCACTTTCATCAAATAGGTTATGAAATCACCATTCGTGTGTGTGGTGGACTATCGCCATGAGAACAGATGTCATTCTTTTTCCCATATCCACCTTTCAAGGATGGACATAATGAGAGATTTGTTTTTTATATTTGATATTTATGATATTATTATTATTATAGGATCATAATATCACAAATTCCTTCATACTCTCTATTTTTTTTGGAATACGATTACGTTGCTCATGTGTACAGTGGAATATCGGCACAAGAAGTGATGTGATTCATTCAGACATTACATGGAATGTAATAAGGATAGTTTTAATGAATATATGTGATATATATGAAATTAAATTTATCCTATAATGACAATATATCATTAATTTTTTTATTTAAATCCAATAATATAATGGATACAATGTTCATGAATTCGTATGGTCTACCATCTTCATGAACCATGTATTCCACTGTATATCACTAAATTATATAGATTAATATAAATAAATATAAAATAAATATATATGATACCAATATCATTTTTAAGATTATATATATTATAAAATCACTCTCAATGTAATAGGATCATGAAAATAACAAACCAAAACATATAAGGAAAACAAAGTGGTTATTACCCGAAATATACCATTAACATGGAATTATTGATAAAAGTGTAATAAATTACATAATAATAAATATATGGTATAATATATAAATTTTTTTTCTATAATAGATATATAATAAAATTATATTTATTATATAGGATGCTTGAATGTGTATGATGGAAGTCAACACTTAAGGTTAAATATTTTTGTCACAAATTTATAGCTTTGATATGTAAATCATGTTATACACATATATTCTTTCATGAGGCGTATATACACCCCCATTTTCATGAAATATCATCAAACTATTTATCCTCGTGATATTTTAAGTTACAATTTATGTTATTCCTTCATGGGTCTTATGATTCAATGTTACCAATGTGGTAATGATTTTATGTTATAATCTCATCATTTATCAAGGTTGTTTATGATTATATTTATAATGATAAAATATTATGATCAATATCTCATAAAACTAATGAATTTTATTTACCTTTGGTTCTTCATTAAATTTTCAATTGATAATATTTTTTTTAAACTCTTTAGTACATAAAATAATTTAGAAAATTTATTTTACAAAAATATATATTTATTTCTATCTTTACTCAGAAATCTATTTTCTTCCAAAACCATGTTTTATAAAAATATTTTCATAAATGTATTATTAGGATACTATGAGGTTTAAAATTAAATTTTATCAATGTTTTATTTTTTTATAAAAAAAATATGAAAGGAATCTTCATATCATTTTCCATATCATGCCCATTTGTATTTAAATGTAAATGTGAAAGGAATACCTTTTTCATGTGTATGGAAGGAATTGAATTTCCCAGTGTCATAAATTTTTTTTCTTTGAAGATTCATTTTTATATTTTCAAGGATAGTTTCAAATAAAATGATTTTTAAATTTAATTATGTTTTAAAATAGTTTTTTCAAATAGAAATTTATGTTTTCCTTATAAAATGGATTAAATGATTAAAATCATTTTCAATATTAGAATACAACTATTGATGTTACATATGCCTTACTGGTGATATTATATAAGGATACCGTTCTTATTCATCCAAAAAATGTTTTATGTTTATGACGTCATTATTTCTATGAAACACATTTCTATTCTATGGTTTATACCTTTATAAAAAAAATTATATAACCTGATTATTTTTCCATGGGTTATACTATGATGATTATGAAACCTATTTCATTTCCATAGGTTATGATATGATGAAATGTTTCTGAAACCCATTTATTTTTATTGGTTATGATATTATAAATGCTTTATGATAATGTGGAAAACATATGTATGATTTTCATAATGTGATAAGTGGGACCTATATCTCCCTCCAATACAATGGGTAATGATAAATATTCTATGATATCAGAGGGTACCGGTGTAGTTATCCCAATACCAATAGGAGGTACTTTGGTAGTTATCCAAAACCCAAAAATAAGTATATGAGAGGTTATCAAAATCCTGAAGTAGGTACACAAGTTGTTATCCCAATCCTAACATGTTATGAAAATATTTTTGGGTACCTTTGACATATTATTTTCAATACTTATGTTTATTCCAAATATATATGTCTTATGCCAAATATATTCCCACATGGATCGTGTTCTTTTATTTCTTTATGATTAATTTATTATAAACTTCCAATATCTATTCCATGACTCAATAGTATTCTCATTGATTTGAAAGGTATGGTTTTAAAATGTTATTCTCATGTTCTTATACCCTTATGCTCATGTTATTTTATGTCACTTTATTTTGTAGAATTACAGATCATATGAGATCACACTCTGTTATGTTTCTTTTCCCCGGTTTGTGAAAATATGTATTATGTATGATTTTTCTAAGAAGGGAGTGAGATATGAATCTTTTTATAAGTCCCCAGCCTTAAACATTACATAATATTGAGTTAATTAAATAATTTATATTGGGGATATTTTTAGGTTTATATATTTAGATAATTAGGCCACAACTACTACATAAAAAAATATTGAAATACAAAGTGGACACTCCCAACAATATCAGTTTCTTCCATAACATAAAAACATTTAAAAAGAAAATTTGTTTCTTTTCGTTTTTAATCATCATAAATTTTCCGTGATTCCATCCTTGAATATATTCTTCCTCATGTCCTCTAAAAACATTTAAAAACCTGGGATGAGCACAGAAATCTCAATAAGGGACATAAAAATAAATAAAACCATTATTATAGTTAAAACCTGATAACCCATTCAATGTTCTTTGAGCAGATGAAACAAAACATTTTCACAGGAATAACACTAATACATTTTTCTGAATTAAAAACACTAAAAAAAATATCAAGAAATTAAAACTCCATTATGTGACTTAGAGAATCATATACATTAAACCATTTCAACCATCTTACAATTGGAATAACTATATAGTTGACTTCTAAATTAGAGATCTATATTGGGGATCACCCTTCGTATAAGCTATATTGGGCTCACTAGTGAGCTATAATGGTGATCAAACCTTCGTAAAAGTTGTGTCAGGCTCACCTGTGAGCTATAATGGGGCTCAATGCTTTGTATAATCTATATCGGTCTCACCTGTTTCATATAATTCTCATGTACCATTTCATGAATAAAACATGTTTATCAAAAAACCCATTTTTTGAATGCTTCTTCTAATCCCATATGAAAATAATTTCCCTATAAAAATACCATTTTAATTTAAGAACCCATTTTAAATAACAATATACCCAAATAAATGAATAAGCTATTTATTTCCATTTTAAAATACCTTAAGGATTATAGAGGATTCCAAATATCAAATAACAGTTACAACATTAGAGAAGTCAGTGTCGCCGTATATGTTAAAAAACATCCCTTTTGTCATTTTGTAATGAAAGTAAAATGCTTCGTATAAAAACATTCCTTTTGAAAACTTTGAATGAATTTAAATTTTGATATAACATTTCCTTTATATTCCTTTTATACCTATATGAATTTATATTTAATTTAATATCATGAAGAAAAATATTTGATAATTAAATCATTAAATGTTCAAGGTGTCCCATACAACTTTTAACTTTTAAATATTAATCTCCATGATTTAAAAAATAACATTATTGTAGATAAAATATGGAAATGAAATTTCATAGTTTCTTTATATTCATCTTATAAAATAATAAAGGTCCATATTATCAAGAAATGCCTCAATGAAAGGAGATTCAGATGCAGTCCCTTACCTTGAGTCTGAATTGAATCGTTTGTTCTTTAATTTCCTAAAAAATAAACTTAGGTTAATTTCTACTTGATTTAGAACCTTTAAAAAGTTTATTATTAATTTTATATCCCTTATTTCCATGTTATAGCAATTAGTTAATTATTTGAGTTCATATCAAACGTTTTTTTTGATGTTTGGTATTTGTGTAAAAAATGAACTTGTTTTGATTAAAATTATCCATGTGGTCATAAGTCCATTATATCTTGAATATTATTCATGACTTAAATATAATTTATATCCAGTAAATATTTATTTATAATAGTCCATTACATTTGGAGATAATAAATGAAATGCACCGTTCATCTAGACGGTTGACTGTACATACGCATGAACACTACTTTCTTTTCATTGTCATATAAATGGAATGAAAAAATAAATGATAGATAGGTATATTATAATTATATTTTAATAGCTATGTTATATGTGTTACATAATTTCATTAATATCATCCTTTATACGTTTCATGTATGGCATGAATGAGTGATATCACTTTGAGGGGGCGATACTCCACACTTCCTCAAATGAAATTATTGTATTTACAAATTATGGAAAGTATAAATGTATGTTGTAAATAAAAATTAAATAATAATATATAGAATAAATATAATATATATAATATATAACTATATTGTTATCATAATTTCCACCATGAAATGTGGTAGGAGAAAATTGAACAATCATCGTTTCGTGAGGCAGTAGTTCACCATACATAGAAATAGTATGTTCTATATGTGTAAGTGTAGGTAAAAACTTTATCATAAAAAATACTAGTATATTTATGATACTGGTGTTTTTATAAAATAATTGAATAAAAAGTGTGTAGGGGTTGGAGAAGTAAAATAAATGAAAGGAACTTGAGATAAGACGTTACCTCTAAATCAGGTCACTCCTTTTGATTTGAGGGAAAAGGATTCCTTAAATTTACTTATGCCCAAGGTAAGGCTTACAAGTAGAAGGGAGGGATTTTGGGAGATTATTTTATCTGATTTTGTATGAGATAAGGGGTTTTATAGGTGTGAGTAAGTGGGTATAAGTGGTGGCCTTTTATAAGAGGGAGGAGGGGAACTTTAGGAAAGCCTTGAAATATAATTTTATTATAAATTTAGTTTCCAATTATAATAGTTACAATGTGATAAATTTTTAGGATAATACAAGGATTAGTATAAATCCTCTTAAAAAATTGGTTTTAGACAAGTTTAGTTCACAAAATTAACCTTATCTTTTATCTTTAACCTTAAGTTAAAAACAATAACTCTTACCATGTCTTCTTGTATTTTCATTATATATGGTTACTATAGTTACTATAAAATGCCAATAGAACCAAAATTTTATCATTAATGACATTTGTAACATTATATAAGTACTTTTTCCGAATAATAGATCTGTAGGACTATTATATCATTTAATTAAACAGTAATTGTTTAAAAAACTCATTTATGTCAATTTCGACACTATTTAGTGGTTGATTTTTGTTAAAGTCATAAAAACTTTATTCCTTAATAAAAGTAATTAAATCATATTTAACATGTATATTTCATCCAAAAAATTCTTGTATGGAATCAAAATGTTAAAATTACATTTATTTTAATATTTATAATATCATTTATTTGAATATTTCATTAATAAGGTAATCATTGCATCATCATTGTGTCATCAATTTATTTATTTATTTAATTTCTAAAAATTATAAATAAAATACCATGATATAGGAAATATTTTTATATTTATAATGAATATTTATATTCAAAGATATAATTTATATAAACCAAATTAAAATTGTTTTATTTAGGAGATACATTTTTATGTTATATTTCTCGTTTCTTTAAATTAAATATTATAAAAGGTCATTATCATAATCAAGTGACTCCACGGGGTCCTAAATTATACCAAAGGACGATCATGGTTGGAAATATCTCATCCAATATGATTAGGACATTTTTTAGAGAAGTTTTATATTTTTATAATATTATTTGTTTACCCTTATTTACCTGATTTACCCTTTAACCTTGGTAAATAAAAATAATTACTGAAGCTACTATTAATAATGTCCAAAAATAAAATTTACCTATTTAAATAATTTTCACCTTCTGATTACAAATATGGAATCTTCTTTTTAAAATTCAAAACACATAATTGGCAGATTAATTTCTGTTGCCAAAACCAGAAAGTGAGTTTTTAAGAAGTAAAAACTATCAAAAGATTGACATGTGTTTATGTCCAATTAAAAAGTGAAATTACTTCCAATGACCATAATTGTATTAAATGATAAAAATTTAATCTAATTACACTTTAAAACCAATTAAAAGGATCATCTATCTATATAAATAAATTAGATCAAAAAACAGTTTTGAATTAAAATGCAGTTTTATTCACTCTTCATAATAATATGGATTTTATCAGAAAAATAACAAAATTTTAACCAAAGTAAATTTAGATGTACCACTTCTAAAGAATATCTTTATTTTATAAAATAGAACTTATAAAAGTTATAAAGATTATTTTTGAAAAGGTTTCTCTATCAAAAGATGGTAAATTGACTTTTTAAAAATATTAGACTATTTTATGCTTAAAATTGGATTCATTCCCATTTTAAGCCTCTAAAATTCATTGAATAAATGTAAAAATGTTTAACAAATATGTAAAAACATAATATAGTTAATTTTTTTCATTATCGCCAATACAAGGACTAGGCGTTAACTTCCATTTAAAATAATATTATTATTGTTGTATTATTTTTCGGTATAACTTAGTGTTGTGTGAAACGTAAGATTTCAAAGAAAACCATTGTTGCGTGTCAGGTATGGTATTGTACATAGTGTCCCATTTAAACTAAAATTAATATTAAATTAAAAAATATTAATAGATATGAAAATATATTATTCTATAAATACTTAGGATGTTATATCATTCCCCCCTTTTGGAAATTGCGTCCTCGTAATTTTAAAACTGGGCTCATAACCTTCATTGAAAATCCAGCTTCAGAAAAAGAGTCAATAAAACTATTAGTTTAAAAGAAAGTAAGAGAAGTAAAAAGGTAACATGAGATAACACATACTAGGATTCGAGGTAGGAAAACATGGATATGGATGAAAAACTATCCATCTTGTTCTGATGGAGAGTGATAGAAGACATAATTAGGAGAACGTTAATAA
The DNA here is from genome assembly GCA_963277665.1 of Viscum album. NCBI lineage: Eukaryota > Viridiplantae > Streptophyta > Magnoliopsida > Santalales > Viscaceae > Viscum > Viscum album. Next base: position 131,167,554 of record OY728167.1, on the reverse strand, counting down.
CAAGAAAACCATAAAATTGTGATGGGTTAAATGTTTTCTGATTTCCCAGTAGGAAGAGTAAATGGATTTTTTTTTGTTTTAATATCCCTTTCTCAATGTTGAGGATTTTATTTATGAGCTTGAATAAGAACATAAGGAAACATACTTACTTGTCAAGTAGAGTTTATCCTTTAATAAATATCTACCACAAACTCTTCTTTTCTCCAAATGATTAGTATTTAAGATGACTTGGTCACACGTGAAGCAATATAATCAAATTCTAGAGAATCACATATTCTATAATAGATGAACTATATATTACCCCTTTCTTTATACATTAACCAAAACGAAAATATTTAGTAAAAGATCATATAATCTCCCAAAAAATAATAATCGTTTATATGGAGGAGGAATACTTTTAATCTCCAATGTTCAATAGTAATACCCAAGTTATACATAGAACATTCAACAAACATATGTCCTTAAAATTACTTAAAATAATCCAAACTAATATGGAAACCCAAAATTTAGAAGGATTTGATCATATAGTCTTCCACAATAAATCTTAACATTTATCTCCAAATAACATAATCTACTCTTAAAGCATCATACTTAAAATTAATTAAACTAATCACATAATCTCAATGATATGTTAATCATTTCCATAAATAACCCAAATTTCTATATGTCCATAATAAAAACATACATTATTCCAAAATAAAATTCAACCAATACTCCTCAAATGAAATCCCATCGTATTATATTTTCCTTAAGAATATAGTGTTCCCAACAGCGAGAACATCTTCCAAAATAATAGTTATCACTTAATCACAAAATCATTTTCCTATAATAAGGATATTTATTTGATAAAACATAAGTTCCAAAAATCAAAATATTCTTAATACATAAAATAATTTAACTAAAAAGAATAAGTCATACTAACCTGGGACTTCACGTAGGCTAGTGGTAGGCGATAAATCCCAGTTGCACATCATTTGTGGGTTCGATTCCCACAGCTTTGTCTAATGCAATGGGTTGTCACATGGTTTGTGTGTTTTCCTCTTTTTAAAAAACAATATAATTTTATAACACTCCAAAAAACTGAGATAAAACCCAAAAAATAACAATAACATGTTTTAGCATCAAAGGTTATTCTATACCTTTCATTTTTCGCCTCCAAAAGTACAAACCCATAACTACCTCAAAAATAAATTTCAACAAAAATACCATTAATTACCTTGAAATTTCTTAACATAAGCCTCAAAAGGGGTTTCTAATACACTGAACTTATGATTAACCTTAATATTATAAACCTATGATGATATCCCAATCCCATTAGAAAATATAGTAATATCTAAAGTTGTCTAAACCATCCTCTGATATCAACTATAAGTCCCCATCCTTAAAGGTTATATAATCGTGATTTAAGTCAAGAATTAAAATTTAGGATCTTTTTAGGTTTATAGATTTTGAGAATTAGGCCATAAATATTACATAACAAAAACATATAAATACAAAGTGGAAAATACCAAAAGTATCTGTTTCTTCCATAACATAAAAACTTTAAAAAAGAAACATGTTTTATTTTCATGTTTAATCATCAAAACTTTTCCTTGATTCCATCCTCGACTCTATTCAATCTTAAATAATGTGAAAATATTTAAAAAATTGGGATGAGAACAAAAATATCATTAAGGGACATAAAAATAATGAAAACCCATTAGTGTAGTTAAAACCTAATATCCCATTCAATGTTCTTTGAGCAGATGAAACAAAAAACATTCACATGAATAACACTCATAATTTTTACTCAATGCAAAAAATAAAATCAATAGAATCATTATGGAAAAAAATGCATTTAGTGGCAGTTTTTTTTCATTTCGCGGCAGTTTAAACCACCGCTAAATCGATTGGCGGCGGTTTTGAAAAACCGCCACTAAATCTTGCATCGAGAAACTATTCGCGGCGATTTTCAAAACCGTCGCAGAACATTTCGCTGCGGATTTTTATCTAATTCAGGGTTCAGAGGCTCTAATCTAATACCTGAAGTTATTGTGCTCATACAAACAGCTGTAACAACACTCAGAAGTTACAGTTCAGAATGATAAGTAACAGTTTTGTTTTACAGTTTTCAAAATTTTAATTTTTTAAAGATTTATATATATGTGTTTTTTAAAATGATTTTTTTTGAGTAATTCCTCATGAACTCCCCAGAAAAGGCACCAAAAACATGAACTAGAATGTTGTTGAAGCTGGTCAAAGTTTAAAATTTAAAATCCTACTAACTACACTTTATGTGGCACGTAGGGTTGAACCCACAGAGAAGGCAAATCTGACCACTATTTCTCTAAAAACGTTCAAAAGATCCCACTGTTTTCAGCAGTGGAATAAATTTTTTTTAAGAATTTTTTATGTTATTATAAACTAATGAAACACTACAATCTTTTTGTGTTTTTTTCTAAACTATAATGAAACAAGGAGCATGCTAAAAACAGTAAGAAACAGAGATATAAAATGCTGATAAGTGAACAATCAAGTAAAATACCCAGGGAAAAATCTCCATTCTACTGGTTTTAAAAGTATTCCAATTCACTTAAAAGTTGCTGAATTGCACCACCCAAATAAGAATGACTTATCTCCATCACCAAGAGTTAATTCACATAGGCTGATTGATTTCGGTGTTTTCCACTGTAAAACAAATCAACTGTGAAAAGTTCCAAAAGATAATGACAACAGGATGAACTCGCCGTAAGTCCTGAAGAAATTGTGAATTTATTATTATTTTTAAGCATGTGTCTATGATCAATCTTGCCAATTTAATTGTGGAGTTTTGAAAATTATGTTCTAGTTTTGAAAAGTAATTGAGTGGACTCAGCATCAATCTCACCGATTGATACTGAACACATCAATGTATTAAAGTAAAAAGGAAGAAAGGTAACCAGTAGAAGTAGTAATTCCTCGAGCTCGAAGATTTATCCAATTAATTTGTTCATTATCATTATAGGAAATTAAGGCATACTAGAATAGAGTACAATAATTCCAACATGAAGGAAGAAGAACTCCCCTAATAATACTCTCTAGTCGGGCTCCAAGGTCTCCAACTCATCTCCAGAGTTGCTATGCTATATACTAGAAGTCTTTGCTCTAAAAAATGGCATGCGTTGCTTGTGAATGAACATCCCCCAACATTCCTGGAAACTCTATTTTTATATCTTCTATAATCTACTACTTTTCACCGCACATTTTCCACTGACATCAAAATTCCCTTACTTGTGCACCGTACACGTGTGTTTTTTCATGACAAGCACGTCACGCTATATTTTCTCACATAACTAACTTCTGCTGAGTTTGTTGTTTGAATCTGGACATATGCACATCCTTTGAATGAACCTGCATAGATAGAATAAAAACAAAAAGAAAGAAAGAAAGTTGATTATTATATTAATGTTATAATACTCGTTAAAAGTTAACTTAAGTTAACATAATAAAAATTTCAAGTTGATTATTATTTACTAGATTTAATATTAATATTATGATTATTTAATTATTAATAAAAAATTAACAAAATAATTATGATTTTTTAATTTTTTTTTCATTCATTAATTTATTTTATTAATATAAGTATTATTAATAATTAATTAACCTAACTTAATTTTATTCTTATATTGGGCTACTATTAATTACATTATTTAATACAAAGTTAAATAAAATTACAACTTAGTTTAATTAGATAATTTAATTAGCGTAATATTTTAGTTAATTAATTATTAATCATTTATTAATTTTGAACATTTTAAATATTATATTATATTATTTGTCTATTTGTTTTTTTATCAATTAAGCTTATCTCCTCCCCAAATCGCGGCGCTATAGGGGGGAATCTTCTTCAGACCGTTCCCCACGCCAGTGAATAAGGTGACTTCAGCTCCTCCACGATAGTCTCGAGCTCTATCAGATCTGAAGCAACAGACTCCTCTGGTCAGCCTTGCAGAGGCGGTTGACTCTTCCTTCAATCCTGTGAGAAATCTTGGGCAGGGAAAGGCATTGCTTCAATCTCCGGTGATGCACAGCTACTCTCCCCACAATGGTGCTTCCCACAGGGGTGATAGGTTAGCTCAAAGGCATCCGGAAACGTAGATCTTCCTCCCAGATTGGCACCAGCTTCAGAAAATTCATTGATGCCAGTTCTGTTCAAAGCGGCAATGAAGTCCTGTGATACCTAGGATTCCGACGTAAGAACAGGATAAAAAAATAGGGGGAAAATGGAATTTTCAGATTTCTGGTTTGTGGATTTGATTCGTATAATTTTTATTCTCTTTGAGTCCAAATCTAACCTGGGTCTCATTTTGGGTGTGGATTTTATGATGCATGAAAGATGGAAAGCAACACTTCAGTTGGGTGTGGGGGTTACAGAAAGTTAGATGCAATGAAAGTGGATGTAATTGAGAGGGAAAACAATGGCAGTGGTTAAGCGATGTGAGAAGGTGTCATCGTGGAAGAATGAAACCATTGCTGCAAGTTACGATGGCAAGATGTGATACGGTGGCTGAAACCGGTGTGATGGAGAATGAAGAAATGGTGGCTAGGGATTACAGTGAGAGGAAACATGGTGAGACCGTATGGAGAATCACAGTGGTAGGAGACACCATAAGGAGAATATGGTGAGACAGTAAGATAAGTTATGGTGCCACCATAAAATGGACATAGTGTGAGATGGGATAGTGGAAAAGACACAGTGAGACCGTGAAATAGATGGGGAAATGATGTGTGGAGGCACCGTGACAGGAAACAGTTGATGTGGCACCGTAACACTGCAAAAAAAAACAGTCAAACTAAATAAATTGAAACATAAATAAAAGTGAATAAAATAATTAATTAAAAACAAATGAAAAATTAAGCAAACTTATAAAACCAAATAAACCAGAGTTAAAATATTATTAACTTCACTTAATAAAACTAAAAATACTACAAAACTAAAACTAAAATTAAAAAGCAACTAACTTATTAAATATTAATGTAAAATTAAATATTTATATAACAATGTAAAATTATTTAAATTAGTTACTTTAACAAATTTAAATAATTTAAAGTAGACAGATAATTATTATATTATTAAAGCATTATGTTAATTAATGAAATAGATTTTAAAGATACTTAATAAAACTAAAATATGTTTATAATCTTATATTATAATTAATGAATTTTTAAAATATGAATAATACATTATGTTACCGAAAATTAATTAATATTTAGTACTTGCAATGTTAGATTAAGACTTCATTATCTAAGTGAAAATGTTGAATTAATTAATTATCTTATTACCGTTAAATTAGTAATTATGAAGAACAAAAAGAAAAATCTAAATAAATGGTTTTTAGTATATAAAATTAAAGTAAGAAATAAATTAATTATTTTAAATCTTATAATAAACGATTTATTATAGAAACTAATTAATTATTAAAAATAATAAAAAAAACAAAAGAGCCATTATTTATTAAAAAGTGTTAAAATAACTAATTAAATTGATAAAAATTAATTAAAATGATGTGGAAAAACATGAGTTTTTAAGGCCACATCAAACACCTACCCCTTAACGAGTATTGATGAACTCTTTGATTAGTTGTGTGGCATGTTATAGTTCTCAAATATCGATCTTAGGTACAACTACTACCAATTTAGGGTTTGTGGGGATGATATTATGATTATGTCATTCCGATGTCACCATGGGCACTTTGAGTTCCTTATGATTCCATTTCATGTGAATAATTCCCTCATTGAGTTTATGGATTTGATGAATCAAGTCATTTATCCATTCTTGGACCAATTTTTGGTTATATTCATTGATGACATATTCATCTACTCTATTCCAGTAGTCGAGCATGCATAGCACTTAAGGATATCACTATACTTTCTTTGAGAACACTAGCAGTATGGAAAGATCTCAAAGTACCAGTTTTAGATCCATGAGGTCCACCTTATGGGAATATCATTTATGACATAGATTATATATAGACTTAGTGAAGATTGATGTAGTTATTTCTTGGGAACCACCTAAGAGCGTGTTATAGATGAGAAGTTTTATTATCTTGTAGCTATAGTAATAGAGGTTTTTAGAATAATTCTCTATGATATTGTCCCACTTAACCATCCATAAATGGAAAGGGAAACTATTTACTTGGACTAAGTAGTGAAAGAGAGCCCTAGAGGAGATGATACAAAGGTTGACTAGTGATACTATGTTGATGCTACCTTAGGGGGGAGATGAGTACATAGTGTATTGAGATTCCTCTTGAAATGGGATTGAATAGGTATTGATGTAGAGGTAGGAAGTGATCTCATACGGGTTGAGCCACATTAGACCCCACAAGAAGAACAACGTGACTCATGACCTAGAGTTGGTAGTGGTGGTATTCACTATAAGGATGTAGAGGTAGTATCTTCTTAGAGAGTGAATTTTTTTTACTAGGACCACTAGATTCTTTGGTATGTCTTCACACAGAGAGATCTGAACCCGATACAAAGGTGCTGGATAGAGTTTCTATAGGGCTACAACATTGAAATAGTCTATACTCTTGGAAAGGGTAATGTAGTAGCAGATTCCTTTAGAGTGAATTTCCATTCTCCTCTGGCGGAGGAGGCATCTAAGAAGTTGTCTTCATTACAGATAACCCTTGTAGAGGGGGATAGTGAAACCTTTCTTTAATCAATGGTGTTCAATCCTCATGTTCTTCAATGTTTGAGGGAGGATCTATTGGGATACATCTACTGTGAGGTCCTACATGACTAGATATCCTCAGGGGATTCACTATATGGATTCTATGATGGAGAAAATCAATTCACCCATTTATATGAAAATATGATGGTTCTGGTCATGTTATGAGAGGATCTGATGCGGGATTTTCACAATTCTTTATTGTTTTTACATCCCAGTGTAGGGAAGTTGTATATAGACCTTCAGAAAGAAGTTAGTGATATGATATGATGTAGAAAATGGAAACTTATATCTCTTAGTGTCTCACATGTGGGAAGGTGAAAGATAATCATAGGGACTCGGTGGGTTTTTTTCATCCTCTTAAGACCATAGAGTGGAAATTGGATGAAATTTCCATAAGATTTGTTATAGGGATTTCACAAAGAGTGAGATTCCACGATTTCATTTGGTAGATATTTGACCAAATTACTATGTTGGTGCAATTCCTTGCAACTGGGGAACATATTCCGGTAGAGATTTCGGGGGTAGTTGTATGTTAATGAGATTATACACACTCATATGTTACCCTCAACTATTATCTCTAAACGTGATGTGAATTTCATTTCACAATTTTGGAATGGACTACAAGTGGAATTTGTGACCCATATGAGGATGATTATAACTTTCCACCCCCATAAGGATGAGAAAACCAAGAGAACTATCCATATGTTGGAGGATAAGATAAGGTCTTTCATGATTGACTTAGGTCAGAGTTTGGAGGATCACATAACTATGGTAGAGTTTTCTTATAATAATAGATATTACACAACTACTAGAAATTCACCTTTTATGACTATTTATGGGAGACCCAGCATGTCACCCCTATGCAAGACTAAAATTGGCGAGGAATATCTTAGTGAGAAAGAGATGATGTGGGTGATGATATAGAAGGTTTAGGTGACCCATGAGAGGATAAGGACAACTCAGAGCATGTTGAAATCTTATAAATATCAATGCCGTAGACCCTTAGAGATTGACCAGGGAGACCATGTTTTCCTAACTGACTTACCACGAAGAGGATTTCATTTATTCCTCTATGGAGGCGTGATATCCTTGAGGTTGATCAGGATGTTTGATATGTTTTAAATGGTTGAAATGGTTTCTTACCACTTAACCTTACCCATTTATTTTGAGAAGTGTCATTATGTATTCCATGTGTCCTAGATGAAGAGATACATGCATGATCTTATGTACATTATCGAATATAGTGAGCCATAAATTATGGGTGGATACAACCTCACTAAATACCTAGTGGAGATAAATGATTTTCTAAATAAGTTACTTTTAGGATAGACCATTCCTTTGGTTTGAGTGTTGTGGTGGTATGGGAGCATTTTAGAGAGCACATGGGGGTGAGAGAGCCAGATGTGGGCTCAATATCCCTAACTCTTTTCATAGTTTATTATTTTTTAGTTGAAAATATTTTAAGGATGGAAAAATGAAGAGACTTTGTTTTTTTTGTTATAAGACTTTGGAATATATTGAGAAATATTTTTGAAGGTACGAACAGATACCGTGTGTGATTCCAGGGCAGAATGAGTAAAAAATTAATTTTATAGGAATACTAAATATATTTTATATCAAATACACATAGTTTTTCAACTAAAAAGAAATATATTGCAATGAGTGTATCATAATGGAAATCTAAGACAATGGTTGAATCTTGAGAAGAAGTTTTACCCAAGGTGAAACCTAAAGTTGGTCGACGTTAAATGTTCAGATTAGGCAACCCTTGGAGGGTGTGTTTGAAATAAAATAATAGATTAATTTATTTATTTTAGTTTAAATGACTTAAATATAATCCACTAAAAATATTTTGTTATAAAATTTCACTGTGTCAGTCACATAACCCCAGGATGTTTTTGGGATGAGCTCAGAAATCCATCATTTGCGGATTGAGATCAGATGACGACTGATGAATGGATCGAGGTGAATCGATAGAAAGCAGACATAACAGATTATCCTCATAATAGAAAAACATGTTCCTTAAAAAACAATGATCCAATCATGAGGTAGGGCATATCAATTGTAGTTTCCACCATTTAATTAAAGATTAAGGAAGTCATTATATGCTATTCATTGATATAAGATTATTTTAATCCTTTGGGCAAGCCCTTATAATGAATGAAATTGTTTAAATCCAATTATTATCATCATCCTATGATTCTCACCCTAGATATCCAAAATCTATGCTCATTATCTAAGAATTCTTGGCTAACAATTGATTCAACCTTGTTATTGTTCCTTTCCTCTAACTACGATGGCTAGGGTTTCATAGTGAAGGTAATAATCACATTCCATGTTTGTCCCCCATACACCATGTGACCCTGTGTTGATGGTATGGAGTGCACTCCAGGAGTTCATTTTAATTGTTATGGATAGACACATTGACAAAGCCTGAAGGAAACTGCATGGCTAGGAACACACGAGAAAGCCCCAAGTGGATGGACATTTCATCTGTGTCAAATACAAGATGTGTATGGTGATATGTCCCCTGATTTGTGTACATAAGAGACATGGGTTGATGATGAGTCAAGGTATCTTGTCGTATGGTCCCCCATACCGACTATATACTTCATTGTTAGACTTTTAGATCTTGTAACACCTTCATTTTGACTTAGATTTCGTCTTGTGAGTATCCTATCCAATGTTTTTACATATAACATGTTGGAAGTCTTCGTAATGGATTTTGAGATATGACATGAAATGTTCCAAAAATGACGATTCATTTGGAAACCCGTGATGATGGAATTGACTGAGAATGATCAGTAGAGGGAGGTCAGGTTTGGAAACCCCATCACCATTCCACTGTGTGGGTTCCCAATAACCCTAATACATGGTTTATTGGTACCCTCATATTGTATCAGAGAATGGGTCCTCTACCTGGCGGGTAGTAACCTCTTGCCGTATCAAGTCATGGGTCCTCTACCAATTGAGTGGTATTCTCCTATTTTATCAGTGAACAGGTCCTAGAACTATTTATTGGTGACCTTCTATTGTATCAAGGCATGGTTCCTCTACCTACTAACTGGTACCTTCCTATCATATCAAGGAATTTTTCCTCCACCAACTTACTGATACACTTCAGTTATATCATTGAATGGGTCCTCTACTTACTGAGTGGTTCCCTTTTATTGTATCAGGGAATGAGTCTCCTACCTACTGAGTTGTATCCCCATAAATCACTAGGGTTTGGGTCCTGTATCAATCCATTGTGTGGAATCCCCCCTAAAACAATTGTGTGGATACTCTTCTTTATGATTATCCCCCCATGACTATGCGATATAGTGGATATGTGTGGTTTATCTACATGGTAACTTCTTCAGCCATGTGTGATGTTGGGAATAAATATAGGTCCTTTAAAGATAAATGATGTGTATGATATGTAGATCCAATTTCTCTCTCTACTAGTATTATAATATGTGAAAATATGTATATATATATATATAATTTTTTGTTGGTTTTTTTATCTTACTTTTGGATGAGCTGATTACTTCTAACTTGTCTCTTATTACCCCCCTTCAGTTTTTGAGGCATCCTACTAGGTATGTTTATAATAAACCCAACATGGAATTTTCCCACATGAGTCTTGTATAATGTGGATGGTGGACATGTCATAAATTATTTCATAGGATCATAGGGATACTTGGTTTCATTGATCATGTATGATGGTTAGGCTTGGTGATCCATATCCAGGCACTGTATGTATTTATTTTCCAGTTTTCTTAGGTGGGGATTTATATTATGGGTGTGTGTGTATCTTTCCATTTTAATTGTTTACTCTATCACATGATTTTTTATTCATTATAGTCTTTTACATGCATGGTTTTTCTGTATATATTATAATTTTTATTAATATTCATCTTCACTTCCACATTGGTATGGTTGGGTGCATGCATACATGTACATTAGGAAAATTCATCCATTTTTGTTATTACCTATTGGAGCATTTATATATACCATATCCTATGAAGGAATGCTTGAGGTAGTTGAGGCCTAACCTTTTATTGTCTAAGTGGGCCCTAGTGGTACAGATCGTGACATTAAACCTCTCTCACGTCCATGATGGGTTCGATGTATCTCTCCCGAGGAAGTATATACCTGATAATTAACATGTAAGGAACTATAAGGTTATACACATAGAGTAGGATATCTATTATGTGTAACAACCGGTGGAGATTCTGGATCACAGATCCAATGTGCTACAAAATATGATGAGTCACCTAATCAATATTTTGCTGTGAAACCACCAATTAGAGGAAGCTACATCGGGACATGAAGATATGATGAGGCAAAATCATCCTCAGTTGTTCATATTAGAGTGATATAATCTATGGAAAGACACTAATTTTAATGGGGTAATAATTTAACCCCCTAAAACATTATGAAATATTTTATAAAAAATAAATTTAATTTCATAGATAACATGTGTTACACACAACACTAATTCTTAATAAATAACAATATTCTATTAATATAATTATTTAAACATGACCCTAATAACATATCTAATAAAAATTACAGAATAAATAGGAATAAAAAAATTTAAAAACTAATTTACAATTTTTTAGATAAAAAATATTGATAAATATGTACTTAATTTTTAGTACAATCTTTATATGATTCAAAAAAACAATTTTCCTCAAAAATGATATTTATTATTGTTTGTGAAAAAAACTATTTTTTCCACATTTATAAAAAATATTTTAAAAAATGAAGTAAATTTTTGAAATTAGTATGTCAAAATTATCTTAGAGTGAACATATGATAATTTTATGAAAATAATAATTTTTCAATAAATAGTAAAAAATAATATTTTTTATTAAAAGCTGCATTTTCCATTAAAGCATTTAAAAGATCCATTTTTTTGAGATGGTTTAAAAAGTAAAAATAAATCAGTTATATTATTATTAATCAATTTTTTTTATTGAAATCAATGCTATGTTCAATTTTTTTATAAAAAAGATTCATACTTATTAAAAAAAATCAATGAAAAACCACCTTTTTATTGCCACTGCATGAATAATTTTAAATTATATTCTAAAAATTATGTGAATTGATATTTTTAAAATTGAGACTATATTTTTAATAACAATAATAATAATTATTTAATAATTACTACTTAATTTTTGTTCACGGTGAATTGTAAAAATTGTAAAAATTAATTACCATGGTAAAGGTCAAAACAAGTTTATCGAGGGTTAAAATAAAACGATGAGGGTAAATGTTTCCTAAAAGCATGTATAATTACCATTTTATGGCCATATTTCAACCTTATATCATATATGGTTCAATAATTATCAATTCTAGATACTTTTTTCCCAGATTGTGACATTGAATTATTGTAAATCTTTGTAAAATTATAAGTGTTCCACTCACCTCAATTATAAAACTTCACTACCTCTCCTGTCGTATTCACATGTCCAAAGATTTTTTCCATTAAATTCCTAAATAAATTCATTCCATACATCTATAACCACGTCTTAGAGGTATTATTTTTTAGGAAACCCTTCAAAGGAGTCTTTTTTTGGTTCAAACCTAAAGAGGATTCCCAGAGAAAAGTTATTGTTCATAACCGAGAGTTTGTTATTTTATTTCATCTTCCACCTATAGAAAATATAATAAAAATATTCTGAAAAAATTACACAATTATATTAAATATAATTTTTCTCATTTTTTTATATCATGAACTGTATCCATCTCTTCTTCCATTAAATGGGAAATGAAACTATTGACCATGTGTATGGTAGACTACCCTCTGAAACCGCCGTAATTCATTTTCCATCACCGCTTATTATAATTAAAAATAGTGATGGATTTAATTTACATATACTATATTTATGAAATAAATATAATTATTTAATTTTAATATCACATATTCTTTCTTACCTTCCAATATATTGAAAAATGATAACGTCACTCCTGTGTACATGGGGACTACCACCTCCACAAAGTAATGTGATAAATTATTCATAATTATATTAACATGGATAGAAATAACGATATATTTAAATAATATATATGTTATATATGATATAAACATTATTTTTAAAATTATAATTAATATTTAACTTCCTTTTGTTCCATCAATTAAGTAAATGATAATAGTCTTCATGTGTGTGTATGACTTACGGTCTCTATGAATGGTGTAATTCATTTTTCAATATATAACTTGTATGCATGACTTCGAATATGTATATATTAAATATATATGATATTTATATTATTAATAAAATTCTTGAGATAATGGAACCATAAAAATTTACAAGGACTAAAACTATCAAACCAAAACATACATGAAGAAAATGAAGCAATTATCCCACAAAACAATGATATTAACAAAGAATTGTTAATAAACATACATTGAATGGTTGAAATTAAGTCATATATGGTAAAATATGTAGGATTATAGTTATATAATTTATTTATAAAAATATAATATTTTTGATAATTTAGTTTCAAACATGTCTGATTGAATTTGAGACTTGAGGTATGAGATTTTTTTGTCTCACATTTATTTCCATGGGACACATGCCATGTGCACCACTTCTTTTATTTGTGTCATGTGTATTGTAACACCTTGAGTTTCTATTAATTTTTTTCTGAATAAATTAAATTTCTTTGATAGAATTCATTACATGAAACACCAAATTAATCTTATGTAATATGAAACACTAGGTTAGTTTGCGTTACAAATGACACTGAAATTTAATGAAACCATGATATATTATTATTATAATTAGTTTAACACGGACAATATAACCTAGCCATTGAACCTAGAGATATGAATAGTAATAAATAATTTTTTAATATTAATTATAATGTTTTTTTATAAATAAAACATATTTATAATAAAATACATAATTTTTAATAGTCTTTATCTCTTTTGAAATTAGTATTTTGTAAAAAAAGACATTTTAAATATATTTTTTTAACAATAATAAAAATAATTTTTGAAACTTGTAAAAATATAATTTGAAAAAATAATTTTTTAAATAATCATGTTTAAATTAGCTTAGGATGACTTTTTTGGATTTTTACGAAATGTTTCATTTTTTGATGATTGGAGAAAAATACTGAATTTTAATTGAAAACATCATTTTAATTTAATTTATTAAAAAAGTTATTATGAATCTGTTTTAATGTAAAATAAGTTCAATTATACAATCATTATTAAAATTTATTTCATTTTGATAAATTTCATATTTAATATCAATATAAAAACTTCGTAATCGTTTGAACAATTTCTCTTTAAAAACCCATTTTCTCACAACCTATTTGGGTTAATTTTAATTTAAATTATTCAAATGATATGAATGGTATTTGAAAAAATGGATTTAATATATATAATAATTATAATTTATGTTATCTAATTAGTTCAAGTGAATTTTTTACCAAAAGGAATAGTCAAAACGGTAAAAAAATATTTACCACTGTTAAGGTAAAAATGGGTTTGACGAGGGTTAAACGGAAAAGATAAAGGATAAAAATAACCAAAAAATTTATAAAATCGATTTTAAAGCCATATTTTTACCTTATACCATCTATGATAAAAATGCTTCATTTTTGGAGCCTTGTGACATGAAAAATGAGGGTAGAATTTTCCCTTTTCAAAAAATTACATGTGTGCCACTCACCACACTTATAAAAGTCAACCTTCTATACTCTCCAATAAACCCATTAAAACCATTTTTTAGTAAAAACCTTACAAAATAACTTCCCAATAACTCTCTTATCTTCCTATAAGACTTATTTTGGACAAAAATCCATCCTGGGAAGAATTTTGGTGCAAAACTAAAGAAGTTACCCAAAAAAGAGGCATCGTTCATCAATGAGTGCTTTTGATTTATTTATTCCTCCACCCCCTTAAATTAAAATTATACCATGACTATATAATAAAATCAGTATATTATAGATATTGAGAAGTTTTATTGTTATGTAATGTCCTAAAACTATCACCACTTTCATCAAATAGGTTATGAAATCACCATTCGTGTGTATGGTGGACTATCGCCATGAGAACATATGTCATTCTTTTTCCCATATCCACCTTTCAAGCATGGACATAATGAGAGATTTATTTTTTATATTTGATATTTATGATATTATTATTATTATTATAGGATCATAATATCACAAATTCCTTCATACTCTCTATTTTTTTGGAATACGATTACGTTGCTCATGTGTACAGTGGAATACTGCCCCAAGAAGTGATGTGATTCATTCAGACATTACATGGAAGGTAATAAGGATAGTTTTAATGAATATATGTGATAGATATGAAATTAAATTTATCGTATAATGACAATATATCATTAAATTTTTTTTATTTAAATCCAATAAGATAATGGATACAATGTTCATGAATTCATATGGTCTACCATCTTCATGAACCATGTATTCCACTGTATATCACTAAATTATATAGATTACTATAAATAAATATAAATAAATATATATGATACCTATATCATTTTTAACATTATAGATATTATAAAATCACTCTCAATGTAATAGGATAATGAAAATAACAAATCAAAACATATAAGGAAAACAAAGTGGTTATTACCTGAAATATACAATTAACATGGAATTATTGATAAAATTGTAATA
This sequence comes from Viscum album, assembly GCA_963277665.1. Taxonomy (NCBI): domain Eukaryota; kingdom Viridiplantae; phylum Streptophyta; class Magnoliopsida; order Santalales; family Viscaceae; genus Viscum; species Viscum album. Next base: position 131,152,208 of record OY728167.1, on the reverse strand, counting down.
AAGTAAATAATAATAAATATATGGTATAATATATATAATTTTTTCTGTAATAGATGTATAATAAAATTATATTTATTATACAGGATGCTTGAATGTGTATGATGGAATTCAACACTTAAGGTCAAATATTTTTGTCACAAATTTATAGCTTTGATATGTAAATCATGTTATACACATATATTCTTTCACGAGGTGTATATACACCCCCATTTTCATGAAATATCATCAAATTGTTTATCCTCATGATATTTTAAGTTACAATTTATGTTATTACTTCACGGTTCTTATGATTCAATGTTACCAATGTGGTAAGGATTTTATGTTATAATCTCATCATTTATCAAGGTTGTTTATGATTATATTTATAATGATAAAATATTATGATCAATATCTCATAAAACTAATGAATTTTATTTACCTTTGGTTCTTCATTAAATTTTTAATTGATAATAATTTTTTTAAACTCTTTAGTACATAAAATAATGTAGAATTTTTTTTACGAAAATATAACTTTATTTCTATCTTTACTCAGAAATCTATTTTCTTCCAAAACCGTGTTTTATAAAAATATGTTCATAAATGTTTTATTAGCATACTATGAGGTTTAAAATAAAAATTTTCTCAATGTTTTATTTTTTTATAAAAAAATATGAAAGTAATCTTCATATCATTTTCCATACCATGCCCATTTGTCTTTAAACGTAAATGTGAAAGGAATACCTTTTTCATGTGTATGGAAGGAATTGAATTTCCCAGTGTCATAAATTTTTTTTCTTTGAAGATTCATTTTTATATTTTCAAGAATATTTTCAAATAAAATTATTTTTAAATTTAATTATGTTTTAAAATAGTTTTTTCAAATAGAAATTTATTTTTTTCTTATAAAATGGATTAAATGATTAAAATAATTTTCAATATTAGAATACATTTATTGATGTTACATATGCCTTACTGGTGATATTATCTAAGGATACCATTCTTATTCATCCAAAAAATGTTTTATGTTTATGATGTCATTATTTCTATGAAACACATTTCAATTCTATGGTTTATACCTTTATAAAAAAATTATATAACCTGATTGTTTTTCTATGGGTTATACTATGATGATTATGAAACCTATTTCATTTCCATAGGTTATGATATGATGAAATGTTTCTGAAACCCATTTGTTTTTATTGGTTATGATATTATAAATTCTTTATCATAATGTGGAAGAAATATGTATGATTTTCATAATGTGATAAGTGGGACCTATATCCCCCTCCAATACAATGGGTAATGATAAATATTCTATGATATCAGAGGGTACCGGTGTAGTTATCCCAATACCAATAGGAGGTACTTTGGTAGTTATCAAAAACCCAAAAATAAGTATATGAGAGGTTATCAAAATCCTGAAGTAGGTACACAAGTGGTTATCCCAATCCTAACATGTTATGAATATATTTTTGGGTACCATTGACATATTATTTTCAATACTTATGTTTATTCCAAAAATATATGTCTTATACCAAATATATTCCCACATGGATCGTGTTCTTTTTTTTCCTTATGATTCATTTATTATAAACTTCCAATATCTATTCCATGAATCAATAGTATTCTCATTGATATGAAATGTATGGTTTTAAAATGTGATTCTCATGTTCTTATACCCTTATGATCATGTTATTGTTATGTCACTTTATTTTGTAAAATTACAGAGCATATGAGATCACACTCTGTTATGTTTCTTTTCCCCGGTTTGTGAAAATATGTATTATGTATGATTTTTTTATGAAGGGAGTGAGATATGAATCTTTTTATAAGTCCCCAGCCTTAAACATTACATAATATTGAGTTAATTAAATAATTTAGATTGGGGATCTTTTTAGGTTTATATATTTAGAGAATTAGGCCACAACTATTACATAAAAAAAATATTGAAATACAAAGTGGACACTTCCAACAATATCTGTTTCTTCCATAACATAAAAACATTTAAAAAGGAACTTTGTTTCTTTTCGTTTTTAATCATCATAAATTTTCTTTGATTCCATCCTTGAATATATTCTTCCTCATGTCCTCTAAAAACATTTAAAAACTTGGGATGAGCACAGAAATCTCAATAAGGGACATAAAAATAAATAAAACCATTATTCTAGTTAAAACCTGATAACCCATTCAATGTTCTTTGAGAAGATGAAACAAAACATTTTCACATGAATAACACTAATACATTTTTCTCAATTAAAAAAACTAAAAAAAATATTAAGAAATTAAAACTCCATTATGTGACTTAGAGAATCATATACATTAAACCATTTCAATCATCTTACAATTGGAATAACCATATGGTTGACTTCTAAATTGGAGATCTATATTGGGGATCACCCTTCGTATAAGCTATATTGGGCTCACCAATGAGCTATAATGGTGATAAAACCTTCGTAAAAGCTGTGTCAGGCTCACCTGTGAGCTATAATGGGGCTCAACGCTTTGTATAATCTATATTGGTCTCACCTGTTTCATATAATTCTCATGTACCATTTCATGAATAAAACATGTTTATCAAAAAACCCATTTTTTGAAAACTTCTTCTAATCCCATATGAAAATAATTTCCCATTAAAAATAACATTTTAATTTAAGAACCCATTTTAAATAACAATATACCAAAATAAATTAATAAGCAATTTATTTTCATTTTAAAATACCTTAAGGTTTATAAAGGATTCCAAATATCAAATAACAGTTACAACATTAGAGAAGTCAGTGTCGCCATATATGTTAAAAAACATCCCTTTTTTGATTTTGTAATGAAAGTAAAATGCTTCGTATAAAAATATTCTTTTTTAAAACTTTGAATGAATTTAAATATTGATATAAAATTTCCTTTATATTCCTTTTTTACCTATAAGAATTGATATATAATTTAATATCATGAAGAAAAATATTTGATATTTAAATCATTAAATGTTCATGGTGTCCCATACCACTTTGAACTTTTAAATATTAATCTCCATGATTTAATAAATAACATTATTATAGATAAAATATGGATATGAAACTTCATAGTTTCTTTATATTCACCATATAAAATAATAAAGGTCCATATTATCAAGAAATGCCTCAATGAAAGGAGATTCAGATGCAGTCCCTTACCTTGAGTCTGACTTGGATTGTTTGTTCTTTAATTTCCTAAAAAATAAACTTAGGTTAATTTATACTTGATTTATAACCTTTATAAAGTTTATTATTAATTTTATATCCCTTATTTCCATGTTATAGCAATTAGTTAATTATTTGAGTTCATATCAAATGTTTTTTCGATGTTCAGAATTTGAGTAAAACATGAACTTATTTTGAGTAAAATTATCCATGTGGTCATAAGTCCATTATATCTTGAATATTATTCATGACTTAAATATAATTTATATCCATTATATATTTATTTATAATAGTCCATTACATTTGGAGATAATAAATGAAATGCACCGTTCATCTAGACGGTTGACTGTACATACGCATGAACACTACTTTCATTTCATTGTCATATTAATGGAATGAAAAAATAAATGATAGATAGGTATATTATAATTATATTTTAATACCTATGTTATATGTGTTACATAATTTCATGAATATCATCCTTTATACGTTTCATGTATGGCATGAATGAGTGATATCACTTTGAGGGGGCGGTACTCAACACTTCCTCAAATGAAATTATTGTATTTACACATTATGGAAAGTATAAATGTATGTTGTAAATAAAATTAAAAAATAATATATATAATAAATATAATATATATAATATATAACTATATTGGCATCATAATATCCACCATGAAATGTGGTAGGAGAAAATTGAACAATCATCACTTCGTGAGGCAGTAGTTCACCATACATAGAAATAATATGTTCTATATGTGTAAGTGTAGGTAAAAAATTTATCATAAAAAATACTAGTATATTTAGGATACTGGTGTTGTTATAAAATAATTGAATAAAAAGTGTGTAGGGGTTAGAGAAGGAAAATAAATGAAAGGAACTTGAGATAAGACGTTACCTCTAAATCGGGTAACTCCTTTTGATTTGAGCGAAAAGGATTCCTTAAATTTACTTATGCCCAAGGTAAGGCTTACAAGTAGAAGGGAGGGATTTTGGGAGATTATTTTATCTGATTTTGTATGAGATAATGGGTTTGATAGGTGTGAGTAAGTGGGTATAGGTGGTGGCGTTTTATAAGAGGGAGGAGGGGAACTTTAGGAAAGCCTTGAAATCTTATTTTATTATAAATTTAGTTTCAAATTATAATAGTTACAAAGTGATAAATTTTTAGGATAATACAAGGATTAGTATAAATCCTCTTAAAAAATTGGTTTTATACAAGTTTAGTTCACAAAATTAACCTTATCTTTTATCTGTAACCTTAAGTTAAAAACAATAACTCTAACCATGTCTTCTTGTATTTTCATTATATATGGTTAATATAGTTACTATAAAATGACAATAGAAAAAAAAGTTTATCATTAATGACATTTGTAACATTATATAAGTACGTTTTCCGAATATTAGATCTTTAGGACTATTATATCTATAAGGCCCCAGCCTTAAACCTTACTTGATATTGAATTAAATGAATAATTCACATTGAGGATCTTTTCAGGTTTAGAGTTTTAGAGAATTAGAACATAACTATTACATCTTAAAAGATTACAAAGTAGACACTTCTACTAAGTCTCCATAAAATAAAAACTCTTAAAAAGAAAGATGTCTAGATTCCATGTTTTAGATAGCATGAAATTCCCTTGATCCCATCCTTGACCTTATTCCACTTTAAGTCCTGTGAAAAACATTTCGAAAAACTTGGGGTGAGCATAAAAAGCTCAGTAAGGGATACAAAAAGAATGAAAACTGTTAGTTTTTCAAACATCAAGTAAACCATGTATACTATATCAAAGTAATACCTTCACCTTCATGAAGTAGTAAAAAAAATCTTCACTGAATAAAGTATCATTACTTACCTTTTTGTAACCAAAGGATTACCATAAAACCCATATAAAGAACACATAACATATATAAAGGTAACTTGGGACATAAACATACTTAAGTGGAATAACCATACGGTCGACTTCCACACATATCACATAATGGAATAGCCATACGGCCAATTTCCATACATACTTAATGGAATAGCCATACGGCCGACTTCCATACCCAATGCATTGGAGGTTATAACGTAACCACCCGTCCTGGTATTCACGGCACCACCCGTCATATGGTTTATAACGTAACCACCCGTTAAAATGTCCAAGTACCAATATAAAATCATAAAACATAAAACCAATATAAAGGAATGATAACATTTCCAAATTTCAATCACAATATATCATAAATATGTTGACATAATAGAATCCTTTTTCAAAACCATTTTCAATACCAAAATACATAAAAGAGTATATGGTATTTATTTTATTCTAAAAACATTACGGCTTGTTGAGAAAGCCAAAGATCAAATAATACTCGCGGCGGCAGAGAAAGGTCGTTGTCACCGCGTACGTTAAAAAAACATTCATTTTTGTCGTTTAGTAAAACTCTTCGTAGAAAAAGATTCCTTTTGTATAAAAGTAAAAGTCAAAGTATTTTATACACCGTATAAAAGAAAGTTGTGTATAAAACGAAATATGCCTCAATGAAAGAAGATTGAGACGAAGTCCCTTACCAAGATCATTTTTAAAATAAAATAGATCTATTATGTGTATTCACTATAAGTACACATAAATAAATTACAAATACAACATAGGACATAATAATATCATGACATAATTTTAAAGTAGGAGATTAACCCAAAGAATGGAAGATGGGTTAAGAAGTTCCCTTACCTCGGGTCCGACTTGACTCGATCGTTCTTTAACGTCCTGAATAATAAACTTGAGTTAATTTATACTTGATTAAGAAACTTTTTAAATTTCATTATTCCTTTTATATCACTTATTTCCATGTTATAAACATTATGTAACCATTTGAGTTAATAATGTTTGTTTTGTCAATATTTGGTTCTTAAGTCGAAAGTTGACTTCTTACAATTACATGTTGTTCATGTGGTCAAAAGTTCTTTATATCCAGAATGAAATTCCCAATTGGGATATAATATGTATCATATATATCCAGCATATACATGTATTTATAATATTATATAATCATTTAGAGGTAAGAAATGAAATGCACCGTTCATGGAGACGGTAAGCCGTACGTACGCATGAACGCTACTTTCATTTCTTTGTCATATTAATGGAATTAAAACTAAATGAGAGGTATGTATATTTTAATTCCATAATTATATTCATCATTTAGATATATCATTAATTATATATATACATTATATACATGTAATTTTAATAGTACATTACATTTGGGGATAAGAAATGAAATGCACCGTTCATGGAGACAGTAAGCCGTACGTACGCATGAACGCTACTTTCATTTCTATCTCATACTTTAATGGAAAGAAATAATAATGATATAGAGGTATATTATAATTCCAGTATAAAATCATATATAATAACTTTAAATCCATCCTTTACACGTCCCACATATGGCATTAACGAATCACATCACTTTGAGGGGGCGGTAGTCCGCACTTCCTTAAATGAAGATATCGTGTTTACCCATAATGGAAACCATAAAGGTTTGCCAAAAATGAAAAATACAGAATCTTAAAGAAAACATAAACATATTATATATCATATATAAAAATATTGACATCATAATGGCCACCCGTGAAGGTGTTAAATGAGTATTGAACAATCATCATTTCGGGAGGCAGAATTTCGCCATCCACGGAAACCGTATGTTCTTTAACCATTTGATGTAGTTGTGTGAGAGTGTAGCTCAAATAAATATTATAACAACATCCTAGTATATTGAAGATACTGGTGTTGTTATAAAAGATGTAAATAAAAAGAGTTTAGAGGGTTGGAGAAGCAAAATAAAACAAATAAACAAGAGAGAATGAATTACCTTTAAAAGTGTAACTCCTTTTTATTTGAGCCTAAAGGCTTCCTTTGAAAGGATTATTCCCAAAGGGAATCCTCTAGGATGAGGAGAGGGATGTGGAGAGATTAATTGGGCAGGGGTTGGCCGATCCAAAGGCTTGATAATTGTGTGAAATGAGGTAGAGGTGGGGGCCTTTTATAAGAGGAGAGGAGGGGCACTTTTGGAATGTAAAGAAATATTACTTTATTTGAAAATGTGTTTAGGTTTTAAAAGGTCCCACATTGATATAATTCGTGGATAAGGTGATAAGGGTTCTAAATCCACTCATCCAATTGGTTTTGGACATGTGTAGGTTTTAGATTTTTCATTATCTTTCCATTTTATTTAAATCGTCAAATAATGATGTCATCGCTGCATCATTATTATGTCATATATAATTTAATTTATTTAATGTCTAAAAATTATAAAAAACTACTATGATGTAGGAAATCTTTTTAGCTTTTCAATGACGATTTATAATCAAAATTTGGACTTGTGTAACCCCACTCAAAAATTATTTTAGTAAAACAATTTATGTTAGTGTCATTTTCACTTTAACATTAAATAAAAATATATTAATGTCATTTTCCAACTAAAGTGGCTCCATGGGGTCCCCAAGTTGACCCATGGCTTGTCTTGGTCGGCCATGACACAACCAATAAGGTTGGGACATGTGTCTAGGTCATTTCCTATTATTAAAGCATTATTTATACCTTAAACTACCCTAATTACCACTAATCGCGATTAAGAACTTAATAAGTTACTATTCACCAAAAAATTATTATAATCTCATTGAACCAAATTTTACTTATTAATGACAACCATGTATGTTTTATTTTCAAAATTCAATACACATTAGTGGTAAACATTCATTTAACTGAAAAATCAGTTTGCTTGATTACCACTTAGTGGTTTCACTATTCATCAAAAATTGAAGTTTTTCAGAAAATTACCAAAAATTCACCCTAAGCTATATTTGATATTCCGAATTCAAAAATGAAGTCCATTTTACAAAATTCAAAACATATAAGTCAAATTAATTAATTTAATAATTAATTCCTGCTGTCATGACAAATAGCGTGTTTTTTGTGAAACAATAAGTATCAAAAGACTAACACCAGTTTAAGTCCAATTTCAAAGTGAAATTGATTCCAATGACCACCATTGGATTAACTGGTAAAAATATTTTCTAATTTCACTTTAAAACCAATTAAAATAATAATCTAATAATATAAATAATTTAGATTAAAAAGAGGTTTTGAATTAAAATACAACATTTTACACTATTCATAAAAAAAGAACTTTATCAGAAAGGTACCAAAAATTTACACAAAGTAAATTTTGATGTCCCGATTCTAAAGAAGAGTTATATTTGGTCCAAAATAAAGTATAAGAGTAATCAAAACTATATTTAATGACGGTTCACCATTAAAAGGTGATAAGTGAACCTTTAGTGAAAATTAGAGTATATATGCCCTAAAATTGAACTCTTTCCGTATTTTAAGCCTTTATCTTTTATTGGGTAAATGTATAAACATTTAAAAACACATCTAATCATATTTTAGTTATTTATATCCATTCCCGCCAGTACAACGGCTACTTGTTAACTAACATTTAAAATAATATTATTTTATTACTAGTGTGCTACGTAAGTTTCAAAGAAACTCATCGTTGCGTATCGGGTACGCTATAGAACATAGCAACCCCTTTAAAATAAAATTAATATTTAATTCGTAAATATTAATAAATATGAAAATTATTTATTCTTTATTTACCTGGGATGTTACAATATCATTTAATTAAATAGTAATTGTTTAAAAACTCATTTATGTCAATTTTGACACTATTCACTAGTAGATTTTTTTTAAAGTCATAAAAACTTTATTCCTTAATAAAAGGAATTAACTCATATTTATCATGTATATTTCATCCAAAAAATTCTTGTATGCAATCAAAATGTTAAAATTACATTTATTTTAATATTTATAATATCATTTATTTGAATATTTCATTAATAAGGTAATCATTGCATCATCATTGTGTCATCAATATATTTATTTATTTAATTTCTAAAAATTATAAATAAAATACCATGATATAGGAAATATTTTTATATTTATAATTAATATTTATATTCAAAGATATAATTTATATTAACCAAATTAAAATTGTTTTATTTCGGAGATACATGTTTATGTTATATTTCTTGATTCTTTAAATTAAATATTATAAAAGGTCATTATCATAATCAAGTGGCTACATGGGGTCCTAAATTAGACCAAATGAAGATAATGGTTGGAAATATATCATCCAATATGATTAGGATATGTGTTAGAGATGTTTTATATTTTTATAATATTATTTTTTTACCCTTATTTACCTGATTTACCCTTTAACCATGGTAAATAAAAATAATTACTAAAGCTACTATTAATAATGTCCAAAAATAAAATGTAACTATTTAAATAATTTTCACCTTCTAATTAAAAATATGGAATCTTCTTTTTAAAATTCAAAACACATAATTGGCTGATTAATTTCCGTTGTCAAAACCAGAAAGTGAGTTTATAAGAAGTAAAAACTATCAAAAGATTGACATGTGTTTATGTCCAATTAAAAAGTGAAATTACTTCCAATGACCATAATTGTATTAAATGATAAAAATTTAATCTAATTACACTTTAAAACCAATTAAAAGGATCATCTATCTATATAAATAAATTAGATCAAAAAACAGTTTTGAATTAAAATGCAGTATTATTCACTCTTCATAATAATATGGATTTTATCAGAAAAATAATTTTTTTTAACCAAAGTCAATTTAGATGTACCACTTCTAAAGAATATGTTTATTTTATAAAATAGAACTTATAAAAGTTATAAAGATTATTTTTAAAAACGTTTCTCTATCAAAAGATGGTAAATTGACTTTTTAAAAATAGTAGACTATTTTATGCTTAAAATTGGATTCATTCCAATTTTAAGCCTCTAAAATTCATTGAGTAAATGTAAAAATGTTTAACAAATATGTAAATACATAATATAGTTAATTTTGTTCATTACCGCCAATACAACGACTAGGCGTTAACTTCCATTTAAAATAATAATATTGTTGTTGTATTATTTTTCGGTATAACTTAGTGTTGTGTGAAACGTAAGATTTCAAAGAAACGCATTGTTGCGTGTCAGGTATGGTATTTGTACATAGTGTCCCCTTTAAACTAAAATTAATATTAAATTAGAAAACATTAATAGATATGAAAATTTATTATTTTATAAATACCTAGGATGTTACATCATTCCCCCCTTTTGGAAATTGCGTCCTCGCAATTTTAAAACTGGGCTCATAAACTTCATTGAAAATCCAACATCAGAAAAAGAGTCAATAAAACTACCAGTTTAAAAGAAAGTAAGAGAAGTAAAAAGGTAACATGTGCTAACACATACTAGGATTCCAGGTAGGAAAACATGGATATGGATGAAAAACTATCCATCTTGTTTTGACGGAGACTAATAGAAGACATAATTAGGAGAACATTAATAACAAGAAAACCATAAACTTGTGATGGGTTAAATGTTCTTTTATTTCCCAGTAGGAAGAGTAAATGGAATTTTTTTTGTTTTAATATCCCTTTATTAATGTTGAGGAATTTATTTATGAGCTTGAAAAAGAACATAAGGAAACATACTTACTTGTCAAGTAGAGTTTATCCTTTAATAAACATCTACCACAAACTCTTCTTTTCTCCAAATGATTAGTATTTAAGATGACTTGGTCACACGTGAAGCATTATAATCAACTTCTAGAGAATCACATATTCTATAATAGATGAACTATATATTACCCCTATCTTTATACATTAACCAAAACCAAAATAGTTAGTAAAAGATCATATAATATCCCAAAAAGAATAATCGTTTATATGGAGAAGGAATACTTTTAATCTCCAAAGTTCAATAGTAATACCCAAGTTCTACATAGACCATTAAACAAACATGTGTCCTTAAAATTACTTATAATAATCCAAACTAATATGGAAACCCAAAATTTAGAAGGATTTGATCATATAGTCTTCCACAATAAATCTTAACATTTATCTCCAAATAACATAATCTACTCTTAAAGATTCATACTTAAAATTAATTAAACTAATCACATAATCTCAATGATATGTTAATCATTTCCATAAATAACCCAAATTTCCATATGTCCATAATAAAAACATACATTATTCCAAAATAAAATTCAACCAATACTCCTCAAATGAAATCCCATAGTATTATATTTTCCTTAGAAATATAGTGTTCCCAAAAGAGAGAACATATTCTAAAATAATTGTTATCATTTAATCACAAAATCGTTTTCCTATAATAAGGATATTAATTTGATAAAACATAAGTTCCCAAAATCAAAATATTCTTAATACAGAAAATAATTTAACTAAAAAGAATAAGTCATACTAACCTGGGACTTCACGTAGGCCAGTGGTAGGCGATAAATCCCAGTTGCACATCGGTTGTGGGTTCGATTCCCGCAACTTTGTCTAATGCAACAGGTTATCACATGGTTTGGGTGTTGTCCTCTTTTTAAAAGACAATATAATTTTATAACACTCCAAAAAACTGAGATAAAACCCAAAAAATAACAATAACATGTTTTAGCATCAAAGGTTATTCTATACCTTTCATTTTTCGCCTCCAAAAGTACAAACCCATAACTACTTAAAAAATAAATGTCAAAAATAATACCATTAATTACCTTGAAATTTCTTAACATAAGCCTCAAAAGGGGTTTATAATACATTGAACTTATGATTAACCTTAATATTATAAACCTATAATGATATCCCTAACCCATTAGAAAATATAGTAATCTCCAAAGTTGTCTAAACCATCTTCTAATACCAACTATAAGTCCCTAGCATTAAACGTTACATAATCGTGATTTAAGTCAAGAATTAAAATCTAGGATCTTTTTAGGTTTATAGATTTTGAGAATTAGGCCATAAATATTACATAACAAAAACATATAAATACAAAGTGGACACTACCAAAAGTATCTATTTCTTCCATAACATAAAAACTTTAAAAAAGAAACATGTTTTATTTTCATGTTTAATCATCATAAATTTTCCTTGATTCCATCCTCAACTCTATTCTATCCTAAATAATGTGAAAACATTTAAAAAATTGGGATGAGAACAAAAATATCATTAAGGGACATAAAAATAATGAAAAAACATTAGTGTAGTTAAAACCTGATAACCCATTCAATGTTCTTTGAGCAGATGAAACAAAAAACGTTCACATGAATAACACTCATAATTTTTACTCAATGAAAAACAATAAAATCAATAGAATCACTATGGAAAAAAGGCATTTAGTGGCGTTTTTTTTCATTTCGCGGCGGTTTAAGCCACCGCTAAATTGATTGGCCGCGGTTTTGAAAAATCGCCGCTAAATCATGCGTCAGGGAACTATTCGCGGCGGTTTTCAAAACCATCGCAGAACGTTTCATGGCGGTTTTTTATCTAATTCAGGGTTCAGAGGCTCTAATCTAATACCTGAGGTTCTTGTGCTCATACAAACAACTGTAATAGCACTCAGAAGTTACAGTTCAGAATGATAAGTAACAGTTTCGTTTTACAGTTTTCAAAATTTTCATTTTTTAAAGATTTATATATATATATGTTTTTTAAAATGATTTTTTTGGGTAATGGCTCGTGACCTCCCCAGAAAAGGCGCCAAAAACTTGACCTAGAATGTTGTTGAAGCCGGTCAAAGTTTAAAACTTATAATCCTACTAACTACAGTTTATGTGGCACGTAGGGTCAAACCCACAGAGAAGGCAAATTTGGCCACTATTCCTCTAAAAACGTTCAAAAGATCCCACTGTTTTCAGCTGTGGAAAAAAAAAATTTTAAGAAATTTTTATGTTATTATACACTAATGAAACACTGCAATCTTTTTGTGTTTTTGTTCGAAACTATAATGAAACAAGGAACATGCTAAAAATAGTAAGAAACAGAGATATAAAATGCTGATAAGTGAACAATCAAGTAAAATACCTAGGAAAAATCTCCATTCTACTGGTTTTAAAAGTATTCAAATTCACTTAAAAGTTACTGAATTGCACCACCCAAATAAGAATGACTTATCTCCCTCACCAAGAGTTAAGTCACACAGGCTGATTGATTTCGAATTTTTCCACTGTAAAACAAATCAACTGTGAAAAGTTCGAAAAGATAATGACAACAGGATGAACTCACCATAAGTCCTGAAGTAATTGTTAATTTATTATTATTTTTAAACATGTGTCTATGATCAATCTTGCCAGTTTGATTATGGAGTTTTGAAAATTATGTTCTAGTTTTTAAAAGTAATTGAATGAACTCAGCATCAATCTCTTCAATTGATACTGAATACATTAATGTATTAAAGTAAAAAGGAAGAAAGGTAACCAGTAGAAGTAGTAATTCCCCGAGCTCGAAGATTTATCCAATTAATTTGTTCATTATCATTATAGGAAATTACGGCATACTAGAACAGAGTACAAGAATTCCAACAAGAAGGAAGAAGAACTCCCCTAATAATACTCTGCACTCGGGCTCCAAGGTCTCCAGCTCATCCCCAGAGTTGCTATGCTATATACTAGAAGTCTTTGCTCTCAAAAATGGCATGCGTTGCTTGTGAATGAACATCCCCCAACATTCCTGGAAACTCTGTTTTTATATCTTCTATCATCTACTACTTGTCAACGCACATCTTCCACTGACATCAAAATTCCCTTACTTGTGCACCACACACGTGTGTTTTTTCGTGACAAGTACGTCACACTATATTTTCTCACATAACTAACTTCTGCTGAGTTTTTTGTTTGAATCTGGACATATGCACATCCTTTGAATGAACCTGCATAGATAGAATAAAAACACAAAGAAAGAAAGAAATTTGATTATTATATTAATGTTATAATACTTGTTAAAAGTTAACTTAAGTTAACATAATAAAAATTTCAAGTTGATTATTATTTACTAGATTTAATATTAATATTATGATTATTTAATTATTAATAAAACATTAACAAATTAATTATGATTTTTTTAATTTCTTTTCATTCATTAATTTATTTTATTAATATAAGTATTATTAATAATTAATTAACCTAACTTAATTTTATTCTTATATTGGACTACTATTAATTACATTATTTAATAAAAAGTTAAATAAAATTATAACTTAGTTTAATTAGATAATTTAATTAGCGTAATATTTTAGTTAATTAATTACTAACCATTTATTAATTATGAATATTTTAAATATTATATTATATTATTTGTCTATTTGTTTTTTATCAATTAAGCTTATCTCTTCCCCAAATCGCGGTGCTATAGGGGTCATCTTCTTCAGACCCTTCCCCACGCCAGTGAATAAGGTGACTTCAGCTCCTCCACGATAGTCTCGAGCTCTATCAGATCTGAAGCAACAGACTCCTCTGGTCTGCCTTGCAGAGGCGGTTGACTCTTCCTTCAATCCTGTGAGAAATCTCGGGCAGCGAAAGGCATTGCTTGAATCTCCGGTGATGCACACCTCCTCTCCCCACAACGGCGCTTCCCACGGGAGTGATAGGTTAGCTCAAAGGCATCCGACAACGTAGATCTTCCTCCCAGCTTGGCACCGACTTCAGCAAATTCATTTATTTATTTATTTATTTTATCTATTTATTTTATTTATTATTTATTTATTTTATTATTTATTTTATTTATATATTTATTTATTTATTTTATTTATTTATTTATCGTATCTAATTATTTATTTATTTATTTTTCGAATTTATTTATTTTATTTATTTTATTTCATATTTAATTTATTTATTTAATTTCGTATATATTATTTATTTTTTATTTCGTATTTATTTTTTATTTATTTTATTTCGTATTTATTTTATTTATTTATTTATTTATTTATTTTATTTCGTATTTATTTTATTTATTTATTTATTTCATATTATTTTATTTTCTTTATTTATCCATGCATGCACATCCCATGCCCAAGCCCATGCCCATGCCCATGCCCATGCCCATGCCCATGCCCATGCCCATGCCCATGCCAATGCACATGCCCATGCCCATGCACATGCACATGCATACCCATGCAATATAAAGAAATTCTGTGTTTGGTGAGATTTGAACCTCTAACCTCTAGCATATTTTCCAAAGACTTTACCACTCCAGCAAGCTCGCCATGTGGTTAATAAACAGAATTTAATATACTTATATACATTAATTGAAAAAACAAATAATACATAAATAATAGATATAAACTCAATAACAATAAATAATAAATAATAAATAAGGAATAATAAATAATAAATAATAAATAATAAATAATAAATAATAAATAATGAATAATAAATATTAAATAATAAATAAAGATAAATAACAAATAATAATTAAATATAAATAATAAATAATAAATAAATATAAATAATAAATAATAAATAATAAATAAAGATAAATAATAAATAATAAATAATCAATAATCAATAATAAATAATAAATAATAAATAATAAATAAACATAAATAATTAATAAATATAAATAATAAATATAAATAATAAATAATAAATAATAAATAATAAATAATATATAATATATAATATATAATATATAATATATAATAAATAATAAATAATAAATAATAAATAAAAAATAAAAAATAAAAAATAAAAAATAAAGATAAATAACAAATAATAATTAAATATAAATAATAAATAAATCATAAATCATAAATCATAAATAATAAATAATAAATAATAAATAATAAATAATAAATAATAAATAAAGATAAATAATAAATAATAAATAATAAATAATCAATAATCAATAATCAATAATCAATAATCAATAAACATAAATAATTAATAAATATAAATAATAAATAATAAATAATAAATAATAAATAATATATAATAAATAATATATAATAAATAATAAATAATAAATAATAAATAATAAATAATAAATAATAAATAATAAATAATAAATAATAAATAATAAATAATAAATAATAAATGTTAAATAATAAATATAAATAATAAATAATAAATAAATATAAATAATAAATAATAAATAAATATAAATAATTAATAATAAATAATAAATAATAAATAATAAATAATAAATAATAAATAATAAATAAATATTAATAATAAATAATAAATAAATAATAAATAATAAATAAATATAAATAGTAAATAATAAATAAATATAAATAATAAATAATAAATAATAAATAAAGATAAATAATAAATAATAAATAAAGATAAATAATAAGTAATAAATAATAAATAATCAATAATAAATAAAAAATAAAAAATTATAAATAAACATAAATAATTAATAAATATAAATAATAAATATAAATAATAAACAATAAATAATAAATAATAAATAATAAATAATAAATAATAAATAATAAATAATAAATAATAAATAATAAATAATAAATAAAAAATAATAAATAATAAATAAATAAAAAATAATAATTAAATATAAATAATAAATAAATAATAAATAAAATATGATAAATGATAAATAATAAAAAATAAATAATAAATAAATATAAATAACAAATAATAAATAAATATAAATAATAAATAATAAATAATAAATAAAGATAAATAATAAATAATAAATAATCAATAATCAATATGAAATAATAAATAATAAATAATAAATAAACATAAATAATTAATAAATATAAATAATAAATATAAATAATAAATAATAAATAATAAATAATAAATAATAAATAATAAATAATATATAATATATAATAAATAATAAATAATAAATAATACATAATAAATAATAAATAATAAATATTTAATAATAAATAATAAATAATAAATAATAAATAGTAAATAATAAATAATAAATAATAAATAATAAATAATGAATAATAAATAATAAATAATAAATACATAATAGATATAAATAATAAATAATAAATAATTAATAATTAATAATCAATAATAAATAATAAATAATAAATAAATATAAATAATAAATAATAAATTAATATAAATAATAAATAAATATAAATAATTAAAAATAAATAATTAATAATAAATCATAAATAATAAATAATAAATAATAAATAATAAATAATAAATAATAAATAATAAATAATAAATAATAAATAATAAATAATAAATAATAAATAATAAATAATAAATAATAAATAATAAATAATAATACATAATAGATATAAATAATAAATAATAAGTAATAAATAATAGATATTAATAATAAATAATAAATAATAAATAATAAATAATAAATAATAAATAACAAATAATAAATAATAAATAATAAATAATAAATAATGAATAATAAATAATAAATAATAAATAATAAATAATAAATATTAAATAATAAATAAATAAATATAAATAATAAATAATAAATAATAAATAATAAATAAAAATAAAAAATAAAAAATAAAAAATAAATAAAAAAAAAAATAAAAAATAAAAAAAAATAAAATAAAAAATAAAAAATAAATATAAATAATAAATAAATATAAATAATAAAGAAATATAAATAATAAATAATAAATTTAATATAAATAATAAATAATAAATAAATATAAATAATAAATAATAAATAAGAAATAATAAATAAATATAAATATAAATAATAATTAATAATTAATAAATAAATATAAATAATAAATAATAAATAATAAATAATAAATAATAAATAATAAATAATAAATAATAAATAATAAATAATAAATAATAAATAATAAATAATAAATAATAAATAAATATAAATAATAAATAATAAATAAATATAAATAAAAAATAAAAAATAATAAATATAAATAATAAATAAATATAAATAATAAATAGATATAAATAATAAATCATAAATCATAAATCATAACTAATAAATAAATATAAATATTAAATATTAAATAATAAACAAACATAAATAATTAATAAATATAAATAATAATTAATAAATATAAATAATAAATAATAAATAATAAATAATAAATAGTAAATAACCAGTTACAAATAATAGATAAAAAATAAATTAAAGTATATTATAAATAATAAATAATAAATAATAAAGGAAACACATGAAAAAGTATGAAAAGACCTGATAAGGGATGAAAAATAATGAAAACGCATGAAAAAGGATGGAGAAACATATGAAGAATGAGGCATTAGAAAGAATGAGAACACATGAAAACTCGTGACAACTCTGGAAAAATCCTTAATAATTCAACATAATAATCATAATAACCCATAAAAACCATTGATAAAGATAACAAGTCAGGGAAACCAAAATAAACAGTAATAAATGGAGCTACTGTTAAAACCCGTCAAATTGGTCATAAAGAGACAAAAATATTGGACTCACATTAAAAGATATAATTTATGATCCGAGAGTCCGTTTTAGATCCGCAACCTGTCAAATCAAAGATCCTGAAACGATCTTCGACCTGAATGGTGAAAGGGTCTGAATGGACAGACGGATCGGAAGTTAAGACCATTTAAAAAAAAGTTGACGAGGAACGGGTGCTAGAAACAAGGCATTCAAAAACATAAAAAACCCAATACCCACTAAAAAGGCCATAACATATGATCTAGAAGTGCATGTGGGCACCGTGACCAGTCAAACTGAAGCTCATGGAACGAGCTATGATCTGGCAGGTGGAGGAGGCCGAACTGACACGCGGATCGAATGTTAGGTCTGTTTGAAGACAAGTTCGATGGGACACTGGTGACAGAAACGGGGTTTTGTAAGCCTTCGAGGGTTTGTTGGGGTCGAAAAACACGACATAAGCTTGCTTCTCTTGAACTAGTGCGTAGCTCTCTTCGCTGGCTTCGATTTGATATGTGGTAGAGCCCAAACGGACACACGGAGCGAAAGTTATGACCGTTTGACGTTGGAGAACTTTTTTCAACTTTCTTATAACTCTAATATCTTCACCACCTTAGACTGTCTCACGGTTTTGATTATATGTTCCTCTAGATCTCTTCATGAGCTTCGATTTTACTGGTCGTGGCGCTTCAACGGACGCCCGAATCAAAAGTTATGGTCGTTTTAGTGATTTCGGGGTTTCTTGTGTTTTTTTTATTTTCTTCATTTCATTTCGCGGCGGTTTTTCCGAAACCGCCGCTAATCCTCGAATAAAATAAAAAAAAATAAAAAAAAATTAAAATTGTTTTTCCCGTTTAGCGACGGTTTTTAAAACCGCCGTGAAATGGCGGCCCGAAACGCGTTTCGCGGCGGTTTTAAAAACCGCTGCGAAGAAACCGCCGCTAAACGGCGGTTTTCTTGTAGTGAATGGAATTGAAACTCCTTTAGGTTACTTAGATAATCATATACATAAAACCCTTTCAAACATCTTCCAATTCGAATAACGATATGGCTGACTTCCAAATTAGAGATCTATAATGGGGATCACCCTTCGTATAAACGATATCAGGTTCACCTGTGAGCTATAATGGGGATAAACCCTTTGTATAAGCTATCTCAGGCCGACCCTTAAGCTATAATGGGGATAAAACCTTCACATAAGCTATATCAGGCTCACCCATTTCATATAATTCTATCATACCATTTAATGAATAAAACACATTCATCACAAAACCCCTTTTTTGAAAGCTTCTTCAAATCCCATATGAAAAAAATTTCCATATAAAAATACCATTTTAATTTAAGAACCCATTTTCAATACCAAGATACCAAAATAAAGGAATAATGGCTTTATTTTGATTTTAAAAGACATTAAGGCTTATAGAGCAATCCAAATATCAAATAACGGTTACAAGGGTGAAGTTATTGTCGCCGTATATGTTAAAAAACATTCCTTTAGTTATTTTGTAAAGACAGTAAAATATTTCATATAAAAAAATTCCTTTTAATTTTTTTTAATGAATTTTAATATTGACATAAAATTTATGGTATATTCCTTTTATACCCATATAAATAAATATGCAATTTAATATCATGAAGAAAATGATTTGATAATTATATATTTAAATTTTCAAGGTATCCCATACCACATTGAAATTTTAAATATCAATATATATGATTTAATAAATAACATTAGTATAGATAAATTATGGAAATGAAATGTAATAATGTCTGTATATACACCTTATAAAATAATAAAGGTGCATATTATCAAGAAATGCCTCAATGAAGGGAGATTGAGACGAAGTTCCTTACCTGGAGTCTGACTTTTCTCATTCGTTCTTTAATTTCCTAAATAATAAAATCAGGTTAATTTATACTTGATTTAGAACCTTTCTAAATCTTATTATTAATTTTATATCACTTATTACTAGGTTATATCAATTAGTTAATTATTTGAGTTCATACAAGACGTTTTGTCGATGTTCTGTATTTGAGTTAAAAATGAACTTGTTTTGATGAAAATTATCCTTGTGGTCATGATTAAACAATCTATAGAATATTATTCCTGAATTAAATATCATATATATCTAGTATATATGTATTTATTAGCGTTCATAACATTTTTAGATAAGAAATGAAATACACCATTCATGGAGATGCTAGGCCGTACGTACGCATGAACAATACTTTCATTTCTTTGTCATATTAAAGGAATGAAAAAATAAATGATGCATAGATATATTATAATCACAGTATAATAAATATGTCATATATGTTACATAATTTCATTAATTCTATCCTTGATACATTCCATATATGACATGAATGCATAATATCACTTTGAGGTTGTGATAGTCCACACTTCCTCAAATGAAATTATCGTATTTACACATTATGGAAAGTATAAAGGTATGTTGTAAATAAAAATTACATAATCATATAGATAATATAAATATAATATATAAAATATATAAATACATTTCCATTATAATATCCATCATGAGAGTTGGTAGGAGAAAATCGAACAATCATCATTCTGTGAGCCAGTAGTTCGCCGTACACTGAAATAGTATGTTCTATATCCATTAGATGGAGGTGTGTGTAAGTGTAGGTAAAAACATTAGAATAAAAAAATTCCTATTATATTGAGGATATTGGTAGTTTTATTAACTAATTTAATAAAAATAGCATAGGGGGTGCAGAAGGAAACTAAAGGAAAGGAGTTTGTGAGAAGATGTTACATCTAAATCGGGTAACTCCTTTTGATTTGAGCCGAAAGGCTTCCTTGAATTTCCTTCATCCAAAGGTAAGGCTTCAAGAGTAAAGGAGGGAAATTGGGTGATTATTTGATCATAATTTGGATGAGACAAGGGGATTGAGAGGTGTGAGTAAGTAGGTAGAGTTGGTGTGTAACGTCCCAGACCCGGCCAGCCACCCGAACAATGCCGAACGGGTCGGGTGTTACTACCTTAGGCGCACCTCCCCGAACGCCAAAGGCTGTCAACTAACAGCGAGGGTCTGTTAGGTATAGTGGGGAGGCTATACCCTCTCGGAGGATCTTAGTAAGGGTACTGGTCCAAGTATAACAGTAATGATGCAGCATAAAGGAAGACTCAGCAGACTCGAACCAGACCCGCAGAGCGGAAGCAAAATCAATATAGATAAACAGCAGAAGTAGTAAATGAAACAACAGCAGTGGAAATAAACACAACAGCATGCTAAGAACATGTAATTACAATTGAACAGTAAAACATGAATCCAGAGAAGGTCATACACAACTGAATATAAACAGGACGCCAATGGATAACCAACAATAGCTACAATAAGCATGCCAATACAGAAAGTAAAAAAAACAAAGTAAACCCAGCTAGGCTTGACCTCAAGGTCTATACCATCTCCATGCAACAACTAACGTAGCCCAGGTCCTCAATCTGACCTCTTTCCTGCACGTAAGTCCATAAGGTCTGCACGCGTCCCGAAGGGCCCGTGCATGGTGTGAGACAAATCTCAGTAGGATACCACCCAACGGTGCGTACCAAATATATGTGTTTAAGCATTCATGCATCTACAAGGAAAGCAGTAAATAGTACGATGCACAATTTAAACACAAACTCCACTGGTGCTCAACAGCCACCATGGAGCATCACCTGCTTCGGCCAACGCCAGAATCTCTGTCGTGTAATCCGGCACCACGTGCCACCTGACACCTCGTGTCTCAAGTACCGACGTCCCAAAGGCACGCCCAGAAATAGTAACCCGGCACCAAGTGACTCCTGACACCTCGTGTCTCAAGTACCGACGTACCGAAGGCATGCCCAAAATAGTAACCCGGCACCATGTGCCTCCTGACACCTCGTGTCTCAAGTAACGACGTCATGAAGGCACGCCCAAAATAGTAACCTGGCACCATGTGCCTCCTGACACCTCGTGTATCAAGTACCAACATCTCGATGACACACCCATTTCTTGAAGGCTCCTCACCTTCCCCATGGATTTCTATGGCAAGCACCCCCAACCAGAAAAACCTAACCGCAACTACGGGGGCCTCTACCCACACGAGTGGTCAAAACCACCTCATCACGGAGTATCTCTGTGTGCACACTACTCAAGTCCCAGTGAGCTGTAATCACCCAAATAGTCCTAAGCCACCAAAACATCTGACACCTCATGTCCCTGCGACCATGTCGCTCAAGTTCGATGGCATCGCCACCCAAGTATCCTGGGCCATGCCCAACCTGACAGTCACACTGCCTCAATCCGACGTCCATGACGCCCAATCCCGTGGTCAAAACCACCCAAAGTAACCCGGGAAAAGCCCCAACCTGTGATCAGCATCACTCAAGTGTAACCAGGCCAAGCCCAACACAACCCCAAAGGGTCCAGCAGATGCAATTCAGCAATCGCATAGATAACATATGTAAGCAGAAAACATAACCAGACAAAACAAACTAAACAGTTGAATTGAAACCTACCAGGTGCTGTCCCATACCAGCACAGAGGTCTTAAATGCCTCTAACAATTTATAACAGGCTTTAACAAATTAAACTAAGCAGTTATAACAATCATATTTCAATTAAAACCATTTTGGCGTTCCCCGGCCAAAATGCCCCGATGAGCAACGACCCCTCACCCGGCCCTTCTCACGCAAACTGGTAATCGGGCATACCCAAAAGCATCCCAGATGTCCCATAAGCATTTCAGTATGAAAAAGCAGATAAAATTGGTCCCGCTCAAAAATACCCGAAAATGTGCTGAAGATGCGTCACCCAACAACCACGAAAACACAAAATGAGGTATGCACCGCCTACCTGAGACCCGCACGATGCTACTCCTCCGGTAACACCCTCCAATTTGGTCTAAAGCACAGTAAATCTACAAAAGATTCAAAACCTCTCAAAATGCTATAACTCGTTCTAGAAGGAAAATCAGACAAAATGGCCAAAGTTGAATCGAGGCCTTACCGAGGGGGTTCCAACGCACTAATCAGCGATCGAAACGGGTCTTGGACGAACGATCGGGGGGGGGGGGGAGAGGTTCGGCTGGCCTGGTTCGCGTATCCAGGTGGAGGATATGAGGTTCTGCCTCAATACGAGGCTACTGCCCGTTTTAAGCGAAAAAAAGAAAGTACACGGCGTGTACTTTGGGAATACACGCCGTGTATGGTTCATTTAACTATTTATAAGATGGAAAGATTCCACCGACTTACTTTCCGTACCTGCCGACATGAGTACAAGACATGTACCTCTGGGTACACGGCGTGTACTGGGTTCCTCTTCTCTTCCTCGCTGACATACTCACACGCCGTGTATATACCTCAAACACGGCTAGACTATACGGCGTGTCCCAGGGGAACACGGCGTGTCCTCGGTTCTACCCGGCCAACATGCCTACACGCCATGTATGGATTCACATGGTCGGGGGTCTACACCGTGTGTTCAAAACTACACGCCGTATAGTAAGAACTACTACATGGTCACCCGCACGACATGTAGTCGGCGAGTACACGGTCGACCACTCACCCAGACATACACGGCATGTACTTATAGTACACAGAGTGTAGTCTGGAAATTTCTAGAAACTTCCCATTAAATCCAGTTTCCTCAGAAACCTGTCAAAAATTTAAACAGGGTCAGGATTTTGACCCGTTCAAAAAACTCGGGTTCTTACAAACTCCCCACCTTAACGTAGCTCTCCCCCGAGCTACCAAACGAAACCCAGAGATGGCACAGAACACGCCCATCCCAGTTAAACAACCTGGGCTACTCTAGTCCCAAGGTTCTGGCTAAATTCCTCAAGGGGCTCCCCACCTTAGGAATTGCTTACTCGGTCTCAACCAACAAAATTTAAACCAAACAGGGTTTACTAACCTGTTTTCCAGACGCATAGTCCTCCTATGACGCATCGTCACCCTTGCACCTCGTTGGTGCTCCTGTGTCGCTTCCGACACCCAACGTAACCCACACCGCATCGGTGTCCGCCTCTACGTACGAGGTCCTGGTGCTGAGCACCTCAAGTAACCCGCATCCACGATGCCATGATGCCCACGACACCTCAAGTAACCCGCATCCACTATGCCCCGATGCCCGCGACACCTCATACATACATACATATATATATATATCACGCACCCGATATGGTGCCAACCCACTGACTAGCATCTAGTCAGTCCACAAAGATCCTGTGCACCTCGTGCACTCAAAACAGACATACCTCTATAGGTCATGCCAAAAAGGAAACATGGAGATCACGATCACACCGCGGTGTACCTCTAACTGTCACCGACTCACCGGCCTGCTCAGCCTCTGGCAGCTCCATGACGTGCACCTGGCCAGAAACATGGCTACCTGATGCCTGACCTCCCGATGCTGCTCCAGTCACTGGCCAATGACCCCTCAGCTAGGTCCCACTGTCTCTGTCATGACCTCCGCGCACAGCTGAACCTCGACTACCCTCTCCGGGTACCGAACCTGAACCAACTCCAGACGCCACAGTCTGTCCAGGTCCCTGCCTACCGGCTATCTGAGAAGGTTGCCTGCAAAACCTCTCCAAATTTCCGTCCTGTCCACATGCCCGGCACTCCTTCGGAGGCCTATTGCACTGAGCCTGAACATGTCCCGACTGCCCACACTGGAAGAAAATCACCGAAGAACTACTACGAGGTGGTCTAGCTGAATTCCTAGCCTGACTGCCCTGCTGGAACTCATCCTGCCCTCGCTTCCTGCCGTCCGAACCATCACCTGAAGCTGCCGTCCTGCCCAAGCAAGACTTCTCCCTTTCATTGCCCTCGGCTATGAGTGCCTGATTCACCGCTTCGGAGAAAGAACCCAGCCTGAAGATGTTCACCTGGACCTGAATGGCGTTTCATAAGCCATCCTCGAAGCGCCTCACCCTAGCTGCATCATCGCTCACCATACCCGGCGCAAAACGGGACAACTCTGTGAAGGTAGATGCATAGTCCATAATGGAAATATCTCCCTGCTAAAGACTCAAGAACTCCCGAGCTCTCTCTGCCCTCAACGTCTCTGGGTAGAAGTGATCAAAGAACCTGCCCTCAAAATCCTTCCAAGACAGTCCCTCTTTCCTACGAGCCTGTACCTGTACATCCCACCAATGCTTCGCCGGTCCTCTCAGCATGTACGTCGCCAGCTTGACCCTCCGCCCTGGAGGCATCTCGAGCTACTCGAAAATCATCTGCATGCTCTATATCCAGTTCTAAGCTACCTGCGGTCCACCCTCACCCTGAAAAAGCGGCGGGTGCTGTGACTGGAACTCCCACGTCAGATACGCCATAGAAGGCTCTGTACCCTACACGCCTCCATCAAGCCCCTGCATGACACATACCATGTAACACCCGAGACTTTTATGTTATATAAATCATCAAAGGAATCTTTTTCTATACAAAACTTGCTTGACTTGCTTTACACGCAATCGCGACCTTCCTCGATAGCTTGCGTCGTACGCAATACCGAGTTTCACTAAACAACATTATGCTATTAAAACTAGCCGTTATGAATAGTAATAACCACTTTTTGAAATTTTATAAATTTTATTTTTCAAAATGGACTTCATTTTTGGACTCAGAATATCGAAACTAGCCTAGGGTGAAATTTTGGTATTTTTCTGAAAACTTTCAATTTTGGATGAATAGTGAAACCACTAAGTGGTAGGTTAAAAACTGAATTTTGCATAAAACTTAATTTTACCGCTTCTGTGAATGGAATTTCGAAAATCCGACAGACACGGTTGATATCAGTAAGTAAAATGTGGTTCAATGAGATAAAAATAATTTTTGGTGAATAGTAACTTTTTACTTTTTTTTACCGCGGTTAATAGTAAATAGGGTAACTAAGGGTAAATATGATATTAATATTACCCTAACACATGTACTAATTATATTGGACAAGTGTAATTCGACAAAAAACAAACTTAGGAATAAAATATGACCATTTAGGCCAACTTGGATTAGATTAGGACATTTATTATTAATTTATTTAAAGAAGGGTTAAAATAGTTAAAAATCAAAGTTTAATAAGTAAATCATTTTTTAATATGGGGTTATACATAAGATAAATTCAATTGTAAATATTCATTAGAAAGCTAAAAAGATTTCCTACATGATGATATTTTATTTGTAATTTTTAGACATCAAATAATTTAATTTATTTATGACACAAAGATGATGCAGTAATTATCTTATTAATGAAATATTGAAATAATTGATAATATAAATACCAAAATAAATGTAATTTAAGACTTTTTATGAATTCCACTAATTTTCTAGGTTACTATGATATATTAGTGTTGATTTAATTAACTTGGTTAGAACATATAATTCTGTTATGACTTTCACAAAAATCATATATCAAATAGTGTCAAAATTGACACAAAATAGTTTTTAAATCAAATATTATATTACTAATTGTTATTTTATTCCTAAAAATCTAAGGTTCGGCCAAATGACTTAGATAAGGATATATATATTAATAATAAACAATTTGGGGTTCGTTTGGCATGTTATAGTAAGTGTATTAACCATATAGTGAAAGAAAACAAAAAGACACGGTAAAAGTTAAATTATTTAACTTAGAGTTAAATCTAATTGATAAGGTTAAAATAATACCCTAAACTTGTCTAAATCTTATTGTTTGATAGGATTTAGACCCATCCCCACTTTATATTCGAAATAAGACCCTTTGGAATCATTATAAACCGATTCTGACTTTAATATAAAATAATATTTTGAGATATTCCTAAGGTGCCCCTCTCCTCCCTTATAAAAGGGCACCTCCTCCCTCTCCTCATCACACCAATTTGAGCACTCAAGCTCGGCCAACCCCTGCCATTTTCTCCTCTCCACTTCCCTAGAATAATCCTAGAGGTCCTGGTCTTCTTCAAAGACCAATCTTAGTTCCTTAAGTGGAGGATTCAAAGAGGCGTTCCAAAGAAGAGGTAATATCCATTACCGATCTTTTCAATTTCTTTCGTCTTCAACTTCTTATTCTTTAGTTGTTTCATGAAAAAGTAATAACATCAGTATTACTTACATACTGATATGTTATTATAAATATGAAACAACCCTAATTCACCTTCTATCCATCCTACGGAAAAATGAAATCACCGCGCGTGCGTACGTACGGAATACCGTCTCCACGCCGTGGTGTAATCTATTTTCCACCATCACCTTACAAGAATGGGTATAATGGTGTAATGAGTAACTATATATGATTATTATGAAGTAATATTGATACTGAAATAATATATATATACTCTAATACAATTCCACGATCATAGGAACGATATCATCACTCGTGCGTACGTACGGAATACCGTCTCCACGATGTGATGTGACTCGTTCTACATGATCTTCATTTCATAATGATTATATAAATGAATTGAATGAATGAATATGGTATATAATACACTAATACCATTCTGGAAATGAAGTATCTATAACCTAAAGATAAGAATAAGAATTTATTCGACAAAACACGCATAAGAACAAAAAGTTATAAAGACCCGAGTAACAAGTAACAATGAAATATTACTAACAAGAAGCTAATAATATGACCATATATGATATCATATCAATATGTATGATTCTGGAATAAGTAAATAACATTATTTAAACCATTATACAGGAGCTTCGGACACGTACAAAGCAAATCGGACCTAAGGTAAGGGGAAATATCACAATCTCATTTTTATCCGAGATTGTTTATTCGTAAGTATTTACTGGGGTGTATTTTATCATCCACATCCATGTTTCATCAATATTTAATATTATTTCCATCCACCTACAATTGTTTAAATCCATTTTTACCCTTCGGTGAGTTTTTATTAATATCTATGAAAGGAATCTTTTGTCATACGAGGTACTTTTTGACTTTTCCGACAAAAGTACGAAGAATGTTTTTTTAACTTATATGGCATGAATGGATTCTTAAAACATTATTTCCAAGAAGCTTCTTTTACAAGTTTTCAAGTTTATTTTTAATCAACTTCTTTTATTTTAAAGTCGTATGACATGTTATGAAAGGAAAAATGTTTTTGAATAAGAAAGGATATTTTCCTCAAGAATGGAGTTCAAGTGTTTTTTCAAAATTATTTTCCATCTAAGATAATAAAGGGTTCTGTTTTTATCCCTTTAATTACATTGATTTGATTATGTTATGAGGGAATTATTTTTATGAAGTCATTTGCCTTATAATATTTGTTTTATGATGTCATGATGTTTCAAGAATCCCATTTTTGTTACATGTGTTATGCGATGATGTATGTTTTATGATTATGTGGCACACATAAGAAAGGATTCATTATAAGATGGGTGGGACCTATATCTCCCTCCAATGCATTGGGTAAAGATTTTATATCTCATGAGATAGACATGGCTGGAACGGAAGGTTATTTCGGTTCAGTGATACAAGACTGAAACGAGGAGTGAACTCGGTTCAGAAAGGGACTTTGTCCACTAAGATAGTCTTGGCAATGAGTCTTGACTAACAAGAAATGATTTTCCATGATTATGTGTGCATGCCACAAAGTTTCCAGTTTTATGTTATGATTATGGGGATCTCATTTTCACTTCTATGATTTATTCCATGTTAAGATATTATGATCTCTTTTGCAGGTTTTGATTTTCAAAAAGATATGATATGATTTTTATCTCCTTTATTTTCCCTTGCTAAGAATTTGAGCTCACCCTTTTATGTTTTCTTTTCCCCAGGTCAGGAAGATGGATATTAAGTAGAATATGCTAAAAGGGACCCTAGATATGATGAAATAAATGGGAGACACTGTAGAAGATTTATGAACCAGTTGTTTATGTTTCCCAGTTTCTAAAGACACTATACCTATACGATCCTTTGTGGTTTTGTCATATGTTGTAATAAGTGTGCTTCAATTTTGAAGTATTAAAAATGTATGTAAAGTATGGGTCGTTATAGTTGGTATCAGAGGAAAGGTATAGTCAACCTTTGGAAACTAGGATGTGAAAGCCTTAGTAAGAACCCTAAGGATAAGTCTAAGTATAGAACACAATCTTAGAAATGGCAATGAATAACCTAGGATAAGACCTTAAGCATGAAAATTTTATTCTTGAATTATGTGGTTTCCTATTATAATTAGTGTTGATCACACTATTCTTCTTGGTTTTAGTCAATGGCTGGAACCCAAAGGAACCGTGTTAATGCGGAATGCGATGGGCAATGCAATGATTGTCCCCCTGAGCAACCAAACGATATGGGAGCTGGAATGCAAAATCTTGTAGCCATGCTCACAAAACTTTCTCAAGCTATGAATCATGCAGGATTTCCAAACGAGCAAAGGAGGGAGCAACATTCTGTTGAATCCTTCATGAGGCAGCGTCCACCTTCTTTCAGCGGGTCTACTGATCCATTAGTTGCTGAACAATGGATTAGTACCACTAGAAAGATATTTTCAGTTCTTCAATGTTCTGAACATGATAAAGTCATCCTAGTAGTGTATCGTTTGGAAGGAGATGCTGAACCATGGTGGAATCTTGTTAAGAATACGAGGCAAAGGGATGAAATTGAGTCTATGGAATGGGACGAGTTCAAGAACTTATTTTTCAATAAGTACTTCCCTCGTATTCTCCGAACAAAGATGGAGAAAGAGTTTCTTGAACTGAAGCAAAGGGATGATGAATCTGTTGGTACCTATGAAGAAAATTTTACAAGACTTGCAAGTTACGCTTCTGGTATTATTATCCAACCTGAGTGTAAGATCGATCGATTCTTTAGTGGCTTAAAACCAAGTCTTCGAAGGGCGTTAGCCATAAGGGACTTCAATAGCTACGAGGAAATCGTTCGATGTGCTCTCAAAGTCGAGATGGAGATTGGAGTAACCCATCAGTCACATGGGTTTGATAAGAAGAGGAAGATGGAATTCAAAGAAAAATCTAAAGAGCACACGGAAAAGAAGATGAGCTTTTCCTTATGCTCAAAGTGTGGAAAGAAACATGGAGGGAGTTGTCTTAAAGGGACAAGTAAATGTTTTAAATGTGGAAAAGAAGGTCATCGGGCATTTGAATGCCGTGATAATGGGAAGAAGATGTCTAATGACGCAAACAAAGGAAGGGATACACAGAATGAACCTACTACACTTCAATGTTTCAAGTGCAAGGAGATGGGTCATTATGCCAATCAATGACCAAATCCAAGGGTTGATGATGATGGTCGACGTCAACAAAATCTTAAGGCTAAAGACAAAGGAAAGTCACATACAATTTCTATCAGCGATGTGGAGTACGATAACGAAGTGGTGAAAGGTACACTTACCATCCACTCTAAAGTAGCAAATGTTTTATTTGATTCTGGATCCACCCACTCTTTTATTTCTAAAGAATTTTCTAAGGGTATCACCGTATTACCTCAACAATTAGATGTTGAGTTAGCTGTGACAACACGTAATGGCACATCAATCGCATCAAAAGTTTATAATTCTTCTCCGATCGAAGTTTGTGGGAAAGTGCTTCCTGCAAATCTTGTGATCCTTCCTTTAGTGGAATTTGATGTGATTCTTGGCATGGATTGGATTTCTCTACATGGAGCTCATATCAATTGCCAAAGAAGGGAAGTCACATTTCATATTCTAGATCAATCTATGATCGTATATCAATGCAAGGATGAACATAATCTTCCAGTGGAAATTTCTTCCATCTAATGGGTATTGATTCCACTAAATGAAGGTTATTTATCTCAAATGGTTGGTGAGAAACTCACGATTAAGAATATGCCCATTGTACGGGAGTTTGATGATGTCTTTCCGGAGGAATTGCCGGGTCTTCCACCAAATCGTGAAGTTGAGTTTTCAATAGAACTCGTACCGGGTGCTTTGCCTATTTCAAAGACACCTTATAGAATGGCCCCAATTGAGTTGCAGGAATTGAAGAAGCAACTCCAAGAGAATCTTGATAAGGGATTCATACGCCCTAGTGCGTCACCTTGGGGAGCACCTGTTCTATTTGTTAAGAAGAAAGATGGATCAATGAGACTCTGCATTGATTATCGAGAACCTAACAAGATCACTATCAAGAACAAATATCCTCTCCCACGCATTGATGACTTATTTGACCAACTACGTGGAGCTCAATACTTTTCCAAGATTGATCTTCGTTCAGGGTATCATCAATTAAGGGTTAAAAGGGAGGATATACCAAAGACGGTTTTCCGTACAAGGTATGGACACTATGAATTTATAGTGATGCCATTTGGTCTTACAAATGCCCCTGCTATCTTCATGGATCTAATGAATAGAGTCTTTAGAGACTATCTTGATCAATTTGTGGTAGTCTTTATTGACGATATTCTTGTCTATTCAAAGAGCAAGGAAGAGCATGAAGATCACTTGAGAATTATATTGAAGACCCTGAGAAAGGAGAAGCTTTATGCCAAATTTACCAAGTGTGAATTTTGGCTTCAAAAAGTTGCATTTTTGGGTCATATAATCTCAAAAGAGGGGATATCTGTGGATCCAGCAAAAACAGAGGTTATCGAAAGATGGTCAAGACCAACAACAGTAACTGAGATCCGAAGTTTTCTTGGTTTGTCTGGATATTATCGACGTTTTGTAAAAGATTTTTCACGATTATCTAATCCATTCACCAAGTTGACTCGGAAAGGAGTTAAGTTTGTCTGGACAGAGGAATGTGAAGAGAATTTCAAGGAGTTGAAAAGAAGGTTATCCAGTGCACCTGTGCTCACACTGCCTTGTAGTGGAGAAAGGTTTGTGATCTACAGTGATGCATCCAAGAAGGGATTGGGGTGTTTTCTTATGCAAAATGATATGGTGATAGCTTATGCTTCACGACAGTTGAAAATCCATGAGAAAAATTACCCAACACATGATTTGGAGTTGGCTGCGGTAATCTTTGCATTAAAGATTTGGAGGCATTACCTTTATGGTGAAAGGTGTGATATTTATACTGATCATAAAAGTTTAAAGTATATTTTCACACAAAAAGAGTTGAATATGCGCCAAAGAAGATGGTTGGAGCTGATTAAGGATTATGACTGCTCGATCCATTACCACCCTGGGAAAGAAAACAAGGTGGCAGATGCATTAAGTCGACAAGACCATGCTAGTTTATCCATGCTGAGGATCACAAAAGATCAAATATTTATGGATTTACAAAGGATGGATCTAGGAATTATAATGGAAGGGGAAAAATCTTATCTTTCTCAAATGAATGTTCAACCATCTATACATGTGAAGATTAAAGAGGCACAGAAAGAAGATGTCGAGTTACAAAAGAAGGTGAGAAATGTTCCTGAATTCAACCTTGATTGTGATGGGATAATAAAGTTCAGGAATCGGGTTTGTGTTCCTCCCATCCCCGAATTAAAGAAGGATCTGCTGGATGAGGCTCATAGTTCTTCATTCTCTATTCATCCTGGAAGCACGAAGATGTATAGGGACCTGAAAGAGTACTTCTGGTGGGATGGCATGAAAAGAGATGTTGCTGAATATGTCTCTCGATGCTTGGTTTGTCAACAAGTTAAAGCTGAGAGACAGAAGTCTAAGGGGATGTTACAACCATTACCCATACCCGAATGGAAATGGGAAAACATCACTATGGACTTTGTCACAGGACTTCCTAAAACATCCAAAGGCAATAATGCTATTTGGGTCATAGTTGATCATCTTACAAAGTCTGCACACTTCATTTCTATTAGAGAGGATTTCTCTCTAGATCAGCTTGCCAGGATATATGTAAAGGAAGTGGTAAGATTGCATGGAGTACCACTTTCTATTATATCTGATCGGGATCCGAGATTTACCTCGAAGTTCTGGCGAAGTCTTCAGCATACTCTGGAAACAGAGTTGAGTTTCAGCACTGCTTATCATCCCCAGACAGACGGTCAGTCTGAGAGAAAAATTCAAACCCTATAAGATATGTTGAGAGCTTGCTCTATGGATTTCAAAGGAGGTTGGGATCAACACCTACCTTTGGTAGAATTTTCTTATAATAATAGCTTTCACTCCAGTATTCAGATGGCTCCTTATGAAGCTCTCTATGGAAAGAAATGCAGGACTCCAACTTGCTGGGATGAAGTTGGGGAAAGAAAGCTATTAGGACCTGATCTCGTTGATGAAATGGCAGAAAAAGTCAGATCTATTCAACAACACATAAGAGCAGCTCAGAGTCGACAGAAAAGTTATGCCGACAACCGAAGAAAAGACCTAGAGTTTGAAGTGGGTGATAAAGTGTTCTTACAAATATCTCCCTGGAAGAGGGTTATGAGATTTGGAAAGAAGGGGAAGTTGAGCCCTAGATATATCGGTCCTTTCGAATTACTGGATCGTGTTGGGAAGGTAGATTATCGATTGGTGCTTCCACCGAATCTCTCTCAAGTTCACGATGTGTTCCATGTATCTCTCCTGAGAAAGTACATACCAGATCCTTCACATGTACTCAGCTCAGAAGTTGTACCGCTGGAGCAAGATCTTTCTTATGAAGAACAGCCGATAGAGATTCTGGATCGTAGTGAAATAGTCCTACGAAACAAGACCACTCGCTTGGTGAAAGTTTTATAGAGTAACCACCAACTTGAAGAATCTACATGGGAGCTTGAGGATATGATGAGGGAGAATTATCCTCATCTGTTTGTTACAAAGTGACGAATTTTGAGGGTGAAATTCTTTTTAAGGGGGGTAGAATGTAACACCCGAGACTTTTATGTTATATAAATCATCAAAGGAATCTTTTTCTACACAACACTTGCTTGGCTTGCTTTACACGCAATCGCGACCTTCCTCGATAGCTTGCGTCGTACGCAATACCGAGTTTCACTAAACAACATTATGCTATTAAAACTAGCCGTTATGAGTAGTAATAACCACTTTTTGAAATTTTATAAATTTTATTTTTCAAAATGGACTTCATTTTTGGACTCAGAATATCGAAATTAGCCTAGGGTGAAATTTTGGTATTTTTCTAAAAACTTTCAATTTTTGATGAATAGTGAAACCACTAAGTGGTAGGTTAAAAACTGAATTTTGCATAAAACTTAATTTTACCACTTCTGTGAATGGAATTTCGAAAATCCGACAGACACGGTTGATATCAGTAAGTATAATGTGGTTCAATGAGATAAAAATAATTTTTGGTGAATAGTAACTTTTTACTTTTTTTTACCGCGGTTAATAGTAAATAGGGTAACTAAGGGTAAATATGATATTAATATTACCCTAACACATGTCCTAATTCTATTGGACAAGTGTAATTCGACAAAAAAAAAACTTAGGAATAAAATATGACCATTTAGGCCCACTTGGATTAGATTAGGACATTTATTATTAATTTATTTAAAGAAGGGTTAAAATAGTTAAAAATCAAAGTTTAATAAGTAAATCATTTTTTAATATGGGGTTATACATAAGATAAATTCAATTGTAAATATTCATTAGAAAGAAAAAAATATTTCCTACATGATGATATTTTATTTTTAATTTTTAG
Source organism: Viscum album (assembly GCA_963277665.1). NCBI lineage: Eukaryota > Viridiplantae > Streptophyta > Magnoliopsida > Santalales > Viscaceae > Viscum > Viscum album. The sequence goes on along the minus strand of OY728167.1, from coordinate 131,117,268 downwards.
ACATCAAATAATTTAATTTATTTATGACACAAAGATGATGCAGTAATTATCTTATTAATGAAATATTGACATAATTGATAATATAAATACCAAAATAAATGTAATTTAAGACTTTTTATGAATTCCACTAATTTTCTAGGTTACTATGATATATTAGTGTTGATTTAATTAACTTGGTTGGAACATATAATTCTGTTATGACTTTCACAAAAATCATATATCAAATAGTGTCAAAATTGACACAAAATAGTTTTTAAATCAAATATTATATTACTAATTGTTATTTTATTCCTCAAAAATCTAAGGTTCGGCCAAATGACTTAGATAAGGATATATATATTAATAATAAACAATTTGGGGTTCGTTTGGCATGTTATAGTAAGTGTATTAACCATATAGTGAAAGAAAACAAAAAGACACGGTAAAAGTTAAATTATTTAACTTAGAGTTAAATCTAATTGATAAGGTTAAAATAATACCCTAAACTTGTCTAAATCTTATTGGTTGATAGGATTTCGACCCATAACCACTTTATCTTCGAAATAAGACCCTTTGGAACCATTATAAACCGATTTTGACTTTAATATAAAATAATATTTTGAGATATTCCTAAGGTGCCCCTCTCCTCCCTTATAAAAGGGCACCTCCTCCCTCTCCTCCTCACACCAATTTGAGCACTCAAGCTCGGCCAACCCCTGCCATTTTCTCCTCTCCACTTCCCTAGAATAATCCTAGAGGTCCTGGTCTTCTTCAAAGACCAATCTTAGTTCCTTAAGTGGAGGATTCAAAGAGGCGTTCCAAAGAAGAGGTAATATCCATTACCGATCTTTTCAATTTCTTTCGTCTTCAACTTCTTCTTCTTTAGTTTTTTCATGACAAAGTAATAACATCAGTATTACTTACATACTTATATGTTATTATAAATATGAAACAACCCTAATTCACCTTCTATCCATCCTACGGAAAAATGAAATCACCGCGCGTGCATACGTACGGAATACCGTCTCCACGCCGTGGTGTAATCTATTTTCCACCATCACCTTACAAGGATGGGTATAATGGTGTAATGAGTAACTATATATGATTATTATGAAGTAATATTGATACTGAAATAATATATATATACACCAATACAATTCCACGATCATAGGAACGATATCATCACTCGTGCGTACGTACGGAATACCGTCTCCACGATGTGATGCGACTCGTTCTACATGATCTTCATTTCATAATGATTATATAAATGAATTGAATGAATGAATATGGTATATAATACACTAATACCATTCTGGAAATGAAGTATCTATAACCTAAAGATAAGAATAAGAATTTATTCGACAAAACACGCATAAGAACAAAAAGTTATAAAGACCCGAGTAACAAGTAACAATGAAATATTACTAACAAGAAGCTAATAATATGACCATATATGATATCATATCAATATGTATGATTCTGGAATAAGTCAATAACATTATTTAAACCATTATACAGGAGCTTCGGACACGTACAAAGCAAATCGGACCTAAGGTAAGGGGAAATATCACAATCTCATTTTTATCCGAGATTGTATATTCGTAAGTATTTACTGGGGTGTATTTTATCATCCACATCCATGTTTCATCAATATGTAATATTATTTCCATCCACCTAGAATTGTTTAAATCCATTTTTACCCTTCGGTGAGTTTTTAGTAATATCTATGAAAGGAATCTTTTGTCATACGAGGTACTTTTTGACTTTTCCGACAAAAGTACGAAGAATGTTTTTTTTAACTTATACGGCATGAATGGATTATTAAAACATTATTTCGAAGAAGCTTCCTTTACAAGTTTTCAAGTTTATTTTTAATCAACTTCTTTTATTTTAAAGTCGTATGACATGTTATGAAAGGAAAAATGTTTTTGAATAAGAAAGGATATTTTCCTCAAGAATGGAGTTCAAGTGTTTTATCAAAATTATTTTCCATCTATGATAATAAAGGGTTCTGTTTTTATCCCTTTAATTAAATTGATTTGATTATGTTATGAGGGAATTATTTTTATGAAGTCATTTGCCTTATAAGATTTGTTTTATGATGTCATGATGTTTCAAGAATCCCATTTTTGTTACGTGTGTTATGTGATGATGTATGTTTTATGATTATGTGGCACACATAAGAAAGGATTCATTATAAGATGGGTGGGACCTATATCTCCCTCCAATGCATTGGGTAAAGATTTTATATCTCATGAGATAGACATGGCTGGAACGGAAGGTTATTTAGGTTCAGTGATACAGGACTGAAACGAGGAGTGAACTCGGTTCAGAAAGGAACTTTGTCCACTAAGATAGTCTTGGAAATGAGTCTTGACTAACAAGAAATGATTTTCCATGATTATGTGTGCATGCCACAAAGTTTCATGTTTTATTTTATGATTATGGGGATCTCATTTTCACTTCTATGATTTATTCCATGTTAAGATATTATGATCTCTTTTGCAGGTTTTGATTTTCAAAAAGATATGATATGATTTTTATCTCCTTTATTTGCCCTTGCGGAGCATTTGAGCTCACCCTTTTATGTTTTCTTTTCCCCAGGTCAGGAAGATGGATATTAAGTAGAATATGCTAAAAGGGACCCTAGATATGATGAAATAAATGGGAGACACTGTAGAAGATTTATGAACCAGTTGTTTATGTTTCCCAGTTTCTATAGACACTATACCTATACGGTCCTTTTTGGTTTTGTCATATGTTGTAATAAGTGTGCTTCAATTTTGAATTATTAACAATGTATGTAAAGTATGGGTCGTTATATACCAGGCTAGCTCGAAGTTTCTCATCAAGCCACAGCCCGAACGATGCCAAACCCGGCTACTGTCTTGACTGCACTAGATCCTGAACCTGTTCTTGTCCCTGAGCCTGTACCTGCGGCTCGTGCTCAGATTGTACCGAATTCTAACCCTGATCCTGTGGCACTGTATCCTCTCCTGCCTGACGCTCCATCGAGCCGTGAAGGAGTAACCCGCTGAATACCATATATGGTGAGACATCCCATATATATATAACAATATATTCTATGCAGATAAGGAAAGAAGTAATAGGCAGTGCATAACAACTACCCTTACTCCCCCTCACCGCAACCCATGCCTCACAGCATCCCGGCCTCATGGCCTCCTTACCCTCCCTCAACAGAGCCAAGTATCAAAGTACCTCGGGCCATACCCGTCCCGAAAACTCACGTTGCCTCAAACCGACGACCGAGTCGCCCAATCCTGATAGTTACACTGCCTCACCCATAGTACCTTCCTGCTCTCATAAGAGTCAGACCCAATTATCCTGCAGCATGAAATTCTACAAAATATAAAGCATGGCATACTCATTTACACAATTAGCAGTTCTATCAGTAATTTCACCAATTCACATTTTAAAGCATATAAAGCATGGCATTTTGATATTTTATTCACATGGCATTATCACTTCACAAAGCATACATGCAATTATGAAATTGAAATACCCTAAAATGTGCCTATCAAAAGCCAAGCAACCAAGACTTGCCATACCAGGCCAAGGTCCAATTCTCCCTTACCATACTGGGTCAAGGGTCACATATCAAAATCAACAACATTACACATCAAGTGATCCACCGAGGTGGAAATCATATAAACTGTAATCTGAGCGAAAGAAAACAGTAGTTCCCACCCATGGCAACTTTGTCCTTCCCTCGTACCTTGGGCTGCAGGCACCCAAGAACAGGCTAGAAACCCAGTTCCAGTTACAAAAATTTATCTCCAGTCTACCATATCCCAAATAGTAAAACCAGCAGAAAGAAACGAGAAGCCTCAAACTCATTAGTAGCCAGTAAAACGCTACTACTAAATCCCTGTTAAGAACCCCTCTGATACCAGTTTGTAACGTCCTAGACCCGGCCAGCCACCCGAACAGTGCCGAACAGGTCGGGTGTTACTACCTTAGACGCACCTCCCCGAACGCCAAAGGATTCCGACTAGCAGCGAGGGTCTGTTAGGTATAGTGGGGAGGCTATACCCTCTCGGAGGATATTAGTAAGGGTACTGGTCCAAGTATAACAGTAAAGATGCAGCAGAAAGGAAGACTCCGCAGACTCGAACCAGACCCGTAGAGCGGAAGAAAAATCAATATAGATAAATAGTGGAAGCAGTAAATGAAACAACAGTAGAGGAAATAAGCACAACAGCATGCTAAGAACACGTAACTACAACTGAATAGTAAAACATGAATCCAGAGCAGGTCATGCACAACTAAATATAAACAGGGCTCCAATGGCTAACCAACAGTAGCTACAATAAGCATGCCAATACAGAAAGTAAACAAAACAAAGTAAACCCATCTAGGAATGACCTCAACGTCCATACCATCTCCATGCAACAACTAACGCAACCCAGCTCCTGAAGCTGGCCTCTTTCTTGCACGTAAGTCCATAAGGTCTACACACGTCCTGAAGGGCCCGTGCAGGGTGTGAGACAAATCTTAGTAGGATACCACCCAACGGTGCGTACGAAATATATGTGTTTAAGCAGTCATGCATCTACAAGTAAATTAGTAAACAGTACGATGCACAATTTAAACCCAAACTCCACTGGTGCTCAACAGCCACCATGGAGCATCACCTACTTCGGCCAATGCTGGAATCTCTATCGTGTAATCCGGCACCACATGCCACCTGAAACCTCGTGTCTCAAGTACCGACGTCCCAAAGGCATGCCCAAAAATAGTAACCCAGCACCAAGTGCCTCCTGACACCTCGTGTCTCAAGTACTGACGTCCCGAAGGCACACCCAAAATAGTAACCCGACACCATGTGCCTCCTGACACCTCGTGTCTCAAGTACCGACGTCCTGAAGGCACGCCCAAAATAGTAACCTGGCACCATGTGCCTCCTGACACCTCATGTCTCAAGTACCGACATCCCGAAGGCACGCCCATTTCTTGAAGGCTCCTCACCTTCCCCGTGGCTTTCTACGGCAAGCACCCCCCAACCAGAAAAACCTAACCGCAACTACGGGGGCCTCTACCCACACGAGGGGTCAAAACCACCTCATCACGGAGTATCTCTGTGTGCACACTACTCAAGTCCCGGTGAGAGGTAATCACCCAAATAGTCCTAAGCCACCAAAACATCTGACACCTCATGTCCCTGCGACCATGTCGCTCAAGTCCGATGGCATCGCCACCCATGTATCCCAGGCCATGCCCAACCTGACAGTCACATTCCCTCAATCCGGCGTCCATGACGCCCAATCCTGTGGTCAAAACCAACCAAATTATCCTGGGAAAAGCCCCAACCTGTGATCAGCATCACTCAAGCGTAACCGGGCCAAGCCCAACACAACCCCAAAGGGTCCAGCAGATGCAATTTAGCAATTTCGTAGATAACATATGTAAGCAGAAAACATAACCAGACAAAACAAATTAAACATTTGAATTGCACCCTACCATGTGTTGTCCCATACCAGCACAGAGGTCTTAAATGCCTCTAACAAATTATAACAGGCTTTAACAAATTAAACTAATCATTTATAACAATCATATTTCAATTAAAACCATTTTGGCGTTCCCTGGCCAAAATGCCCCGATGAGCAACGACCCCTCACCCGGCCCTGCTCACGCAAACTGGTAACCGGGCATACCAAAAAGCATCCCAGAGGTCCCATAATCATTTCAGTATGAAAAAGCAGATAAAATAGGTCCCACTAAAAAATACCCAAAAACGCACCGAAGCTGCGTCACCCAACAACCACGAAAACACAAAATGAGGTATGCACCGCCTACCTGAGACCCGCACGATGCTACTCCTCTGGTAACAACCTCCAATTTGGTCTAAAACGTGGTAAATCTACAAAAGATTCAAAACCGCTCAAAGGGATATAACTCGTTCTAGAAAGAAAATCAGACAAAACGGCCAAAGAGGAATCGAGGCCTTACCGAGGGGGTTCCAACGCACTAATCAGCAATTGAAACGGGTCTCAGACGAACGATCGAGAGGGGAAGAGAGGTTCATCCGGCCTGGTTCGCATATCCGGGCAGAGGATATGAGGTTCTACCTCAATACGAGGCTACTGCCCATTTTAAGCGAAAAAAAGAAAGTACACGACATGTACTTTGGGAATACACGCCGTGTATGGTTCATTTAACTGTTCATAAGATGGAAAGATTCCGCCGACTTACATTCCGTACCTGTCGACATGAGTACATGGCGTGTACCTCTAGGTACACGGCGTGTACCGGGTTCCTCTTCTCTTCCTCGCTGACATACTCACACGCCATGTATATCCCTCAAACACAGCTAGACTACACGACATGTCCCAGGGGAACACGGCATGTCCTCAGTTCAACCCGGCCAACAGGCCTACACACCATGTATGGATTCACACAGTCGGGGGTCTACACGGCGTGTTCAAAACTACACACCGTGTAGTAAGAACTACAACACGGTCACCCGCACGGCATGTACTCGGCGAGTACACGGTCGGCCACTTGCCTAGACATTCATGGCGTGTACTTAAAGTACACAGCGTGTAGTTTGGAAATTTCCAGAAACTTCCCATTAAATCTAGTTTCCTCATAAACCTGTCAAAAATTTAAACAGGGTCGGGATTTTGACCCGTTCCAAAAACCCGAGTTCTAACATGGTGGCCTTTTATAAGGAGGGTCACTTTAAGAAAGTCTTGAAATTTTATTTTATTATAAATTTATTTTCGAATTCTAACAGTTCCAAACTAATAAATTTCGAGGATAATATGTGTATGGGTCTAAATACTCTCAACCAATAGGTTTTAGATAAGTTTTGGTCACAAAATTAACCTTTTCTTTTAGCTTTAACCCTTAGTTAAAAAAATTAACTCTTACCATGTCTTCTTGTATTTTCATAATATATGGTTACTATAGAAACTATAAAATGTCAAAAGACAAAAATTGGATTATTAATGAAATTTATAACATTATATAAGTCAATTTTCTAATTCTTAGATTTTTAGGACTATAATATATTTAATAAAATAGTATTTTTTTTAAAACTCATTTATGTCAATTTTGACACTATTTAGTAATTGATTTTTGTTAGTCATAAAAACATGATTACTTTGAAACAAAGTCATTAACTCATCCCTTACATGTACATTTCATCCAAAAAATTAGTGTATGGCATAAAAATGTTATAATTATATTTATTTTAATATTTATAATATAATTTATTTGAATATTTCATTAATAATGTAATTGCTGCATCATCATTGTGTCATAAATATAATTAATTATTTAATGTATAAAAATTATAAATAAAATTGAATTATTTAGGAAATATTTTTATCTTTATAATTAATATTTATAGTTAAACATATAATTTATATAATCAAAATTAAAATTGTTTTAGTTAGGAGATACATGTTTATGTCATATTTCCCTTTTCTTTAAATTAAATATTATAAAAGGTCATTATCATACCCATGTGGCTCCATGGGGTCCTAAATTAGACCCAAGGATGCTCATGGTCAGAAAAATCTCATAAAATAGGACTAAGACACGTTTCAGGGTAGTTTTATATTATTATAATATTATTTTTTATCCTTATTTACATGATTTACCCTTTAACCATGGTAAATAAAAATAATTACTGAAGTTACTATTTATAATGTCCAAAAATAAAAGGTACCTATTTACATAATTTTTACCTTATTATTCCAAATATGAAATTAAATTTTCCAAATTCAAAACAAAGAATTGGTATAAATCAATTTAAAATTAATTCCCCTTGTCAAAACCAAAAAATTGGTTTTTAAGAAGTAAAAACTATTAATATATTGACATGAGGTAATGTCCAATTAAAATGTGAAATTAATTCCAATGACCATAATTGGATTAAATGATAAAAAATCAATCCTATTACACTTTAAAACCAATTAAATGGAAAATATATCTATATAAATAAATTAGATGAAAAAAAAGTTTTGAATTAAAATGCAATATTTTTCACTATTCATAAAAATATGGATTTTATCATAAAAATTCCAAAATTTCAACCAAAGTAAATTTTGACAATAATATTCCAAAGAAGAAGTTTATTTTATCAAAAAGAAAATATAAAAGTTAAAAAAATATTTTTAAAAGGGTTCTCCATCAAATGGCAATAATAAAACCTTAATAAAAATATTAGAGTATTTTATGCTTAAAATTCGATTCATCATCATTTGAAGCCTCTAAATTTCATTGGATAAACGTAAAAACATTTCACAAATATGTAAATTCATAATATAGTTAATTCAATTCACTCTCTCCAATACAACGATTAGGCGTTTACTACGATTTAAAATAATAATATTATTGTTGTATTATTTTTAGGTATAAGAAAGTGTTGTGTGAAATGTAAGATTTTAGAGAAACCTGTTATTGAATTTTGGGTATTCTATCATACATAGTGTATCCTTTGAAGTAAAATTAATATTAAATTAAAAACTATTAATAGATATGAAATTTTATTACTCTATAAATACATGGGATGTTACACTTTTAGTGGGATATTATGTTTCTCCCCAATGAATCACTTTTTTATGTTTCAATGTTTCCAAAGGAACTAAAATATTCCGATCATATAGTGTGTTTTGTGTAGTGTTATGAATATTCGTAAAAAATTATTTATTAAAAATGTTTGATAATCCTAGGTCATTATAATTGGCATCCTAGGATTGGTTTAGTTAAACATTGGAAACAAGGACAAGAAAAACATAGTGAGGTCACTAAGGCCATGTATAAGGATAAGTATAAGCACGAGTTAATGTATATGAAAATTTTCTATAATTTTGGTAAAGTATTGAATGAGTGTATTCAAAGAAATTATATCTATTTTTGGATACTAGAAGTGGTTCTGGCTCTAGAAGAGATGTACCTAGGGGTAATAACTCTGAAAAAGACATATTGAGCTAAAATCGATCATTACCTGGTGCACAAATACTATTATTTCTTCATAGATGGGTTGGAACGCTTGAGGGATACAATTGGAAAATTAAAAAAATCTTTATAAACTATCATGATGTATTTAAATAGATGATGAGTATGAATAACATAATATAAACCTAAGGTTTCATAGATTAAACAAGGTGCATTGATATAGAAATCCTATAAGTTATTCTTCATGATTTTGTGGTTCCCATAATGATTATTGTGCCTTACACTAATTTTTTTGTTTTAGTCAATGGCTTGAAACCAATGGGACTGTCTTAATATTAAGCGTGATAGGAAATGAAATGATTGTCCTCTAGATCATACAAAAGTTATGGAAGATGGAATAAAAAATATATTTTCTATTCTCACATAATATTCTCAATATATTAATCATACTTTATATACAAATGACCAAATGATGGAAGAAAAATATATTGAGTTCTCTTTGAGGCAACATCCACATTTTTCAATTGGTTTCTAATCTTCTAGTTGTTGAAACATGTATTAGCACCACTAATTTTTTTTGTTCTCTAGTGTTCAGATCATTAAAAAATTAATTTTGGTTGTCTGCCATTTGTAAGGTGATTCAAATAAATGGTAGAATATTATCAGGAATATAAGGTAACATGATGAAATTGAATCAATAGATTGTGATAAGTTCATGAAATTGTTTCTCAAAAAGTAATTTCCATGTATTGTCTGTATAACAGTAGAGAATGAGTTATTAGATTTAATAAAAAAGGATAATGAATCTATTAGAAAACATGAGGCAAAATTTACAAGACTTCTAGGGTACACGTCTGGTATTATCATCCCACTTGAAGGTAATGTTGATCATATCTTCAGTGGAATAATACCAATTCTCTAAAAAGAATTATCCTTAAGAGACTCTAATAGCTATGAATAAATTGTTTGATGTGTTATCAATGTGGAAATAGATATTGGAGTTATATATAAAGTTTATGGTTTTGATAATAATAGAAAATTTAAATCAAAGGAAAATATAGAAACCATGGAGAGAAGAATACGATATTTCCTTTAAGCTCAAATTTTTTAAAAAATCATGGAGAAATTGTATTAGGGTGGACTACTATATGTTATATTTTTGGAAAGGATTTTAATCTATAAATTAATTAGTGAAGTGAAGGGAATAAGACAGGAAACAATGTAAATTTTGAGAATGATGTACATAATGCACCACCCAAAATCAAGTGTTTCAAATGAAAGGATTTTAAGCATTATGATAACAATTTCCAAAATCTAAGGGTTAATAACAGTGATCAATTCCAGCAGCCTCTTAAGACATGTAAAAAAGTAAAATCCCCATTGATCACTATTTATGATGAGGGGTATAAAAATTACATGGTCAATGTTACACTTTACATCCAATATAGAACTGCTGATGTCTTATTTGAATATAAAGTTACACATTCATTCATATATTAAGAATTTTATAAGGTTATCAAGATTCCACCCAAATGACTTGATATATAATTATCAGTTAAAACCCCTAATTGTATGATTATCAAATCTCTAGTATATGATGCCTCTCCAATTATCATTAGTGGGCATTTGATTCCTATAAATCTTATCATTCTTCCAATAGCTAAATTTGATGTTATTATAGGCATATATTGGATTTATCTATATAAATCCCTCATCAATTTTCTAGGATTGGATGATACATTTGATATACCAAACAAACTTATTATTTTCTATTAATGTGACAATATGTTTCATCACCAGATGGAGGTAACATCCATTATATGGGTATTAGTTCCCATTATGAATGGGTCTTTGTCTCATATTATTGGGGAGAGACTGGACATTAATGATATGAAAATTGTTTCGGAGTATTCAAATTTCTTTCTGGAAGAGTTACCTAACCTTAGACCAAAATGTTATGTTTTCTTCTTAATTGAACTCATTCTTGGCGCCACAACAATTTCAAAGAATCCCTATAGAATAGACCTGATTGAGGTAAATGAATTGAAGAAGAAACTCTATAAAATCCTTAACAGGGGATTCATGTAAAGACCCGTAAAATTCAAGGGAAATTTTTTCTTAATTTTCTTTAGAATTTTACAAGAACGCGGTTTCAGACGGCACCTGATTCCGAGGCCCGGAGTGCCCGGAATTAATTTCCGAAGTTTGGCTCGGGTACGTTCAGTGAACGAACGAGCGGGAATTCCTAACTTTTGATCCGGTGCTCGGAATTGAAATCCAAGGGCACCGATGAACTCGCAGCGCCGATATTCGCTTAAAGAGTCCTTTTCGGGAGTTGCGTTTGTTGCGGGTTGAAAGTTAGTTTTTGGGTTTTTAGTTTAAGTTAAATAAAATTGTGAGGAACAAATTTTATTTTTTAACTAGTTAAGTCCTACCAAAGGGAGTTGGGAGTGGGACCCACATCCACTTAACCTCCCTTGGGAGGATTAAGTGAGGTGGGGTCCACACGAACCCCAACTCCTCAAATTCTCTCAAAACCTCCCCTTTAACTCATTTCATTAAATGTTGTCAACTTGAGTTACTTAATTAATTAAGGGAGTTAAACCCTTTTTGAATTTCAAACCTTTGAAATTCTTGTGGTTAAGTTATGTAATAATATAAGTTAAAGCTTATATTATTCTAGGGGATTCTTTTAACACCTTGGGAGGATTTCTTGAGAGCTTTGGAAGCTTTTCTTCTTCTTCTTCAACTTGATGAAGAACCTTCGAAGAACGAAGAACGCTCAAACTCCGACGAAGAACGACGCCTCTCTTCTTCGTCTTCGGTGTCAACGAGAGAGAACACCGCATCTTCCTCGGACAACCTTCGTCAGCGTACAAGGATTCGCCAACGACGTGCCTCTTCGGACGTGCCTCTTCGTCGTTGAATTTGACGAACGACGACCACGACGCCCGACCACCGCGACGTCGTCTTCCGCGGAACGTAGACAAATCTTCGAACCTTATACCAAGGTAGGGGTTGTCGATTTCTTTTTGGTTTCCTTATTTTATTCTTGATCGTGATTTTATCAAGACTAACGTGAGACTTGATTTATTTTAAGTTGCGTTAATTTTTTTTAACGCGAGGGGGGCCGGACCGCACGAACACGGCCGAACCCCCCTCCATCATTATTGTTTATGCTTGCGGGTGGAAGCAAGTGGCGTGGTGCCGTTGCACCACGCGGATGATCATGAAAATAATTTACACGGCGCCGTCGCGCCACGCCGAGGAAAAATCTTCAAGAACGCGACGCCGTCGCGCCGCGTTGAAAAGAATCATGGCACGGCGAAATGGGCGCGGTGCCGTCGCACCGCGCCGGACGACGAACACCGCGGCCGGTTCCGGGCTGTGGCGGACGAGAAGACCGCGGCCGGTTCCGGGCCGCGGCGGAAGAGGAGACCGGCGGCCGGGCCACCGGCGTCGGAAGTCGAGGGCGGGACCGGAATTTCCGGTCCCGTTGGTAAAAACCGGCCGGCCAGCCGGATGTCATAAAACCGGGGGAATAAATCCCCCGACCGGTTCAACAAAACCCCCCTCTTAATGAGGGGGGCGGTTCTTTAAAGGAGGGGGGGGGGCAGCAGCCCCCCGGTTCGTTTCCAGCCGGCCCCCACTTGCGGGGGCCGTTTCCTGCAAATGGCGCGGCACAAGGCCGCGCCGCCTAACAAAACAGCGGGGGCTTGATTGCCCCCCGCGTGACCACCTCGTGCGGCGACAGCCGCCAAGCCGCCGCTGCCCGCCGCGCCGCCCCGGGGGGGGGGGGGGGTCGGGCCGGGTCGGCCCGGACCCGGACCCCCCCGTTTCGAACCAGATTTGGTTTTTGGCTCATAACTTGAGCCTCGGACCTCCGAAAGACGAACCGTCTGCGGAAACGCGATCCCTGGATCGAGACGGTCGTTTCGGTATATCGCACTCAAGGTTTCGGGTTACTTTGAGTTCGGTCGGGTTGGTTCGTTCACGAAACCAACCGGACCTTCGGAGCGGAAACGCTCATATCTTGAGCTACGGACGTCCGATTGACGTGCCGTCAGTCGCGTAGTTTTCCTCTTAGTGAGACGGATCTTTTGGCATACTCCGCCCGAGGTTTGGACGCAGGTGGAGTACGGTCGGGTTGGTTTTGCCTTAAAAACCAACCGGGCCCCGGAGACGAAAAAGTCAATAACTCACAGACCGGGCGTCCGATTGACGCGCCGTCTGTTTCATTGACTTCCTCTTGATGAGACAGAACTTTTGACATACTCCGCCCGAGTTTTGGATACAGTCGGAGTATGGCCGGGTTGGATTGTACCCGAAATCCAACCGGGCCCCTGGATCGGGAAAGCTAATATCTTTCAGACTGGACGTCCGCTTGACGAGCCGTCAGCGGCGTTGGTGGTTACATTGAGTAACGGTCCCTTTGAGTATACCCTATGGGAGTTCGGGTTACAGTTGAGATACGGCCAGGATTGGTTTCGCTCACGAAACCAACCGGGCCCCTGGAACGAAAAGGCTAATAACTCACAGACCGGGCGTCCGATCGACGCGCCGTCTGTTGCGTTGAGACCCCTGTGACGGGACGGTTCCTTGAGACACTTCTTCGCGGGACCTTGTGATACTTGGAGTATCGACCAGTAGCTCGTGGAGCGGACCCTCCCGGAGACGAGCGTGCAGAGTACGGAGACCGTGTAGCCGGCTGAGACCTGACGACTGCTTGACCGACACGACTTGGAGTGAGTCGACTAGCCTAGTGGACGGAGCGCCCGGTATTTGGCGGCAGACCCACGGCGGACGGAGCGCCTGGTAGTTGGCAGCAAACCCGCGGTACTCGACAGGAGGAGTACCTCAGTAGGCTATCTGGGTAGCGCCCGGTATTTGGCAGCAGACCCTCAGCGGACGGAGCGCCCGGTAGTTGGCAGCAGACCCGCAGTACTCGACAGGAGGAGTACTTTAGCAGTCTTAGGTTAGTGAGCGGTGACCTCGGAGTCGTGACAGGACCACTGTACACTCTAGAGACGGAGCTCTTCAGCAGTTACGGTTTCGATAATGAAAATCCTGGTTTGAGCTGAGACTTTTGACCTTTGTGTTTCCTCATGATTGAAATGGGTTACTTGATAACTTAGGTATATGTATGGGCATATACCTAGGTAGTGGTTATCCGTTGATCTCATGATCCTTGTGTTTCCTCATGACTGAGATGGGTTACTTGATAACTTAGGTATATGTATGGGCATATACCTAAGTAGAGTTTATCTGTTGTGATCTTCTTGTGGTTATCCTTGTTGGTTTTAGTGAGACCTTGAGGGTCTCGGGGTCCCTACTGAGTATCGTTATACTCACCCCTGCACGGGCTATGCCCGCACCTCGTTGTGTTGGTTGCAGACGACGGTCAGTACTGGCAGAGGCCGAGTGTTCGAGGACTGGACGGTACTTGGAGGTGGACTTTACGACGAGGCGGTACCCAGAGGCAGACCAGTGGGCGGGACATACTCGGAGCAGACGGCGGGACCCGAGGAGCAGAGGAGCTATCTGTACCCACCCTTCAGGTGGGATTTCCAGTGGACAGCTCGGCGTAGCAGCTTTACTTTTCAGTTGCTGTTTTTCCTTTTCGAGTTGTACTTTACAGTTGGGCTTGTATTTCCGGCCCCTTTTACTTTCCGCACTTTTAGTTGTACTCTGTTTTTGCTTAGTGTTACTTTCCGCTTGCTTACTCTGTGGTGTTTGTTTACTTTACAAAGGCAATGCCTTCCCTTTTTACCGGGATTTACGCCTTGGTGCTAGTCGCCATCCCCTGGCCTATGGAAGGCGGGCTTGGGGTAGTCACGGCACGGACCCCGAGGGCGGGTCGTGACAAATTGGTATCAGAGGAGTTCGGTTCTACCGCAGAACTTATAACTCTAATCTTTCTTTCTGTGAAGCAATAGTGTTAAGGGTACCGAGTGTGGTTTTCAGTTCAGGGAGTCCAGTGTTGGTGCGGGCGGCCGACGTATCCATACACCAGGACCCTGACAACTGATTTCCGACTTTGTGCACGAAAACACTGATTGCGTGTGTGTTTACAAAAGTTTTTCCCCTTAAAACAGCTCAAACCAGGTCAGCTCACCAGGTATAATCATTTGATCGTGTTACGTTGTTTCTTTCAGGATGGCCCCACGACGGCAGCCAGCTAGGGTTCCGAGAATCGAACGTGACGACAGCCCACCGAGCGACGAGGCCTCGGTGCAGGGCCCTTTGTCAGCAGTGGCACCGGCGGTAGCTCTACCCGCCGAGCCCCCGATGCTTCCAGCAGCAGCCGCTGACGATGCACGTCGCCTCAGCGCACTGCATGAGTTTCAGCGCCAGCGACCGCCCAGGTTTCGCGGGGAGACGGATCCCCAGGATGCAGAGGACTGGCTGGAGGCAGTGGTACGAGTGTTTAGGCTAGTGAGGACACCAGCAGACCTCATGGTGATCCTCGCTGCGAGCCTACTACACGCAGCAGCAGGACGATGGTGGAGCTTGATGCTCCAGGTGCACGATGAGGCATCTCTTCTTTGGACGGACTTTGAGAGCCTCTTCCGCTCGGAGTTCGTCCCAGCCACCCTTCGTGCGGTGCGTATCCAGGAGCTTCTGCAGCTGTGGCAGGGCAGCATGACGGTCGCTCAGTACTCGGCGAGATTTACCGATCTCTCGCGCTACTCGACCGACATGGTACGGGACCCATTCTTCCGGGCCCGGACCTTCGAGCAGGGTTTGAGACACGAGATCAGGGCATCGCTGATCTCCCTCAGCTTACCGACTCAGACAGGAGTACTGGAGCGGGCCCTTCTGATTGAGAGCTTCCTTGCTGAGTCTTCACCAGCACAGCGACCCACCGCAGGGCGGCACGTAGCGGAGTCTTCGGTAGCAGGTAGCCGACAGATGACTCAGGGGTCCAGACAGACCAGACCTTCAGGCAGACGACCTCAGGGCACTGGCTCAGCAGTGCAGGGCACACAGCGCGGAGTCAGTCTTTTGAGTGGAAGACAGTGCTTTGCATGCGGCGGGCAAGGCCACATGGCTCGTGACTGCCCGACCCGCCATGCGGAGGAGCAACAGACGGTTGAGGATCCACCTAGGCAGAGGCAGAGGTTCGACCGTGGCGGTCCGCAGGGAGGAGGCGGACGAGGCAGAGGAGCTGGCCGAGCAGCAGGTGGTGGACGACGCTTTGAGGCTCTGCCACCACCACCACCAGGAGGTCCACCCCGACCACAGGGAGTAGGTGAACATGCGAGAGCACAGCTTCAGGCAGCTGAAGCTTACGATCATGGAGCTCTGGGAGCAGGTGGACAGGGGAGGAACTAGTGGATACGTCTTTTGTACTTCTAGTTCCATGTTGATGTTGCTTTTGTGTAGCGTCTTGTATTATGAGCTGCAATAATAAAAGACGCATCCTTTGTGATGTTTTCATTCCTGTCCTCTTTTGTGATGTTACTAAGAGGTTCCAGTTGACTGTTGACTTGACCCTCACTTGTGAGACATCTACTGGAGGAGACCCAGTTACCACACACTGATGCCGACAGTGTGACTCAACCATTGGAGGTGAGAGTAACGGTTGGATCTCTTAGTAGTAGCGTCGAGGCCTTACGACGTCATCCTTGGTATGGATTAGTATCATCCATGTTAGGATTGACTGTTTTAGGCAAAGAATGTGGATCATCCAGGGGATGAGACCAGGTTTCTCTTATCGGCAAAGAAGAAATCTTGCAGCTCTTGTGGGACCAGAGATGGTCCGGGCCACGTCAGAGGAGGTCCATGTCATCCAGGAGCGGATAAGGACAGCACAGAGCCGGCAGAAGTCATACGCTGACAGGAGGCGGAGGCCACTAGAGTTCGAGGATGGTGACCACGTCTTCTTGCGGGTCTCACCTCGACGTGGTATTCGGGATTTGGCCGAGGCGGCAAGTTATCTCCGCGCTTCATCGGACCCTTCTAGGTCCTCAACAGGGTTGGTGAGGTGGCTTATCGCCTGGCTCTACCACCTCAGTTGCACCGGGTGCACGACATCTTCCACGTGTCTCAGTTGAGGAGATACGTGCACGACCCGACACACATCGTTGACCATGGGGAGCTTGACGTTGACGATGGGGTGACTTTTACGGAGGTCCCGGTGGAGATAGAGGATCGATAGGAGCAGGTCCTACATGGGCGATCGATTCCTCTTGTGCGCAACAGATGGCGGCACGAGAATCTCCAGGTGAGCACATGGGAGCGGGAGGCTCAGATGCGTGCTCAGTACTCTCTTTTGTTTCCCTAGTTTTTGATGTAGCTTTACGGGGACGTAAAGCCCTGAGGTGGGAGTAATGTAAAGACCCGTAAAATTCAAGGGAAATTTTTTCTTAATTTTCTTTAGAATTTTACAAGAACGCGGTTTCAGACGGCACCTGATTCCGAGGCCCGGAGTGCCCGGAATTAATTTCCGAAGTTTGGCTCGGGTACGTTCAGTGAACGAACGAGCGGGAATTCCTAACTTTTGATCCGGTGCTCGGAATTGAAATCCGAGGGCACCGATGAAATCGCAGCGCCGATATTCGCTTAAAGAGTCCTTTTCGGGAGTTGCGTTTGTTGCGGGTTGAAAGTTAGTTTTTGGGTTTTTAGTTTAAGTTAAATAAAATTGTGAGGAACAAATTTTATTTTTTAACTAGTTAAGTCCTACCAAAGGGAGTTAGGAGTGGGACCCACATCCACTTAACCTCCCTTGGGAGGATTAAGTGAGGTGGGGTCCACACGAACCCCAACTCCTCAAATTCTCTCAAAACCTCCCCTTTAACTCATTTCATTAAATGTTGTCAACTTGAGTTACTTAATTAATTAAGGGAGTTAAACCCTTTTTGAATTTCAAACCTTTGAAATTCTTGTGGTTAAGTTATGTAATAATATAAGTTAAAGCTTATATTATTCTAGGGGATTCTTTTAACACCTTGGGAGGATTTCTTGAGAGCTTTGGAAGCTTTTCTTCTTCTTCTTCAACTTGACGAAGAACCTTCGAAGAACGAAGAACACTCAAACTCCGACGAAGAACGACGCCACTCTTCTTCGTCTTCGGTGTCAACGAGCGAGAACACCGCATCTTCCTCGGACAACCTCCGTCGGCGTACAAGGATTCGCCAACGACGTGCCTCTTCGGACGTGCCTCTTCGTCGTTGAATTTGACGAACGACGACCACGACGCCCGACCATCGCGACGTCGTCTTCCGTGGAACGTAGACAAATCTTCGAACCTTATACCAAGGTAGGGGTTGTCGATTTCTTTTTGGTTTCCTTATTTTATTCTTGATCGTGATTTTATCAAGACTAACGTGAGACTTGATTTATTTTAAGTTGCGTTAATTTTTGTTAACGCGAGGGGGGCCGGACCGCACGAACACGGCCGAACCCCCCTCCATCGTTCTTGTTTATGCTTGTGGGTGGAAGCAAGTGGCGTGGTGCCGTCGCACCACGCGGATGATCATGCAAATAATTTACACGGCGCCGTCGCGCCACGCCGAGGAAAAATCTTCAAGAACGCGACGCCGTCGCGCCGCGTTGAAAAGAATCATGGCACGGCGAAATGGGCGCGGTGCCGTCGCACCGCGCCGGACGACGAACACCGCGGCCAGTTCCGGGCCGCGGCGGATGAGAAGACCGCGGCCGGTTCCGGGCCGCGGCGGAAGAGGAGACCGGCGGCCGGGCCGCCGGCGTCGGAAGTCGAGGGCGGGACCGGAATTTCCGGTCCCGTTGGTAAAAACCGGCCGGCCAGCTGGCCGGCCGGATGTCATAAAACCAGGGGAATAAATCCCCCGGCCGGTTCAACAAAACCCCCCTCTTAATGAGGGGGGCGGTTCTTTAAAGGAGGGGGGGGGGCAGCAGCCCCCCGGTTCGTTTCCAGCCGGCCCCCACTTGCGGGGGCCGTTTCCTGCAAATGGCGCGGCACAAGGCCGCGCCGCCTAACAAAACAGCGGGGGCTTGATTGCCCCCCGCGTGACCACCTCGTGCGGCGACAGCCGCCAAGCCTCCGCGGCCCGCCGCGCCGCCCCGGGGGGGGGGGGGGGGGGGGTCGGGCCTGGTCGGCCCGGACCCGGACCCCCCCGTTTCGAACCAGATTTGGTTTTTGGCTCATAACTTGAGCCTCGGACCTCCGAACGACGAACCGTCTGCGGCAACGCGATCCCTGGATCGAGACGGTCGTTTCGGTATATCGCACTCAAGGTTTCGGGTTACTTTGAGTTTGGTCGGGTTGGTTCGTTCACGAAACCAACCGGACCTTCGGAGCGGAAACACTCATATCTTGAGCTACGGACGTCCGATTGACGTGCCGTCAGTCGCGTAGTGTTCCTCTTAGTGAGACGGATCTTTTGGCATACTCCGCCCGAGGTTTGGACGCAGGTGGAGTACGGTCGGGTTGGTTTTGCCTTAAAAACCAACCGGGCCCCGGAGACGAAAAAGTCAATAACTCACAGACCGGGCGTCCGATTGGCGCGCCGTCTGTTTCATTGACTTCCTCTTGATGAGACAGAACTTTTGACATACTCCGCCCGAGTTTTGGATACAGTCGGAGTATGGCCGGGTTGGATTGTACCCGAAATCCAACCGGGCCCCTGGATCGGGAAAGCTGATATCTTTCAGACTGGACGTCCGCTTGACGAGCCGTCAGCGGCGTTGGTGGTTACATTGAGTAACGGTCCCTTTGAGTATACCCTATGGGAGTTCGGGTTACAGTTGAGATACGGCCGGGATTGGTTTCGCTCACGAAACCAACCGGGCCCCTGGAACGAAAAGGCTAATAACTCACAGACCGGGCGTCCGATCGACGCGCCGTCTGTTGCGTTGAGACCCCTGTGACGAGACGGTTCCTTGAGACACTTCTTCGCGGGACCTTGTGATACTTCGAGTATCGACCAGTAGCTCGTGGAGCGGACCCTCCCGGAGACGAGCGTGCAGAGTACGGAGACCGTGTTGCCGGCTGAGACCTGACGACTGCTTGACCGACACGACTTGGAGTGAGTCGACTAGCCCAGTGGATGGAGCGCCCGGTATTTGGCGGCAGACCCACGGCGGACGGAGCGCCTGGTAGTTGGCAGCAAACCCGCGGTACTCGACAGGAGGAGTACCTCAGTAGGCTATCTGGGTAGCGCCCGGTATTTGGCAGCAGACCCTCAGCGGACGGAGCGCCCGGTAGTTGGCAGCAGACCCGCAGTACTCGACAGGAGGAGTACTTCAGCAGTCTTAGGTTAGTGAGCGGCGACCTCGGAGTCGTGACAGGACCACTGTACACTCTAGAGACGGAGCTCTTCAGCAGTTATGGTTTCGATAATGAAAATCCTGGTTTGAGCTGAGACTTTTGACCTTTGTGTTTCCTCATGATTGAAATGGGTTACTTGATAACTTAGGTATATGTATGGGCATATACCTGGGTAGTGGTTATCCGTTGATCTCATGATCCTTGTGTTTCCTCATGACTGAGATGGGTTACTTGATAACTTAGGTATATGTATGGGCATATACCTAAGTAGAGTTTATCTGTTGTGATCTTCTTGTGGTTATCCTTGTTGGTTTTAGTGAGACCTTGAGGGTCTCGGGGTCCCTACTGAGTATCGTTATACTCACCCCTGCACGGGCTATGCCCGCACCTCGTTGTGTTGGTTGCAGACAACGGTCAGTACTGGCAGAGGCCGAGTGTTCGAGGACTGGACGGTACTTGGAGGTGGACTTTACGACGAGGTGGTACCCAGAGGCAGACCAGTGGGCGGGACATACTCGGAGCAGACGGCGGGACCCGAGGAGCAGAGGAGCTATCTGTACCCACCCTTCAGGTGGGATTTCCAGTGGACAGCTCGGCGTAGCAGCTTTACTTTTCAGTTGCTGTTTTTCCTTTTCGAGTTGTACTTTACAGTTGGGCTTGTATTTCCGGCCCCTTTTACTTTCCGCACTTTTAGTTGTACTCTGTTTTTTCTTAGTGTTACTTTCCGCTTGCTTACTCTGTGGTGTTTGTTTACTTTACAAAGGCAATGCCTTCCCTTTTTACCGGGATTTACGCCTTGGTGCTAGTCGCCAGCCCCTAGCCTATGGAAGGCGGGCTTGGGGTAGTCACGGCACGGACCCCGAGGGCGGGTCGTGACAATTCATTTGGCCTAGAGTGTCACCTTGTGGTGCACCAGTTCTTTTTGTTAAAAGAAATGATGGATCAATGAGACTCTATATTGAGTATCCGCAAATGAATGAGATCATTATAAAGAACATGTATCATCTTCTGCATATTGATAAATTTTTTAATCAACTTTATAGAGCTCAATTATTCTTTAGGTTTGACCTTAATTTTGGATATCATCAATTGAGGTTTAAGAAGGATGATATAACCAAGACATAATTAAGTACAAAGTATGGAAACTATGAATATATAGTGATTCCATTTAGTTAACTAATTCCCCCTCTATCTTTATAGATCTAATGATTACAATATCTATATATTACTATTGAAAATCCTTTTTATAACATAGTTTATAAGATATTAAATGAAGATAACATAATGAAATGAAAATAAGAGAAGAGAATAATTCCACGGGTCATACCTTTAGTTGAGGACCTCCATGTTGGTCCCAAAATAATAGTGTCGATGCCTAGGGTTGACCGACACTTTGAATGGTGCTACGCAGAGGCAGGCAACTGGGTCACCTAGTGGCACAACACAGGACACACCTACGCATTATCCTGCGTGACATCACTGTCCAAGACAACCTCTTCACCCAGGATCCCATATTTACCTATATATTGGACCCTGAGGCTCCTCATTTATAAATATGAAAAATCCCAATGAATCATTGAAGCTCTTCCCACCCCAGTACTTCTCTCAGGATCATAGAAACCTTTTAGGTATCTCTCTAAAGACTAATAGAAGAGGTAATTAAGAGGGATAATAGAATTAATATTCTTCTAGGGTCTAAAATACAAAAAACCATCATGGGAAACCCTTTCACCCTAATTGGTAGTCACTAGCGCAAATGACCCTTCACAAACCTAGGTCCTGCATGAGATCCTTAGAGGAACACTAGAGGAAACCCTTGGAGCTTAGAGAAAAAACTGACCCAAGTGTTGTTTCCCATGTATTATGGTGGAAAGACACTTCTAGATCATGTAAGACTACCTAAGTGAATCCCTTCTAGTTTTCCTAGGTCTACCCACAAGACCTTCTTGACTCACCAATCCTTCACCTGCTTGAGACACCTCCCAAGATCTCTTTCATGTCATCAATTGTAGGTCCACTATTTATTCCGATCCATTGTCTAAGGGGGAAAAATTACATCTCCAATGACCCCGGCAGACTTGAAAAACCATGGTAAGATGCATTCATGTGTGCCTCCCATTAATATATGCATTCCATTGGTCAGTGGTGTCCCACAATTTCCCTCCCTGGCTGGTAGGGTTATTAGGGATCATTCAAGTATGAATTACCTCAGTCATAAGGAACCAAACATTGAGAGAATTGTCATGGATCTCCTGATATCTGATATGAGGTATAAGACCATTTACTTCCTTTGTTTTCTCTTAGTATAAGGACCTATAGTTTCAGGTGTAGATTGAGAGGATCACTCTTGCTTTTCCCTTTGAGGATTACTACATTATCTTCCTCTCATATCTCGAACCAAGGTTATGGGAATCCTTCATAGAGGGAGTTGTTATCATTTCTTACATGAACTCTCTTTCTTTATTCGTTCCTCCTTATCTATACCTTTGGGCAATATCTAGATGGGTGGTCAAACGTGATTATATTGTATACAATGATGGGAGGGGATATGAACATCAAATTCCACTCTCTTTTGCATACCCTTTGGGTCTTTTTTTCATCCAGTAGTGGACAAAGAATATTTGTGTGGTTTCTCAGACCAAACACTTCCTCTTGTTTATAAAATCAATCATGACTCATGATGTTTTATAAGTTGGTGGTAATCATGACACCAACATGATCCTAATCCCTGGGGCATCATATCAAGTGTAATCACCAACAAAACATGGGCCTTATACATAGTATTATCCATAACCATGTCACCATTTTACCTTAGGGAATCCTCACATGTGTAATCCCCTACAAAATCCTCTAAAAGAGCTATATTACCTAACTATACAAATATTCAGAGGGCCTCCATGGGTGATGTTCCTCATAACTGAACTGTGTGGACTTTGATAACTACCCAAATGGTATACTTAGGAACCCTCCATAAAGTCCAATCCCAAAAACCCAAATCAACCATAATTATATCTATGAAATATTCCCAGTATGGTATTATATAACATGGGAACCCATATCCCTTCTTGATTCTCTAAGGTACATTAGAAAAAGTCTCACACCAAACATTGACTGTGCACATTTTTAATAGAAGTCCCTTCTGTATGATGTTAAACTCGATAGTTTGGTCCTTATCACATGACCTTAAAAGTGATGATGTGTCCCATTAAGTGGAACCAAAATACATCGGTTCTTATTTCATTCAAAAAGATACATAGGATGAAAATATCATGGGTTCAATCCCAACATCAAAACAATTCCCATCTCCCTAGAGAATGAAGCACTCTATAGAACCCCACTATGGTCCTCAAAACCATCTTAATAATAATAAATGACAAAATAAACTATATTTTGTGCATAAGAGTGTACCACTGATGGAGAACCTAGGATACATACTGATATATCCATCGATGAAGAACCTCAGATACATATAGATGATTTTAAATTACATAAATGCTAATAATTTATTATTAATTAAAGGGTGACCAACATCATACATATAATTAATGAAGGATTCATGAACATAACTTAAATCTATAAGAGATTCCTATATTATGAAATTATTCCCCTCAAAATGGTGCGAGGAGCCTGAACTCCCATCCTCTTGACAAATGTGAGTTTGTATGTATTATTGGCCAGGTTTCCCAATGATTACCTAGCATCAGAAAGTAGTTCTACGAGTTATCATAGATTTGAGAACCATTGGGTGTTTCTAGTTCTATGAATACACCCTATTGAAAACTTCCAAAATGGGACATGGTTGTATTTGTCTGGAATAAATGTTGTTCCACCACCACAAAAAGGCCATCCAACCCCATGTGGTATTCAAGAAAGAAACAAAAATGGTGAAGCAAACACGAATACTTAATAAATCTGATGGTGTCACACACATATTAGGCCCTGTTTCCTCTTAATGTATAATAGGTCCAAACAATACAATAAATTGTGCAAGTATTCACTTAATGGGATTCTTAATTGATGGTATTTTATTATTTCTAACTATCACCCATATTTCAATAACATTAGTCAAGATATACTTTTTTATCAAAATGGATTCACACCAACTATCATAGATGTATACCCGAACTACTATTTATGTTGGGTCCTCATCCAAGAAGAGGACATCATTGCCAACCCAACATCTTCAATGTTGTGTCTCAAATGAACTGTTCCATTAGTCTCACAAGAATGATACCATCTCAACCCTAGAGGCTGCTTGATAGGCCCTACAGCTTGCAAATCCCCTCCAATCATCCACTCATCAATGATCGGTGGTCCAAAAGAAGATGACATCAATCCCCATATCCAAACATTTTGTGTTATTATACCCTAAACAAAACAATCAGATCCTAACTTATCTTAGGGAGGTGGATCAATAGAACAAATATAGACTCACCCATAATAAATATTGGTCTTTTGAAAGGTATTATACCAATAATCATGATCATCAATACCACATGATAGTGAACCCTAAACAGGATGAGGGTTTAATCCTCGGGCGATCAACCTAGGTCGTCCAGACCCTGACAAGTAAGAAAGCTCACCAAGGTTGGTGAACTGTTAATATGAAATAGGGATATACCTCTATCCCCATCATAGAATCCCACTTATCATGTTTAATGGAAATCTGCTAGCAGGCACAAACACCTAAAATTCTTAATAAATCTCTCTATCAGACTAGTTTGGTATCATTTAGAGAATCATAAAAAAAAATTTGGTAAAAATAGTGAGCATTCACAAACACCTTCTCTCAACTACAAATCATGTTAGAATCCACTTCTAATAGTGTCTAAATAATACAACCATTAAAATCTGTTGGAAATTAATGAGTAGGGACAAAAACCTTCCCAAACCAACCTAGGATACCAGTGTAATCATTGAAAAGTTTCCAAACAATCATATCCTTCAAATGTTTCAATAATCCATGTGTAGACACACATAACTTCCTAGATTTACCAAGCCTACAAGTCATCTCATCCAACAACATTTGGAGAATTCATCCTACAAGACTCGATGAAAAAGAAGGAGTGAACCCAAATATCTTCCCCGAACATGAGTACTCTATATATCTAATGGAAATAAATAGATAATATGAGTAGACACATACCCATACTAAAGACATGTAATGGTCATATATTCTTATTTTGGTCACTTATGTTATGAGTCGTATCCTAAAAATTGTAAAGGTGAAGACACAAATTCCCTCCAAAATCCTACAGGAACACTAGGATATCATATCACAAATGAAAGTGGAAGAGGGTAAGATAAAAAACTATATTCCGACAAATGGGGTGACTCATTATCATGCCACTCTGTAGAAGACACATACCTATTCTCTCATCCAGGAGGGTCATGAGGAAAACTCCCCCTTGATATATAGAAAACTAGATTAAGTCTATACCCCCATTCCAACTAGAGGTAATAGGCATATTACAATGGAAACAAAAAGGTATAAAAACCCCCATAAATAATTAAATAAGCATGTTGGAAAATTTTGGAAGTGACATGGGAGCTATTCAAACAAGATTCCATGCATGAAAACTGCTTTCCCTAGATAGTGGAACCGGCAGCTCCCATGAAGAAATCAAAAAATAATATTCATCAAAGATGAAAAGAAAATGAAAATTTTATATATGATCCCTATCTACCTAATGATGGAGTTCTTGATTCCCTAAGATTCTTATCTGTGGAAGCTCATGATCCCACTCTCTCATTAAAAATTATAGGAACAAAAACAGTAATTCTGGAGGTCCACCATGGAAACTTCATCATGAATTATTGCTTCATTTCCATATTTTGATTGATCTCAAGAGTTTGTCTCTAGATGAGAGTCATGGTAGTCCTCCATGTGGTCATAATATTAAAAAGAGGGTATCCCATTACTACCATCCACCTTGAGGGCCCTCCCTATGGTATATACTATATGAATTCTCTTAACAGTTGGTTGTAAATCCATAATGGTTGTGGTCCCCATAATGGTGTTCATTGTGATTTTTCTCTCTGCATTATTGCTTCAATTCTTCATAAGAATCCCCACTTGGAGAAATAATGACAGGAAATAACTCCTATAATGAGGAAATTAGAAAACCAATGCCTATCATGTATGATTCCTTGTCACTAATAAGTGAAATCCTTTCTCAGTTGGAAGATAACCCATGGTTACGGTCATTCTCTGAACCACCCTTTGGTCATCGACCTTATAATTTGATAGTGTAGGTCCCTAAAAATCCTATTGATTATAATAAATTAGTATAGATGTGTACACTTTGGTCAGACTATGTTCTGGATCCACTAACAAAATATGAAGAAGAGTTATTGAACACGAGAAAATATCTGACTAAAGATGACATACCAGTCATGTTATGACCTTTAGCTTCTCTTTAGTACATCATTACGGAGGTGTTTTTGGAATATTGTGTACATTATATCCACCAATATATATGGAAAAATCTTTATCACATGAGAAAAAATGTATTACCCTAGGATTAATAACAATTTAACATCTAGGTAATAAAAGGTATACAATTCAAAATTGGCTTGAAAACCAACGTAGACGAACTACATAAAATATTGGGGAAGTAACATGGATCCCTTCAGTGCACATGTCTCAGAGAATTAAAATAATTGAATTATATGATTGTAGATACGCCATATAGTGTTTATGTTAGAGTATGGGGTGAACACAGACTGTTTCATTTCACCATACTCCTCAATTAGTAAATCCATCCAGTGATGGAATTGTGCAATGTCATAGCTTTAGGATGACTTCAATAAAAAGGATTTATTCAGAACCGATGATATTCTCAACAAAAACAAGACTTGACCAACAATCACTGATGTTGGACCTAAATAGAGAAATTCATGGAAATAATTTTTCATCAGATATCATAAAATATCGAGAAGGACTCTCACTTAAGGGAAGTCAATCACTGGTTAGTGACAATTTAATAGATAACGCAATGGCCTTTATAAGTTGGCGGTTGAGCTGAAAACCAAATGTTTCACCCCACCCATGTTCGAACATGACTCTCTAAAATCAAGAAGGTTTCCATAGTAGTAGCAGCCACGAAAATCAAAGAGTAATCCTAACCCATAGGGATGGGGGATTTTTTAATGTAACCTTATAGGTCAGATAACCTAGATCGAAGATATATTAAAGTGGAATGGGAAAAGCTCCATCACTCAAGAATGTGGTCTTTTTTACCTCAATACCCCCTCCTCAGCAGATGTCTTTTTTCTCTCGATTAGAAGGGACTTTGTAGAAAGAATCATCCCACATAATCGCATCATATGATTCAATATCCTCATTTGGGAAACACATGACCAAAATGTCTAGATATTACATTACAAATATTATGCATCAAAAGAATCCAATAGAACTAGTGAAGGAGAGGGCAAGGCCTCAGGGAGGGAAAAAATGAAGAAAATCTCTAAAATAGATTTAAAAAGTTATTAGAATTAATTATGCATTAGTGAATTTCATTAACACTTCCCTTATAGACATTTAAGAACTAGAGGCCAATATGAAGGAGATGTATGAGGATGTTTCAATTAATAATACGATCCACATAGAAATGATTGAAGGAGGTGTGCATACCTAGAACTAGAGAATTGCCCATAATTTGGGAATTACCTCAACCAATCTATCACTACCACCTCATAGAGTTTTCACCAATGAAAATGTTAATGGTAAGTATATTCCTCACCTACTATATGAAGTGGTTTAGCCCATTATACTCGAGGAAATATTTAATCATCAAGAGAAAGAGATGAAGGAATTGAGAAGTCTCAGCATAGAAATATTCTGAGGCATCATTCATACTAGATATGATCTAAAAGAAGATCCTTAACCAGAACTCCCAACCGACGTACCTCAATATATAGGATTCTATGTAGAAATTGAAGTGGAACTAGATCATCAAATCAATTTGAGATAACAACCACTAATTTACTTAGATCACACAAAATAAGATCAAGAGTTCCCTCCATTGGGTTTACAACCAAAATAGGGACATACACATCCTTATAGACTATCCCATGTAGATCTCCCAAAATAGATACCACCAGGTCCTCCATAGTTGTCCTAACCTGCTGCATCCCTTATTCAAGCTCTTTCTTTTCCAAAATCTCGTAATGGGATTATCAATAATATTGTTTTAGTAAGAGATTACAACAAAATAGTATTGACAAATATAGACATTACATCACATTTTCAAAATAGTTAAAACATTGCACAAACATAAAACTAAAGACTGTATTACTTTAGTGGCTTTGGAAATGTGGAAACATGAAAATTGGTCCATAAGTGATCTACATTTTCTCCCACTGGGTTCTTCTTAACTAGAGACCTTCCTTGACACGTTAAACATAATACATACCTTCATAACCTGGGGAAGGAAACATGAAATGTAGTGAGCTGAGATTCTCAATAAGGTAAAAAAGGAATACATTTTTGTATAAACATGAGCATAAGAGTTTGAGAGCATGTTAAAAATATTGGTAGACCATATCCTACATATCCAAGATCATAAGCATGAAACATGGCAAAATTTTTGATAGTTAATAAGATATTAATCATAAGGAAATAAAGAAAATCAGCCATGAAATCATAACATAAGAATAAAACATGGAGTTTTGGAAAACAAATAATCATATAACATGATTTCCATAGTAGTAAATGCATCATTGAGAAGGTAATCTTAGTAGAAAAAGTCCTTTACTGAATCGAGTTCACATCTAATTCCATTTTTGTATTACTGAATCGATTTCACTCATCATTCCAGCCCTATATTACTAAACCGAGTTCATTTCTCATTCCAGCCCTATATTACTGAACCGAGTTTATTTATCATTCTACTAATTCCTATATCTTGAGATATAAATCATTACCCAATGCATTAAAGGGAGATATATGTACCACCCATATCAAAATGAAATCATACATACTTATTATACTAAATCATAAACAATCATATCATAACCCATGAAATTATACCGGTATAATAAAAATATAACCATATCATAACTAGTTAAAAAAGATAAAGTTTTCATAATCATTTCATCAAAATCATAACCAGTGAAAGAGAAATGGGTTTCCTAAACATATAACCTAAGAAATAAAAAAGGGTTTCATAAAGTCTATGACATTAACTATAACCCATTCAAATAAGTAATATGAATGGAAGCTTTATATCATTTCTTATAATGTTATAACTAACAACAACTGATATCATCTTAGATGGAAAATAATTTTGAAATATCTTTCAAAAAAAATTCATGGGGAAAATATTGTTTCATCTTTGAAAAAGCTTTCTTAATACATTAAACAATTTGAAAATAACTATCTTAATAAATACCTTGAAAACTTATAGAGAAGGATTGAAATCATTTTGATAACCTTTTTCATTGAAAACTTATAAACAAATCCTGAAAATGATTCAAAAAACATTTCTTTGAAAATATAATTTAAAAACATTTTCTTAAAAATTAAAATTTTAAAAATGTACTGTGAGCTTCAAATAAATTATTGTGGGTAAACCCATAAAAACAGTATGAGGTAAAAGGAATATTCCTTTTTCACGACAACAAGTTTAGAAAATTTCCATGACCAGAAAACGACAAAAAAATTCCTTATTAAAAAATATTTTTGTTTAAAATTTAAAACAATGGTAAAAATGTACTTTAGAGATCATAATAGAATATTATAATTATATTTTGAACCATTTTAAAAAACATGGGTATTAAGTAACATAGTTTTCAGACCAAAGAGAGAGGTTTTGTCATATTTTATTAAAAATATTTCTTAACTATCTTAAGAACAAAATAGTATAAAAAATGGTACTAATACATGAATACATGAAGAATAACTAAAGGATATTAATATTGATAAATTTTCATAAAATGTGGATCATAATATTTCATTAATGAAAATTTGATCACAAATAATCTCGATAAATGTTGAGATTGTTTTAATAAACTCTTACCACATGGTATCCTTGAATAAAACTCCCCATGTAGGAAAACTAAATTATATGGAGCATTAAAATATCATGAGAATAAGTATATTCATGTTATAACATGTAAAATGTAGTTTATACACCTCATATAAAAATATAGGTGTATAAGATGACATGTGTCTCAAAGATTACAAATTGAGACAAAACTAATTTACGGATTTCATAAATTTTAAAACCTAAACCCCAAGATAGAAATATAATAAATTGGTTATTTAAATAACCATATATGTAAGTATAAAATTCATATAATACCTTCATGGTCAGTATATACCCCACAAAAAATAATTGAGCCATGAATAAAACATGTTTCTCACAGAAATAAAGAGTGAGATGAAATTCCCTTACCTTGTGTCTTGAATCTCATCATACTCATTCAAACCTACTGTATAATAAATATAAATTTATTATAAATCTATAAAACAATCATATTATTACTTCTAATACCAAACATGTTTTTATTATTCTTTTATATTACCCACTTATTAATAATTCTATGTTAAGGATTCACTTTGGGTAATATCCGCTTTGTTTTTCGCATGTGTTTTAATTTGTTTTATCTTGGGTCCTAATATTTATATCATGATTTACAGAATGTAAAACATGATTTAAATATAATTTATATTTAAAATAGTTTTATTTTAATAATCCTTAGAATATATAGAAGTATCAAATAGTATACACCATTTATGGAGACGGTAAGACGTACGTACGCAAAAACGCTATTTCCGTTTAATTGTCATGTTAAAATAAATAAAGTAATATATATATATATATATATCATTATTATAGTATCCTTATTATATAATATATATCATATATTCACTAAAACCATCCTTAATACATGTGATGTAGTGTATGAATGAATCACATCACATTGAGGGGGCGGTAGTCCACTCTTCCTCAAATGAAATTATCATATTAATACAACATGGATGGTATAAAGATATGTATTTTAAGATAATTAGATAATATTAAATACATAGTAAATATTGTATATAAAATATAAAAATATATTTTCTATCATAATGTCCACCATGAGAGGTGGTAAAGGAAAAATTAACAATCATCATTTAGTGAGGCGATAGTGTGTTGTACACATAAACCGTTTGTTCATTTCCCATTAGATGGAATTATGTGTAAGTTTAGGTTTAATACTTATCATAAAAACATCATAGTATATTTATGATACGGTTTTTTTATAAAATCATGGAATAAAAAGATTTGAGGTAGTGTAGATATAAAATAAAAGAAAGCAGTTTAAAGGAGGGTGTTTCCTCTTAATCGGGTATCTCCTTTTTTTGCAACAAAGGGTCTACTTGGAAGGATTTATGACCAATAGAGGAATCGAGGAGAAATTGAGGGATTTTTTGGTGCTATTTGGTCATATTTTGGTCAATCCAAAGTGTCTTGAGAGGTGTGAGGAAGTGGGAGGAGAGGAGGATTTTTATAATGGAGGAGTTGCACTCTTGTAATATTTTGGAAAAGGGAAACCCCACAAACGTTTATTTTATTGAAAGTGGATCCCATAATGGTTAAAATTCTATCCAATAGAGTATGGGGTAGAAATATGTCCATAAAATGGATTTTTTACCAGTTTATAGGTTGTTTTAGGCATTAATTTTATGGTTATTCCATTATTAACTTTAATTTAACATTAATTATTGTAATTAATTTTAATGACATCACTAATATTTTTTGACAAAAACTAAGTTGAAATTATTAGAAATTATAAATTAATTTTATTATAAACATTGAATTTGTTTTTCTAAATTCAATCACAAACATGTCAGAAACTAATATAAATTTATTCCCACAGCCGGGTAGACAATGTGGCTTTTTAATTTAAAAACGTTCAAATATTTGATATCTTTTTTTGTTAAATTTCAAATTGAAAATTACTATAATGACCAAAATTATATTAATTGATAAAAATATGATCTAATTAAACTTTGAAACAAATTTAAAATATAATTTAACTTTATAAATAAATTATATGAAAATCAGTTTTGAATTAAAATCTAGTATTTTTAACTATTCATTAAAAAAATGAAACCTCACTAAAAAATACCTAAAATTCATCCTAACCTAATTTTCACATTTCTATTAAAAACATTAATTTTATCATGACATATTAAATCTATAAAAGTCCCAAAAATTTTATTTTAAATTGGTTCTCCATTAAAAGGAGATAAAACTACCTTTATAAAAATGTTGTTTTTAAAAATAAAATTGGATTTTTTCTTATGTCATCTATTTTAAATATATTGGATTAATATAAAATATTTTATTGAATATTTAACATATATATTACAATAATATAACATGATAATTGAAATTAATTTAATTTATTAAGACAAAACACCTTTAGGAGAATAAAAATAAAAATATATTCTTCATATTCAATTGTTTCCTATATTTTAATTTCCAATTAATTATAAACCTATGAATTAATCTTATATTTTTGTAAATAATATATTTTTCCTATGTTATTTAAAAATATTATTAAAATCTATTTTAACATCTTGGTCATATACTATTATGTTGAATAATCATATTTTAATAATATATTATTGTTTGGTAAACCTCGATTGTACGTGTTATGCAATCTATTGAGAAATGTAATTTTTTCATGTAATACAAGCTAACCTCAGTGTTCCATGTCGAGAAAGAAAAAATTTATTTTTTGTGTAGTGAACCTAATCCAAAAATAGTTCTTTAATATAAAATAAACTATTTTCAGTGTTGTGTGAAATGTAGAACTTCAGAAGATTAAATTAAATTTAAAAAAATTTCACACAATCTATGGGTTTTATATTCTACCCCCCTTAAAATGAATTTATCCATCGAAATGTTTCTGTGTTTTAGTGGTTTAATACTTTAATATTTCATTTATAAAATCCTACATTGTAAAAATTAATACTAAAACATCCCATAAAAAGGGAAAGTTGAAATAATAATGGTTACGCAAAGTAACATATAACTAAGATTACACATAAGAGAACATAGGTTGGGAGTGGAGATTAAACATGGAGGAAAAGTGTAAATATTTATAGGGAGTGATTTAATTCATAAATCACTAACATTTTAATGATAAA
Source organism: Viscum album (assembly GCA_963277665.1). NCBI lineage: Eukaryota > Viridiplantae > Streptophyta > Magnoliopsida > Santalales > Viscaceae > Viscum > Viscum album. Next base: position 131,083,960 of record OY728167.1, on the reverse strand, counting down.
AAAACGTTGATTCCCTCAAATTCATAAATATGTGATTATTTCAAAGGTTATTAGTTCAAAAAAATTTAAGGTATTAGGAAAACATTCTTTTTTATCACTTTCAAAACGTTGACTAATTCCTGATATATTTCTATAAAAAATAATACTTTGGTTTTTCTTTGAAAAATTTATAGTACATCCTTTACCTCACAAAATGAATGTCCATAAATTAACTTTGATGCATAAAGTATTAAAATAATCATTCAATAGATCTTGAGGACCATAAAAGAATGAAAAGTATTACTATTTGTCTCTTAAAAAAACTATCCCATAATATATAAACATAAAAATTAAAAGTATTGATTAAATATTAATATATATTCATAAAAAATAATTTTACATTAGTAGGACATCACATATGCCAGTGGTAGGCATGACACCCTTATCATCCTTCGATCATGGGTTAAAGACCCAATGACCATCTTGGACTAGATTAGTTGTCACCCGACATACATGATTTCATTTTCTAAAACCACACTAATAAAATATCCAAAATTTTATGGACATCCTTTAAATAAGTTTAATCACTAAATATCCTTTTAACTACGGTTATCAATACAATCATAATACATAAATATTTCATCTAAAGTTTAACTTAAACTTTTCATTAATGGTTCACCTTATAACACTTATGAAAGATGAAAATAAAAAACAATAATAAATAAGTCAAAAAATAAACTTAAAATTGATACCCAATATATCAAAAAATAGATATTGGTTTTCACATTCAAAACATGTGAACAACCTTATAATATATTCTATTGAAATATGGTAATTACCTAAATTCACATAAATAATTTTAGAAAAAATGTATGCTTCCTTATTCTAAAGGTTAATAGATATATTACATAATTCCAGGAAGTTGAAAACTTCTTATATGATAACATAGAAAACAATTTCAACAGGTGATTTATCAATTATGAGGTAAAAATACCATCCAATTTTCTTGTTCATATCCAATATATATTTATACAAAAAATTATCTTAATATAAGAAACATATTAAGGGTTATCTTCCTTAAGTAAAAATTTCACCTTATCATTAAATATCTTTTCCATCCCATCAGAAATATTCAATATAAATAAGTAAATACTTAGAAAAAAACAATCCTTATATATTTCACCATTCATATAAAATAGTTATTGAACATAAAAACTTTTATTAGTACACTTCATCCATAATCCATAAGAAGGATACCTCATCATTTTATTTAATACATATTTCCTTTCACATATCATATGTTTTCTCATCATCATTATAAATATAACTATTTCTCATAATACTTTTCTAATTAAATTCAGGAGAATTCCCATTGTGAAGTCTATTTACATAATGTACATTAATCCCACACACAATTAATTTTACCTTTAATGGTATCTTAGAGAGTTAAATAATCTAATCGATCTCATTAGTTAAACCATTCATTTTTTTATTTCTTGTTACTTGCTTTGTGTATTTATTTTCCATAGTCGAAACACCTTCTTGTTCCTCTAAGGAATTAACTTAGATGATTCTTTCCATATTCACGACACAAAGCAAACAAGATCATCTTTCCTATACAGTCTATATTACCTGAACTCCCATTGAAATTATTTTTTCTCTTCCTGGGTGAGTTTGAGAGTTGGTTAAGGTACATATTGTTGATCATGTTCCTTGAAATGTTTTACGGATTAGTATTCAAGAAAAGATTCAAAATTCAAGGAAGATTAAAGAAGTCAAATAATTATCCAGGTTTCAAGGGGAATTGAATGAATCAATGAAATATATGGATTTCAAGTGGAATTGAATGATTCAAGGAAAGATCTAATATTAACCAAAGATTGAATATTTGGGAGTATTGGTAAAGTGGGAAAAACTTTTCAGAGTCCCCTTAAAATCATTATTTCAAGCCTATAAATATGTAGAGAGTACTTTGTGTGTTCTGTGACATGCATTGTTCAATAAATATAAAAGAGATTATTTGAATATTTACTAATAATATGTTTCCGGGTTTTTTTTCTTGAAGAATTTTTCCATATATGAGAAGAATAGGTAAGGAGACAAAGACTTAATTTAGTTTTTGGAATCGGACCAATCAATCAGATTAGGATTTCTGGACTGAGGTAGAAGATGTTCATATTTTTTTTAGTGGTATTCAAAAAGTGTTATTTTTCTGTATTGTGAAAATCAGACTTCAGAATTAGATTGGGTTTTCTAGAATTATATTAGAGATGGTTTGGATTTTCCTCAGTGGTACTCTGACTAAAGTATATTTTCCATATTGAGAAAATAAGACTTCAGAATCATATTGCTGAATGGGACTGTTTTTTATTATGATGTCCTAGAATTTCTTACAATGTATTAGGTATGAAAGTGAATAATTGTTTTAAATGTTTGTGTTTTTTTTTGAAATTTGATCAGGAAGCACCAAAATAATATTACATCATTTTGTGCTACTTGAAGAACATGCACTATTGTATTGAAAATAGTATTACATGAGTTTAATGAAATAACCTACTAATTTTATTCCATAATAAAATATATTTTTCTAGTGGATTATGTGGTATTAGATTATTTTCAAACCATAACAAGGACTATCTAATATTGTTGAGTAGTGAACCTAGTAAATTCTTGTGTTCATGTGGTTATGTGTTTGATTTTTTTCATTAAATAAAGACATCTTTAATAAGATGCAATGGTTGTTTCTTAAGAAAGGAATATTAAAAGAATATGATATCAATGATTCACCCCTCCCCTCCTCTATGATACTTAAATCCTATTTAAGCAATCTCAATTGGTATCAGATTTAAGGTTTCATTCATTAACACTTTGTGGATGGTTTTGAAAGAGAAGTTGTAATGGAGTATTTGAATTATGTGAATAGTAAGGGGATTGCAATATTTGATGGTAAGAATTATCATATATAGAAATATATAATATTTCTGTATATTATGTATCTTGGTTATGATATTATGGAAGTTACAACAAATGGATTTACTCATATTGATGACAAGGGTCCTCTTAATCTAATTGAAACAATAATATTGAAAATGATAGAAGTGATAAAAATGATTTAATTTCATCTATTTATGAAATTTATTTTGTAGAGTAAAAGGTGTTACACTACTAAAGGCATCTGAGAAAAGTTGAAAAACATTTATGAAGGAAATAAAAAATAAAGGAAGGAAAAGATTCAAACCTAGAGGCCCAAGAATAAAGATCACAAGATGGGTGAATAAGAATCAGTTGGTGAGTTATTTACGTGGGTAAATGAAATGGTTAACACTATAAGATGTCTTTGTTAAAGGTTATAAGATTCTATTGTTGTTGAAAATATATTGATAAATATTCATAATAATTTTGACACTAAATTTTCTTCATTGGAAGATAGAGATCTTGATACATTATTTCCAAATTATTTTTAGACCACTCCCATCACTTATTAAATGATAAGGGAGAAAGATATGAAAATAAAATAAAATATTAATAAATATATGTCTTTTATGGATAACATGAAAAAGAAGTCAAAGAATATTATTATTGATGAATAAGATGTTGGTTATGATTCCAATATGTGGTATTTAAAAATATTGATTAATTTTTATTCAGGTTTTATAATAAATTAAGAAGAGGTAAAGGTAAATATAAAGGGAAACTTCACTTGATGTTTTTTGAATGTGGAGTTGTTGGGAACTTTTTGGCTCATTTTCCTCAAATAAAAAAAATAATAGGATAGTGATAAAGAAGAAATAATTCCAAGAATTTCATGGAAGATATATACTGATAAGTATAAATCATTTTATAGAGGGAAATATAAAATGTTCTTCAAATCTAAAAGGAGAATATTTTTTTATAAAGATGAAGAAGAAGAAGATAGTGAACCTGAATCTGAAAAACATTTTTCTGAGAAATATGGATATAATAATTTTATTTCAATATTTAATAATTAATATTTCATAAGTATATGTTATTAAGAATAAGAAACTAAACTTGATTTTTTTGAAAGAATAGTTGAAATAATGTATGAGAAATATTTGAAGGCTTGAGAAGGAAAATGTGAATTTGATAAATGAAAGTTCCTCAAAAAAAAATCAAGAAGATATTCTTAATGAGAAATTTATTATGTTAAAAGAGATTTATGATTTGAAGAATTATTTTGAAAATGAATATAATCATAATGAAAATCTAGAAGTAAAGATGAAGGATAAAGATGAAGAGTTAGAACTTGGCCAACAAAAACATTATAAAGATAAACAAAGAGGCACATGCTTTAAAAAATATATCTATGAAGATTCTAAATGTTTTTGTAAGGAGGAACATGTGATGGATCAAATTTCACCCTCAATGGATGATAAGAAAGATAATGTTATTCTTGAGAATAATTTTTAAATTTTTTCCAAGAAGAAGAAATATGGAAAAGTGATGTATGGGGAAAATGTTTACAAAGTTAAAAAATTAGAAGTTTCTAAAAACTCCAAGTCCAAAAATTTTTCTATACATTTTGAATTTAAAAAATATCTTACAACTTCTATTTTCAATAAGACTGAAAAAATCGAGCTGAAAATGAATATTTTGGTTGAAAACAGAAATGTTGTTGGTCAACAATGTTCTATTAAGAGGTTTATTGAGAAAATTACTCACAACATCGGTCAATACAAAATATTCATAAGTAAATAATATTTATATGGATGTTGCTAGTATTATGGTGGATTCAGACATATGAAAAATATTTTTTGGGTCAACCAACAACACTAATACTATTCCATAGGTTATGGAAGGAAATGTTTGAGGGAGAGTCAGTCCACTCAAAATAAGAAGTTTGAGAAGAAAGTTATAAAGAAACCTGAGATGGTTGGTGTGAATGTTGAAGTTAGGTTCCAACCCCTTTAAAAAATTTGTGGAAGACATGAACAACTTGGAAATCTTCCTAAGGGTTGTCATGTTTTGTTACAAATAAAAAAAGTGTATTACCAGTTCCCAAAACATGTAGGTGAAGAAAGATAAGGAGGATCTTGTTGAAACTGCTTTGAAATCTATTTAAGGGGAAAAAATTAGAATACTAACAGTTTTTATTCAGATTATATGATAGGAAACATAACGTTATTGAAGAATGTGGAAGAATACAATGAAAAAACGCTGACATTTGGCAATGATGAATCTATGAGAATCAAAGGTGTTGGATCAACCGTCATTTGTAAAGAAAAAATTAAATACAAGAAAGATTTATATATTTATCGGCTAACATATAACCTACTGAGGGATTTACAACTTTTAGATGAGGGTAAAAAGGTTCTCTTCATAAAATATGGGTTTACTAAGAAGAGTGATGAAGATATAAAGATAGTCACAAGAGAAAAACATACAAAAGGAAATTTGTTCCAATATGGGGAAATATAAAACTCTCATTACTAGGGTATAATGGAATAAATTCTATTGCAGAATAAAAGGCTTGGAATCATGTGGAAAAGAATTATGAGAATGTTATCAAAGTGAGATAGTATTTGAGATATTCCTGATATGTTAATAAGAATATATTTTTATTTCTATAAAAAAGTTGATATTTTTTTCTAAATTACCAATGGATCATATTTATTCAAATATCCATGGGATTATTAGAAAACAATCCACTAATGAAGATAAGTACGTCACCACATTCATTTATGGATTTACTCATATTACATGTGTTATACATATGAAACATAAGTCAGATGATCTGAAAATGTTTAAATGTTTTAGGAGGAAAGATGAGAAGGAATTTGAGTATTATATGACGAAGTCAAGAATTGATAATTGTTTTGAGTATAAGAATAATGAATTTGAATGGTATCTAAAGAATCATGGATTTTCTCATGAGTTCAGTTCACCATATAATCCTAAAAAAATGGGTTTCTCAAATAAAGAAATGATGTTGGGTGGAAATGGGGAGAGCTATGTCACATGATCATGGTCTTTCTCAGTACTTTTGGAGGCAGTCCATGAGTAATGTTGTGTATATCCACAATCCATTCTTCTATGGGACATGTTTAGATATGAATCTATATGAAATTTTTTATGATGAAACTATAAGTTTGAAACTCTTAATAATTTTGGGGACTTCAATCATCATAAAGAAGAATGATTAAAACCTTGTAATGTTTGAGTATAGAGGTGAAGATGCAATTTTTATTGGCTATGCTCTAGAAGGAAGAGGATAAAATTGATTCAACAAAGAAACAAAAATAATAGTTTATTATATTGATGTGATAGTTATTGAAAAAAATAAGGTGGATAAATAGACTCTTGCAAATAAGACATTTGATCAAGATAAGGAAAGTTTTGTTAACATTTATAATAAGGATAAAAAAATTATAATCGTACTCAAGAAGAAAAATCATACATAGATATTTCAAGTGATGAGTACGAAACTCAAATAATTCATACCAGTATGAATAATCTAGTGGGGGATTAGAACATTATTGGTGATCAACATCAGAAGGTTCAAATAGGAAGAACAAAAAATATTATTACACATGATTATTTATATTAAAAAGTAGATCCAAAAGACGTGGATTAAGATTTTGAGCATCCAGAATGGGTTCAGGCTATGAATGAAGATATTGATCAGATATAAAATAATTATACTTGGGAAATCATACCCAAGCTAGATATGAAACATGTTATTAGTACCAAATGGGTTTTCTAGAACAAGTTCAATGAATTAGGTGAAGTGATAAGGAAAAAAGCAATATTATTGTGAAAAGATTACTCACAAATTAATGGTTTTTATTTTGATGAGACTTTTTCTCCGATGTAATGGTTAGAGACCATTAGAATATTTCATTCTATTTATAGCCCAATGAAGTTACAAAAAATTTCAAGTGGGCATGAAGTCCATATTTTGGAAAGGGGATCTTAATATGGAAGATTACATTAAACAACCATGTGGCTTTTTTATTAGAAAAGATGAAGGTTATGTGTGTAATCTAAAGAAATCCTTTTATGGGATAAAATATGCTCTTAGAGAATGTTATTCCAAATTGGGTTATTTTTTGTGGATGATGAGTTTCATAAAAATTAGAGTTGATAATAATTTTTACAATAAAAAAATCAAGCCTTTTCCTTCATCGTAATTGTTTATATTGATGAAATTATCTTTGCTGATACTGATAAAATAAATTCTAAAATATTTTATTAAGAGATGGAAAATTTATTTGGGATGTCCATATTAGGGGAAATGAACAACTTCCTTGGGTTAAAAATTTCCCTAATGTGGAAATTTTTTTTTTCAAGAAAAGTATGCTAAAAAATTTCTTATGATGTTCATCATAGAAAATTTAAAACCATTTTCCACACTAATTTTAGTGGGAGACAAGTTTCTTAAAGATGGATAAGTTAATGATGTTTATCATAAATTGTTTCAAACGTTTGTTGGATATTTGTTATATTGGACATCCCTAAGAGCATAATTTTTTATTTATTACCTTATGTCCATGTTTTTAGAGTTCTCTTAATGAATCACATTTACCTGCTGGAAAAATAATTCATAGATATATCAAAGGAACAATATTTTTTGGATTAGTTATGATAGATAAAAAATCATTAACATGTTTGAGTATTCAGATGTTGATTGGTCTGGAAGTGTTGAGAATAGAATATCCACATCTTGTTGAGTATTATTTATTGTTATAATTCGTATTATTATCATATGAAGAAATTAAATTCAGTAAATCTTTGTATGAATGATGCTGAGTATGTTGCTGGCACTCAAGCTGCTACACAACTTATGTGGATGAAAACTCAGTTGGAATAATTAATAGTTGAAGTCAAGTTACCCTTGATCTTGAGATATGATATTCAATGTTAAATCAACCTTATAAGGAATCTGGTAAAACATTTTCATTAAAAAATATTTACATAAAGTACCACTACATAAAAGATCATGTGAAGAATAATTAAATAAAGACATAATATTTTTCTACATAGAAACAAGTTTCTAAAATATTTGAAAAACCTTTACCAAATGAAATTTTCTATAAATTCCTGTTGAACATGGTTTCCAACCTATTTCTCATCAAGTTTGAGGTATGTGTTTTTATCCCCTTACTCATCATACTATTGGATAGTTTTTTCAAGGTGATAATTGGTTCATAAATCTATATTTATGGAAGCATACTTAAAGGGGGAGTTATTACTAATATGTGATTTCATCATGTAAGTGTGTAAAATATTCGAACTATTTTTTATATTTGTTATATGAAACCAAATTTTTGTAATCTAGAAAAATTGATGAAGTGGATACAAGATGAGGAATAAAATATGATGAAAAAAATGATAGAAAATGTTGAGGAATAAAGTTGAGGAAGAAAACTTAGGAACAAAGGTGAGGAAGAGAGCTGAATCAGAAAGCTACGGAAGAAAGTACAGGATGCTTTAAGAGCCACTAAATTTGGACATCATGGTTTTTCAATAAATAATTATTGTTTCCTACATTGTGTTAGATTATGTAGGATTAAAATTGTTGATATGTAATCCATATATTGAGGTTAAAAGTTTATTAATTTATGAATATAAGGTGAAAACAAAATATATTGGGTGAGATTGTTGGGAATAATTTAGTATAAGAATGTTTTTTTGATGTTATACGAAGTTTTTTTAAGTGTATTATCTTTTTTTGATCATTGAATTAAAATCACCTCATATTGTAAAACTGATGATTAGACTCGAGAATTGCATCTAGAAAATAGGAATCAAATTGCATAACAAATTCAATCATATTGAGATTAATTTTTTTCAGAAGAAAATTCTCATCGGACTCACCTTGGGTATGTAATGAGGTTCAGCTCATAATGAGGATGATAATCAGATTCAACGTTGATCCAACAAAAATCTGAAAATAATTTTATGTTTTTTATTTTCCAAAATTGATATGTTAGTTGTAAAAATTGTGATTCTACAATGATAAAAAAATAGATGATAAAAGATGATTATAATCATATTCATGAAAATCATATTTGGTTTGATTGGAAATAAATAAAATGTTTGTGGGGGAATGGGAAGTTACAAAACATTCCATGATAAAGTTATATGATGTTAAATCTGATCATCAACATATTCAATGGCATGAAGGATTCCATTCCTAGCATAATAGTCTTGATAAATAAATAAATTCTTGGTTATAGATAGTTCATTTCTATCGTAATAGAAATATAAATGAAGAATAAGAAGAGTTTTGTTTAAAGAATTTTTGAAAGTGTTGTCAAAGGGGGAAGGGAAGCTTGCATGATGTTACAAATAATTTTTTTCCATTTTTTTATCAGTTGGTATGGAGATTCATAATGTGAAGACATATATTTTCCACAAATTGATACAGTGAAACATAGTAAAGAATCCTGTGTCTTCATCTAAATGAATAAATAAGAATGAGAGTTGGTTCCTAGAATCTTAATGAGAATAGATTTGTTTTTCTTACTTAAATTCGGTACATAGAAGTGTAATGAAATATATTCAGTTATGATTTAGTTGAAATTGGGTCAAAAAATTGGAGTGACCAAATACCATTATCATATTGAATTACTCATATTAAACAATTGGAATCAAGAATAAAAAAGCAGACTAATATTTTCTAAGAATTCTCTAGTTCCAGATTCACAAGAGGGTTAAGAAATATGGATGACCATCACAATGAATAATCCTAATGAGAATATTGGAATGAAAAATTTGAATCAGATTTATTATTTTTTGGAAAGACTAAAGGGATATGAAGTCAAGAGAAGATATGAAATTCAAGGAAGGTAGGAGAAGTAAAATACAAATCTGGATGTCTTGGGGAATTGAATGATTCAAAGAAAGATCCATATTTGAAGGGGAATTAAATGATTCAAGGAAAGATCCAATAATGTAGGGAGATTGAATTTTTAGGAGTTTTAAAGAAGTATAAAAAGCTTTTCAGGATCCCACATTAACCATTCTTGTGAGCCAATAAATATGAGGAGTGTACATCATGTATTTCACGACATGAATTGTCTACAAAAGAGGAGAGAGAAGATCAACATTTATAACATGAATAAGTTTATGAATTATGATTTTTTGAAGAATTTTTCTGAATATGAGAAGAAGTGGTGAAGAGGATAAGATCATATTCAGTTTCTGGAATCAGACTGATCAATCATATTGAGATTCCCGGAATGAGGTAGAAGTATTTCAGATTTGTGTCAGTTGTATTTAGAAAGTGTTATTTTTCTATATTGATAAGATCATAATAGGTTTTATAGATTTTGATTATAAGTGTTTTAGAAATATCTCAGGGGTATTCGTAAAGAGGTATATTTTCTATATTAAGAAAATTGTACATGGGAGTTGGATTGGGAAACCAGAATGAGTATTATCATGAAGTTCATAATTTTCTTACCTACTCTTTGGTAATAAAGTAAAGAATTGTTTATAATGTTTATGTTTTTGTGAAATATGATCACGAAACACAAAAATATTATTACATAATTTAATGTTACTTGAAGGACATTGACTATTGTATTGAACCTAGTGCTATACGAGTGTAAGGGAAAATCCAACTCATAGTATTCCAAATAAAATGATTTTTTTCTAGTAGATTATGTGGTATTAGATTATTTTATAACCATACCAAGGACAAGATACTCTTTTTGAGTAGTGAACCTTATAAATTATTGTGTACTTATGGATATGATTTTGATTTGTTTTCAGATGAGAAATAAGTCATTAATAGGAGGCGAATGTTTTTTCTTAAGAAATGAAAGTTTAAAAGAAAATGACAACACTGATTCAACCCCTCCACCACTCTGTGATACTTGTTTCCAGGTTGGGTAATCTCATTATGATCCTTGATGATATTTAATTTTTAATGCTTATATTTATCCTTAATGGGAATTTGATCATGACCATCTTATGTTTAATTTTCACCAGGTTAAAATGATTGAGTTTGAATAATTTTTTTCTATAATGGATTTCATTTGGATTGTGATGATAAATTAATGCGCAATAATAAAATTTGGGTTATGTGGGAGATGTGATCATTCAATGAAATGGGTATTGATTATATATAAGTTTTTATTAGTTTTCCAAAACACTAAACCAAAAAGGTACTTGAGAATGTAAGTGATACATTATTTTCCATTTGATGTTATATATTTTTAATAGAGAAAATTGGTTCACCTTCATAGGTATTCGATTTTGAAATTTAATGTTTATTATTTTAGCACTGGATCCAATAATGTGGGTTCTGGGATGTTTTATCACCAGAAATGTAATATTTTTTATAGAATGATTTGCTTTTATCTTTTGGTATTACTATTGAAAATTGGATATTAATGTATTAATTCATCATATGAAGGTTTATTCACCATGGTAACTATGTTACCATGTTATTACCATTATTTTATTGGTTAGAATTTAAAGGTAGGTTTCATAGATATATTATACAATTTATGTTTATGTGGTCCTTAAAAGTGTTTTTAGTGTTTTAGGCATGAAACTTCATCTTGCCCGAATGGCCTAAAATACTTCAATTTTTATTGAGTTTTGATAACCCCCCTTTCAAGGGATGAGGGGGAACCTTTACAAGGCCCGTAGGCTTAGATATTACATGGCCTATAGGCTTAAGAGACATTACGTGACCCGAAGGTCCTAGGGAATTCAACCAGAGTATAACTACATGAAACTTCCCCTCCCTTGCATCTGTATCATGATGGTAGCTCTCCACCTTTTCATGGCAGTTTGCCTAAGCTTCAAATGCATGAAAAGGCTGGTCTCGATGGTGTTTGCATACCCTCTAATTTTTCCAAATCCATTGGTTAAACTCTTGTGAGTGTGCCTACTCTGATTCCTCCTATGGGGATTTTTCTTTCTATAGAGTCTGTCTAGGGAAACTGCATTATGGCCCGATGGCCTTGAGGTGGACCAAAGCCCTTAAATGTGGCCCGAAAGCCTTACTAACTTGAAGGTTGTTGTGGCCCGAAGGCCTTAAGGACTCTAAGCCTAACCCGGTGGACGAAGGTGAATAGTTCTGGCTGCTACACTACCAAACAATACCTGTTACAGTAACTACTACAGTACCTACTACAGTACACCACATAGTACTGCTATAGTGCCTGCTACAGTACTACTACAGTACCAGAATTATGCCTCCACATGGTTTCAAACCTGGGTTTTGTGGATTCACTTAGAGAGTCCTCACTAAATGGGATGACTCTCATGTACTGAAACTTCATCTTTAAGATTCACTGTTTAGAGAAAATGATGGGATTATGGTGTAAATTTACTAAAAGATGATATTGTACTTGTCATGTAAGTATATATCACTATGTTTTCAGTATATATGGGGAAATAATCACTCAAATATAGTAAAATTATCTTGATATAAAAATTTATCCTAATACATTCATTTCAGATGAATTACTGGTCTTTTCACTCATTGAAGATTTATAGTGTTGAGGTCCTTAAATTTCTAATGTTCATTATATTTCATACAATCAATGACCTTTATCACCCCCCATAAAAGATTACTCAATTCTAAATATTAACTTGCAACCTTTTATCTATTATTTTTAATCATAGTATGTGTTATTTTAGATAATCTTCGTACATCCTTTTCTCTCTTATGAAGATGTTTTTCTATAAACCATTTTGGTGATGTCAGTTTCCAAAAAATATGAATTTTCAAATGTTAATCACTTGATTACTAAAATAATGTTAATATTGTATGGAATAAATTTCTTAAATATGATAGGATTTAACACCCTAAGATATAAAAAGAAGAAAACTATGTTCGATTGTGTATTCAACACACAACATTAAACTTAAATGACCAACAATATATGTAAGCATTATAACCTAGCTGTTAAATTGGAGGGTATAAATTTTATTAACTAATTTATGATATATATATATATTTTTCATAATCTATGAATTATTTATAATTTTTTAGTAAAAAGTAAATTAATTTTTTATAATGTAATGTTATTGTTCAAAAATATGTTTTCTTCAAAAATGATTTTTATTAATTTATTTGAAAAACATATTATCAATAATTTTTGTATAATTTAGAAATTTTATTTGAAAAAATGAATTTATTTTCTGGAATCTTCATATCAAAATTTAATTTCCAGGAAATCTTTGTATTCTTGGGAAAATATCAATTTTTCAGTGCATAGTGATAATACAGATTTTTGTAAAAAAGTCATGTCTTTTTGAAAGATTTATGAATTTAGAAGTCCATATATGTTTTGAATATGATATAAAGTAATATAATTATTATATAGTTATATTTAACCCACATAAATAATTTTTAATGAAATTTATATTGGATTTTAGAATAAGATTGTTTTTGGGTTTGAAAATGGGATTTCCCTAAAAAATATTTCAAATTGAATAAGGATTCTCCTTTTATGTTAATTAAAATACAAAATATTGAAAAAAAATTTAAATTAATTTTTTTTATTATATGTAAATATATATTAGTTAATATTTGTACACTGATTTTTGTTAATAATTGAGTTAATATAAATTCATATTTTTCTTGAAAAATACACTTCTGAAAACTGGTTTTTTTGTCACATATACAAGTTCTGTTTTAAATTAATTTTTCCTCTTCAGTGGATTTAATTTTTAAAATGGATTCCATATTTTTAATAATTTTAATTTATATTTTTTAAGGTGGTTAATTTAGTTTTTGTCCATAATTAATACTGAAAATAGTAAAAATTAATTTCAATGGTTAAGGTAAAAATTTCATTATCGTGGGGATAAACTAAAAAAGTAAGGGTCAAATGACATAAAAAAATTTCTAGAATATGTTTTATAGACATAGTTATATATTATAAAGTATTTTACTCTATAATAATCTATTTGGAACCCATTTAATGTAAAAAAATGAGGGCTCACCTTTTTTATTTTCAAATTTTACAAGTGTGTCACCCACCTCATTTATAAAAGGACACCTATTCTTATATCTTATTCAAACCATAAAACAAGTTTCTTAATAAAAAAATACCAAAATAACTTCACAAAATCAATATGCTCATCCTATAATCATTTTTTGTTCATGAATATAATCTAGGAATACTTAAGGTATAAACCTAAAGAGGTTGTTTGAAAAGAGGTAAAATTCCCAATTATGTGTTTTTGTTTTATTTATTCTTCCACATCAAAAAATATTATTCTACAATGATATTATGATAATAAAAGTATATAATAAATAATTGAATTATGTTATACTAATGGGATAACACAAATCTATTTCCTCTTACATTAAATGGGATATTAAATCATCATTCATGTGTATGAATGACTACCACCTCACAAATAGATGTCATTCATTTTCCATCATCACCTCTCTTGGATTTCTGTAATTATGTATTTAAATAACATATATGATATTTTAAACATATTTATATTAATGATAATTTATATCACATACACGTTCTTACATTCCATTTTATTGGAGATATGATAATGCCACTAGTGCGTACGGAGGATTACCACCTCATGAAGAGATGTAATTTTATTTTTCACTAATGCATTCCATGGATGGTAATAAGATAATGTTAATTAATATATGTGATATAATAAAATTAATAATGATAATATAACATATTTATAATTATTAAAATATAATTTATCTTTTCTTTTCTTATACTGGAAAATGATAAGACCATTCGTGTATGTGTGGGCGATGACCTTCAAAAAGAGATGTGATTATTTTTTCATAAACATATCAAAAGAATGATTTATATAAGAATATTTAATGAAATTATATGATATTTATGATATTATTGTCATTATTTAAATATAAAATAGTGTATACCTTCTTTTTATAATGATCTTTGGAGAATGGAAACATTACTCATGCATACGTACGATCTACCATCTCCATGATCATAATGTAGTTCATTTTTCATTACCATTTTCATAATTCTTTTTCTGAAAGTATAATTGATGAATAAATATGAATATTATTTCATGATTATTATCCTATTGATTTTTAAATAATTAAATCTTTTACCATAGTCAACATGCCTAAATTGTTTTAACCGAATGTATCGAGAGTCCTCAAAACATATGAAATTTAATTAACAGATTAAGTATTCAAATATGTCATTATAAAGAAATAAAAAAAATATTATTTAAGAATAAGGTGTTAAATATGGAAAGTTTTCTTCATAAATCTATTATTTTATTTAACCTTATAATGTAATAGTTAAAGGGAATACAAGGAAATTCTAGAATCGAGGTAAGGGTTTCTTGCCTCTCTTTTACTTCGGCGAGGCATATGCCATATTCACAATTATTTATTATTTTTTGGTGTATATAGTGTCCATTTTACATGTAACAGAATTTATATTTCATACATCATGGTATTTTATGTTTTAATTTGATTTAATAATTCCAATGGTATTTACTTAAATGTTACCATGCTGTAATGAGTTTCTTAACTCAATTTCATTTCAGTGGATTATAAAAAATATTCCTTGAGTATATATTGATATTATTATGTTTGAATTTAAATATAAAATATATTATTATACAGTTATTTTTTTATAGGTTTAAATTTCTCATGCATAATCTCTCCATTTATTAACTCTCAATTCAGGGATATTATTTTTATATGGGTTAATCATCCCAAATTCCATTTTTTGGGACATAGGTTGATGATATGAACCTATCTCATTTATGAGGTGTATATAATGAATATTTTATAATTCAATATAATATTTCACTTTATTTTAATGATAATTAATGTTTCATTTGATGTTATTCATTCTCAGGGCTTATAATGAAATATTTGCTAATGTAGAAAAGGATTTATATAACTATATACATTATTTAAAGATTGTTAATTTTCATGTTTCATTTAGAGAAAATAGTAGGATAATTTTTTCATGAATCCCATATCTTTTACTCTCATATGGTTATGAATTTGGTGAACATGTTTAATTTTCATTTCCTCTCTTATTGATTTAGGAAACATCAATAAAGTCATTTTTAAGTGATACCAATTAGTTATTTTCTTTGAGATCATGTATCTTTCTCTTCCATATATATTTTTGTTAAAATGAGTTAAAAAATGTTATTTTTAAAAATGAATTATTTCCTACCTCTATTTTAAATGGTATTTGAACTTCTTTTAAATGTTATTAAAATTAAATTTTTTAACATTTTCCAAACAAGTCACTTTTAAGCCCCTTTTACAAAAATTTTTTAAAATAATTATTATTCTTAAAATTTATAAATGAAAATATTTTCCCTCTTTCTTGAAAATTATTTTATTTGAAGCATACATTACATGAATCCATGTTAATTTTCAATGAAAATGTTCCTAAAAATATCTTTTGAATTTTTAGTTTTTAAAAGTGATTTTCAATGTGAAAAGGTTAATTTCATCAAGAATTTTATTAATGATATTTTTATGGTATTTTCCATTAATCAATGTCAACATCCCGTGTTGTTACTTATCCACCACTTGTGATATTTTTTACTGATACCATCCTCATTATTTCTCATGAAATAATAACATTGTTTCAGAGTGATGGACATGGATCTCATTCCATTTCCATAGGTTAATCAGGTCCTGAAAAGAATAATGGTTTATTTAAGGGTTATAAAATGATTTGTGAGATTCTTTATTTTATAATTATCTTTTGGTTCTTGGTAACTAAATATGTTAATGGGTTGTTCTTTTATAAACCACTAATTAATGGTTAAGTTATAAACTAAGGATGGGCAGTTCCATGATAAACCATGGATGAGTGGTTATGTTACAAACCAAGGATGGTTGAGTTTTTTATATCCTTATAAGGTACTGGGTACTTTGGATATAGAAGTTGTCCATATTATCAATTCCATTTATACGAGTGATATGATGACAATGTTCCCAAGAAACCCATACATTTTTCAATGCCTTTTTGGGTTTGATAAATTTTCTTATGAAGAAGATTGATACCACATGGATAATGATTATTGATTATGATGGTACTTTCCATTGCTAAATAATTGTTTCATGTTTCATGTTTAATGATCCAGGTGTTGATGGGTATGAATATTATTATGTCCTACTCATTCACATTGATGATTTCATCATACCCTTATTCTCCTCATATGATCACTGATAAAATTCAGTTTTTAAGGCTTTTGTTTAACCTTACTATTAATTTAATATCTCCCATATTATCTTTATTTTTTATGAGGTTATAAATATTTATGTTGAAATAATTAGGTCTAGAGTGGATTTCATATGGATAATGATAATGAATTAATGTGAAATAGGAAATGAAGGGTTAGGTAGGTGATATACTCATTTAAATATCTAAGTATTGTTATGTATGAGTTTTTGTTAATTATAAATAACTATAATCATAAAATGTCATTGAGAATTTAATTGACCTAATATTTTACTTTTAATGTTACAAGTTTTAGAGTTAAAATAGTTAGCCCAAATTTATCTGTATCAAATAAAGAAATGTAATTTTTATTATTTCATCACTGGATTTAGGAGTTCTAGTTCTAGGAAGTTATAGATTGGGTGTTAACTTGACCATCACTGTTGCATGATGAGTAGGAATAAGACTACATACCTAGGTAGACACTCCTAAGGGATATGATTGAGCTATTTCACCTTTTATTTATTAGCCATTTTGATAAAAGAGGGGATAAAACTTATAGAAATATATGATATTCCATATTGATATAGGTTAAACCAAAATTTTCTTGTTATGATATGTCTAAGTTTGATCATATGTGTAGATGATTAAATACCCCTTTTGATACTTTATGTGATGTAAGATTAATATTATTAATGGTTTTTTTGGTTTTCTTTAGTATATATTTTATTGAAAAGTAAATTTGGGTAATAAATCTTCTATATATGGTGGATATAAATTTATTATTATTGATAATCATTAAGGGTAATATGATTTTTGATGTTGAGGTATTTATGGTTAATTGGAATAATAGAGTTATTAAATTTTGGAAATCAAATATGAATAAAGTGAAGATACTGTGAGGAATGGTTATTTCAGTAATTTTTAGAAGATTTTTTGTTTTTAATGAGTTTTTATAGTGATTTATGTTATTTTGGAAAGTATTATCATGATTTCAGTGAACATATGATCAAGGTATTAACATTTTTGGTATGTGAAACTATGAGATACTTCATGTTGTCTATGATAAATGTTAAATTTAATATTAAAAAAATATATGAAAAAATATTTCAGGATTTTTGGTTTTGAATTTGGTCAAACATATTTTATAGGATTCTTGTGGTTATCTACTAATGTAAAGGATCAAGATGAAAATTTGGTGTTATTTTTGGGGTTTTATAGATTAATGTGTTATATTTATCTATATTAGATAATTTGGGTCAACCATTTTTGTTGTATATATATCTATATAAGTAATGAATTTCCATTATTTCATGGATATTATGATATATTAAATTTCAATTTTAGGGCTTCATGAATGAAAAAATTCATCTTAAAAATTCATTTCATGGAGTAAGATATAAAAAATAAATTAATCAAAGCACAACCAATATATCACTCTATATTAGTACATGTAATATATCACTTACTCCATGAAATGAAGATCTCATAAAAAAATTTATAATGATCTGACTCAAAATAATTTAGATAAATCATAGAAATAAGATCTCAAATTTTAATAAAGTCATTTTATGCTTCAAAAATTAATTTCCTTCAATTTTTTTGAATTTTATGTGTGGAAATTATAATTCAGTTATGATAAATTTAGAAATTATTTTTTATTAAATTAAAATCATTTTTTAAATCATAATATCAATAGTAATATTGGGTTAAATTTTGAGATTTTTCACAAATGATTTGTTTTTTCAATGAATACGGAAAAATGAAAAATTTTCAAATAATTTTATTTATTTTCATTCAATAAACTAATTTATATTTAATATTATATATTTAATTTTTTATTAAATTTAAATATTACTATTTTTATATATTATAATCCAATTAAATCCTATTAAATCATAAAATTTTAATGATTTTGATATAAGTTAATTTTTATGTTCAAGAACACATTTTTTTAAAAATGTATTTCTTTATGTTTTATGAATTTATATGTAAATTGATTTATTACACTTACAAATATTTTATCATGAAAATATTATACCATATTCTTAATCATGATGATGAAATTTGGTATATAGTTTCCTTTTATTTTAAACGGCGTTGAATAATAACCATAGAAAATATTTTTCTCCTCATTAAAAGTAAAATTAGTAAATCATGGATAAAAACATTAGATAATGTATAAAAATCCCCATAAAACTCGAATTTATCTCGTTTTATCGGATTAATTAATCCATATCCATCATAGTGTCGAATATATGTCATTTGATGCCATTTTCTCTTGATAATGACATTTATAATATTTTAACTAAAGAAAACTCTAGAATTTCACTCTTATTTTTAATTTCATTTTTTTGTTCCCATATTAAATATTATATGTTATCAATGAATAAAAACGTACATATTTTAATGATCAATTTATTTTTAATTTCTTTTTAATTTATTGTTAATTTTCATTAATTATTTAATTACCTTTAATGCTTACAAAACACTAACAGAATGTTTGTTCATGTAGAAGAAAAATCAAAGTACATGATTTAAAAAAAAGTTTAAAAAATTTGGATGAATTATAGTGTTTTAATTTTTTTATAATTTATAATAATTTATAATATATGTTGAAAAGTTCTAAATTCTTAATATGTTTATTTTATTCCAAACATTGATGTTAAATTAAATGAATAGTCCCAAAATAACATTGAGGATATTTTATATTAATAATATTTTATTCAAATATTTTAAAATTATTAAAATCATTAAACCAGAAAAATAGAATGGTAAAAATAGAAATTTTCATCCCTTGAACATTTGATATATAATTTTTAAATTGTATGTAATTTGTAACCCTTAAGGATTCAAAAATGTGTTACTCTGGTTAAGGATACAAAGGGTTAATAAGGGGTTGAAACAAAGACATAAGGATTAAAAATATTTCATTTAAATATCTAAATTTCATTGGATGATATGATTTCATCACATCCACATAATATCTTCAAAATAATTACAATTTTGAACGAAATTTACAATTATTAGACTTTATAATATTTTATTATTTTGGAAAATTACAAGAGTGCCTGTTCCCTCCCTTATAAAAGGAAACCCCTAATTTCTATTCATTACACCACATTAAGAAATATATATTGACCAAAACATACCAAATTATATTATCCACTCAACTATACATGGTTTAAAGTATCCTGTATTTTTAAAACACCATTATAAGGGTCCTTGAAAAGGGATCGAAAGGAGGCATATCAAAGAATATGTAATCATCCTACCCGACCCATTTCATGATATTTATTCATATAAAACATATAAATCTATAGTATCCCTTCTAAAATAATAAATTAGTTATAAAAAATATATTGAAATGTTTTTATTATTATATAATTAACATTTTATACTCTTTATTCCATCAAATGGGAGGTGAATGTATCAATCATGCGTATGCATTTACTAACGTCTTCAAGTCGTGATATAATTCATTTCCCATCACTATAATTGATGGATGGATATTATTTTGGATTTATTTTTTATCTAATATATTTTTTACATAATTTTAATTTTTTAATTAAAATATTTTAACTACCTTATTACCTTCCCATCTATTGGAAATTGATAACGGTGCTTGTACATACATGAAGACAACCATCTCCACAAAGTGAAATTATTAATGATTAATTTTATATTTAAATGGATGCTAATAAGGATATATTTAATGAATATATATTATTTATATAATATAATAATTTTTCTGGAAAGTTGAATTGTTATTTACCTTTATTTTGTGCCAACCTCTAAAAAGTGGAAACATCACTCGTGCATATGTACAAACTACCATTTACACAACGATATGAAATTAAATTTTCACCATAAAATTATATGAATAAAAAAAGTATATTATGAATAAATATGATACTTATGTTTTTATTTATATTCATTAGATGATGAAATCATGAACACAGATAATGTACTAGAACCTTCGAATTGAAACTTGCATTGAAAACATGCCCGTTTTCACCCCATTTGTTTGCTTAAATTAAAGAATTAGTAATAAAATGATAAATAGAAATTATAAAATAATGATAAATTGTAATTTAGATATGAAATTTATACTTGAAATATTTAAGAAAAATATATATTTATTATATATTATATTTTATTGTGTATTATGCAAGATGAGGGTTTCATTTAAGGGTTCTTGTCTCACTCTTATTTTTGTAAGACACATGAAATATTCGCCACCTATTTTCATTGTTTGGTGTTTATGATACCCCTAAATTTCTGTTATGGTTATTATATTTAAATTACGAGGAATCAAAAATACATATTGGTTCTCTATTTCATGAGGTTTTGATTTGATGATTTTAGAAGTGGTAAGCATTTTTCATCTCACATTTTTCCTTGAGGCATATTTTATATTATGTATATATACTAATAATTTGATATTATATATGAATAGTATAATGATATTTAATGATTAATTTGATGTTTTAATTTCATGGGTATTATGATTTAAAGGATACCCAAGCAATAAATGATTTATTTTTCAATGTCATTATAATTAGTGTTATTTATTATTTAATTTCTATTGAATGAAGTTATTTAATCCTTTCAAGATAAACCACATTAATTTTATTATACACTAGTTATTCATGAAATTATCATGTAATATTAACAATTTACTTCTTATTTAGTCAAAATAATTGGGAATATTTTTTAAATAAAAATTGAATTTATTTAATCTTTTATAGAGAATTTTTTCTTTCATGTCCATGTTTTATTTGAAATATTATTAGCAATGTATCTTCTATTATAAAATTATTTTTTTAAAATATTTTTAACCATGTTTGAATTACAAAAATTTCTTTAATGTAATATTCTTGTATCTTTCTGAATGAGGAATTTTTGACTTTTTTAATAAAAATCTAAAAGGAATCATGGTTATAACATACACACCATGAATGGAAATTCCCACCATTAAGTCCACTAAATGATTTTAAGGGCCTACTATATGTTTCTAAGGATATTTTCAATGAAAATTTTCCTATATTTATAAATATTTTATATTTTAAATAACTGATTTTAAGAGAAAAGGTGTATTTTCCTCAATAAACGTTTAAGTGATATTTTAAATAAATTATTCTTCTATGAATACATCTTATGATGTTACATTTAATTTTCTGGGGATATGATCCCATGATACAGTCCTTATTATTTCTTTGGACTGTTTATGATTATGAGTATGAGAAGTTTACTAAATCATTTTATTTCACATGGGTTATAGTATCTGATAATGTGTATAACGTGAAGCACCAAGAGCATAAGGGAATATAATATCATAATACATTAAATTATAATTACTATTTCAAATAAATTGTATATATTATATATCATTCAATTCACACAATTCTAAGTCATCTTTTGTTACACACAAAAAGGTTTTATTTGATAGCTTACGTTACACAGAAGATCGAGTTTTACAAAGCACCAATTTATAATTAGAATATCATTACTTAATATAATAAGATATAACCTAGATGCTAATTTATCACTTTTTAATTGTATTAATTAATTTATGAAAATATACTTTTTACAAAAATATACAATTAATTCATAGGATACCAATTAATTAGAAATGAATATAAAACCAATTGAATGCGAAAGAAATATATTTAGGCACACAAAGGAGTTTTATCCTAATAAATTAAATTAATTAAAATTATTTAATGATATTAATTAAATATTTTTTTTATATAAAATAAAATATTTTTGATATTAATCCAATACATTTGATAGGCATAAAATCAGAAAACACCAATTTTACACATAAAAACGTATATTTTTATAAAAGTTGTTTTACTGCCTTTTAATATGGAACCTAACTAAAATAGGAAATATTACACTTTTATAAATTTAATATAACATAATAAACTTATTTTTTTAAATTTAAACTTTAAAATTATGTTTGGGTTAATTGTGGGTATTTTTCTGGGATGTTTCATTTTTTAGTGAATAGTGAAAAATAATGAATTTTAATTCAAAAATCCTTTTTCATTAAATTTATATATAAGGTTAAATTTTATTAAAATTTTATTTTAAACTAACATTATATATATTATAAAAATATTAATCAAATTTTGGACATTGGAATCAATTTCACTTTGAAATTGATATAAAAACATTGCAAAATTTTGAACGTTTTAACTTAAAAACCTGTATTTTCATCCCATCTATGAGATTCATTTTAAATTAATATATAACACATATGTGATTAGAATTTTAATTAAGTAAATCCATATTTTTAATCATAATAATTTATAATTTTTAATAATTTCAACGTAGTTTTTTCTCAATATGATTACTGAAGATGATTAAAATTAACTATAGTGATTTAGAGAAAAATTAGCATAATAAGAGTCTAAGACTTAAACATAATGGCCAAAATGAACCAGAAACTAGGAAAATAACCATTAAATGTCCATATTTTTACCATTTCTTCAATTTTATGTATTTAATTTTTATTATTGGAGCCACATTACATGGGAAAAATGTGGGTGGAATTCCTATTTACAAAATTTTCAAGAATGACACTCCTCCTCCACTATAAAAAGGAACTCACCCTCCCGTTTATTCAAAATATCAAGACATTTGGATCACCCAAAATAAACTTAATTAAGATCCCAAAATCTGTCCCATAAATTTATAATCATAACATTGGGCGTAAATACATCCCAGGAATCCTTTTGGTATAAACCAAAATGTGTTACCCGAAAATGACATAACATTCTATAATTATCACTTTTTATTTTATTTATTTCTCCAACCAATAAATTAATCTTATTTTATGCTTATATTATAACCTCAGTATCATAAATATATCGATATGTTGTTATTATGTTGTTTTTACCCTAACTTACACACACTTCCATATAATGGTTAACACACATACCATTCGTGTTTACGACAGACTACCGCTTCATAAAATGATGAGTGTTCATTCTTCCTTTACCACCTATCATGGTGGGAATTATTATAGACATACTATTTTATATGTTATATATGATATTTATAATGTATTTATACTTCTTTAATTTTCATACAACACATACCTCAATGCTTTCTATTTTTTATAAATATGATAACATCATTTGTGGACATATAGACCACGGCCTCCTCAAAGTAATGTGACATGTTCACACATTACATGAGATGGTTAACAAACTTACCATTCGTGTGTATGGTAGGACTGCCACCTCACGAAACGATGACTATTAATTATTCCTTTACCATCTCTCATTATAGGAATTATGATGGACACACTATTTTTATATGTTATATATGATATTTATAATGTATTTAGACTTACTTAATTTTAATAAAACAAACAACTCAATTATTTACATTATTTTTACATATGATAACATCATTTGTGGACATGTATAATACAACCTCTTTAAATAAAAGTGACACGTTCACACATTATATGGAATGTATAAAAGATGGTTTAAACTAAAAAAATTAATATATATGAAATAAAAATTATAATTTAATAATAATATACACATATATCATTTGCCTTTTATTCTTTTAAAAATTAAAAATAAATGGAACTAGCATTCATTCTTATGTACATCCTATTGTCTCTATTAACAGTGGTTTTAATTTGACATCAACAAATATTATGGATGATTCTAAGTACATATATAATGGATATATATGAAAATTAAAACATGGTTTTTGTTATTTATATTTTTAAATAATGATCTATATAATAAGAACAATAAGTAACAAGTCAAAACATACTCGAAAAATTGGGCATTAACACCTGAAATAGTGAAAATAATGAATGATTGTTAACAATTGGGTAATAAGATATAATAAAAAGATAATATATGATATTATAAATATGGTTATAATTCTATTTTAATTTTTTAACATGTTTAAAACCATTAAACATCAGGTTAATGTACATTCACTTGAAAAGGAAACATAGGGTATGGGATATTCATCTCACTTTTTACATTTGTGAGATAAATGTAAAATTCACAACATACATTTTTGGTGTAGTTTCTTTACTACCCATTTTTATATATTATATCATGAATTATTTTATCTTCATTGTATTGTGAAGTTTAATTTGAATTATTTCTTCTAATGGTATTTTAATTAAAATTTACCAAGTGGTAATGAATTTCATAAAATGATTCATTTTTATTGGGTTATATAACTTTATTGTGGTCATTAATATGATAATATTATGTGTGTAATAAAACTTACTATTTTTTTATATTTTAATTTTTATTTGGATTTGAATTTGACACACATATTCTATTCATTGATTTAATCTCACATAAATGTTACGGTCTTCTCAAGGGTTTACTTTACAATCTCATTTTGTTTGGGATTGTTTACACATGAATTTACATTAGAGGAAATTATTGGTTATTTGTTTAATAAATAATTTAAATTTACTATCCTATAGTTATTCATTACCTTTTCATTTAATAGTACCATTTCCACTTTTTTTTCATCAAAATGTTTTTGAAAATGTTTTCAAGAAAACTTGAAATCATTTCTCTCTTATCCGAAGAAACCTTTTTCTTCTAAAAACCATGTTTTATAAAAATGTTTTAAAAAATGTTTTTAACCATTCCATACTAATTTGTTAAAGAAAATTTTAGCCTTTTCTAATTTTAAATATTTTAAATGGATTATTTTAATCTCTTTCTGAACATGCCATTTTTCAAACCATTTTACTCTTCAAAATGAATGTACTTTTCACTTTGTACTACATGTATGGATTTAAACAACATCATTTCATAGAAGATTACTTATCAAGTTTAAAAGGTTATGTTTAGTGAACTTTTTTCAAAAGTGATTTTTAAATAAATCAATATTCAAAATAATTTTCAAAATAATAGTGATATTTTCCTCAATAATGTTCTTAAAAGATTTTTTATAGTATTCCAATTCACCAATGAAAACAACCCCTTAGTTTCACTCAACATGGAATATGTTGTATTGATACCATAATTATTCTTCCTTCAGATGGTTTATGATTTCTATAATAAATAATAGTATTGACATTAAATACATTTATTCTTTTTATTACCCTTGAAGTATTAAATTTCATATGATCATTGAAAATTGAATTTCCCCTAAATATCCAAATCTTTTATCATGGATATGATTATTTCCTAAACAATATAAAATTTTTTATATACCGTGTTTACATGAAAATTATTTGTTTAACTAGAAAAATATTAATAAATATATATATTTTATTCAAAACATATAATTGGTAAGGCACATTTTCATTAATTAACTCGATTATTCAATATTTGAGGAATACTTTACACAAGTACAATATGTATGGGGTCTAGTTATAGATAACCCCTCGATGCATCGATAGAATCATGAGATAAATCATATGGATAGCCTAATATAATGGGGTTTTTAACTTGTAAGTTATAAACCATCTCATTAAATGTATTAACGTTTAATGTACAATATACCAAGGAAACATGGCATCTAATAATTTTTAATTTCCTTCATTTAGATTTAGTTTTTTATACATGATATTTTTTCTTTGACATTATCTATGGATGCATTTATTTCTTAGTTCATTGATTAAATGGCACGTGTTTTAGTTATTTTACTTTCCATATTGATTATTCCTAATCTAGTTATTTAAAGTTAATGTATTTATAGTTATTACATTTCCATATTGTTTATTTATTCAATTTAATGATTATATGATATGTGTGTTAATTTATTACCATCCTATATTGATTATTCTCATTACATCATTATTTATTTCTATATACTCGACACTTACTACTAATTTGATCTCCCACTTATTTTATTTTCCTTCTTCAAGATTTTATGAAGTGTACAAATAAAAATATTCATGGATACACAATATTTAATTAAATTATTATCCTTGAAAAATATTATTTTATAAAATCTATATTTATTTGTAATATAAAGATCATGTATGTATATAGTTCACAAAGATTACTAAAATTTTTGGTCCTTTGGGAGGTGGTTTACTTGTATCTTATAACAATTTAATTTTACTAGGAATGTGTTGACATTGTTCGGGGATATTCTCTTGGAATCCATCACTTTCTTGCCCTATAGTTTCTTTTCTATCTCGCTATTCTTTCATGTCTTTCCTTTCACATTCCAGTGTAGGCCTTAATCTATCCATTTATTTTTAATAATAATCAATAATGATTATGGGTTAGATAGAGATTATGTGGTTTTCCTTGAGGTACTACTCTATCTGTATACTACAAGTAGACATGGATCTGGAACAGTTGTACATAGGGGTAACAACTATGAAAAGGTGTGTCAGTCATAACTTGAGAATAACCCAGTACATGACAATGAGCCTTACTGTCCACCTGGTTTAACTATCCTAGGGGATACTCTTTGGATAATTCACATTTTATTTGCAAAATATTATGAGGAATTTGAATAGATAAAGACAATGAATGACATATGATAAACCCTAGAACAAAGAGCGGCATATATTGAATTTAAAAGGATGAATTATTTATATATTGAGGTTGTGTTGAAAACCATAGTTAAAAGGTTATTTTATGACTAAATTTCAATGGTGTACATCATATTTATTTTTAAAATTATATTAATATATTTTTATTAGGGGAATCCATTTATGCTGGGTGAAAACCCATAAATTACAACAAGGTTGCAGATCTTAAACCCATGACCGAAGAATGACAAGGGTCCCATGCCTCCGAATTGCATAGGTGATGTCTTGATTAATGTGTAATTATTTATTGTTAAAATTGTTTTGGGATAAATACTAATAATGAACCAGTAGTGTCACTTTTGAGGTTTATATGTTAATGTATTAACCATATAGGTTTTCAAAAATTGTTAGAGACAAATATAATAACTTATTTTATGGTTTTTATGATCAGTTAAAAAAATCAATGCATCAGAAATCAAAGTTAATTTTTTGATATCCAAATCATGAATTAAGGAATGAATTTTAATTTGATCGAAGAAAAAAAATATATAGAATTATTCTTATGGAATTTAAATTTATCAAGTATGTATATTTCCTCATATTATTTCAAATTAAATAATTCCTCAACATTAGGAAAATGATCTTAAAACAAAAATATTCAAATACCTTCATTATTTCTGAACTGATGGACTTTTTAATCATGGTAGATTATTGGATTTGGGGCCCAAAAATTTTCATTGATCAATAACTTATTTTTGATCGATGGCCTCAATAAATACCTAAAAATATTTATGATTTTCCTCCATGAATGTATCTCTAATTGCAATTATTTTTATCCTACTTAGAGTGCTAGTTATATATTAGTCAATGTGATCATTGTATATCCCATTATCTATTTTTTAGAGGATATTATACATACCCTTCTCACGATGTGGTATTTAAAGATATTAAAAACAATTTCTTTTATCAAGGTCAAGTTTAAATTGTGAGGATGAAATTTAATTAATGTGTGGAGAATGTAATGCATCACAATTCTGAAGTAAGAACATTGTATTTGATAACATGTATGACACGAAACACAAAGCATGTAAGGGAATATAATATCTTGATTCTTTATAATGTAATTAATAATTTAAATAAATTAAATCAATGATATATCTTTCAATGCAAGTAATAATTAGTTTTCTTGTATTACACAAAAAAATACTTTCTTCGATAGATTGTGTTACACGAAAGACTGCCTTTTACAGAGAAAAAATATATTATTAAAATATTATTACTTAATATAATATGATATATATTAACTGTTAAATTGGTTTTTTTGAATATAATTAAATAACTTTTTAAAATATATGTTTTATACAAATATAAGATGAATTTAAAGGTTTCCAATTAAATAGAAAAGAATATAAAAACCAATTCAACAGAAAAAAATAATTTTTATGCTCACAATGGTGTTTTATCAAAATGAATTAAATGAATTAATATAAGTGAATGATATTAATTAAATATATAAATTAAAAATTCAATAAAATATTTTTGATATTAATCCAACAGATTTTATAGGTATAAAATGTTAACAAACCTAATTTTAAGAACAAAAGATATATTTTTATATAAGTAGTTTTACAACCTTTTAATGGCACAACTACTTTAAATATGAATTTTGAAAAATTTATAAATTTAATATGACATAATAAATATTGTTTTTTAAATTTAAATGTCCAAATTACTTTAGGGTGGATTTTTGGTATTTTTCTATAAAGTTTCATTTTATGATTAATAGTGAAAAATAATCAATTTTAATCCAAAAATAATTTTTCATCTAATTTCTTTATAAGGTTAAAATTTTATTTTAAATTAGTTTTGAAGTAATACTATATCAATTATATAAAAATTTATCCAATTTATGTCACTAAAATCAGTTTCACTTTGAAATTTGATATAAAAACTTACCAAACTTTTGAACAATTTTCTTTTAAATCATGCATTGTCGTCTCGTCTTTAGGAGTAATTTCAATTTAATTTCTTCCAATTATATGATTGGAATATGTAAAAATGGATTCCATATTTTGAATATGAATAATTTATAATTTTTGAAATGTTAAACTCAGTTATTGACCAAAAAATATCACCAAATGTGATTAAAATTAATTGAATCCATTTAGAGACAAAATAGCATAACAAGGGACTAAACCATAACCTTAAGGAAACAATGACCTATAAACTTTTCAAAATACCATTATATGTTAATATTTACAACCTATAATACCTTTTATATAATTTGGTTCATTATTTGATTCATCTGACTTGAAAAAAACGTGGGTGGATTTGTCTTTCAAAAATTTGCAAGAATACCACTCCTCCTCCACTATAAATGGTACTTAACCCTCCCATTTACTCACACACATAAATCCCTTTGGATCTCCCAAAATATGATAAAATAAGATCAGAATATCCATCCTATGAAAAAATAATCCTCTCCTTAGGTATAAATATCTCCAAAGAAGTATTTTGGTATAAACCGAAAGGATTTAGCCGAAAATGAGGTAACATCTTTCAATGATCAGTTTCATTTTATTTCCATATACACCCCCTAAAATCATCTCATTCCATGATTATATAAAAAAATAAATATCTATAATAAGCACATTTTTTTATTCTAATGTTTCTATCTAAACATACATACAATTACATATAATAGGTAACAAAGTATTGTTTGTGTGTACGACAGATTACAGCCTTGCGAAACGATGAATGTTCATTCTTCTTCTACAATATCTCATGGAGGGAATTATGATATAAATGATTTTTATATATGTTATATTTTACATATATATTTTTATTACACTTCTATAATTTTATTATGACACATACCTTAATTCTTTCAATTTTGTGTATATGTGATAACATCGATTATGGACTTGTGGACTGCCGCCTCCTAAAAGACATGTGATGCATTCACACATTACATGGAATGTGTAAAGGATATTTTTAACTAAAACATGTGATATATATGAAATAATTATGATAATTTAATTATAATTTATATATATATCATTTAATTTTCATTCTATTAAACATGAAAAAGAAATGGAAGTAGCGTTTATGCGTACGTACGACCCACCTTCTCCATGAATGATACATTTCATTTATTACCTCCAGATATTATGGATTATTCTAAGGACATATATAATAGATATATATGATAATTAAATCATGGTTTATATTATTCATAAGATGAAATCATGATCTATGTAAGAATAACAACAAGTAAAAAAGTTAAAACATACTCAAAAACTAGGTAATTATCACCCAAAATATTCAAAATAATGAGTGATTGTTAAGAAACATGAAATAAGATATTATAAGAATATAATATATATTAATATAAATAATATTATCGTTCTATTATAAGTTGGTATCATGATTAAAACCAATATACCTAATGTTAAATGATATTTACCCAAAAAGGAAACACAAGGTAAGAGATTTTCATCACACTTTTTACATCTATGAGATAAATGTAACATTCACCACATACTTATTTTTTTGGTGTATATATTATCCATATTGATATTTTATATCATATATTATTTTATCTTCATTGTATTTTGAGATTCAATTTTATTTATTTATTTAAATAGGAATTTACTAAAAGTTACCCTATGGTAATTAATTTCATAACATGATTCGATTTCATTGGGTCATACTCCTTCGTCATTATCGTTAAAATTTTAATATTATGTTTGTAATAACCTTTACTATATAAAATATTTTATTTTAATTTTTTATATGGATTTTAAATTTCGATAAATTATTTATTCATTTACTAATTCTCACATAAACGTTATGGTCTTCTCAAGGGTTTACTTCACAATATCAATTTTTTGGGACTATTTACACTTGAATTACCATAAGAACAAAATTATTTGATAATTTTTTAATAAATCATTTAATTTTCTTATCCTCTATTTACTCTTGACCTTTTCATGTAATAGTACCATTATTCCACTCTTTGGTACACAAAATATTTTATAAATTTTTTGTCAAGAAAACCCGACTTCATTTCTATCTTATTGCGAAACCTTTTTTCTTCAAAAAAACAATTTCTTCTTAAAATATTTTCAAATATTCTTTTAAACCTTCCAAAAATATTTATTAATGAAATTATTAACATTTTTGACATTAAAAAATGTTTTCAATGGAATATTTTTTATCTCTTTATGAACAAGGAAGTTTTTTCCTTTTTACTCTGAAAACGAAATATTATTTTTTACATTCTACAGTATGTACTAATTTACCCTCCATTATTTCATTGAAGATTGATTTGAAAATTTAAAAGGATACATCTAAAATAATTTTAACCAATGTTATTTTTATAGAAAATTATTTTCAAAATGTTTTCCAAAAAAAAGATATTTTCCTAAAAAAAGTTTTTAAAAGATCATTTTATTGTATTTTTATTCATTAATGATAACAAATATTTACTTTAAATCCACTTGAGATATGTTTTATTGAAAACAACATTATTTTTCCTTTAGACAGTTTATGATTTCTTTGACCAAGGATAGTGTTGATATTAACTACCTTGATTTCTTTTAGCCCCCTTAAAATATTCAATTTCAAATGATCATTAAATATTGAATTTACCATAAATATCCATATAATTTATCATGGAATTTAATATTACCTAAACTGTATACCATTTTTTTTACATTTGGATTGTACTAGTTAGTTATTTGTTTAAATAGGTAGATATTAATATATTTGTATCTTTTATTTGATACAGATATTTGATAGGGCACATTGTTCATGAATTAAATCGATTATTTGATATATAAGGAATGTTTTGGCCTTGTATGATATGGGTGGAGACCAATTATAGATATCCCATCAATGCATCTATAGTCTCATGGAAGAATAATTTGGATAGACTAAGCTAATTGGGGTTTTAACTAGTATGTAATATACCTTAATGTGATAGGTATTGAAAATAAAAGTAGCATATACCGAGGAAACATGGTGTCCAATATGTAATCATTTCTTTAATTTAGATTCAGTTATTATTATCGATGATATTTTTTAATTTAAATTATATGTGGATGCATTTCATTTTCAATTCATGGATTAAATGGAACATGTTTCATTTATTTTTCATACCATATTGATTATGCCTTATCTTGTTGGTGAGGTATCCTTAAGTGCATCCACAAGACCCAGGTTCAAAACCAGGTAGAGGCATATTTCTTGGTTACTATAGCAGGTACTGTAGTAGTACTGTACACTGTGCAGTACAGTAGTAGACTGTACACTGTATAGGGACTATAGAAGAACTGTACATTATGCGGGGTACTGTAGCAGGCATTGTAGTAGTTACTATAGCAGGTACTATTCAGTACTGTAGTAGCTAGAACTATTCACCTTGGGCCACCAGTTTGGGCTTGGAGTCTTTAAGGATTTCGGGACACCTAGGCCTTCAAGTCAGTAGGGATTTCGGCCCACCTTTAAGGCCTTCGGGCCACCTCAAGGCCTTCGGGTTACATGTAGTTTCCCCAGACACACTGCAAAAAAAGGAGCAGCCCCATAAGAGGATTCAAAGCAGGTGCACTCACCAGAGTAGAGCCAAATGGATTTTTTAGAGTGAGAGGTTATGACTATGCCATGAGGACTAGTCTGTACTTTCATGGGAAGCCTAGCTAGATGGCCATGCGAAGGTGGAGATATACTATCATGATAAAAATGTTGGGGAGGGGTAGTTCCTTGTAGATAGTTTGGTTGAATTCCCTAAGACCTTCGGGTCATATAATCTCCTAAGCCTACGGGCCATGTAATCTCTAAACCTATGGGCCTTGTAAGGGTTCCCCCTTATCCCTTGAAAGGGGGTTATAAAAAATCAATAAAAATGAAGGCCTTCGGGCCATTCGGGAGAATGAGTTTTCAGTTACTAAATTTCCATATTTTTCCCAATCTTTATATTGATGATGTGGCATATTGTTTTAGTTATTTCCTTTGAATATTGATTATGATAATTAATTCATTATTTATTCCTTTATAATTGACCCATAATGAGAATTTGATCTCACATTTATTTTATTTCCCTTCCCTTTTATTCCTTGAAGTGTACTAAGAATGATATGTAGAGATATGCTATATGAAATTTGGTTATTATTCTCAAAAGAAAGAAAATGTTGTAATTTTTGTATTATTTGTAACACAATACTCGTGTATGTATCTATTTTACCAAGACTACTCAACTGTTTGGAAATTTTGAATGCAATTTACTTGTATCTTATTCAAATTTAATGGTATGATGTGCTGACTCTAGGATTTCTAGGGAAGGTCGCTACACAAAATTCATGATTCATTAATGATGATTTTTTTACTATAAGATGAAGAATATGTTTTCCCTGAGAATATA
Source organism: Viscum album (assembly GCA_963277665.1). Taxonomy (NCBI): domain Eukaryota; kingdom Viridiplantae; phylum Streptophyta; class Magnoliopsida; order Santalales; family Viscaceae; genus Viscum; species Viscum album. Next base: position 131,049,912 of record OY728167.1, on the reverse strand, counting down.
TATTTTCATAAAGAAAATTTAATGCTGAACATAAAAGGTTTCTTATTCCATGAGGATGTTATAAAGATTAAAAATAAAAACTGATGTAAATTATATAAAGGTTTTTAAGATAGTTTGGAAAAAATTGTGAAATTGAATTATATTCTACACTTAGAAAATATTCTAATTATTAACTGTAGAATCATAAAAAAGAGGCCAACACACAATCTAGTTAAGGACAAGGCTTGACCAAGGGAATATGTGGGACCATGTCAATAGTGACCATGGGAACTAAATCGAGCTAGATCATGGGTGGAAGAGCAGTGTGGGTAGTAATAGGACACATATAGTTCCAAAAGGCCCATTTATATGGACTGAAGAGAGAATGATTGAATGGTGCATGGGTTGGGAAAAAATCCTACTTCCTAAAAGCATGTGTGGTAGTGTGTGTGATGTGTATTGGTGTTTATCCCTCATCACCAGCTCAATGATTATGTGATACAATTTGATTAATAATGTTAATATGGAATGCATTAGGGATTACTGTTGGAAAGGTGCACCCATATTACTATTATTATATCAAATAATGATTTGGATATTTTACTAGCCATTTTATGTACAAGATCTTGAAAATTTTATTATGTTTGGATTTCATCTTCATCTTTCCATCCCTTGATAAACCTATTGTTCACTGGCAAAGCTGGTCGAACCACTATTGGTTTTTCTGTCATCGAGATGGAGATATAAAATTTTATCACATCATTTTGTTCTACTTGAATAAAATGCACTATTGTATTGTAAATATTTCTACACGAGTGTAAGGGAATATCCTAATCATTGTATTCCACAAGAAAAGATTATTTTCTAGTGTATTTTGTGGTATTGGATTATTTGAAAACCATACCAAGGACTAGATTAACTTGTTGAGTAGTAAAACTTGTAAATTCTTGTGTTTTTGTTATTATGTGTTTTAGTTTTTTCATCATGGAAATAAATAATTAATAGGAGGCGGGTGTTTTTTCTTAAGAATGGATACTTAAAAGAAAATAATATCACATACTCTCCCCTCCCCTCTTAGTGATACTTGAAATCTAGGTAGGTAATCTCAATTGGTGCTAGAGGAAATGTTCTATTCATTTACACTTTAATGGCGTTTGTGAAATAGAATTTTTGATGGTGTATTTTAATTGAATGAACATTAAGGGGATTACAATCTTATATGGTAAGAACTATCATATCTAGAAAGATAGATTGTTTCCTTATCTTAAGAATCTTTGTTATGATATTATTGATTTTACAACAGCTGAATTTTATATTATTGAAGAAAAGGTTACTCTTACTCACATTAACAAGAAGAATCATGAGAATGATAGAAGTGATAACAATTCTTTACATTCATCTCTTTCTTAAATAGATTTTCTAAAGTAAAATGTATTTCCAGTTCCAATAGTATATGGGAAATGTTGAAAACAATTTATAAAGGAAATAAAAAAGTAATGAAGTAAAAGTTTCAAATATGTAGGCTCAATAATAACGATGTCACGATGGGTGAATATGAATCATTTGGTGAATTATTTACCAGGCTAAATGAATTTGTTATCATTATCATATTTTTTTAGTGAAAAGTTAGAAGATTCTAATATTGTTGATAATATATTGATAAATTTTACTAGAAAAATTGATTCAAATGTTTCTTCATTAGAAGATATATATCTTGATACGTTATCTTTGGATTATTTTCATAGAACTCCCTTCACTTATGAAATAATAAGGGAGAAAGGTATGAAATGAAAATCAAAAGTTGATAAAGAAATGTCTTTCAAGGATCTCAAGAACGAGAAGTCAAAAAAGATTCTTCTTGAAGAAGAAATTGGTGATTCTTATTCTAATATGAGGTATTTAAAAATATAGATGAAATTTTATCCTAGTTTTAAAAAAAAGTGAGAAGAGGTAAAGGTAAATATAAAGGGAAACTTCCCTTGAGTTTTTTTTGAATGTAGAGTTATTGTGGAATTTGTGTCTAATTGTCCTCAAACAATAAAAAGAACATAATAGTGATTAAGAATAAAGAAGACCATGAATGTCATGTAATAAATAGGGTGATAGGTATAAATATTTTTCAAGAGGGAAAGATGAATTTTTCATCAAATCTAAAAGTAGAATATTTTTTATAAAGATGATGAAGAAGAAGATATTGAAGCTAAATATGAAAAATATTTTGCTGCAAAATATAAAGTTAATAATTTTATTGTAACAGTGATTAATTAATATTTAGAAGTAGATGTTATGAAGAATAAGAAACTAAACTTGAATTTTATTTTAAATAATATTTAATAAAATGTATGAGAAATATTTAAAGGCTTTAGAAGAAAAACATGAAGTTGATAAATGAAAGTTCCTAAAGAAATAATCAATAAGGTCTTCCTAATGAGAAATTAAATATACTAAAATAGATTAATGATTTGAAGAATTATGTTGAAAAAGAAAAGAATCATAATAAACATCTGGAAGTGATGATGAATGAAAAATAAAAATAATTGCAAGTTGTGCAACCAAAAAATCTCTAAGGCTAAACAAAGAGGTACATGTTTTGAAAAAACTATCACTCAAATTGGTGAATTTTTATTTAAAGAATAACCTATGGAGGATAAAAAAGTAACCTTCAATGGTTAATAATAAAGATGAAGATGTTGTTGAAAATAAATTTGATGTTTTTCCAAGAAGAAGAATGATGGGGAAGTGATGTATGTGTCCAATGTTAAAAATGCTGATAAATTAGATGTTTCTAAAAACTCCGAGTCAAAAAATGTTTCTAAACATTATGAAAATGAATGTTTTTATAAAAAACCTTGTTCTGATAAGTCTAAATATAAAATTGATCTAAAAATGAATATTTTGGTTGAAAAATAAAGGTTTTTGGTCAATAAAGTCCAGTTAATAAGGTAGTTGAGAAACATACTAAAAACACTAGTCAATTTGAAATATTCAGTGGTAATAACTATTTATATGTATGTTGTTGGTATTTTATTAGATTCGGTTATATAGAAAATATTTTTTGGTTCAACCAACAACATTACTACTATTCCATATGTTATGGAAGGCAAGGTTTGAGAGGGATTCAATCCTCTCAAAAGAATAAGTTTGAGAAATAATTTTTAAATAATCTTGATAATATTGGTGTGAAAGTTTAAAATATTTTACAACCTGATAGAGCGTTGTCGTGGGCTCCCTCAAATTATTAGTGTGATTTTGGTGTACTTAGATGCAGCAGAGTGGCTGACCAAGGTCATCTCTCAAAGGAGGAAGTGAATTAAAACAAATTATTAAAGGTATTATAAAAATAAAATAAAAGAGAATAAAAATACTACTTGAAAGGATGGGTGGTTATCATTTATGAAACTAGAAGAAGTTTTCTGGAAGAAGATTTCATTTTTTTTGTTTTTAATTTTGAAATGATGTTCGATTAAAATGACACAACAAAAAGATGTTTTTTTTGAAAATATTTTAAAAGGTGTAATTAATCTATATCTACCTCTTCACTCTATTATTAATTATTATAATTTAAATTAAAATTCACTTAATTATGATCCATTAATTTTTTAAATCCCAAACCCTATGAGAATTAACTTTACCACAAAGATGAAGTGAATTTAACCTTAGGCTATCTTCGGAACATGCAATCGCAACACCCTGCTTTGATTTATGTTCTAAGGTTAGATTATGGTCAGTGGTAAATTAAGTAACATATCCTCTCTAGAAATTATAATTAATTGAGTTTGGGTATTACATTTGAACACTACAAATTGATCCAGTGTGGTCTTGAATTACCAGTTAATTTTGCGCTCTCACAATTCACTCAATTCTTGACCTCGCGTGATTTGTGTTTATTGTTAAATTGATTGATTAGTTTCATTTAAAAAGAAAACTCAATTAATATATCATATTAAGTGAATTATAGTATCTCATTTATTCAAAATAAATTAATGAATAAGGTAAGAGATATATTGATTACTAAAAGACTACTCTTCCATGGGTGGCGTAATCATCGTAGAAATGTTTTTCATGTGGAGAGGTTTAGAAAGGGTAGAACCCAATCACATTTCTACTCAAGAATTCTAGCCTAAATAGGAAGATTAAGAGAAGAAGAAATTTAAATAAAACATAATAAAGGATAATAAATAAAATAATAACACAGAATTTTATTAAGAATACACAGACATTACAATATGAGGAAGAAGAATAGGGCTTCGATGAAGGGATCCTTGCTTCAAGAGATACCCTTATTTAATTTCTTGGATAATTGGAGTGGAACCTCTTCTCCTCTACCCTAAACTTCCTAATGCACGTATCAACCCTTAAAAAGGATAAAAAATCTAGTTTATAGAGGGGAGGGGATGATAGTTTACACGTGGTTTCAAGTTTGAATGTGGAAATTCGGACAAATATTTTAATCCAACTTTCACTGCCAAGTTTACCAACAATCCACTTGAATTGGCCAGCCTTACAGAAGGATAATATGTGAGGATATGGGTCCTATATCTCCTCTAAATATTTGGGTTCAATCCAAGCTCCGATGAAGGCATTATGACCCAAATACACAAGCTTCGCCATTCTGGCGAGTCCAGCCCAACTTTGACTTAATGGCCCATTGTCAACACACAAATGCACTCTTTAGCTATAGTGTCCTCAATAAAAGTTCTATATAATTAAGTTAGGAACATTGTTACAAAATTTCAATTTCAAATAATAAATATAAAAATATGTATCTTCCAAATACTACAGTGAACTATAAAGGGTAAAACTGAAATTTTCATCAAATATTCAAATGAATGATCTAATCCCAAATACATTATAAATAAACATATTTAACACAATGTGGGGAAATTATATTATTTATTATCAAAAAAATATTCAATAAAAATGTGTTTTGTCAACTCCCCCACACTAACCCTTTTTCACTCCTGGGCAAAACCTCATATCAAGTAAACATCAATATCAAATCAAAACAAATTTTAAAACACATATCCTTGAGATCCAACAATTCCACACCAAGAATCAAAAGATATCATGCCTCATAGAAAACCTTATTTCAAGTTCTCCATTTATATAATTCAATATATTTCCACATCATTTATCCTCCCATGTACAAAACACTTACATCACTTTAATTTTCTCATATCACACAAATGTCAATTTTTTTTGCAATGTCTTTCTTATCCAAACTCATACAAGGGTCACCATAGTATTGATAAATTTCTATATCGCTACCCGATGTGAGTCAAGGACGTATGTTTATCATGAGGAATTTTCAGTGTTGTTCTGTGGGTATGGGTTAGTAGGATTTATATTTGAAAAATTCTGTGGCTGAATGAGGAGGGCTTGACTCTTTTTGAAGTAAAATTGCATTAATCTAATTTTAACATAAATATGGTCTTCTCCTCAATCCCCATAGTATCATGAAATGTAATGAAAGGTTTAAACCATTCATCATTTTAGCATCAAAATTTTCAATCTTCTCCAACTTGATTTTCTTGAAAGCTCCAGATGGGCACAACTTTCCACCTCAATTAGAAGCTCCAGAATTGGCACAGCTTCACTTGTCATGAAAGCTCCAGAAAAGGTACAGCTTTCAATATAATGATTTTCATCAGCCGCAAACACATCTCTTCAGAATTTAATTTTCCACCCAAAGTGTCACAGAATGTGGTAGCACAACACAAGATTGTTTCCCCCACACTTAAGCTCAACTAGATTATGCAATTTCCCTTAAAGAGTTGGTTGGATAGGGAAAATTGGCTTGTAATGTGGGTAACCTAATAGGTTATGCATGAATTCTAAGGGTTACACGGATAAATGTTGAAGGTAGGCCATTATAAAAAATGATTCTTTGAAATAGGGGCTTTAATACCAAACAAATGCCTCAAACAATTAAACATAAGTACCTCAAACCCCCATGTTTTGATAGGAATAGATCAAATTCTGGTTAAATCAAGCATGGTTTGGTTCTCTCAAGAAGTGAGGTGAATGTAAAGAATATGAAAATAATGGTTCAGAAGCCTCTCAAGAAAGTGATTTCAAATATAAAGACAGTGAGATGTGGCATGGGATTCAAAATTCAGTGTACTTTTCATGAAATTACAAAATATTTGAACTTGAAAAAAAGTCATTTCAGCATTCATTTAAGCTCAGTTTCATGGGATAAATTATTTCACTCATTGATATGAATTTCAAAATTGTGATGAGAATCATTTCAGCTCAAAAATTTTAAAAACACAAATAAAATTGAAAAATAAACACACAAAATTTGAAAAACACATAATTTTTTTTGTTTTATACAGGAAAACAATTGAAATTACTAAACTAAAAGGTTCCCTCCCCCACACATAATATATTTCATTGTCCTCAATGTGAACCCATGAGATAATATATGCACATGAAATGCGTAATTTTTAAATAGGACAAATAATATAAAAGTGAAAGGGTTGGGAACAGCCTGATGTGCTCAAGTGATGATGGGGTCATGTAGTGTGATAAAATCCACTACATTAGTTGGAAGTCCCTCAATGTATATCTTCAAATGTTTCCCATTGACTGTAAATCTCCTTCTTGTGTCCTCTTGTGTGATATCTAGTACACCAAAAGGAAAAACATTAGATACAATATAAGGACATAACCATCTGGAATGCAACTAACCGGGCATCAGCTTCAGTCATGAACTGTAGAGAATGACTTTCTCTCCATCATGAAACTCCTTTTGTTGGATCATTCTATCATGAGCTGCTTCTAATTTTTCCTTATTGAGCCTTTAGTTCTCATATGAAGACAATCGAATCTCCTCAAGCTCTTGAATTTGCTGCTTCCTTTGGATTCCATCTTGGGTCAAATCCATGTTGCATTTCTTTATAGCCCAATAAGCCTGATGCTCAACTTCCATGGGGAGATGACATGCTTTCCCAAAAAAATCCGAAATGGAGACATACAAATGGGGGTCTTGTATAATGTCCTATAAGCCCGCAATGCATCATCCAAACGCTTGCTCAAATCCTTCCTATTTGGCTGCACAATTTTCTCCAAAATTTGTTTCCACTCACTATTTGAAACCTCAGCCTGACTATTTGTTTGAGGTTGGTATGGTGTTGATGTTTTGTGTGTCAACCCATACTTCCGAAGAAGGGAAGTAAGATTCCGATTGCAAAAGTGTGTCCCTTGGTCACTGGTGATGGCCTTTGGTACTCCAAACCTGCAGAAAATTTGAGCCTTGACAAAATCCACTAAAACATGAGAATCGTCAGTCCTGGTGGCATTGGCCTACACCTATTTACTCAGATAATCAACAGAAACCAAAATATATAAAAATCCAAATGAACTAGGAAAAGGACACATAAAATTGATTCCCCATACATCAAAAATCTCACAGAATAGTTTGGGTTTTTGGGTCATCTCATGTCTCCTAGAAATGTTCCCAGTGTATTGGCAACGAGAGCATGACTTACAAAACACATGGTCATCATGGAATAAAGTAGGCCAATATAATCCAGAGTCCAAAACTTTCCTAGCTGTCCGTTGGGGTCCAAAGTGTCCACCACATGCAAGTGTATGACAGAATTGCAAAACAGACTCAAAATCATGATCAGGAACACACCTCCTAATAACTTGGTCACTACACATGCACCATAAGTATGGATCATCCCAAACATAAAATCTTGACTCACTCTTTAATTTTTGGACATGATGTTTCTTTAAATTTGCAGGGATTTCAGAGTCAACAAGGTAGTTAACTAAATCTGCATACCATGGATGCGTACCTGAGATGGAATAAAGATGCTCATCAGGTAAAGTGTCCCAAAGTGGTACCTGGTCCAATGTGTCATCCTCTAGTGTGTGAGTAAGCCTACTCATGTGGTCCGCCACCATGTTTTCTGACCCCTTTTTGTATTTTCTCTCAATATCAAATTCTTGAATAAGGATCATCCATCGGATCAGCCTGGGCTTTGCATCTGGCTTCTTCAAGAGGTACCTTAGAGCTGCATCGTCAGAAAAAACAACTACTTTAGAGCCCAATAAATATGAACGGAATTTATCTAAAGCAAATATGATAGCAAGAAACTCCTTTTCTATGGTTGTGTAATTTTATTAGGCTGAATCCGGTGCCCTCGATTCATAGGCGATCACATGTGAACGTCCCTCCACCCTCTGAGATAATACAGCTCCAACCGCGAAGTTGGAGGCATCACACATAAGCTCAAAATGAATCTCCCACCGTGGGGGCTGTATGATAGGTGGAGTGGTAAGACACTTCTTCATCTCATCAAAGGAATTCCTGCAAGAATCATCAAACACAAAATCAAAATCCTTTTGGAGTAATCGTGACATAGGAAGGGTGATCTTACTAAAATCTTTGATGAAGCGTCGATAAAATCCTGCATGCCCTAGGAAAGATCTAACACCACACACACATGAAGGATTGGGTAAGGATGAAATAATTTCTATCTTAGATCTATCAAACTCTATCCCATGTTTTGACACTAAATGCCCTAAGACAATGCCATCCTCTAACATGGAATGACACTTTTCAAAGTTCAGGACCAGATTATTCTCAATACAACGATTCAATACAATTCCCAAATTATTTAGACATTCATCAAATGAGGATCCATACACTGTAAAATCATCCCTAAATACCTCCATGCAGGTCTCAATAAAATCATAGAAAATACTCACCATGCATCTTTGGAAGGTACCCAGGGCATTGCAAAGTCCAAATGGCATCCTCCGATAGGAAAATGTGCCAAAGGGACAGGTGAATGTAGTCTTCTACTGATCATCTGGAGCTATAGGAACCTGAATATATCCAGAAAATCCATCCAAGAAACAATAGTGTGTTTTCCCAGCTAGTCTCTCAAGCATTTGATCAATAAAGGGGAGGGGGAAATGGTCCTTTTGAGTGGAATGATTTAGTTTCCTATAATCAATACACACATGCCAACTGTTTTGCACCCTCATTGGAACTAACTCATATTTCTCTTTTTTAACAACAGTAACACCACTCTTCTTAGGCAAAACCTAAATATGACTTACCCACTAAAAATTTGAAATGGGAATGATTATACCTGCCTCGAGAAATTTCTCAACTTCTTTTTTAACAACTTCCAGGAGGGTGGGATTTAGTCTCCTTTGTGGTTGCCTCACCGGTTTATCCCCATCCTCCAAAATAATCCTATGCATGAAAATGGAGGGGCTAATACCTGATATGTCAGCCAAGGTCCACCCGATTGCCCAGATGTTCTCCCTCAAAATATTCAAAAAAATTTCTTCATGTTCAAAAGCGAGATTGTTAGCAATGATAACAGGTAATTTTTCACCACTTTACAAGTATGCGTATTTGAGATTTGGTGGGAATTCCTTCAGTTCCAGTGTAGGGGGTGGTGTATGGATGGAAACATAGAAGGAACTGAAATATGTGCACAAAGAGCATCATTATCAGAATTCAAATCATCACAATCAAGGAATAAAGCATCAAATCCATCAGCATACTCAATAGCCATGTCCTAATTAGAGTTCACATGATCAAAATCGGAATATGATTCCATTTCAAAATCAAATCTTAGAGAGTCATGTTCCTTAGAAGCACGTGTGGAAGTACTCTTAGACATCAAACTAGAACCAATACTCCCAATCTCCCTAAGCATAGGAAAATCCAATTCCATGGTGTTTTTATTTTGTGGTTTAAATTGGCAGATAAAAAATGCAGAATGATCCTCTGAGGGGTACTTCATGGAATCCATAACATTAAATATCACAATTTCATCCCCAAATTCCATGGAAAGTGTACCCTCATTGACATTTGTGATAGTTTTTGCAATATTGAGGAAGGGTTTACCTAAGATAATGGGGGCTTGAGAACATACCTGATCATCCTCCATGTTAAGCCTGTAGAAATATGCTGGAAAGATCATGTATCTTACCCGAACAAGTAAAACCTCAAGAACTCCAGGTGGATATGTCGTAGCTCTATTCGCCAATTGCACCACTACTCTGGTCGGCTTCAACTCACAATCCTGTAAAGAAGAGAATATTGAATGAGGCATCACATTTATTGAAGCTCCTAAATCACAAAGAGCATCAGATAAGTTCAACTCCCCTATGGTACATGTGATGGTGAATGTCCCGGGATCCTTGCACTTTATTGGCATTGCTAGAGTTGGTGTAATGAGTGCTGAGACATTCCTTCCATGGTTAATCCTATAAGGCCCCAGCCTTACACATCACTTAATCTTGAGTTACTTCAAGAATACACGTTGATGATCTTTTCAGGTTTAGAGTTTTAGAGAATTAGTTCATAAAACATGCATTACATTCCATATTTAAACAAAGTGGTTACATAAAAGATAGTATTCATTTTTCCCATCAAGGGAAACGTATTTAAAATAAAACATGGATTCTATCTTGAAACTTCCTTCACACTATCATCATATCATGTACCTTTCCCTTGACCTGTGAAAAACATTTCAAAAACTTAGGTTGAGCATAATAATATCAGTAAGGGATATAAAAATATGAAAAGGAAACATGAGTACATATATACATAATAATGAAATCATACTTTGCCCATAAAACATAAGCACATTAACATACCTCATCAAATCATGAATAAATAATAGAAATCATAAGACATAAAGGTAACTTGATGCATTCATAACATTCTTACGTAGGGAGTAACCCTCTTGGTTACATTTGGAATACCCATCACAGTATATTCCCTAAATCCCTTCGGAGAAACCTTAACCTTTAACCCCTTCGTGTTACCCAATGCATTGAAGCGCTATATCGGGCTCAGCCGCCCTTAGTTTATCATGGAACCAACCGTCTTCATAATAATTCCCAATAACCATAACATAATCATATCACATAAAAGCATGCATAAAGGAAACATAACATTTCCACTTTTCAATCACAAGATATCAATACAACACATTGATAAAAAAACATTATGAAAACCATTTTTAATACCAAAATAAAAGAAAAGTAAAACATGGTATTTATTTTTCATTTAAAAAAAATGTATGGCTTGTAGAGGAAGCCGAAACTCAAAACATAGAGGTGGTAAAATTTCATTTAAACGGAAAATCAGTTTTTATAAGTACCACTTAGTGGTTTCACTATTCATCAAAAATTGAGGTTTTTCAGAAAAATACCAAAACTTCACCCTAAGCTATATTTGATATTCCGAATTAAAAAATAATGTCTATTTTAAAAAATTCAAAACATATAAGTTAAATTAATTAATTTAATAATTAATTCCCACTGTCAGAGCAAATAGCGTGTTTTTATGAAACAATAAGTATCAAAAGATTGACACTAGTTTAAGTCCAATTCAATGTGAAATTAATTCAAATGACCACTATTGGATTAAATGGTAAAAAAATATATTCTAATTGAACTTTAAAACCAATTAAAAATATAATCTAATCATATAAATAAATTAGATTAAAAAAGGTTTTGAATTAAAATACAACATTTTTCACTATTCATTAAAAAATGAACTTTATCGGAAAAATACCAAAAATTCACACAAAGTAAATTTTGATGTACCTATTCTAAAGAAGAATTTTATTTGGTCCAATAGAATTTATAAGAGTGACCAAAACTATATTTATATACGGTTCTCCATCAAAAGGCGATAAGTCTTCCTTTAGTGAATGTTAGAGTATATATGCCTAAAATTGAATTCTTTTCATATTTTAAGCCTTTATCCTTTATTGGATAAATCTAAAAATATTTAACAAACATATATAATCATATTTTAGTTATTTATATTCATTCCCACCAATACAACGGCTACGTGTTAACTACCATTTAAAATAATATTATTATATTACTAGTGTGCATCGTAAGATTTCAAAGAAACTTTTTGTTGAGTATCGTGTACGCTATCAAACATAGAAACCCCTTTAAAGTAAAATTAATATTTAATTAGTAAATATTAATAAATATGAAAATTCTTTATTCTTTATTTACCTGGGATGTTACATCCTTCCCCCATTTTGGGAATTGCATCCTCGCAATTTTATACACTTATCAAAATAAGTGGGGGTATTTACCCCGCATTGAATTTTCAGATTCCCACGTTGCCTCTTCAACCATATGGTTTTTCCATAAAACCTTTACCTGGTGAATCACCTTATTCCGCAACACTTTCTCTATATGGTCAAGAATCTGGACTGGTTGTTCTTCATAAGAGAGATTCTCTTCCAACTGAACTACCTCAGGACTCAAAACATTAGATGGATCTGGCATGTACATTATCAACATCGAAACATGAAAAACATTGTGTACTGGAGATAAACATGGAGTTAAAGCCACTCGGTATGCAACTGATCCAACATTCCCTAGAATTTCATATGCTCTAATGAACCTTGGACTCAGCTTTCCTTTCTTACCAAATTGCATCACACTTTTCCACGGTGAAACTTTGAGAAAAACATGATCACCTACCTCGAAAGATAGATCCTTCCTCCAGTTATCCGCATAACTCTTCTGCCTTCTTTGAGATGTTCTCATGTGTTTCTGAATCAACTAAACTTTTTCTGCCATCTCTTCTACCAATTCTAGTCCCATAAACTTCCTTTCACCCACATAATCCCAAAAAGCTGTAGTTCGATACCGTTTACCATATAATGCCTCAAATGGTGCCATCTGTATACTGGAATGAAATCTGTTATTATAATAAAACTCAACCAAAGAAAGATGTTTGTCCCAACTTCCCTGATAATCCATCTAACAAGCACGTAGCATATCCTCCAAAGTCTGAATTGTTCGTTCTGACTACCCATTCGACTGAGGATGAAAATCTGTACTAAAATTTAATTCAGTACCCAACGACTTCTGAAGGCCTTTCCAAAAGTTAGAAGTAAACCTGGGATCACGATCAGATACAATGGATAGAGGAACTGCATGTAACCTAACTATCTCTTTAGGATACAAACGGGAAAGTTGATCTAGGGAAAAAGTATCTCATATGGCAAGGAAATGAGCAGATTTAGTCAAGCGATCAACAATAACCTAGATTGCATTGTTACCTCAAGGTGTCTTTGGCAATCCCACAACGAAGTCCATGGATATATTCTCCCATTTCCACTCTGGCACTGGTAAAGGATGAAGCATCCCTTTCAGTAACTGCCTCTCTGCTTTAACCTGTTGACAAGTCAAACACTTCACAGTAAAATCAGCAATATCCCCTTTCATTCCGTCCCACCAGTAATACTCCCGAAGATCTCTATACATCTTAGTACTGATAGGATGGACTGAAAATAGAGAACTATGAGCTTCACATAACAAATCTATTTTCAAATGCGAATCACATGGCACACAAAATATCTTCCCAAATCTCAAAACAAAATCATTATCAATATTGAATTCAGGCAACTTACCCTTCTGAACCAACTCTACCTTTTTCTGCAACTCGCCGTCTTGCTTCTGTGCTTGCTTAATTCTGTCTGATAGAGAATATTTCACTGATACCTGAAACAAAACAGAAGGACATCCTGCCCCAACAACTTCTATTCCAAAGTTTATCAAATCCTTAACCAAAGGATCACGTTCCAAATGCAATATTTCTAATGAAGCATTACTTTTTTGACTCAAAGCATCATCCACTTTATTTGCTTTTCACGGATGGTAATGAATTGTATAATCATAATCCTTGATTAATTCTACCCATCTCCTCTGTCTCATGTTCAATTATTTCTGAGTGAATATATAATTTAAACTTTTTTGATCGGTATATATTTCACACTTTACTACATACAAATGATGCCTCAAAATTTTCAAAGCGAAAACAACAGCAGATAATTCCAAATCATGTGTAGGGTAATTTACCTCATCAGTTTTCAACTTTCATGAAGCATAAGCAATTACCCGATCATTCTGCATTAAGACGCAACCAAGTCCTCTCAATGAAGCATCACTGTAGATAACAAACTCGCCATTCCTGGATGGTAGTGCCAAAACTGGAGCATTCACCAATCTTTTTTTCAGTTCCTGAAAACAATCATCACATTATCTTGTCCAGATAAACTTAACACCCTTCCAAGTCAGGTTAGTCATTGGACTAGATAACCGTGAAAAATTTCTAACAAACCTTTGGTAATAGCCTGCCAAACCAAGGAAGCTACGAATCTCAGTTACATTAGTGGGTCTTGGCCATTCTTCCACAACCTTTGTTTTTATAGGATCAACAGTTATCCCATCTTTAGAAACAATATGACCAAGGAATGAAATTTTTTGCAACCAAAACTCACACCTTCTGAATTTCCCATACAATTTCTATTCTTTTAAGGTTTGAAAAATAACCCTTAAATGTATTTCATGCTCCTCTTTACTTTTAGAAAAAACCAAAATATCATCAATGAAAACAACCACAAACTTATCCAAGAACTCATGGAAAATTCTATTCATTATGTCCATGAATACAGCAGGTGCATTGGTTAGCCCAAAAGGCATTACGACAAATTCATAATGGCCATATCTTGTACGAAACACGGTCTTCGGAATATCTGCTTGCTTTACCTTCAACTGATGGTACCCCGATCTCAGGTCAATCTTTGAATAATAATGATCTCCCAGGAGCTGATCAAACAAATCATCGATATGAGGCGAAGGATATTTGTTCTTAACAGTGATGTTATTCAAGGCTCTATAATAAATGCAAAGTCTCATAGAACTGTCTTTATTTTTAACAAATAAAACAGGAGCACCCCATGGTGATGTGCTAGTTTGAATGAAACCTTTTATCTAACAAATCTCACAATTGCTCCTTAAACACTAAAAGTTCAATTTGAGCCATTCAATAAGGGGGTTTTGAAATTAGCTTAGCATCAAGAACTAAGTCTACAGTAAACTCAACTTCCCGATCTGGTATTATTCTAGGAAACTCATCAGGAAAAACATTAGGATACTCATTTACCACTGGAACATCATTAATCTGAACAGTTCCCTTGTTTTCAACAATATGTTCAAGGTAACATTCATTTCCATCTTTTACAAGTTTTTCGTCCTCTTGATACGTTATCAATTGTAAGGGTTCATTCTTGTACACAAACTGAAAGTATTTCTAAAAATAAACTTCGTCATCTCTACATTCAATCTTATCATGGTAAATAGAGAGCCAATCCATACCCAGGATAACATCAAACTTTACTAGAGGTAAAACAATAAGGTTTTCAAGTAGGTTCTTTCCACAGATAAGGATAGGAAGATTCTTATAAATTATTTTTTCCTCAAAATTTTCGCCAAGTGTTTTTACCAAAAGTTCAGGAGTCATTTCTTGAGATGTTAATCCCATTTTACTAGAAACGTTTTCAGAGATGAAAGAATGTGTAGACCTTAAATCAAAAAACACACTGGCATAATCTGAAAAAACAAAGTACCTGATACCGCTTCATTTGATGGCCTGACATCTGCTGAAGTATTTGCAAAGGATTTCACCACCCCTTTCTACTTGTAGTGTAACTGCTTCCCATCACTCGAGCTGTTTTTCGGACACTCGTTTGCATAGTGACCCATCTCATTGCACTTAAAACATTTCACTAACTGTAAATCAAATTCGGTCTTACCTTCACCCTGATCTTTTTCAGTGCAATCACGAGCCTTATGTCCCATCTTACCGCATTGGTAGCACTTTACAGAATTCAGAAGAAATTCCCCAGCATGCCTTTTACCACATTTATCACAAACTGGAAACTTAGTTTTCTTACTGTAAGACCTTTTTGTAGAATTTTTTCCTTTCTCCTGCCACCTCGGTCTCTTCTTCTGCTGGTTTTTATAAAACACTTGATCATCGGAAAACTCCATTTCCACCTTCTCAGCACATCGAACAAGCTTTTCATAACTTTTGAACTCACGAGAATCCAATTCCCTTCGATATTTTGGCTTTAATACTGAGTAAAAATGATTGATTTTACTATCAATGTCTCAGATAAAATTTTGAGCATACCTTTCCAATCGAGTGAACATCTCTTCATAGGCAGCCACTGAGTCTTCCTCTTGCCTCAATTCCAAGAATTGTTTTTCCATCCTAAGTCGAACAGCCTTAGGAAAATACTTCTCAAGAAACATACCTTTGAATTCATCCCAGTCGAGAGCATCAATCTCATCAACATCCCTGATATTTTTAACCATCAACCACCACTAATCTACTTCACCCTCCAAACGGTAAATAGCAAGACTAACCTTTTGATTTTCTGAACACCCCATCACATCGAAAATCTTCTCCAGTTCTTTAATCCACCCTTCAGCTAGCACAAGGTCAGATGATCCTCTGAATGATGGGGGATGTTGCCTCATGAAATGTTCCACCACTGACATGTTCCTCTACGGTTGATCTGGCTGATCTCATGCATGGATACCACCACCATTTATCGCTTGAGTCAACTGCGCCATTACTGCAACAAACTGTTCAGATGCAATTCCGACTATCTCAGGATGTTGATTCGGAAGGTTATTTCCTTCTGTATGCCTTCCTAGCACTGCTTCCCTATTTCCTCTACGGAAAATAATTTTGAACAAACATGTCTTAGATGAAGCAACATGGTAATCTTCAAATGCCATATCATTTCAATTTTACCATAAAAAAATATTTTTGGATAATCATTTAATATAATTCTAACTCCTAAAGTTATCTAAACCGACCTCTAATACCAACTATAAGGCCCCAGCCTTAAACATCACTTAATCTTGAGTTACTTCAAGAATACACGTTGAGGATCTTTTCAAGTTTAGAGTTTTAGAGAATTAGATCATAAAACATGAATTACATTCCACATTTATACAAAGTGGTTACATAAAAGATAGTATTCATTTTTCCCATCAACGGAAACATATTTAAAATAAAACATGGATTCTACCTTGACACTTCCTTGACAATATCATCATATCATGTACCTTTCCCTTGACCTGTGAAAAACATTTCAAAAACTTGGGATGAGCATAAAAAGCTCAGTAAGGGATATAAAAATATGGAAAGGAAAGATGAGTACATATATACATAAGAATGAAATCATACTTTACCCATAAAACATAAGCACTTTAACATACCTCATCAAATCATGAATAAATCATAGAAATCATAAGACATAAAGGTAACTTTAGGCATTCATAACATTCTTACATAGGGATTAACCCTCTTGGTTACATTTGGAATGACCATCACAGTATGTTCCCTAAATCTCTTCGGAGAAACCTTAACGTTTAACCCCTTCGCGTTACCCAATGAATTGGAGAGTTATATCGGGCTCACCCGCCCTTAGTTTATCACGGAATGACCCATCTTCATAATAATTCCTACGAACCATAACATAATCATATCACATAAAAAAATGCATAAAGGAAACATAACATTTCCACTTTTCAATCACGAGATATCAATACAACACATTGATATAAAAACATTATGAAAACAATTTTCAATACCAAAATAAAAGAAAAGTAAAACATGGTATTAATTTTTCATTTAAAAAAAGGTATGGATTGTAGAGGAAGTAGAAACTCAAAACATAGAGGTGGTAAAATTTCATTTAAACAGAAAATCAGTTTTTATATGTACCACTTAGTGGTTTCACTATTCATCAAAAATTGATGTTTTTCAGAAAAATATCAAAACTTCACCCTAAGCTATATTTGATATTCAGAATTCCAAAATGATGTCTATTTTAAAAAATTCAAGACATATAAGTTACATTAATTAATTTAATAATTAATTCCCGTTGTCAGAGAAAATAGCGTGTTTTAATGAAACAATAAGTATCAAAAGATTGACACTAGTTTAAGTCCAATTTCAAAGTGAAATTAATTTCAACGACCACTATGGGATTAAATGGTAAAAATTTATTCTAATTGAACTTTAAAACCAATTAATAATACAATATAATCATATAAATAAATTAGATTAAAAAATGGTTTTGAATTAAAATACAACATTTTTCACTATTCATTAAAAAATGAACTTTATCGGAAAAATACCAAAAATTCCCAAAAAGTAAATTTTGATGTCCCTATTATAAAAAATAATTTTATTTGGTCCAACAGAATGTATAAGAGTGGCCAAAACTATATTTATAGACGGTTCGCCATCAAAAGGCGATAAGTCGACCTTTAGTGAATGTTAGAGTATATATGGCTAAAATTGTATTCTTTTCGTATTTTAAGCCTTTATCCTTTATTGGATAAATGTAAAAACATTTAACAAACATATACAATCATATTTTAGTTATTTCTATTCATTCCCTCCAATACAACGGCTACATGTTAACTACCATTTAAAATAATATTATTATATTACTAGTGTGCAACGTAAAATTTCATAGAAACTCTTTGTTGTGTATCGTGTACGCTATCGAACATAGAAGCCCCTTTAAAGTAAAATTAATATTTAATTTGTAAATATTAATAAATATGAAAATGCTTTATTAATTATTTACCTGGGATGTTACAGATCCTCTCATTTCCCTTGAGTCCTCTTCGATTGGTACAAAGTTCTTTTAAGAATTTCACATACCTTGGAATTTGCTTAATGGCTTCAAGTAGAGGAATGTTGATCTCCACACGCTTAAATGTGTCCAAAACCTCCTTTTGCATTGCTTATTCAGCCATTTTCTTGGTTTGAACATCCTTGTTTGGAAAAGGAAGGGGTTAGGAGGAACATCATCAATCTTTTTCTTACCTTTATCTTTCTCCTTGGATTGCTCATTAGTTGGTATGGAATGCGGCTTCTCTGGAGTTGAAGTGAATCTCGGTGGAATGGTACATACATATGTATCTTTCATTTGCTTCCCACTTCTCAATGTGATGGAACTAACATTCCCCATTGGATTTGGAGTAGGTTGGGAAGGTAGATTTCTAGAATTTTTACTTACAAGTTCATGGAGGGCGGTGGCAATCTGGCTCATTTGAGACTTCAACTCCCTCAGCTCCAAACCTTGACTTTTCAGTTCATTCTATTGATTAAGAAAAATTTGCTTCAAAAGTTCATTAGTGTTAGAATCTACCTTGGGTGTGGGATTCCTTTGTTGTTGGCTTGTTGATGCTTGAGATTCAAATCTCATTTGGGGTTGTTGGAAACCCTGTTGGTAAGGTAGAGGCTGTTGGAAGTTTGGTTCAATAGGGGGCCTTTGTTGTTTCCCAGAGCCATACCTCGTGTCTGATTGATCCTTCCACCCTTGGTTTAATGTTGGTGAAAAGGAGTCATACTTCTTTTGGGGATATGTCTGTTGTTGCTGCTGATATGGTCTCCCAGGGAACACTACTGAACAATCTTCTGTTTCTTGGAGTTGTGGGAAATGGTCAGTTGGGTGGCTTGTCTTAGTGAAAATACCACAAGGCCTATAAGGAGTGGGTTCAGATGTATTTTGAGCCAAAGTAATCTGTCTCACCATAGTTTTCAATTCTTCCAACTTGGTATCAATCAAATGACATTCAAGAGAAGATGAACTTACCTGATGTACTCCCCTGACATGTGGTGTACCTCGATCGCCAAATTGTTGGGAGTTTTGGGCCATCTCATCGATCAACGCACACGAAGCTACTGGTGTCTTGTCCACCAATGTTCCTCCAACTACAACATCCACCATGCTTCTCTCCATAGGTGTGATTCCTTCATAGAAGTACTGGATGAGTAATTGCTCACTAATTTGGTGATGTGGGCTTCTTGCACACAACTTATTGAATTACTCTCAATACTCATGCATAGACTCCCCTTGTGCTTTCTTGATCCCAGATATCACTTTATAAAGGGAAGTGGTCCTTGATGCTGGAAAAAATCTCTACAAGAAAAGACGTTTCAAATCATTCCATCAAGTTACATCATTGGGTTGTAAATAATACATCCAATCTTTCACAGCCCCATCATGTGAGAATGGGAATGCTCTTAATTTAATTTTATTAGAAACATTTCTGGTTTTTAAGGTTGATAAAACCACATTAACTTCCTTAAGGTGTTTTTTGGGATCCTCACCAGATAAGCCATGAAACTTTGGAATAAGGTGAATTAATCCAGATTTCAATTCAAAGCCCGATTCGAGGTTTGGGTATGCAACGCAATTTGGTTGATAGTTAATATCCGGTTCAGCCAATTCTCGAATGGTTCTATTAATTTCATTTCCATTATTTTCATCCATTGGTTCTTGTTTTAATTTGGACTTAGAAGTGTTTCCAATTTCAAAATTCCTAGAGTGGAGGAATTCCCCAGTTGGGTAAATGTTGACACTTCCTGTAGACTGAGAATGACGGATTCGCTCCCTAAGGCTACGTTCAATCTCAGGGTAAATATCTAAGAGATCTTCGGGATTAATTCGTGTCATAAATCAAATAAAAATGAAAAGAAATAAAGTGACCATAGTAAAATAAAAATGAGAAGTTTGAGTTGATGGTCCAAAAAGAAAAGAAGAGGATGAAAAAAAGGAAAACTTGAGAAAGGGGAAAGATGAAAGAGAGAGGTAAAGAAAATAATAAAATGAAAAATAAAAGAAATACCTCTAAATGGTTGAATAAATTACTTTCCTCCCAGGAAATGTCGCTAATTTGATACAGCGCTATCGTGAGCACCCTCAAATGATTAGTGTGATTTTGGGGTACTTAGGTGCAGTAGAGTGGCTGACCAATGTCGTCTCTCGAAGGAGGAAGTGAACTAAAACAAATTACTAAAGGTATTCAAAAAATAAAATAAAACAGAATAAAAATACTACTTGAAAGCATAGGGGGTTATCATTTATGAAACTAGAAGAAGTTTTCTGGAAGAAGATTGCATTTTTTTTGTTTTTTATTTTGAAATGAAGTTCGATTAAAATGACACAACAAAAAGATGTTTTTTTAGAAAATATTTTAAAAGGCGTAATAGATCTAACTCTACCTATTCACTCTTTTATTAATCATTATCATTTAAATTAACATTCACTTAATTATGATCCCTTAATTTTTTAAATCCCAAACCCTATGAGAATTAACTTTACCACAAAGATGACGTGAGTTTATCCTTAGGCTAACTTTGGAACATGCAATCGCAACACCCTAGTTTGATTTATGTTCTAAGGTTAACTTATGGTCAGTGGTAAATTAAGGCACATATCCTCTCTATAATTTAAAATTAATTGAGTTTAGGGATTATATTTGAACACTACAAATTGATCCAGTGTGGTCTTGAATTACCA
Organism: Viscum album; assembly: GCA_963277665.1. Lineage (NCBI taxonomy): Eukaryota > Viridiplantae > Streptophyta > Magnoliopsida > Santalales > Viscaceae > Viscum > Viscum album. Next base: position 131,028,733 of record OY728167.1, on the reverse strand, counting down.
GTTAAGTTCACGCTCTCACAATTCACTCAATTCTCGACCTCGTGTGATTTGTGTTTATTGTTAAATTGCTTGCTTAGTTTCATTTAAAATGAAAAATAAATTTATATATCATATTAAGTGAATTACATAAGCTCATTTATTCAAAATAAATTAATGAAGAAGGTAATATATTGATCGATTACTAAAAGACTACTCTTCCATGGGTGGTTTAATCTTCGTAGAAACGTTTTGCATGTGAAAAGGTTTAGAAAGGGTAGAACCCAATCATGTTTCTACTCAATAATTCCAGCCCAAAGAGGAAGATTAAGAGAAGAATAAATTTTAATAAAACAGAAGAAAAGAGAATAAATAAAAGAAGAACAAAGAAGTTTATTAGGAAAACACAAACATAACAATATGAGTAAGAAGAATAGGGCTTTGACAAAGGGATCCTTGTTTCAAGAGATACCCTTATTGAATTTCTTGGATAATTGGAATGGAACCTATTATCCTCTTTCCTAAACATCCTAATTCACTTCCAAACCCTTACAAATGATAAAAACTCTAATTTATAGAGGGGAGGGGAGGATAGTTTACAAGTGGTTTCAAGTGTGAATGTGGAAATTCGGCCAAATATTTTAATCAAACTTGAACCGCCATGTTGACCACCAAAACGCATGAATTGGCCGGCCTTCAAGAAGGATAATATGTGAGGATATGGGTCTTCTATATCCTCTAACAAATTGGGTTCAATCCGAGCCCAGATGAAGGCGTTATGACCCAAATACAGAAGCTTCTCCATTCTGGCGAGTCCAGCCCAACTTTGACATAATGGCCCATTTTCAACAACCAAATACACTCCTTAGCTCTAGTTTCCTGAATACAAGTTGTAGATAATTAAGTGAGGAACACGATTACAAAATTTCAAATTCAAATAATAAATATAAGAATATTTATCGTCGAAATACTATAGTGATCTATAAAGGGTAAAACTTGAATTTTCATCAAATATTCAAATGAATGATCTAATCCCAAATACTTTATAAAAAAACATATTTAACACAATTTGAGAAATTATATCATTTATTATCAATAAAATATTCAATAAAAATGTGTTTTATCACAACCCCTAGAAAATATTTTTTAATGACATGAACAACTTGCAAATCTTTATAAGGGTTTTCATATTTTGTTACTAAGAGAAAAAGGTTATTAATAATTCCCAAAAGCTGGAGGTAAATAAAGACAAGGATCTTGTTCCTGAAATCTCTTTTAAAGCTATAAAATGAGAAAGAACTTTTATAAACAATATTTTGTGTTCTTACCATACGATAAGAAAAATAATGCTGTCAAATAATGTGAAAGAATACGAAGATGAAACTCTGATATTTGGTAATGATGAAACTATGATAATCAAATGTGTTGGGTTATCCCTCATTTGGAAAGAAAAAATGAAATACAAGAAATATTTATATATTGACATGATAAAACATAACCTAGAGAGTGTTTCACAAATATTCTATGAGTTTAAAAAAGTTATCTTCAGGATGTATGGGTTTATTATGAAGAGAGATGAAGATGGAAAGACAGTCACAAGAGGCCAATGTACAAAAGGAAACTTGTTCCAAGTTGGTGAAATAAAAAAAAATCTTATTAATTGGGTATAGTGGAATAAATTCATCTATGGTATAAAATTCTTGGACACATATCTAAAATAATCATGATAAATTTATCATAGAGATATTGTGTCTGAGATATTCATGATATATTAAGAAGAAGAGATTGGGGTTTTTATATGAATGTAAGATTTTGTTTAAAAATACCCATGGAACTTATTCATTCCCATATATATGGATCTATGATAATACAATCCACTAATGTAGATAAGTACTAAAACTATTTAATTTATGACTTTACTCTCATTACATGTTCTATTTATATGAAACATTAGTCAGATACTCTGAAAATGTTTAAAAGATTCAGGAGGAAAGCTAAGAAGGAATGTGAGTATTCCATGAAGAAGATAAGAACTGATAATAGTGGTGATTATAAGAATAAAGAATATAAAATTTACCTTATGAATCATGGAATTTATCATGAGTTCAGTTCACCATATACTCCTTATCAAAATGGGTTGCTGAAATAAAGAAATGATGTTTGGTGGAAATGGATAGAACTATGTTACATGAACATGGCCTTTCTCATTAATTTTTGAGGAAATCCATGAGTATTGTTGTGTATATCTAAGAATGATTTTTATATGGTAATAGTTCATATCTGACTATATATGAAATTTTTTATGGTAAAACTCTATGTTTGAATGACTTAAGAGTTTTGGGGAGTTCAATCATTATAAATAAGTAAGTTTGAATCCTTGTAATGTTTGAGCAAAGAGGTGAAGATATATTTTGTATTGGCTATGCTATGGAAGGAAGAGGATAAAAATGGATCAAAAAAGAAACAAGGAGAATATTTTATTATGTTGTTGTGAAAGTTATTTAAAAATATGAGGAGGATAAACAGTCTCACGACGATAAGGAAGTCGTGAAGGATAATGAAAGTTTTGTTAACATTTATAATAAGGATACATAAAATTGTAATAATACTCAAGAAGAATAATTATTCATATCTATTTCACCTGATGAGGATTAAAATTAAATAATGAATCCTAGGATGAGTAAGCTAGTGGATGATCAGAAAAGTATTGGTGATCAACATCAGATGGTTCAGACAAGAAGAACATCAAAAGTTGTCACACATTATTATTTGTATTAAACAGCAGAGCCCAAATATTTGAATTGCGCTTTTGAGCATCCAGAATGGGTTCATGCTATGAATGAAGATATTTATCAGTTTTAAAATAATGATTCAAGTGAAATCGTATAGAAGCCATATATTTTTTTTATTACTATAAAATGAGTTTTCTAGAATAAGCTGAGTGAATAAGTTGAAGTGATAATGAACAAAGCATGATTAGTTTGATAATGTCACTCAAAAATTAAAGGTTCTGGTTTTGATGATACTTTTACTCTGATGTAAAGGTTAGAAACAATTATAATATTTCTTTCCATTACTGCACAATGAAGTTACAAAATATTTCAAGGGTTTTTGAAGTCCACATTTCTAAATGCGGATCATAATGAGGAAGATTACATTGAATAATCATGTGGCATTGTTATTAATAAATATGAAGGTTATGTGTGTAAACTAATGAAATCCATGTATGCGATAAAAAAATATCTTAGATAATAGTATTCCATCCATCCAATGGCCTGAAGGCCTTCATTTTTTATTGATTTTTGATAATACACCTTTCAAGGGGTGAGGTGGAACCGTACAAGGCCTGTAGGCATAAGTATTACATGTCCCATAGGCCTTAGAGGAATTCATTTGACCGTAGGATTCAAACATTACATACAACCCAGACTAACTACTTGGAACTACTCCTCCCCAGCATCTTTATCATGAAATCTGCTCTCCACCTTCACATGGCTGTTCGGATAGGCATTCCTGTGCATGCACAGGCTTGTCCCGATGGCAGGTGCCATACCCTTTCATTATTTAAATCCATTTAGCTTCTGCTGTGGTGAAAGCTCCTTTCTCATCCTCCCTATAGAGCTTGTTCCTCGTAGGTTGTCTGGTTTGAATCTTCACTTAAGGTGGCCCAAAGTCCTTGAGGTGGCCCGAAGGCCTTACTGACCCAAATGCCTGCTGTGGTGAAAGCTCCTTACTCATCCTCCTTATAGATAATGGTATTAGAAATTGGATTATTTCTTGTGCAAGACTATTTTCAAGAAATAATGAGTTGAAAACAATTTTTATATTAAAACATTCAGGACTTTTCCCTCATCAAAATTGTTTATGTTAATGATATTATTTTTTATGAGAATTATAAAAGAACTTATGTTTCTTAATATATGAAAAAGTAGTTTGATATTTCCATTTTAGGGGAAATGAAATAATTTCATGGCTTAAAAATTTCACAAAATAAGAAACACATTTGTATTTATCAAGAAAATTATGCTATAAAACTTCTTAATAAGTTCATCATAGAAAATTCATAACTAGTTTCCACACCAATTTCAGTGGGAACCAAGTTTCCTAAACATGGAGAAGGTAATGAAGTTGAAAAAAAAATTCAAAAGTTTATTGGAAGTTATTTATATTGGAATTCATTAAAACAAGAAATTGTTTTTTTCATTTACCTTATTTCCATGTTTGTAAAGTGCTCCTAAAGAATCACATTTACTTGTTGGAAAAATAATTTATAGATATATCAAAGGAAGAAATTTTTTTAGAATCAGGTATGATAGCTCAAAAAGTATTGAAATTTTTGAGTATTAAAATACTGATTGGGTAGGAACTGTTGATGATAGAATATCCACATCTTGTTTAGTTTTCATTATAGGTAGAATTTATCTTATCGTCATAGGCTGAAACAAAATTAAATAAATCTTTATATGACTAAGGCTGAGTATGTTGTTGGACACAAGTTGCTACACAACTTATGTGGATGAAATCTCAGTTAATAGAATTAATTTTTGAAGTAATGTTACCCTTTCTCTTGGGATATGATATTCAAAGTGCAATCAACCTTACAGGGAATCTAGTACAAAATTTTTATTATGAAATATAGGCACAAATTACTACTTCATCAAATTGAATGTGGAGAATAATTAATTGAATATATAGTATGTTCAGACATCGTATCATGTTTGTAAAATATTCAAAAAACCTTTACTAAGGGATATTTTCAATAAATTTTGTTGAACATGAGTGTCCAACCTCTTTTAATCAAGGTTGAGGTATGTGTTTTCACCCCTCACTCACCATACCTATGGATAGATTTTTCCACGGGGAGAATTACTTTATAAATCTATCCTTATGGAAGCTTGCATAATGGGGGAGTTCTTAGTAAGATTTTATTTCATCATGTATGTGTGTGAACTATTCTAATTATTTGTTTGAGTTGTCACATGAAACCAATTTTTTATAATCTTGAAAAATTGAATAAATAGATATAATTTGTGGAAGAAAATATGAGGAAGAAAACATAGAAAGACTATTGTGGAAGAATGTTGAGAAAGAAAAATAAGGATGAAAGATGCGGAAGAAAGATGAGGAAGAAAGACGAGGGAAAAGTTGAGGATGCTTAATGAGGCACTAATTTTAGACATTGTGGGTCTTCTATAAAAAAAATATTGTTTCCTATAATGTGTTAGCTCATGTGGGATTTAAATTTTTGATATGAAATCCATAGTTTGAGGTTAAGAGTTTAGTGATTTATGAATTTTGGTTGACAAAAACAAATATCTTCAGTTATGATTTATTTGAATGTGGGCCAAGAAAATTCTAGTAACCAAATACATTTATCATAATGAAGAAATAATATTCGACAATCAGAATCAAGAACTAGAAATCATACTGAATTTTGTTAACACGTCTTTATTTCATGATTCCCATGTTGGTCAAGAAATCATGATGAACATCATAATGAAGAATCTTAATGAGAAAATTTTAATGGTAAATTGGAATCAGATTGAAGATTTGTTAGAAAAACAAAAGGGATCATAATTTAAGAGAATATTTGAAATTCAAAGAAGGTTTATAAAGTTAAAGAAAGATATGGATGTCAAGGGGAATTGAATTAGTGAACGAAAGGCCCATATTTCAAGGGGAAAATAATGAATCAAGAAAAGATCCAATATTGAAGGAAGATTAAATATTTAGTAGTTTTGATAAAGTGATAAAATCTTTTCTGAATACCACATAAACCATTATTGAAAGCCTATAAATATGAGGAGTGTATATCATGAATTTTGTGGCATGATTTTTTTAGAAAGAGGAGAGATAAGCTCCACAATTCTAACAAGAATAAGTTTCTGAATTGTGTTTTTCTTGAAGATGTTCTCCAGAAAAGAGAAGAATAGACGAACATACTATGATCATATTCAATTTATGGAATCATATTGATCAATAAGATTAGTATTTTCAGACTAAGGTAGAATCAGTTCATAAATTTTCCAGTGGTATTCAGATGATGTTATTTTTTTGTATTGATAAAATCATACTAGATAATCAGTCTGGGTTTTACAGAATCATAATAGATGTGATTTAAAAATGTCTCAGTAGTGTTCTGAAATATGTATATTTTCTATAATGAGAAAATTGGACATCATAGTTAGATTGGGGAACTAGAATGAGTATTATTACAAAGTCTAGAATGTTCATACCCACTCCTAGGTAAGAAAGTGGAGAATTGTTTTTAATGTTTATGTTTTTCTGAAAGATGATCAAGAAGCACAAAAATTTTATTACATAATTTCATGCTACATGAAGCACACACACAATTATATTTAACATAGTGATACATGAGTGTAAGGTAATATCATACTCATTGATTCTATACAAAATTATTGTTTTCTAGTTTATTGTGTGGTATTGTATTATTTTCTAACCATACCCAAGACTAGATACTCTTTTTGATTAGTGAACCTTATAAAATCTTGAGTTCTTATGGTTATCTGTTTGATTTGTTTTTAGATGAGAAATAAATCATTAATATGAGGTTAAGGTTGTTTCATAAGAAAGGAAACTTAAAAGAATAAGATATGACTGATTCACCCCTTCTCACTCAGTGATGCTTGAATCCTGGTTGGATAATCTGATTATACTAATTGATGACATTAAATTGTTAATTATTACATGTATCCTTATTGGTAATTTGAGCTCAACCTTTTTATGTTTAATTTTCATCATGTTAAAATGATTTAGGTTAAAAAATTATTTCTATAAGGGATTTCATGTGGATTGTGATGATGACATAATGTGAAATAATAATAGGTGGGTTATGTGGGAGATATGCCCATTCAATGAAATGGGTATTGATTATATATGAGTTTTTCTTAATTATAATAAATTCTCAACTAAAAAGTGATTTGGTGACTTGGTTTTTAATGTTATTTCAATAGGAGATCAACATATTTTTGTGCCTGTAAGATGAATGTTATGAGATAAAATTTATGATAAATATCTATATAATTATGAAGTTATTGAGGTTATTTGGTATATAAGGTTATTAATTTATGAAATGATTTTCTTATAACTTTGGGTATTACTGTTGCATTTTGGGGATTAATGTATCAATTCATCATATAAATCATTATTCACCATGAGAATCATGTTACCATTTTTTAACCATTATGGTTTTGGTTAATGTTTAATGACTGATGTAATAGCTATATTATACCTTTTATGATTATGTGGTCCTCAAATTTTTATTTTAGTGTTTTAGGCATGAAACATCATCTTTAATACTCATTTTTATAGAAAAGTATGGTATTATGGTAAAAATGGAGTAAAAGAAGAAATTGTACTTGTCATGTAAGTATATATCACCATTTTGTCTGTCTAGTTTTTTAAAAAATCCTTAAAATATATAAAAATGATCATGATATAAAAATTAATCATAGTACCTTCATTTCTGATGAACATGTGGTCTTTTCACTCATTAAATATTGATAATATTAAGGTCCATAACTTTCTATTGATTATTAGATTTCATACGATCAACAAACTCTATCAACCCCATAAAATTTTAATCTTTTCTTATTTTTCCAAATATTAACTTCCCACCTTTTATCTTTTATTTGGAATCCTAGTATGTCTTATTCTAGAAGACCTTATATCCTTTTATCTCTAATCAAGAGGTTTTTCTATAAACCCTTTTGATGATGTCAATTTCCCAAAAATTGTATTTTCAAATATTTATAATTTGGTTACCAATATAAAGCTAACATTACGAGGAATACATTTATTAAATATAGAGGATGTAACTGTAAGGACCCATCCTTAGACATGACATACAATAGGACCTTATTCCGGTCTAGGTTCTGGAAAATAGATGCATGATTACAAAAACATCAGAGATACAACGGAAATTAAACCAAATGAAAGATCATCTTGGCTTCTGCGCGCTACAACAAGGATGACCAACTCGGGATCTCAAGGAAACCTGTGAAAATAATTTCAAAAACGTAGGGTGAGCATTTAAAATACTCAGTAGGGGTTTTGAAAAAAAATACTTAATATGGCTTTTGAAAACTCCCTTTGAAAATACATTCACATAATTAAAATAAATCCTTTAAAGGAAACATCACCACTTTTAGAAAGTTACTAGAAATCATTTAGGACATTTCATACACATGTATTTGAACATTTAAATGAAAGCTACCAAATGAACAAATTAAGCATGTTTGTATAAAAGTTAATGATTTATACTAAGTAAAATAAGCATAACATGCAAGGTATGAAAGTACTACTAAGCATCAACATTATCATAGTTGCGCATAAACAAATTCACTACAACTTATAAAAATGCACATTATGACATTATAAGTGTAATGCTAACATTTTCATTAAAATTATGGAAGGAAAACTGATCATGCTTTATCACTGTTTCATCGTATGCCATGTGCACTTAATCTCATACTCATGGGTAATGGTTCTTAACCTAGGTTATTCTACTAGTCGAAATAATCAAATGTTTTTTCATAGTCTAAAACATAGTGAGGAAACGTATAATGTCAGACTCATGTATTAATGTCAAGGCATTGTGCCATGACCTAAGGGTAAATAACCAATCTGAATGTCTCGAGAACTATCGATGCATCGAGGTGCTTAATTTTACCAGTCTCCAACTCAGAGGGCTTACTTTGAACAGTCCAAAACCTAGAGGGCTTTCTTTTAACCGGACCCCAACCTGGAAGTCCAATAAATTCCTCATATGTCAATATGGTCTGATATTCAAGGTGTCCCATACCACTTTCAATATTTAATTTCCAATTTATATTACCCAAAAATACTCCAGTGTTTTTCTGAAAGCATTAGGCAATCTTCTGAAAACAAAATAACTAATTCTGAGACTGCTCGACTAATTATAGGCCATGATGGATCCACGCACAATCCATTCCTGTCTACAACACTCGAGAGTCAAGTTTTCTGAAAACGTTTTTATGCTTGCATTTAATATATAGACATTTTCACAAGGTTTTAATATATTAAAACTTGTAAATAACATTTTATACATAAGATAGCACATAAAATGATGGATGATTAGGGTTTGCCACATGAGGTGATAAATGTTGACTCTTAAAAATTATTATTATATCATGGAAATGAAATACTTAAAGAAAACACTTTCCATTAATTATTGAGATAAACATGTCATCAAACTTGCAAATAAATTAAACCATAACTTGATTAACTAATAACATTCACTGTAGTAGGTTTACCATTTAATAAAAAAAATAAAATAATACGACATGATAACTTGATCCCATAAACCCTTAATCCTCTAATGTATTTTAAACAAACGAAAATACATTCTTTTAAATTAGAGAACACATTAAAGGTATTTCCAAATAAACTTCTTTAATCAGACATGATTATTAGTGTATAATTATAAACAAATTACATGTTGGTTTACCAAACACCAAATTAATCATTTATTAAAAAACTTACATGTATTGAAGCATAAAATAAGTCCTGGTAATTATTATTTGAAAATAGGGGTTTTGGAAATTATACTGACAAAAACATATACACATAACCATATACACACTAAGTGTTTGTATTTGGGTTTTTAAACAACACGGTCCATTAATTCCTTACAAACTGAATATTTCAAACCATTAATCAATTACTCGATTGAAAACTAAATGCATATTAAATTTATTATGTATGTATCCATATAAAATTAAGGTTTAATAAGCATAATCCCATTCATACCCAAGACTTATTTCGTAACTAAAACATTATTTAAGGACGAGTATTCATCACTTAAAAATCATAATTTGATTTGTATTGGTTTTCATATATGTATATATGTATACTATTATATATAAAAAGTTAATAAAAGGGGTTTGGAATGATAAAAACATATTCATAACATCCTTTATAAATATTTAACATACATAATCATTTTGGAATCCTTCAAAACTGATTGGATTTTGGTTACACACACACACACATATATACTTATATACTCGATTATACATATATGTATATAATTGGTTTTTCTTAATGAAAACCATACAAGGTAAACCCTTTTATATATTATACTTGTACGATCCTTAGTAACACACCAATAACCCATTTTTGAAAACCTTAAAACAATAAAGAGTTTTCTATATATATATACATATACGAAACTACATATGCAGACTATATATATATAGGTTTAGTAAAATAAAACCTAATGAAAATAATCTTTCTTAAAAAAATAACTTAACAAACCCAAACATTAAGTTTTAGGAGCGTAGGTAGATCAAAAACTGAAAACTAACATATAAAAATATATATGTATATAACCCGTATACCTATAACTATATAAAAAGGGTTTTCATCAATAAACATAACAAGGTAATCCCTTACAACATTATAAACTCTTGAATGAAAACATATGGTATTAGAAATCATGAAATAGCTTGGATTTAAAATACACATGAATATATCTATATATAGTGGATTATATACAAAACTGTATAATTAGTTTTTGTATAATAACAAAAATTTAAAAAAGAGACCCCTTACATGGCTTAAGATGAAGATGGATTTTCAGAGAGCATGCTAGAGTTTGAGGAAGAGAAAAAAACGTAGGGGTTTCATATAATAAGGGGTTTATATAAACTATGTTTATACATTTTAAAATACTTTCTTAAATAATTATTTATAAACAATGAAAAAACCACTTGATTATTGCGGATGCAAACAAGGGTTATAATTGAAGACAATATTAAATAAAAAAATAATTTCAAAATATAAATATTTTAAGAGAGTCTTACCTAAGAAGCTTGGGTTTTGTAAAAATAAAAAAATATAAACCATGTACACCTGTGGGAAAACATCACAAAAGAACTTAGGAGAATTTCAGCTAACTGGTGCGATGCAGACAGGTGTGGTGGGATAGGTTCAACGAAGGAGAAGGGTTAGAAAAAAATTGGATGGCTTAGATCATCTATGATTGATCAAAGGGAAGAAATAAACCGTAGTGTTTTTTTGGAGGAGGCCGATTAGATGATTGGAGGGGACAACTAGGATTTCAATTCCTTTTCATTGGTGGTCTAAACGCATCCAACATATCCCAAAAAGAATTCACGTATTGACTTTTATTGACACACGTTTTTGTCTTTATTTTCCTAAATTTTTCTCTCCCACTTTTTAAAGTCTAATATGTTAATAATATATTATTATTTTGTTATATAATCATTACAATAATATATTATTATATTATGATTATTTAATGTTTTTTTAAATCAAGACTTATCATCATTTTTTTATCATTCGTCCGTTTTTTTATTCAACATGAATAGATCGTTTTTTATAACTAATTAAATATATATTTAAAATAAAAAGTGTAATAATTTTTTATAAGTACAAATTTTTTATATATATATACATATAATTTTAACATTTTTTTTATTTTAAAATTTTCTTTTGCATTTTCTTTTTTCAATAACATTTTTAGATTCTCTTTTATCAATCATGTTTTTAGATTTTTTTTTTCAATCAAGTTATCTTTGTGTCAAAGCCATCATTGCATATATATATATATATGTATATATTTATTATATATTTTATTTTTTTCATTGCAAATAAAATGTATTTATTATTATTTATAAAACATTTACATATTATTATTTTTACTTATATTATTTAAAAGGATTATTAATTATAAATACTTATATATTATGTATTTATGTACCATATCATTAAATTTTATAAAACATAATATTAATAAGTTTTATTCAAAGGAAACTAATCATATATATATATTGATATATACATATAAATTTATAAATCAAATAAAATTCTAATTATGAAAATATATTTATTCAAATATTATTTTCAAATATATCTATAAAACAGTTATATGTATATATATCATATTATATAATTAGAATGTTATAAATTAAATTTTTATTTTGAAAATTCATAGTTTTCTTAATTTATTTGTAAAATTATTCAATTTAAATTATAATTTATTTAAAAATTTTCTTTTTTTTACTGAAACTCGGGGTGTTACAATATCCCCCCGTAACAGAATTGCATCCCCACAATTCGATCATCGAACTAAAAACAATTATGAATTTCCATTTTTAGAATTTAGAAAACTAAGATCGCTAGATTCCTGGACACTACCGTTGAACGACAACACCTATTTCCAAAGTTTTCTAGACCGTTCCTCTGATACCATGTGTAAGGACCTATCCATAGACATGACATACAAGAGGACCTTATTCCGTTCTTGGTTCTAGAAAATAGATGCATGCTTACAAAAACATTAGAGATATAGTGGAAATTAAACAAAATGAAAGATCATCTTGGCTTCTGCGCGCTACAACAAGGAAGACCAACTTAGGATCTCAAGGCAACCTGGGAAAATCATTTCAAAAATGTAGGGTGAGCATTTAAAATACCCAGTAAGGGGTTTTGAAAAAAAATACTTAAAAGAGATTTTGACAACTCCCTTTGAAAATACATTCACACACTTAAAATAAATCCTTTAAAGGAAACATCACCACTTTACAAAGGTTACTAGAAATAATTTAGGGCATTTCATACACATGTATTTGAACATTTAAATGAAATCTACTAAATGAACAAAGTAAGCATGTCTGTATAAAAGCTCATGATTTCTTCTAAGTAAAAGAAGCATAACACGGAAGGTATGAAAGTACTTCTAAGCATCAAGATTATCAGAGTTGCGCATAATCAAATTCACTAAAACTTATAAAAATTCATTTTATGACATGATAAAATGTAATACAAACATTTTCATTAAAATTATGGAAGGAAAACTGATCATGCTTTATCACTATTTCATCATATGCCATGTGCACTTAATCTCATACTCATGGGTAATGGTTCTTAACCTAGGTTATTCTACTAGTTGAAATAATCACATGGTTGGTCATAGTCTAAAAAATAGTGAGGAAACATATAATGCTGGACTAATGTTTTAATTTCAAGGCATCGATTCATGACCTAAGGGTAAATACGCAATCTGAATGTCTCGAGAACTATCAATGCATCGAGGAGCTTACTTTTACCGGTCTGCAACCCAGAGGGCTTACTTTTACCAGTCCCCAACCTGGAGGGATTTCTATTAACCGGACCCCAAACCGGCAGTCCAATACATTCCTCATATGTCAAAAAGGTCTGATATTCAAGGTGTCCCATAACACTTTGAATATTTAATTTCCAATTGATATTACCCAAATATACTCCAGTGTTTTTCTGAAAGCATTAGGAAAGCTTCTGAAAACATGATAACTAATTCTGAGACTGCTCGACTAATTACAGACCATGATGGATCCACACCCAATCCCTTGCAGTCTACAACACTCGAGAGTCAAGTTTTCTGAAAACGTTTTTAAGCTTGAATTATATATATATAAATTTTCACTGGGTTTTCATATATTAAAATTTGTAAAAAACATTTGATACATTAGATAACCCATAAAATGATGGATGATCAGGGTTTTCCACATGAGGTGATAAATGATGACTCTTAAAAATTATTATTATATCATGGAAATGAAATACTTAAAGAAAACACCTTCCATTAATTATTGCGATAAACATGTCATCAAACTTGAAAATAAATTAATCCATAACATTATTAACTAATAACATTCACCACAGTAGGTTCGTCATGCAATAAAAAAATAAAAGAATACGACATGATAACTTGAACCCACAAACCCTTAATCCTCTAATGTATTTTAAACAAACGAAAATACATTCTTTTAAATTAGAAAACACATTAAAGGTATTTCCAATTAAAATTGTTTAATCAGACAAGCTTATTAGTGTATACTTATAAACAAATTACATGTTGGTTTACCAAACACCAAATTAATCATTTATTTAAAAACATACATGTATAGAAGCATAAAATAAGCCCTGGTATTTATTATTTGAAAATAGGGTTTTTGGAAATTATACTGAAAAAACATATACACAAAACCATATATACACTAAGTGCGTGTATTTGGGTTTTTACACACAGGGTCCATTAATTCCTTACGAACTGAATATTTCAAACCATTAATCTTACTCGATTGAAAACTAAATCCATATTAAGTTTATTACGTATGTATCTATATAAAATTAAGGTTTTATAAACATAATCCCATTTATACCCCAGAATTAGTTCGCAACTAAAACATTATTTAAGGATAGGTATTTATCACTTAAAAATCATAATTTGATTTGTATTGGTTTCCATATATGTATATAATTATATTATTATATAAAAAATGTTAATAAAAGGGGTTTGGCATGATAAAAACTTATTCATATCATCATTTATAAATATTTAACATACATAATTAATTCGGAAACCTTAAAAATAGATTGGATTTGGGTTACAGACACAGACACAGATATATATATACTTATATACTCGATTATACATATATTTATATAATATGTTTTGTTTAATGAAAACCATACAAGGTAAACCCTTTTATATATTATACTTGTACGATCCTTAGTAACACACCAATAACACATTTTTGAAAACCATAAAACAATGAAGAGTTTTCAATATATATAGACATATACAAAACTGTATATGCAGACAATATATATATATATATATAGGTTTAGTAAAATAAAACCTAATAAAAATAATCTTTCTTAAAAAAATAACTTAACTAACACAAACGTCCAGTTTTTAGGAGCATAGGTAGATCCAAAACTGATAACTAACATATAAATATATATATATATATAACCCGTATACCTATAACTATATAAAAAAGGTTTTCTTTAATAAACATATCAAGGAAATCCCTTACAACATTATAAACTCTTGAATGAAAATGTTTGGTATTTAAAATCATGAAATAGCTTGGATTTAAAATACACATTAATGTATCTATATACAGCCGATTATATACCAAACTGTATAATCGGTTTTTGTATAATAACAACAATTAAAAAAAAGAGACCCCATGGCTTAAGATCCAGATGGAGTTGCAGAGAGCATGCTAGAGTTTGAGGAGGAGAGAAAAAAACGTAGGGTTTTCATGTAATAAGGGGTTTAAATAAACTATGTTTATACATATTAAAATACTTTCTTAAATCATTATTTATAAACAAAGAAAAATCCACTTGACTATTGCGGATGCAAATAAGGGTTATAATTGAAGATAATATTAAATAAAAAAATCATTTCAAAATATAAATATTTTAAGAGATTCTTACCCGAGAATCTTGGGTTTTGTAAAAATAAACAAATATAAACCTTGTACACTTGTGGGAAAACATCACAAAAGAACTGAGGAGAATTTCGGCTGACTGGTGCGATGCAGACAAGTGTGGCGGGATAGGTTCAATGAAGGAGTAGGGTCAGAAAAAAAAAATAGATGGCTCAGATCATCTAGGATTGATCAAAGGGATGAAATAAACCCTAGTGTTTTTTTGGAGGAGGCCGATTAGATGATTGGAGTGGATGGCTAGGATTTCAATTCCTTTTCGTGGGTGGTCTAAATGCATCCCACATATCCCAAAAAGAATTCACGTATTGATTTTTATTGACACACGATTTTGTCATTATTTCCCCAAAATTTTCTCCCCCACTTTTTAAAGTTTAACATGTTAATAATATATTATTATTTTGTTATATAATCATTACAATAATATATTATTATATTATTATTATTTAATTTTTTTTTAAAATCAAGACTTATAATCATTTTTTTATCATTCGTCTATTTTTTTACTCAACATGAATAGATCATTTTTTATAACTAATTAAATATATATTTAAAATAAAAAGTGTAATAATTTTTTATACATAAAAATTCTTTATATATATATATACATATAATTTTAATGTTTTTTTATTCTAAAATTTTCTTTTTCATTTTATTTTTTGAATCACGTTTTTAGATTCTCTTATTTAAATTACGTTTTTAGATTCTTGTTTGTCAATCATGTTATCTTTGTGTCAAATCCATCATTGCATATATATATATATATTATATCATTTTTTCATTGCAAATAAAATGTTTTTATTATTATATATAAATCATTTACATATCATTATTATTAATTATATTATTTAAAAGGACTATTAATTATAAAAATTTATCTATTATGTATTTATGTACCATATCATTAAATTTTATAAAACATAATATTAATAATTTTTATACAAATGAAACTAATCATATATATATAAATATATACATATACATTTATAAATAAAATAAAATTATAATTATGAAAATATATTTATTCAAATTTTATTAGCAAATTTATCTATAAAAAAATTATATATATATGTCATATTATATAATTATAATGTTATAAATTAAATTTTTATTTTGAAAAATCATAGTTTTCTTAATTTATTTGTAACATTATTCTATTTAAATTATAATTTATTTAAAATTATTCTTTTTTTTACTAAAACTCGGGGCGTTACAGTAATACCCTAAGATATAAAAATAGGAAAACTATGTTCGATTGTGTATTCGATATGCAAAATTGAATTTAAATGACCAGTGATATATATAAGCATTATAACCTACCCTAAATTTGGTGGGTATAATTTTTTTTATCTAATTTATGATACTTATATATATATATATATATTTCTTACTCAATTTGAATTATTTATAATTTTTAATTAAATATTAAATTATTTTTTTCAATGTAGTGTTATTATTTAAAAATATGTTTTCTTCTAATATGTTTTTTATTATTTTTTTTTGAAAAAAAAATATTATAAATAATTTTTGGTTAATTTAGAGAATTGATTTGGAAAAATGAATTTAATTTTTTGAATTCCATATAAAAATTTAATTTGGGTGAAATCTTTTTATTATTTAGAAAATATCATTTTTTCAGTGAATAGTGAAAATACCAATTTTTGTAAAAAAGTCACATCTTTTTAAAAAATTTAGGAATTTAAAAGTACCAATATGTTTTTGAATATGATATAAAGTAATATAATTATTATATAGTTCTATATAATCTACATAATTAATTTTTAATCAAATTTATATTGGATTATAATACAAGTTTGTTTTTGGTTTTTAAAATGGGATTTCTCTAAAAACTATTTTAAATTGGATAAAGTTTATCATTTTAAGTTAATTAAAATAAAACCTAATGAGAAAATTTTTAAATTAAAATTTTCTATTATATTTATATATTAATTAATTAATATACATACAATTATTATTGTTAATAATTGAGTTAAAATAAATCTATCTTTTCCTTGAAAAACACAATTCCTGAGAACTGTTTTTTTGTCCCATATGTGGGTTCTGTTTGGAATTTAATTTTTCCACATAAATAAATTTAATTTAGTAAAATGATTTAAATGTTATTAATAATAGTAATTTATAATTTATATTATGTTCAATTTATAAATTTTCCATAATTAATTCTAAAAAAATTAAAATTAATTACCATGGTTAAAGTAAACATTTGTTTACAGGGGTTAAACTAAAACAGAAAGGGATAAATGAGGTAATAAATTTTATAAAATATATTTTATAGTGATAAATAGAAATTATCATGTATAGGACTCTATAATACTCTTTTTTGGACAATTCTAATGGAAAAAATGTGGGCTCATCTTTTTATTTTCAGAAGTTACAAGTGTGTTACCCACCTCACTTATAAAAGGCCACCCAATCTGCTTTATTATTAAAACCCTAGAAACATGTTTATTCATACAACAAATACATAAATAAGTTCCAAAAATTAATCCAAGAATCCTAGAATGTTTTTTTTTCATAATTTTGTTCTTGGAATACTTTCGGTATAATCCTAAAAAGGTGGGTTTAAAAGAGGTGAAATTCATAAGTATGCATTTTTTATTTCTTCTTCCACACCAGAAAAATAATATTCAAATATGATATTATTTTAATAAAAGTATATAATATATAATTAATTTTTTTATATTAATGGTATAATAAATATCAATTTCTTATTCTATCAAATTGGATATGAAATCTTCATTCATGTGTGTGATAGACTACCACCAAGCAAACAAATGTCATTAATTTTCCATAATCACCTACCAGGGATTGTTTTAATTATGTATTTAAATAATATATATGATATTTTTAACATATTTATACCTATTTAATTTTTATATCACATATAAATTCTTACTCTCCCTTCTGTTGGAGATAAGATAATGTCACAAGTGCATACGAAGGACTACCACGTCACGAAGCGACATGTTTTATTTTTCACTAACACATCCCATTGAAGGTAATAATGAAAATATTAATAAATATATGTGATATAATTGAATTAATATTTATAATATAAAATATTTATCATTATTAAACTAAAATTTATCATTTTTTCTAACATTGGAAAATGATAACATCATTTGTGTATGTGTGGACTACCACCTTCTTGAAGAGATGTGATTATTTATTCATCAGCATACCACAAGAATT
Organism: Viscum album; assembly: GCA_963277665.1. Taxonomy (NCBI): domain Eukaryota; kingdom Viridiplantae; phylum Streptophyta; class Magnoliopsida; order Santalales; family Viscaceae; genus Viscum; species Viscum album. The sequence goes on along the minus strand of OY728167.1, from coordinate 131,010,254 downwards.
ATATATATATATAATAATATTTAATGAAATTATATGGTATTTATGATGTAATTATCATTATTTAAATATAAAATTGTACATGTCTTCTTTTCATAATGATTGTTGGAGAATGGAAACAATACTAATCTGTACCTACGACCTACCATCTCCATGATCATAATGTAGTTCATTTTTCATTACAACATTATTGGTTAACATTGAAAGTATAATTGATTAATATATATGAAAAATATTTCATGATAATTATCTTGTTTATTTTCAAATAATTCACACTTTTACCACATGCAACACACCTAAATTGTTTTAAACCAATGAATCAAACATCCACAAAACACCCGACATGGAAATAACTGATTAAGTATTAAAATATGTCATTATAAAGAACTAAAAAAATAATATTCAAGTATAAGTTTTTAAATATGGATATGTTTCTTAATAAATCAATTAATTAATTTAAGCTTATAATATAATAGTTAAAGGGCATTCAAGAAATGTTCGGACTTGAGGTAAGGGTTTCTCGTCTTACTTTTACTTCAGTGATACATATACCAAATTCATAGTTATTTGTTATGTTTTAGTGTATATAGTGTCCATTTTACATGTAATAGAATTAATATTTCATAAATCATGGTATTTTAAGTTTCAATTTGATTTAATAATTCCAATGGGATTTACATGAACGTTACTAAGTTGTAATGAGTTTATTAACTCAATTTATTTTCAGTGGATTATAAAACATCTTCATTGTATCTTTTATGATATTACTATGTTTGAATTGATATATAAATTCTATTATTATATATTTAGAAACTTTTTTATGGATTTAAGTTTTTCACCAATAATCTCTCCATTAATTAACTCTCAATTCAGTGACACGATTTTTGTATGGGTTAATCATCTCAAATTCCGTTCTTTGAGACATATATTGATAATATGCACATATCTCATTTATGAGGTGTATATAATGAGTATTTTTGAGTTTAATATAATATATAATTTTTTGTTAATTATATTTACGGTTTCCATTGATTATATTAATTCTTAGGGCTTATATTGAATGATTTACAAAAGTGGAACATGAATTATATTAGAATATTTTTTTGATCAAGATTTTTTATGTTCATGTTTCATTTAGAGGAAATAATAGGATATTATTTACATGAAACCCATATATTTTACACTAATTTGGTTATGATTTTGGGGAAGATGTTTAATTTCCATTCTCTCCATTATTGATCTAAGAAGCATCAATAAATTCATTTTTAAGTGATACCAATCAAGTATTTTATTTTTGATTTGGTATATTTTTCTTCCATATCTATTTTGGTTAAAATGTTTTAAATAAATGTTTTTTATAAAAATAAATTATTTAATAAATATATTTTAAATCGTAGTTGTCTATATTTTAAATGTTTTTAAAATGATAGTTATTAACATTTTCCAAATGAAGAAATTTTAACTCCCTTTTACAAAAATATTTTAAAATCCTTATTTTTATGATTTAAATCACGAATATATTATCCCTATTTATTGAAATTTATTTTATTTGAATCTTACATTAGATATATCCAAGGATATTTTCAGGGGAATGTTTTCTAAAATTATTTTTTGATTTTTTAGTTTTTAAAAGTTATTTTCAAACTGAAAAGGTTAATTTACTCGAGAATTTTATTAATGATCCTTTTATGGTATTTTCATTAAATAAATTTCAACATACCTTGTTATTACTCATTATCCACTAGTGATATTTTTATTTATACCATCCTCATTATTTATCAATAAAGAATAATATTTTTTCAGAGCTATATACATGGATCTCTTTCCATTTCCACCGGTTAATCGTGTTCTGAAAATAAAAATGGTTTATTTAAGGGTTATACAATGATGTGTGAGATTAATTATTTTATAATTATCTTATGGTTCTTGGTAACTGAATATGTTGATTATTTTTTCTGTTATAAACCAAGTATTGATGGTTACGTTAAAAACTAAGGATAGGTAGTTCCATGAGAAACCATGGATGGTTGGTTATGTTATTAATAAAGGATAGTTGAGTTTGTTATATATATCCAAGGAATTAGGTGAATTAGAGATAAAATTTTTCCATAATGGATATTCTATTTGTATAAGTGATATTCTAATAATGTTCTCACGATACCCATACATTTTAGCAATTCATTCTATTTGTTGATAATTTTTCATATAATCAAGATTAATTCAAATTGATCACTATTATTGATTATGATGGCACTCTAAATTGTTAAATACATATGCCATGTTTCATGATTAATGATATAGGTGTTTATGGGTATATATATTCTTATGTAATACTCATTCACATTTATTATTTCATTACAACCTTATTGTCTTCATACGATCTCTGATAAAATTCAGTTATTCATGCATATGTTTAACCTTGAATAAAATTTTATCTCTCCCTTATTATGTTTCTTCTTTCCCAGGTTACAAATATGGATGTTGAGAGAATTATGCCTAGAGTATATTTCATATGGATAATGATGATGAATTGAATTGAAATAGGAAATAAATGGTTAGGTATGTGATATACTCCTTCAAATACATGGGTATTGTTTATGTATGAGTTTTTATTAATTCTATAAAACTATAAACCTAAAATGTCCTTAGGAATTTCAATCATAAAATATTTTACTTATTTTTTTGTATGTTATAGATTTAAAAAATCTGTCTACCTTCATTAGTATCAAATCGAAAAATGTAATGTTTATCATTTCATCACCAAATTTATGAGTTATACTTCTGGATAATTATAGGCTTAGTGTTACTAGATCATCATATTTGCCTTATGAGTAGTCTTAAGACTACACACTTATGTAGACACACTCTAGGGATATGATTGAGATATTTCACCTTTTTTATCAACCATTTTTATAAGATATTTAACAAAAATTATGGAAATATATTATATTCTAGAGTGATATGGGTTAAAAAAACTTTCATGGAATGATATGTCTAAGTTTGATCATACATTTAGAAGCTTAAATATGGATTTTTCGGTTTTATGTGATTGAATATTAATATTTTTAATGACATTTTTGGATAAATTTATTGGAATATAAATATTTGGATTAATATCTATTTTAGTGAAATTTTTAGTTGGGTAACAACTAATTTATATTTGGTTGATATAATTATAGTTTTATTGAAAACATTTAGGTATAATATGATATTTGATGTTGAGGTAGTCATGGTTAATTGAGATAAGAGAGTTATTAAATTCTGGAAATGTTATATTAATATGGTGAACATATTTTGAGGAATGGTTAACTAGTAAGTTTTTGGAATATTTTTTTATTGAGGGTTTTTCATGATTTAAGTTATTTTGGGAAAGGATTATCAGGATTTAAGAGAATATATGATCAATATATTCACATTTTTAGTACATGAAATTATGATATACTTAATGTTGTCTATAGATAAATGTTAAATTTAATCTTAAAAAAATATATGATAAAATATTTTAAATTTTTCAGGTTGGAATTTGTTCAAACATATTTTAGAGGAGTATTGTGGTTAACTACAAATTTAATATATTAAGATAAAAATTTGGTGTCATTTTTGCGGGTTTATAGCTTAATGTGTTATATTTATCAATATTGGGTAATTTGGGACAACCATTTTTGTTTTATATATAGAGATATTAGTAATTAATTTCCATTCTATAATGGATATTATGGTCTATTTAATGTTAATTTTAGGGATTTTTTAATGAAAAAATTCTTCTTAAATATTCATTTCCTGAAGTAAGAGATAAAATGTAAATTAATCAATGACCAACCAATTAATGAAATTTTTATGAGGAATTGGAAATAAATTTAGTAAATATAGTTTCCTATGGTATTGGGTATAGTGAATTTTTATTGGGTATTTCTATCAAGTTGGTGATGTGAAATCAAGACCACCCTGTCATGGTGTCACTTGTTTTTTAAAAATTTGAAGAGATGACTCAACCACCCATTTTGTGGATGGTGTTATGCCTATATAGAGAAACTCATAATATATTTATGAGTGAGTTTTAATGTGGTTTGGCTTCATCTTTATAGTCTATTAAGACTTCAATTTTTTTTGAAAATAGAATTTTGAATCGGATATGTTGTGGTATAAAATTAGAATCTATTTTTCATTTGATGATATGCTTGTGTTGATTCATTCTGGTTTTTATTGTTATTAGTTGAATTATTTGAGATAGGATCTTAATTTTCTGGGTGTATATCTCATGTGTTACAAGGTACATGGTCAATTTTTTTCAAATCTAACCTTATTATTATGGAATATTAAATATAATATGTCAAAATTTATTTCACGAACTTTTTATGGATTTCTCATGTGGTCCCTTTCCTTTTAGTGGGTGGATCCTACTATTGTTTTCATGAGACCCCAAGGGTGATATTGGTGGTTCCTTCTCTAGTATATTTTTTAGGTAACACAAATTCCCTAATTTTCATGATTATTTTATAATATATTCTTGGTATAATATTTTATGTTCTTGAAATGCATGCATAAATGGTTTTTGATAAAATGACTGTTCCCCCTTATTTTGGTGGAATAAATATGTTTCAAAATCATTGTGAGATGATTTGAGAAATTATTTCTGAAATAATTATTTTTATGGAAAATGGGTTTTTTGGAAATTGTTTATGAAATACTATGAACCATTTGGAATTTTTCTGACATTTACAACACATGGGACCCTTGGGTAGCTAAGATGGAGTTTATTATTGTCCATTTTCCTTCTTTCCATTAAGGGGTTCACTAATAGGGTGTTTCTCTCTTATATATTCCATGTTTATTTTTGGACTTGATTATTCAACATTAATTGGGGTTTGAATCATGTTTTTATCCTCTATTTACTTGGACTTGTTGTTCAAGAGGTTTGTTTGTAAATACTATGTATTGACTTGATTATTGTGGTAAGAGTGACCTAGATAACCCATAACTATTTTATCATAGGGGTTATCTTCATTATACATAACTTTATTTTTAATTTTTTATAAGGAAAATGATTCATTCCTCCATAAATTATTCATTTGAAAAAATATTATTTATTCGTTTTATATGGAATTTGTTTTAGAATTATGAAAAGGGGAAATGTTTTACCACTATATTGATAAAAATTTCAAAAATGTTATTGTCATTAATTTATTATAATATATTGAGTATATTTGGATTATTTGATATATTTTTCTTATGAAACACATCAGTGGGATCATACTGAGTCTTTTTATCTTACACCTTACACACACTTTTAGGTGTGTGTAGACATTGTTATTTATGATGAAGTAAATGTAAAGGTCACATAGTGAGGATGTATGTTTTTTTGTCATCTTGGAATGGGTAGTTAGTGAATAGGTGGCGAAATGTTTACTACATATTACACAATATTTTTTACAATCCTTTGGTTTCCTTTTTTCATTTTATCTTTGACATGAGCCTTAGTTTGGTCTTATTGCTTTGGTTGTATCATTGGTGTTGTTGGTTTTTAGTTATTTCATATTTATTTCTTGTTTTATTCTTCAAATATAAACCACATTCATTGTTTTGGGATATACTAGTCATTCCCATGGGATATTGTTTGATGTAAGGGAGCTAGTCACCATCTCATTATATAGGGAATTCTCTTCAGGTCTTATCATAATATGATTTGAATCCATGTTGGATGAGTTTTATAGGATGATCTGTGACACCATGTTTCACATAAACTACACAGAATATGATAACACATAGAATAAATATCTACTCTAATCATCTTCCTCCCTTGTTTGTCTTGTAAATTGATATTATTTTTTCTATAGATTGAATTTTTCCAGTAGGTTGGCCAAAGGTTGAGCCCCTTTTTTTCTTTACTCATACATAATTGTATTACCCTCATCACATTTAAAAATAAAGAATATTACATTTGGAATATAAATGACTCTTATGTATAAAATATTCTCTTCAATACTTCCAAATATTAGGACAATATCTACAACTAGAAATCATCCAAATTAATCAAATAGACATCTTATAAAACTATAGTACATTTTTTCACCTCAAACATTACTTTATCAACTCCCAATATTCATACATAAAACTTACTATCTTCAAATGAATAAATTTCTTGATAATTCATCCTGAATTCCAATTCATATATATCTACTACATCTATACCTTTCCAAGTGCAGCACATAATTCACATGTATTCTAGTTATTTGGTATAAGGAATTATAACATCCAAAAAACTAAACAAACATTTTAGAATATATTCCAATACAAGGAACTTATACATAAAAACTAATTGAAATAAATCCTAAAATTCATTCCACCTCTTGAACATATATAATCAAAAAATTCATCATATATATTTATGTATTAATTAGTCTACCCCATCTGATTTTGATGAAAATATCCCATAAAACCTGTGGAACCATTTTTGGTCTTCATTAGGAAATTTTATTAATAAAATACAAAGTTTATCCATTACGCCTAATTATTCATTCAATATTTCTCCCCAATATCTCTTCACTCTATAGGGGTACTTATTTTGTTTTATCTCCCCATATGGTATCCTGTATTATGCACCAAATTTTCAGTTGGTATGAATCATATTGTCATTCCTTCAAGAATACTTAAATAAGAGTGTCGACGATCTCCATATTCATATAAAAACCTAATTTTAATTCTCATACTAAATATTAAAGACATCTTTTAACTTTTCTCATACATCATTTATTATCACCAAAAATTCCATATTATTTTCATATGTTATCATATTTTATCTCAAAAAATTATCGTGCATGAATGTTCTACTTGGAAATGATTTTTCAAAAAATACTCTAAGACTACTAAGTTATTTATCAGTGTAGGAAATTTATGTTTTTGATAATTAAATCAGTATGTTAAACATCACTCACTATTTTTCATGAACCAAATCAAATAAATTTAACCCCTTCAGTAACATTTGACCTGTGAACATAATAACATTCTCACAAAACTATTAGTACATGACATGTAGAGTACAAATATATGAGATTTACTAAATTTTTATTCAATTAATATCAAATTTTGAGAAAATTAAACTGATATTAATATATTTTCATTATAATATTTTTCAAAATAGGTATTCTCCAATTATAGATGAATCTAAATTGCCTTTTCAAGTGCCCAGATTAGTGTGAATCACTGAGAGGGGGAGGGGTGAATCAGTGATCCCTTTTGAATCTTTTTACAAATTGATTCTTTTCAATTAATCCTCTATGGTTGGTTAAATCCTCGATCCACTCTTCTTGTGTCTCCCAACCTTACCTCTAATGATTCTATAAATGTAAAGGCACCGAACACAAGAATTTACAAGGTTTAGTTCAAAGACCTACACCTTGTTGTGTTGGTTATTCTCCCCAACACAGATTCTCTACCATAATTCTGTTAGTAATTAAAATGGTTGATACAGAGTCACGTTGTATCTCTCTTGAGTCCCACATGAGGTTCTTTATACTACTTCGCACAGTGTTACCAGAGTCTCACTAGCCTACTCCAGAGTCTCACTGAAGTCTTCTTCTCTTTCCTGAATCTCATAGGGTTCTTCCAGCTCTCAAGTCACATGAGCATCTTCTTTCTTTAAGTTCTTCTTTGATTCACAATAGATGATATTATGATCTATTCACATAGTCTTGATGAATCACACTTTCCTGTGAATCTATTCAAGGATATTCAACAACCTTTGACAAGGCTTTTTGGACTTGCTTAATATTTATGATCATTTGATTTGATCAGTTCTCAGTATCAACAATGCCTAGGCAATTATTTCTTCTTGTGATGAAGACCTAGCCTCACTGAGAAGTGTGCCAATTGTGCACACAAATTCTTCAAGAATATAATATTCAATAATGATCTTGCACAATATCAACACTATATTTATTCTTGTATTATCAATTACTAAACATTGATATACAAGAGATTCTGTAATTCAGTTTGTGTTCAGTCTCAGTTTTCATTCACTTCTTGCATGGACTGCATGGGTATCTCAAAATCATCCTATTTAGTGCAATAACATAATGCACTAAAACTTCTCCTTGTTTTCTTGGAAAGAATCACATAAACTTATGTGATTATTCAACCACTGAAGATCAGCTCACTTGGCATCATCTGAATTGATTATGCTTCATGCATGAGTTTCATGGTATTTCTTATTCTTTTATACACACGTGCACTCACAATATTTGATTCTTCATTTTAACTGTCATCGTGTGTGCATGTTCATGCATGCATGCAGAATTATTTTCTTCTTTATTGTGTGAAAACCCCAATTGGTGTTACACTTTCAGCACACACACAATCCCTTCTTTTTACACCTTCTATATTTCTATTCTTCTCTTCCTCTTCTTATTTTTGGTCTTAACACTCACACACTTGTCTTATTTAAATGATTTAATTTTATGTGTCTATGCATGGGTATTCTTACGGCCCAAGTTATTGTTGTCCATGGTTCACCTTGTTCTTGGACACTTGGGAGTCTCAACTCATGCATATGAACCCCACAATGCATGCACCCTCCTTTTTCTTCTTCTTTAACACACAACCAAAATGGGTGTGGGAATAGTGTATGTGTGAGTTTTTATTCTCAAGATGTTATCAAATCCTTAGACTCATGCATTTGTTTCTTTTTGTGAAAACACAATGCCTTGGGTTCTTCTTCTTCATGCAAAATAGGAGGGCACGGTTCTTCTTCCTCGTGCAAACGAGGGAGCTTGATTTCTCCTCTTTCACACATCAGGTTCACTAATATCTTCCTCACAGAACCTAAGTATTGTGGTTCTATGTTTTTAAGAGAAAAACAAGGGTGTTGAGACACTGATAGAGCGTTGTCGTGGGCGCCCTCAAATGATTAGTGTGATTTTGGGGTACTTAGGTGCAGCAGAGTGGCTGACCAAGGTCGTCTCTCAATGGAGGAAGTGAATTAAAACAACTTATTAAAGGTATTCTAAAAATAAAATAAAAGAGAATAAAAATACTAATTGAAAGGATGGTGGGTTATCATTTATGAAACTAGAAGAAGTTTACTGGAAGAAGATTTCATTATTTTCTGTTTTTAATTTTGAAATGAAGTTCGATTAAAATGACCCAAAAAAAGTTGTTTTTTAGAAAATATTTTAAAAGCCGTAATCGATATAACTCTACCACTTCACTATATTATTAATAATTATCATTTAAATTAACATTAACTTAATTATTATCCCTGAATTTGTTAAATCCCGAACCCTATGAGAATTAACTTTACCACAAAGATGAAGTGAATTTAACCTTAGGCTAACTTCGGAACATGAAATCGCAAAACCCTGCTTTGATTTATGTTCTAAGGTTATCTTATGGTCAGTGGTAAATTAAGGAACATATCCTATCTGGAAATTAGAATTAATTAAGTTTAGGTATTATATTTGAACACTAAAAATTGATCCCGTGTGGTCTTGAATTACCAGTTAAGTTCGCGCTCTCACAATTTACTCAACTCTCGACCTCGTGTGATTTGTGTTTATTGTTCAATTGCTTGCTTAGTTTAATTTAAAATGAAAAATCAATTAATATATCATATTAATTGAATTACAGTAGCTCATTGATTCAAAATAAATGAATGAAGAAGGTTAGAGATAGATCGATTACTAAAATACGACTCTTCCATGGGTGGCGTAATCATTGTAGAAACGTTTTGCTTGTGCCAAGGTTTAGAAAGGGTAGAACCCAATCACGTTTCTACTCAAGAATTTCACCCCAAAGAGGAAGATTAATAGAAGAATAAAGTTAAATAATACATAAGAAAATAGAATTAATAAAAGAATAACAAATAAGTTTATTAAGAAAACACAAACATTACAATATGAGGAAGAAGAATAGGGCTTCTACAAAGTGATCCTTTCTTCAAGAGCTACCCTTATTGAATTGCTTGGATAATTGGAGTAGAACCTTATCTCCTCTACCATAAACATTTTAATTCACGTCAAAACCCTTAAAAATGATAAAATATCTAATTTATATAGGGGAGGGTAGGATAGTTTACAAGTGGTTCCAAGTGTGAATGAGAAAATTCAGACAAATATTTTAATCCAACTGGCACTGCCAGGTTGACAACAAAAACGCGTGAATTGGCCAGACTTCAAGAAGGCTCATATGTGAGGATATGGTTCCTATATCTCCTCTAAAAATATGGGTTCAATCCAAGCCAATATGAAGGTGTTATGAACCAAATACAGAAGCTTCTCCACTCTGTCGAGTCCATCCGAACTTTGACTTCATGGACCATTTTCAACAACCAAATGCACTATTTAGCTCTAGTGTCCTGAATACACTTTTTGTATAATTATATTAGGAACACTTTTACAAAATTTCAAATTCAAATAATAAATATAAAAATATTTATCTTTGAAATAATACAGTGAACTATAAAGGGTAAAACTGGAATTTTCATCAAATATTCAAATGAATGATCTAATCCCAAATAATTTATAAATAAACACATTTAACACAATGTGAGGAAATTATATCATTTATTATCAATAAAATATCCAATAAAAAATTTGTTTTATCAAATCCCCCACACTTACCCTTTTGCACTCCTGGGAAAGACCTCATATCAAGTAAATATCAATATCAAATCAAAACCAATTTTAAAACACATATCCTTGAGATCCACCAATTACACACCAAGAAACAAAAGATATCATGCCTCATAAAAATCATTATTTCAAGTTCTCCATTTATATCATTCAATATATTTCCACATCATTTATCCTCCCATGCACACAAAACACTTACCTAATATTCATTTTCACTCACCACATAAATGTCAATTTTTTAGCAATGTCTTTCTCATCCAAACTCATACATGGGTCACCATAGGCTTAATAAATTCATACAACTCCACCCGATGTGTGTCAAGGACATATTTTTATCATGAGGACTTTTCAGGGTTGTTCTGTGGCTTTCAGTTGGTAGGATTTAGATGTGAAAAATTCTGAGGCTAAATAAGGAGAGCTTGACTCATTTTGAAGCAAAATTACATTAATATAATTTTTACTTAAATATGGTCTCCTCATTAATCCCCATAGTATAAATTCAGCCCCATCATCATGAAAATTCATGGAAGATTTTCACCATTCATCAATTCAGCAACAAAAATTTCAATCTTCTCAAACATGATTTTCTTGAATGCTCCAGATAGGCACAACTTTCTACCTCAATTAGAAGCTCCTGAAAAGGCACAACATCACTTATCATGAAATCTCCAGAAAAGGCACAGCTTTCAATATAATGATTTTTTCCAGAAGTAAAGACATCTCTTCAGAATTTATTTTTTCACCCAAAGTATCACAAAATGTGGTAGCAAAACACAAGATAGCTTCCCCTACACTTATGCTCAACTAGATTATGCAATTTCACTTCAAGAGGTCGTTGGATAGCGAAAGTTGGCTTGAAATGTGGCTAACCTAATAGTTTGTTCATGGATTCTAAGGGCTACAAGGATTAAATGTTCAAGGTAGGCCATTATGAAAAAAGGATTCTTTGAAAAAGGAGCTTTAATACCAAACAAATTCCTCAATCATTTAAACATAAGTACCTCAAACCCTCTAGTTTTGACAGAAATAAATCTAATTCTGGTTAAATCAAGCATGGTTTGGTTCTCTCAAGAAGTGTGGTGAATGTAAAGAATATGAAAATAATGGTTCAGAAGCCTCACATGAAAGTGATTTCAAATATAAAGACAGTGAGATGTGGCATGGGATTCAAAATTCAGTGTACTTTTCATGAAATTACTAAATATTTGAACTTGAAAAAAAGTCATTTCAGGATTCATTTAAGCTCATTTTATTGGGTTAAATTGTTTCACTCATTGATATGCATTTCAAAATTTTGATGAGAATCATTTCAGCTCAAAAATTTCAAAAACACAAAGAAAATTGAAAAATAAACACACAAAATTTGAAAAACACACAATTTTTTAACAGGAAAACAATTGAAATTACTAAACTAAAAGGTTCCATCCCCCACACATAAAATATTACATTGTCCTTAATGTGAACCCATGAGATAATTTATGCACATGAAATGCAGAATTTTTAAATAGGCCAAATAATATAAAAGTGAAAGGGTTAGGAACAGCCTAATGTGCTCAAATGATGATGGGGTCATGCAGTGTGATAAAATCCACTACATTTGTAGGAAGTCCCTCAATGTATCTCTTCAAATGTTTCCCATTGACTGTAAAGATCCTTCCGTGTCCTCTTGTGTGATCTCCACTGCACTATAAGGAAAAACATTAGATACAATATAAGGACCAAACCATATGGAGTGGAACTTACCAGGCATCAACTTCAGTCGTGAACTCTAGAGTAGGACTTTCTCTCCAACATGAAACTCCCTTTGTTGGATCATTCTATCATGAGCTGCTTTTGATATTTCCTTGTAGAGCCTTGAGTTCTCATATGAAGACAATCTAATCTCCTCAAACTCTTGAATTTTCAGCTTCCTTTGGATTCTAGCTTGGGACAAATCCATGTTGCATTTCGTTATAGCCCAATTAACCTGATGCTCAACTTCCACAGGGAGATGACATGATTTCCCAAAAACAATCCGAAATGGGGACATAACAATGGCTATTTTTTATGCTGTCCTATAATCCCACAATGAATCATCCAAGAGCTTGCTCCAATCCTTCCTATTTGGCTGCACGGTTTTCTCCAATATTTGTTTCATCTCATGATTTGAAACCTCAGCCTAGACATTTGTTTTGGGGTGGTATGGTGTTGATGTTTTGTGCGTCACCCCATACTTTCAAAGGAGGGAAGTGAAATTCCTATTGAAAAAGTGTGTCCCTTGGTCAGAGATGATGGACTTTGGTCCTCCAAACCTACAAAAAATTGTGCTTTGACAAAGTCCACTACAACATGAGAATCGTCAGTGCTGGTGGCCTTGGCCTCCACCCATTTACTCACATAATCAACAGAAACAAAAATATATAAAAATCCAAATGAACTAGGAAAAGGACCCATAAAATCAATGCCCCATACATAAAAAATATCATAGAATAGTATGGGTTGTTGGGGAATCTCAGGTCTCCTAGAAATGTTCCCAGTGTGTTGGCAACGAGAGCATGACTTAAAAAACACATGGGCATCATGGAATAAGCTAGGCCAATATAATCCAGAGTCCAAAACCTTCCTAGCTGTCTGTTGGGGTCCAAAGTGTCTACCACAAGAAAGTGTATGACAGAAATGCAAAACAGACTCAAACTCATGATCAGGAACACACCTCCTAATGACTTGGTCACTACACATGCGCCAGAGGTAAGGATCATCCCACACATAAAACCAAGACTCACTTTTTAATTTTTGGACTTGATGTTTCTTTAAATTTGCAGGGATTTTAGAGGCAACAGCGTAGTTAACTAAATTTGCATACCAAGGATGCATACCTGAGATGGAATAAAGAAGCTCATCAAGGAAGGTTTCCCGAAGTGGTACCTAGTCCAAGGTTTCATCCTCTAGTGTGTGAGTAAGCCTACTCATGCGGTCCGCCAACATGTTTTCTGAACCCTTTTTGTCCTTTATCTCAATATCAAATTCTTGAAGAAGAAGCATCCATCGGATCAGCTTGGGCTTTGCATCTGGCTTCTTCAAGAGGTACCTCAGAGCTGCATGGTCAGAAAAAACAACTACTTTAGAGCCCAATAATTATGAACGGAATTTATCTAAACCAAATATGACAGCAAGAAACTCATTTTTTGTGGTTGTGTAATTTTATTGGGCTGAATCCTATGTCCTTGATGCATAGGAAATCACATGTGAACGTCCTTCCACCCTCTGAGATAAGACAGCTCCAACCGCGAAGTTGGAGGCGTCACACATAAGCTCAAAAGGAATCTCCCACCATGGGGGCTGTATGATAGGTGGAGTGGTCAGACGTTGTTTTAGCTCATCAAATTAATTCCTGCAAGAAACATCAAACACAAAATCAGAATCCTTTTGATGTAATCCTGACATAGGAAGAGAAATCTTACTAAAATCTTGGATGAAGCGCCGATAAAATCCATCTTGTCCAAGGAATGATCGAACATCACGCACACATGTAGGACATGGGAGGGATGAAATAATGTCTACCTTATATTTATCAACTTCAATGCCATGTTGTGAGACTATATGACCTAAGACGATTCACTTTTCGACCATGAAATGACATTTTTCAAAATTTAAGACCAGATTCTTCTCAATACAACGATGCAACACATCATCCAAACTAGAGAGACATTCATCAAATGAGGATCCATAAACTGTAAAATCATCCATAAATACCTCCATGCATGTCTCAATGAAATCTGAGAAAATACTCACCATGCATCTCTGGAAGGTACCTGGGCCATTGCAAAGTCCAAATGGCATCCTTCGGTAAGCAAAGGTATTGAATGGGTAGGTGAATGTCATCTTCTCCTTGTCCTCTTCTGCAATGGGAACCTAAAAATAGCTAGAGAAACCATCCAAGAAGCAATAATGTGTCCTACCTACAAGTATCTCAAGCATCTGGTCAATGAATGGAAGTGGGAAATGGTCATTATGAGTGTATTGATTTAGTTTCCGATAATCAATGCACACTTGACAACTGTTTTGAACTCTCACAGGAACTAACTCATCATTTTCATTTTTTAAAACAGTGAAACCAGTTTTCTTAGGCACAACCTGAATTGGACTTACCCACTGAGAATCTGAAATGGGATAGATTATACCTGCCTTGAGCATTTTTTCAACTTCTTTTTTAACAACCTCCAAAAGTGTTGGATTGAGTCTCCTTTGTGGTTGCCTCATCGGTTTAGCCCCATCCTCCAAGAGAATCCTATGCATGCAAATAGAGGGGCTAATACCTGATATGTCAGCCAAGGTCCACCTGATTTCCCTGATGTTCTCCCCCAAAAGAATCAAAAGTTTTTCTTCATGTTCAAAAGGGAGATTGTTAGCAATGATAACAGGTAATTTTTCACCACTTAAAAAGTATGAGTATTTGAGATTTGGTGGAAATGGCTTGAGTTCCAGTGTAGGGGGGTGGTGTATGGATGGAAACATAGAAGGAACTGAAATATGTGCACAAAGAGCATCAGTATCAGAATTGAAATCATCACAATCAAAGAATAAAGCATCAAATCCATCAGCATACTCAACAGACATGTCATAATTAGAGTTTACATGATCAAAATCAGAAAATGATTCCATTTCAAAATCAAATCTTAGAGAGTCTTGTTCCTTTGAAACGGGTGTGGAAGTACTCTTATACATCAAACTAGAACCAATACTCATAATCTACCTAAGCATAGGAAAATCCAATTCCATGGTGTTTTTATTTGGTGGTTCAAAATGGGAGATAACAAGTGCAGAATGCTCCTCTAAGGGGTGCTTCATGGAATCCATATCATTAAATATCACAACTTCATCCCCAAATTCCATGGAAAGTGTAACCTCATTGACATTTGTGAAAGTTTTTTCAATTTTGAGGAAGGGTATACCTTAGATAATGGGGGTTGAGATCTTACCTGATCATCCTCCATGTTAAGAACGTATAAATCTACTGGAAAGATCATGTCCCTTACCCGGAAAAGTACAACCTCAAGAACTCCCACTGGATATGCCGTAGCTCTATTCTCCAGTTGCACCACTACTCTCGTCGGCTTCAACTCACAATCCTGTAAATAAGAGAATACAGAATGAGGCATCACATTTATTGAAGCTCCTAAATCACAAAGTGCATCAGAGAAGTGAAACTACCCTATGGTACATGTGATGGTGAATATACCAGGATCCTTTCACTTTGTTGGCATTGCTAGAGTTGGTGTAATGAGTGCTGAGACATTCCTTCCAAGGTTGATCATCTCATTTCCCTTAAGCCCTCTTCGATTGGTACAATGTTCTTTTGAGAATTTCGCATACCTTGGAATTTTCCTTATGGCTTCAAGTAGAGGAATGTTGATCTCCACATGCTTAAATGTGTCCAAAAACTCCTTTTGCATTGCATCTTCAGCCATCTTCTTGGTTTGAACAAACCTGTTTGGAAAAGGAAGGGGTTTAAGAGGAACATCATCAATATTTTTCTTACCTTTATCTTTCTCCTTGGATTTCTCATCCGTTGGTATGGAATGCGGCTTCTCTGGAGTAGAGGTGAATCCCGATGGAGTGGTAGGTACAGATGTATCGTTCATTTACTTCCCACTTCTCAATGTGATGGCACTAACATTCCCCTTTGTATTTGGAGTGGATTGGGAAGGTAGATTTATGGAATTATTACTTACAAGATCATGGAGGGCGGTGGAAATCTGGCTCATTTGAGTCTTCAACTCCCTCAGATCCGAACATTGAATCTTCAGCTCCTTCTTTTGATTAAGAACAATTTTTTTCAAAATATCATCAGTATTAGAATCTACCTTTGGTGGGGGATTCCCTTGTTGTTGGCTTGTTGATGCTTGGGCTCCAAATCTCCTTTGGGGTTGTTGGAAACCCTGCTGGTAAGGCGGAGGCTGCTGGAAGTTTTGTTGAAAGGTAGTCCATTGTTGTTGTCCAGAGTCATACCTCTTGTCTGGTTGATCTTTCCACCCTTGGTTGTATGTTGGAGTAAATGAATCAAACTTATTTTGGGGATATGGTTGTTGTTGCTACTGAAATGGTCTCCTTGGGATTACTGCTGTGCAACCCTCTGTCTCTTGTAGTTGTGGGAAATAGTCAGTTGGGTGGCTTGTCTTAGTGCAAATGCCACAAGGCCTTGAAGGAGGGGGTTGGGATGTCTTTTGAGCCAATGAAATCTGCCTCACTATAGTGGTCAATTATTTTAACTTGGTATCAATCAAATTACTTTCAAGAGAAGAAGGACTTACCTGATGTACCCCCCTGACATGTGGTGTACCTCGGTCGCCAAATTGTTGGGAGTTTTGTGCCATATTGTCGATCAATGCACGTGCAGCTACTGGTGTCTTGTCCACCAATTCCCCTCCTACTGCAGCATCCACCATTATCCTCTCCATAGGTTTGATTCCTTCATATATGTACTCAATGAGGAGTTTCTCACAGATTTAGTGATGTGGACAGCTTGCACACAACTTCATGAATCTCTCCCAATACTCATACATTGACTCCCCTTGTTCATTCCTGATCCCCAGGATCTCCTTATGAATTTAAGTGGTCCTAGATGCCGGAAAAAATCTCTATAAGAAAAGATGTTTTAAATCGTTCCAACAAGTTACATCCTCGGGTTGTAAATAATACATCCAATCTTTCGCAGCTCCATCAAGTGAGAATGGGAATGCTCTTAATTTGATTTGATATTCAGAAACATTTCTTGGTTTGAGGGCTGAGCAAACAACATTAAATTATTTAAGGTGTTTGTTTGGATCCTCACCAGATAATCCATGAAATTTTGGAAGAAGGTGAATTAACCCAGATTTCAATTCAAAGTCTGATTCGAGGTTCGGGTATGCAATACAATTTAGTTGATAGTTAATATCAGGTGCAGTCAATTTTAGAATGGTTCTATTAAGTTCATTTCCATTATTTCTAGCCATTGGTTCCTCTTTTATGTTTGAATTTTAATTTCTTCTAATTTCAATGTTTCCAAAAGAGAGGAATTCACCAACTAGTTGAATACTGAAACTTCCCGTAGACTGAGAATGTCTGATTTGAGCCCTAAGGCTACCTTCAATCTCATGGTCAAGATCTAAGAGATCTTGGGGATTAGTTTGGGTCATAAATCAGATAAAAATGAAAAGAAATAAAGCGGAACTTAGTAAAATAAAAATGAGATGTTTGAGTTGATGGACCAAAAAGAAAATAAGAGGATGAAAAAAATGAAAACTTGAGAAAGGGGAAAGATGAAAGAGAGAGGTGAATAAAAAAATAAAATGAAAAATAAAATAAATACCACTAAATGGTTGAATAAATTACTTGCCTCCCCGGCAACGACGCCAATTTGATAGAGTGCTGTCGTGGGCACCCTCAAACGATTAGTGTGATTTTGGGTTACTTAGGTGCATCAGAGTGGCTGACCAAGGTCGTCTCTCAAAGGAGGAAGTGAATTAAAATAACTTATTAAAGGTATTCTAAAAATAAAATAAAAGAGAATAAAAATACTACTTGAAAGGATTTGGGTTTATCATTTATGAAACTAGAATATGTTTTTTGGAAGAAGATTGTATTTTTTTTGTTTTTAATTTTGAAATGAAGTTCGATTAAGATGACACAACAAAAATATATTTTTTAGAAAAAATTTTAAAAGGTGTAATCGATCTAACTCTACCTCTTCACTCTACTATTAATAATTATAATTTAAATTAACATTCACTTAATTATGATCCCTTAATTTTTTAAATCCCGAACCCTACGAGAATTAACTTTACCACAAAGATGATGTGAATTTAACCTTAGGCTAACTTCAGAACATGCAATCATATCACCCTGCTTTGATTTATGTAATAAGGATAGATTATGGTCAGTGGTAAATTAATGCACATATCCTCTCTAAAAATTAGAATTAATTGAGTTTAGGGATTATATTTTAACACTACAAATGGATCCCATGTGGTCTTGAATTACCAGTTAAGTTCACGCTCTCACAATTCACTCAATTCTCGACCTCACGTGATTTGTGTTTATTGTTCAATTTCTTGCTTAATTTCATTTAAAATGAAAACTCAATTAATATATCATATTAAGTGAATTATAGTAGCTCATTGATTCAAAATAAATGAATGAAGAATGTAATAGATAGAACGATTACTAAAAGACTACTCTTCCATGGGTGGCATAATCATCGTAGAAACGTTTTGCATGTGCAAAGGTTTAGAAAGGGTAGAACCCAATAAAATTTCTACTCAAGAATTACAGACCCAAGAGGAATATTAAGAGAATAAGAAATTTAAATAAAATATATTAAACTATAATAAATAAAAGAAGAACAAAGAATTTGTTAAGAAAACACAAACATTACAATATGAGGAAGAAGAATAGGGCTTCGACGAAGGGATCCTTAATTCAAGGGCTACCCTTATTTAATTTCTTATAGAATTAGATTGGAACATCTTCTCCTCTTCTCTAAACTTCCTAGTGCTCATCCCAACCCTTAAAAATAAAGAAACTCTAATTTATAGAGGGTAGGGGAGGATAGTTTACAAGTGGTTTCAAGTGTGAATGTGGTAATTCGGAGAAATATTTTAATCCAACTTGCTCCGCCATGTTGACCACAAAAACGCGTGAATTGGCCAGCCTTCCAGATGGATCATATGTAGGGATATGGGTCCTCTATCGCCTTTAACAATTTGGGTTCAATCCAATCCCATATGAAGTGGTTATGACCCAAATACTTAGGCTTCTCCATTATGGCGAGTCCAGCCCACCTTTGACGTAATTGCTCATTTTCAACAACCAAATGCACTCTTTAGCTCTAGTGTCCCGAATAAAAGTTGTATATAATTAATTTAGGAATAGTGTTACAAAATTTCAAATTCAAATAATAAATATAAAAATAGTTATCTGCGAAATACTAAAGTGATCTATAAAGGGTAAAACTGGAATTTTCATCAAATATTCAAATGAATGATCTAATCCCAAATACTTTATAAATAAACATATTTAACACAATGTGAGGAAATTGTATCATTTATTATCAATAAAATATTCAATAAAAATGTGTTTTATCAGACACCGATTGTTTTACCCATGAGATTACGTCCATGAAGACATGACGGGGGTTGAATGAACCTATCGCGCGCTTGTGGGAAGCTTCGCACAGAAGGTACAGATCTCCTATTTTGCAAACTAGGGGGTTCCCGCTTCTTTTCTTCACACAAGGGATGCGCGGGAATGCTTTGCGCAATAGTTTAACGGTTCTCCTTCATGTAGCAGGGCTGTGTGGAACCTTTCATGCATTTCTCTATTTCTCGGATAAACAAGAGATTTCTTTCAATATTTTCAACAACAGATCCTCGGTCAAGGGATCTGTATTTATAGGTGAGTAATACCATTAAAATACGCATGCAAAAATTCAATATCCGTAGCTTTCAATGGCTGAGATCTTTGGCTTTGAATATATTCAAACATGTATGAGATATCCCAGAAATCCCGGTTGTTTCCTTTTTTCTTTTTCAACCATATGATCCTTCGTTATCAGTGAGTGCATCATGTGCATGTGTTTATGAACACATGCAAAGCTTTTCCTGGTACATCGAACGGGCAGTGCACCCTTAGAAACTTCACTTACCTCGGGCTCCTTCGAATTTCTTCATCTCATTACATGCATGAAACTTTTAATGCATGCATGTATTTTGTTCATCCGAACGATATCTATGGGCTTGACCGAAGCTCGAATGGTGTCTGGAGTGATGAGTTGGGTGTCCGGCTGGAGCTCCGGGTTCTCGAACGTATCAGAGGTGGCAGGAGGTTGAATACACCTTGGTTGGAGAGATCAGACAATGCTCATTTAAATCCTAAATGCGCGCGATCTGATGGTCGGCCAGGATCCGCGGGATCAATCTCACTATTGATCGAGTGGAATACTGCATGTCTGCGATACATCGGATGGCTGAGATCATGTCCCTAGATTTTTTGGCCATCCCTCATCAAAATGGAGACATGAGTGTGACTTCTTTAAATAAAAAGCATCCACATACTTTCGCCATAATTCTTCCTTATCCCTCCACGGTACCGCCTCGTACCGTGTTCACCAAGCGGGCATGTTCTAGCACCCACTATGCTCTTCCGGGCATGCACCTATCACCCATGCTGCACGGGTTCATCACCATGCAGCACCCACAGGCCTACACATGGCCCACACTCATTCCTCATGCAGGGCTGGCCTCGAGGGATTCCTTCGAACATGGTTGACCCTAGGGTCCCTTAAGTGCTTGAGGTGAGGACCTTAGCTGGCCCCTCTATGGTTGGAGTATTTTTTATTAAAGGAATAGTCTAAGTAGTTAGTATAAAAACTATGTAAAAATGTATTAATTTCTCCTAAAAATTCCAAACCATACTTCTTCATTCCAATCCCATTCATCACTCTTCTTCATCTTCAAACATCATCCATTCCTTTCTATTTGAAATAACTACTCTAAGATCTTCAAAGTTACTTTAATCCAACCATGGATAGTGCATGGATCATGTCTTCATTCCTCATCTATTAAAATATAATTCATGGCCTTCAATAATTCATCCACTTAGTGAATATTGATGGATTCCACTTCTTCCTTATGCAATTAAGTATTGGAAGTACTTCTTCAAGTGTTGTAACATTTTATCACCTTGATTCAAGTCTTGGAAGTTAAGAACAGTTCAGAAATCGTCAAATTTTTATCCTCTTGGATATTTGATCAAGTGTAGAATTCAATACTTTGAATCAACAGCAATTCTCCAAGGCTTCACCAAATTCTTCCACAATATATTTCATTCACACATTGTCTTCTCATTGAAAATAAATTCAACTCTTATGCACTTCAATATATATTGACAAGAAATGAAACTCTTATAAAATTTAATCTCCCCCTTTGTATTTAGTTGTCAATATCACCTAAGCACACTTTGAATAGGTCAATATGTGTGCCAAACATTTCTCCCCCTTATTGGAAAACAAATGCAAAGGTGTTAGTGGAGTCTCTTCAAAAACATGTCCTCCTCCCTTTAAATTATATCTTTTAAAATGTTTCTGACAGAGGGATGATATCACATAGTTCACTTGTAAATGAGCCTTCATTTAATCAACTTTAAGTCTACTTGGGCTAACACAGTGTAGAAAACAAGAGAGGTATGACCAATGTTTTCAGTGCTATCCATAAACAACCATACATGTAAAATCATGCTCAGAATGGATCAATTCTTGACTAGGGGATTGGAGTTAATCAGATTTATCAGTGAAATGCTAAATCCTGTACATACTTCACCAAACACATTAAAAAGTTCAAGTTAAAAGATAAAACTCCCGCTTTCATCCCATCTATTCATCAATAAAGCACTCCCCTTAATTGATATGATAAAAATAATTAAGACGAAAGGATGAAAGTGTGATTTGAATACCTTAGTTTTATCTTCCTGAGATGATATGAATTTCAAGATTTGTCATGACATAATCCTTGATATCATATCTTTCATATTTTCTCCTTCTCAAGGGGTTAACTCCCTTTGAATTTCCTTGGTGTAGAATATCATCAAATAATATTCTAGATATGAATTTTGATAATCTTCTACTATGGATCACTTCATGTAATTACCAAATCATGAATAATGATTTCAAATTGTAGTTATCTAATTTTCTCATTCATCTTTCATTTGAAGAATGACCTTCATCTTCAATTCCCTGCAATGTAAGCACACATTTATAATAAAATTATAAGGGAATAAGATGGAACACTTGGGAGATCTTAATTGATGAATTGGGGATGATAATTTTCTCTCAAAACAAGAAATCATTTCACTACCACTGTAAAGTGTCTGGTACTATTCATGTTGAAGTCTCTTCTCCATTTGGCACTTTTATTTTTCATTGTTAGCATGGATTCTTTACTTCCATTAACTTTAAACTTTTGTGGATTGTTTTTCTTCACTTCTGTCAGTAGTGAAGTAGAGTCGGGTGCATGTTGTTCAATTATCTCCATTTGGAATGGTAATATTGTTAAACATTTGTTTTCATGATACCCATCCTTCTTGAAACTTCCACACAATAGTTATGAGACACTTTGGTTATCATGTGTTGACAACCTGTCATGAAATTTGAATTCTATTTCATGTGGAATGACCTGTTTTCCCTTTGCCTTAGCTTTAGCTAGTGTTTCATCTTCATCTCATTGCAGTTCTCTAGCAATTTTCAAATGATTAGGCCAGATGACTAAACACTCCTTACAATTTTCTGACTTGGAGCTTCCACATGGCTTCTTCATTATTTTCATGTTACCCATCTTAGGCAACTTATTAAGATTATCTTCAGGAATGTCTTCAGTAAATCCCAATTTATTATGGATTGATTTTCTTTTTATTTTCAGCTTGCTTACATTCATTTCCATGGATTGTCTGCAGTGATCCATGGTATGACCTTTCTTTCCATGGTAGAAATATCTTTTTTTTGGTTCAGATGACATTCTTGGAATACAGTTTGAAATTCTTATATGGAATAATTTATTTCACTTTTTTCTTGACTTCATTGTTTTCTATATTCCTAATAGAAGAATTTTCAACTCCTTTTCATTTCTCCTGCCTTTGTTGCTGTCTATGATTCTTATCAACATATGCTTGAGGCATGGTAAGACTAAACCAACACTCATCATGACTATGACCACTTCTGTTGCAATTATTACAAAAGTCTTCAAGATATTCAAATATATTCTTAGTAGAAAAATTATTTTTCATATGTGCATTCTGATTTTGCTTTATAGGTTGCTTGATTTCTTCACATATACATTCCCTAAATGTTGGCCTTATATAATTTTCATATGCTGACATATTATTCCAGAAATCATTATCTTGATGCCCAAAATTCTAACAAAACCAACAATTTCCAAAAAATCTTATTCTTTTACTTGTAGTATCATTCTGGCTAGATTTAGTGCATTTTTGTTTTTGGAATTGTCTTTCTTTATTTGGAGAATCTTTCTAGGAGTTTCTATCCTTAATCATTCCTGTATCCACACCTAATGTTTTGAAAAATGTATCATCATTTTTATCAATCCACATCTTCCCAGATTTTGGTTTTCAACATGTACTTGCAGATGAAACTGTATTAGTAGAAACATAAATAAATGGGTTATGGGATACCTACTTCTTAGAGGATGTTTCCATTGGATTAGAGGATGATCTGATGTTCCTTTTGGAATCATATTCCTCAATGAAAACTTGAGTGGAAACATCTATTCTTTCCTCTAATTAGGATGTTTCATCTTGGGGTGATTGTTGATTTTTCAATTTCACCTCCAATTCTAAACATTTAATGTTGAGAGAATTTTTCTCATCCTCAACAGATCTCAGCTTACGTTCCCAATTCTCCTTCAGCATTGTTATTTGTTCTTCATGCACATTTCTTAATTATTGCAAAGATATGTTAAGATCCTTTATCTTGTGGGATTTTTCTTCTAGTTGAGCAGCTTTGACAAACATCGAAACATTGTGCAACTTTTTAAATGCACATAATGCTTCTACAAATACAATCTCGAAGAATTATTTCTAAAAAATACCTCCTTGGAATTCTTCAATAACATGAGAATGTATTTCATTGAAAAGAGAAATTGTTTCTTCCTTTGCCTTCAATAGTTCTTTGATAGTGTTGGATATGCCAACCCTTTTATCCAATTCTTCTTCCATGGCATTAGATTCTTCTTCCAGCTATAATTTTTCATCTTGAAGTGCACTAATGCTTGCAGCAATGTGTCTTTAAAATTCTCTAGGGAATTTCTTCAGATGATCTTTAAGTGTATTCTGAAGATCACTAATTGATCTATCATCATCAAAAATTGAACAGGCTTCATCAGAAGAATAATAAGAATTATCACATGTTTTACCTTTCAGATTACCTTTAGTAAAAGGTGTCTCCCCTGTAGTAGTAAGTTTCTTCTTCATCTTCCTTGCATGTTTCTTCCATCTGTTCTTTTGATTCTTAATAGATATCTCCATTTGAGTTTGTTCACTCATCTCTTCAAATATACACTTCATAAATACTACCTTGGATATTTTAGGGGAAACCTTCCTTTGATACCAATTGAAATGCCTGGATTAGTGTGAATCCCTGATAGGGGGAGGGGGTGAATCAGTGATCACTTTTTAATCTTTTTACAAATTCATTCTTTTCAATTAAACCTCTATGTCTGGTTAAAGCCTCAATCCACTCTTATTGTGTCTCTAAGCCTTACCTCAAATGATGTTATAAATTAAAAGGCACTAAACATAAGAATTTACAAGGTTTGGTTCAAAGACCTACTCCTTACAGTGTTGGTTATTCTCCCCAACACAGATTCTACACTATAATTCAGTTAGTAATTACAATGGTTGATACAGAGTCACACTATATCTCTCCCGAGTCCCATAGGAGGTTCTTTATTCTGCTTCACACAGTGTTACTAGAGTCTCACTAGCCTGCTCCAGAGTCTCACTAAAGTCTTCTTCTCCTTCTTGAATCTTATAGGGTTCTTCTAGCTCTGAAGTCACATGAGCATCTTCCTTATTTAAGTTCTTCTTTGATTCACTATAAATGATCTTCTGATCTCTTCAAATATGCTTGCTGAATCACACTTGCGGGTGAATCTATTCAAAGATATTAAACAAACTTTGATAAGGTTTTTTGTCCTTTCTCAATATCTCTGATCACTTATATAGATCAGTTTTCATTCTCAACAATGCTCAGGAAATTCTTTCTTCTTCTGATGAAGACTTGACCTCACTGAGATGCGTTCCAATGGTGCACACAACTTCTTCAAGAATATAATATTCAATAATGATATTTCACAGTATCAACACTGTCTCTCTTATTGGATTCTCAATTACTGAAGACTCAGATACAAGAGCTTCTTTAATTCAGTCTGGCTTCAGTCTCAGTTCTCATTCACATCATGCATGGACTGCATGGGTATCACAAACTCTTCATGTTTAGTTCAATAACAGAATTCATTAAAACTTATCCTTGTTTTCGTGGAAATAATCACATACACTTATGTGATTATTCGACCACTGAATATCAGCTCACTTGGAATCATCTAAATTGATTATTCTTTATGCATAAGTTGCATGGTATTGTTTCTTCTTGTTTACACATGTGAACTCACAATATTTGATTGTTTATTTTAACTATCTTCACATGTGCAAGTGCATGAATTCATGTACAATTATTTGCTTCTTTCTTGTGTGAAAACCCAATTGGTGTAACACTTTGAGCACACACACAATCTCTTCTTTTTACACCATCTCTCTTTCTCTTCTTATCTTTCTATTATTCTTTTGGGTCTTAACACTCACACACTTTCCTTATTTAATTCATTCAATTTTATGTGTCTATGAATAGGTCTTCATCAAGCCAAAATTAGTGTTTCCCATGGATCACCTTGTTCTTGGACACTTGGGTGTCTAAAATCATGCATATGAACTCCGCTATGCATGCACCCTCCTTTTTCTTCTTCTTTTACACAAAACCCAATTGGGTGTGGTAATGGTGTATGTGTGAGTTTTTCTTCTCAAGATGTTATCAAATCCTCGACGTCGTGCATGTGTTTCTTTTAGTGAAAACACAATTCCTTGGGTTCTTCTTCTTCGTGCAAAAAAGTAGGGCATGGTTCTTCTTATTCTTGAAAACAAGGGAGCATGAGTTCTCCTCCTTCGCGCTTCGGGTGAACTAATGTCTTCTTCACAGAACCTAAGGTTTGTGGTTCTGTCATCACAGGAGAAAAACAAGGGTGTTGAGACACTGGTTGTTTTACCCATGGGATTACTTCCACAAAGACATGGTGAGGGTTCAAAGAACCTATTGCACGCTTGGGGGTAGCTTCACACATAAGGTGCA
Organism: Viscum album; assembly: GCA_963277665.1. Classification (NCBI taxonomy): domain Eukaryota; kingdom Viridiplantae; phylum Streptophyta; class Magnoliopsida; order Santalales; family Viscaceae; genus Viscum; species Viscum album. The sequence continues at coordinate 130,983,704 of OY728167.1, read as the reverse complement.
AATCTCCTAATTTGTGAGCTAAAGGGGTTCACGGTTCTTCTCATAGTTGAAGGGACGTGCGGGACTGCTTCACACAAGAGTTTCAGGATTCTCCTTTGGTTAGCAGGGCTGTGTGGAACCTTTTTTGCAGTGCTCTGTTTCTCAGAGAAACAAGAGATTTCTCTCAATATTTTCAAAAACATATCCTCGGTCGAGGGATATATATTTACAGGCAAGGAATTCCATTTAAATCTGCATGGGATGCCACGAGATCCATAGCTTTCAATAGCCAAGATCTTTGGCTTTGAATATTTTCAAACGCGGATGAGATATCCCACAAATCTCAGTTGTTTCCTTTTTTCTTTTTCAATTGCAGGATCCTTTGTTCTCGGAGAATTTATCAAATGCATGCATTTATGAACGCATGAAATTATTTTCCTTGTACATCGAACAGGCAGCGCACCCTCGACAACTCCATTTGCCTCTGTCTCATTAAAATTTCTTCATCTCGTTGTATGCATGCAACTTTTAATGCATGCATGTATTTGGTTCATCCGGACGATCTCTATGGGCTTGACAGGAGCTCGAATGGTGGCCAGAGTGATGAGTTGGGTGTTCGGATGGAGCTCCTAGTTTGTGGGTGCAGTGGAGGTGGACAGAGGTTGAAGACACCTAAACTAGAGAGATCAGACAACACTCATTTATATCTACAAATCACGCGATTGGATGGTCAGCGTTGATCCATGGGATCAATGTCGCGATTGAACGAACGAGACACTGTGTGTCTGTGATGCATCAGATAGTTGAGACCACATCCGGCGATTTTTTGGTCATCCCACATCGAAACAGAGGCATAGGTACAACTTCTTTTAACAAAAAGCTGCCACATAATTTCATCAGAATTCTCCCCTCTCCCTCCACGGTACCTCCCCATATAGTGTTCACCCTGCGGGCATTCTCTGTCGCCCACTATGCTCCTCCAGGTGTGTACCTAGCACCCATGCTGCAAAGGTTCATCACCATGGAACACACATGGGCTTACACACAACCTCCACTCATGCCTCATGTGGGGATGTCCTCGAGGGCTTCCTTCGAGCATGGTTGACCCTAGGGTCCCGTAAGTGCTTGAGGTGAGGACCTCAGCTGGACCCTCCATGATTGGCTTATTTTTTTGTAATGGAATAGTCTAAGTACTTAGTATAAAAACTATGTAAACAAGTATTAATTTCTCCTTAAAATACCAAACCAAACTTCTTCATTCAAATCCCATTCTTCACTCTTCTTCATCATCAAACATCATCCATTCCATTCTTTTTGAAATAAAAATTTTAAGATATTCAAAGTTCCTTTAATCCAACCATGGATGATGAAGGGATCATGTCTTCATTCCTCATGTATTAAAACATAATTCATGCCCTACAACACTTTATCCACTAAGTGACTGTTGATGGATGTCACTTATTTCCTTATGCAATTGAGTATTGCATGTACTTATTCAAGTGTTGGAACATTGTATCACCTCGATACATGTCTTGGAACTTAAGAGCTGTTCAAAAATTGTCAGAGTTTTATCCTCTTGGATATTTGATCAAGTGTAGCATTCAATGATTTGAATCAACAACAATTCTCCAAGGCTTCACCAACTTCTTCCTCAATATCTTTCATTGACATATTGACTTCTCATTGTCAATAAATGAAACTTTTATGCACTTCAATATATATCAACAACAAATGAAACTCTTATGATATTCACCTTTGGATAGGAATCATCAACTCCCAGCAACATGTAGGTCATTAAAAATTTCATTTCAGATTTTTTTTATTTCATATTAATAATAATAAATGATATTGAATTTATATTTAATTAGAAAATTAAAAAAATATTGATTAATGAATAATTTTTTATATACCTTGATATCCATATATTTTTATATGATTTTAAAAAACATAATAAGTCATGATAACATGAAAAGATCCCATAAAATGCATTGAAACAATTAGTAAAACTCAAAATTTTATTTTAAACATGTTTTAATCCAAATTAGGCATGTTGCCAATAAGACTTCAACATTCCAACATGTGTTGGAATATTCAAAAATATATTACATTCAATTAATCAATATTATATATAACCCATGGATGATATCTCCTCCTTAATCATGGATACATATAATCATTAGATATAAAATTAAAGTTAATAGGTAGATGTGTACCTCTAACCATTCTTATGTATATTATTATGTTCGGATATAAAAATACAACATTTTATTAACAAACTTCCTTGTAAATAAATGAATATAACCACCTATCCAGACATATTTCATAATGTGATAACACGAACTATTATATTTACATTTCCTAGAATTCTTTTTCTTGTTGAGAAAAATCGTACTAGGGAAATGTTCCTCCTTTAATGTGCCATTTTTATCCCTTTATCCAGATTCTTTTTCCTTTCAAGAATATTAGAATTAGTATTATATGCATGATTTATAGTAATATTATTTAATCTTCTTTGATATGTCTCTTATTTATCATTAATAATTATCACAAGACTTACCCCAGTTCTACTTTTCAATGATAAAAATTCGTTGAACCTTAAATAATCAGTTGATTGAGCGGAATAGACTCCCTCATATTAAAAGTTGATGGTTATTTTATTATATTCTCTTTATCATCCATGAGAGTAATCAATTTATTCTTCTTTTCCATCCAAAATTGTTTCATCTTCATTAGTACAATTTTTTTATCATACACCAATTGGTTCCCGATGTAATCCATGTTTTATTTCTTCAGTTCAATATTTTAAGGACATAAACATTTTCTCCAATGAGATATGTTTCAGTTTATTATTCATTTTTCCTATAATGGTTTTTGTGAAAAGGTAATTAGAGAAAATCTTGGCATCAACGTCTTCAATATTTTTCGATTATCACCCAACAAAAATAATCTTTTTTTTTTGGTGAAATAAATTTCTCATTATTCCAGTAATATCTCATTTTTTTCATAGTGGTATAATATTTCCTCATTGAATCGTCTGTTCATTTTTCATTGTATTACCTTTCTATTAGATCATGTTTATATAAAATATAATATCTCTCCAAAAAATATTACCATGTATTGTTTATTCTTAGAGTGGTGTGAAATTAAAAGAAATCATTCTTCTACATTAAACCTTTTATCTTACTTATACGCACTCAACGTGTTTCTAAATCTACCACAAAAAGAACATAATTCTTATTCAATTAATTGAGAGCTATATCCAAATTTTTTGTAGCACTATTCAAATTTGTCATTAAATAAAAAATAGCGAGATACATTTTTGTTTATAAAATAATCATGTGATAACCCTCATTATTTAACTTATTAGTCATAACATAAAGCTCTCCCTGATGATCCTAAATCATTATTTCGTTCTCCTTTAGTTATAATTTTGAATTCCTATAGTGGGAATTACTTTTACATTGATTATCCCTCACCAGCTCTTCATAAATCAATTTATTGGTTTTCAAAGATGATTCATATAGATTACCCTTTTCATTGCACAAATTCACATAAAGAACAAGTACTCCCGTTACATAACATTTTCCCTCCATATTATTATTTATATTTTTGATAGTTTCCTCGAAATTTATTACTTCATTTAAAAACATATTATTTTTATCCCCTAGTTCTTTTATGAAGGAAAAATTATTTTCACCTTCAGCCTCTAAAAATTATACATGATTATTATTGGTTTATTATTATATTATTTATTTCCATAGAAACCTAAAGATTTGACACATAATGAGGTTTTCTTAATTTCCAACCATTCAGATGATGTTTAACCTACATTAACATATTTAAAAGAGAAATCTATTAGAGGTATAGATTCATATGTATACGAGGAATCTATATTGATCAATTCATATGGAATTCTAAATTTTTTTACTACATTAATCATGATCATCTTTTTCAGCCTCTTGGATAAATTACATTCATCTTCATATGAATTCAGACCCTTATTTTTGATAGATACATATTCAATAATGACAGATGTGACATTTCTTATTTATTTCAAGATTTATTATCCTCTATAAATATCTCCAAACATTATCCGTATATCCTTAGAAGAATTTTATTGAGATAACATATCAAATAAAAATTCTTCTAAATCCCCCTTTAAACCCCCTTAGTATAGGAATTAATCAATAAATTTATTTAGTACTCTTTAATCACTCTTCCACACTGACTTAACAATTTAATTCCATCTAAGACGAAATTTAAAAGGATTACAACATGTATATCAGAATAAAACATAAATTATTTCAAATAATTAGAGAAATCATATCAATAAAAAAAATCACTAGAGATTTCATATATTGAATAATATCATAAAACTCACAAAATAAATATGACACACTAAATAAACATGAGAACATATTGGCTCTAATAACAAATATTGGAAATTGAGATACCCTAAGTGTGGGGGTTAATTAGGGTTTCCACAAATTTAAAAATATTTCTTCTAATTTTCACTTCATTATAATTTTTCCTATTTGGAAGGAATTATTATTTAACCCATCTTATTCTCTATCACATTCAAAAAAAATATTATAAACAAATTTAAAACATAAATCAAGAAAGAACAATAATATTTACATGGTTCACCCAAAATTTGCTCATAAAAGGGGTATAAAATTTTCATTGTGTTAATGTACTAAAATATTACCCTATAACTCATTTTTTATGTGGACGAAAAGTTATGGAATGATGTATAGATAATCTAGGTAAACTACCTCTTCTAAGGAAAAATTCATTACTTTATTGAAGGATAAATTCAATTTATTGATGTGAATATCTCTCCAGGATGACCAACAATTAAATAACTTTTAACATCTACAACTCCACGTAGATATGTGTGTTACCATCAATGTTTTTATATTTTCTTCACCTTTATATTGGATGTAAAAAAATCTTTATCTAACCCCATATAATTTGAGAATATATTTCTATTTAATAAAATCTATGGGGTTGATATCCTCAGATGTAAGAAAAACCGAATATAAATAAATTATTTTTTTATTAAAAATAATAAATAAAGTCACTAATAGATAGTTAAATGAAATAGGTAAAATAAATTATTTTTTAAAAATGGTTAAATGCACTTAATGAAATACAATTGATCTTAGAAAAACTACTTTGTACTGTTTTGTTTAATTATTAATCATTATTAAATTTATTACTTTTTATCAACGATATAAATAATCTTAATTGATAAAATTCAAGTAATAAAATCATTTAAATACCATAATTAAATATTTTGGAAGTGATATGAAATGTTAGTCTTATAATTCTTGGCTAAACATTAATTTTTTTTACAAACACTGTTTATAATATATGTTTTATTTAAAAGTAATATTATTTTGTTATATGTATTAAAACATTGAAAAATTAATGTTTTCATGTGTTTTTAAAAATAATCCTCATTCATAAAATTATTATCAATTTTTTATAATGGTATAATAAATCATATAGAGGTAAAATAATATATTTTTTATAAAATCATTTTTTCACCTAGTGTTTTCTTGTGATAAAAAATTAAGTTAATAAATGTTTTTGAATTATAAAAAATAATATTTTGGATAATATATTGATCCAAAAAACAAATAATTGAAACAATTTTTTGTTCACTATGAAAGGAATGATAATAAAATCATTTTTATTCTTACAAACAATTTTTTTCTTGAAATTTTATTTTAAAAAAAAATATGTTGAATTTTAGAATTAATTTTTATAAGTACATGAAATTTATACATAAAAAACAGATTCAGTAATTTTAATCATGATAATAACTATTATGTAATGAGTAAAATTTTATTTTTTGTCATAATGAATAGTTACCATGGTAATAATCTTGTCACCATGGTAATGGTTTGAAGGGTTAACAAGGGGTTAACCTATAAGATAAGGTTTAAATTATCGGATAAACACCTATAAAAATAACTATTTGGGATTATTACTACCCTAACATGTAATATAATTTAATACATTATTTTTTGGAACCAAATTCACATGATATTTACATTATTATAATTTATGGTTATTAATATTTAAAAGGGTACCACTCCCTTTACTTATAAAGGAAAAGCCTTATTTTAATTTTTTCGAACCATTAGAAAACTTATTACACAAAAGATCCTACCAAATAACTTAATAAATCTCCTACACATATCCAAGAGTTTTTGGTACCACAAAAATAATAATCCAATGATGTCTTAAGGTGTAAACCAATGGAATGTACTCAAATAAGAGGTAATCTTCTTAACATAGTTATTCCAAGTGTATTTCTTTTACTACCTCCTCAAAATAAACTATAACCATACAATATAATTAAAAAAATTATATTTTAAATTATAAAATGTTTTTATGTTAATGTTACAAAAAATTTCCATCTCACTTCTATTTAATGGAAAATGAAAATGTTCCTCATGCAATTACGAACTACCGTTTACATGAAACAGTGTGTTTTATTTTTCAACATCGCCTCACATGACCCATTATTTTTGTAAGATAAAATGAATATATATGATATATATGATATAATTATTATTCCTGAATGATAATTCTTTTACCTTTATTTCATTCAGTTTATTGAAAAATGAAAGCATCACCATTGCATACATATAAACTACCATCTCCCCAGAGTGATATAATTCATTTTTCATCACCTCTATACCTTGATGGTTCTAAAAGTGTATATAATTATAAAATATAGTAGTTATCACATGATTAATATTATATAGATTATGAAACCCTTACTCGGGTGACTTAATTGTAATATTCAATGTGAAACATATGTAAAATGTAACACTCCAATATTTCATAGTACGTTATTTATTCAATGTAATTCAATAACTTGCACTACACGCAACACTGAGTTCAAACACACCATGACTTACCAAACTAGACTTTAAAAAGTGGTTATGAATAATATTAACAGAATTTTGAACTTTATATAATCCTTATAATTTTAGAATCCATATTATGAGTTTCTTAGACATAATGTAATAACAAATTCAATTTTTTCTGATAAAAGAAGTATTTTTCAAGAAATTAAATTTTACTGCCTTTTAATGGCGAACCCTTTTTAAATACAACATTTGAAAATTTTATATATTCAATTTGACAAAATAAATTTCTCCTTTATAATCATGAAATAAGAATTTCGTTTCAATAATTTGTTTTTGATAACTTTCATATTTGGGTGAATAGTGAAAAATACTATATTTTAACTGAACATAAATTTAAAAAAATAAAATAATTTATAGCATGGAATTATACATTTTAATGGTTTAGAAGTATAATTAGATTATATTTTTACCATTTAATCCAATGCTGGTCATTTTAAGTAATTTTACTTTATGATTGAACATAAACCAGTGTCAATCTTTTGATAGATATTGTTTCTTAAAAATACACCTCTTGGTTTTGACAACGGGAATTAATCTTAAATTAATAAATTCAACTTCTATGTTATGAATTTGGTAAAATATACTTTATTTTTGAATTCAGAATATCAAAATTATCTTAGGGTGATTTTTTGGTATTTTTCTGAAAACATTCAATTTTTGATGAATAGTTAAAAACACTGAGTTATTGTTCAAAACTAGATTTTTATTTAAATAACTATTTAATTTATTTAAATATATTTTAGGTCAAAATAGTTACATAATAAATATATAATTTCAATGTAATTCATTTGAGTCAGTTTATAATAATTTTAGATATATAAAAAGTTTATTGAACTTTTCACCGTCTTTTACCTATCTCCTAGGAGAATTTGAAAATTCGCATGAAACTTAATTTTACCACTTATGTGAGTGGAATTTAGAAACTTCTAGAGAAAAAATTAATATCAAGGAGTAAAATGTGTTTTAATAGGTTAATTGTTTTTTGATTAATAGTCACTTTTTAATTTTATTTACCATGGTTAAATGTAAATAGGGTAATTACGGGTAAAAATGATTTTATTATTACCATAACACATGTCCTAATTCTATTGGCTATGTATAATTAGTCCAAAAACAACCTTAGGAATAACATATGAACCTCTTTGGTCCACTTGGATTAGATTGAGACATTTATTATTATTTAATTCAAAGAAGAGTTAAAAGTGTTAAAATCAATGTTTAATAACTAAAACATTTTTAATATAGAGTTATACATAAGATAAATTTGATTATAAATATTTATTAGAAATATAAATAGATTTCATACATAATGGTATTTTATTTATAATTTATAGACATTAAATAATTTAATTTATTTATGACAGAATGATGATGAAATAATTACCTTATTAGTGAAATATTAAAATAATTGATATTATAAATACCCAACTAAATATAGTTTGAGACTTTTAATGAATTCCAAAAAATTTATAAATTAATATGACATGTTAGAGTTGATTAAATTAATTAGTTTATAAGTAATAATGCTGTTATGAATTTAGCAAAAACAAAATACCAAATAGTGTCAAAATTGACATAAAAGAGTTTGTAAAACAAATATTATATTATTAATTGATATTAAATTCCTAAAAATCTAATTTCTAGCCAAGATACTTATATAATGATAGGTGTATCATTAATTAACCACTTGGGGTTCTGTTGGATGTTTATAGTATGTTTATTAACCATATAATATAAAAATACAAAGAGTCATGGTAAATGTGAAACTAATTAACTAAGAGTTAAAACTAAAAGATAAGGTTAATATAGTGAACCAAAACTGCCTAAAACCTATTGGTTGGGTGGTTTTAGACCCATCCCAACCTTAGCCTCTAAATAAGTCACATTGGAGCCATTATAAACTGAATATGAATATATTATGAAATAATATTTCTAGCTTTTCCTACGGTGCCCCTCACCCCCCTTATAAAAGGGCACTCTCCCTTCTCTCAATTTCACACCTTCAAAGCCTTTTGGATCAGCTAAACCCGGCCCAAATATCCTCTCAGCTTCCCTCAATTCAACCTAGTGGTCTTATTTTGATCATAAATCCAACCTATGGAGGCCTTTTGATCAAATCAAAACGAAGAACCCGAAGAAGAGGTAATGTTTTCACCACCCTCTTTCAAGTTCCTTTCTTCTTCCACTTCTTCTTTCTTTGTTATTTCCATTCTAAAATAATAACTACAAAATCTTATATATACTATGATGTTATTATAAATATGGTACAACCATATTCAGTATTCTATCCATCCATTTGATGACATGTCACCATACGTGCGTACGTATGGCTTACCGTCTCCACGTCGTGGTGTAATTGTTATTCAATACATTATTATTTAGATGGGTGTAATAATGATGTGTAATTCATTTAAATAATAAATATAACATGATAATTATTCTGTATATATGATATACCATCCAATTATATATTATTTTAATATCAAAAGAATGATATTGTCTCTTGTGCGTACGTACAGACTACCGTCTCCACGAACGCAATGAGATTCATTCCCCTTCGTATCCATTCAGGGATAATTTTCACTTGATGATTAAAAATAATGTTTATGGACTTGATATCATTCTGGATATGAATAAGATACATCCTTTGGATAACAAACATGGCTTGTGTAACAATACATATAAAAGAAAACGAGTAAGTGAACACTCGAAATGACGATAATACTAAAATATTATTAACAAAGCTATATTAAAAGTTCATATATGATATCATATTTATGTATATGATTCTTGTATAATTTAATAACAATTTTTTAACTATTATATAGGAGGTTAACCTACCCTCGACTAAGAAAAAGTACAAGGTAAGGGTTAATTTCCCAATCTCTTTATTATCTGAGATTGTTTTTACCTATGTATCTACTGGGAAATATTTATTATCCATGTACATGTTTCACAAAATACTTTTCAAAGGGATTATTTTAATAGACATTTTACTAAAAAATAATTTTAAATGTTATAATGATTTGTTCTTCTAAACAATTCTCATCAATATCCATGTTTTCAAAATTGTTTTAAGGATTTATTTAAAAGGACATGAATGTTTTAAAATGTTAATTACATTCTAAAGTTTCAAAGTGGTATGGGACACTTTGATTCAAAAAAATGTATTTAAATTTCTTCCTTTCTAAATTTTGTGACTTTTAAATGTTTTCATGAAAAAGTTATATTTCTCTCAAAGATTTTTTCAAATCATTTTCATCTATGTCAAAATCCTTTAATGGGTTTTAAACTTGTTTGAAGTTGATTTATTATGTACAAATATTCCATATAATGTTGAAGGTTTTGTGATATGTTTGACTGTGGATGTGTTATTTTCATACCATTCATGGTTTATAGGTAATGTTTTGACATTTTGTATGGTAGTTTTAATATGAATGTTTATGTTATGTTTAAAAATTTTTATATGAGGAATGCATTAGACTTAGTAAGTGACTGGTGGAGCCCACTATAGCTCCTCGATGCATCGGTAGGTCTCATGAGACAAACTAGTGTCTTGGCACAAGGCCTTGACAAAAAATTATTTGTAGGTTTGACACAAGGCCTTGACTATGTGGTCATGATAGTATTGTATTATGCATTCCATTATTATGAAAGTGGTTATTGATATTGAATGTGATTATTAGACTAGGAGAATATCCATGTGAATAAGTAGATGGAATTATTTCATTTTATCTTTGCCATATTATACTGATGTTCATGTTTAAAATGATTTTGTTTTAGTTATACATTTCCCTAAATGTTTGTGTTTATTTATGAAAGTTTCCGCTATATTGTTATCCTTACTGAGCATATGAGCTCACCCATTTCAATGTTTTATTTTTCCCAAGATGTGAAAAAGTATTTTATGAATGACCTGCAGGGATAGTATGAGGGGATATGAAGACAAGATCTTGTTGTAGTTTTTTTTCACTTTATGATGTGATGTAAGACTTATGAATATATCTAGTGTTTCCAAATACACTAAACTAATTGTTCTTTCGAGACTTGATCTTTTTTTATCATGCTAATGTTATGTAATAATGCACCGACTCAGGGTAACTGGGGTCGGTGTGTTATAGTTGGTATTAGAGGAAGTTTAGTACAATCCTTGGAAACTAGATTTAGAAGAAGTCTGATTAGAGCACATAGACCTAATATGGAATTTGAGGATTAGTATAGAAGAACTTCCTAGAATTTTTGTATTGTAGATATTTTGTGAGTTTTATAAGCAATACATACCTGTCTAGATACGAGGAGGTAGATGCAGCTCTAGAACAGATATACCTAGGGGTAAAAACCTAAAACTCCGCTTTGAGCTAGACTCGAATGGGAACTGGTTCACGACAACGGGCCTTGTTTCACTCTTGGTTACGACACTCCCGAGGGATATTCTTCGGATAATTCTCATTTTCCTTACAAACCATTATGAATGTTTTATGAGTATATACTTCTACAAAGAAAACATTTTTATGATTATGGATTATATACATAAACTGTTCAATCTATGTTAAGTATTTTACAAGTTTGGAATTATTCATTGCAATCCATAAACTGACCAGGTGTATGCCATTGTATAGAGATGGCGCCTAGTAGAAGGAATGTGAACTCCAGCAATACGTATGATCCAAAGAGTAAGAAGGATCATATCTTTCACAGTATTAAGCCAACATTTAGAAGGGAAATAGTCTCCCATGTATTCTCAACATATGAAGAAATAGTATCATGTGTTAATAAGATAAGTGAATAATTCTCTGAGTCCTATGGCTTTGAAGGGAAGAAAGATAATAAAAGGAAGGAAGAGAGAAAGATGGATGAAGGGAAGAGGGAAAAAAAGAATTTTCACATATGTGATAACTGTGGGAAGAAACACCCTCGAACTTTCCTGAAGGGAATGAGAGTTTGTTATAAGTGTCGAGAAAAAGGACACCAACTACGTGACTTCAAGGGTAAGAAAAAGGATTCAAATGTACAATGCTTCATCTGTAAGGAGTTGGGACACTACGCGAACCAATGTACAAATCATCAGAATATTCCCCAAATGATTCTATTGGATAATAATCAAGTTATGATACTACCAAAGATGAGGAGGAATGATTAGAGTTCTTATGTTATTAAAGAATTATGTCATTTGAGTTTTGTATCAACGATGTACTGGTTATAATAATATTGGAGTATATAAGGATTGTACTACAATACTATTTCATTAAGGACTTGAGATTGTGTGGAACCATGAAAGGTGACTAATAGCAGGTTAAATTTATGTAAAATATATGGTTGAGATAAAGATAAACCATAATATGGTTCGGAAACTGAGGGAGTGATTTTGGAATAATACATATTTTATTTGGATGAATTATATTGGATATTCTTGACTATCTTGAAACTGATTAATGATTTGTATATTCCATCATTGTTTGAGTTTACAACGCATTTGGATGGAAGAAGTATATCCAGTATTCTATAATGAATAAGGGGGCATGAATGTAATCAATAAGGTTTTATGGTAATTTAAGATGTTACCATGTTTTAAAATATACATGATGAAGGTGTTCACATGTTATTACATGGAAAAAAATATCTTCATTGTGTTTAACTTACTTATAAATTTTGGACTGTGAGTTTGGATAGAAGTATTTTGGATAAGTCTAAAGGTTGGAATGGATTAAGTTTGAAAGGTTATTTTTGGATTTTTATTAAAAGGATAACACGCAGACCGTGTGACAACCCATTGCTTCAGACAAAGTTGTGGGAATCAAACCCACAAACATAGTGCGATTCGGATTTATCGCCTACCACTGGACTACGTGATGTCCTTGGACTGCATAATGTAGTTTATTTTTTTTAAGGGTCTGATATGTAAATTATAAATTCATTATTTTTTGAACCCTATACGATAAGGATAAATAGAATATCTTTTTTGAAATCTTTTAAAGTGAAAGATGAGTTTGTGGTAGGAACTAGTTGAAGGATGAAACTCTACTTGTCAAGTATATATATACACATATATTTTTTCCCTTATTCTATGGTTAAATTAATTCTTAAACTTTAGGTAAAGGATATTAAAACTAAAATATGTGTTATCCTAATCCCTTATGTTTTGTTGAACTGATGACATTTTAAATCATCATAGATTGATGCCTTTGAGGCCCCAATTTTACAATTGATTGTGATTGATGACCACAATCACTCCCTATAATTATTTAAGTTTTCCCTCCAATTATGTGTCTCTAATTTCCACCAATGTTCTCCTAATCTAGATCATAATTTGGTGGTGGCTTTTTCATTCCCCTATTCCTATTATTAAGACTAAATTTTATTAACCCAGTTTCTGATGTGAGTTTTCCCACAAAGGTATTTTCTATTTTCAACCTTTTACTTTCCAAGAAAAATTTCAAATTGCGAGGACGCAATTTATTGAATGAGGGAAGAATGTAACACCCCAATATTTTATAGTATGTTATTTCTTCAATGTAATTCAATAACTTGCAATACACGCAACACTGAGTTCAAATGCACCACGACTTACCAAACTAGCCGTTCAAAAGCAGTTATGAAAAATATTAACTGAAATTTGAACCTTATATAATAAATATAATGTTAGAATCCATATTATGAGTTTCTTTGACATAATGTAAGAACAAATTCTTTTTTTTTCATATAAAAGAAGTATTTTTCAAAAAATGAAATTTTACTGCCTTTTAATGGTGAACCCTTTTTAAATCCAATATTTGAAACATTTCTATATTCAATATGACAAAATAAATTTCTTTTTTAGGATCGGGAAATAATAATTTAGTTTGAATAAATTTTTGGTGTTTTTCTGATAACTTTCATATTTAGGTGAATAGTGAAAAATACAATATTTTAACTGAAAAGAACTTTTTAAATAAAAATAATTTATAGTGTTGAATTATACATTTTAATGGTTTATAAGTATAATTATATTATATTTTTACCATTTAATCCAATTCTGGTCATTGTAAGTAATTTCACTTTAATATTGAACATAAACAGGTGTCAATCTTTTGATAGATATTGTTTCTTAAAAATACACCTTTTGGTTTTGACGACGAGAATTAATTTTAAATTAATAAATGCAACTTATATGTTTTTAATTTGGTAAAATAGACTTAATTTTTGAATTTGTAATATCAAAATTATCTTAGGGGGATGTTTTGGTATTTTTCTAAAAACATTCAATTTTTGATGAATAGTGAAAAACACTGAGTTATTGTTCAAAACTGACTTTTTATTTAAATAATTATTTATTTTATTTAAATTTATTTTAATTAAAAATATATACATAATACCTATATAATTTATATGTAATTCATTGAAGTCAGTTTATAATAATTTTCGATATATAAAAATTTTATTGAACTTTTCACCGCCTTTTACCTATCTCCTTGGAGAATTGGAAAATTCACATAAAACTTCATTTTACCACTTCTATGAGTGGAATTTTATAAATCTGAGAGACTCAATTAATATATAGGAGTAAAATGTGATTCAATAAGATAAAAATAATTTTTTTTGAATAGTAACTTTTTACTTTTTTTTTACCACGGTTAAATGTAAATAGGGTAATTAAGGGTAAACATGATATTATTATTACCCTAAAACATGTCCTAATTCTATTGGATAAGTATAATTCGACCGAAAACAACCTTAGGAATAAAATATGAACCTCTGTGGTCCACATGGAATAGATTAGGACATTTATTATTATTTAATTCAAAGAAGAGTTAAAAGAGTTAAAGTCAAAGTTTAATAACTAAAACATTTTTAATGTAGGGTTATACATAATATAAATTTGATTATAAATATTCATTAGAAATATAAAAATATTTCATACATAATGGTATTTTATTTATAATTTTTAGACATTAAAAAATTTAATTTATTTATGACACAATGATGCTTCAGTAATTACCTTATTAGTTAAATATTTAAATAGTTGATATTATAAATACCCAAATAAATATAATTTGAGACTTTTAATGAATTCCACGAATTTTATAGGTTAATATTACATGTTAGGGTTGATAAAATGAGTTAGGTTCTAAGTAACAATGCTTTTATGAATTTAGAAAAAATAATATACCAAATAGTGTCAAAATTGACATAAAAGAGTTTTTAAAACAAATATTATATTATTAATTGATATTGAATTCCTAAAAATCTATGGTCTAGACAAGAGACTTATATAATGATAGGTGTATCTTTAATGAACCACTTGGGGTTCACTTGGAAGTTTATAGTATGTTTATTAACCATATAATATAAAAATACAAAGAGAAATGGTAAATGTGAAACTAATTAATTAAGAGTTAGAAATAAAATATAAGATTAATATAGTGACCCAAACCTGTCTAAAACCTATTGGTTATGTGGTTTTTGACCCCTCCCCAGCTTAGCCTCGAACTAAGTCACTTTGGATCCATTAGAAACCGAATATGAATTTATTATAAAATAATATTTCTAGCATTTCCTAAGGTGCCCCTCACCCCTCTTATAAAAGGGCACTCCCCCTTCTCTCAATTTTACTCCTTCAAAGCCTTTTGGATCAGCCAACCCCTGACAAAATATCCTATAATATTCCCTCAATTCAACCTAGATTACTTAGTTTGATCACAAAGCCAACCTAAGGATCCCTTTTGATCAAATCAAAAAGAAGAACCCGAAGAAGAGGTAATGTTTTCACCACCCTCTTTCAAGTTCCTTTCTTCTTCCACTCCATCATTCTTTGTTATTTCAATTCTAAAATAATAAATCAAATATATTCTATTTACTTTGATGTTATTATAAATATGGTACAACCATATTCAGTATTCTATCCATACCTTGGATTACATGTCACCATACGTGCGTATACACAACTTAACGTCTCCACACTGTGGTGTAATTGTTATTCAATACATTATTATTTGGATGGGTATAACAATGATGTGTAAATCATGTAAATAATAAATATAACATAATAATTTTTTTGTATATATGATACACCATCCAATTATATATTATTTTAATATAAAAATAATGATATTGTCTCTCGTGCGTACATATGGACTACCGTCTCCACGAACATGATAGGATTCATTCCCCATCATATCCAATCAAGACTAATTTTCAGTTGATGATTAAAAATAGTGTTTAAGGAATTGATAGCATTCTGGATATGAATAAGATACAACCTATGGATGAAAAAAATGTCTTATGTAACAAAACATATAAATTAAAACGAGTAAGTGAACACCCGAATCAACGATAATACTAAAATATTTTTAACAAAGAAATATTAAAAGATCATATATGATATCATATTTATGATAGGATTATTGTATAATTTAATAACAATGATTTAACTATTATACAAGAGGTTAAAATACCCTTAACCAAGGAAAATTACAAGGTAGGGTTTAATTTCACAATCTCTTTATTATCCGAGATTGTTTTTACGTAAGTATCTACTGGGAAATATTTATTTTCCATGTCCATGTTTCATAAAATAGTTTTCAAAGGGATTATTTTAAGGGAAATTTTACTAAAACACCATTTTAAATGTTATAAAGATTTATTCTTCTAAACCATTTTCATTAATGTCTATGTTTTCAAAATGGTTTTAAGGAGTGATTTAAATGGACATGAATGTTTTGAAATGATAATTACTTTCAAAAGCTTCAAAGTGGTATGGGACACTTTGATTAAAAAAAATGTATTTAAATGTCTTCCTTTCTAAATTGTGTGACTTTTAAATGTTTTCATGAAAAAGGGATATTTCTCTCTAACAGTTTTACAAATCATTTTCATATATTTCAAAATCCTTTAATGGGTTTTAAACTTGTTTGAAGTTGATTTATTATGATATAAATCTTCCATATAATATTAAAGGTTTTGTGATATTTTTGACAGTGGATGTGTTATTTTATACCATTCATGGTTTATGGGTAAAGTATTGACATTTCATATGCTAGTTTTAATATGAATTTTTATGTTATGTTTAAACCTTTTCATATGAGGAATGCATTGGACTTAGTATGTTACGGGTAAATCCGACTATAGCTCCTCGATGCATCGGTATGTCTCATTAGACAAACTAGTGTTTTGGCACATGGCCCTGACAAAAACATATTTTTAGTCTTGGCACAAGGCCTTGACTATGTGGTTATGATAGTCTGGATTTATGAATTCCATTATTATGAAAGTGGTTATTGATATTGCATGTGATTATTCTACTAGTAGAATATCCATGTGAATAAGTAAATGGAATTATTTCATTTTATCTTTTCCATATTATGCCGAAGTTCATGTTTAAAAGGCTTTTGTTTTAGTTATAAATTGACTTAAATGTTTATGTTTATTAATGAAAGTTTCCACTATATTGTTATCCTTACTGAGAATATGATCTCACCCCTTTCAAGGTTTTATTTTTTCGAGGATGTGAAGATGTATTTTATGAATGACCTGCATGGATAATATGAGGGGATATGAAGACAAGATGTTGTTGTAGTTTTTTTCACTTTATGATGTATTGTATGACTTATGAATATATCTAGTGTTTTTAAGGCTACTAAACTAATTGGTCTTTTGAGACTATATCTTTTGTGATCATGCCAATATTATGTAATAATGCACCGACTCTGGGTAACTGGGGTCAGGGCATTACATAAAATGTAAAATAGTTCAAAGTTCAATATTGCTTTTGACAAAGAATTATTAATAAATGGGTATCTAGAAAATATAGGAGAACGATATATATAGTAATAAAATTATGAATAAATGTTTGAAATATATGCATAATAGGTTTTGTTTTATTACAGAGGAGGTCGTTGTGCCTACGATTCAAGTTACAATCTCACCATTTATTAGGATTTTTTATGTTTAAATTTACATTATGGGAAATTATATATTAATTATCTATTAAAACCTATATATTATATTATCCTCTATTAATTTATTTGTTTTTAAATTATGAATACAATTTTCCAATTTTTAGAACTCAAAATGACTGAAAGGTTGTTTTTTTAAAAAAGTTTGCAAACATTCCTATCTTTTGGTCTCTAATCACTGTCCTCCATATCCATATTATTAAAAATTATTTTATGAAAGTAATTATCAAGAATTAAAATATTGACAAATTTATATTTACAGTTCCTCTGAATATCAATACAAATGAATAAAAATGAATCATTTCAAAAAAAATCTAAAGGATCCGCTTTTGACATTTTAGGAAATTAAAAAATTGTTTGTTTTGAATGTTTATAGAAAAAATAGATTTTACCATGATGATTTAATTTATAATTAAAGGATATTATTTTTAGAATTTTAAAAGGTTTTATATAGAAAATTATCTTATCGTTTTAAAAAAAATTTAATTAATAACTTACCAAAAGAAAAATATATTTTATCTTATTTTTCGATGATGTTTTGTAATAATTTTATGAAATAATTTTTCATCAATCTAGAAATCCATTATTGATTGATATGAATCATTAGTAATATGAACATATAATACAATAAACTTAATTTCTATATATGGATTATTATGATGATGTTTTAATACTATTTCTGTAAACGAGTTTCTATCTCATGAGATAATTTATTTTTGAATGTATGATAAATGATATTTTTTTATTTTGCATTATTGATGAAAGAGGGAATGAGGAGTAAATACAAAAATTTAAAGAATATTTTATGTTAATTTGTTGTTTTATTATATCCCCTTATGAATTAGGTATGTTTTTATATCTCATGATATCAAAAGGGTACATTAGAGGTTCTTCCATGTGCATGGGTGTGAGAGATGTTGTCCCAATACTAAGATGGTATAAAAGTTATTTTCTTAAGCCCAAGAGGTTTCACATGATATTGGATGAATCCCATGATGGTACATTGGTAGTTATCTCAAGCCAACTATTTAATTAACGTCATCTTCAGTATCCTTGGAATATTATTTCTATGTTTATGTGAATTGGGATTCACCCCAGTCAACTATAGAACTACTGCCACTATTTAGGTATTTATAATGACCATTGACTAAGGAAATAGTTTAATATAATTATTTTTATGTCACATTGTTTCTATAAACATATGCCTTCTTTTTATGATATTTTATTTTTTATCACTATAGATTTTTGGTGATTCCTTACTGTAATGAATCAAGTTTATTATTATGAAAAATCATTATGTACTGACTCATGTTTAATGATTTATGACTTGATGGGTATGATCTCATAAGTTGTGATCATGTTTTTATACCATTAATCATTTGTTGTAATCAATTATTATCATCAACGAAAATACTTCACATTTACGATAAATAGTAATCCCAAATTACCATTTATTATATTTCATTTTCCTTTGTAATAAAGAAGGGTTTTATGTAGGTAATGCTTATATGGTGTACTATATGGGGAGAAATTTATAGATATGTTTTAGATGTTGCATGGAATAAGTTAATTATATTTATACTATCCAAACACACTAATTAATTATGGTTTTGGTGCTTGTAGTATCATATGATAGATTGAATATTTATCTAATGGATGAAATCTTTATGAAATTAATTCTTAGGTCATCGAACCTAAAAGAGTAGAGTTGAATCTATCATTCGTTAAATCATAGAAACCCATCTTATACTTATGGTGATAATTGAAAAAATTTGAATTACCTTTTGATTCTCAAATTATTTTATAGTTTAGTAAAACTAGTGATATTATTTCTTTTTTCCTTGAGATTGATTTTAACATGAGTGAGATTTATGAATGATCTTCCTTGAGTGGTTCTACCATTATTTTTCTAAGAGTATCCATAATTTATTATTCAATTCCTCCTCCTCCTCTCTATCTCTTCTATTTACTAATTTAAATAAAATATCTCAATTATATGATATTTTTTCTCTAGAAGTACTAAATACAGTTTTTTATATAAACTCAACACCATTCCTTTCCATTATTGGTTTGGATCACACCTTTTCCCACATGGATTCGACGATCTCTATATCTTTTTCACAACATTTTATGGTGTTGAAAGAACCAATTTTAATTTTAATAGATGCTCTGGATATTTATCAATGTTATCTATATTAAAATTTTATTAATATCCATTATTTCATATATGTTTTAGTTTAACAAGTATTATAGAATTCATTGTATGATATTGTTTTAAAAATTATTGATCCATAATTCCATACTCCTTTTAAATCTCTAAATATTGTGGGTTGATATTTCTAAAACTTTTAATCCTTAAGGATTGTTTCAGATTCTAACCCAATGTTTAAAAATATTCATAAAGGTAATGATCCATAATAATAATCTTAGTTACTCATTTGATGTTTTATTTTCTCATAAAAAACCTTTCTGAATTCATGTGCAATTTAGAAATGAATTAATAGTCTTCTGAAGTATGATTACCATTATGAACAAAAGGTACACTTCTTATTTGTATTATTACATCTATTAGCTTCAATATAATATAACTTACACAAAATAAAAAATAACCTTATCAGATTTGGAATTCAAATTTTGAGGTCTTCCCACTCAACTTTTAGAATCTATTGTTGCACATTAAATTCTTTAGGTAATTACCTTATGTAATAGACTTCTAACCTTACAATGTTATAATCTCACCTAATAAAATTTAGGTAATTACCATATGTTATCCTAAAATCAACTTAAAAATATGAATTTATCACCATATAAAGATCATATGTACAATAATCTAACCTTAATATTTTTTAACGAATTAAATCATCCATGACCAAACATTTCACATATTATGAAATAATGGAGAACAACAATTTTTCAAATCATGGAAAATATAAATCTCAAATAATCATTGAAAATCCTTCAAACATATTTAACAATAGATAATAAATCTAACAACGAGGTTTTCTAGATTTTATCGTTAATATGGATTCCTCTACATTATAGTGAAATAATTCCTAGTCATGAGTCCATCAATACAAACCCTTATAGGAGGTAGAAGAAAAATATGATGGAATCATTTATCTAGTATCATTGAAATACACTTTCTGAAATTATCCCTATGGTTACCAAAACCCATATTTATAATTTCTATTATGTATCACATGGTAATAACTTAGACAAAATCAGTGATGAATTTTTGTTAACTTGTTGTGTTTCAACACAATATGTCGACATACCCCTAGTGCCAACCCAAAAAACCAATTATATACTTTGATTTATATGAAAATAAACCTTGATGTTTTTTCCATTCCTCTTGCACCCTTCTCTGGGCTTGACCATTGAGCATATTTTCAATTTGGATGACCTTTCTCGGGTCAAATAACTAGGGGTTGGTCCCCATATTTTCATTAATCATATGTTTATCTAATTCCATTTTCAAATCAATACTATAATGGGTATTATGTATATAATATAGATGATACCATTGTATAACAAGTTTTCTTATAAACATAAAAATATCAGTATGAGTTAAATAGTCATAAGTCCATCAACTTTGTCAACAAAATGACATGTAACACTATAATTCATTTTTGTGACTCAAAATTTATTTTCTCCATCTCCAAACATTGAAACAAGAATCTTATAGTGTTATTATGAATCCAATTATGGTTAATTCAATTTAATTTATGATTCATTGATATCCACTACATCTAGAACTTTCCAAGAAAACCATATCCATCTAATATATTAAAATTATCTTCTAGAAAGATAACTAACATCTGAAAAACATAAAACACCTCCTAGAATATTATAAAATACCATGAATCCATACAACGGCCTGAGGGACTTAGATAATTTTTATTATTAAAAAAATACCCCCATTTAAGGGAAGAAGGGGGGACCCTAAAGAACTTCATGCACTTAAGAGATTACACGACCTGATGATCAAATAAAATTAAAACTAGACTGAAAAAAAGTAGTTTCCCCTACACAGCATAAAATTGTGATGAAGCTCTCCACCAATGCATTACTATTCATTAAGTAGTGTCTTGTGTCAAAGAACGGGCCTGATCTGATGGATTTTTTCATTCCCTCTCAAACATCCAAATCCAAATAGCAATACAAAGGTGAACCGACTGCTCTGAAACCTCCTCTGGGATCTGGTCTTTGTGATCGAGTCCTGCAAAAAATGCAAATCAAGGGTCTGTAGACCTTACCAACACCAATAAAGACCATGTCGCACATAACATGGAGAATAACATTCACACGACTAATATCAACACCACACGCCATCAAAACCACAAAAAACACACCAAAGCAGAACCAGAAGCACAAGGACCACCAGGGTCATGCACCGGAACAACCAAAACCGTACCTGCAAGAGACCTTGAACCACCAAAAACAGACACCAAAAACCCTCTCTCCTCCAAACCACTCCAGAGATGATGACAAGCGACACCTGGGTAGAACTAGTACTTCACCCTCATATGCCTATCCATGAAGCAGCACAAAGCTCTTCCGCTTGCCATATATACAGCGTTAGCCAGTTGAGGTTGCCCGAAGAGGAGTGACGAAGACAAACCCCTGCGTGGGATGAAGAACTAGAGGAAACCACAACAGATCGATGACAAATGTAGGCCGACACCTTCCCCAGCTGAGCCACGATGAAGAAGATGACACCTAAGTTGAAAAAGCCGGAGGCGACCTCAACAGGCCTCGCCAAGATGAGATGGAGGATGCCACACAGAGATGAGGGCCAGCTCTGAGACGGAGGAAGCTGTCACTGAGCCAGCCGAGAAGTTGGAGGAGGGAAGGGGGACATCACTAAGGTCAAAACCCTACCCCCGCACGAAAGGGAGAGCTCCCCCACTCAGAGGCCGAACCATTAAAATACCATGAATCTATAATCAATATAATTATGAACTAAATATATAATTAATTCAACTACCTCAACAAATATTGTAAATAAATCTGACCTATAACATTAAAGTTCCAACAATTATAAAAAATCAATTTTGGTTATCAAAGTTTTCTTCAATATTTTTTAATTTAGTGGCTCTATAAGAACCATGATTTCACCTCATTAACCAGTATAAAGGTATAATATATATTGGACATAGAATCATGTTTATTTCTATTATGACTTATAAAATAGCGTGAATATATTATATTTGATGTGATATCTCGTATTATAATCATGTGTGATAACTCATGTTATATCAATCTTTGTCTAAATCAAATCCATCATTTAATGAAAAGTCCTATCAATATAAAATATCATTTTAAGGAAAATTTTGATAATGTTTTGGTGATATTGGAGTATGCGTCAATAAAAATCTTTATTGTGAATATCATAATAATATCACTACCAAATGACTATTTTAAGTTAAATGGATTAGATTATTGATTTAAACTATCACTATTTTCATAAAAGGATTTTAAAAGTGACCTATATTACCCTGATGGGGTTTTTATTTCATTATTTACATATTTATGACTCTACTTAATAAATGTTATATTAATCAATTGTCCTAAAGAAATGTGTTTTGTATCTCATGACATGACTGTATGAGTTAATATCATCCCTTTGTGACATATATTGTAGTTATATTTAATTATATAGAAAAATGGGGATATAATATATGTTATTGTGATGTGGGGTTATGTGGTGGAAAAGATTTCTAAGAAAATAGGAGATATTTTATTATAAAAATATAGTAATGAATGAGTTCATAGATGTTAAAAATGTGAAATTTTATCAGATATTATGGGGGAGATTTTTTTAAATGAAAATTTAGGGATGTTTCTGTTAAACCATTTTGAAACTCAAAACTATAAAAAAAAATTGAAATTATTATTGTCAAAAAGGTTAGATTATGAAGGATTTAATAAAGAGTGTGTTTTTAGAAAGTGGTGAATATATAATTTTTGAAGGATTTTTTGGTGTCTATGGTTAAGTATAATGATTAATTAAGTGTTTCATGGATGAAATTTTCATTTAATTTATATTTGGCATATTATTCGTGAATCATGTGAGTTTAGAGTGATTGATAAGTGATTCCTTTATTACACTATTCAATGTATGATGGTAATAGCTAAAGGATTGTATATTTTTTGGGGTAATGTTGTGCAATTAATAATCTCAAAATGGTAGATTGTTTGAACACAATCCTCTAATACATTTATGTTTTTTTATTGACATATAATGGTGTAAATACAATATAACACACATGAAATCCATTGTTATTGGTTCCATAATGGTTAAAACACATTAGTTTTTCTAATATTAATTTCATTATATTTTTTTTACATTATAGTGTTTTTGGATAATGGTTTTATTTGTGGGGATTGAGTTTTCATTTTGGTAAGATTTAACTGGTGTTGGATCTCCTAACATAATGATTTAAACCATCATATACCCAGTGGACTGATGAAGGGTTCCTAGTAAGGCTAAGTTGTGTAGGAGGATCAGAACAGTCTATTGGACACCCCATACACTTGGGATGAGTACCTAGGGCATACCAGGTACCCAGTTTCATTTTGGTCTATTATTTAAATAATTTTATTAATATTATTTTATTGATAAAATATTAATTAAATGGATGGTTCACACACATTTATCTCAGCATTCACTCAACTTAACCATCTAGAGCCACCCTATTTTATTCTTTCTCAAATGGAATATTCCTCATTCATGTCCCAATCAACACACTATATTTTCCTAGGTGGTTCCATAGATATTATAACCCCCCTCCCATGTCTTTACCTGGTACCTCTCACTATATAATTATTCTTCATTAGATATTATTTATTTCAAGGCTTGTTCTAGGTTTATAAATTTATTATTTTATAAATTTATTCATCTTGAAGTTTCCAACATGCAAGAACCCTATTTTTCTAGTTTAGTGGTTCCTCTGAATTATTGATGATTTATTCGAGTTCTATTTATATCATTAGAAATAAATTTTTTTATTCTTTATACACAGTACTAAGAATTTATGTAAAATATATACTTGATTTACCTATGTCAAAAAAAGATATCCTTCTTGGTCATGAGCAGTACCTCTTCTTTTATAACTCATTTATATATCCTTTAATGACCATTAAACTTATGATAATGATATAGAAGGTTCTAGTGGATCCCTTTATGTGTTTAAATCTATTATATGTGTCACATTAAGAGACATATAGGTGTTTGGGGCTATCCCTTATATTAAAGGAGTAAGGAATCTCACATATAAAAATAATTATTGGGCATTATATTATGACCTTACTTTTATAGTGATAATGCATTCATATTAAATTCTTGATTATTATTATGTCATTAACTTAAATGATATAGTATTTAATGTTTCATTTCATCTATAAATAAATATGTTATTGATAATTCATCCATTATGAAATATTTTATGGTGGTGTATCATCCATCTAGGGAGTTGTAGTTGTTTTTTCACATCCACCTTGGTTATTGTATTACTAAAATGTCATCCACCTAGAAATATTTTATTATTAATTGGTTTTTTCCTAATGGAAATTTTCAGGGAGGTAAGTAATCCACCAAGAAACATAAATAAGTAATAAATCATTCACCATTGAGATACCAAGTAACGATATATTGTTCAATAACAAATACCTAATTTTCTATTATAATTGTGATTGGCGATATTTCATAAACAAAGGATCTATGATGATGTGGTATTAATAAAAAAAATATACATGATGATGAGATATACCTCATCATGTTTATAAGAAGTTGGGGAATTATTCAAAAAGGTGTCATGTCTGGGTAATAACATGCATATGTAAGGGAATGGGCCCTTTATTGGATGAGTGAGTAGGTGGGGACAAGTTAGAGTATAAGTACAAGAATAGACAAGGGCTCAAGAACCAGATTTGTATTAAGACATGTTTTCATGATTTTAGAAGCATTTTTTATGTCCAAACATGGGTGATCCCATTTTATTTTACTCTCATGTGAAATTATAGTACAATTTAGTTTTTTATGGAATGTGTTTATTTCTTATACACAATTGGAAAATTTTTGTACTATCGAAGTTATTATTTTATTATAGTTTATGATTTATTTATTTTTCTAATTTTATTAATAGATATATATACCCTGGGGTACAGTATCACCATGATCGTCTATAGAATCCCACTTCCACTTTATAGCCACTGGTATATAGGGATGCGTTTAGTATGTCTTGTGGTGTTTCTAGTCTAGTTGTGGTTCATGTAGTCTGGGACACGATGTTACAATGTGTTATTAATCCATTATTTTTTCATACTATTTGGAAATGATAGTTAGAGGAAGGATGTTATAAAGAATTGATATGTACCATATAATTGAGAGTTTCTAATCAACATTTGAAAAAATCCCATGTTACTAGGGATATAATTTTTGTTCTTTATTTTTTGAGAGTTATAGTTCTGTTCTTTTAAAAATATGATATATTATTTAAGGTTTATTTCTTTTACACTTGGATTGAGAGGGGGGGGGGGTAAGTGTTCATGAATCATTTTTCATAAATTGGGTTCGAAATATTTTTTGTATGCACTCTTCTGATTATATATATATATATTTGGTTATGATTTTTTGATTAATATAGTATATGTTTCAAAAGAACATATGCACAGTTTTCTTATATAACTTCTTTGCCGAAATTTATTTAACCAATACATGAATATAGATAATTATTATAATATATGAGGATTATTATCTAATATCTATTTGTGATTATACGTATCATTAGAGTTGTTTGGTTATGATAGAATAGATATGATATATGAGAAACCTTTATGTTATAGGGTATATATATAGAATAATAGAGAGTGTATCCTATCACATATTCCCATAAAGTATCTTAATAATATCTTTTATAATTCTATTTTTACATATTCATTTAAATTTTTTTATGATTTTACACCTCAATGGAATCTTTCAGAGTTAAATGAGGGGAAGAATGAGCACACCTTATCAGTGCTGAATCTAGAAACCCATGTTGCGATTGTACATCTTATGGATCAGTAGCTATGATAGATCCTTATATAGGCCGGAGAGTTTATTCCAAAAGGTGTTCACAGTGATGTGTTTTCAAAGATGAATTTTACCAAATAGTTCTACCGACATCACCCACATCTCATCTCAAGTGAGGGTGGACCATCAACTACCACGTTGTTGATAGATTATATGAAGAAAAGTTTATTACCACATGAATACAACACCATAATGGAGGGAAACTTTCACTACTTATATTATTTTTGGACCATCCAAACACCAGTGTGAAATTATTATTCATGATGATCGATATGTGGGATTGAATTGGAATGATTTTGAAGCTTTCTTCATCAGAATTTGCCGTTAAGATTTGTGGGTAGATAAATATAAGGATTTTATATATCTTGTATTGGGAGGCATATCAAAAATAGATAATGTTATCAGTTTTATTGATCCCCTCTAACTGAGAACCATGTTTTTATGGGATGGGGCTATATGGGTTATGTGTTTTAAGGATGGCTTGAGGAATCCTATTTGATCACATGTGTATATTTATCATCTTAAAAAATTATCTATGGTGGTGAACCATGGAATTATTTTTTAGAATAAATAGATTGAGGGGGGATCCTCTAGGAAGTTCACATCTTTTTATGGGTATGGGGGTAGTTAATCAAGATTTGACAAGTGAATACATGGGGACCCTAACTAGGGAAGTGAAAGACAGAACAACCAGGGAAGGAGATTAAATCTTCCTCTAAGACAGAGGAAATTGGTTAAATATTATAATTATGGGAATCTATGGAATATTCATTATAACACCACATAATATTAGTATGTATTTCATACATAATAATTTCTACATTTAATAGTTTTTGTCGCATGAAACACCAAACTAAATCAATCATTAATACATTTTACTAAGAGAAAATATTATAATTTCATGTAAACATTAATAAATTATCAGAAAACAATATGAAACATTATTTAGAAAAATACAAGAGTAATGATACCCAAATTAAATAAAAATACCATGAATATAAAACAATTATTATCTTGTTTTTCAATGAAGATCATAAGTCCAATTGAAAATATAAAAATATGAAAAATAATTAAAAATATAATATACATGTTAAAAGAAATATAAATTTATAGGAAGAATTATATTAGTGATGAATGTAAGAATATATATAGGATTGAAATATTTGTTATGTATATATTTCATTTGTATATATGGTTATTGAAAATATGGCCATTGTATAAAGGTTTTTTGTTAATTCATATATCTAATGGGTCTATTTTTATTTTTAAATTTGAAGTAACAAATTGAAAAAATATATTTTAAAAATAAGAAATATTGAAACAAAATGATAATTATTAACTAAAATATTATTTTATAAAAATGCATATTTTTTGGGTGATATATTATTTTTTTATTAATAAATAAATATTTCATGTGTATATAAAATTTAATGAAATATTTTAATACCTATAGATTGATAACATTTAATTTATGGTAGATAAACAATTCAATTTAAGGGGATGCAGTCAAAATCCTCTATTAATAAAAAATATATTTATCAAATTACTAAATTTTTTAGTTTTTTATTTTAATTTTTAAAATATTGAATGATAAACTTTAAATGATGAATATAAAGAAATATTTCAATTTATAATATTTTTATTAAAACTTATTTAATTAGTTGTTTATATGAAATAAGATTATGAACTTTTAATGTCTTAAAAGTTATTTTTATCTAAAAAACTCTTTTTTCAACATTTTATTTTTATTTCAAAATTGAATTCATTATATGTAAAAATTGAATTATATTAAATATATTTCAAAATATTAATCATAACATAAATATTTATAATTAATTTCAATTTCATTAATTGGCATGAAAATATGTTTTCATGGTAAAAAAAATCACCATTGTAATGGTGACGTTATGTGAAAAGGGTTAAATTATTTCTAAAATAATAAAATATCTTAAAAACATATCAATAAATTGTCTTTAAGAGGTTATGAATGACCTATATCAATTAATATTAATTTTTCATCAACATTATGTGCAAATGGCATTCCTTAAACATTAAGGAATGAGTATTTTAGAAAATAAAACTGAAAAATCACCTATTTATGGTCCACTAAGCTACCATAAAAAAATCTTTTTTATTAGTTATAACTTTTATATATCCCTATATATCCTCTATAAAAATCATCATAGATATTTTTTATCTTTTAGTTCCATGCTGGAGGCTTACATCCCCCATTATAAAGTAACATGATTCAAGAAGAATATAATTCATCAAAGTACCTAGGTCTTCCAAATATTTTTCAATTTTCCTTTCGACTAAATTCAATTCTAATCTCATAATAAAATTTAATGATGTTACATTAATATCATAAATCTTTTGAGAAAACAATATAAGTATTATGTAATTCCATAATATTAATCCTTCATTAGTAAAAGATGTTGTTTATTGGATTAGTTCAACCACCTACATGAATAAAATTATAATGTCTTCCCCATTTACATCATGATTGGGTATCCTGAAATAAATAATAGTGAAAATATGTATTAAATATAAATTTATTTTATGAATATGTTTAGGGATTGGTGACATAAAAATGAATGAACAATATAAAGAAACTCATTTTAGTGTATTACCATAAATATGTTTGTCACTATAACACCCTAGCCACGATTTCCTAAACAGGGCCCTAAGATGGGGTCACTATGAAACCTCATGAGTGACTCCCCATATTCCATATTCTTTCAAACAGTATAAATTATATAAAATAATAATGATGTGACTATTTCCTCTACAATAAAGCTTGATTTTGATGCTCGAACCTTCTAAAAATTTATCATAGCCCATTCATATATAGTAAGTTCTATAATCCCATAGACATAAAATAAGGAACCCCATGGGCCCCTATAATATATAATATAAAGAAAAAAGTTTACCTATAATATGAAAAAATACATAATAGAGTATCATTAGATAAAAATGGTATAACATACTTAATATAATAAAAATACACTGGTAAATACATGCTAAATAGTAACTAAAAATAAACTGCATTAGCCTATGGCCCAAATCATGTGACCCAACATGCCAAGTCATTAGATTCAACAACCTATAAGACCATTATTATAGTTCCATATCTATGTAGTTCTTTTTCCTTAAAAAAAATTTCAACCCTCATACATTGAATCCCAAACTATGTTTTTGGGTAGGGGATGAGCTCAATGTCTGAGTAGGAATTCCAAATTCCCCAATGAAATTGAGTATAACTTTCATAATGTTCATATTCATAAAATACATATACAAAGAGTTTCTACACTCCCAAGAAACACATATACCCAAAAAGAAAACAATTATGAAAATCAATCATAAAATTTGGGTCGTCCGATGTCATCCATACCACCTAAAACCCTAAAAATAACTTATTCATACCAGGATGGATGTCTTAAAACATGTGTGACCACTTAAAGGGACTGATTACTACCCTAAAACCAATAATCAATATCATAAATAATTCAGATATTTGTATATTGTTTTTGATCATTTCATGGAACAATTTCAACTGATACTTGGACCAATTGCTATATCATAGAACAACCAAATCCAAGGGGTAAGTCCACAAAATTTCAAACTAATAACATAATGAATTTAGTCTACATGTAAAAATAATACGAAATAGATATCATAATGAAGAAAATGATAATTTCCAAGGAAATAAAAACCAATAGCGTAATGAATCAATGAAACATGCCCAAGGTAATCCAAAACGGTAGAAAACATTCACGGAATTTTCCCAAGTAATTATAATAAAATAGTATAAAAAACATGTTAGGATCGTGTATACGGAATTACAAACCAAAATCTTTTTGAATCCTAGCATCATGTGAATTTCATTCCCAAATAATATTATGCATAAAGTTTGGATTTATGTAGTTTGTCCAAGGAATCCAATATATCTACATACATATTGGTTGGAAAATTTCCCCACCCTTATAATCTTTCATAACTCATCTTAATGGGGTCATGAACCTATCTGAACCCATACCATGTTAGAAATTATAGTTTCTCAATTTAATGACCCATCACTTCTTCAATCATAATCATCCTACACTATCAATTCAATTTATAAGGTTACACCTGCAATTACATATAATCATCCCCTACACACGCCCTCTTTGGGTCAAACCATAGGAATGAAACCCAATATGGGATATTCGGTCACATTTTTGTAACTTTATTATGAATCTTCATTCAATTCATCAAATATCTCCTCATCTGGTGGTGTCCCACAAACTGTTCTCTTCCCTATGAAGGGTCTGTTACATCCATCTTAATCAAACCAGTACTTTAATATCCCCAATAAATCACCATTGGATATCACACAAAAATAAACATCATCATGCGACGACATATTTCACCATACTATTACAACTAGGACCACATCAAAGTAAACATGACTTTATAAGACGAACACAACAAAAACATGGTCAAATGAACCAAAACCTGAAAAATCATGGTCTTCTGGTTTCCCATAAAAAATAAATTCAAATACCCCAATAAAATATATTTTAAATGTAATTAATTTCTATATTACTCACACTAGGCTCTTATCCTAAAATCTAACAATCAATTTATTATAAAAACCGAATTCAATTTTGAAATTACATTTCAAAACCCATTCATGAAACCACTCAATAAAATTAAAATTCCATTTCAATCATAAATTATTTTAAAAATATATTTTAAAAATAAAATATATTATTCTCTAAAAACCACTAATGCCACCAAGAAGTCTATAAGGAGGTCCTACAACTCTCATTTGACTAGGGAACCACCATCAATCCATTTATCATGCTATGTATTCTACATTGAATATTATTTCAATGTGAGATCATCCCAACCTTATGGAGAGATCACATATGTCACAATGTGTATACAAAATGATGATAATGGTGAAAACTAAATTTCGATTTACCAAATGGGTAAGTGACTAATAAATCCTAGTATACCTACCTAAATCAATGTTACACCAATTAACCATAGGCTAATTGATCTTTTCTAGTATATCCTATGTCCAATAAAATTCTGTTATACCATGTGAGATCCTAAATCAAGAAATAACATTTAAATGAATTAATTATTTCACTATATAATTAATTTTAATGGAATTTAATTAAATATAAAAATACAATTATTAATTCAATGAATTAAAATGTGATATTATTTCCTTGTAAGTCACTCAAGAACATTGTTTCATTGAAATGGAAGCTAAACTCCCACAAAAATCCCATGGAACACACTTGATGATATTTTAGAAAAAATCCCTAAAACAAAACACTAGTAAAACAAGAAATCTTATTTCATTTGGTATAAATAAATAAATACATAAATTCTATAACATACCTTGAGTAAATTGGTGAAATAATTCTTCATTACATCCTTCTCATACCTATACTACAAGCTACAAAAAAACCCCCAAGAATAGAGATTATTTCCACCATGGTTCTATAGAAATAATAAAAAAATCTAAACTAAAAGAATTTCATAACCAGATAATCTAAATGAAGATAAATGGTTTCAGAAAGTTGTAGATCTCACATTAAAATATATAAGTATTCCATAAAAAACCTCCCAAATCCAGGGGGATTAAATAGTAAATGGTGGAGGGAGACAGTAGCCATTACACACATTAGGGAGGAAACTATGAGGGGTTTTATATTAAACTCACACAGTGGGAAAATGACATTTTACACTTTTTTTATAGAAAAACTCATGTCATATGTTTTGGAAACCTTTTTTTTTCAAACCATATGCTAACTACGTAAATGAAACTATCTATGAAATCCTCCATCATAAATTTTAGTAATTAGGTTTTCCAAACAACGAACCAATAATGTCAAATGCCTCTATGAATTAATTTCAATGTTTTCATGGTTTTTCTACAACCAAATGTAAAATGTTCACTATTACCCAGAGTACAACTGATTCACACAATTAAGCCACATGGTTTCTCCAAACCATGAGAAAACCATGCACTAGTCTAAATATATTCAATAATAATGAATTTAACTATAATCTTCTATGATGTTCCCAATCACCTAGGGAACCTATCATTCCACAATCCATATCCAAAAGTATCAAACTAGAGGCACTACAATACTCACAATTCATGTCTTATTATCTATTCCAAGAATTACCTTTGTCCTATATATATAAAATTCTAATTCCCATTGAAATTTTTAACACAAAATGGAGGATATTTTTATGAACACCCAACCATAAGATATTTATTCCTTGAGAAGTATTACTGTTTGTCTAACATTGAATACCGACCCACCTTAGTTGTCAATTCACTATTAACAGGTCGTTTTCTATCTCTAAATGAAAAAAATTCTTATGTTATGACAATCAAAAAATTATATCCATATAAGCCAACTTTTCACTAAAAAAATTTTCAATCATAAAACCACCTTATTAGTATCTATAACAACACCTCTAATGTATTTTCCACCTTGCAGAATCAAATTCTACACAATATCTCTAGTCAGTTATCCTCTGGTGATCTTCTCCCAACCATTCTAAATTCACCCACTGACACATCACTACACCCCAAGAACATGATTCTATAACACTGAAGTAATGTATGAACCATCCAAACTATAATATAAAATTATAAGCATGAATCTTAGTGTGTTTCAATCATTGGATCATCTATTGAACCATCTAGCTGTGACACTCTACATATAAGCCTCGACACATCAGTGATCTGACTCACCTTAGGATCATGATACCATCATATCAATTTT
The DNA here is from genome assembly GCA_963277665.1 of Viscum album. Taxonomy (NCBI): domain Eukaryota; kingdom Viridiplantae; phylum Streptophyta; class Magnoliopsida; order Santalales; family Viscaceae; genus Viscum; species Viscum album. The sequence goes on along the minus strand of OY728167.1, from coordinate 130,949,971 downwards.
GATGAAAATATAAGAACTCTTGTTGAGTCAATAAGGTTTTCCTTATTACTTTTCCATTCCTTCTAGTTTTGAAAATCACAAACACCTTATACATAAGCAAATATATATTTTACTTATATAAAAAAAATTTCATTCCCAATGGAATTTACCCCTACCATGTTTTCATTGATCATGTCAATATTTTTCTTAAGTATAAAAATCGGATTCATATCTAAAACCTCATAATCGTATAATACTTAGATATGAAGCATTCTGTTTTAGGATCTGAATTCCGAGTACTAACTCTCATGAAGTTACACTCTGAATTCTGGATACGAACTCTCTTGAATTTCCACTCCGAATTCTGGATACAAACTCTCATAAAGATCTACTCCAAATTCTGGATGCAAACTCTCATGATGTTCCACTCCGAATTCTGGATACGAACTCTCATGAAGTTCCACTCCGAATTCTAGATATGAAATCTCATGAAGATCCACTCTGAATTTTGGATACGAACTCTCATTAAGTTACACTCATAATTCTGTATACAAACTCTCAAGAAGTTCAACTAAGAATTATGGAAATGAATTCTCATGTAGTTTGACTCCGAATTCTGATTATGAAATTATCTATGTTATGACTCTGAGTTCTCTGAATTTAGACTCCGAACTCTTATGAGTTCTGACTCCTAATTCCCATAAACTCTAACTCCGATATTTTTAACTTCTGGTTCCAAATTCTGGTGAAACCAGACTCCGAATTTCCTTGAAATACAGACTCCGAATTTCTACAAAATTCAGCTTCCGAATACCTACAAAATAGAATCTGAATATATCTTTCTTATAGAATCTGAATTCCATTTTTGTTAGACTCTGAACATTCATTTTCTTCATTCTAAATATTAGTATAGTTATGATTACACTTGTTTCATTACAAAACCATGTTTTACTTTCAGTTATTGACTAACCCTTGGTTGAGTGACACATGTACAGGTCCCTCCAAAATTCAAGGAAAAATATGACCATTGGAGGAAGGAGCCGACCGTTGGAGCTTCACATATAAATAGGAGCTCATTTGAACGTGCTCGATACTTTTGGAATTTTGGTGATCAGAACTTCCTGAAGTGATTTCTAGAGAGAAAGGCTCTTATCAACTCTCAAAGCTTCGTGCAGAAAGTTTGAACAGCTTCTTCAAACTTTTTCTTGTGCAGACTTTCTTCGTGTGACTCCGATTGTTGCTGATTACAATCGAGGGCTTCTAGGGATAGGAAGACAGAGGTTCCAACACATTGATGTTGAGGTCTTCCTTGCTGAGAAAGATAGAGGTTCCAACTACCTGATAGTTGAGGGCTTGCAGGGACAGCAAGACAGAATCTGATCTTCATATTAAGGGCTTACCCTGGTGTGGGTAAGAGAGACTTTCCTGAATGTATAAATCAAGGGACCTCTTATCCAGGGTTGTTGGATACCCTTCTCTTTGTGTTAAAAGAGTTATTTTTTCTTACTTGTAGTTTTACTACTTTGTTTTTTCCGCTGCATTTTGTATTGTTAAGGAAAGTATAACTTTCTTATAATTCCTTACTTGTACTCTGATTTAGTTATATTTTATATGCTTTAAGGTAGAATCTTAGCTGGTGTAAAATTTTGATAAGTTTTGTTTTCGGAATCACTTTTCCAGAATCAAGCAAGTCATTAGAACTTAGAGGTGTTGTGAATTTTGGTTGTCCAAAATTTCCTAAGGGAATTTTTAAAGTATACAATTCACCCCCACTCTTGTATTTGTATCTCATTGTACTTATTCGATCCTACGGTTAGTATTATTGAGTATATCATACTCAGAGTCATACAATCCTAACAATTGGTATTAGAGCACTTGGTTCAATCTAAATTAATCTCACGATTAGATTCAGAATATTTTTTTCCATAACATTCTGAATTGAACATTTAGATTCATATTTCTGGATTCATACTTTTCTGAATCTATTTTTTGGAATCATAGTTCGGATTCACTTTTTTCATAAAGATACAATATTTTTCCTGCTTAGGATATTTTCTCTTGTTTGCAAACTCATACTTCTAACAAGTTTGTGTGCCAAAGTCTTTCTTAAGGATGGCATGTTTAAATGTTGGTTCTACTGACAACCTAAATACTACTAGACCACCAATCTTTGATGGTAATGATTACGAATATTTGAGAGATCGTATGAAGTCTTTCATTATCAATACCAGGGTAGATTACTTTTTCATGCTTACCGGAGGATACGAAATTCATGACAAGGAAGTAAGTGCTTTTACTAATCAAGAAAAGCATGAATACCAACTCAACTACAAGGTATGCAATTATTTTCTTTATTCAATGACTAGGAGAATATATAGCCAAATTTCTTCTTGTGAAACAACTAACTGTATATGGAAGAAACATGAAGTTACACATTTTGGTACATCTAAAGTGATTGAGACTAGAAGAACCATGATCAGAGATGAGTATCATGGTTTTAATTTTCCTTATGGAGAGCTAATTTGTAAGGTGAAATAGAGATTCGTGACTATTGTGAATAGCTTACAATCTATGGGAGAGAAAGGTCTAGATTATGAATCTCTTATTGACAAGATTATTGACATCATGCCCAATGAGTGGGAATTAAAGATAACTGCTATCAATGAAAATAGAAAGGTTACTCAAATTTCTCTTGATGAACTATTTTGAACTCTTCTTCAACATGAGACTAGAATGAAGAGAGATGCTGACAACATGAAAAAGAATAATGAGAATGGTAGTGTTGCCTTTACTACAACTTCAAATCACATGAAAGCTAAGACTCCTGAGAGAGTTACTAGATCCAAATCTAATAAGGTTATTATCCAATACGAATCTAGTGAGAGTGAAGTCTTAGAAAATGAGTTAGCTAATCTTCCCTAAAGGATAAACAAGATAGCTGGACAGAGTAATTTCCAATCCAAGTATAAGAATAAGGAAAGGAAAGATAAGAAATATTCAGAGGTCACATGCTATGAATGCAAGAGAGCTGGACACATAAGACCTGACTTCCCTATGCTCAAGAGAAAAGAAAGAAAAGAGAGGCATTCTGAAAGGAATAGAAAGAAGTATTACAAGTCCAAAGCTAAGAATATTCTGAAAGCTAATGACACCTGGAGTGCTAGTGGTGGTGACTCTTTAGATGAATATTTGAATTATGAATCTCCTAGATAGATGAATCTTGGTATTATAGCCAGAATACCTATTGATAATAATTACTTTATGGCTAGGGTACACAATAATGAATCATTGACCAACATTTATCTAAATTATAATGATAGTAAATATTATAACTCTTCGGATGAAGAATCTTCTTCTGATGAAGAAAATACTTTTCCTACCTATGAAGAAGTTTCAAGTTTTTCTGAACTTCGGGAGATTGAGAACTCAAAACTCATGAAAATGATTGATAAGGGAAACTCTAGGAATACTATTATTACAAGGGAAATATCATATCTTTATAAAGATCTTGATAATAAAAATGATGATTTTGAAAGTATTTCAAAAAATCTTGAGGAAATAAGTTCGGAGAAGAATAAAATTTCAAAGGATCTTGAAAACCTAATTTCCAAGAAAGATGTTTTCGAGCCTAGATCTAGTTCAAATGTTTTTGATGACAAGAACTTAGTTATCAAACTCAAATCATAAATATTTTCCTTGAGGAAGTGTTTTTCAAACTTTACCCTAGGTAAAGAAAATTTTGATAAAATGAATTCACAAATCCGACCTCGAATGAATACTTCCAGTTTTGGTTACACTAGTTCTAAACCGATTTTTAGTAACAATTACTTTGTTCCTCAAAGTGCCCCATTCTGTACTAAATATCAGTGTGGTGGTCACTGGGAAAATAATTTTTCCTTAAAGAAAACCCAATCTTTAGAATTTCATAAGGCTTATTATTCTAAGCAGATGTGGGTACCCAAGATTTTACTTTCTAAAACTTCTGGATCAAAGCAAGTCTGGATTCCAAAAACCTAACTTTTTCTTTTTTTCAGGAAAATGGGGAAAGTACCAACTACAATACATGGTACATGGATATTGGATGTTCCTCGCATATGACTAGTAACAAATACTATTTTGAAAAGATTATCCAAACGAAAGGAGGAAAAGTAACTTTCGGAGATAATGCTCAGGGAGAAATTATTGGTATAGGTAACATAGTTCTTCTTGGAAAAACATTGATTTAAAATGTTTTATTTGTTAAAGTTCTTAAGCACAACCTCATTAGCATAAGCCAATTATGTGATTAAGGCTACTTTGTGAATTCTAGGAATGATAAGTGCTTAGTAGACAATTCCAAGGAAGAATTTATTCTTTCTACCAATAGGAAAGAGAATATTTACACACTAAACGTAGAAAACCTTAGAAGCCAAGACTTACCTTGCCTTAGTGTAATGGAAGATCTTTCTTGGTTGTGGAATAGAAGGTTAGGACATTGTAACCTTATAAACTTATGCAAACATTCTAAGAATGGTTTAGTTAAGGATCTACCAGAGATTAGATTTGATTCTTCAAAAGTTTGTGGCCCTTGTCAATATGGAAAGAAACATAAATCAAGTTTTAAATCAATCGGTGAAGTCTTAACAACTGATTCACTACATTTGGTGCATAAGGATCTTTTTGGTCCAACAAAAACTGGAAGTATTGAGGGAAAGTATTATGTATTTTTCTTAGTTGATGATTACACTAGATTTACATGGGTCTATTTTTTAGCAAAGAAGTCTAAAGCTTTTTATTATTTAAAAAGTTTTATATCCCAAGTCAAAAATGAGAAAAACTTTTATTGAAAACTATTCATAGTGATCATGGTGGAGAATTTCAAAATTCTGATTTTGAAACTTTTTGTAGTAGAAAAGGTATTACTCACAACTTCTCAGCACCCGGAACACCTCAACAAAATGGTGTTGTTGAAAGAAGAAATAGAATTCTTCAAGAGATAACTAGAACCATGTTGAGTGAGTATTATGTAGCCAAACATTTTTGGGCTAAAGCTGTAAGTACTGCTTGTTATACTATAAATTGTGTTTTCATTAGATATTTTATTAATAAAAATCCTTATGTGTAATGGAATTGTATAAAACCTAGACTTTCCTACTTTAAGGTTTTTGGATGAAAGGTATTCATTCTGAATACTAAAGATAATCTACACAAATTTTCACCAAAATCTGATGAAGGAATTTTCTTAGGCTACTCCACAACTTCTAAGGCTTATAATGTTTTCAACAAAAACACTTGTACTGTTGAAGAAAAAATACATGTCAAATTTGATGAAACTGATCCTTTTGTTTTTAAACAACCTCAACCTCAACCTCCATCCTCATATTTGTTTTCAAAAAATGATTATCAAACATTTATAGAAAACCCTTCTAATAAGGAAAATGTTTGAGAAGATACTTTTGAAACATTTACCCCAGAATATTTCCTACCCTATGTTGACGAATAGTTTATTCAAAACCCAAATCAGTCATTTCTTTAGAATCATCGTAGTGATAGTATCATTGGTGATGTGAATCAACCTGTAAGGACTAGAAGTTCCTTAAGAAATGAAATAGAACATCTAGCATTTCTTTCTCAATTGGAACCAAAAAGCACTGATGAAGATTTAAGTGATGTTGATTGGATTAAATCAATTCAAGATGAACTAAATTAATTTTAAGGGAATAAAGTCTAGACCTCGGTTTAAAGACCTAAGTAAACTTCTGTAATTGGAGTAAAATGGGTCTTCAAAAATAAGTGTGATGAAAATAGAGTCATCGTTAGAAATAAAGCTAGATTGGTTGCTAAAGGCTATAATCAACAAGAAGGAATAGACTATGAGGAAACCTATGCTCCAGTAGCTAGACTTGAATCTATTCGTATTTTACTTTCCTTTGTAGCATTCTTCAATTTTAAACTTTTCCAAATGGACGTGAAATGTGCTTTCCTTAATGGTTATGTTCAAGAGGAATTTTTTTTGAACAACCTCCTGGATTTGAAGATACAAAACATCCTGATCATTTTTTTAGGCTTACCAATGCTTTTTACGGCCTTAAACAAGCCCCCTGAGCTTGGTATGATAGACTTACATGATTTTTTCTTCAAAATAACTATGTTAAGGGAAATGAAGATCCAACAATTTTTATAAATAAAGATTAGAAAAATGTTTTTATTATTCAAATTTATGTTGAGGACATTATATTTGGTATAACTCAGCAATTTCTAACTGATTCCATTGTGGATATAATGAAATATGAGTTTGAAATGAGTATTATGGGTGAGTTAACAGTTTTCCTTGGTTTTCAAATTTCAAAAAAACTAGAAGGAATCTACATATCCCAACATAAGTATATTAAATATCTTCTTAAAAATTATGGATATGACAACACTAAAAGTATTATTACTCCCATTGGTATCTCAAACACACTTGATCTTGATGAAGCTGGGAAACCAGTGGATCAAAAATCATTTATAGTTATGATAGGAAGCTTACTATACTTGAAAGCTAGTCATCTAGACTTGAGGTTTTCAGTATGTTTATGTGCAAGATATCAATCCAATCCTATGGAATCTCATTTAAAGGCAGTGAAAATAATTTTTCACTACTTAAAAGGAACGATAATTCTAGGACTGTTTTATACTTCTGGAATGATTTTATCATAAAAAGTTTTTCAGATGCTGACTTTGGTGGATGTAGAATGGATAGAAAGAGTACATCTGGAACTTTTCATTTCTTTGAAGATTCAGTAGTTTCTTGGTCTTGCAAGAAGCAATACTTAGTGGCACTCTCCACTACTGAAGCTGAATATGTAGTAGCTGAAAGTTGTTGTGCTCAAGTGTTGTGGATGCAACACACACTCACAGACTATGGCTTGAATTTTACTAAGACTCAAATTTTGTGTGATAACAGAAGATCCATTACCCTTAGTAAAAAACCTTCACACCATTCTCGTGCAAAACACATAGATATTAGGCATCACTTTTTTAGGGATAACACACTAAAAGGAGATATTATTCTTCAGTTTATCGGAATGCTATATCAACTTGCTGAAATTTTCACAAAATATTTACCCTCCGATAGATTTGAATGCATGAAACAGAAGTTATGAATGATAAACTTGAGGTAATATTCCTTCATTAACTTCATGTTGAACCATTATCCTTATATTAATAAACTCCTTTTCAGTGGGGGAGTACATTTGTTGTTGAAGTTTTTCAAAAATTTTGTAATAAAGTTTTCATAGTTGGTTTTCGAATTTTTTGTAATGAAAATTTTTGGAATGGAAATTTTAGTGATGAAAATTTTTTGTAATGGAAATTTTCGTAATGGGAATTTTCCTAATGGGGATTTTCAGAATCAAGTTTTGTACTAAAACTCTCTGCAGTAAAACTTTTTCATAGTGAAGTTTTTCGTAGTGAGTTTTTAGTAGTCAAATTTTCTTCAAGAATAATATTACCTGTTACGAATAAACATCCCAGACAATCTGAAAGGTATGACTTCCTTACTTAAGTTTTCATAGTAATTTTTACTTACTGGTATTATCTTTTATAATTTCAGATTCGTTTCTTCTTAAATCTGAATTTTTTTAAAACCTCAAAAGATTGGATTCAAGATTTCCTTGAGGGCATGTTTTCAACCATTAGATTAGATTAGAGAGTTTTTCAACCATTAGATTAGTTTTGGAAGTTTAAAGTTCACCTCCATCTCCTATATAAAGGGAGCCCCCATTTGTGTCCCACATCAGTTTTCAAATCTCTTACATGTTGAAGCTATGCCCCAGTTCTTAAAGCCTATTCCGAATCTTTCAGTGCTCCTCCATTTCAAATGTTTGTAGAAGCCACTTCTCAAGAAATATATACTATTAAGCTAATCTCATGTTTGTTAGTCTATAGGGAAAGGTTGATCCATCCGAACTTTTTTAGTAAGTATGATTCTCTTATTTCTAATAATATCAAGCTAAATGGATAGTAATATTTCTGCATATCGAAGACAGTGGATCAGGATTTTGTTTATACGGATTTGCATGTATAATTTTATGAGTCTGTTTCCTTCTATGAAGAAGATGGCAGAGAAAAATTCTCCTTTAAGAGCTATGGAATTAAATACAAGATTTCTTACACCAAGGCTGTGAGCTTGGTGGGGCTCTTATATGATGGAGAAGTGGAATTTTTCTCCCATAAGCTACTGGATGTGAAACGAAGTTTCAGTAAAGTGAAGGCAATAGAATTCCCTGGACTCAAAGATGACAAAACAGCAAAGACTTCCCATCTCTCCACCAATAATAGGATTCTCCAGTTTTGGGTTCAAGGGTTTTTCGTTCCAAGAAGTGGTGATAAGGATAACTTAATGAAAATTGATATTTACATCTTGAATTTCTTGGTAAATCTAAGAAATATCAATCTGATGAGGCACATCCTTATTACGGTTCAGAACATCAAGAATGGAAATTTGAAAGCTCAAATTATTATGTATCCTACTCTTCTCTCCAAGCTTATTATTTGGTGTCTTGATTCTTTCAAGGTTGCTTGCTCCTAAAAACCCAGGAATTTCAAGGTGATGTTGATAAGTGATGACACCTTAATGAGGATGAAAGATGGTTTTTCAAAAAAGACAAGTCAGTTTTATGATCTGCCAGAGGAGGAGGCAGAAGCTGTTCCGGAAAATGTAGAGAAAGTTGAACCATCCAAAAAGGCCAGTATGAAGAGGAAATTGAATGAAGTGGTGACTGAAGACAAGACCCCTAAAGCTAAGTAAACCCAATCTGCACCTCCCAAGCCAAAGAAAAAGAAAGCATATCCAGATGAGGTGGTTTCTAAATGAAGGTAAGATAAAGAGAAGAGGAAAGAAGGGGAACCTCAGTTTGAATTGGACCCTGCAGAAGCAAAATCTTCAAGGGAGAAGACTACTGAAAACCTTTAGAAGGTAGAAAAAGAGAATCAGATGAAGAAGAATATGTCTGAAGCTAAAGTTGTATAATCCTATTTGAGAGACACAGAAGTAGCTTCTAAGATCATTCTCGTACCGGAATATTTTGTTGTCCAACCATTACCGGAGACCCCTGGAAAGAACTTCTTCACTCTGAAAAACCTAGAGAGAAAGAAGTTGTAGAAAGAGAAGAAAAGAGGATGAAGTAGAAGAAGAAGTAGAATAAGACAACGGTGATCTAGATGACTTGATTAAACAAGTTGAGGAATATCAAGAGAAGGAAAACCCATCAGAAAAACTACCACTCTGAACTTCTGAGGCCGAGTCCTCAAAGCTTGTCACTCCGGGAAAGGGAGATGAGAAATATGGTAAGAAAGATGATGAAAATAAAGAAGAGAAAGAAAATGAATTATCTAAATAATAAATCTATGAGAAGCATTTTCTTGAATAAGGAGCAGAGAAGGAGAAACCAGATGAAGAAAAAATTGTTTAACTATCTGAAATTGAGGAAGAATCTCCTGATAAAGAACTCATTCCGAAAGTTGATAAAGGTAATAAAGTGCTTATGGAAACCCCAACAAAATATATCATAAAGAAGAAGCATGTTGGTGGCTCTTCTAAAAGAATGTTGGTGGAAATTGGAGAAGAACAATCGCCGAGCAAGGTTTCTGATTCGAAATCATCAGCATTGGGACATGATTTTGTTGTTGAGTCTTTGAAGAAATTGGTAGATACAATTCTGATATTTCCCACCATAGACTTCAGATGCCAGATGCTTCAAGACATCTTAAATCAGAAATCAGAATCTGTATCCATGGTAATGGATAAATGTGTGAACATAGAGGCTGACCATAAAAATTTCCTTATCAATTATGAGGTCCACAGAAAATCATGCAGCAAAACCACTCTATAGTCAAAGAAAGTTGATGATGACATGGAAAAGCTTGATCGATTTCATAATGATGTAAAATAATCTTTTGACAATGAGGATGCCAAAATAAAGAATCTTTTGGATAATCTAACCCTTGAGAAAAATTATCGAAATCAACAGGTGAAGGATCTGAAAGGGAATCATAATTCTGTTGCTCAAAACTGGAAAGGGGAAAGAGATCACTGGATTGAGATCGAAGAGAAGCTTATAAAAAAGGATGAAATTCTTAAGGAATATTATGAGGCTCTGAAGGCTCATGATGAGAGGATTAAAGCCTTAGAAAAGCAAGATGAGGAGGACCAGAAAGACTTGATGAAGCTGAAAACCTATTTGAAGAAGTTAATCCCCAAGGAAAAGGAAGACAAATAGACCAATCCAATCTTTTGTTGTAATTTATTTCCTTGTAAAAATCCTTTAAATCTTAATTAAAACTGTCATTGCTTTTGTTGTTTTTATATATGTACTAATGTTTCAGGTACTTTATTGTTTTTCCATTCCCTCAAATTCTTTTTGAAATTAAAAATGGGGGAGATGGAAAAAGAACTAATCAAAAGAGGGAGAAGTAAAAATATAAAAGGGAGAAAAAATAATTTCTAAGTTAAGAAGAACTATCCTTAAGTAAGGGGGAGTTTCTCATTACGAAGTTTTTTATTCTCATAATAATAAATATTCCATTCTAGAAATCTAGAATACAATCCTTAGAGTTCCAAATCCTAAGGGGGAGTTAGTTTTATTCACCATCATCTATGAACAACGGGATATAAGTTTTAATTTCAAAGTCTAAAGAAAAATTTCCAAGTCCTTATATTCATTTTTGAAAGGTTATTTGTGCTTTCCAAAAAGGGGGAGATTGTTGAGTCAAAAAGGTTTTCCTTATGAGTTTTCCATTCCTTCTTGTTTTGAAAATCACAATCACCTTATACTTAAGAAAATCTATATTTTAATTATATAAAGAAAATTTCCTTCCCAAAGGAATTTACCCCTACCATGTTTTCATTGATCATATAAATATTTTTCTTAAGTATAAAAATCAGATTCATATCTAAAACATTAGAATCGTATAATACTTAGATATGATGCATTCTGTTTTAGGATCCGAATTCCGAGTATGAACTCTAATGAAGTTCCACACCGAATTCTGGATACGAAATCTCATGAAGTTCCACTCTGAATTATGGATACGAACTCTCATAATATTCCACTCCGAATTATGGATACAAACTCTCATGAAGTTCCACTCCGAATTCTGGATAGGAACTCTCATGAAGTTCCACTCCAAATTATGGATACGAACTCTCATGAAGTTCCACTCCGAATTCTGGACACAAACTCTCATGAAGTTCAACTCCGAATTCTGGATATGAACTCTCAAGAAGATCAACTCCAAAATATGGATACGAACTCTCATGTAGTTTGACTCTCAATTCTAATTATGAACTTATCTATGTTTTGACTCCGAGTTCTCTGAATTCAGACTCTGAAATCTTATGAGTTCTGACTCCGAATTCCCATGAACTCTGATTCTGAACTTTGTAAGTTCTGGTTCTGAATTCTGGTGAAACCAGACTCTGAATTTCCTTGAAATTCAGACACCGAATTTCTACAGAATTCAGGTTCCGAATACCTAAAGAACTGAATCTGAATATCTCTTTCTTATAGACATTGAATTCCATTTTTGTTAGACTCTGAACATTAATTTTCTCCATTCCAAATATTAGTATAGTTATGCATACAATTGTTTCATTACAAAACTATGTCATTATTTTAGTTATTAACTAACCATTGGTTGAGTGACATATGTACAGGTCCATCCGAAATTCAAGGAAAAATATGACCATTGGAGGAGGGAGCTGACCATTGGAGCTTCACCTATAAATAGGATCTAATTTGAATGTGCTCATGACTTTTGGAATTTTGGTGATCAGAACTTCCTGAAGTGATTTCTAGAGATAGAGGCTCTTATCAACTCTCAAAGCTTCGTGCATAAAGTTTGAACGTCTTGTTCAAACTTTCCTTGTGAAGAATTGCTTCGTGCGACTCCGATTGTTGTTGATTACAATCGAGGGCTTATGAGGATAGGAAGACAGATGTTCCAACACCTAGAAGTTGAGGGAATCCTTTCTGAGGAAGATAGAGGTTCCGACTACCTAATAGTTGAGGGCTTGTGGGGATAGCAAGATAGAATCCGATCTTCATATTGAGGGCTTACCCTGGTGTGGGTAAGACAAACTTTCTTGAAAGTATAAATCAAGGGACCTCTTATCCATGGTTGTTGGATACCCTTCTCTTTGGTTTAAAAGTGTTATTGTTTGTTACATGTAGTTTTACTACTTTGTTTTTTTCGCTGCATTTTCTATTGTTAAGAAAATTATAACATTATTATACTTCCTTACTTGTACAATGATTTAGTTAGATTCTATATGCTTTAAGGTAGAATCTTAGCTGGTGTAAACTTTTTTTAAGTTTAGTTTCTGGAATCACTTTTTTGGAATCAAGCAAGTCTTTAGAACTTAGAGGTGTTGTGAATTTTTGTTATCCAAAATTTCTTAAGGGAATTTTTAAAGTATACAATTCACCCTCCTCTTGTATTTGTATCTCATTTTACTTATTCGATCCTATATTTGGTATTATTGAGTATATCATAATCAGAGTCATACCATCCTAACAACTCTATCCATCATTAAAACTTAATTCCCAAAATCAGGTTTAACCACTCTATAGAGACCATTTATTATTTCAATTTTCTATTGACATGTTTCTCGACACGCACGAACATTCTTACACAAGGATCAATCATTTACAATTGATAATATTTTCCCCAATATATGAATCAAATACCAATGACTGATTCTAGAAAAATTTTCTCCCTCCTATAGGAATTTCTTACATAAAATACATATCTAGTAGTCTAACTCTCAAAATCATCAATATAAACATCATGGTTCTAATTATTGAACCAACCAACTAATATTTGGGTACTTGATCCCAACATAAAAAAATCAATCCTAGAGCCCAACATAAGTTCCTCTTTCAATGAATTCATGGAATTATTTTCAAATATATGAACAATAACTCATGTCACACTTGGTCAACTACATAAAACTTTTCTAATCAGTGTACATAGGTACTGGCTAATCTCAATTCAAAACATCCTTAAATCAAAGAACACCAACCAATATAACATGGAAGGTCTATGATAATACCTTAGACAAGAATTTAACTCAATATACCATCATGTTCTCCCCCATTCATACACAATAACGTCCAGATAAACTAGGTTACATAGTCACTGATCATATAATTCCAAAATGTATGTTCATACATTTTACACACACAAAAAAAATAACATGAGTTTCAAAACATTAGATGGAACAAAAGGGTTTTTACAAAATACCAAATTCACTCACATATTAAAATTATAAAATACAAAGACTATTTGGTCACTTTCCTAAAATCTAATCCCTATTTCAAAAAACGTTTGAAATATATTCTTTCAAAACCATTTTGAAATCCCATTTCAGAACCATTTTATATAATTTTTCACAAACATAAATATCTCAAAACATTTTAAAATCAATTACTTCATAATCCATTCCAAATATAACAATATTTAAAACCCATTTAACACAAAACTCTAAAAACCAGATGATTTTTCTCCTCAAAACTAGGTTTCATAAAAAATTTAATTTCCAAAAACTATTTCCTAAGGGAGGGGAAAATCAAAAGTACACTCACATTCAATGATTCAACCAGTAAAAAATTCACTTATAATTTATTTTTAATATAATCTCTCCTTATAATATATTTGATAAAACATCATTTATATTATAAGTTTCTTTAATAAATAATAGATTCTAATGAGAAAATATGTCTAAATACACTTACCCTAGAATTGTGTATAATACACTAATAATTCCACTATCATGATGGATGAAGAATTCACTAGATTCTATTCAAGCCATATGAGTCATCCTAAACCTCATCAATCCCACTCAAAATTTTCAAACTAACGCAACTTCAAATTAATCTAAACCAAATAGACCTAATACTGGATACACCATACCAACTTGGTGTTAAACCAATGTCATGATGACTATGAATACACTCAATCTACTACCTGGGTAATGAAACTCTATATTCATTAGTAACTAGTATAGTCTTATCCCAAAGCATGTTGTACTACTACATTGTAATACCTTGAGCCAGACCGCTCATGTTGGGGTCACTAATAGACCTTAGGTGTGGCTCTATTTATGTTAAAGGATACTAACTATTAGAGAGTTCCTAATAGTATTCAATAAAGACTGTTACCTAAAATATGAGGACTAATATTAATTCCTAAATATATCAAAAATTCATCATGACCCATTCATACAAAAAATATCCCAAAAACATATATACATAATAAATAGAGCCTCCTTTCCCCCCATAGTCTAGAATAAAAGAACTAAATCTGTCTTCAAGATGATTTAATAAATAAAATATTGTCAATAGATTAACATGGAATGACATAAAACATATAACAAATAGAACCCTAGAAAATAATGTTGAATAGTAATTGAAATTGAACAACACTAAACTCTAGAACGGGACACACAACCCAACTCACCCAATCCCTTGCCTCCATAACTATCTTGGCCTATAACATGTGTCAATATCCAAGAATTACCTATTCTCTAATAGAGAAAGTAAAAGTATACCCATGTACATGAAAATCCATGTCTCATATATGAGTAGGGGTGAGTTCAATTACCTTGTACGAATCCCCAATAACTCACTAATACTTTTTTATTGTGATCAAGTAGATGTTCATAAATTACATATATAAATTGTCTATTCATTACCATGTGACTCTTCCACAAAAAAATATCACACAAAATCCAAACATAAATATTAGGTCATCAACTATCAACCGTACTGCCTATAACCTAAACCACACTTACTTCGGCCTATACTAAAATATAGTGGGGAACATTTTGTTCCCTAAAAAAATACAAAATATCATACATATAGGGCCCAATGTGAGATTTTCTATAAGAATGTCACAGAAATTATCTAAAAACTCGTAGTCTCAATGACCGTATAATATCAAAACCAAATCATTGGATTGAGTCCAAGTCATTCTAAAATGATATCATAATGATTCCTGGGAACATGTACAATGCATTAAAAACTGATAGAATAAAACATACAAGGACTTTTTCCAAGGAATTACCAGCTGATAACATAATGACTAAATGGATCACATCTAATGAATTGAAAACTGAAGCATAATGAATCCCAGGAGTTTTCCCAAGTCACCAAATCTAATACCATAATAAATCCATGGATAATATGCAATGTATCCCAGAATAATAGTATAATGAATCCATGGAGTGTGTCCATGTAATCCCAAACCAATATAAGGTAATATGGTCAGATATAGGGAAAATTACCATGGGATCCTATGTATATTCACATATATCGGTCTTAGTTAATTCCCACCCTGATCATCTTATTTAACAGATGTCGATGGGGTCAGAAAAATGTCTGAACCCATCCCACATAATAATGATTTGTATCTAAATTGTTATTCCTATCACTACCTTAGTTATAACATATTCACATTATCTATTTGGGTAATAACGTGAAACCCACAATCATCTATAACAATTTATCACAGAATCCCACTCTAGGATGACCATACAATGATAACATTCACCAAGGATCCCATATGTTATACTATAGCATGGACACCCTATATGGGTTCCTTTATCACATTTATGTCTCTAAATTTATTCTCACCATTTTATTTATCACTTCTCTAAAAATCCACTATCGTCCTATAGACACGTTTCTATAATCTAAGGTTTCTATCACATACATTTGGATCATCCTATCACATTTATACCTCATGAAATCACCATCATCCATCACACAAAACCACACATTTTAATAAAATAATATATTTGAACATAAAATCACAACATAAAACACATAAAAGTAATCATGCATGACAAAATTTTAATCACCCACACAGTTTCAAATAGACTAAAACAAGACAATACATTCTTTTCTAGTTACCTTTTAAAAAACATGTGAAATATCCATTTATAATCCCTTATAAAACAAGCCACATGTCTTCTTACACAAAACTGCACCATAAAATAAAATCTATAATTACAATATATTGATTACCCGACATTAATTTTGAAAAAAATTTCAAAACCCATTCCCGAAATCACACAATTTCATTTAAATTCTATTTCAATAATAACCTCTTTTAAAATCACATTTTACAAAGTTAGTCTCATATTTTTTTAAAAAAATATGATGTAACGCCTCATCATAAATTGTAGTAGGTGAAATTTATACAATAATAAAATAATAATCTAATGAAAATTTTATTATTTCCTAGCATAAAAATACTAATTGTATAATATGAATATCAATTTTAAACCTATATGGTCAAAATAAGTATAAAATGATTTTTTAAATTTCCCCCCACAAATAAGAATTTAAAAAATATAAAAAATTAATTATTTAACTAATTAAACATTAAATTATTACTATTTTTGAGAATATTTATCATTAAAAATTTATTTACAATATATTTTATATAAAAAAATATAATATCTCATAGAGGTTAAAATAATTTTTTTAGAAAACTGTTTTTTTAGAGAATTTTTTTGTTTAAAAAATCATACTGTCTATCCATTTGGATTAATTAAAATAATATTAACTGATGAATAATATAAATGAAATTTCTAGGTTATAAATGTAGATATAATAATTTAAATACATTTAATAATTATTATAGGTTGTATAAAAAATATAAGATAAACCTATTCTTGAAAAACGTATTTCATGAAAAATAATTTTTTAACATGATTTGCAGCATCTTTTAAACTAAATTATATCAATGATGTGAATATAATTTAATAAAATTTATTATATATTTTAATCCATCATAATTAATACTGTATAGAAATTTCAACTTAATTTTTGGTCATAGTGATTAATAGAAATAATAAAAATTAATTAACATAGTTAATGTAAAAAACGAGGCTTTATATATTACAACAATTTGTGTTAAATTTAATATTCCTCAAAAATAGAACATTTCTTGGATAAATTAGAATTTTAATTTAGATTATTTAGATCAAAATTATATAATAAGGATCATTTTATTTTATTCTTGAATGATTAATTACCGATGTTAAAAAACTAGTTAACATGGTGAAAAGTAAAATAGTAAATGTACGAAAACATAGAGGATATGGGAATAATATTTTCAAAAAGTGCTTATTTTTAAGTGTTTGAGATTTTTCCCAACATTTATTTCCTTAAATTATATTATTTATAAATTATGGAGGCATTTAAAGTAAGAGTAACTTTCCAACACTCCCTTCACTTATTCTAACCTATAAATACATTTTTCTAAAAAAAATATCTCACAAAAAAACATTTTTCACAAAACAAAGCCACTATTCATCCAAAATTACAAACCGACATTTCATTTATGGGAGATATAAAAAAGGATTATATTAGGGAAGTTAACTGTATTAATTATGCTCTTTTTTAATTTCGTCCTTCCCATCCTTCAATCTTATCTTAAAACATCCAATAAAATTAAACAATAATATCAAATATACTAATATTTTATTAAGTGTATTTCATAATATTTATCTATCTCATTTTCCACCAAATGGGAAAAAATGTCATCACATTTGGGTACGGAAGACTACCGTCTCCCGAACCTATGTAGATTTTTATCCATCACCGAATCACATGGATAATAAAAATGATGAAAGTAATTAATATATATGAAACATATGAAATGATAAAAATTATTTAAAACTAATATATAACCTAATTACTTACCCTTTCACGCATTATGTAAATTATATCGTTGAACACATGTATTTGTAACCTACCATCTCCACAAATCGATGTGATTCATTTTTCAGGTCTAACATTAATAAATAGTTATAAATATGTATTCAATGATTAAATGCGATAAGTATAAAATAATATAATTTTGTAGATGATGTAACAATTTTATATACACAACAACTTAAACATTCTTGAGAAAAAATTCTTCAGAAAAAGGAAATTATCACTCTAAAAATTACAAATAATTAATGATTGATAATGAACATGTCATAAGATGTTATAATATGATCATATATGATATTATAAATATTAATAATTTTATGTAATAAATTAATAACACTATTAAAACCATTATAAAATATTTTAATTTAATTTCAAATAAAGATAAAAATGAGGTAATGTATTTCATCTCAATTTCTATTGCATCGAGAAATATTTTTTTAATATTCACTAATTCACTTTTATGTGGGGTATATTCACTCCCTTTTATGTATGTAACAGGAATACCAATTTATTCATTATGATTAATATTTAATTTCAATTTTATTATTTTAAGGGGTTATAATTTAAATTATACAATAGTGGTATGTATTATTGTAAAATACCACTTTATTTTGGATTATATAAATAATTATTTTCTCAAATAGATATTTAATGTGTTTCCATATTTTATTTCAAACTTTCATACTTTTTGTTATATAATCAATAAAATATAAATGTAGAATAAAAAAGAGATTTTATTTCTATTTAGATTAGATATTTTTTCCCATGTTGATATGTTAAAAAATTATTTTTAAAACTCATTTTATTTTATCAAATGATCTATCCAAGAAATTTTAGGTTTTCCTTTACTTTTAAAATTTATTTAAAGGGAATATTTATATTTTTTGAATGGGATTATTTTTCTAAATGTTCCAAAAGTAATTTATTTAATATATATAGTTATAACAGAATTCCCTTTCTCTATAATCTTTATAAAAATCAATTCTTCTTCTACACATTTTCAATTATTTAACAAAAAACATTATTTATTTAAATATTATTTCAATAATTCACATTCATTTTGCTTAATCTTATAAAATACATAATTTTTTTTCAAAAACCAATATTCCTGATGAACTGGTGGTTACCAATCATCCCTTGATTAATTTTCTGATAGATAACATTCTCTTAAATCAATCATTTTCTTATTATCATTTTTAATGAGACATTAATCTTCTCTTAAAAATAAATATTGATTGAATCATACATATGATTATTTACCAAATAATTTACCATTTTTAAATACAGTGTTTACATTGAATATTATTTTTTAATTTTTTAAATAATGATAAATTAGAATTCATTACTCAATATACATATTTTTTGATATAAAATTTTGTTCATGAATTAAATCAATCATTTGATATATGTTGAATTCTCTATTCATGATGTTATGTGTGGGTAAAAAAATTATATATCCCCTTGATGCATAGGTTGGTATCAGGAGACTAATCAGTTTGAAAAAACAAATGGAATTTTAACCATAGTTTTAAACTGTCCTTGCATAAGGTCTTTATGGTATAGATATCAAGGTATTTGAAATCATGTAATCCAAGGATAATAATCTCATTTATGAAAAATTATTTTATTTTTATACATGATATTATTTAATTGATATTATCCCTATATTCAGTTTTTGTTCATGTTATTTATCAAATGGAATTGTTTTCAGTTATTTATCATTCCTTGTTGATTATGACATATCTAATCATGATTTCCAAGTTATTGACTAAGGGGAATGTGTTTTCAATTATTTACCTTTCTATATTTATTATGCTTTATTTATTCATCATATATTCCATTGTATGTATCCCTTAATAATCATTTTAACTCAAACTTATTTTTTTTCCTTTACCCAAGATATTAAGATGAAATCATTTAATAAGTTTTGAGGATGATGGGAATTTGCTTTTGTAATGTTTTATATTTCACCCCCAATATAAAATCAAATTCATGAATATATCTATATATTTTGGAATAAAATACTTATAAGTTATTTGGGATATCCCCCCTTATATACATTTTAATATAATAAAGTGACAATGGGCCTCAGTTTAATATAGTCAGGGTGGTTACTCTTAGTATCAAATAAATCTTGCTAAAAACCTTGGGAAGTAGATTAAGAAAATCCAATATTTGGGAACATAACCGTATGGTCGTATTTGAGGATAAATATTGAATAACATCCAAATGTTTTTTAAAGAATATATAATGTGTTTTCCTAGAAATAAATACCTACCTTGATACTTTAAGTAATGATGTTTCTGGAATAGTTGTATATAGGGGTAATAACACTAAAAAGTGTATATTGGATATTGACTTGTTCATCATCTGGAGATTGAAAATGGGCCTTAAAGAACACATAGTTTGGCACTCTCTGGGGATATGTTTTCTATAATTAACAATTTATTTACAAACCATTATGAATGATTTGAAAAAAATTTAATTCCCAATAAAACCAAGTTTATATTTATGATATAAAAATGCATAAATTTTCAATTTCTATTATGTGTTACACTAGATTTAAAATTACATATTATGATTCAAAATTCATAATTTTGTGGAATAATTTTCATATTTAATGTATAAATTTCCCAACTTAGGATGGAAATACATATAGTATTGGATATGAGTAGATCACGGCTATATTTGAAAAAAATGATTAGTTTTTTATGAATAAAAGTACCAGAATAGATCAAACAGTTATTCCAAAAATGTGATTGTCTTATGTTGGATATCTTAATGAGAGGGATTCCCCCATTATCTTGTGGGACTACCAATCCTGTGGTATCTAAGAAATTGATTAATTCCATTGATAATATATTTATGGCCTTGGGATGCATCAAAAAGGAAAAGGGTGCTCATTAAGGGTATTTTAATAATGGAAATACATATCAATGCTGGTAGTCGATCATTAATACTAAGGATGAAGAATAAATATAACACATGGTTAGAGATATTTTGAAGAAATATTCTTTAAAAAATATTTCCCCCAGGACTAGTGAAATAAAATTAATATAATTTTCATATAAATAAAGAAAAATGAAGAAGAATGTTTTAAAGACAATGATTATAAATTTATATGATATTATAGGTTTGCTAAAAATTATATACAAAATACTGAATCAATGATTGACCATTTTATTGAATATATATAGAAAAATATATGAAGGTTGATTGTTTGTCAATCTTTTTCATCATAAGATGAAAGAATTTTATTCTCAATGAAAACAAATAAGAAATTTTCAATATCCTATATATTCATGGTGAATCGAGAGAATAATAGTTCATATAAACACTAATAAAATGTGAATTCATTAAATAATATGAATAATAAGAATAAAAAAATTCCATCATGTGAAAATCATTGAAGGAAACATCATGAAAAATACTTGATGTTCATATGAGGTTTTCAAAAGAGTGGTTAAAAGTTTCATTTGGCTCATGAATTTGTGGGAAATAAAGAGAACATTGATATATAGTTCTTAAAATAAAAATATATTTGTTATTATTCAAACCAATGCCATTGTGTCAAGAGAATCTTCCATTGAAGAGGCTAAGGTGAGAAGGAAATTCCAATTTTCTCAATACTACTGAGGTATATTTACCCAATAATTATTAGAAGGTAATTTAATAATAGCATAAAATTTAGATAATTATTTATTTTATTCTTGATATTTTACTATTTTAAAACATCAATGATTAAAAAGAAAAAAGGATAATTTATTACATCACTAAGAAGGGAGTTGTTAGTATAAGATCCTAGAGGGAGTCTCACTGCTAAAATGATTTTGTATGAAGTCCCCATTATGACACATAAACGTTCCCTATTTATAGAATTTATTATCATACCTATTTTTTACTTCAATATAATCATTGTTATAGACTATCTTTAAAAATATGATGAAAATATTTATTACAAGAAGAATGAAATTATGATTCATAATGAATATTTGGATTTCCTTCCATTTACAATGGATAAATGACCATAAAATTCATGTCCAAATCCAACACAAGTATAACTTCTTAATGAGAATCGAGGGGAATAATAGAAAATGAAATCAGTGGATGGAGAATGAAATATTAAAATTTAGGATGTACCTATTCTATAAGAATCTATTGATGTATTTCTAACGAAATTATATGGATGTCCAATAGAATTTCAAGTTGAGTTTTCCATTGATTTAATCCATGATTCATGACCTATATAAATACTCCCTATAGAATAGAAAATATGTAAATTGTGGAGTTAATGAAAGAACAAAAGGATTTGTGTGATAATGGATTTATTCACACTAGTGTTTCATGATGGGGAGACCCTATTCTCATCGTTAAGAATAATGATGGATCCATGAAGTTATTAATTGATTATAGAGAAATAAATGACATAATGATAAAGAAAAACTAGCATCTCCCTTTCATTGATGAATAATTTTGTCAACATTATAGAGCTAAATATATTTCAATGATAGACATGCATTTTGTGTATCCTAAATAACTATTAAAGTTAAGATATTTTAAGAAAATATTTCAAAGATGGGAGGGACATCATGAGTTTATATTAATTTCATTTGGCATGATTAATTCACCATTATGTTTTTCGGACCTAGTGAATTGAGTACTCGACTAATATCTAAATTATTATTATAGTATTCATTGATGATATGTTAGTGTATTCCCAGACTTATGAGGACCATGTCAATCACTTTGTGATCATACTTGTGACCCTTATAAGAATATATTTATATGTGAAATTTATTTTGTTTGAATTCTGTTTGGTGGATTTTTTTTCTTAGCCATGTTTCTCAAAGGATGGAATATTAGTTGATGTAATGAAGATAATGGTACTCAATGAATTTACTACACCAACGAACATAAACAAGGTATACAGATTTATTTATTTTAGGTTACAAACGGTGATTCATTCATAATTATGCTCAATTATCCAACCCATTAACCAATATTATATATAAAGCTGTTAGGATTTTTTGGACAATGTAATGTTAATTTTTTTTAAGAATTGAAAAGGAGCTTGTTCAATACTCCAATTTTGACTCTAAAATATAGGAATAATGGGTTTTTGATATATATATTTTCATTAAATATGTTTAATGGTTATTTTTTCAAGAATAATTATAAATTCATTGCATATGAACCAAGATAGTTAAAGACTAATGAACAAAAGTATCCAACCCATGATCACGAGTTAGGATTTATAAATATTCTTTGATAATTAGGATGCATTATCTTTATGGTGAAATATTTGTGACATATATAGACTATAAGGGCCTAAAATAAATATTTTCTTATAAGGATCTGAACTTGAGGAAATGTAGATGTCTAGAGCTACTCAAAGATTGTGATTGTTCAATGAATTATTAATAGGGGAAGGAACATAATGTAGGGGACTCATTAAGTTGGAAAGATCATGGAGTTTTGACCCCAATGAAAATTGAGAGTAATCCTAAGCTCATGGATCTATTAAATATAGATATATAAATTTTTAAGAAAGGGGAGACATCCCTCATTTAACAACTGATTGTGAAACCATATTTATTTGAAAATATAAAAATTTATCAATCTGGTGATAATAATTTTCAAAAGAAAATTAGTGCAATAAATGATGAGAAGTAGGAAGACATTACTTGTGTTGATGAAATTCTAAAATTTGGAAATAGATTATGTGTTACATCTATTCCTAATGTAATAAGATAATTTTTGGTTGACACTAATAGCTTGAATTTATATATAAACCATAGTAGAACCAATATTCATAGGTATATAATGGAATATTTTATTCGGATAGCATGATGTGAGAAATTGATTATTATAAATCAAGATGCTTAATTTTCCAGCATGTGAAGCCTGAGTGATAGCATTCTAGAGTAACCATGCAACATATTTCTATTCGAATGTGTAAATGGGATGATATTACTATGTAATTTTTCACAGGTCTACCAAATACTCCTGCAAAGAATGATCCAATATGGGATACTATTGATCACTTAATAAAATTTCCACATGTTCTTTATATAAGAAAATATTTTACTTTTGAGAGACTAGAAAGGCTCTATATTAATGATATTTAAGACTTCTTAGAACACCACTAATGTTTTTTTGACTGTGATCCATGTTTTACATCGAAATTATGGAAGAATATTCAGAATGCTCTTGACACTAACCTTCATTTGAGAAATACCTAACATTCTCAAACTTATGGGGAGACCAAAGTGATAATTATATCATTGAAGAAATTTTTAGGTCATTATCACATGAATTTCAAGGTACATGGGATTAAAATTTACCTTGGTAGAGTTTTTTCAATAACTATAGTTTCATCCATATATTCAATTGGAATTGTATGAAGTATTATATGGAATGTGATTTTGTACTCAAACATGTTTTTATGATGTTGGTGAAATAAAACATGTCAGACTCGAAATTGTTATAGAGATACTGAAAAAGTTAAAGATGATTCATTATCATATTTATGTATCTCAAAGAAGGAAAATAGTTATTCCTAAAATTTGAGGGGTGATTTGTAATTTCATGTTATAGATCATGTTATCTTGAAAGTATATCTAAAAAAGGGTGTCATAAGGTTTAGTAAAAATGGAAATTTATTCCCCAAGTATATCAAACCCTTTGAAATATTGAAATGTATTAGTGTTTTTTATTACCATTTGAAAATTACACCAAGCATCTCTATAGTACAATATTTGTTCTATATATCATTTTTTACAATGTGCAATCTAGACTAAGAACATGTTCTCACCTATTAAGAAGTTGAATTGGAATAAGATATTGAGGAATCCGTTAACTTGACTTGTAAAGGTATTTTAGAGAAATTATAAAATAGAGGATGAAACATGTGAAATAGAGGATGTGATGAAGAATAACCACCCTTATTTGTTTTGATGTAAATATCCATGAATGGTTTGAGGATGAAATACTTTTAGGTGGGAAAAATGTAACCCAAATGCCTCAATAATAGTAGTTTAAAATTTTATTTTAATAAAATTATATTAAAATTAATTTTTTAATATTTAATGGTGAAATTTTTTAAATTTTATAGGATGAATATTGATTATGAACATACATGGTAAAAATAAGCCTATAATGGTTTTTTTTATATTTTCCCTTTGAGATAATTTTTTTGAATAATTAATAACTTAGTATCTAACTATTAAAATTTTTATTTATAATAATGTGTAATAATATTTATAAATTAAAATATGATAAACATTATATTTTATATAATTATATATAAAATCATTTTTAGGTAAAAACGTTTATTTTTTAGAAAATACTTTTTTAACTGTTTTTATTTAAAAATGGATAATGTACATTAATTTTAAATAATTGAACCAATTGTTAATGATGAATGATTTTAATGAAATTTAGATATTATATATATATTAATAATAATTTAAATCCATCAAATAATTATTACTAGAGATATTGTAAACATAAGATCATCTTATACTTGAAAAATTCATTTCTTGAAAACCTAATTCTGAAGACGACATTCATGATTTTTAGATTATATTGATAAAAATATGAGAATATAATTTAATAAAATGTATTAAATAATTCTAATCATAATAATTAACAATAATTAATAAGATTGAGTTAATGTTTGGATATAATGATTAGTAAAAACCATAAAACTTAATTAGCTATGTTAAAGTTAATGTAGGGTTTCTACGTTACATGTGCATGTGTTAAACTTAATATTCCACACACAATGAATGTTTATCTTATAAATTTGACTTTATATTTATAAATACTTGTTTCAAATTATATAATAATGCTCATTAATATTTGTATCACAATATTAGTTACCTAGGTTAAAAAACTAGTTATCTTGGTGAAAACAAAAATGGTAAAAGTATTTAAACTTAGAGGATAAGAGAATACCATGTTTAAAAAATGTTCATTTTTTGTGTTGGTGTTGTGGATAAACCTTAAACTCCCTAAAATACATTATTTTTTTATTTTATAGTCAATTTATGTGAGAATTAATTCCCATTATTCATTATTTTTAGGTATTTAAATAAAATACCACTCCTCAATTATAAAACAAAACTCCCTCCCCTAAATTATTCACACATAAAAAGCCAATTAGATAGACAAGAACCCAAAAAACTAGCTCCCAAACATGATTTTTAATATTATATAACATATGGTCTTCCTAATAAACCAAACCTATGGTCATTAAGAAGAGATCCAAGGCAGGTTTCTTTAAGAGAAGGAAATTGTCTTAACGAATCTTTTTTATTTCTTATTTCACAACATTCAGCTATTTCATAAAATAGTTGATATAATAAAACCATTATCTTTCATATAATTAGAAGTTATTATGTTCATGGAATAATATTTATCCATCTCATTGTTTATCATATGGGAATCAAATGCATCGCTCGTGTATACTTTGGACTTCTACCTTATGAACTGACGTAACTGTTTTCCCTAACCAATTCCCAAGGATAGTCATAATGGTGTAGATAATTAATATATAAGATATATATGACATGACATTAATTATATAAAATTAATATATCTCCCATTTAATAATCCTTTCACCAATTAAGTTAATGATATCGTCACTTGTCCATATGTATAGCAAACCATCTCCATGAAGTGACATGAATCATTTTACAAGTCCAAATTTAATTAATTGTTATAAAATGTATTTATTGATTAAATATGATATTTATAACATTAATATGAATTTTTTAGATTATGTAAATATATACTACACACAAGAACCATCACTTCAATGACAAAACATTCCTGGGAAAACAAGGAAATTGACACTGAAAACTATAGTACAAATAAAATATTTTCATCGAGAAGTTGTAACATGATAAAAGAGGATAATATATGATATTATAAATATTAATATTAAAATATAATAAATTAATAACATTTTTGAAACCATTATACATAAATTTTAAGCATGTTAAACTAAAGGAATGTTTGACATAAAATATCTTGTCTCAATTTACATTACATTTAGACATTTTTGTCAATATGCACCTATTGACATTAATGTTCCATATATGCTTCACCATTGATTTATTAAAAATTAATAATATTTTTTTCATAATTATTAATGTTTTATTTAATGTTTATTATTTATAGGGGTTACAATTTATAATTTATTATAGTTGTAAGAATTATCATACAATCTCATATTCTTTTGGAATTGATTTTATTTTCATTGAAAGAATAATATCATTTATCCTTTATGAGCTATAATAATTTTATAATCCACTAGATATTAAATCAGTTCCATCAATATATTCAATATTTTCCTATCATTGGTACTTAGATCAAGCAAAGAAATATTTAAAAGGAAAATTGATTTTCTTTTACTTTAAATCAGATATATTTGTCTTCTATTTCCATTTGTTTACAAAATAATAAAAATTTATTATATTTCATCAGATGATATATCATGTAAATTTTAATTTATCCATGACATTCAAAAAATAGATTTAATTGAGTATTTGTACTAATTTTTTATGGGACATTTAAAATAAAAATTTCAAAATGATTCTTCAAAAATATATGGTGATAATAGAATTCCCCCCTACCATAAATATTTTATAAAATGTGGTTTCTTCTTCAAATTTTAAATGGTTTTCAAAAAAATAAAATTATTAAATAAATTTTAATATTCCACTTACATTCCATTAATTCTTATAACTGACATGATATTCTTAAAAGAAGCTATATCCCTAAATAAATGTTGCTCAGCTGTCATTTCTTGTTTAATTTGGCGATTGTTAACATTTTATTCAGATAATATCTTTATTGAGATATTTTTTCATCATAAATTAAATTAATCTTTAATATACATATTATTTATTTAATAGATATGATTATTTCTTAAACTCTATAGGATTTTTACATTTCATGAAAACTTTGAATTTTATTTAATGAACTGGGTAAATATTAATAAATCTGTATTATTTACTCAATATCAATATTTTTCAATAATTCATATTGTTCATGAATTAAATTGACCATTTTTATATGAGGATTTATATGGAACTGTAGTTATGGGTGGGGCGTAGAATTATATAGCCCCTCGATGCATCAGTAGGTATCATGAGACAAATCAATTGGCTAAATTAAATGGAGTTTTACCAATACTTATAAATTTTCATTGTGCAGGGTCATGATTGTATAGATATCATGATGTCTGAATTCATTGACGTCGAATATTAATAATTCCAATCATTAATAATTCATTTATTATTATCCATGAGATAATTATATTGATATTATCCATTGATTCACTTTTTTATCTAGTTATTTATTAAAAGGAATGTGTTTTAAGCTATTTACGATTATATATTGATTATTCCTTCTATAAAATTGATAGTAGAATTATTGATTAAGGGGAAGGTGTTCTCAACTATTTACACTTTCATATTCATTATTCCTTATTTAATCTAAATAACCTCCACAGTATGTACCCCTTAATGAGAATTTCATATCACCCTTATCGTGTTTCCAATCCTTGGGATATGAAGTTGAAATATTTTATTTAGTATAATGGATTCCAAGAATTTTATTTACATATGTTTTATATTTTACAACCAATTTATAATGGGTATTAGGAATGTTTTTGAATCTCTTTGATTATTAAACTAATCGACCATTTGGCATTCCCCTTTAAAATGTATGACAATGTAATAAATTGACCACTAACACTGGGTCACTAGATTTCAGTTTGTCACTTCTGATGTCACCATGAAATAAATAAAGCAGACTATTATTAATACATAAAATAGGGTTCCACCATCAAACTGATTAACAGGTGACAAATTCCATTTTAACAATTAGGCTGACTTGATCCCATCACAATATTATACAAAGATAAAACTAGTGACGAAGCATATAGAAAATAATAAAAATGGTGAAACATGAATATAAAATAAATAAATGATAAATTAAATTTAAAAAATAAGTTATCTTACTTCAAACGATGTTATTACCTTTTAACCACATCCTGGATGTTGTTGATGAAGCTCACCTAATAAAAATCGATCACCATCATACTATAAATGGTCATAACTAGATATATTACATCATGAAATATTTGTTATAAAATTTCATAATTATTTTTTCCAACTAAATAATTATAAAAAACTAGAATTAATTATTTGTATGAAAACAATTAGCTGTAATTTATAAATGAATTTCATGGGGACTTCTTTGATCCCAAATGGTCACCAAACACCTGTAGAAGGACCATAAAACACTTATTGAATCATTCTTGAAAAAATCATTAACAAAAAATAACAATTCAAAATGAAATTTTATTTATTTTTGGAACACACTCTAAATAAATTAATTGTGGAATTTACCTCAAGGAAAATGATTAACAAGGGATTTATATCTAAAACTAGGATATTCTCTACAATATGCACATGAAACCCCAAATATGAGATATAATTTACACTATTCTATTGTGGAAATCGTTATAGAACCTAAACCAAAGTATCTAAAAATTAGAGAAGAACCCAAATGGAGAAAAAATGAAGGAGTATGTGGACAAAATTACCTTAATACATCATAATTTCATCTCAAAACCCAAAAAAAATCCAACAGTGTCAAAGAAGAAGTAGAGAGGAAGCCCCTAGCCTTTGCATGCACAATATTGGAAATAAGGGGTTTGGGATTGAACTCTAATAAGGGAAAAGTATTATTTCCAATATTTTATAAATAAATAGATAGATTATAGTTATTAGAAACAAATATATTTCCAAATCACATTCCAACCTTGTAGATAGAGTTATCCAATAAAACTTACCTCGAATTGTTTGATCACATGATTTTCCCAACGTTCCATTAGTTGTGTAAATCATCTCTGAAACTAAATTTTATTATTCATTTTTCAGCTATTTTTCATAATTTGTTTACATAACTCCATAAATGGTTTTGAGTCATTATATTTTCCCACATAGTTTCTCATAACCATGTTCCAATCATCATATGTCCAAATAATTTAGAAAACAATCAAAATTTCAGCCTAAATATTTTGAGTATTACTTTTTCACCCTTAGAACCTCAAAAGAATCAATCCGTATGAAAAATAAATTCACCATTATACAAATATAATAATTAAAAGTTTATTCCCCATTATAAAAATTAGCTTCATTTCAGAAATAAATAATTTTAAATTCTTATTGAATTTAATTACTTATAAAAAAGATGTGTTTTTATAACCATTGATTTCATTCTAACTAACTATAATCAGACATATTATAAAATAATTATAGGACTATATAAATAATAATAAAAAATTACTTCACCCCTTGAATTTTCTAGGATTAGTGAACATGTTATCAAAGAATGAGGGTAAATATCACTATCACTAAAACATGAATGAAAAAAATAAAAATTACTAACATATAATAATGAAAATACTCATTAACTAACTAATATATATATATATATATAATTATTATAATTTATGATTCTAAAAGATAATAAATATGAATATGGTTTATAAATAAGTGATTTTTTTAATTTTTAGTTTACTAGATGATTAATTATTTTCATGGATTTCAGGATTAAAGGTAAGGGTTTCTTTCTAATATCACATTCAAATCGAGATTCCATATGCCTAAATTCTTTTTTTGGAATATTTTTATTCTTTCTATCATAAAATTAGAATATATTATTCTACTCTTATTATTATCAGGGTTTACATCTATTATTACAATTTCACCTTTCTCACAGCATAGTTCAACAGAAAGGATTCTGGTAATAGTGACATAACTTGTCTCTTATTTTCAGTCATGTATAATTATCTTTCATACCCATATTATTTATATTGTTTTATAAATTACTTTACACTAATGACTAATTGAGGTCATATTATACAATCATTGACATTATTTAGATAATTTTTATGTAATATTGTTATTTTTTTCTTCAAGATTCATTTTCTATTGATTTGACTTTCATTAAAAACGTGTGAAAACAATATTCATTTTTTACTCTTTCAAAAGGAACAAATATTACACCATTATATCAATTTTCATTTTGGGATATTCCTTTAAAATATTCCATTATTTTATAAAAGTAATTTTTATCCTATTATTTATGAAAATATTTTATTTGAAACAAATGTGAATAGAAATAAAGTATATTTATTCATATTTTTGAATGATATTTTTTAATTATATTATAAATTTTTTATTTAATATATTTAAATATGCATTAATACTTCTTATAAAACATTTATAAAAAGTCTATTGTATACCCTACACATTTTTTGAATTTATGGATTATAATAATTTTGGGTTAATATCATTGTGGAATATGTTTCTTTATTATGTGTTAATTAACCTATGATAGATTTATTATTTATTTAATGTTCATGTGGAACAGATATGTGTGGTTAATCATTTTGAGATAGGTGGGTCCAATATAGATATAAAATTAATTGGGTAAATTTTTATATCTCAATAGATAATGTTATGAACACTGCTGTTTATCCAATCCCAAAAATTTTATGATACATGAGTGCTTAGCTAATTATGAAAAAAGGTATATGGGTGGTTATCCCAAGTATAATATATGATTGTAAGGTTGTTATAATAGTCCATTTTATTATGAAGTTATTGTTGGATAGCCATCAAACAGGGTACATGCTCATATTCATTTCACATTCTTATGTTTTACATCATTTATATGTCTTGTTCGCATATTATTGACTAATGGTTCCACAATCCCAAGAATAATATTTTATGAAAAAAACATTTCTCATATTTATTTATTTATTTATTATTTTTTATTGGGAATTATTCTATTATTTTATTATCATTTAACATGATTTTGTTCTCTTTAAACATTCTCATCTTATGGCCACTTATGATATCTGATAGTTATCTCTTATGTTTACAGATACTGTGAATTTAAGCATAGAGTTTTGTTATGTTTCCATTTCATAGGTAATTGAGAATAATTTTACATATAATATGTCTATACATATATCATGTGTGGATAATGTTTTTTGGAAAAAAACTGAATACTTGTTATAATATAAGATTATCATGTTGTGACTCATGAAAACCAGTATAATGATAGGTTCTAGGTTGTGATTTAATGTGATATATTAGAATTATTCATGTAAATTATGTAATATTTATATATGTAATGATCTAGTTTACTCAATTAGTATCATTATATTGTAATGATTTTTTAAACTTATATTATGAATAATAAGTGGATAAATTATAAAACAATCAATTTTGTGCCAAAACTAAAATAGAATTAATCTAAAATGATATTGGTTGAAATGATGGTGTCATAATTTAAAAAGTATTCGGATAAATCATTATTATCGTATGATTTAATACACCTATTATTATGGAGAAATACTCACACTATCCTTTTCAGTTTCAATCAATTATTGTACCCATAATGAATTGAGTTAATGATGTCTACTATGGAGTGTGTAAAGGCAACCATAACAAGAAAGAAAATGGAATATGATATAGTGTGGAAAATTTAATCAAATTTCTCAGTCTTCTATCTCAAGATATTAAGAATAAATATAATCATGATGAACTCATAAATGAAGGATAAAGAAACCCACCATTAACTATTCCTTATAAAATTGTGCACCATCACTTAGTTAGTCTTCTGATCCACTAATTTTAAATCAACGGATCAGCACAACAAAAAAGATAAATTTTGATCTATAGTTTTTAGACTGTGGTAAATTTTTTTGTTATTATTTTAATGATGATGTTGACCAATATTAAACCATAATAAACAACTTGATGTTTGAGAAATAAAATGAATCCATTGAATTTTCTTCGTTTAATAATGTATTTTTCAGTAAATATTTTCCAAAATGTCATTTTACTAAAATAAATATATAATAAATTGGAATTAAATAGAAGGAGGATAAATACATTAAATCTATGAATAAAAATTCAAAGGATTTTCAAGGTATGATTTGGGTTTTATCATTTACTGTAAAATTAATTGATTAATTATTTAGTGTCTCTTAATTATTTATCTATAAAGTATTAGATATTAGGTACATTAATAGACATAAATAATTTTTTCATTATACTATAATTGGGTAATGGGAATTAGAGTCACATACTTAATATGGTTTAGCAAAAAATAATATAAATATTGACATTACTGAAAAATAAGGCGATGAAACCTAGAGATGAATGAAAATTCATCTTAATACATATCAAGAATATACGATGATTCATTGACTAAACTATTTCAAAGGAATAAGTGAATTATTACTCTATGGAAGAGATTTTCATAGAGCATAATAATGTTTAAGAGAAGTGAAGAAGATAACTAATGAAATGGATAGAGGGAATTATTGTCATAATATATATCCCACACTCTAGTATTTCAATTGTTAGTATTTAAAAAAAGATTCCAAAAATTAGTGTGAACCAAGGGATAATAATGAAAATAATCATCGTTAATACCTAAGCCAAGGGAGATAGATAAGTTTTATACAATCATAACTATTAAAGTGGTCCATGGAATTGAAGTGTTGAAATATACACATATCATCCACTCACAAATTAAAAATTTATAATTTAATTTTGGATCTACCCACTCCTTTATATCTAATTTTTTTATATATCATCAAATGAACACATCAACAACTATATATAGATATTTCATAGAGAAATCGAAGTTGTGTGATTATTTCATCCCATCTATACAACGCATCTTCTTGTAATTTTTCAATGAATATATTTCCTAAAAATATTATTATTCACTCATTTGATGAATTGGATATTTTTTTTCATGTAAAGGCTCTATATATATAGATCTCAGAATAATTGATTGGATAGTGAAGTCCCATTTCATATCCCAGATTAACTAATGATCATCTACTAGTGAAAGGGTACCTATAAACTCTCTATGGATGTTAATTATATTATATAGATCTTAATAACAAATATTGAGATTTAGTTATATCCAATTAATGGGGGAAACAAGATACTAAAGATATTCATATTATATGAGAATATGTTAATGTTTTTATAGTATATATTTTTAGTCTTCCCTTGATCATGAGGTTGATATTTTAGTAGAACCATATTGGGTGTTATTCCTATATCTAAAAAACTTATAGAATGTCCACAATTTAATAGGATATACTAAATAATAAATTACCAGAGAATCTAGATATGGGTTTTATACACCCAAGTGCTTCATTAGGTGGTTCACCATTCCACTTTACAAAGAATAAATATGGATCAATGTGTTTTTATATTAATTTTCATGAACATAACATGATCATGATCAATAATAAGTAAGACCTACCATGTATTGATTAATTTTTTTAACATTATTGGTTGTATTAATACTTCTCAATGAATCAAAATCAATTTAGAAATCATTAATTAACGGTGAAAAGGGAATATATAATCATACAACCTTCCATAAAATATATGGACACTATATTTCATGGATCAGATTCATTTAACCCTCCTATTATGATTTTATATGGCTTAGTGGTGTCAGGAAGTAGTTTGGATGAGTTTTATTAGAAAGAAAAGAGTTTTGTTAATTTCTAAGGGTCATAACACTATTGCTGTGGGAATGGTTTTGGACATTTTAAATCCTTTTTAGAATCTTGAGTGTGTGGAAGTCATATTTTATCCTTTTCATTTAGAGTCTGTCCATGGAGTTAACCATTTGGTGTCGGGGTGAACCACATCGAGCGAAAGGGATGAACATTCCATTTCGAAGTGTGTTTCACATAGGTTGTCCATATGTGTGAAATTTTTAATATAAAATTCCATGGTTTCCCATTTTGTTGGGTGTGTTTTTTAGAGGTATTACCTATGTGTAATGGGTAGTGTAGATACCTCCACATCATGGGGACATGAATAGTGAGGTGAAAACGGATGAGTTCTTTGCACAAAACCATAATGGTCGGTAATGTCAGGTGTATAGGGGAAGAAAGTACCTATAACACAATGTGGATGTGGTCTTGTTTATTTTTAGAATAATTCAATGATATTTTTAACGAATATATTTATTGGGTAGAAAATGGAATGAATTATATATTTTCTCTTTGACTAAACTGACCATAGGTGATTTAAAGAACCCCATGTTGTGGTGGAGAATTTGGAACCAATTCTATAAAAACGGGCATCCCTTCTTCCATGGTTCAATTTGTATTCTTATCTTAATACCTATTTAAATATCTAACCTCTCTCTACCCTCCGACCACACATATTTTAATTTTGAACACCTTGGTTCATTTGGATCGAATTCTCATTAGTCTAGGTATCATGAATTCTTTTCTATTATTAGTTCTCATTGTTAATATTCCATCAGAATGATCATTTTGTTGTAAATACTTGTTTTAGTTGAAAATAAAATAATGAATGATGGTACAATGTTATTGGTAGGTTTTGGTGAGACTTAAATCTCTTTTAGTGGTGACATATTTGGTTGTGGACAATTAATATTTGTCTATTATGTTTTGAAATCATCTAATATCTGGCCTTGGTATCATATTTGGTTCTCTCATTTTGTTATGTATAATTTTTGAAATTCCCTAATTTTTCTTCCTTTGGATATAAATTATGTGTTGAAATAATTTGAAAATTAATTATATTTCAATGAATTTGATATAAATGGGAGTAATGATATTTGTTTTCTCATTTTATAGTTTTTCACATGGGGTTGTGAGTTATTTCTTCTTTATCTATAATCATAATTTCTATTAAGTATTTACATTATTGTTTCCTTCCCGAATTTATGAATAGTATTGTGTTTTATTTTTTGAAGACATAATTTATAAATTTATAACAACTTATTTATGGAAAATGAATTGGTTACCTCCTATAAATATGGATTTGTGTGATGATAGATCATGGACTAAAACAAGTTGTGTTGTAAAGTACATATTTAAAATTGCAACATTTTTATAATTTTAAATTATTTTTATAATAAATTGTGTGCTATTGGATTAGTTTTTATTTTTTCAGACCATAGTGGATTTTTTGTGATGAGAGTGATCATATCAAATGTAGATTATGTTGGGCCGTGAGGCTCTATTTTTCTTGGAATTGGTTATAATGATGATTTATTTTAAGTGTTTGGTTTACAATGTTATTGCGATAATTTTGGAATATTGTGATGGATATAGCATGGGAGGTCGTGTTTTTTTATTGCGAGGTGTATAGTCTATTGAGTGGTGTACTTTTGATAATATATTAGTATATTTAGAGTGAACATATAAAGATAAGTGGAAATAATGGGGGTTTGAAATGAAATTTGCATGGGAAAGAATTAATTTTTTGAAATATAATTATTGAATTGATTATTAATAATAATAAAATTAAAACAGTAGATAGTTGGTGAGGTTTTTCAATGAATATGGAATAAAACTACTTGATAGGTAAAATTTGGTTTATAAATAGTAAATCTATAATTTTTTACCATTAAAATGTAATATGAAATATGGCTTGTGTGTGGCATGTATGTGTGGTGTTTTTCATTAATGATAGAAATAGTTGGTGGATGATTTTTAAAGGAATTGTGGTGGTTATATGGTATGTTTTAGTTTAGTTGAACATGAACCCTTAGAAAGGGTATTCTATGTCATATAAAACCCATTTTTCATGTGATTTATATATGCACCCCACCTGAGTTGGATTTACTTAATAACAACTAGATTATTTGGGTTCCTAGTGATTTCACCAAAATCTAGGTTGGTGGTGAAATGAATGGCTAGAAACACCCACTTACCTAATCTTCCTTAGATTGTGTCATAATATGGAAGCACATATTTAGTGGTGATTACTTACTGATGAAAGATGAATTGGTGGAATTTTCGAGTACTAGTGCTAGTGTTATAGATCCCCAATGAAGATGGTAATGTGAGATATGGGGGGTATCATCCGTTGTAATAGGATGGAAGGAGTTTTGTGTCATTCACATTTATGATTCCTGACTGCCCTGGTTATAAGTTGAGGTTGGGATTTGTATATTTGAAAAATCATTCATATAATGAAAGGCATTGTGGGGTAATGGTAAATTGTGATATATCTTGAACCAAATAATATATGGATGGATACGTGATGTGATGATATGGAATATGTGAGAGAACATTATGTTTTATAAAGGGGTTTGAGAGAGCATAAAAATTAGCATGGAAGTGGTTTTAGGGAGCCTTTACATATATTCTTCAATATTATGTTAATATACATGGAAATGTTTTTTTGGTGATTATCTCATGGTGAGTATTAAAATAGATATTTGATGTATTTTTTCTCTTGTCAGTTCGGTTTTATATACACTGGTGCATTAGTATTATATTTTAAAAATTTAATGATACACTATGGTTATAATTCTACTCTGTAAACTTGTTATTCTCACCCTACATATATATAAACTATTTTCTAGGTTTTCAATAGGATTTCAAGGACTAATATAGACTTTACTATCTTTTGATATGGAGTTATATTTTAGTTCATTTCATGGGGTTTATCTATGGGTAATTACATGAAGACTTTATTTGTGTTTTTCAGATGTTGATCATGGAATTTGGATTGTTTGATTTCCACATTTTATTATTTAATTGAGTTTCTTTGGTTTTTTATCCAATTAACCAATTAAACTTTTAATTTTGAAATTAATTTATTTATTTGTTTTATTTTTATACCCTAAGTGTATGTCAATTACTCAGGGACTCTTGAAGGAGGTCTTTATGGGTCATTATCTATCTTCCTTCATTGTCATCCCAAGAGGGGTACCTTTAGAGGCAGGGGGTCATGAAAGGGTGATATAAAAGTCTATTATTTTAAGGGTAATATAGATATTGTTACTATAAATTTAAAGGATTTCATGGGTTTTTATTGATATATTTTAGTTAATATTGGAGCATGAAATGGGTTTGGGAGGCGGACTAGGAAATGTGATTTTAGTACCCCCATGATATGATGTAATGAATCTTTGTTTACTGAGATTCTAAGAGAGGTTGTATCACTAATATATTCGATAACTAGGATAGATTCATGAATAATGAATATTTTTCATGTCATTTTTCATGGTGATTTTGGGAAATTAAATATAATATAGTTAAATAATCAAAAAAATTCTATACTATTAGGTTTCATATTTTCCACATGTTTTTCTGGAATGGAAACTTTTCATCATATTCTTCTAGTTAAATTTATACATGTCTAGGAATCTAGTCTAGTTGATCATTGTTGGGTCGATCCAATAGAGTAGGATGAGATATGGAAGTAGTAATTGCATGATTTTTAATTGTAAAGTCTATGGTTGTATGAAGGGAACAACTATGATCTAGAGACAGATGAATTATTGGAGGATAATTAGATTTAATTTTTTCTAATTCTAGATCTAGTATATTTTTGGGTTCCATTGGTAGTTATCTTGATTTGAGAAGTGGCACATCAATGGTGGACGTTATCTCTTGGAGAGACCAAGGAGGAATATGGTTGTGGTGCTGAAATCTAAGAAGAGTTTTATCTATTACATGAAATCCTTTTAGAGACATGGTTTTAATCCACTAATGAATTGAATAATATTTTATTCATCATCAATGAAAAAACTAGAAGTGTACAATGAATTCCTGGGGGAATTTTCCTTATATCTATTAATGTATTATTATTCCTTATAATTTTGATTAAGGAATTCCCATTAAATTTTTTATGCTAACAAACATAGTAAAGTCCTCATTGAAAAAATAACCTCTTAAAGTCCTCTCAATCCATGTGGTTAATTTATCATCCTTCCTGATATTATTAATATTATTCCACCATTTATCTGCTTCAACATCTAGATGATAAACTGTAATGTCAAATTTTGATGGTATAAGCATTGTAAAATAAATAATATGTTTTCTTTTATTCTTATCCATTTCTTGGTAATTATTGTATTGAGTACCCACTGAATTAAGGTGCATGTTTCCACATGAATTACTCAATGGTATGTTTCTATTTTTTTATTACTGGGAACTTCAAAAATACCTATGGCTTATGCGAGTTGTGTAAACATTGGAACAAGGTTTCTCATTCCATCGCCCATATCATTTGTTTTCTCATGATGAAAGTACATACATTACAAGACATATTTATTTTTAAAATGATTCCCCTTTGTATTGACTATATAGTAACATGAAAAATATAGGATCAAGAATCATTTATTTTTAACATGATTCCTCCTATTATTTCCTAAATTGTGACACCTTATACTAAACATATGAAATTATAGGTTTATTATATATCACATTGGTGTATCTAGAGTTTTCTTTGGTTCTATCCCCTCATTTCTCATAACATAATCTCCAAAATATCTAAGCCATAATTTGATTCCAACTAACATGACCAAAGTAACAATTATATAGATATTACATCATTTTATATTAATATTCAATACATCTCATAATTATACATTTATGTGAAATGTAAAGGGTTTGTGTCTTTAGAGACTAGATACACAATAATCTTATTTTATTAAATATATTGAACATATCCAAAAATATTCTTCTCACAATATTATCTTATTTGAAATTTCCTACAAAAAATAATCTTCATAAAATAGGGAAATGAAAACCTAATAAAGGGTGAGGGAAGATTCTTAGTATGGGTAAATAAGGGAGATATCATTCGGTAACAAACCAACACGGTTCATATAAATAATACATCGGATCTGGCCATCACATAGTGAGGTGAAAAAAGAAAAACAAATACAGTATTGAATATAAATAATCAAGACATACAACTAGAGTACTATATAGAGTAAAAATATGCAATCATATACATAAAATCGAATCCAAATATGATAAACCCAATAGTATGAATAG
This sequence comes from Viscum album, assembly GCA_963277665.1. Classification (NCBI taxonomy): domain Eukaryota; kingdom Viridiplantae; phylum Streptophyta; class Magnoliopsida; order Santalales; family Viscaceae; genus Viscum; species Viscum album. The sequence continues at coordinate 130,910,335 of OY728167.1, read as the reverse complement.
AGAAAGACAAAAAAGTTTCCATGTTACCAACAATCAGCTCAAAATCACCTGCTATAATGGCACCAAAAAAATACAAGATGACATGATATAAAATTCCCTTCCCTTATCTTTATTCAATAATACAACTTATATAATCACCAAAATGAAAATTTATGGTGTGATCAAAAATCGCACTAAGATACAAAAACAGATTCTATATAAGGTATAATATTACGAATGAAATAATAATTTATTTTAAAGTATTTTTTTACATCTCATTTTCTTAAATCCAATAATTTTGAAAATAAATTTCCCATTTCATTTTAATAAAATCATTTTATATTATGAAATCGTAAAATTAAAAATTATAAGTGATAAAACTAGAAATAATATACAAGGGCCATAATGTAAGAAAGTAAACACATATCCATGAAATTGTGTATTGTGATATCATGTGATTTAATGACATATATAAACCCATGAGTAATAATCCATGATAAAAATCATCATTTGATAAAAAAAATTAATTGACCAAAAAAAATAATTTGGGATAAAGAATATGGGAAAATATATACTAGACATTCAACAACCTAAAAATCCATAACAACTGTACCAATCAATATTGGGTGCTTCCATATACCATCGATATCCCAATAGTAACAACCTATTATTGACACATACTACGATTACCCATGTCTATATCCCAATGAACCCAAGGATACCAAAGTTCATGGATTGTTAAATACCATTCAAAACTAAGCTATCAATTTTGTAAATCATTTTTCAAATCCAATCCTTCTAAAATTAATTTTTTGAAAAAAAATATCCAAATCAAGAAAAAATATCAATGTGAAACCCATTTAAAATCATTTTCCCTTCCAATAAATATTGTAAAATCATGTATCATTTGAACATAATGAAAAAAAAATGGAAGTTTACAAGAAAAATAAGAAAATCATCGAATTAAACTATTTTATAGAATCACCTTCCTCCTCCAATCTCCTTATGGCCTTAATTTTTTACTGATTTTTGATAATCCACCTTTCAAGGGGTGAGGTTGAACCCTTACATGGTCCGTAGGTGTATGTATTACATGGCTCATAGGCCTTAGAGGAATTCATTGCCCGTATGATTTAAACATTACATACAACCTAGACTAACTACTTGGAAATGCTCCTCCCCAGAATCTTCATCGTGAAATCATCTCTCCACCTTCGCATGGCTGTTCAGCTAGGCTTTTCTATGCATGCACAATATTTTCCCAATGGTAGCTCTCCACCTTCAGTAATGTTGACTAAAAAAATGATATCGACCTTAGAATGAAATGTAATGACATAAAAATAATAAGTAATGATAGAAAAAAATATCTTATCAAAAAAAATTAAGCCAATGTAGTTTCCACAATCAAAATAAAAAAAAATAAGGAACAATTTCCGGAAGAGGAACACCATAACAACCCCGATGATTGATCATCAAATGAAGTGATTCTAAAGGGAGGGAACCACCCAAAATCACCTAGTGTGAGATTTTGGGTGTGAGAGGGAGACTATACAGTTGAATGAAATAAAAATCACTCATATGGTTCCCTAAAAGCAACATCTCATGATATTTATGTAGCACACAATCCCTTTACATGGTGTGTATTCCAAGAAGGCTGGAATATCTGGAAAACATACTTCATGTTCATTTAAAATCATAAATTTTCCATTACATGATGTGAAACTAGTACAATGTGTGTGTATATTTCACACACTCCACCTATTCTTTATAATACCCCTAGAGACCATTAAATAGTGTGTAATCCCTTTACACGACATATAATCACCTCAAAGATAACAAACTACCCAGTTTCAAGTATAAAAAATCCAAAATACCTGCGATGTCTTGAGAGCAAGGAGAGATCCCCTAAAATCCATCAACACATTTATAAATATACTCCATTAAATTAAATTATCATAAATCCCGGATCATTTGTTCATTTTCCACCAAAAAATATCTCCATCCTTGAGAACCTTGAGAAATCACCCAAACAAGGGTGATAAGAAAAGCAAGAACCAGGTAATCTTGAAAATCTTAATAAGGTGTTACAATCTCCCCACCTTAAATTTTTTTCTTCCCCAAAAAATCCCTAATATTTGTTTACTAACAAAAATTGAAATTCACTACCTCCTCATTAATGATCCCCTCTAATACATCCTGTATTTATCCCATCTGCAATTCCATGGTACTTGAACTAGTGGAATCAATTTACCAAGTAGTACCTTCTCTTGATGATCCATAATCTGAACTGGATGCTCAACTAAAGTGGTTTTAGTCTCAAGATCAATAGCCACCCATCCAATAATTTGGGAAGGATCTAGTACATACCACCATAGTTGAAAAATAACATCATGGATATAAGTAAAACTATATGAAAATTGCAACCAGTAGTCCACCATTCCTAATCACCCAATTATCTCAAAGGGTCCCACAACCCTTAGTTCCATCTTACCCTTATTACCCAATAGATGACGTCCTAAAAGATGTGATACTCTATAGAAAGAATGATAAAAAAACTCACACTCAATCCACCAATGATGATGTCCTATAATAAAATTCATATGACACTATAAAATGATAATTATCCTATGGATCAACTACACCATCTTCATCATCTCCTTAACAAGACTCATCCTATCTGAGGACCACTCCCCAACTCTTCCCAGTAACAGAATGATCTACATGTATTCCCATACAAAACCATAAAGGGAACCTACTTTAAAAATAATGATATCTATTATTGTAGGAAATTTGAACCAGAGGCATATTCTATTCCCAAGAAACTCCAAAATCAATCACAAAAGCCTGAATTATATCCTCAAGAACATAGATAGTCATCTATGTATGTAAATCTATCTATGGATTCTATGTTTTTTATAATGTATTATGGGAACCTATCACCTTTTTAAAGATTTTATGAACATAGACATGAACCTTAAGTCCCTATCAGATATGACCATAGAGGGAACCATGTGAATTCTAACAATCTAGAAGACATAAAAGTACCCATGATGTTTATCCTTTATCCTCTCCTTGGTTGGGAAGAAATGCATCAATTTCCTGAGTCGATCAGTGATCACCCAAATTATATCCTACCCTTTATGAGTCCATAGTAGAATAACAATGAATTATATATAAATATCATCCCACTTATATGATAGAATGGGTAATGGATATAAAAAACTTATATGTATCTGGTGTTATAAATTAATTCTCTAACAAGTAAGAGACCATGATACAAATTCTACAATCGGCCATCTAATCACCTACCACCAACAATGACATCTAACACTGTGATACATCACGACAACACCATGGTGAGTGCACCAAGAAGACTAGTGTCCACAATCTATCAACTCCTACCACAATGAAAATGAATCAACGAACCCACCATAGAATAAAAATCCTCACTCTGAGACCAATTTCACTCCCCCAAGGTCTCCTCACTATTAAGGATATCATTAAAACATTGAACTCGTTGTTTATTACTTACTCATGTCAAACTATCTCATAAAATGACAAGTCATATATTATTGAATACATGAACACCTACCCACTAACCTATTCTACTCACAATCTCAATAGAATAAAAAAACTCATCAGAGACCACTCTTCAACTAATTCCTTTTCAACTTTTACCAGTAATTTCTAGTTAGAAGCATTAGAAACCACATTTCCCTTAATAGGGGTGTATGGAAAATCAAAATAAAAATTTTGAAGGTGTACGAACTAGCTTATATGTGAGAACTTTATATGCCTAGGAGTAAAAATATATTTTAGGATCTTATTACGAGAATAAAAAGTAAATCAATACCCAATGAGATAGAGACCCTTTATTTTGAGTTCAGTCATATCTACTACAAAATCAAGTTCTTGTTAGGGTAGTTATTATTATGATTTCATAACCTGAATGAACCATAGTCCACTACATATTTCCCCTTCATCAATACACATCTCAAAACCAAAACAGATGCATCATAGAAAACATCATAACCCAAAAAAAGTTCTGGAAGAATCTAAATTTTTCTTTGAGTAAACTTCAACAACATCTCCTCAAAATATCTATAAAACATATTTTTCCACTAAAAAATTAACCGTTATAAAACTTAAAACTGTCATCAATGATATGATCATGGATAAATACTGAACATACCATCTATAATAACCAGCCAAAACCAAGAAGCTCTGAATCTCAAAAAATATATCTTGGATGGACCCAGGACATAAAAACATGTATATCTTCAAGATCAACTAAGAATCCTCTATCAGGTATCTCATTACCCATAAATTTTAGTTTTAGGATCCAAAAATCATATTTTGAATGATTTCCATATAATTGATGTTTTTTCATGGTTTGAATAATGTTATCCAAATGGTCCAAATGCTCCTCCTCTGTCTTAGAGTGCACCAAAATTTTATCCATGAACTCAAAAAAATGATTCCATGAACCAATAAAATATCTGGATCATAAAATCTATAAAACCCATATAAGTATTAGTTAGACTAAATGAGATAACCAAAAACAAAAAAAAATCCAATATAAGCTTTTAAATATTTTCCTAGGTATATCCTCCTTTTAGACACTAAATTGACGGTACCCTGACTGAAGGTGAATCATGAAAGACCAGCATTCCCTTTGAAGATGGTCAAAAAAGCTATTAATCTATAGAATAATTTGTTTTTCATAATTTCCAACCAATTTATCTTTCAATATTCAATAAAAATCATGAGGCTCACACCTTGAATCATATAAAAGAACAATAACGAATCCCACTATGACACGCTTGGTTGAAAAAATCCATTAGCCTCTAGGTCCTGAAGATGGACCTTAACATCCAAAAACTAAAAAATTTCCTTTCAATATGACAGAATTGAAATTGGAATCATACAAGGGAGAAGTTTAATAGTAATCATGACATATCTTCATAGAGTTAAAACCGAAAAATCATCCGAAAATATCTCATGCTACACACACACCCAAAACAACAAGAATTCAACCATAAAAACAAGGGTAAACTACATCAAGAAACATCTCTGGATAATGGCCTGATATTACCTCAACATAAGGATAAAGATGCCCCACCCTTCCTGATCTAGAGTCCAATTCACCTTGGAAAGCATGAGTGGCCCTATCATAAGATAAGAATTATGCTCGACATTGATAATAGTCTCTATGAGGCTTAGCATTAATCATTTGGTCCATACTGATAATCAAGTTGATGATTTCAATATAATGAAATAAAATGTCTTATAGCACCTTGATGTCGGCTACTTTCACTTGACACACGAGAAACTCGTAACATTTTTTGTAACCCAGTTCCCAAAGTCGTGGAATGAAACAATACTTTCAACATAAGTTCTAAATGAAATCCCAACACATAAACTAACATTTTTTATATAAAATAATCAGTAGAACCTATAAAAACAAATCTATCACCATATATGATGAACAGAACACCATACCAATAATAGTAGTATCAATGCTTTATAATTATCTGGTTCACACTCTACTCCCTTAAGATATCTAGTTTTGGCTTCTCTGTGAGCTTTCATATACACATGAACATCCCCCTTAGCTAGAGGATAGAACCAACCACCCCTATAAGCATCTAAAAACCATCAATTTCTTGGTGAATGGGGATCCTTCCTTACTACCCTATGATAGCCTATTATAAAATCATTTCAAATGCTTAGATCATCCACGATGATGAAAAGTAATGGCATCCTCTACAAAAGTAGGCTTGGTTTGAATAGGCTACCAACATTGATAGTAATTAATCATCTTCCTTTCCCAAAATGACCCAAAAAATAGTCCTAAAAATAGTCTTCTACATTTCTTCATCCTTTTTTAGGAAAAATATACACCCTCAATAATAATTTTACTAACTAAAGATCCACTTGAACCAATCTTCCCCACTGCATCTACCATAACTAAAGAGGCTATTTCAACTACCTCCACAATGTTCCTAAGGCACATTAGAAGGAAAATCGTACTAATATCAGGCCTCATACCTTACTCAATACTTTGAGACTTTAGTTATTGATTAGTGACATGATTTGGTTCTAAATAAACTAAATCATAAAAATGGTAGAGCACTATATAACGGTATGCTCCCCCTTAACTAAGGTATAAACTCCCATGTCATTTCTTTGTATAACAAATTTGGTTAAAAGTGTTGATTAAACACTTTGATGAAAGAATCCTAGGTAATGTAATCATATAACATAGCATTAAAAATAGAGTCCCACCATCTTGTTACATTTCTGTTTAGCATGAACATTGAAAACACCTCCTTTGAGTCCTCAAGAGTCTTCAAGAAATTTAATGTCCTCTAAATCATCTTAATAAACTCCTTGTATTTTGGTGGTCCTTTGTCACCCTGGAAGATGGGTAGATTCTTCTTAGTAATATTGGAACCATAATTCACCATAATACTTGGGTTCATAACACCCACATAACCCAGAGTATGAATATTGTGGATGACATATTATACAAAAGAAGACTCCACTATAAGATTCTCTTGTAGATACTGTCTTGTAGCATCCTCTCTTGTATTTTGAAGAGCTCTTATTAGTGTAACATTCTAATAAATAGACCACAATAGCCAATTAAATAAAGAGAACATTTTAAAATCATTGGATCACATTCATAATTCAATCCAATACTTTAAAACATTAATATTTTAATGAAATTATGAATTCTACCAATGGAAGACATTTCTTGAAAAGGAATAGGTAAATTTAAATAAACATAACATATATTTCATTCAAATGAAATCGATTCCCAATTCTCAATCATTATAAAATTCTATGAAAACACATGGTAACAATGATTTAGTCAAATTACTGAGATAGCTAGACCCCTTTTCCACACTTACTATGTGAATTATGATAGTCCTAACTCATTTATAAGAAATATATAGAACCAAACTAAAGAAGTGTTAAACCACATTAGGATTATCCTTCCCTCTAATACCAAATTTTAACAAACCACACTAGGTTACCTAAACTATACACCTAAGTCGGCCGACACATGGTGAGGTGAAGCAATAAAACATAATAAGTTTGGAATATAATGAAACATGACATACAACCAAAGTATTTTTCCGATGAAAGAGATAAAAAATGATCCATAAAATCCAAGTGAAATTCGATAAACGAAAAATTATTAATAAAGTGAGTCCAAATAGTATCCTTGTGTCCAAAAGTCAACTGAAAACCACCCCACTATAATGGAAATAACAAAATAGAAGTAGATGTTCTACAATATTCCATTCAATTTTCCCATATCATATAATAAAACATATACAACCCCAAGAAAAAGTAGGGTGTGATCAAAAATACTAGTAAGATACCCCCACATCTTCTGTATAATATATATTATCAGTAAGGAAATAATTCTATATTTTTAAATGAAATTATATTGAAAAATCATTATCATAAATCGAATCCATTTGAAAATAAATTTCCCCTATGGTTTCAAAAAATCCTTTCACATTATCAATCTACTAATATTACATGTATAAGTAACTAAATCGGAAAGCATATCAATGAATTCGAAGCTAATAAAGTATACACCAATCCATGAAATACCATCACACAATGTTTTGTGATACAACCTCATATAAAAACCAGTGAGTAAAAATCTATTATAAAAACCATCACACAATAAAAATATAGAAACTATAAAACACACTATAATTTTGGATCTATAATATGGGAAAATACATACTAGACATTCAAGATTCTAAATAGGCATAGATTAGGATCTGACCAATGTCGAGTCCTTCCACAGTCTATCAACATCCTCAAGGCTACCTCCAAGTGGGGTCACACACACTAAGGATACCTATGTCTATTTACCTATGAAAACAAGGTTCCAATGGTAATAATATTTTAAAAATCATTTCAAAAACCAAGCTCAATTTTTTTTAAAACATTTTAAAATCCAATCCAATTAGCTACCGTGTTTGAAACACCATTTCCAAATCAATAAAAATTGTTTTTAAATAAAACCCAAATTTAAATTGTTTTACTTTCCATGAAATACATTAAAAACACATATTAATTCCAATAAATGAACAAAAAAATGAAATTTTATGATAAAAATAGGAAATTAAATGAATTATCCCATTGTATAGAACCATCTACCTCAAAATCATAAAAACCTAGCCACCTTTGGAAATGGTTACTAGAAACAAAGAGATCGTATAAGCCCTGGCCGTAAACCTTACTTAATATTGAATTAAATGAATAATTCACATTGAGGATCTTTTCAGGTTTAGAGTTTTAGAGAATTAGAACATAACTATTACATCTCAAAAGATTACAAAGTAGACACTTCTACTAAGTTTCCATAATAAAAAAACTCTTAAAAAGAAACATGTCTAGTTCCATGTTTTATATAGCATGACATTCCCTTGATCCCATCCTTGACCTTATTCCACATTAAGTCCTGTGAAAAACATTTCAAAAAAACTTGGGGTGAGCATAAAAATCTCAGTAAGGGATACACAAAGAATGAAAACTGTTAATTTTTCAAACATCAAGTAAACCATGTATACTCTAACAAAGTAATACCTTCACCATCATGAAGTAGTAAAAACTCTTCACTGAATAAAGTATCATTACTTACCTTTTTGTAACCAAAGTATTACCATAAAACCCATATAAAGAACACATAACATATATAAAGGTAACTTTGGACATAAACATACTTAAGTGGAATAACCATATGGTCGACTTCCACACATATCACTTAATGGAATAGCCATACGGCCAATTTCCATACATACTCAATGGAATATCCATACGGCTGACTTCCATACCCAATTCATTGGAGGTTATAACGTAACCACCCGTCCTGGTATTCACGGCACCACCTGTCATATGGTTTATAACGTAACCACCCTTTAAATGTCCAAGTACCAATATAAAATCATAAAACATAAAACCCACATAAAGTAATGATAACATTTCCACATTTCAATCACAATATATCATAAATATATTGACATAATAGAATCCTTTATCAAAACCATTTTCAATACCAAATTACATAAAAGAGTATATGGTATTTATTTTATTCTAAAAACATTACGGCTTGTTGAGGAAGCCAAAGACCAAATAATACTCGCGGCGGCGGAAAAGGTCATTGTCACCGCATACGTTAAAAAAAACATTCCTATTTGTCGTTTAGTTAAACGCTTCGTAGAAAAAGATTACTTTTGTATAATAGTAAAAGTCAAAGGGGTTTATACACCGTATAAAATAAAGTTGTGTACAAAACGAAATATGCCTCAATGGAAGGAGATTGAGACGAAGTCCCTTACCTTGGGTCCGACTTGACTCGATCATTCTTTAATGTCCTGAATAATAAACATGAGTTAATTTCTACTTTCTTAAGAACCTTTTTCAAGTTCATTATTTCTTTTATATCACTTATTGCCATGTTATAAACATTATGTAACCATTTAAGTTAATAATGTTTGTTTTGTCGATATTTGGTTCTTAAGTCGAAAGTGGACTTCTTACAATTACATGTTGTTCGTGTGGTCAAAGGTTATTTATATCCAGAATTACATTACTGATTTGGATATCATATATATCCATCATATACATGTATTCATAATATTACATAATCATTTAGAGGTAAGAAATGAAATGCACCGTTCATGGAGACGGTAAGCCGTACGTACGCATGAACGCTACTTTCATTTCTATTTCGTATTTTATAGAATGGAATCGTAATGATATAAAGGTATATTATACTTCCAGTATAATATCATATATAATATCATAGTTCCATCCTTTATATGTCCCACATATGGTATTTAACGAATCAACTCACTTTAAGGGGGCGGTAGTCCGCACTTCCTTAAATGAAGATGTCGTGTTTACCCATAATGGAAACCATAAAGGTATGACCAAAAAGAAAAATACAGAAGCTTAAGGAAAACATAAACATATTATATATCATATATAAATATAGTGACATCTTAATGGACACCTTTGAAGGTGTTAAAAGAATGTTGAACAATCGTCGTTTCAGGAGGCATAAATTCACCATCCACGGAAACAGTATGTTCGTTAACCAGTAGATGTAGGTGTGTGTAAGTGTAACTCGAATCCTTCTTATAAAAACATCCTACTATATTGAGGATACTTTAGTTTTTACAAAAGAAAATAATAAAAAGATTTTAGGGGGTTGGAGAAGAAAAATAAAACAAAAGGACTCAAAAGAAGACATTACCTTAAAATCGGGTAACTCCCTTTGGTTTGAGCTCAAAGGCTTCCTTGGGAATACTTCTGCCCAAAGTGAGGCTTAAAGGAGTAATAGAGGAATGTGGAGAGCCAAAATGGGCAGGGGTTGGCTGAGCCAAATGCTTTGGTAGTGTGGGAAAATAGGTAGAGGTGGGGGCCTTTTATAAGGGGAGAGGAGGGGCACTCTTGGAAGGTATAGATAAGTTACTTTATTTTAAAAAGAGTTTCGGATTCAAAAGGTCCCACATTGATATAATTCGAGGATAAGGTGATAAGGTTTCGAAATCCACTCATAAAATAGGTTTTGGCCATGTTTAGGTCTTATATTTTACATTATCTTTCCATTTTATTTAAATCATCAAATAATGAGGTCATCGTTGCATCATCACGATGTCATAAATAATTTAATTTATTTAATGTCTAAAAATTATAAAAAAATTACTATGATGTAGAAAATCTTTTTAGATTTTAAATGAATATTTATAATCAAAAATCTGAATTGTATAACCCCATGTAAAAATTGTTTTAGTAAAACATCTCATGTGTGTGTCATTTTTACTTTAACATTAAATAAAAAGTTATTTATGTCATTTCCCTACCAAAGTGGCTTCATGGGGTCCCCAACTTGACGCAGGGGTTGTATTGGTCGGACATGACACATCCAATGAGGTTAGGACATGTTTCAAGCTCATATCATATTATTAAAACATTATTTTTACCTTAAACTACACTAATTACCTCTAATCGCGATTAAAAACATAATAAGTTACTATTCACCAAAAAATTATTTTAATCCCATTGAACCAAATTTTACTTATTAATGACAACAATGTATGTCAGATTTTTGAAATTCAAAACACAAAGATGGAAAAATTTCATTTAAGCGGAAAAATCAGTTTTTATAAGTACCACTTAGTGGTTTCACTATTCATCAAAAATTGAAGTTTTTCAGAAAAATCCCAAAAATTCACCCTAAGCTATATTTGATATTCCGAATTCAAAAATGAAGTCTATTTTACAAAATTCAAAACATATAAGTCACATTAATTAATTTAATAATTAATTCCCGTTGTCATGACAAATAGGGTGTTTTTGTGAAACAATAAGTATCAAAAGATTGACACTAGTTTAAGTCCGATTTCAAAGTGAAATTAATTCCAAAGACCACTATTGGATTTAATGGTAAAAATATTTTATAATTTCACTTTAAAACCAATTCAAATAATAATCTATTCATATAAATAAATTAGATCAAAAATAGGTTTTGAATTAAAATACAACATTTACAATATTCATTAAAAAAATGAACTTTATCGGAAAGATACCAAAAATTTACACAAAGTAAATTTTGATGTCCCGATTCTAAAGAAGAGTTATATTTGGTCCAATAGAATTTATAAGATTGATCAAAACTATATTTAATGATGGTTCGCCGTCAAAAGGTGATAAGTGAACCCTTAGTGAAAATTAGGGTATAAATGCCTAAAATTGAATTCTTTCCGTATTTTAACCCTTTATCTTTTATTGGGTAAATATAAAAACATTTAAAAACATATATAATCGTATTTTAGTTATTTATATCCATTCCTGCCAGTACAACGGCTACATGTTAACTACCATTTAAAATAATATTATTATATTACTAGTGTGCAACGTAAGATTTCAATGAAACTCATCGTTGCGTATCGAGTACGCTATGGAATATAGAAACCCCTCTTAATTAAAATTAATATTTAATTCATAAATATTAATTAATATGAAAATTCTTTATTCTTTATTTACCTGGGATGTTACATCCTTCCCCCCTTTTGGGAATTGCATCCTCGCAATTTTATTCACTTATCAAAATAAGTGGGGGTATTTATCCTTCATAGCATTTTCAGATTTCCACGTTGCCTCTTCAATCACATGATTTTTTCACAAAACCTTTACCCGATGAATCACCTTATTCCGTAACACCTGCTCCCTATGATCAAAAATCTGGACTGGTTGTTCTTCATAAGATTGGTTCTCTTCCAGATGAACTACCTCTGGACTCAAAACATGAGATGGATCTGGCATATACTTCCTCAACATTGAAACATGAAAAACATTGTGTACCTGAGATAAACTCGGAGGTAAAGCCACTCGGTAAGCAACTGATCCAAATTTCTCCAGAATTTCATGTGGTCCAATAAACCTTGGACTCAGCTTTCCTTTCTTACCAAATATCATCACACTTTTCCAAGGAGAAACCTTGAGAAAAACATGATCACCTACCTCGAAAGATAGATCCTTCCTCCGGTTATCCGCATGACTCTTCTGCCTGCTCTGAGCGGTTCTCATGTGCTTCTGAATCAACTGAACCTTTTCCGCCATCTCTTCTACCAATTCGGGTCCCATCAACTTCCTTTCACCCACTTCATCCCAGAAAGCTGGAGTTCGACACCGCTTCCCATATAATGCCTGAAATGGTGCCATCTGTATACTAGAATGAAAACTGTTATTATATGAAAATTCAACCAAAGAAAGATGTTGGTCCCAACTTCCCTGATAATCCATCGAACAAGCTCGTAGCATATCCTCCAATGTCTGAATTGTTCGTTCTGACTGCCCATCTGATTGAGGATGAAAAGTTGTACTAAAGTTTAATTCAGTACCCAACGACTTCTGAAGGCCTTTCCAAAAGTTAGAAGTGAACCTGGGATCACGATCAGATACAATGGAGAGAGGAACTCCATGTAACCTGACTATCTCTTTAAGATAAAAACGGGAAAGTTGATCTAGAGAGAAAGTATCTCGTATAGAAAGTAAATGAGATGATTTGGTCAAGCGATCAACAATAACCCAGATTGCATTATTACCTCGAGATGTCCTCGGTAATCCCACAAAAAAATCCATGGATATGTTTTCCCATTTCCACTCTGGCACTGGTAAAGGCTGAAGCATCCCTTTAGGTAACTGCCGCTCTGCTTTAACCTGCTGACAAGTCAAACACTTCACAGTAAAATCAGCAATATCTCTTTTCATTTCATCCCACTAGTAATACTCCCGCAGATCTCTGTACATCTTAGTACTGCCAGGATGAACTGAAAACGGAGAACTATGAGCCTCGCATAACAACTCATTCTTCAACTGTGAATCACAAGGAACACATAATCTCTTCCCAAACCTCAAAACACAAACACAAACTTATCCAAGAACTCAGGGAAAATTTTATTCATAAGGTCCATGAATACAACAGGTGCATTGGTTAACCCAAAAGGCATAACTACAAATTCATAATGGCCATATCTAGTACGGAACACAGTCTTCGGAACGTCTTCTTCTTTTACTTTCAACTTATGGTACCCCGACCTCAAGTAAATCTTTGAAAAATAATGAGCTCCCTGGAGCTGATACCACTTCATTCGATGGCCCAACATCTGCTGAAGATGTTTCAAAGGATTTCACCACCCCTTTCTGCTTGTAGTCTGGCTGCATTCCCCCAGTTGAGTTCTTCGTTGGACATTATTTTGCATAATGACCCATTTCATTACACTTAAAACATCTTACCGTTGGCTTTTCATTGCCTGCTTGATTATCTTCCTTACAGTTATGAGCAATATGACCCGACTTACCACACCGAAAGCACTTACCAGACTTGGATAAACATTCTCCAGGATGCATTTTACCACACTACTCACAGGATGGATATTTGGTTTTCTTACCTCCCTGCTTCTTTGATGAATTCTTCCCCTTTGCCTGCCAACTAGACCTCTTATTCTGTTGTTTGTCATAGAACACCTGATCATCGGCAAACTCCATTTCCACCTTCTCCGCACATCGAACAAGTTTTTCATAACTTTTGAACTCACGAGAAGCTACATCCCTTCGATACTTTGGCTTTAACCCTGAGTAAAAACGGGTTATTTTACTATCAAGATCTCGTATGAAGTTCGGAGCATACCTTGCCAATCGAGTGAACTTTGCTTCATAAGTAGCCACTGAATCATCCTCCTGCCTCAATTCTAGGAACTGTTTTTCCATCCTAAGACGAACCACCTTAGGAAAATATTTCTCAAGAAACATACCTTTGAATTCGTCCCAGTGAAGATCCTCAATCTCATCACTATCCCTGATATTTTTCACCATCGACCACCACTGATCAGCTTCACCTCCAAAATGGTAAACAGAAAGACTAACATTTTGATGTTCTGAACACCCCATGACATCAAAAATCTTCTCCAGTGCTTTAATCCACCCTTCAGCTTGCAGAGGGTCAGATGATCCTCTGAATGATGGGGGATGTTGCCTCATGAAATGTTCCACCACTGACATGTTCCTCTGTGGTTGATCTGGCTGATCTCGTGCATGGATACCACCACCATTTATAGCATGAGTCAACTGTGCCATCACTACAACAAACTATTCAGTTCCGATTCCGACCATCTCAGGTTGCTGATTTGGAAGGTTGTCTTCCTCCTAATGTCGTCCCAACATAGCTGCTTTGTTTCCTCTGCGGAAAACCATTCTGAACACAGAAATATCTTAGGCGAAGCAACATGGTAATCTGTAAATTCTATATCATTTCAATCATATCATAAATTAACTTATAATTTAACAATTTTCTAACTTCTAAAGTTGTCTAAAACGACCTTTGATACCAACTATAAGGCCCCGGACTTAAACCTTACTTAATATTGAATTAAATGAATAATTCACATTGAGGATCTTTTCAGATTTAGAGTTTTAGAGAATTAGAACATAACTATTACATCTCAAAAGATTACAAAGTAGGCACTTCTACTAAGTTTCCATAATAAAAAAAACTCTTAAAAAGAAACATGTCTAGTTCCATGTTTTATATAGCATGACATTCCCTTGATCCCATCCTTGACCTTATTCCACATTAAGTCCTGTGAAAAACATTTCAAAAAAACTTGGGGTGAGCATAAAAAGCTCAGTAAGGGATACACAAAGAATTAAAACTGTTACTTTTTCAAACATCAAGTAAACCATGTATACTCTAACAAAGTAATACCTTCACCATCATGAAGTAGTAAAAACTCTTCACTGAATAAAGTATCATTACTTACCTTTTTGTAACCAAAGGATTACCATAAAACCCATATAAAGAACACATAACATATATAAAGGTAACTTGGGACATAAACATACTTAAGTGGAATAACCATACGGTCGACTTCCACACATATCACTTAATGGAATAGCCATACGGCCAATTTCCATACATACTTACTGGAATAGCCATACGGCCGACTTCCATACCCAATGCATTGGTGGTTATAACGTAACCACCCATCCTGGTATTCACAACACCACCCGTCATATGGTTTATAATGTAACCACCCGTTAAAATGTCCAAGTACTAATATAAAATCATAAAACATAAAACCAACATAAAGGAATGATAACATTTCCACATTTCAATCACAGTATATCATAAATATATTGACATAATAGAATCCTTTATCAAAACCATTTTCAATACCAAAATACATAAAAGAGTATATGGTATTTATTTTATTCTAAAAACATTACGGCTTGTTGAGGAAGCCAAAGACCAAATAATACTCACGGCGGCGGAAAAGGTCATTGTCACCACGTACGTTAAAAAAAACATTCCTTTTTGTCGTTTAGTAAAACGCTTCATAGAAAAATATTCCTTTTTTATAAAAGTAAAATTCAAAGGGGTTTATACACCGTATAAAATAAAGTTGTGTACAAAATGAAATATTCCTCAATGGAAGGAGATTGAGATGAAGTCCCTTACCTCGGGTCCGACTTGACTCGATCGTTCTTTAATGTCCTGAATAATAAACATGAGTTAATTTCTACTTTCTTAAGAACCTTTTTCAAGTTCATTATTCATTTTATATCACTTATTGCTATGTTATAAACATTATGTAACCATTTAAGTTAATAATGTTTGTTTTGTCGATATTTGGTTCTTAAGTCGAAAGTGGACTTCTTACAATTACATGTTGTTTGTGTGGTCAAAGGTTCTTTATATCCAGAATTCCATTCCTGATTTGGATATCATATATATCATACATATCCAGGATATACATGTATTCATAATATTACATAATCATTTAGAGGTAAGAAATGAAATGCACCGTTCATGGAGACGGTAAGCCGTACGTACGCATGAACGCTACTTTCATTTCTATTTCATATTTTATAGAATGGAATCATAATGATATAAAGGTATATTATAATTCTAGTATAATATCATATATAATATCATAGTTCCATCCTTTATATGTCCCACATATGGTATTTAACGAATCAACTCACTTTAAGGGGGCGGTAGTCCGCACTTCCTCAAATGAAGATGTCGTGTTTACCCATAATGGAAACCATAAAGGTATGACCAAAAAGAGAAATACACAAGCTTAAGGAAAACATAAACATATTATATATAATATATAAATATAGTGACATCTTAATGGCCACCTTTGAAGGTGTTAAAAGAATGTTGAACAATCATCGTTTCGGGAGGCATAAATTCACCATCCACGGAAACAGTATGTTCGTTAACCAGTAGATGTAGGTGTGTGTAAGTGTAGCTTGAATCCTTCTTATAACAACATCCTAGTATATTTAGGATACTTTATTTGTTTCAAAAGAAAAGAATAAAAAGAGTTTAGGGGGTTGGAGAAGCAAAATAAAACAAAAGGACTGAAAAGAAGACATTACCTTAAAATCGGGTAACTCCCTTTTGTTTGAGCTCAAAGGCTTCCTTGGGAAGACTTATCCCAAAGTGAGGCTTCAAGGAGTAAGAGAGGGATTTGGAGAGCCAAAATGGGTAGGTTTTGGCCGATCCAAATGCTTTGGTAGTGTGGTAAAAGAGGTAGAGGTGGGGGCCTTTTATAAGGGGAGAGGAGGGGCACTCTTGGAAAGTAAAGATAAGTTACTTTATTTTAAAAAGAGTTTCGGATTAAAAAGGTCCCACATTGATATAATTCGAGGATAAGGTGATAAGGGTTCTAAATCCACTCATCCAATAGGTTTTTTCCATGTGTAGGTCTTAGATTTTACATTATCTTTCTATTTTATTTAAATCGTCAAATAATGAGGTCATCGCTGCATCATCATGATGTCATAAATAATTTAATTTATTTAATATCTAAAAATTATAAAAAAAATTACTATGATGTAGGAAATCTTTTTAGATTTCCAATTACTATTTATAATAAAAAATATGACTTTTATAACCCCATGTAAAGATTGTTTTTGTAAAACATCTCATGTGTGTGTCATTTTTTACTTTAACATTAAATAAAAAGTTATTTATGTCATTTCCCTACCAAAGTGGCTTCATGGGGTCCCCAACTTGACCCATGGGTTTTCGTGGTCTTCCATGACACAGCCAATGAGGTCAGGACATGTTTCAAGCTCATCTCATATTATTAAAACATTATTTTTACCTTAAACTACACTAATTACCTCTGATCACGATTAAAAACTTAATAAGTTACTATTCACCAAAAAATTATTTTAATCCCATTAAACCACATTTTACTTCTTATTGACAACCATGTATGTTGGATTTTTTAAATTCAAAACACAAAGATGGAAAATTTTCATTTAAGCGGAAAAATCAGTTTTTATAAGTACCACTTAGTTGTTTCACTATTCATCAAAAATTGAAGTTCTTCAGAAAAATCCCAAAAATTCACCCTAAGCTATATTTGATATTCCAAATTCAAAAATGAAGTATAGTTTTAAAAAATTAAAAACATATAAGTCACATTAATTAATTAAATAATTAATTCCCGCTGTCATGAAAAATAGCGTGTTTTTGTGAAACAATAAGTATCAAAAGATTGACACTAGTTTAAGTCCGATTTCAAAGTGAAATTAATTCCAAAGACCACTATTGGATTTAATGGTAAAAATATTTTCTAATTTCACTTTAAAACCAATTCAAATAATAATCTAATCATATAAATAAATTAGATCAAAAATAGGTTTTGAATTAAAATACAACATTTACAATATTCATTAAAAAAATGAACTTTATCGGAAAGATACCAAAAATTTACACAAAGTAAATTTTGATGTCCCGATTCTAAAGAAGAGTTATATTTGGTCCAATAGAATTTATAAGATCGATCAAAACTATATTTAATGATGGTTCGCTGTCAAAAGGTGATAAGTGAACCCTTAGTGAAAATTAGGGTATAAATGCCTAAAATTGAATTCTTTCCGTATTTTAAGCCTTTATCTTTTATTGGGTAAATATAAAAGCATTTAAAAACATATATAATCATATTTTAGTTATTTCTATCCATTCATGCCAGTACAACGGCTACATGTTAAATACCATTTAAAATAATATTATTATATTACTAGTGTGCAACGTAAGATTTCAATGAAACTCATCGTTTCGTATCGAGTACGCTATCGAATGTAGAAACCCCTTTTAATTAAAATTAATATTTAATTCTTAAATATTAATTAATATGAAAATTCTCTATTATTTATTTACCTGGGATGTTACAGATCATCCTTCAAAAGGAAATTCATAATAAAAAACTACAAAGTATCAATAGATAACACTATCTAATAACAAATCTGAACAAAAAATTATAGCCAATAAAGTAGCCACAACCAAATTAAATAAGATCCAGAAGGAATGATTACCCAGAGAGCCATACCACAACAACCTTAATTTATTAGGGTGAGCTCTTAATTGAGAGAGGGAGTATACAAAGTAGAATACAATTAAAACCACTATTAAAACTCCTTCAAAACAACATCATTTCATATTTTCATGGTGTGTAATCACAGATCATGTCCTTTATTCCACGAAGGCTAAAATTGCTGGAATACATGTCACCTTTTTACTAAAAGCCTGATTTTTTATCCATTACACAACATAAACCTAGTAGATGGTTTACATACCTTTTAACCCTGAACCTATTTAACAACAACTATTTGGTGACCATTTAATGGTATCTAATCCCTTTAAAAAATATTTAATCTCATAATAGATAGCAAACATCCCAATTCCCCATAGAATGAAACCAAGCACCTAGGACATATTTCAATCTTGGGGAGAACCCCTCAAATCCATTAACACATTTATTCCCAAACCACATTAATTGAAACAAAAATACATCACTAAACATTATATCATTTTCCCTAGAAATGTATCTCCATTATGAAGAATCATGTAATTGCACCGAAATAAGGATGATAAACAAATATTGAAAAGGTAAGTACTTAAAAATCATAATAGGGTGTTACACATTCTATCACTATAAGTGATAATAGGATACACTTATAGTTGTGATAACATGATCATGACATGTGATATAATACCTAACAAGTAATATACTATAAAACCCAAGTCATAAAATATTTCATTATCCTAAAAAATGACATGAGTCATAAAAGTACAGAATCATTAATAATAGATCATGATCCATGAATGTGTATCATAAGTATAAGACAAAATTTTTTGGTCAAAACATAAACATGGAACATAGTTTTCTTAGTGAAGGATAATTTCAATAGCTAAAATAGTGGATAAAGTCCCACTGTGGATGGGTTTACTTCAGATTCTCATAAACACTATAATTGTATACCAAGGCTACTCACCAAGTCATTAATCCCATATTTCTCTTGGTCTAACTACTCGTGTAATTTATTGGGATTTAGCCAATATATCATGTTCCCTGTTTGGATTTTACTAATCACCTTTGTACCCTCTTGGGCATGGTTTTATCAATCTTATACCCCCATGGGTTTGGGACAACCACCTATGCACCTTTGGTATTTGGAAAAAAAATCATCTGATATTTTTTGATCATGAGATATGAAACATTATTCAAGGAATTATAGGTCTAAAATAGACCCACATATTACATAATAAAAATATCATATATATATATATATATATATATTTTAACCAAAATAATATAAGGGAATTAATAATTCCTTCATACATTAGTTAACCAGTGAGATGAAAACAAGTTTCACGAATCACCATAGAATCATCATCCTCATAATCAATCAATATAAATGATTTTAATTATAACACTAAAATTATAAAAGAATAGAATTTTATTTTATAGAAAATGTGACTCACAAAACCAATATTAATAGACCAAAAAATATATTTCTTTTCATTTAATAACATCAGTAGATTGTGGAACACATAACCCCAAGTCTAAAGGACCCATAATAGAGTATATCATTGTAACCCAGTTTTTCAATTAGTGGGTATGTATAACACTAACTAAATTATGAAAAGTATATGGTTTAAAAATGTAAAATCAAATTAAATTGTAATATATTGATTATAATTAAAATAAGAATCATTTAAGTGAAATGTAAATGCTTTCTGAAAAAAAAATTATAAAATATTTTTTAGTCAATGCACCACCCCAAGCTTCCATAGTATGCTTATTTTTAAATAATTTAATATATTGTGTTGCATGAAACACTGAGTTGGAGCACACCACGACTATCCATTTTAAAATAAAAGTTATTAATAATATTAACCACATTTTTATTTTATATATTTTATATAATTTTATTAATAATCTCATATGTTTCTTAGACATGATATAAGAACTAAATCAATTTTGTTAACAAAAGAAGTAATTTAAAAAAATGCAGTTTTACTACCTTGTTATGGATAACCTTTTTAAAATATAATATTTGAAACATTTATATATTCAATCTAATAAAATAAAACTCTTATTTAGATGTCAGATAGAAAAAATTTATTTTGGACAAATTTTTGGTGTTTTTATGATAACTTTAATATTTAAATGAAAAGTGAAAAATTCCGCATTTTAATTCAAAACTGATTTTTCATCTAATTTATTTATATTTTTAAATTATAATTTTAGTTAATTTTAAAGAATAATTAGATTTAGTGTTTATCATTTAATATAATTTAGTTAATTGGAATTATTTTAATATTAAAATTAGATATAAACACATGCCAATCTTTTATTGGATTTTACTTTTGAAAAACTCATTTTATCATTTTATCAATTAGAATTAATTTTAAATTAATTTCATAAAATTATGTGATTTATATTTTAAAAAATTGATTCCATATTTTGAGTCAGTAGGTCCAAATTATATTAATAGGTTACTTTTATTTTTTCGATATTACGAATAGTAATTGTAGTAATTTTTTTATTACCACGGTTATGGGTAAATATGGTAATTAAAGGTAAATATAATATTATAAATTTTCCCCAACACCTAAAAAAATCATATTGTATGACTAAATTAGACCTTTATAACCTGTGTTTCAAAACTTAATCAATTAATGAACCATTTTTCATGAATATGACATGGATATTATTATAATTAATGAATGTGATAAAATCTCACAGTCTCATTTATTATAGTGATAATAAATTTAATATAGATATATCTAAGAGATAAAATCGTTTATAAATAGTATAAAAAATAAAAAAAATAAAAAATACAAATTTATTTATAAATTTCAGAGAATTTATAATTACCATTAATTATGACACAATAGTGATGCTGAAATTATTTTATTAATAAATTATCAATTAAATTATATTAAAAATATTAAAATAAATATAATTTGACTTAATTAATGACATTAAATAATTTAATATATAACACAAGAATGTTATTAACATATTAGAAGTATTTTTTAGAATTTATCATGATGTTTTGATATTTTTTAAAATGATAATATCGAACAGTATCATAATTTAAATAAATGATACTTTAAAATAAATAATATTTTATTAAATGTTATAATATTTATAAAAATATAAGTATTGGTAAATTTACTAGTATATTGTTAAATATTTCATTAATGGTCCAATTGGGGTTCTTTTGGTATTTTATAGTAACCATATTAACCCTATAGTATAAAAAGACATGTAGAGATGGTAAGAGTTAAACTATTTGACTATGGGTTAATCCAAATCAACAAGGATATATTTGTGACCTAAACTTGTGAAAAAATAATTTTTTTATTGTATTTATACCCATAATAATATAATAATTTAAATAACTCACTTTTAGGCTTTTTTAATCCCAGAATTATTTTATAATAAATTAATAGTTTTGGAGTTTCCAAAAGTGCCCCTCCCCTCAATTATAAAATGACACCTCTCCCTCTCTTTTATTCACACATATAAAAAATTTTGAATGAAATAAAACATGACCAATTGTCCTCCAAAATTCACTCAATTCATCCTAGAGGACATAAATTTGCTATATATCCATCCTAATGAGTCATTTTTTGTAAATCAAAAGGTGACACTCAAAGAAGTGGTAATTGTTTTACCAATTCCATTCAATTTATTTTCTTCTTCTACGGCATCTTCCAATTTGTTTCCATAAAAAATTAACAACTATATTATCATATACATTCTGAAATGTTACTATAATTATGTAAAAACCATATTTCCTTATTTATTCATCCTACTAATAATAATATCGCCATGCGTGCGTGCGTAAAGCTCACCGTCTCTACGTCGTGGTGTAATTTTTTTATTCAGCACTAATTTATTTGGATTGGAATAATGATGATTATAACGGATATAAATTATTAATATATCATTATAATTTTTCTTTATAATTTATATACCATCCAATTCCATACCATTTAACCATCAATTGAATGATACGGTCGCTTGTGCGTATGTATAACCCGTCATCTCCACGACGCGGTGAGATTCATTATCCATGATTAACCATTAAATAATGATTATAAAATTTATATGTTATGTAAAAATAATGATTATGAACTTTATATAATTATATAAATGAATAAAATACATCATATTCATACAAAATAGGACTTAAACAACAAAAAATGCATAGTAGAACAATGTAGTTAACACCCGAAAAAATTGTAATACTGAAATATTATTATCAAAATGATATTAGAGGACCATATATGATATCATAAATATGGATATGGTTATTATATAATTTAATAACATTATTTAAAAATTATAAAGGAGGTTAACACCCCATTGACTAAAGTAATGTACAAGGTAAGGGTTAATTTCACAATCTCATTATTATCCGAGGTTGATTATAAGTAAGTATCTACTGGGAAATCATTATCATCCATGTCCATGTTTCTCAAAATTAATTTAAAAATATTATTGAAAATTGTTTTAATTCATTTTTACCCTTGTTTTACATTTTGTAAAACGTTTTAAAGGAATCTTTCCATCGTTTTCGAAATAGGGTTCTTTATGGCCTTTTTGAAAAATTAAGGAAAGAATGTTTTTGTATCTTATACAGTGCGAACAACAGTTTTCTTCTATTATGATGTAATAATATTTTTAATCCAATCTTACAAGATTATAGGGTTATTTTCAAAATAAATGTTTTATTTTATAGTTTCGTGGCTTTTAAATGACTTAAATGTGAAAAGGGATATTTCTTTCAAATAATTTTAATGATTTCATTATATTATTTGCATCAATGTCAACATAATTTGTTGAATTTTATGCTTAATTATTGTTTATTTATCTACCATATTGTATTGAATGGTTTATGATATATTTGACTGTGGATTTACTAATTTGGTATTATTCATGTTTTATGGTTAAAGTATTAACATTTTTTATGCTAGTATGAATATGAATGATTATGTTATATTTTACCCCTTTCATAATAAGAATGAATTAGACATAGTAAGTGGTGGGTGGGGACCACCCTAGACCCTTGATGCATTGATAGGTCTCAAGAAACAAACTAGTTTCTAGTCACAAGTCATTGATGGTATGGTTATGTATGGTCTTGTCATGAGGCCTTGATGTTATGGTTATGATGTCCAAAAATTTTCATTCCCTCATTATGAGACTAGTTATTAGTATTACATGTTCTTATTAGACTAGTAGAATACCAATTTGAATGTTTAAAGGGAATTATTTGACTTATTTATTTCCATATTATGCTTAATATTATGTTGAAAAGGCTTGTGTTTTACTTTTATACCTGCCCTAATTATATTATGATTGACCTGGAGGGATAGTCGAAGGGATCAAAGAGTTTTAAAATGGGATAATATGCTGTTTTTTTCATTTCAAGATGTAATGTTTGAATTATGTTTGTATCTAGAATTTTTAATTCTACTAAACTGATCGGTCCTTCCATATTTGACATTCTTGTGATCATGATAATGCAATAAAATAATGAACCAACTCTAGGAAACCAGGGTCATGGTGTTAAAGTTGGTATCAAAAGAAGGTTAGTACAAACCATGGAAACATGATTTAGAAAAAACCTTTATTTGTGAACATTACCCCTAAGATATAATTTGAGGACAAATATTTAAGAACATCGTAAAAAATTTTAAACGTATAGATTACATGGGTATTCCTAGAAACGACATCCATGTTTGGATAGTACAAGTGGATGTGGTTCTAGCACAGATGTACCTATGAGTAATAACTCTGACAAGGTGTTACGAGCTTGACTCGGGGTAACATGGTACATGACAAAAGGCCTTACTACGCACCAGGTGTGACACACTTGGGTGATATTCTTAGGATAATTAACATTTTAATCACAAATAATTAGGAAGTATTTTTTAGTAAAATAACCCCCAACAAAACCATTTTTATGATTATGGATTAGATGTGCATAAAATTTTCAATTTATTTTACTATTTTGGAATTATGCATTATGATTCATAACCAAGTCTAGTGTATGAAATTATTTAGAAATGGATCATAGTGGAAGGAATATAAACTATATCAATGCATGAAATCCATGCAGAGATTGCCCTAATTTTCAAGATAATGATGGTGGTGCTAGTGACATAACTGGTGCTGAACAACTTATAACCAAATCAAGATAACTGACTGAGGTAATGAATAATAACCTTCCCCTTATGAAGCATCCTAATCCACAACATGGAGGATCAATTCTAGAATAATTATTGAGTAAAAAACCCCAATATTCAATGGGAATACAAATCCTTTTTTAACTGATCATTGGATAAGTTCCTTAGATAAAATATTTCTTTATTTAGGGAGTAATGAAATGGAAAAAAGTTATTATGGAAGTCTATTGTATATACAGAGATGAATATTAATGGTGGATATTAATTAAAAACATAAAGGAGGATGAATAGGTTATAAATATGGAATATAGGGAATTTAAATAACTCTTCCTAAAAAAATTGTTTCCTCGTGATATACAAGCAGATATGGAGAGGTAATTTAAGAGTATGAGGTAGAAAGAGGATAAGGATGATTCAAAGTATGAAGCAAACAATACATGTTTATCAAGGAATGATTCAGATTTCATATGTAACCAGATAATTAATATTTATTGATTCATTGATGGATTAAAATGATTCCTCTGATGAGAATTGGTCTCACAATATTTCTCATCATATGAAGATATAGTCTCATGTGCTATCAAGATAGAAAAGGAATTATCTATGTCTTATGACATGAAAGTAAAGAAATGGAAGAAGAGGGTCAATGAATAGTTTGATAAACAAAATAATGGGAAATATGAAATAGTTGAATTTCTACCCTACAATAATTGTGGGATGAAACACCCTGGTAATTGCCTAAAGGGGATGGGATTTTGATACAAGTGTGGATAAAAATGCCACCATGCTCATGATTGTAAGGGGAAGGAAGAACCTATCACTGTTTTGTGCTACAATTTTAATGATGTGGTAAATTATATTAATGATTATCCTAAGAATCAAGTAAACTTTCCATAGAAAAGGACTAGGGAGCATGTCCAAGATTTTGTGATCAAAACTACTGAGGTTGATCTTCATAATGATGTGGTGGAAGGTACATTAATCGTTTCCACAAATTCAATGAAAGCATTATTTGATTTGGGATCCTAGAATTATTTTATATATTCAAAGTTTGATTTAAAAATTAGATACTTCCAATTCACATTATCATGGGACTTGTCAGTCAAAACACCTAAGGGAAGTCTCAGTGTGACAATGATGTGTTAGGAAGACCCCATTATGGAATATAAACATGTATTATCTGTTGAAATTATCATCAAACCTATGGTCAACTTTTATATAATGATTATTATGGATTTAATATCAAACTATGATGTTAAAATTTATTTCAATAAGAAGGAAGTTGTGATTTGTGAGGAATATGTAAAGTTCATTATCTTTAGAGAATAAACTTCATCACATGATTCTTATCATATTCCACACCGGGTAGTTTTCAGAATAATAATCTTGGGGAGGAAGAGGAAATGAAATCTAGTTGTGAAGAAAAAAATAGTCAAAATCAGGATGTACCTATTGTACGGGAATAAATCAATGTTTTTCCTAAATATTTACCAAGACACCCCCAGAGACTGAAGTTGAGTTTTCTATTGATTTAATCCAGGATGCAAGACCAATATCCATGAATCCTTATAGAATGACCAATGTGAAATTATTAGAGATCAAGAACCAACTAGAGAATTTTAGTAATAAAGGATTTATTCACCCTAGTGTTCTATGTGGGGTGCCCTGGAACTTTTTGTTAAGAAGAAATATGGATCAATGAGGCTGTGCATTAACTATACATAAATCTATGTTATTAAAATAATGAACAAGTATCCATTACCTTGCATTGATTAATTATTTTATGAAATTCATGGAGCTCAATATTTTTCAAAGATTGACCTTTGTTGAAGACATTATCAATTGTGTGTAAAAAATGAATTTATTCCAAAGACAACATTCCGAATGAGGTATGGTCATTAAGAATTTACAGTAATTCCCTTTGGATTGACTAATGAACCCTCTATTTTAATGGATATAATGAAAAAAGGTATCCAATGAGTATCTTGATTATTTGTTTTAGTATTTATTTATTATATCTTGGTATACTCCAAAATCTAAAAAGACTATGAGATCCACTTGTGGATTGTTCTGAAGACTCTTAAAAGAAATGAACTATATGGAAAGTTTAGCAAGTGTGAATTTTGGATTCAATAAATTTCCTCTCATGGACATATTATCTCCAAGTATGGAATATCTATTGATATAACAAAGAAAAAGGGAATCCATGAATTCCCAACACTGACGAGTATATTTAAGGTACATAGTTTTATTGGTTTAGTAGGTCACTATGGATGTTTTGTCCAGAATTTTTCATGAATGGAAACCTCATTAACCAAGCTCACACGTAAAGGAGTTAAGCTCATTTCAAAAAAAGAGTGTAAAGAATTTTTTAAATAATTGAATAAAATATTAGTCAATGCTTCTATCTTTACATTACTATATGGTAATGATGGGTTTGTGATTTATTGTGATGAATTAAGGAAAGGGCTTGTCTGTGTCCTTATGAAGAATGACAGAGTTTTTGGTTATGCATCAAATAAAAATAAAAATTCAGGAAAAAAACTATCCAACTCATGATCTATAGTTAGAATAAATAATTATTTATCTAAATATAAGGAGACAAAAAATATATGGTGAAATATGTGAGATATATACTGATCAAAAGTGTTTGAAATATGCTTTCTCACAAAAGAACTCAACATGAGACAAAAGAGATGGCTTGAGATACTCAAGGATTATGATCGCATAAAACACTACCACACACGAAAGGAAATTAAGGCGGTGTATGCTTTGAGTATAAAGGACCATGGAGTTATAAATTAAATTAGAGTTTAAATGAATCCTATGATCATAGAGCTAGTAAATATGGATTAGACAATTATCAAGGAAGGGGAAACACCACTACTTTATAAAATGGTTTCCAAATGAACAGGACGGAGGTCGTCACAGCCCTCAAAATTACATTTATTACTCCAACACTTGTATAAGAGTGCAGGGTCAATCCATAGAGAAGGCAGATGGGAATTCTATGGTTTTTAAACTAAAAACCTCACTGTTGACAACAGTGAGGTAGGCATTTTTTACCTTTCATTTTTTATATTTTTATTTCTTTTTAATGAAGCAGTATGAAAATTGTTTTTGAAATTCCCTATAACCTATACTGGAAACAATACAAAAAATATGAAATAGTGTAAACTATAATAACTATAGAAGGAAACATGAGTGTTGAGGGTAGATCAGGAAGTATGCTCGAGAGATTTGAACTTTACTGGCATAAATTAATGATCCTCATTTGATTAAATTCACACCTTAAAAATTAATTGTTAATTATTCCTCTCCAGATGAAATAACACTCTGTAATATAGTTCTCGAAGTTCCCCACATCAAAAACCACATACAACAAATTAATAAAAGGTTACCATCAAAAAACTATCTCGCCGAAAGATCCGATGATTTCGAATTTAAAAGTTTGATAAACTGTATCAATGGTCTATTTCGCCAAAAGATCATCGATTTAGAATTAGTTTCTTAAAGGTGTAAACTCAATTTTAAGTTCAAGAACCAGATTTAGTCTCTCCGAAGGAATCAGATTCTCATCGAAGTAATTATTTGAAGGAGATAAAGATTTTAACCAACGAAACTCAAAATTCTTGAGCAAGTGACATTAAAGCAAGAACATTGTCAATATATCAATAGAAATTACAATGTAAAACATTTAAAAACAGAGGAAGAGAAAGATCCTCCCTCTGAAGATGAAGACCGTGTACTGCTACTTTGCTACTGCAACTCCTATTACCGGTACAGCTCTTCGTGTCTCCCGGGAGTTTTTCTCTCCCTTATTTGTGGTGTGGAATCAGAATTAGAGTTCCCCTAAATTTTGCTGCATCTCTGTTTTAATACCTTGATCTCATCAGCCCCATGTCACCCAACATCTTCCATCGACTTTAAAAGTTCTTCACCCACTCACTGCAAAATGTGCATTTTTTCGCGACTAGTACGTCGCACTAGTTTTACCCACATAACTAACTCCTCCTGAGTTAGTAGAATGCACCTGAATGTAAACTTGTCTCTGGAATGAACCTGCAAAGTTAGATAAGAAAAATATATAAATGCAAATGCAAAGATTAAAAAATGGTTATTTTTTTAAAGTTAAGTGTTATAATATTCATTAGAAGTTAAGAACAGTTGATTGATAATTATTATTTACTATTATATTATTTATATAATTATTAACTATGATAAAACATAAACTTATTACAAAGTAATGAACTTAAATTAAGTTAAAAATAAAATTATTAAGTTACTAATTTTAACACTTTAAACAAATTTATTAAAATTACAATATAAGTAAAGAAGTAATAAAAAAATTATAACTTAAATTTTTTAATTTATTTTTATTCACTACATTAATTATTATTATTTTAATTACTATTAAAGAAATTAAATTGTTAGATTAATTAATAAGTTAGTTAATTTTAATTAAGTAATTAAATTATTACTTAAGTTTTAAATATTTTTAAATTAATAAGTATATTTTAGAGTTTATTTATAATTATTATTAATTAAATGTTTACTATAATCATTATAATAAATAATTATTTATACTTAATATTAATCTAGTTTTGTATTTTAATTTATGATTTATCTAGTTATTTATATCATTATTGTTTATGTTTATTACTTTTATAAATTTTATTCAATTCTTTAGACTAATTAAAGTTACTTTTAATTTAATTTTTGTTTGGTTTTGATTTTTCTTTTCTTTTCCTTTTTTACTTTTCTTATATTACTATTTTTATCTATTTATTATTATTATTATTTTCTTTGGTTATCTCATCTTCTTCCCTCCCCCAAATTGGCGCACAGTAGGGGAAGGCTTCGTCTTCCTCTGCAACCCAGTGCGACACCCTCTTTACACAGCAACACTTCCATCATCAACCAACAACTGCGTACCGGCTCATGTGCTGCTCCGCGACCTCCATGGTGGTGCACAACCCGGCCTTCAACATGGTGCAGGTTCATAAATCAGCAGCGCAGTAAGGGGGAGGTTTCATCTTCTTATTCCAATGGCGAGCAACGACTTCTACTACACAGCGCAACATGACTTCGGCTCTACAATATAACCCGGCTCAGCCTTCCGATGGTGTGGAGTCCTCAATCAGCGGCAGCCCACATTCACTCCAGCACTTCCAACAGTTGCGCGACTCCAGTCCAGCACCCCGGTGGCTCTTCTTCTGCTTAGAGGAAAAGTGGCGTGAATGGATCTTGTACATCGAGGGTGCAGCGGACAAAGGAAATAATAGTGGGACAAAGGAAATAATGGTGAGGTGATAAGAGGGTTTAATGAAGGAACACAAAACGGTGAGGAGGAAGTAAATCAGTGAGGTAAAAAAAATGTATCAACGAGGATTGGAAAAATTGAGTGACCGTGAGGATAAATTAGCCAACGGTGATAGAATAGAATGTATATTGGTGAGGGAGAGAGATGTATCAGTGAGGATTGATAAAGAGCTACCGATGGGGTGAAAAAGAAATGCGCACAAGGTGACCGATAAAAATAAACAAGACTAACAGTGAGGCGGGAGGTGTATCGGTCAGGAAAAATAAAGAAGGGATAATGGTGAGGTCGTCAACCGGTAGCTGCAAAAACATGAAACACCACCACAAACGTTAATTGAACTAAAACTCAAATAAAGAATTAATTAAACTAATAATTAAATAGTTAAATCATTAATTTATTTAAAACATATAGTATTTCAACAAATATAAAAAAACTAAAATATTAACCAATTAATTTATTAGCAAGAATAAATAATACAAAACTAAAGAATGAATTTATATAACAAAATTAAATGAATTAATTGAAATAAGAAGGTAAAATGCATAAAACCTAATTTATTTTTAAAGTTTAAAACAACAACATTAATTAATTAATTAGATAACACTGATGATAAACGTTACATTATATTAACAACTAAACATAAATATTTTAAACAGATAATTAGACTATTTAGTTATGGAAGTTAATTTATATTAATGGATGTAAATAAAATTAAATTAATAACTAAATTATATCATTGAAATTACAGTTAGGGAAAGGAAACAGTGACAATGTCACCTGTAAAAGCGAGATCACCGATACAAGCAAGGTCACCAATACAACGAAGAAACAGTGAGGTGCGGATCGGTAGAAAAGCTACTGATAGAAGGGGCTGTAAGGTGAGAAAAGAGTATCGGTGAGGAAAGAAAGTGGCGCGGGGTCACAACTACAGAAAAATAGATAGGTCACCGGTACTTAAAAACAAAATCTCATCGTTACGCGACATAAATAAATGTGTCACCGTTAGTGCTCGCATACCTCACCGATAGACTAAAACAAAACTTTGTGGCTTAATAAATAATCTGCATACATAAAATAATAATGTTAATGTTTAAAAAACTCTTAATTAATTAATTAATTAACTATTTGAACACATAAAATTATAAGCGAACTAATTTATTTAATTAAAAACACATACTATATACTTACATGACTAGCAGGATGTCTAAACAAATTAATTAGCAATACTAACCTATTCTAATGAATCCAAAATAATAGGTAAAATATTTAAATAAAATCTATCTTAATTAAATAGAATTCCATTGATTAAATAATTGTTTAAAATAAAAATTAACTTATTAAAAAGACAAGAAAAATTAACTAACCACCCGTAATACTCATTGGTATTTATAAAATTAATGGTTCACCAATAGTCAGTACCGGTAACCTGGCTACCGGTAGAGCAAATGTAACCCTGCTATCGGTAGCTTAGCTACCGATAGTCTAGCAAGCGGTAACTAAGTTACCGGATGAGTAAACTTTTAAAATTAAAAGTAAATTATTTAGGAAAATCAATAATTATTAATATTAAACAGATAAAGATTAAGTAGAAAAATTAAAAATTAGTTATATAAAAAACAAATAAAGAATAAATTAATTATTTAAGGGTCTATAATTACATAAATTGTTATAAAAAATGAATATTTGACAAATTTAATTATAAAAATACAAAAATACAATTATCTAGTATAAAGTGCTTGAATAATTAATTAAATCATTAAAAATTAAGTAAAAAGATGTGGCAAAACTATGTAAAAATAGAGCCACATCACCAAACCATCTTTACTAGAAAGGATAAAAAGTTCTCAGTCGGATGATGAGGAGTTTCAAAAAAAAATTAAATATGTGAATAATGGGATACTGATTATCTTTATATATAAAGATGGTATTTTAAAATTTGGGAAGAGGCTTTGTGTTCCTACTATACATGAGATAAAAATGGAATTTTGAGATGATGCTCATAACTCCAATTTTTCAATAAACTCTAGGAACACTAAGATATATTGATTTTTGAAAGAACGTTTTTGGTTAGATAACATGAAGAGAGAGATTACTGATTATGTGTCGAGATGTTTGGTTTGTCAATAGATGAAGGCTGGAAGACAATATCCTAGAGAATTCATGCAACCTCTTCCAATACCTATTTAGAAATGGGATGTTATTTTGATGAAATTTGTCCTTGCGCTACCTAATAATCCCATAAGAAATGATGTGATATGGGTTAATGATGAACATTTTACCAAATCAAATAATTTTCTTGATATAAGAAAAGATTTAGCACATGAACGTTTATAAAGACTATATATTAATGAATTTGTAAGACATCATGATGTACCCATATAGATTGTTTCTGACTATGATCCCTATTTTACAACACAATTATGGAAAAGTCCATTGAAGACCATATATAATAATATTTTTTTGATCACTTCCTAAAACTCTCAAACTGATGGAAAATTGGAGAGGACTATTCAAACTTTAGAAGACATGTTGAGATTTTTCTCACATGACTTTCAAGGAACGTGGGATCAGTATTTACCTCTAGTAGAATTTTCATATAAAAATAGCTTCCATTAAAGTATTTAGATGATACCATATGAAGTGTTATATGGAAGGAGATTCCATACACCGATATATTGGGATGATGTTGGTGATTGAAAACTCATTGGCCTAGAACGTTTTTGAGGAAACAATGTAAAAGTTGAAGACTATTCAGACCCATATAAACACTTCTCAAAGTAGGAAAAAGAGATTTGCTGCTAACTAGAGAAAGGATTTTTAATTTCAAGGGTGATATAATGTATTATTGAAGGTATCTCCATGGAAGGGTGTTATATGATTCAGTAAGAAGGGTAAATTGATTCCAATGTACATCAGTCATTTTGTTATTCTGGAATGAATTGGAGCTGTAGATTACCATTTTGAAATGCATCCAAGTCTCTCTAATGTCCATGATGTGTTCCACATATCAATGTTAAGTAAATACATTCCATACCCAACACATGTACTCACCTATGAAGAAATATAACTAGAAACTGATCTATCTTATTTTGAAGATCCAATCAAGATTTTTGATACAATAGAATATGTGTTGAGAAACCAGACTCCTCGTCTGGTAAAATTTCGTTGGAGAAACCATAAAATAGAAGAGGTGACATGGGAACCTGAAGAACTTATGATGAATAACCACCCAAACAATTTTATTTAGTGATATTTTATAAATTTCAGGGGTTAAATTAGTCGAAGATGGGAAAAATGTAATACAACATGCTTATATGATATGCTTCTTTTTAAATAATTCAATAGCTTACACTACATCCAACACCGAGTTCAAGCTCACCATGACTAGCCATTTTTTTAAAATCTATGCATAATATAAGACACATTTTCAACTTTATATATTCCATTACTTTTAATATTCATCTCATGTGTTTTTCTGATAACATTCATATTTTAATGAATATCGAAAATACTTCATTTTAATTCAAAACTACTTTTTCATGCGGTATATTAATATTGATATATTATAATTTTAATTGGTTTTAATGAATAATTATATTATGTTTGTATAATTTAATATAATTTTGTGAATTGGAATTATTTTCACATTAAAGTTAGATATAAAAAAATGCTAATCTTTTGATGGTTTTACTTTTAAAAAACATATTTTCTCATTTTTTCAACGGGAATTAATTTTAAATTAATTAGTGAAACATTTTTTTCTTCCAATTTTTAAAAATGGATTCCATATTTGGAATCAGTGGGTCCAAATTAGGTTAATATGTTACTTTTAGTTTTTATATATTATGAATAATAACATTAGTAATCTTCTTATTAACGCGGTTAAAGGTAAATATGGTAATTAAAGGTAAAAATAATATTACAAAATTACCCTAACACATTTAAAAATCCCATTGAATGACGAAATTATACCCTTATCACCTATTTTTTTGATATTTAATCTTTTTATGTACCCTTTTCCATGAATATGACATGACTATTATTATAATCAATTAATGTGAAAAAATGTCACACTCTAATTTATTATAAGCATAAGAATTTTCATATAGAGATTTCTAAGATATAAAACAATTATCTAAATTTTAGAAATTTATTTAAAATTTTTAGAGATTAAATAATTACCATTAATGATGACATAATAGTGATGCCAAAATTATTTTATTAATAGAAATATCAATTAAATGATATTAAAAATATTATCATAAATATAATTTTACATCGATAATGACATAAATTAATTTTATAGACAAAATATAAATGTTATTGTCATATTTGATGTATTGGTTTGATGTTATAAAGGTGTTCTAATATTATTAAAAATGAAAATCTTGAATAATATCAAAATTGATATAAATGATACTTTAAATTAAATAATATTTTATTAAATGATATAAAATTCATTAAATATAAGGATTGGAAAAACTACTATGATAGTTTTTATTATGTAATAAATGGTCCAATTTGGGTTTTTTTGGTGTTTTATAGTATCTATATTAAGCCTATAGTATAAAACGACAAGTAGACATGGTAAGAGTTAAATTGTTTAACTAAGTTTTTAACCCAAAACATAAGGTTAATTTTGTGACATAAAATTTTCTAAAATTCATTGGTTGAGAGGATTTTGGCCCATCCACATATTAGGATCTAAATAAATCCCGTTGTAGATAATTGATTCAGAAAATAAATTTATAATAAATTAATAGTTTTAGAGTCTCTAAAAGTGCCCCTGCCCTCTATTATAAAAGGGCACCTATCCTCTTTTATTCACACCTATAATGAACCATGGATTGGAAAAAAACTGTAACGCCCCGACCCCAGCTACCCAGAGCCGGTACATTACTTCGTAACATTGGCATGATCACAAAAGATCAAGTCTCGAAAGACCGATTAGTTTAGTAGCCTTGGAAACACTAGATACATTCGTAAACTTTACATTACATCATAAAGTGAAAAACTACAATAACAAAGTCTCCATAGTCCACACTCATATCCTCTTTTGACTATCCCTGCAGGTCATTCATAAAATACTTCTTCGCATCCTGGAAAATATTAAAACATTGAAAGGGGTGAGCTCAGATGCTCAGTAAGGATAACAATATTGAGGAAGCTTTCATAAATAAACATCAACATTTAAGGCAATGTATAACTAAAACAAAAGCCTTTTAAACATGAACTTCAACATAATATGGAAAAAGTAAAATGAGATAATGCCATTTACTTATTAACATGGATATTCTACTGGTCGAATAATCACATGCAATATCAGTAACCACTTTCATAATGATGGAATGCATAATGCCAGACTATCATAACCACGTAGCCAAGGCCTCGTGCCAAGACCACAAATAAGATTTTGTCAAGGCCTCGTGCCAAGACACTAGTTTGTCTCATGAGACCTGCCGATGCATCGAGGGGCTATAGCGGGCTCCACCCGTCACTTATTAAGTCCAATTCATTCCTCATATGAATAGGTTTAAACATATCATAAACCATAACATAATCGTATCACATAAAACATGCATAAAGGAAACATAACATTTCCACATTTCAATCACAAGATATAAATACAACACATTGATATAATAAAAATGCTTTCAAAACCATTTTCAATACCAAAATAAAAGAAAGTTAAAACTTTGTATTTATTTTTCATTAAAAAAAATGATGGCTTGTAGAGGAAGCCGAATCTCAAATAATGGTCACGGCGGCGGAGAAGTCGTTGTCACCGCATAAGTACGGAAAGAAAACATTCACTTTTGTCGTTTAGCAAAACGCTTCGTATAAAAAAGATTCCTTTTGAATAAATGTAAAAGTCAAAGGGGTTTATACACCGTATAAAATAAAGTTGTGTATAAAACCAAATATGCCTCAATGAAAGGGGATTGAGACGAAGTCCTTAAAAGATCATTTTTAAAATAGAATAGATCTATTATGTGTATTCACTATAGGTACACATAAAGAATGTAAAAATACAAAATAGGACATAATATTATCATGACATAATTTGAAAGTAGGAGATTAACCCAAAGAATGGAAGTTGGGTTAAGAAATTCCCTTACAAAGATCATTTTTCTAAATAAATATATTATGTGTATTCACTATAAGTACACATAAATAAGTAAAAATACAAGATAGGAAATAATAATATCATGACATAATTTGAAAGTAGGAGATTAACCCAAAGAATAGAAATTGGGTTAAGAAGTTCCCTTACCTCGTGTCTGACTTGACTCAACCGTTCTTTATCCTCCTGAATAATAAACTAGTGTTAATATATACCTTATTAAGAACCATTTTCAATTTCATTATCCTTTTTATATCACTTATTACAATGATATGAACATTATGTAATTATTTAAGTTAATAACGGTCGTTTTGTCGATCTTTGGTACTTGAGTCAACAATAAACTTCTTATAATTACAAGTTGTTCATGTGGTAGAATATCCATTATCTCCAGAATTATATTCATGATTTAGATGTCATATATATCATATATATCCAGTATATACATTCATTTATAATATTATGTAACATTTAGAGGTAAGAAATGAAATGCACCGTTCATGGAGACGGTAAGCCGTACGTACGCATGAACGCTACTTTCATTTCAATTTCATATTTAATGGAACGAAATAATAATGATATAAATGTATAATATAATTCCAGTATAATATAGTGTATAATACCATTTACTCCATCCTTTATACATCCCATATATGGCATTAACGATTCAAATCACTTTGAGGGGGCGGTAGTCCGCACTTCCTAAAATGAAATTATCGCGTTTTACCCATAATGGAAATCATAAAGTATGCCATAAATGAGAAATACAGAAGCATAAGTAAAACATAAACATATTATATATCATATATAAAAATAGTTACATCTTAATGTCCACCTTTGAAGGTGTTATATGAGTGTTGAACAATCATCGTTTCGTGAGGCAGAAATTCGCCATCCACAGAAACTGTATGTTCTTTAACCATTAGATGTAGGTGTGTGTAAGTGTAGCTCTAATACTTCATATAACAACCTCCTAGTATATTGAGGATACTGGTGTTGTTACAAAAGAAATGAATAAAAAGAGTTTAGGGGGTTTGAGAAGAAAAATAAAACAAAACAACATTAGAAAAGACATTACCTCAAAATCGGGTAACTCTTTTTTGATTTGAGCCAAAGGTTTCCTTGGGAAGCGTTCTGCCCAAAGTGAGGCTTCTAGGAGTAAGAGAGGGATTTTGGGAGAGTATTTGGGCAGAGGTTGGACGAGCCAAATGGCTTGAAAGTGTAAATGAGGTGGGAGAGGTGGGGGCCTTTTATAAGTGGAGAGGAGGGGCACTTTTGTAAAGATTGAAATGTTACATTATTACACAATGCTTTTCGGATTATAAAGGTCCCAAACTTATATAATTCTAGGATAAGGTGATAAGGTTTCGAAATATCTTCATCCAATAGGCTTTGGACAAGTGTAAGCCTTGGATTTTGCATTATCTTCTCATTTTATTTAAATCGTTAAATACTGAGGTCATCGCTGTATCATAATGATGTCATAAATAATTTAATTTATTTAATGTCTAAAAATTATAAAAAAAATACTATGATGTATTAAACCCTCTTAGCTTTCTAATGAATATTTATAATCAAAATTTGGACTTTTGTAACCCCACTTAAAAACTGTTTTAGTAAAACAACTCATGTTTGTGTCAATTTAATTTTAACATTAAATAAATATATATTAATGTAATTTTCAACTAAAGTGACTCCATGGGGTCCCCAAGATGACCCATGGGTTGTCTTGGTCGGCCATGACTCATCCAATAGGAGTAGGACAAGTTTCATGCTCATCTCATATTATTATAACATTATTTGTACCTTAAACTACACTAATTACCTCTAATCACGATTAAGAACTTAAAAGTTACTATTCACCAAAAAATTATTTTAATCTCATTGAACCACATTTTACTTCTTAATGACAACCATGTATGTCGGATTTTTGAAAATCAAATCACAGAAGTGGTAATATTTCATTTAAACGAAAAATCAGTTATTTAACTACCAGTTAGTGGTTTCACTATTCATCAAAAATTGAAGTTTTTCAGAACAAAGCCAAAATTTCACCCTAAGCTATAATTGATATTCCGAATTCAAAAATGATGTCTATTATAAAAAATTCCAAACATATAAGTTGCATTAATTAATTTTATTATTAATTCCCGCTGTTACAACAAATAGCGTGTTTTTAAGAAACAATTTATATCAAAAGATTGACAATTGTTTATGTCCAATTTTAATGTTAAATTAATTATAATGACCACCATTGGATAAAATAGTAAAAATATATTCTAATTATACTTTAAAACCACTAAATAGTATAATTTATCACTATAAATTATTTTGATTAAAAAAGTTGTTTTTAAGTATTTTTCACAATTCATAAAAAATTAGAAGTTCTCAGAAAAATACCAAAAATTCAACATAGGCTAATTTCGATATTACGAATACAAAAATGAAGTCCATTTTGAAATATAAAATTTCTATAATTTTAAAAAGTGGTTATTACTATTCATAACGGCTACTTTGATTAGTCGTGGTGTTTTAGAACTCGAAGTTGCGTACAATGAAAGCTATTGCATTATTGAAAGAGAGGCGTATCGTGGAAGCTCGGGGTGTTACATTCTCCCCTCCTTCAATAAATTGCGTCCTCACAATTTGAAATTTTTCTTTGAAAATAAAAGTTTGAAAATAGAAAATACCTTTGAGGAAAACCCACATCGGAAATAAGAATAATAAAATTTAGTCTTAATAAGAGGGAAAGGGAAATGAAAAAGTCACCACCCAATTATGATCTCGATTAGGAGAACATTGGTGGCAATTAGAGACATATAATTGGAGGAAAAACGTAAATATTTGTAGGGAGTGATTGAGGTCATCAATCACAATCAACTGTCAAATTGAGGGCCTCAAAGCCTTCAATCTATGTTGATTTAAAATATCATCAGTTCAACAAGACATAAGGTATTAGGATAACACATTTTTTTGTTTTAATATCCCTTTACTAAAGTTTAAGAATTAATTTATTCATTGAATAAGAGATAGGTATATATATATTTATGCTTGACAATTAGAGTTTCAACCTTCAACTCATCTTTCACTCAAAAAGATAATAGAACTCAAAAATATTATACTTATCCTAATTGTATAAGGTTCAAAATGTTAACACATACCATTTAGATTAGTAAAATTATTTTTTAATAACCAGGGACTTCCTGTAGGCTAGTGGTAGGAAATAAAGGCCTGTCGCACTATGATTGTGGGTTCGATTCCTGCAGCTTTGTCCGACGCAACGGGTTATGCCCCACCCTGCAGGTTGTCCTTTTTCCTAAAACTATAGTATTATAATATTCCAAAAATAATCTTCAGAAATGATTTAACCTTAAACAATACTATCCATGGTTCAACTTAATCCATTCCAACCTTAATAGTTATCCAAAATACCTCCGTCCAGACTTTCTCTAAAGGTTCGTTAAATTCCAAAATCAATTGTAACCTCAGATTCCCCAAACAAAGTATAGTTTCTCTTATTGTCACATACTAAAAATATGATTACCTTCATCATATTAAATCCTTAATGAAAACAACATGTACTGCAGTACAATCCTTATATATCACATTATTCTTATAACTATAATCTAGTTCCTGAGTCCAAAAACACAAATACAATAATTATTCCACTTCAATTGTAGTCACAACATAAGAATGGCCTTGATACCTTGGCCTTTTCTGAGGTAAGTTTCCTTGACGCTTAGGACATTCATTTGCATAATGACCCATTTCTCTACAATTGTAGCATTCAACTTTGACAGCCTCTTTCTTTCCCTTGCAATCACGAGCCTGGTGACCCTTTTCTCCACATTTATAACAAACTCCCATTCCTTTTAGGCACGTACCAGGGTGATTCTTCCCACAATTATCACATAATGGAAAATCCTTCTTTCCCTTTTTCCCTTTATCTGTCTCTTGTTCCACCGTTCTCTTCTTCTCTTGCTTTACTTTGTTGTCATAAGACTTAGAGAATTCCTTTTCTGTCTTGATAGCACACGAGACAATATCTTCGTATGATGAGAAGGATTGCGATACTAAAGCTCGACGGAGAAATGCTTTTAACCCATCAAAGAAACGATCAATCTTACTTCTTGGGTTACGTATATAATCGGAAGCATGCCTCGCTAACCTTGTAAAGTTAGCCTCATACTTTGCGACATTCTCATCCTCCTTCTGCCTCGGACTCAGAAATTGCCTTTCCACATCTGCTCGATGGTCACGAGGAAAGTATTTTTCTAAGAAAAGCTCTTTAAACTCCCTCCATTCTATAATCGATACGTCATCATCTTCCTTTGTGTTTTGAATCAGCGACCACCACTGATCGGCATCTCCAGTGAGGCGGTAAACTTCCATGACAACCTTCTCCCTTTCACTACTCCCCAAGGCATGAAATATTTTCTCTAAGGAATTTATCCATTGCTCAGCTACTATAGGATTTGAACTCCCATTGAAGGTTGGTGGTTGTTGCCTCATGAATCGATCTAACATTGATCCTCCACGCTGTGGATCAGGGTTCTCCATACGGGTAAGGTTATTATTCATAACCTGAGTAAGTTGTCCCAGTATGGTGATTAGCTGATCGGCACCAGTTGCATCTCCAGCCCTACTATAATTATCTTGAGCAGGAGGGCAATCCTTACATGGAGTGCGTGCATTGATACGGTTTCCATTTCTTCCACTAGGTGCCATTTCTAAATAATTGCGCAAACTAGATCAGTTTATGAATCAAAATACATAATCCCATACTTATAAAACACTTAACAGAAATTGAACTATTTATGGATATAATCCATAATCATAAAAATGTTTTCTTTGAGGAAGTATATACTTATAAACCCTTCATAATGATTTGTAAAGAAAATGAGAGTTATCCTAAGCATATCCCCCGGGAGTGTCGTAACCAAGAGTGCAGCAAGGCCCGTTGTCGTGCACCAGTTCCCGTTCAAGTCTAGCTCAAAGCAGTGTTTTCGGGTTTTACCCCTAGGTACATCTGTGCCAGAGCCGCCTCTACCTGCTCGTATCCAGACAGGGATGTATTGCTCGGAAAACTCACAACATCTCTATAATACCAAAATTCTAGGAAGTTCTTCTATACTAATCCTCAAAGTTCATCTTAGGTCTATGTTCTCTAATCAGAGTTTATCTAAATCTAGCTTCCAAGGTTAGTACTAAACTGCCTCTGATACCAACTGTAACGCCCCAACCCCAGCTACCCAGAGCCGGTGCATTACTTCGTAACATTGGCATGATCACAAAAGATCAAGTCTCGAAAGACCGATTAGTTTAGTAGCCTTGGAAACACTAGATACATTCGTAAACTTTACATTAAATCATAAAGTGAAAAACTACAATAACAAAGTCTCCATAGTCCACACTCATATCCTCTTTTGACTATCCCTGCAGGTCATTCATAAAATACTTCTTCACATCCTGGAAAATATTAAAACATTGAAAGGGGTGAGCTCAGATGCTCAGTAAGGATAACAATATTGCGGAAGCTTTCATAAATAAACATCAACATTTAAGGCAATGTATAACTAAAAAAAGCCTTTTAAACATGAACTTCAACATAATATGGCAAAAGTAAAATGAGATAATGCCATTTACTTATTAACATGGATATTCCACTGGTCGAATAATCACATGCAATATCAATAACCAATTTCATAATGATGGAATGCATAATGCCAGACTATCATAACCACGTAGCCAAGGCCTCGTGCCAAGACCACAAATAAGATTTTGTCAAGGCCTCGTGCCAAGACACTAGTTTGTCTCATGAGACCTGCCGATGCATCGAGGAGCTATAGCGGGCTCCACCCGTCACTTATTAAGTCCAATGCATTCCTCATATGAATAGGTTTAAACATATCATAAACCATAACATAATCGTATCACATAAAACATGCATAAAGGAAACATAACATTTCCACATTTCAATCACAAGATATAAATACAACACATTGATATAATAAAAATGCTTTCAAAACCATTTTCAATACCAAAATAAAAGAAAGTTAAAACTTTGTATTTATTTTTCATTAAAAAAAAATGATGGCTTGTAGAGGAAGCCGAATCTCAAATAATGGTCACGGCGGCGGATAAGTCGTTGTCGCCGCATAAGTACGGAAAGAAAACATTCCCTTTTGTCGTTTAGCAAAACGCTTCGTATAAAAAAGATTCCTTTTGAATAAATGTAAAAGTCAAAGGGGTTTATACACCGTATAAAAAAAAGTTGTGTATAAAACCAAATATGCCTCAATGAATGGGGATTGAGACGAAGTCCTTAAAAGATCATTTTTAAAATAGAATAGATCTATTATGTGTATTCACTATAGGTACACATAAAGAATGTAAAAATACAAAATAGGACATAATATTATCATGACATAATTTGAAAGTAGGAGATTAACCCAAAGAATGGAAGTTGGGTTATGAAATTCCCTTATAAAGATCATTTTTATAAATAAATATATTATGTGTATTCACTATAAGTACACATAAATAAGTAAAAATACAAGATAGGAAATAATAATATCATGAAATAATTTGAAAGTAGGAGATTAACCCAAAGAATAGAAATTGGGTTAAGAAGTTCCCTTACCTCGTGTCTGACTTGACTCAACCGTTCTTTATCCTCCTGAATAATAAACTAGTGTTAATATATACCTTATTAAGAACCATTTTCAATTTCATTATCCTTTTTATATCACTTATTAAAATGATATGAACATTATGTAATTATTTATGTTAATAACGGTCGTTTTGTCGATCTTTGGTACTTGAGTCAACAATAAACTTCTTATAATTACAAGTTGTTCATGTGGTAGAATATCCATTATCTCCAGAATTATATTCATGATTTAGATGTCATATATATCATATATATCCAGTATATACATTCATTTATAATATTACGTAACATTTAGAGGTAAGAAATGAAATGCACCATTCATGGAGACGGTAAGCCGTACGTACGCATGAATGCTACTTTCATTTCAATTTCATATTTAATGGAATGAAATAAAAATGATATAAATGTATAATATAATTCCAGTATAATATAGTGTATAATACCATTTACTCCATCCTTTATACATCCCACATATGGCATTAACGATTCAAATCACTTTGAGGGGGCGGTAGTCCGCACTTCCTAAAATGAAATTATCGCGTTTTACCCATAATGGAAATCATAAAGTATGCCATAAATGAGAAATACAGAAGCATAAGTAAATTATAAACATATTATATATCATATATAAAAATAGTGACATCTTAATGGCCACCTTTGAAGGTGTTATATGAGTGTTGAACAATCATCATTTCGTGAGGCAGAAATTCGCCATCCACAGAAACCGTATGTTCTTTAACCATTAGATGTAGGTGTGTGTAAGTGTAGCTCTAATACTTCTTATAACAACATCCTAGTATATTGAGGATACTGGTGTTGTTACAAAAGAAATGAATAAAAAGAGTTTAGGGGGTTTGAGAAGAAAAATAAAACAAAACAACATTAGAGAAGACATTACCTCAAAATCGGGTAACTCTTTTTTGATTTGAGCCAAAGGATTCCTTGGGAAGCGTTCTACCCAAAGTGAGGCTTCTAGGAGTAAGAGAGGGATTTTGGGAGAGTATTTGGGAAGAGGTTGGCCGAGCCAAATGGCTTGAAAGTGTAAATTAGGTGGGAGAGGTGGGGGCCTTTTATAAGTGGAGAGGAGGGGCACTTTTGTAAAGATTGAAATGTCACATTATTACACAATGATTTTCGGATTCTAAAGGTCCCACACTTATATAATTCGAGTATAAGGTGATAAGGTTTCGAAATAGCTTCATCCAATAGGCTTTGGACAAGTGTAAGCCTTGGATTTTGCATTATCTTCTCATTTTATTTAAATCGTTAAATAATGAGGTCATCGCTGCATCATAATGATGTCATAAATAATTTAATTTATTTAATGTCTAAAAATTATAAAACAAATACTATGATGTAGGAAATCTTTTTAGCTTTCTAATTAATATTTATAATCAAAATTTGGACTTTTGTAACCCCACTTAAAAACTGTTTTAGTAAAACAACTCATGTTTGTGTCAATTTAATTTTAACATTAAATAAATATATATTAATGTCATTTTCCAACTAAAGTGGCTCCATGGGGTCCCCAAGTTGACCCATGGGTTGTCTTGGTCGGCCAGGACTCATCCAATAGGAGTAGGACAAGTGTCATGCTCATCTCATATTATTATAACATTATTTGTACCTTAAACTACACTAATTACCTCTAATCGCGATTAAGAACTTAAAAGTTACTATTCACCAAAAAATTATTTTAATCTCATTGAACCACATTTTACTTCTTAATGACAACCATGTATGTCGGATTTTTGAAAATCAAATCACAGAAGTGG
This sequence comes from Viscum album, assembly GCA_963277665.1. Classification (NCBI taxonomy): domain Eukaryota; kingdom Viridiplantae; phylum Streptophyta; class Magnoliopsida; order Santalales; family Viscaceae; genus Viscum; species Viscum album. Next base: position 130,865,350 of record OY728167.1, on the reverse strand, counting down.
TAATATTTCATTTAAACGAAAAATCAGTTATTTAACTACCACTTAGTGGTTTCACTATTCATCAAAAATTGAAGTTTTTCAGAACAAAGCCAAAATTTCACCCTAAGCTATAATTGATATTCCGAATTCAAAAATGATGTCTATTTTAAAAAATTCCAAACATTTAAGTTGCATTAATTAATTTTATTATTAATTCCCGCTGTTACAACAAATAGCGTGTTTTTAAGAAACAATTTATATCAAAAGATTGACAATTGTTTATGTCTAATTTTAATGTTAAATTAATTCTAATGACCACCATTGGTTAAAATAGTAAAAATATATTCTAATTATACTTTAAAACCACTAAATAGTATAATTTATCACTATAAATTATTTTGATTAAAAAAGTTGTTTTTAAGTATTTTTCACAATTCATAAAAAATTAGAAGTTCTCAGAAAAATACCAAAAATTCAACATAGGCTAATTTCGATATTACGAATACAAAAATGAAGTCCATTTTGAAATATAAAATTTCTATAATTTTAAAAAGTGGTTATTACTATTCATAACGGCTACTTTGATTAGTCGTGGTGTTTTAGAACTCGAAGTTGCGTACAATTCAAGCTATTGCATTATTGAAAGAGAGGCGTATTGTGGAAGCTCAGGGTGTTACAAAAACTACCCAATTTTCCTAAATAATTCTCTTAAAAAATCCTCGAGGCTTTACATTGGGCATAAAGTAATCATATGGAGTCCTTTGGTGAAAATCAAAAGGAGATGCTCAAAGAAGAGTTAATTGTTTTACTAATTCCATTCAATTTATTTTCTTCTTCAACTTACTCTTCCTATGTTTTCCATACCAAAGTAATAAATATTGTATCATATAAATAATAATCTGTTATTATAATTATGTAACAACCATATCCCTCAATTTAACTGTCCTATGAATAACAATATCACCATGTGTGCATACAAACATCTTGCTGTCTCCACGCCGTGGTGTAATTTGTTATTCAACGCTAATTTATTTGGATGGGTGTAATTAAGGTTATAATGGAAAAAATAATGAATATAAAATTATAATGATTCTATATAATTAATATACCATCCAATTCCATACCACCTAACCATCAAGGGAATGATACTATCACTCGTGCGTATGTACGGCCTACCGTCTCCACGACGCGGTGAGATTCATTATCCACGATTAACCATTAAAGAATGATAATAATAATATTATTATGATTAAAAATAAGTATTAAGAACTTTATATCATTCTGGATATGAATAAAATACATTATATTAATAAAAACATGATTTACACAACAAAATATGAATAAGAAAATGATGCAATTAACACCCAAAACAATGATAATATTGAAATATTATTATCAAAATGATATACCCGGATCATATATGATATCATAAATATGTATATGGTTTTGATATAATATAATAACATACATTATCTATTATACAATAAGTTAATTCCCCATCTACTAAATAAAAGTTAAAGGTAAGGGTTAATTTTACAATATCATTACTGTTTGAGGTTGTTTATACGTAAGTATCTACTGGGACATCTTTATTATCCATGTCCATGTTTCATAAAATTTATTTAAAAATATTATTGATGATTTTTAAATTAATTTTTACCCATGTTGGAATTTTTATAAAATTTCTTGAAATGATTCTTTCTGTCGTCTTCCCAACGTGGTAATTTATGAACTTTTCAAAAAAACATGGAATGAATGTTTTTTTAACTTATACGGCAGAAGATTCTATTTTCCACCATTATTATGAAATAATATTTTTAAGTCTCCCTTACAAGATTAAAATTTTTTTACGAAAGACATGTTTTATTTTATAGTTTCACATATTTTAAATGACTTCAAAGTAAAAAATGATATTTCTCTCCAAGAGTTTTAATTATTTCATTAGATTATTTTCATCTATGTCAATATCCTTTATTGGATTTTATTCTAAATTAAGGTTTATTTATCTTACATATTGTATTGAATGGTTTATGATATGTTTGACTATGGATGTTCAATTTTGATACCATTTATGGTTTATAGTTAAAGTATTAACATTTTGTATTCTAGTTTTAATACAAATACTTATGTAATGTTTGACCCCTTTCTTGAAAGGAAAACATTGGACATAGTAAGTGATGTGTGTGGATATCTATATCCCCTAAATATGAGAAAAACTGGTGTCTTGGAACGAGGCCCTGATGGTATGGTTATGTATGGTGTTGGTACAAGTCCTTGACGTTATGGTTATGATGTTCGAAATTAAGCATTACCTCATTATGAAATTAGTTAATGATATTACATGTGATTATTCAACAAGTAGATTATTGATGTGAATGTTTAAATAGAATTATTTGATTTATTTATTTCTATATTATGCTGATGATTATTATTAAAATGATCTTGTTTTAGTTTTATACCATTCCTTGAAATCTTATGCTTATTTACGATAGCTTCGGATATATTGTTTATCCTTGCTGAGCATCTGAGATCACCATTTTCTTATGTTTCATTTTCTCCAGGATGTAATGAAGTATATTATGATTGAACTTTAGTGATAGTCTATGGTATATGATAGTTTTAAAAGGGGATAATATATTATTTTTCAATTCGTAATGTAATGTAAATATTATGTTTGTGTCTAGTATTTTCAAGGCTACTAAAATGATTGGTCCTTTAGGATTTGATTTTCTTATGATCATTCCAATTCAATAAAATGATGAACCGACATCGGGGAACTAAATTTTGGGCGACATAGTCACACTTTACATATATAATTTAAAATTATTTTTTACGAATTTTTAAAATTTGTTTTGTAAAATTAACTTAATTTTTTAAATTAGAAAATAAAAATTATCTTTGGGTGAATTTTTAAGATTTTTTTGAAATGATTCATTTTTCAATGAATAGTGGAAAATACTGATTTATATTGAAGACTTCCTTATAGTTTAAGTAATTTATAAGATTAAATTATATTTTAATTTATATTTAAAAATAATATTAGTTCAATTATATTACCATTTTAATAATTTAGGCCATTGAAATATATTCTATATTGTGTATTTATGTTAAATCCGTATATACTTATGATAATTTTCTCTTTGGAATGCTTATTTTTTTTCATCAGTTCTGTAGGTATAATTTAAAAATAAATTATAAAAATATATTAAATTTAATTTTTAAATATGGATTCAATATTTGGAATAATAATAATTTATATTACTTAATAATTTCATCTTATTTTTTACCAAACTGAATAATAAAAAAATTAAAAATTAATTATAATGGTTAACGTAAAACTACTTTTAATAGGTGGTCAAAGTAAAAAATAAGGATTAAAATGACCTTAAAACAATATAAAATATATTTTATGGAAATATATAGAACAATTGATGATTAAGGGTTGATAATAATTTTTTTAACTTATTCATCATTTGAAAAATGTGGGTACAATGTTTTATTTCTATAAATTACAAGTGTTCCACTCACCCTATGTATAAATGGTCACCCACTATTCTATCATATTCACAAATTAAATAATTTTTTTTCATAAAATCGCAACCCAAATAACATAAAAAAATATACCTAATTATATAATCCTTGGTTTGGTCATAAGCCGAGTCTAGGACTACATTAAGTAAATTTCTAAAGACATGGTATGAGAAATGGTAAAGTTCCTAACTATGTGTTTTTGTTTTATTTCTTCTTCCACATCCTAAAAATATTATTCATTTATGGTTTTAAAAATACATTATCTAACATTTACTAAGAATTTATTATTTTAAGGGAATAAACTATATCCATATCCTCTTCCATTAAATGGGAAATAATAACATCGCTTTTATGTACAATGGACTACCACCTCGCGAACTGATGTGAAACATTTTCCATCGACTCTCTCACGGTGGGGTATAATTATGAATAAAATATAATAATGATATTTATAAAACAATTAAAAATATTTATTAATAATATATTTAATACCTCTTTAAATTTAATTTCCTTAGGGGATACGATAATGTAGCGCGTGTGTACGGTAGACTACCCCCTCACAAAGCGATGTGATTCATTTTTCACTAACGCTTTACATGGAAGGTAATAAGGATAATGGTAATGAATATATGTGATGTAAATGAAACTTTAATGATATTATTGAAATATTTATCATTTTAAATGATACTATATAATTTAATTTCAAATATTTTATCCCACCAAAATATGACAACATCGTTCGTGTATGTGTGCACTGCCACCTTCATAAAATGATGTGAGTCCATTGTCATCATCAAACCACATGGATGATATATATGTATATATAAAATAATCTAATGGTATTTATGATATTATTATCATTCTTTAAATCTATAATACTTTATGCCTTATTTCCATAATGATCATTTAGAAAAGGAAACGTTACTCACATATACGTATGACCTACAGTTTCCATGATCTTAATGTACTTAATTTCTCAAAACCATATACCATGATTAATATTAAAATTTTATTTTATATTTAAATATATTAATTATGTAATTATTATATTGGTGTTTTATAATATGAAAAAAAACCTGAATATTCATGATAAATCATGATTGAGAAAGCAAGGTTATTAACACACAAAGGAATTAAAATAATGAATGAATATTAACAAACCGGTGAAAAGATATTATAAAGGGATCATATATGATGTTATAAATCATAATTTAGTTATGGTATAAGTTAATATCATGTATATAACCACTATACTGAGGTTAAATCACATTCAACTAAAAAGGTAATAGAGGTAAGGGATATCATCTCATTTTCCCTTTATGGAGACATATTTTAATGTTATGCACATAATTTATCTTATATGGTTTATATAATGCCACTTTTACATGTAATATCATGAATACATAATTCATCATGATATTTGTAGTTTCATATTGAATTATTTTATCCAATTATAATTAACTTGAAAATTTTCATGTGGTAAAGAATTTCATAACTCAATTTCCTTTCATTGGGTTATAATAATTCTTCATTGTCTTTGAGATTCTATGATCATGTGAATATTTAAATATGAATATATTTTTTTATCCATCAATTTTATGTGGAATTAAATTATACATGAATAATATATTTATTTGTTAATTCTCACTTCAACGTTATGATCTGTGTAAGGGTTTACTTCACAAACTCATTTTAACCATGTTTGTTTACGCTTGAATTTCCATTAAAAGGAAATAATTTGTTCTTTGTTTAATAAAACCCATTAACTATCTTATCCTCTAATTATTAATTATTTTTTACATAATAATTACATTTCCACACTCTTAGGAACTTAAAATTATTGATTAAATGTTATTAGTAAAATCCGATTTCATTTCACTCTTCAGTATGAAATACTTTTACTAAAAAAATCATTTTTTCAAAAAAATAATTTCTAAATTTTTATAAAATTTTAATTTTCTTATTAAATAAATTTTTACCCATATATTATTTTTTTTAATTTTTTTTAAAGGAATCTTCATTTTCCTTTCCAAACAACTCCCATTAAATTTTACTGAAAATGTAAAGGAAATATTTTTTAATGTGTATAACATGATTACAATATACAGTTATCATGGCCACTCAATGTATTAAAGAATAAAATATAATTTTCAAAGGATATTTTAAAATACAATTAATTAAAAAATATTTTATGAAATTTTAGTTTTATAATGATTTTCATGTTAAAAAGAAAATTTTTCTCATGAAGGTTTCTAAATATCTTTTTATGATATTTCAATTCATCAACAATAATAAAAATTTATTTAAATTATACGCTATAAGGGATATGATGTATTTATACTAAAATTCTTCTTCCTTGGGATTATTTATGATTATTTTCACTAAATATACTATTGAAATCCACTTCCAATATTCATTTTTGTAATAAATAACTTCCTTTTAAATTATTCACATTTTAGAGGACATTAGACATTAAATTTACCCTATATATGTACATTATTTATCTTCTATATGTATATTTCTTAAACTATATATAATTTATATAAATTATTTTCTACATTGAATGTAAATTTTTTATATTGGGAAATATTGATAAATCTTAATTCATTACTCAATAAAAATATTTGATGATAAATAACATTATTCATGAATTAAATCAATTATTTGATATATGGGGAATGATTTTTACATGCTATTATAGGTGGGAATATAACTTATATATCCTTTGATGATTCAATAGTCTGAAGAGGAAAATCCATAAGGAATCATTAAATGGGTTTCTATAAGTAGTTTTAAACCTTCTTTTGAAATGTATTGACGGTAGAGGTATCATGTGCCTGAGAACAAGAAGTTTAATGATTAATAATTTATTTTATTAAGAATTTAGTTATTATTAGGAATGCTATATTCATTATATAGTATCTATAAGTGTTCTTCATCATTATTTATTAATTAAATTATATTGGATTTAATTTATTTACAAAACATTATTGATTATGCCTTATACAGTTAAGATTGTTTTGTTATTGATTAAATGGGATGTGTTTTTAATGATTTAACTTTTCATATTGATTATGTCAGTATAATTATTTAAATATAATGAGTTTTAATTTATTTACCTTTCCATATTTATCATTATTATAATTCAAGTTTTCTTCTGATGTACTTAACCTTTAAGGGTAATTTTTGATCACACATAATTTGTTTCATTTCTAGTGAATCCCTAAAGTGTGCTCTGATTGATGATAATTGATATGCTAGAGGGAATAATTTCACTCTAGAAGAAAAATTATTTTGTAATTTTTTATTCAAATATAATATAGGATTCGTGTACATATCTAATTACCATGACTACTAAACTATTTAGACCCTTGAGATGTAATTCTATATATATTATGGGAATTTAATAGTGAAGACACCATCTTTAGGATACTGGGGTTGGGGTCATTATAGTTGGTAACATATAATGTTTCATAAAAATGTTTGGAACTAGATTTAAGAAAACATATATTAGGGATCATAGCCCTATGATAGTCTTTTAGTACATGTGTATAAGAACATCCTAATGTTTTGGTAAATTATAGATTATATGATTTTTCCTAGAAATGAATCCCTATTTGGATACAATAAGTTGATGTGGTTTTTCAAATAGAGGTATATATTGGTCATAAATCCTAAAAATTCATGTTTATATTGTCTTGTAAAATTACTTGGTACACAAAAATGGGTCTTACTGCACACCTAGTTTGACAATCCTAGAGGATATTCTTAGGATAATTCAATTTTTTTTAAAAACCCTTAAGAATGATTTGAATTGATGATGAAAATGAATAAAATATGTTAATAATAAGGTTTCATATATTGAAAATATGATTTCATTATTTAGACATCTTATAAATGATTTATATAGTTTTCCTCATACGATTAGTATTTCTTGCACTATGATATTTTATTTTTTTAAATTTATGTAACTGAAGAGAATCATGTTAACATTTTATATGAAGGAAAATGTTGTGAATGATAGTAACCAAATAAATTGATGAAAGGAGTAAAAAATATCATGATTTTTCCTAATTAGCTGTATAAAAATATGATTAACAACACATAATCTAACTAAATCTCAAACACACCAATTAATCAACTGATAGTGTTTTGTAAAAAGTATAGTGATGGACAACTTGTAGGAAATATAAATTGATTTACATCATGAAAAAAATGGTGAATGAGGCACCCAAGAATTTTTCTCCCTATAATGGGAAAACACATTATGTCTGAAAAACAAGTGTATAGGAAAATTAATTACAGAGGAAAAATTAAGATTATGATGGAAGGAAATAAATTTCATCCCAGTGATCCATTTATATATTGTTTTCATAAATTCAGGGAACTTATGAAATTACCAATTTAATTCACTATTCTAATGATTTACCTCTGTACCATGGATGGACCTATGTTGAAATAAAAATAAATAAGTATTTATGTATTAGGATTTAATAATTAAATTATATAATTTTTTTACCATGAGTATTTTGGTGAAATGAATTATGAAACACATAAGGATTATGTTAAATTTAGTATCATATGTGTCATTATTAACTTAGTATTTATGGACAACATCATGGTATTATGAGTATAAGGTTGATCATAATTTCATATTTTTAAGCACCCATTTTGAAAGTTTTTTGGTTGGAATGTAACATGATTAAGGATATTCTTGGAAAATGTTTATTACAATACAACCCATCGGTTTAATATATGTTTTATTGAAAAATTTATTTAAGTAAAAATGCCATTATTTTTTTATAATATGTTTAATCCTATTTGTTAGCTTTAGGGTTTATCATATATTTTTGTATAGTGTAATTACTTGCAATTTCAGTTTGAGAATGTTATAAGGATTATATTAATATAGTTTTTGGAAAATGAAATGCCATTTCATCTGAAAATATAGCACTCTGAATTTTTTTAAATAAATTTTTTAATATAAATTGAAACTTTTCTCTATTTTTAATTACATGGAATATCAAGTTTATATTCACTTACATGAAACCCCAAGTTTAAAGGAACCATGAGATATTACTAAAATATTATTATTTAATATAATATCTTTCAACTAGACATTAGAATTATTGATATGAATATGATTAGATAAATTTATAAAATATATGGTTTATACATTTATAATATCAATTATTTGGTGACAAATTATTTTAAAATGAAAATAAAAACCATTTAAAAATAAAGGAAATCTTTTTCTAAAAAAATATTTTACGAAAAAACACATTTTACCTCTCCAAATGAAACAAACCACTTTTGGTTAATTGTTTTAATAAAATTTAAATATTATATATTAAATAAAATTCTTAAAATTTATATAATGTGTATTCCAAACAAGGTATATGAATATGTCCAAATTTACGCTTTAAACATTATTTTTACAATAAAAATAGTTTTGTCGCCTTTTGCCACACTTATTTAAAAAACGAACAATGAAAAGATTAAAAAAAATTATTTGAGAAAATAAACATCATTTTTTAAATCAAAATATAAAAATTATCTAACGGATAAATTTTGAGAAATTTCTGAAATGATTAATTTTATGATAAATAGTGAAAAATAATGAATTTTAATTGAAAACTGCCTTTTAATTAGAATTATTAATAAAGATAAATTATATATTAAATTTATTTTAAGTGAATTATTTCAATGATATAATTATTAATATATTTTTGGTCCTTTTAATCAATTCCATATTAAAAATGGATATAAATTTTTTTCAAACTTTTGAACATTTTATCATTAAAAACAAATTTCTTTTCGTGTATAAGGGATTAATTTTTAAATTATGACTTTTTAATTCTGAGTATTTAATCTCCAAAAATGGTTTCAATATTTGGAATATTAATATTTTATATTATCTAATGAATAGGAATAAAATTTTTAACAAAATGAACAATGAAAATAATAAAAATTAATTATCGTGGTTAAGGTAAACAAGGGTTTACTACGGGTTAAACTAAAAAGATATGGGATAAAATGGACAAAAAACATGTATAAAATATAATTTATGGACATACATATACCCTATTATGTATAAGTATCGATCATAATACATTTGCAAAACTTTTCAAAAGATAAAAATGTTGGTAAACATATTTCTTTTGAGAAAATTACAAGTGTGCCACTCACCTCACTTATAAAAGGCCACACACTCTACTCTCTTATTCACAACTTAAACCAATTTTGGATTAGCCATTAACTATAAAAATCAAATCGAAAATTTTCTCTTCTCATCATATAAGCCTTATTTTGGGTAGAAATCAAACCTAGGAATTCCTTTGTTGCAAACCTAAGGAGGTTACCTGATGTAGTGGTAACGTTTTTCAACAAGCATTATAATTTTATTTATTCATCTATATCCATAAATTATTTTTAAATAATGTTGAAAAAATATCCTCATTATATTAGATATAATTATTTTTATTATGTTGAAGAAATTACCCATAACGTACTCCACATACATCAAATGGGTTAAGAAATCATCATTTGCGAGTATGGCGGACAACCGCATTGTGAACTAATGTCTTTCATTTTTCCATTATCACATCTAATCATTGGGTATGATGATGGGTATAATTTATATAAATTATCGTTATAAAATAATTATATATCTTCATTCATTATATCATATAAATTTTTAATTTCCATTCTATAGGGGATACGAAAATGTTGCTGATGTGTACGACAAACTTCTACGTCTCAAAGAAATGTGATTCATTCTTCACTAATTCTTTAAATGGAATATAATAAAGATAAATATATCAGATATTCATGACATAATTATGATAAAAATTTAATATTTATTGATATATAAATATAATATAATGTTTTATTTATTACCTTTTCCCTCACTGAAAGATGATAACATCGTTCCAGTAAGTGTGGACTACCACCTTCATGAAGTGATGCGAGTCTCTTTTAATCCCCAAAAAATATTGATGATATGAATAAAAATATAATATGGTAGTTGAAATACTATGATAATTCTTTAAATATATTTTTATTACTTATCACATTTCAATAATGATCGTTTAAAATTGAAACATTACTCATGTGTACACATGGCATTCCATCTCTATGATAGTAATGTGCATCATTTTTGAAAACCATCATTCATGATTGGTCATAGAAATATAATTGATGTGTAAATATGATAATTATGTAATTATTTTTATTATTGAAATAATTTAACCATGATCAATGTAATAGGATAAAAAATAACAAATAAAAACATATACACATGAAATAGTAGTTTTTAATCGAAAAGTGGAATTAACAATGAATTGTTATTAAAAAGTATTAAAAGGACCTAAATAATTAATACATGCTATTATTTATGTATAATTATGGTTCTATAATAGTGGTATAATAAACATTTACTTATTATAATGGAGTTTGGAACATGTATAATGGAATTTGAGACATAAGGAAAGGGATTAACATCTCAATTTTATTTTAAGTGAGATAACATCCATATTCACAAAATGACTATTTTATCCACTGTATGTGTGACCCATGAATATATTTTATTATTATTATAATTAAAATTATTCCTATTTAAATATTCATTTGAGGATCTATCATTCATGGGGTTTATGGTTAAAATTTAAAAAATCTACATGAGGTTTTGGTCAAAATATGAATTCTTCATGGAATAGGATTATATTATTCCCATATATAATTATATGATGTATATATATAACTCCATTTTAATTTAGTTTAATTAATTTATTAACCTTGTGATATTTTTAGATTTATTAAATTTTATTTCAACATGGGGCTCATGTTTCAATGTTACAAATGAGGTAACGATTTTATGTCACAATCTCAAAATTTATTGGGATTGTTTATAATTATATTTTTTAAAATAAAATATATTGAAATATCTATAAATAAACTATTTAAATTTATTATAATATAGAAAAGTCATGATATTACATTCTTTTCCTTCATTTTCCTTTCTATATGTACCTAAGACTTCAAAAATAATGTTTTTATGAAAAATTGTTTTTTATTCAAAAAAACATTTTTCTTTAAAAACCATGTTTTCTAAAAATGTTTTTAAATTTTTCTATAATATTATTAAAAATATTTATTAAATATATTTTTCCAATGTTTGAATTATTTAAAATTTTTTAGAGGAATCTTTATATGATTTTCCAAATAATTCACATTTGACATTTACACAAAATGTATAAAGAATAATTATTTTTATTAACATGAAAATAACGAAGAGTATTTCCCAATATCTTGACCACTCAGTAATATTTGGGAAAAAATTATATTTTAAGTAAATAAACTAAATGTGATTTTTATAATGTTTTAGTTTTTAAAGAGTGTTTTTCAAAACAGAAAGAATATTTTCTCCAAGAAATGTTTCATATAATTTGTAATGAATCATTTATATGTTTCAAAGATTTTATTGAATAAAAATAATTTGAAATAATTTTTATTTTTCTAATAAGTTATTTGCAATAAAAATTTATCATCCTCAAGAAATTTTCTAAGTGAATTATCATTCAAAATTATTTTCCTTATTAAATTACATCCTTTGATGTAACTTAATCTATAATGGGGATATGAAAAATGGATACCAATATTAATAATTCTACGAAGGGTTTGTGATGAAAATATTTTTATGAAACCAATTTCTATTTAATGAGTTATACCATAAAAAAAATCCATATGGACAATGTTTCTTTTTCCACGGGTTATTACTTGATTTTATGATGAAATGATTATGAATCTTATCTATTTTTAATGGGTTATGATATGATGAAATGTTTATAAATCCTATTTAATTTAATGGGTTATGATATTATGAAAAATTTATGACCTTGTACACACATATGTATGATTTTAATTATGTGATGGGTAGGACCTATACCTCCAAACAATTAATTATTTAGAGACATAAATATCATGATATAGATAGAATTGGAACAAGTATTAAAACTGGTTTACTAAAGGACATTGTCCTCAATGATGGTATTGGCAGTGAGCCTTGACTATTGTGATAGTGTGTAGAGAGAAATAATTCCTCTATGATAGCCTTAGTAGTGAGCCTTGAATGTTATAGACATGATTTTATATGGATATATATATGGAATAATGATATGTATTATTCTAATGTTATGCTCTCATAGATCATGTTCTTTTATTATATTTTGATTCACGTCTTATGAACTTCAAATATTTATGGAATGACTCAAGATTATGATATTTAATATGTAGATAAATGATTTGAAATATAATTATCATGTTCCAATACACTTATGTTCATGTTGTGATTATTTATCTACCTTGATTATCCTTACTAAGAAAATGATCCCACCCTTTGTTATGTCTTCTTTTCCTAGTTTAGGAATAATGGTTTTATGTAAGTTATTTTAGTGAAGAGTACTAAAGGGGATGATCTTTATGGGATACATTGAATATCATTCAAAAAATTAGAATAATTTTAATAGATTCAAAAATAACTAAAATATTACAATAATGATAAATATATTTTTGTAATTTAATGAACATTCAACTTAAAATATGTAATATCAAGGTATTAGAATCTTTGGTTTCTATAGTCAGTATCAGGGGAAGGTTTTAGTTTTCATTTGGAAACTAGGATGAGAAAATATTATTGATACCCCTTGGGAAAATTCTAAGGATATCTCTATGGATTTATCTAAGGATAAGTACAAGGATAACTCAAAGCCTATGAACATTTTATCTAATTTTTCTAAAGAATATAGATGTTTATTTACAAGTAATCACAAAAATTTATGGATACTACACGTGGATGTCGATATGGTACATAGGTAACTTGGATTAATAACTATGAAAAGGGAGCATTGATATATATTATATCATCTCCAAGATCATAACAATGAGCTTTGATACACACCTAGTTTGTCAATCTCAGTGGATATTCTTTCGAAATTCAAAATCACTTTACGAAAAATATTGAAGGATTTAAATAAATAATGAACAAAAATTACCTATATTAATCATAAAGTGGTATATATTGAAAAAAATGTGTCCTAATTTCAAAATACTAAAATATATTTTTTGGATATTATGTGGTTCCTCACTATGATTGGTGTCCCACACACTATGCTTTTGGTTTTATTTAATAGACCGAACATGAAAAAATTGTGTTAATGATTAGTGCGGAAGAAATATCAATGATTGTATTCATGAGAACCAAACGATAATGAAGCTAGAATGTAAAGTATTTTCATTATTCTCACAAAAAAAATTCAATCTATAAATCATGATAAACATAAAAATGGGAAAATATGGACAAACATTTTGTTAAGTCCATCATGAGGAAACACACACCTTTTATCAATGGATATTCTAATTTAATTTTTACTGAGAAAAGGATTAGTAACACTCAAAATATATTTTCCATCATCCATTTTTTAGATCCTGAGAAAGTAATTTTGTTTGTACACCACTTGGAAGGTGAATAAAATTAACAGTGGACTCTTATCAAGAATACAAGGCAATGAGTTGAAATTTACTCCATGAATAGAGACATATTTAAGAACTTATTTTTCAATAATTTACTTCCCAATATTATTTATATGAATATAGATAAGGATTTCCTTGGGATAAATTAGAAGGATGAATAATATTTTTCTATAAACAAATAAAATTTTATACAACTTGGGAGGTACACTTTTGGTATTATTTTCCAACCTATAATTAAGGTTGATCAATTCTTTAGTGGCTCAAAACCAACTCTCTGATAAGTGTTATCCCTAAAAGAATTAAATAGCTATGATGATATTATTTTATGTTCTATAAATGTGTAAATGGATGTTAGAGTTACTTATCAATCTCATGGTTTTTTAAGAAAAGGAAAAATTAATTCAATGGAAAGACTAAAAACATGGATAGAATAAGTTGATATTTTCTAAACTCTTAATGTTTGGGAAAAACATTAAAGAAAATGTTACAAGTTAACTCGTAATTTTTTTAAATTTGTATGGGAAGGTAATTCTGAAATTGATTTTAGAAGTGATAGTTATAAGATAGCTAATGATGCTAATATGGAGAAAGGTGCACCGAATAAACCACCCACACTTCAGTGTTTCAAATCCAATGAGTATGATAATTAATGGATAAATTCCCCAATCCATGTTTTAATTATTATGATAAGGCACCAAAACCTTTGAAGAAAAAGGATAAATGGGAAATATTATGTAATTCTGACAGTTTAAGTGAATTGTGATGATTAGGGAATGCTAATCCTGACCTCATTTGTTGGAAATTTCATTTCCCGATGAGATATTATTATTCATCCTTTAGTAAAAGTTAGAATGATTTTCCCCCTATATAGGAATTTCAGAATAATAAAATCACATTTGACATTCTATCAGTAAAACTTTTATCCCATGATTCAAAGGGAATTTTTTTGTATAAGATAAGATATTATTTATTGAATAATGGTGGAATTATATTTTGGAAGAATATATGCCTCTAGGCATGATTAACGCAATAGTTCTAGATACCATCACGTGTTTATGACTTTATGGTTGATCATAATGTGATTGAAACCCATTTTTTGGTTTTATGTGATGTGATTTTTTCAAGAATAAATATATTTTAAGAGATATTGATGGTAATGAAACCATTTTTTTAAATATAGTGAAAAAGTAATTTGAGGAGGAAGGACTTTACACTTTGTGGACATATGATTAAAGGTAATGGTAATTTTATTGGATTATCTTATCTTTGATGTTGATATAATTATAGAATACATAAAATCATCATATGAAGTCATCAAAATTAATTACTATCAGAGAATATTTATCATTGGATCTAATTTCTAAAATATATAGTAAGGAACTGTTAAGGTTTCATGGAGTACCCATTAGAATTGTTTTTTGTTGGAATATAGATATTACTTGAATGTTTTGGGGAATTATTTAGCAATATCTTGATATTGAGATGATTTTGATCACTATGTAATATCCTAAAAAAGATTATAATTTCGACATAAAAATTCAAACTATAGAGGATATGATAATATTTGTTCTATGAATTTAAATTTTGGTAGGGATAAACACCTTCATCGAGATTAGTTTTCTTGTAAGAATTTATTTCACTCAAGAATTCAGATGAATCCTTATGTAGCCCATTATGGAAGGAAGTGTATAAATCCAAAATACTGAAGAAATATTCAGAGAGAATCATATTGGGACCTCATAAAGCTAATGATATGGAAGATAAGGTTTGATATATTCAGCATATATATATGTACTTCCAAAATTTGATTGAAATTATATATTGATAATCATCGACACAGTACAAAATTTGAATTTGGTGAGAATTTCTATCTATACTTTTTTTTCATGGGAGAAAAAGGGAATACTAAGACCTAGGTATATTAGTCTTGTTAAAACAATTAATCATATCAGGATAATATCTTCTCATTTAGTGATTTTATCAATCCTCTCTCAGGTTCACAATGTGTTCTATCCATCCATTTTATGGATGTTCACACCTAATCAATCACATGTACTAAAATCAGAGGTGGAACCATAGGGAAATATACATCTTATGAGGAAAAAACTGGATAAGACATATATAAAATATGGATAGTCCTATGAAACAATACCACTCACCTCATCAATGTTTTTTTGGTGAAACAATCTTCTTGAGGAAGCTATGTATGAACCTGAGGTTGTAATGAGGCAGCAGTATCCTCAATTGATGGTACCAAAGTGAAAACTTTCGAGGGGAAAATTAATTTTATGGTGGTTATATTGTAAAAACACAAAATTTTTTGATCTTTTATTCATATAAATTTACTACTTTCTATATATTTCATTACATGAATTATTGAATTTAACTTATATTACACACAACCCTGAGTTTAAATGAAACATGATATAATATTAAAATATTATAAATTAATATGATAATTATAAACTTAACACTAGAATGGTGGTATAAAATAGTTTATATATTTTATTTAAACATATTTTTTACAAATGAATAAAATGGACTCTCTTGTGACAAATTAATTAAAAATTAAAATAAAAACCATTTTAAAATTATGGAAATATATTTCGTAAAAATTATTTTTTCACAAACAAACTGTTTTATCTTAATAAATTAAACAAACAAATTTTGGTTATGATTATAATGAAATTAATTTATTAAATATTAAATAAACTATTAAATATTATTGAAATTTTATTTATATACAATGGATTGAAATTAATCCAATCATATTTTTTTTTCAAAAAGGCATTTTGGTCGAGTTTTTTTAACTTACATTAAAAATAATTGTAGAAACATTTATATAATTTCTTTTGTAAAAGTAAAATTCTTTTACAAATTCATAATATAAATATTTATTCCATGGTTATGTTTTGAAAATTTTCCGAAAAAATTAATTTTTGAATGAATAGTGAAAAATATTGAACTATAATTGAAAATTTATTTATCATATGAATTAATTATAAATATAAATTAAAATATAAATTTTTATAAATATAAAACTAATTAAATTATATATCTATTAATTTAGTTCATAGGAATCAATTTCATATTTAAATTGGACATAAAGTCTTTGTAATCTTTTGAATATTTTCTCATTGAAACCCATTTTCTCATCACGTCTACGAGATTAATTTTTAAATTAAATTTTTTTCCACATATGTGAATTTAATTTGGAAAAACGGATTTGTAAAGAGCCGTAAAATTCAAGGAAATTTTTTTTCTTAATTTTCTTTCGAATTTTGCAAGAACGCAATTTCTGACGGCACCTGATTCCGAGGCCCAGTGTGCCCGAAATCATTTTCTGAAGTTTGGCTTGGGTAAGTTCAGTGAACGAACGAGCGGGGTTTTTTTTTCTAATTGTTGAACTGGTGCTCAGAATCAAATTCTGAGGGCACCGATGGAATCACAACACCGATATTTGCTTAGAAACACCTCTTCCGTAGTTGTGTTTGCTCGGGTGTGGTTTTTTAAATTTTTGGGCTTTAAGTTAAGAAATAAAATAATATGGTACGACAAACTTTATTTTATTTCACTTAATGCTGCTTAAAGCCAATTTAAGCTTCTTGAGCTAAGTTGAAGCGGATAGGTTGCAATTCAAAATATCCTACCATCTTGGTAGGATATTTGTGAGGTGGGGCCCGCATGAGCCCCACCGTTTCTTTTCCCCTATGTAACGCACCCGCAACCCCCCTCTTTAATGAAAGTAAACTGACACGTTTTCTAAATTCTTAACGCCCCTATTAATTGGGCCATTAATTCATTGAAATTAATTCTATGAATTAATTTGTTCATTTCTTAACCTGTTTTCATTTGTTGGCATGTAATGAAATAAGACCAACACATGTCTTCTTGAGGATTGTTCGTTGAGAGGATTTGACAGAAACTTTAAGTCCTTCACCCTCCTTCGTGAAGAACGCGAAGAACGCGAAGAAAGCGAAGAACGCCGACCTCCAACGAAGGGTGACGAAGAACACCAGACCCCGGAGATCGACGACGTGACGCTGACGATTCTCCATCCGCGAAGCTTCTTCCACGACGATCCATCACCGCGACAATCTTCGATCGACATCTTGAGGTAGGGGATTTCAGTCCATTTAATTCTTTGCGTATTATAACATCAACATGGATTTAATTGTTATAATTAAATTTGTGTGTTCTTGATCCTCGGAGTTTTTCTACACGACGTCGAGTACTGCGCGACAGCGACGCCCTTCCGCAACGCGACGATCCATTTCTTCCGTGACTGTCAATTCCGCGATGAAATCGCGTCCGATGATGACGTTGAGGTATCAGTCATTTTGAAATGATAATACCCATGTTTGTTTTCCTCCAAGGTAAGAACGCAGACCAACCAATTAACAAGTTGGTCTGAAGATTATTATTGCAGGTCGAGGTTTAATAATTGATGGGAATTATGGTGTTGTTTCGAACAGCTAACATGGTGGGTGCGGACCAACGAACAAGTCCGAACCCACCACACTTTTGTTCTTGGTGTGAGGAATAGCGGACGACGATAAAACGGGCCGCAGAGACGATTTGTTGATTCCATAGTGAAGAACGAGACCCAGGATGAGCTACGGCGCAGACCAAAATGAAATCGGACCACCGGAGCAACTCCGGTGGCCCGCAGACTCCACCAGCGGCCGGAGGAGGCGGCGCCCCGGCGCGCCGCCTGATGGAGCCGCCGCGGTTGAAGCCTATGCGTTAGGATGCATTTCCGTGGCCACGCGGAACCGGAGGCAAGGACGCGGTCGGCTGCCGCGTCCGTTGGTGAGAGGCGGCCCCAACCGGGGCCACGGATCCTTCACGCGGGGGCAGCGCGCCCTCGCCGCGGTTTCCCTCGCTCGGCCACTCGGCCGAGCCAAGCCGAGCCGACCTGTAGGGCCAGGTCACGCCCAACCGGGTCAGACCTGGACCTAGGTCGGGCCGACCCGGTTCGGGCTGACCCACGGGGGGTCGGGCCGGGTCCGTCCGGGCCCGGACCCCCCGTTCCGGACCTTTTCGGTATTTTGTTCATAACATGAGCTACAAACCTCCGAACGACGCGCCGTCAGTGGCGATGTGATCCTTGGATCGAGACGGTCATTTTGGTATATCACACTCAAGGTTTTGGAATACTTTGTGTTTGTTCGGGTTGGTTCGTACACGAAACCAACCGGGCCCTCGGAGCGGAAACGCTCATATCTTGAGCTCCGGATGTCCGATTGATGTGCCGTCAACTTTGTTGGATTCCTCTAAGTGAGAAGGATCTTTTGGCTTACTCCACCCGAGGTTTGGACGCAGGTGGAGTGCGGTCGGGTTGGTTTTGCCTTAAAAACCAACCGAGCCCCTAGACCGAAAAATCCATTAACTCTCAGACCGGACGTCTGATTGACGCGCCGTCTACGACGTTGAGTTCCTATTGACGATACGGAACTTTTGGATACATCAACTCTGGAATATGTGTCAGTTGATGTATCAGCCTCTCGGCTCGTGGAGCGTACCCTCAAGAACGAGTTTGTTGTGTGCGAGAACCCTAGAGCTGGCTGCGACTGCTACTCTGACGACAACGACTGTATAGAGATCCTCAGTGGATTCGACAGCGACGACTACAACACTTAGCGATACTTTGTGGGTCAGTGGTTCCGATCATGTGTGGGTCCAATCCTGTGTGGGTCAGCGCTCAGCGGTCCTGTGTGGGCCAACGCCTACAGATCCTGTGTGGGTCTGATCCTGTGTGGGTTTTTGTGGGAGTTAGTTACCTTTCGATCCTGTGTGGGTCAGATCCTTTGTGGGTCATTGCGGGGGTTAGTTACCTATCGATCCTGTGTGGGTCATATCCTTTTTGGGTCATTGCGGGGGTTAGTACCTATCGATCCTTTGTGGGTCCGATGGCTTAGATGATTCAGTGGCAATATCTGATCATCTCTATCATCATACGAAGAAGTATACCTCTATGAGCTGAATCTTGTTTACATTATTTTTTGGATTGTGTTATGCTATCCTGTGTGGATTTACGTTTTTCTTTCCTGTGTGGACTGGGTTGTACTTGATCTCCGATGTTGGAGCCGACCGAGAATTGATGACTTAGGTATATGTATGGGAATATACCTAAGCAGTGTCGGATGTTACTTCGTGATTGTATCTTTCCTTTGTGGATTATCCTTTGTGGATTCTGGGATACCTTCATGGGTCTCGGGGTCCCTACTGAGTAGCTTATACTCACCCCTGCACGGGCTATGCCCGAACTATGTTGTGTTGGTTGCAGACGACGGACAACGTTGAATGTGGTGGAGGCTTGCGGAGCAGGACGGTACCTGGAGGTGGACCACTAGGCGGGACGTACTCGGAGCGGTCGGCTGGACCCGAGGAGCAGTGGAGGCTATCTGTACCCACCCTTTAGGTGGAACTTCTAGTGAACGGCTCGACGTTGCGACTTTACTTTTCAGTTGCTGTTTTCCCTTTCCAGTTGTACTTTACTTTCAGTTTGAGTTTGTATTTTGGTCCACATACCTTTCCGCACTTACTGTTGTACCAGTTTTTACTTAGTGTTTACTTCTTCCACTTGCTCACTCTATGGTGCTTGTTTACTTTACAAAGGCAATGCCTTCCCTTTTTACTGGGATTTACCCCTTGGTGCTAGTCGCCAGCCCCTGGCCTATGGAAGGTGGGTTTGGGGTAGTCACGACACGGGCCCCAAGGACGGGTCGTGACAAATTGGAATCAGACGAGTTCGGTTCTACCGCAGACTCTGATCTTTTTCTATGAGAAGCAATAATGTTTAGCGTATTGGGTGTGGTTATCAGTCCAGGGAGTCCAGTGTTGGTGCGGCGCCCGACGTATCCGTACACCAGGACCCTAACTTCTGATTTCCGACTTAATGCACGAAAAGATTGATTGCGTGTGTGTTTCATGTTTTCTTTGTGATTACTTTGTGTCAGCTCACCAGGTATATTGTTCTGACCGTGGCACATCTGTTTCCTTTTCTGGATGGCCCCACGACGGCAGCCAGCTAGGGTTCTGAGAGTTGAGCATGACGACAACCCGCTGAGCGACGAGGCCTCGGTGCAGGGCCCTTTGACAGCTGAGGCACCGGAGGTACCTTTACCCGCCGAGCCACCGATGCTTCCAGCACCAGCCGCAGACGATGCACATCGCCTCAGTGCACTGTATGAGTTCCTGCGCCAGCGACCACCCATGTTCCGCGTGGAGACGGACCCCCAGGCAGCCGAGGACTGGCTGGAGGCAGTGGTGTGAGTTTTCCGGTTAGTGAGGACACCAACAGACCTCATGGTGATCCTCGCAGCGAGCCTACTGCACGCAGTAGTGGGCCGATGGTGGAGCTTGATGCTCGAGGTGCACGATGAGGCATCTCTTCTATGGACGGACTTTGAGAGCCTCTTTCGCTCAGAGTTCATCCCAGCCACCCTCCGTGTGGTGTGCATCCAGGAGCTTCTTCAGCTGCAGAAGGGCAGCTTGACGGTCGCCCAGTACTCGGTGAGATTTACCGATCTCTCGCGCTACTCGACAGACATGGTATGGGACCCGTTCTTCTGGGCCCAGACCTTTGAGCAGGGTTTGAGACATGAGATCAGGGCGTCGCTGATCTCCCTCAACATTCTGACTCAGGCAGGAGTACTAGAGTGAGCCCTTTTGATCGAGAGCTTCCTTGCTGAGCCTTCATCAGCAGCGAGACCTACCGCGGGGCGGCATGTAGCAGAGTCTTCTGCAACAGGCAGTCGACGGATGACTCTGGGGTCCAGGCAGACCAGACCCTCACACAGATGAACTCAGGACACTGGCTCAGTAGTCCGGGGCACACAGCATGGAGCCAGTCTTTCGAGGGGTAGGCCTTGCTACACATGCGGCGGGCAGGGCCACATGGCTCGTGACTTCCCGAACCACCGTGTCGAGGAGCAGTAGACGGTTGAGGGGCCACCAATGCAGAGGCAGAGGGTCGACCGTGGTGTCCCTCAGGGAGGAGGCGGACGAGGAAGAGGAGTTGGCCGAGCAGCATGTGGTGGGCGATGCTTTGAGGCTCTACCACCACCACCACCAGGAGGTCCACCCCGACCACAGGGAGCTGGCGGGCAGAGACAGGCACAACTCCAGGCTGCGGAGGCCTACGACCATGGCATGCCCGAGATGATTCGAGGTATGATATGTGTCTATTCCACCCTTTCTGCAGTTCTTATAGACACAGGAGCGAGTCACTCTTTCATAGCCGCTTCCCTTGTTCGGAGCTCGAAGATTCCGACAGAGCCGTTGGCTCGATCCTTATGGCTATAGACTCCCACGGGAGCAGACTCGAAGATTACACACTGGTGTCGGCAGTGTGAGCTTACTCTAGGAGGTGAGAGCTTCGGCTGGGATCTTCTTGTAGCGGCGTCGAGGCCTTACGACGTCATCTTGGGCATGGATTGGTTATCTACAGTCCACGCTCAGATCGACTGTATTAGGCGCAAGGTGCGATGTGCACGCACCGACGGGAGCATGTTCACCTTCACCGGCGAGAAGGGAGCCATCACAGCAGAGGATGGACTTCTGCAGAGGAGAGGACATCCCATCACTCATCAGTTGGCTAGCCTCATCCTAGGAGCAGTTGACGTGCAGAGTCCTAGTTTTCCTGCAGTGGTGGATCAGTATGCAGACGTTTTTCCCGACGACGTTCTAGGACTACCTCCTCGCAGAGAGGTAGACTTTTATATTGACCTGTACCCCGGGATAGCCCCGATATCGACTGCAGTGTATCGGATGGCTCCCGCCGAGATTTGAGAGCTACGAGTATAGTTGGAAGACTTGCAGGGAAAGGGATTCATCCGACCTAGTGTTTCACCCTGGGCTTCCACGATTTTTGTTCGCGAAGAAGGAGGACGGGAGCTTGCGACTTTGTGTCGAATATCGTCGCCTAAACCAGGTGACGATGAGAAACAAGTATCCGCTACCGAGTATTTATGACCTCTTCGATCAGCTCAAGGGAGTATGATGGTTCTCGAAGATAGACCTCAGGTCAGGCTATCATCAGCTCAGAGTTCGGGATGAGGACGTGCAAAAGACGAATTTCAGATGTCGGTATGGCCACTATGAGTTCTTGGTTATTCTATTCGGCATAAACAATTCTCCAGCAGTGTTCATGGGCCTCATGAACAGGATCTTTCAGCCATACCTCGATCGATTTGTCGTGGTCTTCATCGACGACATTTTGATTTACTCGACGACTGAGGAGGAGCACGCCTACCACTTGCAGGTTGTACTAGACACACTCCGAGAGCACCAGCTTTATGGAAAGCTCTCGAAGTGCCAGTTCTGGTTACACGAGGTCCACTTCTTGGGGAACGTCATCTCTGAGGCGGGAATTTCAGTGGATCTTGCGAAGATCGAGGCAGTGCTAGCTTGGGAGCCACCCAGGAGCGTGAAGGAGGTGCAGAGTTTCTTGGGACTACCTGGATACTATCGGAGATTTGTGCCAAACTTATCCAGAGTTGCGGCACCACTCTCAGCTCTTACGAAGAAGGGGAAACCCTTTGTGTGGTCAGACATATGTCATCAGAGCTTCTAGGAGATGAGGGAGAGGTTGACCAGCGCACCTATCTTGAGGTTTCCCGAGGAGGGAGTGGGGTACCTAGTCTACTGCGATGCATCAGGGACAGGACTCGGATGTGTCCTGATGCAGGAGCGGGCGGTGATCGCCTATGGATCACGTCAGTTGAGCCCGCATGAGCAGAACTACGCTACCCATGACCTGGAGTTAGTAGCAGTGGTCTTCGCTCTGAAGACATGGCGAAACTATCTGATGGGCGAGCGCTTTACAGTCTTTTCTAACCATCAGAGTCTCAAGTACATCTTCTCTCAGAAGGACCTGAACCTGAGACAACGGCGATGGCTCGAGTTTCTCCAGGACTATGACATTGAGATAGTCTATACTCTTGGTAAGGGGAACATGGTAGCCTATGCTCTCAACAGGAGGACGTACATTCAGCTACTTGAGGAGGCGACAGAGCAGCTAGCCGCCTTGCAGATATCCTTCGTCGATAGAGATGGAGCAGCCTTCCTTCAGTCTCTCACAGTCACCCTCCACTACTGCAGCGGGTCAGAGAGGCACAACATGGGGACGTTGACTGTGAGATGCGGCGTGCACAGATATCCTTGGGACATGCACCTGATGGTTTCTCCTTTGGAGAAGAGCACGACGACCTTTTTAGAGGACGTACCTTGGTACCAGTTGCTTTACGAGAGTAGGGGATGAGATAGTTTCACACTTATCCTTTGGAGGTACATCCTGGAGTGGCGAAGATGTACCAAGATCTCAGACGACAACACTGGTGGACGGGCATGAAGAAGGCTGTGGCAGAGTTCGTTTCGTGATGCCTCACCTGCCAGCAGGTGAAGGCAGAGCATCAGGTACCAGCAGGATTGGTAAACCCTTGGAGGTCCCGGAGTGGAAGTGGGACGGGATATCTATGGACTTCGTGACTGGACTTCCACGCACTTCCAGAGGTCACGACTCCATTTGGGTGATTGTCGACCGACTCACCAAGTCGGCTCACTTCTTACCCATCAGAGAGCAGGGCTCAGTGGAGATGTTGAGATGTCTCTACATTCAGGAGATTGTACGGCTTCATGGTGTGCCATCATCTATCATCTCCGATCGAGATGCTCGATTTACTTCTCAGACATGGAAGGGGTTGCAGGAGGCGTTCGGGACGCAGCTAAGTCTGAGCACCGCCTTTTACCCTCAGACGGATGGTCAGACGGAGAGGACCATTCAGACTCTCGAGGAAATGCTCCGCGCATGTGTCCTCGACTTTGGTAGCAGTTGGGAGGACCAACTACCCTTGGTGGAGTTCGCGTACAAAAACAGATACCGCTCCACCATCGGGATGGCACCATACGAGGCGTTGTACGGCAGACCTTGCAGGTCTCCATTGTGCTAGACAGACCCTGGGAAGTCAGCACTTGTGGGACCAGAGATGGTCCGGGCCATTACAGAGAAGGTCCAGGTCATCCAAGAGCAGATGAGGACAGCTCAGAGCCGGCAGAAGTCTTATGCCGACAGGAGGCGGAGGCCACTAGAGTTCTAGGATGGCGACCACATCTTCTTGCGTGTCTCACCTCGACGTGGATTACGGAGATTTGGCCGGGGTGTCAAGTTGTCTCCATGCTTCATCGGACCATTCTAGGTCCTCAGCAGGATTGTCAAGGTGGCTTATCGCCTGGATTTACCACCTCAGTTCCACCGGGTGCACGATGTCTTCCACGTATCTCATCTGAGGAGATACGTGCATGACCCGACACACATCATTGACCATGGGGAGCTAGACGTTGATGATGGGGCGACTTTTGCGGAGGTCCCGGTGGAGATTGAGGATCGACAGGAGTGGGTCCTACGTGGATGGTCGATTCCTCTAGTGCGCGTCAGATGGCAGCACAAGAACCTCCAGGAGAGAACTTTGGAGCGGGAGGCTCAGATGCGTGCTCAGTACCCACATTTGTTTCCCTAGTTTATGATGTATCTTTACGGGGATGTAAAGCCCTGAGGTGGGAGTGATGTAAAGACCCATAAAATTCAAGGAATTTTTTTTTCTTAATTTTCTTTGGAATTTTGAAAGAACGCAGTTTCGGACGACACCTGATTCCGAGGCCCGGTGTGCCCAGAATCATTTTCCGAAGTTTGGCTCGGGTACGTTCAGTGAACGAATGAGCGGGCTTTTTTCTAACTGTTGAACCAGTGCTCGGAATCAAATTCTGAGGTCACTAATGGAATCGCAGCACCGGTATTTGCTTAGAAACGCCTCTTCCGGAGTTGCGTTTGCTTGGGTGTGGTTTTTAAAATTTTTGGGCTTTAAGTTAAGAAATAAAATAATGTGGTACGACAAACATTATTTTATTTCACTTAAATCTACTTAAAGCCACTTTAAGCTGCTTGAGCTAAGTTGAAACGGATAGGGTGAAATTAAAAATATCCTACCCTCTTGGAAGGATATTTGTGAGGTGGGGCCCGCACGAGCCCCACCGTTTCTTTTACCCTAAGTAACGCACCCGCAACCCCCTCTTTAATGAAAGTCAACTGATGCGTTTTCTAAATTCTTAACGCCCGTATTAATTGGGCGGTTAATTCGTTGAAATTAATTATATGAATTAATTTGTTCGTTTCTTAACCTGTTTTCGTTTGCTGGCATGTAATGAAATAAGACCAACACATGTCTTCTTGAGGATTGTTCGTTGAGAGGATTTGACAGAAACTTTATGTCCTTCATCCTCATTCGCGAAGAATGCGAAGAATGCGAAGAATGCGAAGAACGCGAAGAACGACGACCTACGACGAAGGGCGACGAAGAATTCCAGACCCCGGAGATTGACGACGTGATGCCGACGATTCTCCCTCCGCGACGCTTCTTCCACGACGATCCATCCCTGCGACAATCTTCGATCGACATCTTGAGGTAGGGGATTGCGATCTTTTTAATTCATTGTGGATTATAACATCAACATGAATTTAATTGTTATAATTAAATCTATGTGTTCTTGATCCTCAGAGTTTATCTACGCGACGCCGAGTACCACACGACAGCGACGCCCTTCCGTGATGCGACGATCCTTTTCTTCCGCAACGGTCAATTCCGCGACGAACTCGCGTCCGACGACAACGTTGAGGTAGGGGTCATTTTGAAATGATAATACTCATGTTTTTTTCCTCCAAGGCATGAACGCGGACCAACCAATTAACAAGTTGGTCCACGGATTATTATTGCAGGTTGAGGTTTAATAATTGCTGGGAATTATGGTGTTCTTTCAAACCGCTAACGCGGTGGGTGTGGACCAACGAACAAGTCTGAACCCACCCCCCTTCTGTTCTTGGTGTGCGGAACGGCAGACAACGACAAAACGGGCCGTAGAGATGATTTTTTGATTCCGCAGTGAAGAACGGGACCCGAGATGAGCTACGGAGTAGACAAAAATGAAATCGGACCACCAGAGCAACTCCGGTGGCCAGCAGACTCCACAGGCGGCCGGAGGCGGCGACGCCCCGGCACGCCGCCCGACGGAGCCGATGCGGTTGAAGCCGCGGCGGTGGGATGTGGTTCCGCGGCCGCGCGGAACCGGAGGTAAGGACATGGCCGGCTGCCGCGTCCTTTGGCGAGAGGCAGCCCCAACCGGGGCCGCAGATCCTTCATGCGGGGGCTGCGCACCCCCGCGGCGGTTTCCCTCGTTCGGCCGCTCGGCCGAGCCGAGCCGAGCCGACCCGCCGGGCCAGGTCGCGCCAAGGACAGGCCAGGCCGCCCGGGCCATGCCGGGTCGCGCCCAACCGGGTCAGAACCTGACCTGGGTCGGGTTCGACCCGGTTCGAGCCGACCCAGGGGGGTCGGGCCGGGTCGGTCCGGGCCCAGACACCCCGTTCCGGACCTTTTAGGTCTTTCGCTAATAACTTGAGCTACGAGCCTACGAACGATGCGCCGTCAGCGGCGATGCGATCCTTGGATTGAGAAGGGCGTTTAGGTATATCACACTCAAGGTTTTGGAATACTTTGGGTTCGGTCGGGTTGGTTCTTACACGATACCAACCGGGCCCTCGGAGCGGAAACACTCATATCTTGAGCTCCGGACGTCCGATTGACGTGCCGTCGACTTTGTTGGATTCCTCTAAGTGAGACGGATCTTTTGGCTTACTCCGCCCAAGGTTTGGACGCAGGTGGAGTATGGTCGGGTTGGTTTTGCCTTAAAAACCAACCGGGCCCCTGGAACGAAAAAGCCAATAACTCTTAGACCGGGCGTCCAATTGATGCGCAGTCTGCGACGTTGAGTTCTTGTTGACGATACGGAACTTTTGGATAAATCAACTCTAGACTATGTGTCAGTAGATGTATCAGCCTCTCGGCTCGTGGAGCGGACCCTCCTGAATGAGCTTGCTGTGTGCGGGAACCCCAGAGCTGGCTGCGACTGCTACTGTGACGACGACGACTGTACAGAGATCCTCAGTGGATTCGACGGCGACGACTACAGCACTTAGCGATCCTTTGTGGGTCAGTGCTACTGATCCTGTGTGGGTCCGATCCTGTGTGGGTCAGCACTCAGCGGTCCTGTGTGGGCCAGCGCCTACAGATCCTGTGTGGGTCCGATCCTTTGTGGGTCTTTGCGGGGGTTAGTTACCTATCGATCCGGTGTGGGTCAGATCCTTTGTGGGTCATTGTGGGGGTTAGTTACCTATCGATCCTGTGTGGGTCAGATCCTTTGTGGGTCATTGCGGGGGTTAGTACCTATCGATCCTTTGTGGGTCTGACGGCTTAGATGATTCAGTGGCAATATCTGATCATCTCTATCGTCATACGAAGAAGTATACCTGTGTGAGCTGAATCCTATTTACTTTCCTTTGTGGATTGTGTTGTGCTATCCTGTGTGGAATTAAGTTTTGCTTTCATGTGTGTACTGGGTTGTACTTGAGCTCAGATGTTGGAGCCGAGCGAGAATTGATGACTTAGGTATATGTATGGGCATATACCTAAGTAGTGTCGGATGTTACTTCGTGATTGTATCATTCCTTTGTGGATTATCCTTTGTGGATTCTGGGAGACCTTCGGGGGTCTCGGGGTCCCTACTGAGTATCTTATACTCACCCCTGCACGGGCTATGCCTGAACTACGTTGTGTTGGTTGCAGACGATGGAAAACGCTAAACGTGGTGGAGGCTTGCGGAGCAGGACGATACCTGGAGGTGGACCACTGGGCGGGACGTACTCGGAGAGGTCGGCTGGACCTGAGGAGCAGCGTAGGCTATCTGTACCCACCCTTCAGGTGGAACTTCCAGTGGACGGCTCGACGTTGCGGCTTTACTTTTCAGTTGCTGATTTCCCTTTCCAGTTGTACTTTACTTTCAGTTTGGGTTTGTATTCTGGCCCACTTACCTTTCCGCACTTACTGTTTTACCAGTTTTTACTTAGTGTTTACTTCTTCCGCTTGCTTACTCTGGGGTGCTTGTTTACTTTACAAAGGCAATGCCTTCCCTTTTTACCGGGATTTACACCTTGGTGCTAGTCGCCAGCTCCTGGCCTATGGAAGGCGGGCTTGGGGTAGTCACGGCACGGGCCCCGAGGACGGGTCGTGACAGGATTAATTTTTTTTCATCATAATTTATATTATATAATATGTTAAAATTAATTTTTTACCAAACTGAATATTGAAAATAGTAAAAAATTTCCATCACATTTATGGAAAAAATAGGTTTACCATGGGGTTAATGTAACAAATATAATTGTCAAAATGACCAGAATACTTATCTAACATTTATTACCTTTTAATATTTCAACCCAATAATTTCTAGGTATCAATGATAATATATTTTAGTTCCTTATTAAATGATAAAAACATGGTTACACCTTTTTCTATTCAAAACATTATAAGCGTGCCACTCACAACACTTATAAAATCCCAGACCCTGTACTCTATTATCCACACCATAAAAGACTTTTTTCTGCCATTACCATCCTAAATAACTTTGTTAATTCCCTCATATCATCCTATTATCCTTTTTATTTAGAAATCCATCGTGGTAAGGCTTTTGGTGAAAACCATAGTAAGTAACCCAAATAAGAGGTTACATTTTTCAACATTTTCTTTAAATTTATTTATTCTTATACCTCATTAAATTATTATTAAACCATAATGATATAATAAACCCAATAACTAAAACATTATATGAATTTTTATTTCAATATAATTACCAAAAAATGTCTCAACATCAGTTAAATGGGTTACAAAATCACCATTCATGTGTATGATGGACTACCACCTTACGACCTGATGTCATTCATTTTTCAATTAACATATCTTTAGAAAGTGTATGAAGATGGATATAATGTATAAATATTATATTTATAACATAATTATACCTATTTATTCAATATATTAAATATAACATTTTTTTACTTTCCATTCCATCAGGGATTGAATAATGTTGCTCGTGTGTATGATGGACTATTTCCTCATGATGTGATGTGATTAGTTATTCAATAACTCTTTACAAGGAAGGAAATAAGGATAAACATAAGTGATATAAATGAAATAATTATAATATTAATGTCATATTTTTATTTTTTAAAATAGAACATATTATTTAGTTTCTTTCCTTTTCATTCATTGATAGATGATAACATCGTTCCTCTACGTATGTACTAATGTCATAATTATGTGATGTGCCTTTATTTTCATTATCACACCACATTAATGAGGTTTATAATGAAATAATCTTTAATAAATTATATAATTATTATTATGGAAATATACTATATTACTTACCTCTTTTGCATAATAATCGTTGAAAATGGAAATGTTACAAGTGAGTACGTACGACCTACCATCTCCATGATCGTAACAAAATTCATTTCTCAAAAACAACATAACTGATTTCTCATAAGATTATAATTGATGTATTAATATTATAATTATTTCATGATTATTAGTCTATAAATAATGTGTCTATGATCAATTTAAGGGGAATGAAAATAACAAATGAAAATATATAGAAAAAATAAAGAGGTTATTACCCAAAAACATTGAATTTTTAATAACACGTTAATAAAAGAACATAATTAATTCATATATGGTATGATATAAATAAATATATTTCTGTTATTGAGGTATAAAAAACTTATAATTATTATACATATGTTTTTGACGTCTAAAGATGATGTCGAGACTTATGGTAAGGGATTTCCTTTTCACATTGTTTTGTGAGAGAAGTTCAATATTCACCTAATATTTCATTTTTGTGGTGTATACACTAATATTGAATTTATTTTATTTTTATTATTTTAAAATTTTTTCTTATTTAAATATACATTCTAGGATCTCTCTTTCAAGGGGTTTACAGTTCAAAAGATTCCAAATCGAGAAGGGATTTTTTCTCAATTTTCCATCTTTGAGACATATGATTATGTTATACACATATATTCTTGAGTGAGGTCTATATAAATATCATATTACTTTTAATATCATAAATTTATTTATCCTCATAATATTTTTTGTTTCATATAATGAAATTACTTCTTGGTGATTATGTTTCAATATTACCAAAGTGGTAAAGATTTTATATTACAATTTCATCCTTTATTAGGATGGTTTATTATTATGTTTTTGATGATATAATATTATGATATAACTCTCAAAAAACTCATGGATTTTATTATCCTATGGTTATTTCATTAGAATACATTCCCCTTTATTTTCCTCTTTTCATATAGTCATGAGTTAAAAAATAATGTTTTGAAGAAAAATCACCATTTTGGCCAAAAAACATTTTTCTTCCAAAACCATGTTTTATAAAGATGTTATCAAAAGTGTGTTTTAAAAAATTAAAATGATGCATAAAAAATTATCTGTATTTTACTATAAAAGAATTTTTTAATGGAATTTTCAATTATTTTTCCAAATAATGCCTGATGAACTTTTACAAAAAAATGTGAAAAGAATCTTTGTTTTTTAACAAGCATGTCATGAATAGTACATCACACTATCATGACCTCCCAATGATTTCAATATTGCCTTAATTTTTTTAATTATAATTTCAAATATAATATTTATCTTAATTTTTTTAAAAAAAATTATATTTTAAATTAATGATTTCTATGTGAAAAAGAATTTAAAAATGCTTTATGTTTTAAAAAGTGTTTTTCAAAGTCGAATGAATATTTTCCTAAATAAATGTCTGAAATGTTTTTAAAGAGTCCATTATAATTTATTATTATTATTTTAAATAATAAGGACTTCTAAAAATTTTAGGTTTTAAGATAAATATTTTCAATGAAAATATATCTTCATCATGAAACATTTTGAGTGATTTATCCTTAAAAGTCATTTTCCATATAAAATGACACCCTTTGATGTATTATATGAATTTTTGGGGATATGAACCAAAAGTATACCATTATTATTATTTTTATAGATGTTCATTTATGAAAATGTATATATGAAAATCCTTTCTCTTCCATGGGTTTTCTTTAAGAAATTAATATGAAACGTTTTTCTTTTTCAATGGGTTGTGATTTGAAGAGATGATAAAATTATTTTTAAAACTTTCTCTCTTCCATAGGTTATGATATGATTGAATTTTTGAGAATCCTATTTAATTTCATTTGTTATTATATGATGAATGTTTTATTATATTGTGGAAGACGTACGTATGATTTTCAATATATGATAGGTGTGACCTTTATCTCCATACAACTCATTGGCTAATGATTTATATCCAATTAGATAGATAAGAATTTAATGGGGAATGATTCGGGTTTTGTCAGGGACTAGGAACACTATGACCGTATTGGGAGTGAACCTTGACTACTATTATGGTTTGATGAGTGAACCCATTCCACTATGATATCCTTTTTAGTGATCCTTGAATATTATATAAATGATTTTTAATACTTATGTGAATGTCATAAATCTATGTCTTATAACAATGTTATGCTCTCATAGATCATTTTATTTTATTACCTGATGACTCATATCTTTTAAAAAAATTATATTTATGTTATCATCATGATTTAGATCATTGATATGTAGGAAATGGTTTTCAAATGTTATGCTCATGTTCTCAATACATTATATTGAAGTTATTATAACGTATCACCCTTGATCACAGTTACATAAAATATAAACTCACACATTCTTAAGTTTCCTTTTCCCAAGTTATGAAATTTTTTTATGTAGGGTATATTTGAAATAATTAATAAAATGGGACGAAATTTTTGAGATACATTGAAGATATTTCTCCAAATTAGAATATTGTTTATTAAGAACCCAAAGTAATTAAACTATTATAGAACTCATGTGAATGTTTGTGTAATGTAATGAATACTCATCTAAAAATATGTAATATCCATGTATCAAAAGCCTCATTTACAATAGGATATACGGAGGGGAATGAACCCATAACTAAAGTGAGATAAGGGTTTAACACCTACCACTGGACAACATGATATCTTGGTTAATATGTCATGGTTTTTAGTCAAATGATTTGATGAATATGTATTAATAATTAACAAGTGATTTTAATTTTTAGTTTTATAGATTAATGTAATATAATAGATAATATGTTTTAGCCATATTTGTTATGGATAATATTTATAAAAATTTAAAAAGACTTGTCACTCTTTTATAGAAAATACGATGCATTAAAAGTGAATTATAGTGCATCCGGGATAAAAAACTAATACTTTTAATATTAATTTCATAGAGTAAGATATGATTTGGAAATTTATTGAATAATAACCTAAGTATAAAATTGTTATTATGAAATAAAAATGTATCAGGTATATTTCCTTATATCCTTATACAAATTTTGAATTCATCAACTTTAGGGGAAGTGTCGTAAAACAAAAATGCTATACTATTACATTCATATATTATTAACAAAATGGTCATTTAAATAGTCATTTATTTATGGTTTTTAGGTCCTTAAAATTCATTTTATCATTAAATTTCTTGTGATCAATGATCTCAATTAGTCTTTATAATTATTTTATCTTTTATTCCATTTCCATATCATCACATTCCATCAATGTTATCCTACTTATAAACATATTTATGTATTATTCCATATGAACCTTTTTATATTCCTTTCAATCTTATTACGAGGCTTTTTTATAATCTTTTTCTATTATTTGGGTTTTCAACAATAAAATTTTCAATATAAAACCCTTGATTGTCGAGATAAAAAATTCAATTTGGAAGATTCAACTCATTTAATGTGTAAAGAATGTAACAAACCAAATTTATAATATAAGAAAATTTTATTCAACATTTTTAAAAAAACAAACCAGTGATATTGAAAAACCACATAAATATATTTTATTAAATCTAATCTCTTCTATATCTTTTAGAACATGCATTCCAGAGTCTAAATAAACTTTAATAATGTATACCATTATAAAATAGAAGATAAATTTGCAGTTATGAATAGTAAAAATAAATTATTGAAATTATATTGTTTAAAAACATAATAATAATTAATTTTTTTTATTATAAATAAATTTATAACCATTTAAAGGAAAAAAGAAATGTTTTCTAAAAAACTATATTTTTTTAAAGATTGATTAGTCGTGCTTTGCACACATAATTTAAAAATAATTTTTTCCAATTCCAAAATTTTTTTAATAAAATTAAATTTATTTTTAAGATCATAATATCAAAATTATATTACGATTAATTTTTTATATTTTAATGATTAGTATCTTTTGTTTGATGAATAGTAATAAATTCATTTTTTTATTGAAAATTACATTTTCATTTAAATAATTTACAAGGGTAATTATATTTTAATTTTTTTAAAGTATAATTTTTTCAATAATAATATTATTTAACCATTTTGGATATAGGAATAGATTTAATATTTAACTTTTATATTAAAACCTTATATATATATGATAATTTTCTCTTTGGAAACCTGCTTTTTCATCACGTCCGTAGGTATAATTTTTAATGGGATTCTTAAAATTATATGAATTTAATTTATAAAAATGGATTATATATTTTTAATCATTATAATTTATATTATATAATAATTATATCCTATTTTTTGAAGAAATTTTATAGTGAAAAAAGTAAAAATTTATTACCTTGGTTGTGGTAATTTTTTTTACTAGGTGTCCTGCAAAAAATATAAGGGTTACATTGACATAAAAAAATGTATAAAATATATTTTAAAAAAAATATAGGAAATATAATGTATAAGTATCTATAATATCCTTTTTTAACCTTTTCCATGTGAAAATCAAGGGAAAAAATTTTTCTTTTCAAAAATTCCAATTGTGCCACTCACATCATTTATAAAAGGCCATCCCTATCATCTTTTATTCACATCTCCAAACAATTTTGGTTCAGAAAATACCTACCCAAATCAATTTAAAACTTCAATAAACTCATATTAGAATCATGTTTGTCATAAATACATTCTAGTGATATATTAGGTATAATACTAAAGAGGTGGTCCAAGAAACGGATAATTCCTAAATATGATTTTTTGTTTTATTTCTTCTTCGAGCTCATTAAAATATTATTCATTTATGATTATATTATAACACTCGTATCTACCATTTATTTACCATTTTTTATGTTAAGGTAATGAAATAAATCCACAAACTCTACCCTATAATGTAAAGTGATAATGTTGCTCTTGTATGTGGCGGACAACCGCCTTGCGAACCGATGAGATACGATTTCTATCAAAACCTCTCACGATTGGGTATGATGATGGAGATAAAGTATATATATGATATTTAAAATATAATTACACATATTTAGTTATTATATCACATATATATTTTTAAATTTCATTCCATATGGGATACGATAACGCTGCTCATGTGTATAGTGGACTACCACCTTACGAAATGATCTAACTCGTTTTTCACTAACGATTTACATGGAAGGTAATAAAAATAATATTAATTAATATATATGATATAAATGAAATAATTATGATATTAATGAAATAATTATCATTACTAAAAGATAATATATCATTTCCTTTCTTACCTTTTCTGTCACTGATATATTATAATTCCATTCATGTATATGTGGACTACCGCCTTCATTAAGATATGTGACTCTATTTTCATAACCACACCACATGGATGATATATATAAATATTTATAAATAAATATTATGTTATTTATGATATTATTAATATTATGTTATAATAAAATATTACTTACCTCCTCTCTATGAGGGTTGTAAAAAAATGACAATGTTACTCTTGAATACGTACCACCTACTGTCTCCATGATCATAACGTATTTAATTTATCAAAAACATAATTCATGATTGGTATTAAATTATTAATTGATTAAAAAATATGATAATTTTTTCATTATTTTTTATGAGATTATGTAACTATAAAATATTCACATGAACTGGATCTTTCATGGAAAATAATGAATTAGAACACAAGGGAAATAACACCCAAAATAACAAAACAAATGAAATATTATTAACGAATCAGTGATAAGATGTTATAAAAGGATCATATATGAGATTTGAATTATTAATATCGTTATTTTATAAGTTAATAATCTTTTAAAAACCATTATACTAGATATTAAATCATGATCAACCATTAAGAAACATGTGGTATAGGATTTTATCTCAATTTCCCTTAATTGGGGCATATTTTAATGTTATGCACAAAATTTTTTTATATAGAATATATAATTATCCTTTTACATGTAATATCCCAAATAGATCCTAGTTCATGGTATTTTGAGTTTCAATATGATTTATTTGATTCAATGAGAATTCAATTGAAAATTACGAATTGTTAATGAATTTTATAACTCAATTTCATTTCATTAGGATATATTAATTATTCATTCTATTTGGTATTCTATGAATATTTGTGTACTGAATTTTGACTATATGATGATTTATATGGAATTATATTATGAGGATTTAAATTTTATACACATAAAATCTTTTTTTATTAATTATCACTTCAATGTTATGATCATTGTAAGGGTTTACTTCACAATATCAATTTTATCGAGGTTGTTTACCCATGTAATTATTCTAATAGAAATTATTTCATAGTTGTCTAATAAACCCCCTTTAATTTTATTATCCTATTTTTTCATTAATTTTTCATGTATTAGTACCCTTTTACAACTCTTGGGTACATAAAATTATTGAGCAAATTATTTTAGTAAAGTCTAATTTCATTTCGCTTTTCAGTCAAAAGTCTATTTTAATTAATTTTTTTAATTATTATTTTAAATTATTTTCACCAGAATATAAACTTATTAATTAAATAAATTTTTAACATTGATTTTTTTAAAAAAAAAATTATATCAAATGAATATTTATTTCATATTCCAAAAAATTCCCATTTGTATTTTTCTAAAGAAGTAAAACGTGTGTATTTTTTACCATGTATGGAATGAAAGAAATCTATAGAGTTACGGAAAAATAAAAATTTTAATTATTAAATTTTAATTTTAAAAGTATAGTTAATTGTTTTCCATATATTTTATGAATATTTAGTTTTCAAATGATATTCAAAGTTAAAATAATATTTTCCTTAATTAGGGTTTTAATGTTTTTTATGGTATTTAAATTCATCAATGACATCAACTGCTTATTTTACATATACTCTACTATGGATATGTTTTATTAATACCATACTTATTCTTCCTATAGATGGTTTATTATTATTTTTACTAAGGATGATATTGGAAATAACTTCTTTGAATTTTTTAGTCATAAAATTCCCTTTGAATTATTCACATTCCTAAGATAATTATCCATTAAATTTACCCTAAATATCTATATTAATTATCAAGGATACTTTTATTTATTAAACCATATATCATTTCTATATAGGATGTTATAAAATTAAATTTATTTGTTTGTATGGGGAAATTAAGATAAATATGTATACATTATTCAATAATGATATATGATGATAAAGAAAATTGTTCATGAATTAAATCTATTTTTCAATTGATAAGAAATTATTTGGACATAAAATGATGGGTGGGGTATAGAATTAGATATCACTTAGATGCATAAATAGTATCATGAAGAAAATTAGTAAGGTAGCATTAAATAAGTTTTCTATTTCTTGTTTTAAACTATCTTGTGGAAGGTCTTAATAGTGTTTGAATCATGTTCCAGAGAACATGATATTAGGTGATTAATCATTTAATTCATTAAGAATTCAATTATTACTATCCATTATATTTTCTCAATGATATTATGTAAGAGTTCATTTCATTATCCGTTTAATGGTTAATTATCATCTGTTTTCAGTTATTTACATTTCTTTATTTATTATTCACTATCCAATTTTGATAGTCAAGATATTGATTAAATGAAATGTGTTTTAAATTATTTAACTTTACATATCAATTATTCAATTAAAATTATTTAAATGGAATGTGTGTTTAGTTTTTTTCCTTTATAGATTGATTTTTATTATTGATATAGAATAACTTCTGTTGCACTTAACACTTACAGGTCATTTAAGCTCACACATATTTTGATTCCTTTTCCAAGAATCCATGAAGATTGATTCATATGAAAGTGTAATCTTTGTTGAATAATTTTATTATCAAAAAAATATTCACCTTTTGTTTTCATATATAATATGGGAATCCGTTTTGTGTCTAGTTTACCAAGACTGATAAAAGTTTTAGTCCTTTGGGATTCTATTCCTTATATATTATGAAAATTGAATGATGTATAAATCAGCTCTTGGATTATGTGGTCAAGTTTGATACATGAATTTTATCATTACATGACATCCCTAATGAAGAATAAAAATCCAAAAAAGGTGTTGGCATCGATGGAAAATACTTCTATAAAATCATTAGAAATATACTTTCAACTATAAGATGAAACAACCTTTTCATTCAATAACATTTAAAAAAAATTACAAGAATAATGCACATATTAATTTCTTTCAAAAACATTAAAATATTAAAGTAATTTAAATGACAATGAATTGTACAGGATGATGGTAAAATCAATTCAAGCCTTATACATTTAAGAAAAAAAATTTCATAGATTTTTAAAAAGTCAAAAGTTACTAATAGAGAACATATTTTATTGCATTCCTCATTATAATTAAGAAACAAAATAAAATATATTTTAAAATTACATTAAAATATACATGTATTTTATAAAATACCATTCTTTGAATATTTTAATGAATATGGAAATGGGAGATAAATATTCTTGACCAAAAACAATAAATAAAGACATAATTATATAAAAACATTATATATAATCATAATAATACTCGAAAACCCCATAAATAACCCTATATGAAGAAAATATTTGGAATTTATGATATAAATAACATATATATTTCGATAATTGAAATTGAAATATAATAAATCAAGATAAAATGTGACATTTTAACATAAACCCTTAAATCTGGTCCCGATATTGTTCATGTGCACTCTAAAATCCTTTATAATAAACGTAAAATTATTCTAAATCTATACCAGAACCTTATATATAGTTATAATACTATATATCAATCGCTTATTATTTCCAATTAACCATATATTAATAATTATTTACTAAAATAAATACTTAGTTGTCAAATGTTCTGTTTTACACATTTGTTTCAGTTTAGAGATTGAATTCCATAAATACACTGACATTGTTTCATGATATCCTTAAAAATAATCATATAATAAGTATAATATTTATTCATTTTATACACTTTTATGACCATCCATGTAAGGTACTGATTAATGATTAATTACATCACATTGTGGAGATGGTAGGCCCTACGTACACATGTAAGATGTTTCTATTTTTCAATCAATGGAATGAAAACAAGTAAAAATAATTTAATATTAAACAATCATAAATATTTCATATATTTCAATCATATTAATTAATTCCATATATAATCATTTCTGATAAAAAATAATGATAAATAATAAATATTTCCTAATGGAGATGGTAGTTCTCACATAAACATGAGAAATGTTTTAATTTTCAATTTGATTGAAATGAGATAGAAAATCATTGATTCGTTGATATGAAAAAATGAAATTATTTTATTAAATTATTTCATTATATTAATATGTTTATAAAATATTTTTATCAGGTTAAAAATGAAAAAATCCTAAAAATGTATGTATGATCATAAACATATTCCTTGGATAATCTCACTTGAGAGATGCCTTAAATATTCATGGATGGAAATTATTGGAATAATAAAACCTATAATATGTGTTGAGGATATTTGTGATGATATTTTTGTAGATCTATGTTGAAATTATGTGAATAAGTGGTGTGTGGAAGTGATAAAAGAATGATCCATTTTGTATGTGAAGGGGTGGCACCCTTGTAAATATAAAAAACATCAAAACATAATAAATGATTTTCTATTGGAAGGTTGATAAAATTTTCTAAAATTTAAAATATATTATAATGTATGGTCTAAATAAACGCAAAAATTATATTTTTCCACGTCTTAATGACACATGAAGCCTTATATCTTAGATTATCCCCATTTTTAACCCTTATAACCCGTACCATGGTGATAGTCTTTTTACCATTGTACCAATTAATTGTGGATAAATATTATGTTGACCTTATTACTTAATATTTTTTATGATTATTAAAAATATAGAATCCATTTTTAAATATTTAATTACTAGAGTAAGTATAAATTAATACTAATATCTTTATATATAAAACTTTTTTAGAATTATTGTATCTCTTATCATAAAAGTGATCCCATTCTCATTCATTAACTAATTAAAAACATTAATCAATGTTAAATTATTTTATAGAATAAATTATCAACAAAAATTTTTAAACCTACTAATTAATTGTGGTTTATTTAATTTATTATGATAAAAATAAATTATGTTCCTAAAAAAGATTTTTTTGGAGAAA
This sequence comes from Viscum album, assembly GCA_963277665.1. Classification (NCBI taxonomy): domain Eukaryota; kingdom Viridiplantae; phylum Streptophyta; class Magnoliopsida; order Santalales; family Viscaceae; genus Viscum; species Viscum album. The sequence continues at coordinate 130,824,883 of OY728167.1, read as the reverse complement.
ATTAACCTTTTTTACATTAAAATGGATTTATATTAATTTATATTGATTTGATAATAATTGTATGATTGATTACTCATTTTTATACATTCATGAACCATAATTTTCTATATGTTTAATAGTCTAAATAAGATAAATTATCTTTTAAATAAAACAAATATAATAAAACAATTTTTGCGAGCTACCTTTTTTAACCAAGAAAAATTAATGTACCACTTCTTATCATTAATTAATTAATTTCACTAAATATGACTCATTTAATTAAATTTTAATATATTAAATTTTACGTAAATATAAATAACTATTCACATAGGTTCGGTGATAAATGTATCAAAATTTATCAAACACGTAATATTTATTAAAATTAATTATATTCTAAAAGATCTATGTGTTACAATTATGAACACAACTCATCACTCTCTATCTATCTTAGAAGGGAAAAAAAATTTATATAGAACAAAAGTGGAAATTTAGGTATAAAAATATCAAGAGGGATATTTTAGAATATATAACCTGATGATTGGTATGCTTTCAAATTAAACTATAATGAAAAAAGTATATGGGGGTGGTATATACCATCTCGGCCTCTACCAATTAGATTAGTTTGCAGAAAGTTCCAGTAACATTATGCGACATTCCTCAACCCCCAATTATTAAAAGTAAATGTCTACATTTTATTAATATTTTTTGTAATAATTTTCCATTCCATAAAAAATTATTCATAGAAAATCACCTCAAGAAAAAGTATATACATGATGTATGAATGAAGCAAGAACAACCTTAAATACATAACATACACATAAAAAATATTAATAACACATGGTCCAATAGTAATACAAATATTATATGACTAAATGATAGAAAATTAATTACAGGGTGTCCACATGGAATACTCCATTGATCTATATAAAAACTACCACCTATCTCTCATCTCCATCCGATTCAATAACTCCAATACATCCCTCTAGAACATAGGAGGTCCTCCCTTAACATGAATGACAATGGAATATGAATTCATTTTCACTAAAGTGAATATGCAGGGGGTGACTATAACATATCAAAATGAAGACCACTAGAGATTTCCCACCCATGCCACTTAAAGAATAACTTGTTATCCCACAACAAAAACCATGATTCTTTCTAGGTACGTTGTTTTCATAAAACCAATCACACCACAACTCACCAACACATGACATGAACTCCCATGACTAATAAATTTATCTCTCACAAAAAAACTCTTGGAATAAACCAACACATATGATAAACTTGAGTTTCTCATGGTAAATTTTTCATACGGTGGAGCAGGATAATGGGACCCAGATTCCATGACATCCACGTCTAAATCAAAAATTCCCCTTACAATGAAATATGATCACACATATATCCCTTATCAATCATGTATATTCATAGTTTTTGTATTGGTGACTAATTAAAAAAAACTATTAATCATATTAATGAATATCATGAACACACCCCAACCAATATTCTTTCCATGTTCACCCACTCAAAAAATATATTTTAATATATAAATTTACAAGGGTCATATTCAAGAAAAGTTCATGGAATGTTAGAGTCATTCTTTTGAACCAAAAAATATAATATCCATAAAAACTCTAGAAAAGGTCCAAGATAAGTATTTTATATTAAAAAAATGATTTAATGTTCATCAATGATGGGGAGGGAAAAATAAGTTACCAACCAGGACTAGTTCCTCTAATATAGGCCCAAAAAGTTAATCTTATGGAATGAATTTCTAGAGAAGCAATGGGACTTCTTAGTTAGAGACCCTATTAATTTGAGAAGGAAAACATTTTTTTTATAGTGGTTAACTAAGTCAGATAAATTTTATGAATCCTAGAAAATTACTCATACATTAACCCATTATATAATACACATATCCCTCCAAAAATCAATGGCCATTTCAACCATTTAAAATTCCTTTGACCACCACCCTAGGAAAAAATATGACACATAAATAATTATAATGTTTTTCCAACCAACTGCACATAATAATATAATGTTGGTGCATCTCCTCAACATTTCAACTCATCCTCAGCAATCAAAAACTCCACAACCAACTGTCTTCATTTCCAATGCTACAAGCATAGGGCTGTCACTATTTTTTCATAGGTGAAACACCTAATGAAAACAACCACTTACATAACATATGGAACCAAAACTCACTATTCTTAGATCCCCATTTTATTTAGGGTTACCTTTATTTTCAACATGACTAGTGATATATCCATAAGATTGGCTGTTTTGGTCTCCCTTTTTCCCACATGGGGACTCCCCATCCACCATATGTTGGTCTAAACCCATTTGATTCACTATTTCACACCCCATTACCCACCATAAAACATACATCTCAATATAACACCCATAAAAATCCCAAATTAGACCACAAAACCCACCATGTATCGTTCTATGGTGTGATGAATCCCAGATGGGCCAAAATCCCTTTTCTCACATAACTGACCCCCCAAATTTTCTAAATCCAATAGAAATCACTAAATGAAATAAAATACATAAATAACATAAAAAACCCATGGGGGTTACATTATCCACACTATTAGTTTTTCCATCCTCATTAATCTATGAATGGTGGTATCTAAACAAAATATCTATCTATAAGTCCTAGTTAACAATTTCTTATTCCCAAGACTCATCATACAACCAACTATGATGCTATAATTTAAGGACCAAATTTAACCATCGACCTAGGATGATTTAATTAATACCATTCCATGATACGATGCACTATGAGAATCCAACGAAACATGTGCCTCGATAGAAAAAATATCTCAAACAACTATGTAGTATAGTTAGGCTCATAACTCTATAGATGAGATATGTCAAATAGTCAGGCGTGGACAAATCAAGAGGGAAATGATTTATAAAATGTATGATAACCAATATTCTCATAAAAATCCACGTTTCTAGTTCCACACATTTCTAACTACCATTTTATACTAATAAAAAAGCTCCATATTCCTATAAATACCTCTAATAATGAAAATTTTCTACTACTAACAATAATGGAAAATAATAAAAAAAGGAATTGGAAAACTAGAGATCAACATTGATGATTTTATATTTCTATATTTTGATAAAATGATCCATGTTTGGATAAATGAAATATCATAGTACAATCATATGAAGTAAAACTATGGTCTCTCATAGAGATGTTATAAATTTATACATTAAGGGAGTTTAATATACCATAGAAGTTACCCAAAAGAAAATATTTATATACTTCATTATATAAATTGGGATGAAGTGTGCTGACTGAATGAGAAAAGAATATCCTTAGCAAGATCATGATTCTGAGTAATTTTAGAAAAAATAGTGTCAAATCCCTTATTATTTTTCTCCTATTACAGTAAAGGAATAGGTTATAGTTTCAACACTCTTAGATGTCTTTATTTAAACCGTTATTATCTTTTGTACCCTTAGTGCACCTCTATGAAAACCTAGTTGACCAATGAAAGGTCCACCTATCCTAACACAAAGAATAATGAAAATTCGATATCGGACACTATATGTAATTATAATTCTCTATCCCCCAATGGATAGATCCGTAGCATTAAGGTTTATCTCAATGGAAGGGATATCAATAATTGAACACTAAAATTCTTTAGAATTATTCATCCAAATTATAAATGAATGTCCACTATAAGAACACCAAAACTCATCTCATACTATTCAATGAAATATTATACAAAGTAGTTGAAAAATGAATCATCCTTGATTAAATATTTTAATAAGTAAATACCAACAACATAATGAATAACGAATCCACACTCTATATATCACTAGGATTCATACCGAGTAAAATAAAACCTATCTTTGACTAGAAATTATGATAAACAAGTAAGGAACTAAAAATACAACATCTAACCTAAAGGTTAATACTAATCTAGTTATCAATAAATGATACAAATAAACCATAATAAGTAAACTGCCCAAAAAATTATAATGAAATTGATGTGACCATGAACATTACCATGATATTAGAAACTTATGGAGGTGGTACTTAACCCAAAACTATTGTCGACCATCTACACTTAACAAGAAAATTCAAACATATTAGTTTCCCAATATACTCATAAAGAAATTAAACCTTATAGTATCTTGTCTAAACCGCATTAAAAATATGATAAACCCAATTTGAATATATGATAGGGACACATAAGGTGGAGAAATCAATATGAAATTGAATGTCACAAATAATTTACTTTTTTTGATTGCATCACCAATACTTCTAAGACAACGAAATGTACCTATCTAGACCTCATGGATGATAATTATGCATGGTTACTAATCTTCACTAGAGAATATCCCATTTTCCATGACGTTTAATGTTATTCACCCAATGAGACATCATTTTGAAATTAAATTTGTATTTCTGTTTTTTTCATATCATTTCCACCACAAAACAACAACAATAGTACATACATGTTCAATAAGAACAAACAATACATAAGAACAATTCACACAATCTCCACAACGAGCATAACCAGCACAACAAACTCCATCCACACCACAAATTCCCTTATAAAATATCCATCCAAAATTTCAAAATTTCTATATTTTAAAAAAGAATGATAAGGTTTTCATTAAACATTTCTATTTGATAAAACCTAATTAAATAAAATCTTTTAATCCGTTATAGAGTATAAACACTAGAAAAACCATTAAGAAATAAATTTTATGAAATCTATTTATAATTATTAATGCAACAATGACAGATTTACAAAAAGAAAAATTCCTAAAAACAACAAATAACTTATTTAAAAATAAAAAAACATCCAAAATATATCATAGGATCTATTTTAAGAGAACTATTTAAATCATTATTTATGAAAAAATACAAGTAAACATCAATTAAACATCCTAAAAAATATATTTCATAAATATTGTTTTAAATCCAATAAATATTTTAAAATTAAAACCATCTAATAGAATTATTTAATCTATAAATATCTTTATCAATAAGAAATTTATCATTAAACCAGATCATATGAAAAACGATTAAAGAATAACATGAGCACCAACACAGAAATCAATTATATGCTAATAAAAAACCCCAATAATATGCACTCCTTATTAAATTTACCTACATGGGTTACAAATATCAACATCATACTAATTTTTTTAACATATATTCTTATTATTTTATGTTCTAAAAAACAGGAACCATATCCATTTGGTTCTAACTAAAGAGAAAATTGTAACACCCTGAATTTTTATGGACCTTTCTTTTTAAATGAATTAATTTTCATTAATTAAATGAACTTCAATAAGTCAAACATTCCATTTAGAAGGCACTAAATTGGTTTTACCAACATTCAACACTTACTTGGCGTTCATTACATGCAACAGAGAGATTCTAGGAAACATTATTATCTTATTTTAATTATTGAAATGAGATAATTATAACCTAATCGTTAAAATCCGTAATATGAATAATAATAATTAGTTTTAAAATATTATTTATATATTTTTTATATTAATATAAATTAATTATAATGAAAAAAATATATTTTGGAAAATTCATTATAAGTTTTAATATAGTATTTTCTGAAATGAATTGCTTTTCATGTCCATTATGAAAAATAATAGAATTTATTATTGACATATTTCAAAATTTAATTTGATAAAATAAACATCAGTTTTTATTTCATAATTTTTATATAACATCGTGTTAATTTTTGATATTTTTCTGAGACACATCATTTTAGTATGAATATTGGAAAATACTGAATTTTAACTCAAAATTTCATTTTCATATAATTTATTTTTTTAGTAATATTATATTTTAAATTTGGTTTTAATATATAATTAGATCAACTATACATACATTAATACGATTTAGTTCATTGGAACAAATTTTACATTTAAATATGATATAAAAACATAGCAAAAGGTTGATCATTTTAACTTTAAAAACCCACAGTGTCGTCCCATCTACGAGATTAATTTTAAATTAATTTCGGTCACTTATGTAATTAGAATTTATATAAATGGATTCCATATTTTTAATATTCATAATTTATAATTTATAATAAGGTAAAATTAGTTTTTTTTGGAAAATATTAGTGAAAGTGATTAAGATTAATTATTTCAATTAAGAGAAAAATTAACTTAACAAAGAACTAAACCATAATATTAAGACCCAAAACGACCTAGAAACTTGTCCAAAATACTATTTATGGACATATTTAGACCCTATACTCCCTTTTAATTAATGTTTTCTATTATTTTATTCACTTTAAATGGAAAAAATGGGTGTAATTCCCTTTTCCAAAATTTACAAGAGTGCCACTCCTACCCAACTATAAAATGGATTCCATTATTTCAATTCATCAAACCTCTCAAGAAACATTTTATGGACTAAAATATTCCTAAATAGATCCTAAAAATACCTCCCCTCATCATAGGAGCCTTCAATTGGAAATAAATCTATCCATGTAATCCCTTTGGTGAAAACCAAACTGAATTACTCAAATAAGTGGTAATATCTTTCCTCAATATCGTTAGTTTTGTTTAGATTCTACACCCCATTAATCTCTCCTAATTCCATGATTATAAAACAAAAACAGTATCCTAAATATACCTATATTTTTTAGGTTAAGGGTTCTACCTAAACATACACACACTTTCATCTAATGGGCAATGGACATATTGTTTATATGTACGATGATCTACAACCTCATGAAAAAATTATAGTTCATTTTTTACTTAACCACCATTCATGATTGGGAGTTATATTATAAAATATGCTTATATATGATGTATATTATTATTTATTTATTTATTTATTATTTAACTTTTTTATACAACAAACCTTTATAATTTTCATCTTGTGTAAATATGGTAACATCATTTGTGGAAGTGTAGACTACCACTTCTTTAAAGAAATGTGATTCATTGAAACAATACGTGGAATGTGTAAATGATGATTTTAGTGAAGATATATGAGATATATAACATAATAATTCTATTTTAATTATATTATTTACATGTATACATATATATAATTTACTTACTTTCTTTCAATTTGACCACAAAACGAAAATATCATTCCTGTGTACGTAAAACCTACCATCTCCATGAATGGTGTATTCCTTTTCATATGTCAATATTGTATAGATTTTATAAACAATATATAATAAATATATATGATATTTATATAATTTTTTTATTATATATATAATTAAATCATGATATAAGTAATATTATCAAGAAAAATTAGTCAAAATAAGTACAAAGAATAGATATGATATTACCCAAAGTGAAACCTTAAAAAAATATTTAATAAGTATGTAATATAAATTCATAAAAGAATAATATTTAAAATTAAATATAAGAATATGTTTTTATAAAATATTTATAATAATCTTATATTTACAATATAGGTTTTTTACAAGAGTATGACGACAATCAAGACACAAGGAAATAAAATTACATATCACTTTTTATATCAATGAGATATATGCAATGTTCACCACTCATTTTTTTCTGTGTATATTTTACCCATGAATGTATTTTATGATTATTAGTCATAAATTCACTAGTATTTATATATCCATTAAATTATTTTTATTTCATGGGGTTTATGATTCAAAAGTTACAAAATCTGTATGATAGTTATTTCTAAATTTTCCTTCTTTGAGAAAGTTATTTTTTATGCACCTAAATTATTTGTTAGAGGAGTATTGGAAACTTTATATCATGAATCTTTGTTTTTATGATATTTTATGATTCATTTAATTTCATCTTCTTACATGGAGAGTATTATCCCACATTACTAAGTTTTATGTGTTCATTGAAATAATCTCATCATTTATTAGGTTTTTTGTTGATTATAATTCTATTGATAAAATATTGAGATCCATATCTCTATAACACTATTGAGTTTTGTTAAACTCTATTTATTCAACAAATATCCATGTATTATTACCATTATTATAATATTTTTTTTGTTAAGATATTTAATAAAATTTTTTTAATAAAAATCTGACCATATTTCTCTCTTCAGTAAGAAATATGTTCTATGAGAAAAATAATGTTTTAAATAATGTTATAAAATGATATTTGAATATCTTTTTAAATGGAAAAGGGATTTAAAAATGTTTTATGGTTTCCCATACTTCCTTTAAATGTTTTAAAAGGTATTTTCCATGAATATTCTTTTTCAGAAATGAATTCTATTTTAAAATTAAATTTTCAATGTAGAAATGATATTTTCCTCTTGAACGGTTTTTAAAATATTATTAAAAATTATTTCCCATATTATATGAAATATTTTTGTTTTACTCAGTACTTTCTAGGTAAATGAATCAATTTTTCCATTCATATTATTTCTTCAAAATTTTATTTTTTCATGGGATGACATTTATGAAACCCATTTCTTTTTCATGGGTTATATGCTTTTGAAACCCACTTCTTTTAATGGGTTATGCTTTTGATAAAATGATTATGAAACCTGTATATTTTTTCATAAGTTATGATATGATTATATATTTATGATTCCCATTTCATTTTATGGGTTATGATATGATTTTTTATTATTTTTGGCACACATATGTATGATTTAATTAAGAGATATATGAGACTTATATCTCTAACTAATGCATTAGTTAATGATTTATATCTAATGATATAGACTAGTATGGTCTTCGGAGTGAACCTTTACTTATAAGATGACCATGGGAGTAAACCATGACTTCCTAGATGGTATTGAAAGTGAAATAATACTACTAAGATAACCATGGTTGTGAACCATGACTACCAAGATGGTATAGGGAGTGAAACCATACTATTATGATTTCCATGGAATCAATTCCTTGACTACTATTAAAATCAATTTATATTCTTGTTTGTCTTCCAAAAATCCATTTATTATGCATATGTTATCATTTCATGAATTTTATTCTTTATTTACTTATAATTTATGTATTATGAACTACCATTATCCCATGATTCATATTTATAATCTTATCACATGAAGGGTCTGATCTTATAAAGTTAAGATCATGTTATCGTACCCCTATACTCATGTTTATTCTTATATTTATCCCTCATTTACCCTTACTGAGCATCTGATTTCACGCATTTTATGTTTCATTTCCCATGTTATGAAGATATGTATCAAGTATGATGTGTCTAAAAAGGGTGCTACTAATGAAGAACCTAGTGGGAGATAATTTAGTTCAATTATGTAATAGTGTTTATGTTTCCATGTTTCCAAAGGAACAAGACTAATATGGTATTTGGGCATCTCTTTGTAAAAGGTTTATTTATTTCGAAAAAGTTAGGTAATGTTTATTTATGAAAAGAGAGGGTTTCTATAGTTGGTATCTGAGAAAAATTCTTGTAAACCTTTTGATACATGGATGAGACACATTATTGATATCCCCAGTTATATTTCCATGGATATGTCTATACATGTAAAGATAAGTATAAGGATGAGTTAATGATTAAGAAAATGTCCAAGAATTTTGGTAAATTATTGAGGGGGTGTTTTCATATAAATATATCAACGTTTGTATACTACAAGAGTTCATGGTTCTAGAATATATTTACCTTGGATTAACAACTATTAAAAGGAGTATTGGGCCAGACTCAGCATGACCTGGTACACAATAGCAGGCCATGCTACACATGTGGTTTGACACTCTTAAGGGATATGCATTGGGAATTCAAAAACTCTTCAAAAAACATCATGAAATATTTAAATAGATGTTAGTTATGAATATCCTAGGATAAAAATAATTTTTGAACGATTATGGTAGGTTTCAAAATTTAGGCATCCTATAAGTGATTTTCATGATTTTGTGGTTCCTAATTTTTATAATTGTTTCTTAATCTTTGATTATGATTTTATTCAGTGGATGGAACTTGAAGGAACCACGTTAATTGTGATTGTGACATACAATATAATGATTTTCCTCCTAAGAAGAAAAATGAAATGAGATATGGCATTGGAAACAATTTTTTTATGCCCACACAAAATTCTTAGGATATGAATCATGTTTGACATCCAAATGAGAAATAGAGGGAACAAAATTCTATTGAATCCTTTACGAGGCAACACCCACTTTCCATCAGTGGGTCTTCTAACCCAATTTTTTTTTGGAAAAATTGATCAGTACTACTAAAAAGATATTATCTTTTTTCTAGTGTTTAGAGGATTATAAAGTCATTATGTTTATTTATTGGTTACAAGGAAAAGCATACTGATAGTGGATGAAAATAAAGTATATGAGACAGTAATATGAGATTGAATCCATGGATTGGGATGCGTACAATAACATATTTTTCAATAATTAATTTCCTAAAATTCTTCGTACATAGATTTACAAATCATTCCTTTCATTGATGAAAACAGATGAAGAATACTTTGGTACCTATGAGGATAATTTCACAATAATTGTGAGGTATTCTTTACGAATTATCATCCAACATAAAATTAAAGTTAATAGGTTCTTCAATGCCTTAAAGCCAAGTCTAATAAAGGAATTTTCCATAAGATTCTTTAGTAGTTACGAAGAGACTGTGCATTGTGAAATCATGGTTTTAATGGAGGTTGGAGTCACCTATCATTCACATGGTTTTGAAATGAAAATAAAGGTGGAGTTCAAAAGAAAATATAATAACCATGAATAGAAGAGGGTGCAATTTCCTTTAAGTTCTATGAGTGGGATAAAGCATGAAGGTATTTTACATACGGGTAATAATCAATGGTTTATGTGTGGAAGGGATGGCCATTGGAAATTTTATTTTGGAAGTAATGGGAAGAAGTTAGATAACAGTGTGAATGTAGAAAAACCACCTACATGTGAAAGGTGAATAAGAATTATGCTAACCAGTGGCCAAACCCAAGGGATATTGATGATTATTGACATTAGAAACATCTTAGGCTGTGGGAAAAGGGGAAATATCATGAAATTTCTATTTCAGACGTGTGGTTCAATAGCAACATGGTGAAAGGTACACATACCGTACACTCTAGAACTACTAATGTCTTATTTGATTCTAGATCTACCCACACTATCATATCTATATAATTTTCTAAGGGTTTTATGATTCCACCAAAATGGATATTTTTGGAATTATAAGTGCATACCCATAATGGCATGATGATTGCAACCCAAGTCTATGATTCCTCGCTGGTTTACGTTTTATGGAATTTTCTTCCTAAAATACATTTCATTATTCCTTTAGTTAAATTTGATCTCATCATAGGTGTGAATTGGTTTACTATACATAAAGACCAAAAAAATTACCAATAAAGGAAAGTTACAATTGATATTTCGAACCATCCTATGATTTTCTATCAATGTGATGATAAGTATGAAATTCCTATGGAGATTACATATAGTGTAAAGGTGTTAATTACCATTCGGAAGGATTGATTATCGCAAATGGTTTAGGATAACACTACTGGAAATTTGTGCTATAGCCATGGTTTTAAATAGTGGTTATAGGTCCTCAAAACGTGGCTATAGGTAGTAGCCACGGTATGAGGAACCGTGGATAAGTTTGGCATGGCTATAGGCCTAGACCTATAGCCACAGTTCGAAACCATGGCTCTAGATCTATAGCCACTGTTTGAACCATGGCTCTAGGTATACAGCCATGGTTCAAACCGTGGGAATATCACTATTGTCACGGTTTAGAATCGTGGCTATACAAGAGGACAACCACACATTATTTCCACGGTTTAAAATCGTGGCATTAGACCTATAGCCATGGTTAAAAACCATGGAAATTCATCAATAGCCATGGTTTAAAACTGTGTCTATAGGGTCTGAAAATCAATAAAAAAATACCCCCCAACCCCACTACACACCCCCCCACCTTCCACTCCCCTTGCACCCCCTCCCCCTGCAGTCCCCCACCCCCTGTAAAGCCCCCTGGACAGCCCCCCCCCCACTCCCCTTATAGTATAAAACCCCCTTACAGCCCCCTCCCCCCTGGATAGCCCCCTCCCCCCTGTAAAGCCCTTCTTGGACATCCCCCCTTCTTGGACATCCCCCTACCCCCAAGAAAATAGCCTCCACCCTCTCCCCTGCACATCCCACCCCCCTGCAGCCCCCACCCCCTGCAAGCCTCCCCTGGACAGCACCCCGCCCCCTTGCAAAGCCTCCCCTGGACAACCCTCCTCCCCTGCAAGGCCTCCCCTGGACAACCCCCCCTCCTCCCCTGCAAATCCCCCTCTAGATATCCCCCCACCAAATTAATAATAGTTTAATCATATTATGCCAACATGGGATATTGATGAGTGGTTGTACAAAGTTTAAGTCATAATGATATTTAAGTTACAGTGGAGGAGAATAGAACTATGGTTCCCAAAAATTGTTATGTACTGATTGATGTTGAATGAAGAGATATTTGATTTCATTAAAACAATCAATATGTGTAGTTAAGATGTTATTATGAATGGAATGAATAAATCATCTAATGTGGTAGCCCACCCAACCTACAACACCCCCGTCTCTTGGACACCTCCCCCTGCCTGGACAGCCCCCCTCCCTCCAGGACACCTCTCCCCCTACCTGGACAACACCCCCCCTCCTAGACACCTCTCCCCCCGGGACACCCCACGTCCTCGACAAGACCCCCTCCCTCCCTACTGGACACCTCTCCCCCTGCCTGGATAGGCAACCCTGCTGGACACCCCTCCCCCCTACCTAGAGAACACCCCCTCCCTCTTAGACACCTTTCCCCCTCCCTGGACAGCACCCCCTCCCCCCTGCCTGGACGACACCCCCTCCCTCCCTCTTGGACACCTCTCCCCCCTGCCTGGATAGAACCACCCCTACTGGACACCCCTCCCCCCTGCCTGGATAGAACCCCCCCTGCATGGACAACCCCCTCCCTCCTGGACACCTCTCCCCCAGCCAGGAAAACACCCCTCCCTCCCTCGTGGACACCTCTCCCCCCTGCCTGGACAGCACCCCCTCCCTCCTGGACACCCCTCCCCCCTGCCTCGACAACACCACCCATGCTAGACACCCCTCCCACTGCCTAGACAACACCCCCTCCCTCCCTCCTGGACACCTCTCCCCCCTACCTGGATAGCACCACCCCTGCTGGAAACCCCTCCCCCTTCCTGGACAGCCCCCCCTACCTGGACAACCCCTCCCTCCTGGACACCTCTCTCCCCCTGCCTGGACATCACCCCCTCCCTCCCTCCTCGACACCTCTCCCCCCTGCCTGGATATCACCCCCCCTCTATCCTGGTCTCCCCTCCCCCCTGAATGGACAATACCACCCCTGCTAGACACCCCTCCCCCTGCCTGGACATCACTACTCCTGCTGGACACCCCCTTGCCTGGACACCCCCCTCATTGAAACCCACCTGGATAGACCCCCCAGGACAACCCCACCTGGACAGCCCCCCCTGCTGGACAACCCTTGCACCACCCCTGCTGGACACCCCCCTCCTGGACACCCCTCCCTTCTGGAAACCCCCTCCCTCCTAGAAACCCCCTTGAAGCACCCCACCCGGACAGAAGCACCCCCTCCTAAAAACCCTATACTGTTGTACTACCTTTGGGTCCATTGTGGGTTTTTGGTGCTGGATTAATCCATTGGAAAGCTGGGAGGTTGGGGTTTAGTGGTGATGGAGATGATGGGTTTACTAGTTTTCATGGTGGATTTAGGCTATTCTCTTGGATTTCATTATGATTACTATTTTCTTAGATCATGTTTACCAATTCACCCAGCATGCAAGGCCACTCAAACCCAAATCTGCCTATTGAATTGGTCAAGAATTAGGGGTGTATATTTTCGTCTTATCAAGAGCAACCTAACCTGGTAGACACACCATAGATTCCCCAGGTTATAGAAAAAATCTGGAAAAACATTCAGGTACTTCACATGACAACCTTGCTACAAATATTTCAGGTACATCTCCTCCCATTTTTGTCAATCATACTGTTGGTATTTCTCAGACTTTAGATAACATTAGCATTCCTACTAAATCTGAGAAGGAACATACAGAAATAACTTTTCATGGCCTCTGAGAGTGTTAACCTCATGCGAAGGAAGTCAAAGGAAGGGAACTTTTCTCTTAAGATTGACATCTCTAAGGCTTCTGGTACCTATAAATGGAGTTTTTTCATTGAGATACTTCACAGGCATCGGTTCTCGAATAGATTTCTGAACCTGGTTAACACTATTCTTGGATCCTCATGGATGTCAATTCTTGTGAACGGTGCACGGAGAGGGTTCTTCTATTACTCATGGGGTGTATGAAAAGGTGACCCCTTATCGGGTATACTGTTTTCAATTACAGAGGATTACATAAGCCGATGCATCAATGAGCTTGCACATCTGGGTATTTATAAGAGGATTAGAGCTGGTTTTAATGATCATGCCCCACCCCATCTTCACAATGCTGATGAAATTGTATTGCTGGGGAAGTCTTCAAAGAGAACCATATCCTATATAAAGGCTATTTTCACTCACTATGAGGATATGGATGGACAGGCCATATGCTGGGACAAATATTCAATTGTTTTTGGAAATGGAATTCCTGTTGGAAAAAAGAAGAGGATCACTTGATACCTTAGGGTGAAGAGGGGATTCCTTCCCTTTCAATATCATGGTGTGAATAGGGGATCTATTCCCTTTCTATTGATACAACTGGTCGTGAGGGCTTATTAAGGAACATCAAAGCATGGTGAGAAACTTTATATGGACAGGATCAATCTTTGAAAGAATGTTGGTCACAGTGAAGTGGAAAGAATGCATAAAACCTGTGTTAATGGGAGGATTATGGGTCAAGGAACTTCGTACCATTAAAGATGGTCTGATTGGAAAATTCACTTGGAGGCTAATCTCAAATGATGTTGATGATGAGTTTCTGTCGAGAAGGTTTACAAAACGGCTATATAATGGATATAAATACTACCTTGAATCCTTGGTATGGGCTTCCCTTAAGTAGGCCTATGTAATGATAATACAGGATACTAAATGGTTGGTCAGTAGAGACTCCACTCATAGTTGTTGGAACACCTTCTGGTAGGATTAGCCCTTGCATTCTATGAATGTACCATCTGAATTTTCTTCATTGTCCATCTTGGGTTTTCTCTCATATTAGATTTCACATGATTTGAATATTTCTGACTATGTGTGGTCTCAAGAAAATAATTATGAATTTATGGATTGTGAAAAACTGATCTTACTTCATTACAGGATTGTGATTTTTGACCCCAAAGAATTTTACATGATTGCATGTGGCAGCATTGACCATGCCCCAATCTGGCTTATGAAGTTCAGGGCTCCATTCATTCAGCCATCCCAGTTTCTCCTTCTTTGAATAATCTGGAAAAATTGACTTTGTACCTATGAAAATTTGAAGTGTGTTGGATTTCAGATGGCCTCCAGGTGTGCCTTATGTAGGGCTACAGAAGACACCACAGAGCATGTGTTTATGGAGTGCGGCCAGGCCCGACAACTCTAGAGTTATCTGGGAATGCTGTTTGGGCTTGCGGTGGACTCTGGCATTCTTCTTACGGATCTAATGCCCGGTCTGCTGCATATGCGCTGCAGTGAGCAGTTGGGAAACCTCCTCACTGCTTCTATTGTGGTGGTAATTGTGTCCTTATGGGATTTGAGGATCATGGATCTATTTGATGGCGCACATGATGATGTTCGAAAGGGAATGATATCCATCAACATGGATGTGTACACTATGTTAGTGGTCCAGGATGGTGAGACGTCTAACACCATTTCTGAGCTGCAAACTATTAGGTTGCTTAGAGTTTCGGGCTGACCACACAGACCTTGGATGCTTAAGTATATTAGATGGATACCACCGATTACCAGAAAGGACTCCCCGTGGTCGCACCGCGAGGCCGATGGCCACTGCCCTTGTATCTGCATAGTAGATCCGTTTTCTAAAAAACAATATCCGCCCTTTATTATTCCCCCTTCAAAACAACATCTCACAGCAGTGTAGAGACATGTCATCCAGGTTAGCAATGAAGTTATAAATGTAAGAAAGGTTCCCGTAGAGCCCCCTCAATTCTTTAAGAATCCGAGGGAGTGAAATTGACAAAACTGAACTTGTTTTTTTATTAAAACTCAGTTTCATGGTATCATAACCCAAATCTATCGAATTTCCCTAGCATTACCCTGAAAACACATTTTACCAGATTCATGTTTAGGTTGTGCTACTACAACTTGTTAAATTTTGTTTAAAGATCATTGAAATAATCACATCTCTATTGAGATTTGATAACCATGTCATTAACAAAATCATTCATCTATTCTTTCTAAGAAGGTATTAATGATATAATGTGAGTAGTGTTGATATGTAGTGTCATAATTATTTAATCCAAAGGGCATGAACTAAATGGTGCGGGCAGGATTGCAGGTGGCTGGGGGCTGGAGCGGGCTCGAATGCAGGTGGAAGGGGGATGGAATGCTGGTGGAAGGGGGCTGGTTGCGGGTGTTGGGGGGATGGTGCAGGCTGATTCGAAGGTGGAAGGGGGGCTGTTGCGGGCTGGAATGCTGGTGGCAGCGGGGTGAAATGAAGGTGGAAGGGGGATGGTGTGGGCTGGATGTGTCTAGAGCAGGGCCAAATCATGGCGTGACCATGGCATGACTTCCACGTGACCGCAGCGTGACCGCGGCGTGACTGCGGCGTGACCGCAGCGTGACCGCGGCGTGGCTGCGGCGTGACCACGGCGTGACCGTGGCGTGACTGCGGCATGACTGCAACATGACCATAGTGTGACCGCAACATGTTGGCCTGGTCCAGCGACATCCGCGGGGCAGCATCTTCCGTCCATGAGCGAAGGGAACGAGAGGAGGCGTGGCAACATTCCGGGCGTCGCCGCACCGGAAAAAATTGTGATTAGTCAGTCTCAACATTGATCACAAGACTCATGGAATACTATCACTACGATCCGCCGCAGGGTGTCGTTCTAGAGCAGGGCCAAATCACGACATGACCGCGGTGTGACCGCGATGTGACCGCGGCGTGACCGCAGCGTGTTAGCTCGGTCCAGCGACATCCGTGGGGCATCATCTTCCACTTAGTTTCAAATAGGATGATATGGATGACATGAGAGGATGTTTTCTCAGAAGATTTAAATATATGAATGCTAATATGTGATGACTAAGGGATTGGATGACCCCTGATATACCTAATTTGGTGAGGGCTTGAATGCATGTAGAAGGGGGCTAGAATGCTGGTGGAAGGGGGATGGTTGCAGGTGCTGTGGGGATGGTGCGGGCTGATTCGAAGGTGGAAGGGGGGCTGTTGCGGGCTGGAATGCTGGTGGCAGCGGGCTGAAATGAAGGTGGAAGGGGGATGGTGTGGAATGGATGTGGCTGGAGCAGGGCCAAATCACAGTGTGACCGCGTCGTGACCGCAGCGTGTTGGCCCGATCCAGCGACATCCGCAGAGCAGCATCTTCCACTTAGTTTCAAATAGGATGATATGGATGGCACGAGAGTATGTTTTCTCAAAAGATTTAATGAAATGAATGCTAATCTGTGATGACTAGAGGATTGGATGACCCATGATATACCTAATTCGGTGAGTTTTGGAGATCTTGTAATGTATAGGAATACCTAGAAGAATACCCCATGGGATAAAGAAAATCACAGGTTACATAACATGTAATCTAACATTACTGGTACTTTGGGACCCCTGGGCTATGGAACTGGGCTTTTGGTTGGATTTAAATATCACTTGCCATGTGACATGGTCACACAACATGGGCCCCATCTTAAAAGTCTAACGACACTTAAAGAGTGTCTTGGTTCAATTAACCGTTTTAATAAAAATAGGGAAACCCCCTACAGGGATATAAAAAGGGTCAAGTATGATGTGTTCTTTATGAATAACAACGACATCAAGTATAAGGAAAACATCAATGAAATAATGTTAAGCAAGGTATACTACTGTGAGTTTTCGCAGACAGCGCACCTCCTTTGGATGGGTTTTATTACAAAACCATGACTTATTTATAAAATGAAACAATTATCTTAACTAACAATTATTCAAGAATTTCAATTTAATATAAACAGGAAAAATTAAGAAGGAAACTAAATGAAATTTAAAACATTATTTAATTAAATTGGCTAGGAGAGGGACCCTTCCTCAACCTCAAGGCACGTTTGCTTTTGATGACGACAACTCGAATCTTCATTTTTTCCGCTTGCACGCATATGCAACTTAACATATATATAAGAACACCTAGCCCCAATTTATATATTCATACTGCCATGAGTGAATATATATAAAGGGAGAACTTATATATGAATATTCCTACCTATGGATACAAATGTAAGCCTTCATCAACGGCGACTGGAATCCACCTCAATGAAATCCCAAACACACAACAAAAATATAAGGAACCCAAAAATCAAAAAATCCCTAATTAAAAATGGTCCATAGAATAAAAACGGAATAAACCTTACCCAACTCATGAACTCATTGTCTTCAATGGTTGTGGATAGAACCGATCTTATCATAAGAAACCACCTATAAGAAAATAGTTGGAAAAGAAATGAGATAAAACAAATTTTATATATATGTGATCAGTGTGTCAACTGAACATGATAGATGATAGACGAATCCATAACCAATAATGAACAAATAATATTCAGATTGATATGTACATCCCAATACTAAATAACATGATCATTAATAATTCTCTTTATTTTTCAGACATCACCTTCAATTGCCTATTCAAAAATCAAAAATCACCAAAATATGAGAATAACGTAAACCTCCATCATCACTGAAAAGCGAGAAATAGAGATTAGACATTGTTCTTAACCTAGAAAATCCATTCCTTGAAGGTATAAAATACCTAAAACTCTTCATTCCAATATCCTTCTTAATTTTCTATATTGAAACCTCATTTTTTAGCATGTTCTTCTTCTGGAATTAACCTTTATTTTTAGTTTATATAGGTTTATCAATTTTATAAAGTAGAGAATTTTCCATCTTTTATTCTTACTCAATCCTCTTGGATTTTTCAAACCAGTTTTCTAATATGATTATACAATATTTTGGTGCATGATCTTCCTTCTTCATTGTTGTATATTCCTTCTTCATAGAAACTATTTCCGAACATGCGATAATTGGTTCTTTCCTTTTATGATTCAATAATTATTATTGTTATGGAATCTATGTCATAAATTATTAACAATTTGGACTACTTGGTTTCCCATCCACACACACTTTCAACAGCCTTTAGAGTACCCTTTTTAGGCTCCCGTTCAAACTCCACACTATAATTTCCAAGCACTAGCCCACTACAATATCAAATATTAATACTAATCCCAACACATTGATCTGAATGACATCTTAGAAATACAGAAGCTCTAAATAGCATATTTACCAATATAAACCCCTCATAATTAACTGAACACACTGACTATACCAACCACTATAGGTAAATCATTAATTTTGGTGTGTTCTTGGAACCAAATATGGTTTATCCAACATCCATCTCCTGACACTAAATTCATCCATTTACTGTCTAAGTTCATACATTTCACAACCTTGACAATGATCACCATCCCTTGATATGGATTTAACTCAAAAAGGATAAGTATGAATCTCCCCACTATAGTATTATCGATACCATCATCAGTCCTACATACACATGTCTAGTGCCTCATATCAAATTATGATCACTATAGAAGATCCTAGCCCAATAATCTCAACAAAATGTCTTCATTTAAAAACTATCATCTTTGAAACACACATTATATCCAAAAAAAATAATACATTAAAAGATATTAGATAGAGAAATCCAAATTATAGAAAAAAATAATGAATTTAGGAATACCTCATTAAGTATGGTACTGAAAGTCACTTCACCTAGGATGGATTCTCCCAATAAAATAATCTAGAAACCCACATCTTGACACATACATGAAACCTATTTTTCCCATCCCAATACTAAGGGAATGCACGCACATTTTTGATACTTGAGAAATAGACCATGGTTCATTTATTATTATAATATTGAGTTGAGATATTACTCATTAAATTTACTCGGTCACCATCATACTAAGGCTCACCAACTAACATTCATTCCTACCCAGTTTCCATCCTTCTCCGTGCACCTTATTATGCAATGGATTAATATCCATAGATAGCTCAGTCTTTCTTGAATATCTTATAGTAGGTTTCCAGATAAAAGGAAGCTACGCATGCCCATAATGAGTACATAAGAACATTTAAAAACTAGAATTCCTTTATGAATAAATTTCATTTGAAGGATTGCATGTAATGAATAAACCTTTCAAATTTAGTGGCATAATCCATTACTGATTCACATAATGATATAGTTCCATGAATCCCCAAGACATGCTCTAATTCTATAAATCTACTATAGCCTCTCATAGAAGAGGGAATGAAACTCAATCCATAAAACCAACTCATTCCTTCTTTTATGATCAAATGTATTTATCCATTCTGATTCATGTCCTTTGAATTTAGAAACTTCTAGTTTCACCCATATATCCTCTAGAGTTCCAATCCTTTCAAATCTGAACTAAAATTTATTCAACATATTCGAAACATCCTAGGATCCCATGTCACTACTGAAAATTGGATACTGTTACTCTTAGAACTCATGGATAACTTAGAAAACCATTGATTTTACTTTTCGAATGCCTTGGTCAATGGATCAAAGTAGTTGTAACATAATATGAGGGAAACAACCACTTGAGCATATTTCCCATGAGAACACAATGTCATACTAATTAGATTCTTTTTTGATGAATTTTGACTCAACATCATCTCGTAATAACAACATTACTAATTAGAAACCCATCGCGCCACAATCCTAAACATGCATTATAAAAAAACGACGCTCGCGGTTTGAGGAGGAGAAGGAAGAGAAGCTTGTGGAGGGTAAGTGTAGGGACATAGCCTCTTCCATGGGAGTAGCCAAAAACAATCCCTCCCCAAATCTGAGTCTGGCCTTCATACCCACTAGTCCAAGTGGCCACCCAATGGGCATCTCACCTGCATCCTCACACGGACATTTCGCTTAGCAGACAGTTTAATCAATGCATTTCTAGGCATGAACCAAAAATTTAAAAAATCATGCAGCAAGAACTGAAGCAATCATGGGTCAAAATGTAAGATCCATCCCCATAAAATGAACACCAGTGAGGAGGAGAGGCTAAGGGAGTGTTAGCTCCATCATTTAAAGGATATGGAGTCCTCCCAATTTGGATTTAATGTTCTTTAATTTCTTTGAAAATAAATTTTAGAGACATAATTGTCCATAAATTTATGTTTTATAGACAATAAGGCTCTTAATAATAGAGAAAATTTAAATTATATATTTTTTGACATTAAATATTTTTACAATTTAGCTTGTTTTGCCACACCTTTCTCATTCATACCAAACAAACTACTGACTCATTGATCCATTTCTCATTCACCCTATCAGGTTTTTTCTATTTCCATCAAAAAGGTCTCCCTCAGACCAAAAATAAATTGAATCTCTAAATTTGAGCTACTAAAAATGGATCTAGTCTCCACAAGACAGTAGAAAAATTGAAAGATAAGAATGGGATTGGAACAGAAAAAATGGGCACAAATTGATCTTCTCAAACTGAAAAAATTAAATTATGGCCGAAACTATTGAATCTGAATCGTAGATCAAACAAGTGTGACTCTATTTCCATTTGAAAAACAAATTTTCAAACAGGTAACATTCAAATAATTACAGAAAAAAACTCTCAAATAGAAACTGGGTCTAATCACTCACACCCCATGCCTACATGAAAATCGGATATGAACAAATCAAACCCCCATAGACAAATCCAAACCATACCCAATACATAACCATCATACTCCAAACGCCACCCTAACACCCAAAATCAATTGCATGAAGAGAGATAAGCTTCTACCTGAAAATGGTGAGACCGCTGAGAAAAGGTCGTCGGGGAGGAGGGCGCCGCAGTGGGAGAGTTCGTCAGGGAGGAGGGCACTGCTGTGAGAGAGGTATGCATGGTGAAATCATCAGGGAGATCATCGGGAGGAGGATACATCGTCGGGGAGGAGGGATGTGCGGTAATATGGCTGCGAACTAGGGGAAGAGGAGGAGGGCATCGGGGAGGAGGAGATGCCATTAGGGAGGAGGGATGCACGGTGATAGGGTTGCGAAGCGGGGGAGGAGAGGAGGGCTATGGGGAGGAGGAGACGTCATAAGGGAGGAGGGCTACGCGGTGTGCAAATCGGGGGGGGGGGGAGGAGCCCGATGCAGATTGGGAAAAAAATGACGCTCATGGTGTAATTTTGATTTAGCCACAGAGATCGAATTTAACCGAGGAAATATAAAATCTATAGCCACAGACCTATAAAACCGTGGATATAGGTCCGTGGCTATAGACCAATTTTTAGTAGTGGAATATTGACATAAATGATATGCCTATTTTTAAAAAACTTATGGATTTATTTCCAGGATATTTGTCCAGCCTTCTATGGAAACATTAAGTTGAGTTCTCAATAGAACTCATACCTAATTCAACACAAATTTCAAGGACTCCCAATAGAATTAACCTAATTTATTTACATAAATTTAAGAAGAAACTCCAAGAAAACCATGATAAGGGACTCATTTGTCCTATTTTTCCACCTTAGGGTGAACCTGTTCATTTTTTGAAAATGTAAAGATGGATCGATGCGACTATGAATTGATTATCAAGATTTGATTAAGATAATGATCAAGAATAGGTATCATCTCCCCAATATTAATGACTTGTTTGATTAAACACATGGAGGTAAATAATTTTTCGTGATTGATCTTCATTCTGGATATCATCAATTGATGGTCAAGAAAGAGGAAATATCAATGAAGACATTTAAAACAAGGTTTGGACACTATGAATATATAGTAATCTTTTTTCCCTTTCTAATTCTACAGTTATCTTCCTGGATTTAATGGATAGAGTCTTTGCAGAATACCTCAATATGTTTGTGTTAGTATTTATATATTATATTCATATATATTCAAATAGAAATGAATAACATGAGAACCACAAATGAATTGTACTAAATAACCTATGGAAAGAGAAACTATATGAGAAATTCACCAAGTGATAATTTTGTCTATAAAAGGGTTCATTATTAGGTCACATAATCTAATGATATGGTATAGAAGTAGACCCATCAATGATGGAGGCAATTGAATACTGACCTAGAACAACTACAGTGATTAAGATTCTTATATTTCATGGTTAGCTAGATATTTTCAACATTTTTTGGAGATTTTATCTTGAGTATATAATTCTATAACTAATTCAACTCAGAAGGGTGCTAGGTTCCTCTTGACATATGAATGCAAGGAAAATTTTAAGGAACTAAATAGAAGGTTTGTCAAAGCACCTACACATACATTTCCCTAAACAAGAGAATGGGTTGTGATCTATAGTGATGCATCCAAGAAGGGATTGGGATGCGTTCATATGAATAGTAAAATTATTATCTCTCATGCCTCACATCAGTTTAGGATTAATGAGAAAAATTACCCAACTCATGCTTTGACGTTTTCATCTGTAATTATTTCATTATGTATATGAAGGCATTAAATGTATAGAGAATAGTGTGATATATATACCAATCATTAATGTATGAAATATATATTCATATCGAATGAGTTGAACATGCACCAATAAAGATAGTTAAAATTGATAATGGGTTATGACTGCTTAATACATTACCACCCTAGAAAATAAAATCTATGGCCAATTATTTGAGTCGAAAGAATAATGATAGCTTATCCATGATGAGGATAAAAAAAGAATCAATATTTATGGATTTTCAATGGATAGATCTAGAAATACTAAAGGTAGGAGGAAAATGTTATCTTTCTCCAATGAATTTTCAACACTCTATCAATGTGATGATGAAGGAGGAAGATAAGGGATATGTTGATCTAAAAAATAAATTTAGAAATGTTCCTAAGTTTAACCATGATTTATATGGAATTATAAGTTTCAAAAATCATGTATTTATTCTATACATACTAGATTTTATGAAGGTTATATTAGAGGAAGGTCAATGTTATTCATTATCTATTAATATTAGAGGTATGAATATGTATTGGTATTTGAAGTTACAATTCTTGTGGGATGGAATTAAGAGAGATATCAAAGAGTTTTTATCTTAGTTCAGGGTATTCCAACAAGGTAAGGATGAAAGAAAAATTTCTAATGTGATAGTGTATCCCATACCCATACAAGAATGGAAGTGGGAGAACATCACTATGGATTTTGTTGTCAGACTCCCCAAAACCTCTAAAAAGTTTAATACTATATGGGTGGTTTTCAATAACCATACATTGTCTGCACGCTTCATCACTATCTGTGAATACTTATACTCGGATCAACTTTCCAGTATATAAATTAAGTAAGTGGTAAGGTTTCATAGAGTAACGCATTCCCTTATATCAGATGGAAATATGAGGTTTACCTCTATGTTCTAGAAAAGTATTCACCAATAACTTGTTACTGAATTGACTTTCATTAATTATTATCATCCCCAAATAGATGGTCAGTCTGAATGAAAAATTCAACCCCTAGAAGATATACTGAGAGCCTGTTCGTTGGATTTCAAAGGTGGTTGGGATCAATATCTTCCTCTAGTTGAGTTTTCTTAAAATAGTATCTTTCACTAAATAATTTAGATGAAACCTTATGAGTACGTCTATGGGATGAAATGTAGTTCTCCAACATGAAGGTTTGATGTTGGATAAAGAAATCTATTAGGATCTGATATTATTGAAGGAAAGAAATAGAATGTTAGATCCATTTAGAAGCATATCACGAAAGCTCAAAGTTGGAAGAAAAATTATGCATATAATCAATGGTGTGATCTAAAATTTTTGGTTGGTGAGATGGTATTTATATGAAAATCTCAACGGAATAAGGTTTTGAGGTTTAGAAGAAAGTGGAACTAAACCCTATGTATATCAGTCCCTTTGATATTATTAATCACATCAGAACGGTATCATATCACTTTGGAAATCCTCTAAATATCCTTCAAGTTCATGATGTGTTCCATGTATCTTTTTTAAGGATGTATATAGAAGAGCCTTCACTTGTATTGAACTCATAGGTCATACTGGTAGAGGATGACCTTTATTACATGGAAGAAATTGTTGAAATTGTAGATTGTATAGCCAAGTAGTAAATGTTTTGTGGAAAAATCACTTATTTGATAAAGATACATGGGAACATGAAGATATGATGATGTATAAGTATACTCATTTTTTTTACCAGAATGATGAATTTCAACTATGCAATTCATTTTAAGGGGGAAGAATGTAAAACCCTATGTTTTTATTGACCTTTTTTTCTTGAGATCATTAATTTTCATTGATGTATTTCATTTCACTAATTAAAAAATTCATTTCACATAGAACTGACTTGGCATGTACTACATGCACCACCGAATTGGTGTATGTTACACGCATCACTGAATTTCATTTGATACATCATTTTAATGTTATACTTATTTAAATGGGATAAATATAACGTGGAAATCAAAGATATAATATGAATATTATAAAATAAATTTAAAATATAATTTATAATGTTTTTATTTAAATATTACATAATTATAATGAATAATATAATTTTTGTTAATGTATTTATATGTTTAAAAATACTAATTTCTTAAATGAACTACATTTCATGTCCTTATTTAAAAAATAATAAAATTATTTTAGACAAATTCTGAAATTTAATTTGATAAAACAGAATTTATTAATTTTGAATGTTTAAATTATCTTAGTTTTATTTTTTTCAATATTTATGGGAACCATCCATTTTGGATGAATAGTGAAAAATACTGAATTTTAATTCAAAATTTCATTACATCTAATTTAATTTTATATTTAAATTATATTTTTACTTGGTTTTGATGTGTAATTAGATAAAATATACATCCATTACTCCAATTTAGTTCATTGGAAGAAATTCTACATTGAAATTGGATATAAAAACATTGCAAACATTTGGTCATATTTAATTTAAAAACCCGTAGTGTCATCTCCTTTGCGAGATTAATTTTCCATAAATTTATGCCACTTATATGATTGTAATTTGGAAAATTGGTATCAAATTTTGAATCATCATAATTTTTAATTTATAATAATTTCAACTTAGTTTTTTACCAAATGTATTGGTGAATGTGATTAAAATTAAGTATGGCGATTAAGAGAAAAATTAGCTTAACAAAGATATAAACCTCAAACATAACTCAAAAAATAACCAAGAAAATTTTATAAAATCCTTTTTATGGAAATATTTAGACCCTATAATCCATTTTATCTAATGTTTTATATTATTTTTTCCACTTTCATGGGTAAAAATGTGGGTGGAATTCCCTTTTTCCAGAATTTACAAGAGTGCCACTTCTCCTCCACCATAAAAGGCCTCCTCTCCTCCCAAATCATCAAACATCTAAATACACAATTTATTGAAACATATATTCCAAAATAGATTCTCTAAAATCCTACCCTTATCCTAGAATCCCCTCCTTTGTAAAAAAATCCATCCTATTATGCACATTGGAGAAAACCAGTATGAGTTTCCCAAAGAAGAGGTAGCATCTTTCCCCATGCTCATTAGTTTTATTTTCATTATAGAACCCTTAAAATCCACTTATTCCATGATTATAAAACAACACAAGTATCCTAAACATAAAGAGATTTTTATTTCTTATGTTTGTACTTATATTTACACAAAATTCCATCTAATTGTCAATGAACATACTGTTAATTTGTTTTATAAACTACCGCCTCACAAAATGATGATTGTTCATTTTTCATGTAACGACATTAATGGTTGAGGATTATGATAGATACACTATTTATATATGATATATGTTATATTTATTATGATATTATTCTTCTGTAATTATTTTTTAATAAATATGTTTAAGCATTCCATCTTTTGTAAATATGATAACATTGTTTGTGGACTTGTGGACTACCGCCTTCTCAATGTGATGTTATTCATTCCCACATGAAATGGAATGTGTTTTGAATTGTTTTAGTGAAAAAATGATAAATATTACATAATAAATATAATTTAGTTATATTATATACATATATACATATAAGTCATTTGCTTACTTTCTTTCTATATGATAATAAAATAGAAACAGAGTTCATCAGCACGTATGGACAACTGTCTCCAAAACAATTTATTTCATTTCATATTTCTAAAATTTAAGGATTATTATAAATAAATATATATATACTGAATATATATGATTTTTATATAATTATTTATATTTTTATGTATGTTAATCAGAATCTCTGTAAGATGATCATGCATAAGAACTGAAAACATGTACGAAGAAAAAAACAGATATTAGACAAAGTGAATCCTTAACCTAGAATTGTTAATAAGTGGGTAATATAAATTTATAATAAAATCATATATTTTTTGAGATATGAGAATATGGTTCGGTAAAATATTTATAATAAACATATATTTATTATATATGAGATATGTTTGAGTAAAATGAGAGTCATGACAAAAGGTAAGGGAATTTCATCTCAGTTTCTATATTCGTGAGATACATACGATGCTCACCATTATATTAATTTGTGTGGTGTATATATTTAATATGAATATATTATATGATTATTATTCCTAAATTTATGTGTTTTTACATATCCATTTTATGATCTTTTTTCAATAAGGTTTATGTTTTAAAAGTTACCAAATTGGTTTTATAGTTTTCTCAATTTTCCTTCACTGAAACACATGTTTTGTTATGCACAAACATTTTTTAAAGGTGTATTAGACATGTTATATCATGAATATCCTTATTTTAATGATATTTTAAGCATCATGTAATTTTTTATTCCTACATGGAGAGTGTGATCCCATGTTTTCAAGTGGTAAGAGTTTATTAAAACAATCTCATCATTTAATGGGATTTTTTTGAATAATCTTCTACTGATGAAATATAATGATCCTTATATCAAGAACACTATTGTGTTTTTTATACTCTATTTACTAAAGATATATCTATGTATTAGTCAAATTTTCTAAGCTTTATTATTTTGGAAAAAAAGGATTTTTTTAAAAGAAATATGATCCTATTTCTCTCCTTGGTCATAAATATGTTTTATTTAAAAATCATTATTTAAAAAAATAATGATATTTGAAAACAACCAGAAAGGAAAAAGGACATTAAATATTTTTTATGTTTTTGAATGATTTGTTTATATTTTTTCAAAGAAAATTTTCATGAAAAATATTTTCAGAATTTTCGTATGTTTTAAATAGTATTTTTCAATATAGAAGCTATATTTTCCTCAAATAATGATTTCAAATGATCTTTAAAAATTATTTCCCATCTAAATGAATAATTGGGTGTTACTCATGCATTTTTGGGAAAATTATTCAATATTTCCATTCATATTCTTTCTATGAATAGTTTATATTTTTGTTGTCATGATGTTTTTGAATCTCATTTCTCTTTAAGAGGTTATAGGCTTTTGAAACCCATTTCTTTTTCATTTGTTATTATTTTGATAAAATTATTATGAAACATGTATATTTTTTTATAGGTTTTGATATGATTAAACTTTTATGATACCCACTTAATTTTAAGGGTTATGATATGATTGTTTATGATTTTGTGTCAAATTTATGTAGGATTTCCTTATGAGATGGGTGGTGCCTATATCTACCTCCAATGCATTGGGTAAAGAATTATATCTTATGAGATAGACTAATATGGTCTTGTGAGTTAAACTTATCTACTATGATCACTATGGTAGTGATATATGACTAAGAATATGGTATGGGGAGTGAACTCATACTACTAATATGGCAGTGGGAGTAAACCATGACTACATAGAGGGCCTGTGAAGTGTACCCATACTACTAAGGTGGGCATGGAATCATTGAATTGAATACAATAGAAATAATTTTATATTATTATGTGTATTCCACAATTACACGTATTAATCATATGTTATTATTTCATGTCTTATCTTCTTATTTCCTTATGATTCATGTCTTAGGATCTTCAAAGATTTATGACATGATTCATACTTAAGATTTTATGAAATGAACAATACAATCTTATAATTTTATGATAACATTCTCATACCAGTATTCTCATGTCTAGTACCCCTTTTTACCCTTAATAAGCATTTGAGCTCACCCCTTTTTATTTTTCCATTCTCAGGTTATAAAGATACGTATTAAATATTATGTATCTAAAAAGGTTGTTACTCATGCAGAACCTATTGGGAGATAATGTTTTTTACATATTATGAGTGTTTATGTTTCCATGTTTACAAAGATACTAGAATAATACAGACTTTGGGAATCTATTTTTGGAATTTTTTATGTAATCCGAAAACGTAATGTAATTATAATGTATGAAAATATAGGGTCACAATAAAAATACTCTATTACAAATGATTCATAACTATATATTATATCATAATTCATCAGCTTACAAATTTTACTAACCATGTTCTATCACCTATCTATAATTCTTAATTAATGAATAATTTTTTAACCCAAGTTAACATGTTATATATTTGCATCGTGTTTGATTTTCATATTATAAAAATCATTTTAATTCCAAAAAAATTAAAAATATCCGTAGGTAATCCCATAATACATATAAAAATTATTCTTTATATGCTATACATTATAAGAGACATGGTTTATTAATTATATATAGATGGTGTAATAATTAAAACATTTTATTATTTTATGGTCATA
The DNA here is from genome assembly GCA_963277665.1 of Viscum album. Classification (NCBI taxonomy): domain Eukaryota; kingdom Viridiplantae; phylum Streptophyta; class Magnoliopsida; order Santalales; family Viscaceae; genus Viscum; species Viscum album. The sequence goes on along the minus strand of OY728167.1, from coordinate 130,795,111 downwards.
ACCAAAAACAAATCTCAAACAAATATCATTTTTATCTTATCATCATTATCATAAACTTTGTTTAAAATAAAAAACATTCAAAATGAGACATGAAATATTAATAAAAACATAATATAAAAGGATTATACAAATCACTATATAATTTTTAATGGTTTTCTAAACTATAAAAATGTCAGTAATCACTAGGAACCAAGGATAGTAATATGTAAACAAGAATTTATATGATTCTATTGAAATTTTTGACATGTTCTCAATATAATAATGATTCCAATTAACATTTAGTCAATAGCATCATATATTATTCTTTACTTGTATATGTTCCATTTACAAAAAAAATTCATGTTCCTCTAAATAATAAAAACCATAGAGTATTAAATAAAAATAAATTCTAGAATGAATCATCACACAACACAGTGATAAAATATATCAAAATTATTCTAGAAACAATTTCATAGAAACTCTCAATTTCATCTACAAGTGTATCGAACAATATCTTTCAAAACAAATTACTATTTATCTTTTATTAATATATAAGAAATAAAATGAAATGTGGATATTGGAATAATAGTTGGATGTCTATATAAAAATTCAGGATACATGAACAAGAATAACAAAACCCGAAATTATGAGGTTATGAAACACCTAGATGTGTTTTACAAAACGTTATATACCTCAACTACCTAGGTACTTAGATCATTAACATGAAGGGATTAGATATAAAATGTTATATTATATATTTCATGTTTTGACACATCCTACATCCCATTCCACCATCCCAACTGATAGAACATTAAAAAACGATACCATTTATAACATTCTTATTCTGACAATTTGGTTTAGGAAAGACATTGTTTTCACTAACAAAAGTTGGCATATCCTAAGCACCAATGTTTTGAAAAAACTACCGATTTTTATCTAATATATTGGGGCTTTATTTAGCCTTCAATATAAAATAACTCTTATATTACCCCCTGAGAAAAATTATAAACCTAATGAATGAATAGAATAATACCAACCATAAAAAAAATAATATATCCATACAAAATAATCATAGTGTATCACTAAATTTTAATATAAAGACTATAGGACTAAAAACCCAAAATGAATGATACAGTGTCCTCATGGAATTATTTCATGCTCAATATTAAAACTACTCCAAAGATACCATCTCCATCTTTTATCAAAGCATCAATACATCACACTAGCGTATAAGGGGTCCTCTCCTTAAAAATGTCACGAGTAAAAATGGATGCATATGCACTATGTTGAATATATAAGAGTGATTATATCAAATTAGTTGGAAATAAACTATATATTTAACATGTAAACAATTTAAACAAAAATAAGTTAACTATTATTTATATAATATATGATATAAGGGTAATAAAATATACAAGAAAATATACTTATTTAGCAATATCACACAAAAAAACTCAACCTTTGAAATCCATACTTTCCACAAAAAAACCCACACCATAACTCTCCTCCATATTCCTTGAACTCACACACCCAATGCATGCATCCCCCACTAATAAAAAACTCCCAGATCATAAAAACTAATGATAAGAAACAATTTTCCTCTATCTCAATCAATCAAATGGAGGATTAACCCAATGATTCCCAAATACAGCAACATGCAAGTATGAATCAATAGGTACACTATAAAAAAAATATGATCACATTAAAATCCCCTTCTAATCCAACATTCGAAATTTTTTCCTAAGTAACCTTTTAAGGTACACATTCAATCCATCTTTTTCATTTATGAAAATAATTCATTTTAACTAAAAATACATAGATTTAGGAAAAGTATTTAGAAGAGATAAAATAATTTATGTTTTTATTAATAAAATATTTTATGTTTCATGATAAAGGATTGAGATAGAGAATCCATAAAAATTAACCATTTCATCTAACATAAACCCAAATGAAGATATTTTTATGGAATGAATTTCCATAAATTCAAAAGGATCCTTTATGTTTGAGAGAACTAATCACTATCAAAAAAATTAAGGTGTTTTGACAAGTCAACTATGAAAAATATTATGTTATAATTCCTATAAAATGTCACATGTTGTAACATTATGTTACATCGTTCAATTATTTCTCTTTCTTGTTTTACTCTTTAATTGGGTAATTCTTTAGAGTCCTGAGGATGAAGTCCATTTTCTGAGAAAAATGGCCTATTGTGCAGGGATGTATTTTTTTTGAATTAATGGTGTTTGGGTATAAATGTTTTATTGTATTTTCAGTGTCCTTCCAATGTTCAAAAGAAACCTATGATATTTTGGTTTTTAATATCTAAATATATATTATGCTCATTATGTAGGAGAAATTCACAATGTGTAATGGTAGTACATGACATGTTATCTATATAAGGAGTATTTCATGAATATAGTAAATACTATAAGGAGATTACACTTAATGTACTGATATCATGCTGTGTAACGTTAAATGATCGATTTTTAATAAAAATGTTTTGGATTTTTAGCATATCTAAGCCCAAATAATTACATGAAGTGTAAATTTATTACAAGTTGTGTAAATTTTATGGTGTTGGATATTATCTTATCGTACGTGCAATATGTTATCTCATTTATCCACATGTATTATTTCTCAAAACCTAGAAGGATTATCCAATGATTTTGGAAGTATATGTAGGATATAGATTGATTTTTCAATGATTGATCATTATTTATATTGGGGTTTATATATCCATGTAAGTAAGAATTTTTTATTCTTCTTTTCATTAATCATGGTAGCATTGTTGTGTTACGTTATCAGATCGGTTGACCTGCGGTGATGTTTTTTCTTTTTTAATTCTAGATCTATTGTGTGATCTTGTTCCCAGGTTTGTTCCTTTATTTTTTGTGTTGTGGTAGGTCTGCATTAATTAGGTATGTTTCGACTCCTCTTCTCCAAAGATCATTTTTTTAATTTAATAAATAATAATATGCATAGATCATATATAGGCCCCTCGTTCTCAAGGTTGAATCCTTTTTTATGGTGGGTTCCATTTCTAGCATGTGTAACCCATGATATGAGGGAGTTGGTTATGTCTCTAGAATGGGTTGGTAAAATTGATTGCTCATATTTTTGATAATTTTTTTATTATATGAAATGGAATGATTTCTTTTTTTGGTGGAACTGGATTTTTATAAAATATTGTTTTAACCGTATTTTGGTAAATTAAAAACTATTTTCAAAGTATTATAATTATTTTTTGTGAAATGGGTTTCAATGATTGAAATGGTAGAAATAATTTGATAGAATAGTCTGGAAAATATTAATCATGGGATGATTTGGGTACTTAGGTGGATGTAATAGTAATAGGTATTATCTATTGTCAGGGGTTTTCTCTTGGGGATTTCCTCTCTTCCCTAGTAATTTTTTGTCAAGTGACTTTTTAGACATATTAAGAGGTTCACTTGATCGGGTGTTCCAGTAATATCTATACTCGATTCATATTTCTAGTGGTATGATGAGTACTCAATTTTAGATGATTGGTATGAGTGTCCCTTCTATCCTAACCTAGTGTGATCGATAACATAATGTTACTTATGCTTCTGATTTTGATATCTATATTTTTGTTGTACTACCATGGATTTAATGTGATATGTGGTGAATGATCTATTTTGATATGTTATATCTACTGTGATATATGGGTATAAAATTATGTGAAATAGATTTACCATCCATACCTGGAAATCTGCTAATGAGGAAATTAAACACTTTTCCATTATTTTGATATAAAAACTATAAAATTGGTGTCATTCCTTATTTTCTATAATGTTGAGAATGATTTGATTATTCTTCAAATACATGATATGGAAAACTTTAATGAGACCCTAATGATCATGTTATCTCATAACATGTGTACTAATTCGAGAATGTGTAGACCTATTTATTTCATTTGATGAATGGAAAGACAAGGTGACATGTTGAGGGGGTGAGGTTTTAGACCAATTGAGATGGAAATATTGTGGTGATATAGTGATAATTTTCCCATGAAATAACATGGAGTAAATGTTTTTCTCTATTTTATGGTCCTTTAGGTTAGAACTATAGTGGGATATTGTTTATAATATTTGGTTGCTCATTTTCACTATTTGTTTCTAGTTATTTAATATATTTATCTTTTATATTGTTTTCCCTGTTATATATATATATACACACACACACCATGTCATTTCATTAGGGTGGTAAAAATCATTACTTGTGTTTTTTTAAGCCCGAGTTCTAGTCACCAACCCATGGGGATCAGGAACACTCTTTAGGTATGTGGAGGATTGGGTATGGTACAAGATTGAGAGGGTATTCAGATCAGTTCATCACAATGTGGTATCAATGGTGATCTGAACTCTAGGTTCATTGTCTTTGGATGTTTGGTAGAGTGGAGATTTTACTTTTGGGACATCATAGGTATAGTGTTGTGAGTGTCTATTCAGCTATTTACATGATGAGAATCATGTTACCATGGGACTTTAGAATGTGTGTCTCTGGTTTTGAGTTATCGATGTTAATCTCATTTGTTTTCTTATGTATTTTCTATTTTGATATATGACTGTTCAGTTGTATACTCATTTCTATTATTTTTGTCTCCAGAAATATGCCTCCATGATGTGTTATGAGAGTTTCACAAGAGGGTACGACGGAATATTTTAAAGGTAATCCTCTTGTGGAGAAGAATTTTATAGAAGCAAGAATGTGAGTAGTCCATTCTGTTGACTAGAATGTACAAAAATCTCTAAACATACTTGTTGTGGTACATCCCTGAGTTGTAAGAGAAATTGATCAATCACAAGTGTTATTATGTGAGAATCCGCTATCCATTAAAGGTAAAAGATGAGCTTGAAGAGGATGAGGATTAAATTGAAATGATTGATTAGATAATTAAAATCATGGATATATATGAGACTATCAATGTGAAGTGTGTGACATTCATAATTAGGGGTCCAAACAAGTGTTGGTGGCATTCTGTGGTACAAGTGGATATACACATGGGCTTGGACTAGAAGCATTTCAAGACTCTCCTCATCCAATAGTTTTTTTCCTGAGTCACTGATTATGGTGATGTATTTACGTTCCTCTCTTTGTAGTAGGGATAAAATTCCCTATCGGCGTACCCCAATAAATTCGGTGAGCCTGTTCGTTTTCACTAGATGTTATTAAAAATGGCCTGTTGAAATCTCAAAACTAACTTCAAGGTTTGTGACCAGATAAAAGATCATAGGTATTTATCTTTAATATTTGGAACCTTACATATAAAATGGATCATTCTATGATTGAAGAAACAAATATGGCATTAATAGTGGGATATTTGACTCCCTTTATTCCATATAGTGGTGGATTTAGTGGAACACAAAGGAAAAATAGATTGTGAAAGGGTCATTGCAGGAGTGGTGGAGGTGGTTTTCGAATGAAATCCTCTTCAAAAACTCTAGATAAAGATAGAAATGGGACAATTAATTTCTATAAGTTTGTCAATTTTGGACATTGAAGGCCTTTATTTCATTCATATGTGAATATGTGTAACAGTTGTCGATGTTATGGGCATCTACAAAAAAAATTTCCCCGGAAATGCTTTCTCGCCGATATGGTTATGGATATTCACCTCCAAAGTCTATCATGGCATAGTCAAATTCTTAAAATACTATAAGAATATAACAATATTCCTCAACAGTAAATAACCCTTACATGGTATATGAGTTTCTAGCATAGGTTGACATGGGTCTAGCAATAGTGAGAGGTACCATCATTATTTAATATTCATTAGTAGTTTCTTTATTTGATTCTTGTGATTCCCACTAATTTATAATTTGTTGATTTCATAATATAATTAACCTTAAAATTGAACTCGTTTCTTTTTTATGGAGTTAGTGAAACCTATTGAGAAGAGTAAAGAGAAGTGGTTTCAATGTTCTTCTTGAATTTTATCGATAGAGAATATAGAGTTAGTCTTGGGTTTTCCGGTTTTTTTATAGATCTATTTGAGATCATCATCTGGATATACTGGATTGTAGATCATCATGATAAGATCAATTTTTATCATCATTTCTAACATTTCTTGTTGCTAATGGATATCATCGGTGTTTAGGGGAGTCTAGGATCCAAGGTCTAGCCATGCATGACCTTCCCCCCCAAATCTCATGAGTTTGTTGTCTCCTATTGTAGTTTATTCAGATGATGTTTCTTATGTTGTTGATCTACTAGATGATGTTTGTGGTATTCTTGACATTTTTTCTGCAATATTTATTTGGGATTCCTATAGATATGGTGGTTGTGTTTATGAGGGGTCTGATTCCAGGGTTGATGTCGATATAGATACCTTTTTATTGAATGGAACCATCATAGCTTAAAGAGATAAAGATTCAATTGGATGACCTAATTCAAAAGGGTTATGTTATCCTTAGTATTGCTTCATGGGAGTCCCTAGCACACTTTTCCAAGATGGTATACATTTCACTCATATTCTATGTATGCTCTCAGAATATGAACCAGTTAATAGTTAAGAACATTTTTCCATTTCCTTTCATGGATGATTTTTTTGATTTGTCAAAGGGGGCAAGGTGGTTTTCACATATTCAACTTTGGTTAAGTAATAATCAGTCCACGGTTCTAGATTGTGATTTACTGATGGTGAATTTTAGGAGAAGGTATAGACCTTATAGAATATCTTCTGAAGATGTTTGTTCTAAATAATTCTCTATAATTTATTCATGGAATTGATGATTCATATATTCCATCAATATCTTGACACTTTTCTAGTAGTTCTCATTGGTTATATTTGGGTTTATTCATGATTTGAGCATGAGAACTAGCACCATCTATGTTTGGTTATGGAAATATATAGTATTCACCACTTGTGTGGAATGATTTTGAAATGAAAATTATGTATTCAAGAAGTGAAATTATTGGGACATGTGATTTATAAGCATGGATTATCAGGTGATCCTAAGAAGGTATTGGTTTTATTTTCATGTGAGGACGTACATAATGTCTTTGAGATTCAGAGCATCCTTGGTCATACTGGGTACTATAGATGGTTCTTTAAGGATGTCTCAAAGTTAGTGTCACATTTTATTACACCAACTAGGAAATGGGTGAAATACATATTGGATGAAAAATTTTAGTCTTAATTTTATGAGATTAAAATAATTCTAATATCGTCACATAATATAATCTTACCAGAGCCCGATAGGTTGTATGTATTTATTTTGTGATACTTCTAGTGCTAGTTTGGGATGTGTGCTCATGCAGGATGATCACATGGTGGCTTATAGCTCTAATAATATTTAATCCCATGACATGAATTACACCAATTATTATTTACATCTTTCCATAGCTATGAATGCACTTAAGTGTTGATTACATTATAATTTTTGGAAAAAGGATCACATTCTTTTCTAACCATAATTTTTTGAGTTTTATATTTTCTCATAAAGACATGAATATTTGACAAAGGCAGTGGGAGGAATACCTTCAAATGTTTGAAATATATATCACCTAAACCACATGGAAAAGTAACTTCATTGAAGGATCCCTTAGTAGGAACGATCCATCACAATAAGTTCAGAAATTTAAGGAAGAGTGGAACATTATGGGGATTTTTTCTCAAATGCATCTAAATGTTCATGATATTTTTTCAGGATAACTTGTAGAAAAATTTCAGTTTTCATCATATCAAATTGAGTCTATTCTGAAGAATCAATAGTAGAATGATGTGTTTGGGGGAATTCATGAAACCCTATATGGTGGGGAGACTATTTCTGGGTGGTATCTCCATTTAAATGGCATTCTCATATTTGGGGATTAGTGTTTCCTCACAACATCTATAAGGAGGTCGATTTTGTTTTATTGTAATATTTATTCATCGAGAATTCATTGAGATACTATAAATATGTATTTTGACATGATACAATGGTTCAAGTGTCCCGATATCAAGCTTTATTATTTTTTCGCACTATTACACCTTCCAATAGATAAATACAGAGCATTTGAAACCCTATCGTTTACTTCATAGACTTTCAGTTCTAGTTTGAAAAATGGAATAGTTATTGATGGAAAATTTTGCTAGATTAACATTTAGTCCTTGATGGATGAATGTTTTTTAGGTAGTTTATTTTCTAAAAAATTCCGTTCATTTTGTTATGAAAAAACAACAAAGTCAATGATTTGGATAAGCTATGCATTCAAGAAACTATGAGGTTACATGTGGTTACAATTTCCATTTTTTTAAAGATTGATCCTAGGATTAATTAAATAATTTGGAGTAGTAGTTTGGAGATGATGGGGTCTCCGGTTATATTGATTACATCATTGCATCTATTGACAGATGGTCAGACAGATCAAGCAATTTAGATTCTAGAGGATATGTTTCATGCCAACTTCATGGATTTTTGAGGATCGTGGGATAACCATATAGGGCTGGTTGAGTTTGATTATAAAAATAGTTATCATTAGTCAATCATAGTGGATATTTTTGAGGCCTTGTACAGTTACCCATGAAGATCACTTATTTGTTTGGAAAAGGTGGGTAATGGTTATTTAGTCGGAACAAGAATGGTTTAAGAGACATCTGTAAGGATTAATGAGATACATTGATATTTGGTTATAGTGTAGAGATTGAATAAATATTATAAGGATTAATTAAGTCATAATTTTTACATTTCCATAGGTGAATAGGTTTTTTTGTAATGTTTCTCCATGTTTTATTAATTGTTAGCAAGGAAAATAGGGAATGTTCGCTTCAACATAAGTGCAACTGTTTGAGGGCATAGAGATTATTGGGAACGTTACTTATCCATTGTAACTTTCATTTTATTTGACAATAATTCATGATGTTTTCCATGTATATTATCATATAAATTATAATCTTGTTCAATATGACCTTATGTATTGGGAAGATAATGTTAGAGACTGGTATTTCTATTGTAGAGTAGCTAGTTTAGATCATTGAGTCTAAAGTGAATGAATTTCATGGGTAGTTGATTACATTTTTCAGAGTGGTATGAACGAATGGATCATATTCTCATGGGAATTGGGAGTTTGATTCATTGATGAGGGACTAGCAGTGTCACTTCTTTACCGAACTTCAATCTTCCACATGGAATCCCTAGAACTAAAATTCTTATTACGGAAGGTTTATAAAATCTTGTTTCCACATTAAAGTATTCTACTTACTTTATTTTCTCTTGAATTGGGTGTTTCATGGGACACCAAAGGATGGATAATGTTTTAAGGAAAAATTTAACTAATTTTAGGAGATGTATGTTAGTTTGAATTAATTTATTCTAGGTATTAATGTGGGAATGGATTTGTGTGGTCCTTTTTGAGTTTGGAGGAAAATTAATGTTTTTTGGGTTTTCATGTCGGAATCTAGAGATTTGGATGTATATAGAAAATTACACTCCTATTAATGGGAGTACACAAGATGTAATCTCGATAGTGAGGATTGCGTGAATATGGTACACAATATGATGTGAGTACACATCGTGCACCGATTTCATGGTGTGTAATGTTAATGACAAGTTTTTAATAAAAATGGTACATGTTTATCTATGTATCTGAGCCCTAAGGATTACATGATTTTTAAAGGACTACACACTATTTAAATGTCATGGGGTTGGATATTAGGTAATCATGGGAGTGATTGGTTATTTTATTCTTCCATAGAACATGTTTGTCTTGACCTGGAAGGATTCTCTAGTGATTGGAGAGTCTTCGTTCAATCTGCATTGCTTAGTTTGGTGATTGAAAACCATTCCAATTGAGTTTCATCTCTCTAGGTGAGCAGAAATTTTTTATTCTTCTTTTATTTTATTTTAGTTTTGATGATGTGTTGTTTTGTCATATCTATTGACCCATGGTGATGTTTCTTCTTATTTCCTTCATGATCGATTATGTAATATTCTTATGGGGGTTATTCCTTTGTTTGGTGTGGTGGGGTGGGTGTATGTTCATGTGGACTGTTTTTATTCCTCTTCTCGGGTGATCCTTTTCAGAAACTGAATCAATTATAAAATTTATATATTGGTTCTAGGTCCTCCTTTGCAATTGTTGATTTATTTCCTATTGGGGGTTCCATCGACATTTTGTGTGATCCGAGTTTTGAGGTATGTGGTTATGTTTATACTTTGTTGGTGACATGAATTTCTCTAAATTTTTATTAATTATTTTATTAAATGAAATGACATGATTTATTGATTTTTTATGTGTGTGGAACTTCCATTTTATCAAATATGGTTTCCCACCAGTTTTGGTAAATTGATATAATTTTCAAAGAATATAGAAATGGTTTTTGTGAAATGGTTTTAAAATCATTAAATGATGGAAGTGGATTTAAAAATAGTTCACATTGTAATCCTGGGTTACTTAGGTGGAAATTATAGTAATATTTATAATTCATTGTTGGGTGGTTTTCTCTCGGGGCTTTCATATGCTCTATAGGCCTGTTGTTCTAGGGATTTGTTAGACCTATTGGGCGATTCACATGAGAGGGAGTACCTATAATTTTTTTACTTGATGCATATTGTAACATCCCAAGTAAATAAAAAATATGATATTTTTTTATTTATTAATATTTGTGAATAAAATATCAATATTACCTTAAAGGGGATGCTTTGTTTGATGGCATTCCCAACACACAACAACGGGTTTCTTTGAAATCTAACGTTGCACACTAATAATATAATAATATTATTTTAAATTGTAGTTAACGCCTAGACATTGTAATGGTAGGAATGAACAAAACTAACAATAAAATGATTATATATGTTTGTCAAATATTTTTACTTTTATCCAATAAATGTTATATTCTTAAAATGTGAATGAATCCAATTTTAATCGCAAATATTCAAATATTCTTTAAAAGGTCGATTAAACACCTTTTGATGGCGAACCCTTTTTAAATCGACTTTCTGATAATTTTATATGTTATATTTGACAAAATAAACTCCTTCTTTAGAATCAAGACCTAAAAATTAACTTTGTGTAAATTTTTGTTATTTTTCCGATAAAGCTCATTTTTTTATGAATAGTGAAAATGCTTTATTTTAATTCAAAACCTCCTTTTAGTTTAATTTGTTTTTATGGTCAGATTATCTTTTTAATTGGTTTTAAAGTTTAATTAAAAATATTTTTACCATTTAATCTGTTGGTGGTCATTTTAATTAATTTCACTTTGAAATTGGACATAAACAAGTGTCAAACCTTTAATAGATATTGTTTCTTAAAAACATGCTATTTGTTTTGACTGCATGAATTGATTATAAAATTAATTAATGCAACTTATATTTCAGAATTTGGTAAAATGGATATCATTTTTGAATTTGGAATATAAAATACATCTTAGGGTGAATTTTTGGTATTATTCTGACAAATGTTCATTTTCAATGAATAGTGCAAAATACTACATTTTAATTCAAAACTGCCTTTTCATCCAATTTGTTTATATAGTTAGATTGTCATTTTAATTAGTTGTAATGTTAAATTTAATTATGTTTTTATCATTTAATACAATTTCTGTCATTGGATGTAATTTCACTTTTAAATTGGATGTAAAAACAAATCAATCTTTTGATAGATTTTACTTCTTAAAACCCTGTCTTTGGTTTTGACAACGGGAATTATTTTAAATTAATTTACTGCAATTTATTTGTTTGGAATATGAAATAATGGATTCAATATTTGGAATGAGAATGTCTAAATTATTTAATTAAGTCTCTTTTGTTTTTGGACATTATGAACAGTAACGCCGGTACTTATCTTTAATTATCGTGTTTAATTAGTAATCGGGTAGTTAAGGATAATAAAATAATATCATAAAAATATAAAATGATCCCAACATGTTTCCTAATTCTATTACTGGTGTCATGTCCGACCATGGAATTCCATGTTCCAACCTTTGGACCCCATGGAATCACATTAGTGTGATTGTGACCTTTTATCATATTTTTTTTAAAAAAGGAAAATGTAACCAATGTATGTATCACTTAAGTAAAAAAAATTAATTTTGTTTTAATAAATTATCTCTTGGACTATAAACATTCATTGGAAATATAAAAATATTTCCCACATTATGGTAATTTTTTATAATATTTAGACATTAAATAAATAAATTTATTTATGACCCTGTGATGATGCAGTGATTACATAATTAATGAACGATTTAAATAAAATGAGAAGATAAGAAATATATAAGACTTACAATTGTCAAAAACCTATTTTATGGGTTTATTTAGAACCCTTATCACCTTATACAATAAATATATAATTTTTGGACCTTTATAATCCGATAATAAATTTATAATAATGTACCTTTTCTAGACTTTTAAAGAGTGCCCCTCCTCCATCTTATAAAAGGCCCCCACCTCTACCCCTTACCCACACCTCTCAAGCCTTTGGATCGACCAAAATCTACTCAGTTTATCTCTCCACACCCATCTATTCATCCTAGAAGCCTTACCTTAGGCATAAAGCTCTTCAAGAAACCCATTTGGTTCAAACCAAAGATAGTAACCTGATTTAAATGTAATGTCTTTCCTTATGTTTTTTGTTTTATTTTGATTCTACAACTCCTTAAACTCTTTTTATTCATTTCTTTTGTAACAAAAACAGTATCTTCAATATACTAAGATGTTTTTATGAGATGTATTCGAGCTACACTTACACACATCTCTATCTAATGGTTAAAGAACATATTGTTTCTGTTGATGGTGAATTATTGCCTCACGAAACGATGATTGTTCTATCTTCTCCTACCCCCTCAAGTGATGTGACTCGTTCATGAAATACATGGAATGTATAAATAATTAAATTAATTAAAATATGTGACCTATATAACATATATATTATACTGGAATTAATATATATATATATATATATATATCTCTTTTAGTTTTAATTCTATTAATGTGACAAAGAAATGAAAGTACCGTTCATGCGTATGTATGACCTACCGTCTCCATGAACGTTGCATTTCATTTTTTTATCTCCAAATGTTATGGAATAGTATGAAATGAATATATACTGGATATATATTATATTTAAATCATTAATACAATTCTTTAGATGATGTACTTATAACTACATGTACTATTCTTTTCAAACAATTTCAATTTTTACTCATGTACTGAACATCGACAAAAACGTCGGATATGAACTCACATAATTAACTAATTATTATAACCTTATAATATGTGATATTAATTGAATAATTAAATTTAAAGTAGGTCCTTAAATAATTATTAATTTAACAAAGTTTATTATTCAGGAATATAAAGAAATAAACAAGACAAGTCAGAGTTGAGGTAAGAGATCCAACCTCTCTCTTTCTTTTTAAGTACTCTATTTTATGTCACTTCTTTTAAGATCTTAATTATTATTTTGGTGGATGTTATTATATATTCCACTTACTGTAATTTTTATTTTCATATTATTAGAGACCCTAATTGATATCTTCAATCCATTTTTGTAAGTTTTAAGTGGCGCCGTTTGGCTGCCAAAATTTCGTAAGGGGATATCTTATCTCACATTTAATTCCATGAGATTTCCATTGTTCGCCACTTATTTATTGAATACGATGTATTGTGTTCTTACATTTGACATATATTATCATGATTCTATTTATATTCATGGTATTCTGTGATTCATGTTGTGTTTATTATCTTTTGGTCATACGACTCGATTGATTACAATGAGGTATGAGGTTTTTATCTCACTTTTTCTTCCTGTGAGATTAATGCTACATTTTCCACTATTTAATTTAGTGTGGTATATATACTACCCATTATTTTACTCTTTTTGTAATATAATTTAATTTATGTGTATTTACATCTTCATTGTATTACCCATATTTCATGGGGTGTACATTTCAAAAGTTACCCAAATCGGTAAGGGAACCTTTCAGCCTCCTCTTTTTAAAAGACGTTTTTTATTAGGTATTTTAATTTACATATTCATATGATGGGATATGTTATTATATATCCTTATTGATGAAAATGATTTTCCCAAGTGATGAGATGCCCTTTTTATCTCTCATCGTCACATTTTCTGAATTTTAAAGTGACGCTGTTAGGCTGTCGAATTTCTGTACGGGAACTTCTTAACCGAAATTCAAATCTTTGGGTTAAACTTTTAAATCTTTATTAAGTCATGATATGAATATGTGTGAATGACCCATGAATTATTTACACTTAATATCCACTTATATTGTGTGTATTTATATTTGTCACACATAATTACATAATTCATTTATCCTTAATCTAAGGATACCGTCTTTGTAAGGGACTTCGTCTCAATCGCCTTTCAATGAAGAATATTTTGTTTTATACACAACTTTCATTTATACGGTGTATAAAAACCTTTTTGACTTTTCATTTTATTTTAATGGAATCTTTCCTCTATGAAGCATTTTACTAAATGAGAAAAATGAATGTTACTTATTTTAACGTACGCGGTGACAACGACCTTTCCGCCGCGAGAGTATTAATTGATATTTGGATTCCTTAAAAAGCCGTATTGTTTTTAAACGGAAAATAAATACCATATACTCTTTTATGTATTTTGGTATTGAAAATGGTTTTGATAATGTCTTAATTATATCATTGTGTTGTATTGATATCTTGTGATTGAAATGTGGAAATGTTATGTTTCCTTTATGCATGTTTTATGTGAGACGATTATGTTATGGTTCATGGGCATTGTTTATGAATACAGGTGGTTCTATGATAAACTAATGGAAGGTGAGTCTGTGATAGCTCCCTAATTAATTGGGTAATGCGAAGGAGTTAAACGTGAAGGTTTCTCCGAATAGATTTAGGGAATATACTGTGATGGGTATTCCAAATGTAACCATGAGGGTTACTCCCTATGTAAGAATGTTATGAATGCCTCAAGTTTGATTTATGTCTTATGATTTCTATGAGTTATTCATAAATTTTATGATTTCATGAGGAATTTTATTTGGGTAATTATTTCCTCAAGTTTCCTTTATGTCTTATGATTTCTATGAGTTAATTGGGTAATGCGAATGAGTTAAACGTGAAGGTTTCTCCGAAGAGATTTAGGGAATATACTGTGATGGGTATTCCAAATGTAACCATGAGGGTTACTCCCTATGTAAGAATGTTATGAATGCCACAAGTTTCCTTTATGTATTATGAATGCCTCAAGTTTCCTTTATGTCTTATAATTTCTATGAGTTAAAGTGATTATTTTTGTATTATTTGATATTTGGGAATTGTTTATGAAGATGGGTGGTTCCATGATAAACTAAAGGCGGGTGAGTCCATGATAGCTCTCCAATTCATTGGGTAATGCGAAGGAGTTAAATGCGAAGGTTTCTCCCAAGAGATTTAGGGAATATACTGTGGTGGGTATTCCAAACGTAACCATGATGGTTACTCTCTACGTAAGAATGTTATGAATGCCTCAAGATTACTTTATGTCTTATGATTTCTATGAGTATTTCATAAATCTTATAATTTCATGAGTAATGTTAAAGTGATTATTTTTTAAGTGTAAAGAATGATTTCATTGATTCTTATGTATACATGGACTAATGTTTTCTTTCCATATTTTTATATCCCTTACTGAGTTTTTTATGCTCATCCCAAGTTTTTGAAATGTTTTCTACAAGACTTAAAGGTGAATAGGGTCAAGGATGGGATCATGGAAAGACATTCTATCAAAAACATGGAACTAGACATGTTTTTTTTGAAGAGTTTTTATTTTATGAAAAAAATGGATACTGAGTAGAAGTGACTACTTTGTAATCTTGTGAGATGTAATAGTTATGTCCTAATTCTATAAAAATCTAAACCTGAAATGATCCTCAATGTGAATGATTCATTTAATTCAAGATTATGTAATGTTTTATGGCTGGGTCCTTATACAAATATTTTTTGGATTGATGTGTTTGTTATCGTATATGTTAAGGAGTTAAACGTAACCATGAGGGTTACGTAACCATGAGGGTTACTCTCTACGTAAGAATGTTATGAATTCCTCAAGTTTCCTTTATGTATTATGATTTCTATGAGTTATTCATAAATCTTATGATTTCATGAGGAATGTTAAAGTGATTTTTTTTAAGAGTAAATAATGATTTCATTGTTCTTATGTATACATGGACTAATGTTTTCTTTCCGTATTTTTATATCCCTTACTGAGCTTTTTATGCTCATCCCATGTTTTTGAAACGTTTTACACAGGACTTAAGGGTGAATAGGGTCATGTATGGGATCATGGAAAGACATCATATCTAAAAAATGGAACTAGACATGTTTCTTTTTAAGGGTTTTTATTTTATGAAAAAAATGGAAACTGAGTAGAAGTGACTACTTTGTATTCTTGTGAGATGTAATAGTTATGTCCTAATTCTCTACAACAAAAAACCTGAAACGATCCTCAATGTGAACTATTAATTTAATTCAAGATTATGTAATGTTTTATGGTAGGGTCCTTATACAAATATTTGTTAGATTGATGTGTTTGTTATCATATATGTTAAGTATGAGTGAACAAACTATCTTTACCTTGTGTGATCCTTTGCATGATGTTACAAGTGCTACTTTATTTTGTTTTTACTATTTTTTTGTACTTACATGGATTATATATGATATGTGATGCATGATTTGTTTTGATATGATATTTCTTCTTTGATATATATATATGAAATAATTTGACACTTATTTTCCTAATTTTTTTATAAATGTTGAAAAAGGTGAAATTAAAATATTTTAACATTCTATTGATATAAAAACTGCTAAAATATTATAATACATTTTTTCATTAAATTTGAACATGTTTTGATTATGGTTTATAGACTTGATATAGAATGCCTGGGTGAGAACCTATTGAGACTATTAGATCACACACTACATACCCCATTGATGGTGCGCAGACCTAGTTATATATTTCAATGCAGGAGAGGAAAGATGCAGTAGTGAGGTGGTGAGGTAATATGTTATATGATATGGGTAACTGGTTGTTAGATGGTGTGAGTTTGACCATGATATCATATGGAGTAGATGGGTGTTTCTACATTTTATGTCCTTTGTGGTTGGAATTATACTTATATATTGAATCTAGTCTTGGGTTGTTTTGTTTGAACTATTTTTTTCCACTTATGGATTATGATTATCTATTCTGTTATTGTCTCTCTTATAATGATATGTAACATGTAGTTGCATCAGTTTGGTAGAAATAATTTCCTCTATTTTTTGTTTGATGATCTGATGATAGTCACCAACTACTGGGTATTAGGAACTCAATTCGAGTATGTGTTGGATCGGGTTGGGTTCAACACTAAGAGGGTATTTTGGTAAGCTCTTTACACATGTGGTTACCCTATCCTAGGAACACATCTCCCCCAAAAACCTTTTATTAATTTTGGACATTTATAATTTACATAACCATTCATATATAAAACACCATGGAATAGACATAATTACCTAATAGTTTTATCCCACCATTCTTAAGCCTACATTATGGTAGAATATCTTTAGCCATTTATAGAACCTTCTTAGCACTCAACCACCCCATTCCTAACCACCCCCATAACCAATTATAGTTTCATGGATCTATCACTATTTGCGAATGTTGTAAAACCCCATCAAAAAATATCACTATAGAATCATTGGGTACAAATGCATACCAATTTGGGATCCCCATTTTACCCAGGGTGAGCATACCATATTCCACACCAAGTGAAATTCCTAGATTAATGGGAATTATTGTCTACATGTTTTCCACATAGAGATATACAATCCAACAAGCCTTAGGCTATCCCTAACAAACACAACATTTCAAAACCATGTTTATCACCTCGCACACTATGGTCTGACACCATACCCACAATAAAAACATGATTTGTACCCCGACCGTATATTTTGAGTGTTACACTATGGTGAATCCCAAGGATCCCAAAATCCCATTTACCACCCAAGAACACAAACAAGCATAAATAAAAATGAATTCCACTGCATGATATTTGTATGTAAGAATTATTAGAAAACCATAAACTGATGTGTTTCACGTGATTCAACCACTATAAATACTATATGGAAATGAGAGAAGGTAACTATGTATTTCATAATAGGACTTATGAAGACTTATAAAGGATATAACCCAATCTAGTTTTTAGTTGATTTAATAATGATATTAGTACATTTCATTTCTTATGTATAACCTTTCTATCTTGATAAAAATTCTAGGATATACATAATGTTAGAGGTAAGGCTTCACAAAGTACCATAATACACTACATCTAATTAATATATGAGGTTCATATCATTTTTTAGAGAAGTATTGAAGAAGAATTATGTAAAAATATGTGCTTATGAATTTATTATAATACTTATACTAATGGAGAATCTAAAAAACCATTCAAACCCCTTTGGATATATTGAAATTTTATTCAATTTATTCAAAGTAGATTGGGATAAAATCCTTCATTTGGTAGTGTTCTATTAGAAAAATAGTTTCCATTAATGAATTCTAAAGAATAAATATGATTCTTTACAACACCCCTATATTTTATTACATATTTATTTTTAAATAATATTTATTTCTATTATATATTTCAATATATATATCACAATGTTTAAAAGAAACATGATTTTATATTAGAATATTACTATATAATTTGACCTTTATATTCTATCTAATTGATTATAAGATATGATTTGTTGTAACTAAATTATAAAAATTTATGTTTTACACACGTATAAATTGTATTATTTTGATATAAATTATATTTAAATGAAAATAAAATAATTTAATGAAATAAATAGATTTTTAAAAAAATGATTTTATGCAAACAATTTTTTAATCACAATAAATTAAATTAATCTATTTTTATGAATTATTGTAATTAAATTATTATATAATATATTAAATAAAATTAATAATCATTCATCTAATGATTTTTTTATCATAACGGAATGAGAAAAAATCCAATTTTTTTCCTAATATTATTTTTTATAAAAAAAATTTTTTTACATTATGTGCACATATTTAAAACTGAATTTATACCAATGATAAATATATAATGTTATAAAGAGGATTCCATATTTGGAATTATAATTATTAATGTTAATTAATAATTCCAACATAATTTTGTCCATAAATAATATTTTTCATGGTAAAAATCACGTTACCATGGTAAGGGGTAAAATTATTAAAAGAGGCGGTAACCTAAGAGGTAAATATTAAAATATAAAAAACACATTATTTTATTTTATAGGATTATTTTAATTATACCTTATCCTTCATATATTTGATTATTTTTAATTTTTTAGATAATTTAATTGAGTTAGAAAAAATCTATACAATGAAATTTCACGTATTATTTTGTTTTTTTACCAAACTAACTTATAAATGAGAACATCCTATCCACCTTTAGCGACACCACATTATCCATTTTTATAAATAAAATTAATTATAAATAGCCTATAAAAATATTTATATACTACGTTGAGGTTATTTTCTTCCCAATATACACATCCAAGAATCCTTTAGATGCTCTTCAAAGGAGGATACCTGAAGAAGATGTATATGTTATTATCAATGATTTTATTATTTCTTTCTTATTAACCCTACTATAAATATTTTATAACCATAATAACATGGTGGAATAATTATATTAAAAATAATAATATATTTTTATTTTTAGGATATATCCCTTTTATATCTCATTATCATCCATTGGAAAATGATAATTTTTCTTATATGTATGCGTGGACTACAACTTCCACAAAGTGATATGATTTCTTTTCACTTCATCCTTAAATGGATTAAAATTCGGATAGATCTAATTAATAAATATTATATTTATTATATATTTATTATTTTTTATTGTTTAATTGTTATATACCGTTCTTTTCTTCCATCCATCCAAAATAAAAACATAACCCATGTGTATTTGTGTACTATTGCCTCCACGAGGTGATATAATTCATTTTTCATCACTAATGTGTATGTATGATTATAAAAGTTTATATAATTAGTAAATATTTTAATTATTTAATTGTTAATATTATTTATATAATGAAAACATTAAAAATATGCAAGGAATGGAACCATAAATTGGAAACATGCATGGAAAATAAACAAGTTTTAACCTGAATGTTCATTTTCATAAAAAAAAATTAAATAAAAGAATATTTGAAAATTATGAAGAAATTATCAATTGAAATTTATGTATTAGTTTATATCTGAAATATATTTATAATAAAAATATTGTTTTATAAATGTTTGGGATGTGTACAAAGCAATTCGGTACTGTAGGTAAGGGTTTATATTACAATCTCATTTCATTTCTTGACTCATATTGTTGAAATTATATTAAGGGGTTTTATATTATCCTTATCCATTAACATCATATATTTTCAAATAATTTGGTTATTCATGTACATTTTATATATTATTACCATTTTCATCTCATTGGTACTTGAAAATATCACCAAAATGTTTTTAAGAAAAAATTATCTTATTCCCCCTTTAGCCGACATACATTTCCTTACATACCCAATTTACATAAAATGAATTCAAAGATATTATCTTCTACGATAAATTTATTATTTTAAAAAAATTCCACCATACTTCAATTTATTAAATGGAATATTCTTTTTGAATGAGGTACTTTTGACATCTTCCCAACAGTGTGAATGGAATCATAATATTAATATTTATTTAGTGAATGGATTTTCTATATTCATTAAAATTATTTTATTTGAAGAATTATTTACATTTTCAATGATTAATTTCAAAGGAATTATTTTTCATAATATATTTTTTCTATTTTGTTTTGAATTATATTTAAGGAAAAGTATATTTTCTCTATTTTTAAAGAAGTGCTCAAATTATCTTTTAAGTGTATTTTAAATCTATGTCAACATACTTTAATGATTGTTATGATTCACTTTGGATATGATATTATGTAAAAATCCACATAATTTCTATAGATGTTTTATGATGATGATGATCTAAGGGTGATTCTATGAAACTTTTTTCTTTTCCATTGGTAAATTATATTACGATGAAATGTTTATAAAACATATTCCCTTTTTCTGGGGTTTTCTGTGTTGAAATAAATAATGAATTTGTGATCTCATGGAACAAATATGTATTCTAAAACACCAAAAAATTAGTTTGAACAAATACTATTCATGATATCTTTCATAACACAAAACATTTATTTTTAAGATAATTTTAGTTTTCTATAATAATATAAATATTTTAATTTGTCCATTATAACATAGCCATAAAATTGATAGGTATAAATATGAGTAAACTAAATATGAAATATTTGAATAATATTTCTACTTAATATAAATATATTGATTAATTATTAGGAAATAAGCACTAAATTTTAAGTGAATTTGATTTATGATTCAAAAATGCATCGTCTTAATAAGGTGTTTTGTTGCATCTTATACATGGAAATTATAATTAATTTATGAAAATTTTAGAAATTTTATTTTTCAAAATTAAATTATTTTTAAAATAATCACATCAAAATTAAAATAGTTTGAAATTCTTGATTTTATTTTGAAATGATTCATTTTCTAGTGAACATAGGAAAATAACGTTTTTTAAAATATTTTCATTTTTATGAAATAAAGTATTTTTAAAGAATAATTATATTATGGATTTGGTATTACTGTGAAATATGATCCATTTTATTTCTAATAATATTGTTAATACCATTTTAATCTGTAGTATTCATGATTTTGATAACAGATAATTTTTAATATTAATAAACATTTTTCTAAAAATAAAATTCCACTGAATTTTGTAGATTAATAATGAAAATAAACAATGAAACATCTATAAATTAAATCATGAATAATTAACTCCACATTTTGAATTATGTGGTTAAAATATATAAATATCCCCCTTTAATTTAGGGTCATTATGAATAGTAATCATGATAAATAGTTGTTTCCTTCGTAAGGTTACAATATATAGAACATAGTGAAAATATAGGATAATACTTTAAAACAACTGTATCACTTTCCTTTAATATATTTTACGAATTGTTTTCATTTCCATCACCCAAAATTGTACTTTAATGAAATTTTGATTCATTTCTCTTTGAAGATAACATATATATTATTTTATGTAAAAAAATACAAATTTCCACTCCCTTTTATTTTAAAAACCCTTTTATATATCATGGGTTTAAAAAGAGGATATAGTCAGTTATTAATTTTTATTTTTAATAAAAATAATTTATATTAAAAATAATAATTTATTTATATTTTTTATTGATGGTTTTATTACCTTAAATGATTACACAATGTCGACATAGTGTTTGTAAAAATTGTAGGATTTTTTTAAAAAAACATTCTGAAACATTAAAATAATTATGTTTTGGATGAATTTTTAACTCCTATATTTTCCCATATAATATATTTGACTATATATTGTAATATTTTCATGACCAATAACTTAGACGGTGCGTGATTCTATGGCCTGGTGATCCCAAAATTAATTTTTTAAATATATTGAAAATCATGCTCGGACAATTTTCTTGAAAAGGTGGACAACATTCTAAATGGTGTCTTGGATAAAAAAAAGTTATGCTTCAGTCTAGATCAATGAATTGGTTTTACCATAGGTGCGACAAAACCATGGAGCGTGTCAGATGCGCAGTTTGTGTGCGGCTGTGAGAGAATTATTATATAAATTATATAAATTTATATAATTTATTTAATTAAATTTTATTGGCCTAGAATGGTCTATAAATAATATAGTATAAAAAAATAACCCATTTTACCACATTACCCTAGTGATTTTTGAGAGGCCAATGGAGGATCTTTCTTAAATGAACCACCACCGGATCATGGATCATCAATTGATGTACAATGGACCTCGAGGATATCACCAGTGAAAATAGTTTGAATTCGATATTCATTAACGATCAATGTAGTGTTAGGTGGGAAATTTTGTTTTTGTGGTTTACCCCCAATTTTCGTGTCCTATATTTATTTAAAATGAATTTACTATTGGATTGATTCTTGGATTGATCATATTATGGGTACAAATATATTTGCGGTGAATTTGGGAGAAATTGATTTTTTTATATTCATTCTCCAATCTAATGGAAACTAATCAATTACGACCCAAAAATTGCAGAGGATCATGCCTCTATTTTTTTCTTGGTCTCTTTACACCATTCTTCATTCATTCATCACAATTGTTAATTTTGGATGGTGGTTTGAAAAATACTGGATAATCAATCGTTGTGCACCTGTTTCCTGGCACAATAGATTGAAATCAAAATTTTGAGTTTGGGTCGATGACAGGATCAAGCTATGACAATAGTGATAATGTATTGGGACATTTGTGTATGTGATTGGGTGTTGTAATGATTTTGGAGCTACACGATGATTTCTAGGAAAACAAGACTGACAAAAATCAGGTATCTGGTGACCATCGAGTGTGTTTGACCCAGAAGTGAAATCCACTTGTGTGATTTGCGGTCGATTTATATGAACCACTGATGGATTTGAAATAATCTTGATTAACCTACATGTTATATAACATTATGAACTACATGGAATATCTTTTAGGAACACATGTCATGTAAGGGCCCCTAGCTGTAACATGTGTGTTCCTTGTGTAGTTATGTAACACGTGGTGTGTGACCCCTATCACATGATGTGTGACTTGTTTTCAAGACATGACATGTATCACAAAGGATACATGTAAATAAAGACACAGACATGGCAAGTAGTACATGGACACATTCAACAATACACAGACACAATCAAAAGTACACAGGGTCAGACACTACATGTACCCAGATACATACCCGAGGACAGGCTGTGATCAATGTGTTGAACCCTATGAAGAATAGACATGTTGTGAAGTACTATAATGGTCTTTATAATTGTTACAATATGGGGTAGAGTCATTTTACTATTCAACTTAGACATGTTTTATGAGGTTATATTCCCTTGATCCGCATCTAAATGGTTTATCTTAGAGTTAGATTCGATATAATAGGATGGTGATCCAAGGTACATCAATCTTGGATATAGTTTTTGGAATCCCTCCATGTTGAAGATATATCCTATATCATCATCATTTACCCATGTTTTGTTCTTAATATATCCATTGTAATTCCCCGACCCCAGTTACTCGGAGTCGGTGCCTTATTATATAACATTGGTGTGATCACAAAAGATCAAGTCTCGAAAGACCGATTAGTTTAGTAGCCTTGGAAGTAATAGATACATTAATAAGGTTTACATTACATTATAAAATGAAAAATTACAACAACATATTCTCCATATACATCACTGATATCCCATAGACTATCCCTTCAGGTCAGTCATAATATATACTTTTTCGCATCCTGGGAAAAATAAAACACAGAAAGGGGTGAGCTTAGATGCTCCGTAAGGATAACAATATAGAAGAAACTTTCATAAATAAGCATAAACATTTAAGTCAATGTTTAAAACTAAAAAAAGCATTTTAAACATAAACATCATCATAATATGGAAAATATAAATATAAATAATTCCATTTCCATACTCACATGGATATTCTTCTAGTCGAATAATCACATGAAATATCAATATCCACTTTCATAATGATGGAATGCATAATGCCAGACATTCATAACTACATAGTCAAGGCCTTGTGCCAAGAATACAAATAAGATTTTTTCAAGGCCTTGTTCCAAGACATCATTTTGTCTCATGAGACCTACCGATGCATCAAGGAGTTATAATGGGCTCCACCCGTCACTTACTATGTCCAATGCATTCCTCATATGAAAAGGATTAAAATAACATAAACATTCATATTAAAACTAACATATGAAATTTCAATACATTATCTGTAAACCATTAATGGTTTAAAAATAACACATCCATAGTCAAACATATCACAAAACCATCAATACAATATGTATGTTTTGTCTCATAATAAATCAACATCAAATATTCTTAAAATCCATCAAAGGATTTTGACATAAATGAAATCAAAACCCTTTTTAGAGAAATACCTCTTTCTATTTTGGAATCATTTAAAAGTCATATAATTTTAAAATAAAACATTTATTCTCAAAATATTCTTATAAGCTTGTAATGGAAGCTTTTATGATGTTATAATGGCGGAAAATAGCCGCACCCGTCGTATAAGTTATAAAAACATTCTTACCTTAATTTTTTCGAAAAGGTAATAAAGTACATTTTTTGGAAAATGATAGAAAGATTCCTTTCAAACCATTTTATAAATATAAAAAATAAGGGTATAAGTGACTTTAATATATAGTATAGTAAATTGTAAAAATGTTTTTAAATAAATTTTTATGAAACATGGATGTGGATGATAAAGATGTCATAGTAGATACTTACGTAAAAACAACCTCGGATAATAAAGAGATTGTGAAATAAACCCTTATCTTGTACTTTTCCTTGGTAAAGGGTAGGTTAAACTCCTGTATAATAGTGAAATAATTGTTATTAAATTATACAAGAATCATATACATTAATATTATATCATATATTTTCTTTTAACATTGCTTTGTTAATAATATCTTAGTATTATCATCGTTTCGGGTGTTAACTGATTCGTCTTCCTTTATATGCTTTGTTATGTAAGTTATATTTGTTATGGATAGGTTGTATATTATTTATATTAAAGATGATATTAAGTCTTTATACAATATTTTTAATCATCTAATGAAAATTAGTCTTGATGGATACGAGGGGGATTGAATCTCATCACGTTCGTGGAGACAGTAATCCGTACGTACGAACAAGAGACAATATCATTCTTTTGATATTATAATAATATATAATTGGATGGTATATCATATATAAATAATAATTATCATGTTATATTTATTATTTACATTAATTACACATCATTATTATACCCATCAAAATAATAATGTATTGAATAACAATTACACCAGGACGTGGTGACGGTAAGCCGTACGTACACACGTATGGTGATATGTCATTCAAAGGATGGATAGAATAATGAATATGGTTCTACCATATTTATAATAACATCACAGTATATATAATATACTGGAGTTATTATTTTAGAATGGATATAACAAATAAAGGGGATGTGGAAGAAGAAATGAACTTGGAAGAGGTGATGAAATATTTACCTCTTCTTCAGGTTCTCCCTTTTGATTTGATCAAAAGGGATCCTTAAGATGGATTTTTGACTAAATGAAGGCCTCTAGGATGAAGGGAGGGCAGTTTAGAGGGTATTTGGGCTGGGGTCGGCCGAGCCACATGGATTTTATGGTGTGAATTAGAGAGAAGGTGGAGTGCCCTTTTTATAAGAGGAGTGAGGGGCACCTTAGGAAAAGATTGAATTATTATTTTATAATAAAATAATATTCGGTTTCTAATGGATCCAAAAATGAATTATTTAATGAATTAGGTGGTTATGGGTCGAAATCCACTCAACCAACAGGTTTTAGATAGATTTCATTCACTATATTAACTTTATCATTTAGATTAAACTCTTAGTTAAATAGTTTGACATTTACCATGTCTCTTTGTATTTTTATATTATATGGTTAATAAACATACTATATACTTCCAAGATAACCCCAAGTGGTTCATTAATGATAAACCTATCATTTTACAAGTCTTTTGGCCAAATAATAATTTTTTAGTAATAGAATATCAATTAATAATATAATATTTGTTTTAAAAACTCTTTTATGTCAAATTTGATACTATTTGGTATTTTGTTTTTTCTAAATTCATAACAACCTTATTACTTAGAAAAAAATTCATCTAAAAAACCCTAACATGTAATATTAACCTATAAAATTAGTGTAACTCATAAAAAGTCTCAAATTGCATTTTTTTGGATAATAATAATATCAATTATTTTAATATTTCACTAATTAGGTAATTACTGCATCATCATTGTGTCATAAATAAATTAAATTATTTAATGTATAATAAATATAGATAAACTACCATTATGTATGAAATCTTTTTAGATTTCTAATGAATATTTATAGTCTAATTTATCTTATGCATAACCCTATATGAAAAATTTTTTAGTTAAAAAACTTCGAATTTAACACTTTTAAATCTTCTTTGAATTAAATAATAATAAATGTCATAATCTAATCCAAGTGGACCTAAAAAATCCTATTTTATTCATAAGGTTTCTTTTGGTCGAATTACACTTATCTAATAGAATTAGGACATGTGTTAGGATAATAATAATATTATTATTACCCTTAATTACCCTATATATTTTTAACCGTGGTAAATAAAAGTAAAAAGTTACTATTCACCAAAAAAAATATTTTCATCTTATTGAACCACATTTCACTTACTGATATGAACTTTTTCTCTCAGATTTTTTAAATTCAACTCACAAATGTGGTAAAATTATGTTTTATGTAAATTCTCAAATGCTCCTAGGAGGTGGTTAAAAGACGGTAAAAAGTTCAATAAAATTTTTATATATCTTAAATTATTATAAACAGACTCCAATGAATTATATTGAACATATATAGGTTTTATGTATCTATTTTGACCTAAAATAAATTTAAATAAAATAAATATTTATTTAAATAAAAATTCAGTTTTAAACTATAACTCAGTGTTTTTTACTATTCATCAAAAAATGAAACTTTTCAGAAAAATACCAAAAATTCACCGTAAGATAATTTTGAAATTTAGAATTCATAAATTAATTTTATTTTATGATTTTCAAAACATTGAGGTTGAATTAATTAATTTAAAATTAATTTCCTTTGTCAAAACCAAAGAGCATATTTTTAAGAAACTATAAATATCAAAAGATTGACACTTGTTTATATCCAATTTCAATGTGAAATTACTTACAATGACCGTCATTAGATTAAATGATAAAAATATAATCTAATTATACTTACAAACCATTAAAATATATAATTAAACACTATAAATTATTTTGATTAAAAAAGTTGTTTTCAGTTAAAATATAGTAATTTTCACTATTCACCCAAATATGAAAGTTATCAGAAAAACACAAAAAATTAATTGAAACTAAAATATTATGTCACAATTATAAATAATAAGTTTATTTTTTCAAATTGAATATATAAATGTTTCAAATATTGGATTTAAAAAGGGTTCTCCATTAAAAGGAGGTAAAATTGCAATTTTTGAAAAATAATTCTTTTATCTGAAAAAAATGAATTTGTTCTTACATTATGTCTAAGAAACTCATAATATGTATTCTAATATTATAAGGATTATATAATGTTCATAATTCAGTTAATATTATTAATAACCGCTTTTGAACGGCTAGTTTGGTATGTCGTGGTGTGCTTGAACTCAATGTTGTGTGTAGTGCATGTTATTGCATTATTTTGAAGAAATGACATACTATGAAATCTTGGGGTGTTACATTCTTCCCTCCTTATATAAATTTCATCGTAGCAATTTGAAATTGTTCTTCGAAAATAAAAGGTTGAAAATAGAAAATACCTTTGTGGGAAAACCCAGATCGGAAATTGGGTTAATAATATTTAGTCTTAATTAGAGGAAAAAGGGGAATGAAAAAGTCACCACCAAATTATGATCTCGATTAGGAAAACATTGGTGGTAATTAGAGACACATAATTGAAGGAAAAACGTAAATATTTATAGGGAGTGATTGAGGACATCAGTCACAAAAAATTGTAGAATTGAGGGCCTCAAAGCCATCAATCTATGATGATTTAAAATATCATCGGTTCAACAAAACATAAGGTATTAGGATAAAACATTTTTAGTTTTAAGATCCCTTACCTAATGTTTACGAATTAATTTCTTCATAGAACAAGAAAAGAAAAAAAATATATAATTGAAAAGTAGAGTTCCATCCTTTAACTAATTTCTACCACATACTCATCTTTCACTCTAAAAGATAATAGAACTTAAAAATTATTCTATTTATCTTATTCATATATGGTTCCAAACAAAATATAATAAAAATTAATCTACCAAACCTTTTAAAAAAACTAAATTATTCAATCTGGGACACCACATGGGCCAGTGGTAGGTGATACACCCTTGTCGCCCTTCAGTTGTGGGTTCAAGTCTCGTAGCATTGCCGTATGCGACGGGTTGGCACCCAACCTCCGAGTTGTCCTTTTTATGGAAATCCAAAAATAATCTCAAACTAGACTTATCCAAAATACTTCTATCCAAAATCACTGTCCAATATTTGTAAGGAAGGTAAATATAATGAAGATCCTTTTATCCACGTAATAACATGTGAACATCATCATCATGTATTCTTTTAAAACACTGAAACCTCATGAATTACTATAAAAACTTATTGATTACATTAATTCTCCCTTATTCCTTATAGAATACTGGATATACTCCTTCTATCAAAAAATGTTGTAAACTCCAACAACTATGGAATATACAAATCATTAATCAGTTTCATGGTTGTCAAGAATATCCAATATAATTTATCCAAATCAATCATTTATTATTCCAAAATCAATACCTCAGTATCATAACCATATCATGTTTTATCTTTCTCTTAACCATATATTTTACAAAAATTTAACTTTCTATTGAGTCACTTTTCTTTGTTCCACACATTCTCAAGTCCTTAATGAAATACTACTTCATTACAATCCTTACAGACTCTATATTTCTTATAACATGTACATAATTAATAGAATACTCAATTGCCATAATACTTTAATAACAACATAAGAAATATAACAATTCCTCTTCATCATCGGTAGTATCATAACTTTATTATTTTCCAATAGCAGCATTTGGGGTATACTCTGATGATTTGGACATTGATTCGCACAGTGTCCCAAATACTTGAGGATGAAGAATTGCACATTTGAAACCTTTTTCTTAGCCATGCAATCATATACATATTGTCATTTTCCTCCGCACTTATAAAAAACTCACATTCCCTTCATGAATTTACCAAGGTGATTCTTTACACATTTATCACATATGGGAAACTCATTCTTTTCCCTCTTCTGTTTATCCATCTTTCCCTATTTCATCCTTTTATTCTCTTGTTTCCCTTCAAATCCATAGGACTCAGAGAATTCTTAACTTACCTGATTAACACAACATACTATTTCTCATTATGTTGAGAATACATGGGAGACTATTTCCCTTCTAAATGATGGATTAATATTGTGAAATATATTATCCTTCTTACTCTTTGGATCATACGTATTTCGGGAGTTCACATTCCTTCTACTGGGCACCATTTCTATACAATGGCATACACTAGGTCTGTTTATGAATTACAGTGAATAATTCCAAACTTGTAAAACACCAAATGTAAATTGAACAGTTTATGGACATAATCCATAATCTTAAAAAATATTTTCTTTGAGGAGGCATGTACTCGTAAATTATTCATAATGATTTGTAAAGAAAATGAGAATTATCCTAAGAATATCCCTCGAGAGTGTCGTAACCAAGAGTGAAGCAAGGCCCAAGGTAGTGCACTAGTTCCCATTCGAGTCTAGCTCAAATAATTGTTTTTGGTTTTTACCCATAGGTACATCTGTGCCAGAGCCGCCAATACATGTTCATATCTAGACAGGGATGTATTGCTTAGAAAACTGAAAAAATCTCTACAATACCAAAATTTTAGGTTGTTCTTCTATACTAATCCTCAAAGTCGATCTTAGGGCTACGTTATCTAATCAGAGATTATCTAAATCAAGTTTCTAAGGTTTGTACTAAACTTCCTCTGATACCAACTGTAACGCCCCGAAACCAGTTACCCACTATCAGTGGATTATTACATAACATTGGCATGATCACAAAAGATAAAGTCACGAAAGACCGATTAGTTTAGTATCCTTATAAGTACTAGATACATTCACAAGGTTTACATTACATTATAAAATGAAAATATACAACAACATAGTCTCAATAGACAACACTGAGATCCCATAGACTATCCCTCTAGGTCAGTCATAATATACTTTTTTCAGATCCTAGAAAAAATAAAACATAGAAAGGGATGAGCTCAGATGCTCAGTAAGGATAACAATATAGTGGAATCTTTCATAAATAAGCATAAACATTTAAGTAAATGTATAAAAAAAAGCCTTTTCACAGTAAAATTCATTATAATATGGAAAATATAAATCAAAATAATTCCATTAACTTACTCACATGGATATTCTACTAGTCGAATAATCACATGCAATATCAATAGCCACATTCATAATGATGGAATTCATAATTATAGACTTTCATAACCACATAGTCAAGGCCTTGTGCCAAGACTACAAATAATATTGTGTCACGGCCTTGGGCAAAGACACTAGTTTGTCTAATGAGACCTGTTGATGTATCGCAAAGCTATAGCGAGTTCCACCCATAACTTACTAAGTCCAATGCATTCCTTATATGAAATGGTTTAAACATAACATAAACATTCATATTAAAAATAACATAGGAAATTTCAATACTTTATCCATAAATCATTAATGGTTTAAAATAACAAATCCACAGTCAAACATATCACAAAACCTTCAATACAATATGGATGTTTTGTATCACAATAAATCAACTTCAAATAATCTTAAAATCCATCAAAGGTTGTTGACATAGATGAAATCAAAACCCTTTTTAGAGAAATATCTCTATATATTTTGAAATCATTTAAAAGTCATATAATTATAAAATAATACATTTATTTTGAAAATATTATTATAAGCCTATAAGGGATTCTTTGACGATGTTATAACAGCGGAAAATACCCGCACCCACCGTATAAGTTAAAAAACATTCATACCTTAATTTTGTCAAAAAGGTCATAAAGTACCTTGTTTGGAAAACGCCAAAAATATTCCTTTAAAAACATTTTATAAAAAGTCAAATAAGGGTATCAATTAATTTAACCCATAGTCTAGTAAATTGTAAAAATGTTTTGAAATAAATTTTTAAGAAACATGGATGTGGATGATAAAGATATCCCAGAAGACACTTATGTAAAAACATCCTCATAAAATAAAGAGATTGTGAAATAAACCCTTACCTTGTTCTTTTCCTTGGTCGAGGGTAGGTTAACCTCATGTATAATAGTGAAATAATTTTTATTAAATTATAAAGTAATAATATACATTAATATGATATCATATATGATCTTTTAACATATAATTTTTAATAATATATTAGTATTATCGTCGTTTTGGGTGTTAACTGATTCGTTTTCTTTATATGCTTTGTTATGTAATTAATATTGGTTATGGATATGATGTATCTTATTCTTACTCAAAATGATATTAAGTCTTTAAACATTATTTTTAATCATCTAATGAAAATTAGTCTTGAATGGATATGATGGGGAATGAATCTCATCGCGTTCGTTGTGACAAGAATCCGTACGTACGCACGAACGACAATATCATTATTTTGATATTAAAATAATATATAATTGGATGGTATATCATATATACAGAATCATTATCATGTTATCTTTTTTATTTACATCAATTACACATCATTATTATACCCATCCAAAGAATAATGTATTGTATAACAATTACACCATGATGTGGACACGGTAAGCCGTATGTACACACCTATGGTGACATGTCATTCAAAGGATGGATAGAATAATGAATATGGTTGTAACATATTTATAAGTGGAGTGAGGGGCACCATAGGAAAGGATTGAAATATTATTTTATAATAAAATAATTTTTGTTTTCTAATGGATCCAAAATGAATTATTTAAAGGATAAGGTGGGGATGGGTTGAAAACCAATCAACCAGTAAGTTTTAGATATGTTTGGGTCACTATATTATCTTTATCTTTTAGATTTAACTCTTAGTTAAATTGTTTGACATTTACCATGTCTGTTTGTATTTTTATATTATATGGTTAATAAACAAACTATATACTTTCAAGAGAACCCTATGTGGTTCATTAATGATAAACCTATCATTATATAAGTCTTTTGGCCAAACCTTAGATTTTTAGGAATATAATATTAATTAATAATATAATATTTGTTTTAAAAACTCTTTTATGTCAATTTTGACACTATTTGGTATTTTGATTTTTCTAAATTCATAACAGCATTATTACTTCGAAACAAATTTATGTAACCAACCCTAACATGTTATATTAACCTATAAAATTAGCGTAATTCGTAAAAAGTCTCACATTACATTTATTTGGATATTTATAATATCAATTATTTTAATATTTCACTAATTAGGTAATTACTGCATCATCATTGTGTCATAAATAAATTAAATTATTCAATGTCTAAAAAATATATATAAAACACCATTAGGTAGGAAATATTTTTATATTTATAAATAATATTTATAGTAAAATTTATCATATTTGTAACCCATTTTTAAAAATGGTTTAGTTATTAAACATTGAATTTAACACTTTTCACTCTTCTTTGAATTAAATAATAATAAATGTCTTAATCAAATCCATGTTTACCTAAAAGATCATATTTTATTAATAAGGTTGTTTTTGGTCGAATTATACTTATCCAACAGAATTAGGACATGTTTTAGGGTAATAATAATATCATTTTTACCCTTAATTACCTTATTTACTTTTAACCGTGGTAATTAAAAGTAAAACGTTACTATTCACCAAAAATTATTTTCATCTCATTTAATCACATATGAATTAATAATATCAACCATGTCTCTCATATTTTTGAAATTAAACTCATAGAAGCATTAAAATTAAGTTTTATGTAAATTTTCAAAGGCTCCTAGGAGGTGGGTATAACACGATAAAAAGTTCAATAAGATTTTTATATATCTAAAATTATTATAAACTAACTCCAATGAATTACATTGAACTTATATAGGTATTATGTATCTATTTTGACCTAAAATAAATTTAAATAAAATAAATAATTATTTAAATAAAAAGTCATTTTTAAACTATAACTTAGTGTTTTTTACTATTCACCAAAAATTGAAAATTTTTAGAAAAATACCAATTATTCACCCTAATCCTATTTTGACATTCTGAATTCAAAAATGAATTCTATTTTACAAATTTCAAAACATAGATTTTTCATTAATTAATTTAAAACTAATTCCCGTTGTCAAAACCAAAATGCCTATTTTTATGAAATAATAACTACCTAATGATTGACACTTGTTTATATCCAATTTCAATGTGAAATTACATACAATTACCATTATTGGATTAAATGATAGAAATATAATTTAATTATACTTCCAAAACATTAAAATTTATAAATAATCACTATAAATTATTTTGATTAAAAATGTTTTTTTCAGTTAAAATATAGTATTTTTCACTATTCACAAAAATTTGAAGGTTATCAGAAAAAATCAAAAAAGTTATTGAAACTAAATTATTATGTCCCTATTCTATATAAGAAGTTTATTTTGTCAAATTAAATATATAAAAGTTTCAAATATTGGATTTAAAAAGGGTTCTCCATAAAAAGGTGGTAAAATTGCATTTTTTGAAAAATTATTCTTTTTTCTGAAAAATGAATTTGTTCATAAATTATGTATAATTATCTCATAATATGGATTATAAAATTATAAGGATTATATAAAGTTAAAAATTTAGTCAATACTATTCATAACATCTTTTAAATGGCTAGTTTAGTAAGTTGTGGTGCGCTTGAACTCAGTGTTGCGTGTAGTGAAAGTTATTGCATTACATTGAAGAAATAATGTACTATAAATTTTTGGGGTGTTAAAGTCATGAATAATAATATAATAAAATTAATACCCTACCAATAAGGTTATTCTAGATTGGGTTGCTGGTATACAACATGGCCTTGGGTGTGATCATCATCAGTGTATCGATCTCTTAGGATTCCAACATGTACCTCTTATGTGATACATGATGAGCATGAAATATCATCTTTATGTCATCAGTACTCTCTAACTCATCAATTATTTTCTCACATATGAGTGTTATTTGGAATCATTTATCTTGAATCCAAGGGTAACTTCATGGTTGTGATCTTGCCTTGATATTAGGTTTCTTATTTTAATATAATTATATGTTATTGTAATATATGTTCTTGAAATAAACCTATGATGGACTAACTATTATTCATGAAACTAAATTATTTTTTATTTTCAGGTGTCCTAATAGTTATTTTTATACTCACACCTACAAGGAATTTCCGTGCATTTGTCATGTCTTCTGCAGATGACTGAACTTTTTATGGATACATAGAGGGGATTGGACCAAGTGGAGAATAATGATCCATCAAGAATGAGTGTGTTCTATTTGTTACATTGATAGTATTTCTCACCCACATTATAGGTTGTACATGATTTTTGTTTCTGTTAGTGGACCTGTATTTGGCCCCTCTCTTTCTAGTAATTTTTTCACACTATAATGTTGGGATTTTAGATGTATGAATTCATTGATATTTTTTTTACTATTTAAAAATTGTATGGGATTGGAGATGTTTGTGTGTGTAAAAGGGTATTAGGCTAAGTAATTCCTGGTGTGTGATATGCCTACTCACCACTGGTCACTATCCACTGGCCTATTGGAGGTAGGCTTGGGGTAGTCATTTTTTGGGTCCCATTGGGATGGTTCATGACACAATGGTATCATATGAGTCATTTCAATAGTAAGACCCATGCCTATGATATTGGTTTGGGTTTTAAGTAGATATTGTTTTGTGTTTCATTTTTATCTCTCAGTCCATGGACTCTAGTTTTGGTGTCGTGTCTGACTTATCCACTCACCATGACTCTAACTCCCTACTTGTCAACTTTGAAAATGTAGACATTGGTTGTAAGGAAAAAATTGCTACATTTTTCATATAGTAATGGGTTTTGGTTTCCATGTCCTCTTTCAGTAATCTCTCTAGATATACTCATTTATCATGGTACAACATGTGTATTTCAGGATTCCTCCATGGAATTTTCCAACTAGGATTCAATATTAGGATCACAGGGATAATTTACATTGCATTAAGGATTTGATAAAAGGACATGTTTCAGAGGTGTTAACTCTAGGTGGATCACTAGTATTACCACAACCTTTCTAGCATTAAATGGTACAATAATTACCTATTGATGAGGTGTATTGGGTTAGTGTACAACATAAGTTTATGCGACATTGCCCACTCTAGATTAGGGGTCATCTAGACCCACATGAGAAAAAGTACTATATTGAGGTGGTGAAGTGAGACTTTCATCTTATCAGGACACCTGTAGTCCAGCTGGTGGACCTGGAAGAAATCCTTCTTCATAGATCTATAGGTTGATGGTGGGGCTTAGTGAACCACTCATATTATTAGGTTACTCTTACATGGTAATAGTTCAATGGAATTTTAAAACATGAACATTATCCTACTACGATGGGGGATATGAACATCCATGCATCAGTATAACTTCATCTGGGCAGTATGACTCTGTCTAAGTATTCATATATGGTTTTCCAAACTCTCTCGGTACTCGATGGATATGGTGTTTGATTAGTTATTTTTGTCTCGTTCCTTCATCTGAGAACTTTTTTCGGACCTGAAACTCATAATTTCACCACAATACATTCTTAATCATAGTAGGTTCCAAGAGTGTGCTTTGGTAGTCAATAGTTTCTTGTATGAGTAAACATAGATAATTGGTGTGGGTAGGGGAATACAAGAGAAGACACTTTAGTGGAAGGGAGATGATGATAAACATTGGGACCTGGTTGTGTGTGAAATTTAATGAGATTATCCCACAATATAGGGTATGTGTTTTAGTGCTCTTTTGATATATCTAGTTATCCTAGAGAGAGGTGGGGGTACACTTATGATAATTATGGACCTCTTACCTGAGGTTGTCCGACATAACATGTGGTTGATAGATAGACGATGGATGGTCCACCTATAAATATGGAGGGACCGGAGTAGTATATTCTATAGGGTCTAATTCATATAAGAGATGTTGAGAGAGTAGATGAACATGGTAGAAAATTTGAGTTATTTCCACCTCCGCCCCCATATGGTTCCTTCTAGGAACAAGGAGCTCCTTGTATAGGGTTAGGTATAGTATAGGTGGTCGGGGATTATAACTAAAAGGCTATAAGGATGATAAAATATTTTATAACTTACTTGAGGTACTAATATACACTGGTTTGATTCATTACTTTTTTCACTTCTCCAGTTAAGGACATAGAGATTCTGGTCGATCCCTTATCTTGACACATATACTTGGAGACTCCTGCTGGAGGAGGTTCAATAATCACACACTCCTTTCAATAGTGTGACTTGACTCTTCTTGGAGATAATTTATGTTTGAATCTATTTGTAGCCATAATGATACCTTATGACATCATATTATGTGTGAACTAGTTATCTATAGTTTATGTCAATATAGACTATTTCACATGAAGAATATGGTGTGTACACAATTATGGGATGAGGTTTTATTTTTTTGGGGAAAGGAAAGCCTAGATTAAGTAGGATGAGGTCATTCATATTATTTTTTAGCTGATTACACACATGTTGGATATCATGACTCTTGGATCATTAGATGCTATAAGAAATCATTTTCCAACATTAGTAAAGGTGTATAAGGACGTTATTCATGAGGAAATCCTCAGATTACCTCCCCACAAGTAGATATATTCCCCTATTAATGTATACCATGTTATCACCATGGTATGTACTATATAATATCATATGTATCCCATAATGAATTTCTAGATGGGGGTGTAGTAGTAGGACTTTTATTGGAAGGGCTTTTTCATGACCAACATTTTACCCTAGGCAACCCCATTGTTGTTATCCAAGATGGAGGATAATATATTAAGGTTTTTTTTATTATGATAACATAAACGATGTGACTATAAAGGAAAAGTTTCCACTACTATATATTTCTGACCTCTTTTACAAGTGTAGAGGGGCGATGTGTTTCTTGAAGATTGAACTAATATCAGGCAATCATTAGCTGTGTGTACGAGATGTGGATATACAAAATATGGAATACCAATTTCATTAGGGTCACTATGAGTACTTGGTGATTCCCTTTGGCATGAATAATTCCCTATATGTGTTCATGTGACTCACGAACATGATATTTCAACCTTTCCTAGATTGGTTTGTGGTAGACTTCATTGATGATATCATAGTTTATGTGGCATCCAAGGATGACCACTCGAGACACTTAAAGATGGTTTTGGACTTACACAGAGGGGAACCAAATTTATTAGATGCTATCTAAGTTCTCATTCATGATTTATGAGTTCTAATTTTGGAAAATTTTATTTCAGGAGATGGTGTAGCAGTTGACCCGGCAAAGGTCAGTGCATTTTTATCATGGGAACCGCCCCAAATCATGATGAAGGGGTATAGATTTCACAGGTTATGTGTACAATATTATAGAATTTTACAAGATTTATCAAGTTTATAATCAAACTTGATATATTTAATGAAAAATGGGAATCCTTTCTTGCGGAAAGAGAGGTCCTAGTATGCTTTCTAGGAGTTGAGGTCTACATTGACACAATCCAAAATTTAGATTTCTAGAGGAGGGTGTTAGGAACATTTTGTTCTGTGATGCATTGGGGACTAGTCCGGTTTGAATTTTAATGTTGAGTAAGGTGGTGATTTCCTGTGGATCATGTAAGCTACAACCACGTGAGCAGAACTACATGACCCACAATCTTGATTTATCAGTGGTAGTCTTAGTGCTCTAAATATTAATACAATACCTGATGTGGGACCAATTTATAATATATTCTAACCAAAAGAGTCTCAACTATATCATTTCATAGAACAATATTATATTTAGAGGAATTTTATGTTTATTTATACACTAGGATTATGAATTTAAGTTTTTCTATACTCTTGATAATGGGAATGTGGTAGTAGATACCCTCAATAGAAGATCTAGTTCACATTTGTTGAGTTAGGCATTAGATTTTATGGCCTTATTACAATTATCCTTTATATATGGGGAAATATCATCATACATAATCCTATGGTTGTTACCCCTTCACATTTATAGTGTTTCATGGAGGCACAACTTAGTGATAGAAACTATCACACCTTATGTATTCAGATATCCATTGGATGAGCCCCTGTATGATTTTATGATGGTGTGGAGAAAATCATCATTTTAATAGGATGCATGATGGTGCAAGTGATATTTCATGAAGTTGTTTTTATAGAGCATCATACATATCCTATGGATGTACATCTAGGTGTGGAGAATATATACCAGGTCCTATGCTGTTAGTTTTGGTGACCAATGATGAATAAGGGAGCTGAAGAGTTTGATTCCTAGTTCCTTACTTATCAGTTCGTAAAGGATGAGAACTAGGTTCTTTTGGTTTTATATCAAACCCTTGAGGAACCATATTGGAAGTGGGATGGGATATCTTTTGAATTTATTAGGGAGTTTCCATGGGCTTCCAGAGGACATGATTCCATCTGGGTGATCATAGACCAATGCACCAAGTCACCCCACATCATAGATATTCAATTGCAAAGTTCATTTAAAATATCAGAACATGTATAATGAAATAGATAGTCTGACTCAGTGGTGTACCTCCAATGATCATTTCTGGCAATGTTTCTCACGTCAAATCTCGGTTTTGGAAGGGATTAATGAAAAAATTTGGGACACAATTTTACCCCAAACATGTTTCCAGATGAATTGGATGTTTTTTGTCCAGGAGGATATGTCGTGGGATTTCATGTCATACTTTGGTCATAGTTGGGAAAATTAATTACAATTGATGGAGTTTGTGTACAATGAAAAATAACATTCTAATATTAGTATGGAATCATTCGAGGCATTATAAAGGTGACACAGTAGGTCACCACTATTCTAGAACAACCCATGAGTGTTCGCACTATGGGCCCAAAGTTGGTGCGAGCCATGAAATAGAAGGTAAATATCATCTTTGGGCTATTGAGGACTACAAATAGAAATTATAAATCCTATGAGGACAAAATATAGAGGCCTTTGATGTTTGAGAAGGGAGACTATACGTTATTAAGGATATCACATTGACATGTGTTTTATATATCTTTTCGGGGAGGAAATCTATCTTTGAGATTAATTAGAACTTTCTAGAAACCATGTAGAGTTGGTAAAGTGGCATACCTCATAGCTCTATTGCTGTAGTTAGAACGGAACATGATATCTTCAATGTGTTTCATTTGAGGAGCTATGCGAAGGAATTTTACACATTATCAAATGGGTAAATATAGACATCTATGATAGATATAAATTTTTAGAGTACTTAGTAATGATTGAGGATCCACAAGAGAGGAACCTTAATGCAGAGTGATTCCTTTAGTTTGTGTAATATAGCATAATGAGAATCTTTATAGAGGACCTGAGAGCAAGATACCTAGATTCATGATCAATGCCCACATATCTTTGTGTATCTTTTTTTATGTTTAGGATGTAAATGCCAATGTTTAGGAGAATGTGATTTATTTTTTTCATGTAAATTCACTAAACACATCCAGTGATATTTTGGAGACCAGATGCTTAGAAAACCGATGCTGAAGGGACACACTATTTACTTCTATTACATGTCATATGCTTATTCAAAGAGGTATGGTATACCTTGTAATCTTAATATTGGAAGATGTTTTATTTTGGTATGTTCCCATCATCCCTTCCCTGAGGGTTTTGTATGGATTCTTTTCCTACGTAATATGGTGATGATCCCATTAAAGGGATTCGGTCTTTGATAGGGTTATTGTAATCCTTCCATGAGGACCAGAGTGAGATCCCCTAACATCATCACTTCCCTAGATGGTGTTATTAGTATCGTCATGACCGAAACTATGTAGGTATTGGTCCCCTATATATAAGGTTAATCTAGATTTCGTTGTTGGTATACACCATGGACTTTGGTGTGATCCCCATATTTGTATCCATCTCTTCAAACCTCTAGTATTTACCTTTTATAGAGATACCTGATGAGGACTACATCTCAAATGGACTCCATTAGTGTTATATGACTTGTGGAGTGTGTTTCTCTAGATTATTTTTATATAGAACCATAGAGAAGGAATCCTGGGTTGGATTTACTATTTTTGTCTTAACTAGAGACTGTGTATCTACTTTGAGTATATTTGGAATTTCTTTTAATATATGACATTGCATATACATCTAATGAGTTGAATATTATTCATGTTTCTATATGATTTGTTATTTTACGGTGTGATACTATGTATGATTATACTCACCCTTGATTTTTTGTTACCCACAACTTTCATGTCTTATTAAGATGATTGATCTTTTGATGGGGTCTTAGAGGGACCACGACCGGGCAATGCATAGTGATCCTAACAGACCAAGGAATGTTATGGTGGTTAAATTGATAGTAGTTATCACCCCACATCCCTGTTTGGGCATGTTATTAGTTTATTTTGGTGGGATTTTATGTTACATCTTTCTGTATAGTACTTTTTTGTACTCTGATGGTGGTATTTTAGACACATTTATTTATTGTTATTGGGTTTTTTAACATTTAAAAAATTTATGGGCATGGTGATGCGCGTGTGTATAGGTAAATTAGGATAAGGACGCCCATGTGTGTTATATGGATACTCAGTGATGGTCTCCAACCCTTGGAATATTGGATTCGGGCTTGGGGTAGTCATGGTTTGATCCTCATTATGTCAGGTCATGACATAGTGGTATCAGATGTGTAAGACCTACTTTATAAAGGGAGTTTCTGAGATTGTTAGTGGTTTTAGGTAAACATTTTTAAGTGTTTTATTTTTGGACCTTAGGCCCAGTACAGGCGTCAACTGACATATCCATTCACAAAGTCTATGACTCACTTCTTGTTGACTCGACACATGTAGATACTGGTTCTAGGGAAAACATTGGTATGCACATCATATAGGAATGCGTTGTGGTTTCCATGTCCTTATTTATTCATATCTCTAAATATACTCTTTGACCATGGTATATATTATCTATTTCAATATGCCTATATGAAATTTTCCAAATAGGATTCACCATCAGGATCATGAAGATGATCCCCACAGAAAAGAGGCTTCTATATAGGGACTTGTTTTTGAGGTGTTACCCCCATGTGGTGCACCAATCATACCACCACCTCTCAATAGGTAGATGGTACTACAACTTGTAGTCGATGAGGTGTGTATGGTGAGTGTGCTTTGTGAGTTTTAGTGACAGTGACACCTCAGGTTCAGTGGTGATCTTGACTCACATGGAGATGTGGGCCACCTTGAAGATGTGTCTTGATTCTTTCATCTTGTCATGACACCTACAG
The DNA here is from genome assembly GCA_963277665.1 of Viscum album. NCBI lineage: Eukaryota > Viridiplantae > Streptophyta > Magnoliopsida > Santalales > Viscaceae > Viscum > Viscum album. Next base: position 130,752,871 of record OY728167.1, on the reverse strand, counting down.
ACTAAATGGTAGTCTTGGTAGTGATCATTCTCCATGTATCTTTCAGAATATGGTGGGATTTAGTGACATAGTTGAATGAGGAGGAGAATCATTCACCGTCATAGATTGAGAACTATTTTAGAGATTATTTTTATCCATCTATATTGAGTTTTGTGTTCATATTGGAGATTCAACATCTTCATTAGGTATGTATGAATGTGGATGAGTATTCATTTATGATAACCAACCTATCTCAATACTAGATGGATATGGTTCATTATAAGTTTTTTTTGGGATTAGACTTTAAAAAGAATACTACGCAGAGACAACCGTTCCTTTTTCATGACTTTATAAATTCATACCTATATTGAGGTGATATATTTTTCTTTGGATATTAAGAGCTTAATAGTTGAGTAGATACAAACAATTGGTTTCAAAAATGGGCATGCATGAGAAAAGACGTCAGTGGTAGGGAGTTGACAATATACACATTGACCTAGATGCGTGAATCATTTTAGGAGGTGATCCTATGATAGTGGGTCAGTGGTTTTACGCACATTGGATGGATTTAGTCATCTTAGAGGGAGGCAATGCTACTGTTGTGATAGTTGGCAGAATATTGCATGAGATTTTATGAACCAACATGTGGACGATAGAGATATAGTGGATGGGTCTCATAGGCATTGGAAGTGGTTGTATTTGGTAGGTCAATAGGGTGATGGAAAAGGACAAGGATCTAAGAGAGCATCTAGGAGAGGCAGACATTTTGACTTCTCACCACCCGCACCACTTGGTGGTCCCTACAAGGCTTTATCTGCTAGTGCCAAGGGGAAGGTTCCACTAATGGTGGTAGAGGATTATGACCCATATGATCAAATAATGAAACAAGATACGATATGTATCTTTTATACCATATCTTATGTTTTGATAGACTTTGGTGTGAGTAATTAGTTTTCTTCCACTTCACTTTTTTTGGGACATAGAGATTCTGTTTGAGCCCATAGCTCATCCCTTATGCTTAGAGACTCATAATATAGAAGACTTAGTGATCCGATATTATTACCTATGGTTTGAACTAACTCTTTGATGTGATAATTTATTTTTAGATCACTTTGTTGCAATTGTGAGGACAAGAAACACCATCACAGTTATGGACTAGTTATCTAAACATTATGCCAATATAGAATGTGTCAAGATGAGGATGTGGCGTGTCTATAAATATGGGATGATGAATTTCATCATGGGTGAAAAGGAAACCCAGAAGAAGTTGTATGGGATCATGAATATGAGTTTGCAACAGTTTACACACCATTTTTCTAGCATGAACCTTGGTACACTTGATTCTACGAGCATTCAATTTTCATCATTAGTGGTAGAGTATAGGGATGTAATTCTTGAAAAACAATCAGGATTACCTCTACATTGAGAGATAAAATTTTTCATTGATTTAATCCCTGGAAAAACCATGATATCAACACCAGCATATCAGTTGTATCCCATAATCATTCCCAAGCTGAGGGTGCAGTTGGAGGAATTGTAGAGGAAGGGCATTGTCAGGACCAATATTTCACCATGGAAAGCCCTAGTGTTGTTTTCCAAGAAGCCAGATGTCCCATTGGGATTTTTTGTATATTATTGTAACAAAAATAGGTAATCTTAAATAAAAAGTATCCAGTACCATGGATCGATGACTTCTTTGGCTATTTGAGAGGGGAGCGATGGTTCTTAAAGATTGACCTTTGATCATGTTGTCACCAGTTGTGAGTACTTGATGAGGACATAAAAAATATGAAATTTTGATGTTTTCATAGTAACTTTGAGTAAATGGTGATTCCATTCATCATGAAGAAAGACCCAAAATTTTTATAAGACTCGTGAACTAGAGCATGCAACCATTCATATACCAGTTTGTGGTAGTCTTTTTCAATGATACACTACTGTGCATTTGAGGCAGATGAGGATGGTAATATAAATTCTATAAGAGAACGTGATTTATAGGAGTCTATCTAAGTTCCAATTGTTGATTCATGTGGTCCAATTTATTGGACATGTTATCTCAACAAACGGTGTCGTAGTGGACCAATCGAATGTTGACATAGTTGTAGCTTGGGAGACACCCAAGAGATTGATGGTGGAGGATAGCATCCTTGGGTTGGAAGGATACTATTAGAATATTATTCTTTATTTATATATGATATAATCTCCATTGAAATCATTAACTTGAAAGTGGATTGCTTTTACATAGACAAAGAGCTTCAATCAATATTTTTAGGAGCTGAGGATGAGATTGATTACTGATCCCATCTTGGGATTAACATATGAGGGTGCCGAGTATGTATTTATATGCGATGAGTTAGGTACCAGGATTGGTTGTGTTCTATTTCATAGTAAAGTGGTGATTTACTAATGTTCACATCAACTAATACCAAATCATAAGAACTAACATAACCATAATATTTAGTTAGTATCAATAGTCTTCACAATAATTATTTGTTGAAAATACTTGGGTGAGAGACTTATCATCTATTCCTAACATAAGATTCCTAATTATATATTATCTCAAATTTTTATTAACTCAAGAGAGAGGTAAAATGTAGTGTTCCTATAGGATTATTACATCATATTTTTCAATACTCTTATGAAGGGGACTTCTGTAATGGATTACTTCATCATGAGATCATGTTCATTGTTGTTAATTAAGGCATCAGAGCATACAACCTCATTAAATTTATCATTTGTGGATGGGGATGGAAAATCCAACCTATATTAAATTGTGGCTAACCCTATGAAATTACAGTGATTCATAGAGGCACATATTTGAGATACTTACTGGGATACCCTACATATTCAGACATCAACTATATATTCTCCTAATGAATTTTCTAGAGGTGGGATCTTGCCTTACATTTCAAAGGACACTAGATGGTAACAATGATGTTGCGAGAAGTTGTTTTGATGAAGTTTTTTGAATTACCATGGATGTATATCTAGGTGTGGTGAATTATTATTATTACTTATGACATATTTTTTGCTAGATATGGATGATGGAGGGAGTTTCAAAGATTTTCTTTTGATGACTTACTTGTCAGCATGTGAGGGATGATCACCAGGTCTCAACAAGTTTATCTCAACCCCCTGAGGATCCAGAGTGGAAGTGTTATAGGATATATATGAACATAATAAATGGTATTCCACGTACATACAACATACACAATTCCATCTAAGTGATTGTTGACTAACTCACCAATCAGTCCCACTTCCTAGATATTAGATAGCAGAGTTCTATTGATTGATTGGTGTGTTTGTATGTGTTGGAGATAGACTGACTCTAAGGAATTCCCACGATGATCATTTCTAACCATGAGGTCCACTTTACATCTCAATCATGGGAAGGGATTTTAGGAGGATTTTGGGACCCATTTTTCTTCTAAAATAGCGTTTCACTCCAATTATGGAAGCCAGACAGAGGAGACCATTTAGGTCCTTGATGACATGCTATCAGCTTTCATGTTAGACTTTGGATATATTTGGGAGGACCACCTCTATTTAGTGGAGTTTACAGTAAAAAAACTACCATTCCACCATTGTTATGGCACAATAAAAGGCTTTTTTTCATCAAAACTATAGCTCACCGCTACATTGGACTATCCCATGAGAGTCCACACTTATGATCAATGTGTTGGTGTTATCTATGATAGAGAATGTGTAGATCATCCAGGAGATGATGAAGACTACACAAATCCATTATAAATCCTATGTTGACAAATGATAGTGGCCTTTTTTGTTTGATGAGGTATACCATGTGTTTTTGGGGGTCTCACCTCAAAATGGGTCATAGATATTTGAACAGGGAAGTAATCTATCTTAGAGATTCATTGGAACTTTATAGATACTACATAATGCTGATGAGGTAGATTATTGCTATTCTCTCTATATATAGTTAGACCTGGCACATGACGTCTTCTATGTGTCGCAACTAAGGAGGTACACGCATGACGTGGGACACGTTATTGACTAGGGTGATATGGAAATTGAGGATCGAGATACATTTCCAATTTACCCGGTATGGATTGATGATCTATAGGAGAGGATCATCTATTGGTGATCGATTCTAGTATTGTCTGTATGGTGGAAGTATGAGAATATGTAGGAGAGTACCTAGGAGAGGGAGAGACATATGTTTTCTCTATACCCACATATCTTTGTATGTATTCTATTTTTCATTCCAGGATGTATATTTATAAGGTGGGTAGAATTTTGCATCCATGTTTTTCCCATGTATTTCCAATGAATATATCTAGTAATATTTCCAGTACCTACCACTGATATAGATCACAATTCTGTGCATTGGTGATCTATAAATTAATGTTTCAAATATATTAAATATTCGATGTTTTCTACAGGCATAGTTTCTTGATAATTTGTAATAAATTCAAAATTGGGGATCATATCGGAATTATGAGGCCTCCATTGAGTTCAAATCATGGGTTTTTTCATAATAAATACAAAACCATGGACCATGTTTAACACATTGGTTTGGCGCAGTTGTATGAAAATGTATAAATACATTATTTATAATAAAATAATTTATTTTATAAAATTGATGTAACCAATCTTGGTCTGTGAATATTCTAAAATGGAAAAATCCCAAGGTTAAAGACATAACCCTTTAGTTCTATGAGAGATCGTTAGAGGATCATTCATAGAAGAAAGACTGCTACATTATGGATATTCGATTGTTGTACCCTATAATTTGAAGATCACACCAATGAAAATGATGCAAATTCCGTATTATTAAAAGATAAATCCACCTTGAGGAAGTAATTTTTTATGCGGATTTATCCTCATTTTATTTTCCTATAATGAAAATGAATCATTAATCAAATGGATTGATTCACGAATCGATTGTATTTTTGGTATATTTGTTTTTATGGGGAATCTGGGAGAAAATGTTTAATTGTTTTGGATATTCATTCTTCGTTCTAACGTCAATGAATTGAGGAAAAGTAACATAAGGTCAAAGATAAATTCACTATTGTGTTTCTTCATTTTATCCCACCTGTTGTTGTTTATTAATCTTATCATTTTATTTGGCCACTATTTTGATAAATAGAAAATAATCAATCTTTATGCACCCGTTTCTTGGTGCATCATATTGATATTATATATCTAGGTTTAGGTCGATGACAGGATCATTCTATGATGATGATGATAATGGATCATGACTATATTAGGGGTATTTTTGTATGTGGTTGGGCATTAAAATGATAGTTATTCTACATGATAGTTTATGAGAAAATAGGATGGATGGAAATTGGAACTCTGAATACAATTTAGCTCTATTAACCTAGATGTGCAATTCATGGGTGGTGTATGCAGTAGATCTTATGGTGGTGAAGAAAGATTTGGAATTCATCTGAATAACCTATTGCTTCTTTGAAATTTCAAACTATAGTATAGGTATTTCAGGAACACATTCCATTTATGGGGCCACAACTATGTTTATATGATTCTATGTGGAGTTATGTATCACATGACGTGTGAACCCAATCACACGACATGCCACTCGAAATGGCGAGTTGACATATATCATGGAGGGTACATTGCTATATATAAATGGGTATGGACATCCCTACATGAACATGAATCTCCATACACAAACATTGTTAGGAGAACATGGGGAAATAAACACAGTGTACTATAAAATAGATACATTCACGGAACATGATACATGTAGAACCTAGTGCCGAAGGTACATGCCTTATAATTTTAGTAAATGTATTATAAATATTCAATGATGGCCTAGAGCTCTTTTCCTCCTCATCTTGGAATAAATTCATTAAGGTAATTATCTTTATTCTTCTCCCTGATGGTTTAGTATCGAGTCACATCCTATGCAATAGGATGGTGATCCCCTCAAAGGAAATTTTTTCTTAGATAGAGCTATATAAATCCTTCCATGGGGCCCAGTTCAAGATCCTATATCATCATCATTTACCAAGGCAGGGATCTTGGTATCTTTATGACCATAACTATGTGTATGTCCATCCCCACCATCGTGGGTTAACTCACATTGGGTTGTTAGTTTACAACATGTCCATGGGTGTGATATCCAACTATGTGTCTACCTCTTCATACTTACAGTATGTAACTTTTATGATGCGACCTGATGAGCCTGACATCTTAGGTGGACTCCATCAGTGCTCTATAACGTGTAGAGTGTGTTGTCCCAGATGAGTGTTACCTAGATCCTCTGATCTTGAATTCTAAGAAGGATTTATAATTATGATCTTACCATGGATTTTTTCCGACATTGAGTTTATCTGGATGTTCATGTTATATATGTCATTGACATACACCCTTGATTAGATGAGTATTATTCTTGTTTCTATGTTCTTATTTATTTTAGGGTTTCCAACTGCATGTTCTTATACAAATTCATTCATTAACTTTTCCCACATGTATCATAAATTAACCATTTGATATAGTACTACAGGGAATAAGTTTGTGGAAATCATATTGATATAGACATATCGAGGTGTGTTTAAGCGGTTAAATTTATAGTAGTCCACAACCACTTCACAGGTTGGAATTATTTTCATTTTCATTCTGTGGGATTTCATTCAGACCCTTTCTTTCCAATACTTCGTATCATACACTAATGGTGTGATATTATATGTATAAATTCATATTTATTGGTTGTTTTAAATTTTTTTATTATATGGGAAAGAATATTTTTGCATATATATAGGAACATTGGTCTAAGGCCACCCTTGAGTGTGCTATGCCTAATCAGTGCTAGGCTCCAACCCCTCTTCTTTTAGTGGTGGGTTTATAGTAGTAATGGTTTCGGCCCCATTATTCCAGGTGGTTAAAAAAATTTATCAGAGGAGTTGGTTCTACATTAGAACTAATGTCTATGTGATTGGTTTGTGTTTTAGTTCATCAGTGGTAAGTGTTTTGAGTTTGTATCTCAGGCTAGGGACAATAATGTCGGTGCTGGTAATGATGTATTTATTCACCTTGACTTTGAATCCATTCTTTTCAACTCACCACATGTAGACATTGGTTGTAGGTAAAACAATTTGTACAGGCATTATATAGGAATGTGTTGTGGTTTCCATTTCCTTCATGAGTCCGTTATCCATATATACACATTTAGCATGGCACATCATGTATATTTTATACTACATCCATGATGTTTTCTAGTTAGGATTCAACATCAAGTTCATGAGGATGATCCACTTTGTGACGAGGCTTTGATACATGGACATGATCAGGAGCTGTTACCTTAAGGCAGTGCACTAGTCTCACCACCACATGCTAGGGGAAATATGGTACCAACAATACTAGAAGATAATGTGAATATGGTGAGAATGTATCATGAGTTTTGGTGACAGTGACACCTCATGTTTATGGGAGAGCCAGACCCACAATCATTTTAAGACAATCTTTTGGTAGTTACGTGAGTCATTTATCTTTTCAGGAAACCTACAGACCAGATGGTGAACCTAATAGTGAGACTTCTCTATGGATCTATTGGATAATGGTTGGGATTAGTGACTAGTCATATGATGAGGCAACTCATTCATGGTTATTGTTTGAGAACCTTTTTATAGTGTATTATTCTCTAGTTAGGTCGATGTTTGTGTGCATCCAGGAGATTTTACAGCTTCAGAAGAGTAGTATGACTGTGGATGATGATTCCTCGAGGATCACTAACCTCTGTAAAAATTGATAGATATGGTGCATGATCATTACTTTCAGGATAATACCTTTAAAAGATTACTTCATAGAGAAATATGAGTCATATTGATACCTCTATGAATACCTACATTTGCTGGGGTGACAAAGAATTTTTTAGTCGAGTGTTTCCTTGCTAAGAAGAAGAAAATAGTTGGTGCTAAAAGTGGTCAAATATGGGAAGACACTTTTGGGGGAAGGATCCAAGGATAGACATAGGGACCTAGATGTGTGAGAAATTCTTGGAGGAGACCCCATGAAAGATGGTTTATGGTTTAGGTTTTACACGATGAATCTTGTAATCCAAGATAGAGTCAGTGTTACTCTTGTGATAGTTGGGGACATTGTGGAATATATTTTGTGACTTGACATGTGGATAATAGGGAGATAGTGGATGAAGCACATAGGAAGAGGTGGTTACATGACAACACATTTCCTCATGGTAGAGGATGCTGAAGGGTAGTTTAGATAATAGAAGGAAGTAGAAGAATTTTTGAGTTGTTTCAACCACCACCCCTAGGCTCAGTGAGCTAGTGGTCAAGGGTTAGGGTAGTTGTAGGTGGTCAAGGCATATGACCTAGAGTCTCTACGGATGATACGTTTCATGACCCAAATTTTCTTAAAGCTAAAGATCATTATTTTTCAAATTACATTGTTTAGTATGGACCTTATAATATTACCTGATGGAGTCACATTGATCACGGAGTGTTCAGGGCTTGTTTAGAGCCCATAGCATAGATAGTTTGAAACATAGAATGGGTCATATGTTTAAGAGAAGATGATTTTTCCAACCTGTATGTTTTCCCTAACCGCGTGAGGAACGTATTATGGGAGAAAGGGGACGCACGGTTGACTGAAACCATACGATCCTTATCACACAACTATTTAGGTTAAAGGGGTTTTGGAAAGTGTCTTGTGAGAAACTTGTGCACAATTGGGAAAATTGTGTACATAACCTATGTGACCCCTTTAAATAGTGTGGTGCTCATGGTTGGAACATGGTTTGATCAAATATATGGTCCAGACCTGCAACCATATATTGGAGGGATATTTTACACTTTTTTCATAAAAGAAATTAATTTCTCATGTCCCTCTTTCTCAATCTCATTTATAATGGATGAGTATCCATCATACACCAATGATCTCTCCCTCAAGCCTCTCCTAGGGAATATTCCTACCCCTCCATAATAACTCCACATTAATCTCAGTGGAAAGAATTTGATATGAATATATAAACTCTATAATCATCTTGATTCCTATCTCTGTTACTATTAGTATATATTTCACTATATTGGTGTGATATCATCCACCACATTTTCAGGGCTTGGGACCAATATTCATCTTTCTTCTGATCTAATTGAAATATGAAGTAAATATTGGATGAGGAGTCATCTATGGACCAACGGTAGGCGGCCTAGATAATTTCCTTCAAAGTTGGGTTGTTATCATATCTTATCCATTGCGCGGTGTGCCGACCATTTCCACCCATTTACTTAGAACATGTTCATCAGTTCTAAAAAATTATTTGAATGTTTTTATGCTTCCATAGACCATTTCCAAGTGTTTAGAAGGGGTTGAAATCAATTGTATTCACCCCTTTGGGTCTGCAAATGAATTTACCTCATTTTATTGAATTTTATAAATATCCATACACCAACTAAGTGCTCATCCTGGCATGGGAATGGTTATTCCGAATTTTATATAATTGATCATTGGAAAAAATAGCCTTTTAATCATTCTGATTAACCCTTAAATGGTTTCCCATTCATACATAAATGGAATGGATTGTTCAATGTAAATGTAAATGAGTGGCAAGGGCATTGCATGTGATTAATAACTTTATATTTAAAAAACATGGGTTAGCATACCCTTTTTTATTGGTCTTGAAGCCTATAATTGTATTTGAGGTGACCCATCTTGATTCCTATTATTAATATGAGCATTCCATTACAATTAGCTACTGGGATATGGTTAAGGGAATTTTTGATCATAGTGTTTCTCTCTCCATTACATTGGGTGTTGAGTATTTCATCTCTCACCATTATTATATTATTTGGGAAATTGGAATGGCATTTCATGTTTCTTTCTATCAAGTTTTGGGAATGATATATCACCACACCTATCTCGAGTGATGAGCATGAAATCTCAAATTAATAATTATATTCTAGTGATGTACCATTTTCTAGAGCTTAAAGAATCATTAAAGTTGTTTTGGATGTTGATTTACACCCCATGTCTAACTAGGACCTAGTATCTAGGTATATTCATACATACATCATCACATAAATTGTGTATAAAGATGTATACAATATATAACTATACTATATATATGTATATAGTTACTGATCAGACTCGTACACAAGCCTATGCTAAATCTGGTTGAGATAGTTTGGTTTCCTACATAATCCTGATCTAGCTTGTATTTATTTACTTATCTTAGTTTATTATTCGTTATTCCCAAACACTAATGTTTCTATAGAAATAGTTTTAGTTTTTTATAGACACTGTTGGTGGTGTCCAGTATGAATTTTATTTCTCACCCAACTTGGCGAACCTTTGGTACCCCCTGTAAGTTACATGTCTATAGGTATGTGTAATGGACCAGACCCTTATGGTCCATTAATTTTTCAATTCCTGATGTTATAGGTATCATGGGCTCCATCGGTGAATCATTGAGGAAGTTTCAAATTTTAGGTTGAACGAACGATGACACTATTGGGAATCAGTGGCATTGATCGGTATCCGTGGCACCGATCGACCATCAGGGGCACCGATGGGCATCAGTGGCACTGATTCGAAATAGTTCCACACCGATTGATGCCATGGAATTGGTGCCAGGGTGTCGATGACTCACCCATCAGTGAGTCATTTCCAGTTTCTCCAGGACATTCCAGTTTCACTCCAGTAACGTCTCTATTAAAGAAAAAGTGTTTTAACACCCCTTTAAAAGTAATTTAAGTCCTATAAAATATATTTTAAATCCTATAAGGGTTGGGAGAGCCTTGAATTACCAAAACATTTAGCGTTTTTATCAATGTCACACACTTTTCTGTGTTTTCTAGTCTCCTTTGTTTCCCAGTTAGACCTCTATTAGGAATTTTTATCCATTTAAAGGAAACCTATCAACTCAAAGACATATTTTGGTCTATCTCCATTATTTACAGGGGAATTATTAAATCTCAATTAATTCTAACATGTGAAACTGCTGAGCCACATGGTCAAGACATAATCTGACATTTAAGTACTTTGAAATGGTCTCCTTGATTTTAGGATTTAGCATCTTTTGAAGCTGATATCCTCTCTTATGTATTCCTTTTCGTTTCTCTTAGTGCACCTCAAGGAATCATCCCAAGACAAATCATGTGCCCATGTTATAGCCCTTCCCACATAGCCATGGAGTTCTTCCTGCATGTCGCATCATCCCCTATTCTTCATGTAAGAGGGAACTTCAATCGTTGATCCTCCAGGTTGGGATTTTCCTTTTTCTTCTCTTCAATTTTGCATCATACAGGGTGGGTGAATTAATGGTTCACTATAAGGAATAGCTGGATAATCTACTTGAATGAAAATAAATGAATAATTTAATTTGATCTAAGGATAACTTGTGTAATTAAAATAATTTTCATGGAGTGGTTGATCTTGGTCTTCTATTTTTATTTTTTTTATCTTTGATTCATTCCTTGGAGTTGTGGATGTATGGCTTCTAAAAATCATGATCATTGGTGGTATTTTCTTGTGCATAATTGGTATTTCACTTTGATGTTTTGATATATACAGATAACATGAAATATGGTTAATCACTTACACTATGTAAAAAACACGGATTCCCTAGGATCAAACTTATTCTGTGATGACCCCGATTATATTAAAGCTGAAATTAAATAACCCTTGTTGATTAAATTTGAATTCGCTTGGTTAATGGTTGTGGTTATGTGTAAGGTGTTTTGGTCTGGATTCTATGGGATTGGTATGAAGGGTGGTGTAGGGGGTGTGTTGGTATCTCAGTCTGAGAGATTGATAGACTGTGGAATGGATGAACATGTATGTAGATGAACTGCCTTTATGCTGTGTTGTAGTCACAAAGAGACGTCGAGTAGTGGGACTGCGATGTGGTTTTCGACTGGTTATGTAGCGGGACTGCATTGGGGGTTTGTTTGGTCAGCAGGGCTATAGGGCCAGGTTGTGGAATAATTAATGGGTAGTTTTTACTCTGAATTAAGATAACATACAATAGTTTGATGAGGAGGTGTAGTGGGACTGCAAGTCTAGTTTTGTGATGTTGTTTTGTGTTGTTGTACAATGAGACTTGGTTTGGTTTTTTTGGTTACTTGGTGTGGCTGTAGTTATTATTTTCCCAGTAGTTTTGTAATAATTTAAGTGAATACCCTCAAATAAATACATAAATTTAAATTGAATGTAATAGGGGGTGGGTTATGCTTTGGCAGTGGCTGTTGTATGGTTTTACATTTAGGAGTAGCAGCAGAAGTAGTGCTGGTGTGGTCCTGTTGTCTATTTTTTGAAACCCATAGGTTGGGGATGAGTGTTTTATTATCAATATATATTTCAATTCCTTGTTATTTATATACGAACCCCACACTTATTTAGAATTTTGTGCTGAACACCTCCATTTCATGGGGGGAGTGTGCCTTTCCCAATATCTTTGTGGGAGGATGGATGGATGGTTAATGATTTTCTTCCTCGCACCCTCTTCCAGATTTTTCTGCTCGGGCATATCCGGGCATGCTGTATTGGATTAAGGCTTACCATAGTCCAAGATTCTTCGTGTAATGGTTTTTTTGGAGGAGGGTCGCATGTGGTTGCCGACCAGGTTTGTTTCCCCAAGTATCTTCAAGAAGAGGCCAAGGTGTCTTCAGGCATGTAAGTGGCTGTTCTGGCCCATGTGTGTTCATGCGTGGTGGTGGTTGTTGTGGCCCAGGTGTCTACAGGAATGGTTGTGTGTGGTTGGGGCCTAGGTGTGTGCAAGTTGGTTGTGGCAGTGGGACATCATGTGGGAAGAGATGTAGCGTCAAGATGTCATATCATTGGAAATGAGAAGTTAACTAGTGATAAAAGCAGTGTGTGGGGTACCCATATATTGATGTTATTATACATTTACTTTACATGGCCTACGTTACTTAGGTGAGTGTGCCTTGGTGGTGTTGGCCTAGTTAGTATTCCTTGGTAGGTGCTTGAGGTTCTATTGTTTTCTCACAGGGGCGTTAGTATGTTCCCTCACTTGTGCATGAGTAGCGTAGGTTTTCCCCATTAAGTATATTTTTCTTCTCACCCTACATATATAAAACCTTTTCAGGTTTCTAGGAGCACATTGAGGACCATTCTAGACTTTACTATCTTGATGTCGGGATAATTTTTGTTGCTATTTAGTTCCACTTCTTTGGTACTTTACTTGGGATTTTCCTTACTTTGAATCAGTTTATTTTGAACATGCATATGAGAATGGATTTCTTTGCTTTATTTTTTTCTTTAGTCCTTGGAGTTTCTTGGATTTACCAACTTATCTCCCAATATTGTTCAATAAAAAAGAAAATAACTTCAATTTATGTGAGATTCTATACCCTTGGTTCTAGTCACCACTCTGAGGGCTACAGAAGGCGGGGCTCGGGGTCATTATCTCTCCTTCAGCTTGAAGAAGGAAGGCCATGGCATCTTGTCAACCTTCCCCTCATCTTGGAGAAGGTGGGTTGTGATAGAATGGAATCAAAGTTTATGGTTGAGAGATAGGATGAAGTTTTAGGTTAGGTATAGTGAGGATTAAATGGCATGGTAGGGAAACAATGTTAGGAAATATTGGTGTGTGAAATAGGCCATAGAAGACCGACTAGGACACATGATTTTAGGGCCCCCTATGATTTGATGTAAGGATTTTGGACCTACTAAATGACCAGGTGAGGCCACACTGATTGTAGCATAGAGACCATAGGAAAAAGTACATGCACCATAATGACTTGTTTTCTTATGTGTCTTGAGTGTTTGGGAACTGAAAATAAAAAAAATGTTTAAAAAAATAAAATGAAATTTTCTACACTACCCGAGCTTAAGAATTCATTATTTCACTTTTCAACTACGGAACCCAGATGTCATGCATGAGTAGTGAGTGTGGTTGAGGCCCAACAGGTTGATCAGGTTGATCAGAAGAGGGATGATAAAGAGGAGGATAATGACCATCGGAAGAATACGCTTCATCCCTTCCAATGGAAGACTTTGGGAAAATATAAGGGTAGATTCTCATACATGGATGCGGAGAGCTGGTTCGAGGAGCTGGTGATCACATTCAGCTTAATCTAGGCTCCAACAGAGTATTGGGTTCCTCTGGTTGAGAGCCAGATGTAGGGAGCAGTGCGTCAGTGGTGGATGATTTATCTTGGGTAGACGAAGAAAACTAAGGGTTTGTGGAATAACATTGAAAAGGAGTTCTGGGTTTAATTCCATTCTTCCATGATTAAGGCCGAAAATAGGAAAGATCTTCTCCCCCTCTAACAAGGGTGTATGATGATGAATTAATTGGGGATCATGTTCAAGGATCTTCTTAGTTTTTATCCAGACCACTTTCTGGAGGAGGAGTTGTGGGGAAGATACTTAGAGGAGGCAATCTGACCATCTCTTTAGTATGTTGTCACTCCCTTCACTATACCAACATACATGGAAGTTTAGAAGAAGGATGAAATAGTGGGGAGGATACACATGATGGGATGTTTATCGCGAGATGGGATCCAGCTGAGTTCATCAAAGGGGAAGGCTGTCAGCAGAAGGCCTCCATCATTAGGACCTTCGAGGTTTCATCCTACAGGGAGCATTCCTCAGCAGTTCCTATTCCGATATCCCAGTCCTCTCCCTTAATCAATGGGCATGGGACCAAGGTACTTTATCTATGGAAGCCATGGGAATATTCAGAATCAACGCCTTGTCTGAGTATAATACAGTGGGGGTGGGATGGTTCAGTTCCCACCGCAGTAGCTGTAGTTGCACGCTAAGAATTTCAAGAAGTAGGGGTAGAGATCTCCTGCTCTACCTAGGGTGGATGGTGCCAGAGGAGGCCAACGTTAGGGTGCTCCTCAGGGGCCTCGACCACGGCATGGATGGGGAGGAATCCGATAGTTGTGGGGTAGATGGGTTGGGCGTGTGCAGTTGCACGCTGCAGAGGTAGCAGTTCCAGTAGAGCCAGAGGTTGTTAGAGGTACAATCATTCTTTTTAGTACTTTCACTTGTGACTTGATTGATTCAGGATATTTGATCTCGTTTATTACACCCAGTCTATCCCATACCTTGGGTATAGTCGTAGAGAGACTTTCCATGCCCCTGGTGTTGAGTACACCATTTGGAGGCCAAACCAGCATATTGGATTTTGTTTCGAGGATGCATACAAAAGTTGGGGCTGCATCTGTCCTGTGGGAATCTCCTTCTGCTATAAATGTAGCCATACAATGTCATCCAAGGCATCGATTGGTTGTTTTCTATGAATTCTATAATCAACTACTTCTGGAGAAGGGTCGTGTTCTCAGATATGGGCCTCCAATGTGTAGCTTTTGTTTGTGAGCGGGGTTGCTCGGAGGGCAGTCTATGTGTGGGGCCCTGTATTTCCTTGTTAGCTGAGCTGTCAGTGGAATCAACAGACTCAAATATGGTGGAATTTCCAGGGATTATTAGTGAGTTCCTGGACGTCTTCCCTGAAGAGGAAGTGATTCTACCCCCTCAACGTGATTTTGTGTTCAGGATAGGCTTACAACCCAGTGACCCACCGATTTTGATGGATCTCTATCAAATGGTTCATTTAGAATTGCATGATTTGTGAATTCATGTTGATGACCTGATGAAAAATTGTTTTATCCAACCAAGTGCATCTCCATGGGTTTTTCTAGTCTTTGTCGCAAAGAAGGTAGACATTGGTGTCAGGCTGTGCATAGACTACCAACGACTAAATCACACTACTATAAATATGACCTTTATCAGCACTATAAAATCCCATTTAAAGCGCTAAAAAAGTGATATTAATCTCATTAAAGGCAAAGGGGGTCCCTTTTTTATTGATAAAAAAGAACTGATAAATACCTGTTTTATCAATGCTAAAAAAAGTTCCAATAATAGGGGGATTTTATGAGTTCTAAAAACGATTGATAAATGGGTCCTTTATCATCGCATTTTTTTAGCACTGATAAAAGATAAAAAATAGAAAAAAAATAAAAAAATATTTCTTCAATTCGGGATGGGCTTCAACAGTGCTTGAATACCCCTTTAACAATCCCCCCCCAGCGCAACTCGCATGCCCCAACCATCCCCCAACCTTTGACAGTTCTCACCCCTTTAATAGCACCCCACCCCCTTTAACAGTGCTAGCCCTTATTCCCCACCCGCGTGCGCGACCTGTCTCCCCCTAGATTTAAACTCAGACCTCTCGCCTGCACGCCTAAGCCTTTACAACTCCACCATATTTCTTTTCTCTTCATTTATTTAAATATCTATTATATATATATAGTTATATTCACTTGTATATTAATATATATTTATATTAACATATATATATATATATATATATTAATATATATATAGTTATATTAATATATATATTTAGTTATATTAATATATATATATATCCGTATATTAATATATATATATATCTTTATATTAATATATATAGTTATATTTATATATATTAATATATTTATTCGTATATTAATATATATTTATAAGATCAGTTTTAAATACATTTATAAAATATGATTATTTGTGTGTTTCTATAAAAACAAAAATACATATATACAACCCACACACACACATATATATTATATGTTTATATGTAAGTATATTTATACATATTTATATATATTTACAAATATTATATATTAATATGTATAGACATAAGTTTATAATATATAGATAATATATATCATTTTTTTCAATACATACACACACAAATATATATATACATGTACACATTATATAGGTATATAAATATTCATATATTTATATTTTAAATAAAATAGATATTAGTTTTTTATTTTGATAAGTCTTATATATTGAGAAATATATTTTATATGTAAATATGATTAATTATTTATTAAAAAAATTAAGATTTTAGGTGTGAATATTTATAAAATATGTATATATTTTCATATATATTATTATAAATAATATTAAATTAGGAAAAATGATAACAAGCCATGAAAACCTGAAAAACAGGTAAATAATGGAGAAACCCTCAAAACCCGTAAATACAGTCAGAAAGTCAAATAAACCATAAAAACAGGGTATCAAAGAAAACATTTGATCTGAGAGCCCATTCTAGCTCCGTGACTAGTAAAATCGAAGATCATAAAATGATATTTGATAGGATTGGTTGTGGAGGTCAAATGGACAGGTAGAATATAAGTTACAGATGTTTGAAAAAGAGCTAAGAGGACAAAAGTGCTAGAAATTGGGGCTTGAAAACCCTAAAAGACCACAAAGTCACTAAAATGGGAATAACTTATGATCCAAGTGTCCATTTAATCTCCTTGACTAGTCATACCAAATATCATGGAATGAAATATGATATAATAGGTTGCAGAGGACAAATAGACACACAGATCGAGAGTTATTTCTGTTTTAAGAAGAATTTGACAGTGCACCGGACATGGAAACCAAGTTTTGGAGGCCTTATGATGGTTTTTTGGGGTTTTAGGGTCCAATACATTACTATAGCTACACTCAAGTCAATGTTCTTTGTATATCTCTTTGCTTCCTTTGATTTGATATGTGGTAGAGCCCAAAGGGACACCCAGAGCGAATGTTATGGCCGTTTGAAGTTGATGTTTTTTGGAGTATTATAACTAATATATCATTTGTTTCTTTGATATTATCATAGTTTATACTTTACATTGACCTTACTCATTTAAAGAGCTTTGATTTCACTAGTTGCAACTCTCAAATGGACACTCAAAGCAGAAGTTATGCCCGTTTTAGTGAGTTATGGGTTTCCTAGGTTTTTAGGCACTAGGAGGGTTTCTCAATTTAAAACAATAATAATTTCTGCCCCGGTTCACTATTTTGGATCCAAAACATATAAAATCAAATTGTGTGAACGAATACACACTCTAGTGACCACTTAAAAAGTTTATCACATTTTTCATGGCCCAAAACGCCCAAAATCCCTCCGGACGGTCATAAGTTTGGCTCTTGGTGTCCGTTTTTTCATAAATTCTACAACGAGTGTCCATTTTTCCTATACCACATATCAAATCAAAGCTTTCGACTAGAAATACACTCCAATGAACATTAGAACACCTTCTCTTATTCTTCAAGGATTGAACAGGTCCATAATCTCTCCAAACGAGCATAATTTCTTCTTCGGGTGTCTGTTTTGCATCTACCACATATCAAATCGATCTAAATCATATTTAAAAAATATATATTATATTTATATCAATATAAATATACTTATATATCAATTTATTTTTTATGATTTTTTTTGAAATATACAGTTTATCAGTGCAAGAAAAAAATCACTGATAAAGCCCCCTTTACCCGTGCTACTAAAAAAAGCACTGAGAAAGGGGGCCCATTTAATAGTGCTAAAAAAGCGTTGATAAAGGGGGTGCCTTTATTAGATATTTGTTTTAGCACTGTTGAATGGTGGCACTGCAGAAACCCAGTTTTGTGGTCGTATCAGGTGACAGTCAAGAACTATTAACACCTCTTGAGGATCAATGACATTTTTGACCAGTTGAATGGAGCATGTTGGTTCTCTAAGATCAACCTAGGGTCTTGAAATCACCAGTTGAGGTTGAAGGAGGGTGAAATTCCTACGACTACTTTCATATGTAGGTATGATCACGTTGAGTTCGTGGTCTTGTCGTTTAGCATTATAAATGCACCGACCATGTTCATGGGGCTCTTGAACTCTATTTTCAGTGAATATATGAACAGTTTTGTTTCCATTTTCATAGACGACATCATAATCAACTCAAGATCATATAAGGATCATGTCGTGCATCTAAGGACAGTTTTGGAGGTCCTCTGACACCACCATCTCCAAGGGAATTTTTTCATGTGAAAGTTATAGACACAATAGGTGCACTTCGATGGACATCTGGTGTCCCAGTAGGGAATAACAGTGGACCCATTGAATTTCGAATCAGTTTTCTCTTAGGCAGCACTAAAGAACATGGAAGAGGTTCGTAGTTTCATGGGAGTGGAAGGTTACTACCAAGGGTTCATACCCGACTTCTCTCGAGTTGTTGCACCTTTGATAACCTTGACCAGAAAATACTAGGATTTCATATGGTGTGTGAAGTGCTAGGAATCTTTTTGTAATCTAAATGGGAAGCTTGTCAGGGCCCCAGTGTTGTGGTTTCTAGAGGATGGAGTAACGTTTTATGTGTCCTGTGATGCTTCTGGTCTAGTCTTGGGGTGTTTTCTGATGCCACAGCATGGAGTGATCTCTTATGGGTCTAGGCAGTTATTCCCTCTTGAACGTACCTATGCCACCCATGACCTGGAACATGAAGTGGTTGTTTTCGCGTGGAAGGTGTGATGAAATTACCTCATCGAGGAATGCTTCATGGTATTCACGGATAACAAAATCGTGTGGTGCATCTTCTCCCAACGAGACCTGAACTTGTGAAAATGATGATGAATGGAGTTTCATTAGGACTACCACATTGATATCTCCTACACCTCAGGAACGGGGAGCATAGTGGCCGATGCCTTAAGTTGGAAGCCACAGAAGGATGTGGTTGTGGAGATAGAAGATGCTTTGAAGGCAATGGAGGAGTTGGCTACTTTACATCAAGACATGATAGTGGAGGATGTTAAAGGTTGTCTGTTTTATATGATAGTGAAATATTATTTAGTACGGTTGGTGGAGGAGTCTTAGTGGGGAGACTCAGAGGTTGAAGTGTTGTGTGGTCATGTTAGCCAGTGCGATTCTTGAAAAGTATGGTCAGCGGATAGTCATAATTAGATGTTGTTCTGAGGGAAGCTGTTTGTCTCAGTGGCGATGCATGAGGGAGGTCTCAGTGAGTTCCATAACTCACCCTTGGTGGTTCATCCAAGAGTCTCCAAGATTTAAATGGGCTTGAGAGGTCATTTTTGGTGTCCCAGAGTGAATAATGTAGTGGTGGAGTTTGTGTCAAGGTGCCTCGTGTGTTAGTAGGTGAATGACGTACACCATGTCCCCAATGGTCTGTTGCCTCCCTTAGGTGTTCTCAAGTTGAAGTGGGATGATGTCTTGATAGATTTAGTCACTGTTCTACCCATGTATGAGGGAGGTTGTGATTACATCTAGGTAGTTGTGGATAGATTGAAGAAGTTGGATCACTTCTTAACAGTTAAAGAGATGAGCACAGTGGATGCCTTAACACAGAAGTATGTGGGTGAAGTTGTATGGCTACACAGAACTCCTAGAACCATCATTTCTGATAAAGATACATGATTTAATTCATGATTATGGAGGGGATTTCAGTGTGCCTCTGGCACCCAGCTATGCCTTAACACTACTTTCAACCCTCAGATGGATGGGCATATAGAAAGGACAATCAAGACGTTGGAGGACATGTTGTGATCATGTGTTTTGGAATTTTAAGGATCATGGGTTTGACACTTTACCCTAGTGGATTTTGCATACAATAATAGCTATCACTCCACCATTGTCATGAAACTATTTAAATCCTTTCACAGGAGACTGTTCCATTTTCCCGTGTGATGGAAAGAGGTCGGGGAGGCAGGTGTTCTTGGCCCTGAGGTAGTGCAGAGCATGAAGGAGAAGATTCATCTTCTGCATGAAGGGTTTAAGGTAGCTCAAGACTGGTATAAATCATATTATTACTATATGAGGAGACCCAAGGAGTTTGAGGTTGGGAAACACGTGTTCTTAATGGACTCACATCATCAAGGACAATAGAGGTTTGACATGGGGAGTAAGCTTTATCCCAGGTTCATCAAACGCATCAAGGTGTTGGGATGAGTCAGAAAGGTGACATATCAGCTGGAATTACCACTGATGTTGGAGAGGATCCACAATGTCTTTTAGTTCTGTCAGCTCTGTCGCTATCTACACAATGACTCCCACATCCTCGACTGGGGAGAGTTGGATATCTAGGACGATGCGATGTTCGTGGAGCGACTTGTGAGAATCATGGATTTAAAAGAAAAGGTCCTTCATGGATAGACCATTCCCATTGTTCATGTGTTATGGAGTCATGGTGGCCTTGAGGAGTGTACTTGGGAACATGAGGTAAAAATGAGTTCTTAGTACCTAGACCTAATATGAGTTTTGATCTTGGGTTTTCTTTATGCCTTTCTTATGAGGTAATGTTAAACCACACTTTCTATATGATATGTTGTTTCCCTACTCTCTAGTTTTGTGTGAAAATTACTAACTATGGGGATATGAGAACCTAATCCTGAATCAAGATGCATTAATGTGGATGCGATTAAACATGTGAAGACTAGTTAGTGTCACCCAAATACGATAGTATCTTGACATGGAGAAAGGAACGCCCTAATACATGTGTCGTGATGGTGTGACCTTTTGTTATTGTGTGGTAACATGAGGGAGAGGAGGAGTAGTGTTTCAACCATTTCTCAGGATTTATATGTGAGAGATATGTTCCTAGATGTCGATGATTTATTCCAACTTTTGAAAAAATCTAGGGTGGTTTGTCCCTGGGAGGTATCTTATGTGGTGGTTTTTAGACCTCTCTATTTCCTTTAGGATTATGCATGAATTATCTAGGGTGAGAATTGATTGAGAGGTATCTAATGTAATAGACCAGACCCTCCTGGTCCATTAATTTTTCAAGTCCTTATGTTTGAGGTATCTTGCTAACCATCAGTGACTCATTGAGGAGTTTTCCAAATTTCAGGTTGAACGAACCATGGCACCGATGGGCATCAGTGGAAACGATGGGAATCAGTGGCACCGATCGGTATCAATGGAACTGATCGACCATCAGTGGAATTTATGGGAATTGGTGGCACCGTTCGGAAATGGTGCCACACCGACGGGTGCTAGAGAATAGTTCCAGGGTGTCAGTGACTCACCCCTCAGTGAGTCATTTACACTATATCACAGAGTTTACAGTTTCTCTCTAGTAACATATCTTTTGACGTAAAAGTGTTTTAACACCCCTTTAAAAGTGATTTAAGGCTCATAAAAGATATTTTAAATCCCCTAAGATTAGGTTGACCCTTGAATTAACGAAACATGTGGACTTTTTATCGGTGTAACACACTTTTACACGTTTTCAAGTATCCTGTGATTTCTAGTTAGACCCCTCTTAAGAATTTTTCTCTGTTTAATCGAACCCTATCAACTCATAGTCATCCGATGGTCTATCTCTACCATTTACGAGGGAATTATTAAATCTAAATTAATTCTATGGTGTGAAACCACCGAGCCACGTGGCCGAGCCATGATCCCACTTTTAATTACATTAAAATGGTCTCCCAAATTTTTGGATTTGGCCTCTTCTTAAGACGACATCATCTCTTCATTATTCCTTTTCATCTATCTTAGTGCACATCGAGACATCCTCCTAATTCTAATTTTTCACCTGTACTGAAGCCCTTCCCACATAGTGTTAGAGTTATTCCTATAAGTCACATCATCCCATGTTCATGGTGCAAGAGGGAACATTGATCATTGATTATCTAGGTACTGAATTTTTTCTTCTTCTATACAATTGTGTATAATGCGGGTTTGGTTTATTAATGGTGCCTTGTAAGGAATACCTGTAAAATCTTCTTGAATATGAATTAAACAATAATTTAATATTATCCAAAGATAAAATGTGTAAATAAAATAATTTGTAGGGTGTGGTTGATCGTGGTTGCCTTTTTTTATGTTATTGTATTTGATTCTCTTATGGGTGTTGTGGATGTATGGCTTCTGAAAATCATGAATGTTGGTGGTCTTTACTTGTGAACTGGTAGTATTTCAATGTGATGTTTTGATATGCAGAGATAACATGAAATATGGTTAATCACGTACACTCGGTTAAATAAATGGATTCCACAGGATTAACATTCTGATGTGATCACCTCCATTATATTAATATGGACATTAAAGAACCATTGTCGACTAAATTTGAATATGCATCATTGATGGTTGTGGTTATGTGATGTGTCTTCTGTTCTCAGTTCTGTGGGGTTGGTATGTGGGGTGGGACCAGGGGTGTGTTGGTATCTCAGTATAAGAGATTGATTGATTGTGGAATGGATGAGAATGTAGGCATCTGAACTGCCTTTTTGCTATGTTGTGGTCATGAAGTGACGTCAAGAAGTGGGACTGTGGTGTGGTTGTGGACTAGTTATGTAGTGGGACTCTATTGCGGGTTTGTTTAGGTAGTGGGGCGGCAAGGCTGGGTTGGGGAAAAAGGAATTTTGAGTTTTTACTTTGAAAATTTATAGTATATAGTGGTTGAATGGTGATGTATAGTGGGACTGTAAGTCTAGTTTTGTGCTGTTGTGTTCTGTTGTTGTATAGTGGGACTTAGTTTGGTTTTGTTGGTTGTTTGGTGTGGCTACAGTTGTTCGTTTCCCGATAGTGTTGGAATAATTTAATTAATTCCCCTAAAATAAATTCATAAATGTAAATTGAAAGGAATTGGGGTGGGTTATGATTTCTTAGTGGCTATTGTATGATTGTGCATAGAGGATTAGCAGTGGAAGGAGTGATGGTGTGGGATTGTTGTCTATTTTTTGAATCCTATCGGTTGGGGTCACGTGTTTGATTATATATATATATATATTGTAGTTCCTTGTGATTTCTATATGAACCCCACCCTTTTTGAGAACTATGTGCTGAAAACCTCCATTTCAGGGGGAGGGTATCTTTCCCAACATCCTGGTGGGAGGATGGATGTCTGGTTACTGATTTTCTTCATCGCACCCTCCTACAGATCTTGATGCTCAGGCGTATCTGGGTAGTTTGTAATGTCTTGAGGCTTACCATTTTCCAAGATTATTTGAGCAAGGGTTTGTTTTGGATGAAGGGCCCATGTGATTGCAGGCCAGGTTTTTTCCCAAGTATCTTCGGGATGAGGCCCATGTGTCTTCGTGTGTGGCGGTGGTTGTTTTAGTCCACGTGTCTTCAGGTGTGGAAGTGGTTGTTGTGGCTTATGTGTGTACGGGTGTGGCTATGTATAGTTAGGGACCATGTGTATTCAGGTAGGTTTTGGTAGTGGCACTACGTGTGGGAAACGTGGAAGCATCAAGACGTTAGATCCTTAGAATGAGCAGTTAACCAGTGGGAAAAGTGGTGTGTGGGGTGCCCAAATATCGATGTGACTATACAATTACATTAATTGTCTTGCGTTACTTGGGTGAGTGTGACTTGGTGAAGTTGGTATGGTTAGTATTTCATGTTAGGTGATTGATGTTATACTATTTTCTCACATGGGTGTTATATTGTTTCCTCACTTGTACACGAGTTGCTTAGGTTTTCCCAAATGTGTATAATTTTATGCTCACCCTACACATATAAAACAGTTTTCAGGTCTCCAGGAGGACTTTGAGGACTGTTCTTTACTTTACTTGCTCAGCGCCGTGATAGTTTCTATTGATGTTTAGTTCCTCTTCTTTGGTTTTTTATTTGGGAGTTTTCCTTACATTATTTTAGTTTATTTTGAACATGCATATGGGAATAGATATTTTTGGATTTACATTTATCATTAGTCCTTAGTGTTGTTGGGATTTACCATATTATCTCATGATCATATTCTATGAAAAGGTTAATGCCTTCTATTTATGTGAGTTTCTATACCCTTGGTGCTAGTCTCCACTATAGGGCCTACTAGAGGTGGGACTCGGGGGTTATTATCTCTCATTCACCATGAAGATGGAAGGGCATATAATCTTTTTGTCCTCTCCCTCATCATGGAGAATGAGGGTCATGGAAGTATGGAAAAAGGAAATCACACTACTATTTATGATAGTTTACTTTGACTTATTGTGTGGATCATGGGAGAAGAGGACTGAGTAGATTCACCAGATTCTAATTGATTAGTCTTTTGACATTTTTAGTTGTTCATAAAATATTGAATACTTATGTCCGATGATTCCCATTTTTTGTATACCATCATTCCATGATATCATATTATATATGACCCATCCACTTTGAATTATTATTTATCATAGTTATTTTGGATAATTATTCTTCTGTTTTTTTATTATATCTGTATCTTCTATGCCATCTATTTCTCTAAGCTTATGCTATGGCCGATTGTTTATCCTATTGTTATAGTTTTTGTTTAAATATTCTTCTGATGTTTTATACTAATTATTTATATACTGTTTTCCAATCTAATATTATAGTCTCCCCATGGTACCACCATAGACTGTCTCACTAATCGGCAGCCTCTGGCATACATGGAGGCATTCTTGAGGCCATGTGATACACTAGATCAGGGGAGGAGTTAAGTGGATCCCAGGTCTGGACATTACAAAGTGGTATAAGAGAATTATTTTTTATTTTTCATTACTATTTGGGTGTTGGATAAGAGACTAAGATGCAATGGAATCTGGAAATGTTCTTGTGCCTAGTTTTAGCTTACCCACATACATGGGAATCCCACATTACCCGATATGGGTAAATACTATTATTGTATAATAATATTAATTTTGATACAACTTCAATATTAGGGTAAAATAAATGTATACATATATTATTGCTATTTGTGTTATTACAAAGATATATATTTTTACCTATACTCAAAGATATGAGGGTGCATCGTTTCGTGCATCATTAATAGAAAAATTGGACCAATATTCAAGGAATTTTTCCTTGTTAGGCCTACCTTTTTTATTAATTTTATAGTTTCAGATAATTAGTTCCTAATTCTTATATATATAACTGTGATTAAATTAGTTTCTGGAAGAATATAATTTAATTAATTAGAGTTACCACATCAATCGAAAAGGATTTCTCTAACATAGACTGGTTATGAAAACATTATTAGCCAATTATATTGTATTGTGAGATCAAGATATACTAGTTCTTGACTTTGAATGATATATGTATTTATATAAAATGAATAATAATTCAAATTAATTTAATCTAGTAAATAAAAAGGATACTTCTAAAGGGGATGAAAATTATAATGTAAACGGTGCTTACTTATATACCTTGAAATTGAAAATCCATATACCTGAACGTAACATCCCATGTAAATAAAGGATATGGTATTTTCATATTTATTAATATTTTTGAATTAAGTATTAATTTTCATTTAAAGGGTATTCTATGTGAAAGGGCGTACCTAACATGAAACAACGCGTTTCTCCAATGTCTAATGTTGCACACAATGATTAGTCACACTAAAAAATAATAATATAATATTATTTTAAATGGTAGTTAACACCTAGTCGTTGTATTGTTGGGAATTAATATAACTAACTAAAATATGATTATACATGTTTTTTAAATGTTATTACGTTTATCCAATACAATTTATAGACTAAAAATGTGAATGAATCTAATTTCAAGAATAAATACTGTAATATTCATTAAATGGTCATTTTACCACTTTTTGATGGTGAACCCTATTTAAATCTAGTTTTTCCAATTTTATATGTTCTATTTGAAAAAATAATATTCTTGTTTATAATCTAGTAATCCAAATTTTCTTTGGACGAAATTTTGGTATTTTTTTGACAATGTTCATTTTTTTAGTGAATAGTGAAAAATACTGTATTTTAATTAAAAACGGCCTTTTAATCAACTTTATTTATATGGTTAGATTATCATATTAATTATTTTTAAAGTTTAATTAGATAATATTTTTACCATTTAATCCAATTTTCATCATTTTAAGTAATTTCACTTTGAAATTGGATATAAACAAGTGCCATCTTTTGATATTTATTATTTCTTGAAAACACGTTTTGTTTATTTTGACAACGGGAATTGATATTAAATTAATTTCTACCACTTCTGTGTTTTGAATTTGGAAAAAGGGATTCCGTATTTTTAATCAGGATGTCAAAATTGTGTAAATATGTAACTTTTATTTTTAGACATTATGAATATTTATATTCGTAAATATTTTATTTACTATGTTAAGGGTTAAATATGGTATATAAGTTAAAAATAATAATATTATAATAAAATAAAATTACCCTAACATGTGTCCTAATCCTATTGGTTGATAAATTTCCTACCATGGGAATCTTTGGGTCGATTTTGGGACCGAATGGAGGAACATAAGAGTGATAATGACACTTTATATTAATAATAAAAAGTAAAGACAAAAAAGAATTAAACATATATCTTTTAGTAAATAAGTTTTTACATGGGGTAATGTAAGATATCTATTATATGATAAATATTCATTATAAATATAATATTATTTACGACTTCATGGTATTTTATTTATAAATTTTAGACATAAAATAAATAATATTATTTATGACACAATGATGATGCAGTGATTACCTTATTAACGAATGATTTAAATAAATGAGAATAAAAAATTTAAAAACTATCAAAAACAATCCAATTGTTATTGGATGATTATATTTAGAACAAGATTCATCTTATCTTATAATAAAATAACTTTTTGACTTCTAGAAACCGAAAATCATTATATAAAAAAATAATATTTTCAAACTTTCTTAAACACCCCTCCTCGCACTTATAAAAAGCCATCACCTCTAACCAATTACTCACACCTCTAAAGCACCTTTTATCATCCAAACTCTGCCCAATTAATCTCCATGAATCCCTATATTCCACCTTAAAGCCTTACTTTAGGCATAAGGCACTTTAATAAATACTTTTGGTTCAAACCAAATAGAGTTACCCGATTTAAAGGTAACGTCTTCTCTTAAGTTCTTTTCTTTTATTTTACTTCTCCAAACACCTAAACTATTTTTATTACTTTATTTTATAACAACACCAGTATTATAAATATACTTGTTTGTTTTTATGATATGTATTCAAACTACACTTACACACACCTCCAAATATTGGGTAAAGAACATACTGTTTCTTTGGACATCGAACTACTGCATCACGGAACGATGATTGTTCAATTATGTCATACCGCCTCTCATGGTGGAAATTATGATGGAACTATATTTATATTTGATATATATTATATTTCTATTATCCATATAATTTTGTAACATTAATTTATAGCATACCTTTATGGTTTCCCTAATGGGTAAACACGATAATTTCATTTGAGGAAGTGCGGACTACCGCCCCCTCAAAGTGATATAACTCATTTATACCAAACATGGAACATATAAAGGATGGTGTTAATGAACTAATGTAAATTATATAAAATATTATTTTATACAGGAATTATAATATACCTATTTATCATTTTGTTTTCATTCCATTAAAAATGAAAAAAATAAAATGAAAGTAGCGTTCATGCGTACATACGACTTACCGTCTCCATGAATGGTGCATTTCATATTTGTATATCCAAATGATATGGACTATTATAAATAAATATATACTGGATATATATTATTTTATTATATATAAATCATGAATATAATTATGTATATAATGGAATTTTGACAACTTGGACAACTTGTAATTATTAGAAGTTCATTTTCGACTCAAATAACAAATATCGACAAAACAACTGTTATTAACTTAAATATTTATATAATGTTTATAACATGGTAATAAGTGATATTAAAGGAATAATAAACCTGAAAAAGGTTCTAAAGAATGTAGAAATTAACTTTAGTTTATTATTCAGGATATTAAAGAACGAACAAGTCAAGTCAGACCCGAGGTAAGGGAACTTCTTAACCCAATTTCCATTCTTTGGGTTGCTATTATCTTTCTTGTTTATGTCGTTATTGGATTATGTGAGAAATGATTTTTTTTTATTTTCATGTATTTTTACTTTGTTTATTTTTGGTTATAGTGAATGTACATAATTAATCTATTTAATTTAAAAATTGATCCATGTAAGGGACATCGTCTCAATCTCCTTTCATTGAGGCATATTTTGATTTATACACGACCTTCTTTCATACGGTGTATAAAACCCATTTACTTTTCATTTCATTTAAAGGGAATATTTTTCCTACATAGCATTTTACTAAATGGAAAACTAGGAATTTTTATTTTTAACATACGTGGTGACAATAACCTTTCCACTGTTGTGAGCGTTATTTGATATTTGTAATCCTTAACAAGCCATAATATTTTTAAAAGAAAATTAAATACTATATTAACTTTTTATGTATTTTTGGTATTGAAAATGGTTTTGATAAATCATTGATTATTTCAAAATCTTAAGTTGATATATTTTTATTGTAGTGTTTAAATGTTATCTTTTCTTTTATGCTTTATTTATGTGTTATGGTTCCCAGAAATTCTTTAATTATACGAGTGGTTCCATGATAAACCTCGGGTGGGTGAGCCCGAGATAGCTCTTTAATGCATTGGGTAATGTAACAGAGGTAAACATTAATGTTTCTCCTAAGAGATTTAGGGAATATACTATGTTGGGTATTCCAAATATAACTCCCTATGTAGTTGTTAAAGCTACAACGTAAGTATGTTATGTGTGCCACAAGTTACCTCTATGATTTATTTTTTCTATGAGTTATTCATAAATCTTATAATTTTAGAAGGTATGTTAAAAAGATTATGTTTTGATTGACTAATATTTCCATTATATATTTTATAACCCTTACTGAGCTTTTTATGCTCATCCAATGTTTTGAAATGTTTTTCACATGACTTAAAGATGAATAGGGTCAAGGATGGGATCAAGAAAAAGTCATGCTGTCTAAAACATGGAACAAGACGTGAATCTTTTTTTCAAGAGTTTTTATATTATGAAAAAATGGAAACTGAGTAGAAGTGTCTATTTTGTAATTTTTTTGTGATGTAATAGTTATGGCCGAATTCTCTAAAACTCCAAACCCGAAAAGATAATAAATGTGAATTATTAATTTAATTAAAGGGTACGTAATGTTTCAAGGCTGGGTCCTTATAGATGGTATCAGAGGCCAGTTTAGATAACATTAAGAGTTAGGATATTGTTAAATTAATATCCATAAATAAATTTATGGTATGATTTTAATGATATAGAATTTATAGATTACCATGTTTTTCACCTAAGATATTTCTTGTTTTTAGAGTGGTTTTTCATTGAGGAAACATGGCTGTTGTTCTGGGAAGGTATATAGAGGAAATGAACTTCCATATCATCATCCTGAGACGGTTATAATCAGAATTGAATAGTTTGTTAGAGTGATGGCTCAGTGGACTCAATTGATAAATGGTGGATGTGTTTATATATGATATTTTGGTTTATTACAAAAGTAAAGAGGATCACAAAAGTCATTTAAGTGTTTTCTTGAAAACCTTAAATGTAAAGAAACTATTTGGGAAATTAAACAAGTGTGAGTTTTGGTTACAAAAAAATTTCATTCCATGGTCTTGTTGTTTAAAAAAATGGAATAACTGTTGATCTTTCTAAAACAAAAGTTTTTGGAGAATGGACTAGACCCACAAATATAACCAAGATACGTAGTTTTCATGGTTTGATAGGTTATTACTAGAGGTTTGTTGAAATTTTTTCATGGTTGAACACTGACTAAATTATCTCAAAAAGGTGTTATGTTCATCTGGACAATAGAATGTGATGATTATTTTCAGGAATTGAAAATAAGGTTGGTCAATGCTCCAGTTTTGGCACTGCCTTAACAAAATGGTGAGTTTGTTATCTACAGTGATGATTCGTTTAATGGACTTGGTTGTGTCCTAATGCAATAAAATGAGGTAACTTATTATGTTTCACATCAGTTCAAACCTCATGAGTTAAATTACCCTAAAAATTATTTGAATTATCTACTGTTGTTTTTACATTAAAAATTTGGAGGCATAATTTTTATGGATTAAATTGTGAAATCTATAATGATCACAAAATTATAAAGCATATATTTGCTCAAATAAAATTAAACAAGAGAAAAAAGAATATGGTTAGAATTAATCAAGGATTATGATTGCATGATCTATTGCCATCTGGGAAAGGAAAATAAAGTAGATGATTCTTTGAGTCAAAAAAGTAATGCTACATTAAAATTGTTACGTTCAGAACAAGATCCTTTGATTAATTATTTGATGAACATTGGAATAGAGGTTGTGGGTGCATGAAATTCCTCTTTTTTGTTTCAGGTGTCATTGAAATGATCTCTATCAGACAAAATTATGCAAGCGTAGAAGGAAGAGAGCATGTTGTAGATAATGGTAGAGTTGGTTTAGAAGGGTAGATTGCCAGATTTTAACATTGATAATGATTGTATTTTGAGATTTGGGAAGTGATTATGTGTTCCTTATGACTCGTAATTGAAGAATGAGTTGTTATGTGAAGCTCATAGATCTACATTTTCAATTTATCCTGGCAGTACTAAGATAGAGAAAGATCTTCTGGAGTATTACTAGTGGGATAGAATGAATAGAGATATTGCTGACTTTACTGTGAAGTGTTTGACTTGTCAATAGGTTAAAGGAGAGCGGAAGTCACCGAAAGGGATGATTCATCCTTTACCGGTGCCATAGTGGAAATGAGAAAATATATCCCTGGACTTTTTTGGGGGATTACGAAAGACATCTCATGGTAATAATGCAATATAAGTTATTATTGATCGATTGACTAAATATTATCATTTACATCCTATTCGAGATACTCTATCTCTAGTTCAACAATCCCAGTTGTATGTTAAAGAGATTGTCAGGTTGCATAGAGTTCCCCTATTTATTGTATCTGATCGTGATCCTAGGTTTACTTATGATTTTTGGAAATTCCGTCAGAAGTCATTGGGTATTGAATTAAATTTTAGTATAGCTTTTCATCCTCAATCAGATAGACAGTCAGAACACACAATTCAGAACATGGAGGATATGCTACATTCTTGTTCACTAGATTACCAAGGAAGTTGGGACCAACATCATTATATGGTTTAATTCTCTTATAATAACATTATTCATACCAGTATACAGATGGGTCTATTTGAGGAATTATATGGTAAGTGGTGTCGAACTCCATATTTTTTGGATACAGTAGGTGAAAGAAAGATGATGGGACCAAAATTGTTAGAAGAGATGGAATGAAAGGTTTAGTTGATTCAGAAGAACACGAGAACCGTTCAGAGCTGGCAGAACAATTATGTAGATAACTGGAGGAAGGATCTTTCTTTAGATGTTGGTGATCATGTAGTTCTCAAAGTTTCTCCATGGAAAAGTGTTTTGTGTTTTGGTAAGAAGGGAAAGCTGAGTACAAGGTTCATTGGAACCTATGAAATCCAAGAAAAATTTGAATTAGTTGACTACAAAGTGACTTTACCTCCAAGTTTATCCCAGGTACCCAATTTTTTTCATGTTTCTATGTTGAAAATGTATATTCTGGATCCATCTCATGTTTTGAGCCCAGAGGTAGTTCAATTGAAAGAGAATCTCTCTTATGAGGAACAACTAGTCCAGATTCTTGACCGAAGAGGGCAAGTGTTGCAGAATAAGGTAATTCATCAGGTAAAGGTTTTGAGAAAAAAACATATTGTTGAAGAGACAACGTGGGAATATGAAAATTCTATGAGGGATAAATACCCCAATTTATTTGATAAGTGAATAAAATTGTGAGGACGAAGTTTCCAAAAGGGGGAAGGATGTAACATCCCATGTAAATAAAGGATACGATATTTTCGTAATTAGTAATATTTTTTAATTAAATAATAATTTTACATTAAGTGGGATGCTATTTTTGATGGCATACCTGACATATATCAATGGGTTTCTCCGAAGTCTAATGTTGCACACAATGCTGAGTCGTACTGAAAAATAATAATATAATATTATTTTAAATGGTAGTTAACGCCTAGATATTGTATTGGTGGTAATGAATATACCTAACTAAAATATGATTATACATACTAGTTAAATGTTTTTACAATTATCTAATAATATTTAGTTGCTTAAAATGCGAATGAATCTAATTTTAAGCATAAATACTCAAATATTCTTTAAATGGTCATTTAACACTTTTTAATGGAGAACCCTTTTTAAAAATAGTTTTTGTCAGTTTTATATTTTCTATTTGAAAAAAATAATAATATTATTTAGAATTGGGACATCCAAATTTACTTTGGATGAAATTTAGGTATTTTTTTGTTAATGTTCAATTTTTAATGAATAATGAAAAATAATATATTTTAATTAAAAATTGCCTTTAAATATACTTTATTTATATGGTTAGATTGTATTTTTAATTGGTTTTAAAGTTTAATTAGATTATATTTTTACCATTTAATCCAATTTTGGTCATTTAATGTAATTTCACACTGAAATTGGAAATAAACAAGTGTCAATATTTTGATAGTTATTATTTCTTAAAAACACATTTTTTATTTTGACAATGGGAATTAATTTTAAATTTATTTCTAACACTTCTATGTTTGGAATTTAAAAAAATGTATTAAAAATTTTTAATCATGAGGTAAAAATTGTGTAAATATGTACCTTTTAGATTTATACATTATGAATATTTACTTCAGTAAATATTTTATTTACCATGGTAAAAAGGTAAATCTATTAAATAAGGGTAAACATAATAATATTATAATAATGTTAAATTACCCTAACATGTTTCCTAATCCTATTGGTTTATATATTTCCCATAATGGTCATCCTTGGGTCTATTTTGTGACCCATGGAGCCACTTAAGAGTGATAATGAAACTTTATATTAATTAATTTAAAGTAAAGACAAAAATGACTTAAACATATATCTTTTAGTAAAACAATTTTTACATGGGGTTATGTAAGTTATATCTTCTAATATAAATATTCATTAGAAATATAAAAATATTTCCCACATAATCGTATTTTATTTATAATTTTTATATATAAAATAAATAAAATTATTTTTGACACAATAATGAGGCAGTGGTTACCCTATTAATGAATTATTTAAATAAATGAGATTATAAAATTTAAAAACTATAAAAAACATGTCAAATTATATTTGGATGATTTTATTTCTAAGAAGAGTAATATTATATTTTAATTAAATATATTTTTTACCTTTAGAAACTGAAAATAATTAAATAATAAAATAATATTTTCAAACATTCCTAAAGAGCCCCTCCCCCCTTATAAAAAACCATCACCTATAACCCATTACTGACACCTATAAAGCTGCTTGGATAGACCAAAATATGCCAAATTAATCTCCCTACATCCCTCTCTTCCACATATAAGCCTTATCATAGGCATAAGGCACTTCAATAAATCCTTTTGGTTCAAACCATAGAGAGTTAACCAATATAAGTGTAACTTATTCTCTTAAGTTATTTTCTTTTATTTTACTTCTCCAACCACCTAAAATCTTTTTATTACTTTATTTTATAACAAAAAAAGTATTTTAAATATACTAGGCTGTTTTTATGAGAATTATTCGAACTAAAATTAGACACACCTCCATCTAATGGGTAAAAAACATACAATTTCTATGGACGTCGAACAACTGCCTCACTAAACGATGATTGTTCAATTATCTCCTACCGCCTCTCATGGTGGCCATTATGATGGAAATATATTTATATGTGATATTTATTATATTTATATTATATCTATACTTATTTATTTTTCATTTATTGAATACCATTATGGTTTCTGTAATGGGTAAACACGATAATTTCATTTGAGGAAGTACGGACTACCGCCCCCTCAAAGTGATATGACTCGTTCATACATGAAATGGAACATATAAAGGATGGTGTTAATGAAATTTTGTAACATATATAATTTAGGATATTATAATATAATTATAATATACCTATGTATCATTTGGGTTTCATTCCTTTAAAAATGAAAAAAAGAAATGAAAGTAGCGTTCATGCGTACGTACGACTTACTTTCTCCATGAACAGTGCATTTCATTTTCATATATCCAAATGATATGGACTATTATAAATATATATATAATAGATATATATTATTTATATGATATGTAAATCCTGAATATCATTCTGTATATAATGGAATGTTTACAACATGGACATCTTGTAATTATAAGAAGTTCATTTTTGACTCAAATAACAAATATTGACCAAACGACTGTTACTAACATAAATGATTATATAATGTTTATAACATGGTAATAAGTGATATTAAATGAATAATAAAACTGAAAACGGTCCTAAAGATTTTATAAATTATCTTTAGTTTATTATTCAGGAGATTAAAGAATGAACGAGTCAAGTCGAACACGAGGTAAGGGATCTTCTTAACCCAATATCAATTTTTGGGTTCATATTCTATTTCTTGTTTATGTCATTATTTGATTATGTGAGAAATGAATTTTTATAAGTTATCATGTATTTATACATTCTTTATGTGTTTTTATAGTGAATAAATATAATTGATCTATTATATTTACAGAATAATCCATGTAAGGGACATCGTCTTAATCTTCTTCCATTGAGGCATATTTTGATTTATACATGAATTTCTTTTATACGGTGTATAAACCAATTTGACATTTTATTTCATTTAAAGGGAATCTGTCTCTATGTAACGTTTTACTAAATGAGATAAAAGAAATGTTTCTTTTTAATGTATGTGGTGACAATGACCTTTCTTTCGCCACGAGTGTTATTTGATATTTGGGTTCCTTAACATGCCGTAATTTTTTTAAAAGGAAAATAAATACCACATACCCTTTTAATGTATTTTGGTATTGAAAATGGTTTTGATAAAGCATTGATTATATAAATATCTTGACATGATATATTGTGATTGAAGTGTAGAAATGTTATCTTTCCTTTATGCTTGTTTTATGTGTTATGTTTCTTAAGAATTGTTTACGTATACGGGTGGTTCCGGGATAAAACTAAGGTTGGTGAGCTCAAGATAGATCTCCAATGAATTGGGTAACATGATGGAGGTAAACATTAATGTTTCTCTAAATATTTTTAGGGAATATACTGTGATGGGTATCCTAAATGTAACTCCCTATATAGTTGTGAAAGCTACAACATAAGTATGTTATGGATGCCATAAGATACCATTAAGATTTATGTTTTATATGTTTTATTCATAAATCTTATGATTTCATGAGGTATGTTAAAAGGCTTATGTTTTTATGGACTAATTTTTCGTTTCATTATTTTATAAACCTTACTAGGGTTTTTATGCTAATACCATGTTTTGAAATGTTTGTCATTGGACTTAAAGATGAATAGGTTCAAGGATGGGATCATGGAAAAGTCATGTTGTCTAAATCGTGGAACTAGACATTAATCTTTTATTCAATAGATTTTATTTTATGAAAAAATGGAAACTGAGTATAAGTGTGTACTTTTTATTTTTTAGAGCTGTAATAGTTATGGGATAATTCTGTAAAACTCTAATCCTGAAAATATCATAAATGTGAATTATTCATTTAATTCAACATTATGTAATGTTTTATAGATGGGGAATTATAAAAAACCCCTAAAGAGTCATGTGAGACCTATTCTGGAAATTGACATTAGTATTGGGAGATTGGGTTTTCTATTATGGTTCTTATGGCCTCGTATGGTCTATCCTCATCAAGTAGTCCTAGATTTAGGAGATGGTTGAGAGGTGTGATCATTCCAATAATAAATATGTGTTCATGTATTTCTATTTATCTAAGATTATTTGAACTATTAAATACACTTTTGATATATGTTTTTGTAATTATAGAATCTATCCACAATGACATCCTTGAGTTGTATTCTATAAAGGTGGTGAAGACCATGCACCGGAGGGGGAAATCCATGAGCCAATAATGATCCATCCTAAATTTCCCCTTATGGAACTACCTGTTGTTCTTGATAGGGGAATCAATGCCCAGTTCTGATAATTATTTTTATGCACGATGAAAAATATTCAAGGTGTTACTCGACCTACCCCAACTATGAAAGAGTTTACTGGGGAGTTCTAGTAGCAACAACCTCTAAATTTTTCAGGGGATAGAAGACCTCCTCCTGCTGTGATATTGCGAGTGGCCACAGTTACTATTTTTGTGAATCTGGAGACACCCCTAGAATATATGGTCAAACTCACATCCTATACTCTATTCGATTCTTCCACCATGATATGATTTAGATGGAATTCTGGAAGATCTTGTATGATAACTTCATTCCATAGACTCTATGCGAAAACCTAGTTAGATTGTTTATGAACTTAGTATGGATCCATGCATTTCATGGAATATTAGGGTCATTTTACTAATCTATAGTGTCTTGTTCTTACTTTATATGGTAATGATCTTATGATTGAAGGGGGATTTGAGGATGGGCTGTTATTCACCATCTGATCGTATGATAATGTTTTTAGGTTGACTACTATTTATTATAGAGTTAATCAATCCCTCATTATTTTTCTATATTTGAAGAATTTTGGTGGTGAAAACCATGTTATTTTGGTACCCAAACATGCTAGTAGTTCTTCTAGTGGATGAAAGCAATGTTTTGAGGATTCCTATGTGGATAGGGGCAGTAAAAATCCCCATGATGACAATTTACTCATATGTCACCAGTGTGGGAATCCTTGTGTAAAATCCCAGGTAAATAATGAATAAGATATTTTCATATTTATTAATATTTTTGAATTAAATATTAATTTTACTTTAAAGGGGATGCTATGTTCTATGGCATACCCAATACACAACAACAAGTTTCATTGAAATCCTACATTGCACACCACGTTGAGTTGTACTAAAAAATAATAATACAATATCATTTTAAATGGTAGTTAATTCCTAGCCATTGTATTGGATATAATGAATAGAACTAACTAAAATATTATTATACATGTTTGTGACAAGTTTTTACATTCATCCAATAAAAGTTAGAGGATAAAAATGTGAATGAATCTAATTTTAAACATCATTTACTTTAAGAGGACTATTTACTGCTGTTTGATGAAGAACCCTCTTTAAATATATTTTTGGTCACTTTTATATGTTCTATTTGACAAAATAAAATTATTCTTTAGAATCAGGATATCAAAATTTACATTGGGTAAATTTTTGGTATATTTTCGATAAAATTCATTTAATAAAGAATTGTAAAAAATACTATATTTTAATTCAAAACTACCTTTTAATATAATTTATTTATATTGTTAAATTATCTTCTAAATTGGTTTTAAACTGTATTTATATTATGTGTTTACAATTCAATCAAATTTTGGTCATTCGAAGTAATTTAACTTTGAAATTGGACATAAACAAGGGTCAATCTTTTAATAGTTATTAATTTTTTAAAACACGATTTTTATTTTGACAATGGAAATTAATTTTAAATTAATTTCTCCCACTTAAATGTTTATAATTTGGAAAACTGGATTCCATATTTGGAATTATGAGTTCCAAATTGTCTAAATAGGTAACTTTTATTTTTAGTCATTTTGAATATTTACTTTAGTAAATATTTTATTTACAATGGTTAATGGGTAAATCTGGTAAATAAGGGTAAAAAATAATAATATAATAATATTAAATTACCCTAACATGTGTCCTAATCTTATTTTTTGATACAAATCCGACCATGGTAATCCTTGGTCGGTTTTGGGACCCCATGGAGCCACTTAAGAGTGATAATGACACGTTATATTAATTAATTAAAATTTTAGACAAATATGACTTAAATATATATCTTTTAGTATATAAAGTTTTACATGAGACTATATAAGTTATTTCTTCGACTATAAATATTAATTTGAGATCTAAAAATAATTCCATCATCATGGTATTTTTCTTATAAATTTTCAACATCAAATAAATTAAATTATTAAGGACAGAATAATGATGCAGTGTTTACCTCATTAAAAAATGATTTAAATAAATAAGATTATAAAAATTAAAAAAAATATTCAAAACCTATAAAATTCTTATTGGATGATTTTATTTCAAACATAGGTCATCTTATCTTAGATTTTAATGAGTTTTGGACCTTTAGAAATAGAAAATCATTATATAGTAAAATAATATTCTCAAACTTTCCTAAAGAGCCTCTCCTCCCCCTTATAAATATCCATCACCTCTAACCCATTACTGAAATCTCTCAAGCACCTTGTATCATCCAAAATCTACCTAAATAATCTCCCTACATCCCACTCTTCTACCTAGAATCCTTCCCTTAGGTAGAAGGCACTTTAAGTAAACCATTTGGTTCAAACCAAAGGGAGATGCATAATTTAATGGTAACATCTCCTCTTAAGTTCTTTTTTTTTATTTTAATTCTCCAACCCATAAACTATCTTTATTCATTTATTTTATAGAAACACTAGTATCCTCAATATACTAGTTTTTATGAGAATTATTCAAACTACACTTACAGACACCTTCATCTAATGGGTAAATAATATACTGTTTCTATGGACGACGAACTACTGACTCATGAAACGATGATTGTTAAAATATCCCCAACCGCCTCTCATAGTGGCAATTATGAAGAAACTGTATTTATATATGATATATATTATGTTTATTTTTTATTTATTATTTTGTATT
Organism: Viscum album; assembly: GCA_963277665.1. Classification (NCBI taxonomy): domain Eukaryota; kingdom Viridiplantae; phylum Streptophyta; class Magnoliopsida; order Santalales; family Viscaceae; genus Viscum; species Viscum album. The sequence goes on along the minus strand of OY728167.1, from coordinate 130,713,636 downwards.
TTTCATTTATTTCATACCTTTATGGGTTTCATTATGGGTAAACACGATAATTTCATTTGAGAAAGTGAGGACTACCTCCCCTCAAAGTGATATGATTTGTTCATTCCATACATGGGACATATAAATGATAAAGTTAATGAAATTATATATATGATTTTACATTTTAATTATAATATACTTATGTATCATGATGTTTTCATTCCATTAAATTATGAAATGTTAATGAAAGTAGCATTCAGTCGTACATACGACTTACCATCTCCATGAACGGTGCATTTCATTTCTTAACTCCAAATGTTATGTAATATTATAAATACATATATATACTGGATATATATGATATCTAAATCAGGAATATAATTATGGAGATAATGTAATTTCGACCACGTGGACAATTTATAATTATAACAAGTTCATTTTCGACTCAACTTCCGAACATTGAAAAAATGTCCGATATGAACTCAAATACTTAACTAATTGTTATTGCAACGTAATAAGTGATATAAAAGGAATAATATAATTGAAAAATGTTCTTAATAAAGTATAAATTAACTTATGTTCAAAATCATGAAATTAAATAATGAATGCGTCAAGTCAGACACAAGCTAAGGGACTTCGTATCAATCTCCTTTCACTAAGGAATATTTTGATTTATACGCGACTTTCATTTATATGGTGTATAAAACCCTTTTACTTTTCCTTTCATTCAAAGGGAATATTGTTTCTATGTATCATTTTATGAAAAGACAAGAGGAATGTTTTCAACGTTTGCAGCGATAATGACCTATCCGTCACCGTAATCGTTATTTTGATTCCTTTATAAGCTTTATTGTTTTTAATAAAAAAATGAAACCCCATATTCTGTTTTTGGTTGTTTTGGTATTGAAAATGGTTTTTTAAATGCATTTATTATTTCAATATGTTTAAATGATCTCTTATGATTGTAAATTAAATTTTATTAGTGAAATGCTTATATTTTCAATACTTTATGTGTTATGATTTTATAATGGTACTTGGGAATTTGATGAGTGGTTACGTGATAAAACAAATGATGGGTGGTGCTGTGATAAACCAAGATGACTGGTTACGTTATAACATCCAATGCATTGGGTATGGATGTCGGCTATATGGCTATTCTATTTAGTGATATGTGTGGAAGTCGACCATATATTTATTCCATTTATGTTTGTTTATGTCTCAAGTTAACTTCATATGTTATGTGTTGTTTTATGGGTTTTATGGTAATATTTTTTATTTCACAATGGTAAGAAAATATATTTTATTTAGTGAAGAGTATTTAATACTTCATAAAGGTGAAATGTATTACTTATGATAAGGTACTAATGGTTAACTTATTGTTTTGAAAAACTAATAGTTTTCCTTATTTATGTATCCCATAATGTGATTTTTATGATCATCTAATGTTTTTGAAATGTTTTTCATAGGATATAAAGTGGAATATGGTCAAGTATGGGATCAAGGAAAAGTCATGCTATCTAAAACATGGAATAAGACATAACTCTTTTTTTCAAAGAGTTTTTATTTTAAGAATAAAATGGATAATGAGTAGACATGTCTACATGTTATACTAAAGTAGATAGGTTTATATTATGACTTAATTCTCTAAAACACTAAACCTTAAAAGATCCTCAATGTGAATTATTAACTTCATTCAATATTATGTAATGTTTAAGGCGTGGGTCCTTATAACGGGACATTAAAAACCCTATTGTTTAGGGGATCTAGTGGAATGTAAAATCTATTGAAGGATAGGGAATATCCGTAACTTCTATATGACCATTTCACTAATCAATAGAGATCAAGGTTATAAGAATTCCACATGTTTCATAGCAGGGCCAGTAGTATCTCTCCAAGAAGCTACAATGAATACCCCCAGCCACTCAGTCCAAGGCGGGGGTTGAGGAAAAGGTACTCAAACATTGGACATGTTTCTCTAGTAATGTGGGCTTTCTCAGGTTAGTCAGGCTGTTACTCTAGGCTACTGTATGGGCTACATACATGTAGTACAACCTATTTAAAAGGAGAACATCACCTGAAATTATATTATTGGAGGAGCTATTCTAAAATCCTCCATGTTGGTGTCTTCTTTATTTTACATAGGCACATATCAATTTTTTATATATAATGAAATCATGGAGGGTTTGGGCCTTGATATATAACACTTCTATAGAGTGATGATTCTTTATACTTCATTTGGTATTCAATCATTGAGTGTTCTCCATTATTTCAATTGTCACCTTAAGATAGGAATGTATCCCTTTGTATGGAAAATGTTCATCATTGACATGATATGTTTCTTTGTAGTTATCATGATTGATTGGTTAGTACCATATTGATCCCATGATGATTTTTATCATCATAGTTTGATTTTTATAACACTATATGGTGGTATACACATGCATAAGGTAAAATTATACATCCAAGAGTCATGCTCAAGACATGATAACTGGGGGATGGAATGTTTAACATCCCAGATTTCCAAACTATTCTTAGAAAATAAAGGGTTATGACCCACCATTTTATCTCCTAGGGTGATCATTTTTGGAACATCTTCCATGGAGACTTTTTTGGGCTACCTCTAATGTGATAGGTAGAATTATTTATTGATCTAGTTCTAAGAGTTTTATTAGTGACCATTCCGCCTTGTAGGATGGAAACAATGAAGATTTTAGAGATCAAGAAATAGTTGAAGGATATGGAGTATAAATTATTTATATTCCCATCACCTCACCTTGGGGTTCACTGGTCTATTTTGACAAGAAGGAGGATTGTTTCCTTATTCTTTACATCGAATAAAGTTGATTGATATAGCTCACAAAAAAAGAATATGTATGCACTCCATTGAATAGAATACCTCTTTGAATAGATCCTATGAGATAGAGTTTTTCAAATATTTATTTGAAGTTGGAATATCATCAGTTTTGTGTCAGATCATTTGACAAACCTCACATAGCCTTTATAAGTAGTTAAGGTCTTTATGAGTAACTTATTATGTCCTTTAGTCTTAGTAACACACTTCTTGTTTTCATTGATCTAAGAATCAGGTTTTACACAAGTATATAGACACCTTAATGTTGTTATTTGGGGATTCTATCTTATTATATTCATGCTCACAATAGAACCAATCCGACCATCTTGACATCCTAAAAAATACACTAAGAGAGAACTATATTTATGATAAGCTTAGAAAATTCCACTTTAATATTGAATGAGTCTACTTAATGGGTCATATAATATAAGAGTATGGGGGTTTTAGTAGACTTAGATATGGTGAGAAATATGTTTTCCATGGAGAATCCCAAGATAATCATTGGCATAAATAGTTTCTTGGGGATATATGGATATTTTATATGAATAATCTATGATTTATCATGCCTAGAAGCACCTCTTAAGATCATGACTAAAAAAGGTGTGAAATTCATATGGTCAAGATATCGTGAAGTATCCTTTTAAGATTTTAATGGTAGATTGACTTAAATGTCGATCATGATTCTATTAGAGATGGTAATGTGCTATATTGTTAGTTGTGAGGCATTAAGAATCGAGGTGGGAGGTTTCTTGATGCTGGATGAGTGAATTTTAGCTTTCAGGTTACATCTGTTGAGGCCTCATGAGTGGAATTAACCAAAATATTATATCGTGATAGATGTTTTAGTTCATGATTTATGATATTGGAGACATTTTTTTCTTGTAGATAATTTTGTGTTATTTAATAGTCACAAAATCCTTAAGTATATCATTACGTAGCATGATTAGAATCTCTGGTAGTGTAAGTAGGTTGTATACCTGAAATAATTTGATTTCAGTCTTTCTTATATACTTGGAAACATAAATGATATAATGGAGTATCGAGGATAGAATACTTAGACTCATGTGGGTTAGGAGGATAGTGTTAAATGGAAGACCATGGACTTCATTTCAGAGATGCACATTGAGAATCAGAATGATCCTGGATAGACTATCCTCATAAAAATAATAGTGATCTCTACCATCAATGAGTGGGTGAGGATGAGAGTAATATCAAATCATTAAGGTCTTATCCTAATAGAAAATATATCAGATGACAATTTAATTTCTTGTTTGACCATGGATAAGGATATGACTTTATGTTTTTGGAGGTATGTTTGGGTCCCAGCTAACATAAGGGAGGAGCTGATGTAAGAATTACATGCTTCAGGAAGGGAAATATATCATGTCATCTCCAAGATTTATTAAATGTTACATTTCTAGTATTCGTGGCCTTTCATTAAACATGAAATATAAATTTTTTATCACTTAGTGTTCCTACTTTAAACAGGATATGGCAGAAATTTAGTGGTCAGTAGAGATTTTACATCAATTGTCCATTCTAGAGTTGAAGTGGGCTGATTTGTTTCAGTATTTTGTGATTGGTTTAATTAGATCACCCAATGGAAATGATATAGATTGGGTTTTAATTATTCATTTAATAGAGGACACACTTTTTTTACCTGTTTGAGGGACCTTTTTTATATATGAACTAGAGATTCTATACATTATGAAGGTCACGTTTTTTCATGGTGCCCCATGTTATATAATTTCGGATAGAGATTCTCACTTCATGTCTCAGCTAAGGAAGGGATTGCAGAATTCCTTGGGTACATAGGTTATTTCTGGAACCACATATCGCCCACAGACCAACAGACAGACATATCATATGATTCAGGTGTCATAGGACATGTTTGATGTATGTTTCCTTCATTTTTGGGGTTCATGGGAGTGATACATACCCTATGTTGAGTTTTCATTCATTAACAGATTCTATGATACCATAAAGATTGATTATTATGAGGCCTTATTTGGTAGGCCTTTCCAATCACCTTTCTGTGGGTGAGTGGTTGGGGGAATATTTTCATGGACTACTTGTCATTCATGAGACAAAAGAGCATGTCATGTTGATCAAAATGTTCATATTGATAGCTCTATCCAGTCACAAGTCATATTCCATCCATTTCCAATGGAATCATATGTTTGAGGTCATAGATTGGTTCTTACTGTGAGTATTTCCCAGGTTATTCCCACAACATATTCACAAGTATGGTATGCTTTCTCTCTAATTCGTTAGATGCTTTGTTGTTTTGAAAAAAATTAGTTCTGTAGATTATAGGATATCACTTCCATAGAGATAGATGTATATTCATTATTTATTTCACATATCTCATCTTCATCGATATTAACTAGTCTCATAAAAATTATTTCAACCCGACGAGTTTGAGCTGGATGAGGACACTTCCTTAGAGGAGTGTCTAGTGTATATTGTGGATCAGAGCATGGAGACACTTCAAGGTAGGTAAATTCCTTTGGTACATGTGCTATATTATTATGGAAAATTACATGATGAGATCATTGTTTTGGAAGTTTTCATATGATCTCAGTGCCCAAAATTTTTCATAAATGATACTTCCTTACACTCAGAAGGCCAACTTAGGGATGTTTGGCATTAAGGAAGGGAGGTTAAAACAAACTGACATTTTTGTGAGGTATATAAAAATATTTTTAGGTTTAAATTCATTAATATATCTATTATAATTCCACCTAATTATTTCACAATGATCAAGAGGGTGTCTAGGTATTTTCTGGATCCCCTAAACTTGATGTTTTGGAAAACAGACTAGGGTGCCTGTTTAGGAGAAACTGTGATGCCTTGAACATGTATATTTACCTAACCATGTTGGGTACCATTTAATGTATCAGGGGGACAAAAATTTGTATTCATCTACATGAGCACAACAACATTTCTATGTAGGTTTTATAGGGGGTTTGGATAGTTCCTTGCACACGGTTTGCATATAGTGGGGAAACCAGGCACCTAGCCTGTGCGAGCACCCTCTTTAGATAGTGATGTGTTCATCCATCCTCTCATGTGGCATCCATACTCACACTCGGCCATATATCCCACTGTTTCTTGATCCCTCATCACCAGATAGTGTTCCATGGCGGCAAGATGATGGTCCACAACTACGGGTTTCGTCGTGGCGGGTGTCCTAGTTGGCAGTGACGAGATCTTCAGTGGGGCTTCCTTTCGGCGTTCTGGTGATGGTTTCCTGTCTTTGATCTTTTCTGTTATTTTTGATTTTGGATGTAGGTTTGTTGTTGTGATGTTGAGATCATGATTTTGGCGATGGGATGTTATGGATCGTGTTGATTCCGTGGTTGGGATGAGGATTTGATGTTAGTTGGGGCGTGGTTCCTCGGCGATGGTCTTGTAACTGTGAATTTGTGTTTCTTTGAGTTTTTGATGCTGGCTGGGATACCAATTATTCTCGAAGGAGGATTGGCTTTGAAGTGGTTCTAGTAGTGATAGGAGGTGAAATGATGTATTTTAAGAGGAGTATGGACTGGGTTTTTCTGATCCAGTGGTTCATAATGATTTTTTCTATTGAGTTGAGTTGCTGAAGGTACAGTTGAAGAAGGGACCGCATGTTTTTGATTCCATTTAGTGATGCCATCAATGTTTCTCAGGTCTTTGCTGATGATAGGGTTTGGGATGACCATGATGGTGAACGGTGTGTAGGGTGTGCTTCTCGAGGGTCCCACAATGATGATGTTGACATGTACTGGTTTGATATTTGAATTTGTCTGTGCGTGATTTTCAATTTGGTTTGGCGCTTCCTTCTTTTCGTATGGTGTAATGTGTGTTTTGGATGGTGTAATGTGTTTTGTATGTTCATGGCATGTTTGAAGTCATAAGGTTCCCAATTAACCAAAACAATTGGTTCATTATTACGAAAATGAAAAAAAATATTTGGTGGTAAACCTATCTAGAATTGTAATTTTACCCTTTTAACCAAAATGAAAATAATATCTCACCTCTCTATTTATAATTCTCATTACTAGTGTATGTCACCCCTCTATCTCCCATGAGAACTCCCTTTATACTCTCCTAGGGATTTTGATTACTCCTTCATTATTGATCCAAATATATCGATGTTTGATGCATTGAATAAACATAGATATGATCTTGAATCCACTTTCATCATATATTGGTTTCACTGTATATCAGTTGAGATATTTTTTGTGATATCTCATTCACCCTATTTTCAAGGTGTTCAAATATTATTCATTTTCATCTGATGTACTTCAAATATAAATTCAATATTGGATGATGAGTCATTTATGAGTTAGATCCAACATCTTTTTAAATTTTTTTACTCATTTTCTATATTTTATAGATCATGATGGATGAGAACAGAGCATATTATTGAGATACTAGTGGATTAATCTGTTATCTTTTGTAGTTTTATATATCATGTTATATATACATCACCCTTGTTTCCCCATTTTAATATTCAAGAATTCCATGAAATCATATTTTATATGACTCAACCTCTTAGACTAGTTATTTATTATTTTTTGTTGGTTTTTTATAGTACCAATTTTTTTTATTGTATCTGTTTCCTCTATGAAATCTATTTATATATGCTTCCATTATGGTAGGTTTCGGGTCTGGTTGTTTATAGGTATGATTCCATATTATTACATTATTGTATTCTTATTTATTTTATCCAATCTTCTAGTATGATATGAGGGTATTGTCTCGCTATAGTACCACTTGAGTCCCTTACTTTTAATCGATAACCTCTTGTGGATGGGGATGCGTGCATGAGTCTATGTGACCCACTGTCCCAAGGCACAATTTAGATGGATCCCTGGACGAGATGTTACAGAATGAGGTATCATCTATATCATTTATTCCTTAGATGACATGATAATATAAATAGGTGTGTGTAATTCCTTTATTCACCATTCTTTGGTTTGGAGGATAGAGATTTTGGTTGATCTACTGTCCGGAATCTTAAACATAGAGACTCCTACTAGATATGAATTAGTGATCACACACTACTGCCGAGAGTGTGAACTAACTTTTGGAGGTGAGAGGTGTGAACTGACTCTTAGAGGAGAGACTTTATTTTTTGTTCTCTCTGTATTAGCAAGGGGTCCTTAAGAATTCATCTTGAGTATGAACTAGTAATTTATAATTCATGCACTTGAAAACTATTTCAGGAGAATGATGTGGTGTATCTGTAGGGATGGGATCCATTTGTCTATTTTTTTAAAAGGAACCTAGGAGAATAATTATATGATCTTTAATAAGAGTTTGTAACCGATTACACACCAGTTATATAGAATAAATATTGTTACAGTGGATGTTATGGTAGTCATTTTCCTTTAGTATATTTGGATTATGAGGTTGTTTTTCTTGAGGACATGCTATGATTTCCTCACCACTAGGAGACAGGATTCTATATTTATCTACAAACTATGAATACATAGATATCTACACTATCATATTCGATATATCCTATGAATCTTCTCAAGTATAGGGTTTAGTTAGAGGAATTTTAGAGGAAGAAATTTCTTAAGACAAGTGATTCAAGCTGGGAAACCCAAATATTGATCACCAAGAGGACGGATGGGAGCATGAGGGTTGTGTGTAAATTATTTTCACCTAAACCAGTTGAATGTAAAGAACCAGTATCCACTATGAATTATTGATGGCCTATTTAACAAGTTGATATGGTAAAAATAGTTCTTTATGATTGAAATCGTATCAGGATATCATGATCTTGTTGTATAGGTTTAGGATATACTGAATACGGATTTACGATATCGTTATGTTTGTTTTTAGTACTTAGCGATTCCCTTATTTTTGAATAATTCCCCTATAGTGTTCATGGTACTATTGAAATAGATCTTTTATACCTTCTTATAATATTTTGGTAGCCTTCATTAATGATATCCTAGTGTACATGGAAAGTAAGGAGTCATACACGAGACACATAACGATGGTTTTGGACATACCCTTAGAGAACCAGCATTATACAAAGCTCTGAAAGTGCTAAATATGTGTTCAAGAGGGAAAATTTATGGGACATGTTACCTCAGTAGAAAATGTAGTAGTGGACCTAGAAAATGTCGAGGAAGTATTCGCTTGGGATCCACCAATGGGAATGTTGGATGTGTGGATATTACTTAGGTTGGTAGGTTAGTATTAGTGATTTATACCCGATTTTACTAGGATATTATCATCATTGTTGTCTTTGACCCGAAATTTGAATATTTTAATGCACATGGAGAGGTTTCAGTAGGATATCTACAAGTTGGGGAGGTTATTTAAGAGTTCTCAAATCATAATATTTCTATAGGTGGGTGCCGAGTATGTAGTGTTATGTGATGCATCAGATATCAGGCGTGGTTGTGTTGTAATCCATAGAAAGGTGGTGATTTCCAATGTTTCATGTTTGTTGAGACTGCATGAGTGGAACTATGTGACTCATAATCCTATGTTTGTAGTGTTAGACTTCACAACAAATATGTGGTAACAATACCTGATGGGATATTTGTTTATCATCTATATGGATCATACGAGTCACAAATATATATTCTATCAGAATGATATTAACATGAGATTGAATCAATATATAGAGTTCCCCAAAATTATGACATTGACATATTCTATACTCATTGAAAGTTGAATATGTAGTAACTTCCCTTAGCATTAGATCTTTTTCACAATTGTTGAGTGAGGAATTAGAGATGATAACCCCATTATAGTTATCCATTATCTATAGGGATGAACCATCTTACCTCCATTTGATGGTTGTTACCATTATAAGTTTACAATGAGTTAGGGTGGTATAACTTTGATATACTAAGAGTTGGACAATGTAAATTATGGTATCCCTTGGATGCACTCCAGATGGATTTTTTCATGTGGAGAGCATGTCATCCTTTTCAAAGGATGAATGATGGAACCAGTGAAACTGTCAGAAAATATTATGACGGAGTTTAATAAATCTACCAGGGTAGTCCATCCAGGTGTGGAAAAGATGTACCAGGACCTTCGACATCACTTTTGGTGGAAATGGATGAATAAAGGACTTATAGAGTTTGTATCTTGATGAATTAATTTTTCATCAAGTTAAGGATGGGCTCTGGGTTCAAATGGGTTTATATCAACCCCTTAAGGATCCAAAGTGGATGTGGGATAAGATATCTATAGATTTTAGGACTAGGATCTCATGTACATCTAGAGGACATAATTTTATCTAGGTATTCTAGACCTATTGACCATGTTGGCCCACTTTATAGCTATTCGATAGTAGAGTCCAGTTGATATATTAGGATGATTGTAAGTGGAGGAGATAATGTAACTCTGTATAGTTCCCTCGAGAATAATTTATGACCATGATACTTGCTTCACATATCAATTATGGAAGGGATTGCTGATTCCCATAAATAATAGGTTAGATTTGAGCATATCATTTTACCCCAAAACTGAGTGGTGCATTTTGGTCCTGGTGAACATGTTATGCATATTCATGTTAGAATTTGGATGTAGTTGTGAGGATCACCAACCCTTGATCGAGTATACATACAATAAAAAATACCATTCCACCATTGGAATGGAATGGTTTGAGGCCCTTTATATGAAACCCTATAGGTCACAACTATATTGGAATGACCTTGGTGAGTCGACACTTATCGGACCTCGGTTGGTGTGAACCATGATAAAGATGATTCCGATCCCCCAAGATTATATTAGGACTACCAGAATCCATCATAAGTCCTATTTGGACCGACAATGGAGGCCTTTGGTGGTCTAGGAGGGATACCCACTATCCCTAATAGTCTCACATTGACGTGGGTTGTGGAGATTTGGTGGGGGTAGAAACCTACCTCTGAGATTCATTGGGACAATCCAGATATTGATTAGTGTTTTTGATGTAGCTTTCCAATTAGCTATATAGTCATAGTTAGAATAGGTACATGATGAAATTCATGTGTCACAACTGAGGAGGTAAGTGCACAACCCATCACACTTTTTCGACTGAGGTGATTATTATAATGAGTATGGAGTAAAGTTTTCATATTATCTAGTAGATATTGATGACCAGCAATAGTGGATCCTCTATGGGTTAGTGATTCCTTTAGTGAGTGTCTTATGGTAACATAGAAATATTTAAGAGAGAACCTTGGATGGGGAGACCTATATGCATGCTCTGTCAAATATAACTTTTTATAGCTTCTATTTTTCATTGGGAGATATAAATCTCAATGTTTCAGAGAATGAGGCGTCTATTATTTTTCATGTAATTTCGTTGAATATATATCTAGTAAAAGTTTCAAGACCAGGTTATGAGATTTAATTTGATTCTATTGTTTACTGAGCATAGAATTAATTTTTAAACTATAAAAAATATCACAAACATGATGTTTTCCTAAAAAAGTGGATTAACATATAAATGGGGGCTCATATAGAAAATAATAGGCCTCCCTTGAATTTATAGCATGGGATTTACTCTAGGTGCGATATAATCTCAGAACACATTAGATGATCCGGCTGGGAACACTCCTGGGAAAATGTTTAAAGAAAAAAAAAATTAAAATAATTTATTTATATAATTTTTTAGGCCTATAAATGCCTATAAATAGGATACTATGGAAAAATAGAAGGGTTATTTAAAAATATGGGGGATTTTTTAGAGAGTGTTATAGGATCTAAGAAGAACAACCACAAGACCAAGGATTATTGTTTGGTGTGAATATTAATTTGAGGATCTATCCAATGAAAATGGCACACATTCATTCATCACCCAAAATCGGTCCATATCACAATTTTGTAATCTTTTATGTGGATTTATTACTATTTTTTTTATCCAATGATGAATGAAAATTAATAGACCTTTGGATTAATTTTCAAATACATTGTCCTCCATGTACGATTATATTTTTATTAAATTTTGGATAATTTTTTTCTTTCTTTTGGATCTTTATTCGTTATTCTAAGAGAATCAAATTTCTCCATGATAAATATGGTCAATCTATGTGCAACAATTTTTTAGTGAAATGGATGGATATCAAAAATTCAGGTTGGGGTCGATAACATGATCGATATACAACAATGGTGTTGACATAGACGGATAAGATCAGGGACGTGTTTGCGTAGTTAGGAATTGTAATAATAATAGAGGTATGACATTATTTATCATAAAATGGGATGGCCAAAAATCAGATCTACAAGGACGATCGAACATGGATGGCCTAGATTCACAATGCACAAGTAGCATTTGTAGCATATTTGGTAGCAGTGGTGACCGATTTGGAATCCTCATGATAAACCTATGGGTTCTATAAAATTTCAAACTAAACAGTGTGTCTTTCACTAACACACACCATGTATGGGGCCCTGACTATAGTTCTAGTGTTCACTATGGAGTTATGTATCAAACTATATGTGACCACTATCTCCTAGAAGGTGACATGACTTAGGGGATTTACTTGTATCGCCGATGACACACATCAATACATACATGGAAACAACCAACGATACACATACATGGAAATCAATACATTAACATGGTCTGAAGTACATGGGGTCCGAAGTGTTTCTTAATTAGACATTGACACAGGCACAAGCCACGATATATAGGTATAACCCAGTTCCAATGGGACACACCATTTCCAGCTAGTACAATTCATGTGCTTTTTCAAATAAGGATTCGAGACCATGTTCGCATTGTCTTGGAACAGATTCTTTAGGGTATATTCTCATGATCTATTTCATGATGTTTTAGTATGCAACTGTTTTCTATTTAATAATATGGTGATTCCATATAAAGGACTTCAGTCTTTGATTGAGATTTTGGAGTCATTTATTGATGTCTTGATCGATTTCCTATATCAACTGAATTACCCTAGGAGGGTTTCCTGTTATCTTCATGACCAACCTAATGAAGGAATATATCCCCTATATAGAAGGTTAATCCATATTGGGTTGTTAGTACACCCCATAGACATCGTTGTGATATCTGCGTAGGTATCAATATATTCAGACATCCATCGTGTATGACTTATGGTGATACCTAATGAGAATGAAATCTCTGATGGATTCCATTTGTGTTATTTGACTCATTTATATTATCCTCCCAAATGAGCATTAAAAGGAACCTTCGAGCAGGAATCCTATGATGCATTTATTGTTGTGATCTTACCTTGATACTTTCTGTATACATTGTGTTTTTTTGGATTTTCTTATTATATATGTCATTGACATATACCTGTGATGATATAACTATTATTTTTGATGATATATTCATAGTTATTTTGGGTTGTACTACCAGGTAATGTTATTCTAACCCATGCACTGGCTTTTCTGGAACATGTAAAGGCTTGTGTAGATGACATACCTTTTGATGATGTCCTATAGGGACTAGGATTATCTAGAGCTTATTCGTCTAGAAACATTGAGGTGTGTTCCATAGGTTACATTGATTAAAAAATTCACCATCATCACAAGATATATTTGATTTTAGTTTCTTTTGGAGGGACTATATTTGGCCCCTTACATTCCATTACTTTTTATTGTTCGCTGATGGTGGGGTTTTATATGTAAGCAAGAATGATTATTGGTTGTTTTGATTTTTATTATTTTATGGTCTCCCAGGTTTGTGTGTTTTTGTGTGTTTTATGTGGTTACATTAGGATAAGGCCTTCCATGTGTGTGATATGCCTACGTGGAGTTGGGCGCCAGCCCATGGCCAAATGGAGGTGGGCTTAGGGTAGTCATGGTATGTGCCCGATTGGGATGGGTTGTGGTAGAATTTTTGTGTGCTAATAATTTTAGGGGATACAATAATATATAATTTATGGTGAAAGGGTCCATATTTAGAATAAAAATCTACATTCCTAGATTTAATTTCAAATTAATGAATTTTACTAAAATATAAATTAATGATATTTTATTTTATTTATTGTCTTATTAAATGTTTTAAAAATAATTAATTTTTTTTTATAAAAAATGCATTTTGTAAAATTATTGATTATGTTTTCCATGGACCATTTGTGATATAATTATACCTTTAAAGTAAATTTATAACCGTTAATGATTGAAAATTGAGTTACCATGACTATGGATAAAAAGTGTTAACATGGTTTAAACTAAATAGATAAGGATTTAAACAAACGTAAAACGATATAAATCCTATTGGATGAGTTTACTTTAACCATAAATCATATTTACTTTTATCTTAAGACAATTTTGAACAAAATTTCTATAAGTATGACTTTATAATATTTTAATGTTTTCAAAAATTATAAGACTTCCATTCCACCATTTATAAAAGGGTACCCCCTCTCAACTCTTCAACCAACATTCCAAAGACACATAATTCAAAAAAATTGAAAACCCCACTTCAAAAAATATAATTTCAATTTATAGGTGTTTTTAATCTTCAAATATCATCCCTAGGTCCCTTAAAGAGATATCAGAATGAGGTTCTTCAAGGAGAAGATAATCATCTTAATCAAGAATTTCAATTTTATGTCTTATTTTACCTCCTTATTTTATTTTATAACTATTATTATAAAATAACATCATTATTTCCAATATAATATATTATTATGTTGAATTCATAACCTTTATCCATATCCTTACCATCATGTGTCAAATGAAAGTATCCCTCTTGTGTACATGTGGACTACCACCTCCATGAAATGATATGATGCATTTCCCATCTCCATCTTTCTAGATGGTTGTTTTGATTAAGGAAATGGTTATATATAGTACTTATGAAACAATCATTCTTCTATAATTGTAATAACATATTTACCTTTTTAGATTTCCATCTATTGGGAAATGGTAATGTCACTCATGAATACTTTTGGACCACCACCAACTTGATGTGATGGGATTTATTTTTCATTTTTCATTTACATCGATGGTAAAAAGGAATGATTTAATGAATATATTTTATACATAAGATATAAAAATTATTCTTGAGATGAAAATTATTATTTACCTTTCAATTGTTCTTTCCATTAAAAATTGGAATCATCACTCCTACATATGTACAAACTATGATTTTCACAAAGTAATGTAGTTAATTTTTCATCATTAATTAATATAAATTGTTATAATTGATTATATAATGAATAAATATGGTGGTTATGAATTGATTTAAATTTTTTATATGGTGGAACCATAATCAAAATAAAGGGACCAAAACTTCCAAATAGACACATATATGAAAAACTAAGTAGTTATCACAAGAAGAATTTAATATAATTAAACATTGTTAAAAATTAGTGATAATATATTAAAATTAAATTATATGTGGTATATGATGTGGTAATATTCTTATTTAATAGATTCATAGTATATCTAAATTAATTACACATGGGTTTTGATTTTATGCAAAGCAAGATAGAAATTTAGGTATGGGTCTCATCTAACTAATTTTTTTGTGAGATATATGTCATATTCACCACTTGTTTTGTTTTGCGGTGTATATAATACCCACGACCAGATTTTAATATGATTATCATAAAAATTATTTGTATTTAAAAATCTATCTCTATGTCTCTATTTCCAGAAGTTTTCGTTCAGATACTACTAAAGTGGTATGGGTTATTATACGATCTCATTAACTTTCAGGATTGTCTATAATTAATTTATATTGAGGGAAATTATAGAGATTTATCCTTTAAACCCCATCTACATTATTATAATTTTTTTATTTATATATTTTCTATGTATTATTATTATTTTACTCTCTTTGGTATATAAACATATCAGGAAAGCATTCTTAATTAAAAGGAAGCCTTATTTCCTCTTTGGTCACTAAACCCTTTATTCCATATCTATATTCCTTAAAATTGTTTTATAAAATTTATTAAATGTAAATGAAATGACTTGAAGAAGACATTTTCAATAAAATTTAATTTATTTATAATGTTTTATATTGAATATTTTCTCTGAGAAAGCCATTTTTTACTTTTTTACAATGGTTTGAAATGATTAATTTCATTTAACGAATACATCAAAATATGATTTTCCCATTATCATTATTGTTCATCGATATGAATATTCCATTAGAGTTTTTCATTGATATTTTAAATGAGAAATGATTTGTGTAACATTTTTGGAATTTTTAGTGAAATATTATCAATGTAAGATAATATTTTTCTCAATTTTTCAAATAAATGTCTAAATTATCTTTTAATCTTACATTTCATCTATGTCAACATCCTTTGAAATTTTTTATACATCATTTGGGATAAGATCTAATGAAACCATCCATATTATTTCTCATTATGTATTCTTGTTATACGATGATTGTAACATCCTGTTACTTTGATCGGGTTATATTTCCACCTTTTCTATGTCCCATTTTGATTAAGAATCCTTAAAAATAGTTTTCTGGGGTTTACTACAGGTTTCATGTTGGGTACCTTATGTACACACCTTGTAGATGAAGTACACACCGTGTACCTGAAGTACACACCATGTACTTGGGGCGGATTTATGTTGTGATGTGGGGGTCATGTTGTGAGCTGGTACACATCGTGTAGCGGTTAAATTTTTTTTAGCAAGGGGAGACCGTTTTGTCAGCATAAGTTATCCAGCATGGACTTCACATTGCAACCAAGGGGTACACGTCAGGACCTGGCCAACGCCTAATTTAAAGTCATGTGTTGTGGAGTTTTGATCGGCCTTTTATTCTCCAAACATCCTGGAACTCAACCCCAGAATCTCCCTAGGCATTTTTCAGGGGCATCTCACCTTTCGAATCGATCCCATCGACTCCAGTTCATTGTTGTCTCTACAGTGTGTCTCTCCGAGTAAGTGTTATCTCCGATTCTTCCTTGATATTGATCACTATGGAACCCTAACATTGCATTATTGGATCCACTGATCCATGTTGGATGTTTCGTGTCGTCCTCTTCTAGATCTATTGTGAGATCTCATTCTAGAGGCCTTTTTCCTTTGTTGGTTGTGGTGCAGATGGTGTCCTTATTCAAGGTATGTGGTTTTACTCACTTCCACTGACCATTTGAGTTTTTGTTTGAATCAATCTTTTCATGGATTGGATCCTAGGGTCTCCATTGGTGTTGTTGGGTTTCGTTCTTGGTTTTGGATTCCATTACGGGTAGGTACGACCCAAACATTGAGGTAGGTGGTTTCGTCTATAGCCTATGATAATGAAACAACTTGTTTATCTTTTAATATTATTCATATATTTATTTATGATATTAGAATGATTATTGTTTGTGTTGAGAGAGGGTTTTGAAAGAAAAATTATTTTCCTCGGATTTTCATAAATAGATTATAAATGGTTTTGAATGGTTTTAAGGCATTGAAATGGGTTTTTGAAATGAGCACATGGGTTAACTTGGGTTCTTTTTTGGAATGTTGAGCTTTAGTCCATCTTCTATTGCTTGTGATTACTAAGGAGGTTTGTCTTGGGGATTTTCTATATTTCCTATATTTCCTAGGAATGTTTTTCTAGGGGACCGATGTAGACATTTTGGGGGGATTACTCTAGAGGTTTTCCTATACTTCCTAGGCACATTGGTCTAGGATATGTTTTGTTGCACTTGATTTCTATTGTATGAGTCATATGATATCAAGAACTATAGTATTACTTGGTACTGTGATACCTATTATTTTGGTTTATTCTACTTGGATTTTGAGTTAGCCTTGATATGTATGTTGATACTTGTGAAAACTTATATGGAAATATGCTTTAGAAAATGATATACCAACTTCTTTTATGAACTATGAAAAAGAAAATGTTTACCATGTTTTCTATATAACTATTTTACTACTTTTCATGCCATGTTTTATTAAAAAATGAGACTATATGATTTTTTATAAGGATACTTGTTATGGAACACCTAGGTAGGATCCTTCTAAGTCGGTTAGCACACATCCTACGCACTGATCCGTTGGTGCGTAGACCTTTATTTTCAATCCTATATAGGTAAAGGAAAGAAACTATAGTAAGGTTGAAAAGTTCATGTTAGTTGGGATGAGTAGCTGATGGTGAGATGGTTGGAGTTTGTCTTTGTCATCGTTGGAGTATCTATTTGTTTTGAGTTCCTTTCTGTCAGACTTGTGTCTTCATGTTTTTATATAATGTTATAGTTGTGTAGTTTTAATTTTTTTCTTATTGTTATGACATATATATTTTTTTAGTTTTCCACTGTTCCATTCAGTCCTTGTATACATATTCCATGTGGTTGTTCCGTTGGGATGAATCATTCCCTCGATTTTGTCGTTTGATGCCTAGGTGTTTTTCACCATCCCATTGGGATTGAGAAAACCCTTCAAGTATATGATTGATAAGATCAGGTCCCATGATTGAGGGAAACCCAGGTCGGTTCATTATAATGTTTATTTTTTTTGAAACTCGTTACATTTCTGCGGGTTATGTTATGATGAAATGATGCATGTTTTTTATATATTATAAAGAACTTATATATGGATTTAATTATTTGATGGGGGTGGGTGGGGTCCATTATATTCCTCCAATGAATTTTTTAAATCCTTATATATCATGATATTGTTTATGAGAAATGATTTGATTTTCTCGATACTATATGGGAAATAGTTAAGGATGCCTGATCCATAATGATATCAGAAATACATTCTTATTCTCGATTCTCTATGATATGTGTAACTAGTGGTGATACCTGATATACTATTATACAAGAAACTTGTTTTGATGAAAATTCAATATTATATGATAGTATTTTTAGATACAATCAAAATAAGGAAGGGTTTATCTATATATGATAGTTCCACACTCTTATGATTTTTTTGCTTCTGATTTCAACACATGGTTCGTGATTGATTTAAGATGATTCCTCTCTCTTATGATTCATGTATTTGGAAATGGCAATGTTTTAAACCATAAATCAAGTGCGTGATATATGATTAATTAGGTATGAAAATTTTAATTTAAGACCATTATATAATATGATTTTTCTTATCTTATACGTTTATATGATCAACGATTGATATCTCCCATTTTTACCCTTACTGAGCATCCGATCTCACACTTTCTTATGGGTCATTTTCCTAGGTTATGATGAATTTCTTTATGTAGAGTATATTAAAGAAAATAATAATGAGAGAATAACCTTATGGGATATTTTAATGATATATCCTGAGATACTATGTTTATTTATTTACTCGCATGGTACAATAAAATTTTACCATTTTTGGGGAAAGTAAGGTTATTAACCGAATGGAATTTTCTTTTAAAAGGAAATAATATTTATGTATGAAATTATTGGGTCACCTCGCTTTATATCAATGAAAGGTTTAGTTATTTTTTGGTTTTGGAATATATAAATTTGGTGAAACCCATAGGGATACACCTAAGTATATGATAACATCCTGATGTTTTATTAAGGTATATATTATGTGGTTTTACTCCAAATAAATATCATCCTAGATACTATTACTGAATGTGGATTTGGAGTAGATGAATCTTGGGGTAATAACTTAAAAAATATTTGGTCGAGTATATGTCAACCATTATTCTATTCCATGATGGATGATCCCTTAATTGAAACCACGTTTGACTCTCCAATGGGATATTCTTTGTTTATTTCACATTTACTATATAAACCATTATGATGAATTTAAATAGATAATGAACATAGATTTATTAGGTTAAACATATGGTTTCATTTTTTGAAATAAATGTATAATGATTTAGACATATTGTGATGTTTTTTTCATTATTATATGATTTCTAAATATGATTATATTTTCCTGTTATAATCATTTTAGTTTTAGAAAATGGATGGAGCATAGATGAATCATGGTAACACTTAATGTGATAATAAATGGAATGATTGTCCTTAGGAGAATCCAAATAAATATGTGCGGGAATGTGAATTCTTATAATTATTACTAAAATTATATCTCATTATATGATTAAAAATTTCAACATGGGTAGGTTTTAAAAAATTATTAACAAGAGAAAAATGTAGTTTTATTGGAGTTCAATTTATGAATACTATTAAGGAATGAATATTTTTCTTCATAAAATTCAAGAAAATGGGAAGAATTAATCAAGGTAATGTCATAAAGGAATGAGGTAATGTTTTATTTGGGCATAGGAATGGAAGAGATATGATAATTTTCAAGTAAAATGAATAGTTTTATGTTGGTATAAGAATTTCATCCAAATGTACCATTAATTGTGAAATGCTATATGTTTTTAGAATGTGGGAATAATCTGATTCTGTACCCAAAACCAAGGTCCAACTCATAGTTTAAGTAAGGATATATTCTTTCTAATCATGGATGTTGATTGATTTTATTATGTATTACGACTGAATAATTATGTTGTAGAATTGTTTTAACAATGATAGTTTTGTAAAAAAAATTATAAAACATCTGTGTATTGTTCCTCAGTTGTAATGATTAAGGATTATCAACAATATGTTAAATTTTATTAATAAACTAGAAATTTGATTTAGTGGAAATGGTATATTTTTTCAAAACACATGGTGAAGTATATATAACACCTAATAGTTAACTAATTTTGAGAACACAATTTTTATTTGGGATAAAGAATATATCTATGTTGTAAATTTAAATTTTATGTATTACTAAACTTGAAATGATTAGTGATTTGATTACATAGTTATTTATTATGATGTTTATTGAATTTTCAGATTTATTGTATTTCTTCATTAGTCTAATAATTTATTTTTTCAATATGGATAAATATTATTTTATGAATAATTTAAGTTTTCATTGAGATATTATTGAGATTATTGTTATTAGAATTCTTTGAGAGAATATATGATCATGTTATTCACATGTTTGGTATGTGACTGTATGAGATACATCATGTTGAATGGGGGTAAATGTTAATGTTTATCATGGAAAAAATATGTGAAAAAATCGTTTAAATTTTTGTGTTTTAAATTTGGTCAGAAATTTTATGAATGACTAAAAAGGTTAAAAATTTATGCAATGTATATAGTTGAACAATTGTTGTTATTATGGTTGTTTTATAGATTAATTTATTATATTTTTTCATATTGGATAACATCGGATTCCCATATTGTTTTTGGTAAATATTTACAGATAGAATATATTAATTTTCATTAAAATATGGATCTTTAAGTCCATTAAAAGTTAATTGTTGTACTTTAGTCATGAAAAATTTATCATGAAAATTAATATCTTAGAGTAATACATATTGTTGAAATTGATCCATGAATAACAAAATGATGAAATTATTCCTATGAATTTGATATAAATCAATTAAGTATATTTTCCCATATTGTATATTTTGATGATAAAATAACCATACAATATTAGGAAAAGGATCTTCAAATAAAAAAATTATTCTTCTAGCTTCATTTATGATAAATTGATGGTCCTTTAAACCGTCGTAGACTTATGGTTTTATGGTCAATAAAATTATCATTACCATTTTCTCTATATCTATTTATTTTTACATAGATTCTATTTTTATCCACCATGAAAATATTTAGCTTTCACCTAATCTTCTCTTTATATCATAACTCGATAATATATTATATTACGAAACATTTTTTATTCCCATAACCTATTTTCAAAGGATGTTTTATTAAACTATTGTACATTGTGGGTTTCCAGAAAAGAAATTATTAAATTTTTAACCTCTATTGATTGAGATAAAATTGTGGCGATGAAATTTATTTAGGTTGGGGGAGAATGTAACACCATGAAAATTAATTTTAAAGGAATACTATTCTTTATATCATGCTTAACATGAAACACCGAACATTAATAGAATTGAAATATACTATATACACTTTTCCATTTTAATGTGACCATTATAACATAGTCATTAAATAATTGTGTATAAATATGATTAAATTCATTATAATATGTATTTATAATTTTCATACATATTATAAATTTATTGAGTAATTTTTGGAAATAAGAACTAAATTTTTAATTGTCATGAATGCTTGAAAAATTACTTGTTTGAATTATGCATGTTGAACCTATGATTAATAACTACTAATTTCAGAAATTTTATTGTATAAAATGAAAATTAATTTCTAAATCATTCTATTTATATTATCATTGGGTTTATTTTTAGCGTTTTTCTAGAAATGATGGATTTTTTAGTGGATAGTGAAAAATGTTTATTTTTCAAGTTCTTTCATTTCATCTCACTAAAAAAAGTAATCTAGAAGTATCATTATATTTTTATTACATCATAAAGTTAAATATTATCCATTTTATTTATAATAATCTAGTTAATTTTATTTGGATATATAATATTCATGATTTCGATATAAGTTAATTTTTAGGATTAAAAACACATTTTTCGATAAATTTTATTTCATTATACTTTATAAATTTATATTAAAATTAAATTCTTTCACTTATATAAAATGAATACGGAAAATGGATTGTATATTTGGAATTATGGGGTTAATTTTTTTTTGAGAATTTCCCATTAGTTTTTGGTCATTATGAATTCTAATAATTTTGAATTTTTTCAACACGGTAAGACTAAAAGAGGAAAAATAAGATTAAGAAAATGGAAAACGCATTAAAAACCCTAAAACATGGAATTTATATATTTTTTACCTGGAATTAAGAAAAAACCATCATTATCATATTTTATAAAAATATCCATTTTACTTCGATAATTATATATATATATCTTTATTTATTGAAATATAAAAAAATGTTACTATCTTTTGTTTTAAAAATCATTCTATTTTTTCATGGATATAAAAAAGTGTTTATGATCAATTATAAATGGTTATTTTTAATATTATTTATTCACTGTTATTATTTAAATTTATTAATATTTTAGTTTTAAGTAATAATTACCAAATATTCTTATGCAATACTAACACAGTTCATGTTAATGCAATATAAAAATTTACTAAATATTGTTAAAGAATAGTAAAAGAAATATTTTTTGGATGAATTTTCTTGTGAAAATAATTTTACTTGAAATTTTAAGAAATAATTGGGGTATAAATTATCTATATTCTAAATAAATTCTTTTTCTCTAAACTTTTACTTCAAATTAAAGTAACAACACCAAAAAATGACATTAAAGATATTTTTTATATAATATGTCATAAATTTTTTAAAAAATCATAAATATAATTCAAGAGAACAATTCTAATATAAAATGTTAAAAAATTGAATCCATTGCCCATTTAAGAACAAATTTTTTCTAAAGAAGTAAATTTAGAACCCTTAATGATTGACACATGTGCTACAAATTGTAAATTATTAAATGTGATAACATGGATTAAAGTTGAGATATAAGTGTTAAAAATACCTAAAAACATGTCTAAATACAATATTAGGAGTTTATTTTATCCTTATATCATTTTAATCTATTTTAATCCAATTTTGTGTAAATGTTCCAACAATTTTACGATATAATACTTTAATGATTTTAAAAATTACAATAGTTTTTCTTTCCTCATATATAAAAAGTTGCCTCATGTCCTTTCCAACACACACCTTATTGAGCCACATAACATAAAAAAACTCCCTAAAATATACTTCTATAAACATTATTATCCATGTTATTGAGGTTAATTAATTCTTAAAAGACATTCCCAAGGGTATTTAAGGAGAGATCCAATTGAGTTTCTTTAAAGAGAAGATAATCATATTAAATTATAATTTACATTTTAAATCTAATATAATCTCATTTTTATTATATACCATCCATTAAAATATAATATAATAATAATATACAACACTATATTATGTTATTATTTTGATTTCATAACATTTATCCTTCTCTTTTCCATCATGTGGAAACTTAAAGTATCACCTATGCAGAGGTACAAAATACCTCCTCCACGGAACGATATGATCCATTCTACATCACCATCATTCATGATTGGTTATTAGGATGGATTTAATTTTTATATATGATATTTTATGATATAAATATTACATTCTAATTATAATATATTATCTATCTTCTTACCTTTCAATCTATATGAAAAGGATTACGTCGATTATGTATACGTGCAGACTGCCACCTCCACAAAGTGATGTAAATGATTTTCCATTAGTGCATTAAATATAATATAATAAGAATATAATTAATGAATATATACTATTTTTATGATATTATAATGATTATTTTAAGGTGAATTATAATTTACCATTCTTTCATTCCATCCACGAACATGTGGAAACATCACTTATGCATACGTATGAACTACTGTGTCCATGAAGATATATAATCCATATTTCATCTCTACTTTATATAAATGGTTACATAGTAGTGTGTAATGATTAAATATGATTTAAATTTCTTGATTAATATTCTTCATTTTATGTAATATGTATCAAATTACATGGGCCCAAACTATCGAACAAAAACATGCATGAAAAACAAATAAGATATCCCTCAGATCAATGATTTTAATAACAAATTTTTAATAAATATGAGATAAAGAGTTATATTCAAACTATACAGGATATCATATTTATGAATATGGTCTTTAAAAATTTTTATAACAAATAAATATTTTTATATAGGAGTTTTTTACATGTATGAAGTAACAAGGGAATTAGGGTACATATTTCTCATCTCACATTTATTTTTGTGATTTATATTCCATATTTAATGTTTTTTTTTTATTTTTTGGTGTATATAGTTCAAATTACATTATTATAATATTATTATGGTGAAAATTATGGGTATTTTAACATGAAAATAATTTTCTCTCTTTTAGGAGGTCTTGATTTAGATATATGCATAAATGTAAGGGCTATGTTATAATATCATTACTATTTATCATTTTTATGACAAATTCACATTGAGAGAAATTATATCGATATTATCTTTTAAAATAAATATAATATTCCATTATATAGTTAATTATTTTTTAATATTTATTATTAAAAAATTTCCCTTTTTGGTACTTCAAATTATCAAGTATTTTTTTTGGAAAAGTCAACCTTATTTCCCATTTGGTCGATGAAAATTTTATTCGAGGACTATAAACTTCAAAATTATTTTATAAATTTTCTTAAATATAATTTACATTTACTAATGATATAATTTTAACTATGATTGGTATATATTTTAAAATAATATAAAGGAATCATTTTCTGAAAAAATATTTCTTAAATTTTTTAAAAGGTGTTTTTGGAATGGTTTCTTTTAATATATACAACATGAATATATTTTAGCACCATAATGTTAAAATATTTTCATTAAATATGAATTTATAGTTTTCAATGGTTATTTTAAATGGGAGTATATTTTTTCAATTACCTATCAATTTTTAATATAAATTTAATCAAATAGAAATAATATTCTCCTCATTTTTTAAAGGAAATTTTTAAATCGCATTTTATAGGTATTTTTCATATATTTAAAAATTCATTGATTTTTATTTTTTACTAATGTGGATATGATCTAATTAAAATATCCATTTTTTACTTATATTTTTAATGGTTTTTATATGATCAAAATTTTATGAACACTATTTCATTTCCACGGGCTTTTCAATGATGATTTGATGAATGTTTTGTGATCTTCTGGAACACATATGTACTTCTTTAATTATGATATTAGGGGTTCCATTATAGGCCTCCATATACAGGGATAAATTTTTATATATCATGTTATAATTATATAAAAAGGGATTATTTTTCTAATACTTAATGGGAGAGAGGTTGGTATTTCTGATCCACTAAGATATGTGAAATATGTGGTGATTCCTGATCCACTATGCTTTTTGAAACATGTGGTGATGTCTGATCCTTTTTAATATGGGAAACATGTGTTGATTACTAATACACTATGATATGATGGTATTTATAGTTAATCTTTACATATTATATGGTTTATATTACAATGATTGTTACAAATTATATAAGATGTGTTTATTCTTATGACTTTCACTCATGGTTTATAATTGATTTATGATGATTCAAATCTCTGATGATTCATGTATTTTTAAATGATAAAGTTTTATAGAATGAATAATGTTTATGATCTATGATAAATTCAAAGGATTCATAAGTTTTTATCATGATATCTTTTAATTATGCTTATCTTATTCTTGCATATGATCATCAATTGACATTTCTCATGTTTACCCTTATTAGGAAACTGATCACTCAAAATCATTTGTATCCACCCCTAGATATAATGAATGGTTTTAATTAGGGTATATAAAATAATGTTATAATGAGAGAGGAAATTTATGTGAGATGATAACCATATATCCTTAAATAAGTTTTTTGTGTATATATTCTCTCTCTAATCTAATCCTTTTACAACTCTCGGATGTGTAATGTTATTTTATATATTTGGTATTCATATAACAAATATGTAATATATTGGTATGAAATTCTTGGACTCCTTATGTACGGTTCTAATTATGTGATTAGGGGTCCTATAATTATATATCCCACTAAGTAATTTGGTATATGTTGATATATAACGAGGTAGTATGAAACATATTTGTGTGTGGACCTAGTTCAATAAGTGACTCAATCATAAACTATAGTCTTGGAAGTGATGAATTAATATGAAAATTAAAGAATATGTAGTGGACCATATCAACTATAATAGTCTAGGAATTGATCCGTAACTAAGGACATTATTTTTTATACATATGTGTATACCAAAAATATATTCCTTATTTTTGTGATATTTTTTAATCATTCATGATTTATTTTTGATGTTTCAACATTTTTATGACACATGTATTTTTATGATAAATCATTATGTCAAGATTCATTATTAAAGACCATTGAATAGTAGGTTATAACATTAAAAAGTTATTATAATGTATCATAACAATATTCTTATATTATGATATATTATGATAATTTATTTATTTTTATTATGTTTACCCTTTCTGAGCATATGATCACATCTATTCTTGTAATACCTTTCATTAATTTATAAAGAATGTTTTTATTTACGGTGTTTCTATGAAGTATATTATGTGAAAATAAATTATTGGTTGATGTTTATGATATTTGATAAAATAAAATGATTAAAAATCATGTCTCTAAAGACACTAAAACATTACAAATTTTTTGCATTTATTTTCATGATAAGTTTTAATATTCATCTAAAATAATTTAATATTAACATATAAATTTCTTCAGTAACCTATGGATTAGTGTTGGTAAAGGTTTATAACTCTAAAATATTTTTGGATGAAGTTAGATGCTGTAATATACTAGGACATGAACATGGAAATTATATGTAAGAAATGTTTCAAACCATTTAGTGGAACCATAAAACATCAATGATTTTTCTAAAGGGTTATTCTAATAATCATAGATGAGATAAATATTTTTGAAATCAGAGAAAAAATATTACTTTTAATACCTCCATTGATGAGTTTTATGATATTCTATAAGAAGGAAATTTTAAGAGTCAGATACATTGTCCCTTTTTAGAACCTTGATCATCTGGGAAGAGTATCCTATCATCTTTAACTTCCATAAAACTATTCCCAAGTGCATGATGGGTTCGTTGTTTCAATTTTCAGGTAGTACATAATTAAACCTACATACGTAATTAACTCACAGTTATTACTAATATAATGTGATCTCACATATTATGAAAACTATATAAAATATTAGATCATAGAGATAAAATAATACAACACAACTCTGCTAACCTGGTTGAATTTTTATAGTGAAATAATAAGATTGAAGAAATAATATGAGAACCTAAATATGTAATGAGACAGTAGTAATCTCATTTTCATTCATTGCACAAACAAAATTTCATTGAAAAAACTCGTTTATGGGGCTTATAATTTAATAACCCATGATTTTAGTCAATATTTACCTTTAAATAAATATTGTATTACATAACTTATTTCATACACAACATTTAACTAAAAAAATATCCCATAAAATTTATTGATAAATATATAATATAGAGTGATAAATATTACTACATTATTTAAATACTATATAAAACATCATAAATATTTTTATTAGATAAATAAAACAACATATACATAAAAATACCATAAAGAAAAAATCATTATCATAACTGGTTTTCATAATGATTATAACCCCAATTGAAACTATGGAAATAAAGATACTCTTTACAAATATTATAGACATGTTTAGGGAAAATATAATTAATAGGATGACTGATTTTAGTTATTAAAGTAATTATATTGATTGGAATGAAATATTACCATTATATAAAATATCGATAGATATATAGTCATTAAAAGTAAGGATATTGTAAATATGGTTGTCTAATATAGGTTCATTGGGTATGCATGTATCTAACAAGTTTATTAAAATTATGTAACATTTATTTAAAAATTAAAATATTAAAATTCATAAATAATAAATAATAAAATACTAAATTGAAATATCTTATTGTAAAAATGTGTATATATTTTTGAAATAATTTTTTTAGATTTATTTTATGAACTTATAAAATTAAAGTAATTTTATATATTTTATAAATTGAAAAAAATAATATTTTATAAAATAAATAATAAAATTTAAGGGAATGTGATTAAAAAAATTTATCTTTGAAAAAATGATATTTTTTTAAAATCATTATTTTAAGTGTTTTGTATTTTTATCTTAATAAAATAAATTGACCGATTTTAAATAACTAATGTAATTTAATTTTTAAATATATACAACTTAGATTAAAAATTATTTATTTTGAAATTTTAGTGAAATAAAATTATGGGCATTTAATGTATTAAAGGTTTGTTTTCAATAAAAGAGTATTTTTATACATTATTTTTTCATTTAAAAGATTAATTAAAAATATTTTAAAATTTAATTAAATTAATTGGATTCCAAAATTTTAATTGGAATTTATAGATTAAGTAAGGGGATCAATTTTATTAAAATAATTCTCAATGGTAAAAATTGAGTTACTATGGTAAAAAAACCTAGGAAAAGAGGGTAAAACAAAGTGATAATGACATACAATGTTAGAAATTATTATTCAAAAAATATTATTAATATTATATGAATGAAGTACTCAATTATTTTTCACTTTGGATCCACTTTCCATGTGAAAATTTATTACATATGGATTAAAGAAAGAATATTTTTGAAAATCTCCCTCAATGAAAACAAATTAAAGGACCCCTTCTCTATCCCAACCAAACCACATACTATTTTGTTATTTCATGAATATACACACATTTTTCTTCTAGAAACCATTCATTGATGTTTGGTAGCTTTTGATTCCCTAAAGGAAACCTAAATCCTTCATTCTAAAGGGACCCATTTAGATAATGAAAGAGTTCAACCAAGTAAGTTCCTAGTTCTTCATGATCCATCCCAAACAACCTCTAATCTACATTAATTATAAACCTCATTATCAACAATAATGATTTTATATTCATATAATTACTCTTAGGAGGAAATATTATTATTATTATATAGCTCTATACTCTAACTCAATTGTTAGTATAATATGTTCTTGTTTGGGATGATTCGACCACCTACACGAATGATGATATACTATATTCACCATTTACATCATAACTTAGTATCAATAAATGAATAATGGTTATATATAATATTTAATAATTATTTTTATGTAAATATAGTTTCCAAATGTTGATAGAAAAAATAAAATATCAATATAAAGTAACTCTTTGTAATCAGTAAATTTCCTGAAAAACGTTCTTTATATATTTCATTCTCATAAACCATACCCATAACTTCTATATAATGAACATAATAATAAATAAATAATTGTAAAAAATTATTTTACTACCTTTAATAATATTGGAATTGTAAACATTGTATCAATGAATGAGTACCGACATTGCCACTATGAAATTTGTATGAGACAATCAATTTTCTGATATCTGATGATGAAATTAAATATTAACTAATACATATAAGGGTAATTAATGATTATAATTTATGTTATTAAAGGTACTAAATATGAATATGGTTATGAAATAAGTTATTAAATTTCTTAGGGAGGTGCACTAGAAAAAAATAATGTATTCAATATGATTAGCTCCATTAAGAACTTAAATATCATGTGTTTCAATCAACCCAATTTTTTATTGTAATGTTATCATGATTACCTCACAACCTCATTGAATCTCAATATTTATTTTGAATTTTAGTATAAAAAATATAGAGAATTATATCCCATTTATTATCATGCTCATCAAATCGTTTAATAATGTTTTGAATTTTGAAAACAGTAAGTTGTTTTAGAGAATAGCAGTAATGCATTGAAAAAGATACTTAAGACTAAATATTTTTCTAAATATTTTTTGAAACACTCTTCCCTGAATAATATGTTTAAGGGTAATGTAAGGGGGAAAGATGATGTCTATTTGGTGTGTGTAATGAATGAGAAATTGAAGGAGAAATTCTCTTTAGGGGAAGCTTCTATTATATTTTTCCTTGGGTGCAGACTACGAAATTCTAAAAATTGGTATTAGATATATCTTTTATTTCACACAATTGTATTTATAAATAAGAACCATTCATATTGTTGACAGTTTAAAATGCAGAGGTGGGTCTATGAAATTATAATTATTCATTAATTTTTTTTTATTTTATACTGGATACTATTATGAAATATTACTAATGATGTTAATTTTTTTCTTTCAGGTTGTTATTGCGTGCCAAATATAAAATAAATAATTATATATATATATATATCCAAATTGGATGCGGAATGTGTTCCTTTAAATTTTCTGAATGAAATACATTTAATTAATAAAACTGTAGATGATATAATATAGATCATTTATACAATATACTGTATATTCTACAATAAGAAATTTTGGTGTTTGTAACAAATAAATAATCTATTTTTTAAGTCTCATATCAAACCTACCCATGTAATGATAGGCTATGTCATGTAAATGAAAACCATTAGACAAAACTCCCTGAAAATGGATATTCAGATTCTATATTACTAATTAAACATAGTTTATATCTCACTTTTTACAAGGTAAAATGTATAATGTACCATTTTGTGGATAGGTTGAAAGGGAAACATAGCTTATTTAATTGGTTAATAAAATTATTTTTTGAGAAATTCGTGTTGATGAAACAGGTGGATACTCATACATCATAAATTTTATAGATGACTTGTGTATATATGAATATGTTTATATAATGATTTACAAGTAAAATTCCTTTTAAAAATTTAAGGAATATGGGAATGAGTTTGAGAATAAAAATTTAATAATATTATTTTTTTAGAAAATGGAAGATGTTATATTAACTAAGATTGTTTGGATCATCTATTATAAACTGGTATATAATCCCAACTCACTCTGTATATGCCTCAATATAATGGATTTTTAAATTCAGTAACCACACCACATTTGAAATGATCAGATGAGTGATGATTCATGAAAGACAACCATTATCTTTTTTCAGATATTCACTATACATAACAGTGAATTCACTAAACAAAGTGACAACTATGGTGGAAAATAGAATCCCATATGATTTATGGTGTTGAAAGAAATATATTTTTTAATATAAATGTGTGGGTATGTGACATGTTTATGAAAAAAGATTCTTGAAACCAACATTCTCCTTGATTCATGAAATGTATATTAATAGTATTCCATAAGAAAATTCAGATATTACATGTATGACCCCTAAAATTAAATGATTATAGTGGAAAGACTCACCGTGTTAAATTTAGTGGTAGAATATCTCAAAAAAAGATAGTGAGAGAAACATATACTTTGACAAAGTTAATTCTCACGATATATAGAAGTCAAAATAGGAACCTATATCAGAAAGACCCTTAGTAGAGGTTATTCTAAAAACAAAAATATTGTGTAGATGTTCGATGGAATTTATTGAAAATAAAAAATATGTTTCTCTAGCTACCAAGGAAGGGAACATCTTAGTTGTTTATAGTAATTACTCTCTCACCCATAAGGAGGCATTAAGTACTTCAGAATCTTAACTTTGTAATGTGGCTATGAATTTTGAGATAGATTACATATACCAATACTAGTTTTTTATTCTTGTAGATCCTATAGTGGAAATAAATACCATTGGAGGTAAATTTTATTTAAGATGAACTAAGACATTTATTGACATTTAACTACCAATTGGACATGAATAGTTTATAATTAGATTAAATATCATCAAGGAATTGATAATTATGGAATCCATTCAATAGTTGTAATACTATAAAACATTGTAATTTAACATTCAATAAAAACATACCTTGATTATGAAATCTTTGACTTAAATGATAAAATAGCATTCATAAATGTAAATATTATGGAATATGTCTAAATGAAAAAATTAGAAGGGTTAGTGAAACCAAAGGATTAAAACATATATGGAGACCCATGAAATGGTAAAGTAAATCATTATCATCATGGAATTTTCAGTACAATGAATCCATAAGTGAAATTTTTTATATAGAATAAATGTGAGCCTTATGTCTATACGAAATTTAGTGTGAGTATGTTTTTTTTCAAAGTTTTATATATTTATTATGATGTCCCCAGACTAGGAAAACTCATCTGTGATTATACAAGTGGTGTCATAAGATCTCACGTTCACTTCCACATATGCCAAACTCTACTGACTAGTAAAAAAAGACTATGGTGGTTTGTTGGGGAGAATATAACATCATAATAGAGTACAAAAATGAAGAAAATAATACCAATATAATACATCATATGAATAAATAAATAAAACATCATGGAATTTCCCAATAAAAATTTACACATTATATTCTATATTAAAATGAGTGATTTACAAGTCATACGTACAAAATAATTGGTCCGTATTAAGTGTACAATATTCAAAAATAACAAAAAAATGATAAAAATAATAAAAAATAGAAACTACCCAAATAATTTCATGAATTATATTGTGGTCCAATCCATTATTGTCCTTATTTTTTAAAAATAATCATGTGATCAGAGGGTGATTTCCCTTTTTCTGTACTATAACCATGATGTCTGGTCAGGTACCAATGGTAGCCCGAGCAGTTTGTTACTATGACCCAGTAGCCCACCACAAATGTCATATATAAAAATATCCATTTTGATTAACAATGAAGGATTATATGAACAAATAATGGATGCAATCATAATAAATAATCCACCACCCATCCTCATGTTATATGGTGACTTTTGAGGTCAATCATACCTATTTTTACTAGTGTCAGATCTATCTAAAAATAATATACCATCGGGAATTAACATGGAATCCTAAGAGGCAATCCTACGCATTACAAGTATTAAGATACCACAAAATCCAAAATGTTTATATGTGGTATTACAATTTATTTGGATTCCATTGAATGCTATGAGGGGATCGTAGAAATTCAAAAGTATATAATGATCACTAAATGCTAAGAGGTGATCTAGGGAATTCCATGTATCCATTTAATTTATTCAGTTCAACTCAAGTTTCAAGAACATTTATATTCATGGAATCTATTTACTATAATTTATTCATTTCAATATATATGAAAAAGGTATATTTAATTGATCTAAGTGTATTTCCTAAAAACAATTCTTGATTTATTTGGACACCACTTTATTTATAGAACCTCTTATATTGCTTACTCAATTCCCCCTTTTGGTGGAAATCAAGATCATCAACCAAGTGGCCAATAGTCTATTATAAATGTTTATCAATGGCCACCAACACATAAAAAGGCTATTTTATATAAACGAAACCCCATTTAAAATATTTATTATAATTTTATTTTTCAACACATAGTAAGTCGGATCAACTGTACATCACACACACTATATAAATATAGTAAAACCAAAATGGATGACATTAAAATAACCTAAATTATGTTCATAGAAGTATACTCATTGAGTGCTAGATAAAAATTCATCCTCAGTAGTGGAAATAATAAAGTCATATAAAATCCTTAAATATTGTTAAAAATATCCATAACGTCTGTAAGACCATAAAAATACATGGGAAACTTAGATGGAAATTTTAAAGTGTGTTAGATTTATCCATAACTACTCACTAGATCAAATGGAAACATAATATAAAGACAGTCATAAAAGGTCTCACATGGGAGAGGAGAGATCAAAGGATACTATGTGATTTAGGGACAAGATGTAAAGGGAATGACTTTTTTCCAACAATTAAAACCAACTCCTTTTATTTACCCTTTAATATCTATTAATTAAAATATTAAATTTAATAATTTATTTTATTAGAACTTTTAGATTTTATTGGATTAGGAAAAACTACACCCAGACCCATGTTGGGGTATTCTGGGATCCCTCTCTAGCACTATGAGTTTTCTAAATTTTATCATTGTTGACATAGAGGTCAACGAATATGGTGGATCCATCATCTTATATTGAAGCACCATGTTATGGATTTGGTCTCACTATAGTGACCAACATAATAGTTACTCTAGGATTATTCATAGTGGGAGTGGGGTCTTGTATGTGACACCCACTCATACAGACCACATATAGTCTAGGGTTTACGAAGGTAAGGTTGACCTATATAGGAGTGACCACATATGGGTCCCCACATAGGGGGACCTCTATACGCATGAATCCCATATATGGGTATCCCATATAAGGGGAAACTTCATAAGTGATCCTCTATAGGGGATCCCACATAAGGGAAACATGCACTAGGGGTCCCATGTAATAGGATCCTATATAGGAAATCCTAGTGAAGAGGATCACATGACCCTTTTTCTGGAGTTGGACATTTCCAAAAAATTTGAAATGTCCATCTACATATTTGTATCCACAAATACATGTTTAGAACCTATATATCACCTTTTTCTCACATTTTATCTACCCGTAATCTTACCATAGAAAGAATAATATTTGGAAAACACATTTCCCAAGAAGATTCAAATTTTCCTATGACCCATTTACTCATGGGAAAGCCCATGTCCTCCCAAAAATTTGTACTTGAGCACTTGGTTTTGAAAATATAGTTAATTTTATTTCAAAATAATTTTCATGTCTTATTAATTTTCATGATTATATTTTAGGGATTCCTATTATTGATAACAATTATATATATATATTAATAGTTTTATTCCAACTAATGTGCTTTCCATGTATTAAATGGTCTTATATAATTGTTAGATTTATAAATATTATAAATTTAAATTGTTAAATTGGAATTTATATTTTATATCATAATATAAAATATATATATTCCTTTTACTTTTTAGAAAAGATTGATTATTTCATGAATAGTGAAAAATAACATTTTTTTGCAAAACAATAATAATATTTTTTAATGATAAGTACCATAAAAGTTATATTCTATTTTTTATTTCGTTTTAAATTTAAAGGATATCCTCTTAATAATAGTGAATGAAATAATTCCATATAAATAATCGTTATATTATCTTTAGGTAGAAATTCATTTAGATGCATAAAACAAAATTTTATAAAAAAATTGTTTTCCATTGAAATTTTGGAAAATATATTTAATTTAATTTATTAAACATAAAAATTTAATCATGAAAAATGTATTTCATATTTTAAACATGATATTAAAATTAATTAACATGTTGAAATTCATTTTTGTAATTATTAATAAGAACAATTGTAAATATTTGTCACCAGTGTAAAGAGTAAACTTGTTAATGATGGTAAAAACATTTTGATATGCCCAAAAAATTTCCTATTAAAATATTTTTGGATACTTTTATTCTGAACCATGTCACCATAAATCTAAAATTAAATTATATTTATCCACATGACCATATATATATGATATTTATCATTTTAAAATATTTAGAAAATTCTCAATTATGCCTCTAACCTCAAATAAAAAGGTATCCTCCTCATATCCCTTCCTTATATACTTATAGCACTCTATATTCAAATATCCCAACCTAAATTTTAAAAAAATAACTACACACTTTCTATAGGTCCTGGTCATACCACAATAACTGTCTAAATTAATAATGATGTAAACCAAGGGAGCATTTCCAAAGTATAGGTATAATTATTTTGAGAGTGTTTCCTATTTATAACTTTATTTTCTTCCATCACATATTATTTAACGATGATAAAATAATAATATTAGTATTCCATATACAATAAATGTAACTATTTTTATCTTAAAACCGTCATTAATGTCCATCTCTATCCTATGGGAAATGAAATCATTCCTCATGTGTACGTGCAGATTACCACTTCTATAAACTGATTTGTTTTTCCCTTACTGGGTCAAAATAATGGTAATTATGATGGATTTAAGGAATATATATTATATTAGTATCATAATTATGATTCTTCAAATATTTTATTTCAATTAACAAGTTTCATTTCCATTCATTGGAGAATGAAAATGTTTCTCGTGTGTATGTGTGGACTACCACCTCTACGAAGTGACGTGTTTAATTTTTCATGTACTCCTCTGATATATGGTCTTAAAATTATAATTAATGTATAAAAATGATAATAATGAAATTATTTGTATTATTTATATTATGTAAACATGAATCCTTAAATAATTATCAACAAACTAATGTTTTCTTGTGATTATGAATCGAACATCGTCAAAACATCTAACATGAACTTATGTGGGTTATGAACTATATAAAGCAGGTTATTAAATGGAATAAAATTGATTAAAATAAGTTAATTATCCTAAAAAATATGTTAATATAGTAAAAATTAATATATTTTTAATATTTGGTATTTAAATTAGGTACCTAGGGATTTGTACTCCAGGTATGAGATTATTCTATAAAATAATATTTTTAGCATTTTAAATTTTTTCTTTTATTTTTACTACATAAACATGTTCTTTAAAATTTGTCAACTATGATACTAATATACTAAAATTTATATTAAAATTTAGTTTATACCATGATTTAATATCATTATTAATGTTTAAAAATAAAACTCTCTAATGATTTCCAAAACATGTTATTTTTGACTTTTTTTATAATTGTGTGAAAGGAATATTTTTTTGATATATTAGGAATGAGAATAATTTCCCTCCATCATGACTATTATTATTTAATAACATTTTTTAGTAAGTCATAATTTTTTTCGAATTAATATCTTATTTCTTTTTGATAGGGTAATTTTTATTTAAAGAGTTTTCAATGAAAATGTATTTTTAATCTTTATTTTTCATGAACCTATAATTTTTTTTCATATCTATTAAACTGGATATTTTATTTATATTTTATTATAGAATATAATTATTTTTTTTTGTTATATTATGACCCATTTATATTTTTCAAAATGATAGGTGATCATGATAAAAATCTATAATTTATTTGGTAATAATTATTCTCTCTAAGTAATTATATTTGAATTAACTCAGTTTATTATTCAATTTGTATGTGTTCTTGAAATATTGATAGAAATAGTTATATGAAAATGGTTTTTGATTGTATAAAATTTAATTTTATATTCTCACTATTGATTTCTCATTTATGTCATTTTATTTTATAAGTTAATCTAATGACATTACGTTTACATGAAATTTTTCTCTCCTTGCAATAGCGAAGAGCATGTATTTCAAGAAAATATTTTGGAAATTAATCAAATTTGATGAGTAATATTCGAGGTCAATGATTATTATGTAAATAGTAAAAAACAGTTATGGTATCACATAATAATAAAAATGGAAAAATGGTTTAATTTTTTATCCCTTATTAATAATTGTATCCTCATTCTATGTTTTAATAAATTTTTCATGTGTCCCAAGGATAATTAGGGAACTATTGAAAGCTCTGTAATCTTCTATGTGGATGAACAAATAATTAAGTTAATTAGTTTTTAATGAAACTAGATTTTAATTTTATGTATTTTTTATTTTTTTAAAAAATGGATATTGAGTGTTTGTTACCAATACAAATTTTAAGGGGTTGATAAGTAGTTTTATTCCTTATTCTCTAAAAGTATAAAAAGTAAATGTTCTATAATTATAAGCATTCTTCACTCTTTTTAAAAACCATATAATTATGGGATTTTTATGTTAGGTGGTGTTATAGTTGGTATAAGAGGAAATTTTTAGAGAACACAAAATGGTAAAAAAAATTAAAAAAATAAATTTACGGGGTTTAAATTAATGGATTATATTATCATAAAATAAATTTGAATACTTTTATTTTAATTTATCTAATATATTCCTATCTTAGAATGGATTTCCACATAATAAATATTGTGAATGAAGTTGAATTGAATAAGGAGGATAATGTCCTTCGAAATCTACAACCTTAAATAGTTATAAATTGAAGAGAAACACTTATATGTTTATTAAATATGTTTATGAAAGTTATTAGGGGTGCTACTCATTATATATAGTGAAACTAATCTATTTAAAGGGAAATTTTTATATTGGAGAATTTCATGAAATTGAACCCTAAAAATATAAGTGGAACCTTAGACCAAGTACTAGCTGAAGGATGGATCCATTATCAATGGAATATATTTGGGGTTTTGTGTTTTTCTAAACATTAAAAGGTAATTCATTCCATTTCTCTTTTTAATGGTGAAATTTGATCAATGATGGCATCTTATAATGAATACCTAGTAGAAATATTAGATTTATCCCATGGGGTATACAATATTTAAATATATTTTCCTAGAGAATAATTTTCCTATGTTTATTGAAATTTGGATGGAAAGAAAATTTTTGGAACTAAATAAAAAATGATGAGGGATCTGTTTCATCATATGAATCCAAAATTAATAGATTCACTATGTCTAAACAAAATTTTATTTTGGGCCATGACAAAAAAACTTATTGGTTTAACTCAGGATTATATCATGGTTAGTGAAGTGTTTTTATCATTCAAAAATTTAAGATCTATGATAATTTTTAATGAAATTATGATATCACTTAGATGGAGTGTGTTGAATTATATAGTAACCAGGAGAAGTAGTGGTCTTGGGGAAAATCAATGGGAAATTATTAATCGATGAAATCCAATGGAAATAAGGATAAATTTACCTCCTATAATTAACTTGGTAATAATAATCTATTGTAGTAAATTATGATTTCAATTAAGTGATATTGATGTGGAATTTTGAGATATTTGGGTAGTGATTGTAAAGAAAATAATCAAGTAAAGGTTCAAACAAAATATAAAAATAAGAAGGAATTATATTTAAAATGAATTGTGTTGAGCCATTATATTGTTTTTTGTTAGAGTAAAATTATGAATTATTGGAATCATCATAAATGTAAGTACAATGGTGTTGAAATGAAATTCATGAGAACAAAAAATAAATATAGTACCATAAAATGAAGTGGTGAAAGGTATATTACTTGTTTACATTAATTGTTCTAATGTATGATCTGATTCTGGTTCCACACATTCTTTTATTTCTGAGGACATTATTGGTTAAATAGAAATATTACCTAAATAATTGGAGATATAAATTTTAGTGAAATATATATTGGAAGTATTAAGGGAAAAAATATTTATTAGAATATTCTTAAGTTTATATTTGGAATGATTTTTATTAAAATTATTATTGATTATCCCATAGTTGAGTTTGCTTTTATTTTGGTTATCGATTTGATATCATTTTTTCAGGGTAGTTTTGATTGCAATGAAAATAATGTTATATTAAATTTTCATAATGATATTATCTTTTTAAATAAAAATGTTTTGATACCTATGATAATATATCAATAATATGATAAATAGACTAATGATAATAGTGAACTTTATCTTTCTCATATTGTAAAAAATGGATGTTGTTAACATTTGTGATGTTCTAGTTATAACTGAATATGTGTAAATATTTCATGACTATTTTCCTAGTGATATTATTTACCTAGAAGTTAAATTCACTAATGAAACATTTCCATATTCTAAGAATGTTCCAAAACCCCGTAAATCAAATGAATTCAGTAGATTTAAAAAACATGAAAAAGTGGTTATAAGGTTTTCATGAAAGTGGTTTTTTTCATCCTATAAATTCACCATTGGGTTCTACTTTTTCTTTGTTAAAAACATAGATAGTTCAATGAGGCATTATTTTGAATATAGAGAACTCAATATCATTATGTTTAATATATATAATATGTTTCTATATATAAATGAAATTTTTTGTTTGCATCCTGGATGTAGTACTTTTTAAAAATTTATCTTAGGTCTGGATATCATTAGTTTAAGTTAAAGGTAGAAGAATTTAAAAAGATGTAACTTTATACTAGTAGATATTATGATTTAATGGTTATTCCCTTTGGGAAAGGTAATTCACTTTTTGTGTTCATGGATCTTATGGATATATTTTTCAATGAGTTTTTGGTATAATTCACATTTTTAATTATTAAATTATAGTTTATTCCCAAAATTATATGGAACATGAAGGAAATCTAAATTTTTTCAAAATACATTAAAATAAAACATGTTATATCAAAAATTCAGAAAGTGTGGATTTTTGTTACATAATATTTATTTTTATGGACATATTGTCTCTATATATAGAATAACTATTGAGATAACTAAAAAATGTGAAGGGAGTGTGGAAAAGACCTACGAATGTACCTGAGAGTCAATGTTTGTTTGTTTATATGGGTTATTACAAATTATTTTTTTTTGAAATGTTACATGATTATATTTCCATGTAAATATTTTATCTTAAAAAATATTATAATTCACCTAGACAAAATAATGTGATGATGTTTTAGGAATTGAAAAGAGGATTTGATAATGCTGTAATGTTGGCCTTCGAATTTGGAAATATTGAGTTTATTATCTATATTGATAAATCAATGAATGGAATTGGATGTGTAGAGATAAATTGATATCTGGTTATTGTACATGAATATTTCTAACTGAAAATCTACTAACAGATATACCCCAAAATTTATCTTGAATTGAATGTAGTATTGTTTTCATTAAAACTTTTGATAAATATTTTATATGGGGTAAAATTTGATATTTACACAGACTACAAATGTTTAAAGTATATATTCACTGAAAAAATTTAAGCTTGATATAGAAAAGATGGTTATAACTGATTGAATATTTTTATTTCTTAGATCAATACAATCCTGGTAAATAAAACAATGCACTTGATTCCTTGATTTAAAACAATAATGATTCATTAGTTATGATATGTTTGTAATTTGTTCCTTTAGTAATTTATTTATTGAATTTTTTCCATGAATTTGTGCTTAGAAGAAATCCTTTTATTTGATTTTAGTTGTCAGTACTATCATCCTTGTTAGAAAAAATTAATTATTCTCAGAAATAAGATCAATTTTTAATACAAAGATAATAGTTTTATCAAGAAGCCTGTGTACCCAAATTTTAATTTTCCTAAAAAGGTTTTATGATATTTTTAATGATTTTTTTGTATTAGAAGTTACCCCCAGTTGAAGAAGGAATTGTTATGTGAAGTACATATCTCTTTATTTTATATTCATGTTGGAAGAAGTGATATCTACTTATACCTTTATGAATATAATTTTATTTGAAGGAATAAGGAAGGATATTATTGATTTTAAAATGAAATGATTGAATTTCCAATAGGTTGAGACTACTCAACTACAACCAAGTGGGGTATTTACCCTTTTTATTTCCTAAATGGAAATAAGATAATATATCCATTTATTTCATGATAGTATTACCAGTTAAATAGTTAGATAATAATGTGATTTAGGTTATTTTTGATCATTTGACTACATATGTAAGAACCAGATTTTTCATTGAGGTATGAGTTCTTTTAATTCCATCAAAATTTTGTTTTAATTCTTAATTGAAACCTAATTTGTAAGAGCTTTGATGTTGTAAAGGAATCAGGGGTTTCAGGGGATGGTTTAGAGAATATAACCCATCATTTTGTTGAAAATATCCTGGTCTAAGATTAGTAGAAACGAAGTCGGGTGGACCTCATGGTTATTTTTATGTATGTGAGTCTCATTATAGGGAAGCTACATGATGCACGGTTTAATAAATCATTAAAATTGGAGACCACACCCATGAGATACTAAATGTAGCTTTGAAAGAGCAGTTTTTCTTTGTTTTCACATGGTTAATCAAATTGTGCATGTAAACACTTTGGCGAGACCCTTCCTACAACGAAGGAAACATGGTTGGCACATGTTTTTTCCAAATATTCATTCCAAACTGTGAAACCCTTTATTTTTTATGAATTTAATTTTTTTTTAAAATAAATAAATCAAATTGAGCCTAATTATTCATTATTTCTCATGTTGGATATCTTTGATACTCTAAGAGGGTTCCTTTGGGAAATATTCTAGGATTCACCACCGATAATTCGTCCTTGATCATAATCAAGATCCATTAATCTAAATCGATATGCATCATTAATATATTGATTATTTTTTATCAGTTCATCATTATTATTATCGGCTATACTATTTAGATGTGATATAATATTCCATATTTATAGGTTCTTTATCCATTCATTGATTTTCTCCTTATATGAGACAAATTAGAAGCCAATACTGGTTGAGTTATCAACTAAAGACCTATGGTAGGTGGTATCATTCCTTTTCATTAAATCCAAATTATATATATATACATATGTTGTTTTGTTGTGCACCCAATTCTCAGATAGACACCATTGATATGATTTTAAGTCTATGAATTAAATTGATAGGCATGGACAAAGTAATTAATGGATCCAATTGGTAAATGATTAAAGGGTTATGAGACA
Organism: Viscum album; assembly: GCA_963277665.1. Taxonomy (NCBI): domain Eukaryota; kingdom Viridiplantae; phylum Streptophyta; class Magnoliopsida; order Santalales; family Viscaceae; genus Viscum; species Viscum album. The sequence continues at coordinate 130,671,183 of OY728167.1, read as the reverse complement.
TGAAACTAAACCACCCCTTGGGGTGTGTTGTTTAGTTAATTGGACCATCATGTGTAGCTATTAAATTATATTTCCTTAGGGTGTTACTTTTCACATTTCTATGGGATTTCATCTGTGAACTAAATTTTAATTTTAATTGATGAATTGAATTGTGATATCAACTATAATTTTAAATGACAATGAAAAGGGAATGAATGAAATGTCCCAAGTGTCTGTTATGAAATAGTTTGATTAGGTATGACAATCATATTATAATTAAATACTCATGTAAGTAAAATATAGGCTAATACTTATAAGATTTACCCATAAATTGAGTCCCCTTTTGTGGTGAGTTTGAATTGAATTGATTAAGTCGATGATATTGATATAAATGATTAATTTTGAAAGAATTCATATATGACTTGAGTGACAAATGTGTTCTTATACGAACACAATGAATAGAATCATTTTTCTTCTATCATGATTATTCACGAGTGACACTTGGACTCTTTATATGGACTTCTAAGGATAGATTCATGGGGGATAACTATTATATTTTGATTTATACATGGACTCCTTATGGATTTCTAGGGATGGACTCAAAGAGTGGTTGATCATATATTCCATGGGTAATACATGTTCTCCCTTAGTGGTCTTCCAAGGAAAAACTCAAGTGGCTATGATGTTATACCACACCTAGAGAGATACATGGGTTCTTATGAAGAATACCTTAGATGATAATGTAGGTGTTTGTTTATATTATACGTAGAGTAATACCTAGAATCAAAATAAATAATTGAAAGGGTAGGATCCAGTTTGGAAATGAATAAAGAATGCAATGGGTTGTGTGATGCATCTGCCAAGCCAAAACACAATATTGTATGTGGTCTTTATCTTACACTTTATTGAAGGACTCTTTATGAATCCTTTAAGAATACTACAATGGTGGATATTGGGATATGCGCCATGTCTAGGGACATATTAAATAAATTAGTTTTTATAATTAAATAAATTTTATTATGAATGACATGGTCCTGACAGTTACTTTGGATACTTAATTTGTAAATTAATTTTATGAAATTATTTAGTTATTAAATGAGAACCCAGAACATAAAGGATGTTTACTTTTAGTTATTATTTTCAATATTTTATTACTACCTACAAAATTTTATCATTATATATTTCCAATGACTGATAGAACAAGACTTTGGGTTTTTTCCTACTAGTATTTAAACTCACATCCTATTTGTGTTGCCTTTATGGACCCAAACAGACTATATGATTTCATGTATAGATAAGGGTAAGTGCCTTACTATAAGTTCTTAATTACTACATCGGAGCAGGGAGCATAGGATCAAGCCGAAGCTTATGATTTCATCTTGAAGGTTTTTAATTTTTGTAGTTTTGTTTCATGTATTGTACACCTACCATGTATACATGTTTTGGATTATTTATTAGACCCAAGACATATATCATCATCTATATATGAGATTACTTATAGTATAAATTATATTATCATGTATTGTTCATTTATCATCATTCTGATTAATTTATTACTACCAATACATATCTAATATTTTATTTATGTCTTGTTACACTCTATTGATGGTGTCACAGTCTCCCCATAGTAACTCTTACGCCATCGCTTCTAGATATCATACTATAATATTTGGGGAGATGCGCTTGAGGCAATTTGGATACTCGATCTCGGGGAACCATTATGGGAATCTGATTTTGATATGTTAAAAAGAGGTATTAGATCATTCTTTTCTAAATATATTTATTATTTTCAGATAATAGAATAGAATATAAATTAATAAAAATTTGGTAATTTGTTGTGCTTGAGGGTAGCTGACCTGTGTATATGAAAAAAGAAAAATTACCTTGAAATAAATAGTTTTTCTTCTAGATTTTGACTATTCTAGTTGATTTCAATCCACTATTGGTAGATGCACATGAATTTTAGTATTATTATTGACATTAATTTGGGATATTTTGTTTTTAATCTCATTGAAATTACGGTTTTCCATCAGATGAATCATTTTAAAAACATACAAGAATAACATTCCATGAATTATGAGATGCCATTTTGGATTCTTCACTTGATTAATGTTTTTTGTGATATGTGTTTTTGTAGTTATACATTATTTTATGATAGATATTATAGACAATGTTTTGTTGTGGATTAGGTGGGAGCCATATTCCGGTTTGTGAGGAGTATATGCCCTTATAGTTGAATATATGGTGAACCATGAGGTTCTCCCTTTTAAAATTAATTTTGATATAATGGAATGAAATACGAAATAAAATAAATAGAAACTAAAAAGTATTATAACAGGTAGATTGACCAAGACCCCACCTTAGTAGTGAGAATTAGGCAGTATCTGTTGATTTTATATGTTATGTACATCGCCCATACCTAATTCAAGTAGCAATCAGAGGGGTGTGTCATTATATATGAAGGGTTGTACCTATCTTATTTCAATATATTCACTTTTAGATGAGAATATTAAAAATGATCCAAATATGAGGTGTGTGATTTGAATGGTAGAGAAATTCCCCCACGATGTTGTATAGTCATATGCCAGGTGGGTTGTGACGACCACACTATAGAGGTGGTGGTCCATGTGATACTATTATATCATCCAGTAGTGTCATCTCTGACATATTTAGTTGTACCGGACATTAGCGATGTTTCACAGTTCTATGAAGGATTTATATTCTTCATAAAGACCATTCAGGGAACACATTGACCTACCCCGACTATCGTAAAATAGACCCATGAATTCTAGGGGAAACATCTCTATAAGTTTTCAGGGGATTTCTAATTACTGGATATGGAGTCAAGGATATATTCCATGTTATCTATATTTTATCATCAAGAGATGCCTTCTAATATGAGGTTAAAGATCAATATGTATATGTAGTGTTATTCTTCCAAGATATGGTGAGTTGTTATTACTCTTATATAACATCATCAAGAGTTGGCATGGTTGGTTTTTGATATGGATATCTTTGATTACATCGATCCTATGACATTAAATAATGATACAACCTGAGAGTTATTGTATGTGGATCTGGGTGCATTATTCGTTATGGAGTACTTACCCTATTTTACCAAGTTATATTACTTCACATAGATTCATATAGGTGATTTATTTTCTAAAGCCATGAATTTTGAGAATGATCTCAGGTACGACATCTGACCACTAGTAAAATTCTTTTGGTTGACTACTGTTTCTAGAGTAGTTAATCAGGTTATTAACATATAGTGTTACATGAAAAGTTTGTGGGTGAATGATAGGGTTGTTTGAGATATAGATCTGTAACTCTATCGACCCATAGTAGGAAGTATTTCTCTAGGCTTCTACATGCTGATATTAGTAGCTAGATCACATACTTATGTTTCTACAGGAGGTTCCACCAGTGCAGAAGACTTAGACATAGAAGACCTCTGTATATATGGGAACTGGTAGAGTGACAATCATGTGGAACGATGGTTCATCTACAACTATTCTATATAAATCTTAATCTTGAAGCTAGAAAAATATTGTATTCAATGACACTATATATATGAGAAAGGTTATAAGCTTTTTGTTAGTCTGGGAATTGGAGTACAGTCGGCCAATCAGGATGAGGATGTTGTTGTGGCAATGGTAGTTAAACACCATATTTTTAGTGAAAACATAGGGGATCTTCTCAACGTGGCTAGGTTTCATCATAGGGCCACAGATTAGGGTAGATGTATGCAGTGCAACCAAACCTTGAGGGAAAAAATCACGGACCTTATACTATTAAAGGTAATATTCTAGTAGCCTCTATATTAGAATCTTCTATGTTTGATACATGTGATTCTCATGGCTTTATATATATACTTGTTTTGGTGATTCATGGGCATAGTGATAAGACATATGATGGTCCTATGATGATTGATAATCTGTTTTTTTAAATAAGATTGGAGGGTGAGTGTTATTTCATGGAGTACCCCTAGAGATTGGGGGGGGGGCTTCACATCATATGAGATATATTTTTACATGTGATGTTGGGATTTGACATCATTTTATGGATAGACTAGATGGTTTCCTTTAAATATTTTTTTATTTCCATCACTTTAGGTTGACATTTAAATTACCTGAGGGTGGAAAGTTTATTCAAAATGCTGAATGGGATGTCCAGGCAAGTCGAGATGGACTCGAGCACCATGATATGGATGAGATGATAACCATGATTGTGGGTATATATCTAGATGATCAAGAAACACATCAAGTATATATCCCTCCATTGGTTGATCATTTCAATAATGTTATCTCATATGAATTATCATTATTACCTCTAATGAGAGAGGTCTAGTTCCTTATAGATCTATTTCAAGATCATCACCGGTATCCATTCATCCTTTTAGGATGTATACCACTCAGATAATGGTGCTCAAGATACAACTAGAGGAAAAGGGTTTTATCTTACCCAGTACTTCATTATGGGGTTTAACGAGACTTTTTTGGAAAATGGAAGATGTTACCCTTAGGTTATGTGTATCTTACTACAAATTGACCCAAATGATGGTTTATAATAGGTCTCTTATGCCATTTTGGAAACATATTTTCAATCACCTATGAGGAGATTGGGGTTTTCGATTTTTTTGGGATTTAGTTATCATCAGGTATTTTAAGACCATCAGACGTACCTCACACAACATTTTGTAATAGTTTTGGTCAATATGAGTTTTTGGTTATATAGTTTGGTATCACGAATGCACCAATTGTCTTCATGTAATTGATTAATGGAGTTTTCAATCCTTATCTAGATTCATTTGTGGTGGTTTTTATAGATGATATCTTTTTGTATTTTCACACTCAACATGACCATGAAATACAAACTAAGATTGTATTGAATACACATAGATAAAATTAGTTATATTCTAATATCACAAATTTCCTCTTCTGTATGGTTCATATTCACTTCCTGGGTAACATTGTCTCTAATACTAAAGTATTAGTTGGCCTAGGGAACTTGATAAATATAGTTTCATAGTAGAAGACCAGGAAAATATTTGAGGTGTATATTTTCTTGGGGATTTAAATATATTATAGTAGTCTCATTCAAGACTTCTCACACCTAGTAGGACAACTCCTAAGCTTGACTAAGGAGGGTATAATGTTTTAATTTTCAAATGCATGTGATTCATCCTTTCAAGAGATGAAAGGTAGATTATGGTAATATGTGATACTAATTTTTCCAAATCTAGGAAAGAGTTATAATGATTATTATGATACATTAGGTATAGTTCCACATAAAGTCCTTCTGTATGGAGATAGAGTCACTGTGTACGTGTCTCATTATTTGATTCCACACAAGATTAACTACTTGACACATGATCTTGGGTTTGATGTGGTTGTTCATGAATTTTGTTGTTGGAGAAATTATTTGCTGGAAAATAATTTGATGGTGTACAGCGGCCACAAAATCATGATTTACATATTTACATAGTGTTCTATAAATTTAAGGATGAAAATATTTTATGAATACCTATAGTATTTCAATTTCTATCTTTATTAAATGCCTAATAAAGGAAATCCATTGGCCGGTTCACTGATCTGGTGGACTCCGATATAGGTAGTTTAGTAGACTAGTAGTGAGTGGAATTTCATGGATTTTTTCTCTGGGATACACTTGGAGGTGAAGGATGGTCAGGGGAAGGCATTAATATCATCCCTAGTTGTGACCTCTACCCAAATGGATGGAGTCAATATGAGGTAGCTATCACAACATGAATGCCTAGTCTTTTGGGGGAGTGGGGAAGGTGAGGACCCACCTCTGGGTTGGACCATAGGGGAGGTTGAAATGCTCTCTATACATTGTCGTTTATGGGTTTCAATAGCTATGTGTGAGGATTTGATGAAATACTATCATGATTCTACTTATGTAGTTCATCCTTGAATTACCGAGATGTATCACGGTTTACATCGCCAATACTGGTAGCCGGGTATGAAAAGAGATGTGGCTTGTTTTGTTATGAAGTATTCCACCTATCAGTAGGAGAAGGCATAACATAATAAACTGGTTGTTCTTTTATAATTGTTTCCCATTCTTGAGTAAAAATGGGATGACATTGAAATGGATTTTTGGATAGGTTTACTAATGAATACTCATGGTTATGATGTTTGGTTGGTTGTTGTTTAGATTATCACAATGGTCTCTCATTTTGTACTTATCAAGGAAGCCATTTCAATTGATGAGAATATGATGTTTTATATCAATGAGATAATATGAATTCATAGGGTCATGCACACTATCATTTCGGATATGGATGCCTTGTTTACTTCATAGTTTTGGAAAGGGTTGGAGAGAGAATTAGGTAAACCAGTGCTTTTGAGGACAACACACCAACATAAAACCAATGGATAGTTTGAGTGAATGATACAGGTTCTTAATATAATTTTTCAGACATGCATCCTTATATTTGGGGGCTCTTGGGGGAGGCATATACCCTTGTTTGAGTTAAACAACTACAATAACATTCAATATACAATTCAAATTGTGTATTTTGAGGATTTTTATGGTAGGACATGGAGACCACCACTATTTTTTCTAGAGTTAGGAGAGGTAGATAATCTTGGACCTCATCTTATTATAGATACCACAAAGTATGTGAAATTGATTCTTAAGAAGATGGGTACTACACAGTTCTGATATAAATCATTCACCAATCACCACTGATGACCTCTACAGATTGACGTGAGAGATAAGGTTTTGTTATGGGTTTCATTGAGGATGGTACACAAGAAAATCAATAGATATGGTAAGATTTCATGGCATTATGTTGGGTCATTTTAGATTTTAAAGAGTGTAGGGTCTGTATTCTATCAGTCAAAGTTATGTTATATTTATCAATCCATGCACAAAATATTCCATGTATCTCACCTATGATGCTAACATTAAGACCTGTATCATTCTTGTTTGATAGAGGAAGTTGAGTTATAGGTAGATTCATCCTTTGAGGAGCATCATAAAGAAATTTTTGGATCATATAATGATGTTTATTCTAGGTTGGTCAGTTACTATAGTACATGTTCTATGTAAGAATGACCGTGTACACGATGAGTTCTCAGAGAAAGAGGTAAATGTATGACCATGGTGGCTAGATTTATTCTAAGATCATGATTTTACCCCATTGGAAGGGAAATTCATGAAATAATTGATTTAGGGTGGGATGTTTGTAAGAATCCAGTTCTTCTTTGAGGTTAAATATCTTTTAATTCCATCAAATATATTTTTTTATTTCTTATTTACATCCTAATGTGAATGATATTTGAGTTTTTAATGATATTCATGGTGGTTGAGGGTGGTTTGCAGCCCAAATACAATATTTTGGGTTGAAAAGGCCAACCTCATGGTTAATAGAGACTGTATGGGGTAGGACACACAGTTACATCTAACCAAGCATGGATGGATAGTGGGAAGCTATAGGATAAAAAGCAAGATAAACCATGCGATTTAGGATGCATGCTCATGTGAAAATTTATAAAATTTTGATAGATGATGTTTTTATAGTTATCAAATGGTTATTCATATTGATCATGAAAACCATGTCTGTTTCCCCTTCCTATAGTAAAGGGTGAACGATTTGTGCACGGTTTGTCCATCCATGTAGCCAAACCATACGAACCTTTTCTTTGGGTGAATTTAAAATTTCTACCCTAAATAAATATATTTCAACTTAAATCTTATGAATTTATCACATTGGATAGCCTTGATCCTTCGAGAGGTTTCATTTAGAGAGTATTCTTGGATTTCTATCCAATTATCACTCATGCTCTGAATCAAGAGCTATTTTTCCCATCATATCTACATTAGTAAGATCAAGATTCCATTTTACCCATTCATTGTTCTTCTTCGTATTGGTTTATGCAATTTTGATGCAAGCTAATATGATGTATTTAAATGCTCTTTGTACATTCATAAATTTTCTCACTATATAAGTCAAATAAAGAGCTGATACTAGATGAGATATCCACTATAGATCTACAGTTTGTAGTCTCATGATTTTATTTTGAGTTTAAATTGGTTACATATAATATGTGATTCCATGCACCCAATTCTCACAGTGATGACCTTGAATGAATTTTATATCTATTAATTAAATTTATGGGCTTGACCAATGTAATTAACAGTACCTATAGATAATTGATTAAAGGGTTATGAGACATGAAATGAAACCACCCCTTTTGGTGTGCTGTTTGGTTTATTGGAACACCAGGGATGGCTATTGCATTTGAATGCCTCATTGTGTTCCATTATACCCCTAGTAAGGGATGCCACTTTTGAATTAAATTGTAATTTAAATTGAGGAATTGAATTATGATATTAAGTGTAAATTAAAATGATAAAGAAATGGGAATGGAATCCATGTCCCTAGACTCTTTCCATGAAATTTGTTTATTTTTCATGAGATTCCACATATAATTAGATTATCATGCGAGTTAATTGGAGGCTAATCTTACTAAGATTATCCCATGATTTGAGTCAACTTTTTAGGTGATTTTTAATTGAAATGAATAAAGTGATGACCTTGATATAAATGAATTACATTAATTGAAATCTTATATGTCTTGGGTGACACATGGGTTCTTATATAAATGTCATGGATGTAATCATTTGGCTTCTGCCACTCTTATGACCGAGTGATGCTTGAACACATTATATAGACTTATAAGGACAGACTCGCACGGGGATGAAAATACAATGTTGAGTGATAATTGGACTCCTTATGGATTTAAATGGATATAATCGAAGATAATTTGATCATATATACAATGGGTGACACTTTGGATCACTTATTAGATCTCCAAGGTTGGACGTTAGTTACTATGAAGATATTCGAACCATAGAGTGATACATTGGTTCTTTTGGGAAATGACTAGGATGAGATTGTATGGTTTTGGTTTATTTTATACATGGAGAAATAGTTTGATTCAAAATATAGAATGTGAAATAAGGTCTCAGGTTCTGAATTGAATAAATAATGGAATGGGTTATGTGATGTTCTTAACAATCCAAATCAAAATCTTGGATCTAGTTATTTTCTTAAAATATATGTTTGGCATTTTAAGAATAATTTTAGAAAATCACTATGGGGGAAATTGAGTAATGTTCCAGGTCTAGATTCTTAATAATTAATTAAGGTAGGATAACAAAATGTGTTTGATTATAAATGAAACTGGCATGACTACTAATTCATAGACATAATATTTCAATGAATTTGATGAAATGAAATTGTTATTAAATGTGAACCCAAACCTTATTAGATGTTTAATTTCATTACTTCCATTACATATTCTATTACTACCTATAAAATTTTATCATTATATATATTAAATGACTGATGGAACTAGAAATTCAGTGGTTTAATAGTGGGATTGAGTCTGACACCTTGTTCAGGCCACCATTGAGTACCCAAATAGACTGTATGATTGCAGTTATGGATAAGGGAAAGTGACCTGCTACATGTTCATGATTGCTGCTTCAGAGAAGGGGAGTGTGAGACTGTACCGAGGCTCGTGATGGTAGTTGAATTATTTCAACCTTTTTATACTTTTTTTCTATTTACTATACACATTCTATGTATATGTGTTTTGGATTCATTATTAGACACATGAAATATATCATCATCAGTATATGGGAGTACTTCTGGAATGATTTATATATTCTTGTATTTTTCATTTATGATTTTTCTGATTGATTTACAGCTTCTCATACTTATATAATATTATATTTCTATTATTTTACACTCATGTGATGAGGTAATAGTCACCCTATTGACACACCTAAGACCTCATTTCTAGTGAGAACCCACTAAAATTTGGGGAGATAAGCTTAAGGCCATGAGAAAAAGTGGGCATGGGGAACCTTTAGTGGAATCTGGGTCTGGGACATTACAAAATAAAAGAATTTTATACCATATAAAGATAATATTTTATTTATTAATGCTCTATAATTTATCATAATGATATATTCATATAACATGGAGTCCCTCTATATATTTAATCATACCATAATCCTATATTGACTTCAAATATCTATAATGGTCTTCATACATCATTGGTTATTGAAATAAATTCCAACTAATCATTTGATCCACAATCTGATGGAAAATATGAGTGAAAAATTGATACATTATAAGATATTATTGAGTCATTCTCACTAGATTACAAAGGAATTTTGGCTGAAAACCTTATTTATTCAAATTTTATTATAATAATAGATTTCATTTCAATTTATATGTGGAACCTTTTGAGGAATTATATGGAAAGTGGTGTTGGACTCATGCATGTCAGGATAAAGTTGGTTAAATAATGTTTTTCAGGCCAAAACTATTAGAATAAATATTTTAGAAGGTAAATATGATTTTCTATAACAAGTTGGAAGCTTAGTGTAGGTAGAAAAGTAATAAATATAACTGGAGGGAAGACATTTCATATATTGTAGGCTATGAAGTATCTATTAAAATATATATTTGGAAATGATTTATTATTGTTCGAAATAAAGGAATGTTAATCCCTTGGTTTCTTAGTGAATATTGGATTATATAAAATGTTGTATTAGTTTCATACCATGTAGAAATTCCACTGATTTTATCTTTGGCACATGATGTGTTTCATGTTTCATTATAATGGAAATATTGACCAAATGCAGATCATGATTTGATCCCTAGGGTAGAAAATTTGGAAGATATTTTTTATTCTATAGAAAATCATGTTAAAATTCTATATTGTATAGAGAATGTGTTAGTGAATAATTTCACTAACTTGGTTAATGTTTCATAGAACAACTACATGATTAGAGAAACAATATGGAAACCTAAAAAGGCTATGAAGAGAAAATAAAAATTAAAGTGATGAATAATATTTTCAGGACTAAATTTATTAATGAGAGGAAGAATATGAAAACCCATGGAAGGATAATGAAAAATCATTTTCATATCTTATTAATATTCATGATTATATTTTATAGTTTCACATTCCTGATAATAATTTTATATTTAAAAAATAGTGTTATTCTAAATAATGTTATTCCATTTTAATATGGTTTTATTTATATGTAATATTTATAAATTGATGAAAGTAAATTAGATAAAATTTACTTAATAGTGGATATCAGTATACTGATTTTATATTATGGTGAATTTTTTGGAGTTATTTTCGAAAACATTGATTATTTATGTAATAGGGAAAGATATTGATTTTCTAAAAACACTCATTTATTTTCATTAAGTAAAATAAAGGTAAAGGTCCCATTTTTGGATCATGTTATAATGTAAAATAATATAAACTTTAATAGACATAATATAAATAATTATATATGAATAAATTGTAATTTTTTTGTATAAGTTCATTTTAATACATAAAACACAATTTTCTAAAATAAATTGTTTATTTTTACTCCTTGTGGACATGTATTTAATGTAATTTATTCCACTTAATCAAATTGAATATTTAAAAATGGATTCCATATTTAAAATTAGGTGGGTAAAATTTAGCATTGTGCCCAATCACAATTATATTCTTTATGAATACTAACCATGGTAAAAATGATTCACCATGGTAAAGGGGAAATCAGGTTCATTAAGGATAATACTTTATTATAAGGTCATAGAATTTAATGTCAGAAATTAATCCCCCGTTTCAATTGAACCCTTATCACTATATATTTTGAATTTTTCTATTTTTGAGAAATGTGACAATGATTAATACATTAAAAATTTATAAAAGTGTAGAAAAAGTTCAACTATGTCATTTCCCTTACTTATAAAATGGAACCTCTTCCCCTCTCTTCATCACAAAATTGGAAAAATATTGGTCATCCTTGTCTTACCTAAATATATCCGTAACACCCAAGACTTTTATGTTATATAAATCATCAAAGGAAGCTTTTTCTACACAACACTTTCTTGGCTTACTTTACACGCAATCACGACCTTCCTCGATAGCTTGCGTCGTACGCAATACTGAGTTTCACTAAACAATGATATGCTATTAAAATATTATTAAAACTAGCCGTTATGAATAGTAATAACCACTTTTTGAAATTTTATAAATTTTATTTTTCAAAATGGACTTCATTTTTGGATTCGGAATACCGAAATTAGCCTAGGGTGAAATTTTGGTATTTTTCTGAAAACTTTCAATTTTTGATGAATAGTGAAACCACTAAGTGGTAGGTTAAAAACTGAATTTTGCATAAAACTTAATTTTACCACTTCTGTGATTAGAATTTCGAAAATCCGATAGACACGGTTAATATTAAGGACTAAAATGTGGTTCAATGAGATGAAAATAATTTTTGGTGAATAGTAACTTTTTACTTTTTTTACCACGGTTAATAGTAAATTGGGTAACTAAGGGTAAATAAGATATTACTATTACCCTAACACATGTCCTAATTCTATTGGATAAGTGTAATTCGACCAAAAACAACCTTATGAATATAATATGACCATTTAGGTCCACTTGGATTAGATTATGACATTTAATATTATTTTATTTAATGAATAGTTAAAATAGTTAAAATCAAAGTTTAATAACTAAAACATTTTTATAATGGGGTTATACATAAGATAAATTCGACTATAAATATTAATTAGAAAGATAAAACGATTTCCTACATAATGGTATTTTATTTATAATTTTTAGACATTAAATAATTTAATTTATTTATGACACAATTATGATGCAGTAATTATCTTATTTATGAAATATTGACATAATTGATGTTATAAACACCAAAATAAATGTAATTTGAGACTTTTTATGAATTACACTAATTTTCTAGGTTACTATGATATATTATTGTTGATTTAATAAACTTGTTTCTAACATATAATTCTGTTATGACTTTCACAAAAATCATATATCAAATAGTGTCAAAATTGACACAAAATAGTTTTTAAATCAAATATTATATTACTAATTGTTATTTTATTCCTAAAAATCTAAGGTTCGGCCAAATGACTTAGATAAGGATATATATATTAATAATAAACAATTTGGGGTTCGTTTGGCATGTTTTAGTAAGTGTATTAACCATATAGTGAAAGAAAACAAAAAGACATGGTAAAAGTTAAATTATTTAACTTAGAGTTAAATCTAATTGATAAGGTTAAAATAATACCCTAAACTTGTCTAAATCCTATTGGTTGATAGAATTTCGACCCATCCCCACTTTACCTTCGAAATAAGACCCTTTGGAACCATTATAAACCGATTTTGACTTTAATATAAAATAATATTTTGAGGTATTCCTAAGGTGCCCCTCTCCTCCCTTATAAAAGGGCACCTCCTCCCCCTCCTCCTCACACCAATTTGAGAACTCAAGCTCAGACAACCCCTGCCATTTTATCCTCTACACTCCCCTAGAATAATCCTAGAGGTCTTGGTCTTCTTCAAAGACCAATATTAGTTCCCTATGTGGAGGATTCAAAGAGGCGTTCCAAAGAAGAGGAGCTTCGAACACATACAAAGCAAATCGGACCTAAGGTAAGGGAAAATATCACAATCTCATTTTTTTCCGAGATTGTTTTTACTTTGGCATTTACTGGGGTGTATTTTATCATCCACATACATGTTCCATAAATATGTAATATTGTTTCCATCCACTTACAATAGTTTAAATCCAATTTTACCCTTCGGTGAATTTTTAGTAAAAATATGAAAGGAATCTTTTGTCGTTTTTTCGTACGAGGTACTTTTTGACTTTTCCGATAAAAGTACGAAGAATGTTTTTTTAACTTATACGACATGAATGGATTTCTAAAACATTATTTCCAAGAAGCTTCCTTTACAAGTATTCAAGATTATTTTTAATCAACTTCTTTTAGTTTACAATTGTATGACATGTTAAGAAAGGAAAAGTGTTTTTGAAGTAGAAAGGATATTTTCCTCAAGAATGAAGTTCAAGTATTTTATCAAAATTATTTTCCATCTAAGATAATAAAAGGGTTCTGTTTTTATCCCTATTATTACACGGATTTGATTATGTTGTGATGGAAATATTTTTATGAATTCCTTTATCTTATATGAATTGTTTTATGATGTCATGTTGTTTAAGAATCTCATTTTTATTACATGGGTTACGCTATGATGTATGGTTTATGATTATGTGGAACACATAATAAAGGATTCATTATAAGATGGGTGGGACCTATATCTCCCTCCAATGCATTGGGTAAAGATTTTATTTCTCATGAGATAGACATGGCTGGAACGGTAGGTTATACCGGTTCAGTGAAACAAGACTGGAACGAGGGTGACTCGGTTCAGAAAGGGACTTTGTCCACAAAGATAGTCTTGGAAATGAGTCATGACTAACAAGAAATGATTTTCCATGATTATGTGTGCATGAAAAAAAGTTTCAAGTTTCATGTTATGATTATGGGGATCTCATTTTCACTTCTATGATTTATTCCATGTTAATATATTATGATCTATTTTGCAGGTTATGATTTTCAAAAAGATATGATATGATTTTTATTTCCTTTATTTGCCCTTGCTGAGCATTTGAGCTCACCCTTTTATGTTTTCTTTTCCCCAGGTCAGGAAGATGGATATTAAGTATAATATGCTAAATGGGACTCTAGATATGATGAAATAAATGGGAGACACTATAGAAGATTTGTGAACCAGTTGTTTATGTTTCCCAGTTTCTAAAGACACTATACCTATACGGTCCTTTGTGGTTTTGTCATATGTTGTAATAAGTGTGCTTCAATTTTGAAGTATTAACAATGTATGTAAAGTATGGGTCGTTATAATATCCCTAATATCCCTCCCCAATTTCAAAATGTTTGGTTATTATCAAAATACCATTCATATAAGGCCTAATGTGTATTCCAAGGTAGGTTTTCAAATGAATAAGTATAATACATTAAGAGTGTTTCGTGTTAATTTATTCTTCTAAATCCTTCAAATATTATTTCACCATTGTGAAAAAGTAATATTAGTATCTTCAATTACTTAATGTTTTTTATGAAAATTCTACGACTCTTTTCATCTCCTTGTCCTATTATAAATGGAATTATCGCTCATATGTATGTGGGGATTACCACCTCCATGAAGAGATGTGTTTCGTTTTTCATCACCACCTCACAAGGATGACTATTATGAGGGAAATGATGAATAAAAATATTATATTAATGATATAATTATTATTTTTGATTCCAATGATATTACTACATACCATAAATAAGCATTTGGAAACAATGTTTTTTCATTTAGTGATGTTTTGAACGACCTCTAAATCGTGTCTCTCAAATCATATAACATTAGTTTTCAGAACAGTCGTGAATTAATGAGGAGTAGTTTTTAAAAAGCTGGAAGAGCTATTTAGTGTTTTTTTGAACCGTTGCCAAAATATTTGACGATGATTTTTTACTTATTTTCTAAAATCTTATATTTGAATTCTAATTTAGGTATCTAATTATTATTTAATAATTACTAATTATTAGTTCTAAATGTAAGTTATTTTTTATTATTTATTTATCATATCATGACTATTTCATGTCTGCCTTTTGTAGATATTAAACATATATATGTGTTGGGTGAGATTGGAAGCCTTTACCTCATCGATATTTTGCACACACATTACCACTCCGTCAAGCTCTTCATGTGATGAGTTAAAAGAATTTTATATAATAATTTATATACATATAAATAAATTTAAATACTTATATGTGATGAATAATATTAAAGAATACTCATAAAAAATAAAAAAAATAAAAAAATACAAATCAAAAAAATATGAAATAAATAATAAAATAATATGTTAATAAATAGTGAATAGTAAATAAACTATAAAAAATATATACTTTACAAGAAATAAATAATAAACTATAAATAAAAAAATAATATTAATTAAATAAATTAAAAATTGAAAAAGTAAATAAATAAATAAATAAGTAATGCATTAATAGAAAATTAATAGTAAATTATAAGTTAATAATAATTTATAAGTATTAAATTATAAATAATAAATATTAAATAATAAATAGTAATGTAATAAATAATTAATTAAATAAAAAATATGAAATAAAAAATAAAAAATACATTAATAATAAATTAATAAAAATACAATACTCGAAACAAATAATAAAATAATAATAATAATAATAAATATGAAATTATATATATTTAATATTATATCAATATTTTATAAATAACAGATAAATAAATATTTATTTAATAATGAATTAATAGAAAATAGTAAATCAATATATTTTTTGCATCCAACACCATTTTTGAGTGGTCCTTTGTGGCAGCACCGCACCTAGTTATCCTTGGATCAAATCCCAAGAATAACAATATTCAACTCCATTTTTAGGGGTTATGACTTCCTCTTATGCTCACATTGGATCACATTGAGTGAATAAGGGATAGAACAACATTAGGAAGCAATGAGAAAGGCGCAGAAAGGTGCAAGGTGGAGGGACGACCTTTGGTAGTGGCAGTGATCGGCTTGTGATCTAGTGTGTTAACTAGTGGTGGCGAGATGGGCCGAAAAACCATGAATACGAAGGGTCATGGATGAGACGTCTGACAGTGGTAATAAAATGAGCCGATGGACCATATGCAGAAAACATAATGAGTTGTGGCCATTGGCAATAAATGTGACGTGAGGAGATGTGCGAGGGTTCGAATACCCCTGTTGCAGGCTAGGTGGGCTTGGAAGGCCAGGGTCTTTGGACCACTACTCTGGCCTATGGGCTAGGGTCTTCAAGACCATCTTTTGGGCTCATTGACCATTGGTCCTTTCGGCAATGTTTTTTTTTCTTTAGGCCACCCATTAGGTATTCGTACATCTACGGGCTAAGTATCATGTAATGAGTTTCCATCTACCCAATAAGAACGGTGTGTTCGTTTCTTTTTAAAATATGAGTTTCTTTTGACCAAAAATTTCAAAATGAATAAATATATAATAAATAAAAAAATAAACAAAAAATTACTAAATAATTAATACATAGTTTATATATATATATAATTAATTATGGATTTATTAAAAAATATATATATATATATTATAAAGAGATATAAATATAAATAAATAAGTATAAATTTATATAAATAAAAGTATATGGACACACACACACTATCCAATAGAATGAATATATATATATATCAATATCTTATATAGAAATATACATTAATATATAAAAATATATGTAAATGGATAAATATATATATAGATATGTATACATATGATGAAATATACATAAATATATCAATTCATGTATTTATATTTCTTAAATATATTTAAACACCCACACACATCTATATATATGATTTCAAATCAAAATAAATATAAAAATATTTAAATATAAATACATATACCCACATAATATGTAAAAATAAATAAACTGAAAAATGTTTAAATATTTATAAATTTTTATATATATACATAAATTTTCATAAATTCATATGAATATCCATTTATAAATAAAAATATATACATTTTTAAAGAAATATTGATATATATATATATTAATATCAAGTAAATAAACATAAATTTTTATGTATACATAAAATTATATATTAAATAGGTAATAAATCATAAAAAGATGGAAGGAAACAAAAAGTTCAATGTAATCCAATCAATATGAGTTTCAATCCATGAAATGGAGTCATAGACGATCCAATAATTATACGGATACACTCATAAATGAGGAATAAATCACATAGAATGTTCAAAAGTCATTATATCTGAAAAAATCATCATTAGGGGACAATGTAATCCTTTTTTGATCTCTAAAAAAGTGACTGGGGTTCTCCATTGATGAATAGGGTGTAAATATCTCCTTATACTTCAATTTGATATGTGGTAGACCCCAAACATATGCTTAGATAAAAAGTTATGGTTGTTTGAAGTTGAAGTTTGATTATGAACCTATATTAGGACAAATAAAAATGTTGTTCAAATAATTATTACAAAATTATTATCTAATTAAATACTACTTTATTTCATGAGCATCGATTTGGATAGTTTCAAAGCTAAATTGGTCAACCAGATCAAATGTTATGGTCATTTGATACTAATGTCTAATTTTAAACTTAAGCAAAAAAGTAATTTCGGTTTAAAATTATTACTAAATATTAATTATAAATATATAATAATTATCACATTTTATTAAATTTTAATTTTAATTAATAAATTTTTCTAACCAATAAATACTAATTATTAGTAATAAAAATTAATTAACTGTGTATATTTTAATATATTTTTTAATAATTTTTTATTTTCATTTTTCAAAAATAATCAATAATACACATTGTTTTTTTAAAACCAATGGTAAAAAATTGTTTTAAAAATAAAAACAGCAAATTTAGCAAGGTTATTTTAGAAACCTCTAATAAATAGTGATTTTTCCATAATGTACATAAATTCTTACTCTTCCATTCACAATAAAATGATAATGTCTCTCATTCATATATATGGACTAATACCTCAATGAAGTGATGTGATTTTTCTAATTTACACCTTAAATGAATTTTTTTTAAATGTTATTTAATGTATAAGAATGACAATTATTTCCTGATTAATATTATATAGATGATGGAACCATAAACCATTTTAACATAGCCAACCCACCAATGTTCTTTCACATTATTAACCGAATTCCATATATTTTCCAATGTGAACTCAATTGATTTAATAACTGTATAATTAATGGTAATAAATGAAATGAGAGTAATAATAATAATTAAATACACTAGATAAGGGTTCTTAAATTTTTTAAATTTTAATATATGTTTTTTAAACAAGATTTAATGTATATACATTGTGTGTTGGGCTCGAGGTAGAACTTTTTTCCTTAAACCCTTATTTAAAAAGTTTTATTGTTTATCTTTTATTTTTCTAGGTAAAAATGTTCTTTAAAATCATTCAATTATGTTATTAATATAATAATATATATGTTCGTTATTATTATAAACCATGCTTAACTTTAATTTCCAATGTTCTGGAAGAAATATTTCTAACATTTTTTAAACATGTTATTTTTTACATTTATAAAATAGTGTGATAAAAATATTTTTTTAACATATAATGAATTAGTGGAATTTAAAACTATCATGATAATTATTCATTATGAATGTTATGTAACAATGTTTCATGGGTTTTTAGAACAATAATTTAATTTCTATTCTTTTGGAAAAAAATTTATGTAGTTTTCAATGAATAAGGATTTTCTTCCATATATTTTCTTGAATGGAAAATTTGTTTCTACATATGTATGAAAGAAATTATTCTATGAGATTTTATGATGTAAATGAATGATTTAATGTGTTTTTGGGTGTTATAATCCTTAGGTATTATTCATTATGTTGTTCTATCCTGATATAGCTCTCTAATTCATTGGGTATTCATTATCTTCTCTAGAGAATTATGTTGTAATTAACCGAGTAGTGTATTCTATTTGAAAGAGTTATTTTAAGAGTTATTATATGATTGATAGGAAAAGGATTTCTCAAGGTACCTATATGACTTTTCTATGCCTTCAAATGATTTTTCATGAATTCTTTTTGATTTCATATTTTATAATAACGATGTCATCCTTAGGATAATGTTTATGCCCCTTTTATGGGTTAATGTTATGTTTTCAAATAAAATATTAACTTGAATACCCATGTTTTATAGGACACCCACATGATAATGAATTTTTACTTTAATATTTCTTAATAAAAGTTTTATGAAAATATCTATTCAATAAACATTATTTTGTGAGTAATAAAATGAATAACTGATCTCAATGTTTTTTATGTTAAAAGGTAAAAATTAATTATAGGATTATATTATTTATAAAATGGTCTAAAGTGTTTCATTCCTTTTGTTTCACTTACTATTTTTTTATTCCTCCCACGTTTTCAAATGTATTTCATAATGAATATAAAGTGGTAGGAAACTATATCAAGGTCGAAAATACTTTTATTCTGATTAAACTTTAATTAAGAGAATGTGTATTTAATGAATTGGGAGTTTAAATTATAATATATGATTTTTGTGAAAAAATGGATATCGGGTGGAATTATCCCCATTCTATGTAGGCATTTCAAATGTAAGAATTTTTTTCAAATTATCAAAAAATATAAACTATAAGCATCCACAAAAATATAAGAAGGTGATACCCAATTAATAAACCATGTAATTATAGGTTATATAAATTATGGGGTTTTATAGTAGTCATGCATGGAATCCATAAAACATTAAAAACACCACATGCCACTGAAATTTCACATTTAAATGAAAAACTAGCATGTATTTTAACTAAAATTAAAACAAAATGATGACATATTTATTATATGTTTGAACCTAAATAATGGGAAAGGTGTTATAACCTCTTGGCCATTAATCTATTCATTATTGAGATGAACTTCCAGACATCATTAAAAAACATTAGAGAAAAAATCTAGAAATTTCACTCATAATTAAGACTCTCTCCCCCAAGTTTCCCATTAGATATGATCAGGTTTCCACTTAAACTAGCCCAAGGAAACAATCTTACTATGGAGTGTCGTCTTATTAAGTTCCATAATATAGATCATTTATTCAATAAAATATTAATCATCCGTGATATCGATATACTTATTGTTGATCACATGGATGAGTATGAAAAATATCATTATTGTTGTCATACCAAGATTTTTTCATTCATAAGACAATGAAAATTATGATGAACTAGTTAGTATTCCACCATACTCTTCGTTTTTTGATATGAAATGGTTAAATGTATCAGGGAACCAACATCCCCTACCTCCACACATAGTGATGTTCGAATCCAGGTGACACTGATTTAAACCATGATCTATCACATAAAACTTTGGAATATGAAATCATTGGTCATTATACGACCTCTTCATACTCTAGGTGGTCACCAACGACTTCTAAATACACTAGATATGTTTCGAGGTCTTGTAAATGGGACTCGACTAAATGATTGTTGACTCACTGACTTCTAGAAAATAAAAAAGTGACTCAAAATACCTATCATAAAGGGGTTATAACAGCATGATCCATACGTAATATTGATTGTTTATATTGTAGGGTAAATCCACCATGCATATGTGGTTCACCTAAAACCCACTACAGTCTAGTACATAAGCTCTTAGCTTGTCCTCTAAGATCAGTATAGTTCAGTCATGACACTAATCATTCCTATGGTGTTAATAGGTGCGTAGATACACCTATGTTCCATTAAATTTCTATAATCCATACAAAAAATTTTATTTGAAAAGGGAATCTGTGTTTGAAAAAATACAGAAAGGTATGCTATTTTACCACATTATCTCCTAGACAGATTTCATTCCCTAATCATCAATTAAAATGATCTATTGGATCCATAGAAACTGTGAAAATTTCTTAAACTATTCCATATTCCCCCATACAGTGTCAAAACCATATGGAATCCATAGTAACCCCAATACAAAATTTGTGATCACATCATCCCATTCCCACCTCGGAATAAGAAACAACTATAGAAGGACATCTGATTTCTAGTTCTTGGCCTTCACAAACTAACTGGTGTATCTCTATGTGATTAGACTCACAATTCCAATATTTATCTGAATACACTTGTATTAAATGGGTATGAGACAATTCATATTAATAATACAAAGGTTTACCACACATATCAATGCTTGTGAATCTGTCATTATTTCTTCATGCATGCTCATGGGGAATACAACCAGACCTAAGAGAAGAAAGATCTAATTCATATTAAGAAACTAATCTGGTGGTGGATCCCCATCATATATGAATTATCTTACAATTAAATTGTCAGAAAATAATTTTTTGATTCTATTTATGCTAATGTGGTGTGAATACATAATCTATAATTATATAAGGATCACATTACCCTGTTACTCATGCATATAAAGATGCATCTTAGTGAAAAGGTTGATAAAAACAACTCATTATTGTTATTATAGACTACATATTGTAGAATATTCAGGATGAATGCATCTAAAACATTCTAAACCCTTCCAGTTGTGTTTTTTAAATTGAAAAAAATACAAAAAATACATTAACTATAATTATTTTTTAAATTTTAGGTCCCGCTATGAGAAAATATACTATATGATTTTATGGTTAGTATACACCACAAAACTCTAGACCAACATGAAATGATTCCTTAATCTCAAGGAATGTATGAATAATACTATCACCAAGTCACTTATTAAGTAATTTTTCTAATATAGGTTTATCTTCCAAGACCCATAAGTGACCACATCATCATCCAGAATTAAAGATACTATCATCTTGACTCCAAATGTGTCACAAAAAAGGTATACCTCTTACCCAACAAATGCAATGTCAGTATCAGTGTATTGGTCAACCTAACATTCCACATATTAAAATATCTATTTTATGAATCAAACAAAATAAACCTCACATCCTTCATTGAATTATAATTATCATCATTAAAAAATGGGAGAAGTCTCTAATGATCCACTGGTAAGAACTAGTCAAACCATCGATGATGTAGTTAGGAAATTATTTTGTGTCTCTCTTTTAAAACCACCATAATAACATTCATGGGGTATACAGATGCACTATCCTTGGATATAATGTGTCTCAAGATGTGTAATTGGTTAATCCAAATGAATCCTTGAGAGATTCACATATTTTTAATTCTCTATAATTTTGACTAAAACAATAATCATATTTCATGTGATCTCTACCCTTGACATAGAGTAAAAAGATTATTATCACCAAGAGGACCAAAAAGGTGTCCATATATGATTGAAAATCCAATTCATTAGGGTAATGAATACTATTATCATGTTTTTTCACACCGAATGACATCACCAAATACGCATACTAGCCATAGTTTGAGGTTTATCTTAAGGTCTGAACCTCAATTTTTTTGTAACCTAAAATAAAATATATCATAAAAGCATATTATCTCCCTTATTCTGTCCAAATAAATCATTAACATTTGTTTCTATAAATTCATTATTGATCATATCTTTGTTTATATTTTGTTATTCAACACATAACCACAAAGCAGTATCCACATTTTTGTAGAATAGTTTTGGAACTCCTTGGAGATACACTCAGTCATATAATACCTTTGGCCATTAATCCCTCTAGATGAGTCTATAGATCATGAAATATCACATGATCCATCTGATAAGATGGATAGGAAATAGGCTATACATTTGTATGATCTCGATCATGAAAAAAACAACACTATATTTTCAGAATCATGATATATAATAGGGGAATACTTCTAAAAACAAATGAAAAAGGGATGAAGAACTCCTCATTGAGTTCCCACATTATCATATAAAATGATAACAACCTGATATGAGATCCCACCCAGTGGATGAGGATCATTTATTTCATGACACTCCTGTAATTCCCACTCTCTACCATATCTATAAATACCACTCTTGGGAGATATTAATGGCACATAGTGATGATAATAGTTAATGTGTGATTGAAATTTTCTATCAAATCGATCATGATGATATGTTTAGATTTAGTCTTCCCTAGAAAAAAGACATCCCAAAGGAATCTATGACTTCTAACCATATAGGTGTATTCTGAGCATAAAAAAATTCCCTCAAAATATCCCCAAAATGGAATTTCATTCAACATCACTTGATATAAATACTCGATGAAAAACCTATATCCATCCATTAAATAAGAAGATATAACGGAATGTGGTGCATCTCTAACATATAGGGTAGTTTTGAGAGTAAAATATAATAAAATCATGCCTTGGATGGACGATGGTTAGGATTCACGATCAATATGTTAATTCTTAACCACTCAACACTAAACACATTAATATAATAGTTCTAAATATCACATGTTATGTGATAAAGTAATAGGCCTAGCATCTCACTATTCTTTTAACACCATAATATAATAAGATTACAGTACTGGTGCTCTCTCTAACGCAACATTTCCAAACCCCAATTCATTATCCTACAACCATATGATACAAATCATTACCCATTTATTTCAATCGACATTAATCATATGTTTCATTATTGAATTTAGATTAAATGAGTATTAAATTAAATGATATTGATAGAGACACTTTATAAGTTGTATTTTATGTTTTAATTTATCTGAAACCAAAAAATAACAAGATTAAGTAGTTAATATTAATTTTTTTAAACCATTCCAAAAATATATTGTGTATTAATCTACCATCCAATTATGTGGGATAACCCATATTATTTTATATAAACAAATTAAAAAATTGACCCCAATTTCGTATCCAATTATGAAATTACTTGAAATCACATGAATGACATTTGAATCACATGTACCTAATATGATAAATAATTACATTTATTAATTATATTATTGAAAATAGATAATTTCCAATGAGGAATAAATCCAAAAATCAAGTGTCTTATTCTGTATAAAATAATACAATCATAAAGTGAACAAAAAATTTTATCCCTAACCCAAGAAGCATAAATTTTCCTCATGAATGGGTTAACTAATCATTGGAACAAGTTATATAAAATGTTACAATTTTTTTTCATATACTATACCTTTACCAAATAATGAGATAAATGAAAAGAATCTCTCATACAACCTTTGAGATTA
The DNA here is from genome assembly GCA_963277665.1 of Viscum album. Taxonomy (NCBI): domain Eukaryota; kingdom Viridiplantae; phylum Streptophyta; class Magnoliopsida; order Santalales; family Viscaceae; genus Viscum; species Viscum album. The sequence continues at coordinate 130,646,592 of OY728167.1, read as the reverse complement.
CCATCCAAGGATCAATTAACTATGTCCATATTAATGGCGACACTTGACCTTGGGTGAAACTCCCCATATTCCAGAGGATACTAACTTGTAGTGATGGTTTATTTTGGTATAGTGGGGATATTATACCCATATATCAATGTACAATAACAGTGTAAATAATACCAATATTAATCATCATATGAATAATGAGAACAACCACCATGGTATATTTTAATAAACACATAAAAATATCATGCTCTTGAAAAATTCGTTTTTCATAACTCATGCTAGTCATGTATACAGAATAATGGGTCTCATTTAGGTGGAATATATAACCCAATATCTAAAATTAGGAAAAATTGTTTTTTTGGAAAACACCCCAAAATAGGTCTAGAGTCCTAGTATGCTCACATCCAAATAATGTAGTCTAGATAATAATCAACTATTAGTCATAAGGCTGTTTCTCTTATCCAGTCATGTATGAGTGTGGTTTACCTAGGTACTAATGGATACCTAAATGGGATATGAATAAAACTCTGTATGCCACCACTAATAGAATATAAAAACATATCAAGTCCATGTAATAGTGTGTGTTGATGTGCATAATCCATAGAAGGAAACATAATAAATAAATCACCATTTATCATTAATTTTCAAGTTAACACCAGGGATCAATCATACATTCTTTAACCATAGATGGATATCTTCAAACATAATATGAAATTGGGTGTAAACACCAAATACCAATAGGTAAACCTATGAATTCAAAGTATTAAACTACCACTAAATACTAAGAGGTAATCCTAGTCATTCCACAGTATCAGGTCACCATTGAATCATTGTAGGTGATCCTTGGAATTAAAAAGTATCAGGTTATCACCGAATACTGGGCAGAAATCCTAGGTATTCCAAGTATAAATTTAATTAATTTAATTACTCTTAATATTATTAATGATTCATATTCAATTAATCAATTTATCAAAGTTAATTCATTTTTTTATTCATGAAAAAGGCATATTTACAATATCTTAGGGTGTATCCTATGCGTGTTTGTTTATTTATTTAGCCACCACTTTATTTAGAGATCCCCTCAAGTTACCTATGAAATTCGCCATTCTATTCAAAATAAGACTCACCTCACATTGTGAATAATAGCATAGTTTTAACGCTCATAAAAAACCATACACACTCTAAAAGAATATTTATCATGAGGAAACAACAATTTTAAAAGATTATTATAGATTTTGGTTTATAAAATATAAGTCACATTGATTTTACATCACACAATCTGTGTAAATGTGTAATTTTATAAGGGATAAATTCAAGAGAACCTCCCTTATTCTGAAATATGATTACACATATAATATCCTTATTTGATATGATCTGATGTGGTGGAAATAAAAAAAGAAGATAAAAACAATGAAATTGGGATGAAATCCATACCTGGAATAAGAATAAGAAAAAATAGGACTAACTAAGAAGGATAATACACATAGGGTAAGATTTGTCCATATCCACTAACAATTTAAAATAGTTCCACAATATGACATGTTTCAAAATATATATCATGTGGAAGATGGGATATTGAATGTTAGTCCATGACTCAATAATGAGGAGTATAGGAAATTCCAACTTCTTGAAATTTAAAAACCCATTTCGTTTATTTGACATTTACTTCCATTTATTAAATTATTGATTTAACTAATTTATTTTATTATTACAAATACTTTTTTATCTAATCCCAGCAAACCAGCGGCCAATCCCACAAAGGGGTATTTGAGGCTCCCTCCCTAGTAATGGGATGTTACCAAATTTTTGGCAAACACCACATGGGGGTATGAGAACATGGGTCTTGCAAGGGAATCCATTCACATATGGAGATAGATCCCAAAGGTGGATTTGGTACCACATGGATAAACCATATAAGAGTCACAAATATAGGGGTTGGCCATATAGGATGTGTTTCTTCGGGTGGCCATATAGGATTGACACACATATGGTTCACCCACATAAGGGTGACCCTCATACAAGTTCTAGATATAGGGAGACCATTTACGTATCCCCATTTAGTGGGATACCTATGTACATAGATCCCACATAGGGGGAGCTTATATAATTACATCGTTCATTGGGGATCCTATGTAAGGGGATTCTATGTAGGGTATCCTGCATAAAGGGATCTTGAATAAGGGATCTGAGATAAAGGGATCTCATGTAGTGGGATCCCTTATAAAGGGATCCCACACCCCATCGTCCAATTTGGTACTTTTTTAAAATTTTAACAAATTCAATACACATAAATGTTTTATGTAACCCATGGAAAACCCCAAATGTTATCCTCTCAATCACATATATGGAAACCTATATGTTTTCAAAAATTTAAATATATATATAAATAACTTATTCATTAATCCTATAAAAATACTGATTCTCAACTCATATCTACATCCTCAGAAACATAAATTTCCATCTGGAACTATTGATTAAGGGAAATCCCAATCCTACCCCAAAATTAGTTCCTAAGAACCTGATGATGCATTGAAATGATAAAAACATTTAAAAATTTCACATCAAACTAAAATTGAAATTTCATATAAGAAATAATCAAATATTGGTCTTTTGAGAAAAATTTAATCAATACTAACAAAATCATAAATAGGGTTGTGACCTCAGAAAAGGGCAGGGAGTTACATTAATGAAACATTACATGTTGAAAATGTGATACCAATATTATAGTTTTCTAATATATGGTTGAAAAATTACTTCTCCATGTAGTTCATTGATGAGGTATCAAATATTATATGTATTAAGATCTGTAAGGATAGATATATGTGTTGGATCAGACAAAAGCATGATACATACATAAACCAGTTTCTGAAGAGATTTAGTAAGAAAAAATATAATTAGATATTATTTCCAATTTAATATGGAATATTGATTTCCTAGAAAATATGTTCCTAGACACATAAGGATAGATAGAGGGTGAGTAGAATCCCACATTATTTTTTGATAGGATCTATCATGTATGTTTTGGTATGTATTATTCTTGATGTTTTCAATGCTTTGAACATGGTAGGAAAAAATGATGCAGATCCTAGAGTCTACCATCATAAAGTATTCAAAAAACTCATAACATACCTAAGGTATACTAAATATATATTCCTAGTGTTTTGAATATATGGTGATATAGTAATCAAGGGATAATTATATACTAGTTTGTATTAAAATTATCTTGTTCTAAAATTTCTATTTGGATCTATGTTTTTCATGAAGGAAGGGGATTTGAGATAGAAGCTTTCAAAGTAGTATGGGTTCACTTATTAAAAAATAGAGTTTGATTACATTACAGATTTATTTTGAAAAAAATAATTAGTTTGGATTCATAACATTTTCTATGATAATGATTTTTTAGAATGAATTAAGTATTTCATCACACTGTAATATGATAATATTACTTTGGTGTCTCTAGAAATGGGTACAAGGTCAGATCAATTGATGAAGCAAATTATATTGATGTTTCATATCTTTATTAAATATTATCATTAAATTGATGTCAAATAATGTATAGTTTCCCTATAGGATAATTTAGTTGACCTCTAGAAAGAATGCTCATCTCAATAGAAGAAATACTATCATATTAAAGCCAGTTGATAGATTCTCACTAGTAGTTGTCTATATATCAGAGTCCATTGGAGTTGATAACATAGAACCGACTATAACATATTTTACTATATGTATTTATATTAAATGACCTGAATACTATTTAAATATCATATAACATGATAATTTTTCTTCTATATTAAATTAATATTAAAATGTAATTTCAGTATTTTTTATTTCTAGAGAACATAATAGCTTGACACTATGCTGAAATCCTTAATGTGTGATGAAATATAACATAATATTCCCAAAATGTATAGATAAAATTTTTGGAGGGTGAATGTTGTATGACGAATTATAGGTGCTTGATACTTTTATATGGATGAGAATTCATCTTATGAAGTAAGAACATGGTAATCACCATGAAGGTAGATTATATAAATAAACCTAAATATATGAATTTTCTATGTTACATAACATTGTATATTCCTATAATAAAATGATTTTAATGATCCTTATATATAATAATATTATTAATTCATATCTAGAGTCATGTACTTGGATGTATTGACCAAATTTGTGACGGTTTATGTTCAATGGGAGGTGGGATTCATTGGGGTTTTCATAAATGATATGTAATTTATAAATATTTTAATAATGTATTTTTCTATTACATGTTCAGGAGAAAATATTTTTGGACCTTTGGTTCAAATGGAATCCTTAATCTAAAATACCAGAAATTGCTGTGTTGACATGTTTATTTCAGAATTTTTATGACCATGAAATCTAGTGCATTGGTTGATGATGTGAGTATGAAACATTATTGATTAATAAATATCAAGGAAAGGTGAATATACTGAACATTGCTGATTTTTATGTTGTTATTGTTGTTGCAACATTATCCTCATTCTCTATTCATGTCCAGGTGTGTTTTTATACACAATCTTTGACATTAGGAAAAATCACCTAGTTCCATTGAGAAGGATTCCTATAGGTTAACAAAAAATGTGTATATATTCTCTCAACTAAATTATACGTTATTTTAATAATTTTTAATAAATAATATCCTCCAAAATAATGAATACAATTAAATTGGGATTTGTTATTACTTGAAATATTCTTTCATCATTCAAATTTAGATTATAAAACATATTTTAATTTGTTATTAAAGGAATATTTTTTTCCATGCTTATAAAATATAATATTTATTTATAAGCTATTTTATTCAAAATATAATAATAATATTTATTTGATAAATTATTATTTAATTATGTGAATATTAAAAGGAATATTTATTCACTTGACATTAAATATAATATTTTTTATTTTTCAAAGGAATAATACCTAATATTCTAGGTTTGGTGATAGTCAAAGATGAATTTTGGGTTATGAAATGTTCCTGGTGATGTGAATGATATATGTGTTAAATTCCATTTTAATGAATTTTACATTAATAAGAAAAAATATTATTTAACAGTTGTTGATTTAGAACATGCAGATAGAACAATATTTTCATGTTTATATTAATATAATACACAATGTTTTTTCATTTTAAATGAATAATATTTATTTTATTTAGTTTTTTTGTGATTTATTCTAGGGATCCCTGTTTGATAGAAATAAGGGGAAAAGGGAATGAATTCTACATGAAGATGATGTCTACAAAAAATAATAAATAAAGGTCCATGCCTGAATCATAGAGTTCAAGAATCAAGAAGAAAATAAGTGAAACAAGCCGAAAAAATGAAAATTTTCATCATGAATATCCTATTCATGACTTTATATTCTTAGAAAAAGAGAGGTGATAGGAAGAAAAATTGAAAAAATAACGTTGGCAGAAGATCACCATTGGTCACGCCATGGCACAACCAGAGAATATTCATTTTATGAAAAACCCTCAATTTAATTATATGTATATTATCAAGGAAAACTCATGTCTTGAAAAACCCTCAATTTAATTATATGTATATTATCCAGGAAAACCCATATCGATAAAGACTAATTTATTAAGATATTTATGATTATTGAGGCCTTTATTTTAGGCTAATAAATATTGGGACATGGGGGATTGAAATAATATCATCAAAAAAGGAATTAATCATTGTGAATATGAAATATGATATTACTATTTATGTTTTCCTTTTTAGTTTTTATTAAATTTTTTATTCCATGTAATTTCAAATTCATATATTTATTACGGTGTTTCTCTCTTCCATATCATTCTAGTATTTTATTTCTCCCCCATCTCCACTTTGATTTCATATGACTTAAATAAAGATTGAATGAACAGAAGTATTTATTTGGGGGAGGATTAATATAATTATAAAATTCTTCCACATTAAATTTTAAATAATTTAAATTATTTAATGGTTATTGAGAGATAAGTGAATGGGTTTAGCGATCGTGCACAAAGAAATATTAATAAACTCATCCCGATTCTCTGCCAAACGATTAGTACATCCCTTTTATCATAAAAAAAATCATCATAGAGAGGGGTTAAGGATTACTCTAGGGACGTGGTGACATATGATGGAGCATGGTTTTGGAAGCTATTTTACTCTCAATCAAGTTGTTTATTCTACCTTTCCTAATGGAGGACAAAAACTTTTTTGTGTTAAAGAGATATCCTCTACATGGTAAAAATCTCCCCCAAGGTAGTATATATTAATTCATGAATGATATTTCATAAATGAATCATAAAATTTAAATTAAATTAAAATAATTAATAATTACGAATATCGTGTAACCAAAACCTATGACCATGACCTTTCTTCAAATTACATTCATTCTGTTGAATATATAGGTTTTGTTTTAAAGTATTACATTTCATTTGATTTGAAAAATCCAAAACCATAATTTTCCTAAAATAATAAATAATCGATATTATAAAAATTAATTATGAATTACTGATAGAATAATTGAAAATATCCTTATGTGAGATTAAAATGGCCATCTAAAATGTTAAACTAGAATAGAAATAATACATTATACATTATCCTATAATATAAAGAACAAAATATGGCACCGTTTTTGGAAAGAAATATGTAATTAATTCACTAATTTCTTATTCAGATTTTGAAAACAACTAAAAAATTCTAATCAAAATCATAAATTGTTTATGATTTATATGATTATCCATTATTCTTCATGTAATTATAAATGTCATGTGTGAAAACCAGAGGTTGAAAAAACTAAATATTCCGACTTGCAAAGGGATGATGAACTATTTGTTTTCCAAATAACAGTTGAATATCCATGATATTGGTTACAAATTTCATGATATGATGGACATGTACAAATAAATCCAAAAATATTTTCAAATATTGAGGGCCATGGAATAATTAATATTTGATCTACCATATATTTCTGAATAAATATAATATCATGAGAACACACTTGAAGATATTCATAAACCAAATATCTTGAGATCAATATATAAACCAACTACAATGAACTAGGGAGTGAATATGAAGACTTGTGTGATGATGTAAATATGAGAGATCTATAAAATCACAGTCAATTTTAGAGGGTACATGAAAATGATATAATATATCATGTTATCACTCACTAAAATGTTGAGTCGTCAAGAACTTTCTGCTCCCTACTAATTATGGAAGACGAAACAACCCAAGTATTGTAATTAAAAAAAAGGATATGGGAGACTGGTTACTCTATGACACATACTACCATTCAACTCAAAGAGGTTCATTAAAATGAATAATCAATAGAAGTAGAAGTTAATTAGGGAGATAATCCATTCATCAAAACAATTTCATTTAATATTACATAATCTAAATTTATTATTACCTATTCTTATTTTAATTTTGGGGATTCAGACAACTTTTATTTTTTCATAGAAGAAGACTAATAAAATTAAGAAGAACCTAACGAGTAACACATGGAACTATTAAAGAATATTTAAAATTTATTCAAGTAAGTAAAAAATGATTTGATATGGATCTACCTAAATAAACAATGAAACAAGATTTCTATATTAAAGGGGACTAATTTGATAATAATTCCACAAGAATTCATTTTATAAAAAAAAATTATTATAACATTCCATTTTAATATTCCATCGATTCATCGTATATAGAAAAACAATAGGAGATTAAAGGGGATATTTTAATATTGGGATCAATGAAATTATAAGACTAAAACATCATACTTCCCTCACCATGTATGATTAATATCTTTGTGACGATATAGAATTTGGTGTACTCTATGCATGGATTCCTCCAAGAAAAATAATATGAAATGTATCCTTGAATGAATAACATGTGGTGGTTCAAATAAATGATGCTCCACCTGCCATCAAAATTCACATAATTGCTGGTATTTCCCATGTGATGGAAGTAAAAAACTATGTCCCAAATGGGAGATAAAACAATAAATTTTTTTATTTATCATAATTTCTTTTTCAAAAAAGTTTCTATTTAATTTTAAATAATATTAATTTATATTATTTATAAGACATATTTCCCCACATATTTTTCATCTTACTTTGACATGGTCTTTTTACTCGAATGGATAATTTTCGTTTTCATGTCCATCGACATGGAATGAATAAGGAGGAATGAAATTAAATAAATTGGACATGTTTCGCTTCATAAAAGGTATGTTCATTATGTAAATATGAAAATCATTCCATGATAGTTAAATTATTGTAGTAAAATGATGAAAAATAAAACCTATGAAAATAAAATCCAGAAACATAATTAAAGAATCAATTGAAGGGGAGTTTGAGTATCAATTATTTAGCTTAAATTACACATAGGTTTTAAACCTTTTTTTTGAGATTTATAGGATATGTAATGCCCCACATGGAAGTATTGAACTCTAGTGTCGATCTAGGATACATCAAATTTCAAAGGATTATTATTATTCATTATTTTGAATTTCATATTTTACATGATTATATGTGTAAAATGGGAATTTAATAAAGACATTATACAATGAGGGGATTAATTTGTAAAACCTTGTTTTTTTAATATGTTTATTTTTGTAAACGAAATTCTTCTGTGATTTGGTATGTTTTGATTTTTTTTAAATTGATATTGGGTTTTCTATTGTTTTGTGGCATTCCATGAGTGATTCCCTCATACCAAATGTTCACATTCCATAGAAAATATCTATACCAATATTTCAGATTTCTTCTATAGTATATTTGTTTAGACACTAGGGCATGTTTTTAATGTAGAATATTACTAGGATCATATCAAATATATGAATTAAAAAACCAATTTTAACATAATTGATATATTTTATTCATTATCCCTTTATCCATGGAAATTATTTTACATTGAGTCATAATTTTTACCAAAGAATAAATGAATTTCATTTTTTGGAAAGGAGACACATTCCAAGCCTATTATATCCTTTCTTAACCAACATAATATGTTTCATGATATTCAAAAGACTAAGTGTGGGGAAAGGGTTTTCCATACTGAATAGTGATTTAATTCATTTCTTGGGGGGGGGGGGGGGGGTTGAGGTTTTGGGGGGATAAAATGTTAAGATAAATTTTAAATTATTATTCACCTCTCTTGTAAACAATTACAAATTAAAAAAATTACAAATTAAAAAAAAAAATAAAAAAATCGATTCCGTAATTAGAGGATACAAAATCATGATTGAAATACCGATGGTCCTAGTACTATATAGGGTTTGATTGTGGATTTGATATTTTTTAGGAACAATTTTTGAAAATGAAAAAGAGAAAAATAGAATAAAAAATAATATAAGATGATTCATTAATTAAACATACTCGTATCATGTCCCCACTATGAGATTTGGAGAATGGGGTGATGAAAAATTCATCATCACTGGTGTATTACATCCAGATTAAATTTTTAAGTCACAAATTATGATTAAAATTAAAACCACTATTTTTAGATTTATTTTATACAATACCAATATACCATAATCCTTAAACACATTTAAACCATAATTCAAGGTCAACATGATTAATTTATAACCTTGAATTTATGTGGGGGAGATAATAGATGCATTTCAAGACAATGGTAAGTTATATATACATGAGTTATGTGCATAAAATTATAAAATTTATTCCTATGAGTGATGTGAAGAATGTATTTTATTGGAGGTATATTGAAGGTATCTTGCATATTATTGGTGAAGTCAGAAATCATAATTGAAAAAAGGAAGAGAATTGTTATTTCAATGGAGGAACATTAATATGAATGATTGGATTTATTTCTTTTAAGTTTAGGGATTTGAAAGAATCATAGTTTATGGAATCCAAAATATTATTTTCTATTAAAAAGATTAGTTATATTATTTTTTAAATTTTAATATTAGAAAAATGATTTTAATTTTTAGGATGTTTTTGAGATTACACACTCAAGGAAAATACTGTTATTAGTGTGTGGTAATTGATTGGACAATATTTTTCTTGTTTATTTTAATATAAAACATTTTTTAAAAAATGTTGGGGCCGAAGACTCATTTTTATTATTAAATCAAATAAAATACAACTTTTAACTGGGTAGAGGAAAACCCATTACATAGCCCAAAGGCCCAGGGGGCTTATAGCCCATTACATTGCCCGTAGGTCCAAATTTTTGTCCCAATTCATATTCTGTGAATAGTAACCCACCTACTATAGTACCCACACAGTACCACTGTCACTACAGTGCCCTACCGCCGCTACCGTACCCGCTGATGAATAATACCGTTGCTACTACAGTACTTCTACAATACTGCTACACTACCCTGCACCCAATGGGTTTTGAACCCCCATTTTTCATGTAGGATTTCGGGGTGCCTACCACTAAACCAAACCCCAAATACTATTTTAATATAAAACATAATGTTTATAAAATTCTATTAAATAATCAAGTAGGTATTTAATGTTTTTTGTAATTTATGGTAGGATACCATGTTTCATAGAAAGAGAACAAAAAATGTAATGAATTCAACATGAAGATTGTTTGATGAAACAAAGGATAAGTGAAAGACCATTCCTAAAGCTCAGAATTATATAATCATGCAGAAATAATGTGAAAATAAACGGAAACAAAATCTATTCATGTCATGAATCCCTTAATCGAAAGATGTAATTATTCAGAAAAGATATATGGAAGGATGAAATGATGAAAAAAGATATTCATGAGGAGATCATCTTCCCTTTTGGAGTAAAACATATTGGTGAAATCATGACACAACATAAAAAGTCACAATTCATGAAAAAACCCAAGAATTTCATTCTATAGAGATCATCCAACAATATACACATTGTGAAAGAAATATTCATCATGTTAAAGTCTTTGATGGGACTGATAAATGAAAATTTTGATGTTATAAATGCTTAGAGTAATCATCGAAACCCCATGATGATCTGATTCATCAGAGACCCATTTATTATTCCATCTATGATGCATAATTTTTCAATATAGACAATTAAATTAAAGAATAGGGGTTTGGAATCATATTATCGAAGCTAAAGAATCATCCATTTCACTAAGGATGTATGCAGCTCTTATTAAGGTTTTCCATTCTACCTTTTGTTTAATTTTATTTTCCCTATAATTTCCTATTCACATTTTTATTATTGTGTTTCATTATTCAACATAATTCTCCACTTATCACTCTCTCCCTCTTCAAATATGATCTCATATACTCAGGATGGATCATAGAAGACCCAAGGATTATCCTTGGGTGAGATTTCACGGCCTTCCGAAAGGATTATTCATTAAATACTAAATTATATAATTTAAATTTTAGTTAATGACAGACATTTTTATAGTTTTCATGATCATACACTATTCCATGAAATTCAAACTTATCCATATTCACTATAAAACAATCATGACCACAATTAAATAAATAAAATTATTTGTATGATTTATTTAAGGATTACTTGAGGGATGAATCAATATATAATTTATCCATATCTTTAAAGGTATTTCACTTTCGATCTTGGTGTTTATCTTTCCTTTCCAATTCGAGGATGTGATTTTTTTTGCTGAAGTGATATCCTAGGAATTCTAAACACACTACCCCGTAAGTGGATATTAATTCATAAATTTTATTTCAAAAATTAATTACCAAATTAAATTTAAATTAAAAAATGAATAATTAAGGAACCATAGTAACCAACCATTATGACCAATACCTTCAATTTGTGTTAATTGTTTTTAATCTATATGCTTTATTTTCATGTTTTTCATTGCATTATTTTTTCAAAAGAAAAAAAATCATTTTTATTAAATAAGTAAAACCAAAAAAATATGAAAATTGAATATTAATTTGTGGTTTAACAACATCAAATCTCCTTATGTTCAATGGTTATGGTCATCCACGGTGTTGCAGTAGGATTAAAAATTGTAGCGTTTGAACTTCCCTATGAAAGGCATTTCACATCCGATGAAATATTAATATTTTTTACTATTATTTATTTTTCCATGGAGAATATAGTAGGTTTATTATATTACTATAGTCTCTATATAAAACTATATAATAATAAACCCTATCTCTATATAATTTATATTATATTATTATTGGTTAATTATGATTCTTATATTCTTGTGTGAATCATTTATTGTTCACAACGATGCTCTCTGTAGTGTTCTCTCACGAATGAATAATACTACATGAGTTTATTTAAATCATGAGATATCATCTAGAACTTCCACCCATATCTACCAATATCTATAGATCAACAATCATTATGATCAATACCGTAGTATCACTTTCTGTGATCAATGTAAAAATTCAATGTATTAGTACCTCTATGCTAGAACCTATTGTGATATTGTCGATTGTACAAGATCAAGGACAATTACTGGATTATTTCAACAATGATTGTACTTTAAATTCACTTATAAAAATGATCATATAATTGAACCATAATTTTCATGATCGATATTTTTTTATTTGAAAATTATCACATGATAGAGGTATTTTTTGTTAATAAACTATATATAATGTCAATTTAGAAGACCATACCTTTAGTTATGAGATTATTTAATAATTTTTCATGAAACATAATCTTGATACATTTCATTCATCATCATTTCATTTTGTCTTTTTCTTCATATCAATAAAAATCATCATTTTGGTATCAACATGAAAAACTTCTTTTCCACCCACAACCTTCAGAAATGGGATGAAAAAATGGAACTATAAACTAATTCATTTTTGTATTTAAGGTAAGACCATAATTTAGAGTACCATATATATAACTCATGATTTTTATCCAATTTCATATTATTTTATTTCTATTTAATTGAAAAATTTTAATTTAAACATGTAGCAGAAGAAAATATCTTGTCTTATTGTAGTCAAATTTTGTACGCTACTAATTAAAAATTAATAAATAGTTAGATCCAATGAATTAAAATATTATTGGTTTAAAAGATTTTTTCTACCAAAATCTAGGTATACATTGGTTTGGAATTATAAAAATGAAATTTCATATGTAAATCTCTTGTATAATTATCCTGATAGATAAAAGTGTATCTATTATTTTGATCAACTTATAACCCCATTATTTATTTGAGTTTATTAATAATAGAAATTTCAAATTATAAAATAATCAATATAGAAAATTAATTTATCGATTTCTACCTACAACAACCAAAAATGATATCATACATACACCTAATCCCAATTAATTATTCTTTCTAAGATGTATTCACAATGATATTGTGATTGACACCACCGCATTGGAGTTTCAGCATCATGATGTACCATTCAGGTAATGAATTCCATGATTGCGATGCTCATTTTAGACCATAAATAGGCTTATTCATTCTTCACACTATATTTTAACCATTTCTTGTAAAAAATTTAACCATTTGAACAGTATAAAACTCCTCTATGGGAATAACATCAAATAATACAATTTATATATCCACAAAATTATCATTAAACCACAATTTAAATAATTTTTTCTATGAAGATATTGACACCATGAAGTTGAGCCACAGGTGAAGATTTTTATTCGATATCCACACAATATATTTGACCATATTCTTTTTAAATAAGTTGACCCTTGTTCGAAAACACCTTATCATGTTCATTGAATTTATTTTTGAAGGCACATTTCATTCTAATTATATTGTGATGTTTAATCGTCATAAAAAGATCCCAAATTTTATTCTCATTTGTTTAATATAATTTCTCATTAATAGCTCTAATCCATGACCAATATTTCACTAGTTTTAAAAATTACATTTTTTCCACTATTGATAATAGAGTATTATTCTATATATACCACATAATTTATGTTAGAGTGGACCAGATGTATGAAAAATTATTTTGGATGGATCTACCACTATTCATCTATTTCTCTAAAAGAAGAAAATTATTTTTCCTTGATAATTAATTCCTTTATTATTTCAACCACAAAATCACTATCATTCATACACCATTGGATAACATTAATATTTATACAATCAACATTTTCTCTTTCTTCTTCATGATCTATATCATAATTTGTGTTTATATAATTCTTCCCATATTTATCAATGATAACATTAACATGGTTACATTATGAAATCCTAATTATTATCTTTGTTTTATAATTTATTTACATTTGTCTTTATTGAGTATCCTAAATATACATTTTCACTTCCTAAACCACTAATCATTACTTCATAATTCTCTTTGTTTAGAATATTGTGTTATCTTTCGAAGACAGAAAAATATTTTAGATAGGGTTTTATTTCATTCCACATTTCGAAGTGTTTCCTCTCCAAGCTTGGTATTGACCCAACCTAGTTTCAGATACAAACAGATACATGAATAATTTCTATTTTTTATTGGTGTGAGATACAACTCTTAATACTTCAATAATAAAAAGAATATAATTTTATTATATTGAAAGAGGGTATATTAGTATAATTATAAGGAAACCATTATTTTTTGAACTGATAATGTAATGTTTTTACAAAACTGAACACTATTAAAACATACAGATATTATGACTCGGTTTTAACATCAGTTTTTATATAAAATTCATTAAAAATGATTCAAATTCATTTAATTAAATAACCAACATCCAAACAATTCATGTCTATGTTTCATAATATGTTATTGAAATTACTGATTTTTAAATCTTATCCCTATAGAGTTAAATCATTGCGTGTATATATAAATGATGTTTAAACCCTTCAATCGATGGGTTTTGGACGATGATTATTAAAATAACTGAATTTAAACGCCATACATTTTTACAAAGAATAAAATTTTCCAACTCCTACCCACACAAATATACATTCCCATCTAAAATTCATTTTACACCATATGATCAGTTCAATTTTATTGGTCATACCCCCTCAAATTTCTTTTCAAACATAGATTTTAATTTTTTATAAACCACTTTTTTTGGATTCCATCAAAATAATCATCTCATCCACTATCATTTAAACTATAATGTCTATCTGATTTATCTAACTTATTTAAGATCTTATGTTGTTCTACATTTATATATTAAAATTCATGAGTAAAAATCCATAAAGGGTATTTCTCAAGATTGAAAACAACAAGGTAGATAGAGTGGAATCAATGAATAAAAATGTGGGTTTCATCAATAATCTTGTACATTTTTGGGATTTTTGGATTGATCTTTTTTTTCTATATTTTGATTTTTCTCATTAATTTTTATAATATCTTTGATTGTTATGATAATTTCATGAATAATAATTTTTTATTTCTAAATTATTTCCATCCAGTTCATATAAATTCAATCTGAAATATTTATTCCAAGTGATATATTTTAATGTTGAAGTTTTTTCATTGATTATTTGAAACAATCATCTAGATTTATGGGTTCATTGTAAAATTCAATTTAAAAAATGAATAATTTTGAAACTAGTTTTTTAAAAAACCATCATTTATGTACTTTTTACATAATGTATTTTAAATATAACTTGAAATGAAACTTTTATAATCTATATTTTAAAAATACAATTTCATATTTTATATAAAATTATATTTTTACGATCTTTTCAGATTAAATTATATTTGAATACTTGTTATAAAAAATAATGTTAAAAATTTATTTATGAAATAAGTTAAAAATATGTCATCTCAAAGACTAATGTTTAAATCCTAAAAAAACAATGTTGATGTAAATTTTTTTACTAGAGTAAAAAAAGTTAAAAATAATTATAAATTGTCTAATATGATTGAAATAATCTCTAAGAGGATATAAGTATGCTCTATGAAAGTAGTGCATGTCCCTAAGGAATTCAATACCATTTTTTCAGACTAATTTTAAATTTAAATGAAATTAAATTGAAGACAAGGGAATGAAAGTATTAATGCAATAAAATATATTCTTTATAAAGAACTCATATTTCATTATAGTTTTTCAAAAAGGGAAAACCTATTAATTAACTAGGTGATTTATGGGAGGCTCACGAAAGATAAATTAACTCAAATATTTTTTCAAAAAAAATCTTCTTTCACAAAGAGAGATGATTATGATGATATAATAACCACCATGAAATGTATATTCTGTATTGGTAAATGTAAATAAGAAGTTATAAATAAATGTAATAATTTGTACAGTAAAAATAAATTCTTTTCCCTATATTTTTACATAGAAAACTATAAGAGAGCGCATGAGGAGTTGTCCAAAATATAAATATAAAAATAAGGTATTATCATGGTTCACAAAAACATATCAAACAAATATCTATCACTACTTAGTTGTCATGTTCCACCATATTCTTTTATATTGATTTTTTCATTACATGTTTAATATTTAAGGTAATTCATGTGTTTAATGAGAGGAAGGTTGGCATGGTGTGAAATCCTTATAGTAAATTCTTAGTTTCTATCCTTTAAGTGGTCTTAAAACTTGTTATATTGATATAATTTTTTAAGGAGACTAGATATATTGAAGTGATTCTTGAGTGAATCCCTTGATGGGGAAATGTTTTTAACAATTCCGTTAAAATTTAGCTTTAATAAATATGGATTTCTTGAAATAAAATTCTTGAGTTTAATTGAAAAGCAATTATTTCATCTTATCTAATCCTTATTTTGAGTGAATGAATTGTAATTCTTGGGGGGATAAATTTATTTGATAAATTACATGAAAAAATATAAATTCATTGTATGATTCCTAGAACTAGTTTTTTGGATTGATTTAAATATATTTTAACGGTGAGACCATGATTTCCAATTAAAACACTCATGAGGATATTTACAAAAAACAATTAATCAGTCTAAAAGTCAATTTGAATAGCCATTAAAATATAATTCTAATATGGTACCATATTCTTTTTCTCTTTATGAAAATTTTAATGGTTAATATTAGTCCCTCCTATAAGGACTCACACATTAATCAACCCACAATTATGATTTTAATAGAAGGTATTGAGTTTTTTTATATTTTTATAATCATTTTTAGAGTTCTAGTGATTCAATATCCACTGTTTTATATTAAAACCTTAAAATATATATTGAAAATATCCATTAAATTTTGTTTTTTTTACAAAAAAATGGGTTCTTAATTTCATAGTTCCATTTCATTAGTGACTCACTATCATCATTCAAGGAAAGTATCATTTATTCAGATCTAAAAATCATAAGAGTTCATAATATCCAAAATTACTTTTAAGATACATTTAATAACATGGGATGAGAAAAAAATTAATATTTAGGATGTAGAAATAATGAAAATTTATTATTCCATTGAAAAAACATGAAACTAATAAAGATAAATACCTTTTCATAATAAAACATTGCGTATATAAATTTAACAAACCTATAAGAAAAAATAATTTTTTTTCTCAAATAAAACCATTGAAACAAATTAGTATCATATAAAATAAATATGGATACATGAGGTATATGATAATTCATGAAATCATTCCATGAAAAACTAAACATTCACCTTAAAATATTTAGTTAACATTTCTTCCATTTTGAATTTAATTTATTTCCATAAAATCCTTTTAAAATCATAAAACATGTATCTTGGAGCATCATATTCATAACCTATGTTCACTCAAATATAATCCATGTAAGAAATAACTAAAAAATAGTTAACTCTATTAGAGTAACATAACTTGTAATCTACCTCATTTTGACATCAAATATTTATCATTTCCCAATTCATTGGAGAGACATATCAGGCTCACACATTTTCCTGAGATATAGCATATAAACTTTTCACCATCAACTATTATCTCGTACCATTTCATGAAGTGAAAAATTATAATATTTTAATTTTCCATTTTTAAAAACATAAAAATAATATAAAATAGGAAGAAAACCACATTCCATTTTTGTATAAAAATTGGAAGAAATATCACTTTATATTGAAAATACTTTAGAAAAATGTTCCCCCAAAAATTGGTATTAAATTTACGTTCAAAAGACATTAATAATCGAATAATATATTTTGTAAAAAATAAAAAACAAGAAAGAGGGAATTTTTTCTCATGTCGTAAACATTAAAACACCTCATTTTACACGTTATGGAAAACAACAAAACGACTCCTAGGATAAATGATAAATATGAATTTTCACACCCATGTAAAGAAAGTAAAATATTATTTAAAAATGGAAATTAAGAACATTTTACTTATAAATATGAAAAATATTTAAACAATTAAGATAATAGAAACATGGAGGATAATGACTCAAAAGGAATAATTTAAAACCTAGATTTAAAGAAAAAACTATTATCATAACTTCCATATAGCTTCGTATTATCTCTAAATCCTAAATGATATACTCATATTAGTTTTATAATTTCATAAGAACCTATTATATTTTCATTACATTTTCATTATTCAATATATTTGATTTATTACAATTTTTATTTAGTTACTAAAATTATTAAGTTCACCGTGGATGTTTAGGGGTCATTTAATTTATAACCAGAATAAAACATCAATTTGTTTTCCAATTTCAAAGGTTATATGGTTCCATTACCTACAAAATCATAAAAATTTTATAATTTACATATTTATACATTGAATAAAATTTTTAACCCACTATTATATGAATTTAGGGAAAACCAATCATGGTATTTTAAGGATATGTTAGTCATTAGGTACTCGTGTATTGAATTTTAATTTCACCAATGGGTAGAAAAATAACAATGTAGATAATATTTTTCTTTCCCTAATTTATTAAAAATCTTTAAATGTAAAAATTATTAATTAGATAAATCTATTTTAATATCCCTATAAGGTGGAAATGAAAAACCAACCACATCAATTTATGCTGGTGGTATTCCAGATGCATGCATGAGTGATTTTTTTAATTTCTATTAGATTTTAGGGTATGTATTTAAGAAAAATATTATAATTAATAAATAATAGTTATTTTATTACTATCATATATATTCATTTTCTCCAACATTTTAACCAACCGTATGATCTAGTGAAGAAACACAAACACAATTTTTTATAGAGGTAATAGTACACATGAAGGGATAAGGTATTTCATCATCTCCCATTGTATTTTAAAATATTATTTAAATGATATAGAAGAATAAATAAATATGAAACTGTTGGTTAATAATTATACATTTTATTTAGAAAACCGCCCTAGGTATACTCCTTAAGCCTTCTCTAGTTTGTCTTTTGGTTGGAAAATACCTCTAGTTCATGGGAATGAATGTTGGGAAGATATTTTGGTAGATAATGGATGAGATAAATTGCTCAATATGTATGATTAAGAGAGGATATGAGATGCACTTTTATAAAATATTTGGGTGGAAATTTTTTTAATACTTGAAATAGTAATATATAATATGTGTCTAACTCATATACAATGGATCCAAAGATTCAAATATTATAAGAAAAGGAGTTAAATATAGAAATATAATCACCTAGTAAAATATATAGATGTTTAGGTTTCATTTTATACAATATATTTTTCGTTTGACCCTTTGATAACCCAATTTAATCTGAACCATTGTAATAAGGTTATAAATATTTAAGGGTAATGAATTTAATTATTTAAATACCATGAATCACCTGAATATAACATTTATGATAACAACATAATCATCCCTTGTAATTTAATTATGAAAGGATTTTTGTGATTTTCTGATGATTTAAATTTTATTTTTAAAAATTCAATACAATTTAATATCATTTTCATGACTACTCACAAATTTTTACTTTGAAGGCCTCCAAATAAATATTTATTTCGAATAAAAAAACATAAATCATCTAATTTACTTCATAAGTACTTAAAAAAATCCTGGAATACCATAAATAATATTTATATTATAACATTAATTATTTTTAAAACCATTTATTTTGTTTTCCCTTTTCATTCACAAGTGTTCTATTGATGTTTCATAAGAATTAAAAATAAATAAACTATATTTAAAAATTAAAATAATTTATATTCAACTGACATTAAATTATTATAAATCATCATTGATATATCCTTTCATTAATAGTGTTTATTTACTCATGGCCATATCATGATAAAAAAAATTTGATATAAAATTTCAGAAAATATAAATCTATTAGATATAAAACTACATTCAATTCAATGCCCACCAATATTTCATATTAAACAAAACAAAAAAGTTCAATAATAATAGTTTATAGATAAAACATTAATTAAAACAAATAATTTATGAGTATTTAGGTTTTTTTCGTTTTCTACATAATTTCAATTTATATCATAATTTACCTCGGCCACAATAAGTCATTTTTTAACTCTGTAATTTTTTTAAAAAAATCAACTATATAACTGAATTGGGAAATGTTGATTACTTTTTTTTAATCCATTTGAAATTATTCAATTTTCATATTGTGATTTAATAATTTTTAATATATGAGTGAAAAATGAAACGAAAAATTGTTTTTAGATAATTGTGTTTTCAAGTAAAAAATGCACTTGTACCAAAATCATGTATAATTACAATTAGTACATAAAAACTTTATTATTTTTAATAAAATAAATTTTATTTTACAATAAAAAAAATAAAACACTGAATAAGAGGTTTATGTTTTTACTTAATGAAATGAAATGATAGTTCTGTGAAAATCGACATTTTCACAATTCACTCAAAAATCAACATTTTATTAAAAAAATAAAAATTCTATTATCAATTTTTCAATTAATAATTGATGTTCATATTTTTAAATTATGTTTCCAATAAATTATTTTTTATTTATAATATATTTTCATAAAATTCAATAAAATGTAATTTGAAGCAAATATATTTTTGATGTATGACATGACTTTATTCTCATTCCTCCCCTGATAAACATAATAAAATTAATGTAAATTTTTTAAATTGGATATATATTATACTTTTTTCAATAGAATGATTTATCAATATTGATTAATATAATATATTAGGAAAATAATATGTTAGGAACATGAAATAATTTTTTGGAAAAATATATCTTTTACCTTCAAATCACCTTATCTTCATTTATAATATATTGATAAAAAATTTGTAACTTATTGTTCAATTTTTAAGGATAAAAATTATAAATGTATTTAAAAAAGGTATATTCTCATTCATAGCCACTAAAATAATAGCTTGGTTATAAAAATCATATTTAAAGAATAAAATTTTACTAATATATCACAATTCATTTTAGGATCAGTATTTCATTACTTATGCACAATCAAACATAGTAGTAAAATTAGATAACTATTTATGAAGAATATTAATTTCTTATTCAATACCGAGAAATTTAATATTTTGTAAATTCATATACCACTATAAGACTCATAATTTTCCATGATTTTTTAAAAGAATATCTTAATATTTGATAGTTACTTTTCTCGTAATATTGGATAGATGTGAGAATTTATTTTTTAATCGAGATAAATATTTTAAAGAAATACACACAGTTGATTTATAACCACTTGAAATATATAATTACATCCATATTTTGGTGATAAAATAAGCTTTATATTCTATTGAATCTCTTACTATTATAAAGGAACAATCAAGAATAAATTATCAAACCCGAAGCACTAAAATAATATTCTATCATTCTATGATACCCAGAAATGGATGAAATATTATTCCTTCTATTTATATCAATTAATCAAAACCAAAAAAATGTTTATATAATTTCCATATAATATATAATATGAATAAACTATCATATTTACAAATATTTCATTAAAATTCAAAGCCTTAATAGTAACACCCAAAGCTCGACATAAATAATTTCATAAATAATTAACCTTAATGCCCATGAAAACATGCTCGCAAACTTTCAAAACCTAAAAATAAAAAATATCTATTCATGTACTAATCCAAGTTCAATTTAAAATATATTTCCTAAAAACATTAAACATTCATAAATTCATATACACAAAATATATATTTACTAACCATATAATCTCCAAAATTATGATATTTTTTTCATAAAGAACCAGAATCCCTATAAGGCCATAAAAAATCATTCTTTATTCTAAAATATAATAAAACCAATATTCTTCAAATAAAATCTTATATTATTCAAAAATAATTAATTTAAATTAATAATTTAATGTTCCCAATATAGTTAAATTATTTTAAAAATCACTTTAATCAAATAGTTACAAAATTACTTTTCAATATAATGGTTGTCTATATGAAAAATCAAATGTTACAAAAATGTAATAACTGTTTCTCCCAATTCACCATAATTAAATCAATATAAAATATAATATTAACCCTAAATGTTATCAATACCCCTAAAATGTTTTCCATAATAATATCAATTCATTCCTATTCATTTTTTTCACTTTAATAAAAGGAAAAATTATGGGTCGTATATAGTCATTTATTAAAACATAATTAATTTTTATTTATGCCATTAAAATAATGTTCAAACTTATACATAATATCTCATAACGGTATCTAAAACAATTAAATTATCAATACATGATTACTTCCTATCCATTAAAATTAAATAAACCATTTTTCTATGAAACAAATTGGAACATTTACCTTAATAAACCCATAATTATGTGTTTATGAAAAAGGGATGAATATTCATACATTTCAAAAAAAGGATTATAGGTTTATATAATCAGGAAAACATAATAAAAATAAAACCCTTGTAATAAAAGGATGCAATTTCCACTTAATGTAATATTTGTCTATAAAAATCGGGTTCTTAAGTTCGTAATTTTGTTTTATTCAGGACACACATTCTTTGTTCAAGGAAAAAATATTTTATTTAGACCTAGATATTATAATAGTTAATATACAATATTAATCATTAAATAAATTGAATATATGATATGATTTTAAAAATATATTTATGTTAGTTAAAAATAATGGAATCCTATTAGTTCATCGAAAAATAATGAAACCCATGAATATAATTACACTATTCCGAGGAAATAATTGAGCAAATAAATTTAGTATATATATATGTTAATTTTTTTATCAAATTAAACCTTTTTACTCCATTTACATCACTTAAAACCATTTATAATAGATATTTTATTTGATAAATCGTGAAAACATTCCAAGAAAAACTAATTATTCATATCTAAATGTTTGTAATCATTAATTTTCAAAGAAAATAAATACATTTAAATTAAAAAATCCATGTATGAAATTTGTGTCCTAATAACTTTATTCATAAATAATTTTACTCATGTGTATCCATTTTATGAAATAACTAAATCCTGATTAATTATATAGGAGTAAAATACATGGTTATCTCCCACATTTGTTTCTATCGAAAACTATTAATTACACAATTTAGTTGATGGATATAGCGAGTGCATCAATCGTCAAAAAATATATCTGGATAACCTATTAATTAAATTTAAATTTAATAATAATATGATTTATAAATAATACCATTCATGTAAATTTTAAAATAACACAAACATGGAGGAGAAATATTCAGAAGGAATATTTTGGAAAAAGGTTTAAAAAAACCATAAATTATGTCCCTTCTAGATTTTTATATTCCCGAAATCTTGAATAATAAAGGTTTATTATTTTATAATTTTCTATTAACATTTTAATTTTCAGTCCATTATTATAATTAATTTATTTAATTTATTAAAATGTTTTATTTAGTCACTAAAAGGGTTTACTTCGTATTAGACATTATGGGGTCGTTTGATTTATAACCTTGAAACAACACTACTGCATTGGCCATGATAAATAGGGTTTTGGTTCCATTAAATAAAAAATCATTAAAAAATATAATTATCATATCTATACATTATTTAAAATTATAAACGGAACTATTTAAATAGTTCATGAAATAGGACGTATGTTGTTTCATGGTGATGGTAGTCTGTACGTACCAATGAATGACATTTTTCGTTATCTTCTAGGAGGAATATAAACAAATTAGATAATGTTTTACCCTTTTATAATCATTAATATGTTATAAATTTGATATATATTCATTTGATTCTTCCTTATGACCAATCATGTACAATGGAAATGAAAAATGAATCTCATCTTATTATGGAGGTTGTAGTCCACAGGTACGCACTTTCTACGTCATCATTTTCCAATGGATTGTAGGGTTTGTAGGAGTATATTATTTTATAATTAAAAAATCACAATTATTTTATAGCTATTATATATAATAATTTTATCCACCATTTTATCCATCCATATAAACTGCAGTTAAAAAAATGAAACATATCACATCATAGAGGTGGTAGTCCACATGTATGTATGAGTAATGTTTTCATTCCCCTTAGGATTGAAAATAATATGAAAATTTGTTTTACCATAATTTTAATAAAATTATTGTATATCTATTATTTTGATACAAATATTTCATCATTTTAAAAAAAATGAAATAGGTAGAATAATAATTAAACATGAAACACACAGTTAAGAATTATACCACTTATTTAAAAAAACCTCCCTTGGCTTACACCTTAAAAATTATTTGGATGGTATTTTAGTGACACCATAACCTATAGATAATGGGTATGAATTTTGGTTTGGTATTATGGTAGATATTGGGTTGTATAAATAGATCAAGATGTGTGATGAAGAGATGAGTGGAGATGCACTTTTATTAGCGAGATGGGTGGTAATCTTGTAAATTTATGAAATATTAATATATAATATGTGACTAAATAATTTAAAATATATAAAAAGTGACATATATTAGAATATATTAAAAATAATTTTGAAATATAATCTACTCATAAAATTTATACTGGCTTAGGTTCCATTTCTAACCATATCTTTTTGTTTATTGCCCATAATAAACCAATTTATCTATAATCAATGTAACAAATTATCAAAATTTAATGGTCATGATAGAGATTTTGAAAATGAAAAGTGGAAAATAAATGTTAAATTATTTATATCATATATTATTTATCATAAAAATTTGTTACAATATGAATATTATGAATTTAACTGATTTAAAAAAATTAACATTAAATAACATTTAATGTCATTTCGGGACTATTCAAATAATTTGTTTTGAAAGGAATAAAAATAGACTATTAATTATTAATTAAAATCTTAAATCACCTTATATATTTCATAATTATGCATAAATTTATATTAATAATAAAAATAATCTAAATTTTATCTCTTTTATAATATCTAATACCATTTATTTGATTTATACCATGCTTCCAAAAGAATTGCATCAACGATGCTTAAGAATTTTTAATACTGATACTATATTAAATGTAACACCCAAACCCTAGAAGAAAAAATATACGGAATTATTTAATTAAATTATAATGAATTACATGGAATGAAATAAAAAATGACCAATCAGTTTTGTAGTCTTGGGATGCCAGATTACATATATATGATACCCACAATACCTTGGGAAATTGGAAATGAAAACATGATACATAACAAAAATAAATAAATATCATCAATAAAATTCATTCAAATTATTATTCTTCATTACATGGTGAATTGAAATTTAACAAGGGTGAGATCAAATTCTATGAAAAAGTATTTAAAGTGGACGAAATAATGAATAAATGGATATAAATAAACATTTCAAGGTAAATAAGTGATAACACATTCCTTTCAAATAGCTAGATAATTCATAATCAATTTGGAAAAGTATGTTTAATGAATCAACCCGAGTTACCCTGAAACCTATCACCAGACCCATTATGTCAAATACTCGAAGGGAATTCCCGATCCCCCCGGGCTGGCGACTAGCGCCTGGGCATCAAACTACAAACCAAAGGAAATAATTTCTCCCAAAACTGAACAAAGAAATGGAATATATATATATATATATATATATTCACAACGTATTAAGAAACAACAAAATTATAATTAATATATTCAATAACTATAATAAGTCAAAAAAATAAAATGACTATAAAAGTAAGCAACCCTCCAAGAGAAACGTTTAACTGCAAAACACTAGAACCAATCATCTAATCCATGTGATGGAGTTGATGAACTCCCAGCATCTCACCACAAGCTACTCAATTCAATTGACATTAATCCTCACAGCCTCATAGGAGAGACTTGACTTGACCTACATTTTTAGTTGAGCATAATTCTGCACCCCATAGATGAGGTATGAAAGGTGTGAGGTAATATGATCAATAGGATCCCACCCAACTATTTTATAAAAAGAATATGTACAAAAATTCAGGTATACACATTTTAAATAAAACATTACATTATATTAAGTAATATAGTTTTATGGAAAACATGTTAAACATATCCCCTGTGTCACTGTTCTAAAAAATGCAGCTATATCAATTTCAAATCACATTTTCCACAGAATCATGAATAATAATGATTATTCGAGTCAAGGAAAAAATATAATTCCAAGAAACACACAAAATAAGGACATATAATATCACCAAGGATCAATATTAGTAATATTAATAGAGTTCTCATACCATAATCAATCAATGGAATAATCTGGTTCTTAGATCAAAGGCCTAGGATGAATGGAAATACCCAATGAGTAAACACCCCAATAAGATAAATATTAGTCCCCCAGAACAATGGTCCTAGGAAACATAGAAAACTCCCATGATAAAACATCTCAACAATAAAAAAATAGATTATGTATTCAAGCAAGACCTTCCATATATGTACCCATGGTAACCCATGTGTTCTACTTCACAATTCATTCTAATGAATTTTAAACCATTTAATACCCATTTCAAAAATCCATTGAAATGCTTTGAAATCAAACATTTTTATTCTATTTATCAACAACTAAAGAAACCGCATTTTTATTTAAAAAACATTCCCAACACAAAAAAAAAACAATCATGATGATTCCTCTTTTAAATAGATTTCTAAAATAGGAACAATAAGGTTCAAACACATAGGTTGGAGACGAAACCACCTACCTCAAACTCGAGTCACCCTTGAGCACAATGGGATCTAGAAACAATAAAATCCCAAAAAGTTCAATAAAGAGCCTAGAATCCAATCCACATCTCATGATATATTCAATTTAGAATACAAGGGGTCAGTGGAAAAGTAGAAACACTGTATACATCAAGAACAGATACCTACCACACCACAACTAACAATGGAATGACCTCTGGAATGAGATCACACAACAGATCTCGAAGGAGACATGAAAATACACAAATTTTGACCAACGAATTTGATAATTCATCATAAGGATTCTACTGTGATCAATGGCAATGATGAAGTATAAATATCACTCAATTAGTCAGATGCACCACAACTGTAATGAAGATCGAATGATTAATAGATAATCAAGAAGGTATTATGTATCTTAAACTTACTAGACTGTAACTTTATGTTGAGAGAAAATGATATATAGCAGTTGAATGCACACACACAACCCAAAAGGAACAGAAAAAAAATCCATACTCAGATAATTGCATGACCTTTATCTCTATTACACATCATGAAATCCACATTGTTCAAGTACGCAGAAAAATATGTTTCTAATAATTAAAAATTTGATCTTTAAATAATTCATGATGTGAAATAAATATTGACATTGTGTAAATTTTTATAGTGTGAGAAATTTTCACAAAATCCATCAAGTAACTCTTACATGTCATGTAACCTAATAAAACAACGTGAAATCATCCTACCACAGGACATATCAGTAACATGATGTCACAAACTCCCCACCATATAGACTTTCCATCCCTACGATGTCATGTGGAAGGTGCAATCCTTAAAAAATGTTGAGGCCACTGGTCCCTCATCAAAAAATCATGTTCCCATGTCTCATGAAAATATGATACTTGTATCCATAGAACCCAGACCAACTTAATAAATTTCCCATGAAAGACATTCATTTTAGAGTCAATAAACCTCGACTGGATTCTCCCAAACCAAAAAATTTGACTCTAACAAAATTTTTTCCCTACAACAAAGGCATGAAGGATCAGGATGATACAACCTATATTGATACATGTAAAAAACTTCATGAATAACTCTCAACTAATTAGAAAATTCAAACCAATAAGAATCCTACCCAAGACTCTGAGTGACCTCAAATGGCCCAGCATATCTCGGAGCCAAATTTTTCTATTTCCAAAGCCGACGGTGGTGTAAATGAGGAGAAACATTCAAGAAAACCAAGTCAACAACAGAAAACTAAAAAGGATGTTTTCTCCCATTGGAAATCAATTTATTTCAACATTGGACTATTACAAAATGTTTATGTACATCATGAACCTTCACTAACATCTACTGAACCAAAATTTAAAAACTAAATATACTTTTCCCATGTCACCCAAAAATAGAGGTGATCTGAATGGGATACCATACATTACCTCAAAAAGATACATTCATATCGATAGATAATAAGTATTATTATAAACAAACTAAACCATCCCCGGATGGATATCCCATGATCCACCAAAATCCAACACAAAAAAATGATGAATATCTGATAGGATCTAAATAACTCACTTCATTTAACCATAGCTCTGTTGGTGGTATGTTGTTCTTTACTTGACATGAGTTCCCATCACCTCATAGGGACTCCTCTAGAACCTCAAGGTAAAACTAGGATAACTATCCAAAATAATAGAATAAGGACTCCCTTGTATCCTTACAAACATATATACATGCAGCTTACCCAGATCAACAAACATAGTGGTGTCCTTGATCGGAATGAAATGATCAGACTTCATCAACAGATAATCAAGTACCCATATATAGTTTATTCCATGGCGAGTCTACGGCAATATAATAAAAAAAATACATTGATAACTTATCCAATTTCCAGACCAGCACCAGAAGAGTCTGTTGTAAACTGGAGGGTTTCAAATTCTCTAACTTATTTGTTGGTATCTATAACAGCGGGACAAAAAATCTGCACTATCACACATCATACATAGAAACCACAATCATCTCCTAATGACATAATACATATTCATAGTACCTATATGAACAAACCATGAAGAGTTGTGAAAATTAAACAAGACGAAACTCCTCATAGTTTATAGGAACATAACACACTTCCCAAAGTGGAGCATACAATATTAAGAGAGAGAACAATGTGAAATAGTCTCCCCACCATAAAGGCTTTCTTGAATTTTACCAAACTCATCATTATGCTACTGAAATTGAAGAATAGAATCTGAGATAGATGATGTTAACTAAATATAGTTAGAACCATACATGAATCATCCTCTAGAGAAATTATGTGAAAATGATAGAAAATCACAATGAGGTTCCACTCTGCCTTTTATTCTAGAATTGCATACGATAGTACTATCCTACTAAGGAATCTGCAATGAAATTACCTTTCCTAGGGGTGTAGGAAACATCAATTTCAATGGTCTGAACATATTTTACCCAACTTCCCTATATGCGATTCATGTCTTTATGAGAAAAGATTTATCTAAAACTGTTATGATTAAAAAATACCGTGAACCTCTCCATAAAAATATAGTGCTGCCTACATTTAAGTGCATGCCTAATTGCAGTAAGCACTAATTCATGAGTGGGGGTAATTCATCTCATGTGGTCAATGATGTTGAGATCCATAATCTATCACATGTCCATACTTCATAATCACGCATCCCAAACTAGCACCAAAGGTATCCTGAAACACAACATACCTCGTACTAGGCTCAGTAAAGATCATTATAGGACCCGATGTCAGACGTATCTTCAGATCATTGAAAGAAGAGAGACACTTCGTATTCCATGTTAATTTCACATATTTCTTAGAAAGAGTATTCAATGGTGACACCAGATTATATAAATCCTTATAAAACTATTGGTGGTATGCTATGATACCAAAGAAGTTCTGCATCTTAAAGAAATTTTATTTTTCATTCCATGCCAAAACAACCATCAACATCTCTGGATCAACTGATAAGACATGTTTAGAAATATTGATCCCAATGATCATTACTTCTTGAATCCAGAAACTAAATGTCAAAATATATCTATAGAAACAGAGTCTTTAAATAATTTATAGAAAAAAATTAGATGGTGCTTGTTCTCACGATTAGATTTCAAATAAACAAGAATAGCATCCACAAAGACTTTTGGGAATGTTTCATGATATTGATAGAAATTTAGATTTATAAATTACACACAAACCATATAAGAATTAGATAGTCCAAAATTCATTAGATTTTATTCATAATGGTCATAATTTCTCCAAAAATATATTTTCAGTATATCAGACTCTCAAAATCTGAGCTGATGATAACCCGGCCAAAGATCAATCATTGAAACCAAATTTTCCCTATTTCACTGATCATGAAAATAATCCACATGAGGAGAAGGATATTTGTTTTTAAATGTTTCCCATTTCATCCTTCAATAGTCCTCACACAATATTAGTGAACCACCAACCTTCCTAAATAAGAGAATCAGGGATTCCCATGAAAATAATCGAGGGTGAACAAAACCTTTTTCTAATATGTCATAAAACTGAATCTTAAGCTCTTTAGGCTCAATAGGTGCTATATTATAATAAGGTATTGATATCGCCTACGTACCTGGAACCAGGTCAGTTGTGAACTCTACCTATCTCTATAGATTTATAATGGAGAGTTTCTTGGGGAAAACATTTAGAACAATAATGGGAAGATCATAAATAGAAGAAAATTTATAGAGATCAATCGTAATAGCACACAACAAACTCCTAATCTCTAGGTCGGAAGGTCCTGGACGACCAGACCTCATGTCCCACTCCCCTTAAAACACATGAGAGATAACATCAGTAGTATGAAAAAAACACTGATGGTAAAAATAAACCTTATCTCAAA
This sequence comes from Viscum album, assembly GCA_963277665.1. Lineage (NCBI taxonomy): Eukaryota > Viridiplantae > Streptophyta > Magnoliopsida > Santalales > Viscaceae > Viscum > Viscum album. Next base: position 130,615,875 of record OY728167.1, on the reverse strand, counting down.
TAGAGACAATTCAATCCATAACAATGATGACATCAAATAGGTCTAAATCAAGAATGAAAAAATCCTAGGCCAACTCCGTATCAGCTATGGTTAACTAAATAGAATGGCATCAAAACCACTAATCATTCCTCTTACTAATATTTTTCACTAACTCCATTACAAATGAAATAGGTACAGTTGGATGTTTAAGAATATCCAGAAATATTTAGATATAAATGAGTGGTAGGAACAAATGTTAAATAAATGAATTCCTACAATAGATACAATAAGGATAGTACCTATCAATATTGTCAGACGTGCATTGAAATCTGTGGTAAACTCATCTAATACATGAAATTTATTCACACTTAAGGCCGGTAGCTGGAGCTATTTATTACTTGAAGTACCTGAAATCCCAATAGTAGCCTTTGGATCTGATGTACCTTGCTCATAAGGACGTGTAATCATATCCTGATAGAAAAACTATAGGTGGCCAAAACATCCATTTTTGTTTCATGTATTTGACGGGATAGGGAATGAACATCTTGTGTCTCCAACATTTCCTCAATGATATGATTTTTGGGTTACAATACTATCAATAGAAGATAGTACGAAGCATGCACACTACTAAGACCCACCTCTACCACACCAGTGATGATCTGGCCACTTTACCTTCTTCCCATTCCCACCACTAAAACATATAATGGATAGAAGACATGTGGTGAAAAATAAAAACATGCCTACCATATTCATCATTACCATCATATATATATCTACAATCCCTACATATGTAGAAATATTTAACATAAACGCATGTGATTTGATATCTGATCATAAAACCTATAGTTACTTTTGGGACTTCAACCAGTCATTCATCACCACATCCAGAGAAAAATTAAGAAGCTTAGAATACTGATTGGTGTATTACAACACTGAATATTCTCCCATATGAAATGATAGGAACTACAGTGACTTATCCATCATTAGGGACTCTTGACAAAATTTATAGAAGAACAGGGTTTTAAAACCCTTCCAACCAAATCCATGTGTCTATCTTCTTGGACTATAGAACCCCACACTCATTTATGAGAACCATCAATTTTGAATGTTTCTCAGTTTACCTTGACAATCATAGGTTTCTACAATAAGTCTCTGATTTTATCGATCATATCATTACATTAATCTACAACTAGTGGTTCATTCGGTCCATTAAAGGAATGTGGCTTCCCATGTAAGAATTCCCATGACGGATTTCTCTCTCATATAGCTCTTGGTTATATGCCAAAAACTATTTTCTAAAATATTCAGACATCTGGAAGAAAAGAAAAAACTTCATAGACTAGAGTCACTATGAAATTATGATCCACTAGGGGACTCCCTTATGTAGAATTAGCTACACCTTCCTAAGGAACTCTTGGAAGCCATCTAAAAATCATACTATTCCACACTGAAACTGATACAAAAATCTGATAATAGAGTAAATCTCAGTTTATTCTAGAAAACCTTCAAAAAATGATTTTTAATGCAATACCAAACACTAATGACACATATCCCAACATCCCATGGAAACTTGAGTCTCTTCATGACAAGATCTAGTGAGACACTCAACACAACATTACACTCAACTCATAAAAATGCTATGTTCTATCGAGAAGATGTCCCAAGAAAATAAATATTCAAGAAAAATAACTACCAATCTCTGATTCCATTTTGTAAAGAAACCACCTCAGTTACCCCCAATCCGGGAACCCGAACAATCCTGTCATATACCCAAAGGGCATTATCAATACCCATGAGATGGAAACATTCACCTGGGCATCAAACAACAAACCAAAGGGAATGATTTCTCCCAACCAAAACAAACACATTTAATATATATATTTATACACTGAGACTAAAGTAACTAGGGGAGTCTAATAAATATATTCCATAAATTTAAGAATTCACCGGAATAGAAAAGATTGTAAAATTATTCAAAAATACATGGTATAATTCTAACTGCAAAGAAACAAAACCAAACATCTAATACATGTGATAGTGTAGAAGAAATCCCACCATAACAACACCAGCCACCTAACCTAGTTGACAAAAAACCTCATCCCCTCAATGAGGCTCATTTCCTTTCCCTATATCAGAATACATGCATCAGTATACGCATCACTAATGTTGTGTATAGGATGTGAGCTAATAGGCCTAATTGGAGCCCTCATAGGTGTTTCATAACAAGTCTATATATAAAAATTCCTGTATTCTCATTTTAAATAACACATCTAATGATAAGAAGTAAAATTGTTTTATAGAAAAAATGGTAAACATTTCCATTTTATCATAGTTCTAATATAAAAGGAGGTATATCAATTTCAGATCATATTTTCCATAACATCTTTCAAAACAATAATAATGAATACCAACGCCTAAAAAGAAATCCAAGAAACAAAAAATATAAGCATAGTTATTATCACAAAGGATCATTATATTTTAGACTAACAAACTAATCGTATGACAATCAATCAAGTTTATAATTTGGTTCCTTAAACATATGCCCAGGGAGTAGGGGAATACCCCAATGAGTAAACTCCCCAACAATGTCAATATTAGTCCCCTAGAACAACATTACTAAGGAAAGTAGGAAATACCTATGATAAAATATGCCAATAATCAAAATCAAATGGACGATGACCTCAATTTAACCCTTCAACTTAAGTATTCAAGGTAACACAAGTTATTGTTTTTAAAATTCATTCCAATGCTTTGAAAACTATTTCAAAACCATTTAATAAATCCATTTAAATTATTATAAAATACCCATTTTCATTCCATTTATCAAAATATTAGGAAAATTCCTTTTTCATTAAAAACACTTTCCAACACACACACACAAATCATGAAAATTCGACTTATAAATCAGTTTATAAAAAAAGAATAATAAGGTTCAACAATATATGCTAGATACAGAACCACCTATCTCAAAATTCATGTTGCATACGGCTACAAAGGATTCACCAACAATGAAAACCCAATGATATTAATAAATACCCTATAATCCAAACCACATATAAATATAGACTTGAATAAGAATTCAAGGTGTCAGTGGAAAGGAGGAAATGACACATACTTCAAGAACGGACACCCATAACACCACATCAAACCATGTAATGGCCTTTTAATGTAGATCAGACAAAAAATGTGGAAGAATTTATAAAGAATCACCACATTAGACCAATGAATCCAATAATGAAACCCAAGGGTTCAACCACAATCAACGGAAATGATGAAGTTGAAAGATCCCTCACCTTGAGAGATGGAAAGAAACTAGAATGGAGATCAAATGAAAAATAGATTGAAAATGAGGGAAAAGTGTCCCCAAAAACCACCAGAGTGGAACTTCAGGTGAAGAGGAAAGGAGAATTGGTGGCCGAATTGTTACCCAAAACCCGAACAGCACCATAAAACATCTCTACTTGGGGAATTAGACGATGCGTAACTTCTTTAAATGTCTTGAAATCCATAGTTCTTATGTAAAATGAAAAATATATCTTCTCAATTCTGGTCATTAATTAATTCATGACATTAAACAACCCTTCTCATCATTTAACCTTTAACAGTGTCAATCCCTTTCATGTCTCACACCTATAAACTCAAACACATCGTGTAACCTAGTTAAATGTCATGAAGTCCTCTTGCAGCATGACAGATCTATAATAGGATGTTATATTATGGAACTGAATAACATTCTTTTAAAATAAAAAAACTATGAATATAATGAATACATGGATATTTCAATACAAAATATCATGGATAAATGATAATAGATTCTAAATGAGGGAGATGCAGAATTATTAGATGCCATGTGTCCTTGGTTGATATAACCTTTACTTTCATGACCTTTCACTAGACTATTTTAAATATTCAGTAAAAAACCATCAATTTTGGACAACTATTTCATCTAATGAGATGACTGATGCATCAAGGGGCAATCTATAACTGGGGCCCACTAATGTCATAGCTGTGAAAAACGTTCCTCATATAGAATACTCGAACCAAATAATAAAAAATATTTCATATAAAATATCTGTAATAAATAAATTATATGGATTTAGAAAAAATTCCCTATTATAGGTTATGTAACAACAATTTTTGTTGATTTTGATGAATATAAATACAATTTAATGATCATTAGAACAATTTTAGGAAAATAATCTCTAAACAGTTCAAAGTGTATCATACCACTTAAAAGATTTTGAATCATAATATCAATGAAGGAATAAAATTAAGTTAAACTTCTAATATTAGGATAATAAGTAAGTTCATGATATTATATTCCAAAGTGAAGTATATACACCATATAAACGTGAATATATTCATGACAGTAAATAAGTCTCAATGAAATATAAATTAAGACGAAATCCATTAACTTGTGTATTGTTTTTGGTAATCTTACTCTGACCACCTATACAATGGTTTTAATAGTGAAACTAACTTACTATATAGCCGTGTTAATACTTATGATATAATATATGATAATCTTATAATATATTATTACACGTTTGTGAAAATTCTCCAATTATTATCATTATTTTGTGTGTTAATTGCCCAGTTTCTCGAGTAAATTTTGAATTATTTTTTTGATGTAAATATTAATTAAATAGTGGTTTCATCATATAAATTATTTAAATCATTATTTTAATATTATTTAAATATAGTGTATATGAATTTAGAATAGTCCATTAAATTTGGATATTTTAAATGAAATGCATCGTTTATAGAGACGGTAGGTTGTACTCTTGCAAGAATGGTACATTAATTTCATTTGAATATTTAAAAGGATGAACAGAAAATTATATATATGTATATGTATATTATAATTATATTATAATTTTTACATCATATATATATTATAATATTATTAAATTCAACCTTAATACATTCCATGTATAGCGTGAAAAAATCACATCTATTGGGGGAGGAGGTAGTCCACACTTCCACAAACGATATTATTGTATTAAAAAAAAGGAAAGAATTAGGTTATGTGTTATAGAAGAATTATAGAGTCATATAGACATATTAAATATCATATATCACATATTTAAATATGTTTTCCCTCATAGCTCCCATCCTTGGATGGTGGTAAAGGATAAATGACCAATCACCATTTCGTGATGTGGCAATTCTTCGTACACATAGACATTATGTTCGTTTCCCATCAGATGAAGGGTGTGTAATATTAGTTAGAGAACTTATAATAACAACATATATGTATATCTAGGATACAAGTTTTGTTATTTAATAATGGTTGGAGTAGAATTGGGGTTGTGTAGAATGGAATTAAAACTAAAGAGCTTAAAATATTGTTACCCCTTCTTTGGGTTACTCCTTTTTGTTTGTACGAAAGCTTTTCCTTGGATAGTTTTATTAAAATTTGGGAATCATAAATTCATTGTAGGGATTTTTTGGATCTATTTAGGTATTTCAAGGTCAAACCAATGTGGCTTGGGATGTGTGAGGAAGGTGGAGGGGGATGCCTTTTATAGTGGTGGAGGAGGGGTACTGCTGTAAGTTTTGGAAAATGGAATTCCATCCATGTTTTTTCAATTGAAAGTGGATCTAAAACATACAAAATAAGAACCAAAATATGATATGGTTGAAATAATTTCATAAAATGGATTTTTGAAAAGTGTCTAAGTCATTTTTTCGATTGTGACTGTGGTTTATTCCCTTGTTAAGATTAATTTATCCTTAATCAATATAATTAATTTTTATCACCTTCAATTATATTTTCTGTAAAAACATAACTTGAACGTATTAGAAAATATAAATTGTTTTTATTCCAAATATTAAATCAATTTTATCAAATTCCAATAAAATATGTGGTAGATATTAACTTAATAATAATCCCCTAGATGGGACTATAATATAGGTTTTTATTGTAAAAATGTTCAAAAGTTTACTAACTATTTATAAAAAATTTCAAAGTCAAATTGACTCCAATGAACTAACTAGGATTAATTTACAAACAATTTAAATAAAGTTACATTACAACCTATTAAAAATATAATTTAACACTATAAATAAATTATATGAAAAATCATTTTTGAATTAAAAATTAGTATTTTTCACCACCCTTTAAAAAATGAAACTTCATATAAAAAAACAAAAATTCACCCAAACATAAATAATATTTTATTCATTAAAATATGAAATTTTTCATGAAATATAAAATCTATAAATTTTCTAAAAATTTCATTTAAAATTGTCCCTCTAGAAAAGGCGGTAAAAGTGCCTTTATAAAAAAAATAGTAATTTATGTGTAATATTTGGTAGTTTTCATATTATTCCTATAAAATAAATTGGATGAGTGTAAATATATTTTTATGGATATAAAAAATATATAATTAATTTATAAACTTCCTAAAAGTGTTAAAATTCAATTTACTATTAAAAATGTGAATAAATAGTGTTTTCTAAATTGGGTGTTGTGAGCATGGTAAACTAACTAAGTCTTTAAAGCTGTGAATGAAATAAAATTATTTTTAAAGGAAATTATATTAAATTATGGGGTTTTTACACTCTTCTGTCCTAAAAAAATTCTTCCTTGAAAATTTATGGGTGTTAAATTCAAATTATATATGTTGTTCCCCTTCATATAATCCTATGGTTCCCATGTTGCTTCTCCCATTCTTTGATTTCTCAAAAGTACCTTTACCAAATGATTCATCCAATTCCACAATAACTGCTCTCTAGTATAATGAATATGGATGTGGTTTTCCTAGTAATAAAGGATAATTTCCAACTCTATTTCATCATAGGTGATCACTTGTGTTGCGTCTGGCATGTATGTACTGACTTGGCATTGAAATATGAAATACATCCTGTACCTTTGAGTTATTTGGTATCATTTCCAAAAAATAAGAAAGATAAAAAACCATTTCAATAATTTGTATGTTTTTGATGTACCTAGGACTCAATTTCTATTTATCAATAAATCTTTTTACACACTTCTATAGAGATAATTTCAAGAAATCATAATCTACCACATGGAACTATTAATTGTTAATCAAGTATTCATCATAACTCTTTTCCATACATTGATCTGATATAATATGATATTGAATAGCCTTTAACTCTTTTCATCTCTTAAAGAAGTTTTAGGACTTTGAGATTCCATTCACTTACTTCATCCCAACAAATTGGAGTATGACATCTCTTTCAATTCAATGATTCATATGACTCCATTTTAATATTTGAATAAAAACTATTATTATAGACAAAATATAACAAAGGTAGGTACTGATCCCATATATTGTGAATGTCAAGTGAGCATGACCTCTTCATGTATTCCATTTTTGAATAGTACTTTCAGTCTGTTCATTAGTTTGAGGATGCTAGGTAGTACTCAAATGATGCCCTGTGTCAAGTGCCTCCTATAGTCTTTTTTAAAATTAAGATATAAAGCTGGGATCTAAATCATAAAAAACATTGATAGAGGTGTATCATGAAGTATTAAAACATCATTAATATAGATCCTTGGGAGGTTCTCAATAGGAAGTCCATCTCTTATAGAATGGAAATATGAATATTCGGTTAAGAGATCAGAAATCAACCTTATTGAATCATTCTTTCTAGGAGTATTCGGTAGCCATGTGGAAAAGTACATAGTAATTTCAACCCATTTCCTGAGAGGAAAAGGAAGATGTTATAGTAATCCTTTATGTTGCTTCCTTAAAAATTTTAGTTATTAGGAAAACAAATATCTAGACACATACTCAAAAATTTACCTCTTCATGTTATCCCACCAAAAAACATTCTCCATGTCTCTATACATATTTCTAAACCCATGATGTATAGAGAGATTTTATTTATGAAAATCATCTAACAACCCAGTTTTTTATAGCAAGTATAGTTGGAATACGTAGTCTCTTTCCAAATTTTATAACACCATATTCACAAAAAAATCTATTTTTTATACTTTATTTATGTCATTAATTTTCATCTGGATGTTCTCATCATCATATAAGGAATTCATTATCCTTTTTAATAATAATGGTTCTGAAATCATCTTAAAAATGGATAACATATTCCCTTCCTTTAAAATTCACATATCCATCATTACTAGATCCATCAACATAGGATCCTTCGAAATTCGACTTTGTGTTATAAATCCATTATCCATCCAACTAAAAGAATCTTCTAACTTACAATGCAAGAAAATGGAACTATAGCCATAGTTTTCCAAAACCGTGGGTTTCATGATAGTATGGGAGTATATATCGATTGTTTTGGAGAACCGTGGTTATAGGTGACCTATACTCATGGTTCTAGAGAACCATAGGAATAGGTTTACTTTCAAGACCTATAACCATGGATTTTGAAAAACTGTGCGTATATGGTTTTTATCAAGATCTATAGCCACAGTTTTACAAAAAACACTGGGTATATATTTTTTAAGACATATACCCATGGTTTTCCAAACTCTTGTGTATAGCTTCCCCATTTTATAGTGAGAATAAAATTTACAAGATAGAAATAAATTAGTAGGAAAACGTATTCCCATAGTTTTCCACCTATATCCAATGTTTCGAAAAATATATATAAGTATATATATATATTTATTTATTTACAAATAAGTTAAGATGGGGTAGTGGTTAGGTGCTAGAACCCGATATAGGTGGTATAGTGATTGAATCCAGTGGGAGCTTATTTTTTAAAAGTAATACCAATGATTTCAAAACCGTGGGTATAGGGTTAATGACATGTAGAAATACACCTATACCCAGGGTTTGGAAACTGTGGTTATGGGTATTTCAAACCATGGGTACAAATCAAGGCTATATCGATTCTCCCGCTTCCCACTGTTCATCAAAACCATGGGTATATGGTAAATTTCTAGTACTATTATTCACTTTCCCTAGGTGTCAGTGTATTGAGAAATCATAGTATTTCAGCAGCTTGTGCCATCTCATTTTCCTTGTATTGAGGTATTTTATGAGAAGATATTTTTCAGGCTCTTATGATCTATGTAAATCCCCCATATTTCGCTATTGAGATAATTTATCCCTATTTTCCATGTAATGATTACCCCATATAACTCAAGAACTTGGGTTGGATAGTTCTATTCATGTGTCTTCAATTTCCTTGATTCATACACAATAATTTTATCATTTTTAATTAGGAAACCACCATATCCCTTGTTTGATGCATCAATATATATGAAGAAACAACCACTCCTAGATGGTAGATTGAAAATCACATCATTGAATAATATTCCATGTAGTTCATCAAATAACTATTCATATGCTTTTTTCCAGAGAAACATAACCCCTTTCTGTGTAATCTTGGATCTCAGGTTAGAGAATTAGAAAAAATTTAGAATAAATCACTAATACTAACCCTCCAAACCATTAATGCTATGTACCAAAATTATTTTGTTAGTATAGTTTATTCTCCAACAGCCTTTGTCTTTGCATGATCAACTGATATTCCTTCCATGGAGATAATATGGACCTGAAATGAATCATCATGAAGGCAAAATTTCATTTATTAAATTTCATATATAACTCTTCCCTTCCAAGAGTCTTAAAATGTTCCTCAACTGATTCTATTCTTCCTCATAGATTTTATAATACACAAGAATATCATCACTAAATACCCAAAAAATCAGAAAGATAATTTTTTGATACTATTTTCATTAATTCCCTAGAAATATAGGTTACATAATTCAATCCAAATGACATTACTATAAACTCATAATGTCCATACCTCCAATGAAAATATATCTTGGAAATTTCTTCCATCATCACTTGCAATTGGTGATATCCAGAATGAAGATCAATCTTCGAAAAATATTTGGATTCATGAATTTGATCAATCATGTCATTGATTAGAGGAAAATGACAGTTTTTATGCATTTTAATAGCATTTAATTTCCTATAATAAATGTAAGACCTCAAAGAACCATCTTTCCTTTTAACAAATAGGATATGGGATACCACTTGTGAAACACTTAGGGTGATAAAATCCCTTATTACCCAAATCCTCTAGTTTTTTTCATCAATTACACTAATTAAACTGTGTTTATTCTATAGGGAGTCCTGAATATTGGACTAGAATCATGGATTAAATCAATATAAAATTAATTTCCACACTTTGGAATATTCCATGGTAATTCTTTGGGAAATACATCAACGTATTTTTGTATTATAGGTACATAGTAAATTTGAAGATTACATTATTCTTCCCTAGATGTTTTTTCTTATTCATCCCCGATAATATAATACTGTAGAGCTATTGGGGGTGGATCTAGAAATGAATTAGGTGAGGAATCTTATGCTCTAAAATGGGGTATTCTACATCTTCCTCACAAATTATAATTTCCTTCCTCTAACAATAATTTATTTCGTCATATTTCAAGAGCCCGTATATACTAAGGTTAATAAAACAATTTACCATAGGTATGATAACATTGATAGAATGTAAATATTATTTATGTGTCATAATGAGAACTTTACAACACATTTGGTGAAATGATACTTCCCTTTGGAGTTTTTACTGAAAACTCCCTTATTAAATCGAAAGGAAAATGAATATTTTTCATGGACGAAATAATAGATATAATAGTGTTAAATGATCCAAAATCAAATAAGTCATTGGATAAATTTATGATAGTATTAATATACCCTATAATACTTCATTATGTACTTCTACCTCTATTTTAGTGATCACATATGCTTTTTCATCTCCACAAGTCCGCTTCAATAGAAAATTCCCCTAAAACATAGAGAATTAATTTGCATAATTCCCCATCCCATTATAGTTGTAAAATTGAATATTAGTGGTTTCTTTATTTCCATTGAGTTATTTAAAAGATAACCCTTTTATCTACATTAAAAAACTATCATTACCATCATGAAGTTTCCATGGTGAGTCCTTCCACAGTTTTCACAAGTTATAATTATCTCCAACTTATTCTTCTTATTTCTAATAGTACCTTTTTATTGGTGGCCAGAATACCTCTTCGTCTCTAGGATTCTATTGAGTACATTGTATCCTAATATTTCCTTATCCAAATTGATGGAAAAATCAAAAATCTTTTTATATGATTAAAAATTATAATAAACTAGTACCCTTTAGATATTTGTCTAATTAGCTTCAAATAAGTTGTCGATCATTCACTCTGCATTGCATATATAATCCATAACATACCTGAAAAACCTTTTATTGGTTGCTTCATAATATTAAACACTTTTATTTTAATATTCCTTAAACTGAAAACATCAAATTCATCTCAATTTGGTGATAATGAGAGACATATTTTTCAAATAATCTCACTTTAAATGTTCTCCATTCCATGATTTTTATTTATTCTTCGTCACTAGTATTATTGATCAAGGACCACCATTGACCATCATCACCTTGTAGACAATAGATCATAAGTGTAACCATTTCCATTTAACTCCATCTGAAGGCCATACATATCTTGTCGAAATAATTAATGCATTTCATAGAAACAGTTGTACTAGTAGTCCTACTAAATGATAGGGAATTATATTGCCTAAATTGATATAGCATAGTTTATTATCTCTATGGAAAAGGTTTCTACATCTGATAATGGTTATTTTTCTTAACTTGGATAATTTTCCCTAAACTTTCCATGATTTTCTTTATTCAAATACCATCTATATTGGCTTTCTCATTAGAGAAATATATATATTTTCAATGATTATTGATAACATTATTCCTTTTAAGTTTCATTTTAAAATAATAGAATATAGTATATTAAATCATAACATTAAAAACATTGTACAATTATAAATATGCCATAACACTTAATATAAATTGAAATATTTGTGCATTTATAATATTTTCATCATAATAAAGTTCTCTTTGGGGATATTATAGTTTTAAATCCTTCATAATGGTTTGAAAAAAATGTGATTTATCATAAGCATATCCCATTGGAGTGTCAAACCTGGTGTGTAGTAAGGATCATTTCCGTGTAACAAGTTTCATTGAGTCAGGCCTAACACACCTTGTTGGAGTTGTTACTCCTAGGTACATATATTCCAAAACTATGTCAACTTTTCATATCCATACATGGATGTATTTCAAATAATAACCAAATAATATCTATCTTACCTAACTTCTAGGATATTATTCTATACTTACCGACAATGTCTACCTTAGGATTATGATATGAAATCATTGTTTTCTAAATCTAGTTTCACAGTTGTTTGTAAAATTCCTTTACAAAAATGATAAATAATAGAAAGAAATTAAAAAAATTCTTGAAATTATTTCATTTGATTTTGATTCATAACAAGGGGAAATGAAACACAATAAGGGTTATATGGAATTATTAGTAAGGGTATGTAATACGGAAGCTGTAATGAAATAATGGAAATAAAAAATCATGGAAAGGTAAGTAACTAATAACACATGACATTCAAATAATTCGATAAGGAATGATAAATTAGGAAAGGTAATAAACGAAAATACAATCAATAAAAATAAACAAAATGAGAATATAATTCATCCATTCATATGTCAAACAAAATATCATGGATAAAAAATAAATGAGTCTAATTCATTGAGATTCATAATTATTAGATTCCATGTTTCCTAGGTATATGTATCCTTTATTGTCGAGACAATTCATGAGACCTTTTATAATATCTTGTAAAAACCCATCTATTTTGGCCAACTATTTCAACTCATGAGACAACCGATGCATCAAGGGGATATCTATAATCGGGCCCCACCCATGTTATACCCATCTAAATCATTCCTCATATCAAAAAATAAATTCAAATAATAAACTATATGGATTTAAAAATATCCATATTGTTAAATATTATGGATTTATCAAGAATTTCCTAGTGGAGCCTAATTAAAAACAATAATTTTTTATGTTGATGAATGGAAATTCCATTGAAATACCATTAGATCATTTTTTAGGAAAATAATTATTAAACATTCCAAAGTGTCCCATAGAACATTGAATCATGAAAATAAAAATCTAATTGAAGGAATACCATTAAATGAAACATCTAATATCATTATAATTAGGATATTCCTCATATAATATGTCAAATGGTAGTATACATAACATATATAAATGAATTATTGTATAACAGAAAATAAGTCTCATTGGAATGTAAATTGAGAAGGAATCTATTGCCTTGCATATCCTTTTGGGTGATCACCCTTTAACCCCTTTTATATTGGTTTTAAAAGTGTTGATAACTTACTATTGTTTCCCTCTGGAATTGGGGATGATCTCATTGATTTATGATTCAAACATTTCAAGCAGTTTCTAATGGTTTTTTTCATAGAACTAGAAACATCCAATGATTCCATATCCATTTGAACATACTTTACAAAGGTAGGCGCTCATTAGTTGTGGACTGACGAGGCTTAGGAATTTGCATTGGCCGAGAGGATGGGAGGTCAGACTCATCACACCTTTTTTCGGAGAATTATTGTCTTATCTGGGGCTCTCTTTATAGATTTAAGTTATGTTCATGAATCCTTATTATGTTACCAAGTATAAAAATAGTTTTCATTTAGATCTGACAATCAATGATTGATATGTAGGAAATTTAGAGAATCTTTTATATGTATTCAAGGTTATTAATCGATAGAGAATCATTTGTATTTGTTTAGAGATTCTTAGCCAATGGTATCTTTCAGTACATGAAAGTCTCTTGGTCATTATGATGACCATACTGGTTTTAAATCTACTCAGTGGGGAACTTGAAGTTTATTATCATTCATAAGGACATTGATTATTTCATAGTTGGGATCGTACCCACAGATGGGCTACCTACTTATCCTTTGTTTTTAGAAAATGATTCAGAACCAACGTAGTTTGAGTAAGGGAGTATGATGTTTATGCATGATTTATGGCTCAAAGATTGATTTGATGATTACTTTTACACTCTGTGTTCACATGATTCATGCTCAGTGTGAGAAACAAGAGGTATTGGTGAAACCAGACAATTGTGCCACGAAAGATGCAATGATGTGGGGATTATGTGTGTATGACTGCCCAAATAGATGAGGATTAATATTTAATTCAGGAAGAAATCCAGGAACATGGTCCATAAAGGTACATGTACTTCATGGAGATTTGGATACTTTAATCTTGGGGCTTACTCCTAAGGAAGATTCCCATGTTATGAGGGGACTTATGATTGGGTTTTACTCCTGACAAGGAAGCCCAAATCAAAAAAAAATTAAGACTGGTTAAGAGAAATTAAACCTGGGGCTTACTCTTGAGAAGAAGGCCCAAGTTAAGGGTTTTGAAAAATTAAGGGACTTGGGGCTTACTCCTATGGAGGATTCCTATATTTGGGAACTTTAAGACTGGGTTTTATTCCTGAAAAGGGAGCCCCGGTAAAGGAATTATGGTTGGGGCTTACTCATGAGGAGGATTCCCAATTAATAGGATCTGAAACTGGGGCTTACTCCTGAAAAGGAGTCCCGGATTAATGAGGACTTGGGGCTTACTCCTAAGGAGGATTCCCAAATTTGAGATAATTTGGACATGGGGCTTACTTATGAAAGGGAGTCCCAGGTTAAGAGGTTCTCTCATCATAAATGATTAGGTTGAATAAGTAAAATCTCAATCTATAGTGACATAAAGATGTGTAAATCACTAGGTTTTGAGAGATATTCCACAGAATTCCTTTCAGATAATAAAGTCAATCAATAAAACACGCCATAAATGGCTTTGAAAAATTTCTTTAAGACTGAATCTTGAATAGGAGAGGTGGAATGGTATAAGAGAGATAAAATGGGTAGGAAAGTCACCCAAAAACGTAGGGGCGTGAAAGTCCTAGGAGGCATGCAGGTACTGTGTGGGCACGCAAGTCCTGGCCGCGTAGGTATACCTATGTGGAACATGGGTACACGCGTGATTGTTAACCAGTATCGTAACACTTGGGAGATCCTTGACCAAATCCTTTAGAATTATCCTGAGGTACCTCCAGAAGAAGGGCGTGCAAGTTTTAATGAGTAGGTAAGGAGGCGCGCAAGTATGTTCATTTCCCTTAAGGGTAAAATACCTTAGGCGTGCAGGTGTTAGTGAATTCTAACACTTAGACCTTACTCCTCTTGTTTATACCTTCCATTCTAGGTAAAGAAATACCTTATAAGTGTTCTAAAGACTTGAAGAAGATATTTGGGCATTCAGAACTCTGTATCTAAATTCTGGACAAATTCCTCCTAAAATGGGTGACCCACCGGGGCTATTTATAGGCTGGAGAAGACACCGGGCAGTTATCACTTAGGGCGCGCAACTGACTTGCACGACAAAAAATGCGGTGCGCAAGTGTACTTGCGTGACCATGGTAGAACTTGCGCGACCCTTGTGCAATGTTCTTCATATTCATTCCTTTGTCAGTTTTTGAGATGTTTTCAATGGATGAATCACATTGGGCTAAGATATTCCCCTTTTCTAGTATTTAGACTCTGTGACGAAAGGAGCGTGAACAAAATTCCCCCCTCAGAGTTGGATCTGGATAGAAAATAGGATTTGACTCTGAGGTGAAAAGAAAAACAAGAAATCTGGCAGTTTAAAGTCATGCATGTTGGACATAAAAAGGCTAATGTTTAAGGTCGAAATAGATTTGATAGAAATGGATTAAAATTGACTCAATTCCTTGACAATTTATCTGAAAACATATTACCATACTCAAGTATGAGGGAATATATGTAAACTATGACTTAAGAATATTTGAATATGATGAATGATATGAAAAAGAGCTAAAAGGCATTAGAAGAAGTAGTTCCCAAGAATGAAGTTACCATTATTTAACAAACCCATTAGGGGGATGAATTATGCAGGGCCACCTAAGGGCACTGGCTGCATAGTCAGATAAATAGCATCTTTTGGCTGATAGGTCCATTATGTAGACTACTTATGCAAGGCCACCTAAGGGCACGTGCTGCATAGTTTGGCAAAATAACTCTCAGAAATTTACGTTCGTAGTGCTAAAAATCCAGGTAAAGTTTATGGAGATTCAAATTTTCCAATGTATAGAGTTTGCTGTATGGAAATAGGTACTTGAATATGGAGAAGATATTTCCAAAAAAGATTATCGAAGAACTGGATGGATATCACTCCTACAAAGGTCTGACCCAAATGTTGGGAAGGAGAATATAAACCATAGACTTGAATACTTTCATATCATGAAAAAGGATATGGGACAAATATGTTAAGGATAGATATTTTTGCGGATCCCTACATATTATCACGAAAAATAAAGACAAAAGAGGTTTTCCTCCTAAGAATGAAGTTACCACTATCAAACATACCCGTTAGGGGGTTGAATTATGTAGGAATCCCTAAGGGCAATGGCTGCATTGTCAAATAATATCATCTTTTGGTTGACAGGTCCGTTATGTAGACTGTTTACGCAAGGCCGCCTAAGGGAACGTGCTGCATTGTCAGGCAAAAGAACTCTCAGAATTTCAGGCCTTTTGTGATTAGAAGTTAAGAAAAGGGTTTTGAAGATCTGAAAATATTTAAGGTTAGGATTATGACACATAAATATGGGTATTGTCCAATGTATGTAGAGATACATAGATCAATGCTAACCATAATCATGTTGTGACTGGGTCCTGAATGGAAATGTGGGACTTCACTATGTATCCCATAAGGATGGGAATTAATCCATACATAGTTCTTGAACTACAGTTTAACGTCATGTGGGACAAAAGGATTGGAGATCTTAGTTTAGGGTCATAGAGCTTGGACCATGATAAGAAATACACAGTGTGTGTTTTCATGGGGACTTTTCAGCCAGGGGACTGAAAGATGAATTTGGGGTTAGGCCCAAATGACTTGGGGATGGATTCAGGGGACACTCGAAAGTTCCTACATATCCCATAAGGATGGGAATCAAGCCCACATAGTTCTAGAACTACCCTTTGTACAAATTAGGTTTGTACATGTGAAGGGTGAAAGGGGATTTTAGTGCAATGATGGTTTAACACAAGATAAAAGGATCAGGTATTTCCATGTATTCACATAGTCTTTGAAATGAAACATGATTGAAAATCAATGTAAATAATGATTCCCTCTCAGGTGATGGTATCAAAGAATATTGTAGTTTATTGTCATACAAGACAAAAGTGTTGTACAGTTTAACGTCGTATCGCAAGGACAAAAGTGAACCAATGTAAAGATATTGATTCTAGGGGCGGTTTCACGAATCAACATCATATGGGATGGAGGTGAACCGATGTGAAGAGATTGGTTTTGGGCTTGAACCTTGGGAGGTTGCCTACGTACCCAGACTGGAAGGCAAGGATCAAAGTCCGCATAGTTCAATTAAAGAATGAATTAGTGATCAAGTTGTCCTTGGGGACAACCACATAAAAAACAGTGTTGGGACTTACACATGGCTAGTAGCCCAGAAAGAGTGTTATGGTTGATGTTTTCTCTAAGCTCACGTGAGTAATACTCGGTGTTAGAAACTAGAGGTTGCAACAATCCTAACAATGAACAGTTTAATGTCATGCAGTGAGGAGAAAAGAGTACACCATTTAACGTCATGTTAGACGTATTAGGGACTTTTTCACAGTTTAACGTCATGTTGGATGAAGAAAAGGGACGATACAGTTTAGCGTCATCTTGGACGTAAGTGCCAATAGTTTAAGGCCATATGCATGGACCATTGGTTATGCAGTTTAACATCATGCTGGACGTAAGGGACTTCTATATAGTTTAACGTCATATAGTAAGGACGAAGAAGGGGGACACAGTTTAACATCATGTTGGATGAAAGTGCGAATAGTTTAAGTTCGTATGCATTGACCCTGGATGGTAAAGTTTAACGACATGCTGGACGTAAGGGACGTGGAAATAGTTTAAGGTTGTATGCATGGACCGTTGCTGTATAGTTTAATGTCATATAGCAAGGACGATGAAGGAGGACACAGTTTAACGTCATGTTGGATGAAAATACGAATAGTTTAAGGTCATATGCATGGACCATTTGTTATGCAGTTTAACGTCTTACTGGACGTGATGAGTAGTTTTAATGTCATGCAGGACGGTGGTGCAGTTTTAGGTCATTACGGACTGATGATGACATATTTTTTGTTTATAAAAAATACTTCTTTATAAATCTGGCATTGGTTGGAGTATTTATGAGTTCTCCATCCATCAAGATTAATGAATATGCTCCATTGGAGTAGTCCTTCTGTATTGATTAAGGTCCTTCCAACTTTTGTTCAAGCTTCGGAGGATTATTTCCTAGTATCATTTGAGTTCTGAGAACAAATACCAATTCTCCCTGAGTGAATGAATGAAGACGATTTTTTTGTTGAATGGTCGTGCTATTCGATTCAGATAGACTTCCAAGTGGTGCAAAGTGCACAATTTTTTCTCATCTAACTATTCCAATTCATTTAATCTCTTTGGAGATTTCCCATCTGTAGATGAATGATCAAAAATGGATACTCTGAGCGAGTGTAGTTGAACTTCAATTGTTAAGACTGCTTCTGTTCCATTTACCAATGAATATGGAGTTTACCGCGTTGCAGTGCGGGTGGTAGTCCGATAATCCCATAAAGCATGAAGGAGTTTATAAGGCCATGATTTCTTATCTTTATCCACCATCTTTTGTAGTATATTTGAAAGAGTCTTGTTGATGGCTTCTATCTGGCCATGGGCCGCTGCATGATACAAAGATGAATGGATGGATTTGATGTTGTATTCTTGATACAACTTTTTCACCTCGAATGAACAGAAGTTGGTGACATTGTCCGTCAATATGGTATGAGGGACCCCAAATCTGG
The DNA here is from genome assembly GCA_963277665.1 of Viscum album. Lineage (NCBI taxonomy): Eukaryota > Viridiplantae > Streptophyta > Magnoliopsida > Santalales > Viscaceae > Viscum > Viscum album. Next base: position 130,597,092 of record OY728167.1, on the reverse strand, counting down.
TAATGATGTTAGACTTGATGAAGCTAACAATGCATTTAAGACTGACTTCCTTAAGATTTATTGCCTCTGCCCATTTGGAAAAGAAATCAGTAGCAGTAAGAATATACTTAAACTTCTTGGTGGTAGCTGAAGGGTAAGGTCCCACCGCATCCATTCCTTATGTGGAAAATGGCCATGAGTATTTAGCTTCATGAAGAAACTCTAGAGTTTCATGAATGATATAGGAATGTACTTGTCATGAATGACACTTCATTGTGAAATCAATACAATCTTGTATCATTGAAGGCCAAAAGTACCCAAGACTTCGAATCTGATCAGACAGTCTATGTCCAGATAGGTGGGTACTATAGACTCCTGCATGCACTTCTTTCATGACAGTCATTGTCTCTTCACCACCAATGCATCTGAAGAGTACTCCATCAAAACCACATTTGAAGAGAATTTTATCTAGGTGATCTGGACTATCATAAAGAGTAAAATGGACCACACATCGCCAGATTTTTTCATTCCCGGCTCTATCAGGTGGAAGTGTTCCATTTTGAATGTATTCCCTGATAGGTTTCATCCATCCTATAGTATGACCATATGGTTCAGGAATGAGACTAATTTCATTAAACTCCTCTGTTCTGGTTCGAAAAGAAGGTGAAATTGTATGGCAGTGGGAAATAATGATGGTTGTTTTGTCCTGATTTGGATCTGCCAGAGCTGTGGCTATATTAGCCAGTGCATCAGCTTGAGCATTTTGTGATCGCGGGAAAAATGAAAATGTCGGTTCCATAGAAAATTCTGACATTAACTCTCTGAAGTAATCATACAAAGGGATCAATTCTTCTTTTCTGATTGCATAATCCCCATTGACTTGTTTGATTACCAGGTCTGAATCACCTTTCACCTTTAAGTGATTCACTTCTGCTTGAAGCGCCAACTCCAAGCCTGCGATGAGAGCTTGGTATTCTACTTTATTATTGGTACCACCTTCCCATAATAAGAAGGAATAAGGTAACACTGACTTTTCTGGGGAAATAAGAATAACTCCTAATCCAACCGTGTTGAATTTAGGTTCTTCCATTTTATTCCCTATTGGACTTCTGGAAGCACCGTCAAAGTACATTTCCCAAGCCTGAGGACTTCCTTAAATAGAGAAGACTTCCTCATCAGGGAGTTCAATATCTGATGATGTGTCTTCCACTGAAGGGTGTTCATCTAGGAAATCAGCCAGATCTTTGACCTTTATTGCCTTTTGAGACATATACTGAATGTCGAATTGCTGAAAAATAACTTCCCACCTTGACAGATGTCTTGTAAGCATTGGAATACTAAGGATTAATTTGAGTGGGTTATTGTGAGATACCAATTGGACCACATGATGTTGCAGGTAGTGTCTCAAGTTTTGAACTTCAAAGATTAATGCCAGGCAGCACTTCTCTATTCTTGAATACTGGGTTTCTGCTGCAAGCATAGTCCGATTGAGATAGTATAGGATATTTTCATTCCCAGCATCATTCTTCTGAGCAAGAAAGGAACCCAATGATCTCTCTAAAGCTGTCACGTAGAGGATAAGTGGTCTTCCTTCAACAGGTGGCATGAGTACTGGTGGACTCAAAAGGTATTTCTTGAGAATATCGAATGCTTCTTGACATTATTAAGTCCACTAGTAAGGGAGTCCCTTCTTCATCAATTTGGTGAAGGGTAAACTTTTACCTGCCAAATTGGCGATGAAACGCCAAATATAGGCTAAGTGTCCTCAAATGCCTCTTAATTATATCAAATTTCTAGGAGGTGACATACCAAGGATTGACTTTGTTTTCTCCGGATCGACTTCAATACCACGATGTCATACAACAGAGCCGAAAATTTTTCCTGAGGTTACCCCAAAAGCACATTTTAAGGGGTTCATCTTCAAATTATGTAGTCGAAGCTTGTATAATATTACTTCCAAATAAGCCATGCGATTAAAACGTTTTTTGGATTTGACCACCAAATCATCCACATAACATTCAATAAACTTCCCTAAAAGGGTTTGAAGATACGATGCATGGCCAGCTAATATGTTGCGCCGACATTCATTAAACCAAAGGGAATTACCCGGTAGTAAAACACACCCTGAGAGGCCCTGAAGGCTATGGATTCCTCATTTTCTAGGGCAATTTGGATTTGATTATATCTGGAATATCCATCCATGAAGGTAAGTGCTTCATAGCCAACTGTTGCATCAATTAAAAGTTCTGTAATCGGAACTGGGAAATCATCCTTAGGACAATGCCGATTAAGATATCTGAAATCAATGCAAACTCTATTTTGTCCATTCTTCTTCTTCATAGGGACAATATTAGCCAACCACTTGGGATATTGAACATCTTTGGAGAATTTAGCTTTGATAAGATTATCCACTTCAGCTTCAATTTTGGAAGCATAAGTTGGGTGTGTTCTTATCGTGGCTTGCTTAAATCCTCGATGTTCTTTTGGTAAACCCAAACGATGAGTGGCAACATCAGGATCAATACCTGGAATCTATGTATATTTCAAATCAAATATATCTCTATTTTCCTTTAGAATGGAAATATACATCTCTTGCTTTTCAAGAGTCATGGCTGCACTGATTAAAGTGGGGCGTGGATCTTCATTTGTACCCAGATTTATCTCTCTGAGTTCATCCATGGTGGTAGAGATACCCTCTTCAAATGCGGGAGGATAATACCTGAGATCTTCCTCTTCTTCTTCAACATGTGTTATTTCTTCTATTTCTACTTTCATAATAGATGATGAAGCAAAATTTCTATGATGAGAAGAGATGTTAAAACATGAACATCTTGAAGAAGAGGCTTCCATTTCCGACCCAAATGATGATGAAGGGTCTTCCTTGGGTAATATAGAGGAGATGATGGACTCAAAATCAGCATCATTGTTCACCTCTGATGTCACTATCACTTCTTCTGTCCTGGTTGGCGAAGTATAGACTTGTTGGATTTCAGCAGATGAAACGAAGACATCTCCATTTGAGCTTTCATCATTTCCTGGAGGATCACCAATTTCCCCCATGTTGTCTGGCTCAATTTCCATAATTGACATTATGGATCTTTCTATAAGAGTATTTTGATTTTGGTATATCTTGTCAATTTGATGGATAGGCAACACATAATCTTTACTCACATGTGTAAATGTATTTACTAGAATCTTCTCCAAACCATAAGGAGCATTAACTTTGGTAATATCCCTGGTTGTGCATTTATCCTTTCCCTTCATGTGATATAATTCCGCCTCAATGTATTAAGACTCAAATGTCTTGAATGGGGCCTTATCACCATACAATGTACCAACTTGACCATCAATACAATATTGGATACATTGATGGTATGATGAAGGGATAGCCGCATGTTGATGTAGTCAGGGTCTTCTAAGAAAGATGGTGAAGGTTGAGTCTCGATCAACAACCATGAAATCTGAATTGGATACAAAATCTCCAAACTGAGTTCTGAGTGTTACTTCGCCCAGCGGTTCTTGTTCATTTTTATCATATCCTTGTAACATAATGGTAGAAGGAGATAAATCAGATTCCATGAGGCCCAATCAACGAAGTGTACGAATGGGCATGAGGTTGACTCCTGAACCATTATCAGTGAAAGCTCTTCGGATGTCTATGCCATTGACCTTACCAGATAAGTACAAAGGTCTAATATGTCCATGCACGACATCATCTTCATCTTTATCTATGAAAGATATCACTGCATGGCATTCCGTCGGATTATTCTCTATGTGATAGACATCAGCTGCAGCAATTTTATTTTCAAACTCCTGAGGACTTGACAAAGCCTCATTGAGTGCTTCCTGAAGATCCTTTGATAAATTCAAGGCATCCAGAATTGATATCATGGTCAGTACTTGGGCAAGGTGTTTCAATATATCATACTTTTAATCCAAAGGTCTATGGTTCCCAACATGAACAAGTGGTTTAGCAGGTGTCATGGAAGTTTATGCTTTGGAAGTTGATGCATCTTGTATCGGGATAGGAGTTGGCAATATTTCTATACTTTTAAGATCAACCCGATTAGGTATATTTACTTGTTAATAGGATGAAGATGGAACCCCTAACCTATCCTCCAAAATAACTGTGCTAGGACTGAATTTTATATTGGTGGAAGAACATGCTTTTTCTTGTTGAGCTCACTGAAGGTCTCTGCCACGAGTTTCTGCTACATACACAGTTCTAGCAGGGGTAGAATTGGAATAGTTGCTTTTGAAAGACCCACATCTTCCCCTGTATCCTGAGCCCTTGAACTTCATCTGATTCCACTATTTGATATAGGGAATTCGGGCTCATCAAAATTGAAACTGCAACTGGCATATGGATCTGTTAATTGAATCATATTAACAGAACCAAAAATCAACTCTTCATCCGATGAAGACTCTGCCTGATTAACCAGTTTAGGCAGTGCCGTTTGGTGGGAAGGTGCCCGTGGCTTCAAAGTAGATGGCATGAAATCTTCCAGAGTCAAAGACAGCTTAGGCTTTTACACATACTCGTCTTCTTCTGATTGTTCCTCTTTCTTGGAATTATGCTTCCCTTTTGAGGATTTTCCCTCTCAAGAGGATTTTGTTGTGGCATCCATAGCAGATGACACAATTGGTTGCCTAAATTGCGTTCAAAAAATGGAATGAGTTTGGTTGATCATTTTCCTGACCATCCAATCATCATATTTATTCACATTTTTTCTTTTAACTTCTTGCCATTCACCTTCTTCTTATGAAACTGTAGCAGTAACACATGCTACCTATGCTGAAGAGACTTTTAGTTTGACTTGTCCCGAGTCGACCATATTTTGCAGAAGGTCTTTGAAGACACAACACTCCTGGATGGGATGCCCCAATATCTGATGAAATGGGCATTAATTGGGATGGTCTTCATCTCCTTCCTTGTTTGGCCTCTTGGGCCCCAGCAACTGAACCAAATTATTCTCCAAGGCCAAAATGAAGTAACCAGGAACTTGTTCATTTCGGAAAGAATAAACTTTACTCTTCAACTAATCAAATTGTTTCTGTATTTGATCTCTCTGGTCGTCTTGATGATAATTCCTCTGTTGTTGACGCTAATGAGGTGGAGCCCTTTGAGAAGATGAAGGTTTTGAGGTAGAATCAGGTACATGTTCTTGTTTAAGCATAACTGTTGCAGTTTCTTCATTAACCATTCTCCTTCCTAGAGCTAATGTAATTACATGAGATTTAGCTTTTGTCTGTATAAGAGAATCTTCAATCTGTTGAGCGATTGAAGTAAGGTCTCAAAACCCTCCTGTGTATTTCACAGGGATCAGCGGTGTGCGTAATTCGTCACGCAGATTTTCCACAGAAATTGGCAATAGTTCCTCTTGAGGGAGTTCTAAGCTTAGGGTATATGTTAATCCCTTCCAGTGAGCAATGAAATCTGAGACCCTTTCATTCTCCCTTTTCTTATAGTTTGTAAGATCAAAAACTATTGTCTTTGGCAACGTTGAGCTGAATTGGAGAATGAATCTTTAGCGGAGATCCCCCCATCTGGTAATTGACCGAGATTGCAAGCCTGTATACCAGACAAAAGCTGGTCCTTACAAGGTTCGCATGAATCATCTGATTTTCACTGCCTCTTGCTGCTCCGGAGTTCCCATCATAGGATCACAACAAGACATGTAATGCGCCAAATGTTGTTCAGGGTCGCCTGATCTATTAAAAATTGGGAAATACAGGGATCCCAAAACTTGACGGGGGAGAGATTAAATCTACCCAATCAGGGTAAGATTCCTTTTCTGGTTGAACCTACACACACATCCCTTACCTAGTCATGAACCGAGCTGTTAATGTCTCAATGGTAGTTTTTAACTTTTGAGAAACATCTGGTTGAGCTTGAATTTGAACAGGTGCACTGATTGGAGCTTGGACAGGTATGGCAGCTAGTACTGCAACTGATGGAAGAACTGCCAATTGTTGTTGCACATGACCCATAGTATTAGACCTCTGAGGGTGTACAGATAAAGGAGGATATTCTTGATCCATCTAAGTAGCTGCAACAGACTCCCATGGCTGACTGACTCCAGCACGCTTAGGGGGAAGACTGCCTTGAAGTAGTTCTGCATTCAACCTCCTCAATTCATTCATTTCTTCCTCTTCTTGCGCAATTCTTTGCTCTGGTGAGAGTGATTGGACTTTTCCAAAGGAAGGATATATAACTTGATTGTTTCCCTTCCCCTTGTTTGATCCCTTTCAGAGAGGGGGAAGTTTGTTATTTGAAGGAACACCCAGATTTTGGGTAAACGTTTGATTTTGTGTACACACACCTTCTTCATTTGTGTCTGTGCGTACAAATTTTGAACAGGAACCTCTTCATCTGATCCCTCTGAGTGAGCATCATCTTGTGGATTAGCAACAATGGCATTGATGACATTGATTGATGTATAATGCATTGCATCCCTCCTATCGGCATTCCTGCAATATTGTCTCCTTCCATGTCTTTGATGAGTCATTGCCTTTTGTTGATTCGATCCCTCAGGAACTTCTTGGAAAACCGTAATTTGAAGAGAATCTCCTGATAATTTGGCTCTTCGTTCCTCTTGTGGATTCTTTCCTAATTGAGAGAAGACCGATTTTCTTATAGGGAGGGATTGAGGGTTTGAAAAAGTCCCCAGTCTGGTGGACTTGGGCTGTTCCTGTTGTCTTTTCTCAACTCCTCGAATCCTATTTGTAGATTCTGAGGGTTGGTTTAAAAGAGTCCCCAGTCTGGTGAGCTGGGGTGGCTCTTGAAATGCTATGTCTGAGACTTTCTTAAAAGATCTCCTGATTTTGCAGACCTTGGTCTGGAAATTAGCTGGATGCATCAATCAACATCCACTTTTATCAACATGTTCAAAAGACTTTTGGATGATTTATGACACTTCTGTCACATTATGATTTGCTTTCTCCATAAGAGAGGCATGTTCAATATTCTCATTTTCTTGATGCAAGAATAATTCAACAACGTGTTCTTTGTATTCTTGATTTTGAGTGGAACTAGTTGAATACTATTCTTGGATATGATTTTGATTACAAACAAAACCCATTGACTGTCACCGGCCACAGGCAATAACATTGCAAGAGACCATTTTTGGCAGGATTTGCTGACTGTAGAGCCCAGTGAAATGTAGTGCTCCATGAACACCCCATCCTTTGACATAAATACCAGATGGGGCATTGGCAATTAACTGGTGCAATATTCTTAGTGCACCAAGGCATGAACGCTAAAGGGCTCTCTACTTCTTTTCAGCCTTCAGATATCGAGAGACTGATAGAGATGCCAAATCAATATGACGTTGTAACCCTTATTTTGTATTAACATGATTTTCATATTCATCATAAGATAATAATTTATTTTTCAACTGACAAAGTGTTTTCCATATATTGAGACGAATATCATGAATCCCATCTTCCTTCAATATCTCTGGAATTTCATACTAAGAGTCATCCAGAGGCCAAAACATGACTGGCACTTCACCTTTCTCCAGTTGTTTTCTCATGTTCAGCATTTCTTCTTTATCATTATATGAATATTCTTCTACCTAATTTGACCAGAGTTGGTGCTTCCTTGTTGCTTCATTGGATTCAACAATATTTGTAGAGAAATCACAGATCAAACATGAAGATGCATGACTTAGGGGTGGTTTGGAGAATGATCTACACCCTGGGCTATCATCTGATTGAGAAAGTATTTCACATGCTAGCGATGAAGCATCAGACGGGACTGGATTCACATTTTCATGTTCCTCAAGATAAGAGGGATTTCTAGGCACTACATTTTCTACTAGAGAATTTTCCGAGCAATGTGCATCACTACTGCAGAGAGGAAATTCACAGCGAAATTCATCATCATGGGGAGGTCCACCATGGTGGGTTACAAAAAAAGATGATATCTCCTGCTCCTTGGTCTTCTGAACACACATAGGGTTCTTGTGGCTCTAATCTGAAGATGAAACTTCAAGATCGACCGAACTGTCATGAAGCAAGCCTTCATGAGGAAGTGTCTACTGAAGACCTTCAGAATTAATATTCCCACTACTGGGAAATGAGGGAGTAGAATCTTGGATTCCAACAGGTAACTGTCTGAGGGATTCAAGAACTCCAGCATCGAGCAAGGCCTTGAAACAGATTGGATCTTGATCTCTTGACTATGCTGGGCTGGTCTTCTTCTTAGACGCCTTCTTACTCACCTTGGAAACCACTAGTTGATGAAAGTGGTTTCTTCGAGCAGGTGTATGTGCCTGATCAGGAGATATGGACAGGTTAGGCTGACGATATCTACTCAAACAAGGTTTATGTGCCTTACATGGTTGTCCATATGATATGGGGGAGTATTCCCCACAACTATCTTGGAATAAAATAGATGTGTGTGTCTATTCCGGATTGAACTATTGATGTGTCACTCCACTGGTAGGGATAAATTTATGTGTCTTTCCCTGAGATTTTGCTGAAGCTATTATAATATCCTAGAAAGCATCCAGAATATGAGTAGGGGTTTGCTTCTACTCGTTCACCATTGATAGAATATGGTTGGTGACTTCAGCTGCCGGAACGGGGATATATGTCCATTCCATGCTAGGAGAAGTTGTATGTGCCTGCTTCTGTCCTCCTTTTCCTATCAGTGAATCCTGACAGTACTCAAGTGTGGGGGCAGAAAGTTGAGTCTGCCTCCTGTTTGTCACAGGAGCTTTCCGACTGACTTCTCTGAATGCTACCAAGCGAGACTATTGGTAGGATTGAACAGTACTAGCAGGTGTATGTGTCTGCTGATTGCACTTCTCCGAACGTGGTTGATGAGCTCCATCATATGTAGTCAAATGAGCCAGCTGACTAGATGGTGATGTATTAATAGGTGTATGTTCCTGCCTATAGTACTCTACCAGAATTTCCTGGCGGGATTGGGGTGATGCTGCCAGACGAGTCTCTTGGACAGTGGAATTAAAATGGGTGAGTGTATGTGCCCGCTCGTTGCATGCCCCCCAAGTTAGGTTGGTGGACTTCTCCGGAGATGGCAGATATGAGATCCATCTCACAGCTAACCGGATTTTGCCTTTTGCAATTCTTCTTTCCTTCTCAGGTTTAAGGAACCTCAGCCGAACGCCTATAGTCGATACCCTCATCATGTTGAGGGCGCACTGTCACACGAGTTTGGCGGCGATTGTTGATAGTAGCCCTCAGGAAGGATTCTTGTCTCATTGAATTAAGGCCCTGAGGGACCTGCTCATTCACCTCCTCAGATTATGTGAGTGAATGGTGATTGCGTTCCGGGGATAACGACCCGAAACGGTTGGAGACGGTGGTTAGCACTGCCTGCTTTTTGATCACTGGTCTTCGTTGTCCGGACAACCAGGGTGAATTGTCCACTTGGAGGGCCTGTCGGGAAGCCTCTAGAGTTGGAATGGTACCGTGTTGAGGTCACTCCTTATCCAGCGTGTTTGATACCCAGCGTTGAAGACACTGTGTAGGTGTTGTCATCCTTAGAGCGAACGACGATCCAGCAGGAGTAGCTACAGTGGCATTCGTAGTAGAGGTTTTCACAGTAGACGTATTCACGTGTGTGAACTTGAGATAAACCATTTCTTAGAATGATAGAAATCTTGTAAAAGAGTGCATGTTTGATATAAAAGACATAATCAAGATAAATCCGACCACTACATCTTTTAGATGAACACATATGTTATTGATTGTCTTGTTGGCCCTCTCATTGAGTTTTAAATAGGGGCCTATCAAGTAGGTAAACTATCATTTTAACTTGGTTAAGGATTCACATCGGGTTCACCATTTTTGTTTTCCCTCTAGAATTGGAGATGATCTCATTGATTTAAGATTCAAATATTCCAAGTGGTTTCTAATGGGTTTTTTCGTAGAACCAAAAACATCCAATGATTCCATATCCATTTGAACCTACTTTCCAAAGGTAGGTTCTCATTAGTTGTGGACTGATGAGGCTTAGGAATTTGCATTGGTCGAGATGATGGGAGGTCGGACTCATCACACCTTTTTGAGGGGAATTATTGTCTATTCCGGGACTCTCTTTATAGATTTAAGTTATGTTTGTGAATCCTTATTAGATTACCAAGTATAAAAGGAGTTTTCCTTTAAATCTGACAATCAATGATTGACATGTAGGGAATTTTGAGAATATTTTATATGTATTCAAGGTTGTTCATCGATATAGAATCATCTGTATTTGTTTAGATATTCTTAGGCAATGGTATCCTTCAATACATGAAAGTCTCTTGTTCATTATGATGACTATACTGGTTTTAGAGCCACTCAGTGGGGCACACAAAGTTTATTGTAATTCAGATGGAAATTGATTATTTCAGAGTTGGGATCGTACCCATAGATGGGCTACCTACGTATCCTTTGTTTTTAGAAAAGGAATCAGAACCCACGTAGTTCGAGTAAGGGAGTATGATTTTTATGCATGATTGATGGCTCAAAGAAAGATGTCATGATTACTTTTACACTCTAAGATCACGTGATTCATGCTCGGTGTGAGAAACAAGAGGTATTAGATTATCCAGAAAATTGTGCCACGAAAGATGCAATGATGTGGGGCTTATGTGTGTATGACTGCCCAAATATATGAGGATTATGATTTACTTTGGGGAAGAAATCCAGGAACTGGGTCTATAAAGGTATATGTGCTTCATGGAGATTTGGATACTTTAATCTTGGGGCTTACTCCTGAAGAAGATTCCCATGTTAGGAGGGGACTTATGATTGAGTTTTACTTTTGAGAAGGAAGCCCAAATCAAAAGTAAAATAAGACTATTTAAGAGAAATTAATACCAGGGCTTACTCCTAAGAAGAAGGCACAGATTACGGGTTTTGAAAAATTAAGGGACTTGGGGCTTACTCTTAAGGAGGATGCCTATATATGGGAACTTTAAGACTAGGGTTTATTCCTAAAAAGGGAGCCCTTGTTAAAGGAATTATGCTTGGGGATTACTCCTAAGGAGGATGCCCAATTAATAGTATTGAAAACTAGGGATTACTACTGAATAGGAGGCCCAAATTAATGAGGACTTGGGGCTGACTCCTAAGGAGGATTCCCATATTTGAGAGAATTTGGACTTGGGGATTAATCCTTAAAAGGAGGCCCAGGTTAAGGGGTTCTCTCATCTTAAATGATGTGGTTGAATGAATGAAATCTTAATCTTTAGTGATATAATGATGTTTAAATCACTGGGTTTTGAGAGATATTCCACAGAATTCCTTTCAGATAAGGAAGTCAATCAAGAAAACATGCCATAAATGGATTTGAAGAGTGTCTTTAAGACTGAATCTTTAATAGGAGAGGTGGAATGGTATAAGATAGATGAAATGGGTAGGAACGACACCCAAAAAGGCCGGGGCGTGCATGTCCTGGCAGGCGCGCTGGTACTACCTGGGCGCTCAAGTCCTGGATGCGCAGGTATACCTGCACGACACGTGGGTACTTGAACGATTGTTAACCAGTAGGGTAACACTTGGGAGATCCTTAACCAAAGCCTTTAGAATTATCCTGAGGTACATCCAGAAGAGGGGCACACAAGTTTTAATGAGTAGGTAAGGAGGTGCGCAAGTATGTTCATTTCCCTTAAGGGTAAATCACCTTAGGCGTGCAAGTGTTAGTGAATTCTAACACATAGACCTTACTCCTCTTGTTTAGACCATTCATTATAGGTAAAGAATCACCTTAGAAGTTTTAAGAAGACTTGAAGAAGAGATTTGGGCGTTTAGATCTTTGTATCTGAATTCTAGAAAAAATCCTCCTGAAATGGGGGGCCCACCGGGTCTATTTATAGGCTGGAGAAGACCCCGTGCAGTTATCACTTAGGGCATGAAAGTGACTTGCGCGACGAACAATGCAGTGCGGAAGTGTACTTGTGCGACCATGGTAGAACTTGCACGACCCTTGTGCAATGTTTTTCTTATTCATTCCATTTTCAATTTTTGAGATTTTTTCAAAGGATGAATCACTTTGGGATACGATATTCCCCTTTTCCAGTCTTTAGACTCTGTGAAAAAAGGGGAATCAAAAACTACATAACATTATTAATATTTATTATATCATATATTATCATCTTGTAATATATTAATACCTATTTTTTAAAATGTATTAATTGTTTTCAGAATATTGGCTGTTAATTGTCTAGTTACTTGTGTAATTTTAGAGTTTTATTTTTGTTCCTACTAATTATACAATTGTTTAATAATTTACAGAATCTAAAACATGATTTAAATAATAGAAATATTAATTATATATATTTATAATGGTCCATATAATTTGGAGATAGGAAATGAAATTCACTGTTCTTGGATATGGTAGCTCGTACATACGCATGAATGCTGCATTCCTTTCATTTCTATATTTAAAAGGGAAAAAAGAATATGATATATATTTAAATATATAAAATAATACCATTATCATTTGTATTTCAATAATATCACATATTTTTATTAAAATCATTCATATATATTCCATTTATAGCATGAACGTATCACATCGGATTGGGGAGGCGGTAATCCATAAATCCACAAATGATGTTGTCGTATTTATACAAAATAGAAAGGATAACGTTATCTTTTATAGAATAATTAATGAACAATATATAAATTAAAAATATCATATATAACATATATAAACATATTCTCCATCATAATTTCCACCCATGAATGTTCATAAAGGAAAATGAACAATTATTATTTCATGGGGAGATAGTTCATCATACATATGAATAATATGTTCATTAAAAATTATATGGAAGTGTTTGTAATTTTAGGTCTAAACATATTCATAAAAACTTATATTTATATTTAGTATACTTGTTTTATTATAAAATAATTTTATAAATAGATTTTATGGGGTGGATAATGTAAATAAATCATAAGAGCATGAGGAAATTTGTTACCACTTCTTTGGGTAACTCATTTTAGTTTGCACGAAATGTCATCCATGGATGGATTTATTACAAAAGGGAGGATTATTTGATGAGGGAAGATATTTTTGTGAAGTGTTTGGAAATATCTTGGTCAATTCAATTTTTTTTAGAGGAGTGTTGATGTCATAAGAGAGGAGGCCTTTTTTAGTGGAGGAGTGGCACTCTTGTAAATTTTGGAAAAAGGAATTCAAACTACATTTTTTCATGGAAATAAAATACAATAATTGGACAATGTCTGTATAATATATTATAATTTCAAAATATTTCCATAAAATGGTATTTTTAGAATTTTCTAATTCATTTTGGCTGTTCAGTTTAAGGTTTTGTCTCTTGTTAAGCTTAACTTTTCTTTAATAATTGTAATTAATTTAAATCATTTTCACTAATATTTTGGGTCAAAAAATAAGGTGACCATATTATACATTATTATTTTTTCTGATTATAAATAGGGAATCCATTTCAAAATGTTACAATAATTGATGTAGCAGCAATTTATTTAAAATTAATCCCATATATGGGATGATAATGTTTGTTTTAAAATTAAAAACATTCATAAGTTAACAAAATATTTATACAAAATTTCAATGTAAAATTGATTCAAATTTCCTAAATTGGGTTAATTGATAAAGAATTTTTATAATTTGGCTCTAAAAATAATTATAAATATAGTTTAATACAACAAATAATTAAGACCAAAAATAGTTTTGAATTAAAATGCAATATTTTTCACTATTCATTGCCAACTGAAAAATCAATGAAAAAAATAGAAATCCCCCTAACCTAAATTTTATGTCTCGTATTAAATTATAAATTTTATTTTGATATATAAAATATATAAATGTTCCAAATATTTAATTTAAAATAGGTTCCCTATAGAAGGCCAGTAAACATGCCTTTTTAAAAAAATATTGTATTTTATGTGTAATATTGTGTTTGTTCTTATCGTATGCCAATCAAATATACTAGATTAGTGTATAAATCATTATTTTGATATATAATATAGATATTTAATATATAAAATCTCTAAAAGTGTTAAAATTTAATTTCTTATAAAAAATATAAAAAAATTGTGTTTTGTTTAAATCGAGTATTGTGTGCATTGAAAACTAACTTAGTATTGCATGCAATCCACAAAATTAAATTTTTTCTAAAGGAAAATTGTGTAATTGATTAGTGTGATAAATTTGAAAATATAAAAACAATTATTAATATTAAATTATTTTATTTTCATACATTATTGTAATATTCCTTTATGCATAATTTATATTTTATATTATATGAATTATAAAAACATATTTAAAATATACAACGAGAGAAAACATCAATTGGTTAAATATAACACTTAATTCTCCTTGAAGACAACCCTAATTTCAATGGAAGCCACCCAAAATAATATATTACAAAGGATAGGTATAAATAAATACCATATACATAAGTAAGTTATCCTGTTTATGGTATTATTTTTCCTTTTCTACCTAATTTCAATTTTTACCAAAATTTACCTTTATCGTGGTGATTCTTTTTTTTAACTCACTAAATTATTTGGGTGACAGACAATAAAATTGACCTTAAAAATAATTTATAAATTATAATTGAAAATTTTAATCCAATTTTAAAAAAATCAATTCTCATAATTGGTGGAAGTCGGTTTTAATATAATTGTGAAAAACATAATGAAAAAAGTTTATAGAAAAACTTGTTTTTAATCATAAAAACGAGAATACACAAACATAAAATAAATTGTTAATTAATAGAAAATTTATAAATTTTGTAATAATAAAATTGATATAGCGATAAATTAAATACAAATATAATACATAATTTACTTTTAAATTAATTTATTTAATGAAAAGAAATGATTATATTGCAAAACAATACAACATTTTTCACTATTTGTTCAAAAATCAACCTTTTCAAAAGAAATCCCAAAAAATACAAATTATAGTGTCAAAAACATATAGTTTTATAATTGGTTTCCATTAATTCAAATATATTTAAAAATACTAGAAGAAATTATTTATAATATCTCTACATGACATGAAATAAAAACCATTTTTGAAGGAAATGTATTATTTAATAATATATTTAAACTATTCCAATTCATTTGAAAACAACCATAATTAAAAGGATATTTTTTTATATTGATATATAATATAAATATTTAATTTTATTCATTTATCAATATTGGTTACTTTCATCAATTAATATAAAAATAAATTACACACATAAAAATATATTTTTCAAAAATATATCTTTTACCTTAAAAATAATTTATCTTCATTTATGACCAATTGATAATTAATATATTATTGATAAATTATTTCACTAAGGAAAAAATATTATATATAATTAACAATATAGTCATTCAAATTCATACCGACCAATCTAATGGTTAGGTCATAATGATCATATTTAAATAAAAATATTTTAATACTATATCTCAGCTCATTTTAAGCTTGGTATGAAATGTGGTATTCCTCATTGATCATAGAATTCATTTAATTGAATATAAGGAAAATCCCTTGGTGTTACACAACCTATTTTCTACACTAACCATTTCTCATGTAAACATATATTGGAATAATTGATGACACATTATTTTAAATGAATTATACCTACCCAACTCGAGGTTCTCTATATATATTGTGCATCGATGGATTGAGAAGAAAATTAAATTGAAATATTGGTATGTAATTTCTATATTAGTATGGGAAAATATAAAAATGAGTGAATTGTTGAACATTCTTGGTGTTTGTTGTATTTTTTATCATTGATCACAAAGTAAGTGAGTAAGATGCCAATATATATTATGAGTGGAATCATGTAAGGATTTTTATTTACCTAATAACATTTTAGTGAAGTGCTCTATATAGGTGTAATTATATATTTATATTTTAATAAAGAACGAGGAATTAAAAACACTGTGGATCTTAGAAATGATTATCTATCATTATGAAAAGGGAATATATGTCATTATATAATCATATAGATCCACTTATATGTTGAAATAGTTAATGAATTTCTTCAGTTACTACCAATTATATTATTTCGTGAAGGATATTCATTTGGAAACTATTGTTGGGAATTGAGCTTATTTTCACTGGGTATTTCATATAAACATATTGTTTAAGTAATTAATTATTTTTCCGATGAAGTGTAAATAATATTGACTTTTATATAATTGTAAAGATGTTTTGAGTTTAGGTGTGGAAATAAAATATTTATGGGAAATATTTAAGGATTATTTATATGATTAATAAGAATTTGAATTATTTTATTGAACATAATGGCTATTCAAATTTATTGAAAATTATTTCTGATGTGTTTAAAATATTGATGATTTATTTAGAAATATGGGGATTATTTTACAATATTTGAATATGTTTTGTGTTGTTTTGGTGAATATTTAGAGTTTATATTTTTCTATAAAAATTTAAAGAGAAAATACTTACATTAGTACACAAGGGTTTTTAGAAAAAACATGCGTTAAATTTAATTGAAATAGAAATTTAGCTAAGCCCCATGAAGTTATTCATTGTGATATGTAATTTATTTATGTGTATATATAAGATTTTACAGCTGATACAAAATATTAAAAGTATTCAATCCACATAGAGATATATAATTCTTGACATATTTATATGAAAGTTTTATCAAAATTGAGAAATTAATAATGTTGTAAAGTACACAAAGATACATAATAATCTCAAATGCAGATGATTTAGAAATGTCTATGGGATTCCACTATAATGTAAAATTTATTAAATATGATTTTTAAGATTCTATTATAGTAAATATTCAACATGTTATGGAGTTGAGGATACTTTTGGATACATAATATTTTCAAAATTTTAAATTGTTTCAATGTTAAAAAACATTATAGTGTATAATTATGACTTTTTGGAGCATCAAAATTTAATATGTAAGACCCCACCGAAGTGAAAAATTATATATTTACCTGAATAATTATAACTGTGATTTGAAATATATTTAAAATATATGGATATTTAGTTTTAAAATAATGTTATGATTTAAGAGTTTCCTAAATGATATATAATATTTATCTTTTCAGACATTGAATAAACATGAGTAAACAATTGATTTAAATTTAAAAAGTGTTCTTCATTCTTCAATGAATAAAAATTGTTATTCATTTATTAATAATTTATAATTCCTACAATCGGTTTCAAATATTAACCATGAAGGAGAAAATATAACTATGTATTTAGAAGAATAATATTATACTGTGAAGTAGTATATTGATGAATAACAAGTTTATGGGGGTTCTGTAAGCTGTGATTCAGTCACACCATATAAGTAATTCCATGGTATGGTTGAATATGAATAATGGTTTATGAGATATCATTATTTGTTAGTTTCATTACATAAATTTTAGGAACTTTACAATAAATACATGAAATAATGGTTTACGATAATAGAGAACTATGTGATGAATACTTGAAAAAACAATAAAAGAATTCATCATAATAGATTCCATTTTGTTTTTTAAGTCCCACTAAATTTCACCATAAAGTAGTAGTAGTAGTAGCTTATTTTTTATTCAAAAAGAAAAGGACAAGAAGATATTTATAGAGAATTAAAGGTTTATGGTTGTGGATGATTTTTTGAGGAAATATTTAAATATAGTTTGGAAGATCGTAGGGAAGAATATGAGAAGAATCAAAGAGGTTATCATGGATTCATCATGGTAAGTGTATTTATATACATTAAAATTAAAACTATTATCATGGGAAAATATTGAGAAAATAGTAAGATAATAAGGGGAAGAAGAATTGATATGATATAGATAGAACCAATTGTTTTATCTTAAATACCATTTTATTTAAATATAAGAAGTGATTTAGATATATCAATGAGAATATCATACTTATGTGTAAAAGAAAAAGAAAAAATCGAAGAAAGGGAGACCAATCTTCCCTCTTATTATTATTATTCAGGATAAAGATACGAAAGTGAAATGATCATCTTATTATTACTGATATATTTATTTTTTAATAATAAATCTATCTAATTATAAGATCATATAATATGGACTAATGGATTTAACGGTAGCCATGATTTTGATGCACAGTAGGGAAGATGATTATGACTTTTTTATTACATAAGGTACTTTTTTTTACAATTGATCATTATTCACAGAGGAGGTATTCATACATATTATTATATATTCAAAAGCCTGGTTGGTTATATAGATTGAAAATGGAATGTTTAGGCTTTTATTATACCTAGTCGTTCAAAGTAGTATAATTTATATTTTATTCCCTATCATGAGATTTATCTAGATAATAAAAAAAGAATTTTTTTTCGGTTTTTGGAATAAAAAATATCAAACACTAGGATGTAGTCATGCATTCTGAAATTAAAGAACATTAGAAAATTTGAGAGTTCCTTATTGTATTTTTTTTCTGTTTATATTACATGCATGTAAACTAAACATGATTTGATAAGAGAAGATTAAGATCTATTAATTAAATTTGTGTAGAGGTAAGAAAAATTTAATTTTTAAATTGGTCATAAGTCACTCACACTAGTTTATCCACCCCCACTGTGTGGCCGTATAGATCCTTGTGGAATAAAAATAGGGATTTATGTAGTATAACAGATTATGTGTATGAGGTTATATATATCAATACACCATTAGGGGTGTTATATGAGGGTGTTTATAGGTTACCAATTTTCGTTTCCTGGTCATATAGTGTAGGAAACTCTACTATTTATTTTTGAAGAGACTCATAGCTTCGATATGATTCTCATGGTGGATTTTCTAACCTAATATTGATAACACAAGGACTAATATATCTAATGGGTATCTTCTTAGTCTATATTGAATGACTTTTATACCAATGTAAGGGAGTGGAGTATACAATAAAACCATTTTATTCCTTACCATGTTTACTATGTATAGATTTCAAAATATTACACTGGAAATGTTTGGGGATTTGAGTAGATGTGAAAAGTGGTCATACCTATAATTTTACATCAATTTCTAGATGTGTCTCATGATTATTTGTTGAGGTTTGTTAATGAAAAATATAGATCAAGATTATAATTGACCAAATTCTATATACATAACCATATTTATTCCTTGAAATATGATATCACTTATAGAGCATAGATATTTGAATGATCGGTTATATATTTGAGAGTATAATGTTTTTATTAAACGAAGCACATCCCCTTGCTATTATATTATCTTGATTTCTATGAATGGAGGTGGATCAATTCATTTATATATAGATTATTAGAGTCTATACTAATCTATGGCCATGAACTTTTATCATATTCCTCATATAGATGATTTATTTTATCATATAATAGGTTTTAAGTGGTTCTATTGGATTGATTTGTGGTCAAGTTGTCACAATTTATCTATAAGGCCTTTTGTTATTCCCAACACTACATTAAGTAGATGGAATTAACTGTATGTGTATCTTGTAATGGATTTTAGTTTTATTATCGATCAAAAATTGTTTATGTCCATAAGAAAATACATATTTCATCTATAATATTATACTCTTATGATTGTATTTGAAGAAGTTATTTTGGTGTATTATATCTCAATGGATGGACCTCTTTTAATTCCATAGAGTCTATTTAGAACACTAAGAGAGATCCAATACTAAAAAAAGGTCAAAAATATTAAATTTTAGATGAGTGAGGCACAAGAAATTTAAATTTATTATCATAAGTGGAAACATATGTAGTCTATTAGATGATCATGTTTTTAGTTTCTTATTAGAAATCATGGTAGATTTTTTGGATTAGTAGTTTCTTGGCCAATTTGGGTTATAATTATAGGATCATTGCAAAAATATCCTAGATTAATGTGTAAAAAACTGGAAAATTTTCTCTAATAAACCATAAAATATATATTAAACTATTATAATGTATATATTGGAAATCGAATCAAATCAATAGTGATGGTACGGTTATTTTTGGAATCAATTAATATTATTTTTTGTTTTTAATGTGTCTGTTTTTTTGTTTACAGAGTTTTTTTAAATTAATTTATGATGGAATTTTAATAAAATTATTTAATATGAATTTATGTGTGTTAAATGTTAGGTACATAATCTCATGGAATCATTTTTTTTTTCAAATCATTGAGTTAAATTAAAACCCACTTGACAACATGATATTTATTAGAATTCATAAATGTGTATGTTTGATTTTGATGGATGAGTAAGGTATTAGTTTTAATGAAATATTATTTATGGTTGATTTAGTTATCCACAAATTCTAACCTATTTTTCATTCCAATAATCCATTAAATCCACATGTTAATATTGAAATTTCAGTAAACCATGATATATCTTTTTTTAACAGGCTAAATGTTCCTTTAATAAAAATTAAATGAGAACACTCCATAAATCATTTAACATCCCATAATCACGAATCACCTTAATATAAGAATTAAATATCTATTTTAGTGGTTTAAAATCTGTTTTTTTATAATGAAGAGGAAAAAAGGGATGAAAAAAATAATGGGGCGAGCAAATAATAGTGCAAACACCAGTCACCCACACAAATGATATGAAAATAATAAACACCTGCATGAAAAACTAAATGATAAATAGGGAACAGATTACCACATAATGTAAAATATTTTCCAATGAATGACTCTAAAACTACATAATATAAAAGAGAATAATATTATATAGTGAAAAATTCATTAAAATTTTAAAGGAATTACAATAAGACATTGGATGGTATAAGAATCCAAGAAGAGAAAATGAGGATAAAAAGAATAAAAAAGTGGATATTATAATAGATAACAAGAGTTTGGTAGGTCCTTCCATCCACTAAATAATTTTTTCTATTTCCAAATATTATATATTACTTATAAAATGGAATCATCTTGTATGGTTTTTTTGGGCATGTGTTTATATCAATGGGGGTGTCCCAGTTTCAAAACAAATATTCCTGGAAGGATAGTAGCGCCATTGGAGCCTACAAATAACCTTATCCCATAAGGGGTTCTTCTAAAAAGTAACATATATATATATATCCTAACAATACACCCATAAATAATATGAGACATTTTTTTTATATTAAAATTCTGTTGTTTTATTACAAAATTTGGGTTTTTCCTAGATTTTTCTATTTTCTTCCCTTGACTCAATCCGAATGGATTTTAGCATAAGGAAATGTCATCATCTAGTAAAAAATATTCTAAAATGTTGTGTCCCAAAGTTATAAATTTATACCAATGAAAATTCATATCCATTTCAAAAGTGGATTTGGATAGAATTCATAATTACTGGTATTTCCTTCAATTTGATAAAGAATTTAGAGGATAAAAAGATTTCTTATGTGGGCCTACTTAATGGAAAACTTGGGATCTTATCTTCATACCAATTTTATCCCATAACAGGTGTCAAGAGATGGGGGATTTTATTTCAATGTAGATTTAAATATTGATCCCATAAAATATAACATCATTTGTTGACCTTTGATTAATGAATCCTTCTTTTGTGATCATAATGGCCCTTTATATAGAAAATATAGTGAAGAATCTTGTTAAATAAATTGAAATAATATAAATAGGGGATCATAATAAATATTAATCCCACAATTAGGATTATTATGATAAATTTTCTAAAACAAATATAATGCTTGAATGAAATTATATGAATTTGTGAAATTCTAAAAATATATGTAAATGATAAAAATGAATTTTTTTTTTCATTTTTTAATAAAAAATCATTAATGAATGTGATTTTAAATTCATGAATTAATATATAATATCAACTCCAACACACTTACTCTATTAAATATTTATAGGAATAATAATCACAAGCACATTTCAAAATCATTTTAACTTACCAAAAATATTATAAATTTATTTTACCCAATCAGGATTTTCTGTACATGTTCACTCACCAATAATTTATTCCATCAAAATGGTTTACCTTAATCATATATCAAAAAATTAATTTTTCATGCTTAAAAATGAAAAAAATGTGATCACATATAACTCATTTCTCTCACAATGAGGCGATTTTATCAATTTGGACTATTCATTCACCAACCAAGAGTGAAAATATTTTAGTTTTTAAGATCTATAAGATTCTATTCCCATAATAAATGTATAAAAATATGAACAATAATTTATTTATGTGATTTTTTTAAAATGGAATAGTTGTAAAACATGTAATATATTATAGAAAATGGATGTATAAAGATAAAATTCAATAAAATATATCAGGAAATATGAAAAATAAACTAAAAGGATATGGAAACACATATTTATTAGGGGGGAAGTGGTTAACTCCATAGGAAGGTGAATTTGAAGGTGATTGGAAGAAAATTCAAAATGTGTAAAAAGAACATGAATTCTAATAATTACAGATGTAATAAAAAAATGAATGTGTAAAAATATTTTCTTTTTTATTTGTCATTTATTTTTCTTTATTTTTTATGTAAATTTTTTAAAATTGTAAATTTTTTCACTTTTCATGATAAACTTTTTAAGAAAACTTCTACAAAATGACAAAAATGAATTTCCATCCCCAAACTCACTAAATGATAATCTCTCCCCCATGATTAAATTGAATTATATCCTCATTAACATTATAAAATTGAAAATCAATTAATTTAATCCCAAAATTATGTCCACTAGACAATACAAATAAATTTTAAAAAATTAATCCAATTAAAGGATATGTATATTTTTAGTGGGATGGGGTTTTAGGATTAAAAGATTCTTTTAAATATTGCCTTCATAATATCAATAATGATTTCAAATGTTGGTATAAAATGATATTACAAGGATTATATTTTGTTAAAATTATTCTCATGTGATTTAAAAAACCCATTATCAAAACAAGGAACACCATATTAATAAAAATTACTTGATGTTTAATGATCTTGATAATCATAATCGGTGTTGAATGATAAACAAAAAAGAAAGTATGGTAATCGATTTTGTAACACCCCAAAATTATAAAAGAAGAACATTGTATTTGATGGAATATTTGAAATACAACAATGATACTAAAAAACAAAAAAAATATATTTCATAAAATATAATATATTCAATACCTTATATAACACCCAAAACCAAGTCAAAATGAACTATAATATGTTATACTACTACAACCTAGTCGTTAAATTTGTGGGTATAGATAATAAAAACAAAATTATGATGAGTATATGTGTTACACATGTTATAATAAATTCACTAGTTATATATTTACAAACAAGCCCAGCTAGAGGAAAAAGGATCTGAACATTTATTAAAGATGAAATAAAAATTAAATAATGAAGCATAAAAGGTAAAACAAAGGGAATTTCCCTCATCCAGCATACAATGCAGTAAATGATCATAATATGATAGATCATTTTCATTCTTTGTAATCATTATAAGTTTCCAAATCAGCCTGAGAATTATAATTATTAAATAATTTAAGGATCTATTCACTATACTTTTTTGGAATCTTAGAAGATGGTCTGGAAAAAATGGTCCATATTATATTATAATAGTACTTATAAGGCATTAAATTTGAAGGAGGACTGAATCCCTCACTATCAACCACATTTTTCATTCCACACATGAAAAAATTATTAAATGAGGCATTTTTACCAATACCAAAAGCCTTGAGGGGAGTTATTTCATTCCCCCTTCATCATCAATGAAATTTCACCACATATTATATATTCATGTAGAATTTAAGATGTTATAGATTTATTAAAGATAATCAATATCTTTTAAACATTTGGTTGGTTTAGATAACCATCTTGTGGAGGAAAACCCCATATATGTCTATGGAAATGGGTTCAAGATTATTAATCTCTTTTTGAATATCCCTAGACTAAAAACATTCATCATTGGAAGAATGACCCATTGTTTAGATATCATCTCCAACTATTATCTTCTATTGGAAACCATTATCACCCGGGTTAGTAACTGGTGGAATCCCATTTCTATTTACGTATTTAATGGCTGGAATAACATCAATTTTATTTCACCTGTACATGAAAAAATTACATGTATATGGTTTTAAAAATGGTACCATTAGTTGTATCAGTATACTGAACATCTCTGTAAAGAATATCTATAACAAATCCCACCATTATGGACTCCCCGACTAAAATGTTTCTATGGACATAGAGAGAATATCATACATATGAATTTGGACACTGAATTTACTACTTCTACGAAACTCTAGAATCCAATACAAAATCAAAATTACCTCTTTGACAATGTAAAACATCTTCATGAAAGCTTCACTCCCTGGGATTCTTAAATGATTTTCGCCATTGAGTCAAACATAATCATCAATCTATGTTTACCATTACGATCTTGTTTCTTTGGAAAGAGTAGCTTATGTATCCTCACATAAGACATACCTATATCCAGGACCAGTCATAGATTATTATTTCTTTTGAAATAATTCAAAATCATAATTCATTAAAGGACCTGGATGACCCTAAAAGGGGAATGAAATATAAATTCGACTTGTCTCTATTGTTATATACCAATCCCTATAAATGTTAACCATTATTTTTTATTAATTTATCATTAATTAAATTAGTATCATTCAAAAGGAAAAAAATTATTTTCTAAAAAACTATATTATTATAAAAATTATATTACATTGCTTTGTACACTAAATGTAATTTATTACTTCAATTTAATTTAAATTATTTTTAAAGAAAAATTATATTTTAAATTGGTATTAATGTAAAATTATTTTAACTATATATCAATTAATCCAATTTAGGTCATTGGAATTATTTTTATTTAGAAATATTACATAAAAGAATTGTATTCCTTTGATCATTTTAATTCTGTAAACCCGATTTCTTATCACATCTCTAAGATTTATTTTAAATTAATATCTTACACTTATGTGAATAGAATTTAAAAAAATGTATTGTATATTTCAAAGTATAATAATTTATATTTTATAATAAATTAAAATTATTTTTTTCTAAAATAAATATAGAATAAATTCCCAAATTACCTACTCTAGTATTAGAACCCATAGTTTCGTCATAAAGCTAACATTGGATTGATTTTGGTGATTAAATGATGATATTATCTGAAGAAAAGGTAACGTTCCTCACTGAGTGTTTCTATTTTATTTCACCATCCACCTCATACAAATATCACTAAACAATAATGATATAATAATATTAGCATCTTCCATATAAATAGGTATTGTTATGTAATGTTCAATAACTAAAATCATCTCTAATTCCAATAAATATGTTATGAAATCATCATTTGTGTGTATAGAAGACCACCTCCTCACAAACCAATGTAATTAATTCTTCCATTACCACCACTCATTGTTGGGTATGATGATGGATATAAAGTATATATATGATATTTGTAACATAATAATACATTTAATGCATTTATAACATATATATGTTTATATATATATATTTATTTACTTTCCATTAAGTACGTGATATGATAATATAGCTTGTTTGTATGGGGGGCTACGACTACATGATGCATTGGGATTAAATTTTCATTACCACTTTACCTTGAAGGTAGTAAGGATAATATTAAAAAATTTATATGATATAAATTAAATAATTATTATAATCATGAAATATTTATCATTATGAATTGATAATATAACATTTACAATCTCACTCCCTTAAAGAGGATAACATTTTTCGTGTACATGTGGACTACCTCCTTCATGAAGGGATGCGATTCTCTTTTAATCACCACACCACATGGATAAAATATATACATATTTTTATGGAAGTAATAGGAAATTACAGTCATTTTTGAAAGATAATATACTACATACCGCTAGTCTATAGTGATCATTTAAAAATGGGAATGTTACCCAAGCATACCTATGACCTTCCATCTCCACGATCATAGCATAAATAATTTTTCATAACCCTAATTCATAGTCGGTTTTAATTTTATAATTTATGTATAAATATTATAATTGTGTAATTATTATAATTCTTTATATGATGTAACACTGAAATATATTTTTTGAAGTACAACTTTTCAAACAATGCATGAATATAATTTTTTTATTAAAACCTGAAACAATAAATATTATTAAATATTATTAACAAATGAGTGAAAAATGTTATAAATGGATCATATATGATACTAAAAATAATAATATGGTTCTAGATAATCTTATTACTAGTTTAGAACCATTATACATGAGGTTAAAGCACATTTATCCTAAAGGAAAAGTGTTGTAAGGGATTCCATCTAAATTTTCTCTCATTGAGGAACATTTTAATTCTATAAACCAATCCCATTTACAGGGTGTACATAATATACCTTTAACATGGAATTTGATGACTCATTTTTAATTCATCTTATTTTTAGTTTCAATTTAAATTATTTCATCCAATGTTATTTGACATAAAGGTTACTAAGTTCTAAAAACCACCACGACTCAAATTATTTCAATTGGGTTATCTTACTTCTTCATCATATTTTATTTTTTAACATTGTGTGTATCATGAATTTTTAATATTTATTTTTTTATTTCTAATTATTTTTAATTTATATTTGATACACATAACCGATTCATTGATTAGTTATCACTTCAACGTTATTATCATCTTAGTGGTTTATTTCCTAATCTCATTCTAATCAAGATTATTTATTCTTGAATTTATTTTCAAGTAAATTATTCGATCATTGTCTAATAAAACCACTTAACCTTATTATCCTCATTTTATTCATGATTTTATATGAAATAAAACCATTTTAAAACTCTTTAGTATATACAATAATTTATTTTTTTTAAGAAAATCATACTTCCCTTATCTATTTAGTCTCATATCCATTTTTTACTAAAAAAGTTATTTAAATGTGTTTGAAAAACTTTTTAAATCTTTTCCAAATTAATTATTAAAAATAATATTACCTGTTTATAATTTTTTTAAAAATTGAATGGAATCTTCATGAATTTTTCAATATCACGCTCTTTTGGATTTTACCAAAAAAATTGAAAGGAATATTTTGTTATCATGTCCAGAAAGGCCAAAATTTCTAGGTGTCTTGACCACTCAAATGTTTTTAGTATTATATTGTTATTTTTAATATTTATTTTCAATGAAATATTTTTTAGATAGTTTTTTAAAATTTTAGTTTTAAATGGTAATTTTCAAAATGAAAATGATATTTTCCTAATGATTTTTTTTTGTTATTTGTAAGGTATTTTTATTCCTTAATTGAAAAAACACTTTATTATTAATCCAATGTGTATATATTTTTTATATACCATCCATATTATTCATCTAGGTGGTTTATGATAGTTATATCCATTGAAATAATTAGTATTCACTTTCTCGATTCATTTTTGTATTCATTAGGTTTCCTATGAAATATTCACCTTACTGTAATCACTGGAAATTTAATTTCACCTAAATGTAAATATTATTGGAAATGGATATTATAATTTTTTAAACCATATTTCTCATTTCTACCTTGGGTTATTTACATTTAACTAATTTTTATTGAATAGGGAAAATTTTATAATCCTTTTATTTTCTTCAATATGGATATTTAATGGTAAGGAATGTTTTTTATGATTTAAATTGATTATTAAATATGTGAGTAATGATTTGATCATATAAACACAGGTGGGTCTGGGTTTTAGAGATCCCCTAGTTGAATTAGTAGTCTCACGAGGAGAATGAGTAAGCTGACATAAAATGAATTGGATAAAATAGACTTCTTTCCACCCAGTAGTTTTAAATTTTCTTGTGAAATATTTTGATGGTAGATAAATCAGGTCCATGAGACATTACATCCAATAATTAATAATTTATTTCATTGATAAATAATATATTATTATCAATTAATGTTTCACCATTTTTTAATCTTTTGATTTAATTCATTATCAGTTATATATTACATGGAATTTAAGTTCAATTGTTTACCTTTACATATTGATTATTGCATATCTAGTTATTATACTCATGTTATAGATTAAATGGAAACTATTTTCAGATAATTATATATCTATATTTACTATTATCCATGATATTTTTTAATTTATATTCTCTTGAGATTCAATTCCTTCACAATATATTGATTATAGGGCATTTCTGTTCATTTATTTACATTTCCTTATTGATTATGCTTATTGATTCATGATATATTCCAATATACGTAACCCTTACTGAGAATTTTACGTCACCCTTATTCTATTCCCTTTCACAGGAATCCATAAAGTTTACTATGATTTTTATGCAAGGATATGATATCAGGAATAATTTCATTCTATAAAATAAATGAGTTTTAATATATATATTAAAATGTAAAACAAGTCACATGTATATATATATATTTCAATGACTACTAATCTATTCGGTCATTTGGGGTGTGATTCCTTGTACCTAATGCCAATTTAAAAATGTAATAAACCAGCTCCAGGCTACTTGGTTTGGGGTCACTACAGTTGGTATCAATGTTTGGTTAATGGAAACCTTGGAAACTTGATTAAGGAGAAATTAAATTTTGGAATATAACCCTATGATATACTTTGAGGCTAAGTATATAAGTGCGTCCTAATGTTTTGGTATGAAATTTATTCTGTCTTTTTTCTAGTAATTCATTCTTTTTTGGATACTATATATAGAAGTGGTTATGGTAACGAGGTACTTAGGGGTAATGAGTCCTAAAAAGTCATATTGGACATTACATCATCATCACCATGTGTATGAAAATGGCCCTTACTACACACCTCTTTCAACACTACCAGGGTATATGCTTACAATAATTCACAATTTCATTACATACCATTATTAAGGATTTGAATAGATAATGAAAATAAATGACCAACATAAATATTATGGTGTCTATTATTAAAAATAAGGTGTCTAAAATGAATTGGAAAATGTTTTATGTGTGTAAGATAATGGAATAAAGTAAATAATTTCTATGCAAAAAAATTAGACTATGATGAAAGAAAATAAATCTCGTCCAAGGGATCCATTAGAGTAATATGTATTAAATTTGGGGAACCTAGGCATTATCTGAGTCAATTACCTCTTCTAAAAATAAAACCCATGACCAAGGAATGAACTTTTTTAAAATAAAACATATGATGTATTTATGTATCAAGAATTAATAATAATCATCATCATAATTTTTACCAATGATGTTTTTTGTTATAAGTATAACAAACCAGATATGGATTGTATATGATTTTAGAAGCATATATGTATTAATTAATAAAACATTTATGATTAAAATCATGGGTTATGAGGTTATGTGTTATAATAAGACATAGAAACCCATTTTTAAATTTTGTGTGCTAAGAATATAACATGGTTTGGGATATTTTTTTAATCCTTTTTCGGAATAAATTTTATTATCTTATAATATTAAAAAGTTATTTGAGGAATAATTACCTTAAATTTTTTAGAATAAGTTTAATGATATTTGTAACATTTATGGTTTTACTTATCTTATATTCTGAGGTAATTATAGGATACTACTCTTTGTAAAAGTAATAGAATTATTTTAATATGGACATACAAAATTGACAACGTACATGATGGGCTGTAACACATTTCATCCACCAATGGTCATGGGGAATTATCCCATGATCGAATCAAAATTAAGGTCAACTTCCTACTACTGAAATATGTGATTCAATAGTTCATATATCATTGTTTTCAGATAAATGATTTGATGAATAAATATTAATGATCAACTAGTGGTGTTACTTTTGATGATTATAGATAATTATATTATATTAGATAACTTATACTAACCATATTTGACTCAGAAAATAGTTAGATACAGACTAAAATACATGAAACTCTTTTATGGATGGTAAAATATATTAAAATAAAATTTTAGTGCTTCCAGAATTAAAAAAAAATTAATTTTTATATATTAATTTGTTAGATTAAATGTGGAATTTGAAATTGATCCAATTACAAAAAAGATGAAATTGTTATTATAAAATAAAAATATATCAAGAAAGTATATTTCATTATATTCATATATTGTAAAACAATTCCGTAAAATTTGGAATATTATATTGAAACAAATAATATCCTACTACTATAATACATGATGAATCAAATGGTATTTCAAATCATTATATATTTATGGTTTTTAGTTCCTTATAATTCTATTTTTTATTAACGTTTTTTGATCAATTCTATCTATCATTCTCTTAAATTATTTAAACTTATCGTCCATGTCTATTTCTTCAATTCCCACCAATTTTATCCTAATTAGAAACCAAATTATGATTTATTCCAAATGAACTGCGTACATACATTTCTATATAATTAAGAGGATGTTTTATTTACCCTTTTTATGATTTGGATTTCCAAAAAAATTATTTTCTAATATCAATCTTTTGATTACTGAGGTCAAGTTTAAATTACGAAGACACAATTTATTTAAGGTGGGAAGAATGTAATACCCAAAACGGATAAAATAATAAAATTTCATTTGATAGATCATTTTAAATGAAACAATAATATTAAAAACCCATGAAATATATTTCATTAAATATAATCTATTTGATAAAATCAAGAACACATAAGCCTGAATTTAAATAAATACTAATATGGTATACTATTTTTACCATTCCATTAAATTGTAGTGTATAAATAATAATAATATTAGAAAAATATTATGACTAAAACATATAAATATATATCCATTGGTTATCTAATGATATATATAAAATATGAATCATTTAAAATAAAAAGAAATGTGTTCTGAGAAAACATTATTTTTTTAACATACGGTTTAGTCATGATTTGGGAGCATAATTTAAAATTTATTTATAGAAATATTAAAAAAATATTGATAAACAAATCATAATTTTTAAAATTATCATATCAATATTATATTATGGTTAATTTTTCATATATTCATGAAATATTTCACTTTTTGATGAATAGTTATTAATATTTTATTTTAGTTGAAGACTAGATTTTTGTTTGAATTATTTATAATGATAAATAATATTTTAAATTTGTTTTAAATTAATTTTTTTAATATTAAATATCTATTAATATAATTTATTATTTTTGGAATATTTTTTATATTTATATTTTATATAAAATCTTTTTTAAATTTTGAATAGTTTCTCTTTGAAACCCCACTTTCATGTTGCATTTTCTAGATTAATTTTAAATTAAAATTACCCACTTATATGGATGAAATTTTAAAAAAATTATTAATTATTTAGAATAAAAATATTTAAGATTATATAATAAGTGAAAATTAATATTTGACGGAAATTAATAGTGAAAACTAAAAAAAATTATTTTTGCAGGTTTAGGTAAAAAGATGTTTTCAGGGGGTAATCTAGAAATAAAAATTTTAAAATGACTGGAAAAACTTATATAAAATAAATTTTATGTCTATATTTAGGATATATATTCTACAATTATCGGTAATAATCGAATTTTGACCCTTGTAGTGAGTAAACAATATGGGTATACCTTTTTCAATTGAAAAATTACAAATGTGTCCCTCGCCTAATTTATTGAAGTCCAGAAACTCTCCTCTATTGTTCACACCTTAATGATATTTTTATTTATAAAATTTCAATCTAAATCACATAAAAATATTCCTCATATCTTACTATAATTATTAGTTCATTCATTAATCCAACCTATGAAATATTTTGATTCAATCCAAAAGAGATTTCCCAAAGAAGAGGTAATGTTATTCAACAAGAATTTTTATTTTATTTCTTCTCCCACATCAATAAATTATCATTAAAAAAGGTTGACATTATAACCACATTATCTTAAAAATCCTTAAATGTTTTTTATGATTATATAATTACCTACAACCATATCTACTTCCATCAACAGGGTTAGAAAATTATAATTCATGGATTTGGAGGACTACCTTCTCATGAACCGATGTCATTTTTATCCATTGACACCTATCAGTGTTGGTTATGATGATGGATTTAAATTATTTATATTAGATTTTTAACATAATTATATATCATTATTTATTATATTATATATACTTTTATTACATTCCATTCTTTAGTGGATACCATAAAATCGCTCATGTGTTTGACGAACTTCCGTCTCACGAAGCGATGTGATTCGTTTTACAGTAATTATTTAAATTGAAGGTAATAATGATAAATTTAATATATATGGGATATAAGTTATATAATTATGATAATTATGAAAAATTATTCATTTTTAATAAATAATATACCTTTTTACTTTTCACTCACAATAACATGATTACATCGTTCATTTACGTGTGAAATACAGTGTTCATGAAGCGATACGACTATCTTTTCATCACCACAACACATATAATATATATATATATATATATATATATATATTTAATGAAGAAATATGGTATTAATTTCATTATTGAAAGATAAAATATTACCTAACACATTTTCATAGTTATTTTTTAAAAATTGAAATGTTACCCTTGCATACATACGACCTGTAGTCTCAACTGTTTTGACATAAATCATTTTTTATAACCATCATTAATGATTGATTTTAAAAGTATAATGGAGCTATAAATATTATTATTAATTCTTTTTTATTATTTTTGGTATGATGTATCTATATAATATACACAAGAATCAAAACTTTCATTATAAAGACCCAATTATAAAACAAGGCAATTAACACCCAAAACAATAAAAATAATGAAATATTATTAAAAAAAAGATTATAAAATGTTATAAAAGGATAATATATGGTATTTAAAATATTATTATGTTTTATTTAATCTTAATTTCATGTTTAAATCCACTATACATGAGGTTAAATCATGTTCAACCAAAATGATGTGTGAGGTATGTGATTTCGTCTCAATTTCCATTCATTAACGCAAACTTGTATTTTAGGTGCCAATTTATTTAATATGGTTCATATAACACCCATTTAACATGTAATATCACTATTTATTTTATTAATTCATAGTTTCTTCTGTTAAAATTTTAATTATCTAATCTAAGGGGATTTGACTTAAAATTTACTATGTGTTAAAGAATTTCATAACTAAATTTCATTTCATTGAGTTATAATACTTATTTTTTATCATTAATATTATGAAATTTTGTGGCTAACTAATTATAACTAACTATTGTATTATTTATAATATTTTTACTTTTATTTAAAATTTATACTCTTAATCGATACAGTGATTAATTCTCTAATCAATATTACCATCATTTTAATTCTTTATTTCACAATCTAATTCTAGTCGATATTTATTTCCTGAATTTGAGATAAATGATATTATTTGATAATTTTATAATAAAACCATTTAGTTATATTATCCTCAGTTCATTCATGACATTTTCATGTAATACTACAATTTTTCACTCATTTTTACAAAAAATAATTGAGAATAAATTTATATCTCAAAATTTGACTTCATTTCTCTATTTGTTTATTAATATATTTTATACCAAAGCCCTATTTTCTTAAAATATTTAAAAAAAATATTTTTAACCATTTTCATAATGATTTATTTTATAATTATTTACCCATTTTTAATTTAGAAAAAATGTTTGGAATGTAATATCCTTGTCATTTTCCAAACAATTCCCCTTCACCATAACCAAAAAAGTTAAAGTAATATTTATTTCACTATGTATGGAATTAACATAATTTAAACCTATCATGACCACTAAAATGTTTTAATGATATCTTTATATGTTTCAACGGTTATTTTCAATGAAAATAATTTTAAAAATGTTTCGATAAATTTTAATTGGAAATATTACTTTCAAAATTAAAGGATACTTCCCTTAAGAATGTTTTTGTTGATATTTTTATTATATTTCTATTTGTAATTTAAGAAACCCTTTATAAATAATCTAATTGGTACATGTTGTATTGATAACATCCTTATTTTTCCTCTATATGATTTATGATCTATTTGACCATGGAATGTGTTGATAATCGCATTTTGAATTAATTTTTGTAGTCAGTAACTTTCATAATAAATATTGAATTTAATATGGTCAATGAAAATTATGTTTCTCATCAATATCCATATTATATATCAGGTATATAATTATTAATTTATGTGTATCTCATTTAAAAATATTTTATTTTAATTTGAATTTTATTTCATTTACTAGGGAAATATTTATGATTAATAAATTTTTCTTCAATACTGTTATTTAATGATACAGTTTATTGTTTATGAATTAAATCAATTATTCAATATATGAAGAAAAATATCTAAATGAATAAAAGAGTGGTTCCTAGTTATATATATCCCATTTATGTATCATTATTTTCATGGGATCAATAAAAAATTATCAAAAAATCAATTGGTCAAACCATATGAGTTTGTACCAAAAAGATTTAAATTTTCTTGTGAAAGGACATGATGGAAGAGTTATCATGTACTTAATAAATAACATCCAGTTACTAAAAACTTCCTTGATTAAAAATTTTATTAATATAATCCATGATATTTTCACTATTATATTATCACTAGATGCATTTCATTATCACTTATTGATTACATGGAATCTGTTTTATGTTATTTACCTTTCCATATTTATTATGCCTTATCAAGTTATTATATTCATGTTATTGATTAAATAGAATATTAATTTGTTATTCACCTTTATATATTGATTATTAACAATGATATTTTATTATTTATATTATTTCTAGATTCAATTACATCTTAATTTATTTATTTAATGTCATGTGTGTTCATTTATTTACCTTTCCATATTTATTGGGCTTATTAATTCATGACTTCATCCTATATACATAACCATTACTCATAATTTGAGCTCAGACTAATGTTTTTGCTTTCTAAGGAATACATGAAGTTTACTAGGATTTATATGCAAAGAAAAACTATAGAAAATAATGATATTCTAAAAAGCAAGGAGTTTTAATATTTATATTCAAATTTAATGAAAGACTCATGTATGTATATAGTAAACCAAGAATAATAAACTATTGTGTTATTTAGTGTTTTATACTATATATCTTATTCCAATGTATTCAATCATACACCCACTCTAGGATATAAGGGTAGGGGTCTGTACAGATAACCTTTGATGGAAATCTTAGAGTGCATCTCACAAGTAAGGGAAAACCATTTTCCCATATGAAATTATTCATTTAAAGCATTTTTTTATTATTTTATAAATTATTTATCAATTATTCTTCAAAACCTATATTACTTTTAATATGAAAAAAAATTATCTTCTCTCCCTATAAAAATTATTGAAAAAAATGAGATGGTGAGTAAATATTATTATTTATTATTTTGAAAAACACTCATGAATTATAGTGAAAAGAGTGTGAAATTGATGTGAGTGATGGGTAATGTGAAAGAAATATAAATTAGTAAAAATTATGAGAGAGAAAGAGATAAAGTAAAAAATGTGGTAAAATAGACAGATAGAGAGAAAGTGGATGATAGACCTAGATGGGGGATATATAAAGTTAAATTAGTTCTTTAATGCTTGGTTTTAAATTGGTATTATTATATATCTATCTGTGGGAACATTCTAGTAGAAGCGCGTTTAGTGGAGTTTGATATAATTCCATATGTATGTTTTGTCTCATGATGGAGCATTTTTTTTTCCATTAATTCTAAATGTATTTTCAAATGATGGAAATTGGACTTTTACTACACCAAAAATAAATGTTATAATAAAGTAAAAGAACTTCAATTCAATAACTAATATTAACAATATAAATAAAAATTATAATTAAATATAAATGTGTTATCACCTTCCGAAAATAAATTTTTGTTGAAGATATTTTATGCATTACATTAGTATTTTCCTTATTGATTTTGGAATTCTCTTTGGAAAAAAGTTGAAGCTCCTCTGATTCACTAAATCATAGATATTAATAAAAACAAGTATTAAAAAAAATTCATGTTTTAAAATTAAGAAATTGATTTATGTTGTTTCTCACATAGTAAATGACATGCTTTACCAAAAAACTATCCATAATAGAGACACATAATTAGGTGTTTTTATGTTATTATATAAGACTATAATACCTCAGTATTACTTTAATACCAATTTGTTCAAGATGGATTACAATCCCTTGAAACATTATTTTGACTTCCTTGTTCAAATTTTAAACCTATCAATTTTTTGGGATGAAAATCAAGCGATTCTTTATAAGCAAAAATATGTTTATGGAAAACTTTATTCAATGGTTAGATTGAAAAAATGGGTTTCTAAATAACTCTCCATGGCATGAGGGGTTTCATATATATGAAAGATATTGTATTTAAGGAACTCACTCATGTTATAAGAATCATATTACAAATCCAATTTGGACTCTACCCACCTAGACACATATTCAATAAAAATAAGGATGTATATGAATCAATTGGATGCATGAAATTGATATATGAAATTTAATCCTCAAACATCAGAAATTTCATAGAATATTACTAAATTTTTTGGAATTTAAATTCTTTTGAAAATGTCTCCAATATTTTTTTCATATGAGATATGATTTAATGTACTCATATTCGTTTTTGGGAACTAAATTCTAGAAAATTATTGAGTTAATGACCTTTTCATAGGTCCTTTGTGGTCCAATTTCTCCAAATGTAGGTAATGTATGACCGAATCCCAAAAATTAATGAATAATACTATTCAAAACAAATCACATAAACACCATGTCTTCTATATTTTTCTAAAGTTTGTTATCATCCAAAAATATAATTTCAATTCATCTATTAATTTTTTTTACATATAAAAATATTAATGAAAAAAATATAACAACTAATAAATTTAGTATGGTGGAATACCGTGGTAATTTTGGAGTGAGAAATGATAATTGATTAGGGGGGAATTTGGATTAGAATTTTCATAATTAGAATAATTATAAATTCGAATTAAGTGTTGAATAATAGTGCTTTATTTTATTATCTTATCCTAAAACTCAAGTTGACATTATTAAATCATTATAATACATCTTATTAGACTGCATTTGAAATCAATTTTCTATGTAATCACTTTAATAAAAAGTGGTCGATGGTGATGATGAATTTAGAACCTAACAGACGGGTCCTAAACAAATTTCAATAAAAAACCAATTTTAAGTGGTTTTAGTTACATTTTAGTAGATTGAGTTTCAATAATTATTATAGAGGCTTAATAGATAAAACAAGGACTCATTACATTTATTTGAAAAAGTACATCTCTAATGAATATACTAAATACATCAAACATTAATATAAAAAGAATGGATGAGTTAGGGGACCGGATTATTTGGGTGGATGTGGGTACATTTTATGTTCAATAAAGGGTTTCTTTTATGCCTCATAAAAAATTAATACAGCATCATTTTAATGTAACAAGGTGAGTGTCATTGCAATCTTGAAGAAATTATATACGAACCTCTAATAGTAATTGGCATGAACCAAAATTTATTGAATGTATCTATCTAATGTTAGTGCAAGAACTGGTTGGATTGCCTCAATTACAGTTGGATTAAATGTAATTAATTCATAATATATTATGTGTTCTAGAACAATCCAACTATAAAATATGAAGTGAAATTTTTTAAATGTGAAGAAAATGTTTCAATTGAAATGTTTTTATTACCATAGATTGTTCATGTAAAAAATAATTCAACTGAATTAAAAAAAGCATAAATTTATCAATGAAAATATCCCGGAAACTCTCAATGAATTTGAAAATTATTCATATCATGTGCTTCTAGAATGTCATAGAAAATTTTTATATAAAAAGTTAATTTTATTATATGTGTATATTCTAATGTTGAATTTTAATATTTTGTTGTATTAATCATGATGTGTGATTGGTATTTTAATGTGTCCATTTTAGCAATCAATAAATATATAATGAATATTTCTAGATAATCATTCTATCATTTTTTTAGAAATGGAATTGGGTATTGGCCTTTTCTTTTTTCTTCATTATTATTTCATTAATTATTGTACAATTATTTCTTGTTTTAAATTTTAGGGAACCACATAACTATATTCATTTACGATAAAAGTTATTATAACCATTTTTGGAACCACTAAAATTTTAATTACTCACTCATTATCAGAAATGTGGTCATTAATAATTTATTTTAGAAACATTGAATTATCTTCCTATATAACATTAAGAATGAATGTTTTTAAACTTATTTTAGGTTTAATATTGGGTTAAAATGATTATTTTAGATGTGTATAGTTTACAAAGTTATTATGGATAATGTTATGTAGTTTCTCTTGGGTCCAACCAAAAGCATTTTTATTTTAATATATGACATGGATGAGAATGTATTATTCCCATTCAATAAGTGAAAAAGTGATGATGATGTTGTGTGAGTGATTTTTTAATAACAAATATGATATTAGTTTTTCTATAAGTGAATATAGTTTATGGGAATCTTTTATTTGTGTTCTGGGTATCTCCATATCAAAATATGGGATTCCAATTTTTTTTTCATTTGTATCATTATTATCCAATGTGGACTATCAAGTATTAGAGGTGAACAGGTTATTAAGGGAGTATTGAAGATCTCTTACCACCATAAATATTTTTATATAAATTTAATTTCAGATTCACCATTAATAACCTTGCTAATTTTGTTAAAAATATCCCAAACTCAACTTTAATTTTCACAAGAGAAACATGATGATTAATGGATCACTTCACACTCATGAGGGAATGAATAATCATGGATATATAAAATTAATAAATTCAATGAATGGTGTCATGTGGCATAGAAAATATTAAACCTGACTATTTGGTGTCCAAATTCCATTTAAATATGTCAGTCTAGAAATTATGATTATTTTTGGATAACTTCTGTAAATTTATTCTTACAATTAATGGAGAACGATAAGATAATGTATCACCATAATTTCAGAGGACACATAAATTAGTAGGAAGAAAAGATAATTTATTCAAATAAGAATGTCCTTGATTATTATTTTGGGATAAGTATTCTGTTAATTAGTTATTTGTATAACTATACTTATTGGTTAGAAGGATCCCAAACCAATAACGGATATAATATACCTAGGAATGGTATTAATTTATTCTCATAGTTAAATAAGTGTATTATAAATGTTTTATCTTCATATTTAGCATTAAACTTTTAATCTTCAATGGGAATTTATTATTGAGAAGAAAAATTTTCAATGGTTTTGATATAATCAAAGAGAGGGATGCTAACATTGATCTTTTTTAACATGTATAGTATTTTTGGATTATGTTCAAAGGATTTATTAGTCTAGTAAGGGAATAGGGAAAATGGATTGTGTACTTAAAAATTATAGAATATTTTATTTTCTATACACTAAAATGGGTTTTATATTTAATAATATATTATTAGTAATGGGTAGAACTATGATGGATAGCATAAAAAGTGGCATGAATGCATTATCTCGAGACCATAGTGTGATATCACATACAATTTCGTTCATGTTGGGTTATGCTTGAGTATGAATATGGGAAGTATTTTATTTAAATTTTTACATAAAATGGGATGAATGCTGGATAATATTGTTTTCAATGTTATTTAGGAATAACATGTTGAATGAGGAATCTTCCCCCAGAGCACATTCCCATGGTTTATTAGATGAAAAAGGATGTACAATGTTTGGAAGACATTAATAATTGTTTTTAGTAAATTTTTTATACTAGTCCAACAAAGGAAAAGACTCTCAAATAATATAGATTTTATGGGCAGGAGGAGATGTATTAGTCTTTTTTGATTTTGTACTAGTGGAATTGGTTGTTAAAATTATCTCACACCATAAATAAGTTGGAAATGATTTTGAAATTTGAGAAGTTAGTTGATGGGGTTGACAAATAGGTTTATCAACTTCAATCGTAGAGGATAATTCAATCACAGATTGTATGTAGGAGAGAATGAATCATACTACTGTTGGTTTTAATATCAAACAAAATTCTCTAGAGGTTGTGGGTTATAGTTACAATAAGAAAATATTTCATTTATCTACATTGGATAAGAAAAACCTGATCGATCATGTTATAATTGTCGATATATATATATATGATGGATTATCAGGTGATTTATATATATAATATAATTTTATGGGTTTAAGGAAATGAGATTGAGGAGAAGATGAGTTTATGGATTTGGTAACCACCTCTAGTTTCATTAAGATGCTTTTGAACTCACTAGTCCACTAAATCATACTGTTTTGTTCTATGGAATGAATTTCATGGGATTTTTTTCATTCATTTCATGCTTGATTATGAAATTTAGACATGTTTTCTCTATGTTTACGTAGATATACCACCTAAAAATAGATGTTTTTTATACAAGAGTTCCCCCACTTAAGAATCAATTGGATTTATCTACATCACCAATAACACCAAATATATGCATTGGATTAGGATTTGATTTGGGATTTGATTGTTCGGACAAGGGGAAAATAATTTCCTAAAACATAAACAATATTTGTATAGTAATTCAATTAAGAATTGATGAATAAGAAATAATTTATTTCATATTGGGGTAGATATATTAGTTGGAAATAATTTCTAAATGAATAGTCACTTATTTCCATTCCATGTGTTTTTGTAACTGGGGGGGTTTCATTTGCAATATGATTTCATAGAGTCAGACTTGGAGAATGAAAATTCTTAGGGTATTACTTATTCATCAGAAAACCCTTGATTCATTATTGAAGAAAATAACACTTGAAACGCACTAAGGTCGAGGTTAGTACCCCCAGTAGATATCCCTAAAAAATGATGTATTGGGTAAATAAAACCTAATTTTAGTTTTAAATTATCCCTGATGTTGAGAAATTGATTATAAATTAGTTGGTAATTTATTTCAGGTATAGGAAGTTCTTTTTAAATTTATTCTATTTAATTTTATATATCAACATTTAGGAAAAGAATTCATAATGGATAAAGTATCTTTTTCAACCCTAGTAAATATTTTAATATAAAATATTGTACATTAATTTACAGGTCTAAATAGATAAAATGGATTTTTTTCTAGGCTACAAGGAATTCACACACACTATAAATTCATTATAATAAGGTTTTAAAAATTTATATGCAAAAAAGTTTTTTATTTTCGGTTTTTTCAGAAGGGTTTCATTTAATATTTAATTACCTATTTTATTTTATTGGATTAATTTTTAATTATTTATTAGTTAAAATTAATATCAAATGACACCTTATAAAACCATCATAAAAAATGGTTCCATTTAAAGTGTACCTGACTATCTTTTTTCAACTATTATAGGTCTGATGATCTATTATAATTTGTACATCGATATTTAAGTTAATCCCTTCATCATTGTGATATTTTAAAGATTCAATTGTTTATTATTCTCTTTTTAGTGAGGTTTTTTCTTTATATGTATTGTATAAATTTATTAATGAAGGAATTTTAGTTAAATAAATTTATATTGGTTGGGATGAGTAAACTGTTGGGGGAATAAAATTATGATTTAATTGAACTTCAAAAATCATTGAATTAAATTAACATCCAATTAAAAATAGAATTTATGCAAAATATATATTTTTTATTCTTCATTCAATTCCTTTACTATTGTGTTATTCTTAATCAAAATTTTTTATGGAATATTTAATAGTCCATGAACCCTTCTATAATTTTGGATTTAATAATACATTGAATCAACTAATTAATTTCACAAATGACATTAACCCATAAAATAACTAGGTTAAAATAAATCATTTTATTTTAAAAAAAATTAAATAATAAAAATTCTCAATGTATTAATATCCTCAAATAATTAATCATCCCAATGGGAGATTTACTCATCCATTGTGGTTATTAATAATTTAGTTGGGTTACTTACAATGATGAGATAAATGGATATGATAAAAAATAATGGTAAAAACAATTGTATGAATACTACTCACACAAATGAATAAAATAAAAACAAAATATGTGACAAATGAACTTATAACAGTGAAGGGGGAATGTATAAAAAAATAATTTAAAGAATTTTTTTTAAAAAAATGATAAAATTAAAAAATTTGGATGATTATTTTATTAGATAATGATACCTACATAAAATTCTAATAGATTTTAGATATGATATATGATGTTATAAGAAACCAATAAGATATAATGAGAAGAAGAATAATGTAACACCCGAGCTTCCACTATACGCTTCCCTTTCAATAATGCAATAGCTTGCATTGTACGCAAGTTCGAGTTCTAACACACCGCGACTAATCAAAGTAGCCGCTATGAATAGTAATACACACTTTATAAAATTCTGGAAATCTTATATTTCAATATGGACTTCATTTTTGTATTCGTAATATCGAAATTATCCAAATTTGAATTTTTTGTAATTTTCTAAGAACATCCAATTTTTATGAATAGTGAAAAATACTTAAAAACAACTTTTTTAATCAAAGTATTTTATAGTAAAAAATTATACTATTGAGTGATTTTAAATTATAATTAGAATATATCTTTACCATTTTATCCAATGGTG
Source organism: Viscum album (assembly GCA_963277665.1). NCBI lineage: Eukaryota > Viridiplantae > Streptophyta > Magnoliopsida > Santalales > Viscaceae > Viscum > Viscum album. The sequence continues at coordinate 130,554,705 of OY728167.1, read as the reverse complement.
ATCATTATAATTAATGTCACTTTGAATTTGGACATAAACAATGGTCAATCTTTTGATATATATTGTTTCTTAAAAACACGCTATTTGTTGTGACAGTGGGAATTAATTATAAAATTAATTAATCCAACATATATGTTTGGAATTTTGAAAAATAGACATCGTTTTTGGATTCGGAATATCAATTATAGCTTAGGGTGAAATTTTGGCATTGTTCTGAAAAACATCAATTTTTGATGAATAGTGAAACCACTAAGTGGTAGTTAAATAACTGATTTTTCGTTTAAATGAAATATTACCAATTTTGTGATTTGATTTTCAAAAATCCAACATACATGGTTTTCATTAGAAAGTAAAATGTGGTTCATTGGGATTAAAATAATTTTTTGGTGAATAGTATCTTTTATGTTTAATTAATCGCGATTAAAGGTAATTAGTGAAATTTAAGGTAAATATAATGTTATAATAATAGGAAATGACCTTGACACTTGTCCTACCCCTATTGGATGAGTCATGGACGACCAAAACAATACATGGGTCAACTTGGGGACCCCATGGATCCACTTTGGTAGGAAAATGACATAAATAACTTTTTTAATGTTAAAATAAAAAGGTCAGAAACAAGAGTTGTTTTACTAAAACAATTATTAAATGGGTTTATACAAGTCCTCTTATTGACTATAAATATTCATTAGAAATATAAAAATATTTCCTACATCATCACAATTGGTTTATAATTTTTAGACATTAAATAAATTAAATTATTTATGACACCATGATGATGCAGCGATTACCTCATTAATTAACGATTTAAATAAAATGAAACGATAATGTAAAATACAAGGCATACACTTGTCCAAAGCCTATTAGATGGGTATATTTCGAACCCTTATCACCTTAGACTCTAATTATAGAATTTTGGGCCCTTTAGAATCCGAAAATCATTGTATAATAAAGTAATATTTCATTACATTCCATGAGTGCCCCTCCTCTCCACTTATAAAAGGCCCCCACCACTACCACCTTAATCACCCTTTCAAAGCCTTTTGGCCTGGCCAACCTCTGCCCAAATACTCTCCCAACTTCCCTCCCTTACTCCTAGAAGCCTCAATTTGGGCAGAAGTATTCCCAAGGAATCCTTTGGATCAAATCAAAAGAGTTACCCAATTTTAAGGTAATGCCTTCTCTTGTGTTCTTTTATTTTATATTTCTTCTCCAACACCATAAAATCTTTTTATTCTTTTCTTTTGTAACAAAACCAGTATCCTAAATATACTAGGATGTTGTTATAAGAAGTATTTGAGCTAAACTTACACACACCTACATCTAATGGTTAAAGAACATACTGTTTCTGTGGATGGCGAATTTCTGCCTCACGAAATGATGATTGTTCAACACTCATATAACACCTTCAAAGGTGGCCATTAAGATGTCAATATATTTATATATGATATATAATATGTTTATGTTTTCATTATGCTTCTTTATTTCTCATTTATGGAATACGTTATGATTTCCATTATGGGTAAACGTGATAATTTCATTTTAGGAAGTGCGGACTAACGCCCCCTCAAAGTGATTTGAATCGTTAATACCATATGTGGGCTGTATAAAGGATGGAGTAAATGGTATTATATGATATATTATACTGGAATTATATTATACATTTATATCATTATGATTTCATTCCATTAAATACTAAATCGAAATGAAAGTAGCGTTCATGCGTACGTACGGCTTACCGTCTCCATGAACGGTGCATTTCATTTCTTACCTCTAAATGTTACGTAATATTGTGAATGAATGTATATACTTGATATATATGATATATATGATATCTAAATCATGAATATAATTCTGGATATAATGGATATTTCACCACATGAACAACATGTAATTATAAGAAGTTTATTGTTGACTCAAGTACCAAAGATCGACAAAACGACCGTTATTAACTTAAATAATTACATAATGTTCATAACATTGTAATAAGTGATATAAAAAGGATAATTAAATTGAAAATGGTTCTTAATAAGGTAGATATTATCTCTAGTTTATTATTCAGGAGGTTAAAGAACGATTGAGTCAATTCGGACACGAGGTAAGGGAATTTCTTAACCAAATTTCCATTCTTTGGGTTAATCTCCTACTTTCAAATTATGTCATTATATTATTATGTCCTATCTTGTATTTGTACTTTATTTATGTGTACTTATAGTGAATACAAATAATATATCTATTTTATTTTAAAAATGATCTTTGTATGGGACTTCTTCTCAATCTCCTTTCATTGAGGCATATTTGGTTTTATACACAACTTTCTTTTATACGGTGTATAAACCCATTTGACTTTTACGTTTATTCAAAAGGAATCTTTTTTATACGAAGCGTTTTACTAAACGACAAAAAGGGAATGTTTTTCTGTACGTACTTATGCGGCGACAATGACTTCTCTGCCGCCGTGACCATTATTTGAGTTCCGGCTTCCTCTACAAGCCATCAATTTTTTTAATGAAAAATAAATACAAAGTTTTAACTTTCTTTCATTTTGGTATTGAAAATGGTTTTGAAAGTGTTTTTATTATATCAATTTTTTGTATTGATATCTTGTGATTGAAATGTGGAAATGTTATGTTTCCTTTATGCATGTTTTATGTGATACGATTATGTTATGGTTTATGATATGTTTAAACCTATTCATATGAGGAATGTATTGTACTTAATAAGTGAAGGGTGGAGCCCGATATAGCTCCTTGATGCATCGGTAGGTCTCATGATACAAACTAGTGCCTTGGCACGAGGCGTTGACAAAATCTTATTTGTGGTCTTGGCACGAGGCCTTGACTACGTGGTTATGATAGTCTGGCATTATGCATTCCTTCATTATGAAAGTGGTTATTGATATTGCATGTGATTATTAGACTAGTAGAATATCCATGTGAGTAAGTAAATGAAATTATTTAATTTTATTTTTGTCATATTATGCTGAAGTTAAAGTTTAAAAATGATTTTTTAGTTATACATTGTCTTAAATGTTAATGTTTATTTTCGAAAGCTTCTGCTATATTTTTACCCTTACTGAGCATCTGAGCTCACCCCTCTCAATGTTTTAATATTTTCCAGGATGTGAAGAAGTATTTTATAAATGACCTGCAGGGATAGTCAGACGAGGATATGAGTGTGGACTATTAAGACTTTGTTATTAGTTTTTAACTTTATTATGTAATGTAACATTTATGAATGTATCTATTGTTTCCAAGGCTACTAAACTAATCGGTCTTTCGAGACTTGATCTTTGTGATTATGCCAATGTTACGAAGTAATGTACCGACTCTGGGTAGCTGGGGTTGGGGCGTTACAGTTGGTATCAGAGGCAGTTTAGTACTAACCTTGGAAGAAATATTTAGATAAACACTAATTAGAGCACATAGCCCAAAGATAGACTTTGAGGATTAGTATAGAAGAACTTCCTAGAATTTTGGTATAGTAGAGATGTTGTGTGTTTTCTGAGAAATACATCCCTGTCTAGATACGAGCAGGTAGAGGCGGCTCTGGCACAGATGTACCTAGGGGTAAAACCCGAAAACACCGATTTGAGCTAGACTCGAACGGGAACTGGTGCACGAAAACAGGCCTTGCTGCACTCTTGGTTACGACACTCCCGGGGGATATGCTTTGGATAATTCTCATTTTCTATACAAAACACTATGAAGGGTTATGAGAATATACTTCCTCAAAGAAAACATTTTTATGATTATGGATTATATCCATAAATATTTCAATTAGTGTTAAGTGTTTTACAATTATGGAATTATATATTTTGATTCATAAACTAATCTAGTTTATGCCATTGTTTAGAAATGGAGCCTAGTGGAAGGAATGGAAACCGTATCAATGCACGCACTCCATGTAGGGATTTCCCTCCTGCACAAGATAATTATTGTGGAGCTGGAGATACAACTGGTGCTGATCAACTTATTACGATACTGGGACAACTCACTCAGGTTATGAATAATAACCTTACTCGTATGGATCACCCTGATCCACAACGTGGAGGATCAATGTTAGACCGCTTCATGAGGCAACAACTGCCAACATTTAGTGGGGGTACAAATCCATTAGTAGCCGAGCAATGTATAAACTCCTTAGATAAAATATTCCACACCTTGGGGAGTAGTGAAAGGGAAAAGGTTATCATGGCAGTCTACTGCCTCACTGGAGATGCCGATCAATGGTGGTCATTTATTCAAAACACAAAGGAAGATGATGAAGTAGAAAATATAGAATGGAGAGAGTTCAAAGATCTTTTCTTAGAAAAATACTATCCTCGCGACCATCGAGAAGATATGGAAAGACAATTTTTGAGTCTGAGACAAAAGGAGGATGAGAATGTCGCAAAGTATGAGGCCAACATTACAAGTTTACCGAGGTATGCTGCAGATTATATACGTATCCCAAGAAGTAAGATTGATCGTTTCTTTGATGGGTTAAAACCATTTCTCTGTCGAGATTTAGTATCATAATCTTTCTCAACATATGAAGATATAGTCTCGTGTGATATCAAGACGGAAAAAGAATTCTCTAAGTCTTATGACAATAATATAAAGCAAGAGAGGAATATAATGGTGGAACAAGAGACAGATAAGGGGAAAAAGGGAAAGAAGGATTTTCCATTATGTGATAATTGTGGGAAGAATCACCCTGGTACATGCCTAAAAGGAATGGGAGTTTGTTATAAATGTGGATAAAAGGGTCACCAGGATCGTGATTGCAAGGGAAAGAAAGAAGCTATCAATGTTGAATGCTACAATTGTAGAGAAATGGGTCATTATGCAAATGAGTGTCCTAAGCGTCAGGGAAACATACCTCAGAAAAGGCCAAGGGATCAAGGCCAATCTTATGCTGTGACTACAGTTGAAGCGGAATAATTAATGTATTGGTGCTTTTGGACTCATGGATTATATTCTGGTTATTAGAATAATGTGATATATATATAAGTATTGTACTGCAGTACTTGTTGTTTCAGTATGGTTTTAATATGATGAAGGTAATAATATTTTTAGTATTTGACAATAAGAGAAACTTTACTTTGTTTGGGGAATCTGATAAATCGATGTTGGAATTAAGAGACGTTTTAGAGAAAGTTTAGACAGAGGTATTTTGGATAACTAGAAAGGTTGGGATGGATTAATTTGAACTTTTAATAGTATTTTTTAAGGTTAAAATATTTCTAAAGATTATTTTTGGAACATTATAATACTATATTTTTAGGAAAAGGACAACCTGTAGGGTGGGGCATAACCCGTCGCGTCGGACAAAGCTTCAGGAATCAAACCCACAACCATAGTGCGACATGCCTTTATTACCTACCACTGGCCTACAGGAAGTCCCTGGTTATTACAAAATAGTTTTACTAATCTAAATGGTATGTGTTAATATTTGTAACCTTAGACAATTAGGATGAATATAATATTTTTGAGTTCTGTTACCATTTGGAGTAAAAGATGGGTTTGTGGTAAAAATTTATTAACGAATGAAAGTATACATAACAAGTATGTATATTCCCTTACGTTCTTAGTAAATCTCCTAAATAAATTCCTCAATATTATAAAAGGTAACTTAAAACAAAAATGTTGTCGGTTAACTTTTCCAACTGGGGATTCAATGACCGTTTAACCAATCACATGTTTGGGATTTTATTTTGGTTAACATTCTCCTAATCCAGTTTTCTACAACTCTCCATCAGACCTTGATAGTTTGTTTCTCCTCCATATCCATATTTTCATAGAATCCTAGTATGGGCTGTCTCGGGTGACCTTTTCACTTCTCTTTCTTTCTTTTAATGTTATATTCTTATTAACCCTATTTCCGATCTGGGTTTTCCACAAAGGTATTTTCTATTTCAACCTTTTATTTTCAAAGAAAAATTTCAAATTTCGAGGACGCAATTTATTGAAGGAGGATAGAATGTAACACCCTGAGCTTCCACTATACGCTTCTCTTTCAATAATGCAATAGCTTGCATTGTACGCAAGTTCGAGTTCTAACACACCGCGACTAATCAAAGTAGCCATTATGAATAGTAATACCCACTTTTTAAAATTATGGAACTCTTATATTTCAATATGGACTTCATTTTTGTATTCATAATATCGAAATTATACAAAGTTGAATTTTTTGTAATTTTCTGAGAACTTCCAATTTTTATGAATAGTGAAAAATACTTAAAAACAACTTTTTTAATCAAAGTATTTTATAGTGATAAATTATACTATTGAGTGATTTTAAATTATAATTAGAATATATTTTTACTATTTTATCCAATGGTGATCATTATAATTAATGTCACTTTGAATTTGGACATAAACAATGGTCAATCTTTTGATATATATTGGTTCTTAAAAACACGCTATTTGTTGTGACATCGGGAATTAATTATAAAATTAATTAATGCAACTTATATGTTTGGAATTTTTTAAAATAAACATCATTTTTGGATTCGGAATATCAATTATAGATTAGGGTGAAATTTTGGCATTATTAGAAAAACTTCAATTTTTGATGAATAGTGAAACCACTAAGTGGTAGTTAAATAACTGATTATTCGTTTAAATGAAATATTACCACTTCTGTGATTTGATTTTTAAAAATCCGACATACATGGTTGTCATGAGGAAGTAAAATGTGGTTCATTGGGATTAAAATAATTTTTTGGTGAATAGTAACTGTTAAGTTTAATTAATCGCGATTAAAGGTAATTAGTGAAATTTAAGGTAAATATAATGTTATAATAATAGGAAATGACCTTGAAACTTGTCCTACCCCTATTGGATGAGTCATGGCCGACCAATAAAATACATGGGTCAACTTGGGGACCCCATGGAGCCACTTTGGTAGGAAAATGACATAAATAACTCTTTATTTAATGTTAAAATAAAAAGCTCACAAACAAGAGTTGTTTTACTAAAACAATTTTTAAATGGGGTTATACCAGTCCTATTATTGACTATAAATATTCATTATAAAGATAAAAATATTTCCTACATCATCATAATTGTTTTATAATTTTTAGACATTAAATAAATTAAATTATTTATGACACCATGATGATTCAGCGATTACCTCATTAATTAACGATTTAAATAAAATGAAAAGATAATGTAAAATACAAGGCTTACACTTGTCCAAAGCCTATTGGATGGGTATATTTCGATCCCGTATCACCTTATCCTCGAATTATATAAGTGTGGGACCTTTAGAATCCTAAAATCATTGTATAATAAAGTAATATTTAATTACTTTCCAAGAGTGCCCCTCCTCTCCACGTATAAAAGGCCCCCACCACTACCACCTTACTCACCCTTTCAAAGCCTTTTGGCTCGGCCAACCTCTTCCCAAATACTCTCCCAACTTCCCTACCTTACTCCTATAAGCCTCACTTTGGGCATAATTATTCCCAAGGAAGACTTTGGCTCAAATCAAAAGAGTAACCCGATTTTATGGTAATGTCTTCTTTTGTGTTCTTTTATTTTATTTTTCTTCTCCAACCCCCTAAACTCTTATTATTCTTTTCTTTCATAACAAAAACCGTATCCTCAATATAATAGGATGTTGTTATAATAAGTATTCGAGCTACACTTACACACACCTACATCTAATGGTTAAAGAATATACTGTTTCTGTGGATGGCGAATTTCTGCCTCACGAAACGATGATTGTTCAACACTCATATAACACATTCAAAGGTGGCCATTAAGATTTAACTATATTTATATATGATATATTATATGTTTATGTTTTCAATATGCTTCTTTATTTCTCATTTATTCCATACTTTATGATTTCCATTATGGGTAAACGCGATAATTTTATTTTAGGAAGTGCGGACTACCGCCCCCTCAAAGTGATTTGAATCGTTAATATCATATGTGGGATGTATAAAGGATGTATTAAATGGTATTATTAGCTATATTATACTGGAATTATATTATACATTTATATCATTATTATTTCATTCCATTAAATAAGAAATAGAAATGAAAGTAGCGTTCATGCGTACGTACGGCTTACCGTCTCCATGAACGGTGCATTTCATTTCTTACCTCTAAATGTTACGTAATATTATGAATGAATGTATATACTGGATATATATGATATATATGATATCTACATCATGAATATAATTCTGGATATAATGTATATTTCACCACATGAACAGCTTGTAATTATAAGAAGTTTATTGGTGACTCAAGTACCAAAGATCGACAAAATGACCGTTATTAACTTAAATAATTACATAATTTTCATAACATTGTAATAAGTGATATAAAAAGGATAATTAAATTGAAAATGGTTCTTAATAAGGTAGATATTAACTCTAGTTTATTATTCAGGAGGTTAAAGAACGGTTGAGTCAAGTCGGACACGAGGTAAGGGAATTTCTTATCCCAATTTCCATTCATTGGGTTAATCTCCTACTTTCAAATTATGTCATTATATTATTATGTCATATCTTGTATTTGTACATTATTTATGTGTACTTATAGTGAATACACATAATATATCTATTTTATTGTAAAAATGATCTTTGTATTGGACTTCGTCTCAATCTCCTTTCATTGAGGCATATTTGGTTTTATACACAACTTTCTTTTATACGGTGTATAAACCCCTTTGACTTTTACGTTTATTCAAAAGGAATCTTTTTTATACGAAGAGTTTTACTAAACGACAAAAAGGGAATGTTTTTCATTCCGTACATATGCGGTGACAATGACTTCTCCGCCTCTGTGACCATTATTTGAGTTTCGGCTTCCTCTACAAGCCATCACTTTTTTTTAATGAAAAATAAATACAAAGTTTTAACTTTCTTTTATTTTGGTATTGAAAATGGTTTTGAAAGTGTTTTTATTATATCATTGTGTTGTATTGATATCTTGTGATTTAAATGTGGAAATGTTATGTTTCCATTATGCATGTTTTATGTGATACGATTATGTTATGGTTTTTGATATGTTTAAACCTATTCATATGAGGAATGAATTGGACTTAATAAGTGACCGGTGGAGCCCGCTATAGCTCCTCGATGCATCGGTAGGTCTCATTAGACAAACTAGTGTCTTGGCATGAGGCCTTGACAAAATCTTATTTGTGGTCTTGGCATGAGGCCTTGACTACATGGTTATGATAGTCTTTCATTATGCATTCCATCATTATGAAAGTGGTTATTGATATTTCATGTGACTATTCGACTAGTAGAATATCCTTGTGAGTAAGTAAATGGCATTATTTAATTTTATTTTTGCCATATTATTCTGAAGTTAAAGTTTAAAAAGGCTTTTGTTTTAGTTATACATTGCCTTAAATGTTAATGTTTAATTTCGAAAGCATCCTCTATATTGTTATCCTTACTAAGCATCTGAGCTCACCCCTTTCAATGTTTTAATATTTTCCAGGATGTGAAGAAGTATTTTATGAATGACCTGTAGGGATAGTCAGAAGAGGATATGAGTGTGGACTATGATGACTTTGTTATTAGTTTTTCACTTTATGATGTAATGTAACATTTATGATTGTATCTAATGTTTCCAAGGCAACTAAACTAATCAGTCTTTCGAGACTTGATCATTGTGATCATGCCAATGTTACGAAGTAATGCACTGACTCTGGGTAGTTGGGGTCAAGGCGTTACAAATAATGGATAAAAATATTATTTAATAGTCAAATAGATATTTTAAATAACTTTATACCACTATACTATAGTATTTTTATGAGATATATACTCTATGACACCGAGAATAAAAACTAATTTTAAGGGTATGATGGAAATGATTTTTCCCCATGGAAAGGGCCTAGTTTGACTCATAATATATCAATCAAGTAGGCCTTCAAATATGACTAATGAGATATCCTTCTCTGTAATATTAATATTTTAAAACTTATATTAATCTATATACTCAATATCTAATTTTTAAAAATCTTTTACATAATAATTTTTTATCCAATGATATGGTTCCTTTATTGAACAATGTGGTGTTTTCCTAGATTTTTCTATTTTCTTTCGTGGTATTAATGTTAATGAATTTAGGCCAATAAATTTGAACCATATTAAAACATATTTCAAAAAATATATTCCACTATGTCTTTAATTTCTAAACACTCGTTATCATCTTCTTATGACACGTGTATTGATAGAAAATTCATGATTAGTGGGTTTTCCCTAACTCCTATATGTAATTACATGCCTTTAAATATTTCTTTTATTGGAAAAACAATTCATTTATTTTGGATCCAATATATTTACACATGTTAGCCAAGAATTTGTGTAAAAATGGTGGAGTTGTATTTAGTTTGTACTCAAATATAAGGCCCAAATATTTTAAAATCATTTACTAGTCTATCTTTGACTACAGATTACATGGCCCTTTTTAAGTGATCCAAATTTCCCATAAAATATTGTATCTATATTAGGCTCGATTTGATTGAGTTATATGAATATTAATAAAGTTTCATAAAAATATGAATAAACTAATTTTGATCATTAATGAGAATATTATAATCAAAATAGTAAACTGTATGAAAATTTAATTTTTTGAAAAATTCCACAACACTATGAAACTAATAAAAACATAAATATTGATTTTTTTTTTTATTAAAAAATTAAAAATTCAATCGAATAAAAAATAAAAAATAATATTTAATATCATAGTGTTAATGGAGGAACTAATAAAGATTGGGGTGAAATTTGAGTGGTCTAATTTTCACGACAGACCCTTCCAAGGGTTTAATGGGGGGTTAAAATCTATGTATATCCCAACCATAATCACTCTAAGAAAAGATTAAACATTTCATTTTTATATATTAGGTATGGGTATTATAAAATTTCTCATTGATCATGGGTGATTAGTTAGAAATCGTTTAAGGTGGTAGATGTCATATAATCAAAACTTCCTATTGTATAATTTATATCTATTAGTAGTGGGGAATCTACTGATATGATAATGTCATAGCCTATTGTGTGAAATATTTTTGGTTTAAATTTAACATGTGATTTAAAATTATTTTTTAATAAACAAAATTAAACATTCATCAAACATGTTAGATTATGTATTTGTTGTATTTTGAAATCAAGATGTTATACACCCTAGGGAAGGGGAACAACATAGTTGATTCACAATATAGGAAGACATATGGTTGAGTTGTCCAGGAGGCTAGTAGTGATTGGTGGATGATGATCCTTTTCATTTAGATTCCCTATGAAATTCTATATTATTAGGGTAATATTATTAATACTAATTTGAGTATTAACTCTTCACTTATTCATAAATTACAGGATCATTGGCCTTCTGATTAAGATTTTCAAAGATAAGGGAAAATTTGTATAGAGAGGAGATGATATAAAATTGGTCCCTGAATTCTGGTGGTATCCCTTATATACAAGTTCATATGGTTGTCTCTATGAGAAAATATGAGGTTCTAATAGAGATGTTTTATACCTTTAGCTATGTTGTTCACTCGAGGATTGTAATGATATATTATGATGTCTATATGGATTCTTAGTGGAATGGGATATAGGATGTTATGAGATTTGTTTCACATTACATCACCAATCAATAAGTGAATTTTGAGAACTAGAGACCCATATGTCATTATGAGCCTCTTCCCATTCCAAAATAAAAGTTTGGAAATTTTATTAATAATTTTATGGTTGGTTTTATCAATATTACCAAAAGGTAATTTTATTAAATGTGTTATTTTACATTATTGATGATGATTTTTCATTTAATAATTATCATGGAAACTCGTTCTTATAATGATTTTGGTTATATGTATGTTCATGAGATGGTATGATTTCATCGAATGACATAGAGTTCATTAACACACCATAATTATCAATTTTATGTCTCACTTTTTACATGGCTAACAAAAGGCAGAAAATACATAAGTGGATTTGAGCATGGATTACCTCTTTTAGACTAATAAAAAATTATACAATAATATCCACGTGTTGATGAAATGTTTTATAGCATGCATCATTGACTTCAATGGCTCTTGGTATAATAATCACATACTCATAGATTTTTTATAACATTTTTTTTCAAACATAAATTCAAATGGAACCATTCAAGGACATTTATGGTTGATGGATCCAATCACCACTATATAGTCTAAAGGCAATAATATTTTATCATATATCTGAGTCTAATGTCAGAGACTGCAAGAAGATATATTTTTAATTCAAAATTACTTAGAGAGAAGTTGTTATAGGTAGTGACTTTATATTAACTAGTGATGCTATCCATCATTTTTTAAGTGGTAAAATTGTTTTTATGATATTTTACCCTTATTTGGGACACTATTGGTGTCAAAGGTATGAAAATTTGGTTCCTAGGTTCAAGTGGATAAAATGATAATTTTGAGACAATTGATATGGTGGCATTTAAGTTATCAATTCAATAGTGATATAATTTTGTGTAAAATGTACTATATGTATCTCAATATGAGAGATAAACCCCAAATTTAAACCTTTTAATCAATGTCAATGAATTCAAGCATGTTTTAGATGCATAATTTGAGTAACGGTCAATATTTATTGTGGACTAGAGTGAGATTACCTACCATGGAAACATGGTACCTCAAGTATGGATCAGTGGAAGTAGATATTGATACATAATGAGAGGTAGGAATGACATTCTAGTTTATAGGTCTAGTTTCTATTTATTTTTTTCGGTTAATACTAGTGACAAATATCGTGGAAAATCTACAATAGTTGGTACGATTAAAAAATCCTACATATTTCAAAGATATGAATTACTTTATATTTTCACCAAACATCATGGATCGTAATGTTTTTATGACGATATATGGGTTGATAATGGATTATGTGATTTATTTTGAGAAAAAAAATCATAGTTTAGGGAAATTTTCCATGACGATATACTCTATTGAGTAATTAGTGGGCTGACACGATGTACAAAATTGGCTCGGGTGGAGGGGGCAGATCTGGATGGAACACTGGCCACCTTATAGACCTAGGATGAGTAACCAGTGGTTATGAGGTACTGGATTGATGGAAATTGAGTACATGGTTTTTCTATGGATTTTTTTCAATAGGTTTATTTATTTAATTAAATTATTAAATTATTAATTAAACGGATGATTTAACAATAATTATAACAACCAGTCCCCCCCCCAATTCAACATATATTATTCTTAATTATTTGGGATCTCCATTGTGCATGGACTAATATTCATACAACATATCCTATGGTTACTCTATGGGAAATACTAAATCTCTTCTTGAGTACTTTCCTTATTTATCTTAATGTATCATCATCCTTCTCTGAAAAAACTATTTTCAATGCATTTTAATTTTTTATATCTCTTTAATATAAGATTGAATCATCATTTATTTTTGGATTAGTGGTATCCTTCCATTTCAAAATGGGTGGTTTATAATAGTTCTGGAGGGTTCTTATCAGTTTTTTATATGTATTATAAAATACAGTAACCAATTATTTTTACGCAATCACAAAAATTAATTTAAATTGGATTCTTGATTTCCCAATGGTTAATGTGATATCCATATAGGCCATCAGTGGTAACTCAAATGATATTTGGGATAGCCCAAGAAATACCATAAATGAATCTATATTATGATTTATATGTATGCAATTTTATAAATTCATAACAATAAATTCTTATAAATAAATTTATATAATTTTCAATTGAAAAAGGAATATAATTATTTAACTACAATTTTTCCATGTATTATAGGGTTATTGTTAAAAGATAATTTTATTAATTTTATTAATTTTTGTTTTATAATAAATAAGAACATTAGGATTTATAAAATTGATATAATATTATGGTATGTGTTTTTTATTTTTCTAAAAATATTTATTTCTATGAGAATAGTAATAATCCATATTTTTATTTAAAATATCATTTATTTTCAGGTTTTTTAATAATATAATTATATTTTGGATTTACATTAAAGTAAAATTATTATTTTATTAACTAAAAATATTACAATTAAATATATAGTAATCAAAACTATAATTTAACTTCATATAAAATTCTTTTCCATAATTATAATGGGAATTTTAATGAAAACCCATTAAATTGTGCTTCTTTTTATTTACAATTAATATTTTCCATGTCTAAAAATTAAATATGATAAAATGGATTTCATTTTTCGAATGAGGATGTTTATTTTTTTATAATATCATTTTCATTATTATTAGTTAGTAATACTAATCCTGTTAAAACATTATCACCCTAATAAAGGATAAAAGGATTAACGAGAGGGATAAATGTAGAGATTTGTTATGAAATAAATATAAAACATAGAATAGTAATATTGGATGTCTAGATGATGGTATTTTTACCTTAAACTATTTTTTATTTGGAATTTTTCTATTTGGTTTCACATTTATCTAAGAAATACATATAATATGTTTAAATGTTTTATGTTTATAAAACAACGACACTTCCCTTTCTTCTAAAAGTACACATCCTCCATTAAATTTTTTTTACAATTTAATGAATTTATCTCAACCAATACCTACAAAAATAAATTCCCCAAATCCATCATATGATTTTATATAACCTATACTAACCAAAAGACCATCCTAAGAAGGATTATGGTGTAATCAAATGGAGGTTTTTGTAAGATGCGGTATAATTATTAATTAAGTGTTTCATGATTATTTCATTATATATCACATTAAAAAATTAATTTAACCATGATGAAATAATAAAATAAGTATCTTCCATATACTAAAATATTATTATTTTTCGGGTAAAACCCTTTTTCAATTCATTTCCATCATGTGGGTAGTGAAACCATTGCTCGTGTTTATGCATGGAATACCACCACAATGAAGTGATGTGTTTCTTTGTCAACAAGCCATATATATTGTTAAAAGGGTGAATATTTTAAATAAATATGATTTTAAATATATAATTATGTATTTAAATGATAATTAATTACTTACCATCTTACCCTTCCATCCATTTTAAAAGGATAATTTCGATCAAGCCAAACATGCAGACTACCACTTCAAAGAGGCGATGTGAATCCATTTTTTATTCCACCATACATATAATGTAATAGTGATGAAAATAATGATTAAATATTAATTTTATATCATATTAATTATTTAATAGAAGTATAATATTATATCAATTATTTATTTTCCAACCATTATAAAAATAAAAACGACATTCATGCGTACATACAGAATACTATCTCTATGAACGAAAGTCATTCATTTTTCATAGAAGACTTACATTGTTGGTTTTTAAAATTTATCTACAATATAAATATGATAGTTATGAAATTTTATTATTTTATATTTTATTTAAAAACAACCCCTTTGACCATGGTTAAAGCCCTAATGTCATTTGGAGCTTATAATCTGAACACCCTAAAAAATGACCATCATCAACCTAACTATTCAGTAAAAAATAAATCATGGTAATAAATTAAATAAAGTGAATAATAATAATGTTTTTTACATAATATTGTTTCATAAAAAATTTTAAAAATTTTATAATTTTATTAATCAAGAGGATGGATATTTGTACGAAATGATTCGGGACTCTAGGTAAGAGATTTTTCATTAGAAACACCTTTTAAATTATTCCTTTCAAATATTCATCCTCTATGTCCATATGATTTAAATGTTAGAACGACATTATTATTTATCAGAAAAATAATATAAAATTTAATTTCATTTTAATTTTTACTTTCTATAAAAAATTGAAATGTAATATTATTTATATTTACCAAACATTTCTTTTTGGATTGTTTTTACAAAAGTACAAAATAATTACTTTTTTTAATTTATATTACCTGATAGTGTTTTTATCATCATCACAGTGAGATTTTGATATAACTAATAGCATATAATTTTTCATATTTTTTCAAAGAATATTATATTCCTATTAGCCTAGGATACTTCTCTAGAAAAAATTAGAAAATAATGTGGTATTTCTCTACATTTTTTTGAGAAAATTGAATTTGATATTTCTTATGGATTCAAATGAGTTTTTAGGGATTTATAATGAAAAAGTGAAAGAATAATTTTTTTCATCTAATGGTAAATGAAAATTATATATAATCATGAGAGAGCATGATATTATGCTTGATAATTGGTCACCGTAATATATCTCTCCAATGAATTGGATATTTATTTAGTATTAAAAGGTTAAAAATTAAGTACAATGTTAGGTAGTTTACTCATATGGAATTATATGTTAATATGTTATTCTGACTTGGGTTAAGCACAATTGAAAATAGGTTATGAAAATTATGATCAAGGATAAATATATTATTATTTTAAAAGGGGGGTTTCTATAAATAATTTGATTCAGTATGGTAATGAATGTTTATAAACATTTAATAATGTAAGGTTTGAAATGTTTCCATTATTTCCTAGTTGTCTCAATATACGTTCATGTTTTTATATGATAAATAATGTTTTATCAAATGATTTGTTTTAAGAATGGTTGATTTTAATATATAAAAATATTTTATTTATGTGAATAATATTTTATTAGTAAATGGATAAATATTTTAAATTGGTTTCATGTTTACTATCAACTAACTTAATTTAATTTTTTTATATCTTTTATATAGATTTTTTTTCTCATCTAACATTTTAAAATGTATTTAATGTGATCTAAGGTTCTCTACAAACAATATCAATGTAAATATTTCCTCAATTATGACTCCTGATAAATGATGAAAATCAGTCATGAATGAGACAAGGGTGTAAACATGAATCCCAATTTTGTGGAAAAACACTAACACTATATAAAAGTACTAATTGTTTTATGTAACTATTTACCTAATTATATATAACACTTAACCAAAATGTTAATGGAAATGTAATAAAGTAAAACTTTTTTCTAAATCATGTATTTCTTTGTTTCTTATGTTACAAATCATTATAGATTGTATCATATGAAAGTTTTGGATACATTTATTGGTAAATATAATGTTAAATGACACTCCTAAGAGATTTATATTTATATTTATATGCATATATTTTGATCATTCCAAATATGTTTTTTATAATAAATATCTATTTATAATTGGTTTTACATAGGATATAGGTCAAATTTACTATGAAGGAACCAATCAGATAATAAAATTCCAAATCAAACAAGTGGAATGGTTAGAACATAGTATCATGTTGAAATGTTAAATTAATTAACATGGGATAATAATAGTGGATTCCAATAAAAAGGGTGACTAGATTATATGATAAGGAATATATATATATGAGTTTCAATTTCATGAAACATAACCCTCCATCCTTCAGTGTCCTTTTAGACCAAGTATAATGACCCTTACATTTTATACATAATTATTGCATCATTTTAGATAAATATTAATTAAAATTCATAAATACATGACCAATAACCATAAAAATTGTGTTTCTTTGGAGTCCAAATAAATAATTTTTTGTTATGATTGATCTTGAAAATATCCCATAAATGTCATCCCATTTATATAATTTATCGACATACCCAACATAAAACAATTCTTCCAAATCTGGATAATGTAAATACAGGAAAAAGTGATCTCCAATGCAAATTAAGGGTAATCATGAGAGATATCAATCAATGATAATATGAATGCATATGATATGAATAATGGTACAATATCATGACTATAAATATAAAATTTCAAACCCTATATTTTAAACATAATAAATATGATTCATGTTATAAAGAATTATCATATCAAAAGACATGATTCATAGGATTGATAAATCATCATAAATCTATCAAGTTCTATACATTTAGTTCATAAAAGGTTGAAGAAACAATACGTATAAAAATAATTTAATATGTTGTTTTAATCTATTGAGACCATTATTTCATAGTGGATAAGAGATACCTAATAATTTCTTAGTGATTATGGATCAGGAATCAACAATTATATCCCATAGTGGATTATACATGTCGAATAGTTTCCCATATTAGATCAAGCATGTAAAATTTCATCCAATAATTATCTAATGAGATATAAATAATTACATAATGTATTAGATGGATATTTAATTTAATTCCCACCTATCAAACAATGAAAACCATTTAAATATTTGACATAGAAACATTAAAAATTCATCATTTCATAACATTGTAACCTAAGAAAGGAAAATGTTTTTCATAAAAATTTTATAGAATCATCATATCATAACCCATGAAAAATAAATGTGTCTAATAAAACTATCATCACCATAAATAGTAAAAAGAAATTATGAGGATTATATCATTGGATCTTATCTCAAATAAATGATATTTAATATCAGAGGATGTTATCCTAGATGACAGTTTCATTAAAAGAATCACTCGAACATGTCTTCATCAGAATTCCAATTTCATTATTATATAAAATTACTTAAATATAAAACAATTATATAAGTATAAATAGAAAAACATATATTTTAAATAAACATGGAAACAATTAATGCAATATTCAATGAATTGAGTGACCATGTTAGTTAAAAATTATGTTCCAGTTGTTTATTCTAAAACAATGATTCCTTTCCCATTTTTGGCCAAAACCCTAAAAAACCTCATTTTGAAAATGTCATGTATATGAATTTTAAAAAAATTTATAAAATATAAAATAATTAATGATAATGATTTCAAATAATTAAAGGATAATATTAATTAAATTATTGAAATTTTTTATAGAAATTTTGGATATCGAATAAAAATAATTTTCAACTGAAGAAAGAAATAATTTCGGTTTTCCTTAAAATAATATTTTTGTTCTCTTAAGTACATATTGTTAGGAAAATGAAATAAAATAATGTATTATTATAAGAATATAATGGTATAATAAAAATTAAAGGTATTAATCATATAAATATCAAATAATTTCCTCATCGTAAAATCAATAATAAAAAATAGTGATTAAAAAAGGATTGAAACATACATCCATGACCACTTTGGTAAATTTTGAAATGAAATACCAATAAAAGAATATAAATAAAAAACATTTAATATCATATAAGTAAATAAATTAATGATATAAATTTTTAATTTGGGATTTATATACACTTTATAATAGATGATAGGTGGAAAACATAACTTATGTCCCAATGAAAGAAATTTGATATGAACATTTATTGCTTATGGTCTGATATCCTTCTTACATGTTAAAATCTAATATATGATAAATATTTTTTAATTAATAATATATCAAAAAACCATTATCATATATGTTATACCATTTATTATTTACGCATAACTTTTATCATCTGTTTATGAATAATTATTTATTGAAATCATTGTTCTGGTTGATAACTACATCATTTTTTATATATTATTTGGTTCGATAGGTTTTAGCTTTTAATTTTATCTCAAATACATCATTTAAATAATTTAAATAATGAAATAAATTTCATATATATACATTATATAAATATTTATTTTCATCTATAAAATCTTGGATCATAAAATGAATTACAATGTTTGTGAAGAAGGTAGGGAATACGTATTCAAGAACACTGTTTGAATTTTTTTAAAAGAAAAGAATCAATGGTAAATAGAAATTTTCCAATGAATAATTCTTTTAATATCAATATTGACAAAATTATTGATTAGATCTATCACTATTTTCATCCATGTAAAAAAGAAGTATCACATCACTTTGTAGATGCGGTAGTCCACACATATGCACGAGAAACAATATCATTTTGAAAATTATTGGAAGGAATGAATGTATATGTGATATTATAATTAAATAAATATAATTATTTCAAAAATATCATTTATTTACTTTAAATACATCATTATATATATTCATGTGATGTTGTGATGGAAAATGAATTACATTGTTTTGCAAGGCGGTTGTCTGTCATACAAACAATCAACAGTTTGGTTTCCCAATTTAATGGAAAAGAATATGAATATAGGATATTTTTTTTAATAAAATCATATAATAATATTTGAGATAATTTCTTTATTAAATCATTTTTGAAGTAGATTTGAATGAGGTATAATAAGTAATAAAAAATCATGGTGAAGAACTATAACAGTACATCAGATAACCTCTTTAAATTTATAATTAAATCCTACATATTATAGTTTTCCAATAAAAATGGGTCACTACTTCCCGATTATTTTTTTAATTAATATATTTTGGAATGAATTTTATTTGAAAATATTCTTTATGTTTGGAGAGGAGTGGAGCGGGGTTGTCCTTTTATAATTTTGGCGAGTGGCACAATTGTAATTTAATAGGGTTTTACAATAATTTCGGGACACATTCCCTGAAAATGAATGAAAATGGACCATTACCTAACCTAATATTTGATAAGTTCTAAATATTTATATAAAAAATAAATTATGCATTTTTTAGGTAATTTTTTTCACTTACCATTTTCGCTGTGGATGAGGAAGTAGTGTCCATGTTAGAGGGTGTTGCAGATGAAGGGGAAGGTTAACGTCTCTTGGTGCTCATCATCGAATCCCCCAATGGTCATCAAAACATTGTTCGATGTTGGTGGAAGACCTCACGACTCTTTGTCAGAGGTTCTTCTACTGAGTTCCAAAAACCCATGCACGAACATTGTTTAACTAGATGAAAAAGAGGATCAACACACCGCACAATTAATGAAGTTCATTAATTAAATTAATTAATGAACCTATTAATTCTCCCAACAGTTCTGTTACAGAACCTATTAACTCTATCAATGGTGCGGTTACAGAACCTAAAGGTCAAGCCATTAAATGGTCTGGCATTGCACTGCGGTCCCACCACCGTTTTCCCAACCGTTTCAAAAATAAAATAAAATAACCATTAGTTGTTTTATTATTATTTTTGTAAAGTCCAAAAATTAATTTTTTTTGTTTTACCCTTTTGGGTGGATGTTAAGCTTCACCTAAGAGAATCTCAACACTGTAAATTCAGTTATGCCATCATATTTTTAATTTGAGTACCGGTTCAAAAGATAGAAATCACCATTCGCACGTTTACTGAATGTACCCTAAAAAAAGATCAATAAATTATTTCCATTCACCCTCGACCTGTGTTGGTCGAGGATGGGCTCCACCTAAGGTGTACAAGCCCCCACAAACACAATGGTACTCTCATATTTTCAATCCGAGTTACCATTTAGATGTTAAAAGATTTAATAGTAAAATAATTTTTAATTGTTTATTTTATTTACAACCAAAAATAAACACCCATTGTTTCATCATGTCGGCCAATGTTATGATAATCCAAAGGAAATCATACCCTCACAACCATAGAGGTGGTTTCAGAATTTTAATCCAATTCTCCGTTTTGAAGTTATAAATATGTGAAAAATAAAATAATTTTATTTAATAATTTTATTTATGGTTATCCCATTTTTCTTTTTTCTCAGCAGAGGCCTGAACTGACTAAATTTATGTTGCGGCTTGGGTAAACTCAACATCATGAATGAAATGGTTCTCTTAGATTTCTGATTCGTTCTCCCATTTACGAGTTATTCCACTTTGTCAGCAAAACCACTCATTCGTTCCATTTAAAGCATGAAAAAAATTCAACGGATCCTTTCGGACTGTTCAGGCCTCAGAATCACATGCTGTCAAGATTCATGATCTTGAAATAATTTCATATAACTAAAAAAATATACAGAAATTCATGGACCTTACTTTCTCACCACAACATGGATTTACGTCTCTGAAATCCAAAACAAAATAAAATCAAACAAATGGGGTACTGAGCACAAATATGAGCCTCCTGCTCCCATGTGATCTCTTAGAGGTTCTTGTACTACCACAGAACTCACACTAGAGGGATCAACCATCCATGAAGGACTCGCTCCTGTAGATCCTCTATCTCCACTGGGAACTCTGTAAAAGTCGCCCCATCATCATAGTCCAACTTTCTCTAGTCGATAATGTGCGATGGATCATGCATGCATCTCCTCAACTGTGACACATGGAAAACATTATACAATTGGTGCATCTGTGGGTGAAGAACTAGATGGTACGCTACCACGCCTACTCTGTTGAGGATCTAGTTAGGTCTGATGAACCTTCGAGATAACTTGCTGCCCCGGCCGAATATCCATAATCCTCATCGGGGTGAGAACCCTTGAAAGACATGGTCTCCATCCTCTAACTGAAAGGGTCTTTGTCTCCTTTCGACATAAGACATATTCCAGCTCTGTGCAGTCTTCATCCCTGACCACCAGTACAAATGTTAGAGGTCCTTGAACATCTTCTCCACACTAGGATGTACCTCCAAAGGGGATGTGTGTAACTCCCTAAACACCTCATCTTGTAGTGTCCCTGATACCATGGTGCATCCTCTGAAAATAATGACATGATCCCCACCTTCAAAAAATTATTCAAGAGCCTGTCTGGAGGATATTTGAGCATGTCAGGCCTCATAGTCCACGTCCACAAGCTATGCCTCTCGAAAACGTTGAAGGAGTGGGGTAGTGACAATCATAGACTAAAGGGATATTTTTTCATCACTATACACGAGGGATATCTGTAATGTGACTAGATGCTCTATCACCTCACTCAACAGTTGTAAACCAGACATCCTGTTGACTGTGTCTGTCACCACGTCCCCCTTCCCAAGTGTATAAACTATCTAAAAATCATATTCATTTAGGAACTCCAATAATCACATTGTATCATATACTAAAAGGCCTATGGGCACATATCCATTCACATGAAAGGCTACCTCTTTTAACCAATTGATGTTCCCATCGACCCTATGGTAGTTGGTACTCATTCTCCACAGCCACTTGGTTAATGTGCCAGTAACCCACACATAACCTTGAACACTAGGTCTTACTAAGCCCTTCCTCTACAAGTCCCAAACTAAACTCTCATCTCCTATACCTCCACAGGAGCTATCCAATATACAATTGTACATATCAGTGTCGTCCCTAAGTACAGGCCAATGCGAAAGTCCCTCTCCCTGTGAGGATGTAATCCTGGCAACATATTTAGAAAGGATGTTCTATCACCCGTCCACCACTGTTGGGAACTGAAAATTCAAAAATCTTACTACCACAAGTGTAAGGTTGGATGACTCAAGAGTAATCAGCTTCACCCTCCTATTCATGAGTTTATCCCAAGCTACATGGTTTTCCTTTTTCACCGACAAAGGATAACATCTTTCCAATGATGTAGATACACCACATAATTTTTCCTAAAATATTCAATCTAAGCATGAACTGTTGATGACCAGTCCAGACCCAAACTAGAATCATAAGGCCTCGACACATCCACCAAGACTTACCAGCCGAAACTCTTGCCTCAAGGGTTTGATCACACTGTCGTCATAAGTGTGATTATCGAGTCTCCTCCCAAAGGTATCTTCAGATGTAAGGTCCAGGTAAATGGTTTAATTGGTACCCCTTGGTCTTGAACAAGATTCATGACATGAAGGAATGATTATTACCTATGTATATTTATATGGAATCTAGTAGTAGACACCGATCGTACCTCAAATCATTCCAGGAGCCCATGGGTCAGACTTTTTGAATGCATGCAGATACTCCCTTCCCCTTCCCTCTAGCTCTTGTATCCTGGTGGGGACTAAATTGGGGTGTTGGCTATAACATGAAGAAATGTATTCCACCATATGATGCTACCCAAGCTCCTCTTACACGTCTGATGCCCTGCAGATTCATTTTTCTCGATCACTTCCTCTTGTAGAAATATTTTACACGCCCATGTCTCTGAGACTGACATTGATTTCCTACATTCCAAAAACAAACATTCACTGTATGTATCTTCTCAGCCAAAGGCCTTTCATCCAAAAAGGTTCTCTCTAGAAACCTAACATAAGTATAAATGCACAAAGGTATACTGTTGGATCAGATGTCCCTAAACACATCTCGCTTGGAGGTCCGAGCCCTAATGCATTGGTCGTATCATATTCATCGAGAACCTAGAATGGTTGGTACACCACAATGAATACTCAGCTACCGACATTTCATCCTACCCAAGAAGTAGAAGCTCTTGGGAACACATACCCCTTAGCTTTTTATGGAAAGAGATCCCTTTACTGAGGAAGGTTCTCAAGCCTTGCCCACATGAAAAGTCACCTCATCGTAAGATTAGGGTAATCTAGACATTGTCATCTCCCTACTGATCCACATAGAAGGCTCACTACCAAGACTGATATCTGATCGAATGGTTCCCTGGCTAGATGAAAACATGGTCACCTCTTTAATCCAGTTCTTAGCCGCCACTAAGTTGGGCTCGCCTTAGAACCTGAGGGGTATTTGTTGCTAAAACTCATGTAAGGCACTGAGCCTACATGTGTTCTCTACCAATATACCATCTCCCTACTATACCTTAAAGGTGTATAGAATCTTGAATCACCATATGATATTCTAGTGTCTAAACCAAGTAAAAAACTTATGGCACATCGTCCAGCTTGTCCTCAGCTACCTGTGGATCTATCTTGCCTTGAAACCTCAAATGCCTCTGTCTCTGGTACTCTTGGAATGCGCCCAGTCGGCATACATGGTCTGCTAGTGGGGCTGGTGGCAACTACTTCCCTATAGGTTGTGGTGCTACTGGTACCCCACCCAAAGGTGCTATCACTATATGATGGACCTACACCAACACCTCATCGCTCGGTGGGCCGTCATGGTGATCACTCACTAGAATCTTGGCTGGTTGCCGACGTGGAAGCATCATGTAATGAAATAGGAGCATACCTGTCAATAAGTTATACATGGTGAGATGACACAAAGAGATCAAAATAAAAACAACATTTTCAATCCACATGCAATCAGTTTTTTTATGTACCGAGTCAGAAATCAGAATTTAGGGTCCTAGTGTATCGATATGTTGGCCACCGCACCAACACTAGACTCCCCGAACTGAAACTCAAACTCAAGACACATAACACTATTTCTATATTTAATACATAGACACTTAGTTCTTCTGGTAGAACTTAACCCTTTGATACCACTATGTCAGGACCTGTCCCTCGGGGCCCATGCCGTGACTGCCCCAAGCCCGCCTTCCGTAGGCCCGGGGATTGAGACTAGCACCTGAAATTCTTTTACTTAAAAAATGGGGAGGAATTTCATCAATACCTATACACTAACACAAATGGAACACTATGAAAAAGTAAATAATATCAGATGTTGTAAGGTACAACCACAACTAAAAACCACCACTGATGTAATAGCATGTACTAAAATTAAATGGGCCAGAATACAAGCCCAACTGCAATGGAAATATAGTAAGAAGGTAAAATAGCTCTTGAGGTCGTTTTCCAATGATCCTACAAGAATGGTTGGTATATATCGTCACCAAGGCTCTCCAAGTAAACCTATCGACTCCGTACACTGTCAACTCCTGGCTCCCTGAGTCTCAATTAATGATACCCATCATATGCACAAGATACAACAAGGTGCGGGTGAAGCCCATTCATGGGTGTGTATAAAAATACCTAATAAGGACCCCGAGACCCCCAGAGGTCTCTCAGAATTCCCAAAGGAAAAACCACATTGCATGATCACAATCAAAAAGAACAAAAAAGGCAGATCATACCAGGTCTAACTAAAGTACCGAAGTACAAACGATTAGTTGTAAAGCTAGATCATCTTATTCTGTTAAGAGGCACTACTGCTAACCCATAAAGGATCGATAGGTGTTAACCCTCAATGACCCACATTGGATCCGAACCACCCAGGATCGATAGGCACCAACCCCCACAAGACCCACATAGGATCTGACCGACACCAGATCGGTATGCGCTGACCAACATAGGATTGTTGAGCGCTGACACACACAGGATCTGACTCCGACAGGATCAGTGCTGACCCACACAGGGTTGCAAGGTGCTTCCCAACATAGGATTGCCCGGTGCTGACCAACACAAGATCGTTTGGAACTAACCCCCGTAAGATTTTCCTCTATTCTCCTTCTCACAGCCAGCCATTAGATTCCTGTAGAAAGCATGCTTGATTTCGGGTGAAACTGCTCCTCCATCCATCTGTCCTATTTCAACCGGCACGAAGTCCCATGAATAAGTAACCTGATGATCTGCCATGTCATAACTATTCCAACACAAGAGAAGGTGCTCAACCAGATGCTTGGTCTATAAGTTATAGGCATTTTAGTGATGAGTGTCTGGTTGGATTCTTGTACGATCCAACCTATCCAAATTCCAACATTCTTTGAATCTCTTGTGGAGTATCTCAAAAGGAATGCCTCGTCCTAAGGGTTTTAGTGCCACAGATGGATCGTCAAATGGATATCTGGTTTCGGAGATACGACCATTAAAGTGTAACTAGGCCTAAATGGGTCAGGGTCTAGTCTAACCTGGTCAGACGGACATGACCTGGCACATTGATCCCACCCCGATTCGGTAGGGTGTGGCCCGGTTCAGCTGGGCCGTGTGCGGGGCCCACTAGCCACGGGTTTGGCCCTGACCAACCAAACTGGGCATTGCCCGCCGGGCACGGGGGTCCCCTCCCATCCCGAATGGTTGAGCTATTCGGGTCTTCAATGTAACTGTGCTGATTGGCTCCGCTCCACCAGGTTGTTCCGCATGGACCGTACTTATGCGGAACTCATGGACCGCGAGTCCGCCATCCGTCGCGGCTCGAAGCCGTGACCCTCCTCTACGGTGTGCCACCCGACTCCAACACGGCCGAAAAAGGCCGACCCCCCCCCCCTTATCCTCTGCGGTGTCTACAGACGCCTCCGTCTTCCTGCTTCCGGCGGAAGCCGGCCGTTCCCTTCTCTGTTTACCTACGCCGCCGCGTCGGCAATGCTTCTGCTGGCCTCTACTGATGCTCCGGTGGTTTGATTCCTTTCCTGTCTACACCTATGGGCCTCTTGGGATGGCACCTATAGCGTGCGGCCTGAAAATTCTCCATTCCTCTAGATTTCTGAGTCACCCATGCAGAACGCCACCAATACCGAGACCATCGGAGGGTCTGGGCCTTGGTCGTCTGGCCCTTGCACTCCACGTAAGCATTATAACTTGTTAAGGATTATTTAATCATAAAAACTCCCATAAAGATACCTTGCATTATCCACCAGCATTAAATAACGAAATGCGGATCAACCAGTTGGACAGTTGATCCATGTTCTTCATCATATTCATGAATTGGGAAAAGGGAAGAATTAAGCACATAAACCCCTACATCGATTTCGTTGGAAGTCACTGCAGATGAGGAAGGAGTGCTCACATATGAGGGTATTGCAGATGAAGTAGAAGGTTCATGTCCATTGGTGCTCATCGTTGAATCCTCCCAAAGGTTGCCGAATCATCGTTCTCAGTTGGTGGAAGACGTCACGACACTTCTTCAAAGGTTTATCTCTTGAGTGCCAATAACCCATGCCCAAGCATTGTTTAAATAGACGAAAGAGAGGATCAAAGAACCACACAATTATTGAGGTTAATTAAGGAATTTAATTAATGAACCTATTAATTCTCCCAACGGGGCGGTTACCGAACCTATTAATTCTCCCACCAGTGCAATTAAAAAACCTAAAGGTCACGCCATTAAATGGTTTGATGTTGCACTGTGGTCCCACCACCGCTTTCCCAACAGTTTGAAAAAGAAATGAAAATAACCTTTAGTTAGTTTATTATTATTTTTAAAGTATGAAAATTAACTTATTTGTCTAATCCTTGCCTGTCAAAGTGATGCTTCAACTATGTGAATCCCGGCACTGCAAATTTAATCGTTCCCTTTGATTTTTAATCCAAGAAATGGTTGAAAAGATATAAATCTTCGCTCAAACATTTACTGAATGTACCTTAAAAAAAGTTCAATAAATTATTAACATTCACCCTCCACCCATGCTAGTCGAGGTTAGGCTCCGCCTAAGGGGATCACACCCCCCAAAACTCAATGGTACTATATGATTTTCAATTAGAGTAATGGTTTAGATGTTAAAGGATTTAACAATAAAATAATCATTAATAAATTATTTTATTTATGGTCAAAAACTAACTTCCACTATTTCCCCACGTCGGTCAATGTTACGATCTACCTAAGGAAATCTTACCCTCAAGAGATCAGTGGTGGTATCATATTTTTAATCCAAGTCACCATTCATGAGTTATAATCATTTGAAAAATAAAATAATTTTATTTGATTATTTTCTTTATATTTATGCCATTTTCTGGTTTTCTCACCAGAGGCCTGCGCCGACTAAACTTAAGTTTCACCAAGGGTAAACCCATCTTCCTGAATGAAACGGTGCCCTTAGATTTCTGATTTGGGAACCTGTTTAAGAGTTATTCCACTTTTTTAGGAAAACCACTCACTCATGTTATTTAATACATAACAAAATTTCGACGGATCTTTACAGGCACTTTGGGCCTCAGAATCATGTGCCATAAGATTTCTAAGTCTCGAAATAATTCAATACAATAAAAAAATTATAAAAAAATTTCTTGGACATTATAGTTTATAAATATATCCACTCCATTTCTATGATCATATCAATTTCAACTAAAGGTATAATCACATGATATCCAAAAATCACATTCCATAAAACATCAATCATAGAGAAACTATATAATTAAGATGAAACCATTAGGGACTTCTCACTACTAAATCAATATCTATTTGAAAATATATTAATTAAATACACTTTTCAAATTCAATAGATATAAAATTGTGGTTAGATATATAATAAAATTACACATTAGTTGTTCTACCGTGGATAATAAGTACATCATTCACCATTTTATACTTTCAACCCACATAGATAGTCATGATAACTTGATATTTTCCTATTTGTTTGATATTAAGAGTTTTCTGACACTAGTCATCATTATAAAACATTATATTCATACAATTTTGTTTATAACTAATATACTCCATGACTTTGAATCATTGGAGAGTGGGTGGTCCATTAGTTGGTTTTTTTCTCCTCCATTTCATTAACTATACCATTCATCTCTTTTTGAAATTCATGGGCTCTATGACCCACCTTTAGACATTTAAACTACATCTAATTTCTATTTGAAAAATTCCCTTGATGTTTCTTCCCGAATTGTTTTATGTAGATGGTTGGTATTTCTTTCTTCCAAGTGATTTATTCTAGTTTTGAAGAGACTCAATCTTATAGTTCTTATCAAAACCTTGGTAATGGTGGGAATAACCAATTTCTCATTCTTCTTTGAGTGCACATTAAACAATTTCTTCATAGTTACTAAATATTCATTTTGATATCTTCATTAATATAAATTTTTTAAGCCTCTAAATAAATTATCGATTTATCAATCCAGGATAATGATTAAACAAGAATAATTCCTTGCATATCATATAAAATTTTTGTTATATGTGCTAAGGTATTCATCCATGCTTTTCTTAACCACAAGGAACTAAATCTCTATAATTATAAATATAATATTAGTTAATTAATTATTGAAAAATATCATCTTAAACTCATCCCACTCCATGTATTAAATTATATCCTCTTGTATCATAGTTATAATACGGTCCCACTATTGTTTTTTTTCTCCCTCAAAATATTAATAGATAAGACATAATTTTTATGTTCCATGCATTGGAAAACAAAAAATATCTTCTCATTGTTGTTGATCCTTTTCTAAACCACTATTGGATCAAAATACCAACCAAAATAAAGTGTCTACAGACTCATGAAAAATTGAACAATATATTGTTTTATCCTTTGATCATTGGGAAGCTCAACATCATTCACGAATTGAGAATGTTTTGTAAGTATAGAAATAATATTTTTTACTCAATCTCCCACAAAATATTTGTTTCTACGATGTAAAATAATTGAGTTTCTTTATAACATACATTATTATAATGATGTATTTTAGTTCTTTCCATTGACTAAAACCATAATACGTGTAATAAACAACAATTATTGTGGGAAACCAAATAATCCTTAAAATATTTTGGGTTGTCTTAATAATGATACCTTATTTTCATTCTATAACAACTTAGGATTAATATAAGTCATACATAGTGAATTTTTATTCAAATCCTTCATAATATTATTGAAATAAAATTTGAATTAACCTAATAATATCTCTTGGCAGTGATTAACAAGGTTTGTAGTTTGGTCACACTCATTGTTCACCATATTGATGGTTGAGATATACCTGATGAACACTCTTCTTGGTTATTACCCATATATGAATCATTTTCAATACCATGTCCACATTTAGTGTCTATACATGGTTATATTTATTTTAAAAATATATAATATATTCCTTACAAAACATTTTGTTTGTTTTCTTTAGCTTAAACATTTCTATAGGGTTTCCACTAATGTCTTCTAAACAAAATATCTAAATATTAAATAAACCCTCAAGTTAATCCAACTATATCAACCCAATATTTTTTATATATAAATATTATATTTATTTTTATGGTTATTTAATATGCTTTGAAAATACACACCCAAAGAACATAATTGTTTAGTGTCATTAGGGACTAGATACACATAATTGTTTTAACATGAATAATATTCAATAGCTATCTTAAGGATCTTCCCATTTATTACTCTTCTTAGACATAACCTATACAAAACCATTATTCATAACCTAGGGAAGAGAAACATAATAATGGCTGTGATTAGAAGCTTCATAAACATAAACATGGGAGAGATAAATCAATGACCATAGGAGAAAATAAAATAAAAATAAGGGTATCAGATCTTGGACAAAACATACAATGCTCATAACCAGTATATAAAATATCATAAACATGAATAATGTTTTAACACATTAAATTTAGAAATAATTGACTCATAATCGTGATAAATAATTATAAATCAATCGTAAAACATTTGTTCATCTCATAAAAGTAAGGATCCCCTATAATTATAGAAGCCATAAATAATGGAAACATTAACATTAAAGATGATTAGTTCACAGTGGAACAAGAATCCATAAATATCTCTCATATCATTAAATATAAGGCATCAATACCTACATTTAATAATGGATCTAGAAAATCAACTTTTTCCCCATATTGGATCAAGATCATCAAATTGAATCCCATAATTATCTCATGTGATATAATAAATTAGATAACAAATTTTAGGGATATGTAATTCTAATCCCATCTATAACATAATCAAAACCAGAAATATGTGTTATATAAAAACATTAAAAATTCATCATAGCATCACATCATAACATGTGAAATGAAAATGGTTCTTATAAAAATATCACTGATTCATCATATCATATCCCATGAAAAATAAATGGGTTTTACAACTATATAATTATAATAAATCATCTAGATAATGAATAAGGATTCTATCAAGGGATCATGTACCCCATAAAAAATAATTAATATAAAATTATGTTATAATAGATGAACATTACTTTAAAAGAATCAATGGAATATTTCCAAAGGGAAATACCCATTTAATTTTGACGAAAATTATTTAAAATATAAGATTGTTTTGAAAATATTTAGATTTTTTTTGTTTCAAATGAACCTTGGAAACTCATAAGGGAATCTTCAAATCATTTATTGTTCCTAATAGTGGAAAATTCTGTTAAATTATTATATGAAAAAAATATCCTGATCACATTCATCGTAAAAATTCAAAATTACCACATTCAAAAAATTAAATAATGATTCCTCTTAAAATATTTTGTAAAATTTTCAATCATGTGAAAATATTAATTTAAATAATTATATAAAAAGTTTAATAAAATTCATGAAAGCATTGATTTGGAAGAAAGGGGGATTTTAACCAAACATAAAAATAAAGTCGGCTTTCATGAAAAACATATAGTTACTCTCTTGATTATGTAAGGTGAGAAAAATTATACAAAACAAATTTATTATTAAAAAAATTCCTTTATATAATGATAATAAAAGGTATTTATTAGATATGGATCAAATAACTTCATCAGTGGATATTCAATCATGAACAATCTTCATTTAAAAAGAATTGAAAATTAAATATTTTACTACATTTGTAAAGACCCAAAAATTCCATATAATATTTTTTAATTATTTGGTATTATTACCCATAAGAAAAAATTGGCGGCACATGATTTCGAGGCCCAGAGATCCCGAAAATAATTTTTGAACTTTTTTTATGTACGTTCATTAAACATGTAGGCGAAATTTTCTCTCTTTTGAATCGGTGCTCGGATTAAAAATCTGAGGGAACCTTTTAATCCGCAACGCCGAGATTCGCTTAAAGGAAGCGTAAATTTGCCTGGAATGGGTCGGAATAAAAATTAATTTTCATGGAATTTACAATAATAATACTAAAATAACTAAATGATATTTTATTTCTTATTTGGAACCGTTGGAAAAACAGTGGTGGGACCGCAGTGCAATGTGAGACCATTCAATGGGTCGACCCTTAGGTTGTGTAACCGCACCGCTAAGAGAATTAATATGTTCATTAATTAAACTCATTAATGAATCCATTAATAGTGTGGTTCATTTTTCCCCTCTTTTCTTCTATTTAATCAAAGCTCGATCATGGGTCTTGGGAGAGCTATGGGAGGAAGCTCTGACGAAACGCAGATGACATCACACTCCGATGAAGAATGGTGATTGAGAGAAGGCCATTGGAGGAATCAATTGATGATGAAAAGCACCAAAGAACACCTTTTGATACAGACCATACTTCTTCAACTGCAGCTCCTTACCATGGAATCAAGGAAGGGGGTTTCAATGTTTACCTATGAGTTGTTTTCTTCTTGAAATGAATCCCATGTTATTATGCTAATATGGAGGGTATGGGCCGAAAAAACACGAAGCAGACCCTCCTCCGATATCTGTTATGGTTTCTTTCTTCATGGGCAACCAGAATATATGGAGACAAGGTGGAACCAAGAGCCATGTAGTGTAGAAATTATCTCGAGAGGATGGTAGGAACATACAAGAATAAAAACGGACCACCGAAGCTTCACTAATGGTCCACAGAAGCTAGCCGGCACGACAACGCCATTGACCGAGGGAGGCAACGGCCAACACCCGCTAGCTACGAAGGAATGGCGGTTCCCGAAGGTGCCTCAGCGGACAAAGGATTGGTCATCCAGTTCTAATATTGTTGATGTGGGGCAGCACGCTATAGTGGGGCTCCGCGAAGAATGGTCGTGGCTTCAAGACACAGCAGAGGGTGGACCCACACCCGTAGGTCCGTTGCAGCCCGGTCCGAACAAACATGCTAGGTGGTGCTGCACCATCCTGCAACCCTGCTGAGCTAGGTGACACACTACATCGGGGGGCCACAGAGGAGAGCAGCAGCTTCGAGCAGTAGCAGAGGGCGGACCGACGCCAGCGGGTGCGTAACAGGCCAAACCAAACAGACCATCCAGGAGGTGTGGCTCCAACTGGCACTGCATCATTGAAGACCCGAACGGCCAAATCCATTTAGGTGTGTAGACGACCCCCCCCCCCAGTTGTCCAGTGGGACGAGCGGTTCCACGACCCGTTGGGGCATGCCCTGCAAAGTGGGTCGGGCCGGACACGAGGTCTAGCGGGCCAAGCCTACGACTAGCGGGTTGCGCCCATGGCCTAGTGGGCTAGACCATTAACAACCATACATGGCTGATCCAAGCCCCCTTTTAGCTATAACTAGTAGGTTGGGTCGGGTCAATCCGGCCGGGTCAGTCCGTACCCGGAGCCGTTTTTGCCCAGTTACACTTATAAAGGTGTATGTTCTAAACTAGATGCTCGTTTGATTACCTGTCTGTGGCACTACAACCCTTAGAAAGAGGTGGTCCATTCGAGATACTCCAAATGAGACACAGATAAAGTTGGAGTTTATCATGGTTGGATCATACCAGAATCCAATCGGGCCCTCGACACTAAAATTCCTTTTACTTACAAACCAGAAGTCCGGTTTATGCGCCCTCTTTAGCGATGGAACACTTATGACAGGGCGGATCATTAGGTTACTAATTCTATGGACTTTGGGCCATTTAAAATGCGACTGATGGCTTGAGGAACGATTCTCCCAAGCACGCTATGTGTGAAACCCTGCGACTGGATGAGACCTGAAGACTACTGAATTTCGACTCCGTGTGACTTGACGGCCCAGGGGGAAGCACCTCTTTGTGACTTTGCAATCCCATGGTGTGGAGTAACTCTGTGTGACCAGACAAACCTACAATACTCAACAGGTGGAGTACCTTAATAAGACAAGGTGATGAGCGGCTCTGTGTGACCCGATAGACCCACGATACGTGATGGGGAAGAGTACCTAAGAAGTTCTAGGTTAGTGGGAAGCACCTCGGTGTTACTTGGTAGGCCCACTGTACTTGATAGAGTAGGAGTTCTCCAGCAGTCGAGGTGTTCAACGATGTGACTGATGATGCTACTCTTACTACCTTTGAATATACCTGGTGTGAGCAATCTTTTTCTTTGTGCTTTGGGATTGAGATCATGCATTGTGGTTTTTACTTTTTGGAATTCTGAGAGAACTTCAGGGGTCTCGGGGTCCCTACTCGGTATTTTTATACTCACCGTTTCATGGGATTCACCTGCACCTTGTTGTGTAATGTGCAGATGACAAGCACCTTTGACTGAGTCTCGAGGAGCTAAGACTTGACGGTGTACAGAGGTGACCGGTTGATATAGGGAGCCGTAATGATGAGATATACCTACCGTTCAAGTATGATCATTGGAAGATGACCATAAGAGTTGTTTTAAATTTTTTCTATATTTCCATTTCATTTGTGCTGGTATTCTAGCCCCTTTACTTCAATACTTACTTTTACACTCTGTGGTGGTTTGTAGTTGTCGTTTTACCTTTCTCCATCCATTGTGTTTTACTTGTGTTCAGTGTGCCCTGTTGGTGTGTGGACAAGTTTTGAGGGAGTGCCTTCTCATTTTAGGGAAATTCATTTCCGATGATAGTCTGCAACCCCTAGAATAATAAAGGTAGGCTTGGGGTAGTCACGACATAGGCCCTCGGGGACAAGTCCTGAACAAGTGGTATCAAAGGGCGGTCAGTTCCCCCTCAATGAACGGGAGTCTGATGTTTATTTGGGAAACATTGTCAAATGTTGCAAGTTTGACTTTCTAATTCAGGTAGTCTAGTGTTGGTGCGGTGTTTGACGTATCCATACACTACAACCTTGAATTGTGTTTTTGGATCAATACATGAAAAAATTGGATGAATAAGTTCCTCCTTTATTTGAATAAGAGTCAGTGCATGAGGTATAATCTTCTAATCATGGCACATCTTGATCTATCTCCGGATACATCCATGTGGATGAACAGACATGATTCCAATACGAGGTCTTGAGGAAAACCCACCTAGCAATGAGGCATCTATTATGGGAGCAGTGCTTGAGATGGCCTCACCAGGTGGTGCACCAGTGCTACCACCACCCGATGGTCAGCATCTAATGCCAGTGATTACTACAGTAGACATTCGTTTGATCGGTGTCTTACATGATTTTTAGAGACATAGACCTCCCATGTTTAGGGGAGATATGGATATTTAGTTCATTAAAGAGCGGCTAGATGCTATGATGCAGGTCTTCTTCTTAGTGAGTACACAGCCAGACCAAATGGTGGTCTTGATAGCGAGGCTTCTGCAGGTATCAATAGGGAGATGGTGGAGCTTTACCATCCAAAATCATGATGAGTCATCCCTCACTTGGGTTTTCATTGAGAGGCTTTTCTAGGAGGAGTTTTTTCACGTGATGTTGTGATCTGTGTGTATTCAGGAGATACTCCACCTACAGTAGGGCAACATGATAGTTTCTGAGTACTCGGTGAGGTTCACAGAGCTTTCCCGCTACCGCATAGACATGGTGTGAGACCCTTTATTCAAGGCTCGAGGTTTTAAGTAGGGATTCAGGAGAGATATTAGGGCTTCAGTGGTGTCTCTCACAATACCTACCCAGGACAGGGTGCAAGAGCAAGCCCTTCTAATGGATAACTTCTTGGAAGAGCAGGCACACACAATTATAGTTGCTAGTAGACCCCCGGTGGCAGAGTCTTCAGCAAGATACAGCCATTAGATTCCTGGGTCCAAGAAGGATAGGTCTTTTAGAGGTCGACTCAAGGACTCAGGGTCGGCAGTGCGAGGCTCCTAGGCTAGAGGGAGCCAGATGGGGGGACATACTTTTCTTTTTGTGTGGTGGGCAGGGACACATGGTGTGTGACAGCCCGCCCCACTGTACAAATAACCACAAACTGTTGAGGGGCTGCCGAGACAGTGCATCGGTTCAAGAGAGGAGGTTTGCAGGGAAGCGTACATGGCATGGGAGCTGGATGAGTGGTTCCCAGTAGGAAACAGTTCGAGGTGTTACCTCCACCACACCTAGGTGGTCTACCCTCACCTCGGGGAGCAGGTGGACAGGGGGAGATCTCAGCTCCCGGAAGAAGAGTCTTATGACCATGGAACTCCATAGATGATTATATGTGCGATCTATATCTATTCCGTCTTAGGTAAAGTTATTATTGACATAGGTTTGAATCATTATTTCATTTCCACAACCCTCGTTCAGAGCCCGGGGATTCTTATGGAGCCGTTGGCTCAATCCTTATGATTAGAGACTCCTAAAGGAGTGGATTCGATGATTACAAATTGGTGTAGACAGTGTGATCTCACTCTAGGATGTGAGATATTTATATGGGGTCTCGTAGTAGAAGAATCGAGGCCTTATGACATCGTCTTGGATATATAATGGCTATCTACAATCCATTCTCAGATCGACTACTTTAGGTGTAAAGTATGGTGTATCTATGAGGGTGAGACTAGGTTTTACTTCATGGGTGAGAAAAAAACCATTGCACCATAGGATTGAATTTCTCGGAGGTGGTTTCATCCAATAACTCATCTGTTTCCTAGCCTCACCATCATTATAGTGGATGAAAGGAGTCTGAGCTATCCTATAGTGGTGTACCAGTATGCTGATGTCTTCCCTAATTATGTTACAGGATTACCCCCTCTTAGTGAAATAGAATTTTACACCGACCTTCACTACATGATGACGCTGATATCAACACCACCATATTGGATGGCCCCATGTGGAGCTTTTTGAGCTAAGTGTTCAGTTGGAAGACTTGTAGAGGAAGGGGTTCGAAAAGCATAGTGTTTCTCCTTGGGCAGCCCTGATTTTGTTTGTAATGAAGGAAGATCGGAGTCTAAGGCTTTGTGGGGAATATTGATGCCTGAACTAGGTGACTGTGAAGAAGAAGTATCCTCTTCCAAGGATTAATGATCTCTTCAACCAGGTGAAAGGAGCACAATGTTTTTCAAAGATAGACCATAGATCAGGCTATCATCCACTCAGGGTAAGGAATGATGATGTACCGAATATTGCCTTCAAATGTTGGTATGGAAATTATGACTTCTTGTTGATGACCTTAGGCATGAATAACGTTCTGGAAATGATCATGTGGCTCATTAATAGGATCTTCTAGCCTTACCTTGATCGATTCCTGGTAGTCTTTCTTGGCCACATCTTGGTGTACTCAGTGATAGAGGAGGAGCATGCCATGCACCCACAAGAGGTTTTGGATACACTCTAAGAGAAATAGATTTCTTGAAATCTATCAAAGATCCAGTTCTATATATAGGAAGTCCGAATCATGGGGCATGTTATCTCAAGGGCTGGAGTTGTAGTGCATCCAGCAAGGATAGAGTCAGTGCTTTCTTGGGAGCCACCCAGAAGTGTGACCAAGGTGTAGTGTTTCATGGGACTGAATGGGTACTACTAGAGGTTCGTACCTTATTTCTCCAGGGTAGCGGAACCCTTGTTAGCATTGAAGAATAAAGGGAATCTTTTCTTGGGGATGGAGAAGTGACATCAGAGTTTCTAAGAGTTATGGTAGAGACTGAAGAGTGCCCCAATATTGTGTCTACCAGAAGAGGGTGTTGGGTATGTATTCTACTGCGACACATCAGCAACTAAACTAAGTTGTGTCCTGATGTAGGAGCGAGAGGTGATCGCCTACGGCTTACGAAAGTTGAGACAACATGATGAAAACTAAGCTTCCCATGACCAAGATTTAGAATCAGTAGTCATTGAGCTAACGATGTGGAAGCAGTACATGATGGGAGAATAGATTACTTTTTAATCTGATAAAAAGAGTCTTGGGTACATCTTCTCACAAAAAGACCTAAACCTGAGATAAAAAAGACGGCTGGAGTTCCTACAGGACTATGAATTTGAGATATTCAATACTCCTAGGAAGGGGAACATAGTAGTAGATTCACTAAGAAGGAAGTCTGGACTACAGTTGCGGAGTGAGGTGACACAGAAGCTAAAAGTTTTGTAAATATCCTTCATGGATAGAGATAGATCAGCTTACCTCCAGACTATGACTGTCACTTCCCCACCCCTTGAGTGAGTTTGGGAGGCTCTTCTTGGGGACATTGACTGCAAGGCCCGATGTTCTTAGATATCCTCAAGACAGACTCCTTAAACATTTTTTGAAGCTGGGGATCACGTTGTCCTATTTGGAGGATTCACCATAGTACCAGTGACTCTACAAGAGGAGGTTTTTATGGAGTTACACACATCCCCTTGGTAGTACATTCGGGTGTGGTGAAGATGTACCAGGACCTCTGATGTTAGTACTGTTGGCCAGGGATGGAGAAATCTATGGTAGAGTTTGTATCAAAATGCCTCTCTTGTCAGCATGTGATGGCCAAGAATCAGGTACCAGTAGGCATATCTTATCCCATGAGG
Organism: Viscum album; assembly: GCA_963277665.1. Taxonomy (NCBI): domain Eukaryota; kingdom Viridiplantae; phylum Streptophyta; class Magnoliopsida; order Santalales; family Viscaceae; genus Viscum; species Viscum album. The sequence continues at coordinate 130,516,064 of OY728167.1, read as the reverse complement.
TGCCAGAATAGATGTGGGATGGTATCTACCTAGGCTTTGTTATGGTTCTACCACGTATTTCCAGAGGCCATGACTCCATCTGGGTGATCATTAACTGACTCACCGAGTCATCCCACTTATTACCCAACCGAGAGAAGGGATCAATAGATGGCTTGGTGCATCTGTACATACAAGAGATTTCAAGTCTTCATGGGGTTCCATCGATGATTATCTCCAATCGCGACACTAATTTTACATCCCGCTTGTGGAAGGGATTGTTGGTGGTGTTCAGGACTCAGCTACACTTGGGCACTGCCTCTAACCCTATGAAAGATTGTCAGATGGAGCAGACTGCACATATAGTCCAAGACATTCTTCGTGCTTCTATCCTTGATTTTTGCCACAGTTGGGAGGAGAAACTTCTACTGGTGGAGTTCACATACAAAAACCTTTATTACTACACCATCGACATGGATTCGTTTAAGGCCCTGTACAGGAGACCTTGCAAATAACATCTATGCTGGACAGACCCAGGGGAGTCAGCACTCATGGGTCCATAGCTGGTATAAGCTACAACAGAAAAGGTGTAGATCATAGAGGAGCAGATGAAGTCTACATTGAGCTGATAGAAGTCCTATGCCAATAGGATACAGATACCCTTGGAGTTTGAGGAGGGAGACCATGTCTTCCTATGGGTCTTACCCCATTGAGGATTACAGAGGATTGGCCATGACAGAAACATATCTTTGAGATTCATCAGACCTCTCAAGATCCTCATTAGTGTATTCAAGGTGGAATACTTTCTATATCTTCCCCACATATGCACCAGGTGCATAATTTTTTCCATGTATCGTAGCTGGGGAGGTGCGTGCATGATCCATCACACGTTATAGACTGGGGAAAGCTGGACATTGATGATGGGTTGACGTTTGCAGAGTTCTCGATGAAGATAGAGGATAGACAAGAGTGGATCCTTCATTGGTGGTTGATTACTCTAGTGCGAGTCTCTTGGTAGCATTGAATATCAAGGAGAGAAAATGGGAGTGTTAGGCACAGATACGTGCTTAATACCCCCTTTTGTTTCCCTTGTTTTATTGTATCTTTCCGAGACAAAAATCCCTAAGGTGGGGATAATGTAAAGACCAAAAAATTCCATATAATTTTTTTAATTATTTAGGATTATTATTAGTCTTTGAAAATTGGCACCACATGATTCCGAGTCCTGGAGATCCCGAAACAGATTTTTGGACATTTTTTAGGTACGTTCAGTAAATGTGGGGGTGACTTTTTATATCATTTGAATTGTTGCTCAGATAAAAAATATGAGGGAACTATTAAATCTGTAGTGCTGAGATTCCCTTTATGGGAATCTTAACATTGACTGGAAAGTGTTGAATGAAAAACATATTTTCATGGATTTTACAAAAAAATAATAAAATAACTAAAGGTTATTTTATTTTTATTGCAACCGTTGGAAAAATAGCGGTGGGACTGCAGTGCAATGTCAGACCATTCAATGTCTTGACCCTTATGTTTTGTAACCACACTGATAGAAGAATTAATATGTTGAGAAACTGCACCATTGGGAGAATTGATAGGTTCATTAATTCAACTCATTAATGAACCTCATTTATTGTGTGGTGGGTTGTTCCCCTATTTTCATCTATTTAATCAAAGCTTGAGCTTGGGATTTTAGAGAGCTATGGGAGGAAGCTCTGATGAAATGCTGGTGACTTCACACTCTGATGAATAATGGTGTTCAAGCGATGGTCGTTGGAGGAATCGATGGACAATGGAAAGCACCGATGAACACCTTCGGTTGTAGACCCTACTTCCTCATCTGGAGCGCCTTCCAAAGGAAACAAGGTAGGGGGTTTTGTTGTTTACCTATGAGTTGTTTCCTTCTTGAAATTATTCTCATGTTATTATGCTAACACGGATGGTGTGGGATAAATGAAAAAGGCCCAGACCCTCCTCCAAACTCGGTTATGGTTGCGTTCTTCATTGGAAACCGGAAGATAAGGCGAAAAGATAGAACCAAGGGCCCCATAGTGTAGGAATCGTCCCAGGATTCCCCTATCCACAAACAAAAATAAAAATAGACCACATGAGCTTCACTGGTGACCCTTGTAAGCTACGCAAGTGTGGTGGTGCCAACACCATGGGAGGCGGTGGCTGGCACCTGAAGGCACCACATTAGAAAAATTAGCATACAACCAGCACTGGTTGCGTTGATGTGGGGCGACATGCTGCAGTTGTGCGCCATGATGGAAGTTTGTGGATTCAAGCTCCAACGGAGGGAAAACATGCGCCCACATATCCATTTTGGTCTGGTGCACGCGAACCAGCTAGGTGGTGGGGCACCGTGTAGAACCGCTACTGAGCTAGGCGGTGCTCTGCGGTGGCGCGCCACGGAGGAGAGTCGCGTCTTTGAGATGCAGTAGAGGGAAGACTCATGCCAGATGGTCTATAATGGGTCCATCCATGCGGACCGGCCAGGAGTTGCGGCACCAACTGGAGCCACATCTTTGAAGACCTGAATGGCCGAAACCATTCGGGTGGAGAGCAGAACCCCTGTGCTCGGCCAACAGGCCGAGTAGTTCTACGGACCGGCAGGCTGCGCCCAACCGGGTGGGCCGGGCTGGACCCGCAGTGCAGCGGGCTGAGCCCATGGCCCAGCGGCCGAAACCTTTCCCAACCTTACCGGTATGACCCCAAAATCTTTTGTGCTAGGACCAATAGGATGGGTTGGGTTTGTCCGACCGGGTCAGACCATAACTAGCCCACTTGTTGCCCAGTTATGCTTACATGAGCGTATCTTCTAAACAAGATTTCCATCTGATGCACCTTCTACGGAATCAGAACCCTAAGGAAGAGGGGGTACTTTTGAAACACTACACAAAAGACTTCTAGAAATTTGGAGTTTGGCCAGGTTGGATCATACCAGAATCCAACCGGGCTCTCAGAAATAAAATTCCTATAACATACAGATCGGACGTCCGGTTGACGCGTCGCCTATTGAGATGGAACCCTAATGACATGGCATATCATCGGGTTACTTATTCGTGGGAATTCATTCTAGTTGAAATATGACTGATGGATTGAGGAGAGGTTCTCCCAAGCACGCTGTGTGAAGAAACCTACAACTGGATCACACCTGATGACTACTGACTTTTAACTCTATGTGACTCGATGGACTAGTGGGAAGTACCTATGTGTGACTTTGCAGGCACATAGTGGGGAGTGGCTCTATGTGACCAGGTAGACCCATGATACTTCACAGGAGGAGTACCTCAACATGCCACGATGGGGAACGACTCTGTGTGACCCAACAGACCCATGGTACATGATGGGGAGGAGTACCTAAGCAGTTCAAGGTTAGTGGGAAGAACCTCTGTGTGAGTTGGTAGGGCCAATGAATTCAATAGAGGAAGAGTTTTCCAAAATCTGAGGTGTTCGACGATGTGACTAAAGATGCTACTATTACTACTCTAGAATATACCTGGTGTGAGCTGCCTTTTTCTTTATGCGTTGTTATTGAGATCGTGCTTTTCGGGGTTTCCTTTGTGGAATTTGGAGATACATTCAGGGTTTTTGGGGTCACTACTGTGTATTTTTATACTCACCACTTAACGGGATTCACCTGCACAATAATTTTTCTTATGCAGACGATAGACAGCTTTGACTGATTCTCAAGAAGCCAGGACTTGATGGTGTACAGAGGTGATTGGTGGACGGGGAGAGCCGCAATGTCGAGATATACCTACCCTTCAGGTAGGATCATTTGTGGATGACCTAAGGAGCTGTTTTCCCTTTTTTCTGTATTTCCATTTCAGTTGGGCTTGTATTCTAGCTCCTTTACATCAGTACTTACTTTTAGACTTTGTGGTTTTTCATCTGTGGTTATAACATTCTCTTTCCGTTGTGTTTTACTTGTGTGTAGTGTTCCATGTCTATGTGTGTACAGGTTTTGAGTCAATGCATTCCTGTTTTAGGTAAATTCCTTTTAGATGCTAGTCGCCAACCCCTGGCCTTTGGAAGCTGGGCTATGTGTAGTCACGACACAGGCCCTAGGGGACAGGTCATGACAACATTGGTAACATTAGAATCATATGACCCATTAAGGAATAACAATAAAAAAACATTACAAATAATGCAAAGAAGGATATTAATTATATATCATGTCAATTTTTCTTTATATACACCACATAAAAAAATATAGGTGGGGTACATAACATATGTCTGAAAGAAGAATGTTTTTGATGAAAATACCTTACATCATGTTCGATATCCTTTGTACAATTTCAAATATCATGTATAATAAAAATATATTTATTATAAATCTATTAAAGAACCATAAGCAAATATATCATACAATCTATGATTTACTTATACAATTTTACCACATTTTTATTAATAAACTTTTATTAAATATCATTATTCTTGGTGATAAATACTTCCTGATTACTTTATGTTATGGTTTTATAGTTTTGGTTATTTTACATTGATCATGGTTTAATAATATTGAGAATTATAATCGTGTTATAAATATTATAAATATTCATTAAAAATATATTTATAGTCATCCATAAATGTTGATGTAGGAAAATGAATTACTCCATTAATGGAGATGGTTGGTCACACATATACATTAAATTGAACGGAATTTTCCATTGATAGGGCTGATAATTTTTTTAGATGATTCAATTAAAGGTTTCCAAGGTTCTTTTGAAATAATATTTTTATAAATATCATTGAAATTATTTCAGATTTTCAATATGTGTCTTCAAAATTAAATGGGTACTTCCCATAGGAAATATTTTTTTGATTCATTTAGGGAATTTTAACCCTTTTTAGGTTAATATCATGTTAAATCAATTCTAACATTCACTATGGAAATAAATTTTCAATATATTTACTAGTCATTATGAAAAAACAATAATATGGAATTATTGACTAATATTAATTAATCCGATTAAAAATATGGAATATTCTGTATCATATTCTATTAAAAGAAGTGTCCAAATTTAATTTAAAAATGAACACGCAAACATGATGAAAAGTTGTAATGATGTGACCCATGTTACCCTCAAACCTTTCACCTGACCCAATCAATCACATACTCAAAGGGTGTTCCCGATCCACACAGTCTGGTTAAATGAACCCCTACATCAAAAAATGACAGTGGGAAAAACATTTCCTCACCTAAACTGTAACACCCCAAGCTTCTACGGTACGCTTCTCTTTGAATAATGCGATAGCGTGTGTTGTACGCAACACCGAGTTCTAACAACCAATCAAACTAGCCGTTATGAATAGTAATACCTACTTTTTAAAATTATATATATTTTATCTTTCAAAATGGACTTCATTTTTGGATTCGGAATATCTAATTTAGCCTAAGGTGAAATTTTGGTACTTTTTGGATAACTTTCATATTTTGATGAATAGTGAAAATTACTAAATTTTAATTAAAAACAACTTTTTTAATCAAAATAATTAATAGTGATAAATTATGAATTTTAGTAGTTTTAAAGTATATTTAGAATATATTTTTACCATTTAATATAATGTTGGTCATTGGACATAATTTTACAATTAAACCGAACATAAACAAGTGTCAATCTTTTGATAGTTATTATCTCTTAAAAACACGCTTTTTGTTTTGACAGCGGGAATTAATTTTAAATTAATTTCTGCCACTTCTGTGTTTTGAATTTAGGAAAATGGATTCCATATTTGGAATCAGGATGTTCAAATTGTTTAAATAGGTAACTTTTATTTTTAGACATTTTGAATAATTACTGCGGTAAATATTTTATTTACCATGCTTAAGGGTAAATCCGGTAAATAAGGGTTAACAAATAATATTATAATAATACTAAATTACCCTAAAACGTGTCTTAACCCTATTGGTTGATACATGGTCGACCATGGGCATCTTTGGGTCGATTTTGGGACCCCATGGATCCACTTGTAAGTGATAATGACACTTTATTTTAATTAAGTTAAAATGAATACAAAAATGACACAAGCATATATCTTTTAGAAACTCAATTGTTACATAGGGTTATATATGTTGTATTTGAGATTATAAATATTCATTAGAAAGATAAAAAGATTTCCTACATAATGATATTTTATTTATAATTTTTAGACATTAAATAATTTATTTTATTTATGACAGAATGATGATGCAGTAATTACTATAATAGTGAAAAATTAAAATAATTGATATTATAAATAACCAAATAAATATAATATGAAACTTTTAATGCATTTAACTAATTTTCTAGGATAATATGATATATTAGGATTTATTTAAGTGACGTTTTTCGAAGTAATCAATTTGTTATGAGCTTCACAAAAATCAACTATTGAATAGTGTCAAAATTGACATAAAAGAGTTCTTAAAACAAATATTATATTATTAATTGATATTAAATTCCTAAAAATCTAAGGATCGGCCAAGAGACTTATATCATGATAGGTTCATCATGAATGGACCACTTGGGGGTCTCTTGGATGTATATAGTATGTTTATTAACCATATTATATAAAAATACAAAGAGACATTGTAAAAGTGAAACTAATTAACTTAGAGTTAATACTTAAGGATAAGGTTAATATAAGTACCCAAACCTGTCTAAATTCTATTGGTTGAGTGGTTTGCGACCTATCCCCACATTAAACGTTGAATAATCAACTTTGGAGCCATTAGAAACCGAATATGAATTTATTATAAATTAATATTTCTATCTTTTCCAAAGGTGCCCCTCACCCCTCTTATAAAAGGGCACTCCTACATCTCATTTCTTCACACCTTCAAAGCCTTTTGGTTCGGCCAAACTCTACCCAAATACTCTCCCAACAGCCCTAACTACAACCTAGAGTCCTTAGTTTGATCATAAATCCAACTTAAGGATCCCTTTTGATCAAATCAAAAGGAAGAACTCGAAGAAGAGGTAGTGTTTTCACCACCCCTTTTCAAGTTCCTTTCTTATTCCACTTCTTCTTTCTTTGTTCTTACCATTCTAAAATAATAACTCCAGTATCATACATATACTTTGATGTTATTATAAATATGGTACAAACATATTCAGTATTCTATCCACCTTTTGAATAACATGTCACCATACGTGCGTACGTATGGCATACCGTCTCCACGTCGTGGTGTAATTGTTATTCAATATATTATTATTTGGATGGATATAATAATGATGTGTAACTCATGTAAATAATAAATATAACATGTTAATGATTCTGTATATATGATATACCATCCATTTATATATTATTTTAATATCAAATGAATGATATTGTCGCTCGTGCGTACGTACGGACTACCGTCTCCACGAACGCGATGAGATTCATTCTCCATCGTATCCATTCAAGTATAATTATCATTTGATGATTTAAAAATGATGTTTAAGGACTTGATATCATTATGGATATGAATAAGATACCACAAACATGGCTTATGTAACAAAAAATATAAAAGAAAATGAGTAAGTTAACACCCGAAACGACGATAATTCTAAGATATTATTAACAAATCAATGTTAAAAGATCATATATGATATCATATTAATATATATGATTCTTGTATAATTTAATAACAATTATTTCACCATTATATAGGAGGTTAACCTACCCCATCCAAGGAAAAGTGCAAGCTAAGGGTTATTTCACAATCTCTTCATTATCCGAGGTTGTTTATACGTAATAATCTACTGGGATTTCATTATCATCCACATCCATGTTTCTTCGAAATGTATTTCAAAACATATTTATTATTTACAAGAATATGGGTTAAAGTCATTTATACCCTTGTTTGACTTTTTATAAGAGGTTTATAAAGGAATCTTTCCGTCGTTTTCAAAACAAGGTCCTTTTTAACCTTTTCGACAGAATTAAGGTAAGAATGTTTTTTTTAACTTATACGGCGGGTGCGGCTATTTTCCGCCATTATAAAATCTTCAAAGCTTCCCTTACAAGCTTATAAGAATATTTTCAGAGAAAATGTTTTATTTTATATGGATATTAAATGATTTCAAAATAAAAGGAGATATTTCTTTAAAAAGAAATTTGATTTCATCTATGTCAACATCCTTTGAAGGATTTTAAGATTATTTGAAGTTGATTTATTATGATACAAAACTTCTATATTGTATTGAAGGTTTTGTGATATGTTTGACTGTGGATATTCTATTTTTATACCATTCATAGTTTATGGTGAAAGTATTGACATTTCATATGCTAGGTTTAATACGAATGTTTATGTTATGTTTAAACCTTTTCATATGGGAATGCATTGGACTTAATATGTGACAGGTGGAGCCCGATATAGCACCTCGATGCATCGGTAGGTCTCATGAGACAAACTAGTGTCTTGGCACAAGGCCTTGACAAAATATTATTTTTAGTCTTGGCACGAGGCCTTGGCTATGTGGTTATGATAGTCTGACATTATGCATTCCATCATTATGAAAGTGGTTATTGATTTTGCATGTGATTATTCGATTAGTAGAATAACCATGTGAATAAGTAAATGGCATTATCTCATATTATTTATGCCATAATATGTTAAAAGTTCAAGTTTAAAAGGCTTTTATTTTAGTTATACATTGCCTTAAATATTTATTCTTATTTATGAAAGTTTCCGCTATATTGTTATCCTTACTGGGCATTTGAGCTCACCCCTTTTCTATGTTTTATTTTTCCCAGGAAGTGAAGAAGTAAATTATGAATGACCTGCAGGGATATTATGTGGGGATATGAGTGTGGATTATGGAGAAAATATGTTGTTGTAGTAGTTTTTCATTTTATGATGTAATGTAAGACTTATGAATATATCTAGTGTTTCCAAGACTACTAAACCAATCGGTATTTCGAGATTTTATCTTTCTTGTGATCATACCAATGTTATGTAATAATGCACTGACTCTGGGTAACTGGGGTCGGGGCGTTACAGTTGGTATCAGAGGAAGTTTAGTACAAACCTTGGAAGCTAGATTTAGATAAACTCTGATTAGAGCACGTAGACCTAAGATGAACTTTGAGGATTAGTATAGAAGAACCTTATAGAATTTTGGTATTGTAGAGATTTTGTGAGTTTTCCGAGCAATACATCCCTGTCTGGATACGAGCAGGTAGAGGCGGCTCTGGCGCAGATGTACCTAGGGGTAAAACCCAAAAACACCGCTTTGAGCTAGACTCGAACGAGAACTGGTGCACGACAACGGGCCTTGCTGCACTCTTGGTTACGACACTCCCGGGGGATATGCTTAGGATAACTCTCATTTTCTTTACAAATCATTATGAAGGGTTTATGAGTATATACTTCCTCAAAGAAAACATTTTTATGATTATGGATTATATCCATAAATAGTTCAATTTATGTTAAGTGTTTTATAAGTATGGGATTATGTATTTTGATTCATAAACTGATCTAGTTTATGCCATTGTTTAGAAATGGCGCCTAGTGGAAGAAATGGAAACTGTATCAATGCACGCACTCCATGTAGGGATTTCCCTCCTGCTCAAGATAATTATAGTGGAGCTGGTGATGCAATTGGAGCCGATCAGCTAATCACCATACTGGGACAACTTACTCAGGTTATGAATAATAACCTTACCCGTATGGAGCACCCTGATCCGCAGCGTGGAGGATAAATGTTAGATCGATTCATGAGGAAACAACCACCAACGTTCAATGGGAGTACAAATCCCTTAGTAGCTGAGCAATGGATATTTTCCCTAGAGAAAATATTTCAGGCTTTGGGGAGTAGTGAAAGGGAAAAAGTTATCATGGCAGTTTACCGCCTCACTGGAGATGATAATCAATGGTGGTCATTGATTCAAAATACGAAGGAAGATGATGAAGTATCAAATATGGAATGGAGGGAGTTCAAAAATCTGTTTTTAGAAAAATACTTTCCTCGCGACCATCGAGAAGATATGGAAAGGCAATTTCTGAGTCGGAGACAAAAAGAGGATGAGAATGTCACAAAGTATGAGGCTAACTTTACAAGGTTAGCGAGGTATGCTGGAGATTATATTCGCAACCCAAGAAGTAAGATTGATCGTTTCTTTGATGGGTTAAAACCATTTCTCCGTCGAGCGTTAGTCTCACAATCCTTTTCATCGTACGAAGACATTGTCTCATGTGCTATCAAGACCGAAAAGGAATTCTCTAAGTCTTATGTCTTTAAAGCAAAGCAAGAGAAGAAGAGACATGCTGATCAATCTGGGAATGGAAATAAGGGGAAGAAGGGAACGGTTGAATATCCATCTTGTGGTAAATGCGGGAAGAAACATCCTGGTACTTGCTTGAAGGGAATGGGAGTCTGTTACAAGTGTGGTGAAAAAGGCCACCATGCTCGTGATTGCAAGGGGAAGAAGGAAGCTACCATCGTTTAGTGCTACAATTGCAGGGAGATGGGGCATTATGCAAATACATGTCCTAAGCGTCAGGAGAACTTACCTCAGAAAAGGCCAAGGGATCAAGGCCAAGCTTATGCTATCACTACTGCTGAGGTAGAAGCTCCGAAGGACGTGGTGGCAGGTAATTTAATGGTTTCCTCAAGTTTAGCAAATGAATTATTTGACTCTGGATCGTCGCATTGTTTCATATCTTCCCAGATTGCAAAGAAAATTAGATATTTCCAATTTGATTTAATAAGGGAGTTGTCAGTTAAAACTCTTATGGGAAGTATCATTGCAACAAAGTTTTGTGAATCAGTCCCCATTAGAGCACATAAAGTTTCTTTATCTGCTGATCTCATCGTCATACCTATGATTGAGTTTGATATAATCCTCGGTATGGACTGGCTTTCGGACTATGATGCGAAGATTTATTGTAAAAAGAAAGAGGTTACAATTCATGATGATAATGATAAGGAACACCTTATCTTTAGAGCAGAATCGTCACCACCTAATTCTTATTTAGATCCACCCTCAATAGCTCAACTAAATTCAATTATTGGGGAGGAAGAGAATGAAATAACTGTCGGTGAGGAAAGGAATGTTCAAATAGAGGATGTACCTGTTGTGAAAGAATTTGTAGATGTATTTCCAAAAGATTTACCTGGACATCCTCCAGAACGAGAAGTTGAGTTTTCCATTGATTTGATTCCTGGATCAAGTCCTATATTGAAGACCCCTTATAGAATGGCCACTGTAGAGTTAGTCGAACTAAAGAAACAACTAGAGGAATTGAGTAATAAGGAATTTATTCGCCCTAGTGTTTCTCCATGGGGAGCCCCTGTTCTTTTTGTTAAAAAGAAAGATGGATCTATGAGGTTATGTATCGACTACAGGGAGATCAATGCTATAACGATAAAGAACAAGTATCCCCTACCTCGTATTGATGATTTATTTGACCAACTGCATGGAGTTCAATACTTTTCAAAGATTGACCTTCGATCTGGATACCATCAGTTGTGTGTGAAGAAGGAAGACATTCCGAAGACAGCATTTCGAACCAGGTACGGGCATTACGAGTTTACTGTAATGTCGTTTGGATTGACTAATGCACCCTCTGTATTCATGGATCGGATGAATAGAGTTTTCAAGGAGTATCTCGATGAATTTTTGGGGGTATTTATTGATGATATCTTGGTATACTCCAAAACCTACGAAGATCATGAAAATCACTTGTGCATTATCTTGAAGACTCTGAGGAGGCATGAATTATATGGGAAGTTTAGCAAGTGTGAATTCTGGATTCATGAGATTTCTTTTCTTGGCCATATTGTCTCTAACGATGGAATCTCTGTTGATCCTTCTAAGACCAAGGCAATCCAAGAATGGCCAGCACCTACGAGTATAACTGAGGTACGCAGTTTTATTAGTTTGGCAGGTTATTATCGACGTTTCATCCAGAATTTTGCCTGATTGGCTAACCCATTAACGAAGCTCACACGTAAAGGGGTTAAATTTATTTGGACAAAAGAGTGTGAAGAATGTTTTGAAGAACTGAAGAAAAGATTATTCAATGCTCCTATATTGACTCTACCATTGGGGAATGATGGGTTCGTTATTTATAGTGATGCATCAAAGAAAGGACTTGGTTGTGTCCTTATGCAGAATGATAGAGTTATTGCCTATGCATCACGACAGTTGAAAATTCATGAACAAAACTATCCTACTCATGATCTCGAGTTACCAGCTGTGATCTTTTCTTTGAAGATATGGAGGCACTACCTCTATGGTGAAAAATGTGAGATTTATACTGATCACAAGAGTTTTAAGTATATTTTCTCACAAAAAGAACTCAACATGAGGCAAAGGAGATGACTTGAATTACTCAAGGATTATGATTGCATGATACACTACCACCGGGGAAAGCAAACAAGGTGGCGGATGCTTTGAGTAGAAAAGACCATGGAGTTTTGAACAATATGAGAATTGAAAGGGATCCAATTTTCATGGATCTAGTGAAAATGGACATGGGAATAACCAGGGAAGGAGAAACATCATTTCTTTTTCAAATGGTTGCCAAACCATCTTTAATAGAAAGGATTAAGAGTACTCAGACCGATGATGAAGAATTTCGAAAGAAGATTAAAGCTGTGAATGATGGGAGATTGAGAGACTTTGTGTATGAAGATGGAATTTTGAAATTTGGGAAGAGACATTGTGTTCCCAATATACCTGATCTAAAAAGGGAATTGCTGGATGATGTTCATAGTTCCAATTTCTCTATACACCCTGGGAGCGCCAAAATGTATAGAGATTTGAAGGAACATTTTTGGTGGGACAACATGAAGAGGGAGATTGCTGATTTTGTGTCAAGATGTATGGTTTGTCAACAAGTGAAAGCTGGAAGGCAATAGCCTGGAGGAGTCATGCAACCTCTTCCCATACCGGAGTGGAAATGGGACAATATTACGATGGACTTTGTCATGGGGCTACCAAAGACTCCTAGAATGAATGATGAAATATGGGTTATTGTTGATCGTCTTACCAAGTCCGCACATTTTCTTGCTACAAGAGAAGATCTACCCCTGGAACGTCTAGCAAGACTATATATTAATGAAGTTGTGAGACTTCATGGAGTACCCCTATCGATTGTTTCTGATCGTGATCCCCGTTTTACTTCAAGATTCTGGAAAAGTCTTCAGAAATCCCTGGATACTGAACTTCATTTGAGCACTGCTTACCACCCTCAGACAGATGGACAATCAGAACGAACTATTCAGACCTTAGAAGACATGTTGAGATCTTGCTCACTTGACTTTCAGGGTATGTGGGATCAATATTTACCACTGGTAGAATTTTCCAATAACAATAGCTTCCATTCGAGTATTCAGATGGCACCATATGAAGCGTTATACGGAAAGAGATGTCGTACACCAACCTGTTGGGATGACGTTGGTGAAAGAAAACTTGTAGGCCCAGAACTGGTGGAGGAAATGATGTAAAAGGTGAAAGTAATCCAAAATCACATCAAAGCAGCTCAAAGTAGGCAGAAGAGCTATGCCGATAATCGAAGGAAGGATTTGGAATTTCAAGTCGGTGATCTTGTTTTCCTGAAGGTATCTCCGTGGAAGGGAGTCATACGTTTTGGTAAGAAAGGTAAATTTAGTCCCAGGTACATCGGACCTTTCGAAATTCTAGAACGAATTGGGTTTGTAGCTTACCGATTGGCAATGCCGCCAAGTCTCTCCAAAGTTCACACTATGTTCCACGTATCTCTGTTGAGGAAATACATGCCTGATCCAACGCATGTACTCACCTATGAAGAATTAGAACTGGAACCCGATCTTTCCTATTGTGAAGAGCCCGTCAGGATTCTTGATACGAGAGAACAAGTACTGAGAAACCGGACGACGTGTCTGGTAAAAGTTTTGTGGAGAAACCATAAGATGGAAGAGGCAACGTGGGAACCCGAGGAACTTATGATGAAGAACCACCCGAGTATTTTCATGCGATAGTATTCTAGAAATTTCGAGGATGAAATTATTTGAAGGAGGGGAGAATGTAACACCCCAATCTTCTACAGTATGCTTCTCTTTGAATAATGCGATAGCGTGTGTTGTACGCAACACCGAGTTCTAACAACCAATCAAACTAGCCGTTATGAATAGTAATACCTACTTTTTAAAATTATATATATTTTATATTTCAAAATGGACTTCATTTTTGGATTCGGAATATCTAATTTAGCCTAAGGTGAAATTTTGGTACTTTTCGGATAACTTTCATATTTTGATGAATAGTGAAAATTACTAAATTTTAATTAAAAACAACTTTTTTAATCAAAATAATTAATAGTGATAAATTATGAATTTTAGTAGTTTTAAAGTATATTTAGAATATATTTTTACCATTTAATATAATTTTGGTCATTGGACATAATTTTACAATTAAACCGAACATAAACAAGTGTCAATCTTTTGATAGTTATTATCTCTTAAAAACACGCTTTTTGTTTTGACAGCGGGAGTTAATTTTAAATTAATTTCTGCCACTTCTGTGTTTTGAATTTAGGAAAATGGATTCCATATTTGGAATCAGAATGTTCAAATTGTGTAAATAGGTAACTTTTATTTTTAGACATTTTGAATAATTACTGCGGTAAATATTTTATTTACCATGGTTAAGGGTAAATCCGGTAAATAAGGGTTAAAAAATAATATTATAATAATACTAAATTACCCTAAAACGTGTCTTAACCCTATTGGTTGATACATGGTCGACCATTGGCATCTTTGGGTCGATTTTGGGACCCCATGGATCCACATGTAAGTGATAATGACACTTTATTTTAATTAATTTAAAATGAATACAAAAATGACACAAGCATATATCTTTTAGAAAATCAATTGTTACATAGGGTTATATATGTTGTATTTGAGATTATAAATATTCATTAGAAAGATAAAAAGATTTCATACATAATTATATTTTATTTATAATTTTTAGACATTAAATAATTTATTTTATTTATGACACAATGATGATGCAGTAATTACTATAATAGTGAAAAATTAAAATAATTGATATTATAAATACCCAAATAAATATAATATGAAACTTTTAATGAATTAAACTAATTTTCTAGGATAATATGATATATTAGGATTTATTTAATTGACTTTTTTTTGAAGTAATCAATCTGTTATGAGTTTCACAAAAATCAACTATTGAATAGTGTCAAAATTGACATAAAAGAGTTCTTAAAACAAATATTATATTATTAATTGATATTAAATTCCTAAAAATCTAAGGATCGTCCAAGAGACTTATATCATGATAGGTTAATCATTAATGGACCACTTGGGGGTCTCTTGGATGTATATAGTATGTTTATTAACCATATTATATAAAAATACAAAGAGACATTATAAAAGTGAAACTAATTAACTTAGAGTTAATACTTAAGGATAAGGTTAATATAAGTACCCAAACCTGTCTAAATTCTATTGGTTGAGTGGTTTGCGACCTATCCCCACATTAAACTTTGAATAATAAACTTTGGAGCCATTATAAACCGAATATGAATTTATTATAAATTAATATTTCTATCTTTTCCAAAGGTGCCCCTCACCCCTCTTATAAAAGGGAACTACTTCTTCTCATTTCTTCACACCTTAAAAGCCTTTTGGTTCGACCAAACTCTGCCCAAATACTCTCCCAACATCCCTCACTACAACCTAGAGTCCTTATTTTGATCATAAAGCCAACCTAAGGATCCCTTTTTATCAAATCAAAAGGAAGAACCCGAAGAAGAGGTAATGTTTTCACCACCCCTTTTCAAGTTCCTTTCTTCTTCCACTTCTTCTTTCTTTGTTCTTACCATTCTAAAATAATAACTCCATTATCTTACATATACTGTGATGTTATTATAAATATGGTACAACCATATTCAGTATTCTATCCACCCTTTGAATAACATGTCACCATACGTGCGTACGTACAGCTTACCGTCTCCACGTCGTGGTGTAATTGTTATTCAATATATTATTATTTGGATGGGTATAATAATGATGTGTAACTCATGTAAATAATAAATATAACATGTTAATGATTCTGTATATATGATATACCATCCATTTATATATTATTTTAATATCAAAAGAATGATATTGTCGCTCGTGCGTACGTACGGACTACCGTCTCCACGAACGCGATGAGATTCATTCTCCATCGTATCCATTCAAGTATAATTATCATTTGATGATTTAAAAATGATGTTTAAGGACTTGATATAATTATGGATATGAATAAGATACAAAAAACATGGCTTATGTAACAAAACATATAAAAGAAAATGAGTAAGTTAGCACCCGAAACGACGATAATTCTAAGATATTATTAACAAATCAATGTTAAAAGATCTTATATGATATAATATTAATATATATGATTCTTGTATAATTTAATAACAATTATTTCACCATTATACAGGAGGTTAACCTACCCCAACCAAGGAAAAGTACAAGGTAAGGGTTATTTCACAATCTCTTCATTATCCGAGGTTGTTTATACGTAATAATCTACTAGGATTTCTTTATCATCCACATCCATGTTTCTTCGAAATGTATTTCAAAACATATTTATTATTTACAAGAATATGGGTTAAAGTCATTTATACCCTTTTTTGACTTTTTATAAGAGGTTTATAAAGGAATCTTTCTGTCTTTTTCAAAACAAGGTCCTTTTTAACCTTTTCGACAGAATTAAGGTAAGAATGTTTTTTTAACTTATACGGCGGGTGCGGCTATTTTCCGCCGTTATAAAATCTTCAAATATTCCCTTAAAATCTTATAAGAATATTTTCAAAGAAAATGTTTTATTTTATATGGATCTTAAATGATTTCAAAATAAAAGGAGATATTTCTTTAAAAAGAATTTTGGTTTCATCTATGTCAACATCCTTTGATGGATTTTAAGATTATTTGAAGTTGATTTATTATGATACAAAACTTCTATATTGTATTGAAGGTTTTGTGATATGTTTGACTGTGGATGTGCTATTTTTATACCATTCATAGTTTATGGTGAAAGTATTGACATTTCGTATGCTAGTTTTAATATGAATGTTTATGTTATGTTTAAACCTTTTCATATGGGAATGCATTGGACTTAATATGTGATGGGTGGAGCCTGCTATAGCTCCTTGATGCATCGGTAGGTCTCATGAGACAAACTAGTGTCTTGGCACAAGGCCTTGACAAAATCTTATTTGTAGTCTTGGAACGAGGCCTTGGCTATGTGGTTATGATAGTCTGGCATTATGCATTCCATCATTATGAAAGTGGTTATTGATTTTTCATGTGATTATTCAATTAGTAGAATAACCATGTGAATAAGTAAATGGCATTATATCATTTTATTTATGCCATACTATGTTAAAAGTTCATGTTTAAAAGGATTTTGTTTTAGTTATACATTCCCTTAAATGTTTATTCTTATTTATGAAAGTTTCCACTATATTGTTATCGTTACTGGGCATTTTAGCTCACCCCTTTTCTATGTTTTATTTTTCCCAGGAAGTGAAGAAGTAAATTATGAATGACCTGCAGGGATATTATGTGGGGATATGAGTGTGGATTATGGAGAAAATATGTTGTTGTAGTAGTTTGTCATTTTATGATGTAATGTAAGACTTATGAATATATCTAGTGTTTCCAAGACTACTAAACCAATCGGTCTTTCGAGATTTGATCTTTCTTGTGATCATACCAATGTTATGTAATAATGCACCGACTCTGGGTAACTGGGGTCGGGGCGTTACATAAACAACCACATTGCATATACATATATATAACAAGAATAAAAAACAGGAGGAGAAGAAGTCATATATGTCATAGCTCTAAGAAACAGAAGAAAGAAAAAACCGAAATAAGTAGCTAAAAACTCAATGACAAGTCCAAATTCAAAGGAATAAAAAAAATCCACTCTGAACGATCGTAGGGATGTACTCTCACCATCTCACCACATGCTACCAAACCAACTAACATGAACCTCACCGCCTCATTGTGGCACCTTTCCTTTCCCTGCATAAGAAGACAAAAAAAGTTCTACGCACCACCGAATAGATGTGCATGGTGTGAGTGAATATGATCAGTAGGATCCCACCTAGAAGATCCATAACTAGTCTCTGTATAAAAATCTATGTATGATCATTTTAATTAATGCCATGGCATGATAATAAGTAAATAAGTTTATAGAAAACATTGTAAACATTTCTCATTTTCACAACACTAAAACAGAAGTATGTATATAAATTTGAAATCACTTTTTCTATATCAATTTTCATAATAATTGACATGTATATCAAGGATAAATAAGAAATCCATGCAATAAAAAAGAGAACAATAGCTATCACAACACCTAGGAATACTACATGTACATGCTGTCGACTACTTGTACCACAAGCAATCATGTTCACAAAGTCCGATCCTAGAACTATGAGCCTAGGAAGAAGAGTAATACCCCATGAGTAAACCACCCAAATTGTCAACATCAGTCTCCTAGAATAACATGCCTAGGAAACAGAGAAAATCCCCAAGATGAACCTCCTTAACAATCACAATATAATGGAATATAGACCCAAGAAAAATCTTCTACCTAAGTACTGAAGGTAATCCATGTGCACTTATTCAAAATTCAATTCAATGCTTTGAAAACCATGTCAAACCCATTTCAAAAATTCTATTTCAATGCATTGAAAATACCCATTTTCTCAACATTCATCAAGAGCCATGGAAAAATAAATTTCACTAAAATCCTTTTTCGACACACACAAAACAATCAAGCCAATTTCAATATACAAAACTATTTATAATGAAAAAAATTATGTTATTCAACATAGACTAGAGATAGAACCACCTACCTCAAAACTCAGGACTCACACACCCTAAATGGAAACCAAAATCATTAAAACCCAATAACATCAATGAAGGACCTAGAATAAAATCCACAAAATGATTGATTCATCTTATAAGACATGGGTTCAGCGGAAGAGAGGAAACCTACATACCTCAAACAATAATGCCCGTCATACTACAACCAATAGAATTATAGGCCTCCAAATTGAGTTTAAAGAACATGTATCATAAGAAATGAAGAATAATAATAATCCCTAGACCAATGGATAAAAATATTCCACCCAATAGTGATACCATGGTCAATGGAAACAAATGAACGAAAATGATTCTCACTAGAAGAGATACACTATAATCACAATGGAGATCAAGTGTTGAAAAGATCGATCTAGAAGGGGTCGAGTCTCTAAAAATCACCTTGGAACTACCATGGGTTGTGATCCATAAAGAATTGGTGAAGGAATTGAAACCAAATTACTCCAAGTTGTGTTAAAAAACTGTACACGAGCCGTTACATGGCGTGTAACCCAGTTAAAGGATGTGTAACCCCCACGTTCCACATACGCTGAATAACCCATCACCTAGAATAAAAAACCATCCTTTAAAAAACACACATAGTTTATGTGATGGTCACAACATGTAACCTTTCACAACATGGAATCATCTTTCATGAATTATATCTAGAAACCATAACATAGTGTGTGACATAGTTACATGGCTTGTAACTATTCATCATCATATAGAAATTAATATTTATTAGTGAATGTCCAAAAAATATCTGATTTAAACATTATAGGTATCCTTGCAATCTCAATGGAGGGGGTAACCATAATGATGTTTAAGGACATAAATGATAAAACAATAACGAGGAATTATAAGCTCCGAACCATAGAGATTTTTCAACCATAGGAAGTCACATGGAAGATGTAATCCCCAAAATGAGATGATGCCACTGCTCCCTCATCAATGATTTGCATTCCCAAGTCACATGAGAACATGGTCCTCGTTTACATAGAAGCCAGACCAATTGAATCAACATTGAACTAAAGTCTTTCACTTGAGCATTAATGTTCTCAACCAATTTATCCAAAATAGAAGCATCTGGCTCCAAATCAATTTCTTCTCAACATAGAATGTGAGTGGGGTCAGGGGGATATTTTTATAGATGTGATATATGGAAAACATCATGAATACCAATTAATTTAACTAGTAATAATAACTCATAAAAAACCTTCATGATATGCTCAGTGACCTCAAATGGTCCAACATATCTCACAGCCATATTTCTAGGATTTACAAGTCACCAGTGACCCAATCAAGGAGAAAAACTCAAGAAAACCACATCACCAAGAGAAAACACCAATGGTCAACGTTGTTGATCTATATATGATTTTTTTCAACTATGGGGTGTAACCAAATGTTGATGTACATCCTAAATCTTGATAGACATTTCTGGAACCAAACATAGTCCAACTAAAGATACTTCACCCACCTAATACTAACCTAGTGGTGATCTACACTAGTGACCAAGGGATCCATTATTACCTATGATTGATAACTGTTGTTTTAAAAAACCCCAAATATCCCCAGATGGTTATCCCATGATCCTTTGAAATCCTAGACACCGGTGTGAATCATATCCCCTAAAATATGAATTAATCGCTCTATTTGTCCATCTGTACATGGATGGTATGTTATGCTGAACTTGAAATATTTTCACATATCCTCTTGTATACTCCTCGAGAACCTCAAGGTAATCCTAAGATCCCAATATGAAATAATAGAATAATGAATCTCATTCAACATCATAATATGTTTCACATACAACATACCATGGTGTTTAGCCTTAGTGGTATTCTTGATCACAATGAAATGAGAAATCTTCATTAACCAAACAAAAAACACCCAAATAGAATTCTTAACTTATAGAGTACATGGTAATCTAACAAAAACAATTCTTGGATACCTCATCCTATTTACAACCCAGTATTGGAAGAGGCTAAAGAAACCCAAAAGGTTTCATTTTCTCTTCCTTTATCTGTAGGTAGGTGTAACAATGCCTCACAAACTTCACGATGTCATGCTTCATACCCAGCCACCAAAATCAACTCCTCATGACATAATACATCTTTTTATTGCCTGAATGTATGGACCATAAAGATATCTGACAATTGAATTATACTAAACTATTCAAATATTCTTGAAAAACAATCCTTTTCCCAAAGTGATGCATACCATATGAAGAAAGATTATAACCTGAAATGGTCTCCCAACCATAAATTATTTCACAAGTCTTCTGAAACTCATCATCATAATACTAAATTTTCAAAATAAAATCTAAGATTGATGATGATAACTTAATACTGGCCAAAACCATGTCTGAAACACCCTCTTGAGCATCCAGATGCAACTAATAGAAAATACCCATAATGTTCCACTCTTCCTTCGATTTCAGAACAGTATGTGATGGTAATTTCCTACTAAGAGCTTCTGTAATGATGTTCCACTTTCCAAGGATGTAAGCGGTATTGGATTCAAACTTCTGATGTTATTCAACCCCTAATATGTATCTGATATTCAAATCCTTATGATATAAGATATATCTCATACTCTAATAATCAAGGAAGACCCTGAACTTCTCCATAATGAGATAGCGCCACAATGATTTGAGTGCATCCATGACAGAAAAAAGCACTAAATCACGAGTGGGGTAATTCCTTTAATGCTATCAAAGCTGACGAGATCCATAATCTAGAACTTGGTCATTCTGCGTAAGCACACATCCCTAACCATCACCACAAGCATTTCAAAACAGCACATATCCCTTATTGTGATTAGTTATGATTAGAATAAGATATGATGTTAGAATCCATTTCCTTTCATCAAAAGAAGTCAGACACATCAAACCCCGGGTGAATTTCACCGATTTCCATATATGAATAGTCAATGGTGACATCATTTTAGAGTATTCCTTAAAGAAAAGTTATTAATATATATATATAAATGAAAACCAATATTTGTATTTCAAAGATATTATATGGGTCCTTCCATGATAAAACAACCTTTTCCTTATCTAAATCAACTGATAATCCATGCTCATAAATTATGTGCCCCACGAAATTCGCATCATGAATCTAGAAACTAAATTTCTAAAGATTTTAATAAAAATGGGGACTTCTCAAAATATCCATAACCAAACTCAAACAGGACTCATGATCACTCTCAAACTTCAAATAAACTAGAATATCATCCAAAACAATACAAAAAACGTTTCATGATATTGATTGAATAAATAATTCATAAAATCCAAAAAAATGGTATGAGTGTTAGTCAAACCAAAAGGGAATATATGATATTCAAAATGGCCATACCTTCTCTTAAATGTGGTCTCTGATATATCAGACACATGAAATTTGAGACGATGATAACCTAACCATAGATTGTTCTTTGAAATTCACATTCCCGTTTAACAAATCATCCACATGAGGAAAAGGATATTTGTTCTTAACCGACACCCAGATCAAATTTTTATTGTCCAAAAATAAAGGAAGTGAAACATCTACTTTATTAGGAATGATTATAGGGTCTACCCAAGGTGAAACACTAGGGCGGACTAAAAAATTTTCCAGCAGGTCGTCCAACTGAATCATGAGTTCTTTTAGCTTTGATAGTGCCAATTGATAATAACATATCGATATCGGCTGCATACATGGAAAAATATCAATCGTAAACTCGACCTATATTTATGCTCGAAGACTGGAGATATTTTTTGTCAAAACATGAGGAATAAATTGAACAACAACAATAAGATCATCCACAGATGAAATGTCACTAGGATCAAATGCAACAGCAACCAACAAACTCATGACCTCTGGAGAGGAAGGTCCGGCATGACCTGAACTTGGGTCCCACTCCGCTGGAAAAACAATAGGGATCCAATCAGAAGAAGGAAATGAAAAAAATAGATGATAATAATCAACCTCATCTCAATGATAAAAAACTCAAACCATACAGATTATGACGTCAAATAGATCCATATCGAGAATGAGAAAATCCCAAACCAACTCTATATCAGCTATCATTAACGAAAAATATAGAAACGTGAACCCCTTATCTTTCCTCGTACCAAGATGTGTTTCTAACACCATTTTATAGGACATACGTTCCATTGGATGTTTAACAATATATAAAAACATGCAGATATAAATTAGAGGGAGGCACTGGTATCAGATAATTAAATTTATATAGAAGATGCAATAAGTATAGTACCTCTAAATATTTCAATACCAACATCAAATTCTTCTAGACACTGATATACTGCATGAGGAAAATTCACTATGTAGGACTATTGATAGAGACTTGTAGTATTTGAATCTATTGACTACACCACAATTGCCTTTGGAGATAACAAACCCTGACCATAACAAGGAATAGTCACAACCTTAAAAAAGCGTTGTAAGTGACCAGCACGTCCACAAGTATTTATCTTCTTCGTAGGAATAGGACAATAACATCAGGTGTTTCCTCCATTTCCCTGCTAATAGAAAGTTACAGGCTCATTACCCTCTATAACAGACACTATAGAGGAGGTTCACTAGTGAGACCCACCTCCACTACTCCTCGGAAGATCTTCACACTTCCTCTTCTTCCCATCTGCGCCACTGAAGATGCCACCATATATAAGAGAAGAGATAATAAATCCAACCTTTCCTTAAATATTCATTTCTGCAATCATTGATATGTCTACAATCACCACATGGATAGAAATTTTCAGTATAATCACTTATGATCAAATACCGTGTTGCAAACCCTATAGTTACATCAGATCCTTTAGTTGGACATTATTCACTGTGTCTGAGGAAAATGGACAATCTCATAAAAATGATTTGTGTCTGACAACACCAAATTATCTCCCTGTTTTAAATAAAGTAACTCTAGAGACTTATCCAGCATCACCCACTCTAGGAAAAACTTCTAAAAGAACAGTTTTTGAAACCATTCATATTCAAGTCGACATGCCTATATTCCTGGACCATAGAATACCAGCATCGCCTGTCAGACTGATCAAGTATGAACATTGTGAACTTTACCGTAATGTTCTCATATATCTCAAGTAACTCATAGATTTGATCGATCATATCCCGCCAGTACCCTGGCTCTTAAGGTACAGTCATCCCTTCAAAGGATAGTGACTTCTCACACTAGAATTCTCGTGATCGATCTCTCTCTCCTCCAACTCCTGGTTGTACCTCAACAATATATTTATGAAATCATGGTACATCTTGATCAATATCATGGAATTTCTTATGATATTCTTGATGAGATTATAATTTATAGGTTTATTCCCTTGTGGAGTATCATCTTCACCTTCCTGAGGAACATATGGAAGATCTCTTATAGGCATATTGTAGCACACTGAATCATATGAATGATGAGACAGTAGAAAAAATATCATCTCAAACATGAAAACCCATAAGAGAAAACTAAATCTTTTAAAATAAAAACCAATACTAGAGACACACATCCCAATCTACCAAGGAAACATGAATCTCGTTATGATGAGAGCTTTCGAGAAACTTATCAAAACGTACCAATCAAATCCTGAAAATCCTATCTCTAATCTAATAGATGTCCTTAGACATGGAATATTGAGGACATACCTCCTCTAATACCAAAATGTAATGAAACAAACTAGGTTACCCTCGAAACCACTACCCAACCCAATTTGTCACATACCTAAATTGAATTCTCGATCCCCATGGGATGGTGATAAGAACCTGAGCATCAAACAACATAATAAAGGGAATGATTTCACCAAACTTGAATAACCACATGCCCCCCCCACATATATATATATGACAAGAAAAAACAACTAAAAGTGAATAACATATATGTTCCACAACCTTAATAAAATAGTTGAAACTGTAAACCACAAAAGTATCTAAAAAATCCAAGACAATTCCAACTAAAAAGGACATAAAACCAAAAAATAAACTTAAATGATGGTAGAGATGGACTCCCACCGTCTCAATACTATCAACACAACTAGTTGACATGAACCTTGCCACCATACCATGGTACCTTTCCATTATATGCACTGGAATACAATCAAAGATCTATGCACCACTAAAGATGTGTATAGGGTGTGAGCTAACTAGATCAGTAGGATCCTACCTAGATGTTCCATAGCTACTCTCAATATAAAAATCCATGTATTATCATTTTAAATGAAAACATGGAATAGTATGTAGTAAATAAATTTTATATAAAACGTGAAAAATCATTCCATTTATCATAACCCTAAATAAAAATTAGTTATATAAATTTTAGAGCACAATTTACATATCATTTTCCTTAAGAATAAAAATTCATATCAAGGATAACTAAGAAAGAAAAGAAAAAATAACATAAGAATATGTATCACAACACCAAAGAATACTATAGGTTCAGGCCACACACTACACGTACTATAATAAATCATGTGTATAAATTCTGATCCTATAACAATGGATCTAGGAAGCATAGGAATACCACAATAGTCAACCCCCAATATATCAATATTAGTCTCCCAGGGCAATGGTCCTAGGAAGCATAATAATTCCCCATGAAAAAGCTCATTTATAATCCGAAAACAATGGAAGATGACACCAAGATAAATCTTCCTCCTAAGTATCCTAGGTAACCCATGTTATATTTTTCACAATTCATTTCAATTCTTTGAAAACAATTTCAAAACTATTGCACATATTCCATTTAAATGCTTTGAAAATACCCATTTTCTCTCCATTTATCAATATCTAGGGAAGAAATAACTAATTTTTTTTCAACACACACAAAAAATCATGCCAATTCAAATATTTATAAAACAATTTATAATGAAAAATAGGGAGGTTAATCAACGTTGGCTAAAGACAGAAGCATGTACCACAAAACTCAGGTCGCACATGCCCACATCAGAAACCAAAATCAATGAAACCCAACAATGTTAACAAATTCCCTAGAATCAAATCCAAATCAAGATTAGGTCAACTTAGAAGATAAGGGGTCTACAGAAGAGAAGAAACCTATATACCTCAATGAAAAACTCATGCTGCCCTATGACCAATGGACGAAAAGGCCTACGAAATGAGACCACCCAACTAATATGGGAAGAAACCAGGAAGATTCACCAATCGTATTCCAATGGATCTAAAGACTCCACCCAACGATAATACGATGCTCAAAATTAATGAATGAAGAAAATTTTACTCACCAAAAGAGATACACCAAAACTAAAATGTATGTCGAGTGTTGAATAAATAAATCTATAAGGGGTTGAGTCTCTCATAAATTATCTAGAACTACCTTAGGAAAAGAGTAATAAAAACTAGATATGAAACTGAAACAAAACAATCACATTATTTTTTTTAAAACTGTATGTAGGTTGTTAAATAGTGTGTATCCCAATTACAAAATGTGTAACCCCCACGATCCATATACACTAAAAAACCTATTGCCTCAGATAAAAAATTCCCCTTTTAACAACACACGTTGTGTAAGTCATGGTCATGACGTGTAACCTTTCACTGCATGAAGCCGTCTTTCACATCATTCATATAGAAACCATTACAAGGCATGTAACTGTTTTTAGGCCTGCAAAAACGAATGATTATTAGTGAAATTTCATCAAATATCCGACATAACCATTATAGGTATCCTTCCAATCTCAAAGGAGGGGAAAAAGCAAACATGGTTTAAGGGAGTACCTAATAAAATGGTAACAAGATGTTAATAAAAGATAATATAAAATTGATTCTAATGAACTAAAAGAGATAGATAATAATATAATTGAACATAGACTATGTTTAAAATGATTTTAAAATAAAATGTAATTTTGTAAATTCAATAAATGTAATGAATATTTTTTTATAAAAATCAATACATTTAAATATTTATTGAAAATTTATTCATTTTACAAAATTAAATAAAATAACTATAACATAATTTGGAAATATATATTTAAAAACCTATGTTTATATTTTAAAATAAATTTATCAAAATGTTTCAAAATATAATTATAAAATAAGTCCAAAACACGTTATGAAACCTCATTTTAGAAAAATACAATTTTATGTATAATTTTAGATTTCTTTTTATCCTTTACCTAGAAAAAATCTAGATGATTGTAGAGAATTATTTAATATTCATAACCGCTAAATTTTATTAAAATCATTCACCAATATGGAGTAGGTTAATTTTTTAATAAAAACACATTGTAGGCATTAAAGCATTTTTTCATGAGATCATATCTTTTACTTTCAAATAATATTTATTTTCATTTATAAATAATTGATAACCTATGAATTTAGTTTAGAATTGTGTAAAACATAAGTTTTTCATTACTTAGATATTCATATTCATACATTTTAATCGAACGGATAAGTGATAAATACCAAATTAATTAATATTATTTTAATATTGTATCACGGTTCATTAAAAATCAATGTTATGTGTAACACAAGCTATTTAAGAAATTAAACATATTTAAAGAAACCATATTTTTTCAATTATTTTTTAGTTACATCGTCTGTAATATGAATCATTGATTATTGAAATAGAGAAGATATTTGATATTTTGGGATATACAAAACATAAAAAATGAATTATTTCTATTTTTTTATCACGAAAATTTTTATTGATAGTGGTATATAATGAAGAATTTTATGGAAAATGAAGAGATTGATTCCATGGACTAGATAAACATCCATTTTCTATGGATAATTATTTTCCAAAATATCATTGAAAATGAATTTAAAATAAATTATTGTAGTTAAAGTAAAAATATGAAGATTTAGTGGCCAATTAATAGTCAAATTTTACCAAGATGACTGGGCATGAAATGAATATTATTGTAGACTTTGAGTGAAAAATTAACAAATTTTACATTGGTTAAAAACAAATTTTACAAAGAGTCTTAGACAATAACAAATTTAAATGTTATAATGATTTTTTTATTGTACTAAGGAAGATTAGATGTAGTTTCATGAAACATTTATACTTTTTAATGATATGTTTAGGTAACAGTCTAGGTGGATTGAAATAGATAATAATAAAAATAATAAATATAGAGGTAAGACCCCCCTAGAATAACATATTTTGTAAAATATATTTTATTGAATGTTTTATAGGATCAGGGAATTGTTACTGGTGTGTTGGACTCAATAATTTGTCTCGTGATTGGAAGGAAAAGAGTTATAATATAAAATGTGATAAAAAAAAAACCAATAATCAACCTAATGTAATATGTTTTTTAATTTTCATTAATTGGGATATTACACTAACAAATGTTTGATGTTAGTTAATCAACATGGGAAGCATCATGTTTATAATTAGAAAAGTGTGGAAAACTATTTTTATACTATTGTGGTATATGTGAGACCCTCATATGAAGCAGGTACATGAATAATAGTTTTTTTAAGAGATTATATCTTGGTCTTTCTTGATTTAGGATATACATATTATTTTATATCTAGGACATTTTCAGGTAAATTAGAAATAACTTCTTAGGAAATATTGTTATAACCCTTGGTAATAACTCATGGAGGTTCTATAAAGATAAATAATTTGTAGATATTTTCTTATTATCATCTACGGAATTTCTTTTCATACAAACTCTTTAGTCTCTCACATTTTACATTTTTTGTTATAAGTATGGATTGGATTTTAGATTATCATGCATTGATATATTTCATAGCTAAAGATTTTATTTCTTACTGAGTTTCAATTTTTATACAAGAATGAGTTCATAACACTAATAACATATCCATAATACGATAAACTAATATAACATGGATTTGAATTTTTTCTTATAAATATTTTTGAAAAGAAAGGTACTGTTCAAATTAGTCATGTTATTTTAGTAAATGAATTTTTTGATGTATTTTTTGATGATTTAGCTAGTTTTATTCCAAATCCAGATGTTGAATTTACTATTTCTATAGTTATTGAAGGGAAACTAATTTCAAAACCACCTATTTAATTGATATAGTGGATGTTTTGGAATTGAAAAATAATTAACCAGAGATACTTAGTAATGATTTTATCCTCCCAAACACACCACCATAGGGTGATCTTATTTTGTATGTCAAAAATAATGATGGATTATTGAGATATTTTATTAATTAGAGGTCACTCAATAACATCACTATTATAAAATAGTACTTATTTCATTATAACAATTAATTTTTTTTATTAGCATCTATGTAGTTTGTATTTTTCAAGTATTTATCTCATGTCTAGGTATCACCACCTAAAGGTGAAGAGTAATGGATTCGTTGGTGGGTGTTCTATACTAGGTATGAATATTATGAGTTTTTTATTTTGAATTTTGGTATATTAAATGCACCTATTATATTGTGGATATTATTAATATAGTTTTCAATGAGAACTTCGATAAACTTTTGGTCATTTCAAATAATGAAATTTTGGTTAAATTATAAAGTTATGCGCATGATGATAAAAACATATGTATATTTTTACAAACCTTAAAAGAAAATAATTTGAATGGAAAATTATATAAATTTAAATTTTAGTATTAGATGACTTCTTTTCTTGTGTATATTGTTAATAATTATGGTATAACTGTTGATCCAATTAAATATAAGGTGGTGGAAGAGTGTCAAGACCTAAAAATTCCACTAAAACTCAATGTATTTTTTGATTAATAGGTTACAAAATATGGGTTGTTAAAAAATATTTCTTGGTTACCCATCCCACTTACTATGTTATTCTTGAAAGGAGTACACTGTTTGCCTATAGAGGAATATAATGGATGTTTTTTGAAATTGGAAATATGATTATTTAATTCTCCTATGTTATACATTCCAATAATAAATGTTGAATGTGTTATTTATAGTGAATCATCATTAAAAAGACCTTATTGTGTTATGATGCAAGATGATGAAGAAATTTTACATGTTTTAAATCAATTAATTCTTCCTAAGAAGAGTTACAAAACACCTGACATGGATCTTGAAATGGTGTTTTTACAAAAAAAAATTGCAGGTATCATTTTTTGTGTACAATTTAAAATATAAACTGACCATAAATTTTTAATTAATATATTTATTAAAAAATAATCAAACATGAGGTAAAGAAAATGATTGGATGTAATAAATAATAATTATTTCTTGATTTAATTGCATCAAGATAATGAAAAAGGTTGATAATTCCTTCTTTTGAGAGCATAGATTATCATGAATCATGTTATGTTTGGAACATTATCTTGTGGTTTATTATTTAATGAATGGTTTCCAAGTTATTTTTCATATAAGAACACCGTATATTTTTTCCATGTGTCAATGTAGTCATATTTTTTAGAAATAATTATTCATTATCAGATAAAAGATCTTGATTTATAAGTAATAGATAAAATGGTCATGAATGATATATTTTATAAATTTGACTTTGAAAATTTAGGTGTTATGAGATTTTTAAAGTGGTTGGGTTCCCGAAGTGGTTCCTTATTAAAGAAGGAATTTTTGATTGAATATCATAGATATTTATTTTCCATTAATCCTAACAAAACTAGAATGTATATCAGCCATTATGAATATTATTGATGGGGAAAATGGAGAAAGATATTGTTGATTTTATGAAGAAATTTTTTCATGTCAATAGGTTAAAACTGAGTTCCAAATACAGAATGAGGAGCTTCATCCTTTCCAGTGTCTAAATGGAATTAGGAAAATATTCCCATAGGTTTTTTGGTGGGATTACCAAATAAAACTAGTTGGAATAAATAAATGTGTGATATTTTTTATTGATTGAATAAATCTATTAATTTCTTACCATTCAAGACACTATATCATTTAGTCATCATTCTAGAATAATGTTTTCAAACTCTATCATGTTGGGATAATGTGGGTACAAGAATTTTTTGGGAATATATTTGATTGAATAAATGGTTGAGAAGTTAAATATGACTTCAAACAATATTATGTAAGAGAAAAGAAATTAGAAAATTTATATAGATAGCCTAATGAGAGTTCCATCATCTTAGGTAGGATATCTTGCCTTTCTTAAGGAATCTCCTCAAAATGTTTTAATGACTTTTGGTAAAGAAGGGATGTAGAGCCCATATTTCATTGAAATTATGAAATTATAAAGAAATTTGGGTCAGTTTCTTTCCACCTAGGCTTACCTCTCAATTTGTCTCAAGTAAATGAATTTTTTCTTATTTATCTTCTAAGGATGTATGTACCTAATGTATATCATGTTTTGAGCCCCAAATTATTATATTTAGAGGAGAATATATAATTTTATGAGAATATGGTTTATATTTAAGATAATATAGATTTTTTATTGTGAAATAAGATTCTTTACTAGGTTATGTTTTTCTCCAAGAATAACATATTCAAGGAAGAAACAATGCAATCAGAAGAATTTATATGAAACATTCCCCTCAATTTGTTCAAGTAATGAATAAAATTATGAGGGATCAATTTTGTAATTGGGGAGAAAGTGATAGCCTAATAAATTCAACAAATAAATCAATATTATGATTAATAATTATTCTTCTTCATGGAAAAATCAAAATCATTTTTTATAAATAACAGTATATAACTTTTCTATTGATAATGGAAACGTTTTATTTAACTAGGTTTTTTCACATATTAAAAGTTTTAATTAAATGATAAATTTATATATTTTATAATTTTAATTGTAAAAAAATATTTCCTTTTTATATTCATCACATCAAATTTCTCTTAATATTTTTTTTTAATTTTTTGGAAAAGAATGTTTTTTTGAAGTTAAGTAAAAAATACCAATTTTTATTAAAAATATCATTTATTTCATGAATTTAAAAAGATCCATTCTATTGATTATTTTTAAAAGAGTTATATTATTCCCATATTAATAAAAATAGTACAAATAATTCTATATGAACCATCATTATACCGCATTTTGTTATAAAATCAATTTTATGCTTAAAATGGATTTCATCCAAAAAAATTCTTATTTTCATTTTCTGTGTTAATATTTAAATTAATATTTACCACCTTCTAATGTTGAAGAAGTTGAAATTTATTTCATATTTTTATTTTTCAGTTTCAAATATGGTAATAATTTTGATTTCATTTTTAGTCATTATGAATATTAACATTGCAAAAACATTATTATCCAAATAGATTTTTAAATTATTAATGAGGGTTAATGTATATTATAAGGTATCAAATATCTATATTAATTGGATAAATATTATTTTTCAAGTGTATTTGTGGAAAAATTATTTTTATAAAGACATGTAATATGACTAAAAGTTTTATGTATTTACAAGTTCCTCATTCTCTCACTTATAAAAACAAAAATCCTCTACTAAATTATTTAAACGCATTAAAAAATTTATCATCACAAATAGAAGACCAAATTACATAACAAAATACTTCCCCAAATCTAATAGGTCCATTACCTATAAGGCCCCAGCCTTAAACATCACTTAATCTTGAGTTACTTCAAGAATACACGTTGAGGATCTTTTCAGGTTTAGAGTTTTAGAGAATTAGATCATAAAACATGCATTACATTACACATTTAAACAGAGTGGTACATAAAAGAAAGTATTCATTTTTCCCCTCAACGGAAACATATTTAAAACAAAACATGGATTCTTTCTTGACACATCCTTGACACTATCATCATATCATGTACCTTTCCCTTGACCTGTGAAAAACATTTCAAAAACTTGGGATGAGCATAAAAATCTCAGTAAGGGATATAAAAATATTGAAAGGAAACATGAGTACATATATACATAAGAATTAAATCATACATTACCCATAAAACATAAGCACATTAACATACCTCATAAAATCATGAATAAATCATAGAAGTCATAAGACATAAAGGTAACTTGAGGCATTCATAACATTCTTACGTAGGGAGTAACCCTCTTGGTTACGTTTGGAATACCCATCACAGTATATTCCAAAAATCTCTTCGGAGAAACCTCAATATTTAACCCCTTCGCATTACCCAATGCATTGGTGAGCTATATCGGGCTCACCCGCCCTTACATTATCACGAAACCACCCGTCTTCATAACAATTCCCAAGAACCATAACATAATTGTATCACATAAAACATGCATACAGAAAACATAATATTTCCACATTTCAATCACAAGATATCAATACAACACATTGAAATAATAAAAACATTATGAAAACCATTTTAAATACCAAAATAAAAGAAAAGTAAAACATGGTATTTATTTTTCATTAAAAAAAGGTATGGCTTGTAGAGGAAGACAAAACTCAAATAATGGTCACGGCGGCAGAGAAGTCGTTGTCGCCGTATACGTACGAAAAAAACATTCCCTTTTGTTGTTTAGTAAAACACATGGTATAAAAAATATTCCTTTTGGATAAACGTAAAATTCAATGGTGTTTATACACCGTATAAAATAAGGTTGTGTATAAAACAAAAATATGCCTCAATGAAAAGAGATTGAGACGAAGTCCCATACCTCGGGTCCGACTTGACTCGATCGCTCTTTAATCTCCTGAATAATAAAATTGATTTAACATCTACTTGCTTAAGAACCCTTTTCAAGTTCATTATTCCTTTTATATCAGTTATTCCCATTTTATTAACACTATGTAATTATTTAAGTTAATAATGGTCGTTTTGTCGATCAGTGGTACATGTGTCAAAATTAAACACTTTATAATTACAAGTTGTTTATGGGGTAAAATATCCATTATATCCAGAATTATATTCATGATGTAGATATCATATATTTCATATATATCCAATATATACATGCATTTATAATATTATATAACATTTTGAGGTAAGAAATGAAATGCACCGTTCATGGAGACGGTAATCCGTACATACGCATGAACACTACTTCCATTTCTATTTCATATTTAATGGAATTAAAACATAATGATACATAATAGTATTATAATTCCATTATTGTATCATATATAATATCATTAAATCTATCCTTTATACGTACCACATATGGTATTAACGGATCAAATCACTTTTAGGGGGCAGTAGTCTGCACTTCCTAAAATGAAGATATCGTGTTTACCCATAATGGAAACCATAATGGTATGCCATAAATGATAAATACAGAAGATTAAGTAAAACATAAACATATCATATATCATATATAAATATAGTGACATCTTAATGGACACCTTTGAAGGTTTTATATGTGTTTTGAACAATCATCGTTTCTTGAGGCAGAAATTCGCCATCCACAGAAACAGTATGTTCTTTAACCATTAGATGTAGGTGTGTGTAAGTGTATCTCGAATACATAATATAACAACATCCTAGTATATTTAAGATACTGGTGTTGTTACAAAATATAGGAATAAAAAGAGTTTAGAGGGTTGGAGAATAAAAATAAAACATAAGAACACAAGAGAAAACACTACCTTTAAAACGGGTAACTCATTTTGTTTTGAGCTCAAAGGATTCCTTGGGAAGACTTCTGCCCAAAGTGAGATTTCAGGGAGTAATAGAGGGATGTGGATAGAGAAAATGGATAGGTTTTGGCTGAGCCAATGGCTTGAGAGGTGTGGGTAAGGTGGTATAGGTGGGGTCCTTTTATAAGAGGAGAGGAGGGGCACTCTTGGAAAGTTATAAAAGGTTACTTTATTATAAAATGCTTTTCAGATTTAAAATGCCCCAAGATTATATATTTCTAGGATATGGTGATAAGAGTTTGAAATTCACCCATCCAATTGGTTTTTTACATGTGTAGGTCTTAGATTTTAAATTTTCTTTTCATTTTCTTTTAAATCGTTAAATAATGAGGTAATCGATACATCATCATGGTATCATAAATAATTTAATTTACATAATGTATAAAAGTTATAAAAAAACTATCATGATGTAGGAAATCGTTTTATCTTTATAATGAATATTTATAGTAAAAAGTATTACTTGTATGACCCCATTTAAAAATTGTTTTACTAAAACAACTCATGTTTGTGACATTTTTATTTTAACTTTAAATAAAATGGTATTAATGTCATTTTCCTACCAAAGTGGCTCCATGGGGTCCCCAAGTTGACCCATAGATTTTATTGGTCGCCCATGACACATCCAATAAGGTTAGGACATGTGTCTAGGTCATTTCTTATTATTAAAACATTCTTTTTACCTTAAACGACACTAATTACCTCTAATCGCAATTAAAAACTCAAAAGTTACTATTCACCAAAAAATTATTTTAATCCCATTGAACCAAATTTTACTTATTAATGACAACCATGTATGTTGTATTTTTGAAATTCAAAACACAGAGGTGGTAAAATATCATTTAAACGAAAAATCGGTTTTTATAAGTACCACATAGTGGTTTCACTATTCATTAAAAATTGACGTTTTTCAAAAAAAACCAAAACATCACCCTAAGATATATTTGATATTCCTGATTCAAAAATTATGTCTATTTTAAAAAATTCAAAACATGTAAGTTACATTAATTAATTTAATAATTAATTCCCGTTGTCAGAGAAAATAGCGTGTTTTTATGAAATAATAAGTATCAAAAGATTGACACTAGTTTAAGTCCAATTTCAAGGTGAAATTAATTGCAATGACCACCATTGGATTAAATGGTAAAAATATATTCTAATTTCACTTTAAAAACAATTCAAAAGATAATCTAATCATATAAATAAATTATATTAAAAGGATGTTTTGAATTAAAATACAAGATTTTTCACTATTCATTAAAAAATTAAATTTATCGGAATAATACCAAAAATTTACAAAAAGTAAATGTTGATGTACCGATTATAAAGAAGAGTTTTATTTGGTCCAATAGAATGTACAAGAGTGACGAAAACTATATTTCTAGACGGTTCGCCATCAAAAGGCGATATGTCGACCTTTAGTGAATGTTAGAGTATATATGCCTAAAATTGAATTTGTTTCGTATTTTAAGCCTTTATCCTTTATTGGTTAATGTAAAAACATTTCACAAACATATATAATAATATTTTAGTTATTTCCATTCATTCCCGCCAATACAACGGCTACCTGTTAACTTCCATTTAAAATAATATTATTTTATTACTAGTGTGCAACGTAAGATTTCAAAGAAACTCTTTGTTGCGTATTGGGTACGCTATCGAACATAGAAACCCATTTAAAGAAAAATTAATATTTTATTCATATATATTAATAAAAATGAAAATGATTTATTCTTTATTTACTTAGGATGTTACATTACCCACCAAAAAAACACAATAAGTCTTAAGGTGTATGAGAAGGGATGTTTTTCTAAGAAAGATGATAACTAATAAACGATTGTTTCATGTCTATATCTTAATCTACCTCATTAAATTCAAATTAAAAAGTGATTAAATAATAACATCATTACCTTATATTTAATGAAATTTAATTATTATAATTGTAACACCATTATTCATCTCATTTTCAATCCTATGGAAAATGAAAACATCGCTTGTGCATACATGTTGAATACCACCTCCAGGAAACGATGTGTTTCATTTTCTACCAATGGATCATAAGGATGTTTAAAATGATGGATAATGTAAATATATATTATATTTATGAAATAATTATTATTCATTAATGATAATATATTACATACCATTTTTTATAATTCCAATAATTTTGAAATGATATTGTCGCTTGTGGATACCTGTGGACTACCACCTCTATGAAGCAATGTGATATGTCTTTCATTTACAAAATACAAGGCTGTTCATAAGGATTATTCAAATAAAAAATTATAAAATTTATAACCTATTTATGATTATATAAAATTAAAATAATATCAACATTGTTTCTTTTATAACTATAACGAAAATGAATATGTCATTCATCCATATGTATAGACTACCATCTCTAAGGAATGACGTGGTTCATTATTCATGGACTCCTTAAATGGTTGATTTTATAAGTTTATATAGTTTAAAAATATTATAATTATAATCTTTTTAATATTTTATAGTTTATTTAAATATAAAAAATAGACCATGTTAAACGTACCAATGTTTGTTTGAGGTTATAAACCGAACATACTGAAAACATCCAACTTGAACTTAACCATTTCAGAAACAAAATAAAACATAGTAAAAAATGAAATGAAGTGTATAAGAATAATGAAATAAACATGAAAAATGTTCTATTGTATGTATATAAATAATATAATTTTATTCATTGGGAGGGTAGATAGAAAAATAAAATTATTCGAGACTCGAGGTAAGATATGTTTTTAAGATTTATAGTATGGGCCATTTTTTTCTTTTTTTACTAAAGTGAATGACAATTATTTTTTAACATATATAAATTGAATTCTGTTTCATTATTTTATATTCATTATTAATTATAACTTTTCCTATATATTTTTCCTAGTTTTTAAAAGTTTCATTTTCTATCAATTTTTTGGAAATATTTCAATTTATGATTTTCCAAAAGAAATTGACATTTCATCGCATTTTTATGTGAATATGAAATGAACATTATATTATGGTTTCATATTAATTTTAAATGATTTTTGTATGGACAATAATGAAAGATTAAAAACATATTTTTACATAAAATAATACGTTATAATTACAATCGATGACAAGTTACCCCATTATATCTCATGATAATGGGTAAACCTGATATAGATTTCCAAAGAAATGGGTTGTGATTTAGTCTTCAGAGGAACAAAATGATGGAGATAACAAAAACTATAGAATTAATTTTTATTAAGTTATTCAAACATAATTTAAATGTTATTGAACATGTTTTTTGAATATGGTTATCCAAGATACTAATATTATGCCTATAAAAATGGTTTTTATTGAAATATTTTATTTTCATGAGTTAATGAACAGTTCTGAACATGTATAGGTTAATGGTTTTAAATGTTTACATTAATTACCATATTCCTTAAGATTCATTCATGGTTTTCATATTCTTCAAAATGCGATCCTAAATATTTTCTTTGAGAAAATATAGATTTTCATTTTTGGAAATTTTTTATTTATGTTCTAAATGTTTTTTTAGGAAAGGTCAACTATTTCATGGGTTTTCATGTTTCCACAGGACCAATCTGATTCCACTATTTTTATATCCCTTATCAGGTGCATTTTTTCCAATACATTAACATCTAATTTTTTTACAATATATAAGGATGATTATAAATTTAATAAAGGGAATGATTTATACTATTGTTTCTTTTCATAAATGAGGAAAAGGAGAAATTAATGAATTATGGGTGTTAATATAAAGACCTATTCTTTGATGCAAAATTGTATAATTTGTCAAATATTACACTTTTTATGAAAACTTTTTCCCAATTCTCTAAAAACCAAATCCTAAAATTCAAAAGATATTTATGAAAGTTAAAACATTGAAATAAATCATATAATTATGATTTTATTATGTTGTGGGAAATTATATAATTCTAGATTTTTATTTTGAAAAATGAAAAATCAGTCTGTGAGTATAAAATATAATAGTGTGAAGTTATAATTTAAATAAATTACTAAAATAATAAAAATCACAGCAGGCTCTAGCTCTATTTGAGATTCATGACCAACCCTACCTGATTTAGCCTAATATAGTATTTTCTAAAATTGTACCCTAAAGATAGTCAAGGGATCCCTGGAAAATAGAGAAGGTATCCAAAATAAGTAATATAATGGAAATCCATGGATCACGTTTATGAAATCCATTTAACAAACCTGTTTTGAATCTATAGAAGGCTGATGGAATTATTGTCTTTTAGAAGTCGATACAACGCATGGTGATCCACACAGAGTTTCACGTAATTTTTTGAGTGGAATCCAATGGATGACCAATTTATATTTTTATTCTACGATTTACTAATTAATCTAAGGAATGAAATAAATCTATTTTATGTTGATCATTAGGAATTCCTTACCTTATGTCATTAAGATGAACATTGGATATCATATTAATCATTTTATGTTTTTCAAAGATCCAAATGAAAAAGAAATTTCAAGCTTAGGAATTCATCAATTTTAATCATTGACCAGGCCCAAGATGGATGTACAACATGGAATTCACATCATTGAATTAGGTGGAATCATATGTGTTCCATCAGGAAATTCTAGGTCTTGAAACTATGCATTTATTTATTGATGATACAACATTAATGATGTAACCTATAACTGTATGGAATAACAAAACATATAAGGTAATTAATTTCAAGGGATAAGTATCCCTTCTATTCAATAACATTCTTAATAAAGGAAACTATTGTCAATAAGAAGTAATGTAGTCATGAAAACAAAAAATTTATTTAGTTTAATTTAGATATTTCACATGTAATTGACAAGACAAAGAATCCATAAGGGCTGTATTGGTTTCATAGGAAAATGGGTCTTTCTAAATTCCAAACCAATAAAAATGAAAGGAGTGTTTTGGTTATTATTAAAATATCATCATCATGGTAATTAATAAAAAACATTATGGGTTGTTTAAGGTTGAGGCTGTCAACTTCTAATGGATTCAAAAGGACTCATATTATGTCTAGTTTAAGGTTTATGTGAATAATAATAAGAATTTCAAATTTAGGAGTAATGAATAGAAAGTACCTTGTGAGAAAAAATGGTATAAATTTTAAATGGAACAAATTATAGTTAAAAAATAGACCACCTACCTATTCCATTTAAAATAATCCTTATCTGGTATAAAAATCAGATTTTGGGAAAAAATTGGAGAATTAAAAAACAAGAAAAAAATAGTTGCAAAAAGACATATTTACCTGCACATAAATAACACAAATGATAGAAAATAAGCCAAAGATAGTGGGAAGAGAAGTGAAAGAATTAACTCAAGGCTTCCAATAATTTGTATGAAATAAGAATCAAATGTGTGACATAGAATATCTACCAATATGGATGAGATGAGAGGTGGAGATCTAATGAAGGGCTATTGTGCTCAAATGGGGGGAGGTAAATTTAAATGTAATGAGATTCGAATTAGAAAATTTATTATTTTAAATAGGATTTGTGGTTTCAACATATGATTGTCAAAACCACACACCAAATATACATCCATATTTTATAAGAGAACCGCAACCCTCAGTGTCATACACACTTTTAGAAAAACTATTCAAAAACCATGGAAAGTCAACCTAAAATAAATTTGTTATCTTACACAGATTACATGCCCCATTCACATGATTTCCCAAACAATTCTCCACCTTTTTCCAAGACGTATGATTATGGTGTATGGTTAATGAAAAACAAGCTCCAACCATGTACCCCATATAGATTTATCAAAACTATATCATTGCAAATTTATCCTTTTTGTACACTTAGAACCCCAAATAACACCTTGGAAGGTTCTAATATCAATAAATAATCAGATAACAATAATACAAATTAAGTAATGAACCAAAAATTTTAAATTATATTTGTTTCCTAAATAATTTTTTGTAAACTATTATATTATATTACACCCATAAAAAATTTAGATGAACAAACAAAACCTTATCTCATTAATAATTATCATAAAATTAGTAAGCTATGAAACTAATTAAAATAGAAACCATTACAACTAAAAAAATACATATAATAGAGTTAAAAAAAATGGGAAAACAGATCTCCAAATCCTTCTACAATCATATCTCACACAAATATTACTATATAAATGAAATAAAATATCATTAAACTAATGATTATATTGATAAATAATAATATAAACTTAATTATAATTATAATGTATTTTGAGTGAAAGAATAACATGGTATTTATAGTGTATAGAGGGAAATGTGACCACTTCTATTTGACAGTTATTTGACCGTTGATCAAATATGACCATTGGTCATTATAACCGATGGTTAATATGTCCTTTTTAAATTATACCCTTTATGGAAAATTTTACCAGTATAATTATTGTTTATAATAGGTAATGACAAATCATAATTCATACATAAAGGATAATGGATGGCCTTAAAAGTAGATTTGTGTTATTTGAAGCACATTTTCTGGAATATGAGATAGAGTTAGGGTTACTACGGTTCAACCTTCCTTAATCTCAAGCCGAGATTCAACATGTAAAGATTAAGTTAAATCACATATGGGAGAACTTTATGCTAGTGTATATTACCACTCGATTGATGTTATCCTACCTACACTATGAAACTATGCCCATCACACAGCTCACACATTGAGAATACATGTGAGTAATTAGTGGTAATGTGTTTAGGGATTAGTTTCTTAAAGTGTAATTTCATTTTTATAAATAATATTCTTATTCCATAAATTCCTTTTAATAATAGTTATTTTTTTAATAGAATATACATTTAATTAAGACGAATATGATAAATTAATTTTTGGACATTTAAAAAAATTTGAGAATATATACATTATAAATGTATTTTAAATAATTTATGTTTTAATTAAATATCCATAAAACACTACTTTTTAAATTTAATTAAAAAAATAATTTTATTGTGTCATGGAAAATTTATTAACTGTCGAAAAATTTGATTGTGCCATGAAAAATATTTTTTTAAATTAAATTAAAAATTTTATATTTAAAGGTTAACATTCTCAAATTTATAAAATTATCATGATAAAATAAATATTATATTTGAAATAATCATGTTGAAATTAGGTTTGTGTAAATTGATTATAATTTTTTAAAATACATTATTCTTCCATCAACAATAAAAATTGTTTTGGGGTTTTTGAAATTATTTATGACCCCATATTTATGTCATTATGATATTATAATTAACTAAACATAATGGAACACCAAAAATACATAAATTTATTAATATTAAGTATTTTAATAGATATTATTCAATTTCAAAAATTATATGTGACTTTCTAAAGCCTAAAATTTATAATTTTATTTTTAATAACATTACTTTTTAGATTCATTAATTTTCAATTCCAATAGAAATATTAACTATTGTTTATCGGTTTTGGTGGATTAAAAATTTCAAAAATTTGACTTAGATTTCCAAAACATTAAGAAAACCCCATGGTTAATCCAATGGTTCTTCATTTTCCACAACCAAGATTTCCAAGTCATATATTCAAAAATTATCAGACAATTCCTCCACATTTTATATAAATACCCCCTCCCATTTCACCATTTCCCATAACACCCCAAACATCTTCAAAAAATATCTTTTAATTTTTCCTTTATGGTAAGCCACCAATATTTCCTCAACCCTAAGGTTACATCCTCATGTTTTGCGAATATCTCATCAAGTTAAGCTCAATCTCTAGTTCTCTTTTACATTTATGTTCCCTTTTGTGGTGTGTCTTCTAATTTCCAAGATAATTCCTTTTCGTCCACATTCAAGTATCCCATTATTTTAAAAATACTATTTTATAAACGGAATACCCTTTTTCCCTCTCATTTCAAAATTTTTAAAATCATGTTCTATACCAGTCATGCTGCCAAATTTACTTCACAAATTTTTATCTTTTACACGAGAAAATATCTTTTCCTTTTTATTTAGATTCCCGAAACACATTTCTTCTGAATGTGTATTCAACTAAATGTAAAAATTAATTTTATATTCAGATATTTACATATAAAAAACACCAAAATGCCATTCAAAGGATAAAAATGATTCAATGAGAAAGTCCTTATGCAATTTGTGTTCCATGATTTTGATATGAAATCCATTATTTATTCTCCTTGGGTTATGAAGAAATTTTTTTATGGTCTTTGTGGATCACATGATATTAATCCATATTAATGGTGTTTCCTGATAGAACTCCAATTCGTTGTGTAATTAATTAAATCTATAGAGATGATATCGTTTTTGATAACTTGGTGAATATGATAGATGTTTTCAATAATTAGGCCCTAGTGATAAACCATGTTGATATATTTATTAATGACACATTTAAATTCTTTATCCACATTTCCATGTAACGGTTCATTTTATTATTATTATTATTATGATATTCATATTTTTTTCCTTATTATTATTCCCCATGTTCTTATTGAGATGTATTATAAAAAATAATAGGTGAACAAATGAAGATTCATTTTCAGTGGATTTAGACGAATAATTCATGGTTTCATGTGATTTGTACCTTACATGATTGAAACTAAACATTAAAATATCATTTATTTTTTCATTTTTAATTAAAAAATATATAATAAAAATGCGGAATTCCATAGTTTGTTTTCAATGGAATGATATCCTGGATTGAGCATTTTCTATATGCACCTCCCAATACATCTTTTTGGAGATGATCGGTGCAGATGTAGAAGGAATTGGATGTATAATGATGTCGAATTTCCTCATCATTAATAAATACATGAATGAATTTCTTGAATACTTACCTAGGCCTCACAAAAATATGAGGTATAGTTCTACAATGATGTAATACCAAGATCTATGTAGAAATAACAGACCCTATATATAAGGTAAAATATGGAGTTAGTGGAATTAAAGAAAAAACATCAAGATCATATAGAGAAGGGACTGATCTGAAAAACTATTTCTCATTGGTGACAAACTTTTATCTTTATAAATAAGTATTTATCAATTCACCTTTTCTTTGATTATAGAGAACTTAATAGGATTACAGTGAAGAACATACCCCCTCTCCCATGGATTGATGATTTCTTTGACCAGCTTTCTACGGATCAATTCTTCTCCATGATTAACCTCGAATAAGGGTATCATCAATTGATAGTGAGGAAAAAAGATATTCCATAATTTAACTTCCAAAAATGAAGTGGGAATTATGTTTTTTTGGTTTCTCATTTTGTCTTGACTAATTCCTCCTCTATATCTATATATTTGATGGGTATGATCTTTAAGGAATTCCAGGATAAATTAATGGTTATTTTTATTGTTGATATTATTATATTTTCTAAAATTTTCTAGGATAATAAGGATCATATGAGGTTTACCTTAAAAACTATGAGGAATGACAAGATGTTAGGAATCATTAGAAAATGTGAACTATATTTACAAAAAGATACATTCTTTGGGAAAATTGTCACCATTTGAAGGAATATTAGTTGATCGTGCCATGAAATAGGCTATCAAAAAGGTTCATATCCCAAAAAACTTATTGATAGTCACATTATCCTTTGGTTTCTTGAATATTATACAGGTTTTGTGAAAAAAATTCAATTATATTATAATCCACAGACCAAGTCAACCCAAAAGGAGAAATGTTCATCAAGAAAAAAGAGAATGATGAATGTTTCTTAGAAATGAAGAAGATATTAGATATTTCCCCAATGTTGATAGTACCCTCTATCAGATAAGGATTTTTTATTTATAGTGATGCATATATGAAATTGATTAAGTGCGTCCTGCTGAAAAATGACAAGGTCATCACCTATGCATCTCATGATTTAAAGCCTCAAGAGAAGAGTTATCCAACACACAACTTAGAGATACCTGGTGTTATTTTTTCTAAAATATGGAGGAACTATCTTTATGGGCAGAAATGTGATATATACCTAGACAAACATTTATAATGTTTATATTCATGATAAATGAATT
This sequence comes from Viscum album, assembly GCA_963277665.1. NCBI lineage: Eukaryota > Viridiplantae > Streptophyta > Magnoliopsida > Santalales > Viscaceae > Viscum > Viscum album. The sequence goes on along the minus strand of OY728167.1, from coordinate 130,471,748 downwards.
GAATATGAGACAAATAATATGGTCATACTTTCTTAGACACAATCACAGTTCAATTAATTTTCTCCCTCGAAGATAAAATGAAGTCGCTAATTTATTAAAACGGAATGACCCTATTATGATAGAAATGATTAAAATTTAAAGAGATCCATTGATAAATGACCTGTTATTGTTTGAAATGGGAATCAAGAGTGAATGGACATCATAAAACATATCCAAAATGATTTCTCAACTGTCAGTACTATAAAATATCAGGAGAACTCAAAGATAAGATACTTTAATACAAATGAATATATAAAGGATTTAAATATTTGGGCATTTTATGAGTTTCATATTGGTCATGAAAGAATAGTAAAATTTCTTACAAGGTTTTGTGTCCCATCTTTCCTGAAGATAAACAAGAAGATGATGTATGAAGCTTAAAGCTCGATATTATCTATATATCATGGAATCAATAAAATGTATAGGGACCTTCGTGATCATTATTGGTGGGATAATTTAAAAAGGGATATTTCGGACAACACTGCATGGTTTTTGGTGTGTTTGTAAGTGAAAATGGTGAGAAAACTTCCTAAATGGCCATTATGACCACTACACGTACCAATATGATAATGGGAAAATATCATTATAGAATTTTTCACTATTCCCCTAATAGAAACCAAAAAAACAATGTGATATGTGATATACTATATTTACTCACTAATAATTCCAATTTCATCTCTATTTTGGAATATTTCTCTCTGGACCAAATTTCTATCACATATGTAAAGTAAGTGGTCAGGCTGCATGGGGATCCCCTTTCATTCATTTATAATCATTATCCAAGACTCACATCTAATTTATAATGTTGTCTTCAATATTCTCTAAATAATAAATTAAATTTTATCATGTAAAATCCCTCCAGAACTGATAGCATTATGAAACGACTATTCAAAAACTTTATGATGTGTTAAGAACAGGCTCAATTAAATTTAAAGGAGGATGGTAAAACACCTCCCATTAGAATATTTGTCATAAAAAAAACAGATTCTACTCAACTATTCCAATGGAATTATTTAAATATCTTTGTGAAAATCGAACTGTTAGTCCCACATTTTGGGATGACATTTGTGAGAGAAATCTACTCATGCACGATCTAGTGATTGTGATGAAAGAAATGGTTCATGCTATCTAAAAAAAATAAGGGGTGATCAAATTATATAGAAGAGATATGATGGTAACTATTTAAGGTACATGGAATTAAATGTTGTAGGAAATGTTTTCCTTCATATATCACCATTGAATAGAGTCCATTGATTTAGAACATAAGGGAAACATAACCCGAGATTCATTGGGAAATTTGAAATCATGGATCTGAAATGAGAAGTGTCATATTAACTAGAACGTCCAATAATTATGAATCAGTGTCAATATTTATTCCATGTATCTATCTTGTTTAAGTACATACATGATCCCTCACATGTACTAATTTTTGAGTTGGTACAACTAAATCAGGAACTCTCTTATGAGGAGTAGCCGATGGAAATCTTTGAATATAGTGACAAGGTTCCAAGAAATAATACTAGACACCTTATCATAGTGTTGAGGAGGAACAAAAAATATGAAGAAGTTATATGGGAACAAATGGAGAAAATGAGGAAGAATTACCCTCAACTTTTTTCAACTGAGATAATGAATTTAAATTTTGAGGATATAATTTATTATGGGGGGGAGAATGAAATGACTAAGAATTTTTAAATTATATATTTTTCATAACTAAATATTTTCAACGTATTATATTATATTATACACAGTAAAAAATATAATGGAACAATCAAAACTATATCCCATTTATAGTGAAAATTAATTTAGTCAACTATGAATCAAATTATGATTCCAATTAATAACAATTGACAAAATATATAAAATAAAACAGCTAAAATAGGAAAATATGCAGTTCCATAATCTTCATGAATCATCACTACCTTTTCTAACACTAAAGAAAGGATACAAAATATTAGTAAACCAATCAATATGAATCCAATTATGATTAGAAATATTATTCAACCGTTATATATCCATTGGTCAAATATGATAGTTGGTAAATATGACCATTCAAAAAATTACCCTATGTTGATAAAGTCACTGTTATAATTAGTGTCTATAACCATTCATAACCAAGGATAATTGATACATAAGAATAAATGATGGCCTCAATAAGTAGAAATATTTTGTTTAAAGACCTATTATATGATATTGGGTGGGAGGTATCATTATTAGGGATCATCCTTTACCAATCCTAAGATGATCATTAACAAGTAAATATTGAATTAAATCTCCCATTAGATAAGTTAGAGTTCAATGATATTACCAGTCGATCGATATGGTTTCATATTCCAGCCCACAATCATGATATTGTCTCCTTTGGGCCTAGCCTTCATGATTTTTCATTCCTTGGGCTCTGTCCCATAGGCATCACCTTGGAAAAGGCCTCAGGATACGAGATGTATGCACACCACCTTATAAATGGGTGGTTCATGCTCTTCCTATTCTAATGTATGATTTCCATAATCCTCCCCAAAGAAGGGCACATCATCCTTCCTAGCACCTCAAATGGGAAGTAGCTCTAATACCATTCGTAATGGCCTAGTCCTACCCATGATCATGATATTATCAACTTTGATATACCCCAAACACTTTTTTTATTCCAGGGGATCTATCCCTTAGACATATCCAAGGAAAAAGTCACATGATTTGAGAGTTATCCACACCACCTTATAATGGGGTGCTTTATGCTGCTCGTCCATCGATGTGGGATTTACATAAACTGTTCTAACATCTTAGCCTGAATAACCTCAAAACCAATAGCTAAACAGGTTTTCATATTGACTCAAGCATGCCTCCTCGTATGCTGGATGTTGTCGACTACCAACAAGGGTCTCAAGAGGTGATAATGGGGATACTATACCCTCATATTATGGTTTCACAATGGTATTACCGAAATAAAGAATAGAAAATAAAATAAGCAATATATAAAATGAAAAACATTGGTTTATGAATAATACTAAACTAAATTTATGTGTACAGTTCCAGTATATACAAATTTTTCATGCTATATGATGATTCATAAGCTAAAATAGTCAACATAATACTTGGTTACAATATATTACAATACATGATTCAAGTAATGAAAATAAGTAAAAATACCAAATCTGATCTATTAGAGAATCCTAAGCTCTATCTCAGTCATGTTCTCTTATATCCTCATGTAATATCATAATAAAATTAGAAAATTACAACATCATGTGAAAAATAAGGTGTTCATAGGTACCCAAGTGCAATGGAAGCTCGAGTAGTGTCTGAGATTCAAATCTCAGCAGGCCTACACCCATGATGTCTAGACCAATACAATACCAATATATATATATATATAAATATAACAATATTGTATAGGAATCATTTTAAATAAAAATAAGTACTCAAGTAAAAATCATATAAAGTCTAGGTTCTTAATTTTAACCTAGTCTATTTAATAAATTTCAAATAGTTTATAAGTCTTGAGACATGGATAAAATCCAAGATTCCCCATAATAGTCATTAGAAAAAGAGATTCTTTATCTAAAAGTAAATAAGTCATGTATGAATAAGATATTGTGCTTTCTCATGGGAGTTCCTTCATAAATGTCATTTTAATTAGTATACAATTTAGAGAATCATTACATCCTTTACATTCCTAAGTTGGAATTCTTGTTTCAATCCGGGTATAATAACATCCAACAACCTAAAAGACAATCCACGGAAAACCTATTAGGAACCCTTGTATCCCTATAGGTGTGGTATAATGTATCAGCCAATCAATTCCATCCTAGAAGGTCCAATATGGGAGCATGATTATCACCCATGGAATAAAGAATCAAATTCTCTTCGAGTCTATCAATGGTATTCTCCTATGAATCCATGTATCAATCAGTATATAATTGAAGACTTAGATTTTGTCCTCAGTATTCCGCAAGGGAGTCCAAGTATAAATAAGGCATAATTAATGTTTAATCTAATTGATTCTGTCTGTGGAATTCTATTATGAATGTGCATACCACGAAATGTATAAAGGTCAATTGCTAAATTAGTACGTCAATGGACTTCTAATATGAATCCATGTTTCACCGATGGTTAATAAGTATTTAAAAAATTCTATACCATTTAATCAATTCATTTAAACTTGTTACAGTCAAAATTAATAATAATCCATTAGAAACTCCCCTCGGAAGGCGTTTCAATTCCTTATGCAAATTCAGAAGGATTTCCTCTATTTATATCACATGGGCATTTCTTTTTAAGGATATCTCATGCCTAAGAATTAACACAACATAATTCAATAGCATTTAGTGAAAAAGATTTAATGTGTCTAGGTAAAAACGAAGAATAATTCATTTACACCTCTCCTAAAAAGGTGACTAAAGGAATTGCTATTCTCCTCAGGATTTACCATTAATTTTACCCACATGTACAATTAATTTTAACAAACACCTCAGTATTGACAAGTTGTCCCATGGAATTGACTCCATTTGAGGAAATATTTATAGGGCATTCCATTAACATGACTTATACCAAACAATGTTGTTAAAGTAGTAAGAAGGATCTAGAAATATGGACAAGAATGATCTATATATAAAATCACCACTATGAGATGTTGAAGACAGTGCACCTCAACCAAGGGGATTTATTATAGAAACATGAAATTTTTCATTAAAAAATTCCTTTTACATTTTTTACATTTATTCCAAAGGTGTGTCTCAATTAATAAAAATAATATTTATAATAAGCTACAAAACATAGGAAAAACCACTACAAGGTTCAACGGAAATCAAAAAAGGTTCACAAGGTTGGTAATTAATGAATTATTAAATTTTAAAGAAAATATGATAGGGATCCTACATCCAGAGAAAGTGGTCCAAGAAGAAAACTTTGGCACATGGCATTTTCATTGGTGATAATTTGAAGTTGCTGCCTCCTACCTTTGATCATAATCTCTTTCACATATATATAAGGAAACCTACCCCCAATATACATATTCTTATAGACATGAATATGTAAAAGGGGAATCTCACATATAGCTTCTATTTATAAAATTGTTTCCACACACGCCCCCTATACAAGTTTCATATATATACATAAGAAAACCTATCCCAATATATATAAATATATACACAACCATGGGTGAATATACATATATCCCGGGAACATACATTTATATATGCCTACCTATGAAAATGTGGTAAGTCGCCATTGACTCTAGTGACTCAAATCCACCTCAAGGATGAACATAACACACTGAAAATAAACTAGGGACCCTAAATCAACAAAGGGGACCAAAAAGATATTTTTCTAGACAATTCAATGGAAATAAAATTACCTCAAGTGGTGATGGAAAATAAAAAAGGATATGGAATGCCTTTTCATTGGAGACAAACACTAAAAAAAGCATGAAGAGGTCCCAAGATATTCACTGAATTTCCGAACACTGGATAAAAAAACAAAAAAGTGTTTAACAAAAAACATAGGATATTTTTTGAGATACACCTAGTGATAGGGAGATGAAAAACAATGAAACAAGGGAAGAAGGAAGGGATATGAATCTTAAATCGAAGAATCTAAAAAGAAACCCCAATAAATCTGGAGCGAAATCGATGAATGGAGAGGAGCAGGAGGAGAGGAGTCATGAACGTCCTAGGGATCTAGGGAAGAGATGTTTCACAAGTGAAGAGAGGGGGAGATGTAGTTTAATTAATTAATTTTTTTAAATTTTTTTAACTAAAATAAAAAAAATTCTTCATAATTAACACACCGCATGGTTTGGGTCACAAGGTTAGCTGAACCGTGCGCCAATCATGTAGTGAATAGGGTTCATGTACTTCCCAAAACAATAATCATGTGGACTTGGAGAATGATTTGGAAAACTATGTTCAACCTGTGAGTACTGACATTAACACACCTTCATATGTCCATAGAGTTTACAACTAAGGGATTCACTTTTTTAGAAAAAATGAGAAACTTATCCATACCATTCCCATTTTTAGTTTCAAGAGTCGGAAATTCTTGAAAATCATTGGGGGACAATGGAACCTCATAAAACCTCCCCTAAGTCTAAGAAATCACTTTTAAGGGTTCAAATTATCATAATAAAGGTCCAATTGTTATTTTGTAAAATTACATGTCAAATAAATGAGATATTTGAATTCTTTTGCATTTTCATATGGCCCAAAAACATTGGAACTTACAAAATCCCCACCTTATAACTTATCATACAAGAGAATCCTTTGGGAACAATGGAATAATTACCCAACCTACAAGTTTGGTGAAGTCTCATTCAAATGGACTCATTTTGTTTCAAAACGCCCATTGAACAGTTAATCATATCTTAAGAAAATGACGCTTAATACATTTAAACACAATCCAACACTTTTTTACAATAGAAAAATTGAAATAGTTCTTACCTGATCCCAATCAACTAGAGACATGATATTGTTATCATATCATCAAGTATCTAGATGAAGGTTCTCCCCCCCATGCTTCATCTTAGAAAGGTCCAATAATAATCCACGACAACTCCACTATCAAAATTTCCATTCAAGGAATGACCATAATAATATTAATTATGCTCCTCACATGTTTTATTTAACTCGAGAACCCAAAGACTTCTGAGGTAATAATAGGGACATCATTAGTGAGAACTAGTTGAATCTAGATCAACCAATAGAAAATGGTTTCTCTACCTTTATCAGATGACCTATTTAACCATTATACTATATTCACCATAAAATGGCGATGTGATTTAAAATGGTTTCCCTCGACCGTATACATCACACAAGAAGAAAAATCAGGTGAGCCACTCTGACTGAATATTCCCAAAATCATTTAATAAATAGTTAAAATATTATAACAAAACTTTATTCTCTTCCTTCAAGTGTTTTTCATTTGGAACAAACACATCCACTAATGCTCACCCCTAACTTCCAGTGAAATCGTACGATCAAAACAACACTTGGAAATTTTAAACTATTATACCTCAGCAAAAATGAAGGTATAGTCTAGTTATATCCCATTGGAAACATTACCCTTAAAGAATCACCTATGAATCTGACAACTAGTCTTTGATACACTCATTTCATTAAAATGGAGTATATGTAAATAACTCCAAGTAGACCATACTCCACATTTTCAGGTGAGACATTGGTACTAAGACAAGACATCCACATCAGACCACTAATTGGGCCCAGAGTGGCATCCACCTTCCAGTTATATTATACGAAATGTCTATCATCAAAGAGTCTATCCAGGGAATTCTTATACAGGAACCCATGAATCACTCAGGAATAACCAAGCCTCAACAAACCCATGCATTGGTGTGATACTCATATTGGGATCACAAAACAAACCAATAACATTGAAACATTTTTATGACATAAGAATGATGATCTCCAAGTGAATCAATGAAAACATCAATCTAGGGGACAAGATAATCACTATATATAAAACACTATTATGATCCCATGTATTACCATAAATAAGTGCATTCAAACCACTACTGGTTGACCTCTTGAAATAATCCTTACTTTACCTATCACTGCATCATCCTATAATAGACCACAATTCCATTACTAGATGATGTGTTCACATGATTTTTAATACATAACCATCATAGTTGAACCATGACCAACTGTGAATCATAGGGGTAGCTTACACTGCCAACCACATCAATATCATGATGTCACACAAGCACCCACAATATTTTGAATCATGCAAGATTCAATGGAATTCAAAAAACTAATTCTACCATTCTAAGTGGGTCCCCTTGATTGTGATCTTTATACATAGAAGGAAACATAATACCATAACTCATGAAATTATTCCCACTTTAGGAATGTCCTTTTTGATAATAATAAATACAAACTATCCACTCACAGGTGTTCCAGATCAAAAACACCTGAAACATATATGGTATTCCCCTACATGCCACGATCATAACGTCTATGTATTTGGAATGAATCCAAAAATAAACTCACTAGTGTATCAAAACATCTATGTGTTAAAATTTCCTTCTGAGTAGTGAGGTGAACATGATTCTCAATTGTTCAGGCCACTCCACTCGAGAGATGAACCGAGAACTTAGTCAATAGATCTAGGCTCAACAATCAAACCGAACTCAACCATTTGGTTACATATTTTAGGAATGTGGTGAGTACCACATATATGAATGAGTAATACCCAAATATTTAGAATAAATGAGACACACCCTAAATAAAATTCATTGTTTTTCCACCCTATGCATCCATGTATCTTGTGGTTCACCCATGAAAATCTTTCATGGACATTCCATTTCATATGACTATAAAACAACTGATGATCACCAAATTCACCCAAATAAAATATACGATCATGAGATCTACTAAGTGGCTAACCATACCCTTTTCATGGATAAGCTAATAAAAATGGTCATTGATCAAAGATAAAGCCCATAAAAAAGGTTTAACATAATAACGACCACTAATCAAAATAAGGGTTCCTTTTATGAGCTAAGCTTCCTTCAAGGGACAATGATTTATGAACATAACCAAACATAAAAAACCTCACAACATTTATTATGGAATTTAATTCTGAAGTTACTACCTTCCATGGAAAACCCCCTTTACAAAAACACGAGTGTCGACCCTGTTGCTACGTCATGCAAAAAAAAATCACTAGGATTAAAAGCCTAACATCTAATCCATTGCTAAAAATGTAATGGCATAAGGAAAATGCTCATGTTTCTATTCTGAGTCAATCAATGAGAATTTAAAACTACCATTACATAAGGATTTAATCAAAGGCCCCCTCAAAGGTTTGATTTTAATCCATTTTATTAATCTACTTCAATATTTAAACATTTGAATGAATTTAAAATCATCCTTCAAGTCCCATTTAATATTCATTATCATTCTGTCAAAATTAGAAAATTTACCATATAAATTGTATTTAGTAGATAAGGAAACTGACAGGGGTCCCATTAAACCATCCTAGGTTCTTCAAAAGGAATACCAATAATAGTTGTTTAACTATAGAAAGCATAAACACCCATAATGGATCATCTCATAAAAAAATACTCCAACTAACCTCATTTGGTCCAGTAGATAATTTTGAAATATAATAATTCTATTTGAGTTCAAAAAATATTTTCATCCATATTTATAACAATATTCAAATATACCATGGTTATATAATGGATCATTAATATGGGTGTCCATATACCAATCAATAATGTTCCCAAACACATTACAGGTTAGCATTTGCATCCCGTTGAATACAAAACATTCCACTTTAAATTTTGAATTTTAATATACTTTACATTTCAACAGGGGTATACAAATATGCATATAAATCCCAAATATTGGTTTGAGTATATGGGTTACCATTTTAAATTTATAAGAAACCCAAAAACCATAAAACTAAAAACTAGATCTTATTTAAATCACAACCAATAAAATTCCTCCCATGAAACCATTTCACATATATAAAAAACAATGATTGCCTGTCATCATAAGGGATAAAAATTAAAAGCATTCCAATAAACATATAAGCATGGAATATATTCACATAATAATGTTATACTACATTTAATACATTATAATTTAAAAGGGTGTATGGAATATTATTTTCTAATCATGTATGTAATCAAGAATGATAAATATTTACTAAACATGTAAAAACTAAACATGGCATAAAACCCAAGGTACACAATCATACTCATCAAGAAATCTATAAATACCACAACATGGCCTGGGATATGCATGAAATGTGAATTTCTATGTGCCTATTGCGATCCATGAAAATTATACTTCTTTTCCATTCCAGGCTAAGGGTAAAATTCAGTAAGTATATAAGATTTAAGAAAACACCAATCACTTGAGGTGAAATCACAGTATACTATAAGAACAATTTGATGAACATCAATCCCATCCCTAGATACTTGGTCATTTCCTCATGGTTGGGGTGATAATTCCAATTAACAAATTTTTACCAATCCCCGATATATTTCATATCTACTGATTACCAGCTGAAAATAGTAAGCCAAGGAAAAATAAATCTATGATACCACATTGTAACATCTCATCCCGCCCAACCACTAAACTAGCATCCAAACCGATCAGCATAAGGCCTCAAGAGAGACTCCCCATACGCTTGAGGCTACTGACTAGCAACGAGTAAATTTGGAAGTGATTGTGGAGAGACTATACCCTAACGTGATGGCTGCACAATGGTGTTTTGGAAATAAATAGGAGGAATTATAATAGGTAGTATATAATGACAGAAAAAATATGTTGGAGTAATACTAGTAAACTAAATTTAAGTGTAAAATGATTCTTTATAAAAATTACGATTGATAGATGATGATACATAAGCTTAAATATTAAACAGACAAAATGCTTAACAATACATCACAATGCATGACTCAAGTAAAGAAAAGAACTAAAAAACCAAATGAGGATCTCCACAGGAATCATAAGCTCCAACTCTATCATGTGATCGTATATCCTTAGGTACAAGAATATGAAAAAAAGAAATGTCGAAGGTCATATGAAAAAAATGTCTAATCGGGTACCCCAGTGCAAGGGTGGTCTGACTATGGTTTGAGATATAAATCTCAGTAGGCCAAAACCCACACTGTCTAGCCCAATGTAGTTAGTGAATATAAATAAACATATATATATATATATATATATAGAATGTGTTCAGGAAGAAATAAAATTTAAATGAATTACTGTATGTGACATACAATAAAGTATTGGTTCTCATTTATAACAAATTCCATTTAACCAGTCTCATTTAATTTATATGTCTCTGGAATTTTCTCAAAGCCTATATTCCCCTTGATAGTCATTATAACAATAGATTCATAAGAATACCATCTAAAAGGGTATAAGTAAAGACAGAATCCATGATTATAGATTGTATTAGGACACACATCATAAAATTCATTGCAATAATTATTCAATTTTGAACCTCTGTATTTCATTGACATTCCTAATTTAGAATTCAAGTACCACTCCAGATATAATATTAACTATCACCCTATAACATCTTACAAGGAGAATATCTCAAGAACCCTAGTATTTCTCTAGGTTTGGTATAATGTATCATCCAAATGAGTAGATTCTCAACTGTCCACTAATGGAGCTTCTGTATCAATCATGGAATAAAGAATCAAATTCTCTTTGATTCCATAGAAGGAATTATTATATGAATCCATGTATCACTCGGCATATAATTTAAGACTCAGACTCGGCCAAAGGGAATCCTCTAGGGTGTCCATGTATCACACAAGAACAATTATTTCTTATACCAATTGATTCTTTTCATACCTTTCTTATACGAATCCATGTATCACCGAAGGCATAAAAATTTAAAGACAAATGAGTTTCTCCATGGAAATCTAAAATGAATCCATGTATCACCAATGGATAATATGAATTTAACCAGTCAACTATCATTTAATATATTAATTTATTCATGTAGAGGTCAAAACTAAGAACATTCCAGTTACAATTCACCTTAGAAGGCGTTTCAAGGCATTATCAAAACTCAAAAGACTTTACACTATTTGACCCACCTGGGAATCTCTTTATAAGGGAATCTCATGAAAACTAATTCAAAAAATGTTATTGAATGTCATTTAATCAGGATGATTTAATATGTATCTGTTAAAACCAAGAACAATTCACTTACACCTCACCTAAAAAGGTGGATAAAGGAATTACTACACTCAGAAGGCTTAGCATTTAATGATATTTTCCAAGGAAATTCATTATAAATAATGTATCATGCTTAACATGCTATCACATGGAATTGACTCCATTTAATGAAAACATTAAGGGACATTCTATAAACATCCATATACCTAACAATAATGTTAAATAAGTAAGAAGGATGAAGTAATACTTCCAGGAAAGCTATAAATCACAAATCACCACTATGCGATTTTGAAAACAGCACACCTTAACCAATGTGTTTTATTATAAAATTATGACATTATGTTTCAAAAAATTCATCTATCATTTTTATCATTTATTCCAAATGCATGACTCAATAAATCAATAGAAGCATTATAGGAAACTACCACACATATCCAAAACCACTACAAGATTAAATAAATGTAAAATAAGGTTTGTTACGTAGGAAATTAATGTATTATTAATATTAGAGGGATATAGGATATGGATCCTACATCAATAAGAAGAAGGGAAATATGAACACATTAGAATTTGACATTTTCATCGGTGAACACTCGAAGAATATTCCTACTTCCTACAATAAAAATCACATTTTCATATACGTAACAACATCTATCCCATATGTACATATACTAATGGACATTAATATATACATGGGGATCCATATATATAGCTTATTTTCATACACCCATTTCCACTCACACCAGTATTCAATTTTGATATATATTTGCAAGAAGAGATGGACCCATATATATATATATATATAAACTACCATGTGTGAATATACATATAATGGGGGATCTCCAATTTATATATTCCTACCTATGCATAGGCGGTATTTCTCCAATGACTATTTGACTCAAACCCTCCTTAACGATGAACATAACACACTACAAATGCATTAGGAACCCTAAATCAGAAAAATCACCCAAAATAAACTTTTAGTATGATACAGAAACAAAAATAAAATTACCTCAAGTGGTGACAAAAACCCAAAAGGATCTGAAATGAATCAACTTTACTGGAGAACATAGAAACACACATGAAGGCATCCTGAGAGACACTCTAAGTGCTCCAACACCGTAAAAAGAATAAAAATTCCCGTTAAAGCAAACCCTACGGGTTTTCCAAGCTACATCATATGATGGGGAGTGGTTAAATCAGTCAACCAAGAAAAGATTTAATATAAATGGATATTGCCTCAATTAATCGGACAACAAACCCCATGAAATCGGAAGAGAAATTGAATAATGGAGAGGAGCTGTAGGAGGGGAGTTGAGTGCGGACATGGGCCCTAGAGAGGGGGTTTCGCATATCTGATGAGGGAGGGGGGAGGAATTTTAGGTCTTTATATGATATAATATTGTTTTAAAAAAGAATTACAATTCATTGAAATTATCACACCACACTATTTGGGTGGTATGGTTATCCAACTCATGTGCCAACCATGAGGAGAATTATGTGAGGTACTGGACAAAACATTATCTCTGCATAATAGCTTCACTGTTTGACAAACCATTCATATGCCATGTGCACTATAACTACCTCACCTACATATCTTCATACGGTTTACTACTACGGGTTACACGGTTTTAGAGAAACTGTGTTCCCTATCCAGACCTCTACCATTTTGAGTTTTCAGAGCCTAATGCGCCCAGAAATCATTAGGGGGCCCGAGGAACCTCTAGGTACCTTACCAATGTCCAAAAACATCACTTAGAAGGGTTCCAACTATATGAATAATGTTCCAATGATCAGTTACTAAAACCAATAGTCTATTAATTGAGAAATTAAAATTACTTTCCATTTTAATCTAATCCAAAAACATAGGACCTTAAGATTGATGTTAGTCGGTCCACCTTTAGAAACCATGAACTTCACACACCTCACCCTTAAGGCATACACACGATTAATAAGGTGTTACATGTCTAGACCTTGGATTCTTAAAGTGTTATTTCCTTTGAATTAATAAAATTCGTATTCCGTCAATTCATTTAATTAATAGTTTTGATTAATAAAATATATGTTTAATTGGGAAAAAAATTGATAAATTTATTTCTAGACATAAAATAATCATAATTGTTTTTCTAAAATTTATACATTTAAAGGGTATTTTGATTGATTTTATTTTTAATGAACTAAATTTTTTAAAACATTCTTATTTATATAAAAATAATAAAATAATTTAAATTTTTCCATACTAAAATTCTATATGTATCAAAAAATTTAACTCTAATTTAAAAAATAAAGATTTTTATATATAATTCAAAGAGTAATCAAGTATAGAGAATTATTAATATATTTTAAATATTATAATTTATTTCTATACATAATAATTATGTTACGTTGTATTTATGAGAATTTTATAAAATACATTTTTTTATGATTACTAAAAATGTAGTTTTCGGTTTTTGGAATGTTTTGTGACCTCATAGTAATTTTATAATGATATAATAATTAACCAACCACAACAAAGGACCTCAAATATTTCATTTTATTAATATTAAGTATTTTAATATATATTAATCAATTTAAAAAACTATTACATACTTTTGAAAGAATAAAATGAAATTTTTTATTTTTAAAAAAATTACTTTGCCGAATATTTACTATTCCATGCCAAAAGTGTAATGGCACGAACCCTCCAGGACCATTACATTTCCAATTCTGGTGTTTCAGGCACCCTGGACCCCATCAGAATGTCTGGAGGGCGGCGGTGTCAGTGGGAGGATGTCACCGTGTTGTCACCTATCAGTGACACCAATCAGCGCCACAAGGGTCTTGTCGGGGTTTTCATTCCCCAGTTTCCCGTAACGCCAATTTTAAGTCTTTTAACCAATTTAAAGTTGTTCAAGGTCGTTTTTAGCCTCATATTTTTTTTAAATAACCTATGAGTAGGTAGAAGCTGAAAGGACCCATTTTCCTCTATTTTAATGAAATATTTTAACACACAACTACTATGGCCACCTCTCAAATGATAATTATTAAATTACAATTTATTACATCGTGTGGAACCATCCAACCACGTGGTGAAACCCTGATCTACCTCTAAATCTGTTAGAAATTCATATCCCGTAACACTATGATCTCACCTTTTTCGCATGGGAAATCTTTCTTCTTCTTGGCCAGTCACTTTTCCTTTCCTTGGTGCATTTGGAGTCCCCCTTCCCAAGGCAAGTGGTGCGCCTGTGCTGGAGCCTTTCCTGCTCAGTCTTGGAGTCCCTTTAGTTCCTCCCCTACTAGTCTCACATCCCAAGTTCGTGGTGTATGGATAAAAAATTCGATTGTTGATCATCCAAGTAGGGTTCTTCCATTATCTCTCTTTACTGTGTGTCATGTGGGGTGGGTATGATATGTTTCCTATGGGGATCTATGAAACCAAACCTTAAAGAAGATAATAAATGATTTTTAAAGAATGAATGGGTGTGTTTGATAATGGGTTTGTACTATTTTACCTTTTCTTATATGTTGTGAATTTGTATTGGCTTATGTCCACTAAAA
Source organism: Viscum album (assembly GCA_963277665.1). Lineage (NCBI taxonomy): Eukaryota > Viridiplantae > Streptophyta > Magnoliopsida > Santalales > Viscaceae > Viscum > Viscum album. Next base: position 130,456,506 of record OY728167.1, on the reverse strand, counting down.
ATTGTGGATGTTTGTGGTCCCTTTTTGTGCACTAATGAACCTCTATTTTTTCTGGATATTTCAGTGATCGAATGGATGTAACATGGAAACTATTTAATCAAATAAAATTTCTTGATTTAAATGGATTCCAAATGAAATAGAATACTTGTTTTGTAACTCCCCAACCTATGTTACCAAGAGTCGGTGCATCATTACATATCATTGGAAATATCACAAGGGATCAAATCCCAATGTACTGATCAATTTAGTATTATTGGAAACAAGATTCATACATAAGTTCATCTTTATAACTTGAAAATAAATAGAATATTATTTTATTCCATTAGAAACATCCATGCCTCCAAGATTATATTTGCAAGTCACTCATAACTATCTTCTTCATTTCCTAGGAAACTGAAACATAAGAAAGGGGTGACCTCAAACACTCAGTAAGGGTATGAAATATTGAAGAAGATAACATAAACATAAAGCAAGGTCAATAATTGAAAACACATGACTTTACAAATAATAAACATGAAAACTTTATGGAAGGAATATGATCTGAGTAAATAATTCCATAATAAAAAATAGTCATGGGTATTCTACTAGTTGAATAACCATATGAACCGCCATTATTATTTTTATAATGAGGGAATGTATAATTTTGGACATTCTGAAACATTTTTTCAAAGCCCCGACCAAGATGTTTAAAAATGATTTTGGCCTCGGCCAAAACCATATATCAAATTGGGAAAGGCCTCATCCAATTCCATGTCTAATTGTATCATGATACCTAATGATGTATCAAGGAGCTATAGCGTTCTCCACTCGTCACTAACTAAGTCCAATACATTCCTCATATGAAATTGTTGAAATTTATCATAAACTTTTATATTAAAACTAGAATACGAAATGTCAATACTTTAACCATAAACCATGAATGGTATAAAAATAACACATCCATAGTCAAACATATCACAAAACATTTAATGAAATATGGAATATTTTTATCATAATGAATAGACTTCAAACAAGTATAAATTCCATCAAAGGATGTTGACATAGATGAAATCAAAACTATTTGAGAGCAATATCTATATATTTTTTTGAAATCATTTAAAGTCACACAATTGTAAAAGAAAACATTTATTTTGAAAATATTCTTATAATCTTGTAAGGTAATCCTTGACGATGTTATAATGGATGAGAATAATTTCACCCTCCATATAAGTAAAAAAATAAATCATTACCTTAATTTTGTCGAAAAGGTCATAAAGTACCTTGTTGGGAAAACGACGAAAAGATTCCTTTCAAAAAATATATGGTCAAATAAGGGTATAAATGACTTTAACCCATAGTCTAGTAGAGAGTAAAAATGTTTTAAAATACATTTTTAAGAAAACACGAATGTGGATGATAAAGAGGTCCTCGTAGATACTTACGTAAAAACAAACTCAGATATGTAAAGAGATTTTGAAATTAACCCTCACCATGTACTTTTCCTTTATCGAGGGTACATTAAACTCCTTTATAACAGTTAAATAATTTTTATTAAATTATACAAGAACCATATAAAAAAATATGATATCATATATGATCATCTAATATTTCATTGTTAATAATATTTTAGTATTATCATCGTTTTGGGTGTAAATTGATTCGTTTTCCTTTATATTCATTGTTACATAAGCCCTGTTTGTTATGGATGGGATGTATATTATTCATATCCAGAATGATATGAATTATTTATAGATTATTTTTAATCAACAAATGAAAATTATTCTTAAATGGTTACGATGGGGAATGAATCTCATCACGTTAGTGGAGACGGTAATCAATACGTACACACGAGAGACAATATCCTTATTTTAATATTAAAATAGTATGTAAATAGATTTTATGACATATATACAGAATAATTAACATGTTTTATCTATTATTTACATCAATTATACATCATTATTATACCCATCCAAAAATAATGTATTGAATAACAACTACACCATAACGTGGAGACGGTAAGCCGTACGTACACACGTACGGTGACATTGTCATTCATATGATGGATATAATAATTAATATGGTTGTACCATTTTTATAATAACATCACAGTATATATAAGATACTGGATTTATTATTTTAGATTGGAAACAACAAAGAAAAAGGAAGTGGAAGAAGAAAATAACATGAAAGTGGTGATGAAATTTTTACCTCTTCTTCGAGTTCTTCCTTTTAATTTGATCAAAATGGATTTTTTGGTTGGCTTTATAAACAAATTCAGGACTCCAGGATGAAGGGAGTACAGTTGGGGGGATTTTTGGGTAGGTTTTGGCCAAAAATAATGGCTTTGGAGGTGTAAAATTGAGATAAGGTGAAGTTCCCTTTTATAAGAGGGGTGAGGGCCACCTTAGGAAAAGATTGAAATATTATTTTATAATAAATTAACATTCGTTTTATAATTTCTCTAAAATGATTTATTTAGATTATAAGGTGGGGATGGGTATAACCCCTCTCATACAATAGGTTTTATACATGTTTTTTCCACCATATAACCTTATCTTTTAGATTTCACCCTTAGTTAAATAGTTGGACATTTACCATGTCTCTTTTGATTTTTTTATTATATGGTTAATAAACTTTCTATAAACTTCCAAGAGAACCCCAAGTGGTTTATTATTTATATATATAACCTTATATAAGTCCTTTGGTCTAACCTTATATATTTAGTAAAAGAATATCAATTATTAATATAATATTGTTTTTAAAAACTCTTTTATGTCAATTTTGACACTATATAGTAATTGATTTTTGTTAAATTCCTAAAAACATTATTAATTAAAAATAAATTCATTTAATAATTACTAACATGGTATATTAACCAATAAAATTATGTTATTTCATAAAAAGTCTTAATTTACATTTATTTGGGTATTTATAATATCAATTATTTTAATATTTCATTAATAAGGTAATTAGTGCATCATAATTATGTCATAAATAAATTAAATTATTTAATGTATAAAAATTATAAATAAAATAAAATTATTTAGGAAATATTTTTATCTTTCTAATTAATATTTATAGTTTAATTTATATTATGTATAACCCTATATTAAAAATTTTTAGTTATTAAACATTGAATTTTACACTTTTAACTCTACTTTAAATAAAATAATAATAAATGTCCTAATCAAATCCAATTTGACCTAAAGGATCATATTTTATTCCTATGGATTTTTTGGTCGAAATAAACTTATCCAATAGAATTAATACATGTTTTATGATAATAATAATATAATTTTACCTTTAATTACCCTATTTACATTTAACAGTGGTAAATATAAGTCAAATGTTACTATTCACTGAAATTATTTTCATCTTATTGAACCAAATTTTACTTAATGATATTAACCTTGTCTCTCAGATTTTTGAAAATCAACTCATAGAATCAGTAAATTTATGTTTCATACAAATTTTCAAATGCTTATAGGAGGTGGGTAAAAGACAGTAAAAAGTTAAATAAAATTTATACATGTTATTTTATTATAAAAATGACCCCAATGAATTACATTGAACTAATATTGGTATTATGTATCTATTTTTATATAAAATAAATTTAAATAAAATAAATAATTATTTAAAAAAATTTGGTTTTAAACAATAACGTAGTGTTTTTCACTATTCATAAAAAATTGAATGTTTTCAGAAAAATACCAAAAATTCACACTAAGATAAATTTGATATTTTGAATCCAAATATGAAGTCCATTTTTAAAGATAAAATTTATAAAATTTTAAAACGTGGGTATTAGTATTCATAACAGTTAGTCTGATTGGTCGTGGTGTGTTAAAAATCCAAGTTTCATATAATGGAAGCTATTGCATTATTCAAAGGGAGACATACAATGGAAACATGGGGTGTTACATTCTCACTGCCTTCAAATAATTTCATCCAGAAAATTTCTAGAATACTACCATATAAAAAGATTTGGGTGGTTCTTTATCATAAGTTCCTCGGGTTCCCATGATACCTCTTCCATCTTATAGTTTCTCCACAGAACTTTTACCAGGTTAGTTGTTTTGTTTCTCAACACTTGTCATCTGGTATCATGAATCCTGAAAAGCTCCTCACAATTAGTCAAATCAGGTTCCAGTACATTTTTCACATAAGAGAGTACATGCATTGGGTCATTTAAGTATTTACAAAATATTGATACGTGGAACACATCGTGAACTTTGGAGAGACTCGGCTGCATTTCCAAATGGTAAGTTACATCCCCAATTTGTTCTAAAATTTCAAAAGGTATGATGTACTTGGGACTCAATTTACCCTTCTTACCGAATCTTATAACTCCCTTCCATGGAGATACCTTCATGAAAACATGATCTCCAACCTAAATTTCCAAATCCATTCTTCTTTTATCGGCATAGCTCTTCTGCTTACTTTGAGATTCATTGATGTGGGTTTGGATAACATTCACCTTTTCCATCGTTTCCTAAAAATGTTCTAATCCTATGAGTTTTATTTCACCAACATCAACCCAAAAGGTTGGTGTGCAACATCTCTTAACATATAATGCTTCATATGGTGCCATCTGAAGTCTTCAATGGAACCTATTGTTATAGAAAAATTCTACCATAGGTAAATATTGATCCCACATACCTTCAAAGACAAGTGAGAACGATCTCAACATGTCTTCTAATGTTTGAATTGTCCTTTCTGATTTTCCATCAGTTTGATGGTGGTAGGAAGTGCTCAAATGAAGTTCAGTATACAAGGCTTTTTGAAGACTTTTCCAGAATCATGATGTAAAACGGGGATCACGACCAGAATAAATCGATAGAGATACTCCATGATGTCTTAAAACTTCATTAATATATAGTGTTGATATACGTTCAAGTGTTAAATCTTCTCTTATATCAAGAAAATGGGCTGACTTGGTAAGATGATCAATAATTACCCATATTGAATCATTCCTTTTAGGTGACATTGGTATCCCCAAGAAAACTTCCATAGTAATATCATCCCATTTGCACTCAGGAATGGGAAGAGGTTGCATGACTCCTCTAGGATGTTGTCTTCCAACTTTTAATTGTGGAAAAGCCATACATCTTGGCACATAATCAGCAATCTCCATCTTCATGTTGTCCCACCAAAAATGTTACTTCAAATATCTATACATATTGGTGCTACTAGGGTGTATAGAGAAATTAGATCTATGGGCATCATAGAACAATTCCCTTTTCAGATCAGGTATTTGGGAACAAAAAGTCTGTTCTAAAATTTCCAAATTCCATCGTCATATATTAATTAACTCAATCTCTCATCATTCACAACATTAATCTTATTTTGAAACTCCTTATCATCATCTCGAGATGTTTTTACCATTTTTAGTAATGTTGGTTTTGACAACCATTTGAAAAAGTATTGGTGCTACAACTTCTGTAATTATTCCCATATCCATTTTTACTAGATCCAAGTACATTGGATTCCTTTCAACTCACATCTTACTGAAAACTCCATGATCCTTTCTGCACAAAGCATCTTCCACCTTATTTCCCTTCCCCGAGTGGTAGTGTACAATGTAATCATAATCTTTTAGTAGATCAAGCCATCACCTTTGCCTCATTTCGAGTTCCCTCTATGAGAAAATATACTTAAAACTCTTTTGATCAATATATATCTCACATTTTTCACTATAGAGATAGTGTATTCATATTTTTCGAGCAAATAATATAGCTTCTAACTCAAGATCATGACTGGGATAGTTTTTCTCATGAATATTTAGCTGTCATAATGAAAAAACAATAACTTTATCATTCTTTATAAGGACCCAACCAAGTCCTTTCTTTGATGGATCATAATAAATAACAAACCCGTCATTCCCCGATGGTAGAGTCAAGATTGGAGCTTTGACTAATCTTATCTTCAGTTCTTAAAAAAAATCTTCACAGTCTTTTGTCTATAAAAATGTAACCCCTTTACATGAGAACTTGGTTAACGAGTTAGCCAATCGTGCAAAATTCTAGAGGAAACACCGATAATAACCTGCTAAACCAACAAAACTATGTACCTCAGTTATACTCATCGGTGCTTCCCATTCTGGTATTTCCTTTGCCTTATAAGGATCAATATATATTCCATCCGTAGAGACAATATGGTCAAGAAAAGAAATATCTTGAAGCCATAATTCACATTTTCTAAATTTCCAATATAATTAATTTCTTCTAATAGTCTTTAGGATAATGCACATCTTATTTTCATGATCTTCATATCATTTGGACTATACCAAGATATAATTGATATATACCACTAAAAAGTAATCAAGATATTCCTTGAAAACATTTTTCACTAGATCCATGAAAACATAGGGTGCATTAGTCATCCCAAAAGGCATCACTATAAACTCGTAATGCAGGTACCTAGTTCTAAATGTTGTCTTTGGAATTCATTTCTTCTTCACACTCAACTAATGATATCCATATCATAGGTCAATATTTAATAAATATTGAGCTCTATGAAGTTGATCAAATAAATCATCAGTGTGAGGTAGGGGATACTTTTTCTTTATTGTTATAGCATTTATCTCCCTGTAGTCAATGAACAACCCCATATATCCATCTTTCTTCTTAACAAAAAGAACATGGGCTCCCCATGAAGAAAATAGAGGTCAAATAAATCCCATATTACTCAATTCATCATGTTTTTTCTGTAGTTAAACTAATTCCACAGTGGCCATTCTATAAGGTGTCTTTGATATGGGCCTTAAACTAGGAATTAAGTCAATGGAAAACTAAATTTCTCATTCTGGGGGATGTCCAGGTAAATCCTATGGAAGGACATGAACATATTCTTCACCAATAGGTACGTAATCTATTTTAACATTCCTTTCCTCATCCATAGTTATTTCATTCTCTTCCTCCCCAATAATTGAATTTAGTTGAGCTACTGGGGGTGGATCTAGATAAAAATAAGGTGTTGATGTTTCTGCAATAAAGATAAGGTACTTCTTTCCATCATCGAAAATTATAACCTCCTTCTTCATACAATAATGTTTTGCATCATGGTCTGAAATAAAATCGATACTGAGGATTATATAAAATTCAATCATGTGTATGACGATGAGATCGGCAGATAAATAATGTTTATATTCCCTATTTGGGACTGACTCACAAAACGTTTTGGCACTGATACTTCCCTTAAGAGTTTTGAATGAAAACACCCATGTTAAATCAAATTTGAAATATGTAATTTTCGTAGCAAACTAGGAAGATATGAAACAATGCGATGATACATAATCAAATAAAGCATTAGTTAAACTTCAGGAAACCATTAAAAAACCTACCACCACATCTTTTGGAGGTTTAATCTCAGTAGTAGTGATCGCGTAAGCCTGGCCTTTTTTGAGGTAAGTTTCCCTGATTCATAGGACATTTATTTTCATAATTTCCCATCTCCCTGCAATTGTAGCATTGAACATTGGTAGCTTTTTTCATATTCCTTACAATCACCATCAACAAGGAATTTATGTTCGCATTTGTTGCATACTCCTTTTCCATTTAGACAGGCACCAGGGTGCGTCCTCCAAAAATTATCATAGGGTGGAAATTAAAATCTTCCCTTCTTCCCTGTTTTTCTTATTTCCTTTCCCATAGTGTTCAGCAGATCTCTCCTTCTCTTTCTTTAATCGAAGTCTTAAGACATAGATAATTCTTTTTCTATCTTGATAGAACATGAGACAATATATTCGTACAATAAAAAGGATTCTGATACTAATGCTCGACGGAGATATGGTTTTAACCCATAAAATAAATGTTAAATCATTCTTCTTGGGTTACGTATATAATTTGTAGCATGCCTTGCTATCCTAGTAAAGTTAGCTTCATACTTTGCAACATTCTCATCCTCTTTTTTCCTCGGACATAGAATTTGCCTTTCCATATCAGCTCGATGGTCACGAGGAAAGTATGTTTCAATGAAAATTTCTTTAAACTCCCTCCATTACAAACTTTATACTTATTCATCCTCCTTTGGGTTTTTAATTAATAACCACCATTTATCTACACCTTTGGTGAGGCGATAAACATCCATGACAACTTTTTCCCTTTCGCTACTCCCCAAATAATGCAATATTTTCACTAAGGAAATTATCCATCTTTCGGCTACAAAATGATTTTTAGATCCATTTATTGTTGGTGGTTGTTTCCACATGAAGAGGTATAACATTGATCCTCCACGTTGTGGATCCGGGTGTTCTATACGAGTAAGGTTATTATTCATAACTTGTGTGAGTTGTCCCAGTAGGGTTATAAGTTGATCATCACTAGTTGCATCACCATCTCCGCTAAAATTATCTTGAGTATGAGGGGAATACATACATTGATTATGTTCATTGATATAGTTTCCATTCCTTCCAATAGGCGCCATTTCTAAATAATGGCATAAACAAGATTAGTTTATGAATCAAAATACATAATCTCATACTTGTAAAACACTTAACATAAATTTAACATTTTAAGTATATAATCTATAATCATAAAAATATTTTCTTTGAGGAGTTATATACTCATAAATCATTCATAATGTTTTGTAAATAAAAAGAGATTTATCCTATGCATATCCCCAAGGAGTGTCGAAACCATGAGTGCAGCAAGGCCGGTTGTTGTACACCAGTTCCCGTTCGAGTCTAGTTTAAAGTGGTGTTTTTGGGTTTTACCCCTAGGTACATCTATGCCAGAGCCACCTCTACCTGCTCCTATCCAGACAGGGATGTATTTCTTGGAAAAATAAAAAAATCTATATATTACCAAAATTCATGGAATTTCATCTATACTAATCCTCAAAGTCTATCATAGGATAATGTTCTCTAATCAGAGTTTATCTAAATATAGATTCCAAGGTTTTTACTAAACTTCCTTTGATACCTACTGTAACACCCCAACCCCAATTACCCAGAGTTGGTGCATTATTACATAGCATTTTCATGATCACAAGGGTTCAAATCCCGAAAGATCAATCAATTTAGTATTATTGGAAAAAAGATTCATACATGAGTTCAACTGTACAACTAGAAAATAAATAAAACACTAATTTATTCCATTTGAAACATTGAAGCCTTCTAAATTATGCCTACTAGTCACTCATAACAAAAGTATTCATATCTTAGGAAAATGAAACATATGAAAGGGGTGAGCTCAAATGCTCAGTAAGGGTAAGCAATATAGTGGATGATAACATAAACATTAGGCATGGTGAATAATTGAAATCACATGACTTTACAAATGATAAACATGAACACTGTATGGATGGAATATGAGCTGAGTAAATAATTCCATAATAAAACATATCCATGGTTATTTTACTAGTCAAATAACTACATAAACCATCAAGATTATTTTCATAATGAAGGAATTTATAATTCCAGACATTCTAAAACATTTTTTCAAGGCCTCATCTATGATGTCTAAAAATGATTTAGGCCTTGGCCAAAACCATATATCAAATTGGGAAAGGCCTCAGCTAATTCCATGTCTAATTGTCTCATGAGACCTACTAATTCATCGAGGAGCTATAATAGGCTCCACCCATCACTTACTAAGTCCAATACCTTCCTCATATGAAAAGGTTGAAATATAACTTAAACATTCGTATTAAAACTAGAATACAAAAAGTCAATATTTTATCCATAAAACATGAATGGTATAAAAATAACACATCCATTATCAAGAATATCTCAAAACATTCAATACAATATGCAAGATTTGTATCATAATGAATTGATTTCAAACAAGTATAAAATCCATCAAAGGATGTTGACATAGATGAAATCAAAACTATTTGAGGGAAATATCTCTCTCTTTTTTTTGAAATCATTTAAAGTCACATAATTATAAAAGAAAACATTTATTTTGAATATATTATTATAATATTTTAAGTGAATCTTCTATGATGTAATAATGACATAGAATAACTACACCCTACGTATAAGTTAAAAAAGACATTCTTACCATAATTTTGTCGAAAAGGTCGTAAAGTACCTTGTTTGGAAAACGATGAAAAGATTCCTTTGAAAACATATAAGGTAAAATATGGGTATAAATGACTTTAACCCATAATATATTAGATAGTAAAAAAAATTTAAAATATATTTTTATGAAAACACGAATGTGGATGATAAAGAGGTCCTAGTAGATACTTATGTAAAAACAACATCAGATACATAAAGAGATTATGAAATTAAGCCTTACCCTGTACTTTTACTTAGTAGTTGGTATGTTAACCTCCAATATAATAGCTAAATCATTTTTTATTAAATTATAAATGAACCATATACATAAATATGATATCATAAATGATCTTCTAATATTGCTTTGTTAATAATATTTTAGTATTATCGTCGTTTCGGGTGTTAACAGATTCGTTTTCCTTTATATTCCATGTTATGTAAGTCATGTTTTTTATGGATGGGATGTATATTATTAATATCCAAAATTATATTAAGTCTTTAAATATTATTTTTAATCATCAAATTAAAATTAGTCTTGAATGGTTACGATCGGTAATGAATCTCATGGCGTTTGTGGAGACGGTAATCCGTATGTATGCACGCGCGACAATATCATTATTTTGACATTAAAATAGTATATAAATTGATTTTATATCATAAATAAAGAATAATTAAAATTTTATATTAATTATTTACATCAATTGTACATCATCATTATACCCATCCAAAAATAATGTATTGAATAACAAATACATCATGATGTGGAGACGGTAAGCCGTACATACACACATATGGTAAAGATGTAATTAATATGATGGATATAATAATGAATATTCTGGTACCATTTTTATAATAACATCACAGTATATAGAATATACTGGAGTTATTATTTTATAATGGAAACAACAATGATAGAGGAAGTGGAAGAAGAAAATAATTTGAAGGAGGTGATGAAATATTTACCTCTTCTTATGGTTCTTCCTTGTGATTTGATCAAAAGGGATCCTTAGGTTGGATTTATGACCAAAGGAACGCCTCTAGTATTAAGGGAGGATTGTGGGGAGGATATTTGGGATGTGTTTGGCCGAGAAAAAAGGATTTGGAGGTGTGAAATTGTGAGAAGGGTAAGTGTCCTTTTATAAGAGGGGTGAGGGGAACCTTAGGAAATGATTTAAATATTATTTTCTAATAAATTAATATTCATTTTATAACTTCTCAAAAATGATTTAATTCAGGGATAATGTGTGTATGGGTCGAACACATCTTAACCAATTAGTTTTAGATAGATTTAGGTCACCATATTAACCTTATCTTTTAGATTTTACTCTTTGTAAATAGTTTGACATTTACCTTGTCTCTTTGTATTTTTATATTATATGGTTAAGAAACATACTATAAACTTCCAAGTTGATTCCAAGTGGTTCATTATTGATATATATAACCTTATCTAATACCTTTGACTGAAAATTAGATTTTTTGGAATATAATCCCAATTAATAATACAATATTTGATTTAGAAACTCTTTTATGTCAATTTTGAAACTATTTAGTCGTTTATTTTTTTTAATGTCCTAAAAAATTTAAGATTTGGAAATTAATTCATTTAATAAATACTAACATGTGATATTATCCTATAAAATTCTTGGATTTTATCAAAAGTCTCAATTTACATTTATTTGGGTATTTATAATATCAATTATTTTAATATTTCATTAATAAGTTAATTACTCCATCATCATTGTGTCATAAATAAATTATATTATTTAATGTATAAAAATTATGAATCAAATATCATTATGTAGGAAATCCTTTATCTTTATAATTATTATTTATAGTCTAATTTATCTTATGTGTAACCCTATATTAAAAATGATTTAGTTATTAAACATTGAATTTAAGACTTTTAGCTCTTCTTTAAATAAAATAATAAAAAATGTCATAATCTAATCCAAGCAGACATAAAGGATCATATTTTAATCCTACGGTTGCTTTTGGTCGAAATAATCTTATCCAATAGAATTAATACATGTGTTTGGATAATAATAATATCATTTTTACCTTTAATTACCCTATTTACTTTGAACCGTGGTAAATAAAAGTCAAAATTACTATTCACCAAAAATTATTTTCATCTTATAGAACCACATTATACTTAAAGATATTAACTGTGTCTCTCAGATTTTTGAAATTCAACTCACAGAAGTGGTAAAGTTATGTTTTATACAAATTTTCAAATGCTCCTAGGAGGTGGGTAAAAGACGGTAAAAAGGACAATAAAGTTTTATACATCAAATATTATTATAAAAATGACTCCAATGAATTACATTGAACTAATATTGGTATTATGTATATTTTTTGACTTAAAATAAATTTAAATAAAATAAATAATTTTTTAAAGAAAAGGTTGGTTTTAAACAATAACTTAGTGTTTTTCACTATTCATAAGAAATTGAATGTTTTCAGAAACATACCAAAAACTCACACTAAGCTAAATTCGATATTTTGAATCCAAAAATGAATTCCATTTTGAGAGATAAAATTTTTAAAATTTCAAAAAGTGGGTATTACTTTTCATAATGACTAGTTTGATAGGTCATGGTGTGTTAAAACCTCAAGTTGCGTACAATGCTAGATATTGCATTATTCCATGGGAAACGTACCGTGGAAACTTTTGGTGTTACATGTGTGTTCACCTCGGGTAGCCAAACAGAAAGACGAAACTAAATGAATTATGAGCTTAAATTTGTAAACTCCCTTGCTCTGTTCTGGTGATATGTGGGGTTGTTCGGCTTGATGCCTGTGGGGTGACATGGATGGGGATTGGATCCCCTATTGTGCAGTTGTCAGTTTGTGGATATGAGGCCATTTGGGGATGTATGTTGGGTCTTTTTTTGGTTCCAGTACTTCAAGGGATCTCACAGATCCCTTTTTTTGTTGTTATCTTACACATGAACCAGGTGTGAATGCTTAATTTGCGGCTTGGATGTTTTTCCTTCCTAGAATTGTGGCTTTGCCCGTTAGTCACCCAGTAGTGAAGAATTATTTAAATATAACTACTTGAATTAGATAATAAGGATGGGTTGGAATGGGATTTGTTTTCCAGGAATGAGTTGTGGCGGTTATGTTTTTTGATGAATGAATGGTAACGAGGGTGTTTGTGTATGGACTTGTTTTGGAACCCCTAGGTTGGGATGAGTTCTTGATTACCTTTATGTATAATTTAGTTCTTATGTATCTTATTTGTGCCCCAATAAAGTTGAGAACATCTTGTTGAAAACCCCCATTTCATAGGGGAGGGTGTTTTTTCAAACACTCCTTTGAGTGGCTGGTTATTAGCTTCTTTTTTTCTCCCTTCCCTGAGTAGACCAAGAATCTTCATGTAGGCTATGATGGCATGAGGTCCATTATAGCCCAAGATTCTTTGGGGAGGGAACGTTGTGGTGTTTGGTCCAGATGTGTACGGGCTGGTTGTTTTTTCAAGTGTATTTGGGATGAGGCCCATGTGTCTTCAGGCATGGCGGTAGTTATTAAGGCGCATGGGTCTTCAGGATGGTCGTAGTTGTTTGGGCCTAGGTGTCTACGGGTGTTGTTACATGTGGGTTTGGTGAACCAGGTGTTTACGGGCATAGTTGTGGTGGTGGTGGCCCAAAAGTTTGTTGTTCGGTGGCAGTGGGACTACGGTGAGAATGGAGAGGGAGGTCTGACGCGTAGGATGTCTAAAATAACCATTGGGAAAGTGGTGTGGGGTAACCAAACATCGATGAGTTATTACTATTACTTTAACTGAATTGTGTTATTTGTGGACTGTGCCTTGGTGAGGATTGGGTGGATAGTTTCCTTACTATGTGCTTTGGTTTTCTCCTTTTCTCACAGGGCATTAGAATGCCTCCCCACTTCTGTATGAGAACTTTTGGTTTTCCCTATTGGGTATACCTGTATACTAAACCTATGTATATAAAACTGCCATTATTTGTCTAAGAGTATTTTGAGAACCATGTTGGACCCTATTATCTCAGACGTCGGGACCGTCGACGTTTCTTTTCTTTTCTTTTGGTACTTCCCTTTGGATTTTTCTTCTTTTTTATCACTTATTATTGGAACATGCATATGGTAATGGATTGTTCTGGAATTTCTTTTACCTCTAGTTTTGGCATTGTCTGGAATTTACTATCTTATCTCCCAATCCTACTATATAAAAGGGTAATTCCTTCCTTATTAAGTGCAATCATATACCCTTTATGAATGTCTCCACTCCATGTCCTATTGAAGGTAGGTCTCGAGGGTCATTATCTCTCCTTTAACTTGAGGAAGGAAGGGTTTGGAAATTTGTTTTCCCTTCCCTCATATTGGTGATAGTGGGTCATGACAGAATGGTATTAGAGAAGGTTTTGAGAGATTGTATGGAGTTCAAAGTTATGAACATTGAGGATTTCATGGGATGGTAGGGCAATAGTGTAAGGAAATATTGGCACGTGAATTAGGCCCGGATGACCAGCTAGGACATGAGATTTTAGGGCCCCTTATGATCCGATGCAAGGACTCTGGACCTACCAAACGACCATGTGAGGCAACACTGATTGTAGGGTAGATACCCTTGGAAAGATTCATGCATCATAATGAATTGTGTTCATGCGTGTCTTGGTTATTTTGGGGAATTTAAATAAATAAAAACTCTATGAAAAAATTAAAAGAAATCTTCTACACTACTCAGTATTAGGAATTCCTTGTTTACATTGCAGGTATGGCACCCAGATGGTGACCATATGTAGTGTGGGAAATCGAGGCCCAGGGGGGCTGATTTGGCTGATCAGCAGATTTATGATCGAGAGGAGGGGGATGACCAGTGGAAGAAGATTCTTCGCACCTTTCATCGACAGACCCTCCGGAATTACGAGGGCAGTATCTCAAACATGGAGATACAGATATGGGTTGAGGAGCTGGTGATAGCTTTCATCTTGATCTGGGCTCTAACAGAGTACTGGGTTCCTCTGGATGTAAGGAAAATATAATGACCCACACTTTACATACATTGTTATTGCTTCCAAATTGAAGCACACTTATTACAACATATAAAAACCCATGAAAGGACCGTATAGGTATAGTGTCTTTAGAAACTGGGAAACATAAACACCTGGTTTATAAAACATCTACATTGTCTCCCATCTATTTCATCATATCTAGAGTCCCTTTTGGCATATCCTACTTAATAACCTTCTTCCTGACCTGGGGAAAGAAAACATATAAAAGGGTGAGCTCAAATGTTCACTAAGGGTAAAAAAAAGAAATGTCAATCACATCATATTCATAAGAACATAACATTTTGGAAATCTTAACATGAAAAAGAGATCATAATTTCATAACATGGGATAAATCATAGTAGTGAAATGTAATACCAATAATCATAACTTATAACATTAAACTTTGTGGCATACACACATAATCATAGAGAAACATTTCGTAGTAGTCAAGACACATTTCCAAGACTATCTTAGCAGAAAAAGTTAATTTCTGAACCGAGTTCACTCCTCGTTTCAGTCCTGTTTCACTGAACCAGATTATCCTGCCGTTCCAGCCATGCCTATCTCATGAGATATAAATCTTTACCCAATGCATTTGAGGGAGATATAGGTCCCACCCATCTCATAATGAAAGCATTCTTATATGTTCCACAAGATCATAAATCATACATCATAACATAACCCATGTAATAAAAATGGGATTCTTAAACATCATGCCAACATAACATAATCCATATAAGATAAAATTACTTCATAAAAATAATTTCATCATAACATAATCAAATCAATGAAATAATAGGGATAGAAATATAACCCTATATTATCTAAGATGGAAAATAATTTTGACAAAATGCTTGAACTCTATTCTGAAGGAAAATATCCTTTCTACTTCAAAAACATTTTCCTTGTTTAAAATGCCATATAATTTTAAACTAAAAGAAGTTGATTAAAAAGAAACATGAAAACTTGTAAAGGTAGCTTCATGGAAATAATTTTCTGACAATCCATTCATGCCGTATAAGTTAATGAAAACATTCTTCTCGTACTTTGGTCGGAAAAGTCAAAAAGTACCTCCTACGAAAAATGACAAAAGATTCCTTTAATGTCTTTTACTAAAAACTCACTAAAGTTTAAAATTGGATTTAGAAAATTGTATGAGGATATAAATAATATTACATACTGACGAAACACGGATGTGGATGATATATATGCCATAGTAATTACCGAAGTATATACAATCTCGTATAAAAATTGAGATTTGCGAGATTTTCCCTTACCTTAGGTCTGATTTGCTTCGTACGTGTCTGAACCTCCTGTATAATGATTTAAATAATTTTATTTACTTATTACAGAATCATACATATTATTATGATATCATATATGGTAATATTCTTATCTTCTTATTAGTAATGTTTCATTGTTACTTCTTATTCGGGTGTTTATTTCTTTTTGTTCTTATGCGTGTTTTGTCGAATAAATTCTTATTCTTATTTTTAGGTTCTAGATACCTCATTTCTAGAATGGTATTAGTGTAATATATATCTTATTTATCCATTCAATTAATTTATATAATCATTATGGAATTAAGTCCATGTAGAACGAGACACATCACATCGTGGAGACGGTAGGCCGTACGTACGGACGAGCGATAATATCGTTCCCATGATAATGGAATTGTATTGGAGTGTATGTATATTATTTTATAATCAATATAACTTTAAAATAATCATATATAGTTATTATTTACACCATTATACTCATCCAAGTAAGGTGGTGGGGGAAAATAGATTACACAACGGCATGGAGACGGTATTCCGTACGTACACACGCACAGTGATTTCATTTTCTGGAGGATGGATAGATGGTGAAATAGGGTTGTTTCATACTTATAATAACATATCAGTATATTAGTGAGACTGATTTTCTTACTTCATGATGAAACAACTAATGAAGAAGAAGTAGAAGAAAAAATAAAGTTGAAAGTATCGGTAACAGACATTACCTCTTCTTTGAAGCGCCTATTCATACCTCCTCTTGGGGAACTAAAGATGGTCTTTGAAAAATACCAGAACCTCTAGGATGTTTATAAGGAAGTGGAGAGGAGAAATTGGCAGGTTTTGGCCGAGCTTGAAGGCTCAAAGTGGTGTGAGGAAGAGAGGGAGGAGGTGCCATTTTATAAGGGAGGAGAGGGGCACCTTAGGAAAACACAAAATATTATTTTATTATAAAGTCATATTCGGTTATTAATAGCTCCAAAATGATTTATTTTGAAAATAAGGTGGTTATGGCTCTAAATCCTCTCATAAAATATAATTTTGACAAGTTTAGGTTTCTCTTTTAACCTTATCATTTAGATTTATCTTTAAGTTAGATAATTTATCTTTTACCGTGTCTTCTTTTTTTCTTACACTATAAGGTTAATAAAATTACTATAACATGCCAAACGAACCCCAAGTTGTTTATTATTAATATATATAACATTATCTAAGTCATTTGGCCGAACCTTAGATTTTTATGAATAAAATAACAATTAATAATATAATATTTGTTTTAAAAACTATTTTCTATCAATTTTGACACAATTTGGTAATTGATTTTTGTGAAAATGATAACAGAATTATTAGTTCTAAAAACGTTAATTAAATCAATAATAACATGTCATATTAACTTATAAAATTAGTGGAATTCATAAAAAGTCTCAAATTACATTTATTTGAGTATTTATAAAATAAATTATGTAAATATTTTATTAATAAGATAATTACTGCATCATCATTGTATCATAAATAAATGACATTATTTTATGTCTAAAAAGTATAAATAAAATACCATTATGTATTAAATCCTTTTAGCCTTCTAATAAATATTTATAGTCTAATTTATCTTTTGTATTACCCTATATTAAAAATGTTTTAGTCATTAAACTTTGATTCTAACTATTTTAACTATTCTTTAAATAAATTAATATTAAATGTCCTAATCTAATTCAAGTGGGCTTAAATGGTCATATTTTATTCCTAATGTTGTTTTCGGTCGAATCACACTTATCCAATAGAATTAGGACATGTTTTAGTGTAATAATAATATCATTTTTACCCTTAATTAGCCTATTTACTTTTAACCGTTGTAAAAAAATTAAAAAGTTACTATTCACCAAAAATTATTTTCATCTCATTGAACCACATTTTAGTCGTTTATATTAACCATGTCTCGCGGATTTTCGAAATTCCACTCACAGAAGCGGTAAAATTAAATTTTATGTAAATGTTTAAATTCTCCTAGGAAGTGGGTAAAAGACGGTGAAAAGTTAAATAAATTTTTTATATATCTAAAATTATTATAAAATGACTCCAATGAATTACATTGAACATATATAGGTGTTATGTATCAATTTTTAACTAAAATAAATTTAAATAAAATAAATAAATAATTAAATAAATAGTCGGTTTTTAAATAGTAACACAGTGTTTTCACTATTTATCCAAAATTGAATGTTTTCAGAAAAATACCAATATTTCACCCTAGGCTAATTTCGATACTCCGAATCCAAAAATGAAGTCCATTTTGAAGGATAAAATTTACAAAATTTCAAAAAGTGGGTATTGCTATTCATAACGGCTAGTTTTAATAATATTTTAATAGCATATCGTTGTTTAGTGAAACGCGGTATTGCATACAATGCATGCTATTGAGGAAGGCCACAGTTGTGTATAAATCAAGCCAAGCTACTGTTGTGTGTAGTGAAAGATTCCTTTGATGATGTATATAACATAAAAAACAAAATATTTCTCATAAAAATCTCGGGTGTTACATTCTATCCCCCATAAAATGAATTTCATCCTTGAAATTCGTCACATGGTAACAAACAGATGAGGATACCTCTACCTCATCATATCCTCAAGCTTCCATGTAACTTCTTCTAATTGGTGGTTCCTTCATAAAACTTTCACCAAGTGAGTGGTCTTGTTCTGTAGGAATTTTTCAGTATGATCCAGAATCTCTATCGGCTGTTCTTCATAAGAAAGATTGTGCTCCAGCGGTACAACTTCTAAGCTGAGTACATGTGAAGGATCAGGTATGTACTTTCTCAGGAGAGATACATGGAACACATCATGAACGTGAGTGATATTCAGTGGAAGTTCCAATTGGTAAGCTACCTTCCCAACACAATCCATTATTTCGAAAGGAAAGATATACCTAGGGCTCAGCTTTCCCTTCTTTCCAAATCTCATTACTCTCTTCCAAGGAGATATTCATAAGAACACTTTATCACCCACTTCAAACTCTAGGTCTTTTATTCAGTTGTCAGCATAACTTTTTTGTTGACTCTAAGCTCCTCTTATGTGTTGTTGAATAGACCCGACCTTTTCTTCCATCTCATCAACAAGATCTGGTCCTAATATCTTTCTTTCCCCAACTTCATCCCAGCAAGTTGGAGTCCGGAATTTCTTTCCATAGAGATCTTCATAAGGAGCCATCTGAACACTGGAGTGACAACTATTATTATAAGAAAATTTCACCAAAGGTAGGTATTGATCCCAACCACCTATGAAATCCATAGAGAAAGATCT
Source organism: Viscum album (assembly GCA_963277665.1). Taxonomy (NCBI): domain Eukaryota; kingdom Viridiplantae; phylum Streptophyta; class Magnoliopsida; order Santalales; family Viscaceae; genus Viscum; species Viscum album. The sequence goes on along the minus strand of OY728167.1, from coordinate 130,436,932 downwards.
CAACAGATCTTATAGAGTTTGAATTGTCCTCTTAGACTGACATTTTGTCTAAGGATGATAAGTAGTGCTGAAACTCAACTCGTTATCCAGAGTATGCTGAAGAATTTTCCAGAACATTGAGGTAATCCTCGAATCTCGGTCAGATATAATTGAAATTTGTACTCAATGCAATCTTACCACTTCCATAACATTTATCCTGGAAAGCTGATCCAGAGAGAAATCCTCTCTAATAATAATGAAGTGTGTAGACTTTTTAAGATGATCAACTATGACCCAGATAACATTATTTCCTTTGGATGTTTTAGGAAGTCCAGTGACAAAGTCCATAGAGATGTTTTCCCATTTCCATTCAGGTATGGGTAATGGTTGTAACATCCCCCTAGACTTATATCTCTCTGCTTTAACTTGCTGACAAACCAAGCATCGAGAGACATATTCAACAACATCTCTTTTCATTCCATCCCACCAGAAGTACTCTTTTAGGTCCCTATACATCATCGTGCTTCCAGGATGAATAGATAATGAAGAACTATGAGCCTCATCCAGCAACTCCTTCTTTAATTCTGGGATGGGAGGAACACAAACCCGATTCCTGAACCCTATTATCCCGTCACGGTCAAGGTTGAATTCAGGAACATTTCTCACCTTCTTTTGTAACTCTACATCTTCTTTCTATGCTTCTTTAATCTTCTCATGTATAGATTTTTTAACATTCATTTGAGAAAGATACGATTTTTCCCCTTCCATTATAATTCCATGATCCATCCTTTGTAAATCCAGAAATATTGGATCTTTTGTGATCCTCATCATGGATAAGATAGTATTATCTTGTCGACTTAATGCATCTGCCACCTTGTTTGCTTTCCCATGGTGGTAATGAATTGAGTAGTCGTAATCCTTAATCAACTCCAACCATCTTCTTTGCCACATATTCATATCCTTTTGTGTGAAAATATACATTAAACTTTTATGATCAGTATAAATATCACACCTTTCTCCATAAAGATAATGCCTCTAAATATTTAATGCAATGATTACCATAGCTAACTCCAAATCATGAGTTGGGTAATTTTTTTCATGGATTTTCAACTTTCATGAGGCATAAGCTATCACCATATCATTTTGCATGAGAACACACCCCAGTCCCTTCTTGGATGCATCACTGTAAATCACAAACCTTTCTCCACTACAAGGATGTTTGAGTACAGGTGCACTGGATAACTTTCTTTTCAACTCCTTGAAATTCACTTCACACTCCTCTGTCCACACGAACATAACTCCTTTTAGATTCAACCTGGTGAGTGGATTAGATAGTCGTGAAAAAACATTCACAAAACATCGATAATATCCAGCCAAACCAAGAAAACTTCAGATCTCGTTTACTGTTGTTGGTCTTGACCATCTTTCGATAACCTCTGTTTTTGCTGGATCCACAGATATCCCCTCTTTTGAGATTAGGTGACCAAAAAATGCAACTTTTTGAATCCAAAATTGACACTTATTAAATTTGGCATAAATTTTATCCTTTCTTAGGGCCTTTAATACAATTCTCAAGTGATCATAATGTTCTTCCTTGCTCTTTGAATATACAAGAATATCGTCTATAAAGACTACCAAAAACTGATCAAGATAGTCTCTAAAGACTCTATTCATCAGATCCATGATGATAGCAGGGGCATTAGTAAGACCAAATGGCAGCACTATAAATTCATAGTGTCCATACCTTGTCAGGAAATATGTCTTTGGTATATCCTCCCTTTTGACCCTTAGTTGATGATACCCTGAATGAAATTCAATCTTGTAAAAGTATTGAGCTCCACGTAGTTGGTCAAATAAGTCATCAATACATGGGAGAGGATATTTGTTCTTGATAGTGATCTTGTTATGTTCTCGATAATCAACGCAGAGTCTCATTGATCCATCTTTCTTCCAAACAAATAGAACAGGTGCTACCCAAGGTGACGCACTAGGGAATATGAATCCCTTATCAATATTCTCTTGGAGTTGCTTCTTCAATTCCTACAACTCAATTGGGGCCATTCTATAAGGATTCTTTGAAATAGGTAAAGCACCTGGTACGAGTTCTATTGAAAACTCAACATCACAATTTGGTGGAAGACCCGACAATTACTCTGGAAATAAATCATCACACTCCCGTACAATGGTAATATTCTTAATCGTGAGATTCTCTCCAACCATTTGAGATAAATAACCTTCATTTAGTGGAATCAAGACCCATAAGCTAGAAGAATTTTCCACTGGATGTTTATGTTCATCCTTGCATCGATAGACGATCATAGATTGATCTAGAATATGAAATGTGACTTCCCTTCTTTGGAAATTGATATGAGCTCTATATAAAGAAAGCCAATCCATGCCAATAATCACATCAAATTCCACTATAGGAAGGTTCACAAGATTTTCAGGAAGCAGTTTCCCACAAACTTCAATCGGAGAAGAATTATAATCTTTTGATGAAACTGTTGTGCCATTAGGGGTTGTCACAACTAACTCAATATCTAACTGTTGAGGTAAAATGGTGATCCCCTTAGAAAATTCTTCAGAAATAAAAGACTGGGTTGATCCAAAATCAAATAAAACATTTTCTACTTTAGAGTGGATAGTAATTGTACCTTTCACCACTTCGTTCTCATACTCCACATCGCAGATAGAAATTGCATGTGAATTTACTTTGTCATTATCCTTAAGAGTTGGTTGATGTCAATCATCATCAACAACCATTGGATTAGGGAATTGATTGGAATAATGCCCCATTTCCTTGCACTTGTAAAATTGAAGTGTAGTAGGTGCACTCTGTGTAGCCTTTTATTTGTTCGCATCACTAGACATATTCTTCCCATCATTGTGGCATTCAAATTCCCAATGACCTTCCTTTCCACATTTGAAACATTTACTTGTCCCTTTAAGACAACTCCCTCCATGTTTCTTTCCACACATTGAGCATAAGGAAAAACTCATCTTCTATTCAGTGTGCTCTTTAGATTTCCCATTGAATTCCATTTTCCTCGTCTTATCAAACCCATATGATTGATGGGTTACTCCAATCTCCATCTCATCCTTGAGAGCACATCGAACGATTTCCTCGTAGCTATTGACGTCCCTTATGGCTAATGCCATTCGAATACTTGGTTTTAAGCCACTAAAGAATCGATCGATCTTACTCTTAGGTTGGATAATAATCCCAGAAGCGTACCTTGAACGTCTTGTATTACTTTCTTTGTAGGTACCAACATATTCATCATCCTTTTCTTTAGTTCATGAAACTACTTCTCCATCTTTGTTTGAAGAATACGAGGGAAGTACTTACTGAAAAATAAGTTCTTGAACTCGTCCCATTCCATGGAATCAATTTCATCTCTTGGCCTCGCATTCTTGATAAGATTCCACCATTGATCAGCATCACCTTCCTTACGATACACTGCTAAGATGACTTTTTCATGTTCAAAACATTGAAGAATTGAAAAAATCCTCTCAGTAGTACCGATCCATTGTTCAGCAACTAATGGATCAGTAGACCCTCTTAATGAAGGTGGACGCTGCCGCATGAAGGATTCAACCGAATTTTTCTCTTTCCTTTGCTTGTTTGGAAGTCCTGCATGATTCATAGCTTGAGAATGTTCTGTGAGCATTGATAGAAGATTTTTCATTCCAGCTCCCATAACATTTCGTTGCTCAGGGGGACAATCATTGCCTTGCCCGTCACATTTTTCATTAACACAGTTCTTTCGGGTTCCAGCCATTGACTAAAACCAAGAGGAATAGTGTGAGAAACACTAATTATAATAGGAAAACCACATAATCAAGAATAAAATTTTACACTTAAGGTCTTATATTAGGTTATTCACGACCATTTTTAAAACACTAAGATTGTGTTCTATGCTTAGACTTATCCTTAGGGTTCTTACTAAGGCTTTCATATCCTAGTTTCCAAAGGTTGACTATACCTTTCCTCTGATACCACAATAATGGTCTGGAATTACTTCTGGTGGAGTATAATTGATACCTATCAGGGCCCTCCATGGGCAGCTACACCCCCTGGGCGGGACACACCACCATCCCCAGTGGCATCCATTTCCTCATGAAGACCTTGGGCAGAGAGCCAGGCTTCGTCCAACACTTACATGTGAGAGTTCCCAAGGATCAGATTCATTCCTAACTCCTTTAACTCTGATACCAACTATAACGACCCACACATTACATACATTGTTATTGCTTCAAAATTATAGCACACTTATTACAACATATAACAAAACCATGAAAGGACCGTATAGGTATAGTGTCTTTCGAAACTAGGAAACATAAACAACTGGTTCATAAAGCATCTACATTGTCTCCCATTTATTTCATCATATCTAGAGTCCCTATTGGCATGTCCTACTTAATAACCTTCTTCCTTACCTGGGGAATGAAAACATACAATAGGGTGAGATCAAATTCTGATTAAGGGTAAACAAAAGAAATATCAATCACATCATATTCATAAGAACTTAACATTTTGGAAATCTTAACCTGCAAAAGATATCATAATTTCATAACATGGGATAAATCATAGTAGTGAAATGTAATCCCAATAATCATAACATAAAATATGAAACTTTGTGTCATACACACATAATCATATGGAATCATTTCATTGTAGTCAAGACTCATTTCAAAGACTATCTTGGCCGACAAAGTTCATTTCTGAACCGAGTTCACTCCACGTTTCAGTCCTGTTTCACTGAACCAGATTAACCTGCCGTTCCAGACATGTCTATCTCATGAGATATAAATCATTACCCAATGAATTGGAGGGAGTTATTGGTCTCACCCATCTCATAATGAAACTATTCTTATGTGTTCCACAAGATCATAAATCATACATCATAACATAACCCATGTAATAAAAATGGGATTCTTAAACATCATGCCAACATAACATAATCCATATAAGATAAAATGACTTAATAATAATAATTCCATCATAATATAATCAAATTAAATTAATAATAGGGATAGAAACAGAACCCTATATTATCTTAGATGGAAAATAATTTTGATAAATCGCTTGAACTCCATTCTTGAGGAAAATATCCTTTCTACTTCAAGAACATTTTACTTATTTAAAATGTCATATAATTTTAAACTAAAAGAAGTTGATTAAAAATAAACTTGAAAAAATGTAAAGGAATCTTCATGTAAATAATTTTCTAACAATCCATTCTTTCCGTATATGTTAATGAAAACATTCTTCTCGTACTTTGGCCTGAAAAGTCAAAAAGTACCTCGTATGAAAAACGAAAAAAGATTTCTTTTATATCTTTTACTAAAAACACACTAAAGGGTAAAATTGGATTTAAAAAATTGTAGGAGGATAGAATTAATATTACATATTGACAAAATATGGATGTGGATGATAAATATGCCCCAGTAATTACCGAAGTATAAACAATCTCGGATAAAAATTTAGATTTGTGAGATTTTCCCTTACCTTAGGTCTGATTTGCTTCGTACATGTCTGAACCTCCTGTATAATGATTTAAATAATGTTATTTACTTATTATAGAATCATACATATTTTTATGATATCATATATGGTCATATTCGTAGCATCTTATTAGTATAATTTCATTGTTACTTGTTATTCGGGTGTTTATTGCTTTTTGTTCTTGTGTGTGTTTTGTCGAATAAATTCTTATTATTCTTTTTAGGTTATAGATACCTCATTTTAAGAATGGTATTAGTGTAATATATATCATATTTATTCATTAAATTCAATTATATAATCATTATGAAATGGAGATCATGTAGAACGAGTCGCATCACATCGTGGAGACGGTAGGTCGTACGTACGCACGAGTGATGATATCGTTTCCATGATCGTGAAATTGTATTGGAGTGTATGTATACTATTTCAGAATCAATATAACATTACAATAATCATATATAGTTATTACTTAAACCATTATACCCATCCAAGTAAGGTGGTGGTGGAAAATAGATTACACCATGGCGTGGAGACGGTATTCTGTACGTACGCACGCGCAGTGATTTTGTTTTCCGTGGGTTGGATAGATGGTGAAATAGGGTTGTTTAATACTTATAATAAAATATCAGTATATTAGTGTTACTGATGTTATTAATCAATAATTAAACAACTATATAAGAAGAAGTAGAAGAATAAATAATGTTGAACGAATCGGTAACGGACATTACCTCTTCTTTGAAGCGCCTCTTCTTAACCTCCTCTTAGGGAACTAAAGATGGTATTTGAAGAAGACCAAAACCTCTAGGATGTTTCTAGGGAATTTTAGATAAGAAATTGGCAGGGTTTGGCCGATCTTGAAGGCTCAAAGTGGTGTGAGGAAGAGAGGGAGGAGGTGCCCTTTTATAAGGGAGGAGAGGGGAACCTTTGGAAAACTCAAAATATTATTTTATTATAAAGTCATATTCGGTTTTTTATAGATCCAAATTGATTTATTTAGAATCTAAGTTAGGGATGAGTCGAAATAATCTCATAAAAAAGAATTTATACATGCTTAGGTTTCTATTTTAACCTTATCATTTAGATTTAACATTATATTAGATAATTTATCTTTTACTGTGTCTTCTTGTTTTCTTCCACTATAAGGCTAATAAACTTACTATAACAAGTCAAAAGAACCCCAAGTTGTTTATTATTAATATATATAACCATATATAAGTAATTTGTAAGAAAATTATATTTTTATTAATAAAATAATAATTAATTATATAATATTTATTTTAAATACTATTTTATGTCAATTTTGAATCTTTTTGGTAATTGATTTTTTTTGAAAGTCATAACAGAATTATTAGTTCGTACAAAGATAATTAAATCAATAATAACATGTCATATTAACCTATAAAATTAGTGTAATTCATAAAAAGTCACATATTACATTTATTTGAGTATTTATAACATCAATTATGTTAATATTTCATTAATAAGATAATTACTGCATCATCATTATGTCATAAATAAATTATGTTATTTAATGTCTAAAAATTATAAATAAAATAACCTTATGTAGGAATTAGTTTTAGATTTCTAATTAATATTTATAGTCGAATTTATCTTTTGTATAACCCTATATTAAAAATGTTTTAGTTATTAAACTTTGATTTTAACTATTTTAACTATTCTTTAACTAAAATAATATTAAATGTCCTAAACTAATCCAAGTCGGCCTAAATGGTCATATTTTATTAATAATGTTGTTTTTGGTCTCATTAAACTTATCCAATAGAATTAGTACATGTGTTAGGGTAATAATAATATCATTTTTACCCTTAATTTCCCTACTTACTTTTAAATGTGGTAAAAAAAGTAAAAAGTTACTATTCACCAAAAATTATTTTCATCTCCATGAACCACATTTTAGTCCTTCATATTAACCATATCTCTCGGATTTTTGAAATTCCACTCACAAAAGTGGTAAAATTATGTTTTATGTACATTTTCAAATTCTCCTAGGAGGTGCGTAAAAGACGGTGAAAAGTTTAATAAAATTTTTATATATCTAAATTTATTATAAAATGACTCTAATGAATTACATTGAACTTATATAGGTGTTATGTATCAATTTTTTCCTAAAATAAATTTAAATAAAATAAATATATAATTAAATAAAAAGTCAGTTTTTATATAGTAACCTAGTGTTTTCACTATTCATAAAAAATTTATTGTTTTCAGAAAAATACCAAAATTTCACCCTAGGCTAATTTCGATACACAGAATCAAAAAATGAAGTCCATTTTGAAAGATAAAATTTACAAAATTTCAAAAAGTGGGTATTACTATTCATAACGGCTAGTTTTAATAATATTTTAATAGCATATCGTTGTTTAGTGAAACTCAGTATTGCGTACAACGCAAGCTATCGAGGAAGGTTGCTGTTATGTATAAAGCAAGCCAAGATAGTGTTGTGTGTAGTGAAAGATTCCTTTGATGATGTATATAAAATAAAAACAAAATATTTCTCATAAAAATCTCAGGTGTTACAGCAAATGTGGGGAGGAGCACGTTAGTGGTGGACGCTCTACCGTGGGGAGAAGAGGGATGCTGAGGTTTTTTGGACTTACTTCGAGAGGGAGTTCTGTGCTGAATTCCTCTCTACCATGATGAAGGCAGAGAAGAGGTAGGAGATACTCTCCCTTCAGTAGGGGATCATGTCAGTGAGGAAGTTGAGGATCAAGTTATAGGATCTCCATCGCTTTGATCCAAACCACTTTTCGGATGAAGAGTCTAAGGAGAGACGTTTAGAGGAGGCACTCTAAAATTATCTTCAGTATGCTGCTACTCCCATCACTCTACCGACATACTTGGAGGCCCATAATAAGTCATATGGGGTGGTGATGATGTACATGCTAGGGGGAGTGCCCTGAGTGGGGATCTAGTTGGTCTCGTCAAATGGGAAGGCCTTCAGCATCAAGCCTCCAGTTTCAGGGCCTTCCAGGTTTCGACCAGTGGGGAGTAGGCCCCAGCAATTCCTGATTCAATATCCCGACCATCACCCCTTATTCTAAGGTCCAGGACCAAGATGATTAATCTATGGATGTCATGGGAACTTTCGAAATGAGTGACCAAACCGAGTGTAGTATAGTGGGGTTGGGCAGGTTCAGCACCTACCTCACCAGCATCAGTTTCTAGCCTGGCCCTTTCAGCAGTAGTAGTAAGGATAGAAAGATCCCGCTCCTCCGAGAGCAGACATTGCAGGAGGAGGCCAACCTCTGGGTTCTCCTCAGGGACCACGACTAGGGCATGGTTTGGGAAGCAGTTGACAGTCGAGGGGTAGAGGTGTTGGGCGTGGGAAGTTACATGTCATGGAGGCAGCAGTTCTAATAGGGCCAGAGGTCATTGAAGGTACCATCATCTTGTTTAGTGCTCTTTCCCATGCCTTGTTTTATTTAGGAGCTTCCTACTTGTTTGTTTCTCCCAGTCCAGCCAATGTATTGGGTCTAGATGCAGAGAGACTTCCCATACACCAGTTTTTGAGTACGCCAGTCAGATGTCAGACCATGTTGTCTCATGATTACTGGGGATGCAGACAGATGTTGGGACCACATCATTCTATTGGGGACCTTCTTCTTTCTTTAGATATATCTAGATGATGTCATTATAGGAATATAATGGTTGTTCTCTATGTGTTCTGTTATCAACTTCTTCCGAAGAAGGGTCTTGTTTTCAGATATGGGTGGACAACATGTGACATTCGTCGGTGGGTAGGGTTTCTAGGAAGGCAGTTGGTGAGTGGATCTCCTTCTTTCCATGTTAGATGAAATGTCAACGGAGTTAGTGGAACCAGAGATGGTGGAAGTTTCAGGAATTGTTAGTGAGTTCAAGTATGTCTTCCCCAAAGAGGTGGTGAATTTACCACCTCGACGTGATGTTGAGATTGGGATAGACTTGAATCCCAGTGTCCGTACGATTTCTATGGCTCCCTAATGCATGGCACTTTCTGAGTTGCGGGAGAAATAGATTCATATTGACGATATGAGGAAGAAGGGTTTTGTCTAACTAAGCGTGTCACCATTGGGTGCTCCGGTCTTTTTCACAAAGATAGAAGATGGTGGTCTCAGGCTGTACATAGACTACCGAAGACTGAATCAGGAAACAATAAAGAACTGTTACCCTCTCCCGAGGTTAGACAATATTTTTTATCATTTGAAGGGGGCCATATTGTTCTCTAGGATCAATCTGTGGTCAGGATATCACCATTTTAGGGTGAAGTATGGTGACATCACGAAGACTACCTTCAGGTGTAGATATGGGCACTTTGAGTACGTGGTCATGTCATTCGGCATTACTAATTCACCAGCCATGTTCATGGGACTAATGAAATCCATCTTCTGGGAATATCTGGACCAGTTCATAGTGGTTTTTATTGACGACATCCAGATCTACTCAAGATCAGAGGACCATGTTAAGAATATGAGAACGGTTTTAGGGGTCCTCCATCACCACTAGCTCTATGTTAAGTTGTCCATGTTAATTTTTTGGATACGAGAGGTGCACTTCCATGGACACGTGGTGTCTGAGTTGGGAATATCGGTTGATCCCTCAATGGTTGAAGCATTTGTTTCTAGGGAATCACCCAAGAATGTGATAGAGGTTTATAGTTTCTTGGGTCTGGAAGGCTATTATCAGAGGTTCGTTCCCGACTTATCTCATGTTGCATCTCATTTGGTAGCTTTGACCATAAAGGAAAATGCCTTTGTGTGGAGTGAGTTGTGTCAGCCATCCATCTATTATCTGAAGGTGAAGTTGGTTAGTGCCCTAGTGATGAGGTTTATAGATGCAGGTGTGATGTTTGAGGTGTTCATTGATGCTTCAGGAAAAGGCTTGGGTTGTGTACTAATTCAACATAATGGGGTGATCTCTTATGGTTCTAGGCATTTATGTCCCGATGAGCATAACTATACCACCCACGACATGGAGCTTGATGTGGTTGTGTTCTCACTAATGTTATAGAGAAACTGCCTCATGAGGGATCACTTTGTGGACTTCACGGATCACAAGAGCTTGAGGTATATCTTCTCTCAGTGAGACCTAAAAATGTGGAAGTGGAGGTGCATGGAGTTTCTTCAGGACTACGACTTCAAAATTTCCTATACCTCAGGAAAGGGGAACGTGGTGGTTGGTGCCTTGAGAAGGAAGTCACAAAAGGATGTTGTTCGAGATTCGACAGATGCTTAGAAGGTGCTAGAGGAGTTGGTTACCCTGCACCTAGATTTAGGGGTGTAGGATGGCATAAACTGTCTCTTCCAGATGACAGTTCATTCCTCTTTGTTGTGTTAGGTGGAGGAGTCTCAGTGGGGGGACTTAGTGGCTGATGTGATGCACGATCATGTTAGCTAGGGCGATGATCCGGAAGGATGGTACGAAGACGGGAATAATCAGATGATGTTTCATGGAATGTTGTTTTTCCCTATGGTAATGCATTAGAGAGTTCTTGGTGAGTTCCACAACACAACCATGGTGGTGCACCCAAAAGTTTCCAAGATGTATCGGGGCTTGAGGGGTCAGTTTGGGTGGCCTGGGGATGAAGCGGGCAGAGAAACAGTTTGTGGCAAAGTTCCTCATGTGTCAGCAGGTGAAGGATGAACACCGCATCCCAGGAGGTCTGTTACAACCTTTAGATGTCCCCGAATGGAAGTTGGATGACATATCATGAATTTTTTCACAAGACTACCTAGAGTTCAAGGGGGTTACAATGCTATATGGATAATAGTAGACTGGCTGACGAAGTGAGCTCACTTCCTAGAAATCAAGGAGTCGAGTGTAGTGGATTCCCTAGAACGATGATACATGATGAGGTGGTGCAGTTTCCTGGAGTTACGAGGTCCATTGTCTCTGATAGGGTTTTGCGGTTTACCTCACAAGTTTGGAGTGGATTGCATCATGATTTTGGCACCTAGCTACACCACGACACTACTTTCTACCCCCAACAAGATGGGAAGATAGAGAACACCATCCAAACATTGGAGGATATGCTACAGGAATGTGTTTTGGACATTGGAGGATCGTGGGTTTGACACTTGACTCTGGTAGAGTTTTCCTACAACAATAGCTATCACTCTACCATTAGCATGTATCCATTTGAAGCATTGTACGGGAGGCCGTGTTGCTCACCCGTGTGCTGGGTAGAGGTTGAGGAAGCAAGTGTTCTTGGCCCTAAGGTAGTGCATAGCATGAAGAATAAGGTTCAGCATACACGGGAGAGGATAAAGGTGGATCGGGACCAGAATAAGTCATATGTAGATCATATGAGCAGACCCTTGGAGTTAGAGGTTAGGGACCATGTGTTCTGGGTGGTCTCCCCTCGGCGTGGGAAACAGAGGTTCAATAGGGGGAGTAAGCTTTATCACTTGTTCATCGGACTGTTCAAGGTGTTACAGTGGGTCGATGAAGTGTCTTATCAGCTGGCACTACCACCACTGCTACTAAGGGTGTATGGCGTCTTCCATGTGTCTCAACTCTGTCGGTATCTACATGATGATTCACATGTCCTCGACTCAGGAAATATGGATATCAAGGATGACACGAAATTCATTGAGAGACCAGTGAGTATCTAGGATCATGAGGATAAGTTGATTTGTGGACGAACCATTCCATTGTTTCATGTGTTTTGGAGGCATGGTGGCCTCGAGGAGAGTACCTAGGAATGGTAGGCACAGATACGTGCCCACTACCCGTAGCTGTTTTGAGTTTTATTCTATTTTGTTTCGTAAATGATTGTGATGCAGTGGTTGAACTTGTTAACTATGAAATGTGTTGTTTTCCATATTATATGAATGAGTGTGAAAATTCATGACTGTAGAAAGGGGAGGACCTGATATCTAATCAAGATGCATTAAAGTGGATCTAGTTAAACCCCTACAGTCGATTCAGTGTCGCCCCAAGCCAATAGTTTCTTGACGTGGGGGAAGGGACTCCCTAATCCATATGACTGGATGGTGTGAACTTTATATTTTTGTGTGCTCACTTTAGGGTGAGGTGTTCCTAGATGTTTAGGGCTGTTTGGCAGTGAGAGGTATCTTTTGAGATGGTTGTTCACACCCCTCTCTTTACATTGAGTTTAGTTTTGATTCTCGAGGAAGAGAATAGTTTGAGAGGTATCTAATGTAATGGACCAAACCCTCCTAGTCCATTAAATTGACAATTCTAATGTTTGGGGCTCCCTAGACCTCATCATTAACTCTAGAGGTTGGCGGTGTCAGGGGTAGGATGTCACCATGGTGTCACCCATCGATGACACCGATCAGTGCATCACATATCGTTGGGTTACCGATCGGTGCATCACCGATTGGTGCATCACCGATCGGTGTGGCACCAATTTATGAGTCATTGATATAACGACCCATAATTTACATACATTGTTAATACATCAAAATTGAAGCACACTTATTACAACATATGAAAAAACCACAAAGGACCGTAGAGGTATAGTGTCTTTAGAAACTGGGAAACATAAACAACTGGTTCATAAATCTTCTACAGTGTCTCCCATTTATTTCATCATATCTAGGGTCCCATTTTGCATATTCTACTTAATATCCATCTTCCAGACCTGGGGAAAAGAAAACATAAAAGGGTGAGCTCAAATGCTCAGCAAGGGCAAATAAAGGAAATAAAAATCATATCATATCTTTTTGGAAATCATAACCTGCAAAATAGATCATAATATCTTAACATGGAATAAATCATAGAAGTGAAAATGAGATCCCCATAATCATAACATGAAACTTGAAACTTTGTGGCATGCAAACATAATCATGGAAAATCATTTCTTGTTAGTCATGACTCATTGCCAAGACTATCTTTGTGGACAAAGTCCCTTTCTGAACCGAGTCACCCTCGTTCCAGTCCTGTTTCACTGAACCGGTATAACCTACCGTTCCAGCCATGTCTATCTCATGAGATATAAAATCCTTACCCAATGCATTGGAGGGAGATATAGGTCCCACCCATCTTATAATGAATCCTTTCTTATGTGTGCCACATAATCATAAACCATACATCATAGCGTAACCCATGTAATAACAATGGGATTCTTAAACAACATGACATCATAAAACAATTCATATAAGATAAAAGAATTCATAAAAATATTTCCATAACAACATAATCAAATCCATGTAATAATAGGGATAAAAACAGAACCCTTTTATTATCTTATATGGAAAATAATTTTGATAAAATACTTGAACTTCATTCTTGAGGAAAATATCCTTTCTACTTCAAAAACACTTTTCCTTTCTTAACATGTCATACAATTGTAAACTAAAAGAAGTTGATTAAAAATAAACTTGAATACTTGTAAAGGAAGCTTCTTGGAAATAATGTTTTAGAAATCCATTCATGTCGTATAAGTTAAAAAAAACATTCTTCGTACTTTTATCGGAAAAGTCAAAAAGTACCTCATATGAAAAACGACAAAAGATTCCTTTCATATTCTTTACTAAAAATTCACCGAAGGGTAAAATTGGATTTAAACTATTGTAAGTGGATGGAAACAATATTACATATTTATGGAACATGGATGTGGATGATAAAATACACCCCAGTAAATGCCAAAGTAAAAACAATCTCGGATAAAAATGAGATTGTGATATTTTCCCTTACCTTAGGTCTGATTTGCTTTGTACGTGTCCGAAGCTCCTGTATAATGGTTTAAATAATGTCATTGACTTATTCCAGAATCATACATATTGATATGATATCATATATGGTCATATTCTTAGCTTCTTGTTAGTAATATTTCATTGTTACTTTTTACTCGGGACTTTATTGCCTTTTGTTCTTATGCGTGTTTTGCCGAATAAATTCTTATTATTCTTTTAAGGTTATAGATACCTTATATCCAGAATTGTATTAGTGTAACATATATCATATTTATTCATTCAATTCATTTATATAATTACTATATAATGATGATCATGTAGAACGAGTCACATCACATCGTGGAGACGGTATTCCGTACGTACGCACGAGTGATGATATCGTTCCTATGATCGTGGAATTGTATTGGAGTATATATATATTATTTCAGTATCAATATTACTTTATAATAATCATAAATAGTTACTCATTACACCATTATACCCATCCTTTTAAGGTGGTGGTGGAAAATAGATTACACCACGGCGTGGAGACGGTATTCCGTACGTACGCACGCGCGGTGATTTCATTTTTCCGTAGGATGGATAGAAGGTGAATTATGGTTGTTTCATATTTATAATAACATATCAGTATGTAACTAATACTGATGTTATTACTTTATCATGAAACAACTAAAGAAGAAGATGTTGAAGAAGAAAGAAATTGAAAAGATCGGTAACGGATATTACCTCTTCTTTGGAACGCCTCTTTGAATCCTCCACTTAGGGAACTAAGATTGGTCTTTGAAGAAGACCAGGACCTCAAGGATTATTCTAGAGGAGTGTAGAGGAGAACATGGCAGGGGTTGGCCGAGATTGAGTGCTCAAATTGGTGTGAGGAGGAGGGGGAGGAGGTCCCCTTTTATAAGGGAGGAGAGGGGCACCTTAGGAATACCTCAAAATATTATTTTATATTAAAGTCAAAATCGGTTTATAATGGTTCCAAAGGGTCTTATTTTGAAGTTAAAGTGGGTATGGGTCGAAATCCTATCAACCAATAGGATTTAGACAAGTTTAGGGTATTATTTTAACCTTATCAATTAGATTTAACTCTAAGTTAAATAATTTAACTTTTACCATGTCTTTTTGTTTTCTTTCACTATATGGTTAATACACTTACTATAACATTCTAAAAGAACCCCAAATTGTTTATTATTAATATATATATCCGTATCTAAGTCATTTGGCCGAACCTTAGATTTTTAGGAATAAAATAACAATTAGTAATATAATATTTGATTTAAAAACTAGTTTGTGTCAATTTTGACACTATTTGATATATGATTTTTTTGAAAGTCATAACAGAATTATATGTTCGAACCAAGTTGATTAAATCAACAATAATATATCATAGTAACCTAGAAAATTAGTTTAATTCATAAAAATTCTCAAATTACATTTATTTTGGTGTTTATAACATCAATTATGTCAATATTTCATAAATAAGATAATTACTGCATCATAATTGTGTCATAAATAAATTAAATTATTTAATGTCTAAAAATTATAAATAAATTACAATTATGTAGGAAATCTTTTTATCTCTCTAATAAATATTTATTATCGAATTTATCTTATGTATAACCCCATATTAAAAATGTTTTAGTTATTAAACTTTGATTTTAACTATTTTAACTATTCATTAAATAAAATAATATTAAATGTCATAATCTAATCCAAGTGGACATAAATGGTCATATTATATTCATAATGTTGTTTTTGGTCGAATTACACTTATCCAATAGAATTAGGACATGTGTTAGGGTAATAGTAATATCATATTTACCCTTAGTTACCCTATTTACTATTAACCGTGGTAAAAAAAGTAAAAAGTTACTATTCACCAAAAATTATTTTCATCTCATTGAACCACATTTTAGTCCTTGATATTAACCGTGTCTGTCGTATTTTCGAAATTCTAATCACAGAAGCGGTAAAATTAAGTTTTATGCAAAATTCAGTTTTTAACCTACCACTTAGTGGTTTCACTATTTATCAAAAATTGAAAGTTTTCAGAAAAATACCAAAATTTCACCCTAGGCTAATTTCGGTATTCCGAATCCAAAAATTAAGTCCATTCTGAAAAATAAAATTTATAAAATTTCAAAAAGTGGTTATTACTATTCATAACGGCTAGTTTTAATAATATTTTAATAGCATATCGTTGTTTAGTGAAACTCAGTATTGCGTACGACGCAAGCTATCGAGGAAGGTTGTGATTGCGTGTAAAGTAAGACAAGAATGTGTTGTGTAGAAAAAGATTCCTTTGATGATTTATATAACATAAAAGTCTCGGGTGTTACAATTGATCAATTCCAAACTTGAACGGTGCCATAGGGGGCTTGTCGGGGTTTTCATTCCTTAGTTTATCGTAATGCCACTTTTAAGGCTTTTAACCTTTTTAAAGCCGTTCAAGGCCGTTTTATCCCCATAAAAAATGTTATAAATCCCCTAAGAGTGGGGAGACCTTCAACAGACATGTTTTATTTTCATGAAATGAAATCCTTTAACACACATCTATTATGGCCACCTCTCCGATGAGAATTATTAAATAAAAATTTATTCCATAGTCTGTAACCGTCCAACAGTGTGGTGAAACCACAACCTGCCTTTAAATACATTCAAAATTCATATCCTGTAACACCTGGATCTCGCTTTTTTTCAAATGGCAATTTTTTATTCTTCTTGGATGGTCTATTTTCCTTTCCTTGGTGAATTTGGAGCCCCCCTTCCCAAGGCTAGTGGTGCACCAATGCTGGATCCTTTCCTACTCACTCATGGTGTCCCCATAGTTCCTCCCCTACATGTCATGCATTCCTAGTTCTTATCTCATGGATAAAAACTTCGATCGTTGATAATCCAAGTAGGGTTATTAATTCCTCTCTCTCTTTATGGTCTATCATGTAAGGTGGGTATAATAATGTTCCTACGGGGATGTATGAAATCAGACCTCAATGATGATAATAATTGGTTTTTAAAGAATGAATGTGTGTGTTTGATGATGTTTTTGTACACTTTTAACTTTGATAGTCTGTTGTTGAATTTGTATGGGCTTATATCCACTAAAAATCGTGGTCG
Source organism: Viscum album (assembly GCA_963277665.1). Classification (NCBI taxonomy): domain Eukaryota; kingdom Viridiplantae; phylum Streptophyta; class Magnoliopsida; order Santalales; family Viscaceae; genus Viscum; species Viscum album. The sequence continues at coordinate 130,419,670 of OY728167.1, read as the reverse complement.
TTGGTGGTCACTTTTTGTGGACTAATGAATCTCTATTTTTCTGGATATTTCTGTGATTGAATGGCTGTATCATGGAAACTGGATAATCAAGAAAACTCGATAGATTTAAATGGATGCCCAATGAATAAGAATAATTGTGTGGTCACCCCATTTAACCAAACGGGAAGACAGATCTAAAGTAATTGTGTGTTTAAATATTAAAACTCCCTTGATCGGTTCTGGTGGTATGTGTGGTGTTCTGCTTGATGCTTGTGGGGTGATGTGTATGTGGATGGGATCCCCTATTGTGCAGTTGTTGGTTTCTGGATCTGAGGCCATGTGGGGTAATATATTGGGCTGTGGTTTGGTTCTAGTACATCGAGGGATCTCACATATCCCTTTTTTATTGTGACATTACAAGATAACCTGGTGGGAATGGTTAATTTATTTCATGGATGTTTTCCTTCCTTGGCTTGTGGATATTTCTGTTACTCTCCCATTAGTGAAAAATTATTTAAATGGAACCACGTGAATGTGATAAAAATAATGAGTTCAGAGGGGATTTGTTTTCTGGTGTGGAGTTGTTACTTGGTTGTGGTCGTTGTGTTTTTTTATGAATGAATAGTAATGAAGGTTTTTTGTGTATGGACTGGTTTTGGAACCCCCTAGGTTAGGATGAGTGATTTTTTACCTATATGTATAATTTAGTTCTTATGATTCTTATTTTCACCCCACCCAAGGTGACCACTTTGTGATGAACACCACTATTTCATGGGGGGAGGGTGTTTTTTCCAACACTCCTAGGAGTGCCCTGTTTTTTTCTCCTTTTCTCCTCCTTTCCCAGAGTATCCCAGGACTCCTCGGGTAGGCTGTGATGGACTGAGGTCCATTAGTGACCAGGATTTTTTAGGGAGGGCACGTTGTGGTGGTTGGATAAGGTGTGTGCAGGTAGTTTGTTTTCCCAAGTGTATTCGGGATGGGGCCTATGTGTCTTCAGGCATGGTAGTAGTTGTTCGAGCCCAGCTGTCTTCGGGCGTGGCCATAGTTGTTGAGGACTAGGTGTCTACAGTCGTGGTTACATGATGTTGTGGTGGCCCAGGAATTTGAGGGTGTTTTTTTGGTGGTGGTGGCCCAAAAGATTGTTGTAAAGGTGGCAGTGCGATTGCGGTGATAATGGAGGGGGAGGTCTGACACATAGGATGTCTTCAATAACTAGTGGGAAAGTGGTGCGTGGTACCCAAACATCGATGTGTTATTACTATTATGTTACTTGACTTGCGTTATTTAGGAAGTGTTACTTATTGATATTTGGGGTGGATAGTTTCCTTACTAGGTGCTTTGGTTATGCCCTTTTCTCACGGGGCATTAGAATGCATCCCCACTTGTGAACAAGAGCTTTTGGTTTTGCCTATTTGGAATACTTGTATACTCACCCTACGTATATAAAACTAATTTCAGTTTTTCTGGAGGATTTCTTGGACCGCGCCATAGCCTATTAGCTCGAACGCTAGGGCGATCAATGTTTCTTTTATTTTCTTTTGGTACTTACCTTTGGATTTTTCTATATTTTTGTAGCACTTATTATTAGAACATTCATATGGGAATGAATTGTTTGGGATTTACGTTTACTTCCAACATTGGTGTTGTTCGGGATTTACTATCTTAACTCATGATCCTTCTAAATAAAAAGGGTAATTCCATACATTTTAGGTGTGATCCTATACCCTAGGTTCTAGTCGCCACTTCGGGGCCCATTGAAGGCGAGTCTCGTGGGTCATTATCTCTCCTTCAACTTGAGGAAGGAAGGTTCTAGCAATCTGTTGTCCCTTATCTCATCGTGGTGAAGGCTGGTCATTACAAAAAGTATTATTACAAATGATTTATAATAATGTCGGATTAAAATTTCATAATATTTGGCTAAAATGTCTGAAACAATGAGGAAAATACAAGAGTAATCTAATAGTCTTTCATTTTCAATAACCATGATTCGAAGACATAAATTTGGAAATTATTATGCAAATCCTTCACTTTTTCTATAAATACCCAACCATTTCATCATTTCCCTTCACTCACCATCTATCCAAGATATTTTTGTTTGCAATTTTCCTCCCATGGAGTCACCTATAGTGTCCTGAATCCCCAAATGTTCTATCATCAACTTTAGGAACAACTCTGCAAGGTAAGGGAAATATCCAATTATCATTTCCATTCATTTTCAATTTTTTGTGGTATGTATTATAAATTCAAAGAAAATTATTTTTAAAAAAATTATATTATCCCATTAATGTAAATGTAGACTTTAATTAATTGGATTATCTTGTCCCCTCTCATTTATCCTTTTCTAAAACCTTGTTTTATACCAGTCCTACTACATAAGTTACTTCTTTAATTTCTCACTTTTATAAGAGAAATTATATTTTCCATTCTACTTGAACACCCAAATGTATTTTATTTTCCATGGGTATTAATAAATATGTTAATATTATTTCTTATTTGGGGGTTTATATAATTAAAACCCAGATTTCCATTCATGGGTGAAATGTTTTGTAAAGATCATGTATTTATGAAATTTTTTACACGATGATTTTGATAAGACACGTGCAATTTATTCTCAAATGGTTATTAATGAAATTATTTATTATAGACTATGAGTCTAAAATGAAATTTATAAATAGGAAGGGTTCTCCCTAATATCGCACCAATGCATTGGTTATCATATTTAGTCTCTAGAGATTCCATGTTGTACGATACCTTGGTGAATAACCTAGGTAATTTTCATTTATAAAACCATGGTGAAAAACCATGATGATATGTTTATAAATGTATCATATAATATTTTGGACACATTTCGATTTTATGATTCATTTTATTATTATTAATATATTACCCATGTTGATTCCCTATTGTTAGGCCTCATGTTATTATTGTTATTTCTCATGATTACATGCTTTTAGTATCCCTTTCTAATTCCATTACTTATTTTCATGATCACCCCTTTCCTTTTTTGTATATCAAAAAGATATGAGATGAAGTAAATGTAACTTAGGGTGAACCAATGAAGATTTATTTTCAATTGGATTTAGAATAATGTTTCATGTTTTCATGTACTATGTACATTATTTCAAAGAAACTAAACATTAAAAGAAACTCTATTTGTCCCATGTAATTAATTATTATCTAATTATAAGATGAGATCCCATAAAGTAGTTCTTAACAAAAATAAAATATGGTATCTTAAAACCCCCAATTATTAAGATAACATGACTCTTTGTTTTACTTGTGAGGTGTGTTTATCTTCATGTAAGAAAATCTCATTCCACAAATCATGATGTTAGACTCTCATTCCCAAGTCTCCTCTAGTACACAGTTATTCTTCCATAGCACCTGAACTAGAGGAACTATCCTTACCTGTGGATTTTTAATTATATGATTGATAATACTAATAGGATACTTCTCAAATGATGTGTCATCATCTAACTAAACTTCCTCAGGATCAATTTAATTATATTACGCGGAGTAATAATGGTGAAGCTGCGAATCATGGAAGAAATATTGTATATCACTGCACTAAGATGGGAGTTCTATTTGATATGTCTCTCCCAACCCACCCAAACATCTAAAAAGGCTTGGTATATCTAGGAACTATCTTTCCTTGCCTCCTAATCCTTCAATGTACCAATCTTGGGGACAAACATAGATTGACCTTATACCTTACCTCAAAATCCGTAGGATGGTGACACTGATCAATATATGAATTATACCATGATAGAGTCATTTTTATATGGTTCCGAATCACTTAAACCTTCCTTAACCTCTCCAAAAAATACATGGTCCCACTAGCATCACCTCCCCTACCTCCAAACAATACATAGGTGAATCCATTGTGATTTTGTACATAGAATTTTATGGATATATCTAAATAGTATATTGGATTCTATTTTTATATGATAACTGAGTAAGATGTAATTTTTTACCCCAGGATCCTCTAAAATCTAAGACACATTTTAAAATATTTTCCTCTAATACCTGTATAGTCCACTCAGACTCGCCACATATATGCGGTGATAGGGTGTACAAACAAAACTTGTGAACCCAAAGAAATATGTAATCCTTTACAAAAATATGAAGTAAATAGATAATCCATTTCTGATAAAATGCTACATGGAATCACATAATGATTTATGATCTCTTGGTCCAAGAGTCACTCTATCTCATCTATTAAAAAAGTATCCTATATCAGAAAGAACTACAAGACCTTCTTTAGCCTATAAATTATCACATATACAACATCATGACCTCAGATTTATCTGAATAAACTCATCATAAAATCCATAGAAATTTCATCTCATTTCCATTATCAAATGGGTAACTATTGTAAAAGGCCAAATGTCCCGTGGTATTTCACTTAAAACAATGTATTCAACATCCTTTTTCATCCAAGGCCAAACATACTGGTAGAACAAATCATGGTATATCTTTTTGATTTTAGCATTTAATTTCCATTTAAATTCTTGAGATACACGTATCAATTCATCCCACATGATTGTAGTAACCAAGAAAACCCCATGGATATGCAAGATATCATCCTCATCAATAACCTAACCATGTAGTGGTTACTCACCCAAACCCCTTCCGTCATGATCAATACATTAATATATAAAAGATTCTTGTAAATCACAATATCTAGAATTTTGGAATGCACTATAAAAGGAATAAGGATGGGCTATTTGTGAAACTCAGGAAATTAAATGTATATTTCAGACATTAGAGCCATTTATTTTCACACACTAATATCAGGTTTAATAGCGTGAGCCTATGAATTTTGTCTCACAGAATCATTAACTATATTTCCATTCCTATGTGTGTAATTAAGATCAATTTCAAAATACTGATGATATTCAACCTAACTCCACTATCTATGATTCCAAAACCCCTAGGAAATTATATATTTTAGGCTCTTATGGTAATTTTTTACATGAAATTTCTTCCCCCAACATGTAATGTTTCCAAAAATTCATGGCATATTTAACATTACCAACCTTGAAGGCACTCTCAAACATTGTTCTAGGTTAGAGGGCCATTTTCCTTATGAAAGTCTCCATGTACACCAATGTGTGCTGACTATGAGAGATGGTGTAAAAGTGTAAAAGTGGGGATACAATACCCTCAGGGTATATATAATAATGGTATGAGATCTAATGTATAACATATATTGAAAAAAGACTCAGCAGAGTTAAAACAGAACTGTTAAAGGTCAAAGATCTGTTAATTAAATTAAATAGTTGAAACATTTCTAAATAATCTATTGAAATATAATAATATTATAACCAACAACTTATTCAAATTAAAACATATCATGATTAAATTATTGTTCAAACCATATTATATCTATTATGGTCACCAATGGCTGACCAATAATATATACATAATAAACAGCATGTTGAACAAAAAGGAAAACTAAAATTGAACTCCAATAGAAGAAAATCTTCATGGTCCCATGCTAACATCATTACCAAACCCGTACTATGGTTCATATCTTGAAGTGGATACCCTACCTTAATTCACAACATAAATTCTTCACATGTATTGAAGGACCCATGTCGGGTGTCAGAACATTTCACATTAGTGTACCACCCCCATGTGTTGGTAGAAAACTAAAGTATTTTAGAAGGTGTGATATAATATAAAAAGTGCACACATGGAATGTTATGACATAATTTCCTAGTGCTCAATAGCCACAAGGAAGTCATCACCAACGTCGTCCAATGGAACGATCACTGGATATGAGGGGATCCTTGGCCCATGGCATAATGTATCCCCTGATGTCACATATTCTTTGTAAACACTCCTATTCCACCTCAAATCATGTACCATGACACCATGTTTATCCTAAAACCTCGTGTCCCAAATCAAATAGATGATTCCTTAAAGTCATTCCAAATAAAAATAATTTTTCCCCTCAGACCCGTTCTTGAAAGAACTCATTGGATCATATAAAAAAACTGGAGGGACAAAGATATATATCCATAAATAAAATTGTAATTGGCTCAAAAAACAATTTTTTGAGGAACCATGATATATTTTCTTCAAAATAAATCCACGCCCAACTATCATAATACAGGAAGCCTCATCCCCCAACCAATAACATCAATGTTATAAACTGAATGCTCTTTTCCTTCCCTATGGATTTTTAGAGAAATCACCCCCAACATAGTTTCCTAAGATACACTACCAAGGGAATCTACAAACAGGAGTGGCAAAAACCACCTCATAATGGAGTTAATCTATGTTCACACAACTCAAATCAACACTTTGGCCGATACCCGTGATTTTAAATCACTAAATCAATACCTAATCCACATCAACACTACCACCATAAGCCCCTACAACCATGTCTCTCATGTATGATGGTCACATCATCCAATATCACTTGCCATGAACAACACTTGACATTCTTACAACCTCAATCTAACTTCAATAATTCCCAACATGTGATAACATCACCCAAGTATTCTAGGAAAGCCCAACCAGATGACCACCTAACCTTAATCTTGATGTCCATGCCACCTAAACCTCAGTTCATTCCTATCATGACCCATTAGGTCTCATCACATGAAAAATAATATATATATATATACATATATAACAATTCAAATAAGGATTTAATACAATGTAATTGAATTGAAAATATTTAATTCAATAAATAATTCAATTCAATCAAGTGGAACTCAACTCAAATAATCAAATCAAATAAACAAGAATTCATTATAATTGAATTTTAAAAATTCCATCGTATCAGAAAAACAAATCCAACCAATAATGCACCTTGGAATAACTACCAAATGTGGTAAAAGACCTATAAATAAACCTCACATGTATAATATTAACTTGTGATTTCCGAAAAACATCCCATAAGGTCACACCATCTATTTTACATGAACCAATAAGGTATCTATAGATATCCCAAAATAGATCGGAATGATGTTCCCAAAAAAATCCACAGAAATCATGAAGAATTGTATGATGTAATGCCCCGACCCCAGTTACTCAGAGTCGGTGCATTATTTTAATACATTGGCATGATTATAAGGAATCATGTCCTGAAGGACCGATCATTTTAGCAGTCCTGGAAAAATAGCACACATACATGAATATTACATTTGCACTTTAAGACATACAAAACCACATAAATAATCTTTATGAATGCCATTATTCCCTTGGATTAACCCTTCATATCAATCACATTACACTTCTTGGAATCCTGGGAAAAATAAAACATAGAAAGGGGTGAGCTCAAATGCTCAGTAAGGGTAAGCAATACAGCGGAAACTTTCAAAAATAAACATAAACATTTAAGGAAATGTATAACTAAAACAAAATCCTTTTAAACATGAACTTCAGCATAATATGGGAAAGATAAAATGAAATAATTCCATTTACTTATTCACATCGATATTCTACTAGTCGAATAATCAAATGCAATATCGATAACCACTTTCATAATGATGGAATGCATAATGCCAGACTATCATAACCACATAGCCAACGCCTCGTGCCAAGACTAAGAATAATATTTTGTCACGGTCTTGTGCCAAGACACTAATTTGTCTCATGATACCTACTGATGCATCGATGAAATATAGCGGGCTCCACCCATCACATATTAAGTCCAATGCATTCCCATATGAAAATGTTTAAACATAATATAAACATTCATATTAAAACTAGCATATGAAATGTCAATACTTTCTCCATAAACCATGAATGGTATAAAAATAACACATCCACAGTGAAACATATCACAAAACCTTCAATAGAAGTTTTGTATAATAAATCAACTTCAAATGAGCTTAAAATCCATAAAATGATGAGTAACGATTTTTGAGAGAAATATCCATTTTGTGAAATCATTTAAAAGTCACACATTTATAAAGGAAGTAATTTTAAAATAGATTTTTGAATCAAAGTGTCCCATTCCAATTTGAAACTTTTTAAAATAATTATCATTTCAAAACATTCATGTCCATACAAATAAATCCTCAAAATTATTTTGGAAACATGGACATTAATTGAAAAGATTTAGAAAGATAAATCTTTAAAACATTTGAAATTTTGATCTTGAAAAAGAGTACCATTAAAAACCCTTAAAATCTTCATTTTGAAATCATTTTTATGAAAAATGGACATGGATTATAAAAATTTCCCAGTAAATACTTACACATAAACAATCTCGGATAATGATGAGATTGAGGAATTAACCCTTACAAATTTGGTAACATACGAAACATACAACCCAAGAAAGAGGTATCATACAATGAATATGTAAATACACATAAATTAAGGTGTATTACACAAATAATACAATTATGGGCAGTACATACACCACACAAAAGGTAATAGTGGCAATATGGCATGAATCTCATAAGAATAAGGAGTGACATGAAAACCCCTTACCTTGCACTTTCCTTTAGTCGAGGGTACGTTTATCCTCTTGTACGAAGATCGTAGTATGTTATTAAATTATTCCATAACCATATTAATATTTATGATATCATACATGATTCATTTATGACTTTGAATTACACATTTAATAATAACTTCCATGTTAAGTTAACATTTCGGGTAATAATCACTTTCATTATCGTACGTGTTTTAACTTGTCACTCTTGGTTGTATCACTTAGATCATGATTTAAATACTTCCAGAATGTAAAAAATGATAAATATATAATATATATTCAGAATATAAATATATATAATAGACATATATATGAAATGGAAAACACCGTTTATGGAGACGGTAGTCCGTACATATGCATAAACGGTGTTTCTGTTTTCATATAGTATTGAACGTAAGTAAGTGAATAAGATATATGTCAGTACATAAATACTTATATATATATATATATATATATATATATATATCTCCAGTAGCATTATTATGTAATATATTACATTATTATTAGTAATATATATTTTTATAATTGTCAATGAATGGTCAACTTGGAAATGAATCTGATCGCGTTGTGGAGGCGGTAATCCGTACGTACGCAAGAGAGAAAATATCATTCTTTTGATATTAAAATAATAAATAATTGGATGTTATATCATATATAAAGAATCATTATCATGTTTTATTTATTGTTTACAAGAATTATAAATCATTATTATACCCATCCAAATAATAATATATTGAATAACAATTACACCACGACGTGGAGACGGTAAGCCGTACGTACGCACGTATGGTGACATGTCATTCAAAAGATGCATAGAATATTGAATATGGTTGTACCATATTTATAATAATATTAAAGTATATAAGAGATACTGAATTAATTATTTTATAATGGTAATAACAAACAAAGAAGATGTGGAAGAATAAAGGAACTTGAAAAAGGGTGGTGAAATCATCATCTCCTCTTCTGGTTCTTCATTTTGATTTGATCAAAAGGGCTCCTTAGGATGGCTTTCTGGCTAAAGGAAGTCCTCTAGGATGAAGCGAGGGAAGAAGAGAGAGTATTTGGGCAGGGTTTGGACGAACCAAAAGGCTTTGAATGTTTGAATTAATGAGAACGGGGAGTGTCCTTTTATAAGAGGGGTGAGGGGCACCTTTGGAAAAGCTAGAAATATTATTTTATAATAAATTCATATTCGGTTTATAATGGCTCCAATGTACATTATTTAAAGGTTAAGGTGGGTAGGGGTCTAAAACCACTCATCCAATAGAATTTAGACAGGTTTGGGTCATTATATTAACCTTATCTTTTAGTTTAAACTCTTAGTTAATTAGTTTGACACTTACCATGTCACTTTGTATTTTTATATTATATAGTTAATAAACATACTATATACATCAAAGAGACCACAAAGTGGTCCATTAATGATACAACTATCATGATATATGTCTCTTGTCTGAACCATAGATTTTTAGTAATTTAATATCAATTAATAATATAATATTTGTTTTAAAAACTCTTTTATATCAATTTTGACACTATTCAATAATTGACTTTTTTAAAACTCATAATAGAATGATTACTTCGAAAAAAGTTAATTAAATCAATCCTAATATGTCATATTATCCTATAAAATTAGTGTAATTCATTAAAAGTCTCAAATTATATTTATTTGGGTATTTACAATATCAATTATTTTAATTTTTCACTATTATGGTCATTACTACATCATCATTGTATCATAAATAAATTAAAATATTTAATGTCTAAAAATTATAAATAAACTATAATTATGTATTAAATATTTTTATCTTTCTAATTAATATTTATAGTCTAAAATCCAACATATATATCCCTATGTATAAATTGTTGTGCTAAAAGATATATACTTATGTCATTTTTGTATTTATTTTAACTTAATTCAAATAAATTGTCCCTGTCACCTACAAGTGGCTCCATGGGGTCCAAAAATAGACCCAAAGATGCCCATTGTCAGACATGTATCCAAAAATAAGGATATGACACGTTTTAGGGTAATTTATTATTATTATAATATTAATTTTTAACCCTTATTTACCAGATTTACCCTTTAACCATGGTAAATAAAATATTTACCGAAGTAAATATTCAAAATGTCTAAAAATAAAAGTTACCTATTTACACAATTTGGACATCCTGATTCCAAATATGGAATCCATTTTTCCAAATTCATAACACAGAAGTGGCAAAAATTAATTTAAATCTAATTCCCGCTATCAAAACAAAAAGCGTGTTTTTAAGATATAATAACTATCAAAAGATTGATACCTGTTTATGTCCGGTTTAATTGTGAAATTATGTCCAATGAACAAAATTGTATTAAATGGAAAAAATTTATTCAAAATATACATTAAAACCACTCAAATTCATAATTTATCAGTAATAATTATTTTGATTAAAAAATTTGTTTTTAATTAAAATTTAGTAATTTTCACTATTCATCAAAATATTAAAGTTATCTGAAAAGTACCAAAATTTCACCTTAGGCTAAATTTGATACTTCGAATCCAAAAATTAAGTCCATTTTGAGTGATAAAATTTCTAAAATTTTAAAAAGTATCTCTTACTATTCATAACAGCTACTTTGATTGGTCGTGGTGTGTGTTAGAACTCGAAATTGCGTACAGCACACGCTACTGTATTATTCAAAGAGAAATGTGACATGGAAGCTCGGGGTGTTACATTCTCCCCTCCTTTAATAAATTGTGTCCCCACAATTTGATATTTTTCTTTGAAAATAACGGTTGAAAATGGAAAATATCTTTGTGGAAAAACCCACATCGGAAATTTGGTTAATAAAATTTAGTCTTAACAAGATGAAAAGTGAAATGAAAGGTCACCACAAAATTATGATCTCGATTAGAAGGACATTGTTGGAAATTATAGACATATAATTGCTGGAAAAATGTAAATATTTATAGGTACTGATTGAGGTCATCAATCGCAAACATGTTTGAAATTGAGGTCCTTAAATTCATCAATCTATGATGATTTAAAATACCATCGGTTCAAAAAAACATAAGTTATTAGGAATACACATTTTTGAAATTTCAAAATATATTAGTTGAAATCCCACATCGAAAAATGAATTAATGAGGCCTCTATTTAAAAGAAAGAGTGGAAAGTATGAAGATTACCGAAAATAACACATACAAGGGTTCCATGTAGGAAGATATGGATATGGAAGATAAATCTAACCATCAATTATCTGATGGAGTGTGGTAGAGAACATGGCTATGAAAAGGCCAGAAATCCCAAAGCCATAATTTAGTGATGATCTAAGGTACCATCCAGGACAACATTTTTGTTCTAAGTTCATTTTCTTAATGTTGAGGAATTTATTTATGAGATTGGATAAGATCATAAGGAGATATACTTACTTTATAATTAGAGTTTTATCCATTAATAAATTTCTACCACAAACATCATCTTTCACCCCAAAACATAATACAACTCAATAATAATCTATTTATCCTAATCGTATAGGGTTCAAAATATAATGAATTTTTAATTCACATATCAGACCCTTTATGTAAAGAAAATACATTATACAATCCAGGAACTTCATGTAGCACAATAGTAGGCGATAAATCCTAATTGCACTATGGTTGTGGGTTCGATTCCCGCAGCTTTGTCTGACACGACGGGTTGTCACACGGTCTGCGTGTTGTCCTTTTATAAAAATCCAAAAAAATAACCTTTCAAACTTAATCCATTCCAACCATTAGACTTATCCAAAAAACTATTATCCAAACTCACTGTCCAAAATTTACAAGTAAGTTAAACATAACGAGGATCCTATTTTCCAGGTAATAACATGTGAACGCCTTCCTCATATATTATTTTCCAACACCACAACATCCTGAATTACCAAAATAAACCATCTCTTATTCCAAAATGAGTACCTCAATATTAGGACCATATTAAGGTTTATCTTTCCTTCAACCATGTAATTTCCAAAAAAAATTAACTCACTGTAGATTCACTTTTCATAGTACCATAAAATCTGAAATCCTTAATTTAATAGTACTGCAGTACAATCCTTATTTATTTCCAGAACAACATTGATACAACACTTAAATGGAATAATTCTAAAATAACAACATAAGAACAGTTTTCATTCCTCTTCATCTGTGATAGTATCATAACTTGATTATTATCCAATAGCATCATTTGCAGCATAGTCTGATGACTGGGACATTGGTTTTCATAGTTTCCAAACTCCTTGAAAATGAAGAATTGTACATTTGAAACCAATTTATTACCCTTGCAGTCACGTACTTTGTTCCCTTTTCCCCCCCACTTAAAACAAAGTCTCATTCCTTTCAGGCAAGTTCTAGGGTGTCTCTTCCTGTAGTTATCACATATCGTAAAATTCTTCTTTCCCTTGTTCCCTTTATCCATCTTTCCCTCTTCCGTCCTTTTCTTCTCTTGCTTCCCTTCAAAGCCATAGGGCTCCGAGAATTATTTACTCATCTTATCAACACATGATACTATTTCATTATAAGATGATAATACATGGGAAACTATTTCCCTTATAAATTCTGGCATATGACTACGAAAGATATGATCCTTTTTACTCTTTGGATCATACGTATTACGGGAGTTCACATTCCTTCTACTGGGCTCCATTTCTATACAATAGCATAAACTATTTCATTTTATGAATTGAAATGAATAATTACCAAACTTGTAAAATACCTAACATAAATTGAATAGTTTATGGATATAATCCATAATCATAAAAATGTTTTTATGAGTAATTATATACTCATAAGCCCTTCATTATGGTTTGTAAAGAAAATGAGAATTATCCTAAGCATATCCCCCAGGAGTGTCGTAACCAAGAGTGCAGCAAGGCCCGTTGTCGTGCACCAGTTCCCATTCGAGTCTAGCTCAAAGCGGTGTTTTCGGGTTTTACCCCTAGGTACATCTGTGCCAGAGCCGCCTCTACCTGCTCATATCCAGACAGGGATGTATTTCTCAGAAAACTCAAAAAATCTCTACAATACCAAAATTCTAGGAAGTTCTTCTATACTAATCCTAAAAGTCTATCTTAGGGCTATGTACTCTAATCAGAGATTATCTAAATCTAGTTTCCAAGGTTATTTCAAAACTTCCTCTGATACCAACTGTAACGCCCCGACCCCAGTTACCCAGAGTCGGTTCATAATTTTAATACATTGGCATGATTACAAGGAATCAAGTCCCGAAGGACCGATCAGTTTAGCTGTCTTGGAAAAATAGATCACATACATGAATATTACATTTGCACATTAAGATGTACAAAAAAACATAAATAATATTTATTAATTCCATTATTCCCTAGGCTTAACCCTTCATATCAATCACATTACACTTCTTGGAATCCTGGGAAAAATAAAACATATAAATGGGTGAGCTCAAATGCTCAGTAAGGGTAAGCAATACAGCAGAAACATCCAAAAATAAGCATAAACATTTAAGGTGATGTATAACTAAAACAAAAGCCTTCTAAACATGTACATAAGCATAATATGGAAAAGATAAAATGAAATAATACCATTTACTTATTCACATGGATATTCTACTAGTCGAATAATCACATGCAATATCAATCACCACTTTCATAACGATGGAATTCATAATGCCAGACTGTCATAACCACATAGCCAAGGCCTCGTGCCAAGACTACAAATAAGATTTTGTCAAGGCCTTGTTACAAGACACTAGTTTTTCTCATGAGACCTACCGATGCATCGAGGAGCTATAGCGGGCTCCACCCGTCACATATTAAGTCTAATGCATTCCCATATGAAATGGTTTAAACATAACATAAACATTCGTATTAAAACTACCATACGAAATGTTAATACTTTCTCCATAAACCATGAATGGTATAAAAATAACACATCCATAGTCAAACATATCACAAAACATTCAATAGAAGTTTTGTATAATAAATCAACTTCAAATGAGCTTAAAATCCATCAAAAGATGAGTAATGATTTTTGAGAGAAATATCATTTATGTAAAATCATTTAAAAGTCACACATTTATAAAGGAAGTAATTTTAAAAGATATTTTTGAATCAAACTGTGCCATACCACTTTGAAAATTTTGAAAAGAATTATCATTTCAAAACATTCATGTCCATATAAATAAATCCTCAAAATCAATTTGGAAACATGGACATTAATTGAAAAGATTTAGAAAGATAAATCTTTAAAATATTTGAAATTTTGATCTTGATAAAGATAACCTTTCAAAATCCTTAAAATATTCATTTTGAAGTCATTTTTATGAAAAATGGACATGGATGATAAAAATGTCCCAGTAAATACTTACACATAAACAATCTCGGATAATGATGAGATTGAGGAATTAACCCTTGCCAATTTGGTAACTTACGAAACATACAACCCATGAAAGATGTATCATACAATGAATATGTAAATACACATAAATTAAGGTGTATTATAGAAATAATAAAATTATGGGCAGTACATACACCACACAAAAGGTAATAGTGGCAATATGGCATGAATCTCACTGGAATAAGGAGTGAGATGAAAACCCCTTACCTTGCACATTCCTTTAGTCGAGGGTACGTTTAACCTCCTGTATGAAGATAGTAGTATGTTATTAAATTATGCCAGAACCATATTAATATTTATGATATCATACATGATTCATTTATGACTTTATATTACCCATTTAATAATAATTTCCATGTTAAGTTAACATTTCGGGTAATAATCACTTTCTTTATCGTACGTGTTTTAACTTGTCACTCTTGATTGTATCACTTAGATCATGATTTAAATACTTCCATAATGTAAAACATGATAAATATATCATATATATTTAGAATATAAATATGTATAATAGACATATATATGAAATGGAAAACACCGTTTATGGATATGGTAGTCCATACGTATGCATAAACGTTGTTTATGTTTTCATATAGTATTGAACGAAAGTAAGTCAATAAGATATACGTAAGTACATAAATCCTTATATATATATATATATATATATATATCCAGTATCATTATTATTTCATATATTACATACTTATTAATAATATATACTTTTATAATCGTCGATGAATGGTGAACTTTGAAATGAATCTCATCGCGTCGTGGAGACGGTAATCCGTACGTACGCAAGAGCGAAAATATCATTATTTTTTTGATATTAAAAAAATATATAATTGGATGGTATATCGTATTTACAGAATCATTATCATGTAATATTTATTAATTACATTAATTACAATTCATTATTATACCCATCCAAATAATAATATATTGAATAACAATTACACCACGATATGGAGACGGTAAGTCGTACGTACACACGTATGGTGACATTTCATTCAAAGGATGGATAGAATACTGAATATGGTTGTACCATATTTATAATAATATTACAGTATATATGAGATACTGGATTAATTATTTTAAAATGTTAATAACAAAGAAAGAAGAAGTTGAAGAAGAAAGGAACTTGAAAAAGGGTGGTGAAATCATTACCTCTTCTTCTGGTTCTTCCTTTTGATTTGATCAAAAGGGCTCCTTATAATGGCTTTCTGACTAAAGTAAGGCCTCTAGGATGAATTGAGTGAAGTTGATAGAGTATTTGGGAAGGGGTTGGCCGAACCAAAAGGCTTTGAAGGTGTGAATTAATGAGAATGGGGAGTGTCCTTTTATAAGAGGGGTGAGGGGCACCTTTGGAAAAGCTAGAAATATTATTTTATAATAAATTCATATTCGGTTTCTAATGGCTCCAATGTGGATTATTTAATGTTTAAGGTGGGGATGGGTCAAAAACCACTCATCCAATAGAATTTAGACAGGGTTGGGTCATTATATTAACCTTATCTTTTAGTTTTAACTCTTAGTTAATTAGTTTGACACTTACCATGTCACTTTGTATTTTTATATTATATAGTAAAAAAACATACTATATACATCCTAGCGACCCCAAAGTGGTACATTAATGATAAAAATATAATGATATAAGTCTCTTGTCCGATCCTTAGATTTTTAGGAATTTAATATCAATTAATAATATAATATTTGTTTTAAAAACTCTTTTATGTCAATTTTGACACTATTCAATAATTGACTTTTGTAAAAATCATAACAGAATGATTACTTAGAAAAAAGATAATTAAATCAATCCTAATATGTCATATTATCCCATAAAATTAGTTTAATTCATTAAAAGTCTCAAATTATATTTATTTGGGTATTTATAATATCAATTATTTTAATTTTTCACTATTATGGTAATTATTGCATCATCATTGTGTCATAAATAAATTAAATTATTTAATGTCTAAAAATTATAAATAAACTATGATTATGTATTAAATCCCTTTATCTTTCTAATTAATATTTATTGTCAAAAATCCAACATATATAACCCTATGTAAAAATTGTTGTGCTAAAAGATCTATGCTTATGTCATTTTTGTATTTATTTTAACTTAATTAAAATAAAGTGTCCCTATCACCTACACGTGGCTCCATGGGGTCCGAAAATTGACCCAAAGAAGCCCATGGTCGGACATGTATCCAAAAATAAGGTTAGGATACGTTTTAGGGTAATTTAGTATTATTATAATATTATTTTTTAACCCTTATTTACCAGATTCACCCTTTAACCATGGTAAATAAAATATTTACCGAAGTAATTATTCAAAATGTCTAAAAATATAAGTTAACTATTTAAAAAATTTATACCTCCTGATTACAAATATGGAATCCATTTTTCCAAATTCAAAACACAGAAGTGGCAGAAATTAATTTAATATTAATTCACGCTGTCAAAACAAAAAGCGTGTTTTTAAGATATAATAACTATCAAAAGATTGATACTTGTTTATGTTCGGTTTAATTGTGAAATTATGTCCAATGAACAAAATTGTATTAAATAGTAAAAATATATTCTAAATATACTTTAATACCACTCAAATTCCTAATTTATCACTAATAATTATTTTGATTAAAAAATTTGTTTTTAATTAAAATTTATTAATTTTCACTATTCATCAAAACATTAAAGTTATCTGAAAAGTACCAAAATTTCACCTTAGGCTAAATTCGATACTAAGAATCCAAAAATGAAGTCCCTCTTGAAAGATAAAATTTCTAAAATTTTAAAAAGTAGATATTACTATTCATAATGGCTACTTTGATTGGTCGTGGTGTGTGTAAGAACTCGAAGTTGCGTACAACACACACTACTGTATTATTCAAAGAGAAGCGTACCATGGAAGCTCGGGGTGGTACTTATGCACCCCCAAAACCAGACACATAGACATAGGAATGTATTATATCAAGATATAACTCTATGTATATTGGAACAAATATGAGTTTCAGTCGAGCAACATGATAATTTCAAAAAATGGATCAAATGAATTTGGAAATCTATGTGGTGGAAGAAAAGGTAAATATAAGTATGGGTGAGAAGGCCCTTTTTACTACTCTTCCAATGCACCCGGCGAAATTGAAAACAAACCACCAATGGCGGAGATGGATCAAAATCCAAAGGATATGGATAGGTGGGTTTCCTAAAACACTATATGCAGCAAAGAGAGGAAAAAGAAGGTGGAAAAAATAAAAAGGATGGGAGGTCAAAGAGTAATTTTTCTTCTTTAATGAGGTCGAATAGTTATCCCACATGGTTTTCCAAAACATGTGGTAATCATATGACCTCCACTGTACAAATATCAATGTCCACATGGTTTACCCACATGGTTTTCCAAACTACGTGGGAACCTGATGTCAAAATTGCAGACCACCATGCATGGTCATGATCCCCAGCAGTAGGGTTTACCTTAACCATACAAAAATTCAAAAATAGGCTTCATGGTTAGCTGGAAGAGGGTGCATGGTTTACCCTAAACAGTGGGCCCTAGCCTAAAACTAATAAAATAGGCTTTCATGCCTTCGACTCTCCTAAAACCCATCTAAAAATCCAAGGATATCTTCAAGCCTCTAAACACAACTACAAAAATGATATAATGGTGGGGGAAACAATAATAATTTTTTTTGATTAATGAAAAATAATAGGCATCCATCACTAAATTATAATTCAAAAAGTGAGTGGTTTTCAACCTGAATAAAAAACATGAGACATTACAATATTCCCACATTAACATATCTCATACCTTGAGCAATAAAAAATACAGATATGGTCCCGAACAAACACATCCTTTTAGAAACAACATGGACTTCTTTAGTGTCTAGGGTACAAGTAAACATACATCAAGTGGGATCTTCACCTTTTCATTGACCTACCATAGTATCAACCGACCCAAAACTCAAATCATTTGGTTGTCCAATCAGCAGATCCTATACTCAAATGTCCTCTTGTGACACATCTTCAGTCTTGAAACTCATTAGGGTCTCCCGTGTCATTAGATACACTTATCAAATCATGCACTATAGTGGTGTCCACCGCATGACCACGTCTCACATGGGTCTCATGAGGCCCTGCATCTCAAGGGATTCTACAAACATTTCTTGGTTCTTCACACCTCAATCAAGTATCACACCGTCATGGTGAACATATCCCTATGCACCACTTTTAACAATATCTCCTCAATGCACCAATTCCAAAGCACAACAATAATTCACATATCCCATGATCATCCTGTTGTGAAGCACCTAAACACCCTTTTCTAATGGTTCTAAAACATAGAACCTGGTTCCATGCACCTCATATTGATATACGGTGCACCTTATCTAGTTCTGAACTACTTAAAAATATTAGGTAAGTTGATAAACAAAATGTTCACCTTCTCCACCTAAAAAAACATTCCCAAGTAGGCTATTCAAAATAAAAACAAAAGAAAATAAATTCCAAAACCATGGTGTACCCCTAACCATTATTGGATCACCATCCTACTCATCCCCTTGCAGCTCCACGGTGTGCACTTGGACTGATGCTAGACTTCCTCACGCCTGACCTCCCAGTGGTGAAATACTAGCCACTGGCTACAATCGCCATTACTAGGTCCCAATATCTGATCTACAACAACCGTACATAGATGAAGCTCAACTACCCTCACCTAGTCCTGATTCTAATCTGAGCCTAGACACATTTCTTTACCCCAGTCCTAGATTCTATCTTAAAAGAAGGATTCCTACATAACCTATTTATATGGATTACATTACCACATGCTTGGATCTTCATTAGAGGTTGCTCACCCTGATTCCATACATGTCATAGATCCCCAAATTGATATAAAATTGTCATAGACCCACTCCAATGTGGACTGGAAATGTCCTTGGATAGACTTCCCTGCTATAACTCATCTCTTCCTCATTTCCTTCCCTTTGAAGCATCTTCAATGAAGTAACCAAAAGCCAATGCCCAGATCTAGTATGACCTGTCCATCAGGTTCACCTCATCTATGTTCAAATGGTTCACATCCATTGAGAATAAGGCCAACCTAAATATCTTTACCATTAACTGAATGGTATGTTGTAAAACCTACTCCAAGTGTCTCACCATCTTGTTGTCATCGCAGACCAGATTGGGTGAAAATATAGAAAATTTAGTGAACATCACTGCATAGTCCATGATGGAAATGTCACCCTACTGAAGGCTCAAGAACTCCATGGCTCATTCATACCTTAGTGACTATAGGAAGAAATAATCAAAGAACCTAGCCTCAACATATTTAGAGGACCGTCCCTCATGTCTTCCATTTAGAACATTCACGACCAACCAGTTCTTAGCTGATCCTATGTGCATATTGTTTGCAATTTTACTCTCTATCCTAGAGGCATCCCACGCTTCTCAAAAATCATATGAAAACTCTTCATCCATTTTTCAGCCATCTATAGACCACACTCACCCTTGAAAAGAAGCGGGTGATGTGACAATAACTCTCAAGTCAAATACTACATTAATGACTCTACTCCTTGATAACCCCTATAGATACCCTGGATAACTTGTTCAAGTCTTTCTACAAGATTCTCACCAAGACATGGCTAAAAATCTAAAATGTTGGGCGGCTACCCCCACCTATAATTAAACTAGTGTCTGATCCTACCCCTAATCCAATACCTACGCATGTACCTGCTCACCCCAAAACTCATGGGTATCAAACTTATCATGCACCTATGGGACCGAATGATCACCTTCCTAATGCTCCATCTGGTTCACTGTAATGCCCCAACCCCAGTTACCTAGAGTTCACTCATCATTACATAACATTGGCATGATACAAGGAAATCATGTCTCGAAAGAACTTTTAATTTAGTAGCCATGGAAGTACTAGATACATTCATAAGTTGTACATTAAATTATAAAATAAAAAACTAAAATAACATTGTATCCATAGGCCACACTCATATCCCTTAGTCTATCCCTACAGTTCTATCATAATATACTTCTTTTCTTTCTGGGAAAAATAAAATATAGAAATGGGTGAGCTTAGATGCTTAGTAAGGATAACAATATATTAGAAAATTTCATTAATAATCTTAAAATTATTAAGGCAATGTATACGACTAAAACATAAGCCTTTTAAACATAAAATTCAGCATAATATGGAAAATATAAATCTAAATAATTCAATTTACTTATTCACATGGATATTCTACTATTTGAATAATCACATGCAATATCAATAGACAAATTCATAATGATGGAATCTGTAATTCCAAACCTCATAACCACATAGTCAAGGCCTTGTGCCAAAACTACAAATAAGATTTTGTCAATGGCTTGTGACAAGACACTAGTTTGTCTTAGGAGACCTATCGATGCATCGAGGAGCTATAGTGTGCCCCACCCATAACTTACTAAGTCATATTCATTCGCCATATGAAAACGTTAAAACATAACATAAACATTCGTATTAAAACGAGCATACGAAATGTTATTACTTTTACCATAAAACATGAATGGTATAAAAATAACACATGCATAGTCAAACATATCACAAAACCTTCAATACATTTTCAAAGATTTGTATCATAATTAATCAACTTCAAACAAGTATAAAATCCATCAAAGGATGTTGAGATGGATGAAATCAAAACTATTTGAGAGAAATATCACTATCTTTTTTCTGAAATCAATTAAAGTCACATAATTATAATAGAAAACATTTATTATGAAAATATTCATATAAGATTGTAAAGGAATCTTCAAAGGTTTAATAATGGCATAGAATACCTGCACCCGCCATCTAAGTTAAAAAACATTCTTACATTAATTTTGTTGATAAATTCATAAAGTACCTAGTTTGGAAAACAACGGAATGATTCCTTTCAAAACATATAAGGTCAAATAAGGGTATAAATGACTTTAACCCATAGTCTAGTAAATATTAAAAGTGTTTTGAAATACACTTATAAGAAAACATGGATGTGGATGACAAATAAGTCCCAGTATATTACTTACATATAAACAACCTCGAATAAGCAAAGAGATTGTGAAATTAACCCTTACCTTGTACTTTTCCTTGGTCGAGGGTAGTTTAACCTCCTATATAATGGTTAAATCATTGTTATCAAATTATTAAATAACCATATACATTAATATGATATCATATATGATCTTATAATATAGCTTTGATAATGATATTTCAGTACTATCATCCTTTTGGGTGTTAACTGATTCGTTTTGATTTATATGCTTTATTACATGAGTAATATTTGTTATGGATAGGATGTATCTTATTCTTATTAAGAATTATATTATGTCGCGAAACATTATTTTTAGTCATCAAATGAAAATTAGTCTTGAATGGATATGATGGGGAATGAATCTCATCATGTTCGTGGAGACCGTAATCCTTACGTATGAGCGAGGAAAAATATCATTCTTTTGATATTAAAATAGTATATAATTTGATGTTATATCATATATAAAGAATAATTATCTTGTTATATTTATTATTTACATCATTTATACTCATTATTATACCCATCCAAATGATGAAATGTTTGAATAACAAACTACACCACGACATGGATACTGTAATCCGTACATATGTACGTATTGTGACTTTGTCATTTATATGATGGATAGATTAATGAATATGGTTTTACCATTTCTATAATAATATCACAGTATATAAAATATATAAGAGTTATTATTTTTCAATAGAAACAACAAAGAATGTAGAAGTGGAAGAATAAAAGAACTTGAAAGAGGTGATGAAATATTTACCTCTTCATCAAGTTCTTCTATTTGATTTGATAAAAAGGGATCCTTAAGTTGGATTTAAGACTAAGTTAATGCCTCTAGGATAAATTTAGGAGATTTTAGAGGAGATTTGGGCAGGTTTTGTTCGAGGAAAATGGTTTTGAAGGTGTTAATTTGAGATAAGGGGAAGTGCACTTGTATAAGAGGGGTGAGAGGCACCTTAAGAAAACATTGATATATTATTTTATCAGAAAATAATTTTTAGTTTCTAATGGATCAAAAATGATTTATTTCTAGGATGAGGTGTGTATGAGTTTAAGTTCACTAAACAAATAGGTTTTAGATAGGTTTGGGTCACTATATTAACGTTATCGTTTAGATTTAACTCTTAGTTAAATAGGTTGACATTTACCATGTCTCTTTGTATTTTATTATTATATGGTTAATAAACATTATATAGACTTCCAAGCAATCCTAAAGTGGTTCATTAATGATATATATAAAATTATTTAATCCCTTTGTCTTAAATGTAAATTTTTAGGAATATAATATCAATTATAAATATAATATTGGATTTAAAAACTCTTTTATGTCAATTTTGACACTATTTGGTATTTTCTTTTTGTTAAATTCAAAAAAACATTATTACATAGAAAAAGTTATTTTAAACAACCCTAACATTTAATATTAACCACTCAAATTAGTTTAATTAATTAAAAGTCTCAAATTAGATTTATTTGGATATTTATAATATCAATTATATAAATCATTCATTAATAAGGTAATTACTATATCATCATTGTGTCATAAATAAATTTAATTATTTAATGTCCAATATTATAAATAAAAAATATTTATATATGAAATTTATTTAGCTTTCTAAAGAATATTTATAGTTTAATTTATATTATTTATAACCCCATATTAAATTTTTTTAGTTATTAAACATTGATTTTATCTCTTTTAACTCTTCTTTAAATTAAATAATAATAAATATCATAATCTAATCCAAGTGGACCTGAAGGATTATATTTTATTCCTATGGTTGTTTTTGGTATAAATACAATTATCAAATAGAAGTAGGACATGTGTTAGGGTAATAATAATACCATTTTTACCTTTAATTACCCCATTTACTTTTAACCGTGGTAAATAAAAGGTAAAAGTTACTATTCACCAAAAATTATTTTCGTCTTGTTGATCCAAATTTTACTTACTCGTATCAACTGTGTCTCTCAGATTTTCAAAATTCAACTCAAAAAAGTGCTAAAATTAAGTTTTATACAAATTTGTAAATGCTCCTAGGAGATGAGTAAAAGACGGTAAAAAGTTCAAAAAAATTGATATATCTAAACTTTTTATAAAATGACTACAATGAATTATATTGAAATTATATAGGAATTATGTATCTATTTTGACGTAAGTAATTTAAATTAAATAAAAAATTATTTAAATAGAAAGTGAGATTTAAATAATAACGTAGTGTTTTTTACTATTCATCAAAAATTTAATGTTTTCAGAAAAATACCAAAAAATTCACCCTAAGATTGTTTTGAAATTACGAATCAAAAAATAATGTCTATTTTGAATGAAAAAATTTAGAAAATTTCAAAATGTAACACCTCAATATTCCATGGTACCATTACCTTTGAATAATGCAATAGCTTGCATTGTACGCAACTTCGAGATTCTAACGCCCCGCGACCAATCAAACTAGTCGTTATGAATAGTAATAACCAATTTTAAAAATTTAAGAAAATTTATTTTTCAAAATGGACTTCATTTTTGAATTTGGAATAACAAAATTAACTTCGGGTAAATTTTTGTTATTTTTCAGAAAATGTTGAATTTTTTATGAATAGTGAAAAACACTACATTATTGGTTAAAACTGACTCTTCATTTAAATAATAATTTTTTTTATTTAAATTTTTTTAGGTCAAAATAGATACATAATATCAATATAATTAAAATGTAAATCATTGGAGTTATTTTATAATAAGTTTTGATATATAAAAAATTTATGGAACTTTTACAGCCTTTTACCCACCTCCTAGGAGCATTTGAAAATTTACATAAAACATCATTTTATGGCTTCTGTGGATTAAATTTACAAAATCCTAGAGACAGGGTTGATATCAGTAAGTAAAATGTGGTTCAATGAGATGAAAATAATTTTTGGTGAATAGTAACTTTTGACTTTTATTTAGCACAGTTTAAAGTAAATTTGGTAATTAAAGGTAAAAATGATATTATTATTACCCTAACACATCTCCTAATTCAATTGGATAAGTTTATTTCGACCAAAAACAACCTTATCAATAAAATATGATCCTTTAGGTCTATTTGGGATAGATTCGGACATTTATTATTATTTTATTTAAAGAAGAGTTAAAAGTGTAAAATTCAATGTTTAATAAATAAATAATTTTTAATATAGGGTTATACAAAAGATAAATTCGACTCAAATATTAATTTTAAATCTAAAAAATATTCCTACAAAATGGAAATTTATTTTTAATTTTTAGACATTAAATAATTAATTTATATATGACACAGTGATGATGCAGTAATTACCTTATTAATGAAATATTAAAATAATTGATATTATAAGTACCCAAATAAATGTAAATTAAAACTTTCAATGAAATACAAGAATTTTATCGGTTAATATGAAATTTTAAGATTGATTTAAGAAATTTATTTCGAATTAATAAGGATTCTAGAACTTTCACAAAAATCAATTACTAAATAGTGTCAAAATTGACATAAAAGTGTTTTTAAAACAAATATTATATTCCTAAAAATCTAATTTTCGAACAAAGGACTTAAAGAATCATAGTTATATCATTAATGAACAACATGGGGTTCTCTTGGTAGTTTATAGTCAGTTTATTAACCATATAATACAAATATAAAGGAGACATGGTAACTGTCAAACTATTTAACTAAGAGTTAAATCTAAAAGATAAGGTTAATAAGGTGACCTAAAGCTGTCTAAAACCTATTGATTGATATCATTTAGACCCATCCATACCTTATCCTCTAAATAAATCATTTTGGAGCCATTATAAACTGAATATGAATTTATTATAATATAATATTTCAATCTTTTCCTAAGGTGCCCCTCACCCCTCTTATAAAAGGCCCCTCCCCCTTCTCTCAAAATCACACCTCAAAAGCCATTTGGATCCACCATACCCTACCCAAATAGCCTCCCAACTATCCTCAATTCATCTTAGAAGCCTTCCATTGGTCAGAAAGCCAACCTATGGAGTTCTTTTAATCTTATCCAAAGGAAGAACCTGAAGAAGAGTTAAATAATTTATCACCTCTTTGAATTTCTTTTCTTCTTCCACTTTCTATTTCTTTGTTGTTTACATTCTAAAAATAATAAATATGGTATCTACCCTATACTGTGATGTTATTATAAAAATATTACAACCATATTCATTATTCTATCCATCAAATTAATTACAAAGTCACCATACGTGCGTACGTATGGCTTACCGTCTCCACATCGTGGTGTAGTTGTTATTCAATTTATTATTTTATCATGGGTATAATAATGATTTATAATTGATGTAAATAATAAATATAAATGTTAATGATTCTGCATATATGATATACCATCTATTTAAATAATATTTTAAAATCAAAATGATGATATTTTCGCTTGTGCGTATATATGGATTACCGTCTCCACGAACGCAATGAGATTTATTCCCAATCGTAACCATTCACGACTAATTTTCATTTGATGATTAAAAATAATGCTTATATAGTTGATATAATTATGGATATGAATAAGATACATCTCATCCATAACAAACATGACTCACATAACAAAAAATATAAAGGAAAATGAAACAATTAACACGAGAAACGACGATAATACTAAAATATTATTAACAATGCATTATTAGAAGATCATATATGATATCATAATTATGTATATGGTTCATTTATAATTTAATAACAATTATTCAACTTTTATAAATGAGTTTAACATACCCTTGACCAAGGAAAAGTACAAGTTAAGGGTTTATTTCACAATTTCATTACATAACCGAGGTTGTTTTTACGTAAGTATATAGTGGGACCTCTTTATCATCCACATCCGTGTTTTCATAAAAATGTATTTTAAAACATTTTTTGTATTTACTAGACTATGTGTTAAATTAATTTATACCCTTATTTTACCGTATATGTTTTGAAAGGAATCTTTCGGTCATTTTCTAAACAAGGTACTTTATGACCTTTTTGAGAAAATTAATGTAAGAATTTCTCTTTTAAACTTATATGGTAGGTGTGGTTATTCTCCGCCGTTATAACATCGTCGAAGCTTCCCTTAAAATATTATAAGATTATTTTCAAAATTAATTTTTTCTTTTATTATTATGCGACTTTATGTGATTTCAAAAAAAGAAATTTATATTTCTCTCAAATAGTTTTAATTTCATCTATGTCAACATCCTTTCATGGATTTTATACTTGTTTGAAGTCGATTCATTATGATAAAAATCTTCTATATTGTATTGATGGTTTTGTGATATGTTTGACTGTGGATGTTTTTTTTATACCATTCAATGTTTATGGTTAATGTATTGACATTTTGTATTCTAGTTTTAATACGAATGTTTATGTTTGATTTCAACCTTCTCATATAAAGAATGTATTGGAATTAGTAAGTGATGGGTGGAGCCCGCTATAGCTCCTCGATGCATCGGTAGGTCTCATGAGACAGTTAGACATGGAATTTTTTGAGGCCTTTCCCAATTTTATATATGGTTTTGGCCGAGGGCTAAATTATTTTTAGACGTCTTGGCCGAGGCCTTGACAAAATGTTTCATAATTTCTGGCATTATACATTCCCTCATTATGAAAATAATATTGATGGTTCATGTGGTTATTTGACTGGAAGAATACCCATGAATATGTTTTATTATGGAATTATTTACTCAACTCATATTCATTCCATAATGTTTTTATGATTATCTTTTGTAAAGGCATGTGTTTTCAATTATTCACTATGCCTAATGTTTATGTTATCTTCCACTAGATTGCTATCCCTTTATGAGCATTTGAGCTCACCCATTTCTTGTGTTTCATTTTCCCAAGATATGAAGAAGGTAGTTATGAGTGACATGCAGGAATAATCAAGGATTCTTGGATGTTTTAAATGGAATAAATTAGTTTTTTTATTTCTTTTCAATTAGTGAAGTTGAACTTATGTATGAATCTTATTTCAAATAATACTAAACAAATCGGTCTTTCTGGATTTGATCCCTTGTGATCATGAGAATGATATTTAATAATGAACCGACTCAGGTTAACTGGGGTCGATGCATTACAGTGGGTATTAGAGGAAGTTTAGTACAAACCATGGAAATTAGTTTTAGAAAAACTCCGATTAGAGAACATTACCCAAAGATAGACTTTGAGGATTAATATAGAAGAATTTCATATAATTTTGGAAATGTAGAGATTTTATGTATTTTCCATGAAATACATCCATGTCTGGATACAATCAGGTAGAGGTGGCTCTGGTAAAGATGTACCTAGGGGTAAAACCCAAAAACACCGCTTTGAGCTAGACTCAAATGGGAACTGGTGCACGACAACGGGCCTTACTGCACTCTTGGTTATGAAACACCTGGGGCATATGTTTAGGATAATTCACATTTTCTTTACAAACCATTATGAAGGATTTATGAGTATATACCTCCTTAAAGTATTTTTTTTTATTATGGATTATATCCATAAACAGTTTAATTTATTTTAATTGTTTTACAAGTATGGAATTATGAATTTCTATTCGTAAACTAATCTAGTTTATGCCATTGTTTAGAAATGGAGCCTAGTATAAGGAATGGAAACCATATCAATGCACATAATCCATGTATGGATTTCCCTCCTACTCAAGATAATTATAGTGGAGCTGGTGATGAAAGTGGTGATGATCAGCTTATTACCATACTGGGATGAGTATAGAGAACCCTGATCCATAATGCAGAGGATCAATATTTTACAGATTCATGAGGAAACAACCACAAACATTCCATTGGAGTACAAATCCATTTTTATCTGAAAAATGGATAATTTTATTAGAGAAAATATTTCATGCATTGGGGAGTAGCAAAAGGGAAAAAAATTTAATGGTAGTTAATCGCCTCATCAGAGATGCAGATCAATGGTGGTCATTAATTCAAAACACAAAGGAGGATGATGAAGTATCAAGTATGGAATGGAGGGAGTTTAATGAACTTTTCAAAGAAAAATACATTCCTCATGACCATCGAGTAGATATGGAGAGGCAATTTTTGAGTGTGAGGAAAAAACAGAATGAGAATGTCACTAAGTTTGATGCCAAATTTACATGGTTAGCAAGGCATTCTGCAAATTATATACGCAACCCAAGAAGTAAGATTGACGGTTTCTTTGATTGGTTAAAACCATTTCTCCATTTAGAATTACTATCGCAATCCTTCTCATTGTACAAATATATTGTCTCATGTTCTATTAATACAGAAAAGGAAATTTATAGGTCTTATGACCAAAAATCAAAGAAAGAGAAGAAGAGATCTCCTGAACACTCAGGGAAATGAAATAAGGAAATAGGGAAGAAGGGAAGAGTTGAATTTACACCCTATGATAATTGTGGAAGGAAGAAACCCGGTGCCTGTCTAAAAGGAAAAGTAGTACGCTAAAAATGTGGGCAGAAAGGCCATCTTTCTGGTGATTGTAAGGGAAATATAGAATCTACCAATTATCAATGCTACAATTGCAGGGAAATGGGAAATTATGCAAATGAATGTCCTAAGCATC
The DNA here is from genome assembly GCA_963277665.1 of Viscum album. Lineage (NCBI taxonomy): Eukaryota > Viridiplantae > Streptophyta > Magnoliopsida > Santalales > Viscaceae > Viscum > Viscum album. The sequence goes on along the minus strand of OY728167.1, from coordinate 130,390,206 downwards.
AGGGAAACTTATATAAAAAAAGTCCAAGGGATCAAGGCCAAATTTATGTGATCACTACTGCTGAGGTTGAAGCTCTAAAAGATGTGGTGGCCGATAATTTAATGGTTCCCTCATGTTTATCCAATTCTTTATTTGATTCTAGATCATCTCTTTGTTTCATATCTTCCCAGAGTTCTAATAATATTAGATATTTCCAATTTTATTTAACAAGGGAGTAGTCAGTCAAAACTCCTAAGGGAAGTATCATTGAAACAATGTTTTCTGAATCAGTCACTAGTATGACATATAATCATTATTTAACTGCTGATCTCATTGTCATGCCCATGATTTAATTTGAAATAATCCTCATTGTGGATTGGCTTTCAGGCCATGATGTGATAATTTATTATAATAAGAAGGGGGTTACCATTTTCAATGACGATATGGAGTACCTTATCATTAGAGAAGAAATTTCCCCACCTTATTCTTACCTAGATCCACCCCCAGTAGCTCAACTAGACTCAATTATTAGGGAGGAAGAGAATGAAATAACTATGGGAGAGGAAAGGAATGTTCAAATATATGACGTACCAATTATGAAATTATATGTATACATGTTTCCAGAGGATTTACCTGGACATCCTTCCGAACAAGAAATTAAGTTTTCCATTGACTTTATTCCGAGTTCAAGGCCCTTATCAAAGACCCCTTATTGAATGGCCACAATTTAATTAGTGGAACTAATGAAACAACTAGAGGAATTGAGTAATAAGGTATTTATTCTCCCTAGTGTTTCTCTATGGGGATCCCATATTCATTTTGTTAAGAAGAAAGAAGAATCTATGAGGTTGGGCCTTGGCTTCGAGGATATCAATGCTATAACAATAAATAATAAGTATCCCCTACATCACATTGATGATTTATTCGACCTACATCAAAGAGCTCAATATTTTTCAAAGATTGACCTTCGATTTGGATATCATCAGTTGTGTGTAAAGAAGGAACACATTCCCAAAACAACATTTCAAAAGAGGTATGTGCATTATGAGATTACAGTAATGCCTTTTGGGACGACTCATTCACCATCTCTTTTCATGGATCTAATGAACAGAGTTTTCAAGGAATATCATGATGAATTTTGAGTGCAATTCATTGATGATATCTTGGTATACTCCAAAATCTATGAAGATCATGAAAATAAATTTCACAACATTCTGAAAACCCTTAGAATAAATGAATAATACAGGAATATTAGCAAGTGAGAATTCTGGCATCAGGAGATTTCTTTTCTAGGCCATATTGTCTGTAAGGATGGAATCTCTATTGATCCTTCTAATATGAGAGAAATCCACGAATGGCCTGCACCAATGAGTATAACTGAGGTACACAGTTTTATTGGTTTAGCAGGTTATTATTGACATTTCGTCCAGAATATTTTCCAATTGGATAACCCATTAACGAAGATCACTCGTAAAGGGGTCAAATTTGTTTGGATAAAAGAATGTGAATTTTTTTTAAGAACTGAAGATAAGATTAGCCAATGATCCTATATTGGCTCAACCATTGGGGAATGATGGGTATGTTATTTATAGTGATTCTTCAAAGAAATGACTTGGTTGTGTCCTTATGGAAAATGATATAGTTATTTCATATGCATCACAATAGCTAAAATTCCATGATCATAACTATCCTACTCTTGATCTTGAGTTAGCAGCTGTAATCTTTGCGTTGAATATTTTGAGACACTATCTCTATGGTGAAAAATGTCAGATATATACCGATCATAAGAGTTAGAAGTATATTTCCTCAAATAGGTAACTCAACATAAAGCAAAGTCAATGGCTTGAACTACTCAATGATTATGATTCCACTATGCACTACCAGCTGATGAAGGAAAATAATGTGGAAGATGCTTTGATCCGAAAGGATCATGGAGTTCTAAATAAGATGAGAGTTGAAAGGGATCCTATTACATGGATCTAGTAAACAAGGATATGGGAATAATCAGGGAAGGTGAAACAATGACACTTTTTCAAATTGTTTCCAACCCACCATTACTAGAAAGGATTAAATGTTCTCAGGCTGTTGATGCGGAGTTTCAAAAGAAAATTAAAGCTATAAATGATTTTAGATTGATCGACTTCATATATGAAGATGAGATTTTGAAATTTTGGAAGATACTTTGTGTTCCTGACATACCTGATCTAAAAAGATAATTTTAGGATGATGCTCACAGTTTCAATTTCTCTATACACCCAGGTAGCACCAAGGTGTATAGAGATTTGGATGAACATTTTTGTGGGACAACACAAAGAGAGAGATTTAGGATTATGTGTCAAGATGTATAGTTTTTCAACAAGAGAAAGATAGAAGGTAACATCCTAAAAGAGTCATGCATCCTCTTCCCATACCTGAGTGGAAATGGGATGACATTACAATGGACATTATCATGGGGCTACCAAAGACACCTAGAAGGAATGATGCAATATGGGACATTGTTGATAGTCTTACCAACTTATCACATTTTCTAGTTATAAGAGAAGATTTACCACTTGATCATCGAGAAAGACTATATATTAATGATGTTGTAAGACTTCATGAAGTACCCCTATAGATTGTTTCTGATCGTGATCCCCATTTTACATCAGGATTCTGGAAAAGTCTTCAGAAATCCCTTGACACTGAACTTTTTTTGAGCACTTCCTACCACCCTCAAACTGATGGACAATTAGAATGGACTATTCATACCTTATAAGTCATGTGGAGATCATGAGCTCATTACTTTCAAGGTATGTGGGATCAAAATTTACCTCTTGTGTAATTTTTCTATAACAGTAGGTTACATTCAAGTATTCAGATGGCACCATATGAGGTGTTTTAGGAAAAGAGATGTAGCACACCAACTTGTTGGGATGATTTTGGTGAAAGAAAACTCACAGGCATAGAACTTGTTGACGAAACGATGGAATGGTGAACATTATCCAAACCCACATCAAAGCATCTCAAAGTAGGAAGAAGAGCTACGCCGATAACCGAAGAAAGGATTTGGAATTTCAGGTAGGAGATCACGTTTTCCTAATGGTATCTCCATTTAAGGGAGTTATATGATTCGGTAAGAAGGGTAAATTGAGTCCCAGGTACATCAGAACATTTTAAATTCTAGAATGAATTGGGGATGTAGCTTACCATTTGGCAATGCAGCCAAGTCTCTCAAATTTTGACAATGTCTTCCACGTATCACTCTAGGGAAAATACATGCCTGACCCAATGCATGTACTCACCTATGGGGAAATTGAACAGGAACCTGATTTGTCTTATTTTCAGGATCCTTTCAAGATTCATTATACTAGAGAACAAGTGTTGATAAACCAGAAAACTCATCTGGTAAAAGTTCTATGGAGAAACTATAAGATGAAAGAGGCAACGTGGGAACCTGAGGAACTTATGATGAAGAACCACCCGAATCATTTTATGCTGTATTATTCTATAAATTTAGAGAATGAAATTATTTTAATGAGGGGAGAATGTAACACCCCAAGCTTCCACGGTACTTTCCCTTTGAATAATTCCATAGCTTGTATTGTACGCAACTTCTAGATTCTAACACACTACGACCAATCAAACTAGCCGTTATGAATAGTAACACCCACTTTATAAAATTATATAAATTTTATTTTTCAAAACGGACCTCATTTTTGAATTAAAAATATCAAAATTTTCGTAGGGTGAATTTTTGGTATTTTTATGAAAACATTCAATTTTTGATGAATAGTAAAAAACACTGTGTTATTGGTTAAAATCGACTTTTCATTTGAATAATTATTTATTTTATTTTAATTTATTTTAGTTCAAAATAAATACTTAATACCTATATAATTTCAATATAATTCATTGGATATATTTTATAATATGTTTAGATATATAAAAAATTTATTGAACTTTTACCGTCTATTACCCCCCTCCTAGGAGCATTTGAAAATTTACATAAAACATAATTTTACTGCTCCTTTGAATTGAATTTTAAAAATCCATGAGACACTGTTGATATCAGTATGTAAAATTTGGTTCAATAATATGAAAATATTTTTTGGTGAATAGTAACTTTTGACTTTTATTTACCGCGGTTAAAAGTAATTATGGAAATTAATGGTAAAAATGATATTATTATTACACTAAAACATGTCCTAATTCTATTGGATAAGTGTATTTCTACAAAAAACAACCTTAGGAATAAAATATGATCTTTAGGTCCTGTTCGGTTAGATTAGGACATTTATTATTATTTTATTTAATGATGAGTTAAAAGTGTAAAATTCAATGTTTAATAACTAAAACATTTTTAATATAGGGTAAAACATAGGATAAATTCTAAAATTAATACTCATTATAAATATAAAAATACTTCCTACATAATTGTAATTTTTTTATAATTATTAGACATTAAATAATTTAATATATTTATGACGCAATGATGATGCAGTAATTACCTTATTATGAAATATTAAAATAATTGATATTATAAAAACCAAAATAAATGTAAATTGAGGATTTTGATAAAACACACGAATTTTATATTTTAATATGACATGTTAGGAATGATAGTTATATCATTAATGAACCACGTGGGGTTTTCATGATAGTTTATAGTATTTTTATTAACCATATAATATAACAATACAAAGAGACATGGTAAATGTCATACTATTTAACTAAGTGTTAAATCTAAAAGATAAGGTTAATATGGTGACCTAAACCTGTCTAAAACCTATTTGTTGAAAGTATTTCCACCCATCCTCACCATAGCCTCAAAATAAATTATTTTGGAGCCATTATAAACCGAATATGAATTTATTATAAAATAATATTTCAATCTTTTCCTATGGTGCCCCTCACCCCTCTTATAAAAGGGAACTCCCCTTCTCTCAAATTCACACCTCCAAAGACATTTTTCTCAGCCAAACCCTACTGAATATCCTCCATACATCCTTCAGTCCTTCCTTTGTTCAAAAATATAACATAAGGATCCCATTTAATCAAATGAAAAGGAAGAACCCGAAGAAGAGGCAAATATTTCATCACCTCTTTCAAGTTCTTTTATTCTTCCACTTACACTTTCTTTCTTGATTCCATTCTAAAATAATATCTCCAGTATCTTCTATATATTGTGATGTTATTATAAAAATTGTACAACCATATTCATTATTCTATCCATCATATGAATGACAAAGTCACCATACGTGGGTACGTACAACATATCGTCTCTACGTCGTGGGGTAGTTGTTATTCAATTCATTATTTTTGGATGGGTATAATAATTATGTATAATTGATGTAAATAATAAATATAAAATGATAATTATTCTGTATATATGATATAAAATCAATTTACATACTATTTTAATATCAAAAGAATGATATTGTCTCTCATGCGTTTGTATGGATTATCGTCTCCACGAACGCGATGAGATTCATTCCCCATTCAATATTTTTTTATGATTAAAAATAATGCTTAAAGACTTGATATAATTATGTATATGAATAAGATACATCCCATCCATAACAAACATGACTCGCGTTATAAAAAATAGAAAGGAAAATGAGTCAATTAACACTAGAAAGGACAATAATACAAAAATACTATTAACAAAGCATTGTTAGAAGATCATATATGATATCATAATTATGTATATGTTTCTTTTCTAATTTTATAACAATTATTGAACTGTTATACAATCGGTTAACATACCCTCAACCATGGAAAAGTACAAGGTAAGGGTTAATTTCACAATCTCTTTACTTATATGAGGTTCTTTTTATGTAAGTATCTACTTGGACCACTTTAGCAGCCACATCCGTGTTTTCCTAAAATAGAATTTTAATTTTTTTTTACTATTTAATAGACTATGGGTTAAATTAATATATAACCATATTTGACATTATATGTTTTGAAAGGAATCGTTCTGTCATTTTCCAAACAAGGTACTTTACGACCATTTCGACCAAATTGAGGTAAGAATGTCTCTTTTTAACTTATACGGTGGGTCCAGTTATTCTCCACCATTATAACATCATCAAAGAATCCCTTAAAATATTATTAGTGTAACACCCCGAGCTTCCACGATACGCTTCTCATTCAATAATGCAATAGCTTGCATTGTACGCAACTTCGAGTTCTAAAACACCGCGACTAATCAAAGTAGCCGTTATGAATAGTAATAAGCACTTTTTAAAATTATAGAAATTTTATATTTCAAAATGGAATTAATTTTTGAATTCGTAATATCGAAATTATCCTAAGTTGAATTTTTGTAACTTTCTGAGAACTTTCAATTTTTTTAGGAATAGTGAAAAATACTTAAAACAACTTTTTTAATCAAAATAATTTATTGTGATAAATTATACTATTTAGTGGTTTTAAAGTATAATTAGAATATATTTTTACCATTTTATCCAATGGTGTTCATTAGAATTAATTTAACATTGAAATTGGACATAAACAACTGCCAATCTTTTGATATAAATTGTTTCTTAAAAACACGCTATTTGTCGTAACAGCGGGAATTAATTATAAAATTAATTAATGCAACTTAAATGTTTGTAATTTTTTAAAATAGACATCATTTTTGAATTCGGAATATCAATTATAGCTTAGGGTGAAATTTTGGCCTTGTTCTGAAAAACTTCAATTTTTGATGAATAGTGAAACCACTAAGTGGTAGTTAAATAACTGATTTTTCGTTTAAATGAAATATTACCACTTTTGTAATTTGATTTTCAAAAATCAGACATACATGGTTGTCATTAAGAAGTAAAATGTGGTTCAATGAGATTAAAATAATTTTTTGGTGAATAGTAACCTTTATGTTCTTAATCGCGATTAGAGGTAATTAGTGTAGTTTAAGGTAAAAATAATGTTTTAATAATATGATATGAGCTTGACACTTGTCCTACTCCTTTTGGATGAGTCATGGCCGACCAAGAAAACTCATGGGTCAACTTGGGGACCTCATGGAGCCACTTTGGTTGGAAAATGACATTAATATATATTTATTTAATGTTAAAATTAAATTGACACAAACATGAGTTATTTTACTAAACCAGTTTTTAAGTGGGGTTAAACAAGTCCATATTTTGACTATAAATATTAATTAGAAAGATAAAACGATTTCCTACATCATAGTATTTTTTTATAATTTTTAGACATTAAATAAATTAAATTATTTATGACATCATTATGATGCAGCGATGACCTCATTATTTAACGATTTAAATAAAATGAGAAGATAATGCAAAATCCAAGGCTTAAACTTGTCCAAAGCATTTTGGATGAGGATATTTCGAAACCTTATCACCTTAGCCTCTAATTATATAAGTGTGGGACCTTTAGAATCCGAAAAGCATTGTGAAATAATGTAACATTTCAATCTTTCCAAAAGTGCCCCTCCTCTCCACTTATAAAAGGCCCCCACCTCTCCCACCTCATTTACACTTTCAAGCCATTTGGCTCGGCCAACCTCTGCCCAAATACTCTCCCAACTTCCCCCGCTTACTCCTAGAAGCATCTCTTTGGGCAGAACTCTTTTCAAGGAAGCCTTTGGCTCAAATCAAAAAGAGTTACCCTATTTTGAGGTAATGTCTTCTCTAATGTTGTTTTGTTTTATTTTTCTTCTCCAACCCCCTAAACTCTTTTTATTCATTTCTTTTGTAACAAAAACAGTATCCTCAATATACTAGGATGTTGTTATAAGAATTATTCGAGCTAAAATTACACACACCTACATCTAATGGTTAAAGAACATACGGTTTATGTGGATGGCGAATTTCTGCCTCACGAAACGATGATTGTTCAACACTCATATAACACCTTCAAAGGTGGCCATTATGATGTCACTATTTTTATATATGATATATAATATGTTTATGTTTTACTTATGCTTCTGTATTTCTCATTTATGGCATACTTTATGATTTCCATTATGGGTAAAACACGATAATTTCATTTTAGGAAGTGCGGACTACCGCCCCCTCAAAGTGATTTGAATCGTTAATTCCATATGTGGGATGTATAAAGGATGGAGTAAATGGTATTATACAATATATTATACTGAAATTATATTATACATTTATATCATTATGATTTAGTTCCATTAAATATGAAATTGAAATGAAAGTAGCATTCATGCGTACGTACGGCTTACCGTCTCCATGAACGTTGCATTTCATTTCTTACCTCTAAATGTTACGTAATATTATAAAAGAATGTATATACTGGATATATAAGATATATATGACATCTAAATCATGAATATAATTCTGGATATAATGGATATTCTACCACATGAACAAATTGTAATTATAAGAAGTTTATTGTTGACTCAAGTACCGAAGATCGACAAAATGACCGTTATTAACTTAAATAATTACATAATGTTCATAAAATTGTAATAAGTGATATAAAAAGGATAATGAAATTGAAAATGGTTATTAATAAGGTAGATATTATCTCTAGTTTATTATTCAAGAGGTTAAAGAACGGTTGAGTCAAGTCGGACACAAGGTAAGGGAACTTCTTAACCCAATTTCCATTCTTTGGGTTAATCTCCTACTTTCAAATTATGTCATGATATTATTATGTACTATCTTGTATTTTTACTTTTTCATGTGTACCTATAGTGAATACACATAATAGATCTATTTTATTTTAAAAATGATCTTTTAAGGAATTCGTCTCAATCTCCTTTCATTGAGGCATATTTGGTTTTATACACAACTTTCTTTTATACGGTGTATAAACCCCTTTGACTTTTACGTTTATTCAAAAGGAATCTTTTTTATATGAAGCGTTTTACTAAAAGACAAAAAGGGAATGTTTTTCTTTCCGTACATATGCGGCGACAATGACTTCTCTGCCGCCGTGACCATTATTTGAGTTTCGGCTTCCTCTACAAGCCATACCTTTTTTTAAAAGAAAAATAAATACCATGTTTTAATTTTCTTTTATTTTGGTATTCAAAATGGTTTTGAAGGTGTTTTTATTATATCAATGTGTTGTATTGATATCTTGTGATTGGAATGTGGAAATTTTATGTTTCCTTTATGCATGTTTTATGTGATACGATTATGTTATGGTTTATGATATGTTTAAACCTGTTCATATGGGGAATGCATTGGACTTAATAAGTGACGGGTGGAGCCCACTATAGCTCCTCGATGCATCGGCAGGTCTCATGAGACAAACTAGTGTCTTGGTACGAGGCCTTGACCAAATCTTATTTGTGGTCTTGGCACGAGGCCTTGACTATGTTGTTATGATAGTCTGGCATTATGCATTCCATCATTATGAAAGTGGTTATCGATATTGCATGTGATTATTCGACCAGTAGAATATCCATGTGAAGAAGTAAATGGAATTATCTCATTTTACTTTTGCCATATTATGTTGAAGTTCATGTTTAAAAGGCTTTTGTTTTAGTTATACATTTCCTTAAATGTTAATTTTTATTTATGAAAGCTTCCGCTATATTGTTAACCTTACTGAGCATATGAGCTCACCCCTTTCAATGTTTTAATATTTTTCTAGGATGTGAAGAAGTATTTTATGAATGACCTACAGGGGTAGTTAGAAAGGGATATGATTGTGGACTATGAAGACCATGTTATTGTAGTTTGTTTACTTTTTGATGTAATGAAAGACTGATGAATGTATCTAGTGTTTCCAAGGCTACTAAACTAATCGGTCTTTCGAGAATTGATCTTTTGTTATCATGCCAATGTTACGAACTAATGCACTGGCTCTGGGTAGCTGGGGTCGGGGCGTTACAGTTGGTATCAGAGGTAGTTTAGTACTAACCTTGGAAGCTATATTTAGATAAACTCTGATTAGAGCACATAGACCAAAGATAGACTTTGAGGATTAGTATAGAAGAACTTCCTAGAATTTTGGTATTGTAGAGATGTTGTGAGTTTTCCAAGCAATACATCCCTGTCTGGATACAAGCAGGTAGAGGCGGCTCTGGCACAGATGTACCTATGGGTAAAACCCGAAAACACCGCTTTGAGCTAGACTCGAATGGGAACTGGTGCACGACAATGGGCCTTGCTGCACTCTTGGTTACGACACTCCCGGGGGATATGCTTTGGATAATTATCATTTTCTTTATAAACCACTATGAAGGGTTATGAGTATATACTTCCTCAAAGAAAACATTTGTATGGATTATATCCATAAATAGTTCAATTTATGTTAAGTATCTTACAAGTATGGAATTATGTATTTTATTTCATAAACTAATCTAGTTTATGCAATTGTTTAGAAATGGCGCCTAGTGGAAGAAATGGAAACTGTATCAATGCACGCACTCCATGTAGGGATTTCCCTCCTGCTCAAGATAATTATAGTGGGGCTGGTGATGCAACTGGTGCCGATCAGCTAATCACCATACTGGGACAACTTACTCAGGTTATGAATAATAACCTTACTCGTATGGAGCACCCTGATCCGCAACGTGGAGGATCAATGCTAGACTGTTTCATGAGGCAACAACCACCAACCTTCAATGGGGGTACAAATCCGTTAGTAGCTGAGCAATGGATAAACTCCTTAGAGAAAATATTCCATGCCTTGGGGAGTAGCTAAAGGGAGAAGGTTGTCATGGCAGTTTACCGCCTCACTGGAGATGCCGATCAGTGGTGGTCGCTGATTCAAAACATAAAGGAAGATGATGACGTATCGAATATGGAATGGAGGGAGTTAAAAGATCTGTTTTTAGAAAAATATTTTCCTCGTGACCATCAAGCAGATAAGGAAAGGCAATTTCTGAGTTTGAGGTAGAAGGAGGATGAGAATGTCGCAAAGTATGAGGCTAACTTTACAAGGTTAGCGAGGCATGCTGCCGATTATATAAGTAACCCAAGGTGTAAGATTTATCGTTTCTTTGATGGGTTAAAACCATTTCTCCGTCGAGCTTTAGTATCACAATCCTTCTCATCATACGAAGATATTGTCTCGTGTGCTATCAAGACAGAAAAGGAATTCTCTAAGTCTTATGACAACAAAGTAAAGCAAGAGAAGAATAAAACGGTGGAACAAGAGACAGATAAAGGGAAAAAGGGAAAGAAGGATTTTCCATCATGTGATGATTGTGGGAAGAATCACCCTGGTACTTGCCTAAAAGGAATTGGAGTTTGTTATAAATGTGGAGAAAAGGGTCACCAGGCTCGTGATTGCAAGGGAAAGAAAGAGGTTGTCACAGTTGAATGCTACAATTGTAGGGAAACAGGGCATTATGCAAATGAATGTCCTAAGCGTCAAGGAAACTTACCTCAGAAAAGGCCAAGGGATCAAGGCCAATTTTATGCTGTGACTACAGTTGAAGCGGAATAATTAATGTATTGGTGCTTTTGAACTCAAGGATTATATTCTGGTTATAAGAATAATGTGATATATATATATGGATTGTACTGTAGTACTTGTTGATTTTAGTAAGGTTTTAATATGATTAAGGTAATCATATTTTTAGTATGTGACAATAAGAGAAACGTTTCTTTTTATGGGGAATCTGATGTTAAAATTGATTTTGGAATTTAGAGACCTTTTAGAGAAAGTCTGGACGGAGGTATTTTGGATAACTATTAAGGTTGGAATGGATTAAGTTGAACCATGGATAGTATTGTTTAAGGTTAAAGAATTTCTGAAGATTATTTTTGGAATATTATAATACTATAGTTTTAGGAAAAGGACAACCTACAGGGTGGGGAATAACCCGTCGCGTCGGACAAAGCTGCAGGAATCGAACCCACAACCATAGTGCGACAAGCCTTTATTTCCTACCACTAGCCTACAGGAAGTCCCTGGTTATTACAAAATAGTTTTACTAATCTAAATGGTATGTGTTAACACTTTTAACCTTATACAATTAGGATAAATAGAATATTTTTGAGTCCCGTTACCATTTGGAGTAAAAGTTGGGTTTGTGGATAAAATTTATTAACGAATGAAAGTATACATAACAAGTATGTATATTCCCTTACGTTCTTTGTAAATCTCCTAAATAAATTCCTCAACATTATAAAAGGTAACTTAAAACAAAATGTTGTCGGTTAACTTTTCCAACTGGGGATTCAATGACCGTTTAACCAATCACAAGTTTGTGATTTTCTTGTGGTTAAACTTTCTCATAATCCTGTTTTCTATAACTCTCCATCAGACCTTGATGGTTTGTTTCTCCTCCATATCCATATTTTCATAGAATTCTAGAATGGACTATATCGGGTGACCTTTGTACTTATCTTGCTTTCTTTTAATGTTATATATTTATTAACCTCATTTCCGATGTGGGTTTTCCACAATGGTATTTTTAATTTTCAACCTTTTATTTTCAAAGAAAAATTTCCAATTGCAAGGATGCAATTTATTGAAGGAGGGGAGAATGTAACACCCTGAGCTTCCACGATACGCTTCTCATTCAATAATGCAATAGCTTGCATTGTACGCAACTTCGAGTTCTAAAACACCGCGACTAATCAAAGTAGCCGTTATGAATAGTAATAACCACTTTTTAAAATTATAGAAATTTTATATTTCAAAATGGACTTCATTTTTGAATTCGTAATATCGAAATTATCCTAAGTTGAATTTTGGTAACTTTCTGTGAACATTCAATTTTTTTATGAATAGTGAAAAATACTTAAAACAACTTTTTTAATCAAAATAATTTATTGTGATAAATTATACTATTTAGTGGTTTTAAAGTATAATTAGAATATATTTTTACCATTTTATCCAATGGTGTTCATTAGAATTAATTTAACATTGAAATTGGACATAAAGAATTGCCAATCTTTTGATATAAATTGTTTCTTAAAAACACGCTATTTGTCGTAACAGCGGGAATTAATTATAAAATTAAATAATGAAACTTATATGTTTGGAATTTGGTAAAATAGACATCATTTTTGAATTCGGAATATCAATTATAGCTTAGGGTGAAATTTTGGCCTTGTTCTGAAAAACATCAATTTTTGATGAATAGTGAAACCACTAAGTGGTAGTTAAATAACTGATTTTTCGTTTAAATGAAATATTACCACTTCTGTGATTTGATTTTCAAAAATCCTACATACATGGTAGTCATTAATAAGTAAAATGTGGTTCAATGAGATTAAAATAATTTTTTGGTGAATAGTAACTTTTAAGTTCTTAATCGCGATTAGAGGTAATTAGTGTAGTTTAAGGTAAAAATAATGTTTTAATAATATGATATGATATTGACACTTGTCCTACTCCTATTGGATGATTCATGGCCGACCAAGACAACTCATGGGTCAACTTGGGGACCTCATGGAGCCACTTTGGTTGGAAAATGACATTAATATATATTTATTTAATGTTAAAATTAAATTGACACAAACATGAGTTATTTTACTAAAACAGTTTTTAAGTAGGGTTACACAAGTCCCAATTTTGACTATAAATATTCATTAGAAAGCTAAAAATATTTCCTACATCATAGTAGTTTTTTTATAATTTTTAGACATTAAATAAATTAAATTATTTATGACATCATTATGATGCAGCGATGATCTCATTATTTAACGATTTAAATAAAATGAGAAGATAATGCAAAATCCAAGGCTTACACTTGTCCAAAGCATATTGGATGTGGATATTTAGAAACCTTATCACCTTAGCCTCTAATTATATAAGTGTGGGACCTTTAGAATCCGAAAAGCATTGTGAAATAATGTAACATTTCAATCTTTCCAAAAGTGACCCTCCTCTCCACTTATAAAAGGCCCCCACCTCTCCCACCTCATTTACACTTTCAAGCCATTTGGCTCTGCCAAAATCTGCCCAAATACTCTCCCAAATTCCCCCTCTTACTCCTAGAAGCATATCTTTGGGTAGAACTCTTTTCAAGGAAGCCTTTGGCTCAAATCAAAAAGAGTTACCCGATTTTGAGGTAATGTCTTCTCTAATGTTGTTTTGTTTTATTTTTCTTCTCCAACCCCCTAAACTATTTTTATTCATTTCTTTTGTAACAACACCAGTATCCTAAATATACTAGGATGTTGTTATAAGAAGTATTCGAGCTACACTTACACACACCTACATCTAATGGTTAAAGAACATACGGTTTCTGTGGATGGCGAATTTCTGCCTCACGAAACGATGATTGTTCAACACTCATATAACACCTTCAAAGGTGGCCATTAAGATGTCACTATTTTTATATATGATATATAATATGTTTATGTTTTACTTATGCTTCTGTATTTCTCATTTATGGCATACTTTAGGATTTCCATTATGGGTAAAACGCGATAATTTCATTTTAGGAAGTGCGGACTACCGCCCCCTCAAAGTGATTTGAATCGTTAATGCCCTATGTGGGATGTATAAAGGATGGAGTAAATGGTATTATACACTATATTATACTGAAATTATATTATAAATTTATATCATTATGATTTATTTCCATTAAATATGAAATTGAAATTAAAGTAGCGTTCATGCGTACGTACGGCTTACCGTCTCCATGAACGGTGCATTTCATTTCTTACCTCTAAATGTTACGTAATATTATAAATTAATGTATATACTGGATATATAAGATATATATGACATATAAATCATGAATATAATTCTGGATATAATGGATATTCTACCACATGAACAACTTGTAATTATAAGAAGTTTATTGTTGACTCAAGTACCAAAGATCGACAAAACGACCGTTATTAACTTAAATAATTACATAATGTTCATAACATTGTAATAAGTGATATAAAAAGTATAATGAAATTGAAAATGGTTCTTAATAAGGTAGATATTAACTCTAGTTTATTATTCAGGAGGTTAAAGAACGATTGAGTCAAGTCAGACACAAGGTAAGGGAACTTCTTAACCCAATTTCCATTCTTTGGGTTAATCTTTTACTTTCAAATTATGTCATGATATTATTATGTCCTATCTTGTATTTTTACTTTCTTCATGTGTACCTATAGTTAATACACATAATAGATCTATTTTATTTTAAAAATGATCTTTTAAGGACTTCGTCTCAATCTCCTTTTATTGAGGCAAATTTGGTTTTATACACAACTTTCTTTTATACGGTGTATAAACCCATTTGACTTTTACGTTTATTCAAAAGGATTCTTTCTATACGAAGCGTTTTACTAAACGACAAAAAGGGAATGTTTTTCTTTCCGTACATATGCGGCGGCAATGACTTCTCCGCCGCCGTGACCATTATTTGAGTTTCGGCTTCCTCTACAAGCCATACCTTTTTTTAAAAGAAAAATAAATACCATGTTTTAATTTTCTTTTATTTTCATATTCAAAATGGTTTTGAAGGTGTTTTTATTATATCAATGTGTTGTATTGATATCTTGTGATTGGAATGTGGAAATGTTATATTTCCTTTATGCATGTTTTATGTGGTACGATTATGTTATGGTTTATGATATGTTTAAACCTGTTCATATGAGGAATGCATTGGACTTAATAAGTGGCGGGTGGAGCCCGCTATAGCTCCTCGATGCATCGGCAGGTCTCATGAGACAAACTAGTGTCTTGGCACGAGGCCTTGACAAAATCTTATTTGTGGTCTTGGCACGAGGCCTTGACTACGTGGTTATGATAGTCTGGCATTATGCATTCCATCATTATGAAAGTGGTTATTGATATTGCATGTGATTATTCGACCAGTAGAATATCCATGTGAAGCAGTAAATGGCATTATCTCATTTTACTTTTGCCATATTATTTTGAAGTTCAAGTTTAAAAGGCTTTTGTTTTAGTTATACATTTCCTTAAATGTTAATGTTTATTTATGAAAGCTTCCGCTATATTGTTAACCTTACTGAGCATCTGAGCTCACCCCTTTCAATGTTTTAATATTTTTCCAGGATGTGAAGAAGTATTTTATGAATGACCTATAGGGGTACTCAGAAAGGGATATGATTGTGGACTATGAAGACCATGTTATTGTAGTTTGTTTACTTTTTGATGTAATGAAAGACTGATGAATGTATCTAGTGTTTCCAAGGCTACTAAACTAATCGGTCTTTCGAGACTTGATCTTTTGTGATCATGCCAATGTTACAAACTAATGCACCGGCTCTGGGTAGCTGGGGTCGGGGCATTACAGTGAGAATATTTTAAAAATAAATGTTTTCTTTTATAATAATTTTGCTTTAAATGATTTCAAAAAAATAAAGAGATATTTTTCTCAAATAATTTTTATTTCATCTATGTCAACATCCTTTTATGGATTTTAAACTTTTATGAAGTTGATTCATTATAATACAAATCTTTCATATTGTATTGAAGTTTCTGTGATATGTTTGACTGTGGATGTGTTATTTTTATACCATTCATGGTTTAGGGTAAAAAGTATTTACATTTCAAATGCTAGTTTTAATATGAATTATTATGTTATATTTCAACCATTTCATATGAGGAATGTATTAGACTTAGTATGTGATAAGTGGAGACTGCTATTGCGCCTCGATGCATTGGTAGGTCTCATGAGACCAATAGAAGTGGAATTGGATGAGGCCTTTCCCAATTTGATATATGGTTTTGGCTGTGGCCTAAATTATTTTTAGACGTCTTGGCCGAGGCCTTGACAAAATGTTTCAGAATGTACGACATTATATATTCCCTCATTATGAAAATAATATTGATGGTTCATGTGGTTATTCCACTAGTAGAATACCGATTACTATGTTTTATTATGGAATTATTTACTCAGATCATATTCCTCCCATAAAGTGTTTATGTTTATAATTTCTAAAGGCATGTGTTTTCAATTATTCACCATGCCTAATGATTATGTTATCTTCTACTATATTTCTTACCTTTACTGAGCATTTGGGATCACCTTTTTCTTATGTTTCATTTTTTTAGGATATAAAGAAGTTAGTTATGAGTGACTTACATGATTAATCTAAGAGGCTTGGAAGATTCTAAAGGAATAAATTAGTGTTGTATTTATTTTCAAGTTGTAAAGTTGAACTTATATATGAATATTGTTTCAAATAATACTAAACTGATCGGCCTTTCTGGATTTGATCCCTTGTGATCATACCAATTCTTTGTAATAATGCACCGACTTTGGGTAACTTGGGTCGGAGCGTTAGACAAAAAGTGGGTATTACTATTCATAATGGCTAGTTTGATTGGTCGCGGTGTGTTATAATCTCGATGTTGCTTATAATGTAAGAATTGAATTATTAAAAGGGGAACGTAGCATGGATGCTTTGGGTGTTACATTCTCCACTCCTTTAAATAATTTCATCCTAGAAATTTCTAGAATATTACTACATAAAAAGATTCGGGTGGTTCTTCATAAAATTTTCCTCAGGTTCCCACGTTCCCTCTTCCATCTTATGGTTTCTCCATAGAACTTTTACTAGATGAGTCGTCCAGTTTCTCAACACATGTTCTCTCATATCAATAATCTTGATAGGCTCTTCACAATAAGACATATCAGGTTCCAGTTCAATTTCATCATAGGTGAGTACATGCATTGGGTCAAACATGTATTTTCTCAACAGTTATACGTGGAACACACCATGAACATTGGATATACATGGAGACATTTCCAAATGGTAGGAAATATCCCCAATTCGTTCTGTAATTTCAAAAGGTCCAATGTACCTAGGACTCATTTTACACTTTTTACCGAATCGTATAATTCCCATCCATAGAGATACCATCAAGAAAACATGATCTCCTACTTTAAATTAAAAATCACTCCTTATATTATTGGAAAATATCTTTTTCCTACTTTGTGCTGCTTTGATGTGGGTTTGGATTACCTTCACCTTTTCCATTGTTTTCCCAACAAGTTCTGTTCCTATGAGTTTTCTTTCACCAATATCATACAAATAGGTTGGTTTGAGACTTCTTGTTCTGTATAATGCGTCATATGGTTCCATGTGAATACTTGAATGGAGGCTATTGTTATAGGAAAATTCTACCACAGGTAAATATTGATCCAATAAACCATGAATGCCAAGTGTGAAGGGTCTCAATATGGCTTCTAAGGTTTGAAGGGTCTGTTCTAATTGTCCATCAGTTTTAGGGTGGTAGGCAGTGCTCAAACAATGTTCATTATCCAGGTATTTCCAAAGACTTTTCCATAATCTTGATGTAAAACAGGCATCACGGTCAGAATCAATCGATAAGGGTACTCCATGAAGTCTTACAAATTTGTTAATATATAGTCTTAATAGATGTTCAATTGGTAAATATTATTCTATAGAAAGAAAATGTGCTGACTTGGTAAATGATCAGAAATGACCAACATTGCATCATTTCTTCTAGGAGTCTTTGGTAGCCCCATGAAAAAGTCCATCGTAATATTATCCCATTTCCACTCAGGTATGGGAAGAGGTTGCATGACTCCTCTAGGATGCTGCCTTCCAGCTATCAATTGATTCCAAACCATACATCTTGACACAATATCTGAAACCTACTAATTCATGTTTTCCCACAAAAAATGTTCCTTCAAATCTCTATACATCATAGTTCTAATAGGGTGTATTGAGAAATTGGAGGTATGAGCATTATCTAACAATTCCCTTTTCAGATCAGGTATATTGGAACACAATGTCTCTTCCCAAATTCCAAAATCATGTCATCATATTTGATGTTGATAAATCTCCCATCACTCACAACCTTACTTTTCTTTTGAAACTCCTCATCATCTGCATGAGAACATTTTACCCTTTCTTGTAAAGATTATTGGAAACCATTTGAAAATGTATTGATGTTTCACCTTCCATGATTATTCTCGTATCCATTTTCACTAGATCCATGAAAATAGTATCTCCTTAAACTCTAATCATGTTCAAAAGTCCATGATCCTTTATGCAAAAAGCATCTACCACCTTATTTGCCTTCCTCGGGTGGTAGTGTATTGTTACATCATAATCCTTGAGTAGTTCAAGCCATCTTCTTGGCCTCATGTTGAGTTCTTTTTGTGAGGAAATATACTTCAAAATATTATGATATTGTATAAATCTCACATTTTCACCTTATAGATAGTGTCTCTATATCATTAGAGCAATGATTATTTATGAAAACTCCAGATCATGAGTGGGATAGTTTTGTTCATGAATGTTTAGCTGCTGTGATCCATAGTAAATAAATCTATCATTCTGCAAAATAACACAACCAATTCCTTTCTTTGAAGCATCACTATAAATAACAAACCCATCATTCCATGATGGTAAAGACAAGATAAGATAATTGAATAATTTTTTCTTCAGTTCATCAAAAAAATCTCCACACTCTTTTGTCCAAACAAATTTAACCCCTTTATGTGTGTGCTTGGTTAATGGGTTAACCAATCGGAAAAAATTCTAGAAAAAATGCGGATAATAACCTGCTAAACCAATAAAACTACATTCCTCATTTATACTCTTCAGTGCTGGCCATTATTGGATAGCCTTGGTCTTTGAAGTATCAACAGAGATTCCATCTTTAAGGGCAATATGGCCAAGAAAAGAAATCTCCTGATGCCAGAATTCACATTTTCTAAACTTCCTGTATAATTCATTTATTCTGTGAGTCTTTAGTATAATGAGAATGTGATTTTCTTGATTTTATTATCATTTGGAGTATACCATGATATCATCAATAAATACCACTATAATGTCATCAACATATTCCTTGAAAACTCTGTTCATTAGATCCATGGAAACAAAGGGTGCATTAGTCAGCCTAAAAGGCATTACTGTAAACTCGTATTGCCTCTACCTAGTTTGAAATGATGTTTTTGGAATGTCTTCCTTCTTCACACACAACTGATGATATGCCGATCGAAGGTCAATCTTTGAAAAATATTGAGCTCCATGAAGTTGGACAAATAAATCATAAATACGATGTAGGGGATACTTGTTCTTTATTGTTATAGCATTGATCTACCTATAGTCAATTCACATCCTCACAAATCTATCTTTATTTTTATCAAAAAGGAAAGGGGATCCCCATGGAGAAACACTAGGGAGAATAAATAACTTATTACTCAATTTCATTTGTTGTTTCTTTAGTTCTACTAATTCCATAGAGGCCATTATATAAGGGTTATTCGATATGAGCCTTGAACTAGAAATTAAATCAATGGAAAAATAAATTTCTAGTTGTAGAGGATGTCCATGTAAATCTTCTGGAAACACATCAATATATTATTGCACAATAGGTACATCCTCTATTTGAACATTCCTTTCCTCACCAACAATTATTTCATTCTCTTCCACCCCAATAATTTAATTTAGTTGAGCTAGTGGGGGTGGATCAAGATAAGAATCTGATGATGACATTTCTACTCTTATGATAAGTTACTACTTATCATCATCTAAAATTGTTACCTCCTTCTTCTTATAGAAAATTTTTGTATCATTTTCTGAATGCCAATCCATACTGAGGATTATATCAAATTCAATCATTGGTATAACGATGAGATCAGTAGATAAATAACATTTATATCCCTTAATGGGAACTGATTCACAAAAATTTGTTGCAATGATATTTACATTAGGTGTTTTGACTGAGAACTCCCTTATTAAATCAAATTGGAAGTATCTCATTTTCATAGAAAACTGGGAAGATATGAAAAAATGCGACGATACAGAATCAAATAAAGAATTTTCTAAACTTGAGGAAACCATTAAATTACCTTTCACCAAATCATTTGGAGCATCAACCTAAGCAGTAGTGATAAAATAATATTGGACATGATCCCTTGTAATTTCTTGAGGTTAGTATCCTTGGTGATTATGAAATTAATAAGCATAATGTCCCCTTTCTCTACATTAAAGTATTCAACATTGACAGCCTCTTTCTTCCCCTTGCAATCACTAGCTTGGTGTCCTTTTTCACCAAACTTGTAACAGACTCCCATTCCCTTCAGGGATGTAGTGAGTTGTTTCTTCCCACATATACTGTAATATAAATATTCATCTTTTCCTTTCATCCACTTATTTCCATTTAAAGAGTGTTCAACAGATCTCATCTTCTCTTGCTTTTATTTAAAGTTGTAAGACTTAGAGAATTACTTTTCTGTCTTGATAGCACATGAGACAATATCTTCATACGACGTGATGGATTATGAGACTAATGCTCGATAGAGAAATGGTTTTAACCCATCAACGAAAAGATCAATCTTACTTCTTGGGTTACTATATAATCTGCGTCATGCCTTGCAAACCTTGTAAACCTATCCTCTTACATTGCGACATGTTCATCCTCTTTTTGCCTCAGACTTAGAAATTGTCTTTCCATATCCGCTCGATCATCATGAGGAAAGTATTTTTCTCAGAAAATCTCATTAAACTCACTCCATTCCATAGTTGATACTTCTTCATCCTCCTTTGAGTTTTGAATCATTGACAACCATTGATCAGCATCTCCAATGAGGCGATAAACTCCCTTGACAACTTTTTCCAATTCGCTACTCCCCAAAGAATGAAATATTTTCTCTAAGGAACATACCCATATATTACCTACAAATGTATTTTTAGTCCTATTTAATGTTGGTGGTTGTTGCCTCATGAAGCCACCTAACATTGATCCTCCGCGTTTTGGATCAGGGTGCTCCATACGGGTAAGGTTATTATTCACAACCTGAGTGAGTTGTCACAGTATGGTGATTAGCTGATCAACATCAGTTGCATCACCAACTCCACTATAATTATCTTGAGTTAGAGGGAAATATCTACATGGGTTATGTTCATTGATATTGTTTCCATTCCTTCCACTAGACACGATTTCTAAACAATTTCATACACTAGATTAGTTTATGAATCACAATAAATAATTCAAAAATTGTAAAACAGTTAACATAAATTGAACAGTTTAAGGATATAATCCATAATCATAAAAAAAATTTCTATGAGGAAGTATATATTCATAAACCCTTCATAATTATTTGTAAATAAAATAATAATTATCCTAATCATGTCCCCCGGGAGTGTCCTAACCATGAGTACTGCATGCCCATTGTTGTGCATCAATTCATGTTCGAGTCTAGCTCAAAGTGATGTTTTCGTTTTTTACCCCTAGGTGCATCTGTGCCATAACTGCCTCTACGAGTTCATATTCAGTCGGGGATGTATTTCTTGGAAAACTCAAAAAATCTCTACAGTACCAAAATTATAGGATGCTCTTTTATACTAATCCTCAAAGTCTATCCTAGGGTAATGTTCTCTAATCATTGTTTTTATAAATCTAGCTTCCAAGGTTTGTACTAAACTTTCTATGATACCAACTATAGTGCCCTGACCCCAGATAGCCTGATTCGGTGAATTATTACATAATATAGATATGATACGAGGAAATCATGTCTTTAAAGACCGATCAATTTAGTTGATTTGGAAGTACTAGATACATTCATATGCTTTACATTACATTATAAAATGACAAACTACCACCAAATTGTATCTATAGGCCACAATCGTATCCCCTAGACTATCCCTATAGGTCAGTCATAATATACTTCTTTGCCTCCTGGGAAAAATAAAACATAGAAAGTGGTGATATCAGATTCTCAGTAAGGATAGAAATATAGCAGAAACATTCATATATAAGCTTAAATTTAAGGCAATGTAAAAGACTAAACCATAAGCCTTTTAAACATAAAATTCAGAATTATGTGGAAAATATAAATCTAAATAATTCAATTTACTTATTCACATGGACATTCTACTAGACGAATAATCACTTGCAATATAAATAGCCAAATTCCTAATGATGGAATGCATAATGTCAGACTTTATAACCACATAGTCAAGGCCTTGTGTCAAGACTACAAATAAGATTTGGTCAAGGCCTTGTGCCAATAAAATAGTTTGTCTCATGATACCTACTGATGCCTCGAGGATCTATAGTGGGTTCCACCTATCACTTACTACGTCCAATGCATTCTTCATATGAAAAGGTTGAAACAAAACATAAACTTGTGTATTGAAACCAGCATACAAAATGTTCATACTTTAACCATAAACCATGAATGGTATAAAAATAACACATACAAAGTCAAAAATATCACAAAACCTTCAATACAATATGGATGATTTTTATCATAATGAATCGACTTCAAATATGTATAAAATCAATCAAATGATGTTGACCAAGATGATATCAAAACTATTTAAAAGAAATATCTCTTCCTTTTTTTGAATTCATTAAAAGTAATATAATTTTAAAATAAAACATCTATTTGGAAAATATTCATATAATCTTTTAAAGGAATCTTTAAAGGTGTAATAACGATGGAGAATAACCACACCCACCGTATAAGTTAAAAATGACATTCTTACATTAATTTTGTTGAAAAGGTCATATTGTACCTTGTTTGGAAACCGACGAAAAGATTAATTTCAAAACATATAAGGTCAAATAAGGGTATAAATGACTTTAACCCATATTCTAGTAAATATTAAATGTGTTTTGAATTACATTTTTAAGAAAACACGGAATTGGATGATAAGGAAGTCCCAATAGATTACTTACATATAGGCAACCTTGAGTAAGTAAAGAGATTGTGAAATTAAACCTTACCTTGTACATTTATTTGGTTCAGGGTAGTTTAAACTCTTTTATAATGGTAAAATAATAGTTATTGAATTATAAAATACCCATATACATAAATATAATATCATATATGATCTTCTAATATTGCTTTGTTACTGATATTTCAGTAGTATCATTGTTTCGGGTGTTAACTGATTCGCTTTCTTTTATATGATTTGTTACATAATTAATATTTTTTATTTATATGATGTATATTATTCATATTCATAATGATATTAAGTATTTTAAATTTATTTTTAATCATCAAATGAAAATTAGTCTGGAATGGATACGATGGAGAATGAATCTCATGGCGTTCGTGGAGACGGTAATCCGTACATACGTACGAGCGATAGTATCATTATTTTGATATTAAAATAGAATATAAGTGGATTTTATATCATATTTACAGAATCATTATCATGTTATATTTATTATTTACATCAGTTATACTCATTATTATACCAATCCAAATGATGAAGTGTTTGAATAACAAACTACATCATGACAAGGAGACGGAAATCTGTATGTATGCACGTATGGTGACTTTTTCAATTATAAGTTGAATAGAATAACGAATATGGTTGTAAAATTTTTATAATAACATCACATTATATAGAATATAATGGATTTATTATTTTTGAATGGAAACAAAAAATAAAGAGGAAGTGGAATAAGAAAAGAACTTGAAAGAGGTGATGAAAGATTTACCTCTACTTCGGGTTCTTCCTTTTGATTTCATCAAAAGGGATCCTTAGGATGGAATTATGACTAAAGGAAGGCCTCTAGGGTGAAGTAAGGAAAGATTAGGTGATATTTAGGTGGGGTTTGGCCGATCCTAATGGCTTTGAAGGTGTGAATTAGAGGGAAGGGGAAGTTCCCTTTTATAAGAGGGGTGAGGGGAACCATAGGAAAAGATTGAAATATTATTTTATAATAAAATCATTTTCAGTTTCTAATTGCTCAAAAATGATTTATTTCAATTCTAAGTTGGGTATGGGTCCGAAATAACTCCACCAATAGGTTTTAGACATGATTGGGTCTATATATTAAACTTATCTTTTAGATTTAACTCTTAGTTAAATAGTTTGACATTTACCATGTCTCTTTGTATTTTTATATTATATGGTTAATAAACATACTATAAACATCCAAGAGAACCTAAAGTGGTTCATTAATGAAATATATAATATTATTTAAGACCATTGGCCAAATATTATATTTTTAGGAATAGAATATCAACTAATAATATAATATTTTTTTAAAAAACACTTTTATGTCAATTTCGACACTATTTGGTATTATGTTTTTGTTAAATTCAGAACTGCATTATTATTAGAAAAAAATTAATTTAATCTACTCTAACATGTCATATTAATATAAAAAATTAGTTGAATTTATTAAATGTCTCAAATTAAATTTATTTGGATATTTATAATATCTATTATTTTAATCATTCTTTAATAATGAAATTACTGCATCCTGATTGTGTCGTAAATAAATTTAATTATTTTATGTCTAATAATTATAAATAAAATACCATTATTTAGGAAATATATTTATATTTATAATGAATATTTATAGTGGAATTTATCTTATTTATAAAACTATATTAAAAAAGGTTTAGTTATTAAACTTTGATTTTAACTCTTTTAACTCTTCTTTAAATTAAATAATAATAAATGTCCTAATCTAATCCAAGTGGACTGAAAGGATTATATTTTATTACAAAGGTTGTTTTTGGATGAAATACACTTATCCAATAGAATTTGGACATGTTTTAGCATAATAATATTACTATTTATACCGTTAATTACTCTATTTACTTTTAACCGTGGTAAATAAAAGTCAAAAGTTACTATTCACAAAAAATTATTTTTAATCTTGTTTAACAAAATTTTAATTACTAATATCATCCATGTCTCTTGGATTTTCAAAATTTAACTCATAGAATTGGAAAATTATGTTTTATGCAAATTTTCAAATGCTCCTAGAAGGTGGGTAAAAGTCGGTAAAAAGTTTAATAAAATCTTTATATATCTAAACATATTATAAAATTCCTCCAATGAATTATATTGAACTTATATATTTATTATGTATCTATTTTGAACTAAAATAAATTTAAATTATATATAAATTATTTAAATAAAAAGTGGGTTTTAATCAACAAAGAAGTGTTTTTCACTATTCATCAAAAATTTAATGTTTTCATAAAAATACTAAAAATTCACCCTAATCTTATTCTGATATTACGAACCCAAAAATGAAGCCCTTTTTGAAGGATAAAATTTATAAAATTTGAAAAAGTGGGTATTACTATTTATAACAGCTAGTTTGATTAGTCGCAGTTTGTTAGAATCTCGATGTTGCGTATAATGCAAGCTATTGAATTATTCAAAGGGAAATATACCGTGGAAGATTGGGGTGTTACATTCTCCTTGGAAGAACTAGTTGACTACCATCAACATATTGAGATATCCCATAACCTATATATAATAAACACATATAAGGAAAGTTATAAAAGGAATCACTTCCTCACTACCCTAACCATTTAATATCATAACCATTCCACATGGAGTCTTAGCCTCATGGATTCCTTACCTACCCTCAACATATCCAAGTATCATATATTCCCCAGGAAAAGCTCACCCTAGCTACCATCATTGCCTCAATCTGATGACCTATTTTTCGAACCTGGTGATCAAAATCACCGCATACCATAATACCTACATGCATGTATAAGTGAGAGGCCCACTTATCATATCATGTGTAATTTGTATACGTATAAAACACATTGACTATAGAATTTCATATATCATAGTGGTTCCCACAATAGGAAACCATCTGATTCAAATTTGATAGTGTATTTCATTATGAAACATGAATATATACAAATTTAATATCATATTATGTGCCTCTACAAAATCCAAAGCATTCAATAAACCATCCCTTACCATATGGGGACAAGGTTAAATTATCTCATCCCTTTTCTTAGGAACTCACGAGTCACATTATATAACCCATATCGTCACATTCTAGATAGGTCTCCTGAGGTGGAAATCCAAAAATCTATAACTAAGAATAATGGAATAGAAATTCACACCCATGGTAACTTGGCCCGTCCATCGTACCTTAGGATATAGTAAACCCCGAAAAATATATAAACCTAGTTCCACTATCATCATAGTCTTCAATCTAGCATAGAATGAAGTTTAGGACCAATTGAAAATAAATTTTATTCTTTATCTCATTAGTATCCAGCCATATGGTACTACTAAATCCAAGTCAAGAACAACTCTGTTACCACTTATAATATCCCCAACCTGAAAGCCCCTCTCCAACAATGCTCTAGGATGGTGGTACAATGACCTTAGATTCACCTTCTCATACACAAAAGGCTTCTGACTAGAAGATAGGGTGTAAAAGTGTCAATGTGGTGAGGCTATACCCTTGAATAAGATATAATAATGGTCTGAGAACTTATATATAACATGCACTGAAAAAAATACATATAATACTTTATCTAGTCCAACCAAAATAGGAAACACAATCAATAACATTAAATAGTGAAATAGAATATAAATAAGAATTATAAATAAATATACATTCCATCATACAACTTTTAGAAAATAAAATAGATCATGCATACATTGTAGGTGATATAGTACAATATATGTGATTGTTTCCAACAACTGACCAATAGTATATTCATATATAATACAGCTTTCTAGAAAAAAGAGAAACTAAAATAAAACTCCAACTAAGGAAATAAATCAAAGTCCCATGCCAACATCCATGCCAAATAGATACAAATGTCTATCTCTTAATGACGATCTATTATTGGAATGAAACACCATAAATTCTACACTCTCCCTGAAGGGCCCATGTACGGTGTGATAACATGTCTCGATAAAATACCACCCATGTGTTCATACCAAACATAAGTTCACAAGAAGCTGTGATGTAATAAAATAATAAATCTTCATATGTGTAATGTTTAGAAAAACGTCATTGGTGTTTAAAATCCTACAGGAAGTCATCAACTACCTCAACCAATGCTGAAATGTATAGATATCAGGGGATCCTTGGGCCATGGCCCAATGTATTCCCTAATTTTTCAAAGCCCAGTTGAACACTCATGTTCCACCTCAAATCAATTAACCCATCACCATGTGCCTCCTCACACCTCGTTCCACAAATAAAATCACCTACAACCTAAAGGCAGGCCCTAGGAAAAAAATATTGTCCCTCGCACCCTTTCTCAAACACACACTCAGGAACGAAGCCTAAAAACTAATGAAAAAGTGATATATATCTTCATATAAACCACCATTTGCTCAAAGATCTACGTAATGAGAAATAGTGATATCCTACCTCCAATATGTGTTCAAGCACAACTAACCCAAAATGGAAATCCCAATCCCCCAACTAATTTCATAAATTCTATCAACCAATGTCTCCTCACCTTCCTAGAGGATTTCTATTGAAGGACCCCCTACCAAATTTCATAAGATGCACTACCGAGGGCCTCTACCCACATGATTCATCAAAACAACCTCATCATGGAGTTGGCCTATGTGCACATGACTCGAACTGATGTTTTGGATATCATGAGTGAGAGGAAATCACAAAATTAATACCTAAGACACTAACATCGACTTCTAATTCCCTTAAAACCATATTACTCAAGTTTGATGGCCATGCCTTCCAATATCGCATTGCATTCCCAACACCTGACAACCTCACCGCCTTAGTATATTCTCCATGACGCTCAACCAATGATCACATTAGCCATGTAATCCAGGACAATCCAAACCAGACAACCATTTCGCCTCATCCCTGATGGCCATGCCACCTCAACCTCAGGAAAAGCCTGTCTGGATCCCATGGGTCTCATCACATACATCTCAAGTATTTATATATATAATCATTCTAAAGTTAAGAATTAAACTTAATGTAATTTAATTGAACATCTAAAATTCAATAAATAATCTAATTCAACCAAGAATAAATGAAATTAAATAATCAATTCTAATAATAAAATTAATTATAATTGAATTTTACAAATTCAATATATCATAAAAATAAAAAAAACCAAGAACCCAACCCGTCCTAACTACCCATGGTGGTAAAAATACCTCTAAACTATCCTATCACGTATGAAATTTACTTGGGAAAGGTAAAAGATATCACATAAGGTCACATGGTATGTTCTTCATGATGAAATAGGGTCTATATCGATTTACTAAATGTGTTCTAAAATCAGAATCCCCCAAAACTCCTCAAAAACATGATCAACCCTATGTAGTTGGTACCATGGACTCATAGATACTGGCGCATTTGATATCAAACTCTAACTCAATGAGTAGTGTAAATGATATGAGTTTCTATTGAGTTCCCTAAAAACTAGAAAAAATATCAAATGGGATTAGGGATTTATTAGGTGAATACATGAGAGAAGATAAGGATGGGTTTGGAGAGCCTTACTGATACACATATAACAAACCAAAACGGATCTGAAAATGAACAATCGACAAAGTAGAGGTATCAAAATACAAAGGAGGAGTGGAGTACAGTTTCCTACACTATTTTACCTAGCCAAGTGGGAATAAAGAAGGATGAAAATATAAAATAATGGGAGGTAAAATAGTAAATTATTTCTCTGTAATAAGGTTTCAAGGTTACTTGACATGGTTATCCAAGCCATGTGGAAATGATGTGAAACCCACTGTCCAAAGATCCAGGTCTGCTCAGTTTACCCACAAGGTTTTCCAAACTGGGAAAAAATTGTGTGGTAGTCCTCTGTCAAAATTTTAGACCTCTACACATGGTCATGAATACCCACATTCATGGATTACCCTCACCAAGATATATTTTAAAAACGTTCTTCACATTTACCTAGAATAGAGAGCACGATTTACCATAAATCATGAACCCTAGAAAACAACTCTCAAAACAATCCTTTAGGACCTCGATGCTCTTGAATTCCATTAGAACTCTTCATGAAATCTACAAGACTCTAAAACCATTTAAAATCATGATATAAGGCTGAAAAAATTAAAAAATTTATGTTCAATGAAAATGAAATGGCCACCCCCAAAAATTCAAAAATTACAAAAGGGAGTTGTTTTTAACCTGATTCAAAATCATGGAATGATAAAACATGAATTAGTCCAGTTAACATAATGTAGATAATCAGGTAATTTTTCTTTTGAGTCCTCCACTAATGAGAATGGTACACCATTAATTATTCCACAAAAATCAAACTATTATCATCCTGATTCCTAATGTTTCATAATAAACATTGTATCCTATTTTAGTCTCAGGAAAAACATAGATTACCATTGAGTTCAACCTTTCTATTAACACTAGATAAGCCCTCTATCAATCATCAAATGATTTGAACATTAAAACATTCATTTTTAAGACAATAAGTGGTTATATGAGTTGATAAAATATCTAAATAAATCGCCATTAGTATCTAGAAAATCCTTATAATATCAATTTCCAAAAAATATCATATGATTCTCCCAAGAAACAACACCTCTCAACCTGCTTGGATCCACACATACCCCTAATTATTATATAATATTACCCAAGAACTGAATTATTTCAATAAAAAAGTTGAACATAGTTAAAATGAAATATATATGGTTCTCTCTTAGAGTGTTTGTATGATATCTAGGTGTTTGGCATGATTATGTATTTTATGAGAGTACAATAAGATATCATCAATAAAAACAATAGTAATGTAATCTGTGTATTGGTGGAAAATAGGACTTGTTGTGTATATAAAGATATATGGTGTGTTAATTAAACTATATGGAATCACTATATATTCAAATAGTCCATACCTACTTTAGAATGTTTTATATGTTATTTTTGACTGTTCGACACTCATAGGATGATTGTTTGATCTCAAATAAATCTTTGAGAATATGTTGGTTGCTCATATCTGGTCAATGATATAATATAAACAAGGAAGTGGGTACTATTTCATAACTATATGTCAATTAAACTGTTAATTATATACACATAGCGTCATCGTACTATCCAAATTTTGAGAGAATGTAAATGGTGGACCCCAAGGAAAAGTATTTGGTCATATATAACCCTTGGATACATAGTTCTATAACAACCTCTTGAGTAATTGAAGATCTATTTTAGCCATCTATCATGGAGGGAAGCATAACGGTTCTACTATTAGAATAAGAAATATGATGAAATCGACACCTATCATAGTAGGTAGACCAGAAACGACAACAAGAATTTCTTTCAAAAAATTTCCCAAACTAGAGGAAAATATCACATCTTACTATCTAATGATAATAAAATGGCCAAAAATCTTGGATGACACTCCACCCATAATTTTATGAATAGGTTTTTTTTCAACCTTCCAAGACATACCATTCTTTCATGCATACATTGTTTCCACAATTATGTGATGAGAAATACACCCTTTGGAAATAAAAATCAATATGGGATAAAAAAGGTACTAACTAGTACATCCAAAGAATTATTGTACAACCTATAATACCAAGGATTAAAAGATTTGATAAAAATGGTTGTCGTATATCTCAAGGGGACACTCAATGCGTCAGTCAACAATCTCGAGCTAGAAACCAAATAGTTTGTCAAGAGAGATCACCCTACAGAAGAATTCAGTCTTGAGACCAGTAAATCATATTAAGGTAGCTGATATGAATGTGTGTGAAGTTCGTCTTTAATAAAGAATGATAATAAAGATTTGGATACTAATATCATATCTAATTCTCTAGATTTCATATCCCTCTACTCATTAGGTATAGGTTTCACTACAAGTAAATTTCTAGATCCATGAGCCTAAGCTAAAAACATCCCTCCCATAGTATCTCTGATCTGCTGGAGATCTGTTGTGGTTTCTCAACTTATGTATGGATCCTATGACATTACCTTGAATAGACAGTAGTAATCAATATTCTTACCTTTCATGGATCCATAGATCCCTCTCCATAACATGGAACTATTAATGAACCCCTCCCAAATGGAAATGGAGGAAAGGTCCTAAAGATTCGTTAGAGGTTTCCCATTTCACAACAGGGTCAACACTCTATTTGGTCTCTATCACACTAAGGCTTCATTTGACCTAGCCATCCACATTAATTATGAATCACATAACTACCATTTTAATCACTCTTACAAGCATATCCCTATATAGAAGTCTCAAAGTGATGATTCCTACCACTAGATTATCTACTTACTTGCCTAGTGATTGAACCACCATGCCTTATACCTTCACCTTCCCCTACATTAATCTCGAATATAACATCTCATTACACAATATCATAAATAGTAGTCATTTGAAGATGTTTACCTATGATGTAATGGGATTCTAAAGTCCATCCTCAATACATATCACCCTCGTTATATCATAACCAGCAAGAGAAGGTGGAATCCACTATAGTTTGGTTAAATGAGTTTAGTAATATTTTATAGATATGGTAATATTCTCTAGATGAAATTTATTCCCTGTATGAGTTATCTATTATCATATTTGGGTAAAATTATTCACTGAAGCTACATTTCATGTCCCTCAAGACTATGCCTCAATAATGATGTTCCTACATCAAAAATATTATAACCCCTTGGAAGAATCAAGAAGAATATAGGTTACAAGCTTCACCCACCTATCCATAGGTGTATTTGGGGTCTCAAAGATAATATGTATAGCCGAAATTCATGAAACACAAGCATTAGTACCATGATCCACAATGATAATAGTTCATTTCTACAATTGTAACTCCCTCATCAACAGAGGCATAGTGGGTAAATCCCATAGAGCCCCCTCTATGGATTTCACTAGATATAAAAGACCCTCTTGTTGATAATAACCAGTTCCCATTCTTTGAATAACATGTGATGAAACTAGAAGTTCCAAATGTGGTACTATAGACGGTACCATATGTATTTTAGATCCCACTACATATAGACAAAGATCATCACCACCTTCCTAGTGCTCGATCAAAGGTCATCACGATGGAATATATCTATAATGCGAAGAGAAGGCCTCAAACATAAGATTTGAAAGAAGAATATATTACAAATAATAATATACAAAATAGACCAATAGACTCACTATAATATATGAACTAAAAATATTTTGCATTTCTAAGGTCTGGTTACATAGAATAATTAATAGTTTATTATAGTAATTTAGTGGTATTGGTTTTAAATTCTAATTTGATGATGTAAATTATCTTTAAATTTTAATTTTAATCCCGTTCAATGAAATGTTTTTTTATTAAAATCCTGAATTTTATATTTAGTAAATCTATATCAAATATTTTAGTAATATAGATTTACATTAACAATTTATACACGAATAACAACCTATAAATTGCAATTATCACCATATTTACCTATTTATAGTTATTTAACATAATGTATTTTAATGTAAAAATTCTATAAGTGGTGGTTCAATTATATGGTTTTCCATTCCAAATTTATTTAGGAATTACAATATATATAGAAATAGTAAATCCATTTAACTATAACCAACCAAAAGTATCAGCTTATATAACCAAGGTTACATAACATGACCATTTCAAAACTCTTATATAAGATTACATCAATAATCTATTTTGGAAAAAACTATTTTTTATGATGTAGAAACTTTATCTAATTTTTTTTCTATTTTTTCATATAGAAAACATTTGAACTGACATGCATATAAATCAATTTACATAATATATGAAATAAGAAGAACATGCAATGATATATGCATGGAATATAATATTCATGACATATAAATACCTATGTTCTTATAATGCTATAAGAGTTAATGATTTCTTTCCATGTCGGCCTAAGGATGACGATATGTAAAACATAATACCAAATACCATGTGTATCAAAATGTGGTGAAACTGGTACAACTGTGATCAAATTGTTTTTGAAAAATGGTCGTATCCCTGGAAATAACTCTTTCCCATACAATTGGGTGTGCTAATCCATAGAACATGCTCATTCCCATTTTTTGACACATTCTAGTCTCTTATCGCCTAACCAAAAATAGTAAGAAAAGGGGAAAATGAAACGACATATAGAGATTTATGATATCCCCAAATTATTTATTGATATGTCACTAGTATATTTGGGAACAAGGCCTCAATCACACCTCCAATGAGACTAAAGGCTACTAAACAGTAGTTATAGTGTATGCTGGTATGGTGGGTGACCATTCCCTCTATATCGGACTGAAACATAGTTATAAATAAAGGAGGTATGTAATATATCATGAAATATAGTTGTAAAATAATTAAGTAGTAAACACTATCCTCTATATATGACGTAATATTGATAAAAAATGGAATGAAAAAATACATGGTCGAAGGCATACAATAGTACATGCTTGATAATAATAATAATAATTCTAAAAATACTACCAATCTCTTTGATCATCCCATTTCCGACCAACTTCGACTACTCACATACTCCATCCGAAAATAGAATCAAGCATCCATAGTGGTATTCTTTTTCGTATCCTTTCATGCATTAAGGAAATCTTCCAAGGAATCATGTGTTGCCCTCAATAGGGTGTGATTATAATTCAGTAGTAAATCACTAATGGTGTATAATTAAAATATATTATATGAATATATAATATTATATTTTTTTATTAGTTATTTATATAAATTAGTAAATAATAGAAATCATGTCAAACTTCGCACCTTGTGAGATTCCGACCCAAACCTACCTGCTTCGACTTAAATTAGATAATAAATTGTATCATGTATATGGTTAAGGGATCCTATGTAAATTGAAAAGGCATTAAAAATATGTAACACTAAGGAATTGAAAGTTAAATTCAAGGATTTCACACACAACACGCCTTTTTTTAATCCATGGTAGGAAAATGAATTTCTTTACTTTTAGAGGTATAGACAAAAAATAGTTATCGAACATTGATGTAAGATAATTGGTTGAGTAGAATCCAAGGGATGATTCCTTGGATTCGTAGGAAAAAGAGTTTCTAAAGGAACTATGTAAATTAATATTTTCATTTTTGGTAGGAATTAATTGGAATCCAATAGGATTAAGGATGGTGTTTATTTTCTAAAGATATCAACCTAAACATAAAATATCATCCCGATAAATCTATGTTTTTTGGAGATATAGATTAAGCCACTATTTCAATATATAGAATTTAATAAAGTAAGAAATTTATTTAATAAAATATAGGTGTTCCAATTTTAATTTTCGTCAAAGAATTTGGTGGAATCCTATGACTTCATTTATGGAATTATAGGTCAAGATCCAGATATTTCATGGGAAATGCCATACCATTAATAACGTAACCAATATCTATAGAGAATAAAAGAATATAAAAAGTAATCCATTTTAAGGTTGATGTTTCTATTTTATTTAAAATATTTCCCAGTAATGGAAAAAAATTAAAATTCTATATACGGTAATCTTTCCATCTCACAATTTAATTCATTTAATTTTGATATTGTACATGCAATTGAAAGGACGAACACATCCTAATGGGTAGTTTTGTAAAAATGGAAAAGGGATTTTCCTAAAGTAAAATACGAACACACCCTAATGGGATTTATTGTGATAATTGTAATATTTATTTCATGAGAACTAAATAAAACATACCCTATGGGGTGGTTCAAGTTGAGGTCATCGATCTACAATGGAGTCTAAGGGTCTTGTGGCACAAATAGTTCATGGTATAGGAAACTAAAAAATACAATATAAATTTTAAGATAAATTCAAAAAAATTATTGAATATTATACAAGGTTATGATTAATAAATTGTAATACTATTTGGAAAAACAAATATCCCTCCAATACAATCCTTATCGAAGACTCCTTGTGTGATAGAGGCCTCAAATTTCGCTTAGAATTAGAGAAATTAGGAAACTAGAAAACAATCATGAAAATCCGTCATATTAGATCATAAAAAAATGATGGAAAATAAAATAGAGAAAACAGATAGGATGAGAGAAATACTTAGCTCAATTGATCAATTTCTTCAGATAGAACACAA
Source organism: Viscum album (assembly GCA_963277665.1). Lineage (NCBI taxonomy): Eukaryota > Viridiplantae > Streptophyta > Magnoliopsida > Santalales > Viscaceae > Viscum > Viscum album. The sequence continues at coordinate 130,354,607 of OY728167.1, read as the reverse complement.
AATGGAGAGAGATGTAGAAAATCCACTAATATTTATGAGAGGACTAGATGATAGTAATTGAGGGATAGATGTGTGAAAATATTAGGAGGAAGTTAGAAAGGTTATATTTAATGGTATTGAGTGAAAAAGGTAAATTATTTCATTTTTAACCAATAACATGGTTTGTCATCACGGTATACCAATTTGTTTCCAACCATGCATCCCTAATACTTATGAGAACCACACACTACACAGATATATGCATGATTATAAAAAAATAACAATGAATGATAAGTGACCAAGAAATAAATTATAGAGTTAACATATTTTATTAGCCCTATTTACATGGTTCCCCATATTTTTTACCTCCCTTTTCCAAAATGCATATTTAAGGTGCATGGTAAGGAAAAAAATTCAGTTACCATTCACCCAATTAAAATTCATTAAAAACCATAACTCCATTACCAAAACCATCCCGAAAACACTCGGAATATCCACTACCTCATTTGAAACATGTATTTAGGTCAAATAAATAAGAAATATATGTATTACCAAAAGTTAAATCTTGGTTGTTAAATATTTCTTATGGGGGGAGGTATGATAAAATCATAGGAAATAATGGTGTAGACTAGGACTGTGAACTCTATTTCCTTGTGATAATAAATTCTCTTTACATTCATGATTTGAAATATGTTTCCAATTAAATTATTTAATAATTTATGTGTTTTATCTTTTCTAATAAAATATTTTGGTTTCTAATTTTTTCCCCATGAGATAACTCCTAATGGTGTATCACCGACCTATGGAATTGTAGTTGGTGGTGTTCATATGCCATAATGGTTATATTTTTGGCATGTCATAGACCTTGAAATATTTAATTAATGATTTATAATTCACAAAATATTCTTATTTTTGTTATAGTTAATCCACATATAAAAAAGAATATATCAGTCACATTGGAGATATAATATGATGAATTATCATTCACTATATGTTTGGTCAGTTTTTGTTATCATTGAAATAATTAATGTATAATTTACCATGGATATGATATTGTGAGATATATATCACACATATTATTTAATTGTGATATATTTCACACTATGGCAATATGAATTTATTGAATTTTTTTCTGAGGCATTACATCAGGGTAATTACTCATTTAACACTATGTTATGAAATGACGGGTGCTGGACCGTTCTATAAAATAGTGTATTCAAAATATGGGTGAATCGTTCCATTATAACAAAGAAAAAATCATGTATGGTTCAACATGTTTGGGTTTTTGATCACTTTAACATTTTATGGGTCATTTATTAATATATTTTATAATCATTTCATATCATTAATACACTTTTATTGACTAAATTTATTAGGTACATAAATATTAATGGAATATTGAGTTATAATCAAACCCTACTTGGTAACGTTGGTGCCTGAGCAGACATCATGTCCTAACAATTGGTAATGGAAAGCGTTTAACATTGTATGGGTGAGTAGTATAATCATAGATAGAATCTAGAGATGGTATTGGGTGGGGACACATGAGTTAGTTTTACATTAGTCTCATTTTTTATTTTCTACTATTGAATTAATTATTGGACATGAGTGATATCCTTTTTTGTTTATACATGTAAAAAAATAACATTTCATTTTTTATTGAATTCATTTTTACTTATATAACTGCCTCGAAACCATACTCTCATATCTGGTGTGGAAATAATAAACATTATGTTTAGAAGTTTTGTATCGATAAGCGTCACAAAATTCTCTGATCCAAAACATATAAAATTAAACGGTATATATTGGACCACATAAAATATCAAGGACCATTTATGATTAAAGTTTTAGATAATTAAAAAAACTATTAAATAAAAAAAGCATATAATTCCTGATATTATATTTTCCACTATACAGGATTTTCATGTTAAATATTTGGTTGTCATCATTATCCATATGAAAACCTACAATAATTAATTTATTCAAAAAAATTCTTTAAAAACTCGGGTAAAATTAAATATAATAAATATTCGCTCAGTTTCTTAGTTAGGGTAAACAAAAGAATAAACAATTGAATTTTATCAATGAGAATAAGGAGATCATAAGGCCGTGAAAACATAATCAAAGTGAATGAAATTAACATAATAATATTCATACCCTTCAATACTTAGATTATATTATATGAAAAAAATTTAATAAATATTTAATAAAGGAGGGATCCATTAGAATCAATAATCATGTTCCATGTGAAATCAATATTGATTTTAAAATAACATTATAAACCAATTGAATGAAATAAAATGTTTTGGTATCATGGAACAACATCATCATAGAAACCTTATAGAACCTTTATTATTTGAATAATCATATGGCCAACTACCAATATAATTTTCTATAGAACATAATCATTAACAAATGAATTAGAGATTTATCTTGGTGAACACATGTTATAATATATATTAGGTTCACTCAGTGTTATCTGGTTGCACCAATCATATAACAATGTCGAATAACCATAAATAATGTAAATAGAGCTTTCGTATAATTATAAAACTCAAAAAATCATTATTTTTTATAACCCTACTATCTCATGTAAAATAAATGGGTTTCATCTCAGTCTCTCTGAAATAAGAATAACACATGGAATCGAAAATATATTCATACCAATCACTTTGAATCATGGTTTTCCCTTGAAAAGTAAACAGGTTCCATTAAAATTTCATTAAATCAATCATAATATATCCATAGAATAAATGAGGATGGTATCATAATAAAATATTCCCATTGCATCATAAGTAATAGTAATTATTGTTGTCATTGTTGAATGGAAACAAAATTAAAGGATCATTCAGAACATTTTTTAGGAAAATAAATATTAAATTTTTAAAATAAATTTTGAAACATGAATATCAAAATATACTACCAAAATAATTTTCAGTTAAAAATCCATGATAACATATAAAGTTAACTTCAAGGAAAATAGTGGAAATTTTGGTGGGAAAATCTATTCATGACATAAGTGTTAAAATTAAGCATTAAACTCAATACTCTTTGAATAATGGGTTCAAAATTTACCCTTTATAATATTTTTAAGAAATTCATTTAAAAACATTTTAAAATAAGGTAAAATTTCATTGAAAATTTCATTAATAAATTATTGTTTTTTATAAAAGATAATTTTTGAAAATATTTTATAAATCATGGATATGGACGAAAAAGATACATGATCTAAACGAAAAATACATAATCGGCATCACATAAAAATGGAATTATTGAATATTATTCAATAAATAAGTGAGGAAATATAAATTGAACATGAGAAAAAATTCATAACTAGTTGATAATAAAGTATATCAGGTTCATGAAAATAATATCCCATTTTTTGATCAAAAATAACCTTGAACTTGAGAATTTTAAAAAGAAAGGAGATTGTGGGAGAAATCATTTGGAGAATTGGTTACGCTTACCACATAATCACAGAGAAATAATAAAATAAAATATTGATCAAAATATCTAAATCATGAGGATTTAAATGGCATATCATATAAGAAGGGTATTATATAGAGCATGTAAAGAAGATAGGATTATATAATAAATCTAATTCCACAAGAAGAAATTTTTTGACCAGAAACCCTTGCAATGATCATAAAGTTGAAGTGATATTAAATAAATGAATTAAATATTTGAATAAAAAGAAAATATACATAAAAAAAGTTTAAATAAAACACAATTAAATAAAAATTCATTAGACATTTAATATTAGAATATTAATGACAATGATGATATAATAGACCCAATGAAAATAAATTTAGTTATGAAATTCATTAAAACTAGGTAGCATTAATATGAAACCCTTAGATAAATTAAATAAATTTTAAAATAAAAATTCCATGAAATAAGAATGGTTGAATATATTACATGTTAAATGGTAATTATATACACCAAAAAATATAAAAGCGGTGAATATGGATTATTTCTTAAAGAAATTAATGTGAGATATGAAATCTTGTACCTTGAGTCCAGACATTCCATGAATGTCCTTTAACTCACGTATAGTAATATTATATCAATTATTTTATTTATTGAGAACAATTTCTATGTTTAATACATTATAGTTAAATATTTTTTTATAATGATATATTTTAGTACATAACTAGTTAATCCCACAGTGGGTGTTTTTAGGACATTCAGTTCATTATTTCAAAACTGATTCAGTGTGCTAAGTAGGGAGAAAGATGTCATTAGTTCAACATCACTGGAATAATAATACTAAAAAAATAATTATATTAATTACCCAATTATACTTTTAAAACCAATCATTATAAATGGTTTTGAGAAATTAAGTACATTACAATACTAGTGATGATAGGTCATACATACACATGATTGACATTTCCATTTTTAAAAGATAATTATAGAAAGGAGAGTATGTATTGTTTCATCATTAACAACTTTTTATAAAATAAAAAATGTAATATTTTGTTTTAAATATACTTATATATATCCTTCATGTGATTTGGTGATGAAAAAATAATCACATCACATCATAGATGCAGTAGTCCACATGTATAAGAATGTCAGTATCATTTTTCAATGTTAGAATGAAAATGACATATTTTCATTTTAGATTAAAACATCTGTTATGAATATCATTATTATTTCATTTATATCACATTTATACAATAAAAATATCCTTGTTACCATAAATGTAAATATTTAGTTAATAATTAATCCCATCACATCGTGAGGTGGTAGTCCATGTTAACCCACAAGAGTTACTTTCTTATCCCCCCAAATTGAAACAAAAAATTGAAACATTGATATCATTACTAAAAATGTATAAATATTATATATATATTTTATATAAATTAAATCCATCACTAAAACAAGATGTGATAGGTGATAATGGAAACCGAATGACATCGATTCACGATACTGTAGTTTACTGTAGACATGATTGATGATTTTGTAACTCATTTGATGGAATGTTATATTTATTTATGTTATTTAATAAATATAATAAGATATATTTATATAGTAGATAATTTTTTATCATATTATAATATATGATGGATTTTTGAGGAGGTGGAAGAAGAAAAACAATGTAGTTATGAATTTTTACTCTTCTTAGAGAACCTCTATAGGATTGTACCAAAACTATTCCAAGAATGGATTTATAAAAAACAAAGACTTATAGGATTTTCGGATTTAAAATGGAAATTTATTTAGTTAGGTATTGTCTGAATAAAATTTTTTTAACGGTGTGAAGAAGATAGGGGATGGGTGTCCTTTTATAACTGATGTGAGGGGAACTACAAAATATTTCACTTTTTCGAATAGGGGAATATCTGTTGGTAAAAGTGCATTTTCTGTTGGTAAAACGTTTTACCAACATTTATGTCCCTGTTACTAAACATTCAGTAAAAACTCTGTCAGTAAATGTTTTTGCGACAGATAAAATAGTTCTATTGTAATTATAATAATACCAACAGATAATATATGTGTTGGTTAAAATGTTTAGCAATAGGTTCTGAGACAAATTTATCAGTTGGTAATAATATTACTAACATACAATATTTTCTTATCAATTACATTTAAATAAAAATTATAAATTTTTATTTCTGGTAGAATTTAATATTTTATTTATTAATTTATTATATATAATATATAATTATTAAATAGAAGACCGATTTCATAGAGGTTAAAAATTATAAAAAAATTTATTATATTTATAATAAAATTTAATACGAAATCACAAGATCCATAAAAACACCCCATAAAATGATCCATACATCACCCCAAATAGCGACCCATACCCAACTCCATCCATGTTAGCTCCAGAACTAGTCCATGCAAACTCCAACACCAATCCATGCTAGCGACAACAGTAGTCTATGCAAGCAACAGAACCCACACCAGTCCGTGTCAGCGAAAACATCTGCACCAACAACCGCACCACTCCATGCCAGCTCCAACACCAACACTAGTGATAGCACCAGTCCACACCAGTCCATGCCAGCGACCCCACCAGTCTATGCAAGCGACAACACCAACACCAGTCAATGCCAGCAACAGCATCGACACCAGTCCATGCCAGCGACAACAACAGCACCAGTCCAACTCTAGCACTGGTCCTAGACAACTCTAGCACCAAAGATCCAACAATGAAGAATATATGATCAAAGTAAATGCTAAGGGGAGATTACGAAAAGCAGGAATTAGAGGGAGGTGTCTAGACTTAGGATAACACCAAACTTCCACGCCAAGCAGGATCCGACAGACATACTTGTAAGAGTTCAAAATCATTCTATCACCAATCAGTTGGATGTTTTGTAGGATAATTCAAACTTTTATTCAAAAGCATGTATACAAGTAATCTGTTTCTACAGTGGAAATGAAGCTGAAGAACATGAAACCAAATATATGGTCGGTATAATGTATACAAGTATTCAATTTGTACAGAATACGTCACCTGGATTTGTGAAAATGGAGTGTAAGGATTGAACATTATTTTTTTAGCATTTAGGCTTGTAGTAACAATTACTGGATCTGCAAGGCAGTACATGAAAAAATATAATTGAAAAATTGTTAAGGTGTATGATATTGATTAAAATAAATGAAACATTGAAACTTACCACTATGTCGTTTCACATGAACCAGTTGCGTCAATAAAATAGGGTTTGACTGAATTGTCATTAAAGAACTCATTTTTTCAACAAAATAATCCAACTTGGCTATGTGTGATGCTAGTGAGATTCAAAATCCATATTTCCAAATATTAAGTAAATAAATCACCAAATCATAGGATTATAGAAACTAGAATGAAAAATATATATTTATGCATGCAATATGAGTGAAATGAGGTAAGAGTAAATGAAACAATGAAATTCTCCCCTCAACTTTTTGCAGCATACACTGATAGAATTTAAAATTTCATAGAGATTGTGGTTACCTCTATTCATTCATTGATATCAGGAAGAGTTTTTCTTGACCTGTTTTTGCTTCCAACTTCAACACACCTATACCTTCTTGGTTTACCTTTCATTCAATTATCAATGTTTGAAATCACGTGTTCAAAAAACTGTGACATGAATTGGTCACCCAATTCACGCCCCATAGAAATATATTGAAGAATAAAAATTGTTACAAAACATGAATTATATGTACTGAGCATACAACATTATGTAATAGAGGGAGACACAAGACGAGGTAACAATAAAACTGAAACTAAAGCTCAAAATGCATCATACCTACCTGAAATAGCCTGGATTCTACCAAGAAATCACCTTATCCAATAAGGGTAGAAACTCCAAGAGAGAACCACCACCTCATAAAAAATTATTTGTAGCCTCCATAAGAAACATAAACCAGAGTGCTGAAATTCATCAAACAACATGAGTGATAACATACAAGATGGAGAGAAAGCATCATAAGTGAGCACTGCCTAGATAAAGCACCGCGTGCTAACAAACCACCAATGCAAACTCTTATCAAGTGTATAATATCAGTGATGATATTCTCTATAGCTGCATGAATACAAAACTCATTGGATGTGCATAACTCAAACATACCGTAACAAAACAAGTGTATAAATTTAATAAGGAACATTGTTTTCTTTGTATTTAGAATGCTTGGCTAGACATTCATGTAGTGTATTAGGGGTATGTGATTGACTTTAGGATTCTATGGAATTTAAACCACAAAATTTTTATTATTAATTCTTTGATATATAATTATATAAACTTTTGATGAATGATTAATTTATTCAATGGTGAGTGTAAGAAAACAAGAGTTAAAACCTCAACCGTTCACTAAATCATCAATCGGTGCATCCAAAAGAATGAGAGTTCAAGGGGTGTGGTGACACCAAAATCATAGAAATTTCACTTAACCACTGCTAATTAAAGTCAAGAGCAACCTCATGGGTACTCTTGATTGTAGTATTGAGTTCTTTGATACCATTAGAGTGTATTTTAGGCACTATGTTTTGTTTCTAGTAAGTTTTTTTTGATCACTCACTTGGCATGTTTTACATGGTAAATTACTGACTCAATTTCCTCACACATCACTCATTAGATTCGACCTCCTTGTTGATGCTTTTTTTTCACTCACTTCCTTATACCTACACTCACACACTCACATTAAATATAAAAACAATTAAAAGATTTATATGTATTACATATCACACACAAAACACCACCATTCAATATTTTTTCCTCTACCCCACAAAAGTAAATTAGTGAATTTGCCAAAACCTATCTTTGTATAGATGGCCTAGTACTAACCGATATTTATGCTCATGATTTCTACACCCATGAATTGGTATCATTAACAGGGATATGTGATATTATTTATTTGTTTTATATCTATTTTTTTATTAACAAATATAAAAATACAAAAAATATACTCAAATTGGAATTCATTGCTTTTACACATTTTCAAAAAGATTTTATTTTCTGGAATTATAACAGTAGATATTTTGTTTCCAGGTGAATATTGAGGCATTAAGAATATCTATATAATCCACTTTTAATCCCCTAAATTAAGGGACTAAAATTTCACATACAAGGGAGAAAGTCTTGTTCACTATCAAGGCATGTAAATAGGATGAACACAACATGCAATGTGGGCTAAAATTGATGGAAAAAACCACTATCATGTTCCCAATTATTCTAGAATCAAGATCTAATAAGGTTGAGAGGCCTGTAAATAACCCTAATGAAGGGGTTTCTCAGATATTATAATATCACCAAAATAATGAGAGTATTTACACAAAAAAACATCAATTTGAAGCTCTACCAACATTGCATGGTGATTTAATGAGATTATGGAAAAACATTCATCAAGGATTTCATAATAAAAGTGAATACTTTCCCGTTAAAGGGATTTACATAAAAGGTGTAATGTTAAAAAGGAAATTGGACGAATACTCAAATAAGAATAATACACATTTGACACTTGGGAGGCCATATATAGTGCATTTTAAATGAGGTATTAACCAATGAATAAAACCAAAGGAATGAGGAGGGGGATTAGCATAAGTATTCACATGGTTAGCCCAAATGGTTAAAAGAAAGAAGAATAAAATTTAGTGAGTGGGAAAGTTGTTGGAGTCCTTGAAATAATAGTTAAGTTACTGAATTCACACATGTTTAAAATAACATGTCTATGTTGTTTTCTTCTTGATTTGTGATACCCAGATAAACAACAAAGGATGAAATCAGATCAGATGGATTATACAAGGGGCCAAACCACAAATCACTTTTAATAAAACAAGACATGAAGAATTAAATTACTCAAGATTACAAATCTGAACAAGAATATAATACTATAATTTCTAAAAATGTACTAATAATAACTAATTGATGACATTTGATTCAGTATTTTATAGCTCCATATGACCAAAAAATGAAGATCATAAGAAAAAATTAACTTAAGAAATAATCATAAGTATTTGATGTTGTTTGCTCAAATGGTTGTAGGAAACAAGAATAAAATTCAATATGTAAGAATTTTTTTGGAATTCATGATAAAATAGACAAGCCAATGGAGTAGAAATTTACGACAAGTATAAAACCTTGCAGTTAAAGGTAACATATCTAGAAATTTGAAACTCTTAAATCACCCAAATCACCATTGATTGTTCTAATCAAGAAATTCTATTCAATTCTTAATAACCCAAACTATTTTAAACGTCTATGAATCAGCTATAAGCACCTCAATTAAAATAAATCATAGAAAAATTTCCCACAAACTAATAGGAAGATTCCATGTACCAACCTCTAGTGAAACTGTAGAACCCAAACATATCAATTTCACCCACAAGATCAAGAGTACACCTAAAAATATAAGGCCACTACCATGATATGAACATCATAATTAGGTTCCATTTGATAAAGCATCATGAAAAAAGTTATAATACATAATAGGTAATTAAGTATACAATCACTTATTTAATAGAGGCAATTGGATGTACCTGGTTTATTCACACCCCATTGATAAGTCCAACATTTCTTCCCAATTAAATGCACAACTTCAAAAAAGTACTTGAGTTGGGGTTAAACCTACCTACCTTCCATTCCACTATCCAGATCGATGATGAAGTAGGTATGGTCTCCTTTCACGAATGTGGAATATGTAAAATTCATCTCCATGTTGTTTTGTTATGGATTCTCTACACTCCACCTAGAAAAATAAAAAATTTATGTCCTTGAAAATATTTCCTTTTGGTATGTAAATCCTTTCATACTTCATACCAATATTACCATCCTAAATATCAACCAGCTCATTCATGGAACAAAAATTACTAGGGGGCCTCAAATACAACACTTTATTAAGTGTGCACAGATCTTCCACTGTAAAAATGGTGAAAGTAGCCACATTACATTCCTTCACAAAAAAAACATTAGTGTTTCCATCTCCAAAAAATGAAACTTTGTCCCTAGGTGGAATCTTTTGGCCTGGTTGAGCCAAAGAGGGTAGTGAAAATCTAGTAGTCTTTGTAAATAATAATTTTTCTTCCTATTTTCTATAGGAAAAAATATAGTAATTGCGTAATAGATGAAATAGGATTTTATAGTACAAAGTATACATATTACAAAATCAATATTTTATATCATATATATGTATCTTACATTTAGAATAAATTGAATATTTTATGCAGAGAATATGGATATCCTGTAAATTGCGTTGCATATTCAAAATGATGACCAAATGTACACTTGAGTTTTATTTCCCTCAATCATTCATCAATATTTAGAAGAGCGTCATGATCAAAAAATAAATATATGAAGTGGAATCAATTCATTGGGATTAAAAAGGATGCAAACTCCATGCACCCAAGAAGAGAGAGCATAGTGACATGCATCAGGAAAACATTCATTAAAAACAGAAAGTATTGTTGTGAATAGCATATCTTCATCAAAAAATCATGGTGCATTCCATTTTAAAAGGTAACAAATAATTTTCACGAAATATCCTACATATCACCATGTTGTCCTCGAAGCATAATCTAATCAATTAACCCAGTAATACACCTAAAAATCAGCTAGCAGCAAAACAAGGAGAGAAGGCCAACACTGATCAATTTTTATTGAGCTTGAGCTTGAGCTACTCGAAAAGCATACCAAATATTGGCCATTGTTCTTACAAAAAATATCTAGAGGACACCCAAAAGGATAAATACACTTCCATGACATAAGGATTACAAGTACGCTATAAAATATGACAATTGAGTAAAAAATGATGTTGTTTATGGGTGAGAATGAGTGTTACCCTCCTTGTATTTTACCTTGAACACAACACTAGTGAATGAAATAGATCATATTGTTTTATCTTTAGAAATGTTCCGATAAATGACACCAAAAAATATTTAATTTGAATAGAAATTGATTAGTGTGAAAGAGTGTAATATTGTTCAACAAATAATAAAAATCGTAAGTGTAAATTAATAAAGAATATAATGCATGTTGAGTATAAAAAAATGATGTTTCTGAGTGATAATGAGTGTAACATCACTCAAAAATTAATAAAAATTCATTTGAATATTAACAATGAATAAAAAATTCAATTAAAACATTTTATAATTCATTTTAAATACTAAAATAATGTATGATTCATTAAAATGAATCACCAATGGTTTATAATCACATATAAATATCATTATGATGTTCAAAATATAAATTAAATTCAATATAGGGGCTGTCAACAATTTAAATGAGTATGAGGGAGAATTTACTACCCATTTATCCAAGTGGTAGAGGGAGAATGATCCTCCTTGAACTGCTCTTCAATTGGATGTTTTTGGGATGTATTTAGCATTGTTAACTGGGTCTGGATTGGCGTGGTTTTTAGAGAGGATGAAGTTCTTGGTAGTAAGGTGTAGGGCCGATTTCAAGATGGTGCGGGTTTGGTTATTTAGGGAATGGGTTTGTGGGAAAATGGGATGACAATAAGGTTCGAAAGAGAATTGAAGGAATGTTAAGTCCACCAACATGGATTGAATACAAACCAAGAAACACAAACCAACCTTGAGACAGCCATGCAACACCCACCAGTCTCTGTCTGGTCCACCTGTAGGGCGTGAATCCAAACTATTGAGCACCAACATTAATTTCTAGTCTGATGCAGCAAAGATCACAAATTTCTCTGAAACAGTATATATTCCATCAGCCTTAGATAGTTGAATAAACTCTTCTACTATGCAGTGCATACACACCTTCAATGGATCTTGTGAAATCTTCAAAAATAGTCTATATGGGAATCAGAAGACGTTCTGATCTAAGAAGTGGAACATCTATCATCAACCGCATGCAGAAGCATAGCTCATAAATTATGTCATGGTATCTAGAATATTAAACATTATGGGTTGATGTAATTATATGAATATGATGAATTTTTCAATACACTACACACAAATAAACCAGCCTCTTCAAAATGGTGATAAACAAAGAAATTGGTGCAAATTTTACATAAGAAAAGTGGATAAATAAGAAACACTGATCATCCTATTTTCAGGTGGTATGAGATGCATGTAAAAATATCTACAAGCACCAAGGGAAATCAGACACCATAATTTTTAGGATCTAATGAGCAAGAATATAACATCACAAATTGAGAAAATTTATATTTTTATGATGGCAGGATAGTTGTTTGGAATGAAAAAAGAAGGGTTTCAAAAAAATCTATTAATTGACCATTATCAACACATGTATGATGATGCTCAAACGTCACCACCATTAAGCTCTCTAATCTATCTACGAATATTTTTTTCTCTAATCTTCTCTGAGTTAAATTTTCATTGTAAATCGAAACATAATTATCATCATCCTCAAATTCATTAGATGTCTCATCTATCTTCCTCATCTCTATCTAAAAAATGTCATCCCAACTAATCTCCAGATTCAAATCTACCAAAAAATCAGTCATTTCTTTACGCATGGTGCCCCAAAAAATTTCCCCAAATACACTACTATCCATCCTTAAGATGATCTATAAATATATCACAATTGGATCCATGGGATTCCTATTGAAAATTTTTGGAATTCATTATGGAATTATGTTCAACATGGGAAATGGGGAAAGAGGCCCCAGGTCAGCAATGGAGGTAAGGGCAGAATGGACCTTGGAAAGAACATGATTATGATTTTCAATAATGCATGTATGACATAAGATATACATGACTACATTAGTTTGTTTTACATTTCATATAAGACTCTCCAAGCATGCATTAAATAAATTCCATTTGACGCGTCCAAGAATTTAAAAAGTTCCACCAGTGCATCTAACACATCAGGCTCATGGATTATACTTTTTTATTCCAAAAATAGTAGAATGAAGCTTCATGTGTAGGATGCTATATATGGATGAAACATCACTTATCAAGGCCTTTAAGCTATTAACCTATAAGGCCCCCTCATCGGGTTCTATACATTATAACCACAATCAGCTAGTCATAATTGTCAATATCACCCAGAGGAACTGATCTAAGAGAATATCTAACATGTCATGTTAGTTATGAGTCACTATGATTAATATCCTAAACATCATAACTCTCATCCTTTTTAGATGTAAATTCCACACTTATGGTGGTAGATCATGTCAGAGACTTGTTAATCGTTCGAACACCTACATGTGAAATTAATAAAGGATCCGACATGATATGTCATACCTTCAATTTTTTCTTCTAAAATGTCCATCCATAACTTTTCATAAAATTAGGATTCCAAGAATTTGAACTGGTAGCATGGGGCGAGGGGGGAGGTGGCATCGCTAATGCCATGAGAAACATCCGACGACACCTAGGAGATGGAACTCTAGGGAGGCAGCATTAGTGGGAGAGGATTGTTGGGTCAGGGGAAGGAGAAAGGTGGTGGGATGTCATGGTTGTAGCTGCTAGGGTTTTGAGTGGAGGATTAGGGAGGAAGGTGTCATTTTGTTGCCCCTCCCCTCTGGTTTCCCAAGCCTCTGGGCTTGTAGGGATTAACCTAGGGTAGAGGATAATGTAAAGGGATGGGGGGAGGCGGTGGAAGAAGGGATTGGAGGGGTCAGGGAACATAAGTGGGATGAATGGGGATGACAACGATAAAAGAACTGATGGGAGGGGTCCGGGAACAGTAGTTGGGTGGGAGTGGATGGCGGCAGCGGAAGAAGGGACAAGAGGGGCGGGGAATAGTAGTGGGGGTCACATTAGGGTTTTTTTCTTTTTTTTGTGTTTTCGTATATATACATATATAATAATAATAATAAAATTTAGGAATTTATATAAAAAATATATTGTATGAATATTATGTATGTATCTACATATATACTACAAATAAAAGTTACTAAAATATAGATATTTAAATTAATTATATATTTTTATTATCAAAATTACATGATTTTATTGGGTAATATATATATATGTATGTATTAATTCTTTAAAAAATATTTGATGTTATTGAATATTAAATTGGTAGCAGATTGTCTTAACGGTAATAGATTTGTTGTTAATAATAACCATTAACACCATATCCATTTATTAGTAAATCAATTGTTGGTATTATTATGATTAGACCACAGATATAAGTGTTAGTAAAATACTTTTTGTTATTGAACTACTAATTTAATCAAACATATCTATTGGTAAAAATAATTGTTGGTACGTATAGTTAATATCAACAGATTTTAATATCTATTGGAATTAATCATTTTTTCTAACAGATATATTATCTGTCAGAAATTTTCTATTGGTAAATGTCACTTTTTTTGTAGTGGAACTTGAATTTTTGAAATCAAAACTTTTCAATTGCGTTTTTACAAGAAATAAGGGTCTAAAATGTAGCATTCTCAAGAAATAGGCACTATAGGTCCAGATATGGCCATAAAATAGGTTGTAGACAATATATTTTTTAATTTTACCCTTAACATTTTAGTTTAACCCCTATTAAACTAGTTTAAACCTTTACCATGATTATTTAGTATTACTATTTTCACTATTTAGTATGGTAAAAAATTAAGTTAAAATTATTATATATAAATTTTTATTATTCCATATGTTGAATACATTCTACCATATTCAAATTACATAATGGGGAAATATTAATTTAAAAATAATCCAACAGGCATAATGAAAAGTGGGTTTTAAAGATTTGTATTTTTCATGGAAAACATAATTTATATTAACATTATATCTAATAATAATTGTATTAATATAAATTAATATTAATATCTATATAATATAAAATTTAAATTTAATATATTCCTAATTAATTTTTTTAAACTAATTTAATTGGATAAATATTATGAACATTAAAACAGTTTATATAAAATGACATTTCTAAACCTTGAGACAAACTTATACTAAAATCCTACATGATGTTGACTTAAGATAAAGTAATTGGATTAAATATAAAAAACAATACTAATGTTTCTTCAAATCATTTTAACAAGATAATGTAATTATAAATTTTTTAATTTATTGAAGAGAAATGGCATTTTTACTAAAATTGAAAATTTTCACTATTCGCTAAAAATATATATCTTCTGAAAATTTCCAAATTTTCAGCCAAAGTATATTATGATTTTATTACTAAATAAATTAATTTAATTTTAAATAAATTATTTTATTAAATTTCACAAAAATATTTTCAAATATATTTCTTCTTGAAAATCAGTAAAAATCATTTTGGAGAAAACATATTTATTAAATATTCAAATTACGTTACTAAAATTTAATTGAATATTTACTAAAAATTTATTAATAGTTTATATTGATTATGGTATATATATATATCATAAATTTTTTGACACTATTAATACCATAAAATTTAATGGAAAGGTTATAATGGTGATATATTTCGCAGGTCGTGAAATCTTAGTATTGCATATCAAATACGCTATTGAACATAACATTATTATAAAAAATATCGGCGTGTTACAACTTATACATGATGGTAAATCCAATCTTGGAGAACAATTAAAGATATTTTTTAT
This sequence comes from Viscum album, assembly GCA_963277665.1. Classification (NCBI taxonomy): domain Eukaryota; kingdom Viridiplantae; phylum Streptophyta; class Magnoliopsida; order Santalales; family Viscaceae; genus Viscum; species Viscum album. Next base: position 130,338,656 of record OY728167.1, on the reverse strand, counting down.
GTGGATCTTGTTTTTATGTTGTCTTTTTTTGGATAACACATTAATCATATTAAATGTGATGGTTGTGGATCTAATCATAATGAAAATCAAGGGAAAATGTTAATTGATCTTTCAAAATTGTGTAAACAATAATTGATAAATGTTTTTAGGTATTTTTCAATGTTGAAGATGTATTTTAGAGGTCCTATAATTATTTGAGTGACATATAATATTTTCAGATAGAGATGAGAAAATTCGACCAGATTGGTACATGATGTCGATTCGACACATGAAGAAAAATAGACGATGTTTTATATCTCATGGTTGATCTATTAACTATGGATTCACATAGTCTATTGAGTTTATTCATGTGTTCAATCCACATGGTTAATATATACCTATGTTTGATTGATTTTTCATATGATAGATTGAAATTTTTCATACGATCAACCCCAATGGTTAACCCACATGTGGGGTCGACTAAATGTTCACGTGATTGATTAAATGATTTTCTTACATTCAATCCATATCTTCTATCTATATTTTTTTGTTAATTTATTTTTTATTTTTTTAGATCCTTATGGTATGTAATATTTTCATGGTTTTTTCTACTTCTTACAGTCATTTTATCTCATTGATGGTTCCATACATATATAATTTCTCATAAAAATCATGGTGAAAAATATATGTTTTCAGAATTTTATGATCTTAATGGAAACTTGATGAGATTTATCACAGTCTGTATTCTTGTTATTTATTCATCAAAAAATGAATGTGATAAAATCTAGATGATGAATGATGTGGAATTCATAAATGAAAACAAATTACATGATTATTGTTACAATGGTTCTTGAAGAATTTTTGATAGAGAATTAGAAGATATTGGGGGAATTTTTATGCTATAAATATACAATTACATGATCATAAAATGTGTAATAATTCATATATTATTATGAATGGATTCCAATTATCACAGATATAGAATTTGATTATCGATATTATTAAGTCAATTATTTCATTCATATATGGTGATCTTATAAATTTGATGTATCATGGATTGATTGAGATGTAGGATTACTAGGTTAAAGTGGGAAAATTAAAAAATAGAATAATGAAGCATAATATGTTTGTTTTGATTCACAAATTCAGAATCAATGTATTTATTAGTGACTATAAATAGATTTCATGCGTGAATAAATTCATAATGAATTTATCATGGAGAAGATATAGGTTTGAATCTATTTTCATGAAGAATTTGATGACTAGGTGGTAGCTATATCATGGTGTTATTACCAATAGTTTTTCATTAGTTATAAATTGTATAAACAAGAGTTTTGGAAATCAAAGATCAGAGATATTAGGTGAATATGAATTCTAATATATGTACCTTTATTTTAATTGGTTTCAAACAAGAGTTGAAGGAGAAATATTTGAATATTATTGATGTATTATCTAGAGAATTAATGTTTGTTCAAAGAAGAATATGAGAGTCGAGTTGTGATTTTTGAGAAAAAAAACATTGTCTATTGATCGTGATATTTAAAAGATATTGAGAGATAGGTAGAGAATAAGAAGGATCTGAAGAATGATTATAAGAGGAATAATGATAATAATAATAAGAATATGTTTTTTTCTATGCACATATTACGGATAACTCTTTTTTATAGAATGATAGAATCAACCAGTGAAGTGATTTCATGTAGTATAGTGAATGAAATTTGTAGAGAGGTTTTTTTGATAAATATTCGAAGAGGAAGAAGATATCATTTGAAGAAAATACTAATAACAGTCCTTCATAGAATAATATATCGTTTTTTACTCATTTATTTTTTTTTGTTTCAAGTGTGGCATGAACTAAATATTTTATATTTATATAGACATTCAAAGTAATTGAAAATAAATATATGAGGATTTTCCTTTCCCATAGAGGTTTAGTGTATTTAACTAGATGATCTTGTAATCATGAATTTTATTGATTCACTATAATAACTAGATACCCATAATGATGAGTGAACCTTGTATATAAGTTTTTACTCATTTGTGTAGTCTTATATCTACTAAGAAAAAAAACTAAAATTTCAATAAAAAGTGAAAATAGTTGTTTAACGGTAAAACCATTAAATTTATTGATCATTGATTCTCCCATAATGATATTAATGGTCTTATGGATATACAATTCATATCTGTCCAATGTGTATTAATTTTTTTTCAGTCATTTATGGTTTGGTTTATCAGATTTTTTTGGGAATAAATGTGAAATTGATTTATATTATCTTTAATATATAATTTAAATTTAGTATATAGAAATTCAATTCCCATATTTTATCACAATGGTTTTCATATTTGGAAGAATATTTGATGCCTTTTCACTTATTTATTTGTCAAGATATCATATGAGATATAACAATGGGTTTTTTCCTTGTGATAATAATCATACCCTTAGAGCAGCAAATAATAGGAATTTCATAAATTATGGCCGTTCTTTGATTGTTATTGTCACGACCCGTCCTCAGGGCCCGTGCCGTGACAACCCCAAGCCCGCCTTCCATAGGCCAGGGGCTGGCGACTAGCACCAAGGCGTAAATCCCAAAAAAAGGGAAGGCATTGCCTTTGAAAAGTAAATAAGAACCACAGAGTAAGAAAGCGGAAAAGAAAATACTAAGTAAAAACATTACGAACTGTGCTGAAAGTAAAAGAGGCCAGGAATACAGGCCCAACTGTAAAGTACAACTGAAAGGAAAATCAACAACTGAAAGGAAAAGCCGCAGCGTCGAGCCGTCCTCTAGAAGTCCCACCTGAAGGGTGGGTACAGATAGCCTCCACTGCTCCTCAGTTCCACTTGACCGCTCCGAGTATGTCCAGCCCAGTGGTCCACCTCCAGGTACCGTCCTGCTCTGCACGCCTCCACCACGATCAGCGCTGTCCGTCGTCTGCAACCAACACAACGTAGTTCGGGCATAGCCCATGCAGGGGTGAGTATAAGCTACTCAGTAGGGACCCCGAGACCCCCGATGGTCTCCCAAAATCCACAAAGGAAAAACCTCAAAGGGAAGATACAATAACAAAGTAACAACCGACACTGTTTAGGTATATGCCAATACATATACCTAAGTCATCAATTCCCGTTCGGCTCCAACGTCCGATCCCAAGCACAACCCAGTCCACACAGGAAAGAAAAACGTATACCCACACAGGATAGCTCAACACAATCCACAAAGGAGAGAAAACTGTAAATCCACACAGGATAGCTCAACATAATCCACAAAGGAGAGTAAACAGTAAATCCACAAAGGATAGCTCAACACAATCCACAAAGGAGAGTAACACAAGATTCAGCTCACACAGGTATACTTCGTCGAAAAGGTGAAAGGGATGATCAGGTATAGATACTGAATCATCTAAGCTAGGACCCACATAGGAAACAATACCAGCACGGCTGGGACCCACATAGGATACAAGACCAGCACTGAGTCATCTAAGCTGGGACCCACATAGGATACAAGACCAGCACTCTTCGTTGTTTCATCTATACTGGGACCCACATAGGATACAAGACCAGTATTGAATCATCTAGGCTGGGACCCACATAAGATACAAGACTATCACAGCTAGGACCCACATAGGATACAAGACCAGCTATCTTCGTTGATTCATCTATACTGGGACCCACATAGGATACAAGACCAGTATTGAATCATCTAAGCTGGGACCCACATAGGATACAAGACCATATTTCTTCATTGATTCATCTATACTGGGACCCACATAGGACACAAGACCAGTATTGAATCATCTAAGCTGGGACCCACATAGGATACAAGACCAGTATTGAATCATCTAAGCTGGTACCCACATAGGATACAAGACCAGCACAGCTAGGACCCACATAGGAAACAAGACCAGCTGTCTTCATCGTTGCAGTCCACTGAGGATTTCTGCACAGTCGTCGTCGTCGAAGTAGCAGTCGCAGCCAGCTCTAGGGTTCCCGCACACAGCAAGCTCGTTCGGGAGGGTCCGCTCCACGAGCCGAGAGGCCGATACATCAACTGTCACAAAGTCTGAAGTTGATGTATCCAAAAGATCAGTATCGTCAACAGGAACTCAACGTCGCAGACGGCGCGTCAATCGGACGCCCAGTCTGAGAGTTATTGGCCTTTTCGTCCCAGGGGCCCGGTTGGTTTTTAAGGCAAAACCAACCCGACCATACTCCACCTGCGTCCAAACCATGGGCGGAGTATGCAAAAAGATCTGTCTCACTTAGAGGAAGTTGACAAAGCTGACGGCGCGTCAATCGGACGTCCGTAGCTCAAGATATGAGCATTTCCGCTCCGAGGGCCCGGTTGGTTTCGTGTACGAACTCCCCCGGCCGAACACAAAGTATTCCGAAACCTTGAGTGCGATATACCGAAACGACCATCTCGATCCAAGGATCGCGTTGCCGCTGACGGTGAGTCGTTCGGAAGCCCGTAGCTCATGTTACGGACATTTGACTGAAAATGGTCCGAAGACGGGGGGTCCCGGCCCGGGCCGACCCGGCCCGACCCCCCCGGGGTCGGCCGAACCGGGTCGACCCGGTCCAACCCGGCCGGACCCGGTCCGGCCCGGCTCGGCCGAGCGGCCGAGCGACGCGGGGGGGAGCCGCCGCCCCCGCGTGACACCCCCGCGGCACCTGCGGGGTGTCGCCCTGGACGACCCGAGCGACGCGGGGGGGAGCCGCCGCCCCCGCGTGACAACCCCGCGGCGCGCCGGGGCACCGCCGCTCCCGGCTGCCTGCGCCGCCGCACCGGCGACCCGCGCCGCCGGCTTGTTCCGCGGGCCTTCCGGTGGTCCGATTCTGTTCCCGTCTGCGCCGCTGCTCCTCCCGGGACTCGTTCTTCACTACAGAATCATCGAATTTCCGTTGCGGCACGTTCCGTTGTCTCCCTTCAAATCCGCACAACAACGAAGAACATCGGAGGGTTGTCGGGCCGTGTTCGTTTGGCCCGCACCCTCCGCATTAGAGATAAACAACGAGAGAAATATATTCAACACGTGAATCAACAATTTTAATGGATTAAAATTGTTCTTATTGTCTGGTTCTTCACATTTAAAAGAAACGATCACGGGAAAAAGGAATTATTCACAACAACCCCTACCTCGTAGTCGTCGTCGTACGCACGTTCTTCGCGGAAGGAGGGGATCGTCGCATCGTCGCAGAAGGGCGTCGCGTCGTCGTGGAATCCGGCGTTGAGTCGGCAAACTCAACGGACCAAGAAACAAAAATTTAATTGAATTATATAAAATTAAATCCGTGTTTTGTTAAAAAAAACAAGGGAGATTTAAGAGAATTCCGAAGTCTCTTACCTCAAACAGCTGATCGAAGATTCGTTACGGAGGAAGAGATGTCGCAGAAGAACGTTGTAGGAAGGGAACGTCGGCGTCGCGGAACACGGCGTCGCGTCGTCGATTTCCGGGTTCGGCGTTCTTTGCGTTCTTCGCATTTTCGCGTTCTTCGCGAAGAAGGATAAAGGCTCAAGAACCTCTGACAAAACCTCTCAATGAGTAATCCTCCAAAAAGACTTGTTGGTATTATTTTATTATTACGCCAACGAACGAAAAAGGTAAGTAACGACCCATCAATTCGTTGAATTAATTCAACAAAAGAAACCGCCCATTTAATTCGGGAAATAAACCGCCCAATTAAATGGTTCGTTAAGGATTTAAGAAAACGCATCAGTTGAATTTCATAATGACGGGTTTTCACGGGTGCGTTACTTAGCGGAAAGAAACGGCGGGGCTCGTGCGGGACCCACATCAAAAATATCCTACCAAGAGGGTAGGATATTTCTGGATAGTACCCTATCTGTTTCAACTCAGTTTAAGCCGCTTTTAAGTGGCTTCAAGTGGCTTACGTGAAATAAAATAAAGTTGTCGTAAAATTATTTTATTTCTTAACTTTAAGACCGAAAATTAAAAACCACACCCGAGCAAACGCAACTCCGGAAGAGGCGTTTCTAAGCGAATAATGGTGCTGCGATTTCATCGGTGCCCTCAGAATTCGATTCTGGGCACTGGTTCAAAAGTTAGAAAAACTTGCTCGTCCGTTCACTGAACGTACCCGAGCCAAACTTCAGAAATTGATTCCGGGCACACCGGGCCTCGGAATCAAGTGCCGTCAGAAACTGCGTTCTTGTAAAATTCCAAAGAAACTTAAGAAAAAAAATTTCCTTGAAATTTACGGGTCTTTACAGTTATTTTATCTTGTCATTTAATGAGTTAATTCATAATGTCAAAGTAATGAAAATTCAAAACTTTATTTTGTATAATCATCAAATTTCTACAGTGGAAAGCATTAATTGAAAGATACTAATTAGTTGTTTTAGATAATAAAGTATAAAGATCTATCGATGCATGATTATGAGAATACATGATATTTCCTTAATAAGGGTTAATGAAGTTTTGATCATTATCTAATTATATGGTGATAATTTCGATGATATTGATATGTTTTAAATGATTTTTATGTACCATAATATATAATCTTGATGCTAAGGTCTATACATTGGAAGAAAATGATTCATGTGATATTGAACGTGATGATTTTCATAGTACATGAATATATTATTAAATGAGGAATAATGACATTGTTAATACAAATATAAAGGTTGTAAAAATATCTTTTAACAACAAAAAATATTATTATAGTAATAAAGTTCATTGTGGGGGTGAAAATGTTGTATCTTAAATTTAGAATTTATATGTCAATGTGATGTTTGAAAAAATGTTTTCTTTTATATCTATAAATATATTAATTGGAAAGGTATTTCTATAGGAATGATGACATGTAAATTATTCAACTGTGGGGTTGTTGGAATATTTTATGAAAATTATCCAAAACACAAGGAATTTAAATCTACTGTGATGATGATGAAAAATATAAAATATTACCAAATATTAATGAAAAAAGTCAAAATTAATTTCTATAAAAAATATTAATAATATATCAATGAACATAAAAAGGATTTTTTATTATGGTGGGAGGAAGGTGAATGTAGTGATAGGGAACAAAATATCCATACTAATAATGATATTGGTGAAATTCTTCCCATTCTAGATGTAAATGATGATTATTTCACTAGTTATGAAAGTAAAATTTCTTTAAGTGAAGATAAGTAAACTCAAATGGATTTCTTTATGAAGATATAATTTATTGTATATGTCTTAAAACTTTTAATCATTAACAATGAAACAAATGGTTGAATAAATAAGGAAAATATACCTATATTATGGTATCATTCCATGAAGACAAAAAAAATATGTCATTAGAAGGGATTAATGATATGAAATATATTTATAATGATGATATGACCATGGGTATCAAGATGGAAGAAATGGTTAATGTTTTGTATAAGGATATTAATATTATTCAACTAAAACTGGTAATAGTAGAAGATTAAATTAACCTATGTAGATTCATTTTTTAAAATGATATTCAAAAAGATATAAAATGATAAAAGAAAAAATTAATAGGGATATGATGCAGTAATATCATCATCTTATAATGTTTTTAATAATAAAAAGGTTTGTAAAATGTTTGATAAGTATATTCATGGACAAATGAAAAACATTATGGCCATGTCAAATTAGTTTAAAAAATATTTAAAATTTTTGAATTCAAATTATTGAAACAAAATATACTATATATAGTTTCACAAGAAATATTGAATTAAATATTATTATTAATATAAATATTTTATTGGTTATTCTAAATTTTCAATTTCAATATGGATCGATGATAGATAATCAAAATATTGATGAATAGAAGAGACATAATTCTAGACAGTTTGAACTTTTCAACGGTAAATAATTGCTTATGGAAATTGTAGTGATTTTGGGAATATGGACATTCTATGTTATTTCATTTAACAATATCATATATATTAAATAAATCATTTTAAATAAAAATATAAGGTGATCTATCTACTCAAAAGTGAAAATTCCAAATATATCATAAAAATATAAACTAATGGTTGAACAATTGTTTCAACTATTGGATGAATTTTTAAATGTTTTGATCATCCATGTCATCTTTCTAAATGATATACCACTATTCTACCATCCCAAATGGTCATATTTCTCATGTGTGGGAGAGAAAAGTTAATGAAAAATCACTTTTTAAAAATGGTTCACTTAAATAATCAAAGTTGTTTCCCTAAATACTAGATAATGGAAAATAAAATTAAAATCTAAGAAGACACTTTATATTAATGAGATGAATTAAAACTCATTGAGGGTTTCTCATCTATGTGATTAATGAAATTATGATATTTTTTTGAAGGATGGTTTTTTGTGATAATTCATAAATATTCAAATTTTATTATAGGAGTGTAGGAAATAATGGGAACCATATTTTAATTTAGAGATTCCAATAATACAAGTTATTTGAGAATTATAGTTGAAAATGAACTTTGGATAAGAAGGATTGGTCATGTTGTCAAAAATAATATAATAAAACTTACCCAAAAATAATTTTTATATGATATTACTAGGATAAATAGAATTGTTTATTGCATTTCAATACATGTTTTAAGGGAAATATTTCTAATTATTCAGATAAAATGGTTTACATCCACATATCTCTTACATTGATGTTGATCTATTTAGATATACAAAGGCCCATGGGAAATCAATCAACGAATGGATATTAGTATGTCATTTCATTTATTGATGAATTTACTCTCAATTACTTTCATTTGTCATGAAAGATAATTAAAGATGATAAATATTTTCAATATTTTATAGTGAAGGGTTGAAAAATAATTTTGATTCTTTTTGAATGGATTATAAATATATAATTTTGTTGATTTATTAATAATTTGTTTTAATTTTTCTTAATAATCAATGAATTTATCAAGAACATAGTAAAACATACATACCACAAAAATTTTCCCTCTTAATAAAAATAATCATAATTTGATGTATGGCACAAAAAATGTTGCTAGACAATGTTACCTCAAGGTATTCTTGGAGTCAGGGGAGTTCAACATCTTCTCATTTAAAAATAATTTATTTTATCAATAAAATTATGATAAGACTCCATATTAAATTTACTAAAACTTAATCCATATTTGAAAAGTCTTGGAATACTTAGAAGGCCATGTTTCATAAAATTTAAAATGGGAAAATCATTGTAAATTTTAGAAAAGAGGAATTTATGGAATGTTTTTTGGAAATCCTATAAAAGAAAGCGAATATCACCACTATATCAAGGATACTAAAATATTTATTTATTACTAATGGGAATGAAATGTACCCTAGCATGAATAAATTATTAAATGATGAAGTTTGTTCGTGAAGTGATGTTGAATTAGTTTTTTGTAAATATTATAATATAAATTATAGAGAAAGGTGAAAATGTTATGGTTATACATTTTAGAGATTCTGATTTAGTTGTATTATGTGACTAAATATAATATATTTCCCGTCATCCTAGTGTAAAAATGCAAGGGAAGGTTAAAAATATCATTTTAAATATATATATATATATATGTACGTACTAACTATTAGAACTCTGAATAAAACATATCATACTTCACAGTTATATCAAGTTAATATTAAATTTATATAAAAACAAAAGGATAATAAAAAAAGTGATTTTTACATGAATAAATAATTGGAAAATTGAGAATATTAAAATTTTAGAGTTAAAATAAAATATTCCAAATTTAGGTGTTGTATATTGTTAAAAATGGTGAGTTAGAATATGAGGCTTACATTATGAAATGAGGTGATCTAGTTCCATGAAAATATATAAGTTTTTTACAAGATAAATAAGGCATTATATGGTCTAAGACAGACCCCATGATCTTTTTATTCACTGTTAGAAATTTTATTAATGTTATTGAATTTTTGAAATTGTGGGTGGACAATGATCTCAACATCAATGATGTCAAAATGTTCTCTATTTTTTGGAATTGATTATGTAGTAGAAAATATAATTTCTATAAATTATAAAAAATGTGTCAGATTTTTTCAATGTAGATGATGACATTATTTGAAATTTACATGATCAGAGCAATGATGTACTTTCTTAGCTTACAAAACTATCATGATAATGTTCAGATTAATCATTCTAAAGATAATTATGTTAAGGAACACTTTAAAAATATTGTAATAGAATATTCAAAGCCTATTTTTACAACATTATCAGTGGGAACAAACCTTTTCAATAATGAAAAATAAATATATATTATTCCAAGGGTGCATAGAAAGTTAATTATAAATATTATATATAATATAGCTTCATGGCCATAGATTTTATATATTGTCACTATTTGTACCTTGTATCAATGATCTCTGCATTAATTCCATTTTGTATTTGGAAAAATAATTTTTAGTTATATAAATAAAACACTACAATTTGGGTTGTAAAATGATAGTAAATGGAATTTGGATCTATTTGACTATTTTTATGTATATTAAGTATGTTTTTTAAATTATAGATGATCCAAAAGTGATAGAGTTTTCTTCCTTGGTGATTGTTTTTCTCGTACACTATGAAGTAGATTACTATAAATTTAATCACTATTATTGAATAACATGTGGCCGAGAATATTACCATAATAAATTTAATGTTGATAAAGATAAAATAAATTATTTAAAGGATGACGTAAATATACAACTTCTTCTTAGATGTGATGATAAATGTTCTATCAAATTTATTGATAATCTTGTTTAGAATTCTATAATTATGAATGTTGATGTTAAATATTACTTTATCATTGATCATATGGAATCAAATAAATTGATGTTAGAGTATGTTCATAACAATTAATATATTTGTGAATTTTGAACCTATCCATTATCTATGATATTAGTCCAAATTATGAGGTTGATTTTAGGTGTTAATCTTTATAAATTTCTAGGATAAGGTATGGTACAAGGTCCACTATCTCATCTTATCAATGTATTTTATTTTCGAAGGGGGTGAAAAAATAAATTAAAACATAAATCATCATATATATTTATATAATTGATGTTTTTTAAAAGAAGAAAATATTTATAGGGGTGTCTATTGATATGTGTTTCTCTTAAGGGATCTTAAGGGGGGAAACATATTATGATTTAGTTTTTCATAAGTGTTATATTGTGATTTCAACATGTGTGAACTCTTTTAATAGTTAATTTATGTGGTTTAAATAACTTTTCTATCACATGTTTCAAGAGGTAATATGTCTAGTTGTGTAAATATTTTAGTACATAATAATGTGATGATAAAGTACTGACTGTATTATATCTAATATAGTTAGTAGAATTAGTATATAAAAAACCATTTTTTATGGATAGTAGGGTATGATTTTCAATGTTCCTTTTCCGAAAACCAATTTTAATAATTTTTTCCTGGAAATCCTAAATAGTGGTCCATTTATAATAACCTTGTATTTTATATTGATTTATATTCCCTGGTTGACAAAAAATTACCAGTTTAATTTTTTTATTCCTATATTTTAGAATAAATAAAAAGAAGTTGGAAGTGGATCTACTTATTTTTCCGTAACGTTTTGAAAAAACATTACAAATATTAAATATTATGATTTTTAATTTTTTACTAAGAGAAGTCTATTGAATGTTTGTGTAGAAGTGTATGTGGAATATATAGGATTTGAGGTGGTTATGGAAGGATGAAGATTAGGAGGACCAAGTTTGATTTCAATAAAGTCTATAATTTATAGACTATCATAAGAAAAGGAAATTAGAATTTTTTCATGTGGCCAATCTGACACTTATAGAAAAATGGAAAATGTGTCTTAAATCAGGGTTGACCCACAAACTATAGATTCATGTGCCTATTAAATTTATTTACATGTTTTTTCCACACAGTCAAAATATATTTGTGGATAATTGTTTCTTTTTACTACTTTTCTTTGATTTTGGTTCTGCTACAAATATAAATCTCTATTCCAGAAAAGTGGTTGATTTATTATTTACACATTCAATAAATTCATTTTTATTTTGTTAGAAATTGAATTCGATCTGGATGGTTGGTTGATTGATTTATTCTTATGGTTCATCCTCACAGTCAGTTAGATATTAATGATCGATTTTTCTACATCATAAGTTTTATTTGTCTCATGCTTAATTCCATAAATAAAGTAATTCAGATGAAATATATGAGTGAAGAACACAAGTTTTCCATATTTGAATATCTGAGGGGTAATTTTAAGATATATTTCTTGTGCTATATTCAATTGATCAACTCATAATGAATTGAGGGTTATTAAATCTAGATTATTCTAGGAAAGAAAATTATAAATGAAAATAAATATAATGATTTTTATTATCATTATTCGGGAATAATTTATGATGTTAGAATAACGATATCTAAAGATATATTTTTATGTTGTAAATAATTAATTCCCCAATAGCATCAATTGAATTCATGTATATATAGTATTTAATGAATACTAATTATCATGCATAGGGTAGAGGAGGTTCATGATAATTATGTCCATTATTTATATCAGTCATGGGGATATTAAATGCATAGAATATCATAGAAAGTGATAGATTTCAAATCGATGAGTGGTGACCCTGTCATAACATACATAAATATAACAAAATTATAGAATAATATTGAATACATATCATAAAAATAAACACATGAAAACCTTAATGTATTAGTGTCTTTGTAGACTAGATACACAATAATCTTATTTTTTAAAATATATTCAACATCTCCCACAATGCTTATCCCACATAGTATAAATCTTCTACCTACCTTTCATAAAACCTATCATTATAACTAGCTGAAAATAAACAAAATAAAACGTGATCTCAGATGCCTGGTAAGGGAATCATGGGGGTTATTGATCAATTATTATATGTTTGAATATCATGAACATACAAGTAAGATAACCTGATATTAGCATTCTAAATTCATACCCAAAAGTTTAAATATCATAATCAGGACATAATTCTTTTCAAGATCATTATACTAGATTTAACGAAGAATCAATGATATTGATCTATGAGATCATAAAAAATGAGTAAGAAGATATCGTAAACAGTGGCATACAATGTGTGGCATACTCATAATCATATAAATCATAATTCAATAATACCAACCAATAAATTAATAAAACTTTACTCTTTATTTAACCACCCATGTAGCTGCTTCAGGCTTCAAATAACCTTTTGTGTCCGTTCTTTTGGGACCCAGATAAACTCCCATGTACCCTATTTACATAACATAAAAACCTTTCAAGTTCCCATTGATCTCATAAAAATTAATAATTTCACTATACATTAGATATATATAACTAAACCACATACCACATAATCCATTTATGTTTATTCCATGTGATTATAAAACATTTATCATTTCCTCATCACATAACCTATAGAAAAGAAAATGGGTTTCTTCAATATCTCATTATCATAATAATAGACCATCTATTTAATGAAAAAGGATGATATAACTGAACCATATATAAATTGTATCCTAATAATAATTACTGTATGTTTTCATAGTTGAGAATACCCTAAAAATAGTAATCGGAAATTTCCTGGGGATGATACAACTTTCATTTTCAAAATCACGTATTTTGAATATCAAAATTTCCAAAATATTACGAAATAAATTTTCCTTGGAATGAAACATAGAAAATTATAATTGGTGAGTATAATAAAAGAGAAGTAATTATAGTGGGAAAATTCATTAACATTGTGAATACTAGATAGAAGATTCTATGCACGCCTATAGTAAAAAGTACATCATTTAGAAAATGGTTGGAAGAAACCAATTAAATCATTTTATAGAAAGAAAAAATTTGAATAATTGAAATTATAAATAACTAAAGAATATTAAAAACATTCTTAATTTTATATTAATGAAAATATGATCACGGAAGAAAATATTCTCGATAGAATAAAAAAAATAATTTATATATAATCATTATTTTAGACCATCAAGTTCATAGAGAGAGAAAAATGAATGGAAAACATTAAATTTAAAAAACAAATTTAAAAAGGGTAATAAAATATGTAATATCAAAAAATTTTATAATTTTAAATTAGAAGAATTAAAATTATTGATGTAATGTTAGATTGTAATATAAGACCTTACTACAAGTTTTACATTCTTTGTAAGTGATTTTATCATCCTCTTCATTGAGAGTCCTCATTTATCTTTGAACATATGAGTTATTGTGATGGTCATTGGCGAAGAACAAATTATCAAGAATGAAAGAAAGGAATCATGATAGGTATTGGGTAATTATATGCGGAGCAAGAGACCTCAAAAATATTAAATAAGGGATTGTAAGATCTTCCTTTTTATATGTGGGGGAAATGAGACATATTTAATTACTTAAGAATATAAATATATTATATCTCATAATTAGTTAATGATAGAAAAAGGAACAAAAAATTATAAAAACGTATGTTATAGGCTCTAAATAAACTCAAGAAGTCTCATTTATAAAAACATTTAAGGCATTTTATGTCATATCTATTAGTTATATCACTTTAGAAGTATTATAACATTATCCATGAAATCAAAATATTTTAACACGATAACATAGTTATATGTCCAAAAATGAAAGGTTAATTATGAAAAAAATTATGTCACGATGATTCTAAATTTAGAATCCATTTTTAGATCTAATAACTATAGGAATCTAAGACTACTTTTAATATAAGAACATGATAAACATAAAAAATGGTTTTTTAAATATCATATTTAATCAAAAAAATCATTTTACATTGAAGTTTAGAAAAGGGTTTTATTGCCTAAATTTATTTAGTTATTTAATAAAAATAATTGTTTTTAGACTTATGTATCAATGTAAAAAAAAAATGTTACCATCCAAATATACCATTAAATAGAAAGACCCAAAAATAGTTTTTAATTTGAATAATATATAAATTATGGTTGCACTAAAAATTGGGTAACCAAATTGAAAAATATTTTATAACAGAAATATATTAAAAGATAAAAATACCTTTGGCCTTGAACCTGGTTTTTCTATTTATTATGTTATTAATACCTCATAATAATTTCATAAAAGTTACTTTATTTGAAACAAATTGTATTTTCACTGTTCACTCAAAAATCAATCTATTTTGAATATTTTAAGAAACTCAGCCTAATTTTTTTTAAATGACTATTTAAAGAATCATAGTAAATTTTTAATATGAAATTTATTAAATTTGAGTTAATTAATTAAAATATCCATTCAAAAAATGAAATAAAAATTATTTTGTTATAAATTGAGTATTGAAGCATAAAATGACTATATTCTCATTTGTTACCAAATAAGAAAAATTAAATGATTGTTAATACATTTCACTAAATATAATATTTAAAAAATTATTAAATATAATTCATCAATAGTGATTAATTTAATTCATTATGATAAAGAGGCATTGTGTGCATAAAAACGGTTTTTGAAAATTACACCAATTTTAACCTTCAAATGATTTTATTTTCTTTTTTAACCAATTGATAATCAATTCATTATTTTTATAAATGAATAAAAAATAATTTTCCATAAATTAGATAGACTTATTCCTAATATCCTTTCACCTGGATAATAGGTAATATAAACATTAAATAATAATAATTCAACAATATATCATGGTTTTTTTAAACTCGGTATTCTGTGTAAAGAAACCTATCAAAGAAAGAAAACATATTTAAATTGAAATATATCAAAAAATCTCTTAGTGTTACATTATAAATGAACTAAAATTAATTATTACGTCAAAATTACATCCCACTTGAAGTAATAAACAATAAGGTTACATTTTTTTTATAACATCCTTGGGTTCTCATGTAACTTCGATGAATTTGTTATTCCTCCAAACAACATTAACAAAATGAGTAGTATTTTCCTGGATATATTTATATCAACAATCCATGATTTCTATTGGTTATTATTCATTTGAAATATATTTCTCCATTGGTAAAAACATTTAATCTAGTACTTTTGAAGGATCAGGTATATACTTGATATAGAGAGACACAAGGAACACATCATGAACTTGAGAATGATTTTGTGGAAGCGCCAAGGGATAAGAAATTGTATTGATATAAAAAAAATGTTAAAGGGACTTATTTATGTAAGGATAAGATTATACATCTTTTAAAATAATATAAACTTATTCCAAGGATATATTCAATATAATTCCCTGATTCAAACTTTAAAATCTAGATTTTGCAGATGATTTTTAGTATATGTTTTCTATCAACAATGAACTTCTATGATATATTGCTGAAGAGATCTATCATTGTCTATCATTTGCTCACCAAACTCTTCTCACAATGAAATTCATTAGCTAACATCATACTATAAAATTATAAAAATAATCTTCTTACCATATTTAGATTCATAAGTAGTCATATGAATGCTCAAATGATAGTTGTTGTGGTATGAAAAGTCCACCAAAGGAAGGTGTTGATCCCAACCACCTTTGAAATACCTAGAATATGATCTCTTCATATCATATATAATATTAATGATTATATCAAAATGACAATCTATATAAGGGTGATAAGTATTACTGGAACACTGATCAGTATCCAAATCTTGATAAAGTCTTCCCCATAATGTTAGTGTAATCCTTGGAACATAGTGTGATACAATATAATGTGGTACTCCATGCCACCATACCACTTCATTAATGTATAATTGGGAAATCTAATCAAGTGATAAATCTTATCTGAGAGAAAATAAGTGGGTTATATTTATAAGGTTATTGTCTACAACCCATATATCATTATGGATTTTACATTATTTTGGGAGTCCTATGATGAAATCTATGGGGATATTATCCAATATTTATAATAGTTTGTGTTATTGATGTAACATCCACATAGAATTCTACCACTCAACCTTAATTTTTTTGGAAAACTAAAAATGGAGATACAAACTCCAAAATATCTATATTAATGCTATGATGCTAGAGATAATCATTATAATCTCAATGCATCTTCTTATTTATAGGATGAATGAGGAATGATTAATTACGAGCTCCTTCCGATTGTTCCCTCTTCCTGTTTTCTATTTATAGGGAAAATACATAGTTCATGATCCTTATAATTCTATCATGCTCGAGGTTGAGCTAATGAGAATTTCTAATCTTATTTTTTATCTAAACATCTTCCATTTCTGACTTTTAATATACACTTTAAAACATGGTGGAGCACTCATTTGAACATGATAATATTTATCCCCTTCCCTCATGATTTTATGGTATATCCTTTAAAAATCCATAAATGTTGGATCTTTTTTATCCACATCATATATAATATTTCATTATCCTTTCAACTCAAAAATCAACCATCTTGTACTCTATCTTATATCGGTAATGTATAGAAAATCCAAGTCATGCATAAGTTAATTTATATCATGAATTTTCAATTTTTAAAAATATTATTCTATCAAAGTATCATTCTGAATTAAAAAAATAACATTCTCTTATTCAATGTAAAAATACATATCATAGAAACATCTCCACATTAGGGTAGTGTTGGTACATGTGTTCTGAGTAACCTTCTATTCATATCCTTAAAATAATTCTTCCATTCTTCAATCCAAATAAACATGATTATATTCCTTTGTTAACTTGATGATTGGATTGGATAGTATTGAAAAATTATTCACAAATTACCAATAATAACAAAACTATTCCAAGAAAACTAAAGATATCTATATCAATGGTTCTTATAGTATATTAAAAATATAAATTATTTCTTTTGGAACATCCACAGACATGAAAATTCTTAAGATTATATATCAAATGAATGAAACATTATTTAACCATAATTCATACTTGAAATTTTTTTAATATAGTTTTTCCTTGTCATTGTATTAAACTCACTTCTCAAATAATCTTCATGTTCTTCCACTCTCTTCATGTATATAAGAATATAATCTATAAATTCCAAAACAAGTTTATTGAGGTAATATACAAAGTTTTTATTCATTAAATACTTGATGATATCATGGTAATTAGAATGTTAAAATACTATCAATATAAAATCACTGTGTCCATACCACTTATAAAAGGATTCCTTAGGTATGTCTACACTTTCTAGCCTTAATTGATAGCCTCCATAATAATGGTCAATCAAAAAAAATATTGATCTCAAATCATTTGATCATAAAAATATTCAATATGAGCTAAATCGTAGATATTATTGTTATTGATCTAGTTTTATTCTTGATAGTCATTGTAGTGTCTCATTGATCAATTATTATACATAACAAAAAGAACAGGCGGATCCCACAGCGACACACATGGTTGAATAAAAAATCGTATTAAGATCATCATAGAGTTTATTTTACTATTCCAATTACTCAATCTGGTTCATTATATATGGAGTATTTGAAATATGTGTAAATTGAGAGTTCAATTAAAAACTAAAAATCTTGATTCAAATGAAGAAAATGAAAATATTTTGGAATCAAATCCTTATTCTCCCATAAAATAGGTGTATCATATATTTTTAATTTCTCCCAAACCATCTGTGACAATTATCACTTATTATAAGAAAAAGACCCATAAAATGGAAGTAATTTCCATTGTATTCTCATATTTAACTTCATAATAATAAATGAGCACGCGTTTATTTAGCATATGAAATGTGGATTCTATTCCTGGGAAATTGAGATAATCTCTATATATCTATATATAATCTATTCCCAAAATCACATAAAATTCCACTAGAGGATGGATAACGATATTTTTTGGAATCAAATTCCAAAAAACTATAATTGGAGAATAATTGATGAATTGAGAAGAGATCATTATAACATTACGATTTTTTAATTTTAATTATATATATAAACATTGAGGTGGAAATGGGACAAAATATGTAAATTATTTAGATATAAAAGACTATATATAACCACAATCAAATAAATCATTAGTAGATACTGAGTGGAAGGTCATTATACCTTGTTTTGTGTTGTTATCATAAGCCACATTAGTAATAGTGATCATATGAGACATCCATTCATCTCTAGGATTAAGAGGACGATGTAGTTGGTCATTTTTATTGTCCCCCTAATTTATGTACTATTTAACATAATACCCATACTCATATTTGTTTAAAAATTATAGTATGAGTTGTTTATTTTGTGTATATTTTAATACGTTTACATTATTAGCTAAAAATATACCACAAATTCAACATTTAATTACTTTATGACCTTCATTTCCACATTTAAAGCATTTAATATTCACCATTAGATAATTTAATCTCTTTTTTCACACCACTATAATTAAATAAGGCTTCTCCTCTTCCTGAGGTGGGTTTTTATTCGATTTTGCTTTGACTTTCATCTTTTTTCATCAAAACTGTGAGATTGATGGGTGACTCCAATATATATTTCTATCTTGATATTACGTATAAAAATTTATTTATATATAATAATGTATATTTTTTATTACAACAATTGGGGTATTATTGGAAACCACAAAATAATCCACCAATCTTAATTTTAGGTTCTATGATAATACAACATGTGTACCTTAAATGTATTTTGAAATTTGTGTCAAAAATACTAATGGATAAACTATTAATCATGATCATCCCAAGGAACTCCTTATAAATTTTCATATTAAGGATATGATGAATATACTTATTGAAAAAATTACTCAAAAAAAATTCCCATGCATGGGAGTAAATTTCATCATATTACATCATTTTGTTCATATGTTTCGACCATTGATATTTCTCACCATCTAAGAAATAAAAATAAAATCAAAATTTTCATACTCTAATCTATTTGAAAATATATTTTTAGGGTACTTATCTGTTACTTGGAAATTAGTGGTGCAATAGACCCAGTAATATAAGTTATATATTTTTTTATTATTGAATCAAAAATATGATGTTCCCACTTATATCATTTGGATGTATAGAATTATTCATATCTTGAGAAATTTATTTAATCATAGATGCAACATTCTGTTTTCCAGCACTAATAACATGAGGTTTCTTGGGATAAAATTCATTTCTTTATCCATCAAATTCAGAATTTAAAAAAAATATCATGGGTTCATACATTGACTAAAAAAATCATTGTGTATGAAATAATAATCATAATGACAAATCATATGATAGGGAAAATTAATTTGTAGGACCTCTCAATTTTAACACCTTATTTTCAATATATGAAACCTTAGGTTTACCTTAGTTCATCCATTGTCATTATCTATTCCGATACTTCAAAATGGTTTATAAAAATGTAAACCAACACAAAAATATCCCCCATGAGTGTCAATCCAAGTGTTTATTCTTAGGTACAATTGTCTTGATCTGTATATGATCACATTAATAACTAGCCCACTAATTTCAGAGTTGTTACCTTAAGGTGTGTATGTTCCACAACCACATCTACAGTCCATTTTCCTTATATGGAGATATATTTTCTAGGAAAACCATGGAATAACTACTTTATCAATGATTTAGTATATTTTCCTATACATATACATATCCACATTGTTTTTAACAACATTACCTAATCAAAATCTCTAAAAATAACTATACCTTACTATGATATAAATTGAGGTGACATAATCATAACATAGGTAAATATTACATCGTATCAGATGAATTTCTAATAAATATCATGAAAATACATTCCCTATAACTATATAGATTTATTTTCATGAGATACTATATACATAACCAATTTAGTTAATGAAAATTAGTCAATATCACACATAAATTTCACATCATCTAGTATATAATGACCAAATCCATTTGTATGTAATATCCCATGATTTTTCAAAAAAACTACCATTAATTACAACCTAAATATCATGAGGCCAAGTGTCTTTGAAAAAATAGTTTTATAATATATAGAAAGGAAACTAAAATAGATCATCCACATGATATTCTCTACAATGACCTCATAAATAAATATGGTCATCTATAACAATATATGATAACTTGGGGAATATATCAATGAAATGGGTGAGCTAAAAAGACCATGAAGGGAATAATCATTTGAAGAAAATAATACATGTGATCCAAATTTACTACATTATATCATAATAATGGCCCATGAGTAATCACATAGAAGTATAAAATAAATAACATGGTATAAAATGTTCATGGTAAAGTAGGAAATGCAGTAGTATGACAAAAAATGAGTCATGGATAAGTTATAATACAATATCATATGGAATAGTATTCCCATAATGTATTCGGTTAAATTCCTGATCCCATACATGATTTATCATTAGAGAAAATACTTACCCAATTCATTGGAGAAATATATTGGTGTAACTGTAGATAACCAAGCTTGATGTACATGAAAATTAAATTTCTTCTGAGGAATACTTTATAAATGAAAAAATAGATGCCAAAATACTATATTAGTTTACTTTCTCATGAAAATTTGTATATAATCTTATAAATTCATGAAATATCTTCAATATATCCCATAAATATCCTCCCCTTTGGTTTTCCTACCTAAGAACTTATCTTTATATCCTGGGGAAATAACATAAGACGGTTGTTCTTAATTGTTCAGTAAGGCTGAACATGAACAACATATAACGAAATATAAACATAAGGATGTGAAAACATGAACATAAATTTTGAATATAAAAAACATGAGTCATGAAATAAATATTAGCATAGATCATAAATGAACATCAAACATGATAAAATAGTATTGGCATAAATCATGGTATTGTGAAAAATAAATAAGCACATAATATGATTTCCATAGTTTCAAAGGCATTACATCCATGACCATCATAGTGGAAAAGAACATTACTAAACCTAGTTTAATTGACGTTCTATTCATGTCTATATCGTGAGATATAAATATTTACCCAATGCATTGGAGGGAGGTATAGGTCCGACCCATCTCATAATGAAATCATTCTCAAATCTAGCACAAAAAAATATCATTCTTCATAGCATAACCCTTGAAATAAAATAGGGTTATCAAACATCATTCAATCATAATCCATATAAAATAAATGGATTTAATAAAAATAATTCCATTATAAAACCATTCAATTGAATGAAATTATAGGGATAGAAACATAACAATATTTAAGATTTTCATCATAGATAGAAAATAATTTTGATAAAACTGTTGAATTTAATTCTTCAGGAAACCATTCTTTCTTCTTCAATAACATATTATTTTCTCAAAATGCCACACAATTTTAAAAGAAAAGAATTTAATGGAAGATAAACATGAAATAGAGTAGAGGAATCTTCATGGAAATAAAGTGTCATGAAACTATAAAAATCCATTCATTCCACATAAGTTAGAAAAACATTCTCATCATACTTTTGCCAGAAGAGTCAAAAAGTACCTCAATTCGGGAATGAAAAAAAGATTTCATTCATTCCATTTAACAAAATAATTCACCAATGGAAAAAATGGACTTTAAAAATTCATATACGAATAAAAAAATATTATATATTTTGGAAACATTGACATGAATGAAAAATATACCCAAGTAAATATGTCCATATAAAAAATCTAAAAAAATAATGAGATTGCGAAATTATCCCTCAGCTTAGGTCTGATATGCTTTTATGTGTCCAAACCTCCTATATAATGTTTTCGTTAATGTTATGAACTTATTATAGAATCATGGTCATCAGAAATGGTCTTATTCTCTTTCATTTGTTTGTAACAATTCATTGTTACATGTTATTTGGGCTTTAACTACTCTGTGATCGTATGCATGTTTTGTCGAATAAGTTTCGGTTCTCCTTATTAGGTCATATTTATCTCATTATAAAAGTATACTAACATAATTAATACCATATTTATTCACTCTTTAAATTTTTATAATCATTCTTCAGTGGTTATAATGTAGAACTAATCATATTTGATCATGTAAATGGTCGGTCATACGTACGCAGGAGCAACGTTATCATTCCCATAATTATTGAATTGTATTGATTTGCATGGTGTACTCTATTTCAGAATAAATATAATTTAATAATAATCATATATAGTTACTACATCCATCTTTATAACCATCCTTGTATGGTGCCAGTGAATGACAAATTACACCCCGATGTAGAGACGGTAATCTATACATACGTACATGTGATTATTTCATCTTTTGTTGGAAGGATAGAAAGTTGAATATGTTTGTCTCATAATTATAATAACATGTAAGTATATAATTTATACTGTAGTTATTATTATATAATTAAATAAGTCAATAGGTAGAAGTATAAGTAGAAAGAGATATTAATGAATCGGTAGAGGATATGTCCTCTTCTATGACATGATCTTTTTAAATCTCCTCTTAATGGAACAAGAGATGGTCTTTTGAGAATACCAGAACTACTATAATGTATCTAGGGATGTTGATAAGAGATATTAGTAGTATATGTATGAACATGAAATCTTAAATAGTTTTGTAGAAATGAGGGAGGCGGTGTCCTTTTATAATTAGGGTGAGGGACTCTTTTGGAAACCTCAAAAGATTAAATTATAATAATTTTAAAATAACTATAAATACCAAAAAAATAAGATATATTAGAATATAAGATATTATAAGACTGAAATATAATCAATAACTAAAATTTGGACAAGTTTTTATGTCAATTTAAATATTATCATATTAATTGACAGTTAGTTAATCTATATATTTTTAATAACGATATCAAATGTGTCAATATTAAACAGGTTCAATATTTACTTATTTTATTTCAATTATAACGTAAATTAATAATTGAGACCATTTTAGGCCATATCAAAATTATTCTATATTTTTAAAAATTTATTAATATTTTGAATTAATTTAATAAAACACTATTTTGATAAATAATCAATAGTGTGAATTTGGACACCATTAAATTAATTAAATTTTAAAAATATTAAGATTAAAAGTAAACCTAAAAAAATAAATTTTATTATATGACTATGATGTCTCGTTTATCTTTAAAATTCATTGGACATATTAGTTATCCAAAAATATATTTTTTTAATATTTTTATTAGAATTTATTTGATATCTCCCTTAATAAAATAGTTACTACTTTGACATTGTGTAATTATTTAATATAGATATTTTTTGATAAAAAATTACAAATAAAATACTTTTATGAAAATAAATTGTCTATATTTATTAATAATATATTTAGTAGAATTTATCTTCTGGAAAATACAACATTAAAAATGTTATACTTTTTAAATTCTGAATGTGACAATTTTAAAATTACTTTAAATAAAATAATATAAATGTCCTAATCAAATACATATGGCACCAAATGGTCCATAATTAGACCATTGGATTCTTATGGCCTATATATACTCGAAAAATAATATTTGGTCATGTTTTTGTACAATTTTATGGTTATTAGAATTTGAATAAAAATTGGTTCATTGATTTCACATCAATTAAATAATTTCTACATCATTAATGAATAAACATTTAAGGTAATTATTTAATTCCAAAAAATTAGAAATAAATTACCATGATGTAGTTATTTTATTTATATTTCAATGCCCTATTTATTTTAGAAGATATCACTAGGTTATCAATAATTTAAATTATTACACTTATAAGAAATGTGAGTTTGATATTTTGTCAGATTCATTGGTTTTGTTAATATCTATGTCATTTTCATTATCAAGTTGCCCTTAAAGGACTATGTTTCAAAAAAAAGGAGTCAAGTGTTTATTTTTATTCATATAATAGGATTTTGGAAGGTTTTAGGATATTATTATTGTTCTTTTAATATTATTAGTTACCCCAATTTATACAATTTACCTTTAATTGGGGTAAATAAAAATAATCATAGTTACAGTTCATAATATCCAAAAATTAAAGTAAACTATCAACATAATTTAGAGCAACAGATTCCAAATATGGAATAAATTTTTAATAATTAGAAACACATAATTAGAAGAAACTAATATAAATTAATTCCCATTATCAAAAACCAACAAGCAGGTTTTTTATGAAGTAAATATTTATCAAAAGATTGTCATGTGTTTATGTACAATTTAAATGTGAAATTACATCCAATGACCATCATTGGATTAACTGATAAAAATATATTCCATTTATACTTTAAAACCATTATATAATATTATTTATCCTTAAAAATTATTTTGATGGAAAAAAGTTGTTTTCAATTAAAATATTGCATATTTTCTCTATTCATCAAAACAAGATAATTTTCCAAAATGTGTCAAAAATTAATCCAAGGTAAATTTTAATTTCCTTATTATAAAAAATATGTTTATTTGATTAAATTTAATATATTAAAAGGTAAAAAATTAATTTTATATGGGTGCAGCCTCAAAAGGGGGAAAACTGCATTTTTTTCAAAAAATACTAATTTTATTTGAAAAATTGATTTTATTCTTATAATATGATTTTTAATTTTATATAAAATAAAAATGTGGTAAAAACCATTCATAATGTCTAGTTTATATCCCATTAAATAATATTATATTAATATATCATTGTTTAGTGAGAATCAATATTGCGTACAACTCATGTTATCGAGGAAGGTAACTTTTTCAGGTAACATAAACCTAGAATAGTATTGCATATATTTTAAGCTAATACAGTGTTTCATATTTCTCATGATAATATTGATGAAGCATAAAACCCAAGAAATCAATGAAATTAAAAGGCATCTATCTCATACAATTTTAGGGTGTTACAATCTACCCCCCTTAAAATGAATTTTGGCCTCAAACATCGTTGGTGTAATAAAAGGTTTACTACTTGAAAGATTCATTCATGAAAACCCACATCAGAATAGGAATACTAAAAATTCATTTTAAAAAGTAATTCTAGAAACATAATGGTTACCCATAGTAACTAATCACCAGGTATCCACATAGGAGAACATGGGTGGGAAGGAAAAACATTGATATGGAAGAGAAATCTAACCATCATATCATGATGGATACTGATAGATTATATGTTTTGGAGAAAGTTAAATAACATAAAGACATATATCTGTGATGATTTTATGGACCATATAATTCATGAGGTAATAAGGAACTGGGATAAAATTTGTTGTTTTCAAGATCCTTTACCTAAGGTTGATTAATTTTTCATGAGAATATATTATTACCTGATTTGGATAAAATCCCACCATTGTTCGTACATCAAAAAATTTCCACTTCATATCATATTTAAAGGAATTAAGATGAATTTTTCATTATAAATGTCTTATTATATCATTCAATAGATTTATTTTTCATTCCATCAATCTCTATCACAAAAAGGATAGCACAAGTTATCAAATATACGTAAGTCCATTTATGGTGATATTAATCATGTACGGTTCCAAAAATGGACTTATAAATCATATATAATACTAATTAAAAATAATAATATTGTAATATACCAACCAGGAACTTCCTGTGGGACAATGGTAGGCGATAATGGCATGTCACACTTTGGTTCTGGTTTCGATTTCCACAGCTTTTTACAATGCGATGGGTTGTCGCTCATCCTACGAGTTGTCCTTTTTAAAAATATATACTATTATAAAATTCCAGAATTAATATTAAAAATTTATCATTAAACAACACTATCTAATTTCCAACATATACCATTCCAACCATTAGGCTTATCAAAAATTCTTATGTCCAAACTCATAGTACAAAAAAAACAATTGCAAGAAAGGTCATATATCAAACATTTGAATACCAGCATTTATCCCCCATATATCATAAGATATATCCTTTTGTTCACATTCCAATAATTTGAATGAATTCATCATGCATTATCTTGATTCAGTGTAATAACCATAGTTACCACATATCCTTAATGAAAATATTCATGTTTCCTTATTACAACAAATATTGGAAATATTCCTTATGTCCCACAAAGTAGTATACTTCATCCATGATATCATAACCCTCTTGTAAACAACTCCATAATTAGTTCCCAAGAAACTATAATCATCTAATTTACTTATTCAAACACAACATATCTTTATCCAAGCAACATTATCTAAACACACGATAAATATTAATGGTTATCTTTCCCATAATCACGTGTTCTCCAAATATATCACCTTACCCTTAAAAAACTTTTTATCTCCATATAACTATTTGACATATCCTTTCCAATCTATAATGAAAAACATATAATGAAAACACTTATAGATTCTTGATTTATATAACATAATATTTTAATTACAAAACATATACACCTTAATCATCCATCCTTATTCTTAAAACATTAATCAGGATCCATCAACTTTGTCTTTCCAAAAATATAAATCATGTCTCATGGTTTCACAACCTCTAGATTCTTAGGAATAATTTAAAAAATACCGAAAGAACATCAAATTCATTTGAGATGTCATTTATAATCTCTTTATCCTCAGTATTATGGTAAATAATTGTACCATCATCATGATTGTCTACATGATATTTCCTCTTTGGAAATCAAACGTAATAATTTTCATAATTTCTGAATCTAAAATATTAAATGGTTAAAAAATTTCTATGTAGTTTTGTATCTTGACTAAGTCCAGAAGAAAAATTATTAGAAATACAATGCATAGATTAGAAACACATAAGTAGGGTAAATTACTTATAATATTTCAATCTATGATATCTTCGGTTTAAACCTATGTAAATCTGTATTTTCATAGAAGCCCCTAGATTATGAGGTATACTTGACTTATCCTTTGGAAATCCCTAGAAATATAATTATAAATATATCTAGGGATATTAGTAATGTTTTCACATCCTAGTTTCCAAAGTCTGACAAAACCTTCACTCTGATACCAAGAATATATACCCAAGCTTCATGTATATGGACATTACATTTCTTTTGAAGAATCCTTAACACATGACAAAAACAAACGCCCATGACCGTATTTGTTTAGTGTATTTGGAAACATAGAACATAGACTTCTAACTTCGTGAAAGATCTTAAAAATAACCTAGAAAGATCTTTCCAATTTATTTTCCAACCTAATAACTATTCTTTATATCCTGGGGAAAATAATATCAAAAGGGTGAGCTCAAATTCTCAGTAAGGGTAAACATGAAGAACATCTAATAAAAGATAAACATAAGTATATAAAAACATGAACATAAATTTTGAATATAAAAAATATGCGCCATGAAATAAATAATAACATGTATCATAAAAGAACATTAACCATGATAAAATATAATTTGTATAAAACAAGGGATTGTGGAAAATAAATAAGAACATAATATGATTTCCATAGTATCCAAGGTATTGCTGCCATGACCATCATAGTTGAAAAATTCCATTACCGAACCAGGTTTACTTACTGTTGTAGTTATGTCTGTCTGATGAGATGTAATTTTATATAGTTAATTGGAGAGAGATATAGGTCCCACCCATCTCATAATGAAATAATTCTTACATGTACAAAAAAAACATAAATCATTCATCATAGAAATTCCCATGAAATAAAATAGGTTTCCTAAACATAAATTTAATCATAATACATTTAAAATAAGTCGATTTCAAAAAAAAAATTCCATTATATACACAATAAAATCAAAGTAATAATATATATAATCATAACCGTATTAAATAGATTCATCTTAGATGTAAAATAATTTTGATTAAACACTTGATGTTAATTCTTTAATAAAATATCCATTCTTCTTCAAAAATGATTTCTTTTATCAAAATGCCTAAAAACATTAAAATAAATGAATTTTGTTGAAAATAAACTTGAGGTAGAGTAGATTATTCTTCATAGAAATAAGTCATCATGAAATTGTAAATATCCATTCATGCCATATAAGTTAAAAAAATTCTCCTCGTACATTTTCCAAAAATGTCAACAAGTACCTCAATTCGAATAATGAAAAAATGATTCCATTCATATTGTCTTATAAATATTCACCAATAGTTAAAATTCAAATTAAAAAATGTATAATAATATAAATAATATTATATATTTAGGAATCATGGACATGGATGATTAATATATGCTAATAAATACTTTCATATAAACAATCTCAGAAAATATTGAGATTAAGAAATTATCCCTTACCTTTGGTCTAATATGCTTCTTATGTGTTCGAACCTCCCCTATAACTATTTATATAATTTTATTAACATATTCTAGAATCATGGTCATCATATATGGTCTGTAGATACCCGAATCATGACGTACATAGATATTACATTACTTTTTCGGAATGCATAATACATAACAAAAACAGACACACAAGGACCGTAATAGTTTAGTGTCTTTGGAAACTTGGAACATAATCTTCTAATCGTGGTGAAAGATCTTCAAAATCTCCCATAAAGATCTTCCACTTTTTTTTTCCTTACCAAACACCTTTATTTTAATCCTGGGGGAAAATAAAACATAAAATGGGTGACCTCAAATGCTCAGTAAGGGTAAGCATGGATAAAATAAAACATATCATATACATTTGAACTTAAAAACATGAACATAATCTTTAAACATAAAAATATTGAGTAAAGACTTAAAACATGGAAGTAAATAAGGCATAGATCATAATGGAACATAAATAATGATAACATAGTATTGGAATAAAACATGTAATTGTGGCATCCATTAAGCACATGTAATGATTTCCATTGTAGCCAAGGCATTGCTGCTAAGACCATCTTAGTGGAAAAAGTCCCTTTCCGAATCGAGTTCACTCCTCGTTCCATTCCTGTAATAATGAACCAGATTAACTTATCATTCCAGACATGTCTATCTCATGAGATATAAATATTTACCCAATGCATTTGAGGGAGATATATGTCCCACCCATCTCATAATGAAATCATTCTTACTTGTTCCAAAACATAAACTTAAATCATTCATCATAACCCACAGAATAAAAATGGGTTTCATAAACATCATCCAATAATAACATAATCCATATAAAAAAATGGATATAATATCATCACAACAAAATTGATTCCATGTAAATCATAGAGACATGATATTTTAAACATACACATGTGAAATAATGTCATCTTAGATGAAAATGGTTTTGATAAAACACATGAAATGAATTCTTGAAGAAAATATCATTTTCTCTTCAAAATCATTTTCTTTTCACAAAATGTCGTTCAATTTTAAAAGAAAATTATTTTGTTGAAAATAGCCGTGAAATATTTTGGAGGAAGCTTCATGAAAATAAGGCTTTATAAAACCATAAAAATCATTTCATACCGTATACGTTAAAAAAATTCTTCTCGTACTTTTGTCGGAAAAGTCAAAAAGGACCTTGTAGGGTAAATAAAAGAAAGATTCCTTCAATACCATGGGGTAAAAGTCAAAATGGGTAAAAATGACTATAAACATACATGAATACACTTTTATAAAACATGGACATGGATGATAGCAATAACCCCAGTAAATACTTACGAATAAGAAATCTCGGATAAAAATGAGATTTGCACAATTATCCCTTACCTTAGGTCTGATATGATTCGTACCTATCCGAACCTCCTGTACAATGATTTAAATAATTTCATTGACTTATTACAGAATCATATTAATTTTTATTATATCATATATGGTTCACTTATGACATTATATTACCTGTTCTATTGTAAATTCCATGTTAAAGAGTGTTTTGGGTAAAATCGTTTCATTTGTCGTCCGTGTTTTGACTTGTAATTATTAATATGATTACTTAGATAATGATTAATTAATTAAAGAATATAGAACATGATTTATATATAATATATATTCATAATATACATATATATAATAGATATAATAAATGGAAATAAATACACCATTCATGGAGACGGTAGGCCGTACGTACACATGAACGTTGTTTTCGTTTCATCATTGAATTTAATGGAATTAATTAGATGGAATACATATATATATACATAAATCCAGTATCATTATTATGTCATATATTTCATGATTACTTATTATATATACTTTATAATAATTCATGAATGGTTAATCATTGAGAATGAATCTCATCACGTCGTGGAGACGGTATTCCATACGTACGCACGATCAATGATATCGTTCCCATGATAGTGGAATATTATTTGAGTGTACTTATAATATTAAAGAATAAATATCACATTACATTAATAATATATATTTATTATTTACACCATTATACCCATCCAAGTAAGGTGCTGGTGGAAAATAGATTACACCATGGCATGGAGACGGTATTCCGTACGTACGCACGCGCGGTGATTTCATTTTCCATAGGATGTATAGATGGTGAAATAGGGTTGTTTCATACTTATAATAACATATCCGTATATGAGTGATACTGATGTTATTACTTCATAATGAAACAACCTAAGAAGAAGAAGTGGAAGAAGAAATAAAGTTGAAAGAATCGGTAACGGACATTACCTCTTCTTTGAAGCGCCTCTTTGAGTCCTCCACTTAGGGAACTAAATTTTGTCTTTCAAGAATACCATGACCTCTAGGATGTTTCTAGGGAAGTGGAGAAGAGAATTTGGCAGGGTTTTTCCGAGATTTAAGGCTCAAAGTGGGGTGAGAATGAGAGGGAGGAGGTTCCCTTTTATAAGGGAGGAGAGGGGCACGTTTGGAATAACTAAAAATATTATTTTATTATAAAGTCATATTCGGTTTTTAATACCTCCAAATTGATATATTTCTAAGCTAATGTTGGGATGGGTCGAAATATTCTCATCCAATAGAAGTTAGACAAGTTTATGTCATTATATTAACCTTATCATTTAGTTTTAACTCATAGTTAATTAGATTGACATTTACCATGTCACTTTGTATTTTTATATTATATAGTTAATAGACTTACCATATAAATCCAAGTGACCCCAAAGTAGTCCATTAATGATACACATATCATGATATAAGTATCCAGGCAGAACCAAAGATTTTTAAGAATATAATAACAATTAATAATATAATATTTGTTTTAAAAACTATTTTTTGTCAATTTTGACACTATTTGGTAATTTATTTTTGTGAAAATCATAACAGAAAGATTATTTCAAAAAAAGTTAAGTAAATCAATAATAAAATTTCATATTAACCTATAAAATTATTGTAATTTATAAAAAGTCTCAAATTACATTTATTTGGGTATTTATAACATAAATTATGTCAATATTTCATTAATAAGATAATTACTGCATCATCATTATGTCATAAATAAATTAAATTATTTTAAGTCTAAAAAGTACAAATAAACTACCATTACGTAGGAAATATTATTATATTTCTAATTAATATTTATCGTCAAATTTATCTTCTGTATAACCCAATATTAAAAATGATTTAGTTATTAAACTTTGATTTTAACTATTTTAACGCTTCTTTAAATAAATTAATAATAAATGTCCTAATCTAATCCAAGTGGGCCTAATTGGTCATATTTTATTCCTAAGGTTTATTTGGTCTAATTAAACTTATCCAATAGAATTAGGACATGTGTTAGGGTAATAATAATAACACTTTTACTCTTAATTACCCTATTTACTTTTAATTGTGGTAAAAAAAGTAAAAAGTTATTATTCACCAAAAATTATTTGAATCTCATTGAAACAAATTTTAGTTCTTGATATTAACCATGTCTCTCAGATTTTATAAATTCCACTCACAGAATCAGTAAAATTATGTTTTATGAAAAATTCAGTTTTTTAACTACCACATAGTGGTTTCACTATTCATCAAAAAAATGAAAGTTTCCAAAAAAATACCAAAAATTATCCCTAAGCTATATTTGATATTATGAATTCAAAAATGATGTCTATTTTAACAAATTCAAAACATATCAGTTACATTAACTAATTTAAAAATTAATTCCCATTGTCAAAACAAATAGCGTGTTTTTAAGAGATAATAACTATCAAAAGATTGACACTTGTTAATGTCTGGTATAAATGTGAAATTACATCCAATGACCAACATTGTATTAAATTATAAAAATATATTCTATATATATTTTAAAACCACTCAAATTAATAATTTATCACTATTAATTATTGCGATAAAAAAATTTGTTTTTAATAAAAAGTTAGTAATTTTCACTATTTATCAGAATATGAAAGTGATCCGAAAAGTTCCAAAATTTCACCCTAAGCTAATTTCGATATTCTGAATCCAAAAATGAAGTCCATTTTTAAAGATAAAATTTATAAACTATCAAAAAGTGGGTATTACTATTCATAACGGCTAGTTCATAATAATATTATAATAATATCTCGTTTAGTGAAACTCGGTATTGCGTACTACACATGCTATCGAGGAAGGTCGCGATTGTGTGTAATGCCAAGAAATTCAGGGATGTATGTTGTGAAAGCTCATTTTGGTGTAGCTTACAACACAAGACATTACTGAAATTAAAAAGAATATTTTTCATAAAATCTCGGGGTGTTACATTCTACCCCCCTTAAAAGGAATTTCGCCCTCGAAATTCGTCGGGGTTATAAATGGTTTACTACTTGAAAGTTTCTTTAATAGAAACACACATAGTAAAAAAGGAATACCAAAACATGTCTTTAAAAACTAAATTATGATACTTAATGATGACCCAAATTAACTCATCACTGGGTTTCCACGTAGGAGAACATAGGTGAAAATATGGATATGGAAGAAAAATCTAACCATCAAGTTCTGATGGAGAGTGGTAGAGAACATGGCTATGAAAAAACCAATAATCACAAAGCCATAAATTTGTGACGATATAAGGTACCATTTGATTCATCGGATATAAGATCACTAGGACAACATTTTTGGTTTTCAAGATCATTTCCCAAAAGTTGATGAAATTGGAATTAGAAGAAATACTTTCATAATTTTGGTACAGTCTCGCCGTTGGTCGTTTTTTGGACAGTTTCCACTTCATCTCTTAAATAAATGAAGTTGAATTCGTCATTAGTGATGTGTTAGCAGATAATGTGACAGAATGATGGGTCATTCCATCTGTCTCAAACAAAATGTTAGAAAAGTTATCAAAAAATACATAAGTCCATCTAGAGTGAGATTAATCATATATGGTTCCTAAAATGGACTTATACTTCATATATAATACTGCTTAATATAATAAAACTAGTTTCTACTAAACATGGACTTCCTGTAGGCCAGTGGTAGGCGATAAGGCCAGTCGCACTTCGGTTGTGGGTTCGATTCCCACAGCCTTGTCCGACACGATGGGTTGTCGCCCATCCTGCAGGTTGTCCTTTTTCTAAAACCACATTACTATAACATACCATCAATAATATCGAAAAAAAACTTATATCCTTAAACAATACTAACTTATGTCCATCATAATCCATTCCAATCTTTAGGCTTATCCAAAATACTGCTGTCCAATCTCATATTATAGTGAAAACGATTACAAAAGAGTTCATATAAAAATCACGTTAATACCATCGTTGATCCCCATATATCATGAAATATGTCTTGTTGGTCACATTCCAATCATTCAAAGTCCTTAATCATGTATTCTATTGAAAAATGAATTCCCATTGAATCTTAGTGAAAACATGAGTGCTGTCAAAAGTTAACTCTTTCCACATACCAAAACCCAAAAATTCAATATACTCAAACCATGATATAACTATTTCCTTATATCAGTCATTAGCTCATGAATACTGTCAAACATTTCATTTTCTCCTTATCCCTTCATTATGCGCATATCGTATTTTTTTCCAAAAATACTCAATCACTTTCCATGGTTACCGGTACCATTAAATTATTGAAAACCACAATAGACCAATACCTAAATATTCCAATATTCTACGATACTATATACAACATTGTTTTGGAATCTCATTACATAAACACTTAATCATTCCACCACATCGTTGTCATGTTCAACATCGCCAATAGTGAGCTCATGTGACTTCCCTTTGACCTTTTTCTTAAGTGGTTTCTCATGTCGATCATCACTAACCCTTGGATTAGGGCATTTATTAGAATAATGCCCCATTTCCTTGGACTTGAAGCATTGAAGTGTTGGTGGTGCATTCTCTGCAGTCTTTTCATTTTTTACATCATTAGAAACACTTTTTCCATTACTTCGACACTCAGCTGCTCAATGACCTTCTTTTCCACACATAAAACATTTTCTAGTCCCTTTAAGACAATCTCCACCATGCTTCATTCCACACTTTGAGCATAAGGAAACATTCATCTTCTTTTCACCATTATTCTGAGATTTCTCCTTGGACTCTATCTTTCATTTCTTGTCAAAACTATGGGATGGATAAGTAACACCAACTTCCATTTCTACCTTGATAGCACAACACACAATTTCTTCATAGCTACTGAAGTCTCTTATAGATAATTCCCATCAAAGCTTTGGTTTTAAGCTTCTAAAGAATCGATCAAATTTACTTTCAGGTTGGATGATAAAGCCAGATGCATACCTTGAAAGCCTTGTAAAATTCACTTCGTATACACCAATAGATTCATCATCCTTTTTCTTTAGTTCAAAAAACTCCTTCTCCATTATTGTTATAAGAATACGAGGTAAGTACTTATTGAAAAATATGTTCTTGAACTCATCCCATTCCATGGTCTCAATTTCATCTCTTGGCCTCGTATTCTTGATAAGATTCCACCATTGACCAGCTTCACCTTCCAAATGATATACAGCTAAGATGACTTTATAATGTTCAGAACATTAAAGAACTGAAAATATCTTTTCAGTGGTACTGGTCCATTGTTCAACAATAAGTGGATCAGAAGACCCACTGAATGAATGTAGACGTTGCCTCATGAAGCACCCAATAGAATATTGTTCCCTTCTCTGCTAATTTGAAGTCCAGAATGATTCATAGATTGTGCAAGTATATCAATAATATTTTGCACTCCATCTCCCATAACATTTTTTTTTTAGGACAATCATTTCATTGTCCATTACATTGATCAACACGGTTCCTTCGGGTTCCAGCCATCGTCTAAACCCCAAAAAGAATAGTGTGAGATGTATAAATCATGCTAGGGAAAACAACAGAGTAAAGGGGGAGTGCCCTCAATATCTAACATCTTAGGTTAAATTCTATGATCCCTAGTTCAATTCTAGGACTATAACCTATACGTATACTTACCCTTAGGGACATCCCTTGACATTCCTTAGAAATATCTCTAGGGATATCACTAAAGTTTTCGCATCCTAGTTTCCATAGGTTAACTAAACCTTTCCTCTAATACCAATTGTAGAGACCCGAAGCTTGACGTACATAGATATTACATTACTTTTGCGGAATGCATAATATATAACAAAAACAGACACACAAGGACCATAATAGTTTAATGTCTTTGGAAACTTGGAACACAATCTTCTAATCATGGTGAAAGATCTTCAACATCTCCCATAAAGATCTTCTACTTTGTGTTTCCTTACCTAAAACCTTTATTTTAATCCTAGGGGAAAATAAAACATAAAAGGGTGAGCTCAAATGCTATGGAAGGGTAAGTATGGATAAAATAAAACATATCATATACATTTGAACTTAAAAACATGAACATAATGTTTAAACATCAAAATC
This sequence comes from Viscum album, assembly GCA_963277665.1. NCBI lineage: Eukaryota > Viridiplantae > Streptophyta > Magnoliopsida > Santalales > Viscaceae > Viscum > Viscum album. Next base: position 130,302,225 of record OY728167.1, on the reverse strand, counting down.
TTGAGCAACGACTTAAAACATGGAAGTACATAAGGCATAGATCATAATGGAACATAATTCATGATAACATAGTATGGGAATAAAAAATGTAATTGTGGAATCCATCTAGCACATGTAATGATTTCCATAGTATCCAAGGCATTGCTGCCAAGATCATCTTACTGGACAAAGTCCCTTTCTAAATCGAGTTCACTCCTCGTTCTAGTCCTGTATTACTGAACTGGATTAACTTACCGTTCCAGGCATGTCAATCTCATGAGATATAAATCTTTAAGCAATGCCTTAGAGGGAGATATAGGTCCCACCCATCTCATAATGAAATCATTCTTACATGTGCCACAACATAAACATAAATCATTCATCATAACCCGAAGAATAAAAATGGGTTTCATAAACATCATCCCATCATAACATAATCCATATAAAAAATGGATATCATTTCATTATAAGAAAAGTTAAACCATTTAAATCATAGAGACATGATACTTGAAACATACACATGTGAAATAATGTCATCTTAGATTAAAATGGTTTTGATAAAACACTTGAAATGAATTCTTGAGGAAAATATCATTTTTTCTTCAAAATCATTTTCTTTTCACAAAATGTCATGAAATTTTAAATGAAAAGGATTTTGTTGAAAATAGTCATGAAATATTTTGGAGGAAGCATCATGAATATAAGGCTTTATAAAACCATAAAAATCCGTTCATGTCATATACTTTAAAAAACATTCTTCTCGTACTTTTGTTAGAAAAGTCAAAAAGTACCTTGTAGGGTAAATAAAAGAAAGATTCCTTCCATACCATGGGGTAAAAGTCAAAATGGGTAAGAAGGACTTTAAACATACATGAATACACTTTTATAAATAATGGACATGGATGATAGTAATAACCCCAGTAAATAATTACGAATAAGAAATCTCGGATAAAAATGAGATTTGCACAATTATCCTTTACCTTAGGTCCAATATGCTTTGTACGTATCGGAACCTCCTGTATAATGATTTAAATAATGTATTTGACTTATTACATAATCATATTCATTGTTATGATATCATATATAGTTCACTTATGACTTTATATTACCTGTTCTTTTGTAAATTCAATGTTAAAGAGTGTTTTGGGTAAAATCATTTCATTTGTCGTCCGTGTTTTGACTTGTAATTATTCTTATGATTACATAGATCATGATTACTTAATTCCAGAATATAAAACATGATTTATATATAATATATATTCAGAATATACATATATATAATAGATCGATAAATGAAAAGAAATACACCATTCATGGAGACAGTAGGTCGTACGTACGCATGAACGTTGTTTTCGTTTCCTCATTGAATTGAATGGAATTATTTGGATGACATACATATATATATACATAAATCCAGTATCATTATTTTTTCATATATTTTATAATTACTTGTTATATATACTTTATAATCATTCATGAATGGTCAATCATTGTGAATGAATCTCATCGGGTCGTGGAGACGGTATTCCGTACGTACGCACGAGCGATGATATCGTTCCCATGATCGTGGAATTTTATTAGAGTGTATATATACTATTACATAATCAATATCAATTTAAAATAACAATATATGGTTATTATTTATACCATTATACCCATCCAAGTAAGGTTGTGGTGGAAAATAGATTACACCACGGCGTGGAGACGGTATTCCGTACGTACGCACGCGCGGTGATTTCATTTTCCGTAGGATGGATAGATGGTGAAATCGGGTTCATTCATACTTATAATAACATATAATTATATGAGTGATACTGATGTTATTACTTCATAATGAAACAACCTAAGAAGAATAAGTGGATGAAGAAATAAAGATGAAAGAATCGGTAACGGACATTACCTCTTCTTTGAAGCGCCTCTTTGAGACCTCCTCTTAGGGAACTAAAATTGGTTTTCTAAGAAAACCAGGACCTCTAGGATGTTTCTAGGGAAGTGGAGAAGAGAATTTGGCAGGGTTTGTCCGAGCTTTAAGGCTCATTGTGGTGTGAGTAAGAGAGGTAGGAGGTTCCCTTTTATAAGGGAGGAGAGGGGCACCTTTGGAATAACTAAAATTACTATTTTATTATAAAGACTTAATCGGTTTTTAATAGCTCCAAATTGATATATTTCGAAGCAAATGTGGGTATGGGTCGAACTAATCTCATCCAATAGAATTTAGAAATGTATATGTCCTTATATTAACCTTATCTTTTAGTTTTGACTCTTTGTTAATTAGATTGACATTTACCATGTCACATTGTATTTTTATATTATATAGTAAATAAACATACCATATACATCCAAGAGACCCCCAAGTGGTCCATTAATGATAAAAATATCATTATATAAGTATATTGGAAGAACCATAGATTTTTAGGTATATAATAACAATTAATAATATAATATTTGTTTTAAAAACTATTTTATGTCAATTTTGACACTATTTGGTAACTGATTTTTGTGAAAATCATAACAGAATTATTAGTTCGAAAAAAGTTAATTAAATCAATAATAACGTTTCATATTAACATAGAAAATTATTGTAATTCATATAGAGTCTAAAATTACATTTATTTGGGTATTTATAACATCGATTATGTCAATATTTCATTAATACGATAATTACTGCATCATCATTGTGTCATAAATAAATTAAATTAATTTAAGTCTAAAAATTAAAAATAAAATACCATTATGTATGAAATCGTTTTACCTTTATAATGAATATTTATGGTCAAATATATCTTATGTATAACCCTATATTAAAAATTATTTAGTTATTAACCATTGATTTTATCTATTTTGACCCTTCTTTAAATAAATTAATAATAAATGTCCAAATCTAATCCCAGTGGGACTAAATGGTCATATATTATTCCTAAGGTTGTTTTTGGTCAAATTAAACTTATCCAATAGAATTAGGACATGTTTTAGGGTAATAATTATAACACTATTACCCTCAAATACCGTATTTACTTTTAACGATGGTAAAAAAAGTAAAAAGTTACTATTCACTAAAAATTATTTTCATCTCATTGAACCACATTTTAGTCCTTGATATTAACTTTGTCTCTTGGATTTTCAAAATTCCACCCATATAATCGGTAAAATTATGTTTTATGAAAAATTCAGTTTTTTAACTACCACTTAGTGGTTTCACTATTCATAAAAAAATGAAAGTTTCCAGAAAAATACCAAAAATTAGGCCTAAGATATATTTGATATTATGAATTCAAAAATGATGTCTATTTTAACAAATTCAAAACATATCAGTTACATTAACTAATTAAAAAATTAATTTACGTCGTCAAAACAAATAGCGTGTTTTTAAGAGATAATAACTATCAAAAGATTGACACTTGTTTATGTTTGGTTTAAATGTGAAATTACACCCAATGAACAACATTGTATTAAATTGTAAAAATATATTCTAAATATACTTTAAAACCAATCAAATTAATAATTTATCACTATTAATTACTTCGATTAAAAAAGTTGTTTTTAATTAAAATTTAGTAATTTTCACTATTCATCAGAATATGAAAGTTATCCGAAAAGTACAAAAATTTCACCCTAAGGTAATTTCGATATTCTGAATCCAAAAATGAAGTACATTTTGAAAGATAAAATTTATAAAATTTCAAAGAGTGGGTATTACTATTCATAATGGCTAGTTCATAATAATATTATAATAATATCTCGTTTAGTGAAACTCGGTATTGCGTACTACACACGCTATCGATGAAGGTCGCGGTTGTGTGTAATGCAAGGAAAGTCAGGGATACATGTTGTGCAAGATCCTTTTGGTGTAGCATACAACACAAGACATTAATGAAATTAAAATGATTATTTTTTATAAATTCTCGGGGTGTTACATGGTCATATTATCTATAGTTTGTTTGTAACAATTCATTGTTACTCATCATTCATTTTTTAACTACTTTATGATCCTATGCATGTTTTTTCGAATAAGTTTTTCTTCTCATTATTTGGACATACTTATATCATTATAAACTGATATTAACATAATTAATACCATATTTATTCATTATTTATTTTTATATAGTCATTTTGAGTGGTTATCACATAGAACAAATCACATCGCATCGTGTAGATGGTAGGCCGTACGTACGCACAAGAGACGATATCATTCCCATAATTATTGAATGGTATTGATTTGAAAAATGTACTCTATTTCAGAATCAAGATCATTTTAAAATAATCGTATATAGTTATTAGATCCATATTATACCCATCTAAGTAAGGTGGTGGTGATGAACAAATTACACAATAGCGTGGGGACGATAAGCAGTACGTACACACGCTTGGTGATTTTGTTTTTCATAGGATGGATAGAAAGTTGAAAATGGTTGTTTAAAAATTATAATAACATATTAATATATATTTTCTACTGGATATATTATTCTATAATGAAACAACTCATGAATAATAAGTATAAGAAGAAATAAATATGAATGATTCGGTAGAGGAGATTACCTCTTCTTAGATGCTCTCTTTAGATCTCCTCTAAATGGAACTAGAGTTGGTATTTAGAGAGGATCAGTTCCAATATAATTTAACTAAGGATGTTTATAAAAGAAATTTTTAGTTTATGGACGATCTTTAAGTCTTAATTAGTAGTGGAGAAATGAGGGAATAGGTGTCCTTTTATAATTGGGGTGAGGGACAGATTTGGAAGCCTAAAAATATTAACTTATAATAATTTTGAAAATCATTCCAAATACATTAAAAATTAGATTTATTCAAGGTTAAGATATAATAAGACTGATATCTCATCATAAAATAAAATATAGACATTTTTTTAATTCAATTTAAGCAATATAATTCTAATTTACAATTAATTATTCTATTTAATTTTAACAAAGATAACAAATGTTTCAATATTAAAAGGGTAAAATATTTACTTATTTGATTTAAATTATACCATAAATGAATTTATTAGAACATTTTAGACCATATAATAATAATTATATATTTTTTCAAATGTTTTATGACATTTAAATAATTTAATAAAATAATATTTTGATAAATAATCAATAGTGTCAATTTTGAAACAATTCAATTTACTACTTTTTAAAAATATTAAGATGACAATTTAACATCAAAACAACTATTATATTATATTTCAATTAGGACATGGTTATTTAGATTATTCATTGGATATATTAATTACCCCATAATATATTTATTTTAATATTAATAACATTTATTGGATATCTCCATTACTATAATAATTACTACAATGATTTTGTGTAATTATTTAATATATTTATTTTTTGAGTAAAAATGAAAAATGAAATAATATGATGAAAATAATTTTACTATAATTCATAATAATATATGTTGTCAAATTTATCTTCTGGAAAATCCAACATTAAAAATATTATACTTATTGAAGTATGCATGTGACAATTTTAATAATAAATTAAATAAAATAAAATAATTATCCTAATTAATTCCATATGGATCCAAAGGGTCAAAATTAGTCTATTAGATGATTATCATCTATATATAATATAAAAATAAAATTTGGTCAGTTTTTTGGACATTTTTATGGTTATTAGGATTTAATATAAATTGTTTCGTTGATTTCTCATCAATTGATTAATTTTTACATCATCGATGAATAAGAATTTAAGGTAATTATTTCCATCATAAAAATTAAAAATAAAATACCATGTTGTAGGTAATTAATTTATATTTCCATGTAATATTTATTTAGGAATATATTCCTATGTTATCAATATATTAAAATTATTATTCTTATAAGAAATGTGAGTTTGAAATTTTGTCACAGTCATTGGTTTTATTAATATATATGTCATATTCATTGTTAGGTTGCCCCAAAATGACTATGTTTCTAACCAACTATCTTAAGGGTAGAATTTTATTCATCTAATAGCATTTTGGCAGGTTTTAGGACAATTTTATTTTCCTTGTCGTATTATTAGTTACCTTAATTTAACCATGTTACCTTTAATTGTGGTAAATAGAAATTACCATTGTTACTATTTGTAATATCCAAAAATAAAAGTAACTTATTAACATAATTGATACCCAAAAATAAAAATATAGAATAAATGTTTCATAATTGAGAAAATATAATTTTCATTAATTAATTTAAATTTAATTCCCATTTTGAAAAACAAAAAAGTGGGTGTTTTAAGAATTTAAAACATATAAAAATAAAATCTCGTGTTTCTGTCCAATATAAATTTGAAATTACTTCCAATTACCATCATTGGATTCACTGATAAAAATATATTCCATTTATAATTTCAAAAAATTAAATAATATGATTTATCTATATAAATTATTTCGATGGAAAAAGTTGTTTTCAATTAAAATTTTGCTTATTTGTACTATTCATAAAAACATGATAATTTTCTAAAAAATATCAAAAATTAATCCAATGTAAATTTTGGTCTAATGCTTCAAAAAAATGTTTATTTTAAAAAATAGAACCTATATAGGTTTCAAAAACTTAATTTTAGATGGGTTCGCCATCAAAAGGCGGCAAACTTTCATTTTTTGAAAAGTACTTCTTTTATCAGAAAAATTGATTTTGTTCTTATTAGATGAATTTTAATGTTATATAAAATAAATAATTTGGTAAATAATATTAATAATTTCTAGTTTATATCCCATTAAATAATATTTTATTAATATATCATTGTTTAGGGAAACTTGGTATTGCGTACAAAGCCAGCTATCAAGGAAGGTTGCTTTTGTGTGTAACGTAAGCCTAGAATAGTGTTGCATATACTGAAAGATAATATGGTTTTGAATATAGCCCATGCTAATATGAGTTTATCATATAACACAAGACATCAACAAAATTTATAGAATATATCTCATAAAATTTTGTGGTGTTAGATTCTACCCCACATAAAATTTATTTTTCTATTCAAATTCAACGGTGAAATAGCTGGTTTACTTCTTGAAAGTGTCATTCATGGGATATCGCATCGTAAAAAGTAACACTTAAATTTCATTTTAAAAAGGAATTTTAGAAATATAATGGTTACCCAACTAAATCATCGTAGGGTTTCCACGTAGTTGAACATAGGTGGGGCGTAAAAACATGGATATTAAAGAGAAATCTAACCATCATGTTCTAATAGATACTGATATAGAATAAGGTTTGGAGAATTTTAACGACCTGAAATCCATATATCTCGGATTATTTAAGGTAACATCTGATTCAGCAGGTAAGTAGGTACAAGGATATATATTTTTTTTGTTTTCAAGATCCTTTCTCTAAACTTGATGAATTTTTCGTCAGAATAAATACATACCTGATTTTGGTACAATCTCACCATTGTGTATACCTTGAACAATTACCAATTCATATCTTATTTAATGAAATGAATTTAAATTTTTTATTATTATATTTTAATAATATCATGCTATAGAATGATAAGTCATTTCATCTGTCTCTATCACAAAAAAGATAACACAAGCTATCAAATTTAAAAAAGTATATATATGTTGAGATTAATCAGATATGTTTTAAAAAATGGACTTATAATTCATCTATCATACCATTTAATTAAAAAAAATTAATATATACTAGCCATTGACATCCTCTAGGCCAGTGATGTGTGATAAAGGCCTATCACAATTCAGTTGTGGGTTTGATTCCCACATCCTTGTTCAACGTAATAGGTTGTCTCCCATCCTGTGGGTTGTCCTTTTTCTAAAATTATACTATTATAAAATTCAGAAATAATATTAAAAAAAGTTTTAGCCTTAAAAAAACTATCTGATGTTCTACATAATCAATTCAAACCTTTATTCTTATCCAAAATACTTATGTCCAAACTCACTGTACAAAAACACAATTCGAAGAAAGGTCATATAACAAGCATGTGAATACCATAATTTATCCCCCATATATCATAATATACAACTTGTTGGTCACATTACAAACATTTTAATGACTGCTTTCATGCATTATCTTGATTCATGGTAGTAACCTAAATTACCATATATCCTTATCGAAAACATGCATGTTTCCTTTTTCTAAAACATATTGGATATATTCTTTATGTCCCAAAAAGTTGTATTCTTCATCCATGATATCATAACCCTCCAATTAAAAACACTATAATTAGTTCCCAAGAAACTAGAATCATCCACTTTACTTATTCAAATCCAATATATCCTTATATAAACATCAATATCTTAACATACGAGGCTTATTAAGGGTTATCATTCCCATAATCACGTGTTCTCAAATATATCACCTTACCCTTAAAACTTTTTATGGATCATTAGAACTATTCAACATATCCTTTCTAATCCTTGGTAAAAAACATATAATGAAAACGCCTATAGATTTCTTGTTTCAAATAACATAATATTTAAATTACGAAAAATATACACCTCAATCATCCAACATTATTCATAAAAATTTACTCTGGATCCATCATCATTGTCCTTCCTTAAATATGAATCATTTCTCAAGGTTTCCCATCATAAAGATTTATAGGAATAATGTAAAAAATACTGGAAGAAAATAACATACCTTTGAAATGTCATTTTCAATCTCATTATCCTCAACAGTATGTGAAATACTCGTACCATCATCATGATTATATTCATGATGTTTCCACTTATGAAATTGAACTTCATAATTATCATAATTTCCACATTTGAAATATTCAATGGTTAACAATATTCTATGTAGTACAGTCTATCGACTACGAATAAAAATAAAAGTTCGAGAAATACATATTAGAGACTAGAAACACCTAAGTAAGGTAAATTAATTATAATATTTCAATCTATGATATCTTCAGTTTACCCTAGGTTAGTCAGGATTTTTATAGATTCCCTAGTATTTTGACATATACATGAATTTTCCATAGGACATCCCTAGAAAAATCCTTAGAAATATCTCTAGGGATATTATTAATTTTTTTGAATCCTTGTTACCAAAGTTTGACTAAACCTTCTCTCTAATAACAATAATAGATACCCAAGCTTGATGTACATGGACATTACATTCCCTTTGCGGAATACTTAACATGATACAAACAGGAACCCAAAGACTGTATTACTTTATTATCTTTCGAAACATGAAACATTATCTTATAACATGGTGAAAGATATTAAACATCTCCCATAAAGATCTTTCCCATTTTTTCTGACATAAAAACCCTTATTTATATCTTGGGGAAAAAATATAAAAAGGGTGAACTCAAATGCTTAGTAAGGGTAAACATGAAGAACATGTGACAAAACCAAAACATAAATATACATATGTGAAAACATGAACATAAATTTTGAATATAAAAAACATGATTCATGAAATAAATATTAGCATAAATCATAAAGTAACATTAACAAGGAAAAAATATAATTTGCATAAAAATAGGGATTGTGGAAAATAAATAAGCACATGACATGATTTCCAAAATAGCCAAGGCATTGCTAACATGACCATCATAGTGGAAACATTCCATTACTGAATATGGTTTACTTTCCATTCCAGTCATGTCTATCTCAAGAAATATAAATCATTACCCAATGCATTGGAGGGAGATATGGGTCACACCCATATCATAATGAAATCATTCTATCATGTACCACAAAAACATAAATCATTCATTTTAGAATAACCCATGAAATATAATGGGATTATTAACCATCATTCAATCATAATACATATAGAATAAATTGATTTCATAAAAACAATTCCATTATAAACACAATAAAATCAATTTAATAATAGGGATAGAATCATAACCATATTTAAGAGAGTCATCTTAGTTGGAAAATAATTTTGATAAAACACTTGAAGTTAATTTGTTATGAAAATATAATTTCTCCTTCAAAAAAAATTCTTTTCTCAAAATCCAACACAACTTGAAAAGAAAATAATTTAGTTTAAAATAAACATGATATATTGTAGAATAATTTTCATGGAAATAACACATAATTAATTTGTAAAAATCCATTAATTCCCTACAAGTTAAAAAACATTATCCTTGTACTTTTTCTAGAAAAGTCAAAAAGAACCTCAATTTGAATAATGAGAACATGTTTCATGTCATATTTTTTAATAAAAAAATCACCATTTCATAAAATTTAATTTAATAAATTTCATTATAATAAAAATAATATTCTATATTAAGTAATCATGGACATGGATGATAAAAATATGCTAGTAAATACTTATATATAAACTATCACGGAAAATGATGAGATTGTGAAATTATCACTTACCTTAGGTATAATATTCTTCATAGGGGTTTGAACCTCTTGTATAATGATTTAGATAATTTTATCTACTTATTCCAAAATCATGGTCATCGTATATGTTCATATTCTCATTCTTTTGTTCTTAACAATTCATTGTTACTTGTTGTTCAGGATTTAACTACTTTATAATCCTAAGCATGTTTTGTCAATTAAGTTCTAGTTATCATTATTAGGTAATAATTATATCATTAAAAAATGATATCAACATAATTAATAACTTATTTATTCATTATTTACATTATATTTCCATTTTGAGTGGTAATCAGGTAGAAAAAATCACATCACGTCGTGGAGATAGTATTCCATGCGTACTCACAAGCGATGATATCATTCCCATAATTATTGAATGGTATTTATTTGTATGTTGTACTCTATTTAATAATAAATATCCTTTTAAAATAATCATTTATAGTTATTAGATCAATTTTAATACCCATCTAAGTATTGTGGTGTTGAAAAGTAGATTACACCCCGGCGTGGAGACAGTAAGTCGTACGTACTCATGCATGGTGATTTCATTTTTCTTAGGATAGATAAATAGATGAATATGGTTGTTTTATAATTATAATAACATCTCAGTATATAATTGATACTAGATTTATTATTCTATATTGAAAAAACTCATGAAGTATTAGTAGAAGTTGAAATAAATATGAAACAATCGGTATAGGAGATTACCTCTTCTTTGACGTTCTCTCTTTATATCTCCTCTTAATGGATCTAGAGTTGGTATTTCAAGAAGAAAAAAACCTCAAGAATGTAATTAATGAAGTTTATAAAAGAATTTGTTACGTTATGGATGAAAATTAATGCTTAATTATTTATGGTGAAATGAGGGAGGATGTGTCCTTTTATAATTTGGGTGAGAGAAACTTTGTGAAACCTCAAAAATTATAATTTATAATAAATGAAAATCAACCCAAATACCTCCAAAATGAGATATATTAGAAGCTAAGTTGTGATAATATTTAAATATCCTCAAAAAATAAAATTTAGACTCGTTTTTATGTCAATTTAAACATTATCATTTTAATTTATAATTAGTTATTCTATTTAATTTTAATGAAGTTAAAAAATGTTTCAATATTAAAAGTGTGAAATATTAACCTATTTGATTAAAATTATATCATAAATGAATAATTTATAACATTTTATACCATATAATAATTATTTTATATTTTTCAAAATGTTTATGTTTTTAAAATAATTTAATAAAACACTATTTGGATAAATAACCAATAGTTTCAATTTTGACAGTATTCAATATACAGATTTTTAAAAATATTATACAACAAGTTATCATCAAAAAATATATTTTATTATATTTCTATGATGTCATGGATATCTAGAAAATTAATTGGGAATATTAACTATCCTAAAATATATTTATGTTAATATTTTTAATAACATTTATTGGATATCTCCATTAATATAATAATTATTACAATGATTTTTTGTTAATATTTAATATAATTATTTTTCAAGTAAAAATTAAAAATAAAATATAATGATGAATATAAATTTACAATAATTAATAATAATATATGTAGTATAATATATCTTCTAGAAAATCCAACATTAAAAATTTTATACTTATTAAAAATATGCATGTGACAATTTTAACATAACATTAAATAAAAGAATTTAATTATCCTAATCAATTAAACATGGATACAAATGGTCCATATTTTGTCCATTTGATGCTTATGGTCTATATATACTCTCAAAAAGAAAATTTTAAGTGTTTGGAGATTTTTTTGGCTATTAGGATTTTATTAAAAATTGTTTCATTGATTTCCCCCCAATAAATTACTTTTTACATCATCAAATAATAAGGACATATGATAATTATTTATTTATTAAAAATTAAAAAAAAATTACCATGATATTGTTAATTCATTATTTTTTCCCGGTATTAATTATTTAAGATGATATCACTTGAATATACCTATATTAAAATTATTATTCTTATAATAAATGTGAGTTTGACATTTTGTCCCTTTCATTGGTTTTATTAATATCTATGTACTTTTCATTGTCATGTGACCCTTAAATGACAATGTTTCGAACCAAATATGTTAAGGGTATAATTTTATACATATAATGGTATTTTGGTAGGTATTTGGATAATTTAATTTTCCTTATCATATTTTTAGTTACCATAATTTACACTATTTACATTTAATTGTGGTAAATAAAAAATATCGTTGTTACTATTCATAATATAAAAATTAAAAGTTGCCTATTAACATATTTTGTACCCAATAATTAAAAATATTGAATCCATTTTTCATAATTCAAAATATATAATAGGTATACATTAATGTAAAATTAATTTTCATTGTTAAAAACCAGAAAGTGGGTTCTTTAAGAAGTAAAAAACTTATTAAAATATTGTCATGTCTTTATGCCCAATTTACAAGTAGAATTACATAAAATGACAAAAATTGGATTAAATGATAAAAATATATTCCATTTATACTTTTAAACCCCAAAATAATATGATTTTACCCTATAAATTATTTTGTTGGAAAAAGATTATTTCAATTAAACTTTTCTGTCTTTTTACTATTCTTCAGAACATGATAATTATCAGAAAAATATCAAAAACTAAAAGAAAATAATTTTTCATGTCCTACTTCTAAAAAATAATTTTATTTTTTAAAATATAATATATAAATATGTCAAAATCCAAATTTTATATGGGTGCACCATCAAAAGGTAGAAAAATTACATTTTTTTGAAAAATACTTCTTTTATATGAAAGTTGATTTTGTTATTATAAATTGAATTTTAATGTTATATAGTACTTTAAATGTGTTTTATACTTTTTTAATGGATATTTTACGTCCCATTAAATAATATTTTAATAATATTTTATTGTTTAGTGAAACTCAGTGTTGCGTAGAACGCAGGTTATCGAGGAAGGTCACACTTGCGTGTAAAGTAAGCTAATAATAGTGTTGTGTATACTACAAGATAATATGGTGTTTCATATAGAACATGATAATATTGGTGTATTTTATAACACTAGACATCAACTAAATTAAAAAAATATCAATCATATAAAATTTTGGGGTGTTACTTTAACCATTTTAAAATGTTCATGATTTATTTGTGAAATAGAACATAAAAAATAATAAGTCATAATATATTAATTTTCCATGAAAATAAAATTGGTTTCATAATAATTCCTCATACTATAACCTAGGAAAATTTCATGATGAATTCATTATATAAATGATAATAAGTCGTGTATTTAACTATAAAAGGAAGATAGAAAAAGATAGATATATATGTGACATATATATATATATATAAATAATTTATAATTATTCCCAAACATTAGTGGGAGATAATGTGTGTTTGAGATAGAATGTGAATAAATAAATAGAAAGGTTGGTTTAAATAGACCCCCTACCTTAATACAAATATGTCATTTGAGTTCATTATATTCCTAATTAATAAATATATGTTAATTTTTAACCTTCTTATGATTTTTTTTTGAGATTTAAATTATATTTATTTAATTTATTATATTTTTATATTAAATTATTTAATTATTTATGTTAAAGTTTGGAATTTTGACGATGTTTGGATCATATGTCCAAAATAACTTTGGAATGTTAACTATGGACGAAGATATTATTATTTTATAATATGTATAAAAACAATCAAGAAAAACATATCATTTTTACACAACAATTAGAATTTGAAAATAAATCATGAAGGATGGGTTTGAGAAATGAACGACGTTATAGACATGAATATTATAGGATGTATATATATAGCAGCGACATTTCCATTATAAAAAATAATTATATAAAGAAATTAAATTTTATTTTACCATTAGAAATGAAAATTATATAATATATATTATTCTATATATTTAAATACACTTATATATATTATCTATGTCACGAAACAATTAAAAACGTACCACATCCCTTCGTGAAGGCGGTAATCCACATGTATACATGAAAGACATATCATATTTGTATGAATGAAAAAGTATGAAAATATATAATATATTAGATTTCCATAATTGTAAATATTTAATTAATAACACACACACACACACATATATATATATATATATATAAAATAATTCATCTTATAAAAATGTGGTAGGTGATTATGAAAAATGAATTATATTGGTTAATAAGGTAGTAGTCTTGTGTACATACAAATGATGGATTCGTTTCCCATTTTAGAGAAGTGTATATGGATTTTGGTTATGTTATTAAAATAATAATATATTATTATATTTAAAATATTTATTCAATCATATATATATATATTATTGTGTGAGATTTTAAGTATGTGGAAAAATTAAAAAAACAATAATTCTCACCTAAAAATGTTACATCTTCTTAAGAACACCTCTTTATTATTAAACATATGCACACCTTGGATTTTCTTTTTAACAAAAAGTAGCCTATTTATAATGGGGAGATATTTAAGGAGGGGATTTATCCTAGATATATATTAACCAAATATCTCGTGATTTTTTTTGTAGGGGAGGATAGGATGTTCCCTTTTATAAGTGAAATGGAGTTGGATTTTTGTAAATACCCTAATCTATTCAATAATGGGAAGTCACTCTCAATAATAATGACACAAAATGTGATAATTGATGGATTTTATGGATGTTATATTCAATAAATTCCTCTAAAATGAAACATAAAATATTTTTTAATGTTGTTACACCCTTATCCTCTTTAGTTTAACCCTCGATAAAACTGGTTTTAACATTAACCGTGGAGACATGTTTTTACTACTTTTACAATTAATTTACCTCATTGTATAATATTAATATTCCTATTCAAAAATTGAATATTTTTTTTGAAATTAAATTCATATATCTATAAAAATTTAATTAAAAAATATACCTACAAATAAAGTTGAAAAATGGGTATTAATAAATGTTTTCCAAGAAAAAAACGTTCTTACATTAAATATATGAATAATAATAATAATTAATATAATTAAAATTAGAATAAAATGATACATAATCTATATATTAAATTTAAATATTTCCTTAATTTGGGTTATTTTAATTATCTAATCCACAAGGACTGTATTCACTTAAAGCAGATTGCAAAAAACCTCATTTTTAAGCATAAAAATAATCCATTATAAAAATAATAAAAATTGATAATTAGAATGAAATTAATTAAAAAAATAGAAAGAAAAGGTTTAATATTACAATTTAATACTATATTAAAAATATAAATTAATTTTAAAATTTTATTATTTATCAGTTGAAATTAATCGTATTTAAAAAATCATTAATTTTCACCATTCACTAAAAAATCAAATATATCTGAAGAATCCCAAAATTTCACCATATATTAATTTTGTTACTATTATTTCAAAAAATATATTAATTTTATTATCTAAAAAATTTAAATTTTTGATATATTAATCTGTTTATTTTCTCAAAGTATTCATTGAAAATTACTTTTGAAGGAAATGTATTTCGTGAACAATAAAATGCCGTTATTACAAATTGGGTGCTTATTTAATAATCAATTTTCATGAAATTTATTTATATTAGTAAATTTATTTATTTTTCATATATATTTAAATACCATTCACACCCTCCAATTTATTTTCTATGTTTTAACGATCCTAAATAATAATGCTTTGTTAAGGCTCAATGTTGTGTATTTCATGCACTATCATGAATAGTTATTTTTAAATATGGGGTGTTACATTCTTCCCGCAAAAAAAATTTCATATTAAATTATGTGGAGAAAATTATTTTGGGTAGTTATAAATTAGGTATTCATCCATTTCCCAGGTTGCCTCTTCATATTTTTGACATAACACTTCAACCTGGTGAGTTGTCATGTTGCATAAATTTTATCTATATGGTAAGAGATCATCACTGGATTCTCCTCAAAAGAGAAATAATTTTATAACTATAATACTTATATATTTTATATATATGAGATATCTTGTATGAGATTACTCAAGAGGGACAAATAGAAAACTTTGTTTACATGAGAAAGGGTTGGTGGTAGTGCTAGTTAATATTACACAACTCTGATGTGATCGAGAATCTTAAAGTGGCTTATGTACCAGGGAATTTTGTTTACCTTATTTCAAAATACCATGACTCTATTTCATTGATATATATAAATAAACATATTATATTTTATCCCAAACTCTAGGCCTCCTCGATTACGGTTAGTAGAGATCATTTATTGACTCTGAGGAATATTAATGTGGGGCTGAATATACTTGACCATTTTTTTCCATATCCTCAACCATTTTGGACCAATATATCTTCATTTCACTTACTTCATCCAAGAACATTGATTTTATAAATATCATCCAATAATGGTCTTTATATTTTTCCATTTAGATTATAGTGTTGAAAGTATTATTTTATGAGAACTTGACAAGAGGAAGTAGTTGATCGCAACCTCCTTCAAAGTACAATTATAATGATCTCAACATGTCTTCCAATGTTAGATTATTCCATTCATATTTTACATCAGTTTGGGTTGAAATTTCATAAAAAATTTCTACTAAAATTTTAGATCATGTTGTAGTCTCTTCCATAACCTCATTATTAATCTCATGTCTCAATCAGATATGATTGATAGTGATGATCCATGTAGCCTCACCACATGTCCGGTTTATATACATTCAAGTTGATTTAGTGATAATTCCTATTGAATTTAAATAATGTGAGTTGTGTTTTTTTATGAAAATCCAACACAACCCATATTTCATTGTTTCGTCTTTATTTCCTCTGATTTCTAGTGATAAGGTTGATAGTGATGTTTTACCATTTCCAGGGAGTGTGGGTAATGGTTTCATCATCCACTAAGACATTTTTCCATTCATTATTTACCTATTAAAATTAAACACACATTGATTATATTTAGAAATACCATTCTTCATTTTGTCCCACTAATAGTACTCTCGAGGATCTCAAGACATTGTTATTCTCCATAAGTAAATGGAGAGGGTTGAGTTATGTGCATCTTTCAACAATGATATCTTTATCTATGAAATTAATGGTAAAGATAATCATAAACTATATATTTTAACTCATTATCCTTCTATTTGTAACCCTAATTAGTTCTTTTTAAATATTGTTTCAACCTACTTCTAAATTTCCACATAATCTATTGGAGCACCCATTATATTCCCCAGAACGGATGATTACGAAATAATTTGAAAAAGGAACGATGATTATCCTTCCTTCATGAATATAATTTCCATCCATTGAAAGTTTATTAATATTTTACCCTCGAATATTTTCATTTCTAATAATGTTTCTGTATCCTTCCTACTTAGAGAAACATTCACTTTATTTACATTTCTTGGATGGAAATGGATAAGGAAGTCGTAGTCTATGATCAACTCTAATAATCATTACAAGTGAATATTAATATTCTTCTTTGTGAATATATATTTGAGTCTCTTCTGGAATATATATATATATTTTTCACATCTCCCCAAAGGGATAGTGTCACAAAATTTTCAATCCAAATAACAAAATATCAAACTCTAGATCTTCTGTTGGATAGTTTTTTTACACGAACATTACAATTTATTGAGGCGTAGGCAATAAAATTATCATTTTTCATCAGGACACAACATAAAACCCGGAAATTCAGCTAGAGACAAAGTCTCCGACCATTTATTAAAATAATGGAAAATTACAACTAGAATAGCAAAAGAAACATCACAGACCATAAAAACAAATACAAGTCATAGCAGTCATACCCGTCTCCAATCAGTACACGACATAATAACTTCTTTGAATTATCATTTTATAGTAAATAGAGTTACCCACAAGACGGTAGAAATAATATTGATGTTTGTAATAATACTTATTTTATACTCCCCAAATTTTTATTCATATTCACTCGTGCAGAAAAAAATTTCTCCCTTATATGTGATCTTGGTTTTTGGGATTCAAAATTGAGAGAATCTTCTCACAAATACTCGATAATACAAAAATAGTCCCTGGAAACTATAGATATTCATTATAGATTCAAATCTCATCTACTCCTCAATTGAATTTATCTTAGAAGGGTATATATATCCATTTTATGGGGATAATATTCCATAATAATTATAATTACTTTATCTAGACGTAACAAGTATTTTACTTTTCATATAACTTCTCCATTTTCAAAGCCATTTGTAATGAATTCTAATTTTCAAAATCCTCATCCTTTCTTTTAGAGTAAATTAAAGCATCATCTATAAAGACTACCATAAATTAGAAATGTTAATCTCTAAATACTATATCTATAAATGTCATAATGAATTCTAGAGAAATATTGAGTCCAAAATTCATAATTATGAACTCCTAGTTTCCATACCTTTTCTGAATTGGAGTATTGTTAATATCAAGCCTTTTCACCTTTAATTAGTGATATTCCAAAAAAATAACACCGTATATAAATGTATTTCTCTATAATGTTTTCAAATGTAATAAATATTTTGGAGGAGATACTTATTCTTTTCATAGTATTTTTGACATCATGATAATCAAGGAAGATGCCCATTGACCAATATTACTTATTGATGATGATGATTAGAACACCCCATAATTAAGCACTCGATCATATAAAACCATTTCCTAGATTTTATTTTAACATCTCCATTATCTCATCCAAATAAACAGGTCCCATTCTGTAAGGATTCACGGATATGGATAGTGACCTATGTATTTGTTTGACTTAAAACACATTCTATCAATCAGTAAGAAGACAAAGAAACACTTTTTTGGAGTAAATAATTATAATCCCTCGGAATGGGAATGTATTCTAAAATGATTCTATAATTTGTCTCAATAATTTGGTTATTATATTCTTTATCATAATAAAATAATATCTACACTTGACTATAAGATTCCATAAGAGATTTACCCTTGAATTTACACTTGTATAAAATCATAGGACGACTGGGTATGTGAATATTGATCACCCTATCCCAAAAGCTTACATTTTCTGTATAAAATGATATTCCACGCATACCCAATATATCATAAAACACTACTAAATAATGTATTAGGATACTTTCTAGAATATATAACCCCAAAACATTGATTAGAGAGGAGTTATACACATGGGATGCAGTGTCCCTCCATTTTTCATTCTTTATGATATTTATACCCACATGTTTTGAGGTGGTGTTTGAATAGTTCTAAAAACATTAATGATACAAAAGAGTGCATAGAACCATAATCAAATAGTATGTTTTGTATTATTTCATGAATGAATACCATACTTTTCACCAAATAATATTTGGAATCCACCTTGTAAGTAAAGATAACAGATTCATTTCCCATCTATCTAGGCCTTACTGGTTGTTATTGTTGATTATCATTGGCATCCCTTGGATTAAGGAATTCTCTTGCATACAGATCATTTTCTTTACTATTGAAAAAATGCACCATAGGCTAAGTGGTGATTTGGACCTTATTTTATTATTCCACATTAGTGGGATTTTTTTTGTTTTCCTTTCACATTCAATTACATGATTCCCTTACATTAAACATTTCAATAATTTCTTGGTTCACATTAAAACATTTCTGTGAGCCTTTTTCCCGCACTTTTTAGTAGTAGGGTGTTTTTTTCATTCTTCAATGAGATTTATCTAATGATAATTTCATGAAAACTCCATTTTATGCTTTTCTTATCCAGTCCCTTGAGAACAGTGGGAGCCACCAATAATTATCATAAACTTGAGGGAGGAATGGGAAATCCCTTCATTGTTATCACAATCCTGACCTATTACTCTTTTCATACAAAACAAATTTTACACAGGAATGAAACATTCAACTTTTCATTCGGTGTTGATGTAAAAATTTGGTCAGTACCATGAAATACTTGTGATATTTTACTCGTATGCCTGATAGGGTCGTATTCTTTTTTATTTAGAATGAGGAACTTCCTATCCATTTTATTATGGGTCGTTTGGGGAAAATATTTATTGAATTTATTTTCTTTAACTATCCTCATTCTGTAGAATAATATCATATTTGGATGTTGTGTTCCTAATCTGTTTCCACCATTGACTATCTCCTACTTCATTGTGATAAATGACTAAAAAACCCTTCTCTATCTCTATGATAATTATAATATAGATAAAATCTTCTCAATGGCGTTAATCCATTATTCTATGATGAGGGGATTGTAATATACACTTTAAGGTTGGAGTACTTTTTGTATTAAAATCCTCAACTAAAAGATTCTCTTTGTTTTGGGGAGTGTCTTATAGTTGATTCACGATATTATTCATAACCTGAATTAGATGTTTCTATACTACCATGTAGTTCACTCAACCTTCTTTAATGATGTTTGGAATATAATTGGTGAAATTATCACATTTATTTTCATGCTAGTCTTTTCCACAGTTTCCCCTAGTTTCATCCATTAACGAAATAAAATAAAAACATGTTTAAAATTCATTAACAACAAAAATAGAATCGTATAAACGTAGAAGGAGTAACTTATAAATGATAATTATATCCTAAATTATGAGTGTTGATGTTTCAATATTGGTTATACATGGTAATGTTTTCTATAATGTTTTCAAATATGGCCTTTTATTCAAGCCCTTAATAATAGTTTTTAGAGAGTTTGTGGACATCTATGGAATATCCCCATTGTGTGTCAAGCCAGTGTTTCATGAAAGACTATTTTCATGAATGAGGTCATTATTGAATCCATATCAATACACAAGTTTTAGTGTTATTACCCCTATATAAAACTATACCAAATCCCCATCCACTTTTAGTTTCCTTGGTGAGATATAATTTCTTATAAATCACTCCATCTATCCTTACACTATTTTTCAATGATATTTTGGTATACATAAAATTATTTAAATACTTATCCCATGGTTGTCACTAATGTTTTATTATCCTAGTTTTGAAAGGTAAACTAAACCTTTTTTATTATATAAACTATGGATACCCAAACCTTTTATACATATTATGAAATTATTTTTAACATAAAAATACTTTAATTATAACCCAAATATAATGAGGCCTAGTTTCATTGGAAGAATAATTTAATAATAATTTTTAAGGAAAATAAAACCTAAAATACTCATATAATTCTCCAGAATGAGCTCATGTGTCCATTTTATCTTCTCAAACTGCATAGGATAATCTAGGGAATACATTATAGAAAGGGTGATCTAATATTCCAATAAGGGAATAAACATTATAAGGAAACATAATGTGTGAGTCAAAGGTACAACATGGTATTTTAAAAGAGAAGGGTCATGAGTTATCACCTAGAATCCTAAGATAAATAAAATTGTTCCATAAGATCATGGTATCATAAAAGACGCGGTATCATGGCATAAACATGTGTCAAGGATAACTACCTACAGAATATCATACGGTGGAAATGTTCTGCAATGCATTAAGTTTACTACATATTCCCACAAATGATACCTCATGAGGCTAAATATTTAGAAAATTAATTTTATAAATATGTATGCACACTGATCATAACTTGTTCATGATTTATTTGTGCCACATAATGTTAAAAAATCATAAGAAAAAACATAATAATTAACCAAGGAATAAAAAGGAGTTGTATAATCTTTCCTCATACCATAATCAATAAAAATATCAAAAAAAGGCATTCGAGATATACCAATAAGGCCTTTATTAACCCATAAAAGGAAGGGTTAAAAAGAAAGGTATATATATGAATTAAATATAAATATAATTTATAATCCTTCCATGAAATTAAATTAAGATAAAGTGAGTTAGAGGGAGAATGGTCATAACATAAAGGAAATGTTTGTTTAGATAGATCTTTTACCTCAAAAATAAGTCATCACATGGGTTATTTAAATTCCTAAATAAGAAATGTATATTATTTATTTAAATTATTAATATGCTTTTTTAACCATATTATTCACTATATTTTATTTATTAACATTTTATATTAAAATATTTATTCATTTAAGTTCAAGTGTAATATTTTGATGATGTTCGACTAATATGTGAAAAATAAAGTTATAATGTTGAATAAGATCAATGATATTATTAATTAATCATCTCCAAATTAACAATCATGAAATCTTTATAATTTTTATACACCAACAACAATTTTTAAATTAATCATGTAGCATTGTTATGAAAAATGAACTAAATTACATTTATGAAGATAGAAGGTTTTAGGCACTATTTTTCAATGATCATGACAGATTTAAGTTAGGTATTATTTGATCGATAAAAAATGATCATTATATCATATAGATCATATTATTTATTTAAATAAAAATTCAAATATTGTCTATTTGATTGGTAATTAAATATGAATCAGATCAATTCGTGGAGATGGTAATTCACACGTATACATGAATAATGTTATTGTTTTTCTATGATTGTAAATGTAAGAAAATATTTGATATATTATTTTCATATAATTATAAATATTTCATGAATATCATAAACAGAAACACACAAACACATATTTGTAATATATCATTATAACCAATCACGAGTGGCAATGATGGAAGATGGATTACAATGGTTAGAAATGTGGTAGCCTTATCTACACATGAATGAATGATTTGTTTCCCTTTCTATGGAAGTGGAGATTTATTTTTGATATAACTTAAGATATAAAATAATTTTTAGTGGAATATAGTTATTTTATTAGACCATAGTGTTTGAATTTAAGGATTTGTAAGTGAAAATAAAATAGAGAAGTTTGGTGAATAATGAAACCTGTTATTCAGAAATCCTCATTAGGATTATACATAAGGCCTCAATAGATTGGATTTCTATTCAATGAAAGGACTCTGGGTTATAAGGAAAAAAGTATGAAATTAATTGGGGAAGTTATTTTCATAAAAAATATCATTTTAATTATATAAATGATAGGATAAAATGTTCTTTTTTATAAGTAATAGGAAGCGTTATTTTTTATAAACACCTAAAACTATTCACTAATTGGAGGTCACCCTCAAGAAAAGTGTCTCAAAAAATGACAACTAATGGATTATAGGGGTGATATATTTTATAAAAACCACAAAAAATAAAAAATAAACATGTTTTAATCTTTTTAAACCCTTTACAACTTTAGATTAACCCCTAGTAAAACCATTTTTAAAAAAATATTGTACTAAATAATATTTTTTTTCTATCAATTAAAACCTAAAATTAATTTGACCTTATTATATAATATTAATTTTGAAGATTACAAAAATTTAAATAATTCTGTAAAATTATATTTGGAAAAGTGTTACATTTAAAATTAAAATTAATCCTGGAAAACATGTAGTGAAATGGTTATTTAAGAAATGAATTTTTTAGGCATAAGATGATATTTCCCAAACTGTATGACTAGAAATAGTCATTATAAGTGTTTAAATTCATAAAACTAGATATATAATATATATATTTAATATCTATATTTCCTTATTTTGGAATATTATAATTAATCAAAATGGATTTACTTTTTGAAATTAATAACCATTTTTCCAAAAACTGTGTTTTAAGGGTAAAAATAATTTATTAAATAATCAGGAAATTTGATGATCAAAATGAAATTATTTAAATTATAATAAATATAATGGAAAATATTTCCCTTTTTATAAAATTCAAAATATTATAGAACTTTTAAATTTCACGATTCAATGAAAATGAATGATCTGTTTTTAAAGATCTTTAATTTCAATTATTCACAAAAAAGTCAAGCATTTCAGGAAAATCACAAAATATTACCCAAAGAAAATTTTTAAATAATTATTTCAAAGATTAATATCATTATAAAAAATTACATTCAAAAAATTTCATTAAATTATTTATAATATTTTCCTCCAAAATAAAAAAAAATATTTTTGAAGGAAACATATTTTCTAAAGATTAAAATTTCTATTAAATATGGATTTCATAATAGTTGAGAATTTACCAATACATTTAAATATATTTTAAAAATTTATGTATTTCTTAAATTAGTTACTACCATTAATACCCTCTAGTATCATGGCTATTTTATAATGGTTATAAATAATTATGGTTCGTTTTTTATTGGTGTTACATGTCAGATATATTGTCAAGAATTGTATTCCTTTTGAAAAAAACTAGTTTTTATGTAGTAAACATTTTATTCATACCATAATTTAAAAAAAAATTATAACCTAGTGATAGGAAACCAAAGAAATGGTGATCTCAGATGCCTAGTATGGATGACATGGGAGATATTAATTAATGATCATATATAAGCATATCAAAATCATGAGGGCAGGAAAAAATTATGCATCCATTTGAAATCCAAACCACATAATTCATATGTAATAATCATTATATAAATAATTTTAACATCATAAGACATGAATCATTTAATAATTTTAGATCATGAATCATGAGGTCATGAAATAAGTATCAAAATGTGTCAAAATGTGTCAAAATAGTGGCATAAAATGTGTACTGTAATCATGATCATAGATATATTATCTCATGGATAACCATAAATAAATTTATAACTAGTTATCCATAGGCTGACCACCCACATACAAACTTCTTTATTTGGATAACATCCCTTATAACTTCTTTTAGGCTTGAGAAATCATCTTTTATACCCTCTTTTTGGGTTGACAAAACCTCTCATTTACCCTTTGAGTATAAAATCATTAATAATTACCTATTGAATTGGTGGGGGGGTTAACAGATCCCCCCAAAACATAATTATTTCATCTGTATTACAAAATATCATGAAAAAAATTATAATATCATCATATAATAACCGATGTAAAAGAAAATTGGTTCTATAAATATGTCAAATCAGAATAATTAACCATACATGGATTGATTAAAGATGATATCATTATATTGTATCCAAGTAAAGCATATGATACACCAATGGATTTATTCATAGGTTAAAATACATATAGATCATTGGATCATTTCTTATGAATGATAATATTTTCATTTTGAAATCGTTTATTTTAAATCTAAAAATTTCCAAAATTTTAGGCAAAACATTTTCCTCATAAAAACAAGGGAAACCTATAAGGAAATCATAAAATCAAAGAGTATTCAAGATGAAAAGAAATTTTGTTCATATAGTGTACATTAAAATAAATATTTCAATAAGAACATTCGTAAAAAGTACCTCATTTGGAAAATGAAATGAATATTCCTATTAATTATTTTTATAGAAAGCACAAAATGGGTAAATTTAATTTAATGGGTATTTAAAAAATGGTGAAAATATTAATGAAATAATTTTAAAGAAAATATATAGGTTGAATTAAATATTTTCAAAAAAATAAAACACATATTATATTTTCTAAAAAAATATTCTTTTATGCCATTTAGTACTTATAGAGATGAAAATAAATGGGAAACATGCGACTTCCATAGATAACTAGGGGATAAGAAACATGAATAAAATTGAGATAGATCATATAATTTCAAAATTTGAATATTTATTCATAAAAATTACTCTAAAAGGTAATATTTGAACATAAAACCATTACCTTAAGTCTAGAATTATTTAAAAGAACTTTTAACTTCCACTACATTGAGAGACCTTCTTTGGATAACACCATAAGCCTTTATAGTATGGTCTTAAAAGAAGAACATAATATCTAGGATGAAAGGATTAAATATAATAATTCATTATGTAAATGTTTATCCAATGTAGAATCCTCAAAAATTGGTAATAATGGAGGATAGGTTTTTTCCTTTTATAATTGAGAGAAAGGGCCTAGTTGAGAAAACATAATATATTTAAATATAATATATATCATAATAATGTGATGTGGAACCAAATAGAAAAAATAATAATATAATATGTGATCGGGTAAACATAAACATAAACATAATTAATCACAATTAGACATGTTTCAGAGACCTTTTATGTCCCACCTTTTAGTTAAACAACCATAAACCCGTTTTAACCATAACTATGCTTACTTATCATTTTGAAAAGATAATATAATAATATAAAAAAAAAGGTGAATTAAAATACAAATATATCTTTTGTTTCCAAATTATAAATCCAATTTATCATATAATTTATATAGGTACCAAAAATAACATCCAATATAATAACACAAAATGGATGAAAAATACTTTTTAGGAAAATGCATCATTTTCGTATATAAATCATTTTAGAATGAATATGAGTAAACATTTAATTTCCATGAATATATTTTCAAATTAAATAACATATAGAAGGTTTATAATCTTTTGGATCATAAATAACCCATATTTCACCTTCCACTCATTCCTTTAAATGTGAATACTCTAAAATAGATTTCAATTTGAATATAGTATAACATATCTTCAAAAAAAGTCTTGATTTATTCCCTAAATTTATGATAAAATTTTAAAATAATTATTTTAATCCATAAAAACATATTTGGTTGTGGCAAAGGTTTTATAATTTTTAAATTCATTCTTACAAAATAATATTTTTATAAAAGTAAAAGTAATTGAATGTGATTACTTTTCACTATTGACTAAAAATTCAATATTTTTGAAAAATCCGAAAAAAAGGTTATGCTTGTTATGAAATGATTATTTGAAAAAATCTATCTATTTTTTTCACATAAAATTTAACAAATTATATACAATTAATTTAAATATCCACACACAATATGCAATGAAAACTATTTTGAAGAAAATGTATTTTTGAAGTATAAAATGTAATTAATATAATTCATCTCCAACTAACATTAATTAAATTAAGGTTAATATATTTAATAGAGTAAATTATATAAAATAATATTTAAAATAATTTTAAAATATTTATTAATTTAATTTATTAATGTAATGACATGTTACATGATTAAAAACAATTTAAAAAAACACTTTTATCCTTCAAATGATTTTATATTTCTTCTTAATATTTTATAACCAATCAATTAATTTTATAAATTTTTAAACAATTTTTTTAATAAATTATGTGTTCCTTTTCATACCCACTAGTATCAGGTCTATTTAATAACTACTTGATTAATGAAATCAATTATATATCACATTTTTTTCAAAATATGTGATGCTTTTAAAGAAAGAACATAAAAAATAGAATGTGTTTAAATCGAAATATATAATAAAATATATCTTTGTAACATTATAATCCCATTAAAATTAATTTTCTCTTTAAATTCATTCACTCTGTTGAAACAAATGGAGGATAATTTTATATTAACTTATCCTCGGGTTCCCATGTACTTTTATGGAATTTTTGATTTCTCCAAATATTTTTATCCATGTGAGTAGTTATGTTTAATTGAACCTTATTTCTATTATCCAATACTTATAATGGGTTTTCTTCTAAGTAAAGAACATTATTTATTTGTATGATTTCTATGTTTAATACATTAGAAGGATTTGGTATGTACTTCCTCAGGAAATATAATGGAACAAATGATGAATTTGAGAAGAATTGAAAAGAATATCCTAGATGTAATAGACCACTATTATATGATATAAATTTTTTATTGTATTGATATATCTAGTGAATTTCTTTCCCTTAATTCGATGTCTCATAATATTAGTCAAATGTTATATCCATAGGAATACATTATAACCAACTTCAAACTCTATATCATATCGATGATTGTTAGTATTTCTTTTCTATTAACAATGAGCTTCCCTTCTATATTGATAAATATATCATAACTTCTATGAAAATTCCTTATTTATCTTAGGTATCAATAAATTTTTTATACAAAAATATCCCAAAAAATTGGATTTTTATACATTCTTTTATAGTGGACTTTATAACGGGCTATATAAATGCCCGAGTGAATGATTCAGTTATAAGAAAATTAAACACAAATAAGGTGTTGATAACAAAAACCATTTAAAAGTAGATAAAAATATATAAGAATAAATATTGGGGTATTAATTTTCTTCTTATACTGACCATCTATTTTAGGGTGACAGGATGTATTGAAATTTAATATTGATTCAGAGCTTCGTAAAGACTTCTCTAGAACGAAAAGGTAAACATTGTATTTCGATTAGATATAATAGAATTTAATAATCTATGTAACATTACCACTTCCTTGATGTATAACAAATAACATCAACCATTATTGAAATATTCTCTAATATAAATGAAATTTATTGACTTTTTAAGGTGATTTACTATAATCAAAATAGAATTCTACACATTAGATGTTTTGGTGAGTACTACCCCAAAATAAATGGTGAAATTTTTATTTTTTTAATACTAGAATAGGTAATGGTTCCAACATCCATCATAGAAATCTTCCCATCACACATAACTTGTTATAAAACCACACATATTAATACATGCACGGAAATATCATGTTTATTGTTTACAGACTAGAAATATGATTTCTGATCTCTATATGTCTTTGTATGTTGAGGATGAATTTTGAATGATGAACTATGGGAATTATCTAATAACACATTTTTCATGTCTGGTATTGGGAGGAAGCATAAACAATTCATGAACATTATCATTCCATCACCTTTAAGGTTGATCTTCAAAACATTTCACACATAAATTTTTGTCTATACATCTTCCTTACAAACCCCTTTAATCCTTAAATAGAAAAATGGTTGAACACTAATTTGAGTAATATAATATTTCTCCCCTAACATCAGTATTATAAGGTTCATGAATGATGACCTAAATGTAAAAGATCTTATATTTTACTCATAAACAGATACTCGATATACAAGATTGGATGACAAGTGTAGATTCCTTAATATAGTAATATATAATTACATGACTTAAAGAATATATTCCAATACATACATTCCCAATAATTTCAAGGATTAGAGAATTAGATAATTATGAAAACACATAAACATATGAATCCAATGTTTTCTATATCAAATAGAAATTTTTAGAATATATGTGAAACTATTTTCTACAAAATAAATCTTCAACATCTCCCAAAACTTATTCGACATATTTTATCCTTTTAAACATATAAATTATACTTGTTTTGATCATGACTTGGGGATTGGTAACATAATATAGGGGTGAAATAAAATTATTAGTGAGTGAAATTTATAACTATAGTTGTAAATGAACATAATAAATTCAAAAAAAATATAGGAGTAATAAATAATCTAATAAATTCAAAATTAAATTGGAACTAAGAACACAAAATAAAAAATACAATAAATGATAATATTAACAAAAAATATGACTAAAATCATAATTATGGAATGCATAATACTAGGATTTAAAAATATGTTTTCAATGCCTTTTTTAATGACATTATATTAATATTGGTAGATATATAAACAAATATCCTAGTTGATTTTTAACATGTTACTTGTTAATTAATCGAGCGATTATATGATTTTGGGCTTTGTGAATCACTTGTTTCTATCCAATGAATTCATCGTAAGAGTCAAAAATAAATTTCCATTCATTCCCTAAGGAAATTATGGATGAATACGGACATGAATATCTATATAATGAATAATAAATATTTTATAAACATATTCATATTGTGTCATCGGCCAATAAAAATCAAGATAGCCAGTACTTTTCACAATTTCAATAATTTGGATAACATGATCATAAAATATCGAGAGATATAAGGTGGATGATTAAACAATAAATAATAAATTTGAAAATAATAATTAATATTTTTATAAAGAAAAATTAATCACAACAACCTTTCTCTATGGTAATAAAATATCATTTTTCCTGATGAACATTATCTAATTAAAATCATGTAAAATATGATGTTCACAATGTATGAATTAATGAGTTTTTATATTAGTTAATTATAGAATAACATAATCATAAGTCATTCCAAAAAAGGTGTATGGTTTTAAAATAACATGACCCCATTAAATAAAGGAGACATTTTAGGATGTTGCAATAATTGAAAAACATCATTGTATATGAATGCTTCAATGATACACACCAATAAGTGGTCAGGAATTCGATTACTGGTAACATGAGTTCATTACCCTAGAAGATTAATATATACAAGATTATAAATAGTGGATCATAAACCCTATTAGGGTTAAGCCTTTGGTTATACCAATTGGTTAATGAATTGAAATAATAATAGATATTTTAGAAATTAAGATAATATTTTCATAAGAGAAATTATTAGGGTTTATATCAGATACTAGTATAATAAAAGGTGAAGTGATGGATATGGAAACAATTTACTTTCATAAAAATAACTACCAATAGACCCTTTAAAATTAAATTGTGGGTTTTCAAATGAATGTTGGTGTGGTTTAAATAAACATGGTTTTGAACGGGATCCCCGTTTTAAAGCATCTAAATATACCTTTGTTTAAACCCAACATAATAAAAAGAGTAAGAATTTTTTTATCAATATAACAATTTCCACATAAACAATGATAAATAATACTAAAATAAAATATTATGTTGGGAAAACACAATAATGGAATAAATATTTTCATGATGAAATAATATAATTTTTGTAAAGGAAAATTGAGTTATGAATATTCTTTATGAACAGAAAACTACATGAATTATTAAATATTCCAAAAAAGTGTATTATGTGGTAGAAATGTAAATTCAAATAAAATAAATATAATACAACAATATATTTTTAATTGGTAGAATTCACCATACTTTTATATTCATGAGGGTGATCATAACTGAATGTATAAATATTGGGTTACTTAAAGAATAATGATTGGGTAAATAATATAGTAAAAATTATTTGATGAGAAATACTTGATTAGGTTTATTATATGAAATTTTTTAAAAGATTTACCTGATAAATATACATTTATGGGAAGTGGAGACACCAATCATATGAAAACATGTTTTATAACATAAACGTGTCTCATGGTATTAATGGTTATTACAAAGAACCCTTGTGTCTTGAGAAACGTTTTAATCAAAACACCTACAAATAGTGAGATTTTCAATGATCCTACCAAAAATTTATTAAATTATAATTCATGATATTTTTTCCCAAATATATATTATATAAACCATATAAATTAAATTATGGGAATAACACCATACATGTCTCATTGCGAGGAATTCGAGATAAAACCCTTTACCTTGAACAATGGATTACATGACCGTTCTCGAAACATCCATCTAATTTACATAAATATCATTATAAAATATTGTAGAAATGTAATATAAAAATTATAACTTTTTTAAGATTGTTTAGAACCATATATTATAAATATATATTTATTTTTTAATTTACATTCATTATCTAGTGTTTAAACATTTAGTCACTTGTTTCTTTCAAACTTCATGAAGATGGGATTGATTCTAACTATGTTATTTCAAGATCATAATAACCATATCACTGAAGATAAAATAATATATTTTAACCATTTATTACTTATTTCCCATATTTATTGTGTGAAAGAAATGAATATGGGTTGGGAAAATGGAAATCATGGTGGACTAGTTTTCAATGTTCTTAATGATAAAAATGGTATATATTAATAATTATTTTAAATATAGACAACACCTTTACAAATTAATTTAAAAATATTAAATATATTATTATTATAATACATTACCATTATATTAAATCCCAAAATCATTTATGACAAAATCATTATTACATTTTTTATATGGGAGGTAAAACCGACTAAAACATTAACATTTTTTGATGTTTACATGAGCAAGGGATTGTCTATGGATAATGATAATATAACATATTCATAATATTAAAAATATCATAAACATTATATATAATAATTTAATACATTATATGAATCATAAATGAAATGATTTGATGATAAATTAAATTCGCCATTCGTGGAGGTGGTTTTCTGGAAATACAAATTATTAACGATCTGATTTCCCAATGAATGGAATAAATAATGGTATATGAAATTTTTTATTTCATATTAGTATTTGTGACATATAAGAACATATTTATTGATAAAATTAAAACATTATACCATTTGTGAGAGGTAAAGATGGAAAATTAAATAGATCACATTATGTAGGCAGTAGTCCAACCATACACGTGATTGATATTTCAATCACTGATAGTGGATGAAATTTAATGAATAGTTATTTTATAATTTATGTAATAAAATTATATAATAATAATGATACTGATGTAATTAAATTTATAATATTATATAATCTTAGTATATTAAAAAGTATGAAGGAAACACGTAGAATAAGTTGATACATCCGTCAGACACTTAAATTTTATTAGGAATTCACCTCAAAAATAAAGAATATATGATATCTAACACTGAAAAAAGGATTATTTAATTGATATAGGTTTCAATTAGGTGTATGTTTTATTTTTTCCACGGATTTATTTAATAGTACGTGGAGTCTTGAAGTGGTAGAAGTGTTAGCATTTTATAGGTGTAGAGAATGGTATATTTGGAAGAAAACCATACATATTCAATAATTTGAATTAAATATTCAAGGTCAAATGGACACAATATAGATAAAAGATGAGGGGAATTTTAGTCTGGGTATAAAATCACCACAACAACTTTTTTTAGAATAATTTGAGTGTTTTATGGATTTTTTATTTAACTTTTTCACTTTTCCCTAATTTTTTTACCATGGTAATTAATTTTTAACCATAGTTAATAATATAGAAGAAGAAAATTAATAATTAACTTTTAAAATAATTTGAGGATTGCAGAATAAAACAATTAATAAATTTATCAAAAAATTATAAGGGTATAAATAGTTACTTTTATGATTACCGCACAAAAATAATAAAAATAGGTTTTAGAAAAAAAAATTAGCTTATAATTTATTTCTAGAAAATTGTTATTAAAATATTCATTATCTATGAAATAAAATAGTTTATTATGAAAAAATAATGGTGTGAGGAGTTTTTGAAAATAATACACATATTCAAACCTTGAAATTAATTTATTATAGTGAATGTCCAAACATAGTTTTTTTAAAGTATCATTTTACTCCATTTTAATTTTTTTTAAATAGGTGTTATAAACTCAAAAAATATATGAAAATTTATAATTTTATTCAATAAATACAATTTTATTAAATAAAATGTTTTTAATCTTCCAAGATATTCTTACATAGTGATACAATCATAATAATTATAAATTTCAAAAACACTATATTTTTTGACAAATTTTTTTTAAAAAAAATAAATATAATTTCGTATTAGGAATATATTTTAATTAATATACCAAATATCCTTTTTCCAAATTCATATTTGGAAATTAATAAAATCAATTTTTGAATATAATCATAAAATATAATTAAAAATCACTTTCACAGAAAAATGAAATCTTCAAATATTAAATGGTATTATTGTTATTTCATAACATTTACAATATAAATTCTTGTTAAAAAATTATATATGATACATTGTTTATCTTTAATAATCATATATTTCTTAAAATATATATTTTTATCACCTCAAAAGTCATCATTTTAAAAATCCTTTTCACAAATAATTAGTGATATTATTAGCCATTTTGGTAAAACTAATTGAATTTAAATCATATTAAATGTATCCTTTAGTTTCATTACACATATATTTATTAAAGTAAATACTTATATTCATTTTAATAAATTCAGTGGATCGGTTTTAATGGTTATACTAATATGTCTATATTTTACAATAATATATCATGGTTTTTATGTTATGTGTTTTGTGTGGAGAAAGATATCTCTCACATTAAAATATTTAATGGTAATCATATATTATAATCATGGGGTGTTATACCATCCATTTTAAAGACATAAATACTTGATCATTTTTTATTTTCATCATATATAATGAACTATGATCCATTTGATAAAGAATATTAGATACTTTTTTCACTTTCCTAGGGTTTTAAAATATTTGTTAATAAAAATAAATAATTTACTAAAACCATCTTCTATGGATCATATTCAAATATTTTTTAGTTAATATATCCATTAAAATATTATTGTTAATATATAAATCAGACCTTTTTCAATAAATATAATTCCTCGAACTCAAAAAACCAACTACTGTGTAATTATATCTAACTCCAACTCATGTTTTAGGTATTTTTATATCATGAATTTTCATTTACTGAGTGCAATATGATATCACCATATCATTTTTCATGATTAAAAAGCCAATTATTTCTTAAATTCATCACCGTAGATCATAAATACTTCTCCCCTATAGGGTAGTATGAGTATAGGTTCATTAAACTAGATTCATTTCTACTCCTTAAAATTTCCTCACATTCCTCAGTTGAAAAGAAGATGACTCTATTATATGTTAATATAGTGTGTGAATTAGATATTTCTGATAACTTCTTCCCGAAGGTTCAATAGTACCGAGACAATCAATAAATAATATGGATCTCGATCCCAATTGTTTGTCTAGGTGAATTCTTATAAAATCATTTCACTGGAGGAATGATAAATATACCCTCACATGAGATTATATGACCCATGATGGATACATTATGTAACTAGTATTCAGACATTCATAATTTGTCATATAGTTCCCCCATTGTTAAGTTCCTCAATAGGGTCCTCAAATGATCTTCATTATCTTCTTCTCAATATGAATATTTTAGAATATTATCTATAAATACTACAAAAAAATGATGTAGGTAATATCTAATGACTCGATTAATTAAACCTATTAATATAGTTGGGTATTAGTAAGTCCAAATGGAATAACTTTAAATTCATAGTGACCATACCACATAATAAAGGTTTCCTTAGTTATTCCTTAACTTTAGAATCTCAATTGATAGTATCCATAATGAAATCCAATTGTAGAAAATTATTTATCTCCTAATATTTTATCAAAAAAATAAAAAATATAAGTTAAAATGATACATATTCATTGAAATGATCTTGTTACTCTTATGATAACCAATAAATCTTCACATTGATATTTATTTTTCTAAATATGTAATTAGTTCACGAAATGGTTATCCCCTTTATAGAATGAATTCTTTATCATTATTCTATTATACTATCTTCTTCATTTCCCGGAACTCAATTAGGGCCATTCATTATGATGTTTTTCAACGATTTTTTTCACTAGGTACGAGTTTTATTTAATACTTGAAATCCTGATTTAGAGTAAGTCTAAGAAACTTATCCAAATATACATCTAACAACTCATGTAAAATAGTAATATCTTTTATATGTATGTTGTCTCTAAAAATATGAATTAAATACCCCTTATTAATAGGAATCTTGACCAATAAAATGGATGTACATTCCATTAGAAGATCATATTCATCCTCACAATGATAAATGATCATATGTTTTTTCAGAATAGTATATGAGAATTCCCATCCTTGGAAATTGATATTATCTAACTATGATGATAGAAAATACATGGTCAGAGTCATAAAAAATTGTACTATAGGGATAACAAAAATATATTTAAGGTGTGAATTCACATAAATATCAATTGAAGAAGAATCAAATACTTGAGATGTGTTCACTATACCATTAATTATTTACACATATTATTAAACATATAATGATTTATTTGGTAATATAATGCCCTTGTTAAATTCATTATCAATAATATAAGAGGTAAAAAAATTTAAAATTAGAAATCTAAACTTCTAAAATGGATTGAATGTGTATTTTTCAACACATTGTTCTCATAAGACATATAAAAAATAGTGATCTTATGATATTTTCCTTTATTTATTAGAATTATAAATTTATTACATAAGTAACTATCACTATCACTTGGATTTCAGAATGGGTTAGTTTAATTCCCATACAAAATGAATATGAAACATTGGAGTTTAATTGGAGTATTCAGTGAAGCTTTCAGAAATTCATATAATTAGATAACCTCTTCCCATAACATTACATTTAAATTACCTAATTACCTTCCATTCCACACTTAATTAATTTACAAATATCCTTAATATAATTTCCTCGATGTCACATTCCACTCCTACAATATAACATAAGGATCATATTATTCCTTCCACGGACTTTTTTTATTACATTTTTTTAAATTATTTCTTTCTTTTGTTATCACAACCATGATATTAATGGGTGACTCCAATCTACAACTATTATTTTGTAGAACATGGAAAAAATTATTCATAACTATGATTTTTCCTTATAAGTAACATGCTTTAATGACTTGGTTTTAAGATATTTAAAAATATATCATTTTTATTTTTACATTTAATCAAAATACTTTATGTATAACTCATGAGTATTTTAAAATATTCATCATATGTACTAGTAGATTCATCATTATTCTACTTCATCTCAAGAAATTTTATCATTATTTTCATATGAATAATATTAATAAAATAATTAAAAAATTATCCTCATAAACTCATCGTAAAAAATAGATTCAATTTATTACTATATATTCATGTTATTGATAAGATTCCACCATTGATCTGATTCAAATTGAAAATAATAAATATACAAAATATTATTTTTATGATTCATGTGCTGGAGAGAAAAAAAATATCCTTTTAGAGTTACAAATCCATTTTTCAATAATTAGTGGATCATTAGACCGATTAAAATATGTTGGATATCGGCTCCTGAAGGACTCAATAATAAATTATTCTCACCCTTTCAGGATTTAATTTTTAGTATGATTCATATCTTTATAAATTATTGTAAACATAGAAAAAGATCTTATAAATTCTAGATCCCATGAAATTATGTTACACATGAGGAAAATCATTTCATTTTCCATTAAATTCATCATTAATAGGATTCCTCCTTGTTCAAGTCATTGAAAAATACAAAAAAAATTAAATAAATAGTAATCATATTAAGGAATATTATAATCATGAAAAATCTTTCATGTAATGTCTAAATCACGATTTAGTCTTTTCCATCTACAAAACATTAGTTTTAAAATAGGTCTTTCAAGGCCCATTCTACTAAAATTATTCATAATAGACTACAAGGGAAATGTAAATTAAACTATGCATATCTTACAATAGTGTATAGTAATGTGTCCAGTATTAGGCCCTCTCATTATGCACCAGTTATAGTTGAGTTAATTCCCAATATTTCCCTTTAGTTGTTGTTCCCCCTATGTTCATATATGTCATAGCCTCACCCACAATCTAGTATATAAACAGTGATTAATTTAAAAAAAATATAATCCCTATTTTACTAATGCTTCAGAATATTATCCAATACTTATACTTCCCCATGGTATTTTCAAAAATGATCCCTCATACTAATCTTGAAAAATAACTAAAGCATTCTATGATACCAATTAATGATTCAAAATCATGGCATCAATAATTATTAAGTCATTTTAGATATGTATTCAATACACATCATATCAATAGATTCCCACAAAACCCTAAAGGTTTGGTGTATTTATAGAATAGATATGTACATTTCTTATATATTGAATGATCTACAATCATATTCCATAATGATTTTGTCACATTGTACTCTTCTTATACATACCATAATAAAAACCTTTCTGTATAACCTGATTAACTAGAACATAATAAAGTGTGAGATCATATTCACATTAAGGTTACCATTACTGATATCAATCAATGATCATAAGTAATAATATCATGAGAATATTAAAATAAGAAAATTAGAATAACATATTATATTAAGAGTCAAAAATTCATATATCCTAATAATTATATAAGATTTTAGAAGATCATAATATTTGAATCATATTTGAATCATATATGATTATCCATGAGACCATAAAATAAGTATAAGAACATGTCATAGAGAGTTAAATAATATGTTTATCAAAATCATAATAAATAAATATTAAATCAAGGATACCCATGAAGACATTAATCACATATTAGGAATGGGATTACCACCCTTGTACCATAATTGGTCTTCGAATAACATCTTGTATACCCCATAAAGGTTTTGGATAAACTCATCTATGCCATATTTTTTGCTAGCAATATTATTTTGTTCACCTTTTGATCTCATAGACAGTAATTAATACCCAATGAATTGAGGGGATATTATAGAACCACTAATCATATAATCTAAAAATATGTATTCCAAAATATCATGAAAAATTTTATCATTTCATCACGGCTTCACCCAGGTAATACAAATTGGGTTTCATAAATATTCCATCATCATAATCATAAATAATGAAGTAAATAAATCAAGATGATATCATTGGATAATAACCCCATGAAATTTATGTAATATCAATGGATGTTTTCATAGTTGATAATACATTAAAAA
This sequence comes from Viscum album, assembly GCA_963277665.1. Classification (NCBI taxonomy): domain Eukaryota; kingdom Viridiplantae; phylum Streptophyta; class Magnoliopsida; order Santalales; family Viscaceae; genus Viscum; species Viscum album. The sequence continues at coordinate 130,263,796 of OY728167.1, read as the reverse complement.
TATTTGTTTATATTTCTTGAGGAAAATTCAAATTTCCTTGTGAAATCATATATTTAAAATTTAAAAATTTCTACAATATGTGGAAATTTGGAAAACATAGTGGAAATATAAAATGAATTATTCAAATAAAATAATAGTTATGATGGTGGGAAAATTAAATCTTATGTTTTAAATTATAACAATAATTTGGTTCACACCTTTTTTAGAAAGTACATCATTTGGTACACAATAAACAAATTCGTTTTAAACATTTTTATAAAAATTATTAAAATTGTAATTTTTATTTTATAAATAATTATAGAATTTAAAAACCATTCATTAAAATATTTTAATCAATATATATACATTAAAGAAATGATTCTTTAAAAAATAGAGAAAAAATTGGTTTCCCTTACAACACTCATTAGAACATTTGAGTACATTAAGGGAGAAAAATAAAAGGAAAAATTGTGTTTTTTAGAAATAACCATATTATAGAAAATGAAATAATATTTTAGTGATATAGATTATATATTTTCATCAGATAAAGATTTAATCTTTTACACTACTGGTAGAAGGTAAAATTATAACATAAAACCCTAACCTGATGTTTTCATTCTTTCTAAGAACTATTACCCTGCTCTTATTTGATAAAACTCGTTTTAATAGAACATTAAGACTTTTTATGATGAATATATGTAAAAATAATATGCTCTAGGATAAAGGTATGGAATATAGGATGGTATTAGGGAAATACGCATCCCCGTTAGAAGGATCAAAATTTGTGAATTAGGGGGGAGAGCATGTTCCCTTCTATAAGGGAGTGAAATGAAATGAAGTTTCTTACAAGATTTAAATATAATATATATCTTAATAACATCATATGGAACCAAGTAACACTATTTTAAAATATAATATTAGATATGGTAGAAATAAACTCAACTAATAAAATTTAGACATGTTTTAGAGGCATTTGATTAATTTTCTTAGAATTAATCCACTTTAAACCGATTTAAACATAACCATGATAATTAAAAATATTATCATTGTATATTAAATATATAAATATAAATAAAAAGATACTACATACCAAACTTGGAATTGATGTTTCAAAAATCAGAATCATCATTATTAGATTAAAATAATATTTTTCAAAGAAATTACTTCTAACATAAGAACACACAATGCATGGGAACACATTTTAGGGAAATACTTTATTTATGTGTAAATTGTTTTACATTTAAATAAAGTAAAAAAATTGTTTTCTTTTTATTCTTTTGATTATCTATTAAAAAATAACTTTTTTTGTACATTTAAATCATTCAGAAATTGAATTTCACCTTCCAACCATTCCATTTATTTCCATGACCCAAAATTAGTTATTAATAAGAAAAAGAATATAATTTATTTTCAAAAAATTCAATATTGGGTTATGAAATTAAAACTAATATTTTAAAAGAATTATTTTGACCAATAAACCAATATTTTTTTGTGATAAATTTTTAACAATTTATAATGTTTTTTATATCATAAAAATGTAGTTGATAGTATTTAAAATATCAGTATTGTTAAATATTCACACAAAGTTCAATGTTATAGAAAAAATTATAATGATCTATAATAATACTATTATGAAGTTTTTTAATAAAAATGATATCTATTTTTTCATAAAAAAATTATAAAATTTGTATGAATGTAACAAGAAATATTTTTAGCGATAATTTATTTTTAATGCACAAATGGAATTTATTATCACTCATTATAATACATTAATAGTTAAATTAATGTGAATATATTTTATTGATTACATTATACCCATTGTTATTTCAAAATTTATATAAAAAATGAAACAAAAACTAGTTTTACAAAAATGTATTTTTGAGTCTTAAAATGGATTCATTTTCATTACATTCATTACAAAGATAAAATGAGTGATCTTATATTTGACTAATTATATTAACTAATAATTTAATGAAAATGTTTCATTAATATGTATTAATTTAATTTATTATTATTAATTTAAATTTCACAAATAAATAATGGTTTTCATAAAAATAAATCATTTAACCTTCAAATGTATTTATTCTTTTCTCTAACCATTTGATATCCAATGAATTAATTTTCTAATAGTGTAAAAAATAATTTTTCAGAATTTAAATTTTCGTTAAATATAATTAAATTACACAAAAAAGTGATTACTATTATTTAAAATAAATACAATTAAAAGTATATCATTGATAATTTAAACATATAGTTTTGTGTAAAGAATGATAACAAAGAAATTGTGTTTATTTAAATAAAAATAAATCTTAAAATATCAGGGAGTTACCTAATGGGAGATATATGAATAATTTAAATATTTTATAATGATGAAGAATTCATGTTCTTTATGTTGTGAATGGTGAAGCTATATATATACATAAAACTATAAATGTTATGCAAGCATGAATAAATCCAAAATGCATTCATCACAGAGGATATAAATGTTTGATGTTTTTTATGGGGAATAATACTAATATTTTTCGGTATTTAATGAATTCATTTATTACCTGCAGTTATATATTCACTTATATGGAGGATCAGTGGGAGTTTTTAAATATGAGAGTTGAATCTTTCAGATAATTCAATTTTAAATTTGTGAAACTATATTTTTACCTGCGTGATATCAGAAATGTTATGGGGAAAGATGAGTTATTATTCAGGTGTAATCTAGGGAATAAATATTATTTTATATAAGAATATATTTGTGTTATTAATTGATTATTGAGAAACCAAATGGGTTAATTTTTCATGATGTTCACAATAGAGAGACATAGAGAATAAATTATTGATTTAATCAACATATTAAGAATAACAGTTTTCGTAAAAAAAGATTCAATCAGCCAATGAAGTGGTTTGGATCAGGGTTATTCTTGATATTTGATTTTTTTTCATCTGGGAATGATTATATGAGAAATAATATTCAAGTAGACAAATAAATTGAGAGATGTCATTAGTACAATACTCTATAGTTTCTTTTCTCATTAAATTATTTTTTTATTAAGTGTGGAATATAGTAACTATATCGGAAGCACAAAAATATTGGGGAAAATTTTTAGAATGATCTAATGATTTTATTTACGCTTATAGTTTCACAAGAGTTTACTAGTGTATCATGTGAGCACATGTTTTATCACCACATTCAATGGTTTCAATACTCAAATTGAGTAGTTAGCCTTTTTAATAATTCTTTCCTTGTTTATATGTTCTAATGTGGGGTAATACAACAAACATATAAACACTAGAAAGTTATAATGATTGTTTAGATGGAGAAACATAAAATATATGGATCAGTAATTCAACTCCCTCCATCCTTCTCAGTGATCTCACTAGTCATGTGAATCAACCAATGGATGTCCCATAACTTTAATATCATATTATTTATATACTAAGGGTTATTATTTATTACTAGTTTTTATTGATGGTTGTTAATACCATGGAGTATTGTCTCCCAAAAATAACCCAAAGTCCCTTGGCATCAAGCCTGTATCCTCTAGAATATATGGTGGCATTCATGATGATATGTTGAATGTCTAATATAGTTATTATTTAGCTATTATGGTATAAAACATTTTATAGAGCTTGAAGAATAATAGAATAATTCGGTTGATTTTTGGCATTATGGAAAAGACTAATTTGGGAACTCTTGTTGAATCGTGTCATTTTATTTATCTGATAGATTATTTTATAAACAGTTAGTTTCCTTCATGATAAAGGTTATATGTTTACACTCTAACAATTCTGTAATATTAAAATTCAAAAAAATTATGAAATGTATCACAATAAATTGATTTTACCATGAAGAGCATCTTGTGTCATGATAGAGGAGGACTTGTGATTTTTTTTCATATTTTTCCATTCTATTATAGAAGGAATCCTTAATTGTTTTATTATTTATTGAATGAATATATAATTTAAAATTAATATCATGTGGTAAACTATTTATTTTACTGTGAATACTGATATGATTATTTTAAAATAGAGGAATAATGTCATAACAGTCATGGTCAAACCATGATTGTTGTGAAATGTAAATGTCCTACTTTTAATTTTTTAATATTTAATCGACTCTATTTTGATTCTATTTTAAAGAGTCCCACTAAAATTTGATGAGTATTAATTTATGAATTCTAAATTTATTATTATTGAATTTTTATGACTTCAAATTATGGATTCATAGAAATTAATTAAGTATTATAGATATATTTTCAATCTCAACAAATTGATGAAGGAGATATATATTAGATATCAAAATGAGAATGAATTTAATAGGATTGTTGGAAATAATATTGAGTGGTTTAGGATTTACACTCACTGGAAAATCATGGATTTCATCATGTGGATGAATAATAATAACATTATCACACATATCATTATTTTATATTCTGTTATTGACTAATGGGTGATCAATGTGATTATCATAGAGTAGTAGTGATATTTCTCAATGGGTATAATAGTGAGTTATCAACTTATTGAGTGTTTTGTAAACCAAAAGGGATAGTTAGTATACTCTAAACTTGTATCATCAATAATTGTGAAATTTTTAATTTTGGTATAATAACACATGACTAAGTGTATACTACATAGACATAGCACTACGTGGGTAAACAATATAAAATCAGTTGTGTCTCTATTTTATGAATTATCACATTGATAATCATTATAAGTGAGATTTGTGAATTTATCATAGACAAAGAATACATTATGGTAAATGTTATGTGGTATTATATTAAATTGAAAAATATACCTTCATTTTTCATCATTAACACCCTAATTTTTCTTTATGTGCACATAGTTATTTCTTGGGGTAGATTTCGGGAATATAAACTATAGATCGCTTCCTTTACATAAAAAATATTCGGAATTAAAACCTGATAAAGGGTAAAAGATCTATAACCACATTATTTTTTGAATCACTATTGTATATATTTATCATGTTTTATGAATAATGAAAAATAGGATCATATTTAAATATATTATTAAAAAAAGAATTTTGAATTTGATGTATATTTATTTGGTTTTTATGTATCATTTCAAGAGTGTTTTTTATCAATTATATTCTACATGGGATTAATAGGTTTTTTTCATTTAAAGTAGATTAATCAGTTTTCTTCCTATATCGATTTTGATTCCATAATGTGTTGCTAATATGATTTTCAAAATATTTTAATTTAATTTATATATTCCGAATAAATATTTATATAGTGATTAATTTATTAAACTATATATTATTTGTAACAGCCCGAGATTTTATGAAAAATATTCTTTTTAATTTTATTAATGTCTTGTGTTATACCCTACACCAAAAGGAGCTTTCACAATACACATCTCTAACCTGGCTTAAATTATACGCAATCGCAACCTTCCACGATAGCGTGTGTTGTACGCAACACCGAGTTTCGCTAAATAACGATATGCTATTAAGATATTATTAAAACTAGCCGTTATGAATAGTAATAACAACTTTTTGAAATTTTGTAAATTTTATTTTTCAAAATGGAATTAATTTTTGGATTCGTAATATCAAAATTTGCTTAGGGTGAAATTTTGGTACTTTTCAGATAACTTTCATATTCTGATGAATAGTGAAAATTACTAAATTTTAATTAAAAACAACTTTTTTAACTGAAATAATTAATAGTGATAAATTATTAATTTGAGTGGTTTTAAAGTATATTTAGAATATATTTTTACAATTTAATACAATGTTGGTCATTGGATGTAATTTCACATTTAAACCAGACATAATCAAGTGTCAATCTTTTGATAGATATTGTTTCTTAAAAACACGCTATTTGTTTTAACAGCGGGATTTAATTATAAAATTAATTAATGCAACTTCTATGTTATGAATTTGGTAAAATAGACTTCATTTTTGAATTCGGAATATGAAATATAGCTTAGGATGAAATTTTGGCACTATTCTGAAAAACATCAATTTTTGATGAATAGTGAAACTACTAAGTGGTAGTTAAAGAACTGAATTTTTCATAAAACTTAATTTTACCACTTCTGTGAATGGAATTTCAAAAATCCGAGAGACACGGTTGATGTCAGTAAGTAAAATGTGGTTCAATGAGATGAAAATAATTTTTGGTGAATAGTAACTTTTTACTTTTATTTACCACGGTTAAAAGTAAATAGGGTAATTAAGGGTAATAATGATATTAATATTACCCTAACACATGTCCTAATTCTATTGGACAAGTGTATCTCGACCAAAAACAACCTTAAGTGAAAAATATTATCATTTAGGCCCACTTGGATTAGATTAGGACATTTATTATTATTTAATTCAAAGAAGAGTTAAAAGAGTTATAATCAAAGTTTATTTACTAAAAAATTTTTAATATGGGGTTATACATAAGGTAAATTAGACTATAAATATTCATTAGAAAGATAAAAATATTCTCGTCATAATGGTATTTTATTTGTAATTTTTAGACATCAAATAATTTAATTTATTTATGACACAAAGATGATGTAGTAATTATCTTATTAATGAAATATTGACATAATTGATATTATAAATACCAAAATAAATGTAATTTAAGACTTTTTATGAATTCCACTAATTTTCTAGGTTACTATGATATATTAGTGTTGATTTAATCAACTTGGTTCGAACATATAATTCTGTTATGGCTTTCACAAAAATCATATATCAAATACTGTCAAAATTGACACAAAATAGTTGTTAAATCAAATATTATATTATTAACTGTTATTTTATTCCTAAAAATCTAAGGTTCGGCCAAATGACTTAGATAAGGATATATTTATTAATAATAAACAATTTGGGGTTCGTTTGGCATGTTATAGTAAGTGTATTAACCATATAGTGTAAGAAAACAAAAAGACACGGTAAAAGTTAAATTATTTAACTTAGAGTTAAATCTTATTGATAAGGTTAAAATAATAACCTAAACTTGTCTAAATCCTATTGGTTGATAGGATTTAGACCCATACCCACTTTAGCTTAGAAATAAGACCCTTTGTAACCATTATAAACCGATTTTGACTTTAATATAAAATAATATTTTGAGGTATTCCTAAGGTGCCCCTCTCCTCCCTTATAAAAGGACACCTCCTCCCCCTCCTCCTCACACCAATTTGATCACTCAAGCTCGGCCAAACCCAGCCAAAATCCCTTCTCCACTTCCCTAGAATAATCCTAGAGGTCCTGGTTTTCTTCAAAGACTAATCTTAGTTCCCTAAGTGGAGGATTCAAAGAGGCGTTTCAAAGAAGCGGTAATATCTGTTACCGATCTTTTCAATTTCTTTCTTCTTCAACATTTTCTTCTTTAGTTGTTTCATGATAAAGTAATAACATCAGTATTACTTATATACTGATATGTTATTATAAATTAGAAACAACTCTAATTAACCTTCTATCCATCCTAAGGAAAAAGGAAATCACCGCGCGTGCGTACGTACGGAATACCGTCTCCACGCCGTGGTGTAATCTATTTTCCACCACCACCTTACATGGATGGGTATAATGGTGTAAAGAATAAATATACATAGTTATTACAACATCATATTGATTCTGATATATTGTATAATCCACTCCAATTCAATTCAATAATTATGGAAATGATATCATCGCTCGTGCGTACGTACGGAATACCGTCTCCACGACGCGATGAGATTCATTCTCAATGATTAACCATTCATGAATAATTATAAAGTATATATAATAGGTACTAATGAAATATATGAAATAATAATGATACTGGATTTATGTATATATATATATATATATATGTATGTCATCTACTTACTTCCATTCAAGACAATAAGGAAAGAAAAACAGCGTTCATGCGTACGTACGGACTACCGTCTCCATGAATGGTGTTTTTCATTTCATTTATCTATCTATTATATATATATATACTGAATATATATATCATATATAAATCATATTTTATATTCAGGAAGTAAGTAAATCATGATATAAGTAATAATAATGTCAATAACAACAAGTCAAAACACCTACGATAAATGAAACGATTTTACCCAAAACGCTTCTTTAACATGGAATTTACAAAAGAACGGGTAATATAATGTCATAAGTGAACCATATATGATATCATAAAAATTAATATGATTCTATAATAAGTCAATGACATTATTTAAATCATTATACAGGAGGTTCGGACACATACGAAGCAAATCGGACCTAAGGTAAGGGAAATATCACAATCTCATTTTTATCCGATATTGTTTTTACTTTGGTATTTACTGGGGTGTATTTTATCATCCACATCCATGTTACCTCAATATGTAAAATTATTTCCATCCTTATACAATATTTTATATCCAATTTTACCCTTCGATGACTTTTTTGTAAAAGATATGAAAGGAATCTTTTGTTGTTTTTCGTACGAGGTACTTTTTGACTTTTCCGACAAAAGTACGAAGAATGTTTTTTTTAACTTATACGGCATGAATGGATTTTTAAAACATTATTTCCAAGAAGCTTCCTTTACAAGTTTTCAAGTTTATTTTTAATCAACGTCTTTTAGTTTTAAATTGTAAGACATGTTAAGAAAGGAAAATGTTTTTGAAGTAGAAAGGATATTTTCCTCAAGAATGGATTTCAAGTGTTTTATCAAAATTATTTTCCATCTAAGATAATAAAGGGTTCTGTTTCTATCCCTATTATTACATGGATTTGATTATGTTGTGATGGAAATATTTTTATGAATTCCTTTATCTTATATGAATTGTTTTATGATGTCATGTTGTTAAGAATCCCATTTTTGTTACATGGGTTATGCAATGATGTATGATTTATGATTTTGTGGCACACATAAGAATGGTATCATTATGAGATGGGTGGGACCTATATCTCCCTCCAATGCATTGGGTAAATATTTTATATCTCATGAGATAGACAGGGCTGGAACGGTAGGTTATACCGGTTTAGTGAAACAGGACTGAAACGAGGGTTACTTGATTCAGAAAGGGACTTTGTCCACTAAGATAGTCTTGGCAATGAGTCTTGACTAACAAGAAATGATTATCTATGATTATGTGTGAATTCCACAAAGTTTCATGTTTTAAGTTATGATTATTGTGATTACATTTCACTGCCATGATTTATCCCATATTATGAAATTATGCTCTCTTTTGCAGGTTAAGATTTCCAAAATGTTATGTTCATATGAATACGATGTGATTGATATTTCTTTTGTTTACCCTTACTGAGCATTTGAGCTCACCCTTTTATGTTTTCTTTTCCCCAGGATATAAAGAAATGTTTTAGGTAAAAAAAGGAAGATCTTTATAGGAGATGTTGAAGATCTTTCACTAGGATTAGAAGATTACGTTCCGAGTTTCCAAAGACACTAAACTATTACGATCCTTGTGTGTGTGTTTTTGTTATGTACTAAGTATTCCGCAAATGTAATGTAATGTCCATGTACGTCAAGCTTTGGGTCGTTACAGTTGGTATCAGAGGAAAGGTTTAGTCAACCTTTGGAAACTAGGATGCGAAAACGATAGTGAGATCCCTAGAGATATTTCTAAGGTATGTCTAGGGATGTCTCTAAGGTTAAGTATACATATAGGTTATAGTCCTAGAATTGCGCTAACGATCTTAGAATTTAACCTAAGATGTTAGATATTGAGGGTACTCCCCCTTTACTATTTTGTTTTCTCTAGCATGATTTTTTCCTCTCACAAGATTCTTTTTGTGTTTTAGTTAATGGAGGGAACCAGAAGGAATTCGGTTAACATTGAATCCAATGGAGAAATTGGTGACTATGGGAAACAAAATTGTGTAATTCCTAGAGAGAAAGATATTGCGATTATGCCGAATTAGTCATCGCGATATATGATTAACAAGGTGAAATTTAATGGTATTCCTAATTAATCAAAGAAGAGGAAGATAAACTATTATTCATGTTTGCATGTTGAGGAGCATAAAGAAAGGAAGATTGAGATTTCTAAAGAAGGGAAGAAGAACCTTGAGGAATACCTCAAATGGAGGGACCGATGTTATCTGTGTGGAGAAAAGGGTCATAGAGTGACAGACTGTTATGGAGTTCAATGTCTTATTTGCAGAGAACATGGGCATTACCCAACTCAATGCCCAGACCTAAAAAGTTACTTCTAAATCAAGGAAGGACTTATTCTAGGACAATCATTGAAGTGGATGGACTAAAGTTTTTATGTATTGGTATTCAAGAATAATGTTGTTGAGGTACTTTTATGGTGTATTGAAATATTTATGTATTGGTCTATTGTGGTTTTCAGAAATTTTAAGGTACCGGTAACCAGGAAAAGTTATTCAAATATTTTAGAAAGTAGATGATATGGGCATAATGAAGGGATAAAGAGAAAATGAAATGTTTGACATTATTCATGAGCTCATGATTGATATAAGGACTAAGTGATATCATGGTTTGAGTATATAGAATTTTGAGGATTTTGGTATGTGGAAAGTGTTAACTTTTAACTAAATTCATGTTTTTACTAAGGTATTCAAGAGAATACACGATTAAGGACTTTGAATGTTTGAAATGTGACCAACAAAACATATCTTATGATATATGGGGATCAATGATGGTATTAAATCTCTGGTAATTGTTTTCACTATATTATGAGAGTGGACTGCAGTATTATGGATAAGCCTAAAGATTGGAATGGATTATGTTGGACATAAGTTAGTATTGTTTAAGGATAGAATTTTTCTCGATATTATTAATGGGATGTTATAGTAATGTAGTTTTAGAAAAAGGAAAACCTGCTGGATGGGCGACAGCCCATCGCGTCGGACAAGGCTGTGGAAATCGAACCCACAACCGAAGTGCGATTGGCCTTTATCGCCTACCACTGGCCTACAAGAAGTCCCTATTTAGTAGAAACTAGTTTTATTATATTAAGTTGTATGACATATGATGTATAAGTCCATTTTAGGAACCATATATGATTAATCTCACTATAGATCGACTTATGTATATAATTTTTTGCTAACCATTTGTTTGAGACAGATGGAATGACCCGTCATTCTATCACATGATCTACTAACACATCACGAATAACAAATTCAACTTCATTTATTTAAGAGATGAAGTGGAAATTGTTAATGGCACGAAAAACAGTGAGATTGTACCAAAATAAAGTAAGTATTTATTCTAATTCAAATTCTTTAACTTTAGTGAAACGATCTTGAAAACCAAAAATGTTGTCCAAGTGATCTTATACCTGATGAATCAGATGGTACCTTAGATCGTCACAAATTTATGGATTTGTGATTACTTGATTTTCCATAGCCATGTTCTCTACCACTCTCCATCAGAACATATCCATATTTTCACATATGTGGAAACCGAGTGATTAGTTTATTTGGGTAATCGTTACATTTCATACTTTAGTTTTTAAATCCAAGTTTTGGTATTCCTTTTTACGATGTGGGTTTCTATTAAAGAAAATTTCGAATAGTAAACCATTTATAACCCCGACGAATTTCGAGGGCGAAATTCATTTTAAGGGGGGTAGAATGTAACAGCCTGAGATTTTATGAAAAATATTCTTTTTAATTTTATTAATGTCTTGTGTTATACGCTACACCAAAAGGAGCTTTCACAATACACATCTCTGACCTGGCTTGAATTATACGCAATCGCGACCTTCCACGATAGCGTGTGTTGTACGCAACACCGAGTTTCGCTAAACAACGATATGCTATTAAGATATTATTAAAACTAGCCGTTATGAATAGTAATAACCACTTTTTGAAATTTTGTAAATTTTATTTTTCAAAATGGAATTTATTTTTGGATTCGTAATATCGAAATTATCTTAGGGTGAAATTTTGGTACTTTTCGGATAACTTTCATATTCTGATGAATAGTGAAAATTACTAAATTTTAATTAAAAACAACTTTTTTAACCGAATTAATTAATAGTGATAAATTATTAATTTGAGTGGTTTTAAAGTATATTTAGAATATATTTTTACAATTTAATACAATGTTGGTCATTGGATGTAATTTCACATTTAAACCAGACATAATCAAGTGCCAATCTTTTGATAGATATTGTTTCTTAAAAACACGCTATTTGTTTTAACAGCGGGATTTAATTATAAAATTAATTAATGCAACTTCTATGTTATGAATTTGCTAAAATAGACTTCATTTTTGAATTCGGAATATGAAATATAGCTTAGGATGAAATTTTGGCATTATTCTGAAAAACATCAATTTTTGATGAATAGTGAAACTACTAAGTGGTAGTTAAAGAACTGAATTTTTCATAAAACATAATTTTACCGCTTCTGTGAATGGAATTTCAAAAATCCGAGAGACACGGTTGATGTCAGTAAGTAAAATGTGGTTCAATGAGATGAAAATAATTTTTGGTGAATAGTAACTTTTTACTTTTATTTACCACGGTTAAAAGTAAATAGGGTAATTAAGGGTAAGAATGATATTAATATTACCCTAACACATGTCCTAATTCTATTGGACAAGTGTATCTCGACCAAAAACAACCTTAAGTGTAAATTATTATCATTTAGGCCCACTTGGATTAGATTAGGACATTTATTATTATTTAATTCAAAGAAGAGTTAAAAGAGTTAAAATCAATGTTTATTTACTAAAACATTTTTAATATGGGGTTCTACATAAGATAAATTAGACTATAAATATTCATTAGAAAGATAAAAGGATTTCCTACATAATGGTAGTTTATTTGTAATTTTTAGACATCAAATAATTTAATTTATTTATGATACAAAGATGATGTAGTAATTATCTTATTAATGAAATATTGACATAATTGATATTATAAATACTAAAATAAATGTAATTTAAGACTTTTTATGAATTACACTAATTTTCTAGGTTACTATGATATATTAGTGTTGATTTAATCAACTTGGTTCGGACATATAATTCTGTTATGTCTTTCACAAAAATCATATATCAAATAGTGTCAAAATTGACACAAAATAGTTTTTAAATCAAATATTATATTATTAATTGTTATTTTATTCCTAAAAATCTAAGGTTCGGCCAAATGACTTAGATAAGGATATATGTATTAATAATAAACAATTTGGGGTTCTTTTGTCATGTTATAGTAAGTGGATTAACCATTTAGTGTAAAAAAACAAAAAGACACGGTAAAAGTTAAATTATTTAACTTGGAGTTAAATCTAATTGATAAGGTTAAAATAATAACCTAAACTTGTCTAAATCTTATTTGTTGATATTATTTCGACCCATCCCCACTTTAGCTTCGAAATAAGACCCTTTGGAACCATTATAAATTGATTTTGACTTTAATATAAAATAATATTTTGAGGTATTCCTAAGGTGCCCCTCTCCTCCCTTATAAAAGGACACCTCCTCCCCCTCCTCCTCACACCAATTTGAGCACTCAAGCTCGGAAAACCCCTGCCAAAATCTCTTCTCCACTTCCCTAGAATAATCCTAGAGGTCCTGGTCTTCTTCAAAGACCAATCTTAGTTCCCTAAGTGTAGGATTCAAAGAGGCGTTTCAAAGAAGAGGTAATATCCATTACCGATCTTTTCAATTTCTTTCTTCTTCAACTTTTTCTTCTTTAGTTGTTTCATGATAAAGTAATAACATCAGTATTAATTATATACTGATATGTTATTATAAATATGAAACAACTCTAATTAACCTTCTATACATCATACGGAAAAAGGAAATCACCGCGCGTGCGTACGTACGGAATACCGTCTCCACGCCGTGGTGTAATCTATTTTCCACCACCACATTACATGGATGGGTATAATGGTGTAAAGAATAACTTTACATAGTTATTAAAACATCATATTGATTCTGATATATTGTATAATCCACTCCAATTCAATTCAATAATTATGGAAATGATATCATCGCCCGTGCGTACGTACGGAATACCGTCTCCACGACGCGATGAGATTCATTCTCAGTGATTAACCATTCATGAATAATTATAAAGTATATATAATAAGTACTAATGAAATATATGACATAATAATGATACTGGATTTATGTATATATATATATATTTATGTCATCTACTTACTTCCATTCAAGACAATAAGGAAATAAAAACAGCGTTCATGCGTACGTACGGACTACCGTCTCCATGAACGGTGTTTTTCATTTCATTTATCTATATATTATATATATATATATACTGAATATATATATGATATATAAATCATATTTTATATTCTGGAAGTAAGTAAATCATGATATAAGTAATAATAATGTCAAAAACAACAAGTCAAAACACCTACGATAAATGAAACGATTTTACCCAAAACGCTTCTTTAACATGGAATTTACAAAAGAACGGGTAATATAATGTCATAAGTGAACCATATATGATATCATAACAATGAATATGATTCTGTAATAAGTCAATGACATTATTTAAATCATTATACAGGAGGTTCAAACACATACGAAGAAAATCGGACCTAAGGTAAGGGAAATATCACAATCTCATTTTTATCCGAGATTGTTTTTACTTTGGTATTTACTGGGGTGTATTTTATCATCCACATCCATGTTAACTCAATATGTAAAATTATTTCCATCCTTCTACAATATTTTATATCCAATTTTACCCTTCGATGAGTTTTTTGTAAAAGATATGAAAGGAATCTTTTGTCGTTTTTCGTACGAGGTACTTTTTGACTTTTCCGACAAAAGTACGAAGAATGTTTTTTTTAACTTATACAGCATGAATGGATTTTTAAAACATTATTTCCAAGAAGCTTCCTTTAAAAGTTTTCAAGTTTATTTTTAATCAACTTCTTTTAGTTTTAAATTGTATGACATGTTAAGAAAGGAAAATGTTTTTGAAGTAGAAAGGATATTTTCTTCAAGAATGGATTTCAAGTGTTTTATCAAAATTATTTTCCATCTATGATAATAAAGGGTTCTGTTTCTATCCCTATTATTACATGGATTTGATTATTTTGTGATGGAAATATTTTTATGAATTCCTTTATCTTATATGAATTGTTTTATGATGTCATTTTGTTTATGAATCCCATTTTTGTTACATGGGTTATGCAATGATGTATGATTTATGATTTTGTGGCACACATAAGAATGGTATCATTATGAGATGGGTGGGACCTATATCTCCCTCCAATGCATTGGGTAAAGATTTTATATCTCATGAGATAGACAGGGCTGGAACGGTAGGTTATACCGGTTCAATGAAACAGGACTGAAACGAGGGTTACTCGATTCAGAAAGAGACTTTGTCCACTAAGATAGTCTTGGCAATGAGTCTTGACTAACAAGAAATGATTCTCTATGATTATGTGTGAATTCCACAAAGTTTCATGTTTTAAGTTATGATTATTGTGATTACATTTCACTGCCATGATTTATCCCATATTATGAAATTATGCTCTCTTTTGCAGGTTAAGATTTCCAAAATGTTATGTTCTTATGAATACGATGTGATTGATATTTCTTTTGTTTACCCATACTGAGCATTTGAGCTCACCCTTTTATGTTTTCTTTTCCCCAGGATATAAAGAAAGGTTTTAGGTAAAAAAAAGGAAGATCTTTATTGGAGATGTTGAAGATCTTTCACTAGGATTAGAAGATTACGTTCCGAGTTTCCAAAGATACTAAACTATTACGATCCTTGTGTGTGTGTTTTTTTATGTACTAAGTATTCCGCAAATGTAATGTAATGTCCATGTACGTCAAGCTTCGGGTCGTTACATTATTTAAATAATAAATATGTATTTTAATGATATTTAGAGTTTTATTATTTTTATGAAAATTGTATATTGAAATAAGTTTATATATCTTGTGAAAATATAGTTAGTTAAAAACCATTTCAATTAGTCACATAGGTGATGTCTTGGTGTTTTTTATTTGGATCTCTTCAGATTCTCTCTCAAAACAACATGGGTTTAATATTTCTCATGGATGTTAATCCCTTGTGATCTCTTTTTTTCTCCATATATTTATCTTCCATATATTTATCTTCATAAATTCATTCTATAGACTAATCAATTCTTATTTTCTCATCAACCTTTGTAGGAATTATTTCTGGATATAATTTTTTTTATACTAAATAATTATCTTCTGATTATCAATCTATTTTACATAACTAACTTTGGTTCATGAATTTATTTCTTTTTTCCAAACCACTACCCATATAATTGGACAATGATGATAACCTTTCTATCATTTTTATTATATCATATTTTGTTTCATCTTGGATTTTTTATTCAATGGTTGTTTAGGATTCCAGACTTTACATTCTCTAGTTATTAATGGTATGGGTTGGGGTGGTATTTTTAGTGTTAGAATAGGCTCTATTGGTGGTGTATTCTATAGTTTGTGACTATATGGGGCCTTATAATTCATTGTTATTGATTTTATAAGTCTTTAACATATAATATTTTATACTACTTCAACATATTGGTTATTCTAGGTTAATTTAATTTCTTCTTCCTTAGTGTGGTTTCTTCAAATTTTCCAAATTAAAATAGAATCAATGGCTACCAATTTTCCAAGTTTCTTGGTCTCTTCAATTTTATAAATTTATTTTTTTAAACATGATTTCTATAAAACTATGGGTTGTTTTGAAGTGTTGTTTACAAGATGGAAAACTTGTGTGGGGGTTTGGTGGTTATAATCGATAATCTATTGTAGACATTTACTATGGTTTCGTTATTTTTCATTTTATAATAGTGGTTAATTATTTTAGAATGTTTAGAAAATGTGGTAATTTTTGTAGTTAGTCAGTCTCAATTTTTCATGGTAATTTGTTTGGGAGTACGATATGAATTGATAGATGTTCTTTGGTTGATGCATTTTTGGGGTACCAAAATATATATGGATTGTGCTTTTTAAACATAATAGGCCTCTAACTACACTTGTTTCATGTTGACATGACCAAGTTGCCCTGATATTGTTATGGTTCAGTGATAATTAAATTTGGTCCAAGACTTGAATAAAATTTATACATTTTCCATAGGATTTAAATAGTGTATGACAGCAAAAAAATCCTTTTATATGATGCCTTATTCAAGAAATATCGAGTTCCCAATTAACACTCAAAATTGGATCATTAATTTTAAAACACATATAAGGTTATTATAGGTAGTTAAATAAATATTTTAGACAATAAATTTTATCTATATTAAATTTTATTTTATTTTATGAAATCAAAATATTTGAAAATTTTCATGGAAAATAATATTTAAGATGAAATAATTGATGTGGAATTATGTGAATTGTGGAGTACTAAAATGGTTTAATGTTTCAATAAATGGACATAATAGATAGGTAATAAGTGATAATGATGAGAATTGACATTGAGTATATGATCCATGGTATTTTAAATAGATTGGAATGTTCTATTAATTTGGAAAACCTAAATGAAATAAAATCTCTGGGTGTGATGTTATAATCATAGGAAGGTAGAGTTAGATAATATTTAAATTAGTATTTCTAATAATTATAATAATTTATTTTTCCAATGAATTGATTTTATTAATGGTGAATAGGGAAACATATATTTCCTTTAAAAAACACATTTAAATCCTTTTCACAAGTAGTTTAAGATTATATGAACTATTTTCCACAAAATATTAAATTAAATCATTAATAGAATTTTTGAACTATATGGTGATATATTATATATATGGTAATATGTAAATTTTAGTTTGATAAATATTATATAGTATTATGTTACTCACCCATACCCAAAAATCCCAGTGTACATAGAGAGGTTCTTTTCGAGGCGTAGGAAAAGAAAATGATAACTAATTAATTAATGATAAATTAGAGGATTCCTTTTAGTGGAGATATGTTTTAGTGTTTTTATACATGTTGATAAAGGATTTTTGTTTAGTGGGATACTCACATTATCATTGTTTTTGAATATCAAAATATACTCATGTTGTAATTTTATTTAATATAAATATGATATTTGAATTTTATGGTTATGTTTTATTCATTTGTAGAAATATATGGTCCATTGGATCATTCATTAAAATTAGATTCTATAAAAATTACTTAGGTGATGTAATGGTGAGATGAAGCTAGTCAGAAGATCTAGATGATTTAAACATATCATGAAAAACATATTCTATATAAATTACATTCAACAACAAACATATATAAATCGAAGCATTAGAGTTAGTAATAACAATATATATTAATAGGGATCTTGGATTCCTTGTTAATAATAAAAATATTCCATTTAAAGTGATTCTATTCATTTTGAAACATCTGAACTCTTTTTTAGTGTGATTCTGATAATTGTAGTTTTTATTTCTATGTGTTTCTTCTTAGAGAATTAATTTATGAGTATTTTATTATAATTTCTCAAAGATTTATTGTTATGATTGTTGTTTACATCTATTATGTAGAGAACATGTATGATAAATACATAGTATGTTTTAATCAGCTAAAATAATAGGATTCAATAAAAAGGATCTACTTTCTACTGATATGGTAGATCAAGGGATTTTTTTGTAAGAGGGAAAAGTACCTTCTGACAAGTTTATATTCTACAGATTAATTTTCTATGAAGATAGAGTGACATCAAAAATGTTTATAGATAAGGTAAATGAAGGATGAAAATATAATATCTTGGATAATGTTTATCAATCATCCTTTCACATTAGATTATAATTGTGGTTTTGTAGTTTTTTTTAATGGATTTTTTTTCATAAAAATAATACATGTTTTAAAAAAAAATTCCATTTTACCTTATACATTCTCCAGAATGTTTTTCTTTTCTCAAATATTGTTTTTTTCTTATGTTGTATTTTATCAGGAAGTTTCACAATAATCGATCATCTTATGTTCCACTGTATTTAATATTTCTTACTCTGATGTATTATTTTATAAAAAGTATATAATTTTTTAATCAAATCTCACATGAGGTGGTAATAACTGCTTTGTTATTTTTAAATAATAATTCATCACCATATCATATGGTGTCATTATCATCTATTTCTTAGACAAAATATGGCATTAGATACGGTGTCTATGATTGAGACTTAGATTGTTCATTTTTTTATTTCCATTATTTTATCAAAAGTACCTCAGCTTCTTTATGTTACCATGTGGTGTTGATATGATTTTTTATACAAGGGTTTATTAATAGTTTGAATCCCACTAACATTCCTAATAGACCTCAGATTATTTATGGAGGAGGTTATGAATATAGGTGTGACATTATAGGGTTGTTTCTTATAAACAATGGAGTTAAGATTTTGATTGTGCTAACTAGAAGTTATATAATTATAGAGAAATAAGACTAATTTTACCTGAGGAAATATTTTTTTTCATTTTAATCAATTAAATATTTTTATTCCATTTTTTAATGTGGAATAGATAATATAATCTATAATAAACTGGAAATTACAAACATCAGAACTTCAAAAGTGATGGATACAAAACATTCCATGTTAATAGAAAATTAGAATTCATTTGATTTCGTATATGGAGAATTAGTGTCAGGGATGAATCAACATTATATAAATATTTTTAATAGATTTAAATTACTTGGATAGAAAGAATAATTGGATTATAATCTTTTTTTTAATTTATTAACATTCTTAAAAAAATAAAAATCAATGTGGATAGAAATAATGGTCATAAATCATAAAAAAAGTTAATTCTTAATGGTTTAATTGGATCCTGAATTAAAAAAGAAAATCTATAAGGGATATATGAATAAATAGAGAAAGAAGAAATTATTGAGTCATATTTATCATAACAACAACATGTTTTAGTTCTATATTTCAAAAAATTAATCGATGTAATTAAAATAGAAGAGCACAAAAAAATTTTTTTGATAATAGTGGTCAAGAATTTATGAAAGATGAATATGCATAGTTGGCCAGAAGGATGTTTGGATTTAATTTCTTAAATAATAAAAGGAAATATAGATATTAAAGGAATTAATCCTTGGATACTATATTAAATGAGTCTAAGAAACCAGAACACATTCATCAAATTTGTAAAAGATTTGAAGGAAAATATAAATATTCAAATAATGGTTCGAAGTGGAGTTAAATGAAGACATTTATAGAAACAAATGATATATAGTGTACTAATGAATTCTGATATTTTTATTATTACTAGATTAATATTTATAATTGGAAGACAATTATTTAATTCTATGATATTTGTCAAAAATATTATTTTTTGAATTAAAAATCTATATGGTAAAAATTAATGTTGACAATATGTATGAATTATCATTATGTCAGGAATATTCATATTTATCATGTACTAAATATCAATCTTATGATGTATTGGAAATTGTTCCAAAAATAATATATTAAATCAAACAATTAAAATAATAAAATTAATTTACATATGTGATACTTTTAATGAGATACATGGGACATAAGACTAAGGTTTACTAAATAAATATTGAACATATAAAAACCATAGAGAAATTGTCAAAAGTTAAAAATGAGGATGTTATGTTAGTATAATATATTGAAAATACTATACATATGGTGTCAAATTTAAATTATGTTAATAAAGGGAAATATTTTTATATTTGGATGATATGAATAAAGAAGATAATGTAAAATATAATAAACTCTACATAAATACTAAGTGAGAATATTAAACTAAAATTAGTGGTAGAAAGTTCATAATAACTTTCAGCTAAGTATAATAATGATAAATATTTTAGAAATTGTATATTAAATAGATTCCTATGGAATTTTTAATTGTAATAGAGAAGTTTAACAACCAGAGGTAATTTCAATTAGGAAATATATTTTGGTCCCAATGGTACACGATTTTATTCAAATTTTCATTATAGATAACACTATGTAAAGTATAGTTTCTTAAATAGGATTCCACCCTTAAGAGAGTATATAAATTATTTATATAAGGAACTTCTCACACATGAATATCGAAGAATGATAGGGGTAACAAATGCACTATTTTTGAATATTATTAGACCTAAATAGGGAATATATCCTCAAAAATAATTTCTTATCAAGTGAATTCAATGCATATGAATATCATAATTTATATTAAAATGTTAATGGTAATTTTTTAGCTTAACTGAAATTAAAATATTCATTTTCTTAGTAAATAATCATGCATAATTTTTTATTTATTTATTATATTATATTATTTATGGGGTGGATTTGTTTTATTTTCATAACTGTTTAGTACACTATAGTTACTATATAAATAGTTATATTTAATGGGTGATATGTATTTTATTAAATAGATTTTTTATAACAATCATCGAATAAATAAGATCCTTCCTTTAATTTGCTATTTTACTTCTGGAATGTTTATTTTCATTAATATTTTTATTTTTTGTTGTCTTTTAACTAATTATGTCAATATATATCCTATTTTTATATTAACCAAAATTTTAAAATATCTTTTAAATGGGATATATTTTTGAAAAATGACTGTGTATTTTTATTTTGATTTTTCATTTTATGAGAAAAAATATTTTTATTAAGATTTTGGTGTAATCGTGTAGGGCATGAGTTTTCAAAAAATTAGGGATGATTCTATCAAATTTACGATAATGGGATATTGATATTTCTGATAAAATGCCATGTATTCCCAAACAAGGTTGTTTTTTATTCTTTTGGAAGCATTATAGTATTTCCGAAATATATTTCTTGTTCTATATTTGTGTTTTCATTTCACTTATGCAGTATTCTAAAGAAATTTCCACAATGGAAATATTCAAGAAAGGTCATGTGGTCATGTTTAAAAATAAAAACATGAATATGAATTCATATATTTTTTCAAATCTTAGGGATAACGGGATCTTGTTTTGAATATTTATTCAAATCATCTCTATATAGCACATTTTTTGATTGAGTTTTGTGGTTCATCCTTTTTCATTATTCTATTGAATTTATGAAAGTTATGTTTTTATTATAAGAGGTTGAATTCATTATATATATGAAATAATTTGTGGAAATTATCAAATTAATCCTATAAGGAGAATCTATGTTTCTATCACAAATAATTCTTGAGGCATTAAGGTCTTTTATAAAGTCTATAATAGAACATATTCAATTCATAATCAAGGAAGAGGTGTATTAGATTAATCACATTCACACATAAGGATGAACACTTTTTTGGGGGGGTTAAGATGACATTTAACTAATAAATAGTGATGAACACATTATATGGATTTAAGATGTGTTTATCATATATTTTCATTATAATAATAGCACTTTCAATTATTTTAATTTCATATGGGACTACGTTAAATCTATATTTTGTAGTATAGTAAAGCTAAAATTGTACCCTGAATGATAACCTTGAATAAAGTATTTCTTATGATTTAGGTAAAAGGAATACATATCCTTGGGATTACTAAGGTAGATAAATATAATTCATTGAACTCATATAAAATAGATAGAATGAAGCAATATTATATTTTAGTTGAAAATATGTTTTTGGATAGGGTATAAAAAGATACTTATTTCTAAAATGTTTTGAATGAGAAGAGGGGGATGATGAAGAAAATGGGAAAGTATCTAGAAGATATAGTTTTATATCACCCCCAAGATCATAAAATATAATTAGTTGATTATGAATTTAGTGATATGTAAAAAAATACTAATGATTCTTTTTATTGGGTGGTTTAGGGAACTAGGAAATATATCTAATAAAAGGATTTTTGTTATATATCTACATTAAAACATTCCAAATAAGAGGCCAATAATATAAGTGTGATGACCTAATATTTTGGAATATATATTCAACTAAATTAATACTATATTTAATCGGTTGAATAACATGAAACACCAAAATAAAATGAACAAAATTATGAAATCTATATATAATAAATAAAAATTGAATATTTTAATTGGATTCTTCCTTATGAGGATCGTCATTCTGAGTTTATAATGGAATTTAAGTCACTAGTATTTTCTTTAGACCCGGCGTATTATGAGCTTTAATATGTTTGGATTTAGTTGAATCATTGATGTGATAAGTTCAAGCTCATGAAAATCCCACCAAAATCTATCCTAATTGATTCCCCAACAATGATGACGTCTATTGCCTATAATAACTATAGATCTTATGTGGAGGCCTTGAGGGTTTTTAAAATAACATTTTAGAATGATATAACCATGAAATTATATATTATTAAAATTTTAAAACATTTAAATATAATTTTTAAATATATTTATAAGGGTCTCTTTAATACAAATTTTTGACTAATTCCTAGAAAATTGGTATTCATTTTTTAACGTAAAAATTAAATTAATCTAATGTTTAAAATAATTTTTTTTAATAAATGTTCGTTTCAATATTTTTTCCATAATAAATTAAATTTCACACTTTTAAATGATTGTTATAATAATTTTATTCAATATAGAGACTAATATATTAACACCCATTTAATTTATAATTTATATGAAATAACATTAAAAAATATTGAAGTATAAAATTTCATTTACATTAACAAAATTTTGTTTTAATAATATTATTTTATTTTATTTAAAATAATAATAATTAAATTTTGTAATTTGAATTAGATAAAAAATCATTTTTCTATTTATCTTGTCAAAAAATTTGTTAAGGTGTATTTTTTATATTTTTCTAAAAAATACGACTTGATAGTGAATGGTAATATATTTTTTGTTATTATTTACATTAATGATAATTGTCATAAATTTTCGGATTTGAGTTTCAAAAAAATTATTTTATATTTGAATCATCATTTAGATTTTATTAGTAAATTAAATTTTATTTTTTTCATAAACATTTGATTTCTATGGTAAATGTTAGTCACGACTATAAATGTTAGAGAAGTTTAATCGTATAAAATTAGAGGATAAGCCCAAAAAAACTAATATATATTCGGTGGATGTGGATTTATTGACTATATTATCATCTCAATATAATAATTTTTTATCTACATAACTTGAATATGACAACTGTTTTCAAATTAAGTTCATATTTACCAAAGTGTAACACCACTCACTTATAAGAGGACCCCTTCACCATCCAAAATATTTTCACAACATAATATTTTTTTATTAAAAATAACCACAAATACACCTCCCCAAAACACAAATACATATCCCATAGGCTCTATTATAAAAAACCCCACCTTTTGGGGTATAATCCTCTTATTAGATGGGTCATCCCAAGAGGTATAGTGAGAACCTCTAATTACTTTTTTCATTTATATTTTTTTCTTGTAACTTCTCAAACTCTATTATAACCATAATTAAATAATTAAGTAAATATTAGTTTGATACTAATGATATATTATTTTTTAAAATAACTATCATCTAACTTCCCCCAATCCATTCAAAAAGTGAAAATGTCACCCCTATTGTCAAGATTACCACCTCCTCAGATGAAAAATTTTATTTTTCATCACCACCTTACATGATTAGTTAAATAAATGGATTTAATGATTAAATATGATTTTTATTACATTACTGAGATTATTTAGAGCTATATTTTCCAATATAATAATAATATGAATAATAAATGTTGATAATTATGTTTAACTACCCAAAACGAGTATGTAAATATAATTTCATAATTTTAATATATTTTTGATAATAATTTGAGATATTTAACATTATGAAATTAGATTGGAAAATATTCAATAACTATATACTTATTGAGATTTTGAAATCAAGTACATGATGTGAGGACCAAAACTATACACTAAAATAGTTACAGATTGGATAAACTACTAACAACTGATGATCAATATTAACTAATAAAGTCATAATTATGTATTAATTAAATATAAAATATTAATATGAAAGGTAATAAACATTATTATTTTTCTGAAATAAAAAATTAAAGATAATTATTATATTATAGATGAAGTTAAAATATTTTAATACAAATGGGAATTCATGGTAAGGGTTTCTTAGCCTCAATTTCAATTCCTTTATATATATTATAAGATATGAATCTATTATTCTTCGACATGGTGTACATACTACCATATTGATTTACTATATCTTATATTATGTTTATCATTTTTATGTTCACTTACTTTAATTTTTTTTCATTCCTTTTCCTTATATTCATATATTTTCAATGTCTTAATGTTTCTGGTCTTGTAATTTCTTTCTTTGATAAAGGTTTTCCATAATTCACCTATATAATTTTATATGGATTATATAATTCATAAGCAACCATTAATGAATTTATTTCTTTATTGATGATATTTAACATTTTCTTTGATTTTATTGCATTCATGGAGTTGAAATTTATATGTCACCAAATCTATGAGGTGTTTTTCCTTTAAACATTAACAATAAAAGATTTGAAATTTTTACAAGATCAATTATATTCCATGTATATATTTTTTATTCAGAATCATGAATTCTATTATCTATACATGAAAGATTTATAAATTCCAATTTCAACTACCTTGAAATTATTTTAAATCTGATTAATAGTAATCTTCTTAACATGTTTTAATGTGTAAAATTTAACATTCATTACATAAGTGTGATATTTTTTCTCTTTAAATTTTATTGTTCAGACACATTGTCCCACCATCAGTATCATTGGTCATTGTTAAATTTCCTATAAGACTTTTTATTGTTTTTCAAATGAAATATTATTTACATTATTAAATTAAATTTTCATTTTAATTTTTTTCATTATTTTAAAAGAATAAAATTATGAATTTCATTCCACTTATGACTTTATATTCCAATTTATATTTTTTATATTTAAACATATTTCATTAAAAAATTTCATTATTATTGAAAATTATGACATGAATATATTTTTGAAAACCACATTTATAAATTTATATCTAAGAAAACATAATAAATGTTTGTAAATTAAAATGTGTTTTACTTAATAGTAATGAAATCCTTTTCTGGATACAAATAATTGGATGCATGATTTGAATCAGATGTGTCTAGGAGTAATAACATTAAAAATGTATGCTGAGTAATAAATCTCTCCTCACTTGGTGCACAAGATACGGTCTTAATGACACACCTAGTTTGACACTCCCATGCAGTATGTTTGGATATTTTATATAATTCATTACGAACCATTGAACTTATGGTATCATGTTATCTAACTCTTGATCACTTATTATGTGATAACATTTATAAGTGTTAAGAAAATTTTAATTTAAAATAATTTATTTTAATATATACTAAAAACTAATACAGTGAATAGTTATCCCTGTTGTTATCTATCTATAGAGTGATGGATATAAAATATTTATCAGAAAAATAACTCATTATCGTCTTTTTCTTTCGTCATAAACCACTATTTATAAACATGAAATTTCTTATATATCCTTTTCTCCATGAATACAGTTTGTTACATTATTTTTATTGAATAATGTTCACCTATATATTGAAACATTAATTAATTGGGAAACATTATTATTATGTATACTTGTTATTATAGTATGGATTTTAATCGATTACTAATAACAGTTTATTGTGTGGCCTTTTTCACACATTTCATTTGATAAATTTTTGGCACTTATTCAGTGATAGGTTGGAAGTATAATTGTCTATCCCTTTTATTAATTTAAAGATGTAATGATTCAAACTATACTAGGTATTCAGAATATTCCTTACCAATCTATGAATGATGTATTAGAATGGGGACTTAATGAAAATATTCTAATGTTGAAAATTATGAATTCCAACACTATGAAATCAATTAGTCATATCCATGTGATTATATATATTTTTATTCTATTCAGGTATATATTATATGCTCATTTTATTAGTTATATGGAATTAATTGGCCATTATTTATTCTGGTCATATTATGCATGCCCCCATTTTCAAGAGAAGTTTTATGTTCATGAGGATCAATTTCATCAAATTTTATGAAAATAGATTCTTCCACACATTTGGTTCTTTTATTAATAGCTCTGTAGGCTTTTCTAGTTAAATAATAACAAATAAAAATTCCTTCATCGCTTTTAGATGAAAATTAATCTAGATTATCTTTAGTATTAAGAATAAAAACTTTACAACCAAAAACTTTAAAATAACTAAAATTAGTTTTTATATTATTCCATAATTCATAACGGGTCTCCATAAGTATTGGTCTAACAAAAACTCTATTTATAATGTAACAAGATATATTTATAAATTCAGCCCAAAAAAATAGTTAAATCATATTCATTAAGAACAGTTCGTGTAATTTCCTGAAGAGTTCTATTTTTTATTTCTACTACACCATTATGATGAGGTGTCCTAGGGGTAGAGAAGTTGTTATTGTAGCCATTGTGTGAGTAGTATGATTAAAAATCATGATTTTCAAACTCAAGACCATGATCACTGCTCAAGGTTTTAAACTTATGTCCACTAAGGTGTTCTACAGAACTGGAGTATTTAATAAATTAAGAGTAAGCTTCACTTTTTTGAGATATAAAATATACCCAAGTACATCTAAAAAAGTCATCTACAAGGTTATTGACATAGTGCTTCCCATTTAAACTAGAAACAATGGATGGTCCATCCAAATCCAAGTGAACCAACTCAAGAAGTTGAGAAGTTGAAACTTATTTCTTTCATTTAAATGAAAATTTATGTTCATTTCTCTTTTAACATGGATTACAAACATTGTCAGTTTGGAATTCAATTTTAGGTAGCTCTCTAACTATGTTCTTTCTAGTCTATTTTCTAATTGAGTGTATATTTAAGTGTCATAATCTTCTGTTCCCAAGCCAAGATGCTTTATGAAAAGAATTTTAACAGGTAATATTTTTCATTGCTGAAGAATTCAAATCTACAACAAAAACATTTTCATTTCCTAAGGCAGTAAATACCAAAACATTTTTAGAATCAAAAAAATTACATGAATCATTTTTAAACATAACATTAAATCCGTCATCACACAACT
Organism: Viscum album; assembly: GCA_963277665.1. Lineage (NCBI taxonomy): Eukaryota > Viridiplantae > Streptophyta > Magnoliopsida > Santalales > Viscaceae > Viscum > Viscum album. Next base: position 130,235,921 of record OY728167.1, on the reverse strand, counting down.
GAGAAATTATTAACAGATTATACTTTAGTCTATCATCAAATTAAACTTTAGAAATGAAAATTTAATCAGTGTTACCAATATGGCCCAAGCCGATGATCTTTCCTTTTGAGTTATCACAAAAGGTGACATGTCCTCCATCAAATTTGACTAATATTTTTAAACATGAAAAATCTCCTGGCATATTACTTGAACATTCACTATCCAAGTACAATGTCTTCCTACATGAACTTTTTAAGCAGGTTTCCTAAAAAAATTAAAAAGGAAATGATTTTGGTACTCAGATTTTCATGGGTTCAGACAGGTCAACAAGAAGAACTTTTGGTACCCAGATTTATCTAATGGGTTTCATATAATCAATAGACATAAAATATTTTGAAATATAAACATAGTTTGATCTATAACTATTTGAGTATCTAGTTGAGATATAAGTTTTTCGAGAACTAGAACTAGCAGCATACTGTCCAGATTTAGGAATAAATCTATTTTTTGTAATTTGTCTCAGTCCAGGCTGATAGCATAAACTAGAAGTATACTTTGGTGCTACTTGTTTTCCTAGATTTTGTATAAGAGTGTCCTTTCCATTAGTAAATTTTTCTAAATCTTTATTGAGTTTCTCATTAGAGAATTTGAGTTCAGTATTCTCTTTTAACAATTGATCATTCTTTTCCTTTTCTACTTCTAGTACAAATTTGGCAGTGCTAGTTAAATCATGCTATTTCTTTAAGGCTTTATAAACGCCTTTCAGCTCATTGTAGGTATCCTCTAGCATGTTACAGTATTAAAATAATTCTATAGTAGACATGTATTTAGAATTAGAATCGGAATCATCTCCAGACTAATAAGAGTTTAAAGAAGAAGTATCCAATGTTACCTTATATGTGTTTGTCATGAAACACATATTAGATTTTTTATTTTTTTTCATCGTGAGTGGAATCAGAATCACTTGAACTATCCTATGAAGCACTATAGGTTACATTCATATCTTTCTTATTTTTTTTCCATGTATTCATATTTCTTCTTGTACTTTAACTTCAGACAGTCATCTTTCACATGCCCTTTCCTCTTGCATTCATAGCAATCTATGTCATCACTTTTATTAGTCCTTTTCCAATCCTTCTTCTAATGAACATTATTTTCATACTTTCCATTGAAATTAGATTTTCTGAAAATATTCTTTTTCCTATAAAACTTCATAAATTTTATGGCTATCTGAGACATTTCAGCATCACTATTAGATGCACTCTCTTCACTACTTGAACTATCACTTTTAGCTTGAATTTTCTCTTTGTCCATGATTTTTGAAGTAGAGGTCATGAAGGCTATTGATTTATTTCTTGGTTAATAATATTCTTATTTGTTTGCAATCAGCTCTTCTTCATACATCTTCAACTTACCAATCATCTCTTTAATATGTAGTAAACTTATGTCACACAATTCTATATTGAAACTGATGTGCCTCAGCATCTTTCTGGAAGACATCAGAGTATTCTCATGGTTTTGCCTTTTGCTGGAACATTATTTCCCAGTGAGCTCATTATATTGATTATCTCATTAAACCTGAGATACATATCTAAAATTGATTCAACAGAATTCATTTTAAAGTTATCATACTCAATAGTTTATGTGTTTAGTCTCATTTCTTTAACATTGGTTGTTCCTTCATGAGAAATAGCCAATGTATGCCATATTTCATAAGAAGTCTTACAATCAGATATTCGATTAAATTCTTCATCTCCAAAAGCACATTACATGGCATTCATTTCTTTACAATTATTCTTGTATGAATCTTTCGTAGGTTCTTCCCAAGTAGTTCAAACAGTTTCTGTAATCTTATACTGAGTCTCTATAGCAGTCTAGATGTCAAATCCCATACTTTCTAAATGAATTTTCATTTTTATTTTCCATTGGGCATAATTAACACCATTAAATAAAGGTGGAATGTTGGTAGCTGCACCTTCTAATATGTTATCCATAATAACTATGTTTTAAAAGAAATATAAAGATATAAAAATTTACAATTAACAAAAAATTTGAGATCATTAAGATAAAAATAAAATCACAATTGAATACTTTTCACAAACAGTGTGTTTTGGAAAAAAATTATGAATCCTATAATACCAAATGTTAGTTGGAGTGGATACTCAAGCGGTGGGTGAATTGATTTCCCATTCAAAATTTATGATTTAAAATATTTTTATTAAAATCCCAAAATTTAAATAACAAGCTAAACTGTAGTGAATTTGTAAGAGAGTAAAGGTTCAGTAAGGTTCTCAAGAGATTGATTTGTTCTCATTTAATCTAATCTGAAGATTAGATTATCTTTTGAAACTATTCTACTAGTTTACAATAAATAAAAACACTTCCTAGTTTAACTATAATAGTAACTTCATAATATATTTATATTTAAAGTAATTGGTAGGAGAATATTCAAAATAGTTTTAACGAAAATAAAAAGGCAAATCAGTTTTTAGCAAGAGGTTCAGTATCAAGCAGAGACTTTGTCCTCTCAAACATTTTTATTTAAACTATGATCCTCACCATGTATCTGGGTTTTACAATAGTGCATAGACTATCCAGGTCCTCATAACTCTACCATAGTTCTTCATGGGAAAACTAAACAACAACACATTGGTTGTCCAGGTCTCACTTGACCTCTACCACTATCCACAGTGGGATATAAGAGTGTAAGGGAAAGATTGAGTGAGGATTTAATAATCCTCTAGTTTAGCATATGAGACAGTGTGTGCTTAAAATACAGAGCACACACACTGATCACAATGTAAATAAATGAAACACAATAGATCTAAATAAATATAGATGATTTTAGAATGCTCTATGAGTTTTTAGTGAAGCTCTGGACTCCTTGGATTGATCAGAAATTTCTCAGAGTCCTTCTCTAGTTATTGTCAAAAAAGTGTCAATTATTATTTGACTTCCAAGTCCAGCTTGATTAGCTTGAGTGTAGGTGTAGTCATTGAAGCTCTTCACTCCTTGAATGTTCAGGTTCTATAGGTTCATCATGTGTTCTTCCTTCTTCTTCTATATTTGTATGTCCTCGTGTATATCCAGAAACATGTTTCGTATGTGCGTTGAAAATTCTTATACTCTAGTAGCTCAAGGTTCCATTTTTATATTCCTTGAGCTCCGAAAATAGGAATTATTTTTACGAGGTACAGTTCCTAACACGCCAACCACTATCATTTATTAATAGAAAATGAATTAAATTAACCAAATATGCCTGTTGATTATAATAAACCATGTTAAAGAAATGACACGGTGTTAGGAGTCTGGTGGTCTCTGTAATGGTAGATGTATGTATCTGTTGCTCCTTCTAGTGGTTTCTCTAAGTACTGTGGACTATATGTAGCGGTGACGTCCTTTAGCGGTAGCTCTCAGTTGCGGCAGACTTATGTACAAGTGACCCGTACCGGTGAGCATGTAATGGTATACTACATAACAGTAGATGTCACTCTGTATCGGTCAACTTGTGTATACCGGTAGACTTAATCTATCTGTAGATCAGGTGTAAAAGTAATTGTCTGCATACCGGTGGCATTTCTGTATTGGTATCTCATCTGCATACCGGTGACCTTTCTGTATCGGTAGCTCATCTACATACCGGTGATATTTATATATTGGTAGCTCTTTGTCTTTTTATGAAATCTATCCACATATTAAGTTAGGATAAATCATTACAAAGTAAATGAACATTTTATTAACCAAATGTTCTTGAATTAAAGATATATAATTTGAAAATACTCAACAGTATTTATATTTTGAATTTAAGCACTTAAACAGTAACTAATGTAATGAACATTTTAATCGATAAACGTCATTTGGGATTATCAAAACAAAATTAATCATAATTGAGATTATCAAAACAGGTGAGTCCAAAAATAATCTTGGTAAATGTGTGTACCAATGTTTTCCAACCCTAGAATATTTATCTATCCTATATGGAAATATATAGATCACATGTAGAAGGATGAGGAGGATCCTAAACAGAATTATATGGATAGTCATCCCTAGAATCTTTAGGTGACTAATATGTTTTATAAGACATTATACAACAATTCAAGTAAAAAATACAGTATCACATAAACATACACATACAACTATTAAATATATTTGTAAATAAAAAATATTATCCACTAAAAATTAAATTAAAATAATGATTTTTTTTATGTTTTTTAATTTTTTTGACTAAAATGGTAATAACATTAATAAGAGGTTGGTGAAATGAATTAAATGAAGGAAAAAATCATTTTATTGCCTAAAATTTTTAATAAAAGTTTTATAAAGATACAAAAAAAAACAAAAAAAGTAATAAAAAAATTAGAAAAATATAAGTAAAAAATTAATAAAAAACATCAATTACATATAATGTATAATAAAAAAAAGAAAAACATTAAAAATATAAAATAATAATTTAAAGTATTAGTAATAATATTAGGAAATTTCTAATGGATTATATTCCCACTTTCCATCATTATTGTCATTCCATATGAAAAAACCATGTTTTTTTGTGTTGATCCACATTCCTTGTTAATGATTCCTTAAATGTTTGGATCTCAAATAAATCAATATCATTTTTATATTTTTCATCCCCAAAATACATTTTTCCTATTAAAAAGATATAATGATGCAATTTTTTGGATGAAGAACATATAAAAAATTCATGTTTTTTTAAGAGAAATGGGTCACTTTTGTGTTCTAATATATTCAAATTAACAAGTTTCATATCAAATTCATCTCGGGTGACATGTTTATTACTGATAAACCCTTTACAGTTAAATATTGTAACCAATAATTAATGTAATGATCCTCCCATATTTCCTCAAGGACTATAGAATATACACTTGATAATGATATTGGTTTCTTGTCTCTAGTATTTGAAATATTCATTTCTTATGTGACTAACAATACACTACTATTATGAACTTCATGTTGTTGTCCAGATATTTCTAATGAAATGTATAGCCATTATTGTTATACTCATACCATGCGATCAAATTTAAATTATGGTTTCCTTCAAACATTTTATACATTATTAATGCATGAGATCTATTTTACACGATCTATTGAAACTATTAATTTTCTTATAATCATTAAAAACAAATATATCTTTCTTCTATAGATATCATTTTTTAACACATTAAATCTAAATGTTATATATGTCTGAGAATCATCTATGTTATTTGGTATATATAAATAAACAGATTATATGTTCACATATCAAATATTTTACTTTCAATCCATAGATCCCCTTTCCAAAAATAATTGAATTTTTCATTGTGAAATATATAATAATTGACATGATCTGCTACTAAAAATTATCATATACAAAATTATATAAACAATTTTTAAATATAGTCCTCAACAATGGAGGAATTAGGTCGATATGTGTTTTTAATATATTATATCAATATTATTATATATATTTCAAAATAAAACATCCAACATAGATATAAAGGGCCAAAAAAATTATTTCACAATCTAAATGAGCCATTAAATGAACCATGATATCCAAAAAAGATGGAGAAAAAACATTTCCAATTCAAAATGTATTGAAACCACATCATTATGGAAATTATTTAATGAATTCAAGTCAATCAATTAATTAAAAATTATATTGAAAAAAACACACATTGAAGATAGTAAATCATACACATATCAACAATATTAAATGCAATGAAACTGTTAGGATTTGTTCCATCATGGTGCTATAACCATGATATTTCATCCTTCTCAAATTTAAATTTTTAATGACATAAATTTTTTTACAATTAATGAATGACCCTGCAATACATTGATTCCATGGAGGAAATAAAAAAACTAATCTTTTACCTCATAAATAATGTATGAAATACGATGGTAATTATGTTTTCCTACAATTAGTAGTGGAAGATAATGCTAACAATATTCCCATTGAGTGTATATACAATCATTTATTCCAACCATAATTATTCTTACATTTCATATCTAATAATGATTTAGTCAAACTGTAACAGATATTCTCCTCTACATAAATGACATTGATGTTATTTTTGGGGTCATTATATCTAGAATATAAATTCATAAAAATATTAATAATTTCATTAAAATATTTTATTTATTACCATGTTTTTGTGTCTTCTCAAATTTTACATTACTGTTTTACAACCTCTCAAAATAATGATATGTGAAAAAATATTTTGGAGTATTATTAATTTCTAGTGAGGTTTTTGATGCCTTTTTTAATAATTTATAAGTGTTATCTATATACATAATTCTATTATGACCCATGTATTCAACTATACACCCATTTTATAGTAGATAATATAACTTCTTTTTATCAAAATTGTCCAAGATTTATGCTCCTTTGAACTATAACTAGGGAAATTTCCAAATATTTGGAAGTCTTTTATGGCGAATATATTCATTTAATTCAATTAAAAATGTTCACTTTTTAAATAATCATTCACTCTAATAAGTTCATCCCATAAAATTTAAAAATATTCAATTAATGGTGATAAAAAAAATTCGATTACATTACCAGGATATTTTGGTCTAGAAATAATTAAACTCAGTATGATTTATTTCAAGATCATGAAAAATTCTAGAGATAGTTCTGAAATTATAAATAAAATAAACCATGAATGATGTTTTCTACTATGGATAAATTATGGATACATTCTATATGTGCATAGTCCATGTTTTATATTTCTTACTTCATTTCTGAATGATAGAAATTGTTTATTAATTTTCTTCCACTATAGAGAATCAACTAGATGAGATAATTTTAAATTAGATATATTGTCATCTATATTCCGTATTAATTTTTTTATAATTTTATTTTCTAAATAAATGATTCAAACAATGAATTATATGAATATAAAAAATGGACTCAGTAGGAGTATCTGTAACTGCTAAATCAACATGTGATTTTATTTTCATCTTATACCATGATGTTCCACATTTAGGACTATCTAGTTGACTGTCATATTCAATGATATATAAGAAATATCAATTAATCTACTCGTGTGTCTTATTGTACCCCAAAGACATGAGGTAGAATATTTTTTTATTTTTAATGTGAATTGGGAATATTATTTTTATTAAGAAGTATCTCTTTATATATCATTAAATGCTCTGTAAATGATTATCACTCCATTGGTTTTTTCTCAAAAATGTTAATCAACATTAACACTTTTGATAAAACTATTTATTATATACCACCATAATATAATGTTTTTTCTATATCACCATATCAATTCTAAATTATTGTTTCTTTCTTAATTTCTTCAACTTTAATATAATGAATAATTTCTTCAATTTGATCAGACTTATAATCTCAATAACCATAATCATTAATATATCTTGAAATTTCCCTATTCTAACTTTCCAAATTCAAGTATAAAAATCATTTTTAAACCATGAAAATTTAAATGACCTTTTATGTTTCAAATTTTCTACTTCTCCATATTTAAATTTTTTGAGAATGGATAGAAAAAAATGCATTTATTAGACAATTTCATTTAGAAAATTTCAAAAAAATCATGAACACCTTCTTCAAATTCATCACATATTTTTAGTGCAGCAATCCACCTTCAACACATTACTATCAATAACTAATATCGTGAATTCATCATACTTTTATGATTAATTTTAAATATATGTTTATAAATAAATATAAATGATAACATAAAAGTGTTCACAAAAAAATAAAGACATCATATTTGATAAAAAAATTATCACTTTAACATATTTAATTATCATTATTTCATTAACATTCCAAATTATCATGAAACCCGCAAGATCATATAAATATTTTCTATCAATAATCATTATTTGAAAACCATAATCCACAATATCATTAAGACACACTTTCTAAATGTAGAAAAAAACATAACTTAGACACAAATTAATCATTATATTAACATTATCTATAATATGAATTCATCAAATAATAAATTAGTAAAACATTTATCTCAAATCAATGACATGAAAAATATAAAACACCACATATGGTTGAACAATAGGAATATAAAATAAAAATTGTAATGAGATTAAAAATAATAGTGGCATCATAGATAATTAAATCAGAAAATCAAAAAATAACATTCATCGTTTAAAACATATCATGATTCCTATGAAATCTAAATAATAAACACACAATGAAATTATATACTATGTAGTGGATGAATGAGAAGTTAACATAAAAGAAAATATGATGCATAGACTATAATAGCTGAAATCAATGATGGATAATGGAAGATAATGGTGGTAATGTCAACTAAATTACATTAGATACTACTATATCAATTAATTATAGGTTAGGGTTCCACATGTGAGAGAAAAGAGACAGCTGTGATGAAGAAGAATGACCCCAAAATGAGTCACCCCAACATTTCATAAATTTTGTAATAGTCTATAAAGTGGGTTTTCTGATAACTGACATGGAACATCCATTTATCAGATAATTTATAAACTAAATTAAGTGATAAACAACATTTCTATTGTCAGTTATATAATAACTGACATTTAAAATTAAAAGTGGGTGTTTTTCACGTCAGTTATAAAATAACTCACCTAAGAAACTTGTCATGATACATGTCTTTTTTACTAGTGAAAGTCAAGAAAATTTATATTGGGTGAGAAAGACATGTTTTTTTGCTTAATATTTTATTCCTAATTCTCTAAATAATTAAACCTAAATGGTATTGGGTATGTATGTAACTCAATGATGGTTTTTTAAATTGAAATTATGTTTGGATAAATATATTTTCATCTAAACTTTTATTAAAAAAAGTATGAGTAGGATATGTATTTAGCACCATATCTTAGTCTACGGTTCTTAGGCATCACATTAGATACCCAATACAGTATATAATGTATATTGTTTTAGCACCAGATACATGTGTATGGGTCATGGGAACCTTAGCTATTATTCAAGTTGGATTTATGTAGCTTCAGAAGTCATGATATTATTTTTTGGAATAATTTAAGAGTTATAGATACCATCACGGTTTAAATACTTTAAGGGTGGTTATAAGATTAAATGCATAGACACCCATTTGTGTTTTTATGGGATGAGATTTTAATGTGATTAATAATATTTGTGATATGATTATTGGGGTTTAGGAGGAATAACTCATTGAGGTTCAAAAAATCATTAGGGTTGGTATGTGATTTAATATTAAAATAATTATACATAATAATTAAAAAAGATTATGTTATTTGGTAATATAATATAAGATAATCTGGGAGAGAGAAATTTAATTTGATGTTTGGAAAATATAGGTTATTATATGATTACATTAATATATTTTTGGAGAATATATGATTAAGTTGTATATATTGGATCATTCATTTTTAATATTGATAAGGGATAATGTTTATATTGAATTATGTGAGAGTTAATTTATATGTTTTGTTGTTTTACAGTATAGTGATAATGATAATGATAATTTTTTGTCATTTATTTTAAGGATTATATTTTTTATGAATCCTGAATTTAAATGGAACATTTAATGTTTCTGATAATAGTTGATGAAAAATAATTTTTTGTAGAAATTAAGATTTCATAAAATAATAAAACTATTTTTGATTTTAATATTTACATGTTTATAATAATCATAATGATTTCAATTTTATTATTTGGTTTAGTACAAGATCATTAAAACAAACCATGGAAATGTATATCATTAGAAACTTCAAAGACATATAAATAATAAAATAATTATATTTTTTTCAAATAATTATATTAAGTGGAATTTATGTGATTAATAGTCTTACCAATAAAAATGAGGATGATATATTATTAGAATTTATATAATGAGTCATGATTTTAATAATAACAACCTCATTCTTTTTTCACGATGTGAAGAAATAAAATTGCGATTCCACGATTTATTTTAGTGGTAGAATGTAACAACCCATGATTTTACAATATATATTCCATTAAATGAATAATATAATGAATATATTTTATCAAATGAAAATATGAAACTAAAATGAACCACACTACGAAATCTATATACAATGTGGAAATAATGGCCATTAGGAGGGGGATACTTCCTTACAAGTCACATTTTTCATTGATTGGAGTGGATGTAGTGTAACTATGATTTTTCTTATAATAATCTTATACTAAACTTTAAAATCTGCTGATTGACAATAGTCATTTATGGAAGATGTTAAATATCAGTGAAATCAAAAGAATATCCATAATAACTTGATCACAACCCAAAATAGTAATAGTTACCTATGATACCCTTAGGTATTATGAGAAGATCTTATGGGGTTTTGTAAGTAGATGATAGGATGATATAAACATGTAAATATATTTTTTCATTATTTTATATTTTTTATAAATTTTATTTTTTAAAAAAATATATTTTTTATTTAAAGTAAATGTGGTGATTAATGTATAAAAAATAAGTATTCAGTTTTCAAAATTCAAATTAAAATTTTTTGATGTTAAAAATTCATATTTTACAAAGATTTATTTTTTTCTATATTTTTATCTTATAAATTAAATTGAACATTTATAATGTAAATCCCCAAAATTATAATGCAATAACATTTTATTTAATAGCATGTATGAAACACAATGTGAAACGAGTAAGGGATATAATATCCCAAGAATTTATAATATATTTAATATTTTAAATAAATTAAATATAATTTATAGATTGAAAGTAAAATTAAACTGATTTAGAGTACGTCACACACAGTAAAATGTTTCTTTAACGGCTTGTGTTATACGCAAGACAAAGTTTTACAGAATAATAATATATTATTAAAATATGCTTTTATGAAATTATTTCAAAACCCAGCCATTAAAATAGATGTTATGAATATTACTTACTAACATATTAAAATATATCATTTAAAATAATATAAAATGAATTAATATGTTACAAATTAATTAGAAATTATATTATAAAACAATTTTTTATAAATGAAATTTTATTATTTTTCTGCATACTATGTTATTTGTCTTAATAAATTAAATTAATTATAATTAGAGAATAATATTAATGAAATATATATATTTTATATTCTATGATATATTGATGATTTTTTCAAATATATTTGATACGTATTAGATAATAACAAACCCACTAATATATATAAAAACATATATTTTTATTAACTAACTTTTACCGCCTTTTAATAGAAAACCTATAATAAATCAAATTTTTGTAACTTTTAAAAATTATTATATAGGAAAATAAAGTTATTGTTTGAAATTATAACATAATAATTAGTTTAGGGTGAATTGTTTGTATTCTTTTTGTGAAGTTTCATTTTTTGATGAATAATGAAAAATACTAAATTTTTACACAAATTTTTTTTTCATATTATTCATTTTTAAGGATAAATTATATATATTATTTATTTTAGCATACAATTAGATCATATTTATGTCAATTAATCCAATTTAGGTCATTCGTATCATTCTCAATTTGAAATTGAATATTAAATCTTATCAAAACTTTTAATGTTTTTACATTTAAAAGCTGCATTGTCATCCTGTCTGTGGGATTTTGTTCACTTTAATTTTTTTCACCTATATTATTGTTATTTGGAAGAGTTGATTCCAAATTTTGAGTTAGATTATTTTATAATGTCTAACATGGACATCTTTTTTTTTTGACCAAAATTGATAGGGAATGTAATTAAAATAAATTACAATGATTGAGGTGAAATTAAGATTAAAAAGGGACTAATCACTAAACTTATGGCCTAATATGAACAACACACTTGTTCAAAAGCCATTTTATGGCCATATTTTTACCATATCCTATATTTGATATACTTTTAAACATTATATAACCACTTTAAATAATAAAACATTTGTGTTATTCCTTTTTGCAGAAATATTACAAGAGCGCCACTCCTCCTCCGCTATAAAAGGCCTCATTTTCTCCAACTTCCTTACACCTCTCTAGCCACATAGGATTGGTCGATCTCTACACAATTTAATTCCGAGAACCCCTCCCTTTCTATTGGAAGCATATATTTGGGTCAAATGTCATCCATGGAAACCCTTTGGTGAAAACCAAAAGGAGTTACTCGATTATGAGGTAACATCATTCCTTAAAAACTGTAATTGTATTTCTTTTCTCCACTATTTCAGTTTTTAGTATTCCATCATTATATAAATAAACTATTATAATAAATATATTCCGATTTTTTTTCTTATGTTTTATACCTAATATTATACACACTTCCATCTAATGGGTAATGAATATACTATTTACGTGTACGGTGAACTATCGCCTCACAAACAATGATTGTTTATTTTTTCCATTATCGCCTCTCATGGTGTTCATTATGATTTACAATAATTATATATTTGATATATGATATATATTAACTATTTATTCTTATATAATTATTTTACAAAACATATCTTTATAATTTCCATTACGTGTAATAATTATTACATCGTTTGTGGAAGTGTCCACTACCACCCCTTAAAACGATGTGATTCATTCACATCATACATCGAATATCTAAAATATGGATTCAATTAACAATATGTTATATACATAAAATCTATATTATATTCCTGAAACACCTAACTTTCTAGAAACATAATATATATATATGAATATTATTTTATTTATTAACCTTTCACACACCTAAAAGGCGATAACGTCGTTTGTGGACATGGGGACAACAACCTCCTCAACATGATGTGATTCCTTTTACATAAAAAGAATTTAATAAATAACTATATATGATTAAATGTAATATTATTTATGACATAATTTTAATTATAGAAAAATATAATGTCACTCACCTTCTTTCTACAACGATCTTTGAAAATTGGAACGTTACTCATGCATATGTACCGCCTACCGTCTCCATGATAGTAATATTGTTTCATTTTAATGACAATATTTATTTATTATATTTAAAAATATTATTGATGTATAAATATTATAACTATTTCTTGATTATTATATTGGAGATGTTATTTAATGGCCCCTACGACCATAGTTAACCTTCCAAAGTTGTTATTAACACATAAATCAAATTTGGTCAAAACACACAATCTAAACATAATTGTTTACGTAGTTGTATACGACATGATAAAAAGAGAGATAAAACTAATGATATACATAAAAATTGTTCCCATGAAATTAAATTATTATCATATGTTTTTTATTTAGGAATATAAAGAGACACAAGATAAGTCGTATTTAAGGTACGATATTTTCATATCAGTTTTAACAATAATGAGAAAAAGGTCATGTTTTCCACTTACGTATTTTAAGTGATGTATATACAACACATTTTAATAAATGAAACCGTGAATTAATTTATATTCGTGGTATTTTCATTTTAAATTTGAATTAATTCATCTAAGGGGATTTTAATTAAATGTTACCATGTGGTAAATAATTTCATAACCCAATATCATTTCATTGAGTTATATTATATCATTGTTTTCATTAATATTCAACTATTATTTGTATAATAACATATTTTACTATATATTGTTCTATTTATGGTTATTTTATGACTATTTACATTTGAAACACACAATATATTCAACTTTTTATTTCCACATCATTGTTATGGTACTTCCGAGGGTTTAATTCAAAATATATTTTTGTTCAGGCATGTTTACACTTGAATTTCGATCAAAGGAAATTTTTTGATCATCATTTAATAAAACCTTATATATTATTATCCACTAGTCATTCATGAAAAATTTCAAGTAATATTACAATTTTTCCACTCATTTGTACTCATAAGTTTTTACAAAATGTTTTTAATAATACCCGGCTTTATTTCTATCTTTTTTCTAAGAACCACTTTTCTTCTAAATACCATGTTTTATAGAAATCTCTTTAAAAATGTTTTTAACCTTATAAAAAAAATTTAGTGAAAAAATTCTTACCATTATTTTCCATTACCAATTTATTCAAAGTGATATTATTGTATCTTTATGAATAATTAATCTTCTAATCTCTTTACTATGAAAAAATAAATGTTCTTATAAACTTGTTCGACATGTACAAATTTACCCACCACCATTTTGTAAAATATTTCATTTCATGTTTTAAATTTAAATTTTTATTGAAAATGTATGTAACACCCCAGGTAAATTGAGAATATGAATTTTTTATATTTATCCATATTTGTGAATAAAATATTAATATTACTTTAATGGGGACTCTATGCTCGATGGCGTACCCAATACGCAACAACGAGTTTTTTGGGAATCTTACGTTGCACTATAATAATTAAATAATTTTATTTTAAATGGTAGTCAACTCCTAGCCATTTTAATGGCGGGAATGAACAGAACTAACCAAAAAATGATTATATATGTTTTTCAAATATTTTTACTTTTTATAATAAATTTTATAGGATTAAAAATGTGAATGAATTCAATTTTTAAGCGAAAACATTCTAATGTTCTTTAGAAGGTCGATTTACAGCCTTTTGATGGCGAACCTCTTTTAAATCCACTATTTGAAAATTTTATGTGTTATATTTGACAAAATAAAATTCTTCTTTAGAATAGAGACATCAAAATTTACTTTTTGTAAATTTTTGGTATTTTTCCCAAAAAGTTCAATTTTTAATGAATAATGAAAAATGTTGTATTTTAATTCAAAACCACTTTTTAATCTTTTTTTATATGATTAGATTATATTATGAATTGGTTTTAAAGAGAAATTACAATATATTTTTACCATTTAATCCAATAGTGGTCGTTGGAATTAATTTCATCTTGAAATTGGGCTTAAACTAGAGTCAATCTTTTGATACTTATTGTTTCTTAAAAACACGCTATTTGTTTTGACAGTGGGAATTAATTATTAAATTAATTAATGAAACTTATATGTTTTGAATTTTGTAAAATATACTTAATTTTTGAATTCTTAATATCAAATATATCTTGGGGTGAATTTTTGGTATTTTTCTGAAAACATCAATTTTTTATGAATAGTGAAACCAGTAAGTGCTAGTTAAAGAAACTGATTTTTCATTTAAATGAAACATTGCCACCTCTGTGTTTTGAATTTCAAAAATCTGACATACATGGTTGTCATTAAGAAGTAAAATGTGGTTCAATGGGATTAAAATTATTTTTTGGTGAATAGTAACTTATTAAGTTTTTAATCGCGATTAGAGGTAATTAGTGTAGTTTAAGGTAAAAATAATGTTTTAATAATATGAAATGACCTAGACACATGTCCTACCCTCATTGGATGAGTCATGTCCGACCAAGACAATCCATGGGTCAACTTGGGGACCCCATGGAGCCACTTTGGTTGGAAAATGTCATAAATACCTTTTTATTTAATGTTAAAATTAAAATGACACAAACATGAGTTGTTTCACTAAAACAATTATTAAATGGGGTTATACAAGTCATATTTTTGAATATAAATAGTCATTAGAAATTTAAAAAGATTTCCTACATCATAGTATTTTTTTAGACATTAAATAAATTAAATTATTTATGACATCATGATGATGCAGCGATGACCTCATTATTTAACGATTTAAATAAAATGGAAAGATAATGTAAAATATAAGACCTACACACGTCCAAAACCTATTGTATGGGTGTATTTAGAACCCTTATCACCTTATAATATAAACACATCAATTTGGGACCTTTAAAATCTGAAAGTCATTTGAAAATAATGTAACATTTTGTAACTTTACAAGAGTGACCCTCCTCTCCTCTTATAAAAGGCCCCATATCTACCACCTTACTCACACCTCTCAAGCCTTTGCCTCGGCCAAACCCTGATCAGTTTTCCTCTCCACATCCCTCAATTACTCCTAGAAGCCTCACTTTGGGCAGTAGTCTTCCCAAGGAAGCCTTTGAGCTCAAATAAAAAAGAGTTACCCGATTTTAAGGTAATGTCTTCACTTGTGTTCTTTTGTTTTATTTTGCTTCTCCAACCCCCTAAACTCTTTTTATTCATTTCTTTTGTTAAAACTCCAGTATCTTAAATATAATAGGATGTTTTTATAAGAATCATTCTAACTACACTTACACACAGCTACATCAAATGGTTAAAGAACATACTGTTTCTGTTGATGGCGAATTTCTGCCTCATGAAACGATGATTGTTCAATACTCATATAACACCTTAAAAGGTGTCCATTAAGATGTCACTATATTTATATATGATATATAAAATGTTTATGTTTTACTTAAGCTTTTTTATTTTTCTTTTGTGGCATACCTTTATGGTTTCCATTGTCGGTAAACACGATAATTTCATTTTAGGAAGTGCGGACTACCGCCCCCACAAAGTGATTTGATTCGTTAATGCCATATGTGAGATGTATAAAGGATGTATTTAAAGTTATTATATATGATGTATGTTAAATATAAATGATTAAATAATTATGGAATTAAAATATACATACCTCTCATTTGGTTTTAATTCCATTAATATGACATAGAAATGAAAGTAGCGTTCATGCGTACGTACGGCTTACCGTCTCCATGAACGATGCATTTCATTTATTACCTATAAATGATTATGTAATATTATAAATACATGTATATTATGGATATATATGATATATATGATATCCAAATCATGAATATCATTCTATATATAATGAACCTTTGACCACACGAACAACATGTAATTGTAAGAAGTCCACTTTCGACTTAAGAACCAAATATCAACAAAACAAACATTATTAACATAAATTATTACATAATGTTTATAACATGGAAATAAGTGATATAAAAGTAATAATGAACTTGAAAAAGGTTCTGAAGCAAGTATAAATTAACTCAAGTTTATTATTCAGGACGTTAAAGACCGATCGAGTCAAGTCGGACCGAGGTAAGGGATCCTACTCCCCCCTTTCATTTTAAGTACACTCTTTTACGTCATTACTTTTAAAGCTCGTATTTCTTGTTATTGGGATGTTCTTTTATATTACTCTTACTGTAATTTTTATGTTCATATGATGAGAGACCCTATTCTCTCTCATAAATCCATTTTGGAAGTTATGAGTGGCGCCGTTAGGCAGCCGAATATTTGTAAGAGATCTAACCTCTCTCTTTGTTTTTTAAGTACTCTCCTTTATGTCACTTCTTTTAAGCTCATCTTTGTTATGTTGGGGGGATGTTATTTTATATTACTCATTCTGTAAACATTATGTTAATATGATGAGAGACCCTATTTTATCTAATCAATCCATTTTTGAAGTTTTAAGTGGCGTCGTTAGGCTGCTGAGTTTTCGTAAGGGATCTTTCATCTCACTTTTATTCCCGTGAGATTTATGCTACATTTGCCACAATTTCCTTTTAGTGGTGTATGTACTGACCCTTATTTTACTCATTGTGTAATACACTTTCATTTATGAGTATTTACATCAATGTTGAATTGTCCTTCATTCACGGGGCGTATGTTTCGAAAGATACCCATGTCAGTAAGGGAACCTTTAACCCTCCTCTTTTTAAAAGACTTCTTTTGTTATGTCTTTTAATTCACATACTATTATGTTGGGATATGTTCTTCTATATCCTTATTGATTTAAATTTTATTTCCATGTCATGAGAAACCCTTTTTATCTCTCATCAATTCATTTTCTGAATTTTGTAGTAACACCGTAAGGCTGTCAAATTTTTGCAAGGGAACTTCTTAACCCAAATTTGATTCTTTTGGATAAACATGTACTCCATTAATATTTCGTTCTATGAATATGTGTGAATAACCTCTTATTTTTTTACACGTAATATCCACTTATATTCGGTGTATTCGTTTGTCACACATAATTATGTAATTGATTTGTCCTTAAACCAGGGATACCGTCTTTGTAAGGGACTTTGTCTCAATCTCCTTTCAATGAGGCATATTTTTTTTATACACAACTTCTTTTATATGGTGTATAAACCCCTTTGACTTTTACTTTTATCCAAAAGTAATCTTTGTTATACGAAGCATTTTACAAAATGACAAAAGGGAATGTTTTTGTCATACGTATGCGGCGACAATGACTTCTCCGCCGTCGTGACCATTATTTGAGTTTCAGCTTCCACTACAATCCATACCTTCTTTTTAAAAGAAAACTAAATACCATGTTTTACTTTTATTTTATTTTGGTATTGAAAATGGTTTTCAAAATTTTTTTATATCAATGTGTTTTGTTGATATCAAGTGAATTAAATGTGGAAATGTTATGTTTCCTTTATGCAAGTTTTATGTGATACGATTATGTTATGGTTCTTGGGAATTGTTATGAAGACGGGTGGTTCGATGATAAACTAAGGGCGGGTGATCCCGATATAGCTCTCCAATGCATTGGGTAACGCGAAGGAGTGAACGTTAATGTTTCTCTGAAGAGATTTAGGGAATATACTGTGGTGGGTATTCCACAAGTAACCAAGAGGGTTACTCCCTACGTAAGAATGTTATGATTGCCTCAAGTTACCTTTATTTATTATGATTTCTATGATTTATTCATGATTTTTGAGGTATGTTAAAGTGCTAATGTTTTATGGGTAAAGTATGATTTCATTCTTATGTATACATGTACTCCTGTTTCCTTTCCATATTTTTATATCCCTTACAGAGCTTTTTATGCTCATCCCAAGTTTTTGAAATGTTTTTCATAGGTCAAGGGAAGGGTACATGATATGATGATAGTGTCAAGGAAGTGTCAAGAAAGAATCCATGTTTTATTATAAATATGTTTTCGTTGATGGGAAAAATGAATACTATATTTTATGTAACCACTTTGTTTAAATGTGGAATGTAAAGCATGTTTTATGATCTAATTCTCTATAAATCTAAACCTGAAAATATCCTCAATGTGTAATCTTGTAATAACTCAAGATTAAGTAAGGTTTATGGCTGGGGCCTTATAGTTGGTATCAAAGGTCGGTTTAGATATCTTTAGAGGTTAGGGTATTCTCTAACCACAAGTGACATTACCATAATGGTTAGGATTTCAAAAAGAGTCCTAGTTTTAGATAAAGTGAATGAGTAAGTATATCTTAGTGTTTACCTTCCCCATTAGTACATGATGTTTTTGTTGATATACTCACACTGACATTTCTGTTTTTAGTGAATGGATGTATCTAGCAGGCACCAAAGAGACAACAGGTTTGAAGGAAACTGTGGTGGTTCTCTGATTAAGATACTTGATAAAATGGGGGATTCAATGAGGAAACATGTGGTTGTTCTAAACCAACTATCAAGGAGTCATGATCAGCCAGTTGAACCTTGGTGTGATCTGTAATGCATCATGTATGAGATTACCAACCGATGTGGAAGTTCAGGTAACAATTATAAAGGTAACCATTATAGTTTATATGATCCTTACTTTTGAGGTAATTATGGGTTATTATATGTTATGTTGGAAAATGAAAGGCATGAGATAAAATTGACGTTAAAATATGTTATGATCATTTTTGAAGATTTTATCTCGTTTTGGGTAATGTTTTGAGAATTATATAGTTTTGGAAATAGGACAACACGCAGACCGTGTGACAACCCGTCGCGTCAGACAAAGCTGCGGGAATCGAACCCACAACCAAAGTGAGACTGGTATTTATCGCCTACCACTAGACTACGTGACGTCCCTGGTTAGTTTGACTAATTATTTTTAGTTAGATGATTTTAGGAATCATGAGTAAGTTTATTTTGGGTTATCTATGGAAATGATTAACCTATCATCGAGGATAAGTGATTAGGTTAATTACTTTTCAATAAGAGAATTTAAGAGCAACTGATATTATTTGGAGATAAAAGTTAATTTGTACCTTGGAAGACTATGTGACTAAATCCTTCAAATATTTGGGTTTCAATCGTAGTTTTGTTTACTTTGAAAAATTTTATGGACAAATTGTTTACCAAATGGTCCTCGTTGAACTTTGGGTTTTGTTGGACAAATTTTGGAGATTAAGAATAGATTTTCTTTTTATAAATGGTTATCCTTTTCTAGATAATCTGATCTTGTACTAACCATTTTGGTTTTGGTTTTGGTTAAAGTCTAAAGACATGGGAAGTATATAGTTCTCTTTTGTGGATTAGGTGATTCTCTAGAAGTTGATTATGGTGAACAAGTCTTCCTAAATACACATATTTTGGAGAAATTATGAGTTTGTGTAAAAAATCTAATAAAATTTGAAAGTCAACATGATAAGTAATTATGTTTCCTTATGAATAAATTCCTCAATAAAAAAAATTTTGTCTATTAACTTTTCATATTGGGGAATCAAATACCGTTTTACCCATCACATGTTTGTGATTTTCTTGTGGTTAACTTTCTCCTAAAAATGTTTTCTATCACTCTCCATCAGAACATGACCCTATGTTTTCTCCTCCATGTCTATGTTTTCCTACATGGAATCCCAGTATGGGTTAACTCGGGTGACCTCTGTACTTATCATTCTTTATTTTAATGTGATTGTTTTACCGACTCTTGTTCCGATGTGGGACTTTCAAGGATGTTTCCGAGCCCCATTTTAAAATTGCGAGGACACAATTCCAAAAAGGGGGGAAGGATGTAACACCCCAGGTAAATAGAGAATATGAAATTTTTATATTTATCCATATTTGTGAATAAAATATTAATATTACTTTAAATGGGACGCTATGCTCGATGGCGTACCCAATACGCAACAACGAGTTTCATGGGAATCTTACGTTGCACTCTAATAATGAAATAATATTATTTTAAAAGGTAGTTAACGCCTAGATGTTTTAATGGCGGGAATGAACATAACTAACTAAAAAATGATTATATATGTTTGTCAAATATTTTTACTTTTTACAATAAATGTTAGAGGATTAAAAATGTGAATGAGTTCAATTTTTAAGCAAAAACATTCTAATGTTTTTAGAAGGTTTATTAACCACCTACTGATGGAGAACCTCTTTTAAATACACTTTTTGACAATTTTATGTGTAATAATTGACAAAATATAATTCTTCTTTAGAATAGAGACATCAAAATTTACTTTGTGTAAATTTTTGGTATTTTTCCCAAAAAGTTCAATTTTTAATGACTAGTGAAAAATGTTGAATTTTAATTCAAAACCACTTTTTAATATAATTTATTTATATGATTAGATTATATTTTGAATTGGTTTTAAAGTGAAATTATGATATATTTTTACCATTTAATCCAATATTGGTCGTTGGAATTAATTTCATCTTGAAATTGGACTTAAACTAGAGTCAATCTTTTGATACTTATTGTTTCTTAAAAACACGCTATTTGTTTTGACAGCGGGAATTAATTATTAAATTAATTAATGCAACTTATATGTTTTGAATTTTATAAAATAGACTTCATTTTTGAATTCGTAATATCAAATATATCTTAGGGTGAATTTATGGTATTTTTCTAAAAAACATCAATTTTTGATGAATAGTGAAACCACTAAGTGGTAGTTAAAGAAACTGATTTTTCATTTAAATGAAACTTTTCCACCTCTGTGTTTTGAATTCCAAAATTCAGACATACATGGTTCTCATTAAGAAGTAAAATGTGGTTCAATGGGATTAAAATAATTTTTTGGTGAATAGTAACTTATTAAGTTTTTAATCGCGATTAGAGGTAATTAGTGTAGTTTAAGGTAAAAATAATATTTTAATAATATTAAATGACCTAGACACATGTCATAACATCATTGGATGAGTCATGCCCGACCAATACAATCCATGGTTCAACTTGGGGACCCCATGGAGCCACTTTGGTTGGAAAATGACAGAAGTACCTTTTTATTTAATGTTAAAATTAAAATGACACAAACATGAGATGTTTCACTAAAACAATGTTTAAATGGGGTTATAAAAGTAATATATTTTTACTATAAATAGTCATTGGAAATCTAAAAAGATTTCCTACATCATATTATTTCTTTTAGACATTAAATAAATTAAATTATTTAGAACATCATGATGATGCAGAGATGACCTCATTATTTAACGATTTAAATAAAATGGAAAGATAATGTAAAATCTAAGACCTAAACATGTCCAAAACCTATTGTATGGGTGTATTTCGAACCCTTATCACCTTATCCTCGAAACACACCAATGTGTGACCTTTAAAATCCGAAACGCATTTGAAAATAAAGTAACATTTTGTAACTTTACAAGAGTGCCCCTCCTCTCCTCTTATAAAAGGCCCCCACCTCTACCACCTTACCCACACCTCTCATGCCATTGGCTCGGCCAAACCCTGATCATTTTTCCTCTCCACATCCCTCTATTACTCTTAGAAGCCTCACTTTGGGCAGAAGTCTTCCCAAGGAAGCCTTTGAGCTCAAATCAAAAAGAGTTACCCGATTTTAAGGTAATATCTTCACTTGTGTTCTTTTGTTTTATTTTGTTTCTCCAACCCCCTAAACTCTTTTTATTCATTTATTTAGTAAAAACTAAAGTATCTTAACTATACTAGGACGTTTTTATAAGAATCATTCGAGCTACACTTACACAAACCCACATCAAATGGTTAAAGAACATATTGTTTCTGTGGATGGCGAATTTCTGCCTCACGAAACGATGATTGTTCAACACTCATATAACACCTTAAAAGGTGTCCATTAAGATGTCACTATATTTATATATGATATATAATATTTTTATGTTTTACATAATGTTCTGTATTTTTCTTTTGTGGCATACCTTTATGGTTTCCATTGTGGGTAAACACGATAATTTCATTTTAGGAAGGGCGGACTACCGCCCCCCTCAAAGTGATTTGATTCGTTAATGCCATATGTGGGATGTATAAAGGATGTATTTAAAGTTATTATATATGATTTATGTTACATATAAATGATTAATATAATTCTGTAATTAAAATATACATACCTATCATTTGGTTTTAATTCCATTAATATGACATAGAAATGAAAGTAGCGTTCATGCGTACGTACGGCTTACCGTCTCCATGAACAGTGCATTTCATTTCTTACCACTAAATGATTATTTAATATTATAAATACATGTATATTCTTGATATAAATGATATATATGATATCCAAATCATGAATATCATTCTGGATATAATGAACCTTTGACCACACGAACAACATGTAATTGTAAGAAGTCCTCTTTCGACTTAAGAACCAAATATCGACAAAAAAACATTATTAACTTAAATGATTACATAATGTTTATAACATGGAAATAATTTATTTAAAAGGAATAATGAACTTGAAAAAGGTTCTTAAGCAAGTATAAATTAACTCGAGTTTATTATTCAGGACGTTAAAGAATGATCGAGTCAAGTCGGACCCGAGGTAAGGGATCCTACTCCCCTCTTTCTTTTTAAGTACACTCTTTTATGTCATTCCTTTTAAAGCTCATATTTCTTGTTATTGGGATGTTCTTTTATATTACTCTTACTGTAATGTTTATGTTCATATGATGAGAGACCCTATTCTCTCTCATCAATCCATTTTGGAAGTTTTGAGTGGCGCCGTTAGGCTGCCGAATTTTCGTAAGAGATCTAACCTCTCTCTTTCTTTTTAAGTACTCTCATTTATGTCACTTCTTTTAAGCTCATATTTGTTATGTTGGGGGGATGTTCTTTTATATTCCTCTTTCTGTAAACTTTATGTTAATATTATGAGAGACC
Source organism: Viscum album (assembly GCA_963277665.1). Lineage (NCBI taxonomy): Eukaryota > Viridiplantae > Streptophyta > Magnoliopsida > Santalales > Viscaceae > Viscum > Viscum album. Next base: position 130,212,326 of record OY728167.1, on the reverse strand, counting down.
CTATTTGATCTCATCAATCCATTTTTGGAAGTTTTAAGTGGGGTCGTTAGGCTGCCGAGATTTCGTAAGGGATCTTTCATCTCACTTTTATTCCCGTGATATTTATACTACCTTTGCCACAATTTCCTTTGAGTGGTGTATGTACTGACCCTTATTTTACTCATTGTGTAATATACTTTCATTTATGAGTTTTTACATCAATGTTATACTGTCCTTCTTTCACGGGGTGTATGTTATGAAAGATACCCATGTCGGTAAGGGAACTTTTCACCCTACTCTTTTTAAAAGACTTATTTTGTTATGTATTTTAATTCACATACTATTATGTTGGGATATGTTCTTCTATATCCTTATTGATTTAAATTTTATGTCCATGTGATGAGATACCCATTTTATCTCTCATCAACTGATTTTCTGAATTTTGTAGTGACGTCGTTAGGCCGTCAATGTTTTGAAAGGGAACTTCTTAACCCAAATTTGATTCATTGGGATATACATGTACTCCTTGAATATGTTATTCTATGAATATGTGTAAATAAACTCTGATTGTTTTACACTTAATATCCACTTATATTTGGTGTATTTGTTTGTCACACATAATTATGTAATTCATTTGTCCTTAAACCAAGGATATCATCTTTGTAAGGGACTTCGTCTCAATCTCCTTTCATTGAGGCGTATTTTTTTTTATACACAACTTTCTTTTATACGTTGTATAAACCCCTTTGACTTTTACGTTTATCCAAAAGGAATCTTTGTTATACGAATCATTTTACAAAACGAAAAAAGGGAATGTTTTTGTCATACGTATGCGGCGACAATGACTTCTCCACCGCCGTGACCATTATTTGATTTTTGGCTTCCTCTACAAGCCATAAATTCTTTTTAAAAGAAAAATAAATACCATGTTTTACTTTTCTTTTATTTTGGTATTGAAAATGGTTTTCATAAGTTTTTTTTATATCAATGTGTTTTATTGATATCTTGTGATTGAAATGTGGAAATGTTATGTTTCCTTTATGCATGTTTTATGTGATACGATTATGTTATGGTTCTTGGGCATTATTATGAAGACGGGTGGTTCTGTGATAAACTAAGGGCGGGTGAGCCCGATATAGATCTCCAATGCATTGGGTAACGCTAAGGAGTGAAACGTTAAGGTTTCACCGAATAGATTTAGGGAATATACTATGGTGGGTATTCCAAAATTAACCAAGAGGGTTACTCAATACGTAAGAATGTTATGAATGCCTCAAGTTACCTTTATGTCTTATGATTTATATGATTTATTCATGATTTTTGAGGTATGTTAATGTTCATATGTTTTATGGGTAAAGTATGATTTCATTCTTATGTATACATGTACTCATGTTTCCTTTCAATATTTTTATATCCCTTGCTGAGCTTTTTATGCTCATCCCATGTTTTTGAAATGTTTTTCACAGGTCAAGGGAAGGGTACAAGATATGATGATAGTGTCAAAGAAGTGTCAAGAAAGAATCCATGTTTTATTTTAAATATGTTTCCGCTGATGGGAAAAATGAATACTATGTTTTATGTAACCACTTTGTTTAAATGTGGAATGTAATGAAAGTTTTACGATCTAATTCACTAAAACTATAAATCTGAAAAGATCCTCAATGTGTAATCTTGTAATAACTCAAGATTAAGTAAGGTTTAAGGTTGGGGCCTTATAGTTGGATTCAAAGGTTGGTTTAGATAACTTTAGAGGTTAGTGTATTCTCTAAGCACAAGTGACATTACCATAATGGTTAGGATTTCAGAAAGAGTCCTAGTTTTAGATAAAGTGAATGAGTAAGTATATCTTAGTGTTTACCTTCCTCATTAGTACATGATGGTTTTTTTGATATACTCACACTGACATTTCCGTTTTTAGTGAATGGATGGATCTAGCATGCACCAAGGAGACAACAGGTTGGAAGGAAACTGTGGTGGTTCTTTGACTAAGATACTTGATAAAATGGGGGATTCAATGAGGAAACTCGTGGTTGTTCTAAACCAACTATCAAGGAGTCATGATAAACCACTTGAACCTTGGTATGATCTATAATGCATCATTTACGAGATGACCAACCGATGTGGAAGTTCAGGTAATAATTATAAAGGTAACCATTATAGTTTATATGATCCTTACTTTTGAGGTAATTATGGGTTATTATATGTTATGTTGGAAAATGAAAGGCATGAGATAAACTTGAGGTTAAAATATGTTATGATCATTTTTGAAGATTTTATCTAATTTTGGGTAATGTTTTAAGAATTATATAGTTTTGGAAAAAGGACAACACGCAGACCATGTGACAACCCGTCGCGTCGGACAAAGCTGCGGGAATCGAACCCACATCCAAAGTGAGACTGGTATTTATCGCCTACCACTGGACTTCGTGAAGTCCCTGGTTAGTTTGAATAATTATTTTTAGTTAGATGATTTTAGTAATCAATAGTAAGTTTATTTTGGGTTATCTATGGAAATTATTAACCTATCATCGAGGATATGTGATTAGGTTAATTACATTTCAATATGAGAATTTAAGAGCAACTGATATTATTTGGAGATAAAAGTTAATTTGTACCTTGAAAGACTATGTGACTAAATACTTCAAATATTTGGGTTTCAATCTTAGTTTGGTTTACTTTGAATAATTTTATGGGCAAATTTTTTATCAAATGGTCCTCGTTGAACTTTGGGTTTTGTTGGAAAAATTTTGGAGATTAAGAATAGATTTTCTTATTATAAAGGGTTATCCTTTTCTAGATTATCTGATCTTGTACTAACCATTTTGGTTTTGGTTTTTGTTAAAGTCTAAAGACATGGGAATTATATAGTTCTCTTTTATGGATTAGTTGATTCTCTAGAAGTTGATTATGGTGAACAAGTCTTCCTAAATACTCATCTTTTGGAGAAAATATGATTTTGTGTAAGAAATCTAACAAAATTTGAAAGTCAACATGATAAGTAATTATGTTTCCTTATGAATAAATTCCTCAATAAAAAAAACAAAAAAAAATTGTCTATTAACTTTTCCTACTGGGGAATCAAATACCGTTTAACCCATCACAAGTTTGTGATTTTGTTGTGGTTAACTTTCTCCTAAACATGTTTTCAATCACCCTTTATCAGAACATGACCCTATGTTTTCTCCTCCATGTCCATGTTTTCCTAAATGGAATCCCAGTATGGGTTAACTAAGGTGACCCATGTACTTCTCATTTTTTATTTTAAAGTGATTGTTTTACCGACTCTTGTTCTGATGTGGGACTTTCAAGGATGTTTCCGAGCCCCATTTTAAAATTGCGAGGACGCAATTCCCAAAAGGGGGGAAGGATGTAACACCCCAGGTTTCCGAGCCCCATTTTAAAATTGCGAGGACGCAATTCCCAAAAGGGGGGAAGGATGTAACACCCCAGGTAAATAGAGAATATGAAATTTTTATATTTATCCATATTTGTGAATAAAATATTAATATTACTTTAAAGGGGACACTATGCTCGATGGCGTACCCAATACACAACAACAAGTTTCTTGAGAATCTTACGTTGCACTCTCATAATAAAATAATATTATTTTAAAAGGTAGTTAACACCTAGCCATTGTAATGGCGGGAATGAAAATAACTAACTATAAAATGATTATAAATGTTTGTCAAATATTTTTACTTTTTACAATAAATGTTAGAGGATTAAAAATGTGAATGAATTCAATTTTTAAGCAAAAACGTTCTAATGTTCTTTAGAAAGTCGATTAACCGCCTTCTGATGGAGAACCTCTTTTAAATACACTTTTTGACAATTTTATGTGTTATATTTGACAAAATAAAATTCTTCTTTAGAATAGAGACATCAAAATTTAATTTGTGTAAATTTTTGGTATTTTTCCGAAAAAGTTCAATTTTTAATGAATACTGAAAAATGTTATATTTTAATTCAAAACCTATTTTTAATCTAATTTATTTATATGATTAGATTATCTTTTGAATTGGTTTTAAAGTGAAATTAGAATATATTTTTACCATTTAATCCAATAGTGTTCGTTGGAATTAATTTCATCTTGAAATTGGACTTAAACTAGAGTCAATCTTTTGATACTTATTGTTTCTTAAAAACACGCTATTTGTTTTGACAGCAGGAATTAATTATTAAATTAATTAATGCAACTTATATGTTTTGAATTTTTTAAAATATACTTCATTTTTGAATTCGTAATATCAAATATATCTTAGGGTGAATTTATGGTATTTTTCTAGAAAACATCAATTTTTGATGAATAGTGAAACCACTAAGTGGTAGTTAAATAAACTGATTTTTCGTTTAAATGAAACTTTGCCACCTCTGTGTTTTGAATTTCAAAAATCCAACATACATGGTTGTCATTAAGTAGTAAAATGTGGTTCAATGGGATTAAATTAATTTTTTGGTGAATAGTAATTTATTAAATTTTAATCGCGATTAGAGGTAATTAGTGTAGTTTAAGGTAAAAATAATGTTTTAATAATATTAAATCACCTATACACATGTCATTCCCTCATTGGATGAGTCATGGCCGACCAATACAATCCATGGGTCAACTTGGGGACCCCATAGAGCCACTTTGGTTGGAAGATGACATAAATACCTTTTTATTTAATGTTAAAATTAAAATGACACAAACATGAGTTGTTTCACTAAAAAAATTTAAATGGGGTTATACAAGTCATATTTTTTACTATAAATATTCATTGGAAATCTAAAAAGATTTCCTACATCATAGTATTTTTTAGACATTAAATAAATTAAATTATTTATGGCATCATGATGATGCAGCGATGACCTCATTATTTAACGATTTAAATAAAATGGAAAGTTAATGTAAAATCTAAGACCTACAAATGTCCAAAACCTATTGGATGGGTGGATTTAGAACCCTTATCACCTTATCCTAGAAACACATAAATTTGGGACCTTTAAAATCCGAAACTCATTTGAAAATAAAGTAACATATTGTAAATTTACAAGAGTGCCCCTCCTCTCCTCTTATAAAAGGCCCCCACCTATACCACCTTACCCAATCCTCTCAAGCATTTGGATCAGCCAAACCCTTCTCATTTTGACTCTCCAGATCCCTCTCTTACTCCTAGAAGCCTCACTTTGGGCAGAAGTCTTCCCAAGGAAACATTTGAGCTCAAATCAAAAAGAGTTACCCGATTTTAAGGTAATGTCTTCACTGATGTTCTTTTGTTTTGTTTTGCTTCTCCAACCCCATAAACTCTTTTTATTCATTTATTTTGTAAAAACTCCAGTATCTTAAATATACTAGGATGTTTTTATAAGAATCATTCGATCTACACTTACACACACCTACATCAAATTGTTAAAGAACATACTATTTCTGTGGATGGCGAATTTCTGCCTCACGAAACGATGATTGTTCAACACTCATATAACACCTTAAAAGGTGTCCATTAAGATGTCACTATATTTATATATGATATATAATATGTTTATGTTTTACTTAATCTTCTGTATTTTTCTTTTGTGTAATACCTTTATGGTTTCCATTGTGGGTAAACACGATAATTTCATTTTAGGAAGTGCGGACTACCGCCCCCCTCAAAGTGATTTGATTCATTAATGCCATATGTGGGATGTATAAAGGATGTATTTAAAGTTATTATATATGATTTATGTTACATATAAATGATTAATACAATTATGGAATTAAAATATACAGACCTATCATTTGGTTTTAATTCCATCAATATGACATAGAAATGAAAGTAGCGTTCATGCGTACGTACGGCATACCGTCTCCATGAACGGTGCATTTCATTTCTTTCCTCTAAATGACTATGTAATATTATAAATACATGTATATTCTGGATATATATGATATATATGATATCCAAATCATGAATATAATTCTGGATATAATGAACCTTTGACCACACGAACAACATGTAATTGTAAGAAGTCCTCTTTCGACTTAAGAACCAAATATCGACAAAACAAACATTATTAACTTAAATGATTACATATTGTTTATAACATGGCAATAAGGGATATAAAAGGAATAATGAACTTGAAAAAGGTTCATAAGCAATTATAAATTAACTCTAGTTTATTATTCAGGACTTTAAAGAACGATCGAGTCAAGTCGGACCCGATGTAAGGGATCCTATTCCCCTCTTTCTTTTTAAGTACACTCTTTTATGTCATTCCTTTTAAAGCTCATATTTCTTGTTATTGGGATGTTCTTTTATATTACTATTAATTTAATTTTTATGTTCATATGATGAGAGACCCTATTCTCTCTCATCAATCCATTTTGGAAGTTTTGAGTGGCGTCGTTAGGCTGCCGAATTTTCGTAAGAGATCTAACCTCTCTATTTCTTTTTAAGTACTCTCCTTTATGTCACTTCTTTTAAGCTCATCTTTGTTATGTTGGGGGATGTTATTTTATATTACTCTTTCTTTAAACTATACGTTAATATTTTGAGAGACCCTATTTGATCTCATCAATCCATTTTTGGAAGTTTTAAGTGGCACCGTTAGGCTGCCGAGATTTCGTAAGGGGTCTTTCATCTCACTTTTATTCTCGTGAGATTTATTCTACATTTGCCACAATTTACTTTGAGTGGTGTATGTACTGACCCTTATTTTACTCATTGTGTAATATACTTTCATTTATGAGTTTTTACATCAACGTTGTATTGTCCTTCTTTCACGGGGCGTATGTTTCGAAGGATACCCCTGTCGGTAAGGGAACCTTTCACCCTCCTCTTTTTAAAAGACTTCTTTTGTTATGTATTTTAATTCACATACTATTATGTTGGGATATGTTCTTCTATATACTTATTGATTTAAATTTTATGTCCATGTGATGAGATACCCTTTTTATCTTTCATCAACTCATTTTCTGAATTTTGTAGTGACGCCGTTAGGCTATCAAAATGTTTGCAGGGGAACTTCTTAACCCAAATTTGATTCTTTGGTATAAACATGTACTCCTTTAATATGTCGTTCTATGAATATGTGTGAATAAACTCTGATTGTTTTACACTTAATATCTACTTATATTTGGTGTATTCGTTTGTCACACATAATTATGTAATTGATTTGTCCTTAAACCAAGGATACCATCTTTGTAAGGGACTTCGTCTCAATCTCCTTTCATTGAGGCATATTTTGTTTTATACACAACTATCTTTTACACAGTGTATAAACCCCTTTGACTTTTACGTTTATCCAAAATGAATCTTTGTTATAAGAAGCATTTTACAAAATGACAAAAGGGAATGTTTTTGTCATACATATGCGGCAATAATGACTTCTCCACCGCCGTGACCATTATTTGAGTTTTGGCTTCCTCTACAAGACATAGCTTCTTTTTAAAAGAAAAATAAATACCATGTTTTACTGTTCTTTTATTTTGATATTGAAAATGGTTTTCATATGTTTTTTTATATCAATGTGTTTTATTGATATCTTGTGATTGAAATGTGGAAATGTTATGTTTCCTTTATGCATGTTTTATGTGATACGATTATGTTATGGTTCTTGGGAATTATTATGAAGATGGGTGGTTCCATGATAAACTAAGGGAGGGTGAGCCCGATATAGCTCTCCAATGCATTGGGTAACATGAAGGAGTGAAACATTAAGGTTTCTCCGAAGAGATTTAGGGAATATACTTTGGTGGGTATTCCAAAAGTAACCAAGAGGGTTACTCCCTACGTAAGAATGTTATGAATGCCTCACGTTACCTTTATGTATTATGATTTCTTTGATATATTCATGATTTTTGAGGTATGTTAAAGTGAATATGTTTTATGGGTAAAGAATGATTTCATTCTTATGTATACATGTACTCATGTTTCCTTTCCATATTTTTATATCCTTTACTGAGCTTTTTATGCTCATCCCAAGTTTTTGAAATGTTTTTCACAGTTCAAGGGAAGGGTGCATGATATGATGATAGTGTAAAGGAAGTTTCAAGAAATAATCCATGTTTTATTTTAAATATGTTTCCGTTGATGGGAAAAATGAATACTATCTTTTATGTAACCACTTTGTTTAAATGTGGAATGTAATGCATGTTTTACGATCTAATTCTCTAAAACTCTAAACCTGAAAAGATTCTCAATGTGTAATCTTGTAATAACTCAATATTAAGTAAGGTTTAAGGCTGGGGCATTATAGTTGGTATCAATGGTCGGTTTAGATAACTTTAGAGGTTAGGGTATTCTCTAAGCACAAGTGACATTACCATAATGGTTAGGATTTCAGAAAGAGTCCTAGTTTTAGATAAAGTGAATGAGTAAGTATATCTCAGTGTTTACCTTCCTCATTAGTAAATGATGGTGTTGTTGATATACTCACACTGACATTTCTGTTTTTAGTGAATGGATGAATCTAGCAGGCACCAAAGAGACAACAGGTTTGAAGGAAACGGTGGTGGCTCTATGATTAAGATACTAGATAAAATGGGGGATTCAATGAGGAAACTCGTGGTTGTTCTAAACCAACTATCAAGGAGTCATGATAAACCACTTGAACCTTGGTATGATCTGTAATGCATCATTTAAAAGATGACCAATCAATGTGGAAGTTCAGGTAATAATTATAAAGGTAACCATTAGAGTTTATATGATCCTTACTTTTGAGGTAATTATGGGTAATTATATGTTATGATGGAAAATGAAAGGCATGGGATAAAATTGAGTTTAAAATATGTTATGATCATTTTTGAAGATTTTATCTTGTTTTGGGTAATGTTTTAAGAATTATATAGTTTTGGAAAAAGGACAACACGCAGACCGTGTGACAACCCATCACGTCGAACAAAGCTGCGGGAATCGAACCCACAACCAAAGTGAGAATGGTATTTATCGCCTACCACTAGACTACTAGAAGTCCTTGGTTAGTTTGACTAATTCTTTTTAGTTAGATGATTTTAGGAATCAAGAGTAAGTTTATTTTGGGTTATCTATGGAAATGATTAACCTATCATCGAGGATATGTGATTAGGTTAATTACTTTTCAATATGAGAATTTAAGAGCAACTGATATTATTTGGAGATAAAAGATAATTTGTACCTTAGAAGACTATGTGACTAAATCCTTCAAATATTTGGGTTTCAATCTTAGTTTGGTTTACATTGAAGAATTTTATGGAAATATCTTTTATCAAATGGTCCTCGTTGAACTTTGGGTTTTTTTGGACAAATTTTGGAGATTAAGAATATATTTTCTTTTTATAAAGGGTTATCATTTTCTAGATTATCTGATCTTGTACTAACCATTTTGGTTTTGGTTTTGGTTAAAGTCTAAAGACATGGGAATTATATAGTTCTCTTTTTTGGATTAGGTGATTCTCTAGAAGTTGATTATGGTGAACAAGTCTTCCTAAATACTCGTCTTTTGGAGAAACTATGAGTTTGTGTAAGAAATCTAATAAAAGTTGAAAGTCAACATGATAAGTAATTATGTTTCATTATGAATAAAGTCCTCAATAAAAAAACAAAAAAATGTTGTCTATTAACTTTTCCTACTGGGGAATCAAATACCGTTTAACCCATCACAAGTTTGTGATTTTCTTCTGGTTAACTTTCTCCTAAACATGTTTTCTATCACACTCCATCAGAACAAGACCCTATGTTTTCTCCTCCATGTCCTTGTTTTCCTACATGGAATCCCAGTATGGGTTAACTCGAGTGACCTCTGTAATTCTCATTCTTTATTTTAAAGTGATTGTTTTACCGACTCTTGTTCCGATGTGGGACTTTCAAGGATGTTTCCGAGCCCCATTTTAAAATTGCGAGGACGCAATTCCCAAAAGGGGGGAAAGATGTAACACCCCAGGTAAATAGAGAATATGAAAATTTTATATTTATCCATATTTGTGAATAAAATATTAATATTACTTTAAAGGGGACTCTATGCTTGATGGCGTACCCAATACGCAACAACGATTTTCTTGGGAATCTTACGTTGCACTCTAATAATAAAATAATATTATTTTAAATGGTAGTTAATGCCTAGCCGTTGTAATGGCGGGAATGAACAGAACTAACTAATAAATGATTATATATGTTTGAAAAATATTTTTACTTTTTACAATAAATGTTAGGGGATTAAAAATGTGAATGATTTCAATTTTTGAGCGAAAATATTCTAATGTTCTTTAAAAGGTCGATTAACCGCCTTCTAATGGCGAACCCCTTTTAAATCCACAATTTGACAATTTTATGTGTTATATTTGACAAAATAAAATTCTTCTTTAGAATAGAGACATCAAAAATTTACTTTGTGTAAATTTTTGGTATTTTTCCGAAAAAGTTCAATTTTTAATGAATTGTGAAAATGTTGTATTTTAATTCAAAACCTCTTTTTAATATAATTTATTTATATGATTAGATTATATTTTGAATTGGTTTTAACATGAAATTAGAATATATTTTTACCATTTAATCCAATAGTTTTCGTTGGAATTAATTTCATCTTGAAATTGGACTTAAACTAGAGTCAATCTTTTGATACTTATTGTTTCTTAAAAACACGCTATTTGTTTTGACAATGGGAATTAATTATTAAATTAATTAATGAAACTTATATGTTTTGAATTTTTTAAAATAGACTTCATTTTTGAATTCGTAATATCAAATATAGATTAGGGTGAATTTTTGGTATTTTTCTGAAAAACTTCAATTTTTGATGAATAGTGAAACCACTAAGTGGTAGTTCAAGAAACTGATTTTTCGTTTAAATGAAACTTTTCCACCTCTGTGTTTTGAATTTAAAAAATCTAACAAACATGGTTGTCATTAAGAAGTAAAATTTGGTTCAATGGGATTAAAATAAATTTTTGGTGAATAGTAACTTATTAAGTTTTTAATCGCTATTAGAGGTAATTAGTGTAGTTTAAGGTAAAAATAATGTTTTAATAATATGAAATGACCTAGACACATGTCCTACCTTCATTGGATGAGTCAAGCCAGACCAAGAAAATCCATGCGTCAACTTGGGGACCCCATGGAGCCACATTGGTTGGAAAATGACATAAATACCTTTTTATTTAATGTTAAAATTAAAATGACACAAACATGAGTTGTTTCACTAAAACAATTTTTAAATGGGGTTATACAAGTCATATTTTTGACTATAAATAGTCATTGGAAAGATAAATATATTTCCTACTTCATAGTAGTTTTTTTAGATATTAAATAAATTAAATTATTTATGAAATCATGATGATACAGCGATGACCTCATTATTTAACGATTTAAATAAAATGGAAAGATAATGTAAAATCTAAGACCTACACATGTCCAAAACATATTGGATGGGTGGATTTCTAACCCTTATAACCTTATCTCTAAACAAATCAATTTGGGACCTTTATAATCCGAAACTCATTTGAAAATAAAGTAACATTTTGTAACATTACAAGAGTGCCCCTCCTCTCCTCTTATAAAAGGCCCCCACCTCTACCACCTTACCCGCAACTCTCAAGCCTTTGGCTCGGCCAACCCCTGCTCATTTTTCCTCTACACATCACTCTATTACTCCTAGAAGCCTCAATTTGGTCATAAGTCTTCCCAAGGAAGCCTTTTAGCTCAAATCAAAAAGAGTTACCCGATTTTAAGGTAATGTCTTCACTTGTGTTATTGAGTTTTATTTTGCTTCTCCAACCCCCTAAACTCTTTTTATTCATTTCTTTTGTAAAAAATACAGTATCTTCAATATACTAGGATTTTTTTTATAAGAATAATTCGAGCTAAACTTACACACACCTACATAAAATGGTTAAAAACATATTGTTTCTGTGGATGGAGAATTTCTGCCTCACGAAACGATGATTGTCCAACACTCATATAACACCTTAGAAGGTGTCCATTAAGATGTCACTATATTTATATATGATATATAATATTTTTATGTTTTACTTAAGCTTCTGTATTTTTATTTTGTGTCATACCTTTATGGTTTCCATTGTTGGTAAACACGATAATTTCATTTTAGGAAGTGCGGACTACCGCCCCCTCAAAGTGATTTGATTCGTTAATGCCATATGTGGTATGTATAAAGTATGTATTTAAAGTTATTATATATGATTTATGTTACATGTAAATTATTAATATAATTCTAGAATTAAAATATACATACCTCTCATTTGGTTTTAATTCCATTAATATGACATAGAAATGAAAGTAGCGTTCATGCGTACGTACGGCTTACCGTCTCCATGAACGGTGCATTTCATTTATTACCTCTAAATGATTATGTAATATTATAAATACATGTATATTCTGGATATATATGATATATATGATATCCAAATCATGAATATAATTCTGGATATAATGAACCTTGACCACACGAACAACATGTAATTGTAAGAAGTCCACTTTCGACTTAAGAACCAAATATCGACAAAACAAACATTATTAACTTAAATGATTACATAATGTTTATAACATGGATATAAGTAATATAAAAGGAATAATGAACTTGAAAATTGTTCTTAAGAAATTAGAAATTAACTCAAGTTTATTATTCAGGACGTTAAAGAACGATCGAGTCAAGTCGGACCCGAGGTAAGGGATCCAACTCCCCTCTTTCATTTTAAGTACACTCTTTTATGTCATTCCTTTTAAAGTTCATCTTTCTTGTTATTGGGATGTTATTTTATATTACTCTTACTGTAATTTTTATCTTCATATTATGAGAGACCCTATTCTGTCTTATCAATCCATTTTTGGAAGTTTTGAGTGGCGCCATTAAGCTGCCGAATTTTCATAAGAGATATAACCTCTCTCTTTCTTTTTAAATACACTCCTTTATGTCACTTATTTTAATCTCATATTTGTTATGTTGGGGGGATGTTCTTTTATATTCCTTTTTTGTAAACTTTATGTTAATATGATGAGAGACCCTATTTGATCTCATCAATCCTTTTTTGGAAGTTTTAAGTGGCGTCGTTAGGCTGCTGAGTTTTCGTAAGGGATCTTTCATCTCACTTTTATTCCTGTGAGATTTATGCTACATTTGCCACAATTTCCTTTGAGTGTTGTATGTACTGACCCTTATTTTAATCATTGTGTAATATACTTTCATTTATGAGTATTTACATCAATGTTGTATTTTCTTTCTTTCACGGGGCGTATGTTTCGAAAGATACCCATGTCGGTAAGGGAACCTTTCACCCTCATCTTTTTAAAAGACTTATTTTGTTATGTCTTTTAATTCACATACTATTATGTTTGGATATGTTCTTATATATCCTTATTGATTTAAATTTTATGTCCATGTGATGAGATACCCTTTTTATCTCTCATCAACTCATTTTCTGAATATTGTAGTGACGCCGTTAGGCTGTCAAATTTTTGCAAGGGAACTTCTTAACCCAAATTTGATTCTTTGGGATAAACAAGTACTCCTTGAATATGTCGTTCTATGAATATGTGTGAATAACATCTGACTGTTTTACACATAATATCCACTTATATTTTGTGTATTCGTTTGTCACTCATAATTATGTAATTGATTTGTCCTTAAACAAAGGATACTGTCTTTGTAAGGGACTTCGTCTCAATCTCCTTTCATTGAGGCATATTTTGTTTTATACACAACTTTCTTTTATACGGTGTATAAACCCCTTTGAATTTTACATTTATCCAAAAGGAATCTTTGTTCTATGAAGCATTTTACAAGACTAAAAAAGGGAATGTTTTTGTCATACGTATGCGGCGACAATGACTTCTCCGCCGCCGTGACTATTATTTGAGTTTCGGTTTTTTCTACAAGCCATACCTTCTTTTTAAAAGTAAAATAAATACCATTTTTTACTTTTATTTTATTTTGGTATTGAAAATGGTTTTCATAAGTTTTTTTTATACCAATGTGTTTTATAGATATCTTGTGATTGAAATTTGGAAATGTTATGTTCCTTTATGCATGTTTTATGTGATACGATTATGTTATGGTTCTTGGGAATTGTTGCGAAGACGGGTTGTTACATGATAAACTAAGGGCAGGTGAGCCCGATATAGCTCTCCAATGAATTGGGTAACGCGAAGGTGTGAAACGTTAAGGTTTATCTGAAGAGATTTAGGGAATATACTGTGGTGGGTATTCCAAAAGTAACGAATAGGGTTACTCCCTATGTAAGAATGTTATGAATGCCTCAAGTTACCTTTATGTCTTATGATTTCTATGATTTATTCATGATTTTTGAGGTATGTTATAGTGCTTATGTTTTATGGGTAAAGTATGATTTCATTCTTATGTATACATGTACTCATGTTTCCTTTCCATATTTTTATATCCCTTACTGAGCTTTTTATGCTCATCCCAAGTTTTTGAAAAAAATTTCATAGGTCAAGGGAAGGGTACATGATATGATGATAGTGTCAAGCAAGTGTCAAGAAAGAATCCATGTTTTATTTTCAATATGTTTCCGTTGATGGAAAAAATGAATACTATCTTTTATGTAACCACTTTGATTAAATGTGGAATGTAATGCAAGTTTTACGATCTAATTCACTAAAACTCTAAACCTGAAAAGATCCTCAATGTGTAATCTTTTAATAACTCATGATTAAGTAAGGTTTAATGCAGGGGCCTTATAATTTATCATTATATGGTTATTATTTTTGGATCTTTCGATTCATATGTAAGGGATTTCATCTCAATTTATATTCCATTGAGAGTTAGTTGTCATTATGCACCAATTGAGTTTTATTTTGTGTAAATACCACTATTTAACATGTTATTTCATTAATGTACTTAATCTAATGATATTATAAGTTTCATTTTATGTTATTAAATAATAGTATATTATAATTCAAATGTTTTAATGCGACATGGGATGATTTGGAATGATCAATTATTATTTTCCTCAAGAATGTTTTAATGTTATTTAAGTGGTATTTCAATTCATCAAGATCAACAAACCCTGTGGTTATTTATCCTCTTCTGAGGAATTATTGATAAGTCTATGATCTTTATTCAATATAGATATTTGATAAATTATATTATTTATTTCAATTATTCTATATGAGGAAATCTTACGACTTGAAATTGTGGGGTGGGGTTGGACTTTATATAGCCCCTCGATGCAGTGACATGTTCTCATGAGATAAAATAGTTATGAATATTAAACAGGTTTCAATATATTGTATTAAACCATCTTATGAAAGGTCTCGATGGTATAGGTTTTCATGTTTCATTGACATGAAATCTAATAATTAAAAGTTTCACTCATTTAGATTTAGTTATTATTCATCCCTGAGATTTGGCATCCATATATATATATATATATACATTTAATTTTAGTTCATTTATTTAATTGTCGGTGTTTTCATTCTCATAACATTATATAGTAATTTTCCTTATCCAATTATCTAAATGGAATGTGTTATCATCTATTACCTTGATATATTTTTTACGCCCTTCCTTATCAGTTTTTTGATTACATGGTATGTGTGTTTGGTTCTTTACCATGTCATAATTATAATTATAATTGATTCATTATTGTTTTAGATACACTTTGACCTTATTGATCTTTTAAGCTCACCATTATTTTGTTTCCTTTCCTCACGAATCCATGAACTGTACTATAAATGACATTCAGGGATATTTTATACTGAATAGTGTTATTATACTCAATCTTATATATTTTTTAAAAAATATATATTGTATTTAGTGTATTAATTTTTAATACAAGACTCATGTATGTATCATTTTTACCAAGAAAACTAAACTCTTATGCCTATCAGGATTTTATTCCTTGTAATCATGCCAATGTAATGGCATTGGACAATATCGACAAGCTATCTGGTGTAATGTTTTTATAGTTGGTATCAAAGGATGTTTAGCATCACCATTAGAAACTAGATTTACAAAACATATATTAGGGAGAAAAACCATAATATAGACATTGAGGAAAAGAATACAAGAACATCCGAGAATTTTTTTAGGGTAGAAATTATATTGGTAATCCAAGTAATACATCCTTTTCTAGATAAAACAAGTGGAAGTGGTTCTGGAACAGAAGTACCTAGGGATAATGGATCTGACATGGTGTCCCGAGCCTAACTCACGGTAACCTGATACACAAAAATGATCCTTATTCACACCCATCTTGACACTCCTAGGGGATATTCTTTGGATAATTATAATTTTCATTACAACTCATTATGATGTATTTTGACAGTGACTAACCTAGGTTAATCATATGATATTTTTGATTTATTATGTTCTATCATTATTCATATATCCTATAATCCATTATACATTTGTTGTGACTATTGTTTGTCACACAATTCTTTTTATTTTTTCTCAATTTTTGGTACATGAAGGAGTGAAGTTAATATTGAACATGGAGGAAAAGTTAGTGGTAATGATGAACAAAATGTGGTGTTGATAAGAGTGAAAAAAATAATTTTTATTCCGCATCATTTTTCTCGTAATCTGAATAAAAAATATTAATGAACCAACTTCCAAACTTAGCAAAGAAGAGAGGGATACAGGTTTCTAAGAGCTCTAGTGTTGGAGACCAAAGTGAAAATAACAATGCATTACCATCATTTAATAAATGTTAAATGAGTCACCTAGTGAAGTGTCTCAGGAGAGTGGGGAAGTGCTTTATGTGTGAGAAAAATGGACACAATGCAATGAATTATCAAGGATAAATGAAGAGTGTGATGGAAGGAAATGAACCTCACCCTAAGGAATCATTTAATGTTTATTTTCATGAATTTGGGAAACATGGACATTGCCCATGTCAATTTCAAATTCTAGAACATAAACTATTGAAAAGGGAATGATCTATGTAGAAATAACTGGTTAATGTATTTATGTATTGAATTTGTATTGAAATCCTAAGTTAAAAGGATATTTAGTGATTTACCTTGTTTCAAGGATGTCCATCATACGTATATTAGAAATTATATTAATAGTAATTTTAAAAGGAAAAAAGTATGTCGTCTGACAACCCATCAACTCTAGCAAGGCTATAGGGAAAGAACCCATGACCAATGGAGGATAAGGGTTTTGTGCCTACCCCGGCCTACATGATGTCCAGGTTAATTTGTAATTATTTAAACATTTTGAGGAATAAGTTTTAATGAAAAACAAATAGAATTAATTTTTAGGTTTAGAAATTAATATATTATCTATATTGATTTTGGATCATAATTAGAGTTAAAATAGTCAGACATACCACTCTGTTATGGGCCTTATGGTCCATTAAATGATTTAGTGATTCACGGATCCAAGTTAATTTTGTTATTCCAATTTCATTATGTAAAAGCCTAATTAGAATTTAATAGATGTAAAAACACAAGATGAAATTTTCTTCATGAAATTGAAATTTTTCAGGAAATTATATATCCTGGTATTCTTAGGCAGTAAAATAGTTACTCGACATTATGAAAATGGTCCAAATTTTTTTCCCTAATAAAATAATTATTTTCGAACAGATAGTTTTCTAAATAATCACATATTTATGGATTTGAGGGAATAAAATTTAAATTTATCATTTAATTTTTTTGATTTATGACCTTCATCACTTCTTATAAATATTTACTATTTTCTTTAATGTGTGTATCTCTAATTTTCACTAATGTCCCCCTACTTAGATTTCTAGTTGTATGTTGTTACATGTGATCATTATACTACCCATTTTCAATTTTCTAGAGTATTTCTTACGAACACTTCCCCATTGTGGGATTTAAAACATAGAAAATATCAAACACTTCTTGATTGAGTTGAAGTAATGATGATTTAATTTAATTAGGTTTGGTAGAATATAACACCCCGAAATTCAAAAGCAAGAACGTTGTATTCAATATCTTGTGTGAAACAAAACACCAAGCATGTAAATGTACATAATATGCTAATAATTCATAATATATTTAATATTTTAAATAAATTTAGTTTATTTTATGGATTTAAATGAATGTAACAATAATTTAGCATATGTCACGGGAAATAAATGTTTCATTTAATGGCATGTGTTATATACAAGACTGAATTTTACCGAACATTAATATACTACTTGAAAATTGGGCTATACTCATGGAACTACAGCCACAGGTTTTCAAAAATTTGGCTACAGGTATTCATACCAAGGCTATAGCCATGATATTATATAAAACTATTTCTATAGGTTATTTTTTGAAGGCTATAGCCTTGTTTAAGTGAAATTGTGGCTATAAAGTTTTTTCGACACCTATAGCCACAGTTCTATAAAAATGTGGATTCAGAGTGTTTTTTATAGGGCTATAGAAATGGTTTCTGTAAAAATGTGGCTACATTGACTTTTTCTGAGGTTTATAGCCACATTTGTTTTGTAAGACCATGGCTATATAAATTATTCCCAAAGTTATTACCACAGTTGCTGTAAAACCATGCCTATATAGTTTTTTCCCAAGGGATATTTCCATAGTTTTTACAAAACCATGTCTATAGAATATTTTTTGAGGGCTATAGCCACATTTTTCCAAAAACATGGCTAGAGAGTCTTTTTTACTTTTTCTATAGCCATAGTTTCTCAAATTTGTGGTTATAGGTCTTGCGCCGTTGTGTAGGGAAAAATATTAACCGATGAAAAAATGGCAAGAAGGGATATAGAAATGGTGTATATTTTATAGCCACAATTTTTAATAATATATATAAATATATATATATATATAGAATCAAATTCAACTGTGGTGTAGTGGATAGGTGAATGTTTCACATAGCGGTGGTACATAGATTGAATCCCACTAGGCACATATGTTTTTAGGATATATCCACAGTTTACATGGGCTATAGCCACAGTTATAAATTGTGGCTATATCATTATTTCCATAGAGGATAACCAAGGCTATAGCCCAAGTTCCATGGTTTAAAACCATGGAAAAACATCATAGATAATTGGAAATAGCCTTTATTTATAGCTATGGAAATACATTCCATGACCAGCTCGAACAATGGCCATAGCCTATAGCCAATGTTTTTACCCCTATAGGCATGGTTTTGGGCTGGGGCTATAGCAAAACTTTCTACATCTGATATATTATTAAAATATTATTATTTAATTAAATAACACTTATCATATCTGTTAAATTAGACATTAAGAATAGTATTTACTGAATTGTGAAAATATATGGGCTACAAATATATAAAATGAATAATATGTCACCAATTAATTAGAAATGATAATATAAACCAATTGAATGTATAAGAAATATTATTCTTTAATGCTCATGAAGGAGTTTTTTCTTAATAAATTAAATTTATTACTATTATTTACTGATATTAATTAAATATATATGTTAAATATTATATCAAAATTTTCATATATTCATCCAATAGATTTTATTCGTATTACATTATAACAAACATAATAGTACACTTAAAAACATATATTTTATTGAGGGAATTTTACCATGTTTTAATGAAGAACCTATTTTAAATATGCTATTTAGAATATGTATAAATATTATATTTTGAAATAAAATTCATAATTAAAATTAGAACCTCAAAAGTAGGTTAAGATTAATTTTTTGTATTTTTCTCTAAAGTTTCATTTTTCGATGAATAATTAAAAATACTGAATTTTTACTCAAAACTGCTTTTCCATCTATGTTATTTGTAAGGATAAATTTTATTTTGACTGATTTTATAGGTCAATTAGTTGATTTTTTTATCAATTAATCCAATTTTGGTCATCTTACTAGATTTCAATTAGAAATTGAATTTATGAACTTATCAGTATTTTGATAGTTTTTACTATAAAAACATGCATTGTCTTCCCATCAAGAGGTTTAAATTTTAATTAATTTATGCCCCTTATGTGATTTTAATTTTGAAAAATGTATTCCATATTTTTAACTACCATAATTAACAATTTATAATAAGGTCAAATTAGTTTTTAACCAAAAATATTTGTGAAATTATTTAAAATTAATTACATCCATTAAAGTGAAATTGTGCTTAACATTGGATTAAACTATAAACTTAAGGTTAATATGACCTAGAATCTTATAAAAAATAAAATGGTTGATCATTTTTTGACTATATCCTCACTCATATTAACTTTGGACTGTTATTTATCCACTTTCAATATGAAAATGTCGGTGGGTTTCTTTTTTCTAAAATATTACAAGAGTGCCACACCTCCTCCACTATCAAAGGCCTCATTTAATCCCACTTCATCGCTCCTATAAAGACACTTATGTTCAAAAATGATCGGAAAAAAAACCCCCAACATAAATTCCTAAATCCTTGATTCCTCCCATTTAGAAGATAGCAATCTATGGAATCCCTATGGTGTAAACAAAAATGAGTTGCCCGATTAAGAGGTAACATCTATCCTTAACCTCTATAGTCTTATTTCTATTATACACTCCATAAATTATCCGTATTCTAAGATTATATGAAACTGCATTTATAATAAATATACTAGGATTTTTTTATGTAATGGTACTAACATGAACATACACACACTTCCATATAATGGTTAAAAAACACATTGATTATGTGTACGTTGAACTACCACCTCACAGAATGATGATTGTTTAATTTCAATTAATTCCTCTCATAGCTGACAGTATAGTGTAAAATATATTTATATATTGTATATATGGTATTTATTACGTTTTTATGCTTTTGTATTTATTTTATAATTCATATCTTTATATTTTATATTTTGTGTAAAAACAAAAATATCATTTGTGGAAATGAGGATTACCACCCCCTCAATGAGATGTGATTTGTTCACAATATACATAGAATATATGAAGTATGGTTTTAATTAATCATATGTAACTTACAACACATATATATTAAATTCATGACATAATTACCATTTTTTAAATAATATATATATATATATGCATATGTATATCACTTTCTTTATTACCCTTTCACACACTGAGAACATGATAACGTCTTTCGTTAATGTGTGGACTAATAACTCCTCAACACGATTTGATTTCATTTAAATCACAATAATTTTACAAAGAAATATATTTGATTACATAAAATATGATTTCATGAACCAACTCAGGATTTCATCTAACCCAACACCTATCTCGGTCTGCAACAAGGCGGGAGGGGTGTTCCTGATTCCCACGGGTTGGAAACAAATGCGTGGTATGATGACATTAAACCAAGTGGAACAATTCTTTCCCAAATTACCAAGATAGATATTATAAAATGGAACAATAAAAAAACAAATCCTATTACCATATACAATTGTATATAATGAATCCAACTATAATTTACAACTATGTAGATGAAAAGAAATAAAATTAAACTCAGAACAAAACTAAAACTAGACCAAGCTACCATGATCTCCATGTGACCTCTTTGTCACCACAAACCACATGTACAACTCTTTCCAAAACATAATCCAAGTGTTTCATTTACCAAATTTGTTCCATTAACACTAGTTTGAAATACATATATGAAAATATGTTTATAAATTCTATTAGGAAAACATAAACAGTCCTTTTTTGGTGCCAACTCTTACCACAACCATTTCAAAAGTGATTACCATTTTATAACCAGGACCCAAAACAAGGAGTACTGTGGCTATACTAAAAAAATGAACAGTGCATGATGGAAACTAATTCAGCTGAAAATAGATAGAAAATATTGATAATAACCTTGGGTGATCCAAAAAATTACTAGATGACTCATGGATGTACTCAGTTCAGAAGCACCCACCGATATATGGTGATGTTGCAAAGACTATAACCAACTGGCCTCCCTTAACTATCCAGTCTAATGGAAAAGCCCTCATAGCCTCACAAAAATCCTAGGATGGTACTCGTCCATATAATCATGCATGGAAATCTTCCATCACACTATCATCTAAAAGACGCCCATGAACCCATGCTAGTAGTAGTACTGTGTAATTAGGAGGGCCTCACACGTGTGACTCACCTTATACGCCACCACCACACTTGCCTCTACAAACACGAACACCCTATAGAGTAACCAATAAAAAGTGAAATCCATTATAGGTGGTGACCCACACATATATATATATGCCATGTTATTCAAGATTCTAGATGTGGAATCATAAAATATCAATGTTCAAAACATTCGTTGAACCACATCATGATTCCAACGCATTTTTGTAAAAGCCTTTAACAATTTGGTGATATATACAATCTTATTAAACAAGAAAAATGGCCCATTAAGCCCAAGGTTTACCAAATCATAGTCTAAATTCCAAATAGACAAAAAAAATTAACATTTAACTTCAATCAATTCTATTGAAAAATCATTGGGAATCAATATCATTTAGAAATCCGAAATCCTTCAAATAACTGAGGTTTAGAAAGGAACCCCCTTTTATAGTGTCTCACTCACTTGACGACATATCCATGTATTCACATAGTGCATCCATGGATCTTCCAACATCCAATGACACACCCTAAAATTCATTGAAACACAAAATACTTATTTTTATAAAAATCACAATTTTCTTTCTGACTGAATCCAACAAGGGACACTATTCAAAGAACACAAAGATTCCCTCTAAAAACCATGATAAACTTTCAAAAACATTTCACAAAAAACCTGGAGATTTAATAATAGCAAATCAAACATACATGTTAATACTCACAATTTCACAATGCTACCATGACATATTTTAGACTAAAAATTTCTCAAAACACCCAATTTCACTTAAATTAATACATGGAATTTTAAAAAACACCATAATTTTAAAAGAATGTACAAAAGTTTAAAAAAATACATTGAAAACCTATTTTTGACAAATAAAACCAATTCTAAAATCTATATTATGTTAAAAAAGGGTTCCATAGATGTTCGAATCATGTTTATAAAATTATTAAAAATGTCAAGCATCAATGGAAATGACATAGGAAGGATGAATATGGAAACACCTTCCTTGTGGGTGTGGAAATGGAATATAACTCCCTGGGGAGGAAGAAATGAGCCTCAATGATGATCTATGTGCTCTATCCATTAAGATATCAACTGAAATTTAGCAAACACCAACCCTAGGGTTCATCAAAGAGGGAAAACCGACAAGGAAACCCTAGGAAAGGAAAGAAGAATGTAATAAGATGGGGAAAAGACAAAATATACAAGGAAATATACCTAAGAACCTTAAAGGGCCGTAAAGGGAGGAAAGAGGGAAAGGGGGAGGGGTTTGGGAAGACCCCCACAAGTGTGTCTTAGTTGGAGGAGGGAGGAAAAGATATAAACTAGGATAAAAAGAGGAAAGAGGGAAATTAGGGTTTAGGATTTTATTGACCTAGCACGACAACACTATTTGGCTGCATGGTTTTCCAAACCATACAGAAACGTCTACCCATGATGGAAGTAGCCTTACGCTTACTCAGGATTGACTGAATGGTTTACAATACCGTGTCAAGACCATGCGGTAGGTTCTGTCTATTTTAGGACATTCCACATGGTTACCTTCTACCACCACACGGTTTTTCATAAACATATGGTCCCTCTGCATCACCGTAGAATAAACTTAAAAATTATTAAATCCACAAATTTTCACCATGAATCAAACCTAAAACTTGACCAATAGACCAAGGACTAATAAAATGATAAAATAATGGTGTGTCTGAGGTTAGGGTGTGAAGATTTTACCCACCACAATCATTTTCGGTCCTCAAAAAGTCATCAAGATGAATTTTAATCAAAACATAAGTTCATTCCTGGTCAAAAGTAAGGAATTCCAAAAACCCCAGGATGACCCTTCCCTCTATACGTCACACTCGGATGATTCAAGAAGCAATTAAAGACGAATAGTTAGGGGAGAAAATGTTAGGGTTCTCCCCACAAAAAGAATTACAATAACATATAAAAATTAAAATCTGAAAACACAACCCCATGGAGGGTATAATATGGGAATTCCCAAATCTAATTTACCCAAATTCCTCCCACTAACCAAATAGAAGTTGAACTGAAACTATAAACTGAGGAACTCTTAAAGTGAACTAAACCAACTCCCATAACATAGGAAACAAATCCCCCCACTAATACTAAAATAAAAAACCTACTATGAAGAAACTCGGTATTCTAGGACACTAGGATGAGGAAACATCCTATAAGAACCAACAACCCTCAGCTCAACATCGAACAACACCACTACCAGAATTAAAAATTAACCACACCATGCTAATTTCCCCCAGCAGTAGGGATAACCCACAATATAATCCGAACTAAAATATTTATTGGAGAAATCATCCAACCATCTCATAATGACAAAACATATCCATGTGAGTATAGCTATAATCAATACAAAAACTGTCACATATAAGATCCAAACACCCATTTAAAAAACCAATTTAGAAATCAACATTCATAGCAGAAACAAACACTTTTATTATGTTAAAAAAAGTTCATAACATCGTTGGATTAAAATTATGGACATACAACAATGATAATAATGGGAACAATGGATCCTTAGACATTTCCATCACAATTCTTAAAACCAAAACTGGGCCCTGGTATCACACACCCCCAGCAACTCCAGAATATATTCGAGCCTCACCATCATACATGTGGGTGGGGCGCTGAGGGATGAATCATATCTTCCATAATAGTCATGAATTCTCACCCCCGATCATAACTGTTTCGTCCAACAACACTTCTTGAAAAACTTCTCCAGATTACACAAACAACCACAACGACAACAGGTCTTCAGAGGGATGCGACATGCCAGATTCAAGTTCCAAGACTGGCCACAATGAGGGCTCACCAAATTATAGACAAACAAACTAGAATCCAAAGCTAATGAAGATAGATCCTTATGAATAGGTTCTTCCGGAATATGATCCTCTTCGGATGGGTGACCCTTATGAACCACGAGAGGCACTGGGATTATAAATCCCTACACTCTAGGAACCAACTCGTCTAGAAATTCTTCCCCCACATGCTTTTTGAAATGAGGGTCCATGGAAGAGAAAAACTGATCCTTAATCTATAGATGAAGACCCACAAGGAAAATGTGATTTATCAAATCCTATGGAAACTCCTCCTTATAAAAGGATTTCCTCTCCTTGAAATGGCCAATGTTGGCCTTCGCCGTCTATTAGCCATGGGGAATATACATGAGCTATTCCCTTTTCTTCGACTTCACACCTTCATGTATGAACCGGTGGATGTTGATGGATTTAATGACCTCCCACGTCATCCAAAAATGAATTGATGGTGGAGTGAAAAATTCCATTTTTTCAAAATATTGACCTTCAAACATACCCAAATCAGCACACACTCTGATAGCTTCAGGAGTTCCCAACACCTTGGAGACACACTTCGCCTCCTCATGCCACTCGGCTGCCTCTAATAAACATTGATCACCTCAAGGAACATGCAACATCTGAGAAGAATCATAATTTGGTAATGACACATCAGAGACTCTAGGGACCTTTCTTAGTGGAAGCATCTGTAAATCATGAGAAATAAAAAATTGAAACCAACATCAAGACAAAACACAACCTGAAGAAACATTTAATCCAAAAAAACATTCATTGAATACAAATTAAGGCTCAAAAAACCAAAATAATCCCTCTAAAAATACCCATTTCATACCAATTTTCATACCCACATCAATTCCAAGATACTTTCCAAACACAATATCCAAATTTCACAAAAAAACCCATATTATAAAATAAAAACCGGTTTCTAAAACCATTTTTCTATTTCAAAATAACTTTAAAAATGAAAGTTAAATCATATAATCTTAGTCAACCACCTGTGGCCTGCCTTGATCATTATTACATATGTTCACCTATTTCCATCCATTCTTTCCAACACCCACCCTTCATACATTCCCTCACAAGTGAAAACATTCATGAGGATCAACCAAGGTATTTTTTAGAAAGTATAAACAATCACTAAATTTTAAATACAAAATGATTTCAATTTAAAAAACCACTTTACCAATTTAAGAATGTTTGAATTAAAAACATTTTAATTTCAAAACCACCACCATTTACAAAAACACACTTACACCCAACAAGACCATGATCTGGCACTATATACACTAAACTACTAGAGAGATGAACTAGTTTTTCTGCCCACATGGTGATGTGGAAGTGATCCATGACCCATGTAGGAAATAAAATAAAGATGAACATGAACTGGGAACTTGGACATCACACGAGTCACTACTCCATGTGACATGACCATGTGACACCAGCTCGCCACCATCATCATACCTCAATCGAAAACAATTGAAAAATACTAAAATCTCACACTAACCATGGTGTCTAGATGATTAGTGAGAGAAAGAGTTCGCGACACTCTTCCCGCACCTACCTATGTGGTCTTTACAATCTTAATCTCCAAATAAGAGACACCCCAATTATCAAGGCCCTACTCTGATAACAATTTGTCAAGAGCCATCCTAGGATGTCTTCTAACCTAACACCCGACCTGGTCCATGACATGGCCTGAGGGGTGTTACTAATCCCCACATACTAGAAAACACTGTCGAACATCAAATCATTAGTTCAAGGGGAATGATTTTTAAAAAAAAATCAGAGTAAATATATTTAAATCGGTCAATAAACTAAGAGAAATTGATACCAGATAGAAATATATATACTAAATCCAGATTCAAGGTAAAACTAAGAAGACTAAATGTAACAAAATGAAACTGAGAATAAAACTAAAACTGGATCACGCTACCATGATCCCCATGCGACCTCTTGGTGACCTCCAACCACATGAACAAACATTCTCCAACAATAAATAGCTTAGCCAAAAAAACAAATCCTAGAGAGAACCTAAAAAAGTGACCAAGCCTACTAACACCGAGTAGTCTATGTAGGGTGTGTGATTCACAGCTTAGTTGGAAATCCCCACAGAATCTAAGTGTTTCCTTTCCAAAAGTCGTTACATTAACACTAGTTTCAAATTAATTTAGGAAAGTAATATTTCCACATTTTTTTAAGAAATCATAAACTTCATATTTTATAATCCAACACACACCACAACCACTTCAAAAGTGATTACCAATTTTATAACCAGGACCCAAAATAAGGAGTACTTGGACTATGATGAAAAAAATGAACAATGTAATATGGAAACCAATGCAACATAAAATAAACAACAAATATCTAAAATAACCGTGGGTGATCCTAAACATCCCTAGATGACTCATGTATGTAAATGATTCAAAACCACCCACCATCATATGGTGAAGCCCCTAAGTCTATAACCAATTTTCCTCCCTCAACTGACCAATCTAGTAGAAAATCCCTTCTATCCCGACAAAAAATGTAGGTGGGTACCAAACCATCTAATTAAGGCTGGAAGGCTACCGTCACTCGATCATATAAAATTCACCCAATAACCCATGGTAGTTGTAGTATTGTGTAAATATGACTCCCTCGCATGTGTGACCCACCTTATTAGCCACCACCGCACTTTTCTCCTCGAACACAGTCACCCTATACAATAACTACTAAAAGGAGGATCCCATTCTATAGAGATTCCCCATATATATATATATATATAAACATTCCACTTTATTCAATATTCCAACAGGGATGTAATAACATATATCCATTCAAAGCATTCAATTAAAAACTCAATGTTACCAATGAATTTTTTTTTAAAACACTTTCAAAACTTTGGAGAGACCCAAATTTCTATTAAAAATTCCCAATAACACCTTTGGCCCAAGGTTTAAAAAAATTTCTCCAAATTACAAATGGGAATACCTTTTTATGATTTCATTTTTTAGTAATTCTTTAGAAATCAAATAAGGGAATCTATATAATTTAGAAATTCAAATCATATAAAGAACCATGTTTAGGAAGGAACAATACATTCAAGTTCCATATTCACATGAGGTAACATCCATGTATTCACCTAGTGAAGAAATTGATGTTTCAACATCCTATGACATAGACAAAAATTAATAAAAACCCCAACAACACCCTTATCATAAAAATAACTATTTTCATTTAGACCAAATCTAAAAACTCACAATATTAAAAGAACATAAAAAATCCCTCGAAAATCAATGAGATCCTTTCTAAAACATTTCACCTCAGTCCTCAATCCATAACACTACCAAATAACACATACAATGTAGAACTAAAAATTCAATAGTGCTACCAAAACACGTTTAGGGATAAACTTTTTTTGAAATACAAATTTCCTCTTTAATGAATAAATCGAATTTTAACAAACACCATAGGTAAAAAATAACATATAAATTTATAAAAAATTACTTTGAAACCACATTTTTGACAAATTAAACTAATTAAAAAATGTTATAATATATTTAAAAATGGTCCCAAAGAGGAGAGAATAATGATTTTAAATTTAATAAAAAATACAAGCATCAATTGAAATGTATTAGTAATGAAGAACAGGGAAAAACTTACCTTATTGGTGTGCAGATGGAATAAAACTCCAAGTAGAGCCAAAACTGGGCCTTACAGATGATCCATGCGCCCTAACCATCAAGAAATAATCTAATGTTTGGCCAGCCCTAACACAAGGGTTTATCCAATAGGAATACCCCACAAATAAACCCTTTTCAATAGAAGAGTAAGGGAGGAAGAGGGGAAAATACAAAAAAAATACCTGGAAACATACCTAAGAACTGTCAATGTCTATCAAGAGATGAAGGAGAGAAATGGAGAGGGGTTATGGAAGACCTCCTCATGAATCTAGGATGGGAGAAAGAGGAAAACCCTAAAAATTGGATAATAATAGGAGAGAGGGAAACTAGTGTTTAGGATTTTAATGACCAATCATGACCACATGATTTTCCAAACTATGCAATAATTCTGCAGAAGCCTTTACCCACGCGAGAAGTAGTTGCATGCTTACCTGGGATCAACTTCATGGTTTAAGATATTGTGGGGTAGGTTCTATACCTTTATAAACATGTCACATGGTAACTACTACCACTACATGGTTTCACCTAAATGTGTCATACCCATGTTTCACCATGGAAAACCCCAAAAAACATCCAAAATCCAAAAAAATCGACCGGGATTAAATCTAAACCTCAACCAACCGACCTAAGACTAATAAAAAGATAAAATAAATGGGTGTCCAAGGTTGGTTTGTGAAATTTTATTTATGATATAATGATCATTATGAAAATATATAATTTAACATACCTTCTTTTCATAATGATAATTGTAAAATGGGACCGTAACTTATGTGTATGTATGGCCTACCCTCCCCATGATGGTAACAGTTGTTCATTTTCAAAACCATATTTAATGGCTTGTTTTAAAAGAATAATGGATGTGTAAAAATTATAAGTATTGCATCATCATTATTCCTAATATTTTATATAATTACCCCATTTACTATATTTAACCTACCAGAGTTGTTTTTGAAACAAAAATCAACTTTTTTCAAAACACCTGATGTAAACATAGTTGTTCTTGTAATTATATATGAAATGATAATAAGTGAAATAAAATTTATGATAAACATGATAAAGGTTCTAAATTAGTTAAATAATTAACATATGTCTTTATTAAGGAATATAAAACTCACACAAGATATGTCATATGCAATGAAAGTTATTTTGACCTCACTTTTTACATCATTGAGATAAATGTCATGTTCACCAATTACATATTTTGTGCACTGAATCTACTTCACATTTTAATATATCAAACAATGAATTATTTTACCTTCATGGTTTTTTGAGTGTTAGTTTGAATAATTTATTCTAAGGGTATTTGAATAAAAAGTTACCAACGAAAAAGAACATCATAGCCCAATTTCTTTTCAATGGATTATATGACATCCTCATCGTCATTATTATTATATAATTATTTGTATGATAAGATTATATATATATATATTATTGTATATCAACTTTTTTTATGTGGATTTACGTTTTGTACACATAATCTATTCAATTATTTATCTTCATGTCAATGTTATGGTCCTTTGAGGGTTTACATCAGAATCTCGTTTTGTTCGGGATTGTTTACACATGAATTTACATCATTGGAAATTATTTTATCATTTTATAATAAACCTTTTTATTATTTCACCTCTAGTTATTCATGACCCTTTTAATTTAATATTACTATTTTTTCACTCATTGTTACTCAAAAATGTTTATAGAATGTTTGTATGAAAACCTAGCTACATTTATATCTTTAGTCAGAGAACCTGTTTTATTATAAAAATAATGTTTTACTAAAATGTTTTCAAAAATGATTATAACATTTTCCAAATTATTTAGTAAATGAATTTTTACCTTTTGTTTCTCTATTAAATTTTTTAAAAGGAATCTTCTTTCTTCTCCCCGAAGGTGGAATTTTCCCACCATTTCACTATGATAAAAGGATTGATCCTTTTACCTCATAAGGAATATATGGATTTAACAACAATCATTTCTTATAATCTTTATTTTCATGTTTAAATGTTTATTATTTTTTAAAAAAAATTAATTGATGGTTTTTATTTTTGGGACATTCGATTCTTATGTATGGGATTTCATCTCAATTTACATTCCCTTGAGATTTGTTTGTTATTATTTACCAATTCATTTTTATTTCGTCTATATACTACCCTTTGACAAGATATATCATGAATTTTCTTATTATTATGATGTTGAAGGCACCATTTACTTAGGAAAAATGGTTTCCATACTTTAATAATATATTTTATTGAGAATTAATTTTTTATTAATATAAATTATATTTTTTTCTTTGACAATTTATATGGATGCATCTGATTATATATTACTTATTAACTAGTATGTTTCTTCAACTATATAGTTTGACATATTAATTATGCCTTATCCAGTTGTTTAAATTGAATATGTTTTCAGTTACATAGAATTAAATATTTTTTATTATTATTTACTCATGATTACATCTATTTTATTCTTACCCTTACTTAGAATTTTAGATCACCCATATTTTTTTTATTTTCCCCAGGATATGAAGAGCAATTCTTAGAATGAGTTTCAAGGATGTAGTTTATTTTCATTTTTATGTATGATATTTTGTTTTCTGTCTCCCAAATTAGTAAGGGTATAATTTATTATTATTTTTCCAATACTACTGAACTATTAATTTTTTTATGACATGATTCCTTATAATCGTGCAAATATAATAAACTAATACACAAGTTTTTTGCCTTTGGGGTCTGGGTGTTATAGTTGATATTAAATGAAATTTAGTATAATCCTTGGAAACTAGATTTATAAAACTTTCTTTGGGAATAAATCCCTAACATATACATTGAGGATATGTATATAAGAACATCCTAAAATGTTTTAATTGTATAGATAATTTGTTTCTTTCTTGAAACCCATCTCAATATTGATACTATATGTGGACCTAGTTCTAGAATAGTTGTACCTAGGGGTAACATCTCTGAAAAGGTGCATCACCCTTGACATGAGTATAACCTAGTACCCAAAAACATGCCTTATTGTGCACCCATTTTGACACTCCCAAGGGATATTCATAGGATAATTTCCATTTCCATTACAAATCATTATGAAGGATTTGGTGGTAATTATATCCTCAATGAAACTATTTATATGTTTATGAGATTATAGATGCATAAAATTTTAAATTTTGTTATGTGTTATGGAATATTGATAATTACAAAATGTTCATCATTTTATGATAAAATATAGTATATTCCATTGTTTTTAAATGGAATCTAGAAGGAAGAAGTCCATAAATACTCATGGAAAATATAGAGGTTTCCCTATTGAGAAAGATGATATAGTTGGTATTGGAACCAAGAATGTTATAGATAAATTATGGAGGCTTAATAAGGTTATGATTCATAACCTTTCTTATATGAAAAAACCCATTCCACAAAAATATTCTACAATGTTGGGTTTATTTATGATCTACATTCCCATAAATTTAGTGGCACTACTACCCCAATGGAGGCTGAGCAATGGATTAAGGAATTGAAGAAGATATTCAGGGAATTGGAATGTGGTGAAAAAGAAAATTCTAGACTCATAGTTTATTTACTCAATGGTGATTTTGATCAATGGTGGTCATTGATCGAGAATTACAGAATGGTATAGGAAATAAGACTCATGTAAGGGAAAGTTTTTAAGGAGACATTCTTTGAAAAATATGTCTGTTGCTGGAAAAAAATTGATATGAATATATCGCCACATATTTTAATGTAAAATGGGGAATGAAGTGTTACAAATTATGAAGATACCTATACCATGTTATCATGCTAAGAAATAGATTTCATAAAAAACATGGAATTCAAAATTGACCACTTCTATAAAGGTATTATGCCAAATCCTTGAAGGAAACTGATTTTTTAAAAAAATCTTCATATGATGAAATAATTTATGTGTTATCATATAATTCTCTATGTCCTATGGATTCAAAGGTAAAAAATATAATAATAGAAAGAATGTGGATATAAAAGATAAAAGGATTAAGGGGAACGAGGATTTTTAGAAATTTTTTAACTTTTTAAAGAATATCTCTAGTAAATTTGAGAAAGTATTGAGAATTTTATATATATTTGGAGAAAATGGTCACCAGGAAAAAAATGAAAAGGAAATAAGGAAAAAACTATTATTTAGTGTTAAACTGTAGGGATATGGGGAACTATACAAAATAATTAACCAACTATCAGGTAAATATACCTTATAAGATTCTAATAGATCAAGGTTGAGCATATGTAATTGTCGTAATTGAATTAGAATGATTCATGTGATATTACCAAGAAAAGTGATTCAGTATCAATCAGACATTTTTGAATCAAATGGCTGAAGGTAAGATTAATATTAATATATTCCTAATGATAATGATGATCGATAAATATATTATTTATATGGGTAAACTAAATTGGAAATCACTAAATACCATTAAAATGATTCTAAATTGTTGTATCATAATCGTTTGGAAAGGTTAACCATTTATGAAATTACTGATGTTACACTTTATAAGTGGTTTAAAATATAGATGAATAACATCAACCTATGATGAAAAAATCTATATGAAATGAAGTAGAGGTAGTTCAAGGAACCTCCAAAGTATAATATTGTGAAATATAAATTTATATTTACTTGTATTCTTATAAAGTTAATGAATTTCAAAACTCCAGGAAAAATGGTCTTGAAAGAAAAAGGTTGTCGTATTATCATCATTTTTTATGATATCAATGATATTTTTCAACACCAATAGATAAGGGATTTGTGGTAAAAATCATTATCATTAAAATTTATCTATTAATATCCATTATAAATTGATATTTATATTTCTCCTTTATATCCATGTTTTCACTAGTTGTCTCTTATTCTAAAGCCTTGTTATGTGGCGACCTTCACATTTCCCATTCCTTTTTATAAATAAGATGTGTTATTAACCTGAATTTAAATTTAAATTTTTCAAAAATAGTATTTTAAAATATCAAACTCTCAATTACAAATATCATTTTTTAAAATGCGAGGATGCGATTTAATTACAATGTGGAGAATGAAACACAAAGGAATTATAAAGTATAAATATTATGTTTAATATCAACAATGGCATAAAAAATATATGAATAAAAAGGTATATAATATTAAAATACATTAATATATATTAAATAATTTATGATAATCTATTCAAAAGTTTTCAATTCTCCCACTCTTAGTTTTCTTGTGTTACCGACAAGAATGACATTTTTTATTGTTTTCTTTTAACACAGGACATAGTTTTACCAAACAAAAACATAATATTAAAATATTATTATTTTATATAATAAAATATAACCAATAATTAAAATTGAACGTTTTTAATAGGATTAACTAAATTATGGGAATATATTTTTTAAATCATTGGTTAACAATTGAATCACAATGACTATCAAAACTAATTGAAAATATAGGAAATGTTTTTATAAAGAACTATTTTTATGCTTCCAAAGAAAGTTTCTCATAATAAATTAAATTAACTAATATTATTAAATTATATTAAAGAAATAAATATGAAATATATTGAATAAAATATTTTTTATATTCATTAAATTGATTTTCTAGGCATAAGATAAGAAAATCCAATTTTACTCATAAAACCTCCATTTTTTTCTAAAGGCATTTTACCACCATTTAATGGAGAACAAATTCTAAAATACTAATTTTTAATATTTAATACATTTAATAAGAAATTATAAATTTTATTATCGAATTTTAAATGTAAAAATTGGGTTAAGATTAATTTTCGATATTTGTTGAGTAGTTTTATTTTTTGATGTACATTGAAAAATAAAGAATTTTAACTGAAAATTTATTTATATAGTTAAATTATATTTTAAATTGATTTTAAATTCATATAATAACAGTTATAAATCTATTAATACAATTTTATTCCTTGGATTCATTTTCACATAGAAATTTATATTAAAATTTCATAATTTTGAAAAAAATGACATAAAAACTCTGCTTTGTCATCCTGTCTATGGGATAAATTTTAAATTCATTTTTACAAAATATTTTGTGGAAATATAGAGAAATTGATTCCATATTTTATGTGATAATATTTTATAATATAAAATATGGTCAAAATATTTTTTTTATCAAACATATTTGTGAAGGTGATTAAAATTAATTATAGTGATTAAGTGAAAAATTAGCTTAACAGTGGACTAACCCTTATACTTAAGGACACAAGTGACATAAATCTTGTCTAAAATCAATTTTATGGCCATATATATAAAATATAATACATTTTATAGTATTTTTATAATTATTGGAGCATCATTTCATGAAAACATTATGGGTGGAATTCCCTTTCCAAAAATTTATAAGAATATCACTCCTCCTCCACTATAAAAAGGCACTCAACCCTCCAACTTATTAACACCTCTTGTCTCACCCATACACTACCCAAATAATCTTAAACAATCCCTAAAATACTCCTATAATCCTCAAATAGGTTATAAATTAAACCATATATGTAATCTAGTACAATCAAACATTTGTTTCTCGAATTAGAGGCAATATTCATCCATGATCATCTTTTCTTCCATTTACTTCTCCACCCACTTAATAATTTATTTTCCATTATTATATAATAAACTCAGTAAAATAAGCATATTTTTATTTTTGTACTGTAATAGTTAAAACTACACTTTTACACACTTTAATAAAATGGGATACATAATCATCATTCGTGTGTACGGCAGACTACATCCTCGTGAATTGATGTTGTTTGTTCTTCCATTACCATATTAAATGGTTGTAATAAGTTAAATTATTTATTATATATAATATATATGATATACATGATTTCATTATGTATCTTTAATTTCTATATAAAACATAAATTTTTTATTTCCATTTTGTAGGAATATAATAGCTTCGTTTGTGGATGTGGTGACTATCGCCTCCTCAAATCGATGTGATTCATTCACGCTATACATGAATGTACTAAATATGATTTTAATAGAAATAAAAAAAATATATGAAAAAATATGATAATTTAATTATAATATATATTATAATATATATATATAATTTATTTTTCATTCTTTAAATATGAAAATGAAATTGAAGTAGTGTTCCTACATACATACGACCTACCATCTCCAAGAACGATGAATTTCAATTCTTCTCTTAAATTTTTATATATTTTTATAAATACAAATATATTGAATATATATGATATTTATGTAATGTTTTAATTTCTTTATATGATGAAATAATGATCTAATTAATAGTAATGAAAATTAATAAGTCAAGATAATCTTGAAAAAAAGGAAAATAACACCTAAATTGACAAAACTTATAGAAGATTATTAATGAATGGGTTAATATATGTTATAAGAATATTATATAGAAAATCATAGATATTAATATGGTCCTATTTTAAGATAATAACATGTTTAAAAACATTATCATTTTAAAAAAAACATTCAACCCAAAGGATGTGTAATGTAATGGATTTACATCCCACTTTTTTCATCAATGTGATAAATGACATATTAAACACATAATTATAATATTTTGTTTTTGCACTTTCACTAAGTAAATAAATATCCAGATTCAATAAAATGGAATTTTATTTTGTGTTTCATTTTGAATTATCTCCTGTAAGGGGTTCGATTTTAAAATAGCCAACTGGTAAGAGTTATCTTTACAATATCACATTATTTTGTTCATGATAACTATCAATTAAAACAATCCCTTCCTTATATTCATTTTTTAAAAGTAAATGTATCATCAATATAAATATTAAAATTAGATTTATATTATTATTTTATAAACTATATAACATTTTTCATACATATTTCACAATGAATGTAATTTTATTAATTGGGGAAATATTCATAAATTCTAATTATTCATTAAATATGTATATTTCATTATAAGGAACATTGTTTATTAATTAATGAAATTATTCAATATCTAAGGAATTTTTTGGAGTAGTATGGAATGGTTTTGGGCCCATTTAATGTAATCCCCTTGATGCATCAGTAGTCTCATGACATGGATCAGTTAGCCAAATTAGATGGGGTTTTTCATGATATACGAAACATTCTTCGGAATC
The DNA here is from genome assembly GCA_963277665.1 of Viscum album. Taxonomy (NCBI): domain Eukaryota; kingdom Viridiplantae; phylum Streptophyta; class Magnoliopsida; order Santalales; family Viscaceae; genus Viscum; species Viscum album. The sequence goes on along the minus strand of OY728167.1, from coordinate 130,175,811 downwards.
GCCTTGATAGTAAAGGTACCATGTACATAAGAAACATAGAATCAAATAATTAAGATTTTAATTTATTAATAATTAAGTTATTATTGTTATTATACATGGTATTTTTTCATTGACATTATCTATTGATGCATTTCCTTATCAGTTTATTGATTAAATAGAACATGTCTTCAATGGGTTAATTTCCATATTAATTACGCCTTATCAATTTGTTTAAATGCATAGTGTGTTTATTTATTTAAATTTTCATATTTCTTATTATTATTGAATCATGATTACTTCCATTTTATTCTTACCCATACTAATAATTTGAGCGCACCCTTATTTTGTTTCATTTCCCCATGATATAAAGATGAATTCATGAAATGAGTTTCAAGGGATAATTTTATTAGATTTTGTAATGTATCATATATTATTTTATATTTCATAATATAATACGAGTATCATGTATATAATATAGTTTTCCCAAACTAATAAACTGATCAGCCCTTCAAGAGTTGATTCCTTGTAGTCATGACAATGTAATAATGTAATGCATGTGTTTTTGGCACAGTTGTACCTAGGGGTAACAACTCTAAAAAGGTGTTGCATCCATGAAATGAGTATAACATAGTACACAACAAAAAGCCTTACTATGCACCCGTTTTGACACTCCCAGGGGATATGCTTTGGATAATTATCATTTACATTACAAATCATTATGATGGATTTTAAGTTAATGATATCATCAATGAAACATTTTATACATTTATGGGATTATAGATGCATAAATTTTTCAATTTTGTTAAGTGATATGACATATTTAGTATTATAAAATGTTAATTATTTTTTTATTATGTATAGTATATTACATTGTTTTTTAATGGAAACTAGATGGAAGAAGTGTATAAATACTCATAGAACATGTAGAGGTTTCCTTACTAAGAATGCTGATATAGCTGGTATTGGAACTAAGAATGTTATCGATAAATTATGGAGGATTAATTAGGTTATGATGAATAACCTATCCTGTGTGGAGAAACCCATTACACAATGAGACTCTACAATTTTTGGATCAATATATGAGTTATAGGCCCCAAAATGTAGTGGCACTACTTCCCCAATGGGGGTTGATAAATGGATGAGTGAATTAGAGAAGATATTTAAGGATTTGGAATGTGGTGAAAAGGAAAAGTTTACGCTCAGAGTTTATTATCTCAATAGTTATTTTGATCAATTTTGGTCATTAACCGAGAATACGTCAATTGAAGAGGAAATAAAACTCATGAAAGGGAAATTTTTTAAGGAGACATTTTTAAAAAAATATTTCCCTTGATACAAACAGATTGATATGAATATATTGGTATATAGTTTAATGTAAAATTAGGAATAAAGTGACAAACATCATGAAGATACCTTTAATAGGTTATCATGTAAATTAATAGATTTCATATAAAGCATAAAATTCCAGATTGGCCACTTCTATGAAGGTATTATGTCAAATCCCTGATGGGAACTCGTTTCTGAAAAAATTTCTTCAAATGATGAAATAGTTTATGCATTATCATATAATTCTCTATGTCTTATGGATTCAAATGAAACTAATATAATAATTGAAAAGATTTGGATATAAAGGTTTAATGGATGAATGGGAAGAAGGATTTTTTGACATATGAAAACAATGTAAGGAATCTCTCTGATAAATTCATGCAAGTATTAGCAGTTTTTTATAACTCTGGAAAAAATAGTCACTATGAAAAAAATGAAAATGAAAGAAAGAAAACACTATTATTCACTGTTAAAACTATAGAGAGATGGGGAACTATGAAAAAGAATTCCCAAAACATCATGGGAATGTACCTTAAAAGAAGTTAATAGATCAAGGTAGAGCATATGTTATTGTCATAATTGAATTATAATGAATAATGTGATATTACCAAGAAAAGTATTTTGGTAGAAAGTTAAACATTTTGGAAACATATGGTTGAAGGGAAGATAAACATTAATATATTCCTAATGATAATGATTATGGATAAATATATGATTTATATGGGTAAATTAAATTGGATATCACTAACTAGCATTGAAATGATTCTTAATTCTTGTATCATAATCATTTGGAAAGGATAACCATTTACGAAATTGTTGATGTTACACTTTATAAGTGGTTTCAAATATTGATGAATAACATCACCCTATAATGGAAATTGAAATATGGAATGAATTAGAGGTAGTTCAAGGAACCTAAAAAGGACAATATTGGGAAATATAAATTTATATTTACTTATATTATTATAATGTTAATGAATTCCAAAACTCGTGGAAAAATGGTCTGGAAAGAAAAATGTTGTCTTATTATCATCTTTTTTATGATATCAATGATATTTTTCAACACCTATAGTAAATGGAATTGTGGTCAAAAACAGTATCATGAAAATTTAATCTATTAATATCCATTATAACTTGATATTTATATTTCTCTTCCATATCCATGTTTTCACTAGTGGCCACTTATTCTGAAGCCTTGTTTTGATGTAACCTTCACGTTTCCATTTCCTTTTTATTAAGATGATGTGTTATTAACCATATTTTAGATTTCATTTTCTCAATAATAGTATTTCAAAATAACATACTCTCGATTACAAATATTATTTATTTAAATGCGAGGATGAGATTTAATTACAATGTGGAGAATGAAACACAATGAAATTCCAAAGTATGAACATTATGTTTGATATTGACTATGGCATAAAAAACTAAGAATATAAAGGAATATAATATTCCAATAAATTAATATATGTTAAATAATTTTTGTTAATCCATTAAATATCTTTCAATACATCCACTATTAGTTATCTTATATTACATACAAGAATGACTTTTTTTGTTGTTTTCTTTTCACGCAAGACAGAGTGTTACCGAACAACAATATATTATTAAAATGTATTTTTTTTATAATAAGGTACAACCTAGAATTAAAATTTAATGTTATGAATAGGATTAACTATCTTATGGAAGTATATTTTTTAAATCACTGGGTAACAATTAAATCAAAATGAATATCAAAACTAATTGAAAATATAGGAAATGTTTTTATAATGAACTATTTTTATGCTTCTAAATAAATTTTTTCATAATAAATTAAATTAATTACTATTATTCAATGATATTAAGTAAATAAATATAATATATATTAAATTAATTATTTTCTATATTCATTAAATATATTTTCTAGGCATAAGATAAGAAGAACCCAATTTTACTAATAAAAACGTTTATTTTTTAGAAACGCATTTTTACATCCTTTTAATGGTGAACCAATTTTAAAATCATAATTTTGACTATTTAATAAATTTAATATGAAAATATAAACGTAATTATTGAATTATAAATGTAAAAAATATGTTATGATTAATTTTTGGTATTTTTTGAGAAGTTTTATTTTTTGGTGAATAGTAAAAAAAAAAGAATTTAACTGAAAATTTATTTATATGTATAAATTATATCGTAAATTGATTTTAAATTTATATAATTTCATTTATAAATCAATTAATACTATTTTATTCATTTGAATCATTTTCTATTTGAAATTTTATATAAAAAAGTTTGAAATTTTGAAAACAAGTTACATAAAAACGTGCTTTGTCATCCCATCTGTGGGATAAAATTGAAATTAATTTATGCCAAATATGTGGTTGAAATTTAGAAAAATGGATTCCATATTTTATGTGAGAATAGTTTATAATTTAAAATATGGTCAACATATTTTTTTTCAAACATATCTGTGAAAGTGATTAAGATTAATTATAGTGATTAAGTGAATAATTAGCTTAATAGTAGACTAAAACTTATACTTAAGGACCAAAAAAACATAAAAAATGCCTAAAATCCATTTTATATCCATATATAAACAATATACTCAATTTTATAGTATTTTTATAATTTTCGGAGCAACATTACATGGAAAAAATGTTGGTGGAATTCTCGTTCAAAAATTTAACAGAAAACCACTCCACCTCCAATATAAAAAGGCATTCAACACTTCTACTTATTCACACCTCTTGTCTCACCCAGACCCTACCAAAATAATTTTAACAATTCCTAAAATACTCCTCTAATAATAAAATGGGTCATAAATACAACCAAGTCTGTATTTTGGTACAACCAAACTGGTGTTTCTTAATTTAGAGGTAATATTATTCCATGATCATCTATTGGTCCATTTAATTCTCCACCCACATAATAATTTTTATGCCATTATTATATAATAACATCTTTAAAATAAATATAATTATATTTTAGTAATAAAATAGTTAAACCTACTCTTTCACTCACTTCAATCAAATCGGATACAAAATCATCATTTGTGTGCACAATAGATTACATCCTCGTGAATTGTTGTTGTTTGTTCTTCCATTACCACATATGTGGGTATGACAGACAATATCCTCTTTAATTAATGTTCCTTCGGTATTCAAATATATAACATGTGGTCTATTATTAGTTCATTTCATTTGAAATTTTTATGAAGCCAATAAAATCAAAAATATTTATCATCTATGTAAAAAATAATATTTTGATTCATTATTCACATTCTTATATATCTATGGTGTTATTGGTATGAAATATCTATAAGATAAATTTTTAAATACTACCATTTCCTTTCCTAATCATCCATTGAAACAAACATAACTTTTATTGTAATTATTTTCAGCTATGAATACCTTATATTTATTTACTTCTATTTAATAGTGTTAAACTATATACCCATATTTTTACTTTTTTAGTAAATATTAAGATTCCATAATCATTTTATTCAAATAAAAATTTTATTGATTAATAAGGAAAGTTGATTATGTAATATTTATTCATTAATATCATATTATTAATGCATTAGACTTATTTAGTGAAGTGAGGGGACAAAAATTAAATATCTCCTAGTTGATTAGTACGTCCCATGAGAAAAATCTAGTGTAGGTATGGGTTGTATTCCTTACGTATTTATGAAAGACTTCTAGGAATTGTTTTTTGATGATGTTGTTGTGTTGTTTTCCATTATATATACTATTAGTATGAAATTATTTGGTGTTATACATGAGATTATTTTAATTTTTATATTATACATGGATATATTTTATACTTATTTAATTTTTTAAATTTATGTAATTGGAAATTATTTATTCCATCATTATTATTCATTCCAAGATATTTTATGGTATATTTTGTTAAATTCTACCAATTAATAACAATTTGAACTCAACCCTTAATTTTGTATTACACTTTACCTTGTTATGAAGAAGATTATTTTGTTTGATATTCATATTAGTATGTCATCAGTTTGGAATTGTGTGGGAAATTTAGAAGACATATTTTAGAATAATAATTTATTGTTGTAGAGGAAAAAATATGATAGTGTGAGAATGACATGTGTTTTTGAGTTAATTTTTTTTCCAAATCCACTATATATATAAACATTAATGTTCCTTAATATCTAATTAACTCATTTTTTGTTTTTAATTATGTAATTATAGATGGTAAAATTTGGGCACAGCTTAATTAGTCTCAAATAATGTACATAATGAATGTATTTTAATCACTGGATATGGGTGTATGATTCTCAACCAAACTCAATAATTATGGAGGGTACTGAGTATGAATAAATTTATAAGAGAATTAAATATTATTTTAATAAAAATGATTCTAAAGAATCTATTTCATCTATTAATATACGGGATCCAACCCATTTTGATTACATTTGTTGAAAATGACGTATTTTTTATGTTTTTATTTGAAAAGGAAAACTAAATGAATTAGATGTTGTTCCAATATCTATAGAGGGGATTCTGCCTACACTCGATAAACCTAGAATGGTTGTGGTGCTGATATATTTTTGTCATAAACCCTCCCTATATCATGAAAATTACAACATTCAATGTGAAAATTTCCTTCATCAAAATCATTTTAGAAGTCTTTGATGTCTAGTGGTTCATCCAAATATGATATCACTATCTCAGATAATGCTGTAAAAGAAGTGGAATTTATTTTTGTCGAAGTAGAATAGAGAAGTCAACAAATGAAACAAGATAGGTTTAATCAAAAGATTAAATTTTACATGATGTTCTATATTCAAATTCAACAAATTTTATGGATTTTTGTTCAATAGAAAGTTTAAATATACAATGAAATTCTATAAAATAAGAATATTTTTCATGAAAAATTTCTTCAAATCATTCCATTAAAGGTGAAGTGAATTTAAGCACCAGGAATAAATAATTACTAAATTGAAGATGATGTGGAACCACATTTTCATCCTTTCACAACATTATTCATAGTTGAATCAGAAAAATAATAGTATGAGGGAAATTGATGATTACAATATTTAATGACATTTACATGATCAACAAGGGTAATTAAAAACCAATCATGTTTTTTTAAAAGGGGATTTTAAATGTCCTTTCTAAAATCTTATATAATTTATTATTTTTAATAGTATTAAATATAATGATATAAATATGTGAGGGATAAAATATAATATGATATTTTATATTGATAAAAATATTATTTCTAAAAATTATCAAAATCAATGAGTTAAGGAGATTGAAATGAATCTAAGGAGGATGTAAAGAAGATAAATGAATGCAAATTAGATTTTTAATCTTCAATAGAATTAGTGAAAATGAATATTTTATCTATTTTGAGTACAAAAAATGGAGAATATAAATTAGAAGAAATAAATGCTCAATAATATAGTTAAAAAATATCCATAAAAAATATTTTATTTGAATATTTTTATGATGTTATAAACATAAAATTTACTTCATTTATAATCCATATTATATATATCATATATAAAATAAATGGATAATAAATATTATATTTAGAAGTTTTTTTAATTTTTTTCATAAATTCCCTAATTTCTATTTATCATGTGATATATTTTCTATAGAAATTGTATTTTTTTCTATCAATACATGAGTTTTTATATTATTTATAGAGTATAAATAATTAATGTATGTGTTATATTTTATTCTATAAATTTATATCTTAAATGAATGATTATATATTAAATGTTTTTAATTTTTAAAAATCATAAAGTGCATAATTTTGGAATTATTTTTTTGTTTACTATATTGTTTACAATGTATAATTTTAATGTTTATTCATGCTCTCATAAAACAATGAGAACATTATTTCTTTATCATGTATAACATATTTGAGGAATTAAATGTACAGTTAAATATTTGAAACTTCTATGAATTTCGTAATAAAATATTGTATGTTGTATTTTATATATCATCAAAAATAATTTCTTATTTTTATTTATAATTCTCAAACAGCAAGGATTTTTTTAGTAATTACTCACATTGTATTTGGTTTTTAAAATAACAATATAATAAATTTTTTAATTTATTTTACATGATCATGTTCTTTAAATATTATTTTTTATATTTATAATTTATATCAATCTATAATTTGTTGGTTTGTGTCTTCTATCTCAATTAATAGAAATTTACTCATTCACTATAACGATGAGATGAAGCCGGTCCGAAGATAAAAATTCTTCAACAGATCATGAAGATATTCTTCCAAAACAATTGAAAAAATAAAAAAGATCTTATAATATGAATATTAGAGTTCATTTCAACATTATCAATAAATAGGTCTTAAATATTCAAGGAGTTGAAAATAGAAGATTTCTTTAAAAAATCAACAATTCATTTTGAATATGTTAATATCTTATAGTTTAGTGAAATTATGATTGTAGTAGCTTCAGTCTATGTGTGTTTATATATAGATATTTTATTTTTGGGACTTTATTATAATATATCTATATTTTCGTGTTATAATACTTTTTTCCAACTATTTTGTTGAGGGTTTCCATGTAGAAGATAATGGTTTTTATGTTCAGTGTGGTCGAGGGATACTGTATGGATGATAGTGTTAGTTTTTATCAGGTTGAATGAGGGAGTTTATTGCTAGGAATAAATATTAACATTTGAAAGGTCAATAGTCAAGGTATTTCATGGATATTAAGGTATAGTACCTTTTAATTTATTCATAGTTTATGAATTAACCAGATGAAATATTGATACGTTATTTTTGGTCTATTAATCCTCCTTACACAATGGATTAAAAGTGTGGTTTTATTATATCTTATATATAAGTATTTGGGTTTTTAAACAATACATCGAGTTTTTATAAAATTACATTACTCTTATCAATTTAGTTAGATGGTTTTTATTTCATGATATATTTTTTCTCAATGTGCATTATATCCCATTATATAGTTTAATAACTACAAGTCGTTGAATTATATGATATACTTAATTTCACATACCCTATTCTATAAGTTGAATAATAATTCATAATTATGATCATATTTCACTAGTGGTTATGGGAATTTTTTTGAATTAAGGTTCACCCCCACCTAAGTATGTATATCATATATATCTATGAAAATGAGTTGAACTACACATAATTGATAGTTTCTAATCATTTAACTTTAGTTTTCTTATACAATGTAAAAATATAATGTTTCATTATTTATTCTATATTTTTTCTATAATTTTTATTAAATTTTTTTATGGCAGGTTTGTGTTTTATGAAAAAAATTATGTTTTTATTATAATAAATTATCATTTTGAGGGTAAGTTATTCACCATAAATTTTTATGTGATATCCTTCATAAATATTTTTCTACCATTGGTGATTAGGTAATGTGTTTAAGGTAATGTCATAATCCTATCTAAAATGATAGGGACCAGTTATCTAGGTAATGGGGTAATTAAAATAAATTCAAATTTGATCCTTTGACATACATCTAAGTGGGGGATGAATTATGTGTTACAAATTATTTTACAAAATTAATTTTTTTTATTAATCGTTTTACCCACATTGGTATTTGAAATTTTTTCACTTTTTAGTAAATAAATGGATGGTATTATGTATACTAATCACATTAACTACACGAAATTCATGAAAAAACTGAAGTAATACACATGTGTTTTTATAGGTATTGACAATTGTGTGGGAAACTGACTACTTAGTATGATTGGGATGTTTATGTCAAGTATTTCCCACTATAAAATTTGGATCATTCATAATTTGAGTGGGTAGGGATTATCTTATACCCACGTGTTTACCCTAAACCTTATATATGATTTATAATCATCTAAATTATTTAGTTACACAGTATCCCACTTTGTTATTATTTTCTACCATCCACTTCAACTTCAGTCTCATGACTAGAATATAAATTTCTTTAAAACCTACTCAAGTGGATATCATAATATAATTGGATTTCAATGTATAATAATAAAAAGATAAATTTATTTTTGTAAAATATTTTGAATTCATTTTTATCCTTAAGAACTATAAAATGTTACACTGACTATGCATGAAGCCCTGCATCCATATCATACTCAGAATCTTCTGTCAATATTAAGTCACTCGTATGATCCTTTAATAATAATAAAATAAGAATATCCTCAATAATATTCATGTGAATTTATAGATGAATTATGAATACTAGAAAATTTTTAATCCTTTCTCACCCATACTTCTTGTTTTCCCACTCAATCTAAAATACAATATATTATAGAAAGGTCATCTTATTCTCTTCAAATTGGACTGTGACTAATTAGTAGAATCATGTCAGCTTATTCTTCATTCTATTAAAATATAAAATGTTTTTTTTCTTTTTCACTATAGTATCACCAAATTATTCATTGTCAAGTGATCTATATTTTTCTTTCCTAATTTCTCTCTAACTTAGTTTCACACTCCATAATAAGATACCATTTATTTATTTTCATCATTTTCCTATCAGTCATAGAAATTTATTTTCTATATTAGAAACATATAAATTATTACATAATAATTTGTTCCATGATATTTATTCACATTTTCCTTAATCTCTTCTATTTTGGTGTCTACCGATATCCATATTAACTTTCTTATTCTTCTCCATGTGGCTGGGTCTCCATGTTATCAGTTTTTAATTTTCCCTCAATGATTTTTCTCCACTATAATTTTGAAAATACCCTTTCTATTTTTCATATCATGTCTATTAAATTGATGTAACTCTTCCATTAATGCTTCAATTATACATTGAGACTCTTCTTATCAACATAACTGTTTATAATATTAAAAAAACAATAACTATGGTAATATTGGAATCATATAGAAAATCATTTATGTAGTGACTATCTTTCCCTAATAGTATGATATCTTCATTAAAAACAATATAGATGTCAATATTGAATATATGAACTATATCCACAAGTTTATCAAACATCCTTCTCCATCCACATATTTAATCATTTTATTGTTTTAATATTTAAATAAATTAATTCACAACTCATGTTTCTTCAAATTTCATATCATTATTTAATTAATTGTTAATTTCATCTGTTTAGAAATATTTAATTTCTCAAAAATAATTTATATCTGACAACCTTCTTCTTATATTGAAGATTATTTTTTTTCATACTTCTATATTAAAATTTTAAATTTCATGTTTTATTAATTTTATATATAGCATAAGAATAAATAGATTAGTCTCTATTTTGATCAAACAAATTATTTTTATATATTCTCACTGGAAAATAATGATATAAAGGAACAATGATCCTCTAATCTTTTACTCCATTAATTATTTTTAAATCCCAACATGGATAATTCTCTAAAAAATAATCATGATATATTGGTCATTAATAAACAACAAAATCATCATCCTAGGTATTTTCTCTTCAAATAAATAATTCTGTAATGTATGTTTTCATTCAACAAAATTATCAAAATTACATTATGTCTCAAGTATTAGTATAAACCAAACAACTCATTCCATTTCAAATAAAATTGTCATGGAAGTTAAATTTCATCATTAAAAACATTCCATTCACCTAAATTGGTAGAATCATTTTATATGGTGGGGTAATAATCATTTTATATAAAATAGTATATATAAATTACAAGGCTTGTGTAATGTAGTTTTACATGAAATAGAATTTATATCAAACTAGAATCAATAGAAAAAAATTATATGCTTGAGGTATGATAGTTTATGGTTATGAGATCCTTACACACTGAATTCATGATCATGGTAATGCGGATACTCATCGATTGGTCTCAATAGGAATATAATCATTGAGATCCCACTTAGGATAATATTTTCTAAACAATTTTTTTGCTATTTTTTTAAGGAACCAATGAGTTTCTATGACATTTCCATCCTGTCATGTTTTTTCAAAAAGACCTACAAATATCCTGGGCCCTCATGGGTTGAATCAATCAATTATAGGAAATGTATTAATAAAATTAACATATGATCTCCCCATTTCAAATTTCAATATGTAAATTTTTATTTTAAAAGAATGACATTGGTTTTTAATCATTTCATGTTAATTACAAGATAAAAATTGTCATTTGTTCTTATCAAAATAATTTATGAAATTTTCTCAAATACTAATTACTGAATGAAATATCTCATATCATTTTCAAAATTCCATCAATTTAAAATCACACCCCAACTTCAAATCCAATAAAAAATGTATGTTATTCTACCAATTTATGTACCATGTAAACAAAAATCCCAATATTCATCATATTGGTTATTCAAGATTTTATTGAAATAAATTTAAACATTAAATAAATTGAAGGGTTATACAATTTTCCAATCATAGATGGAACCACTAACATTTATCATTGGATCATATTAGAGAACTCCCAAAATAAGATTCTCCAACAATGAATGATGTAAACAATGATGTTCAAAATGAATCTAGAATTGCGATTCAACGTAAAGGAATTTAAATCCATCAACCACATTATGATCAAACAATACCAATTTTATATGGAAGTATATATATCTAGAGAGTGAATCAGTGAAGAACTATTAATGGAGAGGGATAGAAAGATGTTTTTCGAGATTTGATAAACCATATAATTGGTTTTGAGGAGAGAGACCAGATTACTGATACCTCTAAGGACCTTGGATTTTGTCCAATCATGAGTTATGGATGAGTGGGGGTTCATATGGGTAACCAATTTTTTCTTAAAAATAAAAACATGTCATTCATACAATTATCTTGGATGGTTTGTATGGACTTTCGAACCTTATGTCCAAAGTTTACACCCTATTATGGGGTTCATAGTTATCAAAACCATATATCAATCATGATGATCCCTACTATATTTTTTATTATGGACTCCCCAGGTGGGAACTTAATTTTGGAAAAAAAATTGGCCGGCCATCCACAGCCCAGAAAATTCCATAATTTTCAATATATATCATGAAGAACCTGTAAACAAGGCTAAGAAATAGCAAATAAAAAGGAGGTACAATGTGTACATGAAATAAGAAAATGGACGTTAGAAAATACAAACTACAGAAAAATCCATCCCTAAAATTACAATCATGAATCCACCATTATAAAAATATGTTCCTACTGATATCTCATTAGTTCCTCTCTCTACCATGTCTCATTAGTATCATAACCTTTCCTTCTTAGTACTAAAAAAAATTAATCATCTTCCCATGAAGTTCCTTCTTTTCATAATCAACTATCTTGACTAGATTCTAATTCATAGAAAAATAAGGCTCAACATCAAGATAAATATCTCTCAAATCATGAGATAGAGTGGAATTATACATTTGCATCTGAATTACATATAACACATTCTCTATCAATGTCACATATGGTAGAAGTGATAAATACTATGACTCTTTCCATCCCTTCATAGTAACCTCGGCATATCTTACGTAATGAGGAGAAGTATGTTCTTTCCTTTGAATCTCTTGATGACCCACACGAGATAAAACATTCAAGAACACCAGATCACCAATAGAATATCCAAATAGTCTTCATCGATGACCAGAATAATATTTATACAGGCTATGTTCTATCAAAATTATTGTAAGAATAAATTGAGTCATTTATGTTGTATCTTTATCCAATCCCATTCCAACCAATGAACATTCACTAATCTCATATGTAAGATACCAGGAAACATTGAGGTATATCACTTTTTGAATTTTCATTTGAACCTATTATTTTGGGATAATGATTTATTTTGGGAATTATGTGGGGAATCTATGGTGTTACATTTTTTTTGGATGTGAAAATTTGGGAAATCAGGACAATATGTGAAAGACCCATATTTAGTGCATGATTAAGAAAACAGTGCAGAAACCCCAGGTAATCATGCTTCCATGGGAAGATTCTTAAAAAAAATTGGTGCATAGTCTATCAATCCATGTGACCATCCAAGGTAACTGTGCGACCCATATTCCTTTGGATATAGTCTAGCTCACAGTTAGAGCACTATTTTTCAAACTATGGGGGTTAAACATGTTCCCTTATAATGTATGGAAAAATTATAAAAAATCCATTACAGGATTTTAAACACTCACTAAATTTTCACCCCACATTTTCTCCATTAAACCCTACTGAAAAAATGTCCTTACAAGGGCTCCGATGGGATATTTTCCTTCATATCTATGTCATTTGGTGTGATGTTGGTTAAGGATAAAATCTATTGGTATCTCTAATCCCTCCCCCACATCTCTTTTTTGGTTTGGGGTTTGAATCCTTCTATTATCTCTATATGAAGATTTAAATCCCTAATTTTCATATTTGATCTATGTTGAGGCATCAAATGGTTTTTGAATTAGTATATAAGTCGTAGATTAGGAGGGATTTTATTGACATATTTAATGTAGGTGATCTAAAAGTTCTATCACATGGGTTTTCCCAAGATTTCTCCATTTAGGGTTATGTTCTTGTTCTCTTATTGATTTGTTCTTGATGTTGGCCGCATGATTTGATTTAATGGGTTTCTAAATGACCAACTTAACCCAATCATGATCCCTACAGGATTCATAGGGGATTACTTGAAAATTTTGGGGCCACCCATTGGGTGCATCGACCTTCTTAATCATTGTTATTGATAACATTAGCTGTGAAATGTATGTGTCAATAGGTAGACCCAATGTCAAATGTTTAAAATTGTAAATGTAATTATTAATAATGGATTGTGGGTAGAAGTGTTTATATGTTGAAACTGTATAAGGGATTGTTTGTATTGGCAAGTAAAAGGTTTAAATATGATTAATGGGAATATTTAAATGAATCTTGCTTGGTACATCAATATAAATAGTGAGTTATGTATGGGGAATGATAATTGGGATAAATGGTTATGTGATAAAAACTATTAATTTGTTAATGGTTTGTAGTATAAAATTTATTCACATTTTAGTTTTTATAATTTTGATAATGCCAATGATATTGGTTATGCATGGTTGTAATGTGGTTATTAGTGGTGAATGAATAATTAAGCATGTGAAAATGGCTCGGTAGAGTGGGATATAGACATGAAGTTATACACACATGGGTCGAGTTGGACTGAGTCTCATAAATCCACCCCTAAATGCAGAGGTTAGGGAAATGGGTGGAGTTCTATTCCCCTAATAGTTCCATTCCACCTGGAAAGAGGCTTTGAGGTGAGGAAAATTTGGTTTTTGTGGGGTTTCTACATTATTGATATAAGAGATTGACTTATTTCCATATGATTTACATTTTATGGACATGCCTAATCAATTAAAAACATGAAAATGTTGAAATGATCCTTAAGATATTATAGGTATTGAATCAATATTTAATGGTGGATTAACTTATGGAAAACATTATCATTAATGGCTACCTTACCATTATATTATCTACATGTAATTATTTATTCCATGCCTCCATTATCTATTATACTAGATATTTTGTAGACACCATTGGTTGTGGCCTATTTGGTTTCACTCACATTGTTGGGTACCCAAGATGATTTCCTAGTTCTAGGTCATGAAAAGAACAAGAGATCTATGCTCAGATATAGATTTCAGCTTATGATGTTTGTGGATGTGGTTCTAGACATGGAGTCATGACTATTTATAGGGATACTTCTATTTTCCTTTATTTAGGGTTTTTAACTTGAAACTATAGCACAACATGACTCATTTATTGTTGGTTGTGATTTGTACCCCATTTGGGAAATGGATATTTATGCATGTTCTTTGATTAATATATTTTTTTCTATTATATATGTTTTATGTTTTGTATCACTCTCATAATGTGGGTATAGTATCCTAATGTGAGTTTTTGAACCTTTTTACTTGTCGGGAAGCTATAGTGTACGGAGAGGTGTGCTTGAGGTCATGTGACAACCAGGCTAGGGGAATAGGTTTAGTGGAACCTGGGTCTAGGATGTTAAAAAGTGGTATTAGAGTAGGTATTTTTTGTAAATTACTATTTGGGGATAGTAGATAGCATGATAGGAATTCTTCAAGCCATGGAAATCAGTTTGTGCATGTGAAGAGATAACCCATGAATGATGTAAAATCCAAGTCACCCAGGGGAGGAATAGTTATTATTATTATACATTATGAAATTATTATGGGTATATGTATCTAGTTACAGATAATGATTAAGGGAATTTTTTTATTGGCATGTAAATTGGTTAAATTGGATTAATGACAATATATCAATGAATCGTCTTTTTTACTTGAATATTCTTAGTGAGTTAGTCATGGGGAATGGAAATTTGTCTAAATGGATTTGTGATTTTAATGATTTATGTGTTAATGGAAGGTGGAATAATATTGATTCCCATTTTAGTTTTTTTTTGTATTGATATTTATAATGATATTGGGTATTTTTGGTTGTAATGTGTTTATGTGTGTTGAATAAATAATTAATCATGTTCACTAATCGTTGTAGAGTGGGGTGTAGACATGAGATTATACACCCATGGGTCGATTTGAACAGATGATTTAAACTCCACCCCTCAATGCATGGGGTTATGGGAGTGGACAAAGCCATATTCCCATAACAATAACATTCCACCAAGACTAAGGCCTCGAGGTGAGGATATTTTTTTGTAGTGCGTGACCTATTGATATATGGGAATGACTTATTCCTATATTCATTGCATTTGATGAACATTCCTAATCCATTAAACACATGAAAATGGTGAATTATTCCATAAGATATGATTAGTAGTGAATCTAGAATTGAAGGTGGATTTACTTGGGGAAAACATTATCACTAACGACTATTTGAACATTATTTTATCTACATATAATTATTTAGTCTTTTAACTCACTATATGTTAGCCTATATATTTTGTATACAGTATCTGTGATGGTATACTAAGTTTTAATCACACCCTTCTGAACCCACCATTGGGTACCTGGGAAGATTTAATGGCTTCCGGTTAGGAAAAGAACAAAGGCCATGTAATCAGATATTGAGTTGGGCTTGGGATGTGCATGGATGAAGTTCTAAACATGGAGTTAGAACAATTTTGTGGATTCTAATAATTGTATTTATTTTAGTTTTTCCACATGATATTAAATCCTAACACGAATCATTTATTTTTGGTTTTGATTTGTAAATTATTGTAAAAATTGTTATTTAGGCATGTTCATTGATTAATCTAGGGGGTTTTCACTATTCATTACATTTTCTTCTGCGGATTTCTCTAGAAAAGATGATATACTCTCCCAAATAAACTTTTAGACCCTCGTTGGTAATCGAAAACCTCTAGTGTATGAGGATTCATGATTGAGGTAATTTGAAGACCCATCTTGGGAAATAATTTATAGGAACCCATGTTGGGGATGTCACATCTTACCTATAAAATAGAGATTTACAAAGGATGGCCAAAGATGGCCTCAAAATGAGCCACCATGAATGTCTACGGGTAACTATTGTTATAAGAAAACTCAATTTGTCAAACATTTTCATCCAATATCTATTAAAATTGATGATGCAAGAATGAACCATATACTCCAAAATTTTAATATCAATTTCAATTTTTAAATCCGACTATAGATTGTAAGCCACACTCAAATGAACTTGAGATTCTGGTGCCTCTTGAAGGCCTTTCCAATATATAGTTGTTAAATGAATATCTTTATCAATGACTATAATTGAGGAAACTCAATAAAGATGAATAATCTCCCTTTAATAGTGATTTTCTATCTCATTATATTTGGTTGTATCACAAATGGTTATAAAGAGAACCAATTTTTTCACCCTATCGATCACAACCCCTGTCTCATTCTTCTTTATACAAGTACAAGGTAATCCAACCATAATGCATATAAAGAACTCATCCAAAATCTACTATTCCAATGGATGTGGTTGAAGGAAAACTAAAGCATTCTGGTGCTTGGAATTTTCATATTGGAATGTATAACAAAGATAGATAAAATAAAAAATTCTGCACTGGCCACCATAATAATTGATCGACATCATAAAAAATATAAGTTGATATTTGGTGCACTTTCCACTCGGAATTATGTAAATACCCATTCATATCTTTCTTTACTTCTAATGGAACAAAAATGTGATTCTGATAACATAGAATACCCTCCATCAATGACTAACACTTAGCAAAAATTACCCCTGCAAAAAAGATATATTATAATTTTACGAGACTCGTTATCAAGTTATTTTTTAAGAAGATTCATCTTGAGAAGAGTGGTGGTAAACTGAACAATAGATATGGAATCCTCATCCACTTTTTTAGGAACAATGATATTTAACTATATAAAAAAAGAGACTTCATTTCCCATTATTCCAAAGATTCATTCATGACCTAGGATGGAAGTTTCATACTCAAATAATCATTAAGGGGATTACATTTCCCTTGGGTATAAGTGATATAGAAATTAGAGTACTTCAAGTACTCCACAAAATGCCTCAGGAGAGTATACAAATATTTCTGTGATACGATATAACTCGAGATCTTGTGGTCAGAATACATGAGAAAATATTCTCAAAAATGGTAATTTCACTATCTATTGTGTTAATGAATCATGACAATGATTTTAATGTCTTGAGATGCATGATTTTTCTTGTATGACCTAATACTCATAGATCCATAAGTAATAACATGATCCACCTATATAAAAACACAACCCAAACCTAAATATGATCCTTATATGAAGACCACATAGTACTGCTCGGCCACTAGATGATTCCACACCAATAAAATAATCATATTATGTTTTGGCTAAAAACTACATTTATCATCCAAAAATAATCCCTAACTTTTGAGTTAGTGTGTTCATTAGAGATGTAAAAATTGAGAAATAATTTATAAATTAGTGAAAATATCAATCAAAACCAAAGAATCTCTAAATATCAAAAACATTATGTGGCTACCCCCATGTCATAACATCATTCACCTTCTCCAGATCAACTGAGATACCATTTTATGACACCGTGTATCCCAATAACATAACTTACAAAATCCAAATGTCACATTTTGATAGGTTGGGAAAATGTCAGCGAGTTCTCAATAATTCTAGAACTACTCTCATATGACACAGATGATCCCCTCTTACATATAATAAGCAAGTATGTTATCAAATAATTCCACCAAAAAGAATCTTGATACTCAGAGGATATCATATCATAAAATATATAAATACTTCAAGAGAATTCATTATAACAAATGGCATGAAAAATAACTCATAATTTTCATTCCGACTTAAGATGGTGTTTTTTTTAATGTCATATTCATTTTTTCTCAAATATTTCTTACCATATCAAAGTCCAATCTATAAAAACCACATCACCCATTTCAAATAGTCAAAAAATCATTAATCCTTGGAAAAAATACAAGTTCACTACTATGACTCGGTATATATTCCACAAATCAACACAAAGGAAATGTGTCCCATAAAATTTCATAACAAAGATAACTGAATAAACCCACGGTGACACACTCGGGAATCTGTAGTATTTATATAAGATAACATCTAACTGAGTCTACAACTCTTTTATTTTACCTAGTTCCATACTATAAGAGGGTATACACACTATTTGAATACCATGCATTAAATTGTTATAAAAATTTACCTCAATTACCTATGAAAACTGAAATATATCAGAATTATAAACATCAAGAAACTCATAAACAACTAGATGTATATCCTCACTCAAGGATTATCTATATAGGTTATACTCACTCATTGATGTAACTTTTCCCAAACACTATACAATAGGGTATCATTCTTCTACGAATATACCGAACACCCCATCAGCCATAGAAATAAAACTCACTGATTATAAAAAATCAGTTCTATATTTTATATAAATGATCTAATCAATCCATGAAATTATGTAAATAGGTTTTAGGTTGAGATCCATAAAACCCCAAGCACGTCCGACATCTTATAATGAGAAAACACATTCAAGACAATATAGACCAGGATATATCTTTATTCTAAGGGGTGTAGTATTATCTATCACATAAGATAAAAGAATCATTGGAAGATTTAGAATAATAATAAAAAAAATTGGTAAAAAATGTGATGCACTGGTATCAAATAAAGTACTCAGAAAAGAAGAATCAATAGAAATTGTACCTATCATGGTTTATAGTCTTGTATCTGATTCTTCTAGAGACATTTCCAATGATTGATGAACCTTTATTATGGATTCCAAGGGATGGAAGCACTTTCTCCCTGAAGAATCAAATTTCATCATAGTTCTATTAGTTGATGGTTATCTCATGCCACTACATAGAGTAGAATATATCTGACATAACATCTACATGTGAATTGTGCATCCATAATAACTAAATCTCATTGGTACATCAGTGAACACCCATTTTGAGTACTCAAACATTCATCATAGATAGTTAATCAGACAATCACATCTAGGAACAATCGGATATCTAGATGAAACATACTATCAGGAACCACTATGAGACTCATCATGCATCCTTTTCTAATTAAATAAACTAAAAGAACTTTCACTGTGATAAAAATATACTCCAATAAACCCTAACATCCCAGCCAAATAATACTTGACTATCAATTCCCTATCTATCATACTAATATAAAATGAGTTATTCCCCATGAAAACTTGATAAAAAATAACATATTGAAGTCCCATATCAAAATATAAATTCTTCTTCTCATCATGTGAAAAATTACAAGTTGAAAACGACATAATATTAGAAAATATATTTTTATATTCTTTCATGGTATTTCCATCCAAATCTAGTTTGAAAAACTCCAAATCCTTATCTAACACCATAGAATATATATATATAACCTTTCTATGACAAAAAATTTAATGCATTCCACTATATTCCAACATTCTTCATTGTTATCAACATCATGTCCCACTATATTATTCTACATCACTCTAGATTTAAGGTGAAACATTTAACATTGATTGAATCATTAGTTTTCGATAACTAAAATAAGATCTCAATCCTCTAAAACCAATCGTCATCTTATTTATAATTTATTGAGCCTCGAAATAATATTGGCTTCAGGTGAAGTAACACTAGAGAAATATACCTAAATTCATCCCACTGAGGACAAATAGTGGGAGATGAATGGGGATGGGTGTTATTTCATATCCAAGATCATGGATTTAGAAGACAATAATATCAATGAGATTCAATTCCATGAGAGGAATTTCTTGCTTTGGTTCTTAAACACCTTCCTCCTGGATCATATTCACAGTTATTCCTAGAGTTATGATTATCCAAAGCATCGGAAAATAACATTTAAGATGTGAGAATATTACTCAAAACAACACAAAAACAAGATAAATACTAATATTAGTCTCATCAGATAAGAAAAATAAATATCTATTTCAATAACCCAAATAAAAATCAGAAAAAAGAATACAACTAATCCTCAAGATGTGTTTATCAAACCACCCATGGGGGAATAAGGTATATTACTATGAGAGACGGATAACCACTCACTAGTAACTACCATTTATGTGTCGGAAATATCTCTCAAATACACACTAACATAAGGGAAATATTCATAACATGAACCTATGATAAATATCTCGAATACCCAATAATCCAAATACCTATTTTGACACAAACATAGCTATAAGGTTGTTCGAAATACCAATCAATTAGAGATAATAAAATTTTACTATTCAAGATAAACTAAAGTATGATTTTTCCATAAAAATAGCAGAAGAACAATGTAAACATCTATATGCTCAAATGAAAACTCATTAGGGATAACAGTAACAAAAGGAAATGATATGAAACTGAAGTCTTAGTAGAAACAACACTATATTCCTAAAGAAAAAACAACCACCACCTACATGTGGTTATTTCCCCTTTCTCGAACCTAAAAAGGAATTATATAAAATCTCAAAGGAAAAGGTCAGGTGTGTTTTCAAAATCCAATGAGGGTCTCACCAATTTTTCTATTATAGTATGTCAATAATACTAAACAAAATGAATCATTCATTTCAAAATAAAATTGTAGTATAAGTACAATTTCATCTTTTAAATAAATCATTATTTTCATTTCAATATATTTAAAATTTTCAAATAACACCTTCATTAAAATTTTATATATAATAGTTTATATAAATCACAATGGATGAGTAAAGATGTTTTATATTGGATGGAATATATATAAAAATAATCATGACATGAAACATGTTATATGCCATGAGGTATGACAGTTTCAGGTTATGATATCCTCACACAGTCAATCGGTGATCACATCAATGTGCACATACATCCTTTGGGGTCAGAACAAATATTTCTCATCGACATCCCAAAAGGGATGTGATCTTATTAAATTAAATTTTATTAGACTTTTAATGTGTCGATATGCTTCTATAGAATTAATATCACAATTTATTTATTCTAAAAATCCTACTAACTACCTAGTATATCATGTAATCAATCAAAAAATTATTGAAAAATTATTTGAAAATAGTTTATAAAAAAATAACCACATCTCAAGCTTTAAGAAGCCTATTTCAATTTAAAAATCAAAACACATGTATTTAATCATGTCATTATTTTTTAAATATAAAACCAGTCAAAGGTTATTATGGAATAAATTTATTCCATTTTATCAATTACCATTTTCATAATTCAATTAAAAAAAATTTATTTGATAACTTTGTCAATATCATCTTGAACCCGAATTTCAAATCCAATCATAATTACTGGTTTCCCCCATATTTCTATAACATGTGAAATAAAATAACAATCTAAAATAATTTTTTCCCATAGTTAATTGAAAAAAATTTCAACAGTAAAATTGTTCAAGGGTTATTCAATTGGCCAAACATAGACGTAACCACTTACTATTTTCACAGAGATCATGTAACACAACTCCTACAATGATATATTCTAATGAAGAATGAAAACAATAGAGATATAAAAAAGGAAATTATAATCATGATTAAAAACAAAGGAATCTAAATCCATTAACACATATCAGTCAAAAAAATACTATAGAGGAAGGAAATAAAAAGATGGAGATATGGAATGGGAGAAGAACTTCTACTAGGGAGGGATAAAATGATGTTTTCCTAGATTCAATTTAACATAAAATAAGGTTTAAGGAGAAAAAAGGGATTTTAGGAGGTCCAATGTAATAGGATTTCATAAAAACCTATATTAGTGTTGAGTATAGCATCATATGGGGGTTTGATAAATTTTAAAATTAGTCTAAAAAAACATAGCTTTCTTTGTTAGCTGGACATGGCCACACGGTTTGTCAAACTGTTCGACCTAACCATGTGCCCCAATGATGGGGTGCACAATTTCTATAATCTGGGTGCATAGTTCTTAAAACAATGTGCAAACCTTGGATACTGCCTCATGGACACTAGACCAAGTGTTTCTATTCATATTTATTCATGAAGTAATTCCTCATTATAAAATTACCTATTATGCTAATCAACATTTTTTTTCATATTGTCACATCCTTATGGTCCCTTCCCCAATGTCACATTGCCTACCTTTCATGACTATATTAAATTATTTCGTCAATTCATCACAATTTATTCCCCATGGTAACATGTACCTTCATTATACGAATGAAAAAAATGATAAATTAGAATAAAATAAATTCCCTATTTAGAATCTTTTTTACCTTCACAAACAAAAAACAACCTCTTTTTATCATTAACATACATAACCCACCTAACGCCCCTAGTGTATTTCTATATATTTGTTCATGAAGTCATTTCCACTTTGTAAAATGACCTACTATGCATGTCAACACTTCTTTATATGGTCACATCCTTATGGTCCTTTACTCAATTTCACAAGACCTTTCATTCATGTCTACATTCAATAATTTTTTAAACTCATCATGTTCAATTACCTATGGTACCATGTACCCTATTTATGCTACTAATAGAAAAATAAAAAATTATAACAAAAACCACTTTCTATTTAGCATCTTATTTACATTAACCAGCAATAAACAACCTCTTCGTATCAGAAAAATACTTAACCCACCTAACTACCCATGTGAATACATATATCCCCTTACATAACTATATTTTACAATTAAAAATACCCTCTCTTTCACTTGAAGAAGTACCTAAATCCCAAAAATTTTCTTATTCCACTCCACAATAATGGACATGATCTAGATGATCCCTCTAATATCCCTAAAAAAATGCTACCAAGTATTTTTAGTATTTCATGGATTACAACCATAATTTAAGAAGAAACATTGTAATTTAAGGGTTATCCTCCCCTTATTTTTGATAAGTGCAATTATTTGGTGATAATCCATTTGTGTATTAATTCATCATGATTTAATATATTAATAATAATCTATTTTAAATAAAACATATTCCTTATTTATGATAGTCTATCATTACATCTCATTAAACCCATTCTATAACACATTTTACATAACTTTTTTGATGCTAAAATCACTCCTTTATTTTCTCCCCTCACTTTTTATCTCACGAATTTCCATTGTTATAAGACTTTGGATTTATATATTATTATTAATCCATAATTACATAATACATCTACAAGAATATTCATGATTCACTATTTATAATGTACTATCATTTTCTCAAATTAATCAATTACATAATCCATTTTTCATCATCTTAAACCTTCCAAAAACGTTATTTTATTTTCCATCTTCATGATGCAAGTAAATGACCTTAATATTATTAAAGTTAATCCATTTAAATGATTTTTAAAATGGTTTATAGATATAATTCATTTATATAGTATATATATATATATATATGTTTTTCATACAAGATGTTTGAGTGTAACCAAGAATGAGAGAATTCATAGTAGTGTTTTCATCGATAAAATTTTTATTCATTGTTTCATTGGGTTTCATACATGGATATACATTTTCATCAATCATTTATCAAACCACTACACTTTTTTATTTGTTTTTTTTCTCTATGAATATTATATATAATTATCATTAATGAATTCATATTTAAGATGCATTCAAAAATAAATGTGTACTATTGGTAGGAACCACTCCAATTATTAGCAATGAATCATTACATCCATTACTATAATTTACATCCCGACAATGTTCTACTATTTTTTATAAAATAGAAAATGAATTATTTTCTATGATTATAAAAATTTCCTTTATATATTTTCAAATTTAATGTTTATGTTAATTTTTATTATTTCTGTAACATCCAAATAATTTTAAAAGAAACAATATGTTCAATATCTATAAGATAAACCACATCGATCTTAAATGAAAGGATAAATATTATTAATTAAATATGATTGTTATTAGATATTAATTTGAATATAGATAATTAAAGTGATTAACTAAATTATGAAAATATATATTACTCATGATTATAAAATTAATTAAATTTTGACAAATTAATTAGATATAAAAATAAAAACCAATTGAATTTAAATGATATGCTTTCATTAAAAAACTATTTTATCCTCATCATTTCTCTTTATCATAAAAAATTAAATTTTCTAATTGTAATAAAATAAATAAATAAAAATATATTTTATACATTCAAGAAGATGATCTTATATTTATCCAATAATTTTCAGAGGCTTAAGATCATAATAATTTCAATTCTGAACAAAAAAAATCTATATTTTTTTAAAACACATTCTTCCCACCTTTTGATGGTTCACCTTTATTAAATATTGATTTGGAATATATATAATGTAAAAAATTATAACATAAAAGTATGTTTTACAAAATTATAAACATCATTTTCTAAGGTTAAATGTTTTGTATTATTCTGATAAGTATAATTTTTTATAAAAAAGTGAAAAATACTGCATTTTATTTGGACACTTATTTTTATTATAATTTATTTATATAGATAAATTATTCATTAAAATGTATTTATAGTATAATTAGTTCATATATACTTTAATAAGACCAATTAAGATCATTTTTTTTAATTTCACATTGAAAATAGTTAAAATCAAATTTCAAACATTTTTACTTTTCAATTTTCAAAACCACTTTTCTGTTTTATTAATTTTTTATATAAATTTAACAATTATGTGATTTCAATTAATTAAAATAGATTTCATGATTTGAATTAAAAGGTCTAAAATGGGTTATAAGTTAAATTTCATTTTAAGGTAATAAAAATTCGTTGAATGAAAATTATTTACCAAAGCATATGTAAAATAATGACTGGAGTTGTACATAAAATATAAAATATTAACAGAACAAAAAAATCCAAAATTTAATAGTTTCTTGAGAATTTATCCAACCTAACTAGAAATTAAAAAATTCATTGTCGGCTAAATTCATAGAAATTAATACCACCCAAATTTAGTTTCCTTTAAACATATAATAATCATTAATTACTCACATAATCCAAGCACTCCCCAGCTATAAATAGCATCCCAAAACCCCCACCCCGCAATTTAATATAAAAACTCTTGTAGATCCTCAAATTTTATCCAAAACATCTCCTAAATAATCTCACCATTTTAATGTTCTTATGGTGTCACTATAACCCAAATTCCATGGTCTTCATGGGTATCTCAATGATGTGGTATTCTGGATGAAATTTTCTTACAGAACCTCTCTTAATTTATTTTCATCTTAAATTTTCTCCACAACATCTTCATCCAATAAGGAATGATAAATTCAAAATCATTTATATACTATATATTTAAAATTATAATTTAATATATCTTATCCATTTCATTTATAATATCTTCTTATTCAATGAAACAAATATGTTTTCCAAATTATGATGGTTTACCATCTCTGTGAATAATGATTTTTCATTTTCCATTATCACCATCATGGTGTTTCATAAGGGATATATTCTAATTAAATAATATTGAAATATGAGTATTAATAACTTTTACATGTTTTTTAAATAATAAAAATGCATAATATTAAATATTATGAAAATAGTTTGTGATGTTCGAAAAAACATCCAAAATAAACTAAACATTTATCATTGCTATTTTATCTAATTAATCATCCTCATGTTAGATACCAAAAATATACACGGGATAATTTATACTCCTGGATGTTCATTAATACCATTTTATTATAATTAATTTTTTTTATTCCCATTTTAGAATATCATCCATATTTATACTCAAGATAATAGATAATGAAACCATGAAATGAAGGCACCCAAAATAATGAAAATCATGAAGTATTATTAATCAAAGGGTCATAATATGTCATAAAAAATAATATAAGGTAATATAAATGTGAATATTTTCATATAATGAGATAATATTATTATTTAAACCATTGTATAATAGGTTAATGTATGCACCATTAAAGTGAAACATGAGGTGAGGGATTCTCTGAACCTAATTTCCATTCATTGGGTAAAACAACTACTTGTTTATTATGTCATGATAATCATATCTGTGAAATTAATTTTCAATAACTTATATTGTATTAGAACGTTTCTCAAATGTATTTACATATGATACACATATTCATTTCCTTTTATTAATCCCCACATTAATGATATGATATTTATAAGGTAATTTCATTTAAATTAATAATTTTTTTATAATACCCTTAGAAATATATTTTTCATCCATGCACATGTTATCCAGAATTATTTCCAAAAAATGTTTTTTCTATTCTCTTATTATTTTTTAAAATATTTTTTAATTTTATCTATATTTTTACATTATGTTTTAATTTTTTTAATTTTTAGTTTTTTAAAGGAGGCTCTTTGTGACTTTCCAAAAAGAAACATGTATGAAATTTATTTTTTTATCATATAAGAAATTGGTATATTTTCCTGACACAATGATGCTTTAAATAACTAATTATTCTTTTAAAAATATTCATACCTATTTCAAATAAATTGTTTCCTTCTGATATGCACAATTTTTTTATTTTAAATGTAATTTTTAATAGAAGTAATGGCTATTTTTAAATCCAAATGTAATTTTATTATGAGATTAAAAGTGTTTTTGAAATGTTTTATCTTAAAAAATTTCAACATAAAAATGTAAAATTCATTATATTTTAATTGATCAATATGAAAGGGGTGGCTCATATAACACTAGGAAAACCAGTTAAAACATTACATAAGGTGTCCAAGATTGCGCAGAGAATGTCCATTACAACATATCATGTGTTGACCTGGATAGTGTTAAGAAAGTCTTTGATAAAATAATAATGGGATTCCCAAATTTCCTGATGTAAGCCTGTTATATCTGAACATTGTGTGTCTCAGATACCATCAGGTGATCCCATAATAATTGAAAAAATTGTGAAATGTAAGATGATATATAATTTTACAAACATATGTTTTAGATTATTTCTAATGAGTTTTTATGAAAATCATATGATTTTCAAAAGTTATGACACTGATCTATTTGAAATATTATACAATTTATTTAATAGAAAATATTTTTTATGGTTTTTTATGTATTTTCTATAGAGTAATGGTTTCTCATCCTTTAAGTCCCTTACTGAGATTTTATGAACATCCCAAGTACTAAAATTTTATCACAGGATTTAAGAGTGAACTGAAAAAAGGTTGATCTCACTGGTAAAATTTTGAATATTGAGCTTTATAGAAAAACATTTTTTATATTAAAATTTTTTCCATTGGAAAAAAATTTTATACTGATTACAAGAGTTCACTTGTAATTTTTGGTATTACATTTTAATAGTTTTTTTCTAATTCTCAATAAATGTATACCTAAAAGGTCATTAGGAAATGAATGTGATTTATAGTTTTAAAATAACTACAATTTATATTGTTTAAGGATGGTTACTTATAGTTGGTATCCAATATGGATTTATACAACATTGGTGATTAGGAGGTATCATTGTGACGTTCTATTAAATTTAATGGATACCACCATGGGTTAACAAGATTAGTGATTATTAAATGTTCATATTATTAAACACTCCATTAGTGGCTTAAGAAAATGTTTTCTTGGTGATTAATGATATATATGGATATAGTATTTGTAATGGTAACAGATTTTGGTATAAGGGATTTTTTGTTTAAATTATTATAGAGTTTCAATGGATATTAACCTTAAAATGAACAGTTTAAATATACCATGTAATAATTCATTCCTGATTTTAATGAAGTTATTATATATAAATTAATGATATTTTATCAGGATAAAAGGATATAGATCCATTAGAACATTCTTATAGATTTTAAATTATGTGATTATAAGAATTATTGTAAAATATTGTTCATATGATTTTGATTTCTTTCTAAGTACTCAAATCACCTAAAAACTATTTGACCTATCTACAACTTTTTTGTTCCTCCAGAAAATTTATGGTTCATGGTATCTTTAAAATTTAATTTGAATTTGAATGTATTACCATCACCCTCTAAAATCTAAATTCCCTAAATAGAATGACCATTTACAATTTGAAATTTCGGGATCATGCCCATAGATAATGGGGATAAGAAATAAATCATAAGATCTGGATTTAGGGTATGAATTATTATCTTATGCTCAAAGTGTGAAGTAATTTTCAGTTGATAGTGATGAATTTTAAGGATATAACTCATATATTTGATTGTAGGATTATATTACTGAGGAATAAAATGATGAATCATGGTTAATGGTTTAATAACAATAATTAATAATTGATGTGTTAATGTGTTGTTTATTAAAATTGATGATATAGTGGTATTTAATAAATATTTTGGGAATCATGGAACACCTAAGGATTTATCAATTGTGGTTATTTTTTCTTAAATGAGTAAACATATATAAGATGGAACTGAAACCATTGAAAAGTGGTAAAAATTTGATAATTTAAAATGTACATTTAACCCTCCTGTTTTTAATATGAAAAATTTTATTTGAGGAAAATTTCCTTTACTTTTTATGGACATATGTTTTAAGGTATTAGATGAATTTTTCGTTTATATGATATCAAATTTTTTTGTAATTATGAGTTCATACTTTGGGATGAAAACTTAAAAATACAAGAAAAGAATTGAGGTTAAATATATTGATGTTATTTTCTTGTATATTTCTAATGTTTCTCTGATTTTATAAGGAATATATTAATATAGTTTGCGAAAATAGACAACCAAAAGGATGGGATAGATGCCATCATGTATGGAAAGTACTCAAGGTTTGAACCCAGACCTAAAGGCTGATAAGGGTATATCAACTACCACATGCATATGTGATGTGCTGGTTAGTACGACGTTAGTTTTCATTATTAATCAACCAGTTGGATGATGATAAAGTAAAATTTTGGAACATATATATATTTTATTGTTAAAAATGTTATTGTAAAATGATTTATTGATTAAGTGATTCACATTATTTACTAGGTTTTTCACTATTTTTTTTAATCTTTTACAATGAAGGTTATCAGAACACTGTGGCATTTTATTTGAGAAACAATTGATGACTAATCATTTTTAAGAATATATGATTAATTGGGATTCATATTGATCATGAAAATGATTATTATGTCATGACAATTATTTCATTTAAAAGATTAAACAATGGTATGATACATTAAGATTGATTGATATTATTTGAATACTAGTCATAAATTTATATTGGAATATTATGTGATCATATACTTCTAATTTTTGTTTTTCAATTTTAGGCATGCATATTTTTGAGAATTTTAAGGATAGATATTTATTGAATGATATATTTTGAACTCATGTGTAAACTATTTATTTTTTGAATTTTTTTTTCATATTATGGTTTATTATTTTATGAAAATTATATATTGTACAATGAATTTTGGTTTTGGTTAATGCCTAAATACATGAAAAATATATAGTAATAATTTAATTGACTGTGTGATATGTATAAGTTAATTATGATGATTAAAATATTAGAAGTCATATTTAATTGTCACAATTTATATAAAAGATGATATTATGGTAGAAATTGGTTAAAAGATGAAATTATACTTATCAAGTCATTATGTTTCCTTTTTTTAGTTTCTGTAGTAAAATAATTCCTCAATTTTATAAAATATTTTTTGAAAAAAACACTACGGCAAAAAAGGCATTTAGCGGTGGTTCAAACCGCCGCTAAATCTATTGGCGGCAGTTTTGAAAAACCGCGGCTAAATCGTCCGTTAAGAAATTATTCCCGGCGGTTTTCAAAACCGTCGTAGAACGTTTCGCGGCGGTTTTTTAGCGGGGGTTTTTTTATTTTATTTTTTATTTTTTATTTTTTATTTTTTTATTTTTGTTATTTCTGTTATTTTTTTAAATTATTTTTATTTTTAAATATATATATATATATATTTATTTATTTATATATTTATTTATATATTTATTTATATATTTATTTATATATTTATTTATATATTTTTTTTTGTATTTATTTATATATTTATTTTTCATATTTATTTTATTTATTTATTTATTTTATCTATTTATTTTATATATTTATTTTTTGTATTTATTTTATTTATTTATTTATTTTATTTATTTATTTTATTTATTTATTTTATTTATTTATTTTATTTATTTATTTATTTATTTATTTTTCGTATTTATTTTTTTTATTTATTTTATTTCGTATTTATTTTATTTCATATTTATTTTATTTATTTATTTTATTTTACATGCAAACCCATGCAATATAAAGAAATTCTACGTTTGGTGAGATTTGAACCCCTAACCTCTTGCATATTTTCCAAAGACTTTACCACTCCAGCAAGCTCGCCATGTGGTTAATAAACAGAATTTAATGTACTTATATATATTAATTGAAAAAACAAATAATACATAAATAATAGATATAAACCCAATAATAATAAATAATAAATAATAAATAATAAATAAAGAGAAATAAAAAATAATAATTAAATATAAATAATAAATAAATAATAAATAATAAATAATAAATAATAAATAAAGATAAATAAAGATAAATAAAAAAATAATAATTACATATAAATAATAAATAAATAATAAATAATAAATAATAAATAATAAATAATAAATAATAAATAATAAATAATAAATAATAAATAATAAATAATAAATAATAAATAATAAATAATAGATATAAATAATAAATAATTAATAATTAATAATTAATAATCACTAATGAATAATAAATAATAAATAATAAATATTAAGTATTAAATATTAAATAATAAATAAATAAATAATAAATAATAAATAATAAATAATAAATAATAAATAATAAATAATAAATAATAAATAATAAATAATAAATAATAAATAATAAATACATAATAGATATAAATAATAAATAACAAATAATAAATAATAAATAATAGATATAAATAATCAATAATAAATAATCAATAATCAATAATCAATAATCAATAATCAATAATCAATAATCAATAATCAATAATAAATATTAAATATTAAATATTAAATATTAAATATTAAATATTAAATAAATAAATATAAATAATAAATAATAAATAATAAATAATAAACAAATAATAAATAATAAATAATAAATCAAAAATCAAAAATCAGAAATCAAAATTCAAAAATAAAAAAAATAAATAATAAATAAATAATAAATAATAAATAATAAATAATAAATAATAACTAATAAATAATAACTAATAAATAATAACTAATAAATAAATATAAATAAAAAATAAAAAATAAAAAATAAATATAAATAATAAATAAATATAAATAATAAATAATAAATAATAAATAATAAATAATAAATAAATATAAATAATAAATAATAAATAAATATAAATAATAAATAGTAAATAAATATAAATAATAAATAAATATAAATATAAATAATAAATAAATATAAATAATAAATAATAAATAAATATAAATAATAAATAATAAATAAATATAAATAATAAATATAAATAATAAATAACAAATAAAGTTAAATAACAAATAATATATAAATATAAATAATATATAATAAATAATAAATAATAAATAAATAATAAATAATAAATAATAAATAATAAATAAATACAAATAATAAATAATAAATAAATACAAATAATAAATAATAAATAACAAATAAATATAAATAATAAATAATAAATAAATATAAATAATAAATAAATATAAATAATAAATAATAAATAATAAATAATAAATAAAGATAAATAATAAATAAATATAAATAATAAATAATAAATAAGTATAAATAATAAATAAATATAAATAAATAATAAATATAAATAATAAATAAATATAAATAATAAATAAATATAAATAATAAATAATAAATAAATATAAATAATAAATAATAAATAATAGATAAATATAAATAATAAATAATAAATAATAACTAATAACTAATAAATAATAACTAATAAATAAATATAAATAATAAATAATAAATAATAAATAAACATAAATAATTAATAAATATAAATAATAAATAATAAATAATAAATAATAAATAACCAGTTACAAATAATAGATAATAAATAATAAATAATAAAGGAAACACATGAAAAAGTATGAAAAGGCGTGATAAGGGATGGAAAAATCATGAAATCGCCTGAAAAAGGACGGAGAAGCATATGAAGAATGAGGCATTAGAAAGAATGAGAACGCATGAAAACTCGTGACAACTCTGGAAAACTCCTTAATAATTCAACGTAATCATCATAATAACCCATAAAACCATTGATAAAGATAACATGTCATGGAAATCCAAATAAACAGTAATAAATGGAGCTACCGTTAAAACCCATCAAAACGGTCATAAAGAGACAAAAATATTGGACTCACATTAATGGAGATAAATTATGATCCAAGAGTATGTTTTAGATCCGCGACCTGTCAAATCAAAGATCCTGAAACGATCTTCGACCTGAAAGGTGAAAGTGTTCGAATGGACAGACAGATCGGAAGTTATGACCATTTAAAAAAAAAGATGACGGGGAACGAGTGCTAGAAACGAGGCATTGAAAAACATAAAAAACACGATACCCGCTAAAAAGGCCATAACATATGATCTAGGAGTGCATGTGGGCGCTGCAACTAGTCAAACTGAAGCTCATGGAACGATCTATGATCTGGAAGGTGGAGGAGGCCGAACTTATACGCGGATCGAAAGTTAGGTATGCTTGAAGACAAGTTCGACAGGACACCGGTGATGGAAATTGGGTTTTAGAGGCCTTCGGAGGGGTTTTTGGGGTCGAAAAATGATACATAAGTTTGCCTCTGTCGAATTGGTGCGTAGCTCTCTTCGTTGGCTTCGATTTGATATGTGGTAGAGCCCAAACGAACACTCGGAGCGAATGTTATGGCCGTTTGAAGTTAGTGACCTTTTTCCAACTTTCTTATAACTCTCATTTCCTTCGCACCCTAGACCGTCTCACGGTTTTGATTATATGTGCCTCTAGATCTCGTCATGAGCTTCGATTTGACTGGTCGTGGTGTTTCAATGGATGCCCAGATCAAAAGTTATGGTTGTTTTAGTGATTTCGGGGTTTCTCATGTTTTCTTATTTTTTTCATTTCATTTCTTGGCGGTTTTACCTAAACTGCCGCTATTTCGCGGTGGTTTTTTAAAAAACCGCCGCTATTCCTCGAATAAATTTAAAAAAAATCAAAAAAAATTAACAATAAAAATAAAAATTTTCCATTTAGAGGCGGTTTTTTCGCGGCGGTTTTTAAAACCGCCGCTAAACCACAGTTTTCTTGTTTTGAAAACATTATCCATTTTATTTTATCAATGGAATTTTAACACATCACACATGAGAGTTAGTATTGTATTATGTGTCTATGTTTTCCAAATGTAAACCTAATATGTGTTATCTCTTTTTATCTTCTTACATTACTTTCTATCATTACATGAGGAAGTTTTATTAATGCTTTTTACGATGTGGGGTTTCAAAAATATTATACATGAGATTCAAACCCCATGTTTTTTTTCAAGTTCAAATTGTTGGGTGGAAATTTATTTGGGGGGGATGTAACATTCTGAAAATATAAAATGAAACACATTGTTCAATATCATACAAGATACTCTACATCAACCTTAAATGGATGACTAAATATTATTATTTAAAATTGATAGTTGTAACTATGTAATTGGAATGGAAAATTAATGAGATTAACTAAATTATCAATATATAGTTTACATATTTTTAAAAAATTACGTCTTTTGTCACCGATTAATTAGAAATGAAAAAAGAAATTCAATGAATATAGAATATGTTTTTTATAAAAGATACTATTTGATATCCATAGTGGATTTTATCATAATGAATTAAATTAACAACTATTAATAAAACTTTTAATTAAATTTATTTTCAATATATTGAATAAAATGATTTTAAAGTCATCCAAAAAGTTTAAAGACTCAAGATGAGAATAAGTTCAATTTATACCATAAAAAGCTATATTTTTCTACAAAAGGTTCCCCCTTTTGATGGAACACCCATTTTAATTCAAAATTTTTAAACATTTGAAATTAAAATTAATAAAAATTGAACTGAAAATATTAATATTATCTTTGGATTAATTTTTGATATTTTCTATGAAATTTCATTTTTTTATGAAAACTAAAAAAATGACATTATATTTTAAAACTGATGTTCTATATAATTTATTTATATATAAAATTATATTATAAATATTATTATACTTATAATTAGTAATATAATATATCAATAAAACCATTTATTCATTGGAATAAATTTCATCTTGAAATTGGATGTAGAAAAACATAGATATTTTTAACTATTCACTTTAAAACCTTGTTGTTTTATTTTGTATGATGAATAAATTTTTACACTTGTTTACCCAATTATTTGAATTTAATTATGAAAAATAGATTCTATAACTTGAATCATATGGTAAAAACTAGGTTTTAGGGTATATTTCATTTTTGAGGTATAAAAAATTACCATAGCAATCACATTATTTACTGTAATATTCGTAAAATATTTAAAAGGGTTAAAGCTAAAAGGAAAAATATTAACATATATTAAAATTAAATAATTCAATGCATTGTTGTTGTATTTATAAACCCTAAAAATCCATTAAAATTCTAGTTTTTATATATATTCATTGAAATTAATTCCATTCAATTGTTGTTGTTTTAAACATAAAATAATAATTATTTAATAACTTAAACCGACCAGTCCTCAAATATAAATACCACCCCTCACCACCCCATTTCAACTCACAATCCATATAGCACATAAAATATATTCCCAATGCTCTCCTACTCACTCTCACCACTTTAATGTTCTACTAGTATCAACAAAAACCATATCCAATTTCCTCACATGTCTTTCAAGGTCTTAGTATTGAAGATATAATTTTCTCAAAGTAAAAAATATTAATTTAATTTCTTCTTTTATATTATCCCCACCTCCTTAATCCAACAAGGAATAATAACTCAAAAATCATGTGTATAATCATGTGTTATGTTTCAAATAGAATATATTATATCCTTTTCATTTCTTCTCTCCTATTAATCAAAGAAACAAATCAATGGTAAAAAAATATGTCGGTTTACCATCTCCATGAATAATGATTATTCATTTTCCATTACTACATTCATATCTACACATAAAAGTGGTATAAAAGATAAATAAAATTCATGTAGGTATATTATATCCTATTTCATGTTATGGAACTAATATAAACACATAATATTAAATAATAAGAAACTAATTCCTAAAGTTCATAAAAAATGCAAAAATAAACAAAACATTTATCATCAAATTTTAATCTATTGAATCATCATCATATTGGAAAAAATGATATATTGGACTGTTTATAATAATTTAATTCAATTAATACCATTTTATTCCACTTCATGAGATCAATTTCCATTTTAAAAAATCATTACTAATTATACTCAAAAGAACTAATCTGGAAACCTTGACGTGAACAAACCCATAATAGATAAAATAATGAAATATTATTAATCAATGGTTCATATGATGACATAATAGCTTCAAATGAGGTATAACTAATTTCAATATTGTTTTGGTATGAGTGAATAATAATATTCAAACTATTATAGAGTTTTTTAAAGTATGAACCATTAAAGGGATGCATGAGGTAATGGATTTTCACAAGCAAATCTCATTTCTTTGGGTTACAAATCATTTAATTGATTATGTCGTTATAAGATAATGATTTAAAGGACATTAAAATATATTATGTTATATTTAAACATTTTCTCTGTTGATTTTTAGTAGAAACAGATATTTAATTTATTTTATTAACTCCCACTTTAATGATATGATATATATAAGGTATATTCTTCTTAATAAATTATTTTTTAAAGATACCCCTAAATTTATTTTCAATCTTCTATGTCTAGGATTTCTAAAATTAATTACAATTTTTTTAATATTCTCTTTTTATTTATTAAATAAATTTCTACTCATGATTAAATGTTTGATTTTTTTTTGAAAAATTTTTCTTTTTTCAATTTTCAAAATATTGTTCATTGTTACTTTTTTTAAAAAGATAAAGATATAATATTTATATATTATATGGAATTAGATATTTTAACATTTTCATGATGCTTTAATGATTTTATTATTGCTTATAAGACATCATTTTTATTTAATAGTTAATAGTTTCATTTTGATATGGAAACTGTTTTGGTATTAAATTTCATTTTTAAAATAAGGAGAAGGTATTTTGATATCCAAATATAATTTTCTTATGAGTTAAAATAGTTTTTGAAATGAATTATGATAATAAGAATTTCATGTATATAAATATCTTATTCATTATATGGTACTTGATAATTAAACATGGGGTGGCCTAGATAGCATTAGGAAAGACTATTATATCTTAACATGGGTGGCCTAGATAGTTCCATGAAATACCATTACAACATAACTTGGGGTGGCCCAGATAGTACCGGGAAAGACCAAGATATAATAGCGTGGAGTGAAAAAAATACCACCAGGTAATCATATTACTGTTAAATATGTGTTGGCCCAAATTATATTGGGTAAGACCTTAATATTTTTTGTAAATGTGAGATGTTTACTGATATCCCATGTTACCGATATATGCTTTAGATGCATTCTAATGAGTTTCTGTGTATATCAGTTGATTAAGAAAAGGTCTGATATTAATCTATTTGAAAATATTATTCATTGTTATGAATAAAAGTGATTTTTTTATTAAAATATGTTATATATTTTCACTATACTAAATCTTCCCATGTATAATGTCCCTTACTATGTTTTGGGCTCATATCGTGTTCAATAATGTTTTTCATGGGATTTAATAGAGAATATAGGAAATGATGATATTAATAGGAAAATTGAAAATAATGATCATTAATGGAACGAATGATTTATAAAAAGGTTTTATTTTTGGTAAAACATTTATATTGAGTACAAGAGTGCTCTTGTAATTTATGGGTTTACATCATAAGAGTTTTTAATAATTCTCTAAATATATAAACCTAAATTATAATTGTGAAATGAAACTAATTTAGTGTCTTAAATTAACTATGAAATCTATCATTTAAGGATAAGTCCTTACAGTTAGTATGATAGTAAGTTTTAGATAACAAAGCTGATTAAGATGTTTCCTTGTGTAGTTTTTTTCAGTGTTATGGATATCATCATCGGTTTACAAGAATAAGGATGATTATATGGTCAAATTATTAGGCACACCATTACTCGTTTAATGTTTGGTATTTATAAGATATTAATGGTCTTCTTGGATATTG
Source organism: Viscum album (assembly GCA_963277665.1). Lineage (NCBI taxonomy): Eukaryota > Viridiplantae > Streptophyta > Magnoliopsida > Santalales > Viscaceae > Viscum > Viscum album. The sequence goes on along the minus strand of OY728167.1, from coordinate 130,137,886 downwards.
GACTTATAAAGTTAATCAATATAGGTGAATTCAAATTGAGTGTTAAATTATTGTAGATTTTATTTGGGTTTCATCTATAAAACGACAATTTTCATTTAAACATGTTCAAATTCATTTCATAAATTTTATGATGTTATTTTGTATAGATTAATAATATATTATTAATATATAAGGAAATTGATCACCCAAAAACTACTTACAACTTCAGCATGATTAGATTATCAATATTATTGTAAAACATTCATCAAATTATTTTGATAGCTTTCTGAGTATTCAAATAACCTCCATGATGTTGTATGAATTATCTAACAATTTTTATTACTCAAAAAATATTATGGATAACGGTATCTATTCCATTTTAGTAAAACTTTAAAATATTACCATCTCTATCTAAAAATGAACTTACACAAAGGACAAAACCAATTACATTCTGGAAGTTGGGCATCATTTCTGGAGATGAAGGGTGTAAAGAAGAAATCATACTGTCTATATTTAATGTATAAATTATTTTCTTATGTTAAAATTGCTCATATTTTTTGGTTTTATAGGGATGAATCATAAGTATATAACTCATATCTTTGATTTTTAGAATGATTAATTAAGGAATAAGATGATGAGGTACGGTTAATGGTTTAAGAAGGGTCTTGAATAAAGGATGTGTTTAAGTGCTGAGTATTCATATTTTTTATATAGTTTTATTTAACTAATATAATTATAATCATGGAACCACTATGGATTTTTTAGTTATAGTTATTTTATTCAATCATTTTGAATCATATGTTTGATGGAATTGAATCCATTGAAAATTTGGAAAAATGTGATAAGTTTAATGTACCTAAAACCCTTAAGATTAAAATATGAATAATGTTATTTAATGAACAATGTGATCACATTTGGTGGAAATATATTTTAAGGTATTAATTTTTTTTTGTTTATCTAATCTCTAAATTTGATTTCATTATGGGTTTATACATTTTCATAATGAATTAAAGGTATGTGAAACCTTTATAGTTAACCATTTCAGGGTTATTTTTTTAGTATTCGTCTTACATTTCTATAGTTTTATAAGGATTACATGAAAGTCATTTTAGAAAAAGGATTACCTATGGGATCGGTGATAACCCCTCATATTCACCATGTCTATAGGTTATGATACCTATACCAAAGGGTGAAAACGTGTATCCCCTATAACTAGACTACATGATGTCCTGGTTAGTATTATTTTTTTTCCTTTATTAAACATTATGATGGATAAAGGTTATGTTTTTCTTTTAAATATTTGCTTATCATAATGATAAGAATTGGAATTTAAAATGAGTTAATGATTAAGTGATAAATTTTATTTCAAAATATGTTCACTATTTTCGGAACCCTCTTTGATAAATTAGAGAAAAATAATAGGGGATTTTATTCATGTAATAAAGGATGAATTGCATTTTTGAAGCGTGTATTATTTATGGTGATTCAAGTTATTTTTTTTTAAAGATTATTATTTCTTGAATATTATTTGATTGGGGATATTACATTTTTTATGAGGCATTAAGATGGATTGATATTATATGATTATTGTATTAAATTTATTATGGAAGACTATGTGATCATATTCATCTAATTTTTGGTTTCCAATTTAAATCTTGAATATTGTGAGGAGTTTTATGGTTACCTATTTGTTGAATAATCTATATTGAAATCTGGGTACCATAGTTAAAAATTTTAGATTTATGTGGGTTTTCACCACAAAAAGATTTATTCATTTTGGAATATTATATATTGTACTTACAATTTGGATTCTATTTAATGAAAAATTATTTGAGAAATATATTATTATAATTTTTTTTAATTTTTTTCCATAAAATATATTTATAATTCTTCATGTATGTGAATTAATATTGAATAATCATCATTCAGAGAAAAGATGCGATTTTGGTGGAAATTGATCAAAGGATGAAATACAACATATCAAATATGTATGTTCTCTTTATGTTCCTTGTCTAGGTCGTAAAATAATTCCTCAATTTCCATAAAGGTATTTTGAAGAAAAAATGATATCCATTTACATTCAATAATTTACATTTAACGCATCACACATGAGATCTATTTTTTTCTTCCATGTCCAGGTTTTTCTAATTGAAAACCTAGCACGTATTATGTCAGGTTCACTTCATACTTTCTATTATCACATTTCAAGTGCAGGTTTTATTGATTGACTTTATGATGGGGGATTTAAACAAAGGTATTTTGCAAATTCAAGCCCCTAATATTTTAATCCCAATATCGAATAGTGATGAATCTATTTATTAAATTGGTATTGAATTTAACATCCTATGAATGTAAAATTAAACACTATGGTCAATATCATACATGATACACCGCTTTGATCTTAAACAGATGACTAAATATTTTTATATAAATAAAATAGTTATTACCTATCCATTGGAAGATCAGGAATGAAGGAGATAAACAAAATTTTGAAAATATATTTTACTCAATATTATAAAAAAAATTGGTCACCAATTAGTTATAAATGAAAATAAAAAACAGTTTAAGATAAAAGACATGTTTTTATTAAAAACTATATTATTCCCATAATGGAATTTTTTATTAATTAATTAAATTAACCCATATTAGTAATGTATACTAATGAAATTTATATTTCATATATTAAATAGAATGATTTAAAATTTATCCAATAAGTTTTATTGGATTATGATAATAATAACATAAAATTTGGACATAAAATATATATTTTTCCAAAGGACAATTTTATCACTTTTTAATGGTTCACCTATTTTTAAATCAATGCGTTTAAATGTTTATAAATTTATTTTAAAAAATAAACTTATTTTTTTGAATCAAAATATCAGAATAAAATTAGGGTGTAATTTTGGTATTTTCTGATAAGTTTTATTTTTTGATGAAATGCGAGAAATAATACATTTTATTTGAAAACATCTTTTTTTTTAATTTATTATATAGCTAAATTTAATTTAATTTTTTTAAGCTTAATTAGTTAAATAATACATCAATAAAACTATTCTAGTTAATTGGAAACAATTTTTCATTTAAATGACATAAAAAACATTTCAATCTTATGAAAATTTCACTTTAAGAATGAGTTGTTTTGTTTGCATTTTGGGAAAAATTTTAAAAATAATTCTTAAAATTATATGACTCAAATAGTTTAAAATGGACTCCATAATTCGAATAATAATTTACAAATTAGGTTTGAAGGTAAATTTCATTTTTTGGTGTAAAATATTTTATCGTGGTAAAAAATTTATTTACCACACTATTTGTAAAATAATGAAAATGATTAATGATAAAAGGTAAACTCATAACACAAATAAAAATTACAAAATTTAATGGAATTAATTTTTATTATTAGATCCCATCCATACATTGAAAAATTAATTTACATCCAAATTCGTGGAATTTATTCACAGCCAAATGATGGTTGATTTAAACATTAGATAATGATTATTTAATCACTTAGACCCGCCAAACATCAAGTAAAAGTGACACCCCAAACCACCCCATTTCAACTAACAAGACATGTACCTCCTCAAATAAATAAAATACCTCTCATCGTCACTCAAACCAATTCCTTTTACTTATTTTTACCCCAATATACCAAATCATTAGTCCCCAAGGGTCTCTTAATGAGGTGGTAGTCATGAGGTAATTTTCTCAGTATACCTCACTTTATTTAGTATCTTATTCAATTTTCTCCACACCTCTTTCATTCATAAAGGAATGATAATGCTAATATCATTAATATATTTTATTTTTTTAATTTCATATCGCATTTTTATTTCATTTCCTATATCCTGTTATTCAATTCAACTAAACTATTTCCAAAATTATGTTTGTTTATCATCTCCATGAATAATGGTTTTGCATTTTCCATCGCTTCCATAATTTATTTTCCAAATATTTAAATTTGGGTTCAATAATATTTAATTCTTTTTATTATAATCTATTTCATGTTCTTGAGCTAATATACACAAATAATATTAAATAATACGGAATAAGTTTTTGTCATGTTCAGAAAAACCTTCAAAATAAAATAAATGTTTATTATTAATTTTATATCTTATGAAACATCATCAAGTTTGAAACCAACATTTTATTTGGGGAAATTTTTACTCTTTGAATTTAATAAAACCATTTAATTCCACAAATTAATTTCTAATCTCATTTTACAATAATATCCATATTTACCCTAAAGATAACTGATCATGAAACCTTGAAATGAATGAACCCAAAAAAATGAAAATCATTATATATTAATAATTATAGGGTAGTATGGTGTAATAAATGAAACATATAAGGTGTTATAAATATCAATATAGTTATAAGATGAGTTAATAACATCCATTAAACCATTATAATGATGGTTAAATTAACTAACCCATAAGGTAAGTGTGATGGAATGGATTTACATCACACAATTTCCATTTATTGGGTTTAACTTCTTGTTGTTGATTATGTCGTTCTATGCACATGAGTGAAATGAATTTTAAAAATATTATGATGTTTTTGACATTTAACTGTGTCAATTTAAAGTGGATACACATATTCATTCCATTTGATTAATTCCCAGTTTAGTAATATGATATTCATATGGGAATTTCTTCTAAAATTTTTATTGTTTGTAATGTTACCCATAAAACAATTTTCACATCTATTTTCATGTTTTTTAAAATGTTTTATAGGAAAAAAATCTATATTTTCAGTAATTTTTTTAATGTAATTACTATTCATTTTTGACAATTTATAAAATGTATTAAATTTATTATTTATGTTGTTTTATAAAATTGGTTATTTGTGACTTTTCTAAAAAAAATCTAATTTTTTTAACTTATATATAATGAGTGGCTTCTCCCTCTTTCATTATGCTTCAATCAATTAATTCTTATTTTATAGATCAAGATCATTATATAAATGAAAATGGTTTCTTTTTGATATGTGCATTTTGTCAATTTTAAATGTCAATTTAAAAATATGGAGATAGTATTTTGTTATCCAAATGTAACTTTATTTTTACTTTAAAATATTTTTTTGAAACGCTTTATGATAAAAAAAACATTAGAATAAAAATGTCTTATTCACTATATGGTACATGAGAATTAATCATGCATTGGCCAAGATAGTTCCATGAAAGCCCGTTACACATTTATATGGGGTGAAAAATATAGTACATGAAAGGCCATTTTAGAATACCAAGGGGTGTCCTAGATATCACTAAGAATTCCCATGAATGATTAAAATGGGGTGGGATAAGTAGTGATGGATAACCCATTACTTCTTAACAATTGATGTCCTTAATATTATTGGTTAAGCCTCTAATATCTTCCATAACTGTCAGATTTAAGATTATTTCCTAATATACTATCATATATATTAGATGATTTATAATAATTTTTTTTATGAAAATCACAATATTTAAAAAGGTGTGATATTGATCTTTCAGAAAACATTATACTTTTTCTAAATGAAACCATATGATTTTTAGAATATTTTTTATGGTTTTTCACTTGACTAACATTTCCCTTCCCTTTACGTCCATTTTTTCATTCTATGCTCATCCAATGTTGTTGGTCGGAGTGGACACTCAAGAGGGGGGGTGAATTGAGTTCCAATTAAAATTACTATTAAGAATATTGTCTAGTTAAAAATGCCATGATTTATAAAATAAGTTAAACTATAGTGAATTTATACAGATTTTAAATGTTCACATAGCTTCTCAAAGATTGATTAGATCTCAGATAGTTTAACCACAAGATCAAACTAACTTTTGAAACTAATCTACTGATTTACAATAAGTGTAAACACTTGTTAATTTAACTATCAAATTAGCTTCAAAATAATTTTTTATTTTAAAGTAATAGCAACGTAATAGATATGATATATGTCGTATACATTAAACTTAAATAAAAGATGCATGGCAGATATAACAAGAGGTTCAGTCTCAAGCCGAGACTTAGTCCTCTCAAATATATATATAAATTTGATCCACACCCTGGATCGGGGTTAACAACAGTTTTACAAAAACTGTCCAGGTCCAAGACCTCTACCACTGTTATTCGTGGGAAACAAAACAACAGCAAACCAGCTATTCAGTTCACACGTGACCTCTACCACTATCTCAGTGGGAGATAAAAGATGTAAGCATTTGAGTGAGGATTTACAGATCCTCCAGTTAAAGTTCAGGAGACAATGTATGAGTAAAAATACAACAGATGACACACACTGCTCGAAAAGTAAATAATGAATCACAGAGCAAGGATATAGAGTTTATAAATGGCTCTAGTGATTTTCAATGTAGCTCTGGACTCGTTGGATTGAGCAGGAATACTTTAGAGTCCTTCTCTAGTTTTTCTGTTGAAAAACAGAGTGTCGTAGTTTAGCTTGTGTTCTACAGTCTCTTGATTCGTCGTGTGTTCTTCAGAAATGTAGGATTGCATGTATGGAAATTCTTTGAGAATCGTGCAATTTTTTCTTCATAGTTGTGCTCCAGATTGTTCTTCTTGTCAGTATAGAGCTCGCATGTATTGTAGTGTATATGTCGAGACGTGTCAAGCGCACATGTTCTCTAATGTAGCTCAATCTTATTTATATTCCACAACTTCTGGTAGTAGGAATGATTCCCTTCTCATAGGTACGAGAGATACAGTTTCCTGTCAATCCAACAACTAACATTAAATAACATTAATTGCATTAAAAACAACAAATATGACCGTTAGCATTATTTAAAATAATATTGACAAAAGCTTAAGAAACGGTGTCATAGTGATCATGGAAAAGGTGTCTGGTCACGGTGTCTGGTCACGGTGTCTGGTCACGGTGAGTCCTTCACGGTGTCTGGTCATGGTGTCTGGTCATGGTGAGTCCTTCACGGTGTCTGTGTCATGGTGTCTGGGTCACGGTGTCTGGGTCACGGTGTCTGGGTCACGGTGTCTGGTCACGGTGAGTCCTTCACGGTGTCTGTGTCACAGTGTCTGGGTCACGGTGATTCTGTAACACCCCGAGATTTTATGAAAAATATTCTTTTTAATTTTATTAATGTCTTGTGTTGTACGCTACACTAAAAGGAGCTTGCACAACACGCATCCTTGACTTGCCTTGCATTACACGCAATCGCGACCTTCCTCGATAGCGTGTGTAATACGCAATACCGAGTTTCACTAAACAACGATATGCTATTAAAATATTATTAAAACTAGCCGTTATGAATAGTAATAACCACTTTTTAAAATTCTGTAAATCTTATTTTTCAAAATGAACTTCATTTTTGGATTCGGAGTATCGAATTTAGCCTAAGGTGAAATTTTGGTACTTTTCGGATAACTTTCATATTCTGATGAATAGTGAAAATTACTAATTTATAATTAAAAACAACTTTTTTAATCGAAATAATTAATAGTGATAAATTATTAATTTGAGTGGTTTTAAAGTATATTTAGAATATATTTTTACAATTTAATACAATGTTGGTCATTGGATGTAATTTCACATTTAAACCAGACGTAATCAAATGTCAATCTTTTGATAGATATTGTTTCTTAAAAACACGCTATTTATTTTAACAGCGGGATTTAATTATAAAATTAATTAATGCAACTTCTATGTTATGAATTTGGTAAAATAGATTTCATTTTTGAATTCGGAATATGAAATATAGCTTAGGATGAAATTTTGGCATTGTTCTGAAAAACATCAATTTTTGATGAATAGTGAAACTACTAAGTGGTAGGTTAAAAAAACAGAATTTTGCATAAAACTTAATTTTACCGCTTCTGTGAATAGAATTTTGAAAATCCGACAGACACGGTTAATATCAAGGACTAAAATGTGGTTCAATGAGATGAAAATAATTTTTGGTGAATAGTAACTTTTTACTTTTTTTTACCGCGGTTAATAGTAAATAGGGTAACTAAGGGTAAATATGATATTAATATTACCCTAACACATGTCCTAATTCTATTGGACAAGTGTAATTCGACCAAAAACAAACTTAGGAATAAAATATGACCATTTAGGCCCACTTGGATTAGATTAGGACATTTATTATTAATTTATTTAAAGAAAGGTTAAAATAGCTAAAATCAAAGTTTAATAAGTAAATCATTTTTAATATGGGGTTATACATAAGATAAATTCGATTGTAAATATTCATTAGAAAGCTAAAAAGATTTCCTACATGATGGTATTTTATTTGTAATTTTTAGACATCAAATAATTTAATTTATTTATGACACAACGATGATGCAGTAATTATCTTATTAATGAAATATTGACATAATTGATGTTATAAACACCAAAATAAATGTAATTTGAAAATTTTTATGAATTCCACTAATTTTCTAGGTTACTATGATATATTAATGTTGATTTAATCAACTTGGTTCGAACATTTAATTCTGTTATGACTTTCACAAAAAATCATATATCAAATAGTGTCAAAATTGACACAAAATAGTTTTTAAATCAAATATTATATTATTAATTGTTATTTTATTCCTAAAAATCTAAGGTTCAGCCAAATGACTTAGATAAGGATATATATATTAATAATAAACAATTTGGGGTTCGTTTGGCATGTTATAGTAAGTGTATTAACCATATAGTGAAAGAAAACAAAAAGACATGGTAAAAGTTAAATTATTTAACTTAGAGTTAAATCTAATTGATAAGGTTTAAAATAAGATCCAAACATGTCTAAATTTGATTGGTTGATGAGATTACAACCTTATCTCATCTAATCTTCGAATATGAGTCATTTTTGGAGGTTTTTAAGTGGGGTTAGATTTATTATAAATTAATATTTTTAAGAATTCCTAAGGTGCCCCTCTCCTCCCTTATAAAAGGACACCTCCTCCCCCTCCTCCTCACACCAAATTGAGCACTCAAGCTCGGCCAAACCCTGCCAAAATCTCTTCTCCACTTCCTTAGAAACATCCTAGAGGTTCTGGTCTTCCTCAAAGACCAATTTTAGTTCCCTAAGAGGAGGTATCAAAGAGGCGCTTCAAAGAAGAGGTAATTACCGTTACCAATTCTTTCATCTTTATTTCTTCTTCCACTTCTTCTTCTTAGGTTGTTTCATTATGAAGTAATAACATCAGTATCACTCATATACTGATATGTTATTATAAGTATGAAACAACCCTATTTCACCATCTATCCATCCTACGGAAAAAGAAATCACCGCGCGTGCGTACGTACGGAATACCGTCTCCACGCCGTGGTGTAATCTATTTTCCACCACCACCTTACATGGATGGGTATAATGGTGTAAAGAATAACTATACATAGTTATTACAACATCATATTGATTCTGATATATTGTATAATCCACTCCAATTCAATTCAATATTTATAGAAATGATATCATCGCTCGTGCGTACGTACGGAATACCGTCTCCACGACGCGATGAGATTCATTCTACATGTTAACCATTTAAGAATGATTATAATGTATATATAAGAAATAATAATGAAATATATGACATTATAAAGCTACTGGATTTATGTATATATATACATATGTATGTCATCTACTTACTTCCATTTCAAGACAACAAGGAAAGGAAAATAGCGTTCATGCGTACGTACGGACTACCGTCTCCATGAACGGTGTTTTTCATTTTATTTATATACCTATTATATATATATATATATACTGAATATATATGATATATAAATCATATTTTATATTCTGGAAGTAAGTAAATCATGATATAAGTAATAATGATGTCAAGAACAACAAGTCAAAACACCTACGATAAATGAAACGATTTTACCCAAAACGCTTCTTTAACATGGAATTTACAAAATAACGGGTAATATAATGTCATAAGTGAACCATATATGATATCATAACAATGAATATGATTCTGTAATAAGTCAATAACATGATTTAAATCATTATACAGGAGGTTCGGACACTTACAAAGCAAGTCGGACCTAAGGTAAGGGAAATATCACAATCTCATTTTTATCCGAGATTGTTTATTCGTAAGTATTTACTGGGGTGTATTTTATCATCCACATCCATGTTTCGTCAATATGTAATATTATTTCCATCCACCTACAATTGTTTAAATCCATTTTTACCCTTCGGTGAGTTTTTAGTAATATGTATGAAAGGAATCTTTTGTCGTTTTTTTATACGAGGTACTTTTTGACTTTTCCGACAAAAGTACGAAGAATGTTTTTTTTAACTTATACGGCACGAACGGATTTATACTGTTTTATAAAGCCTTATTTTCATAAAGCTTCCTCTAAAAGATTTCATGACTATTTTCAATAAAATATCTTTCTTTTAAAATTGCATGATGTTTTGTGAAAAGAAATTGATTTTAAAGAAGAAAGGATATTTTCCTCAAGAATTCATTTCAAGTGTTTTATCAAAAGTATTTTCCATCTAAGATAATAAAGGGTTCTGTTTCTATCCATATTTTTACATTGATTTGACTATGTTGTGATGGAATTATGTTTATGAATTCCTTTATCTTATATGAATGGTTTTATGATGTCATGTTGTTTAAGAATCCCATTTTTATTACATGGGTTATGAAATGATGTATGATTTATGATTTTGTGGCACACATAAGAATGGTATCATTAAGAGATGGGTGGGACCTATATCTCCCTCCAATGCATTGGGTAAAGATTTTATATCTCATGAGATAGACATGGCTGGAATGGTAGGTTATACCGGTTCAGTGAAACAGGACTGAAACGAGGATTACTCGATTCAGAAAGGGACTTTGTCCACTAAGATAGTCTTGGCAATGAGTCTTGACTAACAAGAAATGATTCTCTATGATTATGTGTGTATGCCACGATGAGTAATGTTTTAAGTTATGATTTCATTTTCACTTCTATGATTTATCCCACGTTATGATATTATGAGCTCTTTTGCAGGTTAAGATTTCCAAAAGCTATGTTCTTATGTATATGATGTGATTGATATTTCTTTTGTTTACCCTTACTGAGCATTTGAGCTCACCCTTTTATGTTTTCTTTTCCCCAGGATATAAAGAGAGGTTTTAGGTAAAAAAAGATCTTTATGGGAGATGTTGAAGATCTTTCACCACGTTTAGAAGATTACGTTCCGAGTTTCCAAAGACACTAAACTATTACGATCCTTGTGTGTGTATTTTTGTTATGTATTAAGTATTCCGCAAAAGTAATGTAAAGTCTATGTACGTCAGGATACGGGTCTCTACAGTTGGTATCAGAGGCAAAGGAGGTAGGAATGTATCCGATCCTTGGGAACTCTCACATGTGAGCGTTGGACGAAGCATGGCTCTCCGCCCAAGGGCTTCATGAGGAAATGGCCGCCACTGGGGATGGTGGTGTGTCCCACCCAGGGGGTGTAGCCGCCCATGGAGTGCCCTGATAGGTATCAATTATAGTCCACTGGAAGTAATTCCAGACCGCTACAGTTGGTATCAGAGGAAAGGTTTAGTCAACCTTTGGAAACTAGGATGCGAGAACTTTAGTGAGATCCCTAGAGATATTTCTAAGGTATGTCTAGGGATGTCCCTAAGGTTAAGTATACGTATAGGTTATAGTACTAGAACTACGCTAACGATCATAGAATTAAACCTAAGATGTTAGATATTGAAGGTACTCCCCCTTTATAATGTTGTTTTCCCTAGCATGATTTTTGCCTCTCACACTATTCTTTTTGGGTTTTAGAAAATGGCTGGAAACAAGATGATTCACGATAATGGAGGATATGATGGACAATGGAATGATATTCTTTATGAGCAACCAAATGAAATGGGATTTGGAAGTCCAAACATCATTATTATGCCGAATCAGCAATCTCATAATATGATCAATAAAGTAAAATTTGGTAAGTTTCCTGACTCGGCTAATAAGAGAAAGATGGAGTTTCATGATGATCATAGAGGAAAGAAAGTTCAATTTCCCCTATGTAAATCATGTGGGAAGAGGCATCAAGGAGAATGTTTCAAGGGAACTGGAAGATGCTTTGGGTGTGGAAACGAAGGACACAAAGCAAGTAAGTGAAAAGGAAAAGGGTCGGTTAACACCATGGATGAGGATAATGGTATTGCTACGACATCAAAAATGGTTAAGTGTTTTAAATGTGGAATGTATGGGCATTATGCAAACAAATGCCCTAAGGGAAAGACTCATGAAGAGAATCAGTATGGTCATATGGGTAGTATTTATGTGGATGATGATGAAGAGACTACAAATGATATGTGAGATGAAAGAATTTTTGAAGCTCGGTCAATGGTTTGAGAATGTAGTGGAATGATTACATGTTTATCATGTGTAATTTTGGAATAAAGAGACATCTATGGATTGTTACACTGTTGTCTTTCCTTGTGTTTTGAAATTGTATGATTAATGTTACTAGTATCCATGAAAGGTTATTCAGATATTTTTGGAATGTAGATGATATGCGCATAATGAAGGGATAAGGAGAAAATTAAATGTTTGATAGTATTCATGAGCTCATGATTGATATAAGGACTAAGTGATATCATGGTTTAAGTATATAGAATTTTGAGGATTTTGGTATGTGGAAAGTGTTAACTTTTAACTGCACTCATGTTTTCACTAAGGTATTCAAGAGAATACACGATTAAGGACTTTGAATGTTTGGAATGTGACCAACAATACATATCTTATGATATATGGGGATCGATGATGGTGTTAAATCTCTGGTAATCGTTTTCACTATGTTATGAGAGTGGACTGCAGTATTATGGATAAGCCTAAAGATTGGAATGGATTATGTTGGACATAAGTTAGTATAGAAGTTTTTTTTTCCAATATTATTGATGGGATGTTATAGTATTATAGTTTTAGAAAAAGGACAACCTGTAGGACGGGCGACAGCCCATCGCGTCGGACAAGGCTGTGGGAATCGAACCCACAACCGAAGTGCGACTGGCCTTTATCGCCTACCACTGACCTACAGGAAGTCCCTGTTTAGTAGAAACTAGTGTTATTATATTAAGCAGTATGATATATGAAGTATAAGCCCATTTTAGGAACCATATATGATTAATCCCACTATAGATCGACTTATGTATATAAATTTTGCTAACCTTTTGAGACAGATGGAATGACCCGTCATTCTATCACATGATCTGCTAACACTTCACGAATAACAAATTCAACTTCATTTATTTAAGAGATGAAGTGGAAATTGTTAAAGGCACGAACAATAGTGAGATTGTACCAAAATAAAGTAAGTATTTATTCTAATTCAAATTCTTTAACTTTAGGGAAATGATCATGAAAACCAAAAATGTTGTCCTAGTTCTCTTATACCGGATGAATCAGATGGTACCTTAGATCGTCACAAATTTATAGATTTGTGATTACTGGCTTTTCCATAGCCATGTTCTCTACCACTCTCCATCAGAACATGATGGTTAGATTTCTCTTCCATATCCATATTTTCACCTATGTGGAAACCCAGTGATTAGTTTATTTGGGTAATCGTTACATTTCATACTTTAGTTATTAAAGCCAAGTTTTGGTATTCCTTTTTACGATGTGGGTTTCTATTAAAGAAACTTTCGAATAGTAAACCATTTATAACCCCGACGAATTTCGAGGGCGAAATTCATTTTAAGGGGGGTAGAATGTAACACCCCGAGATTTTATGAAAAATATTCTTTTTAATTTTATTAATGTCTTGTGTTGTACGCTACACTAAAAGGAGCTTGCACAACACGCATCCTTGACTTGCCTTGCATTACACGCAATCACGACCTTCCTCGATAGCGTGTGTAATACGCAATACCGAGTTTCACTAAACAACGATATGCTATTAAAATATTATTAAAACTAGCCGTTATGAATAGTAATAACCACTTTTTAAAATTCTGTAAATCTTATTTTTCAAAATGAACTTCATTTTTGGATTCGGAGTATCGAATTTAGCCTAAGGTGAAATTTTGGTACTTTTCGGATAACTTTCATATTCTGATGAATAGTGAAAATTACTAATTTATAATTAAAAACAACTTTTTTAATCGAAATAATTAATAGTGATAAATTATTAATTTGAGTGGTTTTAAAGTATATTTAGAATATATTTTTACAATTTAATACAATGTTGGTCATTGGATGTAATTTCACATTTAAACCAGACGTAATCAAATGTCAATCTTTTGATAGATATTGTTTCTTAAAAACACGCTATTTATTTTAACAGCGGGATTTAATTATAAAATTAATTAATGCAACTTCTATGTTATGAATTTGGTAAAATAGATTTCATTTTTGAATTCGGAATATGAAATATAGCTTAGGATGAAATTTTGGCATTGTTCTGAAAAACATCAATTTTTGATGAATAGTGAAACTACTAAGTGGTAGGTTAAAAAAACAGAATTTTGCATAAAACTTAATTTTACCGCTTCTGTGAATAGAATTTTGAAAATCCGACAGACACGGTTAATATCAAGGACTAAAATGTGGTTCAATGAGATGAAAATAATTTTTGGTGAATAGTAACTTTTTACTTTTTTTACCGCAGTTAATAGTAAATAGGGTAACTAAGGGTAAATATGATATTAATATTACCCTAACACATGTCCTAATTCTATTGGACAAGTGTAATTCGACCAAAAACAAACTTAGGAATAAAATATGACCATTTAGGCCCACTTGGATTAGATTAGGACATTTATTATTAATTTATTTAAAGAAAGGTTAAAATAGTTAAAATCAAAGTTTAATAAGTAAATCATTTTTAATATGGGGTTATACATAAGATAAATTCTATTTTAAATATTCATTAGAAAGCTAAAAAGATTTCCTACATGATGGTATTTTATTTGTAATTTTTAGACATCAAATAATTTAATTTATTTATGACACAACGATGATGCAGTAATTATCTTATTAATGAAATATTGACATAATTGATGTTATAAACACCAAAATAAATGTAATTTGAAAATTTTTATGAATTCCACTAATTTTCTAGGTTCCTATGATATATTAATGTTGATTTAATCAACTTGGTTCGAACATTTAATTCTGTTATGACTTTCACAAAAAATCATATATCAAATAGTGTCAAAATTGACACAAAATAGTTTTTAAATCAAATATTATATTATTAATTGTTATTTTATTCCTAAAAATCTAAGGTTCAGCCAAATGACTTAGATAAGGATATAAATATTAATAATAAACAATTTGGGGTTCGTTTGGCATGTTATAGTAAGTGTATTAACCATATAGTGAAAGAAAACAAAAAGACATGGTAAAAGTTAAATTATTTAACTTAGAGTTAAATCTAATTGATAAGGTTTAAAATAAGATCCAAACATGTCTAAATTTGATTGGTTGATGCGATTACAACCCTATCTCATCTAATCTTCGAATATGAGTCATTTTTGGAGGTTTTTAAGTGGGGTTAGATTTATTATAAATTAATATTTTTAAGAATTCCTAAGGTGCCCCTCTCCTCCCTTATAAAAGGACACCTCCTCCCCCTCCTCCTCACACCAAAATGAGCACTCAAGCTCGGCCAACCCCTGCCAAAATCTCTTCTCCACTTCCTTAGAAACATCCTAGAGGTTCTGGTCTTCCTCAAAGACCAATTTTAGTGCCCTAAGAGGAGGTCTCAAAGAGGCGCTTCAAAGAAGAGGTAATTACCGTTACCAATTCTTTCATCTTTATTTCTTCTTCCACTTCTTCTTCTTAGGTTGTTTCATTATGAAGTAATAACATCAGTATCACTCATATACTGATATGTTATTATAAGTATGAAACAACCCTATTTCACCATCTATCCATCCTACGGAAAAAGAAATCACCGCGCGTGCGTACGTACGGAATACCGTCTCCACGCCGTGGTGTAATCTATTTTCCACCACCACCTTACATGGATGGGTATAATGGTGTAAAGAATAACTATACATAGTTATTACAACATCATATTGATTCTGATATATTGTATAATCCACTCCAATTCAATTCAATATTTATATAAATGATATCATCGCTCGTGCGTACGTACGGAATACCGTCTCCACGACGCGATGAGATTCATTCTACATGTTAACCATTTAAGAATGATTATAATGTATATATAAGAAATAATAATGAAATATATGACATTATAAAGCTACTGGATTTATGTATATATATACATATGTATGTCATCTACTTACTTCCATTTCAAGACAACAAGGAAAGGAAAATAGCGTTCATGCGTACGTACGGACTACCGTCTCCATGAACGGTGTTTTTCATTTTATTTATCTACCTATTATATATATATATATATATACTGAATATATATGATATATAAATCATATTTTATATTCTGGAAGTAAGTAAATCATGATATAAGTAATAATTATGTCAAGAACAACAAGTCAAAACACCTACGATAAATGAAACGATTTTACCCAAAACGCTTCTTTAACATGGAATTTACAAAAGAACGGGTAATATAATGTCATAAGTGAACCATATATGATATCATAACAATGAATATGATTCTGTAATAAGTCAATAACATGATTTAAATCATTATACAGGAGGTTCGGACACTTACAAAGCAAGTCGGACCTAAGGTAAGGGAAATATCACAATCTCATTTTTATCCGAGATTGTTTATTCGTAAGTATTTACTGGGGTGTATTTTATCATCCACATCCATGTTTCGTCAATATGTAATATTATTTCCATCCACCTACAATTGTTTAAATCCATTTTTACCCTTCGGTGAGTTTTTAGTAATATGTATGAAAGGAATCTTTTGTCGTTTTTTTATACGAGGTACTTTTTGACTTTTCCGACAAAAGTATGAAGAATGTTTTTTTTTAACTTATACGGCACGAACGGATTTATACTGTTTTATAAAGCCTTATTTTCATAAAGCTTCCTCTAAAAGATTTCATGACTATTTTCAATAAAATATCTTTCTTTTAAAATTGCATGATGTTTTGTGAAAAGAAATTGATTTTAAAGAAGAAAGGATATTTTCCTCAAGAATTCATTTCAAGTGTTTTATCAAAAGTATTTTCCATCTAAGATAATAAAGGGTTCTGTTTCTATCCATATTTTTACATTGATTTGACTATGTTGTGATGGAATTATGTTTATGAATTCCTTTATCTTATATGAATGGTTTTATGATGTCATGTTGTTTAAGAATCCCATTTTTATTACATGGGTTATGAAATGATGTATGATTTATGATTTTGTGGCACACATAAGAATGGTATCATTAAGAGATGGGTGGGACCTATATCTCCCTCCAATGCATTGGGTAAAGATTTTATATCTCATGAGATAGACATGGCTGGAATGGTAGGTTATACCGGTTCAGTGAAACAGGACTGAAACGAGGATTACTCGATTCAGAAAGGGACTTTGTCCACTAAGATAGTCTTGGCAATGAGTCTTGACTAACAAGAAATGATTCTCTATGATTATGTGTGTATGCCACAATGAGTAATGTTTTAAGTTATGATTTCATTTTCACTTCTATGATTTATCCCACGTTATGATATTATGAGCTCTTTTGCAGGTTAAGATTTCCAAAAGCTATGTTCTTATGTATATGATGTGATTGATATTTCTTTTGTTTACCCTTACTGAGCATTTGAGCTCACCCTTTTATGTTTTCTTTTCCCCAGGATATAAAGAGAGGTTTTAGGTAAAAAAAGATCTTTATGGGAGATGTTGAAGATCTTTCACCACATTTAGAAGATTACGTTCCGAGTTTCCAAAGACACTAAACTATTACGATCCTTGTGTGTGTATTTTTGTTATGTATTAAGTATTCCGCAAAAGTAATGTAAAGTCTATGTACGTCAGGATACGGGTCTCTACAGATTCCTTCATGGTGTCTGTGTCACGGTGTCTGGGTCACGGTGTCTGGGTCACGGTGAGTCCATACTTAGACAAATATCTGTATTTGGACTAAGACAGTGATATGCAGAATATGGGTTAAGGTTAATCATTAGAGATAATATATAAGAGAATTGTCATCATGCATAAGACTTGTAGAGAGGAATTAACATCCATAAGATTTGTTATTATAAAAAATTTATGTTCACCTATTGTTGAGTTTGAAGAGACTTAGCAAGATGTGCACTGAAGATCAAGATTAATTAACAGTAATGAGATTTGTGATCATTAAAGCATGGTTAACACATGAGGAGTCCAACAATCTCCCCCTTTTTGATGATCACAAATCATATATAGGAAGAATATAAAATACTTTTAATATTAAAGATACTAGCATAGAAAAAACATTATAGAACAGATACTTGTAGTTTTTCTCCCCCATTTATACTATTATAGAACTGATACCTATAGTTTTTCTCCCCCATTTATACTATTATAGAACTGATACCTGTAGTTTTTCTCTCCATTTTTTGATTATCAAAAAGTAGAGAAAAGGAAATGAAACTCGACAGTTGTCATTAAACAAAGGATTCATAATACAAAGTACAGGAGAAGTACAAACTATAAACAAGAAATGACATCCCATCAAAAAGAAAAAACAGTTGGTAAACTCTTTAGTGATCCATTCTTGTCTTGCCTTTATCAGCAGCAGGAGCAGGTGCTGAAGTAGAAGAAGGCATGGAAGAGGTAGACAAAGAGGGTAAGGGTAGACCTTCAAAAACAGATGGAGCCAAAGTAGGAGCAGTAGAAGATCTAGGCTTATGTTGGTCAAGAATGACTGGCTGGATCTAAGAAAGGGCTTGGCTAACTGACATGGTAGTTGATGCTAAGGAAAAAAGTACAGGTCTAAGGGGTGCAGTAGCTGGAGCAACTATGGCAGTACTCTGCACATGAATATACGACTTCAAAAGATTTATGAAATCAGTAATGATTTCACCACCATACTGCATAGCCTTTTTAAAATCATCCTTATTCTCCAGAAATCTGTCCAACAATCTGGTGAACTCTGAAAGCTTCTGAACATAAGCTTTAAAAGCTTGAGTCGCCAGAGGGATTCTCAGATTTTCCACAAGATATTGAAAGTGATCTGTCATGTCACTTTTAGAGAAAATATGGGAAAGATACAAATCTATTTTCTTGGAGATCTCTTGTTGAGCATCATTGGTTATCTTTGAATGGACCCTAACCAAGTCCAATGCTCTATCACTGTTCTTAATCACTTCTGATAAAGAAGATAGATCCAAGCCACTGAAGGCATTCTGTAATTCTTCCTTAATTATGGATCACAGTAGATAATCATCCAAACAAGGTGTAGAGGTCTGACCAGAAGCAGGTGAAGCCTTGACAGCTTCGGTTAGAACTTTGAGCTGTCTCAGAACTTTTTGTAGAAATCCAGTGTATTCATCTGTAAGCTTATTCAAAGTTTCCACAAGCTCTCTCATGCGTTCCAGCATCTTCGTGAGCCTTCTTCCAATCTTTTCATCAAACGATAGTAGGTAAGGATGAACTTGAAACACAATCTCCCTAGCAAGGAGGGAATCAGAAGACTCAGGTGAAACAGTAGCAGGTACAGGGGCAGAAACATGAGCAGGCTCTGATCTCACAGACAGTTCATTCTGAAGACATGCGACGATACTTTTCAGATTTGCAATATCAGCACTCAGCAGCTTATTCTGTACTCGGACTTCTTGAATTTCTCGGATCATCCTTGTTTAATATGCAAGATAATATTTTCCAAGAGAATTGATGAATCTTCTTGACTTAATTGAGTCACTGGGTGAGGTTGAGTGGAGACAATTTTCTCAAAACCAACTAACAAAGTATTGCCAAAAACATTCAGATCATCTTTGGTTACAAAATAATGAAGCTCATGTAAGGATGCAGGTAAAGGTAGAGATTCAGATTCTAGTTGAGGATCAGAGTCATCTTCATACCCAGATTTTGATTCAGATTGAGGTTGGGGCTCTGGTTCTGGTTCTGAAAGAGCTAAGGACTTCATTTGAAATAGAGAAGAAAGATCTATTCTAGTTGCAGTCACTTGTTGTGACTCATTCACGTCATAAAAGCTTGGGATATCATACCGAGAGTGTTCAAAGAAAGTGATAGATGGATGAGAAGCTTCACCAGATCCATCTTCCACAATATCAAGATTTCAAGTTTCCTCCCCCTCAACTTGTGCTTCCCTTTCAGATTCATGAGGTTCAGTAACACGGACAAGATCTACAGGATCATCCCTAATTTCTTCAGCAAACTCTTGCCTGGCCAGCTGAAAGGCAATTTCCATTCTTTCTTCAACGGATGGGATTATCTCAGGCACTGATTTTTCCACTGGATAAGCTTCTAGACTTTCTTCTTTCTCAACAAAAAGAGTCTCTTAAACAAAAACATCCTCAAAGGTTGCTTGCTGTTCTGAACCAGGAAAAACTAATTTCCTTGCAGCATTGGGATGAGTTTCTTCCTCATGAAAAAAATCTGAAGGATACTCATTCCATTCCTTTTCAACAACAACTTCATCTCCTTGAGGTATTTCAGCAGGGATAACACCCCTTTCCTCTTCAACATGAAATGTTTCCATCAGAGGTATTACCGATTCTTCTCTAGATGGAACTTCATCTGTTACTTCTTCTTGATCTTCTTCTTCTGAGTACTCAGCCACTTCATCTGGTTCCAAACCAGGATCAGCTAGGTTCTTAGGCCTTCTTGGATAGTCAACAGGATTAAACTTTTTATACAGTTTATCACTATCCTCAACCCATTGCTTTTTCCAAGGATTCCAGCTAATCTTCATCCTTCTGATGATAGGCATGGATAGGCAGAAATCAAAGTCCTCTAATTTTTCTTCATTCAGTCCAACCATTCCTTTTGAGACTAACATGGCTGAAATCATCCTTGAATAAAATAGGGAGGTGGATTTGGAAGTTACTTTGATCAGCTCACAGATATGGTTGATAACATACTTACACAAATTGATCTTTTGGCCATTTTTCAACAGGTGAATCAGGAACACATCCTGATACTTCATCACAACAAAATCTCCTTTTCTTGGACTAACAAAATTCTGAAAAAACTTGAACAAAAGTCTTGTTTCCCCATCCAGTTCAGGAGTTATGGCCCTTCACTTGGTTCCATTTCCAGTTAGATTTTCCAAATGGTTTCTAGGTCAAAGATGTCAGTTGATGGAGGAGGGTCTCTCTGGTAATCTTCACAAATGCTTTCATGTGGAATTTTTAGGCATGTAGCCCACAACATTGAAGAGAATGGGCACTTCTGACCAATGATCCAGCTGGTCACCAAAAAGCTTTCTCCAAACTCAAAAGAGAACTTCACATACTGATAGAATTGAGATACAAGCCTAGGGTAAATTGGTCTATTCTGTCCAGTGAACCATTCAAGCTATCCTTGTTCTTTTAAAACATTCAGAACTAACGATCTTCTAGACAACAACCATTCAGGGCAAACCTGTTTTTCAGGTAAAATGGTATGGCTTACCAGTTTTGGGTTTAGAGGTCCTTTGGGAGCTATCCTCGGTATCCTCATTAGTTTCTTAGAGCGGCGCTTCTCAGACGAGGGTGAAGATGGACGCTTCATCTTGGGCATTCACTAAAGGTTCGGGTGAGAGGGAAGAGAAGGTTCAGGAGAGAATACGGGTAAGGATACGAATGAAACCCTTAAGTTTTATCATTTGGGAATGTCAAACGTCATAAAAACATAAACGCGGGAAATTAAATAGAGGTGAAATAAAAATTACCGCGATACGGGTAAAAATAAAAAAACATACTTCTCACGGTGAGACAGAAAACTAGCCATCACGGGGAGATAGTGAGTAGTTTATATAGTCACGGTGAGACAGTGAGTTGTCAGACCGTGAGAGTAAAATAGTGACTTAGAAACAGTAAGTATAAAACTGTAATGGAAAGTACAGTAATGTTTTAAACATTAAGATCAGTAAGATAATCATTTATGATTAATCATACCAAGATCATGTATGATGCAGTCTAATATTTCGGAATTTAATGGTTTAGTGAATATATTAGCAAGTTGATATTCAGTACTAATGAATTCCAAAGTGATATCACCTTTTTGATAATGATCCCTCAAAAAGTGATGTCTTACATAAATATGTTTTGTCCTACAATGAGAAACAGGATTCTTAGAAATATTAATAGCACTTGTGTTGTCACAATTTATTGAGACATGCCTGAATTGATATCCATAGTCTAGTAATGTGTGTTTCATCCACAAAATTTGTGCACAACAACTTCCAGTAGCTATGTATTCAACTTCAGCAGTTGACAATGCAACAGAATTTCGTTTCTTACTATACCATGATACTAGTGACTTGCCTAAAAGATGACATGTTCCAGAGGTGCTTTTTCTATCTAGCTTACATTCAGTAATGTCGGCATCAGAATAAATAACTAGTTCAAATGATTATCCTTTGGGATAGAATAGTCCTAAATTGGGAGAATGCTTGAGGTATTTGAAAATTCTCTTTACAGAATTTAAATGTGACTCTTTAGGGTTTTCCTGAAAACGAGCACACATACACACACTGAACATAATATCAGGATGATTAGCAGTCAGGTAGAGTATACTTCCAATCATTCCTCTATAAGTGGTTTGATCAACAGATTTACCATTTTCATCAAGATCCATCTTACAGGTGGTACTCAAGGGCGTGTCACTACATTTTGTGATATCCAATCCAAAACGTTTCAAAAGATCTCTAGTATATTTACTTTGAGTTAAAATAATTCCATCATCATTTTGAAAAATTTGAAAACCAATAAAGAATTTAAGTTCACCCATTAAACTCATTTCAAATTCATTTTGCATCATTTCTGAAAAATCAGTACATAAATAATTTTTAGAAGACCCAAAGATAATATCATTAACATAAATTTTTACTACTAAAACATCTTTAGAAAATTCGTTTTATAAAAATAGTAGGATCAGCTATTCCTTTTATAAAACCTTTAGAAATTAGAAAAGTACATAATCTATCATACCAAGCTCTTGGAGCTTTCTTTAAACCATATAAATCTTTTGATAGTTTGGAAATATTATTTGTAAAATTAGGGTTTGAAAAACCAGGTGGTTGTTCAAAAAAAAACATCCTCAGCAATATATCCATTTAAGAATTCACTCTTGACATCCATTTGATATAGTTTGAAATTTAGATGTGCAGCATAAGTAAGTAAAATCCTAATAGCTTCTAATCTGGCTACTGGAGAAAAAGTCTCCTCATAGTCAATACATTCTTCTTGACTATAGCCTTGTGCAACTAGTCTAGCTTTATTTCTAACTATGTTTCCGGATTCATCTACTTTATTTCTAAACACCCATTTTTTGCCTATTGTGAAAGTGTCCTTAGGTCTTTCAACAAGATTCCAAACATTATTTCTTTCAAACTGATTGAGTTCTTCTTGCATAGCAATTACCCAAAATTCATCATTAATAGCATCATCAATTTTTTTAGGTTCAAGCTGTGAAAAGAAGGCTTGATGTTCAACCTGATTTCTAAGAGAAGCTCTAGTCTGTGTTCCTCTATCAAGATTTCCTACAACAACATCTAAAGGATGATTCTTTAGAATTCTAGTTGATCTAGTAAAGGTAGGACTAGAAATTTCAGGTTCATCAACAGGTGGGGAATCAACAGAAGCAGGTTCTGGAACATTTCCAGAACTGGACGTTTTAACTATATGCCCATTATCTTTATAATTAAGGTTCAAAACAGAGAGATCATCTTCAAGATTTTCAAGAGTGGTTTTAGGCTCATGTGGATCAGTTTCATCATACTTGATGTGAACAGATTCTTCCACACACTTGGTTCTCTTATTGAAAACTCTATAGGCCTTACTAGAGATAGAATAACCTAGGAAAATTCCTTCATCACTCTTGGATGCAAACTTTTAAAGATTATCTTTGGTATTAAGAATAAAGACATTGCAGCCAAAAACTCTGAAGTAGTTAACCTTAGGTTTCCTATGGTTCCACAACTCATAAGGGGTCCTCTTAAGAATAGGTCTGATTAAGACTCTATTGATAATATAACAAGTTGTATTTACAGCTTGAGCCCAAAAATAAATAGGCAGGTCATACTCATTAAGCATAGTTCTAGCAATTTCTTGCAGGGTTCTATTCCTTCTTTCTACTACACCATTTTGTTGGGGTGTCCTAGGGGCAGAAAAATTGTGACTATAGCCACTGTGTGAGTAGTAAGATTCAAACTCATAATTTTCAAACTCACGTCCATGATCACTTCTCAATGTTTTAATCTTAAGTCCACTAAGTTTTTCTACAGATTTGGAGTATTTAACAAAGTAAGAACAAGCTTCACTTTTGTGAGCTAGAAAATATACCCAAGTATATCTAGAAAAGTCATCTACTAAGACATAGACATAGTGCTTCCCATTTAAGATAGAAACTCTATATGGTCCAAACAAATCCATGTGAACTAACTCGAGAGGTTGAGAAGTTGAGACTTCTTTCTTTGGTCTGAAAGAGATTTTGTGTTGCTTTCCCTTTTGACAAGGATTGCAAACTTTGTCATTTGGAAACTCAAGTTTGGGCAGGTCTCTAACTAAGTTCTTCCTAGTAATTTTCCTAAGTGAGTGTATATTGCAGTGTCCTAACCTTCTGTGCCAAAGCCAAGACTCTTTAGGAAAGGAATTCAAACAAGTAATATTCTGCTTAGCTAAAGAATTTAAATCGACAGCATAAACATTTTCATTTCGCAGCGCAGAAAATACTAAAGAATTTTTAGAATTAAAAACATTGCAAGAATCATTTTTAAATTTAACATTAAAAGCATCATCACATAACTGAGAAATACTTAACAGATTATATCGAAGCCCATCAACAAATAAAACATTAGAAATTAATACTGAGTCAGTGTTACCAATCTGGCCTAAGCCGATAATTTTCCCTTTAGAATTATCACCAAAGGTGACAAAGCCTCCATCAATCCTGAATAAGATTTTAAAGCATGAGAAGCCTCCAGACATATGTCTTGAACATCCACTGTCCAAGTACCTGGACTTCCTACAGGAGCTCTTTAAACAGGTTTCCTACAAAACAGATTTAGATAGGAAATGATTCTGGTACCCAGGTCTTCTTGGGTCCAGACAGGTTAGCCATCAAAGAATTTGGTACCCAAATTTGTCTTATGGGTCTCATGAACGGTGTAGAATCAATAGACTTTGAAAGATAAACCTTATTAGATCCATAACTATGAATATAACTAGTTGAAGCATATAAATGTCTAGAACTAGAATTAGCAACATTCTGTCCAGATTTAGGAATAAATCTATTCTTAGTAAACTTTCTCTGTCCATGTTTGTAGCCTATTCCAATAGTGTATTTTGGTGAAACTTTCTTTCCTAGCATTTGAGTTAGTGTATCCTTCCCATTTGTGAATTTCTATAAATACTTTCTGAGTTGATCATTAGATAGTTTTAGTTCAATGTTTTCTTTAAGAAAAATGAGCATTCTTTCCCATTTCAATGTCAAGATCAGATTTATGTTTAATATTTAAAGCATATTGTTTCTTTAAACCTTTGTATTTGTCTTTAATCTCATTGCAGGTTTCTTCTAACATATCACAATATTCAAATTGTTAAGATTTTGACATGTTATCAGAGTCAGTATCATCTCCAGAATAATAAGAATTTAAAGAAGGAGTTTCAGCCATTACCTCGGAAGTGTTTTTCATAAAACACATGTTCGCCTTATTTCTGTGTTCAGTTTCAGAAACATCTGATTCAGTGGAGCTATCCTCGGAAGCGCTCCAAGTATCCTTCATATCCTTTTTCTACTTACTATCCTTGTAATCATATTTCTTCTTGAATTTGATCTTTGGGCAGTCTGCATTAATATGTCCCTATCTTTTTCACTCATAATAGACAACTTCATTACTTTTATCTAGTTTTTCGAATCCTTCTTCCAATGTTCCTTATTATCATGCTTTCCTTTATAATTTGATTTACTGAAGAATTTCTTTTTCCAATAAAACTTCTTAAACCTTCTGGAAATGTGAGCCATTTCAGCATCACTATCAGAAGTACTTTCACTGTATTCACAGCTTGAACTCTCGTTTATAGCTTGGAGTTTCTCCTTATCCATGTTCTTTGAAGTTGAAGATTTTAAAGCAACAGACTTTCTTCTAGGTTCTTATTTTTCTTCTTTGTTCACCTTGAGTTCTTCCTCATACATCATAAGCTTACCAGTGAGTTCTTTAACAGGTAGAGCAGCAATGTCACATGACTCTCTGATTGAAACATATGTGCCTCTCCATCGGTCTGGTAAACATCTCAAGATTCTCATAATTTTTTCCTTTGCTGGAACTGCTTTTCCAAGTGAATTCATTGTATTGACTATCTCATTAAACCTGAGATACATGTCAGAAATAGGTTCATCGGTTTTCATTTTAAAATTATCATATTTAATATTATAAGTATTCAATCTCATTTCAATAGCAATGGTTGTTCCTTCATGATAAATGCCCAAGGTATCCCAAATTTCAAAAGTAGTTTTACAAGCAGAAATTCTGTTAAACTCTTCATCTCCTAAAGCACAGTACAGGGAAATCATGTCTTTACAATTATTATTGTAAGCAGTCTTTTTAGGTTCATCCCAAGTGGATCTAGTAGCAGTTGGAAGTTTATATTCTGATTTTATGGAATTCCAAATATCAAACCCTATTCTTTCTAAATGAATTTTCATTTTAAGTTTCCACTGAGCATAGTTGGTACCATTGAAGAAAGGTGTCCTATTAGTAGCAGCACCCTCGAGTCTATAATCCATAACTAGATTTTAGAAAGTCAATTTAAAGAGATAAAAAAATTTGGAACTAACAGAAATTTAAGATTTTTAAAGATGCAACTAAAATCACAGTTGAAAAACATAGTAAAAACTATTTTAAATAATCCTCTGATACCAAATGTTGGTCGGAGTGGACACTCAAGAGGGGGGGTGAATTGAGTTCCAATTAAAATTTCTGTTAAGAATATTGTCCTATTAAAAATCCCCAGACTTATAAAATAAGTTAAACTGTCGTGAATTTATACAGATTGTAAATGTTCACTTAGCTTCTCAAAGATTGATTAGATCTCAGTTAGTTTAACCACAAGATAAAACTAACTTTTGAAACTAATCTACTGATTTACAATAAGTGTAAACACTTGATAATTTAACTATCAAAGTAGCTTCAAAATAATTTGGTATTTTAAAGTAATAGAAACATAATAGATATGATATATGTCATATACATTAATCTTAAATAAAAGATGCACAACAGATATAACAAGAGGTTCAGTCTCAAGCCGAGACATAGTACTCTCAAAGATATATATAAATTTGATCCACACACTGGATCGGGGTTAACAACAGTTTTACAAAAAATTTCTAGGTCCAAGACCTCTACCGCTGTTATTTATGGCAAACAAAACAATAGCAAACCAGATGTTCAGGTCACACGCGACCTCTACCACTATCTCAGTGGGAGATAAAAGATGTAAGCGTTTGAGTGAGGATTTACAGATACTCCAGTTAAAGTTCAGGAGACAGTGTGTGAGTAAAAATACAGCAGATGACACACACTGCTAGAAAAGTAAATAATGAATCACAAAGCAGAGATGTGGATTTTAGAAATGGCTCTAGTGATTGTCAATGTAGCTCTGGACTCGTTGGATTGAGCAGGAATGCTTCAGAGTCCTTCTCTGGTTTTTCTGTTGAAACACAGAGTGTCGTAGTTCAGCTTGTGTTCTACAGTCTCTTGATTCGTCGTGTGTTCTTCAGAAATGTAGGATTTCATGTATGGAACTTCTTTGAGAATCGTGCAATGTGTTCTTCACGGTTGTGCTCCGGATTGTTCTTCTTGTCAGTACATAGCTCTCATGTATTGTAGTGTATATGTCGAGACGTGTCAAGTGCGTGTGTTCTCTAATGCAGCTCCATCTTCTTTATATTACACAAGTTCTGGCAGTGGGAATGATTCCCTTCTCATAGGTACGAGAGATTTGGTTTCCTGTCAAGCCAACAAATAACATCAAATAACAATAATTGCATTAAAAACAAAAAAATATGACTGTTAGCATTATTTAAAATGATATTGACAAAAGCTTAAGAAACGGTGTCACAGTGATCATGGAAACGGTGTCTGGTCACGGTGTCTGGTCAATGTGAGTCCTTCACGGTGTCTGGTCACGGTGTCTGGTCACAATGAGTCCTTCACGGTGTCTGTGTCACGGTGTCTCGGTCACGGTGTCTGGTTCACGGTGTCTGGTCACGGTGAGTCCTTCACGGTGTCTGTGTCACGGTGTCTGGGTCACAGTGTATGGGTCACGGTGAGTCCATACTTAGACGAATATCTGTATTTGGACTAAGACAGTGATATGCAGTGTAACACCCCAGGTAAATAACGAATATGACCTTTTTATATTTATCCATATTCGTGAATAAAATATTAATATTACTTTAAAGGGGATGTTATGCTCGATGGCGTACCCAATACGCAACAACGAGTTTCTTGGAAATCTTACGTTGCACTCTAATAATAAAATAATATTATTTTAAATGGTAGTTAATTCCTAGCCATTGTAATGGCGGGAATGAACAGAACTAACTAAAAAATTATTATATATGTTTTTCAAATATTTTTACTCTTTACAATAAATGTCAGAGGATTAAAAATGCGAATGAATCCAATTTTAAGCGTAGATAGTCTAATATTCTTTAAAAGGTCGATTAACCGCCTTTTGATGGCGAACCTCTTTTAAATACAATTTTTTACAATTTTATGTGTTATATTTGAAAAAATAAAATTCTTCTTTATAATCAGGACATCAAAATTTACTTTGTGTGAATTTTTGGTATTTTTCCGAAAAAGTTCAATTTTTAATGAATAGTGAAAAATGTTGTATTTTAATTCAAAACCTCTTTTTAATCTAATTTATTTATATGATTAGATTATCATTTTAATTGGTTTTAATGTGTAAATAGAATATATTTTTACCATTTAATCCAATGGTGGTCATTGTAATTAATATCACTTTAAGATTGGACATAAACGAGTGTCAATTTTTTGAAAGATATTGTTTCATAAAAACGCGCTATTTGTTATAACAGCAGGATTTAATTATAAAATTAATTAATGAAAATTCTATGTTATGAATTTGGTAAAATAGGCATCATTTTTGAATTCGGAATATCAAATATAGCTTAGGGTGAATTTTTGGTATTTTTCTGAAAAACTTCAATTTTTGATGAATAGTGAAACCCCAAAGTGGTGGTTACAAAATTTGATTCTTTCATTTAAATGGGACTTTACCACTTCTGTGATTTGAATTTCAAAAATCAAATTTAAATTATTTTAATTGTTAATTAAAATTTGGTTCAATGGGATGAAAATAAATTTTTGATGAAAAGCAACTTTTAAGTTTTATTAATCGCGATTAAAGGTAATTAGTGTGATTTAAAGTAAAAATGATATTATAATAAAATGAAAATATATTGACACTTTTTCTAACCCTATTGGATGAGTTATGACCGACCAAGACAACCCATGGGTTGATTTTTGGTACCCCATGGAGCCACTTGGGTTTGATAATGACATTTATGCCTTTTATTTAAAGTTAAAATAAAAATGTCACAAACATGATTTGTTTTACAAAAACAATTTTTACATGTGGTCATACAAGTCATAATTTTGATTATAAATAGTCATTGGAATGCTAAAAATATTTCCTAAATCATAGTATTTTTTTATAATTTTTGGACATTAAATAATTAAATTCTTTATGACATCATGATGATGCAGCGATGACCTCATTATTTAATGATTTAAATAAAATGGAAAGATAATGCAAAATCTAGGACCTACACATGTCCAAAACCTATTGGATGGGTGGATTTAGAACCCTTATCACCATAGCTTCGAATTATATCAATTTGGGACCATTAAAATCCGAAAACCATTTGAAAATAAAGTAACTTTTTATACTTTACCAAGAGTGCCCCTCCCCTCCTCTTATAAAAGGCCCCCACCTCTACCACCTTACCCACACCTCTCAAACCTTTGGTTCGGCCAAGATATGATCATTTTGTCTCTCCACATCCCTATCCTCATCCTAGAAGCCTTAACATAGGCAGTAAGCTGTTCAAGAAACCCTTTTGGTTCCAACCAAAGGGAGTTACCCAATTTTAAGGTAACGTCTTCACTTGTGCTCTTTTGTTTTATTTTGCTTCTCCAACCCCCTAAACTCTTTTTATTCATTTATTTTGTAACAACTCCAGTATCTTCAATATACTAGGATGTTTTTATAATAATAATTCTAGCTACACTTACACACACCTTCATCTAATGGTTAAAGAACATACAATTTCTGTGGATGGCGAATTTCTGCCTCACGAAACGATGATTGTTCAACACTCATATAACACCTTCAAAGGTGGCCATTAAGATGCCACTATGTTTATATATGATATATTATATTTTTATGTTTTACTTAATCTTCTGTATTTTTCATTTGTGTCATACCTTTATGGCTTCCATTATGGGTATACGCGATATCTTCATTTTAGGAAGTGCGGACTACCACCCCCTCAAAGTGATTTCATTCGTTAATGACATATGTGGGATGTATAAAGGATGGATTTATAGTTATAATATATGATTTTATACTGGAAGTATAATATACCTTTATATCATTATTGTTTTCTTTCCATTAAATTATGAGATAGAAATGAAAGTAGTGTTCATGCGTACGTACGGCTTACCGTCTCCATGAACGATGCATTTCATTTCTTATCCTCAAATGTAATGTACTATTATAAGTACATATAATGGATATATATGATTTATGATACATATAAAGAATGAATATAATTTTGGAATTAAAAATATACACATCTCTCATTTAGTTTTAATTCCATTAATATGACATAGAAATGAATGTAGCGTTTATGCGTACGTACGGCTTACCATCTCCATGAACGGTGCATTTCATTTCTTACCTCTAAATGATTATGTAATATTATAAATACATGTATATGCTGGATATATATGATATATATGATATCCAAATCAGGAATGTAATTCTGGACATAAAGAACCTTTGACCACACGAACAACATGTAATTGTAAGAAGTCCACTTTTGACTTAAGAACCAAATATCGACAAAACAAACATTATTAACTTAAATGATTACATAATGTTTATAACATGTCAATAATTGATATAAAAGGAATAATGAACTTGAAAAAGGTTATTAAGAAAGTATAAATTAACTCAAGTTTATTATTCAGGACGTTAAAGAACGATCGAGTCAAGTCGGACCCGAGGTAAGGGATCCTACTCCTCTCTTTCTTTTTAAGTACGCTCTTTTATGTCATTCCTTTTAAATCTCATCTATCATGTTATTGGGATATTATTTTATATTAATATTACTGTAATTTTCATCTTCATATGATTAGAGACCCTATTCTCTCTCATCAATCCATTTTGAATGTTTCGAGTGGCGCCGTTAGGCTGCCAAATTTTCGTAAGAGATCTAACCTCTCTCTTTCTTTTTAAGTACTCTCCTTTATGTCACTTCTTTTAAGCTCCTATTTGTTATTATGGGGGATGTTCTTTTATATTCCTATTTCTGTACATTTTATTTTAATATTATTGGATACTCAATTTGATCTCATCAATCCATTTTTGGATGTTTTATGTGGCGCTGTTAGGCTGCCGAGTTTTTGTAAGGGATTTTTCATCTCACTTTTATTCCCGTGACATTTATGCTACAATTGCCACTATTTCCTTTGAGTGGTGTATGTACTGCCCATTATTATACACTTTGTGTAGTATAATTTAATTTATGGGTATTTACATCTTCATTGTATGACCCTTCTTCCATGGGGTGTACTTTTCGAAAGATACCCAACTCCGTAAGGGGACCATTCACCCTCCTTTTTTTTTAAAGAATTATTTTGTTATGTCTTTTAATTCACATACTATTGTGTTGGAATATGTTATTCTATATCCTTATTTATGTAAATTTTATTTCCAAGTGATGATATCCCCTTTATCTCTCTCATCAACCCTTTTTGTAAAATTTTATGTGATGCCGTTTGGCTGTCGAATTTTACCAAGGGAACTTCTTAACCCAATTTCGATTTCTTTGGGTTCAAAATGTAGTTATTGAATATGTAATCCTTTGAATATTTGTGAATAACCTTTGATTGTTTTACACTTAATATCCACTTATATTGGGTGTATTTATATTTGTCACACATAATTATGAGATTGATTTATCCTTAATTTAAGGATACCTTCTTTATAATGGATTTCATCTCATTTTACATTTCTTTTGAGACTTAATTGTTGTAATGCACCAATTCACTCTTATATGGTGTGTATACTATCCTTTGATTTATTATATCATGAATCCCTTTATTCTCATGATATTATAAAGTTCGGATTAAATGTTATTCCTCTATTATTTATATTCAAGAGTCTCTCATTTTGTTAAAAACTCTTTAACAAAAATATCGTTTTAAATGTTATAAGGATTTATTATTCTAAATCTTTATCTTTAATGTCCATGATTTAAAAATGGTTTTCAGTATTTAGTTATATAGACATTAATGTTTTAAAATTATAATTCCAATAAAATATTCAAAGTGGTATGGGACACTTTGATTCATAAATCTCTTTTAAATGATTTTTTAAAATGGATTGATTAATTTAATATCTTGGAATTACTTATTTTGATTGGAAATGAAATGTTGTAATTGAAATGTTTATATTTTCAATATTTTATGTGTAATGATGGTACTTGGACATTTTACGGGTGGTTACGTGATAAACCATATGACGGGTGGTGCCGTGAATACCAGGACGGGTGGTTACGTTATAACCTCTAATGCATTGGGTATGGAAGTCGGCCGTATGGCTATTCCATTAAGTATGTATGAAATTTGTCTGAATGGCTATTCCATTAAGTGATATGTGTGGAAGTCGACCTTATGGTTATTCCACTTATGTATGTTTATGTCCGAAGTTACCTTTATATGTTATGTGATATTTATATGGGTTTTATGGTAATGTTTTGGTTACAGAAGGGTAAGTAATGAACTTTTATTCAGTGAAGAGTTTTTACTACTTCGAAAAGTTTAAAAGTATTACTTTGATAAAGTATACATTGTTTACTTGTTGTTTTGAAAAACTAACAGTTTTCATTCTTTGTGTATCCCTTACAGATCTTTTTATGCTCATCCCATGTTTTTGAAATGTTTTTCATAGGACATAACGTGGAATAGGGTCAAGGATGGGATCAAGGGAAAGTCATGCTACCTAAAGCATGGAACTAGACATGTTTCTTTTTAAGAGTTTTTTATTTTAAGGAAATTTAGTAGAAGTGACTACTTTGTAATCTTTGGAAATGTAATAGTAATGTCCTAATTCTCTAAAAATCTAAACCTGAAAAGATCCTCAATGTGAATTATTAATTTAATTCAATATTAAGTAAGGTTTAAGGCTGGGGCCTTATAGTTGGTATCAAAGGTCAGTTTAGATAACTTTATAGGTTAGGGTATTCTCTAAGGATAAGTGACAGTACCATAATGGTTAGGATTTCAGAAGGAGTCCAAGTTTTAGATAAAGTGAATGAGTAAGTATATCTTAGTGTTTACCTTCTTCATTAGTACATTATGGTTTTGTTGATATACTCACACTGACATTTCTGTTTTTAGTGAATGGATGGATCTAGCAGGCACCAAAGAGACAACAGGTTTGAAGGAAACTGTGGTGGTCCTCTGATTAAGAAACTAGATAAAATGGGGTATTCAAGGAAGAAACTCATGGTTGTTCTAAACCAACAATCAAGTAGTCGTGATCAACCACTTGAACCTTGGTATGTTCTATAATGCATCATGTATGAGATGACCAATCGATGTGGATGTTCAGGTAATAATTATAAAGGTAACCATTAGAGTTTATATGATCCTTACTTCTGAGGTAATTATGGGTTATTATATGATATGATGGAAAATGAAAGGCATGAGATAAACATGAGGTTAAAATATGTTATGATTATTTTTTAATATTTTATCTTGTTTTGGGGAATGTTTTAAGAATTATATAGTTTTGGAAAAAGGACAACACACAGACCGTGTGACAACCCGTCGCGTCGGACAAAGCTACGGGAATCGAACCCACAACCATAGTGCGGCAGGTATTTATCGCCTACCACTGGACTACGTGAAGTCCCTGGTTAGATTGAATGATTCTTTTTAGTTAGATGATTTTATGAATTAAGAGTAAGTTGATTTTGGGTTTTTATGAAAATGATTAACTTATCATGGAGGATATGTGATTAGGTTAATTACTTTTCAATGCGAGACTTTAAGAGCAACTGATGTTTTTTTGGAGATAAATGTTATGATTTAACTTGGAAGACTATGTGACTTTATCCTTCAAATATTTGGGATTCAATCTTAGTTTGGTTTAATTTGAATAATTTTATGGACAAATTTTTTATCGAATGGTCCTCGTTGAACTTTGGGTTTTGTTGGGAAAATTTTGGAGATTAAGAATAGATTTTCTCTTTATAAAGGGTTATCCTTTTCTGGATTATCCGATCTTGTACTAACCATTTTTTTTTTGTTTTCGTTAAAGTATAAAGACATAGGAAATATATAGTTATCTTTTGTGGATTAGGTGGTTCTCTATAAGATGATTATAGTACTCTTAATGTGAACAAGTCTTCCTAAATACTCGTCTTTTGGAGAAAATATGAGTTCGTGTAAGAAATCTAGTAAAAGTTGAAAGTCAACATGATAAGTGATTATGTTTCCTTATGAATAAATTCCTCAATAAAAAGTAACTTAAAACAAAAATGTTGTCTATTATCTTTTCCTACTAGGGAATCAAATACTGTATAACCCATCACAAGTTTGTGATTTTCTTATGGTTAACTTTCTCCTAGACATGTTTACTATCACTCTCCATCAGAACATGAACCTTTGTTTTTTCTTCCATATCCATATTTTCCTACTTGGAATCATAGTATGGGTTAACTCGGGTGACCTCTGTACTTCTCTCCCTTTATTTTAAAGTGATTTTTTTATCGACTCTTTTCCGATATGGGACTTTCATGGATGTTTCCAAGCCCAATTTTAAAATTGCGAGGACGCAATTCCCAAAAGGGGGGAAGGATGTAACACCACAGGTAAATAAAGAATATGAAATTTTTATATTTATCCATATTTGTGAATAAAATATTAATATTACTTTAAAGGGGATTCTATGCTCGATGGCGTACCCAATACGCAACAACGAGTTTCTTGGGAATCATACGTTGCACTCTAATAATAAAATAATACTATTTTAAATGGTAGTTAATGCCTAGACGTTGTAATGGAGGGAATGAACAGAAATAACTACAAAATGATTATATATGTTTGTCAAATATTTTTACTCTTTACAATAAATGTTAGAGGATTAAAAATGCGAATGAATCCAATTTTAAGCATAGACAGTCTAATATTCTTTAAAAGGTTGATTAACCGCCTTTTGATGGCGAACCTCTTTTAAATACACTTTTTGACAATTTTATGTGTTATATTTGACAAAATAAAATTCTTTTTTATAATTGGGACATCAAAATTTACTTTGTGTGAATTTTTCGTATTTTTCCGAAAAAGTTCAATTTTTAATGAATAGTGAAAAATGTTGTATTTTAATTCAAAACCACTTTTTAATATAATTTATTTATATTATTAGATTATCTTTTTAATTGGTTTTAAAGTCTAAATAGAATATATTTTTACCATTTAATACAATGGTGGTCATTGTAATTAATATCACTTTAAGATTGGACATAAACGAGTGTCAATCTTTTGAAAGATATTGTTTCATAAAAACACACTATTTATTTTAACATCTGGATTTAATTATAAAATTAATTAATGAAACCTCTATGTTACAAATTTGGTAAAATAGACATCATTTTTGAATTCAGAATATCAAATATAGCTTAGGGTGAATTTTTGGTATTTTTTCTGAAAAACTTCAATTTTTTATGAATAGTGAAACCACAAAGTTGTGGTTACAAAATATTATTTTTTCGTTTAAATGGGACTTCACCACTTCTGTGATTTGAATTTCAAAAATCCAATTTAAATTATTTTAATATTTAAGTAAAATGTGGTTCAATGGGATGAAAATAATATTTTGATGAAAAGTAACCTTTAAGTTTTATTAATCGCGATTAAAGGTAATTAGTGTGATTTAAGGTAAAAATGATATTATAATAAAATGAAAATATATTGAAACTTTTCATAACCCTATTGGATGAGTTATGGCCGACCAAGACAACCCATGGGTCGATTTTTGGTACCCCTAGAGCCACTTGGGTTTGATAATGACATTTATGCCTTTTATTTAAAGTTAAAATAAAAATGTCACAAACAAGATTTGTTTTACAAAAACAATTTTTACATGTGGTTATAAAAGTCAGAATTTTGACTATAAATAGTCATTGGAAATCTAAAAAGATTTCCTACATCATAGTATTTTTTTATATTTTTTGGACGTTAAATAAATTAAATTCTTTTTGACATCATGATGATGCAGCGATGACCTCATTATTTAATGATTTAAATAAAATGGAAAGATAATGAAAAATCTAGGACCTACACATGTCCAAAACCTATTGGATGGGTGTATTTCGAACCATTATCACCTTATCCTCGAATTATATCAATTTTGGACCATTAAAATCCGAAAACCGTTTGAAAATAAAGTAACATTTTATACATTACCAAGAGTGCTCCTCCTCTCCTCTTATAAAAGGCCCCCACCTCTACCACCTTACCCACAACTCTCAAACCTTTGGTTCGGCCAAGATCTGATCCTTTTGTCTCTCCACATACCTATCCTCATCCTAGAATCCTTATCTTAGGCATTAAGCTCTTCAAGATACCCTTTTGGTTCAAACCAAAGGGAGTTACCCAATTTTAAGGTAACGTCTTCACTTGTGCTCTTTTGTTTTATTTTGCTTCTCCAACCCCCAAAACTCTTTTTATTCATTTCTTTTGTAACAACTACATTATCTTAAATATACTAGGATGTTGTTATAATACTTATTCTAGCTACACTTACACACACCTTCATCTAATGGTTAAAGAACATACAGTTTCTGTGGATGGCGAATTTCTGCCTCACGAAACAATGATTGTTCAACACTCATATAACACATTCAAAGGTGGCCATTAAGATTTCACTATGTTTATATATGATATATAATATTTTTATGTTTTACTTAATCTTCTGTATTTTTCATTTGTGGCATACCTTTATGACTTCCATTATGGGTATACGCGATATCTTCATTTTAGGAAGTGCGGACTACCGCCCCCTCAAAGTGATTTGATTCGTTAATGTCATATGTGGGATGTATAAAGGATGGATTTAAAGTTATTATATATGATTTTATACTGGAATTATAATATACCTTTATATCATTATTTTTTTCTTTCAATTAAGGTATGATATTGAAATTAAAGTAGCGTTCATGCGTACGTACGGCTTACCGTCTCCATGAACGGTGCATTTCATTTCTTATCCTCAAATGTAATGTACTATTATAAGTACATATAATGGATATATATGATTTATAAAACATATAAAGAATGAATATAATTCTGGAATTAAAAATATACACATCTCACATTTAGTTTTAATTCCATTAATATGACATAGAAATGAAAGTAGCGTTCAGGCGTACGTACGGCTTACCGTCTCCATTAACGGTTCATTTCATTTCTTACCTCTAAATGATTATGTAATATTATAAATACATGTTAATTCTACATATATATGATATATATGATATCCAAATCAGGAATTTTATTCTGGATATAAAGAACCTTTTACCACACGAACAACATGTAATTGTAAGAAGTACACTTTTGACTTAAGAACCAAATATCGACAAAACGAACATTATTAACTTAAATGATTACATAATTTTTATAACATGTAAATAATTGATATAAAAGGAATAATGAACTTGAAAAAGGATCTTAAGAAATTATAAATTAACTCAAGTTTATTATTCAGGACGTTAAAGAACGATCGAGTCAAGTCGGACCCGAGGTAAGGGATCCTACTCCTCTCTTTCTTTTTAAGTACGCTCTTTTATGTCATTCCTTTTAAAGCTAATCTTTCTTGTTATTGGGATATTCTTTTATATTACTATTACTGTAATTTTTATGTTCATATGATGAGAGATCCTATTCTCTCTCATCAATCCATTTTGAAAGTTTGGAGTGGCGCTGTTAGGCTGCCGGATTTTCGTAAGAGATCTAACCTCTCTCTTTCTTTTTAAGTACTCTCCTTTATGTCACTTCTTTTAAGCTCCTCTTTGTCAGGATGGGGGATGTTCTTTTATAGTCCTATTGCTTTAAATTTTATTTTAATATGATGGGATACTCTATTTTATCTCATCAATCCATTTCTGGAAGTTTTAAGTGGCGTCGTTAGGCTGCCGAGTTTTCGTAAGGGATTTTTCATCTCACTTTTATTCCCGTGACATTTATGCTAAATTTTCCACTATTTAATTTTAGTGGTGTATGTACTGCCCATTATTATACACTTTGTGTAGTATAATTTCATTTATGGGTATTTAAATCTTCATTGTATGACCCTTCTTCCATGGGGTGTACTTTTCGAAAGATACCCAACTTGGTAAGGGGACCTTTCACTCTCCTTTTTTTAAAAGACTTATTTTGTAATGTCTTTTAATTCACATATTATTATGTTGGGATATGTTCTTATATATACTTATTTATGTAAATTTTATGTCCAAGTGATGAGATCCCCTTTATCTCTCTCATCAACCCTTTTTGTAAAATTTTATGTGACGCCGTTAGGGTGTCGAATTTTACCAAGGGAACTTTTTAACCCAATTTCGATTTCTTTGGGTTCAACATGTAGTTATTGAATATGTCATCATTTGAATATATTTGAATAAACTTTCATTGTTTTACACTTAATATCCAGTTATATTGGGTGTATTTATATTTGTCACACCTAATTATGAGATTGATTTATCCTTAATTTAAGGATACCTTCTTTATAATGGATTTCATCTCATTTTACATTTATTTTGAGACTTCATTGTTTTCATGCACCAATTCACTCTTATATGGTGTGGATACTGTCCTTTGACATATTATATCATGAATCCCTTTATTCTCGTGATATTATAAAGTTCGGATTAAATGTTATTCCGCTATTATTTGTATTCAAGAGTCTCTCGTTTTGTTAAAAACTCTTTAACAAAAATATCGTTTTAAATGTTTTAAATATTTATTATTCTAAATATTTATCTTTAATGTCCATGTTTTCAAAATGGTTTTCAGTATTTAGATATATGGACATTAATGTTTTAAAATTATAATTCCAATAAAAGCTTCAAAGTGGTATGGGACACTTTGATTCAAAAATCTCTTTTAATTGATTTTTGAAAATGGATTGATTAATTCAATATCTTGGAATTACTTATTTTGATTGGAAATGAATTGTTGTTATTGAAATGTTTATATTTTCAATATTTTATGTGTAATGATGGTACTCGGACATTTTATGGGTGGTTACGTGATAAACCATATGACGGGTGTTGTCGTGAATACCAGGACGGGTGGTTACGTTATAACCTCCAATGCAATGGGTATGGAAGTCGGTCGTATGGATATTCCATTATGTATGTATGGAATTTGGCCGAATGTCTATTCCATTATGTGATATGTGTGGAAGTCGACCTTATGGTTATTCCACTTAAGTATGTTTATGTCCAAAGTTACCTTTATATGTTATGTGATATTTATATGGGTTTTATGGTAATCTTTTGGTTACAGAAGGGTAAGTAATGAACTTTTATTCAGTGAAGAGTTTTTACTAATTCGAAAAGGTGAAAAGTATTACTTTGATAAAGTATACATGGTTTACTTGTTGTTTTGAAAAACTAACAATTTTCATTCTTTGTGTATCCCTTATTGATATTTTTATGCTCATCCCATGTTTTTGAAATGTTTTTCACAGGACTTAACGTGGAATAGGGTCAAGGATGGGATCAAGGGAAAGTCATGCTACCTAAAGCATGGAACTAGACGTGTTTCTTTTTAAGAGTATTTTATTTTATGGAAATTTAGTAGAAGTGACTACTTTGTAATCTTTTTATATGTAATAGTTATGTCCTAATTCTCTAAAACTCTAAACCTAAAAAGATCATCAGTGTGAAATATTCATTTAATTCAATATTAAGTAAGGTTTAAGCCTGGGGCCTTATATGCAGAATATGGGTTAAGGTTAATCGTTAGAGATAATATATAAGATAATTGTGATCATGCATAAGACTTTTAAGGTGTAATTAACATCCATAAGATTTGTTATTATAAAAACATGATGTGCACCTATTGTTGAGTTTGAAGAGCATTATCAAGATGTGCACTGAAGATCAAGATTAATTAACAGTAATGAGATTTTCGATCATTAAAACATGGTTAACACATGAGGAGTCCAACAAATGTTTTAAAAAATTAAGAGTATTATGGGATAATATGTAGAGAGACGATATCAAGAAGAAAATTTTGAATACTGAGCATAAAAATATTCCATGTTAATTTTAAAAGGGTTTCCATTTGTGAAAAACTGTATACTGAGTATGACAGTCAAATTTTAATATC
Source organism: Viscum album (assembly GCA_963277665.1). Lineage (NCBI taxonomy): Eukaryota > Viridiplantae > Streptophyta > Magnoliopsida > Santalales > Viscaceae > Viscum > Viscum album. The sequence continues at coordinate 130,097,211 of OY728167.1, read as the reverse complement.
TATTTTTACTTTGTAAGAGATGTTAATAATTTTTAAAAACTCTAAAAAATTATATTTTGGATGTTAATGTGAATTCATGTTTTAAAATAACATGAATATGTATAGATTAAGGTTGGGTCTTTACAATGTGTGTTTTAAAAAATACGAATTTCAAGGAAAATGGGTTTCCACATTCTAAAATCAATACTTGAATATTCTATTTCACAATTCATGATTATTATTATGCCATTTTGATAATTTTTCGTTTTTAACTATTTATGATAATATTTTCATAACACTTTTATTTCCCTTCTAAAATATTTTTTATTTACCTTTTAAATCACTTTGTATAACAATGTATGAATGGTCTTCTAAAAATAATTCAATTATTGGCATCTATATTTTTATAAATATTATATCTCATGATGTGAGTATATGGCCATCAAGGATATTTTATATTTATTTCCTTCCTTTTAAAAATGATATTTTTATGACCATTTAGGTTTATTTTATATGATGATTTTGTAATTTTAAAAAAACCGTGTATTTTATCTGTCGGTTCGTAATGATATGATTATTATAGATTGTAACATGCAGACATATGTTTGGATAATTATTTTTGGTGTAAAATACCATATTAAAATTCCTTTTATATGTTTATATATCTTTTTTTCTCAAACATGTACATAATTAGTTTATTCAAATAGTCAGGGTCATGATGGGATTTCTATAAATTTCAGTTCAGTAAATAATAATTTCATTGAAATAGTGATTAGAATAATGGCGTTTCCCACAAATATATTCCTATAATTAGGATGTTTACTCATTTAAATGTTTTTTATGATGTTATTATATGATTTCACAGACATTCAATTTGTATTAAATACTATTTTTCATGATTACACCTTGTTTATAATGTATTCTTCACGCTAATATCATGTTGGCGTAATTTATTAATATTGATATGTATTCTGAGAAATTTAATGTAAATTTTTTCTAATAATGATATTTTTATAATAATATGTTACTCTAAAATGATTTTTGGTTATCATTTATGGTCTCGAGATCATTCGAAAAGATATTTATCCTCTACCTCATGTTTTCCCCCATTTTCATATTCCAACACATTATGAATTGTTTTACCATTATTGAGAATCTAACATCATCACATTATTATAATTCTTTTCTCCATGATATGAAATTAATTATATAATGTGAGATGTCCAATAGCCCATACCTCTTTGATACATTACTCTATGAAAATCTAGTGTTTGAGGTGTTATGGTGTTCAAGGTGACTTATCCCTAAAACTTTTCCAAATTTCAAATTCGTTTAACAGTTCCACCGGTGAGACTGATGTGAATAGATCCAACAGTAGACCGATGTGAATAGTTCCAATGGTAGACCAATGTGAATAGTTCCAATGGTAGACAGATGTGAATAGTTTTCCCAACTCTGAGACATTCTGTGAACACTGTTTCCAGAACCGCAGCCTTCCAATAGAAACCTCTATTTTCTTTGCCAAATTTTGAGTTCATGAATAGTCTTTCCAAAACAGTGAGGTTCCAACAACAGTCTCTATTTCCTTTACCAAATTGCTTGCTCATGAATAGTGTTATCAGAATGTTGAGGTCCAACTGTAGCCTCTATTTCTTTTTCCAAATATTGAGTTCATAAATAGTGTTTCCAGAACGGTGAGGTTCCAACTAGAGCCTCTATTTCCTTTTCAAATTTTAGAGTTCGTGAACAGTGTTTCCATAACTGTGACGTTTCAACTGAAACTTCTATTTCCTTTTCTATATTTCGAGTTCATGAATTTTGTTTCCATAATTTTGAGGTTTTAACGGTCTCCTTTTTCCCTTTTCCAAATTTATAGATTGGTGTACAGTGTTTCCAGCTTCCTACAGTTTTTCCCCTTTGACAATTATTTTGACATAAAATGCATTTAAATAATAATTTTAAGGACTCTAGGGCCGATCAAAAGGACATAAATCCTATATTAATTTTCATAAGGCTGGAGATTCATTTACTTGGTCAAAAAAACATGGTTTAATGTGATCCTATTTTAATGAAAATCCAGCGTATCTTAAACCTATAATCCATTAAATATTCTAATGGGATGATATATCTTCCTCCTTATTTCTTCTTCTTTGTTCTCTGGTGTGAAACGCTCGAACCTTTCATTCCTTCCCGTAGGTGTTGTGCGACCAAACATTCCACCTTGGATCGGTTCCCCTCTGTTTTGATGAAACCAAGAAGTATCGATCAATATTCCATATAAGGTATAATCTATCATCATTCTTTTTTATTCACCTCCTTCTGTTTCTCCTTTCCCTTCTATGGAATGTTATCTCCATGTTCCTAAATAGACTTTTCTTGGGTGTTGACCGATGTGGTGGTGTCTCTGCATACTCGGGTGGATACGGTTGTCACGGGGGGATGAGATTGTAATATATTGTGTGGCTTCTTCTCATATAATGAACATCAAGATCTGTTTGAGGTAGGGGATTCGTTGCTTCTCTATTCTTTTATGAGAAACTAGAGAGTTAGCATGTTTTAACCGACTGGATCACAATGGAATTGACATATTAAATATTTGAACTAGATAAATAAATTTATATTGATCGTATGATTTCTCCATTTATTTTTCTAGATAGTGTGATATATATGCTTTATTTTTTAACTTTTCGTTCATGATGGAAATTGGTAATGAATGTAAACCTGGAATTAATTGATATTTTTTCTTGCTATAGATAAAGAGGCGTGTAAATGAATCAGGTTGTTGTTATTGTAATTCGATGTTAATCAAATTACTGCAATTAGAATCTTTAATTAATTTGTGATAGCATTCTATTTAGGTTACATATTTTTGGAACCTACAAATGATGATTAGGTAAATTCAAGATGGATTAAATAACTATTTCTTTGATAATAGATAATTCCTTTTAAGGTTCTGAGTTACCCTATTGCTTATTTAAGGGCCAATAGCCCAGTTGATATGATTTTTTTCCTGTAGCTTATGTTGTGATGTGAGCATCAAAGGCTATTGTGATATGTGGGGGAAGGAGGGCATACTGGTTGTGTTGTCAGTTGATGCATAGAGTGGTGAGATTCATCATTTTATGCATGTGGGTGTCGGAGAGGACACCAGAGATGATGGAACGGGTTGGATGTGAATGTATAGATTTGTTATATTTATTATTCATTGTTTATCTTTTATACTTTCCTCATTTCTCAAGGTAGTTGGTTTTCATACCCTTCTTCCAAAAATGTCGAAGATGCACAGGGTATTCCATGTTCTTTCCATGTTTATCATCTAGAGGGATTATGGGTCTAAGCTCTTTCAATAGGTGGAAGTCTTGATGGGGAGTTAACCTACTCACCATGTTGAGCCCCTTGGGTTTATTAGCTTATTATGTATTTCTATAATTCCTGTGAATATGGGAATGTAATGATGTCAATAAATAATTGAATAAATGATGTTAACCCATGGGGTTGGAGCTTGCTGGGATACAATGTTGTGCTTGAAATTTTAAAGGAACAGTGGACTTTGGATGTGATGCTAATGAAATATATTGTTGAAATTTTTAATGGTTAATTAATGTTTAAAGAATTAATTAACGTAGAGTGAATATGATAAAAAAGGTAATGAAGTAATGTAACAATCTTTTTAAATGGTTGTGTTCTTATAGGATACCAAGTCATTGACGGGGTAGCCGGGAGTCTGAGAGAAGTTAGCTGCAGTTGAGTATAAGACTAGGTTATGCCCATAGTGTGGTTGTGAGCTATAGAATGTTCTATACTTCTTTTGTTTTCATACGCTACTCCACCCCATCAGTTAGGGTAACTAGAACCTCGGGGATTTTGATCCCTAGGTGGGGTGTTTTCCCCAACATTCGTGTGGTAGGATGGATGGGTGACCACCCCCTTTAGCTCCACTCCCTTCTCTTGGTAGTTACTTGTGATGGTAGGCACAACAATTAGTTTTCCCCATATATTTTTGTAGAGGGAAATAATGGCTTGTGGGTATTTATACACATATATTCTAGATATTGTTTTCTATGGATTACTGTAGGTATAACGTGTATGGGTTGTGATGGCTTGAGAATCCATACTCAATTTGTGGGTTGTAACTGCTTGAGGTATAATGCCTAACGTATGATAAATGTTATGCGAGATATGGTGGCTCTCATAAAATACCTAGTTACATTGATTTTGTAGACATTGAGGTTTTTTAGTAACTATGTATACATGTTTGGGTGACGGGATAGTTTTAGTTTTTGTTAACTATGTTTTAGCGTGATTTCTTTACATTTTCACGAGAGGCTCTAGGGAGGATGCTACGGAGTATACTGTTATACAAACTCTATGCCAATATAAACTATTTTTCATGTCACATGGAGCAGGTTGGAGATCTGGATGGTTTCTACTAGCGTGGGGTTGTAGGTGTCGTTCGAGCCTGTGGTTTCTGCTGTTTTTACATTCCATTGGTACTTGCAGTTTCCACCCTCCAGTTTTTGTAGTTTTGCATGACATTGAATATGTGAAATTGGGTTTTCTTTTATATTGATGTATGAGTTGGAGTTGGTTGGTGTATGTCTTATATCTCTCTTTCGCATGTGTTCTCATAGAGGGTAATGCCTCCCATTTGTGTGTTTACTATACCCTCAGTGCTAGTCTCCATCCTGGGGCCTACTGGAGGTGGGACTCGGGGGTCATTATCTCCCTTCTCACAATGTCGTCCCAGGAGGGGTACACCTTGTTTGTAGGGGGTCGTGATAGATTGGTACCAGAGGTCTGGTTGAGGGATAGGATGGAGTTTTGTGTTATGCACAGGTGAGGTTACATGGTTTGGTAGGGAAACATTGTCAGTATGGTTTAGTAATTGATGTAAACATTGGAGACCAGATGAGACAGAAGCATTTAGGGCCCCTGTGATATGATGCACTAACCTTTAAGTTCATAATGGATACTAAATGAGGTGATACTAGTTCTAGGGTAGATACCTAAGAAGTTATCATGAATCATTCTTTTTTGTGCTTGTGTTTGAATGGGTAGATCTTGGGATATGTTAAGCTAAAATGAATAAAATAAAACAATTAATTAATTAATATTTAGTATCCTATATTCTAATTTTAGGAGATCTAACAGTTTTTTATTTTGTAGGTATGGCTCTGGGTCGACGTCCTCATAAGGTTCATGCAGAATATGTCTACCAGGCTCTACCAGCAGATCACCGCAGGGTAGAGGTTGACGATAAAGACACGTAGAGGAGGAATCTCTAAGAGTTCCAGCGCCAGAGTCTGCAAAAGAATGAGGACTCTATTTCAGATGCAGTCATGGAATACTGGTTGGAGGTGGTCGAGATATTCTTCAATTTGATCTGTTCTCGGAAATATCACTAGGTTTCCATGGTTGTGACGCTGCTAGATGGATCAGTGAGGCAATGGTGGTTCTTGTTCCTTAGGGATCGTGAGGAGTTTTTGATCACATGGGAGGAGTTCTATGACATGTTTAGATTCTATTTTCATTCCTAGACCAAGAAGGAATCTAGTCACCCATAGCTTCTAACCCTTCAACATTGGAGCTCCAATGTCCGAGAGTTTGGAATTTATTTCTGGGACCTATTACAATATTCTTCGGACCTATTTTCCAGATGAAGAGGATAGGGTGAGGAATTTCGAGGAGTATTTTTGTCCATATATCCAACGCCAGGTCACCCCATTTATGCTGAAGACATATCTTGAGGTTCCCGCGATGGCAGTGGTCATCGAGAGGACATTGGCCATAACTGGTTTGTCACAAGAGGTTTGTCATCATGATTCCTCACGAAGTAGATATGTGGTCTGGGATTCCCAGTTTTCTGGGTAGAAGAGTTTCCATTCGGCTGGAGGAAGGTCTCATCCATCAACATCTCATTTCTCTAAGGCCAGCAGCTCTCAGGCATATACCAAGGGATCAGGCACTTGTGTTTTGTGGTGGTTGAGGTCATCATCAGTGAGAGTGCCCAAACTTTCAGAGCTGTCATCATGCACCAGGTGTTCCACATCAGGTTCCTTCATTGAGGCAGTTCCATCCAAGGTAACAGAAACATGTTGCAACAGCTTTGGATCAGCAGAGGGTAGATGGGGTAGGCAGAGGATAACCCCATGATGTTCGATGTCCACAGAGACCAGATCATGTCCATGGTGGTGGTCATCATCAGGGTCATAGATTCCATGGAGGAGGTCGTGGTCAACTTCATTCATTACCTTTTCCAGCTCCAGGTGAGCTAGACATCGTTCAGGGTACCCTTTTCTTGTTTTTTATCGTTGTGTATGCCTTGTTTGATTTAGGAGCGACAAACAACTTCATATCACCAGCCCTTGTCTCTACTTTACGACTTGAGGTAGATAGGGTTCTAATTTCCTTGGCATTGACTATGCTAGTTGGAGGTCGAGATGACATGTTTTTAGTATGTAGAGACTGTGAGCTAGTGTTGTGGCAGTACCTCTCTTGGGGAGGTTTCCTATGTTTACGGATACAACCATACGATGTCATCCTCAACAAGGATTAGTTGTATTCAGTGTAATCTATCGTGGAATTATTCATGAGGCAGGCTATGTTCTTCAATGAGGATGAAGATCGAGTGGTGTTTGTCCATGAGCGAGACCCTCGGATGGGTCAGAATCATGATCCATCTTTATCATCCTTGATGGATGACCAGATGATGGGTTTTTTAGAGGAACCACAGTAGACGTTTCCTAGAGTCACAGAAGAGTACCCGGATGTCTTTCGAGAAGATGTTGATGCATTACCCCCTCAATGAGAGATCGGGTTTGGGATCAAGCTACAACCAAGAGAATCTCTTATGTCTATGTCTCCATATAGGATTTCCCCTTCTAGGTTACAAGAGCTACGTATACATCTTGATGGTCTTTTATAGTGCAATTTCATTTGGCCGAGTGTGTCATCGTGGGGTGAACAAACATTGTTTGCGAATAAGGTTGATGTCAGTTTGCGGTTGTGTATCGATTATCATCACCTAAAGAATTTGATAATGAACATTCACTATCCTCTTTCATGGATTGATTATTTATTTGATCAAAAGAATGGTGAAAGTTGGTCTGAAAAGATCGACTTCTGATCAAGATATCATCATATGCATGTGACAGATGAGGATATCTTGAAGAATTCTTTCTATTTTCAACCTTGGAATTACATGTTCATTGTAATGTAGTTCGGTGTAATGAATGCTCCAGCACTATTCATGGGATTGATGAACACAGTGTTCCTTGAGTTCCTAGATAATTTCATGGTGGTTTTCATCAATGACATCCTTGTGTACTCCATGTCTGAGTAAGAGCATGCAGAGCATATATGCCTATTTTTGGGATTTCTTCGTCAACATCAACTGTTTGGGAAGTTTTTGAAGTGTGAGTTTTGTGCTTGAGAAGTCTGTTTCATAGGCAATGTTGTGTCATAGCAGGTACTAGTTGTGGATCCATCAATGATTGAAGCAGTTGTGTCTTGGGCACCAACCAAGACAGTGGAAGAGGTGTAAAGTTTCCTTGGTCATGCATGTTACTATAGGTGGTTCATAGCCGATTTCTCTCGGGTTGCGAATCCTCTGACAGCATTGACCAAGAAGGATCAGGAGTTCATGTGGACTGATCAGTGTCAGACATATTTCGATTATCTGAAGTAGAAGTCAGTAAGTTCCTCAGTTCATTGTCTTATAGCAGATGGAGTTCAGTTGGATGTTTTCTACAATTTATCAAATCTGGTGTTAGGTTGTGTTCTAATGTAGTAGAGATCAGTTTTTTCTTATGGTTCTTGGCAGTTGCATCCCCATGAACATAAAGATTCCACCCATGATATTGAGTTGGAAGTTGTGGTGTCTTCTCTAAATTTTTGGTGACATTACCTCATTGGAGAGCACTTTGTGCTTTTAACTGATCATAAGATCCTAAGGAATGTTTTCTCCTAGCATGACTTAAACTTGTGATAACATCAGTGGATAGAGTTCTTACAAGAATATGATATCAAAATATTGTATACCCCTGGAAAGGGGAATTTTGTAGCTGATGCACTAAGCCGAAAGTCATGTAGTTATGTAGTGCATGAAATGGTGATTCATGGAGAGTAATGGAAGAACTGTCAGCATTACATCTTGATATGGGAGAAGTTGGGGTAAGATGTTGTCTTTTTCATATAATGGTCTAGTCATATCTAGTGAAGTAGGTGGAAGAATCCCAGTTTCAGGATCTTGAGGTAGAGGTATGGAGTGACCGAGTTATTTGTGGTGAGGCCCAGATGGTTGGTCTGATGATGAAAAACACTGAGTGTCATATCACGGAAGGCTATTTTTTACATTCGAGATGATTGAGACATTTCTCAAAGATTTTCCGTAGTTCTCCTTTATTGGTGCATCCAAGAGTAAAAAATATGTACTGATCCTTGAGGTATCAGTTTTGGTGGCCCTGGCTAAAGTGTGTGGTTGCGGAGTTTTTGTCTCGATTTTTGTCCTGCCAGAAGGTGAATGGATAACAACGAGTTCTTGGTGTTCTCCTCTAGCTGTTAGACATTCCTCATTGGAAGTGGGAGGAAATCTCAAAAGACAGTTTTACCGGTTTACCTAGATCTGAGAAAGGACATGACACTATTTTTGTGGTAGTGGATTGTTTAAAAAAACCATCTCAATTCATACCAATCAAGGAGTCATGCTCCTTGGAAGGTTATCGAGGCAGTATCTGGAGGTGGTGGTGAGACTCCATGGAGTCCCTAGGATGGTCATTTCCGATTAAGATCATTTTTTTACCTCTATGGTGTGGGGAGGTCTCCAACATGCTTTCGGTTCTAAGATATTCCATAGCACTGCTTCTCATCTGCAGATGGACGGTCAGATAGAGCGGGCAATCCTTACTCTTGAAGACAGGTTACTCTCTTGTGTCCTGAATTTTGGAGGTTTTTGGATGAGGCACTAAACCGTGGGGGAGTTCTCTTACAACAATAATTTTCACTCCACCATCGGTATGACACCATTTGAATCCTTGTATGGTCAACCTTATCATTCTCCGTTGTGCTGGACTTGGGTCAGAGAGTCAGAAATCCTCAGACCAGAACTACTGCAGAATACAACAGAGATGGTTCAGGTGATTCGTGAGAGGATGAAGACAGCGCAAGATCGCAAAAAATCGTATGTCAATCAAAGGAGGAGACCTTTGGATTTTTATGTTGGGGGTCACGTGTTTCTGAAGGTGACTCCCTGTCGTGGGTAGTGATGGTTCAGTCATTAGAGTAATCCTTCTCCCCAGTGTTTTCATCCTTTCTCAGTTTTGGATCATGTTGGAGTTGTGGTGTATCAGATAGAACTTCCCTCATAGATTCGCCAGATACATGATGTTTTCCATGTATCAAAACTCAGTCATTAACTTCATGATGACTCACACGTCATCTATTGGGGAGAGATCGATGTTGATGATAATGTGAACATTGAGGATCAGCCTATGGATATCCAAGACCACAAAAAGAATGTGTTGCATGGGCATTCTATCTCATTGGTTCATGTCTTGTGGCGACAGAGTTGTGTGGAATAGAGTGCCTAGGAACATGAGTCGCATATACGTGCTCAGTACCCGAGTTGTTTGATGTTTCACACTTTTCATGTTAATATATATATATATATATATATATATATTCTCGCTTTGTGGTTGTATGCCATTCGTGTTTATGATATTTCTGTCTATGGAATCTTCTGGTGGCTTCCCCTCTTTTGATAGCTATCTTGATGGGTGGTTGTTCGGACGCCGTTTTGGATTCCCTTTTTGTGGGTTTTGAATTCTCGAAGATGAGAATGTTTTGAGAGGTGTCATATTTAATGTTCTAAAACTCTCTATTCCATTTCTCTATGAAAATCCAGTGATTGAGGTGTTCTTGTGTTCAAGGTGAATTATCCCCAACACTATTCCAAATTTCAGATTCGGTGAACAGTTCCACTGTTGAGACCAATGTGAACAGTTCCAATGATAAACTGATGTGAACAGTTCCAACAGTGGACTGATGTGAACATTGTTTCCCATTGGTGAGACATTCTATGAATAGTGTTTCCAGAATAGTAGCCTTCCAATAGTAGCCTCTATTTTCTTTTCCAAATTTCGAGTTCATGAACAGTGTTTCCAGAACAGTGAGGTTCCAACTGAAACCTCTATTTCCTTTGATAAATTTTGAGTTCATAAACAATGTTTCTATAACGAGGAGGTACCAACTGTAGAATCTATTTCCATTTCCAAATATTGAGTTCGTAAATAGTGTTTCCATAATGGTGAGGTTCCAACTAAAGCCTCTATTTCCTTTGCCAATTTTTGAGTTCATGAATAGTGTTTCCAGAACAATGAGGTTCCAACTGCATCCCCTAATTCCTTTTCCAAATTTTGAGTTCATGAATAGTTTTTTCAGAATGGTGTGGTTCTTACTGGAGACTTTTTTCCCTCTTCTAAATTTCTATTTTGGTATACAGTGTTTCCAGCATCCTACAGTTTTCCCCTTTAATTTTTCCTTTGACGTAAAAAGCATTTAGAGCCTCATTTTAAGGACTCCATTACTGATTCAAAGGCCATAACTCCTATATTAATTTTCCTCAGGTTCGGGATTCTTTTACATGGTCAAAACCACGTGGTATAATGTGATCCACTTTTAATGGAAAATCCATTGTATCGTAAACAACAGCTTCATTAAATCTTCTAAAAGGATGAGATATCTTACCCCTAGTTCTTCCTCCGTGTTCTCTAGTATGAGACGCTCGAACATTTCAATCCTACCCATAGGAGTTGTGTGATCAAACATTCGTCCTTGGATTAGTTCCCCTGTATTTTTATGCAACCATGAAGTATCGATCAATCTTAGATATAAGGTATGATCTATCATCATTATTTTGGGTTCATCTCATTATGTTACTCCATTCCCTTTTATGTAATGTTCTCTTTATGTTTTTAATAGAATTTTCATGGTTGCTGACTATTGTGGTGGTGTCTCTGCATCCTCAGGGGGGATACAATTGTCATGGGAGGAAGAGATCATAACCTGTTGTGTGTCTCACTATCATATTAAGAACTACAAGAAATGTTGGAGGTAGGGGATTCGTTGCTTCTCTATTCTTTTATGTGCAACTGTAGAGTTAGCATGTTTTAGTCCACTAGATCACATTGGAATTGAAATATTAAATATTTGAACCAGATAAATAAATTGATATCGATCATATGTTATTGCCTCTTATTTTTCTAGATATTTTGATATCTATTCTTGATTTTTTAGCTCTTCATTCTTGATGGAAATTACTAATTAACGTAAAGTTGGAATTCATTGAAATTTTCTGGCTAAAGATAAAGAGGCATGTAAATGAATCTAGTTGTTGTTGTAATTTGATGTTAATCAAATTGATGTTGAAAGCATGTTTAATCGATTTGGGTTAGCTTTCTATTTAGGTTACCAATAGTTAGAACCTACGAATAATAAATCTGTTAATTCAAGATGGATTAAATAACTGGTTGTTTGATAAAAGATAATTCCTTGTAGCATTTTGAGTTACCGTCTTGCTTGAAAAGGGCCATGATCCCAGTTTATATGATGTTTTTTTTCTTGATGCTTGTGTTGTGATGTGATCCTAGAAGGATTTTGTGATATTTGGGGGAATGGGGGCCCATTGGTTGTTGCAGTATTTTACTACTAGAGTGGAGAGATATGTCGGTTTATGCATTTGGCTGTTGGGGAGGACACCAGAGATGATGCAACGGGTTAGATGTGAATGTTTGGATTGTTTCTGTTTCTTGGTGGCTGTTTATCTTCCATACTTTCCTCGCTTCTCAAGGAAACTCGTTTTCTTTCACTTCTTCCAAAATGGGTGAATATTCATGGGGTATACCACATGCTTTCCGTGTTTAGATTCTCGATAGAGGATGGGTCTACAATCTTACTATAGGTGGGAAAGACTCGACAGGTAGGTCATCTACTCACTGTGTTGAGCACCATGTTCGTATTATCTTAGAATGTTTTTCTAGAATTCCTGGGAATATAGGAAAGTAATGATGTTAATAAATGATTGAATAAATGATGTAAACCCATGCGGTTGGGGATTATTGTGATACAATGTTGTGGTTGAAATTTTAAAGTAACAGTGGAATTTGGGTGTGACACTAATGAAATATAATGTGGAAATTGTTATTAATTAATTAATGTAAATTAAAACCGATAAAAATGGAATGAGGAAATATAATAATCTTTTTAAATGGTTGTGCACTTATAGGATACCTAGTCTTAGAATTGGATGATAGGAGTCTGAGATACGTTAGCTGCATTTGAGTATAAGACTAGGTTATGCACATATTTTGGTTTTGATCTGTAGTATATTCTATAATTTTATATTACTATAATCTACCCCACCCCCTCAGTTAGGGAAACTGGAACCCCGAGGATTCTGTGCTCTAGGGGTTGTTTTCCCGAACATTCTAGTTGGAGGATGGATGGATGGCTACCCCCATTGGCCACTCTTTCTTCTCTTGGTAGTTACATGTGCTGGTAGGCATAGCGGTTAGTTTTCCCCATATATGTGTGTAGAGGGATGTAGTGGCTTGTGGTTATTCACACACATATTTTTTGTACAAAGTTCCTATAGACTACTATAGGTGTAACATGTATAGGTTGTGATGGATTGATGATCCTTACTCAGTGTGTGGGCTATAATGTCTTGAGGTATAATTCCCGACGTATGATAAATGATATGCGAGCGATAGTGGCTCTCAAAAAATACCTAGTTACATTGCCTATGTAGACTTGGCGGTTTTGTTGCATGAGGTGCATGTTTCGTTGCTTCGCCCAGGTGTCTGCAATCATGCTTTTTTGGGGAGAGATGGCTTATGACGTACAATGTTGGGGAAAAAGGAAAACCAGTGGGGAAGTAGTATCGGGGTACCCTTGATATTATTTATTATATTATATACTCATATATTTGATACTTGGTGAGAGTATCCATGGTGAGGCTGAGAACAATTTATACTTGTTTAGGTGATGAGTTAGTTTCATTTGCAGTTCACTATGCTTTAGAATGCTTTCGTTACTTTTTCACAAAATGTTCTGGTGAGGATCCAACTTAGTATACAATTATACTCACCCTATTTCTATATAATTTCTTTTAGGTCACATGGAGCAGGTTGGAGATCAGGCTGGTTTCTACTAGCTTGGGGTTGCAGGAGCTTTTTTGGCTAGTGGTTTCTATTGTTTTTACTTTACTTTGGTACTTACAATTTACCCCCTTTATTTGTAGTAGATTTTCAAGACATTTAATATGTTTACTTGGGGTTTATTTTATATTGTTTTCTGAGTTTGATTCGGTTGGTGTTTGTCTCATCACTTTGTTTCTCATTTGTTCTCTTAGAGGGTAATTCCTCCCATTTGTGTGTTTACTATACCCTCGGTGCTAGTCTCCATCCTGGGGCCTACTGTATGCGGGAATTAGGGGTCATTATCTCCCTTCTCACATTTCTAGTCTAGGTGGGGTACACGTTGTGGGGAGGGGGTCATGCCAAGATGTAATTAAAGGGTCTACATGAAAAGTGTTTTACAGAATTGTTTGCATGCGTTGTGAAATGAATTTTTTAATATATAACATCCATTAAACAACACCATCATGTCCATGGTTTGATTGATATATGGTGAAATGTATTACAAAATTATGATATTTAAGTATGGTTCATTTTTAGTGTAACTTGTGTAACTATAAATTAATCCATCTCTAGATACTATGAAATGAAAGAGGTTATAGCACAGATGATGCATGGGTTAAAAACTCTAAAAGGGGAGGATTTAGTATTAACTACATAATAATTGATGCTGAATTATTGGGTCAATGTATATAAACTAAGATAAATTCTATCTAGAATAATTTCTATGTTAATACAAATTGTCATTATAATCCATTATTAAAGATTTGAATTTATGATGACCAATGTTGAATGAGAGTTTAGTGGCATGGATCCCTTCTCTCCTAGATTTTCACTTGAGCACTCCACAAATCTACTCTTTCAAGGGTTCTTCCCCTTGGTGTTTAAGAGACCTATTTTAGATTTCATTTCTCTATTATATTATTTTTGTTCTTGATCCTCCTTCATGATCAGGATTCTCTTCTTCGACAACATGTTTATTGGGTTTCCCTTCTCTTCTCTCATATGCCCTCTTTCTGTAAATCATGCTCGACTATTACATTCTCTCTACAATCGTGGATCACTACCAGGTCCTTGGTTATCTCAATCTGTTCTCTTTCACCTAGATCTATTGCAGAAGACTCCATTTTGACTTGAAACAGTGTCTCTCAAGGGGCTTTGGGTTGTGCTGGTTTAATGATCATCGATTTCCATGGGTCTCATTTATTTATGGTTATTTTTTACATTTTTTTTTTGTATTCTTTGATTGGTTTAATTTTGGTCAACTCTTTCATATGGTGATCTTTTGTTCCAGGTGGTTGTGTGTGGTCTCAAATGATCTTTGGACTTCTAACGGTTTATATTAGTTCATGGTTTTCACCCTTGACGACATTATATGTTTTTGGTGATGATGTTTCCGCTCAATGTTTTCTAATCATACTCAATTCTTACTCCAGGATTCGACAACTATCCTATCAAATGGATTTGTTTTGTGGTTTGAATGTCTTATTGGGAGGTGGTTTTGAGTGGTTGACAACATTCCCAGTGGTTTCCATTCTTAATGATGTGGTTTTTTATTGTTAATGGTTCCCCTAGATTGGTGATAGAGAATTATTTTTTATTTCTCAATGGTGAAAGTTTCATAGAATATTCTTTCTTCTAGTTATGGTTTTCTGGTCTATTATTGTCAGTGGTTTCTCTGTTGTTTTTGTTGTTTTTTGCTTCCAATGAATCTTCTCTCACCAGTATTGCAGTAGTGATGGATATGGTATGGTATTCAATAAGATGTAGGTTCATGACTCAAGGATACCATTATTAGAGATAGGTGATTGAATTGGGATCGATTTTTTTGTTGATGACTTTTGAATTTGAATTTTGTTAGCTAACATGGAAATGGTTTTTTAGTGTATTTTGGTTTACTATTTTTAATTTTGAAATCTGATATCTCAGTGAGCTGTTTTTTAATATTTCAATGTAAGGATACTCTTAATACTTAAACTATATTTTAGAAACATTGAAAAAATGGATTTGGATGAATAGATTGTGATAATTAATTTCCTAGTTTAGAACTACGTTTTTATATATTGACAATATGGTGTCATTATATAGACATAATATGAGTGATATTTCGTCATTAATCAATTAGTCACTATGATTATTGATTCTCACACAACACATTTAATTTTATTATTTGGATTGAGAGAGTAAAGAACTTGTTATCTTTGAATATGAATGAAAATTCAATTATTTTCGTGATGAAAAAACCGATCAAATTTGTGATTGAATGTGAAATCATGTGATTAGTCCGACATTTCTATCTAAATATATGATTTATAAAACCTCCATGGTGTGTTGAGTAAAATTAATTGAATGTGAAAAATGGATTCTAATGGTTGTTCAATTGATTAAGACAATTTATAAATGGATATTCAACACTTTAAAAAATGATATTGTGTTAAGAATAAACAAGGGTAATGTAAAAATGGAATTTAATGGTGTTTATCTTATGTAAAATAAGGGAATATATCAATTAATTGATGAGGATAGATGATTAGTACAACAAAGATAAATTAAATTCATCCCATTTTCAAATATTGATCAATGTATTATGGGTGAGGATCATGGGAATTATCCAAGTAAATTCTTTAATTTATGTTCCAAATCATAGACCATGGAAGGGACTATGCTTTGAATATCATGATGTGGATCATGATTCTTAGTGGAAATATATTCTCAATTCAATCCATGTTGCATATTTTAATAATGTTCCCTATGAAAATTTTAGTATCCTTTCATTAGATGTATATGATGTGATTTTGAGCATTGATCATATCTCAAAAAATATATTTCAATTATATTTCAAGAAAAATGAAATAATATTTAATATTATGAATCAAACTATGATCATTTATACATGTGGGGATGCACATTTATTTCCATGGAAAATTGCATCCATTTTAGGGGTCTTATTATGTTATGTAGGTGGGTATTTATCATGAATTGTACACGATAAACACAACATTGTGTAAATGGATGCATTAGGTATATGGTGAATGTTGTGATATATATTATGACCACAAAATCTAGTAGTATGTATTTTTATCAAAAAGGATGAACATTTTGTTATTAATATGTATAAAAGTGATTAATGATTATGATTATCTAATACACTACCAACCCGAAAATTTGAACAACGTATCTGATTCTTTGAGTAACAATGGCCATAAAAGTCGAACCCATATTGTGTATTGAATGAGAGTAAAATGTTATTTATTTTTAAAATATTGATCATGAGATCATGATAAATGGTATTTATTATCTCATTCTTACATGAAGATTTTTGCATTCATCAATTTGAGGTATAAAAATGCATATAATAGTGTTATAGAACTAAATAATCAAGAGATGAGTTTTCTTGAGTTATACATTGATTAGGATGGAATGATAATCATAAATAATAGTGTATATTTCAATGTTATTGAATAATTGATGATTTTTTCTATTGGATTAAACTCATATGTCACCATTTTGTCTTCATCTTGTAATTATGATAATGTATGTAGAATGTAATGATCATTTCTAGAGGGATAACATGAAGAGTGATATTTCGGAGTATATACCATTATTCTTTGTATACAAAATGATATTATTAACTATAATAATTCAATTTGAATGTTAAAATCATTTCGAAACTTTATAAAAATAGTAGATTTTAACTGTAGATTTCATTTTAGGATTCCCCAAAACATATAAATGACATAATTCATTTATTGTTGAATATGATCACCAGACAAAGTCAGAATATTAAATTTAAAGTGAAAATATTTCTCTCATTTTAATCATTATAATATTTACATTATGAATGTTTTATAGTTTTTTTTGTTAAAATATTCTATTTATATCATCAGGATGTTAGGAAAAAACATCAATGTTCTCGATATTTCTTCATAAAATGATGATAAAGGGATTGATCTTTTGTGATTAATATAATTTTAAAAGTGATGGCCCTTTTGAGAGGACCCCTCAAACCCTATAATATTTTATATAATCCTTTTTTTGTTGATTTCAAATTTGATCCAGATCAACACCTTCCTCTGGTGGAGTATTCTTGTAATAATACATTTCACGTGAGAATTAATATGGGTCCTTATAAATAACATTATGTTAATAAGTACATAATTTCAACATGTTGTGATGAATATTAAAAAAGGAAAAAATTAGGACCTATGCTAGTAGGTTAAATGGTAGTGAATGTCATTGAAATTATATATCAATTCATGGTAGTTTATTTCCATTTTAAATTTTATACTATCAATCAGAGCTATGATTTTCAGTTCAATTTTGTTGATAATGTGTTCCTATGGATATATTTATGAAATAAGGATATGAGACAATGAATGAAGGGTATGTTGAGAGAATTATATATCATCCATTTTTACACCCTCAATAATATTGATATAGCTAATTTTATCTCGTAACTTCAAATCAATATCACTCAGGCTATTGACTTGTTACATGTTTCTTTTTTGACATGTAATGTGCATAATCATTTAGATGTACAAAAACATGAGATTATACAATTGGGTAATTATCATTATTACTAGGTATTATAGGATTTAAATATGAATGTAGATGATCAAATACAAGAGGGGTGAATTTTATGTTTAAAAACTCTCATTTTTAACATAATAAAAACTATGTTTAACAATGTTAAACAATGTAAATTTACAAGACCTATTATAGTTCTAAAAATGTTCAAGGTTCCGTAAATATGGTTCTGGAAATGAAACTTAAGAAAATTTTAAAAGAAATATATTTTACCTTAAGGCGTATTGAATCTTACATATCATAGTATACAAAGTACATGGATGTATAAGATATTTATATTTCCCTTATTAATCAAAATGCCGCAGAAATAAATTTGAAACAAAACAAGATACAAGTATAAAATCTTTTATCCTAAAGAGTATGGTATCTAACAACCTTGGATAAAGGTACCTTGATTTATACTTTGAAGAAATTATGTCTTACCCACATCAGGATAAGCCCTCGATATGAATATTGGAATCATTCTTGTTATTCCCACAGGCCCTCAAACATCAAGGTCTTCAGCACCTCTACTTTCCTATCCACAGAAGTCCTCAATCTTTAAGGTAGTTGGAACCTCTATCTTATTATCCTTGGAATCCCAGGATTGTACTCAGCTACAATCAGAGTCTCACTAAGAAAGCTGAACAATATGTTCAATACGCATAAGGCATGAGATTATGTCTCTTTAAAAATCCATTTAGCAACATGTAATCTCTGGAGTAATCAAACATCACCAAACTCTTTAAAATGATATCCATTTTATAGGCACTTATCCAACGGTTGGCTCCCTCCTCCAATGGTCATACTTTTTCATGATTTTCAGAGGGTCCTGTACATGTGTCACTCAAACAACGGTTAGTTAGAAACATATTGTATGACATCGTTTTATAACTATAACAATGGTAAAAAAAATATGGTTTCTTAACCAAATCTAATTTACCGGAGTCTAAAGAAAAAATAATGTTCGGAGTCTATGAAAATAAACATGTGGAGACTATATATCATGAATGTTTGGATTATATTTTCAAAAGAATTTGGAACTGGAAATTTATAGAATTCAGAGTCTATATTATGAGGAATTAAGAGTCTGAATTCTGAGGAATTCAGAGTCAGAATTCTGAGGAATTCAGAGTCCTAATTCTGAGAAATTCGGAGTCAGAATTCTAAGAATTCGGACTTGTAATTCCCTGACCCCAGTTACCCAGAGTTGGTGCATTATTACATAACATTGGCATGATCACAAAATATCAAGTCTCGAAAGACCGATTAGTTTATTATCCTTGAAATCACTAGATGCATTCATAATGTTTACATTACATCATAAATTGAAAAACTACAACAACATATTGTGTCCAAAGACCACACTCATATCCCCTCATACTATCCATGCAGGTCATTCATTAAATACTTCACACATCCTGGGAAAAATAAAACCTAGAAAAAGGTGAGCTCAAATTTCCAATAATGACAACAATATATCGAAATCTCTCATAAATAAGCATAAACATTTAAGGCAATGTATAACTGAAACAAAAGCCTTTTAAACTTGAAATTCAGCATAAAATGGTTGAAATAAAATTAAATAATGACATTTACTTATTCACATGGATATTCTACTATTCGAATAATCACATGCAATATCAATAACTAGTTTCATAATGATGGAATGCATAATGTCAGACTATCATAACCACGTAGCCAAGGCCTCGTGCCAAGACTACAAATATGATTTTTTCAAAACCTCATGGCAAGACACTAGTTTGTCTCATGATACCTACCGATGCATCGAGGATCTATAGTGAGCTCCACCCGTCACTTACTAAGTCCAATTCATTCCTCATATGAACAAGTTTAAACATAACATAAACAACAGTATTAAAACTAGCATATGAAATGTAAATAATTTCTTCATACACCATTAATGGTATAAAAAATAACACATCCACAGTCAAACATATCAAAAAACCTTCAATACAATATGGAAGTTTTGTATCATAATTAATCAACTTCAAATAAGCTTAAAATCCATCAAAGGATGTTGACATAGATGAAATCAAAACTATTTGAGAGAAATATCTCTTTTTTTTAAATCATTTAAAAGTCACATAATTATAAAATAAAACATCTACATTGAAAATATTATTATATGCTTGTAAGGTAAGCTTCAATGATTTTTAAATGGTTTAAAATATCTGCACCCACCATATAAGTTAAAAAAAGACATTCTTACCTTAATTTGTCGAAAAGGTTAAAAAGGTCCTTTATTGGAAAATGACAGAAAGATTCCTTTATAAACTTCTTATAAAAATTCAAAAAAGGGTATAAATGACTTTAACCCATATTCTATAAAATATTAATAATGTTTTGAAATACATTTTTAAGAAAGATGGATGTGGGTGATAAAGATGTCCGAGTAGATAATTACGTATAAATAATCTCAGATAATTAAGAGATTGTGAAATAAACCCTTACCTTATACTTTTCCTTGGTTGATGGTAGGTTAACCTCCTGTATAATGGGTAAATAATTGTTATTAAATTATAAAATAATCATATACATTAATATGATATCATATATGCTCTTTTAACATTTTTATGTTAATAATATCTTAGTATTATCATCATTTTGGGTGTTAATGAATTCATTTTCCTTTATATGCTTTGTTACGTAAGCTATGTTTATTATGGATAGGTTTTATCTTATTCATATCCAGAAAGATATTAATTCTTTAAACATTATTTTTAACCCTAAAATGAAAATTATTCTTCAATGGATATGATGGGGAATGAATCTCATCGTGTTCGTGAAGACGATAGTCTGTATGTACGCACGAGTGACAATATCATTATTTTGATATTAAAATAATATATAATTGGATGGTATATCATATATACAGAATAATTATCATGTTATATTTATTATTTACCTGAATTTAAAATCATTATTATACCCATCCAAATAATAATGTATTGAATAACAATTACACCACGACGTGGAGACGGTAAGCCGTACGTACGCATGTATGGTGACATGGCATTCAAAGGTTAGATATAATACTGAATATGGCTGTACCATATTTATAATAACATCACAGTATATAGAAGATACTGGAGTTATTATTTTATATTGTAAATAACAAAGAAAGAAGAAGTTGAAGAAGAACGTAACTTGAAAGAGGGTGATAAAAACATTACCTCTTCTTCGGGTTCTTCCTTTTTATTTAATCAAAAGGGCTCCTTAGGATGGATTTCAGATCAAAATAATGCATCTAGGTCGAAGTGACGGAAGTTGATAGAATATTTGGTCAGGGTTTGGCCGAACCAAAAGGATTTGAAGGTGTGAAGAACTGGTTAGAAGTGGTGTCCTTTTATAAGCGGGTGGAGGGGCTCTTTAGGAAAAACTTAAAGTATTATTTTATAATAAATCCATATTCAATTTATAATGGATCCAAAGTGGATTATTCAAAGTATAAGGTGGTTATGGGTCGAAATAATTTCAACAAATAGATTTTAGATGGGTTTGGGTCATTATATTAACCTTATCTTTTAGTTTTAAATCTTAGTTAATTAGTTTGACATTTACCATGTCACTTTGTATTTTTATATTATGTAGTTAATAAACATACTATATACATCCAAGAGAACCCCAAGTGGTTCATTAATGATACACATATCATTATATAAGTCTCTTGGCCGAACCTTAGATTTTTTTTAGGAATTAAATATTAATTAATAATATAATATTTGTTTTAAAAACTCTTTTATGTCAATTTTGACACTATTTGGTATTTGATTTTTGTGAAAATAATAACAACATGATTACTTCGAGAAAAACATAATTAAGTCAATACTAACATGGCATATTAACCTATAAAATTATTTTAATCCCTAAAAATTCTCAAATTACATATATTTTGATATTTATAATATCAATTATTTTATTATTTCATTAATTAGATAATTACTACATCACCATTGTGTCATTAATAAATTACATTATCTAATGTCTAAAAATTAAAAATAAAACACCATTATGTAGGAATTCGTTTTAGCTTTCTAATGAAAATTTATAATCGAATTTATCTTATGTATAACCCTACATTAAAAATGTCTTAGTAATTAAACATTGATTTTAACTCTTTTAACTCTTCTTTGAATTAAATAATAATAAATGTCCTAACCTAATCCAAGTGGACCTAAATGAAAATATTTTATTCCTATGTTTGTTTTTGGTCGAGATAAAATTGTCCAATAGAATTAGGACTTGTGTTAGGGTAATATTAATATCATTTTTACACTTAATTACCATATTTACTTTTAATCTTGGTAAATAAAAGTAAAATGATACTATTCACCATAAATTATTTTTATCTTATTGAACCAAATTTTACTCCTTGATATTAACCGTGTCTCTTAGATTTTAAAAATTCCACTCACAGAAGCGGTAAAATTATGTTTTACGTGAATTTACAAATTCTCCTAGGTGGTGGGTAAAAGACGGTGAAAAGTTCAATAAAATTTTTATATATCTAAAATTATTCTAAACTAACTCCAATGAATTACATTTAACTCATATATGTATTATGTATCTATTTTGACATTTATTAAATTTAAATAAAATAAATAATTATTTAAATAAAATTCATTTTTGAACTATAACTCAGTGTTTTT
Source organism: Viscum album (assembly GCA_963277665.1). Classification (NCBI taxonomy): domain Eukaryota; kingdom Viridiplantae; phylum Streptophyta; class Magnoliopsida; order Santalales; family Viscaceae; genus Viscum; species Viscum album. Next base: position 130,074,800 of record OY728167.1, on the reverse strand, counting down.
TCACTATACATCAAAAATTGAATGTTTTCAGAAAAATACCAAAAATTCACCCTAGGCTAATTTCAATATTCCAAATCCAATTATGAAGGCCATTTTGAATGATAAAATTTATAAAATTTCAAAAAGTGTGTATTACTATTCATAACGGCTAGTTAGATTGGTCGTGGTGTGTGTTAGAACTCAAAGTTGCGTACAACACACGCTATTGTATTATTCAAAGAGAAGCGCACCATGGAAGCTTGGGGTGTTACATTCTCCCCTCCTTCAAATAATTTCGTCCTCCAAATTTCTAGAATATTAGTGCATAAAAAGTCTCAGGTGATTCTTCATCATATATTCCTTGGGGTTCCCACGTTTCCTCTTCCATCTTAAGGTTCCTCTATAGAACTTTTACCAGATGGGTCGTCTGGTGTCTCAACACTTGTTCTCTGGTATCAAGAATCCTGACGGGCTCATCACAATAAAACAGATCAGGTTCCAGTTCTAATTCCTCATAGGTGAGTACATGTGTTGGGTCCGGCATGTATTTTCTCAACAGTGATATGTGGAACACATCGTGAACTTTTGAAAGATTTGGCGGCATTTCCAAACGGTACTCTACAACCCCAATTCATTCTACGATTTCGAAAGGTCCTATGTACCTAGGACTCAATTTACCTTTCTTACCGAAACTTATAACTCCCATCCATGGAGATACCTTCAAGAAAACATGATCTCCTACATTAAATTCCATATCCCTCCTTCGATTATCAGCATATCCCTTCTGCCTACTTTGAGCTGCTTTGATGTGGTTTTGGATTACCATTACCTTTTCCATCGTTTCCTCCACCAGTTCTGGGCCTATGAGTTTTCTTTCACCAGTGTCGTCCCAGCAGGTTGGTGTGCGACATCTCTTTCTGTATAACGCTTCATATGGTTCCATCCAAATACTTAAATGGAAGCTATTGTTATAGTAAAATTCCAACAAAGTTAAATATTGATCCCTCATACCCTGAAAGACATGTGAGAAAGATCTCAACATGTCTTCCATAGTTTGAATAGTCCATTCTAATTGTCCATCAGTTTGGGGGTGGTAGGAAGTACTCAAATGACATTCAGTATCCAGGGCTTTCTGAATGCATTTCCAGAATCTTGAAGTAAAAAATGGATTACGATCAGAAACAATCGATAGGGGTAATCCATGAAGTCTCACAACTTCATTAATATATAGTCTTTCTAGACGTTCAAGTGGTATAGTTTCCCTTATAGCAAGAAAATGTGATGACTTGGTAATATGATCAACAATGACCCATATTGCATCAATCCTTCTAAAAGTCATTGGTATTCCCATGAGAAAGTCCATAGTGATACTATCCCATTTGTACTCAGGTATGGGAAGAGGTTTCACGAATCCTCCAGGTTGTAGCCTTCCAGCTTTCACTTGTTGACAAACTATACATATTGACACAAAATCAGCAATAACCCTCTTCATGTTGTCCCACCAAAAATGTTCCTTCATATCTCTATATATTTTGGTGCTCCCAGGGTGTATAGATAAATTGGAACTATGAGAATCGTCCAAAAATTCCCTTTTTAGATCAGGTATATCGGGAACCCAAAGTCTCCTCCAAAATTTCAAAATTATGTCTTCATACACAAAGTCACTCAGTCTCCCATCATTCACAACATTAATCTTCTTTTTAAACTCTTCATCATCGGCCTGAGAACTCTTTATCCTTTCAAGTAAAGATTTCTTGGAAACCATTTGAAAAAGTATCGATGTTTCACCTTCCATGGTGATTCCCATATTAATCTTTACTAGATCCATGAAAATAGTATCCCTTTTAATACTCATCATGTTAAAAACTCCATGATCCTTTCTACTCAAAGCATCTACCACCTTATTTGCCTTCCCCGGGTGGTAGTGTATCATGCAATCATAATCCCTGAGCAGTTCAAGCAATCTCCTTTGCCTCATGTTGAGTTCTTTCTGTGAGAAAATATACTTCAAAATCTTGTGATCAGTATATATCTCACATTTTTCACCATAGAGATAATGTCTTCATATCTTGAAATCACAGATTACAGTAGCTAACTCCAGATCATGAGTAGGATAGTTTTTCCCATGAGTTTCTACCGGTCATGATGCATAGGAAATAACCCTATCATTCTGCATAAGGGCACAACCAAGTCCTTTTATCGATGCATCACTATAAATAACGAACCCATCATTCCCCAATGGTAGTGTCAATATAGGAGCATTAACTAATCTTCTCTTCAATTCATCAAAACATTCTTCACACTCTTTTTTCAAAATAATGTAACCCCTTTACGTGTGAGCTTTGTTAATGGGTTAGCTAATTGGGAAAAATTCTAGACGAAACGTCGATAATAACCTGCCAAACCAATAAAACTGAGTACCCTAGTTATACTCATTGGTGCTGGACATTCTTGGATTTCTCTTTTCATATAAGGATCAACTGAGATTCCATCCATAGAGGCAATATGGCCATGAAAATAAATCTCCTGAAGCCAGAATTTACACTTGCTAAACATCCCATATAATTCATGTCTTCTCAGAGTCTTCAGGATAATGCACAAGTGATTTTCATTATCTTTGTAGCTTTTGGAATATACCAATATATCATCAATAAATACCACTAAAAATTCATCAAGACATTCCTTGAAAACTCTATTCATTAGATCCATGAAAACAGAGGGTGCATTAGTCAGCACAAAAGGCAATACTGTAAACTCATAATGCTCGTACCTAGTTTGAAATGTTGTATTTAGAATGTCTTCCATCTTCATACACAACTGATGATATCTAGTTCGAAGGTCAATCTTTGAAAAGAATTGAGCTCCATGAAGTTGGTCAAATAAATCATCAATGTGAGGAATGTGATACTTGTTCTTTCTTGTTATAGTATTGATCTCCCTGTAGTCAATACATAACCTCATAGATCCATATTTCTTTTTAACAAAAAGAACAGGGGCTCGCCATGGAGAAACACTAGGGATAATAAATCCCTTATTACTCAATTCCTATAGTTGATTCTTTAGTTCAACTAATTCCACAGTGTCCATTCTATAAGGGGTCTTCGATATAGGCCTTGATCCAGGAATTAAATCAATGGAAAACTCAACTTCTCATACTGGAGGATATGTAGGTAAATCTTCTGGAAACACATCTACATATTCATTCACAATAGGTACATCCTCTATTTGAACATTCATTTCCTCACCCACAGTCATTTCACTCTCTTCCTCCCCAATAATTGAATTTAATTTAGTTACTAGGGGTGGATCTAGATAAGAATTAGGTGGTGATGATTCTGCTCTAAAGATAAGGTGTTCCTTATCATCATCATCAAAAATCAAAACCTATTTCTTCTTACAATAAATATTCACATCATGGTCTGAAAGCCAATCCATACTGAGGATTATATCAAACTCAATCATAGGTATGACAATGATATCAGCAGATAAAGAACATTTATGTGCTCTAATGGGGACTGATTCACAAAACTTTGTTGCAATGATACTTTCCTTAGGAGTTTTAACTGACAACCCCCTTGTTAAGTAAAATTGGAAGTATCTAATTTTCTTATAAAACTGGGAAGATATGAAATAATGCGATGATATAGAATCAAATAAAGCATTTTCTAAACTCGGGGAAACCATTAAATTACCTGCCACAACTTCTTTCGGAGCTTCTACCTCAGTATTAGTGATAGTATAAGCTTGAACTTGATCCCTTGTCCTTTTCTGAGGTATGTTCCCCTAACGCTTAGGAAATTCAATTTCATAATGTCCCATCTCCCTGAAGTTGTAGCTTTGAACATCGATAGATTCTTTCTTCCCCTTGCAATCACGAGCTTGGTGGCCTTTTTCACCACACTTATAACAGACTCTCATTCCCTTCAAGCATGTACTGGGGAGTTTATTCCCACATTTACTTTAGGACTGATATTCAAATTTTCCATTATTCACCTTATTTCCATTTCCAGATTGATCAGAATATCTCTTCTTCTCTTTCTTTGCTTTAAAGTCATATGACTTAGAGAATTATTTTTCTGTCGTGATAGCACATGAGACAATAACTTTGTACGACGCGAAGGATTGTAAGACTAACGCTCGACGAAGAAAAATGGTTTTAACCCATCAATGAAATGATCAATCATACTTCTTAGGTTACGTATATAACCTCCAGCATACCTTGCTAACATTGTAAAGTTAGCCTCGTACTTTGCGACATTCTCATCCTCTTTTTGACTCAGACTCAGAAATTGTCTTTCCATATCTTCTTGATGGTCACGATGGATGTATTTTTCTATGAAATGATCTTTGAACTCCCTCCATTCCATATTTTATACTTCATCATCTTCCTTCAAGTTTTGTATCAATGACCACCATTGATCAGCATCTCCAGTGAGGCGATAAACTGATGTGATAACTTTTTCCCTTTCACTACTCCCCAAATCCTGAAATATTTTCTCTAGGGAACTTATCCATTGCTCAGCTACTAATGGATTTTTACTCCCATTGAATATTGGTGGCTGCTACCTCATGAAGCAATCTAACATTGATCCTCTACACTGCGGACCAGGGTGCTCCATATGGGTTAGGTTATTATTCATAACCGGAGTGAGTTGTCCCAATATGTTGATTAGCTGATCAGCACCAGTTGCATCACTAGATCCACTATAATTAACTTGATCCGGAGGGAAATCCCTACATAGAGTGCATGAATTGATACGGTTTCCATTCCATCCTCTAGGCGCCATTTCTAAATAGTGGCATAAAGTGGATCAGTTTATAAATCAAAATACAAAATTCAAAACATGTAAAACAGTTAACATAAATTGAATAGTTTATGGATATAATCCATAATCATACAAATGTTTTCATTGAGGAAGAATATACTCATAAACCCTTCATAATTGTTTGTAAGTAAAATAAGAATTAACCTAAGCATATCCCCTGGGAGTGTCGTAACCAAGAGTGCAGCAAGGCCTGTTGTCGTGCACCAGTTCCTGTTCGAGTCCACCTCAAAGCGGTGTTTTCAGGTTTTACACCTAGGTACATATGTGCCAGAGCCTCTTCTACCTGCTCGTATCCCAATAGGGATTTATTTCTCAGAAAACTCACGAAATCTCTAAAATAGAAAAATTCTAGTAAGTTCTTCTATACTAATCCACAAAGTCTCTCTTATGGCTATGTGCTCTAATCAGAGTTTTTCTAAATCTAGTTTCCAAGGTTTGTAAAAAACTTCCTCTAATACCAACTATAACGCCCTGATCCCAGTTACCCAGAGTCGGTGCATTATTACATAACATTTGCATGATAACAAAAGATCATGTCTCAAAAGACCGATTAGTTTAGTAGCCTTGGAATCACTAGATACATACATATAGTTTACATTACATCATAAAGTGAAAAACTACGACAACATATTGTGTCCATAGACCACACTCATATCCCCTCATACTATCCTTGTAGGTCATTCAGAAAATACTTCTTCACATCCTAGAAAAAGTATAACATAGAAACGGGTGAGCTCAAATGCCCAGTAAGGATAACAATATAGCGGAAACTTTAATAAATATGCATAAACATTTAAGGCAATGAATAACTGAAAAAAAAAGCCTTTTAAACTTGAACTTCTGCATAAAATAGAAGAAATAAAATGAAATAATGCCATTTACTTATTCACATGGATATTCTACTAGTCCAATAATCACAAGCAATATCAATAACTAGTTTCATAATGATGGAATGCATAATGCCAGACTATCATAACCACATAGCCAAGGCCTCATGCCAAGAGTACAAATAAGATTATGTTAAGGCCTTGTGCCAAGACACTAGTTTTTCTCATGATACCTACTGATGCATTGAGGAGCTATAGCGAGCTCCACCGATCACTTACTAAGTCCAATGCATTCCTCATATGAACAGGTTTAAACATAACATAAACATTCGTATTAAAACTAGCATACAAAATGTAAATAATTTCTTCATAAACCATGAATGGTATAAAGAATAAAAAAATCCACTGTCAAACATATCACAGAACCTTCAATACAATATGGAAGTTTTGTAGCATAATAAATCAACTTCAAAAAATCTTAAAATTCATCAAAGGATGTTGACAAAGAAGAAAACAAAATCATTTGAGATAAATATCTCTTTTTTTAAAATCATTTAAAAGTCACATAATTATAAAATAAAACATTTAATTTGAAAATATTATTAAAAGATTATAAGGGAAGCTTTGAAGATTTTACAATGGTGTAAAATAGCCACACCCGTCGTATAAGTTAAAAAAAAGACATTCTTACCTTAATTTGTCGAAAAGATTAAAAAGGTCCTTGTTTGGAAAATGACAAAAATATTCCTTTATAAACATCTTATAAAAAGTCAAACAAGGGTATAAATTACTTTAACACATATTATGTAAAATAGTAAGAATGTTTTGAAATAAATATTTAAGAAACATGGATGTGGATGATAAATAGGTCCCGGTAGATAATTACGTATAAACATTCTCGAATAATGAAGAGATTGTGAAATAAACCCTTACCTTGTACATTTCATTGGTTGAACGTAGGTTAACCTCATTTATAATCTTGGAATAAGTTTTATTAAATTATACATGAATCATATACATTAATATGATATCATATATGATCTTTTAACATTGTTATGTTAATAATATCTTAGTATTATCATCATTTCGGGTGTTAACAAATTCATTTTCCTTTATATGATTTGTTACGTAAGCCATTTTTGTTATGTATAGGTTGTATCATATTCATAACCAAAATGATATTAAGTCTTTAAACATTAATTTAAATCATAAAATGAAAATTATTTTTGAATGGATACGATGGAGTATGAATCTCATCGCGTTCGTGGAGATGGTAGTCTGTACGTACGCACAAGCGACAATATCATTCTTTTTATATTAAAATAAGATATAATTGGATGGTATATAATATATACAGAATCATTATAATGTTATATTTATTATATAAATTAATTACACATAATTATTATACTCATCCAAATAATAATGTATTGAATAACAATTACACCACGACGTGGAGACGGTAAGCCGTACGTATGCACGTATGGTGACATGTCATTCAATGGATGGATAGAATACTGAATATGGTCATACCATATTTATAATAACATCACAGTATATAGAAGATACTATAGTTATTATTTTAGAATTGAGATAACAAATAAGGAAGAAGTTGAAGAATAAAGGTACTTGAAAAAGGGTTGTGAAAACATTACCTCTTCTTCGGGTTCTTCATTTTGATTTGATCAAAAGAGCTCCTTAGGTTGGATTTCTGATCAAAATAAGGCCTCTAGGATGAATTAAGGGATGTTGAGATAATATTTGGGTAGGGGTTGGCCGAACCAAAAGGCTTTGAAGGTTTGAATAATTGGATAGAACTGGTGTCCTTTTATAAGGGGGAGGAGGGGCTCTTTAGAAAAAACATAAAGTATTATTTTATAATAAATTCATATTCGGTTTCTAATGGCTCCAAAGTATATTATTAAAATTATAAGGTGGGGATGGGTAGAAATAATTTCAACCCATATATTTTAGACTGGTTTGGGTCATTATAGTAACCTTATCATTTAGTTTTAACTCTTAGTTAATTAGTTTGACATTTACCAAGTCACATTGAATTTTTATATTATATAGTTAATAAACATACTATATATTTCCAAAATAACCCCAAGCGGTTAATTAATGATACCAATATTATTATATAAGTCCTTTGGCCAATCCTCAGATTTTTAGGAATAGAATATCAATAAATAATATAGTATTTGTTTTAAAAACTCTTTTATGTCAATTTTGACTCTATTGGGAATTTGATTTTTTTGAAAATACTAACCGCATTATTACTTCGAAAATGTTAATTAAATCAATCCTAACAGGACATATTATCCTATAAAATTAGTATAATTCATAAAAAGTCTCAAATTAAATTTATTTGGAAATTTATAATATCAATTATTTTATTATTTCATTAAAAAGGTAATTACTACATCACCATTGTGTCATAAATAAAATAAATTATTTAATGTCTAAAAATTATAAATAAAATAAAATTATGTAGGAAATCTTATTATATTTCTAATTAATATTTATAATCTACTTTATCTTATGTATAACCCTATATTAAAAATGTCTTAGTAATTAAACATTGATTTTAACTCTTTTAACTCTTCTTTAAATTAAATAATAATAAATGTCCTAATCTAATCAAAGTGGACCTAAATGATACTATTTTATTCTTAAGTTTTTTTTGGTCGAGATACACTTGTCCAATATAATTAGGACATGTGTTAGGGTAATATTAATATCATTTTTACCGTTAATTACCCTATTTACTTATAACCGTGGTAAATAAAAGTAAAAAGTTACTATTCATAAAAAACTATTTTTATCTTATTGAACAACATTTTACTCCTTGATATTAACCGTGTCTCTCGTATTTTCAAAATTCGACTCACAGAAGCGTTAAAATTAAATTTTACGTGAATTTCAAAATTCTCCTATGAGGTGGGTAAAAGAGAGTGAAAAGTTCCATAAAATTTTTATATATCTAAAATTATTCTAAACTAACTCCAATGAATTACATTGAGCTTATATAGGTATTATGTATCTTTTTTGACCTTAATTAAATTTAAATAAAATAAATAATTATTTAAAAAATTTCATTTTTAAACTATAACTCAGTGTTTTATCACTATTCATCAAAAATTGCAACTTTTCTGAAAAATACAAAGAATTCACCCTAAGCTAATTTCGATATTCCAAATCCAAATATGATGTCCATTTTTAAATATAGAAATTATAAAATTTCAAAAAGTGGGTATTACTATTCATAACGGCAAGTTTGATTGGTCGTGGTGTGTGTTAGAACACGAAGTTGCGTACAACACACGCTACTGTATTATTCAAAGAAAATTGTACCGTGGAAGCTTGGAGTGTTACAAGACTCGCAAATATTAGGAATTCAGAGTCTGAATTCTGAGTAATTCTGAGTCTGAATTATGAGAATATGGATTCTGAATTTCAGAGAATTCGGACTAAGAATTTCAGAGAATTCAGAGTCTGAATTTCAGAGTATACAGAATCTGATTTCAGAACCAGAAAACAGAAAAATCTATATTTAAGTATTTATAGTATTCTTAGGTTTTAGATGTGTAACCAAATTTTACACTTAGAAATAAAATGAGTTATATTTAGGGAAACTATAACATAAACAATGAATACAATGGTAAGGAAAAATTATCCTTGGGGAAGAAAAAAATTTCTTATTAAGATAATTCTTAGGGGAAATAAAATTTTCCTTCAGATAGAGTGTTTGTTATTTTCAAAACATAATGGAATGGAAAATTCATAAGGAAACCTTATTGACTGAACAATATCACCCTTTTTGGAATGTATATACATCCTTACAAAAAATAATATAAGGACTTATAATTTTATTGGACATGAGAATAAAAACTTATCTCCCTTTACTTATGGATCACAATGAATACGACTAACTCCCCCTTAGGCATTGAAATCCATAAGGATCGTATTCATGATTTCTGGAATGAGATTTAACATTTTCTTGCATTATAAAATCTTCTTTGATAAGAACATTCCGTTAGATGAACTCCCCCTTAGGAAAGTATCTTCTTCACTTAGTATTCTTTTGGTCATTCCTTTCTCCCCCTTAGTGATTTTCAAAAAGGAATAAAGGGAATGGAAAAAAAATTAAGTACCTAAAATAATAGTACTAAATAAACTAAAAAATATATGAAGAACAACCAAAATTCCATTATGATTGAAATAAATTGTACACGGAAGAAATTCAACAAAATATCAGAATTGGGAAAAATTATCCTTCTTTATCCTTCAGTATTAACTACTTTACAACAGTTTTCATCTTCTTGAGCTCCTTGTGATCTTCTTCCATACTCTAGATCAACTGATTATGATCTTCAATTTACTTCTCTATGTCTCTTAAATTTTCTTCCTGAGCCTTAAGAATATCTTCTGGAACATTCAAGACTTATTCATTATTAACAAGATTTTTTTAAAATTTGATTCGGATATCCCTTTCCCTCTTCCAATTCATGGCCCTATAATTTAGCTTCCCATTCAGATCCTTAACTTCTTACATCCGAGTACTTTGTTCGAGACTTAGCCCTTCCTCAAAACTGTTACTATGGTCCTTTATCTTCCCATCTTCAGTGTCAAAATCATCCTTGACATTATCATGAAATTCAGCAAAGCCTCTTAGATCTTCTATTTTCTTCCTCGAACAACTTGTAATCAACTTGCAAGATCTTTTATGAGCCTCGTATCCAATGACGAATGATTTGAAATCTTCCTCAAGTCCAAAACATTTATCTATAATCACGAAAATTGAATCTGATTTTTTATTTATAGTATGTTGAAGTATCTATAATCTTGAATCTATACATGGTAATAAGGGGATATTACCAACCTGTTTTTTCAAAGACTGAACAATAAAATCATGTCCATGGGAAGAAAATTCTAAATCCGAGAGTTTTGTTGGAGAGGAATATTTTCCTATTTCATCTGCTTTCCTCTTTGACGAAGCACAAATATCATTCTTTGTCACCATGGATTTACTAGGTGTATCAACTACCACCTGTTTTCCCTTATCATCTCTTTGGACGATGTCTTGTGCTTTTGGTGATTCTTTCTCGCTATTGGATAACTGAACGACATTATTTTCATAAACATCTACTTTCTCAGCTCCTACCACAATATCCTCTAGCTAAATGAAATCATGATTACTGCATTCTTCTTTAGATGGTTTGTTTACATCTTCCTGAAAATTCTCATATTTTCTTGGTGTTTCATGTTTTAAAGAGTCGGCTTCAAATGATTGGATTGATAGTTTCTCGGAAGGACTCTCCATCTCATAATAATCCACTACATGCCTTATCATTTCCTCTATATCACCACTTCCATCTTATTCTTATTATTCAACTTATTCCACATCTAATTATTGATGTGGTTCTGGAATAACCACCTTCTCTCTCAGAGTCACCGGTAGTGATTCTTGCAGAAAGGATTCTTGTAAATGATTTTTCTCAGAACCTTTCTCAGCACCCTTGATATAGCATCCCGTCTTTTTATAACATAACATTCATTTCATTACACGGAAATGTGGATCGTTAAGGTTTAGTGTCTTGGAAACAAGGAACATAATACATGAAAAGAACATAAAAAATTCTTCTTAAACAATTGAAAGGATTCTCCTTAAGTTAATCATAGGTTCATTACTACATCTCATAACCTGGGGACATACATCAAAAGAAAGGGTGAGCAGAAGGCCTAGTAAGGGAAACAAGAGAAACATTTTACATGTGAACTTGAGATACTTCAATAAGGACATGAAAAGAACTTTAAGGCATGAGAAAGAAATCATGAGATACATCATAATAAAAATAACATTTTTAAGAACTTGAATATGTGGCTACAACATTTAATATTGACAATCGTTTCGTTTCACCAAGGTCCATCCCCAAGGTGTCGTTAAAAATTACCAAGGTTATTCACCAAGGCGTCGTTAAAAATGGTCATCTCTAGAGATTAATTCTTTACACAATGCATTGGAGCGCTATCTGGGCGCACCCTTGACATGTATTTATTATCATGTGAGCCATATATATCATCATCAATCATTTCATAAACAACCCATATTGCATAAAAGAAATGGGTTTCATTTCATAATCATAATGTTTCAAAAACTGCTTTAAAGACATGATCTTTATGTCACTTTAAACCCACGGAAAGGGGAAGTGGGTTTCATGTATGTAAATCCCAGAATTTAAAATAGGAAATTTTGATATATATGTGAATACCCTTGTATAAATAAGAGCTTTGAGTATTCACTTTATAACATAAAATAATTTTGAGAAAAGAGAGAGGCATTTTGAGACGAAAATTCTGCAGCATAACAGCTATGTTGCAAGGTTTTAGAAGACATTTAAAAGAGAGGGAACATGGGTCACTCACTCATAAATGATCCATAAAATAGTAGGGGAACAGAATATAAGGGATTTAAGAACATGGTAATGAAATTTGAAAGATATACCATATGAAATAAAAAACATGGAAGTGAGACAAAAATAAGATTTCTCTTATGAAAATTCGGCAGCCTAACGGCGTCACTTAAACTTCAATAAAAAATGATTTGACAAGATCAAATAGGGTCTCTAATAATATGATAATAAGTGATCAGTATGATAGATATAGAGATCATACCCCAACATAATAAAAAGGAACTTGAAAGACTTGACATGAAAATAGAACTTGAAAAATGAGAAGGGTGAAAGAATCCCTTAAAAATTCGGCAGCCTAACGGCGTCACTTAAACTTTCATAAAACGAAATGATGAGAGTAAGAGGGGATCTCTCATCATATAAACATGAAAACGTTACTAAGAGGAATATGAAAGAACATCCTCTCACATATGATCATGGAGCATAAAAGGAATGACATAAAAGAGCTTACATGAAAAGAAAGAGAGAGGTCAGATCCCTTACCTTAAAACGTAACTCATAAAACTCAAAGGTTTGGACCTTGAGGGCTTGGGGGCACCTTGGGAGGACTACTTGGGAGGTACGGAGACCAGAACATCGTTGGAGGAGAGTTGGGAGTGAAATATAAAGGAGGAAAGGGTGGGTATTTATAGGGAAAGTGAGGGGACAAGGCATTAATGGCCAAGGGACACCTCACAAGTGCTTTTCTCAAAACCATGTGCTCTCCCTTGGCATTTACCATGGAGTTAGGCCACATGGGGCCCCCAAAACAATAATTCATCACCCTTGGCCGTCCAACCCTTAAAATATCTCATGAAATCATCATGACATAGTTATGATGTCATTAAACATACCGAAACCCTAAAACTGCATTTTTATTATTCACTGAAAAATTCATCTTTCTCAGAAAAATCCCAAAATTTTACCTTAACCAAATATAGATGCTCTAATTACATTTATGAACTCCATTTTATAAAAATAATTTTCTAAATAATTTTAATTTAATTTTTAAATAAAAACACTATTCATCGAGAATTAATTTTTTTCAGAAAAATCCACAAAAATTACCATAATGTAATATCGATGCTCTGAGTTCAAAAATAAATTCCTTTTTATAAAATAATTTTCTAATTATTTTTAATTAAATTTTTAATTATAAAACACTATTCACCCGAAAAAACTAATACTTGGCTAATAATTTATGAAACCGTTATTTACCCATTTTATTGAATCTCATTACTTAATCAAGGTGTCTAAATTATATTAAAACTTTCTTTGAGTTAAATTACTAATCCATTTGGTCACATTACTAATCTTAAGCATAAAATGACTATTAATAATTTACTATTCATAAAAAATTAAGTTGATCTTATTAGACTCCAAATTCCTTACTGAACACTTTTGCAGAAGACCATTTTTTGAAAATCAGTACACATAATTAATTATTTAGGGTTTACATAAATATTTTAAAATATCCCTTTATCAAAATTCATCAATAAAATACATCCTAAAATTATCCGGACATTTTAAATTTCACAAACATCACTAAAGGAAGAAATCTCAATTTATTCATCCCAAAGGATTACACAAAGAAGCTAGGGTCTTGTCACATAGCCCCTTATAACACCAGCATATGACCTAAGTGTAAGGTGTGCTATGGTGAGAGAGTCTGAGGGAGGCTCAGATAACATTGCCCTAGTAGTAATCTCCACTAACTTGAACTTCTCCCGCAGGCATTTCCGTTCAAGCTTGACACGCTGGAGTTCGGCTTGGGCTTGGTCCAAAGCGAAGCCCACAGATGCTACCTCCTTCCCAAGCTCTGATAAGCGGGCTTCATAAGGTTCGGGTCTACTGGACAAAGCCATCGACTGCTCTTTCTGCATTAACCATTAACATCTTATTAAATCATTAAGAGTAAGTTAATATACTACTCAAAAAGATTGGGTCGTTACACTTGAGAAGGGATTGGACAATTTCAGCTTCCGATATTTTTTTCCTTTGCTTATTTTCTTTCCCTTGATTTTAAAGATCCTCAACAGCCTTTATCTTTAATGTTACTTCCTCAATAGGGTCTGAGCCAAAAGTAGGCTCCCCTTCCTTATTATTTTTCTTGTCTTCTCTCCACTTGGCAATGACTTCATCTGGCTAAGACTTTTGCTTATTTGGATTTGGTGGTGCGAACTGAGTTTCCTTATCCACATGTATTTTTCATTTCTCTTAAAGTTCCATGGCCTTCCGCTTCCTTCCACATTTCTTAGAAGTTTCAGCCACTTCCGGTTTCGTTGAAAAATCCTCTACTTCTTCTTCATGAAAATCATAGAATTCACCTGATCTCTAGAAAAACCAATTTTCATTATTCTTAGAGTGTCATCACACAACAACATCACCTTGTAATTTCTCATCTTAGTACTCCAAGGAATTTTGAAAGACTCAAGACAAAGAACAATATTCATTGACAGAATTGTCGGATACATGATAATTTGAGATTTCAAATTTCGATTTTGGATATTCTCAATCGTAACCAGGATGTACATAACTGAGTTTATCTTACTGAGGTTCACCATGAAATCCAAAATATAGATATCACACTTCTTCATAGTATCCTTATCTCATTTTCTTAGAATAACTACACATTGAACCCACAGTTCAAGAATCCAAAAGCTCATATATAAATGAACAATCTCTAGAGTCTTTGCCTTGGAAAGACTAGGACATGATAGATCTTTGTCCTTATCAAAAGATCCTGCTATATCATGTAGCTTGTGAGTACAGAACTTTGTTTCCCCTTCATAAGGAATTACAATCTAACATTTTTCCTTTCTATAAGAAAGACAATAAGTCCTTCTGTATCAATTAAAGGAAAATTTGTCCCTTCCTCCCTCTTTAAGAAAACATACTGATTCATAAAACTCAATCAGCACGTCCGGATAAACCAGATCCTTCTCCTTCAGTTTGGATATACATACACTTTCACATCCATTCATCTTGATATTATTCGAAATTATTGAATCATACGTATAATAGAATATCAGATTGACCAACTATTCTTTGTAAATATACCACTCAGAGATTTCTTTTACATATGAAATTTATTTCTAAGGAGAGGATTGTACAGACATTTAGAATTGAGGAAACCATTAAGATTTGGAATGACCTTAAGTAGAGCGGCATAGATTCAGCATTCCAAATCTTGAATATTGATGTGGGAAAAACATTGGGGGTTCTTATATTGGAAATTGAGGTGACGGTTCAACTTCTATACATGACACAATAGTTGAAATTCTTCCGATTAGATATAAGGGTTTAGATGATAGCTGATGAAAGACTTTGGTATGTTCTGATATATTAATTTTTTTAAGATAAAAATTATGATTTAAGGAAAATTAAATCCAAAAAATTTAAAACAAAATGAAAATTCAGACATGTAAAATAATTATTACAAAAATTTAAGAAAGGAGACATACCTTTCGGATGGCTTAGGGAAATTATCCATAATGAGTAAAATTCTTCTTGAAGAACTTTAGATATCAAAAAATTGTTACGATAACTTGATTACATAAAATTTTGATTAAGAAAAATTTGACTACAAAAAATCTTGAGTATGAAAATTTTGATTAGGAATATTTAGATTAACACCCAAATGTACTCCCCCAATGAAAAGGAGTTTCTGACTGTATGGAGATAGGTTTCAACTAGAAGTTAATATGGAAGATTACATTTCAATTATCATTACTAACTTCTGTTTAATATATTAAAATCTATCAGAGTGTAAAGATTTTGTGAAAATATCGTCAAGTTGATCTTGTGTTCAGATAAATTGAATAATGATATCTCCTTTTTGTGTGTGATCCCTAAGAAAGTGAAGCCTAATATCTATGTGTTTTACACAAGAGTTATGTTCATGGTTTTTACTTAAGGAAATTGCACTAGTATTATCAAAAATTATTTTTGTTTTGGTAAAACTCATACAATAGTATGTGAGTCTGTTTTGCATTGATAAAACTTGAGCACAACAACTTTTAGCTGCTACATTTTCAGCTTTAGGAGTGGAAAGTGCTTCTGAGTGTTTCTTTTTTGCATGACCAAGAAACAAATGAATCTCATATTAAATTAAAATTTCCAGATGTACTTTTCCTATCCATTATATATCCACCAAATCCAGCATCCGAAAAAAAATTTAAAATAAAATCATTTATAGAAGTATAAATGAGTCTTAAATCCACGGTTCCCTTTATATAGAGAAAAATTCATTTCTCTACCTTTAAATTAGATTCTATAAGATTGGATTGATATTTTTCAAAAAACCATACTAAAAACATTAATTCTAGATGACTTGATATCAAGTATAGTAAAATTCTAATCATACATCTAAATGATGTTTGATCAACTTGTTTCCCAGCTTCATCAAGATCATGTAAATTAGAGTTACCGATGATAGTACTTATACTCTTAGTGTTGTCATATCCATACTTTTTAAGAAGATCATTAATATAATTATGTTGGGATATATAAGTTCTTTATGGTTGTTGAGAAATTTTAAATCCTAAGAAAAACATTAACTTACCCATCATACTCATTTCGAACTCCGATCTAATTAGATTCGCAACGGATTCAGTTAAAGATTACTGAGTAAAACCAAATATAATGTCATCAACATAAATTTTAACAATCAAAACATTTTTCCAATCATTCATTATAAAAATATTTGGATCTGCATTTCCCTTAGAATAATTGTTTTGTAACAAAATTCATGTAATTCTGTCATACAAGCCTCTAGGGGCTTGGTCATGTCCATATAAATCTTTGGTATGTTGGAAAACATGTTCAGGATGTTTTGCCTCTTAAAAACAAGAAGGTTGTTCAACAAAAACTTTCTCTTGAACATAACCATTAAGAAAATAACATTTAACATCCATTTGAAAATGTTTGAAATTAAAGAATGTTGCAAATGGAAGTAATATACGAATAGATTCAAGTCTAGATACTAGAGCATAGGTTTCTTCATACTCTATTCCTTCTTGTTTATTATAGAATTAGCAACTAATTTAGATTTATTTCTTACCATGACTCCATTTTCATAACATTTATTTTTCAATACCCATTTTACTCCAATAATAGAAGTTTCCTTAGGTCTTTCTACCAAAGTCCATACATTATTCCTTTCGAATTAATTTAGCTCATCTTGAATGGATTAAATCCAATCATCATGACCTAAAGCATCATCAGTGATATTAGGTTCTAATTTAGAAAGTAATGCTAGTTGTCCTACTTCATTCCTTAAGGAACATCTTATCCTTACATGATGATTTACATCACCAATGATTCTATCACTAGGATGATTCTTAAGAAACAACTGATTTTAGTTTTTTAAAACTTATTCATCAACATATGGTAGGAAATATTCTGGACTAAATTCTATAGAAACATTTTCTTGATCATCTTTCTTATCAGAAGGATCTTCTATCAAGGGTTCATTATCAGTTTTTGAAATCACATCCAAAGATGTAGTCTAAGGATGTTTATAAAAAGGATCAGTTTCATCAAATTTAACATAAATTGTTTCTTCAATAGTACAACTATTTTTATTAAAAACTCAATATGCCTTATCAGTTGTGAAGTAGCGTAGGAAAATTCCATCATCAAATTTGGGTTAGAATTTATGAAGATTATATTTTATATTAAAAATGAAAAAAATTCAACCTAATACTTTAAAGTAATAAAGTCTAGGTTTTCTACCATTCCATAACTCATATGGGTTTTCTAAGAAATGGTCTAATCAAAACTCGATTTATAGTATAGCAAGTAGTATATACATCTTCAGCCCAAAAATATTTAGCTATAGAATATTCACTCAGCATGGTTCTAGTTATCTCTTGAAGACTTCTATTTCTTCTTTCAACAACACCATTCTGTTGAAAAGTTCATGGTGCTGAGATGTAATGAGTAATTCCTTTTCTACTAAAAAATGTTTCCAAATCAGAATTTTGAAACTCTCCTCTATGATCGCAATGAAAAGTTATCAATGAATGATTTTTCTCATTTTTAACTTGGGCTCTAATAATTTTGAAATAAGAAAAAGATTAAGATTTGTTTTGCTAGAAAATAGATCCACGTAAATCTAGTGTAATCATCAACTAAGAAAAATACATAATATTTTCCTCCAATACATCCAGTTTGTGTGGGACCAAAAAGATATATATGCACCAACTATAATGCATCAGTAGACGATACTTCACCGATTGATTTAAAACGTGATTTATGTTGCTTCCCATATTGACAGGGATGAAAAACATTTGACAAATCAAATATAAGATCCAGCAGATTCTTAACAAGTATTTTCTTAAAGAGTTTACATAAGTTCCTAAGGTTATAGTGTCCTAACCTTCTATTCCATAACTAAGAATGGTCTCCCATTACACTAAGACAAGGAAGATCTTAGCTCCTAAGTTCTTCGATGTTTAGTGTGTATTCATTCTCTTGAAAATGGGAAGAAAGAATATACTCTTCCTTGGAATTGGGTACTAAGAACTTATCATTCCTAAAATTCACAAGGTAACATTCATCAAATAATTGACATATGATAGTGAGGTTGGGCTTAGGACCCTTAACAAATAAAACGTTTGAAATCAATGTTTTTTCAAGAAGAACAATGTTACCAATACCAATAATTTCTCACTGAGCATTATCTCTGTATGTTACTTTTCCTCATTTCGTCTCGATAATCTTTTCAAAGAAGTTCTTGTTTCCAGTCATGTACCAGGAACATAAACAATCCATGTACCATGTATTGTTGTCAGTACATTATTTATTTTTCTAAAAGTAAGAGTCTTATATTTTCGGAATCCAAAAATTCTTGGTTCCAGAAATATCAGAAAGCAAGATTTTGGGTATCCATAGTTTCTTTGAAAAAGAAGCTTTACGAAAACCTAATGACTGAGTTTTATTTAAAGAAAAAATTTATGCCCAATGTCCAACACATTAACATTTAGTGCAGAATGGATCACTTTGAATAACAATATAGTTATTACTGGAAATTGGTTTAGAATGTGTATAACCAAAACCAGAACTATTCCTTAGAGGTCGAATTTTGGAATACATCATGTCAAACTTTTACTTAACAGAGGTAAAGTTGGACAAACAGTTCTTCAAGAAAAATATTTCTGACTTTAGTTTAATAAACAAATCTATATCTTCAACAACATTAGTTTTAGAACTAAAGTTAGTCTCTAAAATATTTTTCATATAAATTATATTTTCAGGATCCTTAGAAAGTTTATCCTTCTTAGATTTAACTTCCACATGGTCTTTTGAAACACTTTGAAAATCATAAACTTTCTTTCCAAGATATTTAGAAAGACATGATACTTTTTTATTTAAAATATATTTTCTAGATTTTACCTTATCATGATTTTTCTTGAGTTTAGAATTTTCATTCTCAAGATGTTTAGAAGTCCTAGATACTTCTTCATAAGTAGGTAATATATTATATTCATCAGAATTGAATTCTTCATCTGAAGATTCATAGTATTAATCATCACTATAATTTTTATTCAAGGATACATTAGTTATAGATTCCTTATTGTGTACCTTGGACATTATACAATGATTTTCAATGGGCAGTCTACCTAGTAGACCAAGATTCTTCTTATCAAAAGATTCATACTCTAAGGATTCATCATAAGGGTCACCACCACTGACACTCATTGTCTTTTAAAACTATCATTGATTTATCCTTTAAATACGTATTTCTATTCCTCTCGGAATTATTTTTCTTTCTATCATTTTTCATAAGCATAGGACAATCTGGACATATATATAAGTCTCTTTTGAATTCAAAACAAGTGACTTCTGAGTCTTTCATGTATTTTCTTTCTTTTATTTTATATCTATATTGAAAGACTTTCATTCCCACTCTCGTGTTCATCCTTCGAGAAGGATTAGCTAGTTCATTCTCAGAATGTTCGCTTTCACTATATTTATATAAAATTGTGACTTTCTTAGATTTGGATATTGTAACCCTTTCAGGAGTTTTGAACATAGTAGTAGAAAAGTCTATACTTCCATTACCATTCTTCTTCTTATTCATATCAGCATCTCTTTTAATTCTTGTCTGAAGTTGAAGAAGATTTCCAAAAATATCCTCAAGAGTAATTTGAAAGACTTTCTTATTCTCATCAATAGACGTTCTCTTATATTCCCACTCCTTAGGAATGATATCTATAATCATGTCCCTAAGAGCTTCATCATCATGACCTTTCTCTCCAATATATTTTAAAATATTAACAATAGTCTTAAACATTTGTTGTACATTGCACACTGGTTCTCTATAAAGAAATAACAATCCTTGATATTTGGCTCTAAGCATAGCTCTTCTTGTTTAAATAACTTTCGATATACCAAAATGAGTAACTTATAATTTCTTCCTGATACAATTTGAAGCTTCACAATAAGAAATCTGACTATATATATTTTTGGTCATGGTACCCAAAAAAGTATTGAATATGTTGTATTTTAGATGATATTGTGATTTTCCTTGGTTAGTAAGAGTTCTTACTTCCTTATCAGGAATCTTTTAATATATAGTAAGCATAACAAAGTTGTTAACTCCAATATTAATAAAAAATGTCTTCATAAAATCTCTCCAATATTAATAATAATCCCTATCAAAAATTAGTGATCTCATAGGATTTAAATTGTCAATCAAACCAACATTCATTACTTCCATTTAAAAGAAAATATCTTTCCACAAAAAATTCTTAATAGATTATGTTTGTAAATAAAGATAAAATTCCTAAGTAAGGAAAATATTTAGAACAATGAAAACTTGGGCATGAAAACTTATATGAGAATATAAGTATTTTAGAGACATCTTCTTATACCAATTGTAGGATCAAAATATGAATGTAGATGCTCAAGTACAAGAGGGGGTGAATTATAAGTTTAAAAACTCATGTTTTATCCTTATAGAAAACTTTGTTTATTAACGATAAATAAGGTAAATTCACTTGAACTCTTATAGTTCTACAAACTTTTCAGGTTCCAAAAATATGGTTCCTAAAATGAAGCTTAAGAAAAGTTTACATTAAAAAGATTCTACCTTAAAGCATATAGAATCATAATTATCAGAGTATAAAAAAGTACAATGAAGTATAATATAGTTATACTTTCCTTATTAATCAAAATGCAGTGGAAATAAACTTGAAACAAAACAAGTAACAAGTATAAAATATTTTAACCCAAAGATTAGGGTATCCAACAACCTTGGACAAAGGTATCTCGATTTATACTTTCAAGAAAGAATGTTTTACCCACAACAGGGTAAGCCCTCAATAAAAATATCTGAATATGACTTTCTATTCCCACAATCCCTCAAACTTCAAGGTTGTCAGAACCTCTGTCTTCCTATCCACAGAAGTCCTCGAACATTAAGGTAGTCGGAACCTCTGTCTTCTTATCCATGGAAGCCCTCAATTGTACACAGGAACAATCAGAATCACACTAAGAAAGCTAAACAAGATGTTCAGTACGCAAAAGGCATGAGAGTCTCTCTCTAAAAATCAATTTAGCAACATGTAATCTCTACCGTTATCAACCATCATAGAGATTGAAGTGCCCGGATCAGTGTGAATCACTGAGAGGGGGAGGGGGTGAATCAGTGATCCCTTAAAACTTTTTACTAATTGATTCTTAATCAATTAAACCTCTATGGCTGGTTAAAGCCTCGATCCACTCTTCTTTTATCTCTCAGCCTTTCCTCGAGTGATGCAGTAAATGTAAAGGCACAGGACACAAGGATTTACAAGGTTCGGCACCAAAGGCCTACGTCCTTGCCATGTTGGTTATACACCCCAACATGGTTTCTCTATTATAATCGGTTATTATTACAATGGTCGATACAGAGTCCCACTGTATCTCTCCTGAGTCCCACAAGAGGGTCTTTATACTGCGTCTCACAGTGTTACCAGAGTCCCACTAGCCTGCTCCAGAATCCCACTGAAGACTTCTTCCACCCTGAGTCTAACAGGGGGATTCTCCTGGCTCCTCGAGTCACACGAGTAGCTCTTCTTCTTGTTCAGCTCATCAAGTATCTTCAGCAGCCTGGGATAAAGACCGTTGGCCTTGCTCTGTACCTCTGCTCACTTTTGATGAACATGTCTTCTCGTCTTGCTCAGGCTGTATCACCTTCTTCTAAGGATGACCTGGCTTCTCTCCAACTACTGAATACTCAGACAACTGATATCTTTAGCTTCAGTCTGGTCCAGTCTCAATTCACATCAACATCATGCACTGAGTGCATGGAAACTCTTCATCTTCATGCACTGATAGCATGGGTTCTCAAATCTTCAAGAACTGTTGTTCCTGGACTCCTTAGATGCACACCACTAATTTATCTTTCTTCACGTGTGCACGTTCATGCATGCATGCATGCACTTCCCTCTTTCTTCTCTTGGTGCAATAAACCCACAAAGGGTGTAATCCTTTTTAGCACACACCTCCTCACTTCCTTCACACACTTTGTTCTTTTTGTTTACACACACTTAATGTGTGTTATACTTTAGTGTGAGTATCCTTCTTTTCTTCTAAGTGTGTTCACTCCACTTAGTGCACACACTAGGTTCGGCCAACCTGTCTTGCAAGAACTTAACCCGTAGGGTATAGTGGCCTTCCTCCTCTCCTTGCACACACATGGCCAAGTGTGCTCTTCCTCTTCACTTAACACACACAAATACCCATGGCCTTTTCCTCCTTTTGGCACACACACACAAATGAGGTGTGGTATTCACATGGTGCATGCACAAGGCATTAATCCTTAGCCTTCCTCCTTTCCAAGCACCCACAACCCGTAGGGTGTGGTCTTCTCAACACGAGCCCCTGCCTTAGTGAAGGCGCGCAAGGGATGAAGCCACTCTTGTCTTCAAATGCCGCACAAGGTCACAAGGGTGTAAGGGCACGCAAGGCTCTTGGGTGGCTTCTGCCGCGCAGGGTTCAAAGACCACAAGCGCACAGGGTGCAACACCACTGTGGGCGCACAAGTGAAAGGGCACAAGCGGCCATGCAAACACCTCCTGCCGCGTAAGTCCGCAGGCAGAGAGGGATGCAACCACGGGCGCACAAGAATGCGGCCTCGGGTTCTTCCTGTCGCACAAGGGAGGCACGCAGGGGACTCCTTCGGGACCTCGGGTGGTCCCGAGAACTTCAACCGCACAAGTGGGTTGTGCGGGGATTCTTCTTCGCGAGGCACGGAGTGCTTCTCACGGGACTCCTCAAATATTCAACAAAGGATCAGCAAGCAATCTCTATGCTTCGGGCTCTCTTTATATAGGCATAGAAACGCTTCAAAAGATCCGCGTGGTTATAAATTCAAACTCCCGAATATCTCGGGTTTTCAAGATTTTTTCAAATCTTGAACTTTCTCCTCGGTTCTCCGCGGGTTCTTCTCTTTTTATTTTTCTCTACGTGCATGCGACTTAGAACGCATGCACGACTTCTTCTCTTCCAATCCATGCAAAGGTATAATCCCTTCACGGCCTCGGCAGCGTTGCTTTCCTCGGCCGAACTTTGAAATCCTCATTTGTTGCATGCAGAGTCATTTTAATGCATGGACATGTTCAGTGTGGCCAGAAGATCACGAGGGACACTTCGGTTTGATCGGAGGTGGCCGGGAACTCGAATTCTTCATTCGGGAGGCCTCTGGTTCAGCGGCGTCGCGGGAGGTGCCTTGGCCAAGCTCGAGGAAGGGGATGATGCGGCATCTGTCAGATCAGGAGTTTGAAATACATCGTATGGCCTCGATCAGAAGATCTCGTGTGGGATCGATCGTGCGGTCGAGATCTGGCGCGCGATCGATCGAGCGGCCAGGATTCGCTCCCGGTGAAATTTGCGCGTCCCACATCGAAACGGCGGCCGATTTTTCCGCGGTTTATCACCCAAGCGCTCCCATCCTCACCTCAGTTGTATCTTCTCCCTCCACGGTGCCGCCCCGCACCGTGTTCTCTTAGCGGGCGTGCTTTGCGCCCACCCCTGCCACTCGGGCGCGCCACTGGCGCCCACTATGCGCTCCTCCGGGCTTGCCCCTGGTGCCTGCGGTGTGTCCTGCGGGTGCGCCCCTGCCTCAGGGCTGCTGCCTTGGCCTTGAGGGTTCCCCATGGGCGTGGTGACCGTGATTCCCACAAGTGGCTTGGGTGTTGACCCTCGGCTGGCCTCCTTGGTGGCCCATATTTTTGCTAAGGGGAAATCTTAGGACTTTGTATAAAACAAAGTAACCAAGTTTCCAATGCCAAATGCCACTTCAAGCCATCTTCCTCTTCATTTACTCTTCTTTATTTCTTATTCTTCATTATAATTCCTCCAATTCTCTTCAAAATTTATTCATCACTTAGGAATGGAATTCCCGAAGGGTCTTCATCAACCGAGCTCCTGAATCAAATAATTCTTCAATGATCTTCATTGATCCAATCAGAGATCAAGTTGGATCAACTTCTAATTCACATGCACTAAGTGATAGTGCATGGACTTCTTCAGCTCACTTCATCCACTTAGGACTTGTGGATGGATCTTCTTCAACTCCTCATGCATTTTCACTACAATGCATGGTCTTCAAACAATGTTGTGACATTGTATCCAGGTGATACAAGTTCTTTGAACTTAAAGAGCAGCTCAACAATCGTCAGATATAATGATGATGCTCCATCATCATTCATTCATCAAGTGGTGTAACTTAGTATATACTTGATACAAGTATTGAAACATTAAGAATAGTTCTACAATCGTCTGATATTCATAGAGAATGTTTCAACCATAATCTCCTATGTCACTTAGTGAATCTCCTAAGTGACATGCATCTTAGTACCATGGCCATTCTCCTTCATCACCATCACCATCACA
Source organism: Viscum album (assembly GCA_963277665.1). NCBI lineage: Eukaryota > Viridiplantae > Streptophyta > Magnoliopsida > Santalales > Viscaceae > Viscum > Viscum album. The sequence goes on along the minus strand of OY728167.1, from coordinate 130,049,831 downwards.
TCCTTTGTCATTCACATATTGACTCTCCTTGAAATCCATTCATTCTTTGACATCTTCTGATCAACAACATACCTTATTGACAACAAATGCAACAGAGTGCACTTCAATCTCCCCCTTTGTATTTGTTGTCAATACCACTAGAGCACATATTGTATCCAGGTGATACAAGTTCTTTGAACTTAAAGAGCAGCTCAACAATCTTCAGATATAATGATGATGCTCCATCATCATTCATTCTTCAAGTGGTGTAACTTAGTATCATCTTGATACAAGTATTGAAACATTAAGAACAGTTCTACAATCGTCTGATATTCATAGAGAATGTAACAACCATAATCTCCTATGTCACTTAGTGAATCTCCTAAGTGACATGCATCTTAGTACCATGGCCATTCTCCTTCATCACCATCGCCATCACATCCTTTTTCATTCACATATTGACTCTCCTTGACATCCATTCATTCTTTGACATCTTCTGATCAACAACACACCTTATTGACAACAAATGCAACACAGTGCACTTCAATCTCCCCCTTTGTATTTGTTGTCAATACCACTAGAGCACATATTGTCCATCCAATCAGTAGAACACATATGAATGGGTCAATATGTGTGCCAATATTTTCTCCCCCTTATTGGCAATCAAATGCAAAGGTGTGGTGTGGTTCTGTTCAAAATATTTCTTCCTCCCTTCAAATAGCATCTTCTTGAAAAGCACTAAGAGAGGGATGATGTCACATGTTCTTCTTTAGCAAAGAACCTTTAGTTGATCAACTCTAAGTCTACTTGGGCTAACCCGGTGTAGAAAACAAGAGTGATGTAACCAAGGAACTCAATGCTCTCCACATTCACTATAACATGTGAGATCATGCTTCAGGGGTTTGAAATTTTCAGATATTCAATGAATTGCTAAATCCTGCACATACTTCACAAAACTCATTAGAAAGTTCAGTGCAATGATAAAGCTCCCCCTTTCATCAATTTGTCTTCAATCTATACTCCCCATTAATTGATAAGATAAACCCAATTAAGAAACAAGGGATGAACGTATGATTGGAATACCTTCACTTTTCTCAAGATGGTATTAATCTAAGAATCCCATCTTCTTCAGATTGGCTCCCCCTCAAGGGGTGCACTCCATTTTGTCCAAACCATCCTCCAGTTGAGAATGATCATCATCTTCAATTCCCTGTAATGTTATCACATGTAAATACAAGTGATTAGGGAATAAGATGGAACCTCCTTGGTTCATCAATGTGAACAACAAGGTTGAGAAGATTCTCTCAACCGAGATGTCCCATTTTCACCATTCTTCACACTTTCACGTTTGATCTTCATTGATGTTTGTGCTGGTGTGGATCTCAACACATCTTCATGTGAAATCTTCTTCTTCCCTTTTGCCTTAGCAATTTCCAGAACTTCATCTTCAGCTCTTTGCAGTTCTCCGGAAAGTTTCAACTGATTAGGCCATATGACTAATAAGTCACTTGGAAGTGTGGCCTCAGTTATGGAAGTTTCACATGGTTCTTCTGATGCTGTTAAGCTACCTTTCTTAGGCAACTTATTTTCAATCAATCCCTTCTTCTTCTTCTGGATTGATTGTCTGTTTGAGTGCAGTTGGCTTCTATTATATTTCATGGCTTGTTTACAAAGATCCATGGTATGGCCATTCTTTCCACAGTAGAAGCACTTCTTGGTGGTCCTTCGGGATGCATCACCCTTCTTGGACTCAGACTCCAAGGACTTCTCTTCATTTCTCAAACAATTCTTGGGAGCATTTTCTACTTTCTTATGCTTGCTTCCCAAGGATTCTTTCTGATCCAGGTTCTGTGATCTTTTCTTTTTTTGAGCTCTGGATACAGTTGGAGATTGACATGTATCTATTTGACCACTTTTGTAAACATCCCAGATGTTATCAAGTAATCCAAATCTATTTGCAGTAAACAGATGTCTCTGGACCTGTGGATGTTGCTTCATTCCTTCTAGCTTGCTCCCCCTAGGCATGGTCTTCCTCTGTGCTTTGGCATTCAGTGGATTGTACCAACAATCCTTTGCACAATGCCCATACTTGTTACAACACCAACATTGACCCACAAATCTTGACTTTTTGATTCCTTATATTTGTAGAGTACTTGTATTGAATTGTTGTGCTGCTTCAGGAGAGCTTTCTTTCTTCATTTTCTTCATCCATACTTGTTTGGAATTATTCTTCCATCCTGCACTTTTAGTAGAAACACTTTTAGAAGCATGAGTACAAGATGGTATGGATGGTACCTTCTTTTTATAATATGTTTCCCTTTCATTAGAGGATGTCTTTCTTTTAGAATCATCCTTCTCAAAGCACACTTGAGTAGCAACATTTCTCCTTTCAGCTGACTGGAAGGCTTCAGCTTTGGGTGATTGCAGATTTTCCAATATCACCTCCAGTTCAAAGCATTTCATATTGAGGGAGTTCTTCTCATCCTCAATAGTTCTTAGCCTACCTTCCCAATTCTGTTTCAGCTGTTCCATCTGGTCATCATGCACCTTCTTTATTTCATGCAATGAGTTGTCAAGCTCCTTCACCCTTTTGACTTTGTCTTCTAGTTGAGCATCTTTAACAACCATTGAAACTTTGTGCCTCTTTTCCAGTGCATGGAAAACATCTTTGACCACTTTCTTAAAGAATTCTTTCTCAGAAAGGCTTATTTGCAATTCTTCAGTAGTGTCTTCATATCTTTCATTATAAAGGGAAACAGTTTCATCTTTAGCTTTCAACAGCTTTATGAGAGTGTTGGTTATGCCAACCCTTTTTGCCAATTGGACTTCCAGAGAATTGGCTTCATCTTCTAGCTGTAATTTTTCTTCTTGAAGATCAAGGACGCCTGTAGCTATACACATTGCCACTTCCTTGGGGACTATCTTCTGAAGATATTGGATTGCATTTAAAAGATCATTGTTTCTTCCATCTTCATCACAGCTAGAGTAGGATTCATCAGAAGAATGATAAAAGGAATTGTCATCTGATGTGACTTTCACATTTCTTTCCATAGAAGGAGTTTCTCTGATTGCAACAACCTTCTTCCTCATCTTCTTTGCCTGTTTCTTCATTCTATTTTTCTGAGTCTTGGCAAATATCTCCATTTGAGGCTGGTCACTCATTTCCTCAAATCTACACTTCATAAAGACTCCCTTGGATCTTTTAGAGGTAACCTCCCTCTAATACCAATTGAAGTGCCCGGATCAGTGTGAATCACGGAGAGGGGGAGGGGGTGAATCAGTGATCCCTTAAAACTTTTTACTAATTGATTCTTAATCAATTAAACCTCTATGGCTGGTTAAAGCCTCGATCCACTCTTCTTGTATCTCTCAGCCTTTCCTCGAGTGATGTAGTAAATGTAAAGGCACAGGACACAAGGATTTACAAGGTTCGGCACCAAAGGCCTACGTCCTTGCCATGTTGGTTATACACCCCAACATGGTTTCTCCATTATAATCGGTTAGTATTACAATGGTCAATACAGAGTCCCACTGTATCTCTCCTGACTCCCACAGGAGGGTCTTTATACTGCGTCTCACAGTGTTACCAGAGTCCCACTGGCCTGCTCCAGAATCCCACTAAAGACTTCTTCCACCCTGAGTCTCACAGCGGGCTTCTCTTGGCTCCTCAAGTCACACGAGTAGCTCTTCTTCTTGTTCAGCTCTTCAAGTATCTTCAGCAGCCTGGGATAAAGACTACTGGCCTTGCTCTGTACCTCTGCTCACTTGTGATGAACAGGTCTTCTCGTCTTGCTCAGGCTTTATCACCTTCTTCTAAGGATGACCTGGCTTCTCTCCAACTACTGAATACTCAGACAACTGATATCTTTAGCTTCAGTCTGGTCCAGTCTCACTTCACTTCAACATCATGCACTGAGTGCATGGAAACTCTTCATCTTCATGCACTGATAGCATGGGTTCTCAAATCTTCAAGAACTGTTGTTCCTGGACTCCTTAGATGCACACCACTAATTTATCTTTCTTCACGTGTGCACGTGCATGCATGCATGCATGCACTTCCCTCTTTCTTCTCTTGGTGAAATAAACCCACAAAGGGTGTAATCCTTTTTAGCACACACCTCCTCACTTCCTTCACACACTTTGTTCTTTTTGTTTACACACACTTAATGTGTGTTATACTTTAGTGTGAGTATCCTTCTTTTCTTCTAAGTGTGTTCACTCCTCTTAGTGCACACACTAGGTTCGGCCAACTTGTCTTGCAAGCACTTAACCCGTAGGGTATAGTGGCCTTCCTCCTCTCCTTGCACACACAAGACCAAGTGTGATCTTCCTCTTCACTTAGCACACACAAATACCCACGGCCTTTTCCTCCTTTTGGCACACACACACAAATGAGGTGTGGTATTCACATGGTGCATGCACAAGGCATTAAGCCTCAGCCTTCCTCCTTGCCAAGCACCCACAACCCGTAGGGTGTGGTCTTCTCAACACGAGCCCCTGCCTTAGTGAAGGCGCGCAAGGGATACAGCCACTCTTATCTTCAAATGCCGCGCAAGGTCACAAGGGTGTAAGGGCGCGCAAGGCTCTTGGGTGGCTTCTACCGCGTAGGGTTCAAAGACCACAAGCGCACAGGGTGCAACACCACTGTGGGCGCACATGTGCAAGGGCACAAGTGGCCATGCAAACACCTCCTGCTGCGTAAGTCCACAGGCAGAGAGGGATGCAACCACGGGCGTGCAAGAATGCGGCCTCGGGTTCTTCCTGTCGCGCAAGGGAGGCACGCAGGGGACTCCTTCGGGACCTCGGGTGGTCCCGAGAACTTCAACCGCACAAGTGGGTTGTACGGGGCATCTTCTTCGCGAGGCACAGAGTGCTTCTCATGGGACTCCTCAAATATTCAACAAAGGACCAGCAAGCAATCTCTGTGCTTCGGGATCTCTTTATATAGGCAGAGAAACGCCTCAAAACATCCGCGTGGTTATAAATTCAAACTCCCGAATATCTCGGGTTTTCAAGATTTTTTCAAATCTTGAACATTCTCCTCGGTTCTCTGTGGGTTCTTCTCTTTTTATTTTTCTCTACGTGCATGCGACTTAGAACGCATGCACGGCTTCTTCTCTTCCAATCCATGCAAAGGTATAAACCCTTCACGGCCTCGGCAGCGTTGCTTGCCTCGGCCAAACTTCGAAATCCTCATTTGTTGCATGCAGAGTCATTTTAATGCATGGACATGTTCGGTGTGGCCAGATGATCACAAGGGACACTTCGGTTTGATCGGAGGTGGCCGGGAACTCGAATTCTTCATTCGGGAGGCCTCTGGTTCAGCGGCGTCGCGGGAGGTGCCTCGGCCAAGCTCGAGGAAGGGGATGATGCGGCAGCAGTTGGATCAGGAGTTTGAAATACATCGGATGGCCGCGATCTGAAGATCTCGTGTGGGATCGATCGTGCGGTCGAGATCTGGCGCGCGATCGATCGAGCGGCCAGGATTCGCTCCCGGTGAAATTTGCGCGTCCCACATCGAAACGGCGGTCGATTTTTCCGCGGTTTATCACCCAAGCGCTCCCATCCTCACCTCAGTTGTATCTTCTCCCTCCACGGTGCCGCCCCGCACCGTGTTCTCTTAGCGGGAGCGCTTTGCGCCCACCCCTGCCACTCGGGCGCGCCACTGGCGCCCACTATGCGCTCCTCCGGGCGTGCCCCTGGCGCCTACGGTGTGTCCTGCGGGTGCGCCCCTGCCTCAGGGCTGCTGCCTTGGCCTTGAGGGTTCCCCATGGGCGTGGTGACCGTGAGTCCCACAAGTGCCTTGGGTGTTGACCCTCAGCTGGCCTCCTTGGTGGCCCATATTTTTGCTAAGGGGAAATCTTAGGACTTTGTATAAAACAAAGTAACCAAGTTTGCAATGCCAAATGCCACTTCAAGCCATCTTCCTCTTCATTTACTCTTCTTTATTTCTTCTTCTTCATTAGAATTCCTCCAATTCTCTTCAACATTTATACATCACTTAGGAATGGAATTCCCGAAGGTTCTTCATCAACCGATCTCCTGAATCAAATAATTCTTCAATGATCTTCATTGATCCAATCAGACATCAAGTTGGATCAACTTCTAATTCACATGCACTAAGTGATAGTGCATGGACTTCTTCAGCTCACTTCATCCACTTAGGACTTGTGGATGGATCTTCTTCAACTCCTCATGCATTGTCACTATAATGTGTGGTCTTCAAACAATGTTGTGACATTGTATCTAGGTGATACAAGTTCTTTGAACTTAAAGAGCAGCTCAACAATCGTCAGATATAATGATGATGCTCCATCATCATTCATTCTTCAAGTGGTGTAACTTAGTATCATCTTGATACAAGTATTGAAACATTAAGAACAGTTCCACAATCATCTGATATTCATAGAGAATGTTTCAACCATAATCTCCTATGTCACTAAGTGAATCTCCTAAGTGACATGCATCTTAGTACCATGGCCATTCTCCTTCATCACCATCACCATCACATCCTTTGTCATTAACATATTGACTCTCCTTGACATCCATTCATTCTTTGACATCTTCTGATCAACAACATACCTTATTGACAACAAATGCAACACAGTGCACTTCAGAGATATTTCAAATGAGATCCTATTTATAGGCACTTCTCCAAGGGTCGGCTCCCTCCTCCAACAATCATATTTTTCTTCGAATTTCGGATGGACCTATACATGTGTCACTCAAACAATGGGTAGTTAGAAACAGATTGTACGACATTGTTACATAACTATAACTAGGGTAAGAAATTAAATATGGTTTCTTAACCAAATATAACTTACCAGAGTCTATGGAAAAAATTATGTTTGGATTCTAAGAAAATAAAAACATGGAGATTATAAATCATGAATGTTCGGATTCTGTTTGCCAAATAATTAGGGACCTAGAATCTATAGAATTCAGTGTCTTAATTATGAGGAATTCAAAGTCTGAATTATAAGAAATTTGGAGTTTGAATTCTATGGAATAAAAAGTATGAATTATGAGTAAATTTGGAGTATGAATTCTGAGGAATTTGGAGATTGAATTATAAGGAATTCTGAGTCTGAATTCTAAGCAATTCGGAGTCACAATTCTGAAAATTCAGAATCTGAATTCTGAGGAATTAGGAGTCTGAATTTCAGAGAATTCAGAGTCACAATTTCATAGAATTAGGAGTCTGAATTTCAGAGAAATCAGAGTCTTAATTTCAGTGAATTTGGAATCTGAATTCGGAACCTGAAAATAGAAAACTCTATATCTATGTATTTATAGGATTCTAATGTTTTAGATGTGAAACTGAAATTTAAACATCGAAAAAAATGAGTTAGATTTAGAGATACTATAACATGAATACTGAAAACAAAGGTAAGGAGAAAATGTCCTTAGGCAAGGAAAATTTTCCTTATTAAGATAAATATTAGGGGAAATAAAATTTTCCTTAAGATAGAGTGTTTGTGATTTTCAAAACATGAAGGAATGGGAATGTCATAAGGAAACATTATTGACTCGACATGAAAAACATTTGGAGATTCTATATCATAGAGATATTGTTTTTTTAATAATATCACTCACCTAGTAAATGTTTTGTGAGGTAACAAAATATGTGGGGAATATATATGGGAATTTGAGGATGTGAAGGGGAATAAGATTCCTCTATTTTTTGTGCTATAGTGAGGTAATTTCAAGGTGAATTTTAGCTATGGAATTTATAATTTGACACTAAGAAATTTTATGATAAATTTACATTTAATAAATTTAATATGATCGATAACATTCATTCAATGAAACAATATGATTAATCTTATTGTGATATAATACTAAATTAGTATTTTTTATTGTGATTGTTATCATCTTGATAGAGGAATCTCAGGATTAAATAAGTGAAGTTAAATTTCGAGAAATTAAAATTTTAACATGTATAAAATGAATTCATTGGTTACCAATTTTTTATAGAAGACATTTCAATCCATTAATGTTTACCATATATGATTTATGAAGAAACAATTTTTTATAAGAATAATGTTTCCTTACCTTATTAAATTTATTTAATCATTGTTTCTGAATGACTTAATGATTTTTTGATAGTATAATATTATTAAAATAAATTAAAATTTATTAAATAATTATTATTAGTATTTTAATGAGAATAATGTTATTTTATTAATCCAAAGTAAATTTTCTTCAAAATAGATTTTATTTTATTTTTTACATGAATTTTATATTTTATTTTTTCAACTTTTAAAATTTTTATTTCAAAAAATTAATATTAAATTTAAAATTTTCATGTTAAAATATTTTTATTATCATAGTTTATAATTTTTTTGAAATGATTTATTTATGAGTGAATAATTACATTGTTGAATTTTTAAATATCGTTACTTCTATGGCATTATAATTATATATGAATAAATTGAAATGTTTTTAACTATTTTGATAAAACAAATATATTCTTATTTCATAATATTTTTCTTTTAGAACATTGTTTTTAATTATGGAACACATGATTTATCACTATGAATATATTTTATATTTTCTTTTAATTAAAAACAGAATTTTGTTTTCTATATTTAATTGTATGGTTAGAAGGGGGAATTTGCTTTTGGATAGATCCATAAGTTCAAAAACCCAAATTTTATTGAAGAATATCTACTAAAATTGTTTTAAATCCAAATTTTACCTTATTTCAATGTAAAATTGTTTTTACACATAACTTTTTTATTTTCCAAAAATATATTTCTCCATATTTTAGGTTATGATATTAGAAATAATTTCATTAAAATGTGAAATTGAATCTAATAAAATGGATTCAAAATTTCAAAACAAAATTTAAATATATTTAAATAAGGACCTAATTATGTTTTGTTATATAATTTTGTTACCATGGTAAAATATTAGGTTATCACAGTTGACGTAAAAATTGGTTTAAAGTTGGTTAACGAGTAGAAAAGCTGTAACATTAACCCATCTATTGTCTAAATGAAAATAGGTTAGTTTTTTTGAAAAAACCAAATTTTAACTTTCAATTTGGTATTATTTTTTCACTTTACAGTATAATGATATATATTGTATTTAAATATTTCATGTAATTCCAACCATTTCTTTTCCCTTACTTATAAAAGAGAACCAACTCTCTTCCCTTTGTTCCAAATTTTGATCCCAATATATATGTAAAAAATAACATAATTGATTTTATTACTCCTTCTTTTAATCCGAGATATTCATTTATCCCTGAAATACCACCCTAACAAGGAAAAATGTGTTTTCTAAATAAGTATTCAAAAATAATATTTAATCATCTTACAGAACACATTCAAACATTATTTCTTATCATAATTGTAAAAAATATATTACATCCTTCCTGATATAATTATTTTATTATATTAAATATATTTCTGTGTAATTATTGATATGTCGCCACAATTTTAAACCCCCTTACTATAAAATTGGAACTGAATTATCCCTCATGTGTACATGTGGACTACAACCTTCTCATAGAGATTTCATTCATTTTTCCATATTGTAATAAAATTTAGGGTTATAATGTAATATTTTATTAATATATATTAAATGTACTCTGTTAAAATTTCTATTTTATTTTTATTTACTTGTTTATGTTTTTTATTCCATCCATAGAAATGTAAAGACTTCATCCATGTGTACGTACAAACCTCTGTCTCGATAAAGTGTGGTAATTAATTATGCATAACATATTTTTATGAATATTTATTAATATGTATTTAATAATAATATATCATATTTATATCAATTATAAAATCCATTATACGATGAAACAGTTATCAATTTTCAAATACCATAACTACCAAACATAATATAAATGAAAAATAAAGCAGCTGACACACGAAAAAATGACGATAATAAAAAATTATCAATGGATGCATGATGATAGGTTATAATTCAATAAGTTTTGGGGTTATATGTATTAATATTGTTCTAGGGTAGGACTATAGAACATTTAGATTTAGTATATTGATGGATTAAATCCCTTATAAAGTAAGTTGGTCTTGAAGCAATTGTTCTTCATATCAATATTTTTCCATTGATTCATGTTTGAAATTACGTAATTTTTGGGTTTATGATGTGTATATACTAACAAAATTTTAGGATATATCTTTGATTCTTATTAAATAATATTATATAAATTTATAGTTCACCTTTCTTCATCAAACGGGTTTTGTTTAAAATTTTTTTTGATGTGCCATGCATTTCTCATCTCAAATTTGGTTATTTGTGACATATGGAATATTTCCCACATATTTCATTCATGTGGTATATGTATTTCCCCTATGATCTGATATATCAAAAATCTATTTATATTCAGTGTATTTAATTTTAATTTTTAATATATTTGTTTAGAGGGGGTTATAATATAATCTATAATTAAGCGTACATGGTTTTATGTTAAAATATATCTATTTACTAGGAATAAATATTATAAAGTTTTCCAATAATGGAATTATATTATCATCGTACTATAAATAATTATTTTTTTATCACCTAGTCATATCTATATATTACATGTTTTCCAGTTGCTTTTTTCTCTCTATGTAATCATATTTCTAGAATATTTGTTCTTCAGAAAACATGAATTTATATCTCCTTTCGATCGATAATCATTTCACTAATTTCCACATTTTTATTAAAATGTGTTTTTGAATTTATATAATATTTTTAAATGATTAATTTATTTTGTTTTCACTATTTATTGAAATTATAAAAACGTTTTATAAGGAATGATCTTTTCAATTTTTTATTAGGATTATTTTTATCAATTGTGTACATGAAATCATTATTTAAACATAAACCACATGAATGAAAATTCATATTTTCATTAATAATTCTTGAAATTAATATTATGAAACATATTTTAATGCTTAATTTAAATTAATTTATTTCTGTATATTTTATAATTTTTAACATTTTAAATAATCAATTTTAATATAAATAATATATTTTCTTTATGAAATGAATAACTAATATTTTCATGGTATTTTCATCTATGATAACATCCTTTCAAAAAATAAAAATGTTAAATTCATAAATAATAAATATTATAAGATAAAAATTCATTAAAAATGATACTATCCATATAGTACCTTCTGTTTTAATGATGTTTGAAAATGTGGATACATTACCTTATAGTACAAAAAAATATCTATATATTGTATCCTTTTGTACTTAAAAACTACCAGCCTTCATTGGTATATAATATCTAAGACCATTAATCATATCCTTGTGAAATATAAACATAATAAATGTTGATATTATACTATCAATATGGGAAAATAAGGAAAAATATCAATTAATGGTCATTTTTATGCATAACATGAGAATAGGGGTAGGAAATGATAAGATAAACAACTGAAAATCATTACTATATATTCATATATCGTAATCCGGTTTCATATGATAAATCATGAAATATTAGTATATGTGAATCATAAACCATTGAAAAAACATTTTCCATAAGATTATAACCAATGAATAAGTTCATGTAATGAAATAGTTTCATAAAGAGTGGAATAATAATAATCATATAAATCTTTTGTCAAGGATACCCCCATGTTATTTATAACATTTTAGGCTTGGGAAAACTATTATTATACCTGATTTGGTCTTGTTATGTCCAACATGGTATCCTATTTTTATATTTGGAGAGCTTCTAATGCATCCTTTGTCTCATGAAACATTAGTCATTACCTAAATAATTGGGGGTCTATAACAGAACCACTCATCCCATAGTCAAAATGAATTAATCAGTACCCCACTAGATCATGAAAACATTTATAATTTCATACATTATTATACCATGGAAATTAAAATGAGATTGATTTATATTTCATCATCATAATCATAATCAATATAGTGATCAAATATAGAATATATAATAGGATCATATCCCCAATGAATAATAAGTAAAATCAAAATATTTTTCCATCAAAATGAAAGAGACATTAAAATATTACGTGAATATTTCTTAAAGAAAAATAAATATTCATTTTCAAATCATATAATTTATATATAAAAATTAGTATAATACTAGAGAAATCATTCTTATAATAACTCTCGAATATTGTTAAGTATAATTCAAATAATATAGTATTCATGATAATTATAAAATCTATTTTTATGATTTACATTAGAAAAAAGATTTTATTCACACTATTGGTAAAAACATCATCATTATTAAAATTAAATTTATATTTCTTTTAAAACATTTTATAGAATATCGTAAAATGGTAAAAATGACTACAAAAAATAATTTTACTAAATCATATAAATTAATTAATTATTATTAATTAATATATATACATTAATTTTTTATTAAAATTAAATAAAGGGTAAAAATGTATTAAAAATAATATGATAATATTATAAGAATTATTTATTTTTTTAAAAAAATTATGGAAATTGAGGTTTAATATTTCTAGATGAATAGAAAACAAATTCAGTTATCCTTCAAATTTTTTAAACATTCGAGTACATGGAGAAAGAAAATTGGTAGTAAAAAAATTAATTAATATAGTTAAACTATTCAATAAAAAGTAGTTGTGATTTATGATATATATATCTTATATTTTCAATGTTATATTTAACCATAAAAAATCTCAGTAAAATTTGTGATTTCAAATAAAACTTGTATCATTATGATAACTTTTTATTCAGAAAATCCATGAATAAAATAAATTTAAATAAAAAACTAAACACTATTAACATAAACATATTCATATTACAACATAAACAGGGGGTAATGCATAAACCTCATAAATTTAAATAGGCTTATAACATGACGTATTTCAAAAAGAATCATGTTTGAGATGATAAAACATTACCAATTTAGTGATATTCAATTGAAACCCCATATGTTTAAAAAACAATAATTGTAAATTAGCATACCAATAATAAATATGGATACATGCTATAAAATGTAAATGGAGAAGTACATAAACCTAAGAAACATAATTTGGTGTATAACATCTAACATATCTCAATTAAATAGTATTTAGATAATGAACCCTTACTACATATTCAATATTAGTGGTATGAAATCAATCCTCTATAAAAAAAATTAAATTTATTGAACATTCATAAATGTAGCATATATATACATGTAATATAATAATTTTATTAATTATAACATATTATTGCAAATTCATTGATAATTATTTATTAAAATTTATTTTAAGGGTCATAAATACATTATTTTTTGATATTAATTAAATGGAATGTCGTGGTCCATACATAATGATCCTTGTTCTATAATATCTAAAATATTAATAATGATAATAATATTTTTTTGATATAAATATTTATTACTATCCAATTAACGTTATTATAGAAAAAATAATTACATCGTTGATAGAGACAATATTCTTTTAGTAAGCGTGAAAGGTAATTTCATTTTCTAAAAAAATAGATATAAAGATAAAAATAATTTATCATTAAAAAATAATTATATCATAAATATCATATATATTTTGTAATTCCATTATGATAACCATGAAAGAGAAGTGGTTTTTAGAAATTAATTATATCTATATATCATAGAGGTTGACCACACATACACATAAGCAATATTTAAATTTAACATTTGATGGTATATTGTGGAAAATATTAGTTTCGTCATCATAATGACATCTAGAAATATTGATGGAACTAGATTCATTATCATATTTTTATTAAAATATGATTAGATAATGTGGACGAATAGATATAATTGATAGAGGATGGTTATGATTCGACTTTATTTTTATAGATAACTTCATTGTGTTATTATTTAATGCATGAATTATTGGAATTAATAGAAGACCATTGAATCTAGAAATAATATAAGGAAAATAGGAAGTAATAAAGGTAGATATTTACTACGAAAGAAGTATCAAAGTCTGGGAATAAGGGAGAATAATAGGATCTCATTTTTAGGGGTGGAAGGGAACAAATATTAAAATACATAACATATTTCAACAATATAATATCACTGTCATGTGAAATTGTTAAAAATGGAAAAGAACTTTTTTAGGAATATAAATTAAAAACATCTTCAACCAATAAGAATTATAATAATATATTTGGCATTATCCCCCATATATCTTAGTTAATATCCTTTTGTAAACCCTTTTAAACCATAAAATTGGTAACAAAATTTTACTATTTTAATGTTCATTATGACAAAAAATGAATGTGGAATAATTATCAAATTTTGACAATTGGATTCCAATATGGAAACCATATTATAAAATATAATTTCAATAGGTTTTAAAAATTAATTTTAATATATGCATGCAAAACATTATGAGAAAACCATTTAAAGAAAAAATATTTTTTTAAGAATAAAAAATAAATAACAACCAATCCCTTCCAAAATATACTTAACAAATGAATTCAAAAATATATAAGATATTTATTTTATTAAATCCATTAATAAATAATCATATAGTTTATTTATTATAAAAATAATTCCACTTATAAAACTATTTTCTGAAAATTTAATTCTTAAACTAAAAAATAAACATATATGAAAATAAAATTTATTATTGATTCTTAAGGAATTATTTATATAATTTTCCTCAAAATAGATTATATGTTACTTTATAATTTTAAAAAATTAGTATGGAACTTCCAAATTAAATTATTTAAGGAATATAAATAGAAGTTTTACAAAAATATATAGTTTTCACTATTTATTAAAAATGCATATTTGAATAAAAATAAAAAAAATCCAGAATTAGATAATATTGGTCTTCTAAATATATAATTATATTAATTTATTCAGGGAAAAATAAAAAAAATTGAATTAAATTTTAATTTCTTTTCAAAAAATTATAAAATTATGAAATTATATTTTTAATGAAAAAAAAGTATTTATATATAATTGAGTACAAATTTATTATATATAAATAAAATAAATTTTTTATTACAGAAATCATTTATAAAATTGATTCATAATATTTTCATTCCTATTCATACATCGAATTTAACGTCTTTGTTATAACAATCATTTTTAAATCATAATATTTTTATCATTTATTGTAATTTGACAAATTTTGGATTGGATGTTACGAAATTTATCAAGTATATTATTCAATAAAAATTAAAATTATGATTGTCATATCCACCCTTACATAAATAAATTCTGTCTAGGAAATTTTTTATCTCGTCAATAAATGGGATGATATTTTTAAAATACCATTGTTGAAAACCTAAATCATATAAAAGAATAATAAAACATACTTTGAAATGGAGATATGTGAGACATAAAAAGTCACATTAATTAACACATAAATAGATTCCATGACAAAGAGAACATTATAGGGAACTGAAAATATTAACTTGGAGTAGAATGATAACGTTAATCAAGAAATAGAGATTGATAGAGAAAATTGTCATATAAAAATTAATGACCATTAAACCATAAATTATTGAGTGGTGAAAACAACTATCAATTAATTAAAAATAATAATAATAAGGAAAATATTGTAAATTTATGGTAATTTTTCATCATTTTGTGCTATAATTTTACTTTGAAATATGAGAAAATATACATACATTATTTTACAAATTCATTAAATGTAATTTTATCACTTCTGAAAGTTTCAATTAGTTACCTCTTGTTTTCATCTGATATGCCCATGAAGAATGAATAATATGAATTTTTTATGCCTGAAGCACTAAAAAAATAAAATATTTATTATAATCTATAAAACATGGAAGGATATTGTGCATGTCTCAGTTCAGATATGGGAAAAAATGGAAACTGAATTTTATTGAAACAAATATGGAAAACCCATCATTTGAGTGATCAATCTGTAATATTAAAAGAGTAAAAAATGAAAAAACAATTGTGTCACAAAACCTTTGTAACACCCGAGACTTTTATGAGAATTTTTTTTTCATGTCATATAAATCATCAAAGGAATATTCCACTACACACAACACTTCCTTGGCTTGCTTTACACGCAATCGTGACCTTCCTCGATAGCTTGCGTCGTACGAAAAACCGAGTTTCACTAAACAACGATATGCTATTAAAATATTAATAAAACTAGCCGTTATGAATAGTAATACCAACTTTTTGAAAGTTTGTAAATTTTATTTTTCAAAATGGACTTCATTTTTGGATTCGGAATATCGAAATTATCATAGGGTGAAATTTTGGTATTTTTCTGAAAACATTCCATTTTTGATGAATAGTGAAAACACCGGGTTACAATTTAAAAACTGACTTTTTATTTAAATAATTATTTATTTTATTTAAATTTATTTTGGGTAAAAATTGATACATAATACCTATATAAGTTCAATTCAATTAATTGGATTCATTTTATAATAATTTTAGATAAATAAAAATTTTATTGAACTTTTCACCGTCTTTTACCCACCTCCTAGGATAATTTTCAAATTCACATAAAACATAATTTTACGGCTTCTATGAGTGGAATTTTGAAAAACCGAGAAACACGGTTAACATCAAGGACTAAAATGTGGTTCAATGAGATGAAAATATTTTTTAGTGAATAGTAACTTTTTACTTTTTTACCACGGTTAAAAGTAAATAGGGTAATTAAGGGTAAAAATGATATTATTATTACCCTAGCACATGTCCTAATTCTATTTTATAAGTTTAATTCGACCAAAAACAACCTTAGGAATAAAATATGACCATTTAGTCCCACATGGATTAGATTAGGACATTTATTATTAATTTATTTAAAGAAGGGTTAAAATAGTTAAAATCAAAGTTTAATAACTAAATCATTTTAATATAGGGATATACATAAGATAAATTCGACTATAAATATTCATTATAAAACTAAAAATATTTCCTACGTAATGGTATTTTATTTGTAATTTTTATACTTAAAATAATTTAATTTATTTATGACACAATGATGATGCAGGTATTATATTATTACTGAAATATTTACATAATGGAAGTAAACAATACCCAAATAAATGTAATTTGAGACTTTTTATGAATTAAAATAATTTTCTATGTTAATATGAAATGTTATTATTGATTTATTTAACTTAATTCGAACAAATAATTCTGTTATGATTTTCAAAAAAATCAATTACAAAATAGTGTCAAAATTGACATAAAATAGTTTTTAAAACAAATATTATATTATTAATTGTTATTATATTCATAAAAATCTAAGGTTCGGCCATGATACTTATATCATGATAGGGGTATCATTAATGGACCACTTTTGGATCTCTTGGATTTATATGGTAAGTTTATTAACTATATAATATAAAAATACAAAGTGACATGATAAATGTCAATCTAATTAGCAAAGAGTTAAAACTAAGAGATATGTTTAATATAATGAGCTAAACTTGTATAAATTCTATTGTATGAGAGTATTTCGACCCATACCAACCTTATCTTCTAAATAAATTAATTTTGAGCTATTAAAAACCGAATATGACTTTATATTATAATAATATTTTTAGTTTTTTCAAAAGTGCCCCTCTCCTCCCTTATAAAAGGGCACCTCCTCCCTCTCTTCCTCACACCATGTTGGGCCTTCAAGCTCGGCCAAAACCTGACAAATTCTCCTCTCCACTTCCCTAGAAACATCCTAGAGGTCCTGGTCTTCTTCAAAGACCAATTTTAGTGCCCTAAGAGGAGGTCTCAATGTGGCACTTCAAAGAAGAGGTAATGTCTGTTACCGATTCTTTCAACTTTATTTCGTCTTCCACTTCTTCTTATTTAGTTGTTTAATTGTGAAGTAATAACATAATTATCACTCATATAATGATATGTTATTATAATTATTAAACAACCATATTTCACCATCTATCCATCCTACGGAAAACAAAATCACAGCACGTGCGTACGTACGGAATACCGTCACCACGCCGTGGTGTAATCTATTTTTCACCACCACCTTACTTAGATGGTTATAATGGTGTAAAGAATAACTAAATATGATTATTGTAAAGTGATATTATTTTTAAAATATTATACATACACTCCAATACAATTCCATGATCATGGGAACGATATCATCGTTCGTGCGTACGTACGGAATACCGTCTCCATGATGTGATGTGGCTCATTATACATGATCTTAATTGAATAATAATTATATAAATGAATTGAATGAATGAATATGATATATATTAAACTAATAAAATTCTGGAAATGAGGTATCTATAACCTAAAACGAAGAATAATAATTTATTCGACAAAACACGCATAACAAAAAAAAGTAATAAACACCCAAATAACAAGTCGCAATGAAATATTACTAATAAGAAGATAAGAATATGACAATATATGATATAATAAAAAGAATTACGATTATGGAATAAGTTAATGAAATTATTTAAATCATTATACAGGAGGTTCAGACACTTACGAAGCAAATCAGACCTAAGGTAAGGGAAAATCTCCCAATCTCATTTTTATCCGAGATTGTTTATACTTCAGAATTTACTGGGGAATATTTATCATCCAAATCCATGTTTCCTCAATATGTAATATTTATATCCTTCTACAATTATTTAAATCCAATTTTACCCTTCGGTGAGTTTTTTGTAAAAGATATGAAAGGAATATTTTCTCGTTTTTCATAAAAGTTACTTTTTGACTTTTCTGATATAAGTACGAGAAGAATGTTTTTTTCAACTTATACGACATGAATGGATTTTTAAAAGATTATTTCCAAGAAGGTTTTTTAAAAGTTTTCAAGTTTATTTTTAATCAACTTATTTTAGTTTAAAATTGAATGACATGTTAAGAAAGTAAAAATTGTTTTTGAAGTAGAAAGGATATTTTCCTCAAGAATGGAGTTCATGTGTTGTATCAAAATTATTTTCCATCTAAGATAATATAGGGTTCTGTTTCTATCCCTATTATTACAATGATTTGATTATGTTGTGATGGAATTATGAATTCCATTGTCTTATATGAATTGTTTTATGATGTCACGATGTTTAAGAATCCCATTTTTATTACATGGGTTAGGCAATGATGTATGATTTATGATTTTGTGGCACACATAAGAATGGTATCAGTGAAACAGGACTGAAACGAGGAGTGAACTCGGTTCAGAAATAGACATTGTCCACTAAGATAGTCTTGGAAATGAGTCTTGACTACTATGAAATGATTTTCTATGATTATTTTTGTATTCCACAAAGCTTCATGTTTTATGTTATGATTATTGGGATTACATTTCACAACTATGATTTATCCCATGTTATGAAATTATTATCTCTTTTGCAGGTTAAGATTTCCAAAATGTTATGTTCTTATGAATATAATGTGATTGATATTTCTTTTGTTTACCCTTACTAAGAATTTGATCTCAGCCTTTTGTACGTTTTATTTCCCCAGGTCAGGAAGAAGGTTATTAAGTAAGATATTCCAAAAAGGGACTCTAGATATGATGTAATAAATGGGAGGCAATGTAGATGCTTTATGACCCAGTTGTTTATGATTCCCAGTTTATAAAGACACTATACCTATACGGTCCTTTCATGGTTTTGTTATATGTTGTAATAAGTGTACTTCAATTTTGAAGTATTAACAATGTATGTAATGTATGGGTCATTATAGTAGGTATCAGAGGAAAGGTATAGTCAACCTTTGGAAACAAGGATGTGAAAGCCTTCGTAAGAAGCCTAAGGATAAGTCTAAGCATAGAACACAATCTTAGTGCTTTATAAATGGCCATGAACAACCTATGATAAGACCTTAAGTGTGAAAGTTTATTCTTGATTATGTGGTTTTCCTATTATAATTAGTGATACTCACACTATTATTCTTGGTTTTAGTCAATGGATAGAACCCGAAAGAACCGTGTTAATGCGGAATGTGACAGGCAATGCAATGATTGTCACCCTGAGCAACCAAACGTTATGGGAGCAGGAATGAAAAATCTTGTAGCCATTCTCACACAACTTTCTCAAGCTATGAATCATGTAGGACTTCCAAACGAGCAAAGGAAGGAGCAAAATTCTGTTGAATCCATCATGAGGCAGCGTCCACCCTCATTTAGCGGGTCTACTGATCCATTAGTTGCTGAACAATGGATCAGTACCACTGAAGAGATATTTTCAGTTCTTCAATGTTCTGAACATGATAAAGTCATCTTAGCAGTGTATCGTTTGGAAGGTGAAGCTGATCAATGGTGGAATCTTATCAAGAATACGAGGCCAAGAGATGAAATTGAGTCCATGGAATGGGACGAGTTCAAGAACTTATTTTTCAATAAGTACTTCCCTCGTATTCTTCAAACAAAGATAGAGAAAGAGTTTCTTGAACTGAAGCAAAAGGATGATGAATCTATTGGTACCTATGAAGTAAATTTTACAAGACTTGCAAGGTACGCTTCTGGTATTATTATCCAACCTGAGAGTAAGATCGATCAATTCATTAGTGGCTTAAAGCCCAGTCTTCGAAGGGCGTTAGCCATAATCGAATTCAATAGCTACGAGGAAATCGTTCGATGTGCTCTCAAAGTTGAGATGGAGATTGGAGTAACCCATCAGTCATATGGGTTTGATAAGAAGAGGATAATGGAATTCAAAGGAAAATCTAAAGAGCACACTAAAAATAAGATGAGTTTCTATTATGCTCAATGTGTGGAAAGAAACATGGAGGGAGTTGTCTTAAAGGGACATGTAAATGTTTCAAATGTGGAAAGGAATTTCATCAGGCATTTGAATGTTGCAATGATGGGAAGAAGATGTCTAGTGATGCGAACAAATAAAAGGCTACACAAAGTGCACCTCCTACACTTCAATGTTACTAGTGCAAGGAAATGGTGCATTATGCTAATCAATTACTTAATCCAGGGGTTGTTGATGATGATCGATGTCAATAAACTCTTAAGGCTAAAGACAAAGGAAAGTCACATGCAATTTCTATCAGTGATGTGGAGAACGATAACGAAGTGGTGAAAGGGACACTTACCATCCACTCTAAAGTGGAAAATGTTTTATTTGATTCTGGATCCACCCAGTCTTTTATTTATGAATAATTTTCTAAGGGTATCACCGTATTACCTCAACAATTATATGTTGAGTTAGCTGTGACAACCCCTAATTGCACAACAGTCGCATCAAAAGTTTATAATTCTTCTCTGATTGAAGTTTGTGGGAAAGTGCTTCCTGCAAATCTTGTGATCCTTCCTATAGTGGAATTTGATGTGATTCTTGGCATGGATTGGCTTTCTCTATATGGATCTCATCTTAATTTCCAAAGATGGGAAGTCACATTTCATATTCCAGATCAATCTATGATCGTCTATCGATGCAAGGATGAACATAACCTTCCAGTGGAAATTTCTTCCATCTTATGGGTCTTGATTCCACTAAATGAGGGTTATTTATCTCAAATGGTTCAAGAGAAACTTATGATTAAGGATATTCCCACTGTATGGGAGTTTGATGATGTCATTCCAGAGGAGTTGACGGGTCTTCCACCAAATCGTGAAGTTGAGTTTTCAATAGAACTCGTACCAGGTGATTTTCCAATTTCAAAGACACCTAATAGAATTGCCCCAATTGAGTTGCAGGAATTGAAGAAGAAACTCCAAGAGAATCTTGATAAGGGATTCATACGCCCTAGTGTGTCACCTTGGGGAGAACCTGTTCTGTTTGTTAGAAAGAAAGATGGATCAATAAGACTCTGCATTGATTATAGAGAACTTAACAAGATCACTATCAAGAACAAATATCCTCTCCCGCACATTGATGACTTGTTTGACCAACTACATGGAGCTCAATACTTTTCCAATATTGATCATCGTTCTGGGTATCATCAATTAAGGGTCAAAAGGGAGGATATACCAAAGACGGCTTTCCATACAAGTTATGGACACTATGAATTTATAGTGATGCCATTTGGTCTTACTAATGCCCCAGCTATCTTCATGGATCTGATGATTAGAGTCTTTAGAGACTATGTTGATCAATTTTTGGTAGTCTTTATAGACGATATTCTTGCCTATTCAAAGAGCAAGGAAGAACGTGAAGATCACTTGAGAATTATATTGAAGACCCCAAGAAAGGAGAAGCTTTATGCCAAATTTACCAAGTGTGAATTTTGGCTTCAAAAAGTTGAATTTTTGGGTCACATAATCTCAAAAGAGGGGATATCTGTGGATCCAGCAAAAACAGAGGTTATCGAAAGATTTTTGAGACCAACAATAGTAACTGAGATCCAAAGTTTTCTTGGATTGACTAGATATTATCGATGTTTTGTGAAATATTTTTGACGATTATATCATCCACTCACCAAGTTGAACCGGAATGGAGTTAAGTTTTTTTTGGACGGAGGAATGTGAAGAGAATTTCAAGGAGTTGAAAAGATGTTTATCCAGTGCACCTGTGCTCACACTACCTTGTAGTGGAGAAAGGTTTGTGATCTACAGTGATGCATCGAAGAAGGGATTGGGGTGTGTCCTCATGAAAAACGATATGGTGATAGCTTATTCCTCACGACAGTTGAATATCCATGAGCAAAATTACCCAACACATGATTTGGAGATAGATGCGGTAATCATTGCATTAAAGATTTGGAGGCATTATCTTTATGGAGAATGGTGTGATATTTATAGTGATCATAAATGTTTAAAGTATATTTTCACATAGAAGGAGCAGAATATGCGCCAAAGAAGATGGTTGGAGTTTATTAAGGATTATGACTGCTCAATTCATTACCACCCTGGGAAAGCAAACAAGGTGGCAGATGCACTAAGTCGACAAGACCACGCTAGTTTATCCATGATGAGGATAAAAAAAGATCCAATATTTATGGATTTACAAAGGATGGATTTTGGAATTATAATGGAAGGGGAAAATCATATCTTTCTCAAATAAATGTTCAACCATCTATACATGTGAAGATTAAAGAGGCACAGAAAGAAGATTTAGTGTTAAAAAAGAAGGTGAGAAATGTTCCTGAATTCAACCTTGTTTGTGATGGGATAATAAAGATTAGGAATCGGGTTTGTGTTTCTCCTATCCTAGAATTAAAGAAGGAGTTTCTGGATGAGCCTCATAGTTCTTCATTCTCTATTCATCCTGGAAGTACGAATATGTATAGGGACCTAAAAGAGTACTTCTGGTGGGATGGAATGAAAAGAGATGTTGCTGAATATGTCTCTCGATGCTTGGTTTGTCAGCAAGTTAAAGCTGAGATACAGAAGTCTAAGGGGTTGTTACAACCATTACCCATACCCAAATGGAAATGGGAAAACATCACAATGGACTTTTTCACCAGACTTCCTAAAATATCCAAAGGCAATAATGCTATCTGGGTCATAGTTGATCGTCTTACAAAGTCAGCACACTTCATTGCTATTAGAGAGGATTTCTCTCTGGATCAACTTGCCAGGATATATGTGAAGGAAGTGGTAAGATTGCATGGAGTAACATTTCTATTATATCTGATCGGGATCCAAGGTTTACCTCAATGTTCTGGCGAAGTCTTCAGCATACGCTATATACAGAGTTGAGTTTCAGCACTGCTTATCATCCTCAGACAGACTGTCAGTCTGAGAGGACAATTCAAACTCTAGAAGATATGTTGAGAGCTTGCTCTATGGATTTCAAAGGTGGTTGGGATCAACACCTACCTTTGGTGGAATTTTCTTATAATAATTGCTTTCACTCCAGTATTCGGATGGATCCTTATGAAGCTCTCTATGGAAAAAAATGTAGGACTCCAACTTGCTAGGATGACGTTGGGGAAAGAAAGCTATTAGGACTTGATCTTGTTGATGAGATGGCAGAAAAGTCAGATCTATTCAACAACACATAAGAGAAGCTCGTAGTCGACAAAAAAGTTATGCCAACAACCGAATAAAAGACCTAGAGTTTGAAGTGGGTGATAAAGTGTTCTTACGATTATCTCCTTGGAAGAGAGTAATGAGATTTGGAAATAAGGGAAAGCTGAGCCCTAGGTATATCGGTCCTTTCAAAATAGTGGATCGTATTTGGATGGTTGCTTACCAATTGGTTCTTCCACCGAATCTCTCTCCAGTTCATGATGTGTTCCATGTATCTCTCCTGAGAAAGTACATACCCGATCCTTCACATTTACTCAGCTCAGAAGTTGTACCGCTGGAACAAGATCTTTCTTATGAAGAACAGCCGATAGAGATTCTTGATCGTAGTGAAAAAGTCCTATGAAACAAGACCACTCTCTTGGTGAATGTTTTATGGAGGAACCACCAATTAGAAGAAGCTACATGGGAGCTTGAGGATATGATTAGGGAGAGGTATCCTCATCTGTTTGTTTCAAAGTGACGAATTTCGAGGGAAAAATTCATTTTAAGGGGGGGTAGAATGTAACAACCGAGAATTTTATAAGAAATATTTTGTTTTTATGTTATATAAATCATTAAAGTAATCTTTTAGTACACACAACACTAGCTTGGCATTCTTTACACACAATCACGACCATCCTCGATAGCTTGCGTCGTACGCAATACCAAGTTTCACTAAAAAATGATATTTTATTAAAATATTATTAAAACTAGCAGTTATGAATAGTAATACCCACTTTTTGAAATTTTGTAAATTTTATTTTTCAAAATTGACATCATTTTTTGATTCGTAATATCGAAATTATCCTAGGGTGAAATTTTGGTATTTTTCTGAAAACATTCAAATTTGATGAATAGTGAAAACACCTGGTTACTATTTAAAAACCGACTTTTTATTTAAATAATTATTTATTTTATTTAAATTTATTTTAGGTCGAAATTGATACATAATACCTATATAAGGTCAATGCAATTCTTTGGATTCATTTTATAATAATTTTGGATATATAAACATTTTATTGGTCTTTTCACCGTCTTTTACCCACCTCCTAGGTGGATTTTCAAATTCACATAAAACTTAATTTTACCACTTCTGTGATTGGAATTTCGAAAATCCAAGAGACACAGTTAATATCAAGGACTAAAATGTCATTAAATGAGGTGAAAATAATTTTTTTTGAATAGTAACTTGTTACTTTTTTTACCACGGTTAAAAGTAAATAGGTTAATTAAGGGTAAAAATGATATTATTACTACCCTAACACATGTCCTAATTCTATTGGATAAGTTTAATTCGACCAAAAACAACCTTAGGAATAAAATATGACCATTTAGGCCCACTTGGATTAGATTAGGACATTTATTATTAATTTATTTAAAGAAGGGTTAAAATAGTTATAATCAAAGTTTAATAACTAAATGATTTTTAATATAGGGTTATTCATAAGATAAATTCGACTATAAATATTCATTATAAATATAAAAAGCTTTACTACATAATGGAATTTTATTTGTAATTTTTAGACTTAAAATAATTTAATTTATTTATGACACAATGATGATGCAGTAATTATCTTATTAGTGAAATATTGACATAATTGATGTTATAAATACCCAAATAATGTAAATTGAGACTTTTTATGAATTAAAATAATTTTATATGTTAATATGACATGTTAGTATTGATTTAATTAACTTTGTTAGAACTAATCATTCTATTATGATTTTCACAAAAATCAATTACCAAATAGTGTCAAAATTGACAAAAAATAGTTTTTAAAACAAATATTATATTATTAATTGTTATTATATTTCTAAAAATCTAAGGATCGGCCAAGATACTTATATCATGATAGTTGTATCATTGATGGACCACTTTGGGGTTTATTGGATGTATATGGTATGTTTATTAACTATATAATATAAAAATACAAAGTGACATGGTAAATGTCAATCTAATTAACTAAGAGTTAAAACTAAAAGATAAGGTTAATATAATGACCTAAACTTGTCTAAATTCTTTTTTATGAGAGGATTTCGACCCGTACCCACCTTATCTTCGAAATAAATCAATTTGGAGCTATTAAAAACCGAATATGACTTTATAATAAAATAATATTTTTAGTTTTTCCAAAGGTGCCCCTCTCCTCCCTTATAAAAGGGGACCTCCTCCCTCTCTTCCTCACACCACTTTGAGCCTTCAAGATCGGCCAACCCCTGTCAAATTATCTTCTCCACTTCCCTAGAAACATCATATATAGGTCCTGGTCTTCTTCAAAGACAAATTTTAGTGCCCTAAGAGGAGGTCTCAAAGAGGCACTTCAAAGAAGAGGTATTGCCCGTTACCGATTCTTTCAACTTTATTTCTTCTTCCAAATATTCTTATTTAGTTGTTTCATTATGAATTAATAACATCAGTATCACTCATATACTGATATGTTATTATATGTATAGAACAACCCTATTTCACAATCTATCCATCCTACGGAAAACGAAATCATCGCGCGTGCGTACGTACAGAATACCGTCTCCACGTCGTGGTGTAATCTATTTTCCACCACCACCTTACTTGGATGGGTATAATGTTGTAAATAATAACTATATATGATTATTGTAAAGAGATTTTATTTCTGAAATAGTATACATACACTCCAATACAATTCCACGATCATGGGAATGATATCATCGCTCGTGCGTACGTATGGAATACCGTCTCCACGGTGTGATGCGACTCGTTCTACATGACTTCATTGCATAATAATTATATAAATGAATTGAATGAATTAATATGATATATATTACAATAATAAAATTCTGTAAATGAGGTATCTATAACCTAAAAATAAGAATAAGAATTTATTCGACAAAACACGCATAAGAACAAAAAGTAATAAACACCCGAATAACAAGTAGCAATGAAATATTACTTTTAAGAAGATAGGAATACGACCATATATGATATCATAAAAATAAGTATGATTCTGGAATATGTCAATTACATTATTTAAATCATTATATAGGAGGTTCGGAAACATACGAAGCAAATCGGACCTAAGGTAAGGGAAAATCTCGCAATCTCATTTTAATCCGAGATTGTTTATTCATCAGAATTTACTGGGGAATATTTATCATCCACATCCATGTTTCCACAATATGTAATATTTATATCCTTATACAATTGTTGAAATCCAATTTTACCCTTCTGTTAGTTTTTAGTAGAAGATATCAAAGGAATCTTTTGTCGTTTTTCGTACGAGGTACTTTTGGACTTTTCCGACATAAGTACGAGAAAAATGTTTTTATTAACTTATACGGCATGAATGGATTTTTAAAACATTATTTCCAAGAAGCTTCCTTTACAAGTTTTCAATTTTATTTTTAATCAACTTCTTTTAGTTTAAAATTGAATGACATGTTAATAAAGGAAAAAATGTTTTTGATGTAGAAAGGATATTTTCCTCAAGAATGGAGTTCAAGTGTTGTATCAGAATTATTTTCCATTTAAGATAATATAGGGTTCTGTTTCTATCCCTATTGTTACATTGATTTGATTATGTTGTGATGGAATTATGAATTCATTTTCCTTATATGAATTGTTTTATGATGTCACGATGTTTATGAATCCCATTTTTATTAAATGGGTTATGCAAGGATGTATGATTTATGATTTTGTGGAACACATAAGAATGTTATCATTATGAGATGGGTGGGACCTATATCTCCCTCCAATGCGTTGGGTGAAGATTTATATCTCATGAGATAGACATTGCTGGAACGGCAGATTAATCTGTTTCAGTGAAACAGGACTGAAACAAGGAGTGAACTCGGTTCAGAAATGGACATTGTCCACAAAGATAGTCTTGGAAATGAGTCTTGACTACTAAGAAATGATTTTATATGATTATGTGTGTATGCCACAAATCTTCATGTTTAATGTTATGATTATTGGGACTATATTTCCCTAATATTATTTATACCATGTTATGAAATTATGATCTCTTTTGCAGGTTATCATTTCCAAAATGTTATGTTCTTATGAATATGATGTGATTGATATTTCGTTTGTTTACCCTCACTGAGCATTTGAGCTCACCCTTTTGAATGTTTTCTTTCCCCAGGTCAGGAAGAAGGTTATTAAGAAAGATATGCCAAAAAGGGACTCTAGATATGATGAAATAAATGGGAGACAATGTAGATGCTTTATGAACTAGTTGTTTATGTTTCCCGGTTTCTAAAGACACTTTACCTATACGGTCCTTTCATGGTTTTGTTATATGTTGTAATAAGTGTACATCAATTTTGAAGTATTAACAATGTATGTAATGTATGGGGCATTATAACTTTCATAATCAATTATATGTTATTTTCCAAACAATGTAATGATGAACATAATTATTTGTACCCAACACATGAATATTTTGTTTGTATATTCATCCTAAACATTAAAATAACATGAATAACCATAAAACCACAATGAAAACATTAATGGAATTGTTTTTTCACTATGCATATTCAAAAAAATAAATCCAAAGATATTTTTTATATTTTATAAATCAAAAAATGAAGTAAATATTTTAATCAATGTAATATATAACATTTTCCTAATATCACAAAATAATTTAAATTCCACTAATGTCGTTAGGTTGGTGACAGATTTGTAAACCCCTTACTCATTCATCTAAATGACATTTTTTCGAATCCTGGAATGACCCATTTGGTAATTTATGTCTCAGGTGGTGATGCATATATGACATAGGAAAATGGTGAGGTATGCATGATGTTTTAATATAATGCAGGCATAATGCAGCCATGAATATGCATGTAGGATGATGTAGGCAAGATGATACACTTTTCCTTCTAGCTATGTTATTGGGCCTCTTTGCCTTTATAATATTAGCTATGTAATGGGTCTCCCTCTACCAAGATTCAAGGTGTAATTTTCATTCATAATAAAAAGAGTCTTTAAATTATCATTAAAATAATTTCACGTCCAAAAATACAATACAATATATGTTATCAATATCAACCAACTCTTTATCCCAACTAAATTATATTATCTCAACATCCAGAACATATTGATGGTTACCTATGACCAAGTCATTTTTTATCCAATGATATCACTATAAAAAACTATCTTGGGTTAACCTAACACGTCATGATATTTTTCTCTATAAAATTATTCAAGAACGCATCCCTTCATGTGAGAGGCTACAAACTAGCGCTGTTGGTTAGATTATAATGTGGGGAGTTAATACCCATTAGTGAAGGTGTAATAATTATGTGTTATGAACCATATCCCGTCAAATGAATAAACATTATAAAATCATTATATATAAATAGAAATAGAAATATAATCATGCTAAATCAATATAAAAATAATAATAAAGGAAAAAATAATAAAAGAGTGATAAAATAAGAAACTATGATTATACAAGTAGGATGAATACATATGAAAAATAGGAAAAATAGAAAATAAATGCATGAGGTACTAGTTAAAAATTTGATCAGTACCAAATAAAATTCTCAACAACTCTCAAGATAAACCAACCTAATATAGGGACTCCAGATGAGAATTTACACTAAATCAAGCACCAAAGGGACTCATCACAATGAACTATGAAACATATGATTCAACCTAAAATATGGTATATTTTCTACAAAATCATTGATGTTCATGTATTGGTATGACAAATACATATCAATAGCTTACCCTAAATTGTTGTCCAAACATATGATGTTGTGTCATGATCATGCATAGATGATATTCCCATCCAAGAAGAAAAATAATACCAGCTGGTAGAAATGAAACAACTATATAAATTAATAGACTAGGGGATAAAAAGTATGAATGAAAATATCCAGCTGACGGTTCTATCCTCAAACTAATGTAGATATACTCTTGATCCCACCCAATCAAAAGAACTTATAACATGTGGATCACCCCAACACCTGTTAGAATATTCATCATACAAATGTATAAATGGGATCTAAATTACTAAAACACAACATGCATGAATGTTAGACCCCGGTGAAAAACCATAGTAGTCCAATAAAATATTATTGAACTATACCAAGATCAATTCCTACAATTGATTAATCTGAATGAGAGAAATTGTATCTACTATTATTGAGCTAACATAACCATAAAATTGTATTCCAATTGAACTATGTGTCTCTATAAAATAAATACAGATTAGCTTCACCAATTACATTAGACTAACAAATGTCTTGCGCCATATAATCCCATTCTATGGTTATATATACAATCGTATAGATGTTTTATACTTATCCAATATATCTTATACCCAAATAATATCTTAGTTCCAACACCTCCTCTGTAGTATCCAACGTTTCACCTCTCACATCAAATCTGGAGTTGGATCTTCATCAACTTCTCATCTGAAGAACAGAAAATTTATATCTGTCTCTTCTAACCATTGTCTAATAAAGAGAAATATTTTCACTTATAAAATGTATTGTAATAAATAATAGTACCATTTGAAGCCCTAGTTACCATAATATAAAAAACAGACACTTAGGGATCTTAGTGAACCTCCTCAAGTTGAAAACAAAAATAAAGATCAGATGGTCCCTAGGGTAACAACAAAAATAGATTTTCTATATATGGCTCTCAAACTACACTCATGCCATCACGGAAGACCTTTTAAACAAACCAAAAAAGGACATAAATCTATATAATTAATTGGACACCCTACAAGGGGTTCACCTATGACATCCAGACATTGGGAAATTTTGATCTAGAGACATTATCAAAATGAGTCCCTATACAACCTCCAACTGATCGTTGATTAACAAGATACAATTATGTGAATCTAAAAGAACAAGAACACCTACTAGGATGTCCTAGTCGAACCCCATAACATCATTATGAGTAGTAACCCAACACGACCTCCTATAGAAAATATATATCTAATAAAAAATACCATCTCAAGAAAACATCAGTCGGTACCCATGTAATAAAACCCATCCCCAAATATTATATCACTTATAAGGTCATACATTATTTTCTCTAATATACCCCATTACATCATCTCAATTACACCCTTCAATAGAAACAATCACGTGATATCAACCCATTCTAAGTGGTCTAACCAAACTATTCCTGATATATTGGATCTAAATACATAATCCAGTAGTTTGTAGGCTCAAAATATTACATGAAAGACCAAAACTTTTAAAATCATCATCCAATAAATATCAGTGTTCCATCATTTTTATAAAATATAATATAATTTCAAAAATATTGTTTTTGGAATATTGAAAAAAGGCCTCTCACAAACTCATGAACCTTACTAAATCCTCACATCACATAGCCCAACCCACCAAATTAGTTTGACTTAAAATATTATAGAAATACCCTCACCAAAGCTCGCATAAAAAAACTCCATCTAGATGGCCACAAAATTTCAAAATGATTCCATCATCATGATATATTTATAAATAATTACAATCGATTACTCAGAAGTCCCATTCTAATAGTTGTATAAAATATATGAGAAAAACACCTCGGAGGGTGTACAATGAATGTACATAATGTACATGAAATGTACCTCCAATAGGCCTCCATTTTCATGTAATATATCTCACTTAGTATGTAGTAATCCCATGAAAATGACGTGAACATTACCTAAATAAAATGTAGAGAACATCATAAAGCTGCCCTAGAACATATCCATGTTTCACCCATTAGAAATTTCCAACTATAGTATAGGGACACAGGTTATATTCCTCGAATGGGAGCCAACAATGTGTCATAAAGGTCCATGTTCCCCTATCATCGTGTCTTTGGCTGAGTACCAAACCTCTCATAAGGGCACACCTATACGGTGGGTTCTTAATACAAATGGTTTTTGTAAACATCATTTTTTACCTCGAAATAAAGCAAGAGTACACATCATGTGTTATTCAATCTACATGCCATTTCTTGGGATTCTCAAATTAAAATCCCATGTGGATTATATAGAACCGTCGATAAGAAAATTTATATTTATAATTAATCCACTATTGGATAGAACACAATTTATATAAAAAATTAAAATTATAATTAATCAACTAGAGGGATCAAGGATGAAAATACAAGGAATTGATTTCCTTGGGGTATAAAATATTGATGATTCTCTAACAGGTCCATGACATGCACCCATCACCACCTGATCTATCTCTATAGTGGTTCCATATTTGGATAAACTCTTGATATCCCCCTATATATTTCCATCTTATATTCTCAGGTTTTTATGATATAGGAGCCCAACATGTGTGTTCATGATATTAATAAGATGAAAAAAATAAAAGGAATATTAATAAGATAAAAAACAAAACATGAAAAAATGAAAAATAAATGAGGCCCAATACTCTCCAAAAACCCCAAACATGGTTATGTCTCACCATGAAATAACCCACCACTCATTCTGGAAATAAAAGTTATGTTTGAATCTCAATCAGATAATCCATTCAGTTGATATCAATGAACTAATATGTGTGAATATATTAATATTTTATTAATTAATAATTATGTATATCATTAATTTTATAATAAAAAAGAATACCTATAATCATCTTTCAAAGGGTGAACACCGTAGTGGGGGACGAGTAGAGTGGAAAACCATATCCTAGGATAATCTCATTAGAGAAATTATGTTCCTCCTTTTAATAAAATATGTCAAAAAAACTAAAATTTCTATATATTTTTAAAACATGTGACGAATAATATCATCACAAACACTACAAGATAAATTTCCCTCCCCCCCTATAGAAGCTTAAGTGGTTATCCGTGTTTTTCTTTTTAGGTGAAATGATATTTTTTGAATAGTGACACTGCTAAATTTTTGTAGAGGATATGATTCTGTAATTTGGGATATTTTGTTAACACAAAAATAAAATTTTATGTTAAATAATATGATTCCTTGTAATATATTAAACATTTATATATACCATGATCTTAGTACCCTTATTTAGGCCACATATGATGATTGGATGGAGAATATTCAGTTGTTAGAATATTCTTAAACTGATGAAGGTTCTTGGAAGAATGGTGGTATATGAAATGAAGTATATACCCATGTTAGAGGGATTAATGACGACATAAAGGTTATTTTAGGGTTATTCTGTGTTTCCAGAACAAAATATTTAAGGTTTTGGTGCATTAATGGTGATCCAATGTTTACAAAATAAATAAAAATGTGCAGGGTGATCCCCACGGTGTTCATAGAGGAAACCAATGTGATTCAACAATGGTCAAGACGTCCATGGTAGTATAATTAATTATTTTGGAGTATTCCATTGTGAAAATGTATTACATAGGTATCCAAAATTGTGTCTGGTCAACTTGTTCCCAAAAGGCTATTTAATAGATAAAATTACTAATCATGGGCACTATGAGAGTGATGATATGAGTTTTTTAGTCAAAACAACCAACTAAATAAATATCATACCATGATATAATTATTTTTAGGGTTTTTTCAGTTATAAGCTATTATGATGAAGTCGATTCTTAGATGAACTAATGGATCACTAAATAAATCACTAAGGTCATTCTAGAAGACTAATGTATTTCCAATCCAATAGAAAATATAAAGACGATAAAAATAAACAAAATTAGAGATGTTGTTTGAAGTAATTTATTGGTTTAAACTAGAATTTGAAAAAGAAAAATTGTTTTTATTCTATACTATTTTTTCAAGGAAAATTATGGGATATTTTCTATAAAAAGAAAATAGTTACTATAAAAGAAAAAAATAATATAAGTGAGAAGAGGATGAATATTTTTGGAAGAAAAGTGTTCATGAAAAATTATAGAATAGATAAGAGAGAAATTAAGAGTTTTTACAAGTAAAAGAAGTAGAGGAAGAGAAGTATTGATTCGATAAATGAATGATTTGTACAAATGAATTTCAACATATTAATATATATTTTACTCTCATTGATATGATGTGGGAATAAAAATAATAGACAAGAGATGTGTTGTTACATAATTAAATGGATAAACCATTCTCATTTACATACATGATGAACCTAGTGGTTAATTATATCTCACTGAAATCAAGATCAATCTATGGACTCAGATTTCTATTTTGAGATGTAAACATTGTATAGTTCCAATACCCTTCAGCTATGTGTGTTGGATTAAATGCATGTTTACACAAAATTTTGATTAGTATTTTTTCATTAAAGAAACATGAGATGAAATTATATCAATAACTAACACACACTCTCAATGATTATTTAATATTATTATAGATATATTTTCATGTTGTATTTTACCATGGTTACCCTTATTAGAAATTTACTTTTTACTTTTTCTGAAGGTTTTTCTCTCTGTTTGATGTGTTATCAGCTCAATGTTTTGTGTGAGACATTTAGAATCACAAATCAACTAATAGTATGGGGATATCTAAATTTTATGTAAACTCTATCACATATGGAATTATAAAATGATTCAATAATTTTTATCTATCAGTTATGATTTATTGGTGGTTAAAATATAGTTTTTTTCTTGAATTGAGGTGGTTAGTGTAACTGTAGTGGAGAAATGGAATTTCGGGAATAATTATCATTACAAGAATGATATTCTTTAATATCTATTGGAAACTGAATTTTCAGATCTTAGGGGATACAATATCACTATATAAATTTAGAATAAACATTAGAATATCAAATAAATAATTACACAAGTTAAATTATCCAAATTTTAGTTTTTCAGACACGTATATGAGGATCTCTGGATGCATACTGATGAAAATATTGGTAGTTTCTTCATATGTTTGAATGATGTTTTTTGAATAATCATTGGATATGGTGAAAAGTTGGAATATTATAATATTAATGAAATTATTTTGTGTAATAAGACTAGTTCAATATCATTAAACTATGCTCGGAGGTCGACCGATGTGTGTTCAGTCTATCCACTTTCAGGCGCTTTATGTCAAAATATTTTTGTTGTTCTTCTAATATTCCATTTTAGGTGGATACAAGGGATGAGGTAATATGGCTTAAAAGTTTTGCAAAAAAAAAATTAACATCCTCAACAAAAGTATCATTAAAGGGGAAGTCCCGACGGATGAGAATATCAATCATTGTGGTTAAAATATTTCCTTCAAGTGTGAATATTGTATGTCCCATACCAAGGAATGAAGGAACCATTTATTCTTTGATATTGAATAGGTTTTGGGGGTTTTAAAATATTTTAGGGCGTTCATTACAATCTATTCCTTAGTTATGGATGTACACCCCATTCTGGATAGATGGTACCATAGCTTAGGAGGTGGTGGTCTTGAATGGATGGTTCACACATTTGAGTTTATTGGAGGTTGTTGGAGTATCTAGTATGAGAGGAACAATGTGATACAGTAAGTGGCATCCGCATCATCCAATAATATCATTTTATGGATGATAAAATGGTTAATCAGCTTGTTCATTGTAGTGAGAAACTTGAGGGAATCTCTTTCTCTTACTCAGTTCAATGCTGGATCTTGAGATGATCTCCCCAACAACATCAGAAGTGTGGGTAGTTGGGTTAAGTGGAGGGCCACTTTGAGAGGTATGAAACATTATATAGATGGCCATTTTCATTGGGTTTCCTGTTTGGTGGGGGTCATGAGAAAATCTAGTGGTTCAGTTTACATGGAATTAACTGTCAGGATGGGATAGGGTTCTTCTCTTCATGAAGAGGCAGAGGTGATGCTCATGGGGATAAGATTATGCAGCAAGCACATCCTGGAAATCATTGAATCTGAAAAAGATTAATTGGTTTTGGAAAACTCTCTAAATAGATATATATATTCACCTTGTTCGATTAACTATATTTTTAGAATGTTCCAGCATATCCTCGACCACAAAAATTTATGTGTTACACTCATGGTGTGAGGGGGAAAAATTTGTGCACCACATGGCCTCGATTGATATCTCTAGTACTAAGGATGTATGTTTCATACTATATTCACCATGAATCCTTAGGGTGTTAAATTGATTTGAGGGTGTTCCCTCAGTCTACATTATTTCAGGCCTCTCTAGCTTTTTCCCCTCATGGTGGGGGCTGGTGGGGGCTACCCTTTTTTCTTTTCTTGTAATTCAGTTTTCTTCTAATAAAAATTAAATATGAAAATGAAGTTATTCTACTGTCTCTTAATTTGATGAGAAAGATTCATGTTACATTTCCCTTGTGGTTTTTGAAAATTTTTAATGTATTATTATATGATATAATATTTTTTTATCAATATTTATGGTTTTGTTGAAAAATAAATCATTTATAATTCCATAATGTATGAAATATTGAAGATGAAGGTCATCATTAAAGAAAAATATTTTTTTATTGATTCCAATTATATTTTGGATAAGATGTTTTTGATCAATATATATATATAATATCTAGAAATATTAGATAATTAGAGGGATGATTTAATGGTTAGATTCCACTAAAATGAATTAGGTTTAGTGTTGTTGGACATTGTACTAAAAAATTCCAATATAAAATAGATGAAGGAATCATTGATGATGAAGTAGAGTAACTATGGAGATTTATTATTATGAAAAAGTTGTTTGAAAAAAAATTATTTCAATAAAAGGAAATAGAATAAATTTCTAAAAATAATATTTTCAAATTTTCTAATATAAATATGAAAGCATTGATAATAGTGATGAAGAAGTATAATTTGAGATGTCAATGGATATTCACAAAACACTTCTGGATAATTATTTTAATAAATAATAATTCAATAATGAATGTTATATTAAATTTCTGTAAAAAGAGAAAATGAGTTAGAAGACATACTAAAGATAGAATTAGAATAATTTCAGTTGATGATTTCCAAACAATAGAGGGAGTTTGAAAAATAAGATAAATGATGAATCTATATTTTTATTAGAAAAATTGATGTTATAATTTTATTTTAATTGGTTAATTAAATTTCATGATGATGAGATGGTTTTTCACATTATTTTGGAATATAATTTTAATAGTATGAAAAATTTGGATGATCATTTACAATAAAACATTTTCTAAATAAAAGGGGATTTGAAGAAATGTGGATCAAATGTTACTTTTTTATTCAAAATATTTGGATAATTTTTATAGAACACCAGATCTGATGAGTTATAATAATAATAATTTCATAAGGATCATAATAATGATTAAAATATTTTTAATAACTCAATAACTATGAATAATAATCCAAAATAGCATGTTTGTAGCATAATAAAGATGTTTTGTATGTCAAGTAAATTATGAGTGCAACTTATTTAATGAAGAAAATACTATAAATGGTTAAATTAAAAAGGATGAAAATAATTTTCATTTGAATAAGAATGATTATTTAGTTCACTAGTTTGTTTTTTGAAAATAGGATCCAAGATTAATGGTGAGAATAAGGTGTAAATTCATGATTATTGTTAATGACAATAAATTATTTAAAGTAAAATATGCTTCTTATGGTTGTTGATTTTATTGTTGATGTTTTTCTCAACATTTCAAAAAAAATCATTTCAAATATTCAATTAAGAAAATATGGTTTGTAATATATAATTGAAGTTTATTCACCCCATTCAATGGATAAAAATTAAAAAAAAAAGTCGGCAAAAAATAGACAGAAAAAAAAAGAAATATATGTCAATAATTGAAAAATTATTCTAAATGATGTTATAAAACCAATCATTCAAAAATTACCTTATTTTTATTACCTGATCCCACGTTTACTCATGATATAGCACTGTTATGTTTTAAAAATGATAGAGAAAGGCAAGATAAATATTTAGTTTATGAAGATTCCAACAAAGATTCCAATAATGAATGAAAAATGATTGTTTATAGAAGATTATCATTAGATATGATATAAGGTATGAATCTTCAAAAGGATATTAAAATATATAATGAAGTATTTAGGACATTTTAAAATTATTTTTCACACAAAATCAATGTTCTTAGATCAATATTTAGTAGTAAATATCAATCTAAATCAATGATTTTACTATATATTGAATAATTGACACACAATATTATTAATGTATATCAATAATGTGATCATGGAATGGAATTTTTCTTCAATAATGATTTTTTTTAATATATAAAATTATTAATATATCTTGATAAGAGGATAGTTAACAATACTCAATGTTTTTAGATTATTTTTACTGAAAACATCAATTAAATGTGCATGATAAAAGAATATCAACTTTTCCCATAAAGATTTGTTTATTATGGTAATAATGGTATGTGTATTATTCTTAATGAATACAATTTTGGGGATGTTCCTATTTTAATAACAGAATGTAATTGCGTGTGTTATACTTTTCAAAAGGTATATATTTTCAATTCTTGAAATAGTAATGTATAAATGAAATCTAATAATCCATTAGATTCTATTAAAACTCCCATTTATAGCCCCATGTTGAAGTAATCAACCAATAGATATTTTTACTATATTTCCATTATTGAAATATATAATCATACATCTTATATTATGATTATGAATTATAAAAATGAGTCTTTAAAAGGTTGTGAGAGTTTCAAATGATGTCTAGAGAACATGTGTCGTTACTTATTGAAGAATATTTAGACAGATAATAGAGATGAGTATACCAGTTGGGGATTTTATTACAACCTTGAAATATATAGTATCTATCAGGGTCAAATTGTATAATACATTCCATAAATAAATCATGTGGCAAAATGAAATAATTAATGTCTTTTGGAGATATATCTTACAAAATTGTTACTGCATGAAGCATCTCATTATTTCTATAGGAAATAATTTCTATGTGGTTTCATATTAATAATTATGTTATTATAGGGAAAATACTGATATGTCATTATATGATATGTATTATAAAAAGTTTCCATATATAAAGTATCTAAATGTTTTTTGGGTGAATATAATTTTTCGACATTAAAGGAGAACATCAAAGAATATTTGAATAAAATGTTTTTAATGATATAATCCTAGGTTATCAACAAAATAGAATATGATAAAATTACTAAAACCAAGTGATATTAATGATTATTTATTTGATTGATTTTATGGTGAAGGAAAACAAAAATAATGTGATCTCAGATAAAGAATCATGTTGTAGTAGTGAGGATAATGAAAAAAACTGAATCAATAAGTGACTGTTCAAGAAAGTAGTGATGCTTATAAAGAAGATTATTTTTAAAATTAATGTGATTAAGAAAACTAATTTTCATGTTATATAAGGATGAGAATGCCAGTTTAGGTTTAAAATGTCATAGAAATCTTGGATAATAGATTTAAATTAGGGAAACCATTAGGAAAACATCTCATACCTCATTTTTCACTCATGTAAAACAATGAGGTGTGTTATAAATAATAAAACATAAAATGTGAATTAATTAATTGAAAAAAACAATTGAATCAAATAGATAATAATGAGACATGGTAGTTGTTTCCCAATCTCTTAGAGAAGAAATTTTTCAATACCAAATGGGTTTTTCATAAAAATATAAATGAAAAATATGAAATTTTGATAAAAGAAGGAGGATTTGTGAGTAAAATTTATTCATATGTTAAAGGATATGGATTTGACGAGACATTTTTCTAAGGTTCCATTAAATCAAACCATAATTATTTTTCTTAACATTATATAATACCGGAAATATTAAATCATCCATATGGATATCATGCAACAATTCCTCAATCGTGAAATTAAAGAGTCTGTGTATATTAAAAAACAATTTGGTTTCTGTTTAGGTGAATATGTGAATTGATATTTCTTATTAATGAAGTAATTATATGGGACAAATAAATCCTTAAGATATTTTCATTCTAATTGTGAGAACTTCTTAATGAAATTTTATTTTAGGAAATTAATACTTCTACAAAATCCAAATATTATTGTTGACAATGTGGAATTTTTATTAATTATTTATTACAAAGATGAAGATATTTTTTATAGATTTGAAATATGTTATTTTGAAGTGTATTCTTATGAAAATAAGAGGATTTTTGAAATTTCCATAGTTATATACATTGGATACATTCTTAAACTATGAATTTATCAAAAAAAATATCTTTTCTAGATCAAGATAAGTATACTAATTAAATGATAAAGATGTTTTTAATGGAAGACTCGTCATCTATTTATAAACCCATTTTAGTTGTAACTAAATATTACAATGATGAACAAGGAGAATATGTGGGTCTCGTGAAATTATAGAAGATCATTGGCAGTATACTACAGTTCTCATATTCAACTCAAGATATTATTTTTTATGTTAAACATTTTCCATAGTATTAGAGTATCTAAAAATTGCCACATTTCATCGATGTATAGAGAATATTTAAATACATAAAATGAATTTAAAACTATGGATAAAAATAAATAATAAATATTGGGTTGGCCATTTAGATATAGAATGGGAATGAATTTTTAATGATAAGAAGTCTACATATGGGGTGTTTTCCATTGTTAATTAAACAATATGTTTTTTGGCGTTCAATAAATAATAATTTAGTCAATTTGAACCATATGTTGATTAATATGTCTCTAAATCCCATTCTTTTAGATAACATATATGGATAAATTCTTAGATGATTTAAAAGTTAAATCGATGTTCCCACTACTATTGTGATGTGATAATCAAGTTAAATTAATCATTCAATGAATCCATTTGAATTGTCATTATAAAATAAAAAAATCTTATATATCACGTCATCTATGATCATATAGAAAAGAATCGAAAAAACTTCTATTTTTTCATATAAAGGAGAATATTGTAGATTTTTTTACCAAGAAACTATGAAGGGAAGTATTTAATAGTCAAATGACGATATTAGAGTTCTATATCAATTTTTATACATCTATGGTATGATATTTTTTTAACCTCTCTCATCATTCCATTGGATATATTTCAATGGGGGATAAAAATTGAATTCATAAATCATTCCATCATATGTATCATCCAATATCTATTTTAAGTGGGACAATACAATATATGTGGTGTATTTATTGATATAATGTAAATTTTTTGTTGTTATATATTTGATGAATACATATATTAACTGTGACTTATTAAAAGATGTATGTTGTGATTTTAGTGTTCTATAAACAACTTTAAAGGTTTATTTTAGTTAGTTATATGTATATAAATATTATTACATACTTTTTTATGTGACAATGATGTTCTATTTGATGATTATAAGGATTATATTAATGAAGATAAAAATAGATCACTACCTTGTGGAAAACATGATATTATTTTTTTGATATTATTATTTCAAACTATTTTTAACACCCCAAGCTTCCACGGTATTTTTCCCATTGAGTAATGCAATATCTTGTGTTGTACGCAACATGGAGTTTTAATAAACCATGACCAATCAAACTAGTCATTATGAATAGTAATACCCACTTTTTGAAATTTTATTAATGTTATCTTTCAAAATGAACTTCATTTTCAGATTCGGAATATCGAGTTTAGCTTAGTTTAACTTTTTTTTATTTTTCTGAATACATTCATTTTTTGATAAATAGTGAAAAACACTAAATTATTGTTAAAAATCTAATTTTTATTTGAATAATTATTTATTTAATTTTAATTTATTTTAGGTCAAAATATATACATAAAACCTAGATATGTTCAATGTAATTCATTGCAGTAATTTTATAATAATTTTAGTTATATGAAAATAATTTTGAACATTTTACCGTCTTTTACCCACCTCCTAGAAGCATTTTCAAATTTGCATACAACATAATTTTACCACTTCTGTGCATTGAATTACTAAAATCTGAGATACATTCTTGATATCATTAATTAAAATGTGGTTCAACAAGATGGAAATAATTTTTTGTGAATAGTGACTTTTGATTTTTATTTACCATGGTTAAAAGTAAATCGGGTAATTAAAGGTAAAAATGATATTATTATTACCCTAAAACATGTCCTATATCTATTGGAAAAGTTTTTTTAGACAAAAAACAACTTTAGTAATAAAATATGATCCTTTAGGTCCACTTAGATTAGATTAGGACATTTATTATTATTTTATTTAAATAAGAGTTCAAAGTGTTAAATTCTATGTTTAATAAATAAACCATTTTTAATATAGGGTTATACATAAGATAAATTAGACTATAAATATTCATTAGATATATAAAACTATTTAATTCATAATGGTATTTTATTTATAATTTTTAGAGATTATATAATTAAATTTATTTATGAAATAATGATGATGGAGTAATTACATTATTAATGATTGATTAAAATAATTGATATTATAAATATAGAAATAAATATAATTTGAGACTTTTGATGAATTACACTAACTTTATATGATAATATGACATGTTATGATTGAATATATGAGATTAGTTCAGAGTAATAAATATGTTAGGACTTTAATAAAAATTAATTATTAAATAATGTCAAAATTGACATAATTTAGTTTTTAAAACAAATATTATATTACTGGTTGATATAATATTCATAAAAATATAAGGTTCTTTAAAAGGGAATAAATTATATTATATATGACATTAATGAATCTCTTGGGGTTCGGTTAACAGTTTATAGTATGTTTATTAACCATATAATATAAAAATACAAAGAGACATGGTAACTGTCGAACTATTTAACAAATAGTAAAATCTAAAAGATAAGGAAAATATGGTGAACCATACCAGTCTAAAACCTATTGAATGGGTGGTTTTATACCCATACCCACCATATCCTCTAAATAAATCATTTTGGAGCCATTAGAAATCGAAATTTATTTTATTATAAAATAATATTTCAATCTTTTCCTAAGGTTCCCCTCAACCCTCTTATAAAATGCAACTTCTCCTTCTTTCAAATTCACACCTTCAAAGACATTTGTCTGGGCCAAACCCTACCCAAATTTCCTCTCAACATTCTTACTGTCATCCTAGTGGCATCCCTTTAGTCAGAAAGCCACCCAAATGAGCCCTTTTGATCAAATCAAAAGGAAGAACCTGAAGAAGTGGTAAATATTTCATCACATCTTTCAAGTTATTTTCTTCATCCACTTATTTTTTCTTGGTTTCATAAATTATAAAATAATAACTCCAGTATATAATATATACTATTATGTTATTATAAAATGGTTCAACAATATTCTTTATTCTAGCCATCCTATAAATTTCAATGTCACCATACGTGGATACATACGGCATACCGTCTCCACATCGTGGTGTAGTTTGTCATTCCACACTTCACTATTTGGATAGGAATAATAATGAGTATAATGGATTTAAAAATAAATATAACATGTTAATTATTCTTTATATATGATATGTCATTAAATTACATACGATCTCACCATCAATATAATGTTATCATCGCTCATGCGTACATACGGATTACCATCTCCACGAATGCGATGGGATTCATTTCCCCATCGTAACCATTTAAGAATAATTCCCATACGATCATTAAATATAATGATTAAGAACTTAATATAATTATGGATATGAATCAAATAAATCCTATCCATAACAAACATGGCTTAGGTAACAAAACATATAATGGAAAACGAATCAGTTAACACCCGAAATGACGATAATACTAAAATATTAGTAACAAATAAATATTAAAAGATCATGATATCATATTTATGTATATGGTTCTTGTGAAATATATCAACAATTATTTATCTATTATATAGGAGTTTAACGTACCCCCTACCAAGGAGAAGTACAATGTAAGGGTTAATTTCACAATCTCTTTATTATCTGAGGTTGTTTTTTCGTAAGTATCTACTGGGGCCTCTTTATAATACACATATGTGTTTCTTAAAAATGTTTCTCAAAAAAATTTTACTATTTTATAGACTATGGGTTAAAGACATTTATACCCTTGTTTAACTTTTTATAATATTTTTATAAAGGAATCTTTCCGTCGTTTTCCAAATAAGGCACTTTATGACCTTTTCGACAAAATTTAGGAAATAATGTTTTTTTAACTTATATGCTGGGAGCGGCTATTTCTTCCATTATTACACCTTTGAGGCTTCCATTACAAAATTATAAGAATATTTTCAAAATAAATGTGTTCTTATATAATTTTGTAACTTTAAATGATTTATAAATAAGAAAGAGATATTTCTCTCAAATAGTTTTGATTTCATCTATGTCATCGTCCTTTGATGGATTTTACACTTGTTTGAAGTTGATTTACTATGATACAAATCTTCTATACTATATTGAAAGTTTTATGATATGTTTTACTATGTATGTGTTAATTATATATCATTCATGTTTTATGGTTAAAGTATTAACATTTAGTATGAGAGTTCTAATACGAATGTTTATGTTATGTTTTAACCTTATCATTTGAGGAATGCATTGGACTTAGTAAGTGATGGGTGGAACCCGCTATAGCTCCTCGATGCATCGGTAGGTCTCATGGGACAAAATAGGGTCTTGGAACAAGTTCTTGACAAAAACATGTTTGTAGTCTTGGCACAAGGCCGTGACTATATGGTTATGATGTCTGGAATTATGCATTCCATCATTATGAAAGTGTCTATTGATATTTCATGTGATTATTCGACTTGTAGAATATCCATGTGAATGATTAAATAGAATTTTTTATTTATATTTTCCATATTATTCTGATTTTAATGTTTAAAAGGATTATGTTTTAGTCTTATACATTGCCATAAAACATTTATGCTTATTTATGAATTTTTTCGCTATATTGTCATCCTTACTGATTATCTGAGCTCACCCCTTTCTTTGTTTTATTTTTCTGAGGATGCGAAAAGGTATATTATGATGGAACTGCTGGGATAGTCTATGAGATTTGACTCTGCTTAATTAAGACAACGTTTTTGTTGTTTTTTATTTTATAATGTAATCATAAATTTATGAATGTA
Source organism: Viscum album (assembly GCA_963277665.1). Lineage (NCBI taxonomy): Eukaryota > Viridiplantae > Streptophyta > Magnoliopsida > Santalales > Viscaceae > Viscum > Viscum album. Next base: position 130,005,154 of record OY728167.1, on the reverse strand, counting down.
TCAAGTACTTCTAAGGGTACTATACTGATTGGTCTTTCGGGACATGATTTCCTTGTATAATGCCAATTTTATGTAATAATGAAATGACTCTGGGTAACTGGGTTCAGGGTGTTACGGTTTATATCATAGGAAGTTTTGTATAAACCTTGGAAACTAGATTTAGATATTCTCTGATTAGAGCACATTACCCTACTATAGACTTTGATGATTAGTATAGAAGAACTTCCTAGAATTTTGGTAATGTAGATATTTTGTGTGTTTTCCATGAAATACATACCTGTTTAAATATGAGAAGGTAGAGGCGGCTCTGGCATAGATAGGGGTAAAACCCAAAAACACCGCTTTGATCTAGACTCGAACGAGATCTAGTGCATGATAACGGTCCTTGCAACACTCTTGGTTATGGAACTCACAGTGGATATGCATAGGAAAATTCTTATTTTCTTTACAAACCATCATGAAAGATTTATGAGTATATACTTCCTAAAAGAAAACATTTTTATTATTATGTATAATATCCATAAACTGCTCAATTTATGTTAATTTTTTTACATGTTTGGAATTATGTATTGCGATTCATAAACTAATCCAGTGTTTTCAATTGTTTAGAAATGGTTCCTAGTGGAAGGAATGTAAACCATATAAACAAAAACAATCCATGTAGGGATTTCCCTCCATCTCAATATAATTATAGTGGAGCTGGTGATGCAACTGGTGTTGATCAACATATCACCATACTGGGACAACTCACAAAGGTTATGAATAATAACCATACTAGTATGGGGCACCCTGATCCACAACGTAGAGGATCAATTTTAGTACAATTCATGAGGAAACAACCACAAATTTTCAATGGGGCTATGAATCCATTTCTAGCTGAGAAATGGATAAGTTCCTTAGAAAAAATATTTCATGCTTTGCAGAGTAGCAAAAGGGAAAAAGTTTCTATGGATGTTTATCACCTCATAGGAGATGTAGATCAATGGTGGTCATTGATTCAAAAAACAAATGAGGATGAAGAAGTATCATGTATGGAATGGAGGCAGTTTAAATAACTTTTCTTAGAAAAATACTTTCCTCGTGACCATCGATCGGATATGGGAAGATAATTTATGAGTCCGAGGAAAAAGGAGGATGAGGATGTCACAAAGTATGAGGCTACATTTACTTGGTTAGAGAGGAATGCATTAGATTATATATTTAACCCATGGAATAAGACATATCAGTTCTTCGAGGGGTTAAAACCGTTTCTCCATCAGGAATTAGTCTCACAATCCTACTCATCATACAATGATATTGTCTCATGTGCTATCAAGATAGAAAAGGTGTTCTCTATGTCTTACGACTTTAATGGAAATCAAGAGAAGAAAAGATCTGATGAACACTATGGAAATGGAAATAATTGGAAGAAGGGAAAAGTTGAATGTCCATCTTATAGTAAATGTGGGAATAAACACCCCAGTACTTTCCTGAAAGGAATGGCATTCTATTACATCTGCGGTGAAAAAGGCCACCAAGATCGTGACTGCAAGGGGAAGAAGGAGGCTGTTAATGTTGAATGCTACAATTGTACAGAAATGGAGTATTACGCAAATTAATTTCATAAGATCTAAGGAAAATTAACAAAGAAAAAGGCCAAGGGATCAAGGGCATGCTTATTCAATCACTACTATTGAGTTTGAAGCTCCAAAAGACGTGGTGGTAGGTAATTTAATGGTTTCCTCAAGTTTGGGCAATGATTTATTGGATTCTGGATCATTACGTTATTTCATATCTTCCTAGTTTGATAAGAAAATTATATATTTCCAATTTGACTTAACAAGGGAGTTGTCAGTAAAAACTCCAAAGGGAAGTATCACTGTAACAATGTTTTGTGAATCAGTTCCCATTAGGGTATATAAATATTCTTTATCTTCTGATCTCATCATCATACCAAGGATTGAATTTGATATAATCCTCGGTATGGATTGGCTTTTGGACCATGATTTGAAAATTTATTGTAAGAATAAGGAGGTTATAATTTTTTATGGTGATAATGATTACCCTATCATTAGAGTAGAAATGTCACCATTTGATTCTTATATAGATCCACCCCTAGTAGCTCAACTAAATTCAATTATTGGGGAGGAAGAGAATGAAAAAGTAAAGGAATGTTAAAATAGAGGACGTACCTATTGTGAAAGAATATGTTGATGTGTTTCTAGAGGATTTACCTAAACATACCCCAGAATGAGAAATTGTGTTTTCCATTAACTTAATTATCGGTTCAAGGCCCATATCAAAGACCCATAATAGAACGGCCACTGTGGAGTTAGTGGAATTAAGAAAAAACTAGATGAATTGAGTAATAAGGGATTTATTCGCCCTAGTGTTTCTCGATGGGGAGCCAATGTTCATTTTGTTAAGAAGAAAGATGGATCTATGAGGTTGTACATTGACTACATGAAGATCAATGTTATAAAAATAAAGAACAAGTATTCCCAACCTCGCATTGATGATTTTTTCAACTGACTTCATGGAGCTCAATATTTTTCAATGATTGACCTATGATCTAGATATCATCAGTTGTGTCTGATAAAAGAGGAAATTCTGAAAACAGCATTTCGAACGAGGTACGGGCATTACGAGTTTACCGTAACACCTTTTGGGCTGACTAATTCTCCCTTTGTTTTCATTGATTTATGAACAAGGTTTTCAAGGAATATCTTGATGGATTTATAGTGGTACTTATTTATGATATCCCGTTATACTCCAAAATCTAATAATATCATGAAAATCACTTGCGTATTATCCAAAGGACTCTTAGAATAAATGAATTATATCGTAAATTTAGCAAGTTTGAATTCCGGCATTAGGATATTTCTTTTCTTGGACATATTGTATCTAAGGATGGAATCATTGTTGATACTTCTAAGACAAAGGAAATCCAAGAATGGCCATCACCGAAAAGTATAACTAAGGTACACAGTTTTGTTGGTTTAGTAGGTTATTATCAACGTTTCATCCATAATTTTGCCCGATTGGCTAACCCATTAACCAAACTCACACATAAAGGGGTTAAATTTGTTTGAAAAAAAGAGTGTGAAGAATGTTTTGATGAACTGAAGATAATATTATTCAATTCTCCTATCTTTAATATACCGTCAGGGAATGATGGGTTTGTTATTTATAATGATGCTTCAAAGAAAGGAATTGGTTGTGTCCTTATGCAGAACGATAGATTTATTGCCTATGCATCACAGCAAATAAAAATTCATGAACAAAACTATCCCACTCATTATCTCAAATTAGAAGCAGTAATAATTACTTTTAAGATTTTAAGACACTATCTTTATGGTGAATATTGAGAGATATATACCAATCACAAGAGTTTGAAGTATATTTTTTCACATAAAACACTCAACATGAGGAAAAGACAATGGCTTGAACTACTCAAGGATTATGATTGCACTATACACTACCACCCAGGGAATGTAAATACGGTGGAATATGTTTTGAGTAGAAAGGATCATGGAGTATTGAACAATATTAGAGTTAAAAGAGATCCTATTTTCATAGATCTATAAAAGATGGATATGGGAATAACTATGGAAGGTGAAACATTGATAATTTTTCAAATTGTTTCCAAAATATATTTATTAGAGAAGATAAAATGTTCTCAGGATGATGATGAGGAGTTTAAAAAGAAGATTAAAGTTATGAATAACGGGAGATTGAGTGACTTCGTATATTTAGATGGAATTTTGAAATTTGGGAAGAGAATTTGTGTTCCCAATATACATGATCTTAATAGGGAATTTTTGGATGATTCTCATAGCTCCAATTTCTCTATACACCCTAGTAGCACCATGATTTATAGATATTTGAAGGAACATATTTGGTGGGACAAAATGAAGAGGGATATTTCTGATTATGTGTTAATATATATGGTTTTCCAACAAGTGAATGTAGGAAGAAAACACCCTAGAGGAGTCATGAATCCTCTTCCCATACCTGAGTGGAAATGGAATGATTTTATGATGGAATTTTCCATGGGGATACCAAAGAATCCTAGAAGGAATGAGGCAATATGGGTCATTGTTTATCGTCTTACCAATTCAGCACATTTTCTTGCTGTAAGAGAAGATTTACCACTTGAACGTTTTACAAGACTATATATTAATGAATTTTTAAGACTTCATAGAGTACCCTTATTGATTTTTTCTGATCGTGATCTCCATTTTACATCAAGATTCTGGAAAATTTTTCAGAAGGCCTTTGATACATAACTTTGTTTGAGCAATGCCTACCACCCTCAAACTGATGGACAATCAAAATTAACAATTAAAACCTTAAATGTCATGTTGAGATCTTTCTCACGTGACATTCAATGTATGTGGGATCAATATTTACCTATGTTATAATATTCCTATAACAATAGATTCTATTTTAGTATTAAGATGGCACCATATGAAGCGTTATATGGAAAGAGATGTCGCACCCCAACTTGTTAGGATGATGTTGGTAAAAGAAAACTCATTGGCCCAGAACTTGTTGACGAAACAATGAAAAGGTGAAGGTTATCCAAAGTCACATCAAAGAAACTCAAAGTAGGAAAAAGAGCTATGCTGATAACTAAAAAAGTATTTGGAATTTCAAGTAGGAGATCATTTTTCATGATGGTACCTCCATGGAAGGGAATTATACAATTAAGTAAGAAGGGTAAATTGTGTCCCATGTGCATCAGACCTTTTGAAATTCTCAAATGAATTGGAGCTGTAGATTACCATTTGGAAATGCCTCCAAGTCTCTCCAAATATCATGATGTGTTCAACGTATCACTATTGAGAAAATACATGGCTGACCAATTGCATGTACTCTCCTATAAGGAATTACAACTAGAACATGATATGTCTTATTGCGAAGAGAATGTCATGATTCTTGATACAAGAGAACAAGTGTTAAGAAACTGGATGACTCGTCTGGTAAAAGTTCTTGGGAGAAACCATAAGATGGAAGAGGGAACGTGGGGGCCTGAGGAACTTATGATGAGGAACCACCCAAATCATTTTATACAGTAATATTCTAGAAATTTTGAGGAAGAATTTATTTGAAGGAGGGGAGAATGTAACAACCCAAGCTTCCATAGTACGTTTCCCATTGAGTAATGAAATAGTTTTCTTTGTACGCAACTTGGAGTTTTAACACACCACAACCAATAAAACTAGCCATTATGAATAGTAATACCCGCCTTTTAAAATAGTTTAAATTTTATCTTTCGAAATGGAATTAATTTTTGGATTCATAATATCGAATTTAGCTTAGTGTGATTTTTTTGTATTTTTCTGAAATCTTTCAATTTTTGATGAATAGTGAAAAACAATGTGTTATTGTTTAAAACTGACTTTTAATTTAAATAATTATTTATTTAATTTAAATTTATTTTAGGTCAAAATAGATATGTAATACCTATATAAGTTCAATTTAATTCATTGATTTCATTTTATAATAAGTTTAGATATATAAAAAAATTTGAACTTTTTATCGTCTTTTACCCACCTCCTAGGAGCATTTGCAAATTTGCATAAAACTCAATTTTACCGCTTCTGTGAGTTGAATTTCAAAAATATGATAGACAAGGATAATATCAATAAGTAAAATGTGGTCCAACAAGATAAAAATAATTTTGAGTGAATAGTAACTTTTGACTTTTATTTACCACGGTTAAAAGTAAATAGGGTAATTAAAAGTCAAAATCATATTATTATTACACTAACACGTGTTCTATTTCTATTGGATAAGTTTATTTCGATAAAAAACAACCTTAGGAATAAAATATGATCCTTTAGGACCATTTGGTTTGGATTAGGACATTTATTATTATTTTATTTAAAGATGAGTTAAAAGTGTAAAATTCTATGTTTAATAACTAAACCATTTTTATTATAGGGTTATACCTAATGTAAATTAGACTATAAATATTAATTATAAATATAAAATTATTTCCTACATAATGGTATTTTATTTATAATTTTCCGACATTAAATAATGAAATTTATTAATGACACAATGATGATGTAGTAATTACCTTATTAATGAATGATTAAAATAACAAATATTATAAATATACAAATAAATATAATTTGAGAATTTTGATGAATTCCACAAATTTTATAGGATAAAATGACATGTTCGAATTGAATATAAGAATTTATATCGAAGTAATAATGTTTTTAGGACTTTAACAAAAATCAATTATTAAATAATGTTATAATTGAAAAAATTGAGTTTTTAAAACAAATACTATATTATTGGTTGATATAATACTCATAAATATATGAGGTTCGAAAAAACGACATAAATAATATTATATGTGTCATTAATGAACCTCTTGGGGATCTCTTGATAGTTTATAGTAATTTTATTAACCATATAATATAAAAATATGAAGAGACGTGGTAAATGTCAAACTATTTAACTAAGAGGTAAATCTAAAAGATATGGTTAATATGGTGACCCAAATCTATTAAAAACCAATTGGTTGAGCGTTTTTTGACCCATAACCACCTTATCATCTAAATAAATCATTTTGTATCCATTAGAAACCAAAATTGATTTTATTATAAAATAATATTTCAATCTTTTCATAAGGTGCCCCTCACCCCTCTTATAATAGGGTACTTCCCCTTCTCTCTAATTAACATGTTAAAAGCCATTTGGATCTACCAAACCCTACCCAAATATCCTATCAACTATCCTCCCTTAATTCTAGAGGTCTTTCATTAGACATAAAACCAACCTAAGGAGCCCTTTTGATCAAATACAAAAGGAAGTACCCGAAGAAGAGGTAAATATTTCATCACCTCTTTCCAGTTCTTTTCTTCTTCCATTTCTTCTTTATTTGTCGTATACATTCTAAAATAACAACTCCACTATATTATATATACTTTGATGTTATTATAAAATTTCTATAACAAAATTCGTTATTCTATACATCCTATAAATGATAAAGTCACCATACGTGTGTACGTATGGCTTACCATCTCCATGTCATGGTGTAGTTTTTCTTTCAACACTTCACTATTTGGATGAGAATAATAATGAGTATAATTGATTTAAAAATAAATATAACATGCTAATTATTCTTTATATACTATATTCCCTCCAATTACATATGATCTCACCATCAATATAATGATATTGTCGCTCGTGTGTACGTCCGGATTACCGTCTCCACGAACGCGATGACATTAATTTCCACATCATAACCATTTAAGAATAATTTTTATTTGATCATTTTAAATAATTATTAAGAACATAATATCCTTATTTATATGAATCAAATACATCCTATCCATAAGAAACATGGCTTATGTAACAAAACATATAATGGAAAATGAATCAGTTAACATCTGAAACGATGATAATACTAAAATATAACTAACAAAGAAATATTGAAAGATCATGATATCATATTTATGTATATGGTTGTTTTATAATTTAATAACAATGATTTAACTATTATACAGTAGTTTGACATATCCTCGACCAAGGAAAATTACAATGTAAGGGTTAATTTCACAATCTCTTTATTCTTTGAGTTTATTTTTACGCAAGTATCTACTTGGACCTCTTTATCATCCACATCCATGTTTCTTAAAAATGTATTTCAAAACATTTTAACTATTATATATACTTTGGGATACATACATTTATACCCTTATTTTTCTTTTTATAAGATGTTTATAAAGGAATCTTTCCGTCATTTTCCAAACAATGTACTTTACGACCTTTTCGACAAAATTAAGGAAAGAATGTTTTTTTAACTTATACGGCGGGTGCATCCATTTCTTCCATTATTACACCATTGAAAAATCCCTTACAAACTTATAAGAATATTTTAAAAATAAATTTTTTCTTTTCTAATTTTGTGACATTAAATGATTTTGAAAAAAGAAAGAGATATTTCTCTCAAATAGTTTTGACTTCATGTATGTCAACATCCTTTGATGGATTTCACACTTGTTTGAAGTTGATTTACTATGATACCAATATTCCCAACATTATTGAAGGTTTTGTGATACGTTTGACTATGGGTGGGTTATTTTTATACAATTAATGGTTTATGGTTAATGTATTAACATTTATTATGAAATTTTTAATATGAATGTTTATGTTATGTTTCAACCTTTTAATATGAGGAATGCATTGGACTTAATAAGTGATTGGTGGATCCTTCTATATCTCCTCGATGCATCGGTAGATCTCATAAGAAAAACTAGTGTCTTGGCATAAGGACTTGAAAAAATCTTATTTGTAGTCGTGGCACAAGGCCTTGACTACGTAGTAATGAAGTCTGGAATTATGCATTCCATCATTAGGAAAGTGGATATTGATATTGAATGTGATTATTCGACTAGGAGAACATCCATGTGACTGAGTAAATGGCATTAGTTGATTTATATTTTCCATATTATGCTAATATTTATGGTTAAAAGGATTATGTTTTAGTCTTATACATTGCCTTAAAATGTTTACACTTATTTATGAATGTTTTTTCTATATTTTTATCCTTACTGAGCCTATGAGCTGACTCTTTCTATGTTTAATTTTTTCCAGGATGCGAAGAGAAATATTATGCCTAAATTTTATGGATAGTATATGGGATATGATTATGGTTAATGAAGAAAATGTTTTTTCAGTTTTTCATTTAATAATTTAATGTAAAATTTATGAATGTATCTGTACTTCCAAGGATACTAAATTGGTCAGTCTTTCAGGACATGATTTCTTTGTATTAGGCCAATGTTATGTAACAATGCACCAAATATAGGTAATTGGGGTGGGGGCGTTAAAATAAATAACCCCTCATGTAGTTATAGACTTATATGATTATGATACATTTCATTTTTTTCCAGAGTTACATAGAGATTTAAATTCCATGTGGGAAAAAAATCCAATTTGGTAAATTGTTTCCCCCGATTTTTTCTATAATTGTAGTTATGAATAGTGAGATTTAAATTTTTTGAAGTGGATATAATTGGGTATCAATTATTTTATTCAATACACAACTAAATTTTATGTTCAATTAGATGGTTCCAATAATTATTGTCCTCATTTATAAATATCATGATTGTTTATCATGATTCAGACCTCTTTTGATGTTTGAAGGGGCCAATTGGTTGTTATCTGAATCCTAAAGTTACAATGATTCTTGTAATAAACTAGGTATAAGATGAGATGTACTCAACCATATTGGTTGGAATTTCAATGAGATATAGATTCAATATCTGAATGGTTATTGTTGTGTTTGGGAGTTTTGGTGGATAAGGTGAATTGATGGTGTTTCTATATGAAACAGAAAAGGCAAAATGGAATTTGTTTTCTATGATGTGGTGTTCTAGTGTTCTTGTTTAAAATGGAAAAATACAAAATGAATGTTGTGATCCACATGGTTTCCTCTGGGTATACCAATGGGATGTGGTATAATATAGGTGAACTCAGTCATGGATATTCAAGTTGTAGTCAATATTATGTGTAGACAATCAAAATAGATAGAATCAAGATTACTACAGCCATTGTGAAAGGACATTTGAAAGTAAAATGGTCAAAATTTCTACAATAGTACATGGTAAAATCCATTTTCTGGGTTTTGAATCAGTTATAAGAATTTTTTATGTGAATTCATGGATGATATAGTTGATTACTGACAATATCAATGATTTTTTCTTGGAAGCATCAACAATGTCAAATAAATCATACAAGATATAAATGAATAAAATGATATAGGAGTAGTTGATTTTTTTAAAAGGAATTATTGGTTTAAATTTAAATTATATATTATTATATTATATTTCTATATTTCTAAATTTATTGTATATGATTAAAAAAATAAGTTCATTAAGGTAAAAAAATAAAAATAATTGTAAAAAGAAGATGAAGATATGCTGAAGAAGATGTGGCAAGGAATATTTCTACAAATGTGAAGATATTATACTTTACATTATACTAGTTATAGAAGAAATGGAAGTGAATCACTACATCCAAAAATGAAGGATTTTTCAAGAAGTATTTCAATTTATATTCTTTATCATTGTAACATTTTTGGAAGAACTATCATAGTTGGGGATTTTTTTAAACTGGAGTACAATGAAAAACCCTGGTTATTGTACGTACATGGTAAAACTATAAAAATTCTATTATTTAAATTTGTATGAGACTGATGAATAGTATTTTTGATTTTAGAGGTGAAACTTATAACTCTAATTCACCCTCGGTGTGTGTATATTGTATTGAGGATAATATTCACACTAACTGATGATGACAGATGCATCATTATGGAATCCTAAGAATGAATTAGATCCCTAATCCACCCTCCTCCTATCATTTATTATATAATAATCTAGGATGTTGAATTTGATGGAAACCACCATTATCTGTCCTTGTGAACCAATGACTGTGATGATATCTGAACAATCCAATGACTGTTCTTACAATTACAAAGACACTCTAATTATGAGTGACATGAAACTACATCTAGTCTACTACTCCAAACCATAACAGTATACTTATCATTTCCCACATCCAACACTATCCTCTACAACCCATGGTCTATTCGACACCCAATACATTCACAATATGTGGATAACTCTTCAACATAATAACTCCAACACAAAATTTACAATAATGAAAAATTATATGAACAACATTAATGATGTTCACCATGATCAAAAACCATTTTATAATAAGGATCATATCATAAAATGATTTTCTTTTCTCCCCACTATAAGGCACTCGGTACACAACTCCTTTATGAATATCCACAATATTACCACTGTGACTATGAAATTTGGGTTCTCTTAAAAGTAGAACAGAATCCAAATACCCACACCCAGAAAAACCAACACCACATAGGAACCATACGAAAATTCCCTCATATAACAATGCTTTATCCAAAAAACTAATTCCGAACAAAACACTAATCATCAAGGATGATTGGATTTCTATGAAACTCTCAAAGTCTCTCACAATATTACAACCCAATTCGAAAAAAAACATAGGCTAATGTGATTATACCCAGTGATCATTCTCCTCAAATAGTTTGTTCTAATAAGATGGAGTCCCTTGACAATTCTCTTAATAGTATAGGAATCTCCCTCATTCTGGGATCTACCATAGGACCACCCTATAATCTTTTTATAAAAAATCTGAGTTCTAAACTATTCTCTCACCATTCATTGTATAGCAAAAATAGAGATTAACATTTCCAGAAATCCAAAATAATCTTCTTTCTCTAGATAGCCCTGAGACTGTGATCACTCCCAGCACTCCACCTATCAAAAATTATGGGGCCTCGTTCCAAAACACATCATAGTGATATGAGAAATCAATGATCCCACCATGGAAGATTGTAAATTCTAACCCATGTCCCAGTGATTATAAGAACACACTCTCTGTCACATGACCCTATAGACTACTCTTATAAATAACAACTCCCTCCTATGAAAATTGAACATGTGAGATCATTAAAATTAGTATCTTATAGAATCATGAGACTGGAAAAAACACCTCTCAACCATAGATACATTCACTAGACCACTAAGAATAGCATCGTGGAATCCAAAACCCTCATTTTCCCAAAAGGGACTCCAATCATCCCTCAATTAAGGGAATACAACTACATTATCGGAAAACATCTCTCAATTATATCCACATATCATATCATAAGAAGAAACAATATATATAATTAGTATAATTCCACAAAATAGATATTTTTGAAACACATTTTAGGTTGATGTATGAAATTTTATTCACTAATGACATGTCATTAGTAAAAAAAAGATATAAATACATCTGGTGAGTCATAAGTCCCTATAATTATGCATGAACATTGGACAATTCCCCATTGACTAAGAGGAAAAAACTAAAACATACAGAAAATACATAAACACAAGTTCATTACACTCTGTGACATCACAAAAATAGAGAAGTATAATCAAGGATGACAATCTATTTCCATAGAAAATGACCCTTCATATCAGTAAAGGTATTCAGGACAAACAAATAGGATATCCATCCCATGTTATAACTAATTCCATGATAACCTTTATAACGACAACCCAAATCATAAAAATATATATATCTGATATAATTTCAAAGAGAACACATCAATGTCGACTTGACTTGTCACTAAATCCAACTCTCTATAAGGCGTCAGGGATTCCACCTAATATGCTTAATGCTTCTGAATAGTGGAAAGTACTAAAATATAAAATGTGAGGACTTTAACCCCTATTCAGAGTTCACTAAAAATGAATAAAAAAACAAACTCCAAAAAATCCATAAGCATGAGAGTACGCAATATAAATAAATAAACATAAACATGTTATATCAAATGAATTGAGTAATACATTAACAAAAACATGAAGAATTATAAAACATGTATTAATAGAGAACCCACTAGTATGGACAAATATAGAACATAAATATAAAATAAAATTAATTCAATAGGTTTTACTTACTTCTTTAAGCCATATCATATACCTAGAATCCATGAATCTTGAGCTACACTAACCATATCCTCTGACACCACTTTAGTGGCTATGCTCAATCAAGAACCACTAAATCTCCAAATGATCCACTTTGCATCATGTGATCTATCATGAAATAACATAAATAGTATTGACACAAACCATGACTCTCCTATAGTGGTTGAGAATAAATTTATAGTATTCCACTAATAATGGTGGTCCAGACATCTACTATCAAAATAATTGCAATCGTAAGTTGTATTCCTAGTCTAGATAAGTAATATTAATTTTTCATGAAAACAAATAAAGTGTTAAAAATAATTAAATAGCGATACATAATAAAAAAATTCAAATCCAAATATAGGCTCTAATCCAGGCACAATTAGTAAATCTACCTCATTTATGGCCCATGTTAGAGGATGTATAACACATGGATCACCCACCACATGACATCTGGTTCATCCTAAATATCTAAAAAATAGTTTCAATGAACTAGATTTCAATATACATGAATATCAAACCCAAGGATTTTATGATAACAATACAAGTAAACAAAAAAACTCTAATGGATATTGTAATCCAATGGAATGATCTAAAGTGGTTAAAAGAAATATTTTAACACGAAGTTACCTTTTCCTGAATATGATAATACTAAAAAATATTGGATCCATAAAATAATTCTTAAGTGGGTAAGAATGGAACTATGGTCCACCAAATGTTACATGTCACGACCCATCCCAGTGGGTCCCATGCCGTGACTCCCCATGCCCGCCTCCAATAGGCCAGGGGCTGGTGACTAGCACCGAGTAGGCATATCACTAACATGGGAGGCATTTCCTAAGTACTTGTACACACACACACATCTCCAAGCCCACAAATTCTGAAATGTAAAACACTAAGGAACAAAAGAATGCATGCATACAACTAAACCCAACCAACAGAGTATGAAGAAAGGTAGAGTACTGTAAAAGTAAACTAAGCCATAATACAGGCCCACCAAAAACAAGTGTCTGAAAACTGAAAAGTCCTACCTTTAAGCACAAAAGGTATTAGGACTTCCACTCGTAGTCGTAGGATCGCCTCGGTCTACAGGGAACTCGGAAAGCTTGTTCATGTCCTGGTCCGCCCTGGTCTCTGTCAAAAGGCTGCTCATCTACACTCGACACCAGACGTGCGGGCAAAGCCCATGCAGGCGTGAGTATAACAATACTCAGTAGAGGACCCCGAAAACCACAAAGCAGTACACAAAGTAAAGGTGCAGTCAGCTATGAACAGTATATGTCTACAGAACATATGGAACAAACCAGATATACTCAAAACCCAGATCGTAGTCTAGAGACAAGCCACATAACTGCATACCCTGCTATGGATCATAATTCTATCATAAATCCCTTTATATAATAAAATACATCTTAGTGAATATAATTTCATGTTTCCAAGTTACACAATAGATATACACATCTAGAATTCCTTCAACTGACAATACATATATTCAACTTATATATTTAAATCGGATAAATTCATTCTAGAATATGGTAATTTTAAAAATAACATCACTATTGAATTGAAAAAAACCATATTTTGTATTCATGATTTTCAGTACATGATAATTACTACTCAACTTATGGGAGATGTAACTATATTAAACGATCTATAATCTATCATGCACAATTTCATTAAAATAAATTTATTATACCTTTACCTTGGCCTAAAATCCATTCTTTATCCTTGATGATTTTTCAAATATTTGGTTAAAGAATACGTGTGTTCCTCCTTTAGTATTATTGGATAAATTTAATATTCTAGGGTTTAAATATGATATTTTATTTTATCCCACATGATATTATAAGAATATAATATCTTCTTCCACGTTGTGTATATTTCTAAACATTCCATTGAACATGTGATTGGTAGATCATTGATATTTTTACATAAACATTAGTCTAAAACAATATCCATCAAAGAAATATCCACTATTGGAATTGATAATCTTTTATTTTTGTTGTTATTCTTACATGAAGTGTATAATTACTATGGAAGTTATGTATTGAGTATGTCAAACATTTACATAATAATTACACTTGATTTCATGTGAATTTATTTGTAGCAACATTAATGGTAAAATAGGAATTTGGTTCTTCTTTTAGTCACACAATTTAATCTTCCTCCCCATTGTGGGTTTTTATGGATTTTCATCAAACATAACTAATTTTTTCATAATGTCAATCCCAAAAATAAATTTGGATCTTTTTTTAATGTTGTATTTATTGGAAATCATACAAATTCTAATTTGGATCACCTGGTTTTACATCCACATTACCATATCCCATACATTCTTTTTACTTGATTCCATCTTTGGTATCAATATCTATTCTTGATCCTTAATCTTCCATTATACACTAGTAGTCTCTATTTAAAGATCTACAATTCACATGAATATTTATATCATTATAGTATTTAATTTATCGATGATTGAACATGTTATTTGATATGGATTTTTTACTCAAATACCTTCTCCATGTGATCATGATTCTATATTGGAGGTGTTTAATTTTATCCTTCAATATGAAATTTTATTCTTTGTTTTACAACATATAGTATTTTCATGAATGAACCAAACCATTTTCCTTTCTTATATTATCCATCTATACACCAATTTAATTAATGGTAGAATATATCTATATAATAAGGTTCACTCCAAACTCAAATATATTATCATAATTATCATAATCATATGGTTTTGGTTTGTAAATGAATAAACCAATGAATTTATCATTTGAGTAATTTGTAATCCAAAATTTATTCTAACTCCATATTAACCGAGTTAATACCATAATATGAATGTATTTTTTCATGAAAATCTTCCATTAATACATATTCTGACATCATATTGATAAATTATTTTGCATTATCTTCCTCTTAGAATACCTTGTGAATTTTTAAATTACTTTCCCACTATTACACAATAAATAAATGTATGCAGAGTCATGAATTTAAATTTTTATTTTCCACTTTTCATGATAATGGAATAAAAATACATCACCCTGATGACTTCCAAATCTTCACAATCACCCCCCCCCCCCCCCCCGATTGAGAGATTTAGTGTTGTCATGAATTCTACATCCTGTGACATTCCATTACCAAAGGAAATGTTTTAATTTTTCATCATCTTATACACAAAATGTTTTTATAGAGGTTATCCTACATGAAATCGTTTTGATCATTGAATTTAAGAACCATGAATTATTCATTTAATTGTGGTTCTATACTTATAAGGATACTTTTTAAAATTTTAAAACCATTAAGGTTTTATCCTTTTTTCATTTACCCTTTGGTAACATTTACCAGGTCAAAGAATAAATCAATGGATTAACTTGAGTTAATTCTCAAATCCTTGTCTTGTTCTATACAACTATTAATTTGTAACTACATACCTTCAAATCCCATTTATAGAAATTTAGTAATTTTTTACACTTGGTTTGTGAGGATTTACACCACATCACCTATTTGTAAATTGATTTAGATAAATCTCCCTCAAGAACATTGAAACCTATATCATTAGTATAAACCTTTATTCATCATTTCACTGATAATTCCCAACTTTCTAGGATAATTGAGATCCCATTTATGGAATTTGTGATGAAATATATACTAAATTATCAAAAAAATTGATATACATGATTCCTCCGTAATGAAAAATTATTTCAATTGATGATTTTAATTCTCATGATATTAAAAAAAATTATGAATTCCAAGAGAGTGTTTTAATTAAGGAACCTACTCCTCTAATACAATTTATTTTTTAAAAAATAAGATTAATATTTGAGAGGGTGGGTTCAAATTACGGAATATTTATTTTATTTAAATAAACTTCTATAATTAACTTGCAACACTTTTAATTTGGACACCTCTCTCCCACATAATAAATATTATGTGATATAGAATTTAAATGAAGATATTTTTTTTACATGGTTAGCACATAGTAGGATATATCCATAGAGAACACAATTATCATGCTCTATTATAACAAATTCACTAAGCATAGTGAGTTTTTATTTACAATTTGGAGTATCCACACTAACCCTATAGGATTAAAAACCTAACAAGGTAGAGAAATAATAGTTCATAATCAATCATAATGCTCACTACTCCTGAATGAATATATATCTCAATATTCATTATTTAATAATGATATTACACCAATCATGGGGTATCAAAAAGATTCATGTTCGTCAATGTAATGAATTTTTTTCCATCTATTGAGATAGAGTCCAAAATATCCCTTCTTATCTCTTTCATTGGGCTGGTATTTATTTGGAATTAAAACTAATAATTGATTCATAATATATCTTTCCTTTATATATATATATATATATATATATTTCATCACCCTTGATGTAATATATAAGATTCACCTTTAATTTATCATCAATTTACATAGATTTAGTCCGTAAAATTCATCTAAAAGTGTTATTCAATTTAAATACATTTATTTTATTCCCTTAAATCAAATAGATTTACTATGTTATTAGCTCCATCACTATAAAATTTCTTTATAATCTGAGATTCATTACTCAGAATAAAAAGTTCACATCAAGATAAAATAATATGTATTATTCTTGTATTTACCCTTCATGACTCAAACCCTCTCTTCAAGATTAAATATTTAATTTTTGGAATATCTACTATAACTGACCTTTAGTTATCAAGTAAAATAAGTACCTACTATGTAATGTTCATCCTTAAATACACCATATTTAATCTTACATATTTCTTACTTAATCACGTGAAAATATCATTATGGTTTGACATATAACTTCTATGTAAAAAACAAGTGACCTAATATAGATATACATTAAAATACATTCATGGGAATATTATCATGGAGTCAACAATTCCCAAAGAATTCACACCTTAAAAATAGTAAAATTCAACATTTCATAAATTTTTCATGATACATATCATTGATGTGTGTGTTTACATAATTAGTATTTAAAAAATATTATACTCTTAGATATATTGAATAATTATTTTATAAATTTGTTTTGGTGATGGGACATTACCCATGGAACAATTAATATCCCAAAAACAATACTATATTATATTGTGGGACCCCATATAGTTTGATCCATAGTATTCCATCAAGTTATTTTTAAAATGGTAATAAATTCTAAAAATATATTAAATAAATTTTAAAACATTGTTTTAGTGGTTCTACATGAATTTAAAATCTCTTGGGAAGTATCTTGACATGTTTTTTTAAATCACAATACCCCGAAAAACAAAATGATTATTTTTTATAAAAATAAATTTGAATTTAATATATTGATGATCATCACAGTTATTATAAGAATTTATAAAATAATAGTATAAAATGGTATTATAAAATATGATGTGTAAAAACAAATGGAAATAAAGTATACTTCCTTAGTTTCCACTAATAGCTTATACCCCACCACCTTCATTATCATCTAATAATTAAAAAAGATTTCTATTCATTAAATTTCCATCGGATTCCTCAAAAAAAGATTCAATTTCTCAAGTTACTCATCTTATGGGTGTATAAAATTGATAAGGGTTTGAGGATTAGTAAGTTTTCATAAACACATGGTATGGTATCATGTTTTGGATACATAAGTTATATAATATATGATAATGGTTTGTGTCACCTCAGGATTTGAGGCAGTGATCATTATAGAGGTAATAATAAGGGTGTAGCCTTAGGAACTAAAATTGATGGCTTAATAGTTATTCTAACATGAAGTTTCATTTCTTGGAACAATTCAATAGGCTCATCAATAGTTAGTAACTCGATATAAATTTCACATATATTATTTATGCCCTATCATCATATCTCATTATCTATCAACCCATTCACATTCCTTAATTTATTGTTGACCACCATATTTATGGTCCCTTTGGAATATACTTATTTTCTTCCTCCACCAATTTCCTTCCACATTACCTTTGAAATGTTCTTCTATTTTTAACTATAATTTTTCATTATCAAACATCTCCTTATAATTATTTATTTCCGCCTCATATGATTGTTCCATAGTAGTAAAGTGAAGTGAAATACTAGGAACAAGGGTTGTTACCTTTATTGTGGGTGAAATTTAAGGTCTGGTATAAGAAAAATTTATTTGCGAGGGTCATAATATTTTAGGAATATGGAACATGACATTATCTTGTTCATTTTATAAAATTTTATGTTTTGTAGAGAGAGATGTAATAATTCATGATCAAATATAAATTATTAAATTCCTTGATATGAGACTCTAAGAATCAAAGGTGTATTCATGTACCTAAGAAATGTAGTTTGTATTGAATACATGTGTAGAAAATGTTATATAAATTATATTATCTGTAGTGTACCTTGGATGAGGATATTTGAAATGAGAGTATGATGTACCTTGTGTCTCAAAAATAACAGATTGTTATTTCTCCTCTTATCTAATATTTTTTCTGTTATGTCCTTCAAAAGGTAAAACTACTATATTTTCACTACCAGTGTCATTTTATGGTTAATTTTTTTATAAATTAGCTAAATCATTCTTAAATTCATATTACTATTAGATATAAAAAATACATTCAATGAAATATTCATTATTGTAATAAAAAGACATAAGATGATTGTTCACATCATATTATAGACCATCCCTTGGTAATTCAATATCAACAATCAAATAATATTTAGGGGTTCCATATTTAATTATATATAGTATTTATAAATCATATTAAATCAATACTCTTAGGTTATAAGATTATACATCTATCAAGTGGTGATGGATTAATGTATAACTCTCATTTCATTTTCATAGTGTTAGGAACTCATAGACTTCAGTGGAAAATGTGTTACATTATGATTACTAGTCATCCCTCAAAAACCTTCATATGATATTATATTTAGTAGATCATTCACATTATTCTAAAACACATTTGAATTAAAAAAATTATTCAAATGTGTACCGATATGAAAATAAAAATATAATCATGTCTAACATTCATGACTGTATAAAAATATAAACTCTAATATTTGATGTTCAGTGAAAAATATATTCATGAAATCCATTATATGATGCCTCAAAATATACTATATTTATTACAATATTTATGTATACTTTGAGAAATAATTATTTTATGCTAGATAACATAATCTATTTCTTTCATATATTATAACAACTTTAAAAACCTCACCACCCTTTCCCAAAATAGTAGTGAAAGAAATAGTCAATCCTATTAATATTAAAAAGGTTCCACACAAATTGGAGAATGATGAATATTATTATAATAATAGGCCAAAATTATTAATGGGACCTCCCAATATCCCCTAAAATTCGAGTTATTCTCCCTCAAAATGTATTATAATGTTCAAATTTTAAAATCTCTTTAACTATTACATTTTGGGTGGAATTTTATAACACATAATATAATAGAACTAAAAGAATATTATAATCTCATCCACATCCATGATATAAAATATGCATCATGACTGGATAATATCGTCCCTAGAACTTCTAAATTTATCACCACATCTATAAAAAATGTAATTTCCAAACCATACATGAAGACTGATTTTATATTAGATAATAAATTTGATTACATCCTTAATTACTACATTATAACCCAAATTAAATTAAACCCCTATAATTAGTCCATTTCCTACAAGTTTCATTGGGGATACTATAAGGGATTCGATAATCCTTCTAGATCCAAAGGCTCATATTTTAGAATTTTAATTAAAAATATTTAGATACAATATCATTCACATATTTCTTCACCAAAGGCCACCAAAACAACTTCAATAAAGCTAGATACAAAGTTTCCCTAATAAAATTTATTTTAAAATATGGTCTACGAAACACATGAAAAATAAATACCTACATAATTAGTGGAACATAACATCCCATAAAATTGCACCTAATATTTCTCAACCCCAATAAATCCATCCAATGAATTACTATCAATAAATATATCTAATGATTCAGTATTTACTATACTCTCCCTCCACACATCTATATCAAAGATCTTATAACTAAGAATCCCATATATAACAACTAAAATGATATCATTTAAATAAGATAAAGAAATTCTCCATTAAAAATCTACTATAATTCAAGATAAGATTATTCTAATAAAACTATAACCATCTATACATCACCTTCTAGATGAAAAATACCAGTATAAAAATTCTAACCTCTCCATGTGTATTTGTGATTTTAATGTAAAAAATTAAAAATTACCCTTATTCCCTATAAAATATTCAATACCATTAAGAAACAGATATATCAAAATATCTTACAATTTATAAAAAACAAAAAGAAATCATCAATGATATTTTCCCTCATAAATTAAGAAAAATAATATCTTTAATAGATTAAAATCACAAATAACATAACTAATTCCATGGGGATGTAAATTTCTATACCCATAACCAATGAGTTCACTCCCTTTTATCAAAATAATCTAAAACCCTAAGGTTATATATAATATTATACATCAAATGAAATATCCCCACATGTAATTAACTAATTAACAAAGACAATAGAATATCCCTCAATATTTACCTTACATATTCTAGAGACAAATATTACCATTTATATTTAATGAATATAGTGAAGTAACAAATTTATCAAAATCCATGTATAAACCTCATATGAATACCATCAATGCCTATGAAAATCTATAATTATAAAACTATCATTTTTGTATTCTATTTAAAAAATACCTCCATTATTACTAGGCATACCATTACACAATGATCTAAATTTAAATAACCTATAAAATGAACCACAAGTGGACAAATAATGTGATAAACATGGGATTGGATAATGGTTATTATGTTTAAATTATAACCTTCCACTTCTAATGATACAGGATTAATTGAAATAGAAATCTATTTTCTAATAATATAAATAAAATAAACCACAATTACATAACTTACTTCATTTTTTTCACCCACACTAAGATATTTCCAAACATTATTCAACAACTATGTACAAATGTACATAGATTCAAATAGTAAATAACATTATTACAATTTTTATTGTAGAATTTCTTTCCCTCAAAGTTCCCAAACACTCAAAAAATGATATATTACTACTCTATCACTCATAAAGAACTAAAATACCCTCCATAGTTTATCACATTAATCTACCAAAAATAAACAACTTTATTAGAGTAATATTACTCTCCAACATCATTTTGATTTTAGATGACAATTTACACTTCTTAGAAATTGTATTTATGAATCAATGATAGACAAACTACCTATTTTTATCCATAATTATATATATATATATATCAATTATCATTTTATATTATTTTATCTCCTATTTTAATCACGTTTTTTCTTCTATTTCAGATTCTAGATTAATTATTAATCATCCCCTATAATAAATCCTTCACCAACATCATTATTAATGTGAAAAAATTTATTTATATTTTCAAAATAAAATACTAAATATGTAAAATATTTTTCAAATAATCATATTTTTTTAATATATCTATGGATCTAGAATCCATATATATTTTAGCCAAGGCATGAAAAGATCAATTGCAACATAATATATTTTTCCAAGAAATTTTTTTGACTTCACAGCCAATGTTGGAAGATGATTATATCTCAAACAAATCAATCTTTTAAATCCTTTGAAAATATATATCTACCCCTCTCCATGGAATATAATTTAGATAAAAAATAATTCACTTTTTGATGTTCTTTTTCTAGAAAAAACACCCAACACCACAACTAAAGCCTTAGACTAATCACCATTTTCCATTACTCCACATAAAAAACCATGAATGTTGTTTGATTCTACTTGAAAATTATGGATTAATAAATAATTTATTGTAAATATTGATTGTACAAATACCTTCCTAAAAAATAAATATAACTTTTAATTAAAAAATTCATGAAGAATATAAATCTCTTGGTTCCCTACCTCAGTAATTTCTTTCTCAAACATGAACTGCAACCATAACCAAAACTATGGATTATTTTGAACAACCTCCACATTTATCAATAATCCACAAGAACTATGGGATTCTTTATCACATAGTCATATGTGGTGTTAGAAAATACCTATTTTAAATAGATCGATAATAACTATGTACAAAACTCAAACAATTTTTAAAAAATTCAGTGAAAACCATGACGTAATTTTCATACACCACATAATGGAATTGGTCCTACCAAAAGTCATCCACTAAATTTATATAAAAATTATATAAATATTCTTATAATTTCATATTTTTAAATACTATTGAAAAAAATTACATTTAAATTATATCGATCTATATTTTTATACAAAAACAACTTAATAATAGTTATTTGAAATTTATTATAATAATAATTGACTTTTAGTTAGTTCAAAAAACTTTTTTAAATTTATTACAAAAAAAAAATAAAACACAACCCATTAAAAATAGATTTAATAAATTTACATCCTCATAAATTTATAAAATTGGTATACATTTAGTCTAATTTCATATAGGTTAATATTTTCATGAGAATAAATAGATAAATGAAATGTTTATCATTCATTATAAATCCATGAACCATAGAATTTGGAATTATGTTCCATATAAATTTCTTCAGGTTCATATCCCCATATATAAATTCATCTCACTCTGATTAAAGATCTATTTTATCCCCTACACTATGATATATTCCTCCATAAATATTATTCTTCTATACTTTCAGAATGTTGAGAATATTTCCCATAATTCAAAATAATAGAAGAAATAATTATCTAACCCATTTATATAATTGAGTATTTATATGCCTATATCAATGTTCTGTGTCATCTGTTATCCAATGTTAATATAATGAATTGATAACACAAAAAATGAACTCAGGATATAAAACATACCATCCCCTAACCCATATATTGGTAATAATAATAATAAAACTTAATGAATAATATGTTTATGATAACAATCATTGATTAAAATTCTTTTAAAATTTTCATAATGGGAATCGGGGTCCATTGTATAGGGCATTATGTGGATGGAAATTCTTGAACTCTGCATTCCAACAAATTAATCATAAAAAAACTATTCACAAACATCCTTCATCGTTATATCTACATGTTAATTTTAGTAAAAACATAATCCAATCACACCATCCCATCCTCAACTTTAACATTAATAATTTTATATATTATGCTGAAATTTATTTGAAAATTTATTAATAGTATTAGGAGAAAATATTTATAGAACTCATGTTATCACAATAAATTATATTAGGGTAATTTTACTTATCTAAAATGTCTTCATAATACAAATTTATCCATAAATGTTTAATAGGTGATTGAATAGTTACTATGTATTATTTTATGTGTTTCTTAATGATATAAAATCTTAATTCATATCAATTAGCTAATGGAAAAAATTAAAAGAGAAAAATCCCCACCCGATATAGACTATAACATCCTACTCTATCATGACAATGTCACATGGGAAACTTATAAATGTAATATAGTGTATTCCCCAATCCCATGTCACTAGAGAATAGAACTGAGGTTCTAAGGATATTTATTAGTGAGTGATTTACTATATATTGGTAGATCGTGTCAAAACTAAAAATACAAACATTACAATATAAAAAAATGAAGTAATAAATAATAAAATTGTTAATAATTTGAAGATAATATACCACACATACTAACATTATTAAAATATTCCAAAATTCCTTTAGTATCAGATTAAAAATTTTCAACAATATAACTAAAAGTAAAAATATTTGAAGTATCAACAACCCCAAAATATAAATCCAAATTAATTTGTAAAATGATACACGATATCTCTTGAAATCATCTACATGATACTAGGGAAGTTTTTCCTATAAAACTAATATCATGAATATAATTTGGATGAACAAGAGATATGTATGCACGTGAGTTAAATTAAATATTCAAAAGAAACTACTTCCACCCTAGGAATATCATGGAGTTTAATGTGATATTATAAAAATGGTGTAAATATTATAATTGATTTAACAATATCATTTCCACCATTAAAATAATGTATTATGTGTTAACTAATACACTTAAAATTTCTCATACATGAATTAATAAAATCATATAATATCATAAAAAATACTAATATAGAACCTAAAACTATAATATATATTTATAAATCACATTGAATTTCATGTAAATCTAGCCTAACACATGGATTATCCAAACTAATGGATCAAATTTCATTTTCACCATTTTTATCCATGTCCATTCCTCTATACATTGAACAATGTCAATAAATTTTCACAAAAAATGTTTTAGAAGAAAACATATCAAACACAACATTACATTTACCATAATATATCATAATGAATCATTATGTTATCCAAAAAAACATAAATCATTTATATTTAAAAAAACATATTCAATATATTTAAATTCAATAAAAAAATTCTTATAATTTAAATACCCTTATTCTATGGTATTTCACATTAATAATTACCATTTTAATTCACAAAAAAAAGTATTCAAATTAATATTTAGAAATAAATTACCCTTTCATTTATCACTTTATCATAAACAAATTATAATTTCTGTTATAAAATTATCCATTCAAATAACAAAATTATGAAAATACAATAAAAATTATTTACGGTAATTAGATGTGTTAGCCCCATGATACATGGATTTTCTCAGAAAAATAAATGTATCAAATTATTTAACCAAACAGAAAAATAAAAAATATACCATAATAACTCCATATAAAATATTTTTTAACGATATTAATGTTTCTACAAATAAAACATTATTCACGCATCAATTTTACTTCATAACATAAATTTCTCCACTTAAATTTACATAATTAAATTTACCATTACAGACTAAATAAATTACATAATCATTTTAATCATATTCTTAATCAATATATCACATTACACGTGAAATTTTATATTTAAAAAAAATAAATAAAATTATAATAAATAATGAAAAATTATTCTTCATTCTTCAAAAAAATACATATTAATTAACTCACATGCATTGTGAAACCAAATGAATAATGAATAATTTATATAAAGTCGTATATTTAAGATACCACCTAAATCATATTAAATAAAAAATATACACTATTAGAGAAGTATTTACTTCTTCTATAATTTTGGGTACCTAAAAATTAATAGATTAGACGAAATGATAGAGATTTGTAACATGGAAGTGATCAAACCTTGAAACGTACTCATGAAAAGAAAGGGATGTGTTGCTCATACAATAATGAATTCAATGACACTAATGCATCATTATTCTAACCATAAAAATAACTTAATTTAAAAATAATTATAATTAAAATAATGGTAGTTTAAGGATGAAGAGATTGTTTTAATGATCAACTAATAATTGGAAAATGGAAACATAAAAATTACAAAGGAATGTAAATTTATGAAAATACACTAAATAAATATAAAATCTCAAATAACTCTTCTATGTACTAGGTAACCTACCCAAGAACCCCCTCCTCTAACTTCACCTTCGAGTACTCATTACACCACCTAGTGTACCTGATGTCACATGGTGGATGATTCTAGAATGTTTTAAAATGACTCTACCTATATCTCCATCATCCAACCTGAATCCCTAAATTAAATATAAAATATTATTAAATATATTATTTAAAATAAAAATCACAATAAAATTCATATCTCAAAAATATAGTGTGGGAAACTACTCCCAACAATATAGATTCATGTGCTCGTGAAGCATCATTAAGAATCCCCAGTAAAAAAATTGGCTTCTCAGACCACATTTTAGCTTCTTTTTCCCATATCCCCTAATGCACATATCCATGTTAATGTGGAGACATTAAATGTTAGGAATTTTCACCAACAAACTCTTATTAATATAATCAATATATTTATTAGGTATTTATTTAATAAATGTAACTATATCAATCTTCTCATAATTACATAGAAAAAATATGTATATATGAGTAATACTTCTCAGTTATGAAAAATGATATACATTATGAATAGTCCTATAGTTTAACAAAAATGTTATGTAATAAAAAATGCCCCAAATATTTCATTAATCAGGATTAATTCTAAAAATATGGATCTAGAATCCATTTCTATTTAATTATATGATTTCATAATATTGGATAAATGTGAATTGAAATATTACATCCAACACAAAAAATAATAAAACAATTTATATAAATGAACAACATACTTCAACTGAATTTGGGACATATGTAATAATTTTCAAAAACTTTTATAGGATCATATGTTTCTTACATCATGCTATAATAATGAAAGAAAACTTGAGAGATTCCATAGAACATAAAGAAGATAGATGTGGAATTTCAAAAAAATACTAAAATAGAGCTATTTGGAATGATCATTGAATAGTATTTCTTATATAAAAAATCTATAAAGTCTATAGTATATTACCATGGATCACCCTAATCTATAATATATTCTTGAAACTTATCCTCAAGAATCTAATTTGCAGAAAATAAAATTTTTTTATATTTTCTGAAGATCATTAGTTCTCAACATTACCCGGAATCCAAAATATTTCTTAAATCACTGGAAATGTAATATTGTGGATCCCAAATCATGATTGTATAAAATAAAATTATATATCCTAGGAATTAAAATAATTACAATGAGAAAAATATTAGTAACCACTTACAATTTTTGAGTCTCTCTAATTAGATAAAATGTGTATCTCTAGTTAAGTGAGAAAAAATAATGTAACCAATATAATTTGTTATTATTTACGTAGATAAGTATTCATGAAAAATAGAGTTAATTCAATACATTTTTTACTCTTGAATAAATAATGAATATAGTATACCAAATGGATTATTTTCTATATTCTTCATAGGTTAATTAATAATATATCTCAAAGAGAAACCATCCTAGTATAATATAATACCTAGAAACAATTTATTTTAAAAAAATATTCTACATCCTAGTCAATACTAGATGAATATCAAAAACAAAAAAACATAGTATATTGGTTCATGAACATCAAAAACAAAAAAAACATACCTAAAAAATATAAGGATATTATATATAATTTTAACCATCTATTAAACTGGATAATTTTTATATGTAAACCCCAATAAAACATAGTATATTGGTTTATAAATTAACATGGTTCTCATACTATGTTTTTCATTTAGCCTCATAAAAATCTCCCATGATTTTTTTTCTCAATATGGTCAAGGTCTATATTTTCAGACACAATCTTACAGCCATCACATGTAGCCTCATCAAAATTCTCAATCTCAACAAGTTTTTTAAGATATTTTTTATGTAAAAAATTCATTATACATGATTTTGTTGAAATTTCCGTGACCTAAATTATTATTTTTACCATCATTTTTACCCCTACTCCATGATTATATCATTCCTAATGAACTTGATTCATCTTTCTTCTCATCATTATCTTTATCTAAGTCAATACTATCCACTCATTCTCCCCTAGATCTACCCCTCACAAATTTTTACTATAGAAGTTTCATCACTAATTTAATAAAAAAATATACCAATTTTTTATAATAGTGTTATAAAAATTTCAAACTATTTTTTCAAGAATTTTGTTGAATAAATTTCCTGAATTCACTTAAATATTTAACGATAAAATATTTATTTAGCCTCTACTCATAAATAATTCAAGAAACATTTATACATATTTAAAAAAATCATAATTCAAAATATTTCAGTTAAAATTAATTTTGGATTCTTCCCCAACCCGTCTCATAGAAGGTCCTCTCCAAACTCATACAATGAAAACCCCTATCGGAATTATTGAACAATGTTAACACTACTTACATATAAAATATTTTTCATCGGCATTTCTCTATAGTTTTCATCTGATTTATATTATTGAATTTAACATTTCAATGATAAAATTTATAATTTTGAGGAGGATCATTCTCTAATTAATCATCATAGCTTATCCAATTATTCTCAACATAATCATATATTGGGATTTTTGTAAACAATTTACATTTTATGTTTATAAATTCAACATCATATATCCAAGAAACCTCTATATTCATATTCTGTAACATGTATTGAAATTAATCACAATAGATGTAATACATATCATTATAAACCAATAATACTATTTTGAACATTTATTAGTTCTATATAGAACCTATTTCAATCAATATATTTTAGAAATATCGGCCAAGGAACATCATCTTTCTCAAATTCCAAAAATTTAGAGAAATTATTTTTATTTATCTTTTATGGTTTCTAAATTTTAATTACATATTATAAAAAATCACAAATACTAGTATTCTTGAGTAATAATAGAGATTTCATGAACACCTACATGTTACGATTAATGATATCACCATTTATATGTCATATAGAAAAAATTGTAATGGAAATTTTTTTAATCTTCCTTGGAAATAAATAATATATCTTTTTCAACACTAATATAGATGATATTTACCGTTTTATGTGTTTCTTTAATAAATTTTGATCCATACTTCATATTAAAAAACAAATACCACTTCAAAAAAAATTATATGTATAGAGTCACACAATTAACAGTAACATAAGATAATTTTACCTATCCCTTCAATGATTAGAAATTATATCATTTTCATATATTTAAAATAAATTATTTCCTTCTTGAAGAAAAAATATATACTATCTAACATTATTATCATAACTTATAACTACTTCATTTTTATATTCAATGCATTTCAAAATATTATTATTTCTATAAATATGGAATGTGCATCCAATGTATGGAAAAAACCCATATCAATTAATTAAGTTTAAAATAAATCTTTTTATTTTTGAATTACCATCCCATTAATTCTTATTAGTTATTATTTCTCCGCATATGCTAATAGATGGTATGCATGTTCTTCCTAATGATATTAAAGATCACCCCCTCCTTGTGGATCTATGAATTTGTTTCCAATTTTCATTTTTCTATATGATACCTCAAGTTATAACATTATTCCAAATTGAGTCTCCCATATAATATATCCATAAATCCCTAATGATAAATATAGATATTTGGTTGAATTTAACAATAAGAATAGTACCAATCAAAAACATATCATGTATATTGAATTATACTCAATAGTGTATTCTTCTATTATGACTTGAAGTACCCCTTAATCATAAAAAAATCCATTTTATATATAATCCATATATATATATAACAATAGAACCTAGTTTTATGTGTATTAATTTGTATGCACATTTCAGTTATGGTG
Source organism: Viscum album (assembly GCA_963277665.1). Classification (NCBI taxonomy): domain Eukaryota; kingdom Viridiplantae; phylum Streptophyta; class Magnoliopsida; order Santalales; family Viscaceae; genus Viscum; species Viscum album. The sequence continues at coordinate 129,975,437 of OY728167.1, read as the reverse complement.
GTCTTTTAGGTATCTACCACAGAAATTGTTTTTTTAATAGTGTGAGATTGCATTACTGAATCAACAATGATAAACTATTATTTGACATAATTCTCCGTGCTTGATTTTCCTTGATGTTGAAATAATTATTAATTTTGGAAATACTAAAGTTTGTTTAATGTAACTACAAGCCTATTAAATATCATTTCATGTGCCTATGTCGCACCCCGGCCCACCGAGGTCCGACCCGGGACCACCCCAATCCCACCATTAATGGTCCAAGGGATAGAAACCACCGTTGAGTAGGCATATCCCACAAATAGGAGGAATTATCCAAAAGTACATACACACACACACACACACATCTCCAATCCCAAACAATGTTGAAATGTAAAACAACTTAAATGATGCATGCATATAACTAGGATCCCCTAATAGAGTACGACAATAACGTACTAAAAATATAAAAGGGGGAAAAAGATCAACCAAAACTGAAAATATTCTATCCTTCTCCAATGGCGAGGAATAAATCAAAAGTAACCTCTTAGTAAACACCATGTTATTTGAAGCTCTATCTATGCTCCACCTACACCCTGTCCTCCTAGGACACCGTCCAAAGTTCTATAGTCAACACAAGACAGGACACGTGTGGGCAAAGGCCTTGAAGGTGTGAGTAAAAAAATACTTAGTGGGACACCTTGAAAAAACTAAACAAGTAGCACCAAGTATAGTAAACTAAATACATGATAAAAAAATCAATGCATAATAGAAAAAAGTAGATATACTCAGGAAAGAAACCATGACAATAGGGGATCAAAACCAACTATCAGGCAAAAGATTTCACTCAAAGTAAATCCCTTTTCGGAGAAATCTATCTCCACAAGACAAGATATCATTATAGAAACTCGTAGAAGAAATCTAGCTGATTGGGCCCTTCCTAAAGAACATGTACTAGTCTAAGAATTCTCTAACACAATGGTAGGGTTCATGCCTATAACCATTAGGGGACAACATAAGCCTGATCTAGATCAACCCACTATGTAACTAACCATACGTCAACAATTCCACAAACCCAACTGATATGTCATTATAGGTGGATGATCAAATCCCTACTAATGGATGTTATTCTAATTTTACAAACTCCACCTAGGGAACAAAGTTGATAGTGGATCAGACTCCTTTCTCAAGAAGGGATACCACAACTCTATATGAGAATCGGCCTCTAGAGGGAATCACAATCCAGTGACATAGATGTAATGCCACATCTTACCCTTGAGAGAAAGGACCAAGGGAATTATCTCAACCTATACTGGTCCAAAGTATGAAAATAAAGATCCTCAAGCACTCTTGAAGGGAATATATTGTGTATCCCAAGTGTACATGGAGTGTCCTATTATACCATGTACTGCACATGTGGAAGACCCTCACATGGCCTGTAGACTCCATATAAAAGGTCTATAGAAGATGACACACAATGTGTAGAGACACATGGTACCCTATCTATGTTTCCTGGTCGTGTTTGTATAATAAAGTTGTGTCTATGTACCAGTCTGTGTATACCAAGTTGTGTCTGTGTGGGAGTACATGGTGTAACCTCTAGTAGTATACTCTTTCTTGTATTTGTGTCCCTTATAAAGTATATACCCATCCTCACAAAAGGGGTCACACACCGTGTGACATAGGTCACATATTGTGTGATCCTTATCATCATCCTAAAATCCTAGATATCACTTAATGGGACCCATCCACCATGTAATACCAGGTTACACATGGTGTTCTTTGGGATTTTTTAGAATTCAATGTTTCTTCAATGCATGATCTGGAACCTCCAAAATTCGATATGGTGATTTATTTGTCCCAAAATCAATGATCCAATCTCATCCAAGCCTCTCTGTCATTGAAAAATGTGTCTCATTGTCAGATCTTCTCGCAAAAAAGATCAAATAATTTTGCATCATTGTGTGTCAAAGAATACTAAAGAACGAGGAATTGGGCACCCACATTATTTTAATTTAGTACCACAACAACTATCACATCTTCATCATGTTGTTTCAATCTGATATCTATGATATGTAATCCTTGTTCCATGAAATGGGTTTGTAATGAAAAATTGATTGGGATTTGTTGAACCTCTGTCCAAACAAAGAACACCCATGGGGAATCATAGATATCGATGAGAAAAGAATAAAAAAAATGAGTAGTAAGAAAGTTGATCGATGTTCATGTTGATCTAAATTAATTTCCATAAGATTAAAAATGAAGATGTTCAAAGTAATTCTCCCAAATCACCCTATAATAAACCCATACCACAACTATGCACTATCCATGGATCAATCCATTGGTCAATTAATCTGTGTTCATTTTAGGAATCAAGAATGGGGAATAATACACATAAAAAAAATATACTTCCTTGATTTGGATCGGTTGTCAATGAATAAATATTGTGTTTCCTTAGTTGATGAGATCCACTGATTCCATTGGCACATGATTGACTGATTTAATCCTGATCCATCATTGTTTTCCATGAATGCTTTCCTCTAAAATCCTCTAGGTCTCTAAGGTGTATTGGCCAACCCTGAGAAGATTTTCATAGTTTTAAATTCAAATAGGATGTAGGTTGTTATGCTGATAAAAATAAATTAAGTTCTTAAATTAATTTAGTTTATTAATTTATCACCCATGAAAACTTTTTCTCAAACAACCCGTGTCAACCATGGTTAAGATGAACCTAAAATAAACATCACATTCGAAACTCAATGGTTTCCTTATATTTTGAATCATGCTACCCACATAGAATTTATTCCACTTTTTAAAGAAAACTATATGTGTGTGCTATTAAATATATTTAATATATATTAAACATTTATTTTGGGCACATAGATCCTTATAATCACATTTTATCTCAATTCCTAGTCCTGAAAAAAATCCATATAACATCCAAAAATAATACACATAAAATTTTAGACATTTCATTCTCCCCGCCATATGGATTTTCATCCCATAAAGAGAAAACCTAATCGAAGAGATAGTGGTACTGGGCTTATACCTGGGTCTCCCACTCTGAGTTTCTCTACTAAAGGTTCTCATGTTTTCACTAAACACGCACAAGGGGAATTGAACACTCGCGAAGGATATTCTCCTACCAATCCTCGACCTTGACCAGGTACTCTGTAAATATAGCTCCAACATCGATGTGTAGTTTATTCCAGTTGATAGTGTACGACAGGTTGTGCACGTACCTCCTCAGTTGTAACACATAGAAAATGTCATGTACCTTGTCAAAATATGGTACTAGAGATTAGTGGTATTCCACCTCACCAACTCTACGCAGAATCAAAAATGGACCGATGAATCTCATATATAGTTTATTGTCGTGGAAAAATATCCTTAATCCACATTGAGGTGAGACCCTCAGGAACACATACTATGCCTCCTTGAACTCCATAGTTCTTCTCCATCTGTATTTATAATAAATTTTATGTCTCTGTGCAAACATAATCTACCCCTAGATTATCTACCTCTTCTTTATAGTAGCTCACACCAACTCTGGTCCAATGAGTGTCAACTCATGTGGACCAGTCCAACAAAGTGGTGACCAATAGGGTCCCATGTATAAAGCCTTTAATGGTGAAATACCCATGGTGTAATGGTGTCTATTTTTTAATTCAAACTCCATCAAGGGTAGGTGTTCCAGCCAACTCATTCCAAACTCCAACATGCAAGCCTTCAACATGTCATCTAAGACCTAGATGGTATGATCAGTCTGGCCATCAAGTTTTTAGTGAAACGCCATGCTCAATCATAACTAAGTCTGAAATACCTCATGCAATCCCTTCAAAAACTATGATTTGAAGAGATCATCATAGTTGGTAATGATCGTCGATGGAACTCCTTGTAGTCTAAATATCTTTTACACATAGATATGTCTCATTCTCTATAATGAAAACTTCTACTGAATTGCTTTGAAGTGAGATGAATTGGTTTTTCATTCTAGGATCACCCAAATAGAATCATGTCCCCTAGACATATGCAGTAATCACGTCATGAATTCCATGGATATCTCATCCCACTTCCACTCTGAAAACTCAAGGGGTTCGTTTAAACCCACTGGAACTTTGTGCTCATCCATCACTAGCTGACAAGTAGGGAAATGAGTGAGAGAATTTTCAACTACATTCTTCATGCATGGCCACCAAAACTAATATTTGAGGTCTTAGTACATCTCATCCACACTTTCATGTACTGATAATGGACACATATTAAACAATATCAAAACCTCCCCACATAAAGTCACTGGTACCATTGTTCATCTTCTTAAAATAACAACATGACCCCTACTTTAGAAAATCCATTAGGAGCATTCCCTATAGATATCTGAGTTTATAGGGTCTATCAGTCAAAATTCCTAATCTATGACTCCCTAAATCTCTAAAAAAGTGGAGGGGTGACAACCATCGACTGAATATATGGATAACTATACCTATCCACAAATGACAACTATAATGAGGATAATTGATCTGACGCTTTTGCCAAAAATTGGGAACAAGATATCCTTTTGATAACATCTTCCATAATGTTCCCCTTCCTAGGAGTATAGATAATATCAAATTCATAATCCTGGAGGAACTCTATCCATCACCTCTGTCTCAAGTTAAGATCCTTTTAAGATAGGATATACTAGAGACTCTTGTATTTAGAGTATATGACAAACTTCTCACCCATCTGGTAGTATCCCCACATTTTCAATGAAAAAACTACCATTGATAACTCAAGGTCATGGTTCGCATAGTTCTACTCATAGGATCTCAAATGGAGTAAACTATAGTCAATAATTTCTTTCCTCTACATTATAATATGACCTTATCTATTCCCTGATGCCTCATAGAACACTACGTACTTGACACCCTCCCCTTGTAACCTTAATATGGGAGCGCTCATCAACCACTGACTCAGATATTGAAAGCCCTGTTGGCACTTTTTCATCAATAAAAAAGTATGACCTTCACTATTAATGGCTATCAATGGTGCCTCCACTATGGATAAGTCATGTACAAACCTCTATTAGTACGCAACCAATCCAAGGAAATTCCACACCTCGATAACACTCTTTCATGGCTTGTAAGAAAGTAATACCTCATTGTTTGTTGGATCCACTGCAACTCCAGCCTCTAATATGACATGCCCTAGTAAGTAGACCTCTCAAATCAAGAACTGACACTTTGAGTGATTATTGAAATGATGGTTCTCTCAAAGTGTGTCCAGGACCATCCTCAAGTGCTTGGAATGATCCTACTCATACTCGGAATACATTATGATTTCATCAATGAAGACTACCACAAACCGAACTATAAAAGGCTAAAAGATCTAGTTCCTGAGTCCCATGAACCTTGATATGGAATTATTCATGACAAATGGAATCATTAAGTACTAATAGTAATGGTAATGACATATAAAGGTTGTATTCAGTATATCCTCATCTCATACTCATAGCCTATGGTAGCCTGGTATTTGTTCAATCTTTGAGAACCTTATCACACCTATTAATTGATTGAAAGGGTCATCAATTCTTAGTAGTGCATACATTTTTCAGTCACCTGGTTCAAGAATATGAATAAACCCACAACATCAAGCTCTTATCCACATTCTTTGCAAATAAAACTGGGGCTATCTAGGGGAAAATGCTAGGTCTCATGAATCCATTCTCCTATAGGTCCTCCAACTACATCCTCAAGTATATAAACTCTACAAGATCCCATTGATATGCCAGTGTAGATATCAGTTCCATCCCATGATGAAAATTAATGTATAAATCTACCTCTTGGTGTGGAAGTGAACCATGTACATCCTCAGGAAATACATCCTTGTACTCATAAAACACTATAAGAAACTAATATCCCATAGAATATACTTCCCCTAGAGTCATTCTGGAAAACTGGTGAGTAATTGGTTATACTCTCTTATGCATGAAGTCATCCTTCTTTTCCAAGGCTTCCTTTTCACCACAAAGGAAAACATCATTTCGTTATTGTGGACACACCACATCCTCTTCCTAAAACAATAAATCTAGGCATGAACTATGGATAGTCAATACATACCTAAGTTGATGATCTAAGGCCTCAATTATACAACAAAGATATCTCATACAAAACCCTCACCCCCAAGTGTTAGGTCGCAATATCGGCATAAGTGAAAATTAGATGAGTCACCGCCCATCGGTCTCTCTAACCATAAGGGTCGAGTCAAAATCTCAACCTGAATCTATAATTATCAAAACATAGAAGTGGGAAGTAATGAATGTATATCTCTTGTGTCTATCAATGCTATATCTTTTGTAGAAAGGTCATAAATTTCACCTCGTATCATCCTTGGAGCTTCGGGGTCATAGGCCTCCCAAGATTACAGTTGACCTCATCCCTACCCACCGGCTCCCTAATCCTAGCGGGAACCACCTAGGGTGGTGTGGGTAATAGTTCAAACCTATTACCACCTAAATATGCACTATTGGACCCTCTATTATGTCCTCTTCCTTACAGACCTCCCTAGACCTACCTATGTCTCTATCTTGGAAGTCCTTCGACCATCTATAGATCTATTCTATGACGGTTCGGCCAATATCTTGCCAAATTTCCCCATCCATTACAATAGAAGCACCTCCTGCCCCTAAGTTTATTTGATCCACCCTAAGATCTTATCATAACTAAGCTTGAATAATGGGATCACCTCATGAAGCGTCTGACCTACTTGGATCCCTGGGAATTCCATCGTCTACCTTCTATTAAGGCCTTAGCTAATGGGTTCCCAATGCTATCCCCCACTACTAGTGTCTTCTCTTGTAGAAAACGTTCAACCAAAAAGACTTTCTATAGAAATCTAGCATTGGTGGAAATGCTAAGTGATACCACTGATGCCATGATGTCCTGGCACAAGCCCTACTAAATGGTTTGAGCCCTGAGGAACTGGTCATGTACCATATCCAAGGAGTAACACAAGAGCTATGTAAGAATGATTGTATAATATACAATGGTCATACTATGTTTCTATATATATATAAGCTCGTGTCTGTGTACAGACCACAACATGGATAGGTAGAAATCCTCTCTAAAGAGATGCTCAAAGTCTTATCAGAAGAGAGTTGACTTGTTGTATGACTGAGTCACCAAGATCCACCATCACACAGATGATCCCTAAATAATACTCACTACAAAGAATTCCATCTGATTATTAAGTATCCTCCCAATGCAACAAATGTGAGTGAATGCATCTTTCCAGTCCTCAGCCACCTAGGGGTCTAGATCACCTTGAAACTTAGGAGTTCTGTGCCTCTTAAACAATTGAAATACACTCATCCAACATTCATACTCAGCTAGTAGTTATAAGAACCCAGACCTTCTTTTCGGGTATGTTTTCCTTTTCTAGCTGTTTTTTGAGAAAAAGAGGAGAATCTAGAAATTTTGTAAGTACACGCCATGTACTTTTCTTCCGCTCGAGGTCGTGTGTTGTCCATGTCCAGTCCAGTCACACGGGGTGTAGCGATGAGGTGTAGCCCGATTAATATGGCATACGGAAAAGGAGACTACACACCGTGTACTCAAGAAGTACATGCCATGTACTTTTCTTTTTTATTTCATTAATCGGACCGGGGTCGTGCCTAATCACTGTTTTTATCTCTTCTCTGCCTAATTACCTCTAGAGCAACCTAGAGAGATGATTCTTTTCCGAGCCACCAATTCTTCACCGGTTGTCCGAATCTAACGCCGTCGGGTGAAATAGAATCATAGCAGTGAGTTCTCGGTTCTTCCTTGGCCATGTTTCATGATTCCTCCTCTTGTGAGAGTTATCTGAGGTTGAACGTTTTAGATTTTTTTGCAGATTTACTCTGTTCTAGGCTGATTCATAGGCCGAGGTTCAAGAATATCAATCTCCTAGGATCGAGGTAGGTGGTTTGTTTCCCTACGTTGAATGTCTTTGGGTTTTTGGTTCAAAAGTGTCGGATACCCATGCATCGGGTATCACAGGTTAGGGTTTTGATCCTGTTTTGTTATCTACCTTAGATTGATTGTATGCTTGAGGTTATTAGATGATTAATAATTTCTTGTTAGCATGTTTTAGGATCACCCCATGGGTGTTTCCCACTTGTTTTGGCTGTTGATTTCCATTTGGCATGGTTTTCCTACGAGTCAACCCTTTTTCACATTGGTAGTATGCATGTTGACTTGTTTGCGTGTATTTCCTGCTGTTTATATGCTTGTGGATGCATTTTTAGATATTATCCAAGTAGTTTCAAAACTTACTTAGGCTTCTAACAGTCGATTACGCATGACTAAACTGCTCAGGGCTGAGTGAACCTGGTGTGGTAGACTAAAGGGGGGATTGATGATTAGGGCTTCCCTAGAGAGTCTGTTATAATTAGTATCGATCGCAGGACCTATAGTAATGGGACTTTGTGCTTTTTCAGAGTGTCCTTAGTTACGTAGTGACACTATAGGGGAATAAGACATAAGTGCTTCCTCAGAGAGTCTATATCTTTTGTTGCAAGACCACAAGGGAATCGACGGTGAGAGCTTCCCAGAGTGTCTGTGCCTTTGTACGTTTACTTGACTAGTGGGGTTTGCTAGTAGGAGCCACCCAGAGAGTCAGTGCTTTATTTGTTGGTTGGTTGTGATGAGTCCACCAAGCCAAAGAACAAGATTGGGTTTGTACTGCTTGTTGTTTTGGTAGACTGCTGAGTTACCTGTTGTGATTACTTGCTTCCCTTGGGAGTATAGATCTGTTGCTAGGTTCCTTGGTTGACAGATAAATGATTGTACTGAACTGTTAAATAAATGTGAATGGAGATTGGTAGGATTTTTTACTTTAGTGTATTTCTTCTTCTCTACTGCATTTATTTCCTTTACTTTGCTATATTACTCACTGATAGTAGGGCACGGATCATGTGGTGATTGCCTACTGGGATTAGTCTCACACCCTGTTTGGGTCCTGCTTTTCGGCCCAAACAGGTTATATGGTTGCATGTGTGGATAGGGATTGTGGCCCTTCTACATCAGGTACGTGATTGCTGGTGGGAGCTGGAGAGCATAGGACCGAGCTTAGGCTTGTGATGCTAGTGGAGTTGCTGTTACTTTCGTACTTTGTTTTCAGTTGTATTTCAGCACGTTGTTGTGTTGGATTCTTTCCTTATATACTTGTACATGCTGCATCATTATCATTATCATTATGTGTTCATTTCTTCCACTGTTTAGTTTCAGGGTTTGTATGGTGTTTACTGCTTCTGCTATTGACTGTTGTTTTCTTGCCTTGTATACCTTACCAAATGAGGGAATAGTTTCCCCAATAACTTACCAAGGCCCTCGCTGCTAGTCGGCAGCCTCTGGCATTTTGGGAAATTCGCTTGAGGTCATGTGGCGAACCGGGTATGGGGCACCAGTTGAAGGGCTCTGGATTTGCGGGTTACAAAGTTGTATCAGAGGGGTTCTTTCCTTTTTCTATTGACTGACTATTTAGTGACATTAGACAGGGATAGGATGGAATAGGTAAATAGTAAATAGTTGTTCCCAGGCGTTCTAGAACCGGTGTACAGGGAAAAATCCAGATTACCTCGAATATTGAAAATTTTGAGTTTTTCAAATGTTACAGTTTAATTTATTTCACCGTTGGGTGATGCACTTGTTTTGTGATGTTACTGTTTATATGATTGTGGTTATATTTTGTTGCAACACGATAATATGAGGGTATGCCATCTCATGCATCATATAGGCACATGTTAAAAGATCGCATTCCATGCATTTTGCCATGCCATCTAGGTAGCATTAGAGATTTCATGCTGTTGTGATAGGATTTTTGATAATCAATGCATGCTGTTGTGATAGCTGTTGTGATAGTATACTTGCTATGTTGATAGGGTATCATTATTTGGAGCTTTCTTATCACGGACGCCAAACTTTGATCTTAGAGGTGTTATGGGCCCTCAAGGATCAGAATTTGGTGGTTCGTGAGTTCTTATACTATGGCTTGTTCTATAAATCGTTATTATTTCAATTTTTGATTCGCAGGGAGTATGGGCCCCCACGAATCGGAATTTGGCACCTTAACCCTTGTTTTTCTGTGTTTTCTGGGATCTGATGTGGTTCTGAGGATACTGTCCATAAAAACCCAGAATACACGGCGTGTACTGTATAGATACACACCGTGTAGTTTTTGGTCGTGTCACTGACCGTGTGGATAGGGACACGGAGGTGTAAATGGTTTTCAAGAACATGCCGTGTATGGTAGGTACATGCCGTGTAGAGGTTAACTTGGAACCTGGTCGTGTAACAAACTACATGGGCTAGTTGATGCATTTTTATTACACACTTTGTTCAGTATGCACACGCCGTGTATCTTTTCATAGGTACCCAGCCGTGTCTTGAAAAACACGGGTCGGTGTTATCTTCTCCTATACACACCGTGTTGGTTCGGAACATGCCGTGTAAGGATCAGATGAGTACACGTCAGTGTCACGAACAACACAGGCCGAGGGTTCCCTTCAAGTGCACACTGTGTCTCTTAGGAACACGTTGTGTAGTGTCGACCGTGTGTCTAGTCGTGTCGCTAACAACACGGGCCAGGTAAGTCATGTCCAGTACACGCCGTGTTTGCCTCAAAAAATGCCGTGTAGTCTTCAGTAGGGACAGTCCGTGTGACTTAGTCGTGTAGGAGTAACCAGGAAGGGAGAAAAGGGTCAGTACATGCCATTTAGTTTAAGAACACGCCGTATAGCCGGGTAGTTTACACAGCCAGGTATTGCCAATGTACACGCCCTGGGTAAACATTTAAGAAACATGCCGTGTAGTGGTAATACACGCCGTGTAGTCATGTTTTTTCCAGATTTAAAGGTTTTTCTTTTCCCTCCTATTCCGTTTTACTCTCATATGTTGCAACTGTGTTCGTCTTTAATGAAGTTGTGTTTTGGTCTTTCAGAGCTATGGCACCAAGACGTCCTCCTGTTGCACACCAGGAACCAGACAGCGATTGTACGCCTGATACGACCGATCAGGGACTTCCAGTAGTTCTTCCCATCATTCTAGACATGGAACCTACAGTGATTCCAGACACTGGTGCCAATGATCAGTTCAGAGAGGGCTTCATGAGATTCATGCAGACCTTCCAGAGAGTTCAGCATCCTTCCCCCACTATGGCAGAGCTGACGCGGATCTTCCAGTAGCAGCAGCATCCCACTTTCACAGGGGATGGATGACCTTAGGCTGCAGAGTCATGGATGAAAGCCATGTTGTCCATCATCGAGCATCTGGAGACGCATCTAGAGAGTAGGGTGAAGATCGCAATGTATATGATGTGAGATTCTTCTAAGAGATGGTGGGACGTAGTCTCCCAGACGGGGCACCAGCAGGCTATGGCTTGGGATGAGTTTCAGTGTACGTTTTACGAATACTTCTACCGAGCAACGCTGACGGCTGACAAAGCTAGGGAGTTCATGAGCCTACAGCAGGGTACTCTCTCAGTTATAGAGTATTCCTACCTCTTCACTGAGTTACAGTGATTCACTCCGGTCCTGGGGAATGACGAACTGTTTCTAGCGAGGAAGTTTGAGGAAGGCCTCAGACCGGAGATCAGATCACAGGTGAATGTCTTTCAGTTGACTTCTATTACTATGATAGTCAACTAGGAACTCATCTCGAAGAGGAACCTGAGGGAGACTGGAGCTGTGGACTAGGGCGGTACAACATCCAAGGTTGATTCCCTCCAGATAGATAGCAAGAAACGCCATCGAGAGTCCACCCGAGGTGACCCGAGGAAGCGAGGTATTCCTTCGGGTAGACGAGATGCCCCTTCTGGCACCCAAGTGGTGTGTTATCAGTGTGGGAGGAGGGGGAATAAGATTCCCCAGTGCCCGAGGGACCCAGTGGAGTGCCGATCCTGCGGCAAGATGGGTCACCTGCAGTGTTTCTGCAAGGTTTCCCTTCCAGTGGCTAGTGAAGGAGGATCAGTTTTGACCCCGCATTCACGAGCAGGATCACCAGCTCCATAGAAGACTAGGGGATAGAGTTTTGCAGGACGTTCAGGTCAGGGTAGAGGTCATGGATGCAGTGGTCAGGCTCAGGGAGGAGGAGCTCAAGGTTTTCAAGCTGCTACACAGGGTCGTGGTACAGTCCAGACTTTTACTGTAGAGCAGATTCATCGGGAGCAGGATCCCTGACCCACTACAGTTCGAGGTATGATATTAGTAGCCTCAGTTTTATCTTTAGCCCATTTTGATACTGGTGCTTCAGATAGCTTTATCTCTGTTGCTATCGTGGAAATTCTTGAGCTCTGTGTCTTTTCATATACTGACATGTTGACTCTTGACACACCCTTTGGAACGACGAAATCTAGCGTACGTCAATGCAAGGAGTGCCCTCTCGAGGTTGCAGGGTATCGTTTCCTTTGGGTCCTCTATGTCCTGGAGATGGCGGGATATGACGTCATTCTTGGTATGGATTAGTTGGTTCCCTTCCAGGTAGTCGTCGATTTCTATCATCGTAAGGTGAGTTTCGTATCACCAGAGGGTGAATCTTTCCTTCATAAGGGCGAGTGGGATGTTCAGGCGAGTCGATCCGGACTTGAGAATCATGGGCTAGGAGGAGTTATGGCCCAGATTTCTAGTCTTTATCTGGATGACCAGGGGACTTCTTAGTTAGATTTTCCTCCAGTGGTTGATCGCTTTCCATATGTCTTTCCAGAAGACTTTTCAGGTTTGCCTCCAGAGCGTGAGGTTGAATTCTCGATTGAGCTCATGCCAGGAGTGGCACCGGTGTCCATTCCTCCTTATAGGATGGATACACCTGAGTTGCATGAGCTCAAGAAGAAGTTGGAGGAGTTGTAGGCAAAGGGTTTCATCTGACCAGGTACATCTCCTTGGGGTTTTCCTGTCCTATTCGCGAAGAAGGAAAACTGTACCCTTAGGCTTTGCGTGGATTATCAGAAGTTGAACCAGTTGACAGTCAAGAACCGATATCCCTTGCCGGTAATTTATGATCTCTTCGATCAACTTAGAGGATCTCGGGTGTTCTCGAAGATCGATTTGAGGTCTGGTTATCATCATTTGCATGTTAGACCTTCAGATATACCTCTGACAGCCTTCAGAAGCAGGTATGGCCTCTACGGGTATACAATTATGTTGTTCGGTCTTACGAACGTGCCAAAAGTTTTCATGGCACTGATTAACCAACTGTTCCAACCTTACTTGGATTACTTTGTCGTGGTCTTTGTGGACGGTATCTTGGTGTACTCTCACACTTGACACAACCATGCAACCCATCTTGAGATCGTTTTGAGTACACTGAGGGAGAATCGGCTTTATGATAAACTCTCAAAGTGCCACTTTTGGATGGACAAGATTCAGTTCCTGGGTCATGTCATCTCTGAGACAGGAGTATTAGTAGACCCAAGGAAGGTGAGAGGAGTAGTTACCTGGGAGCAGCCAAAGAATATCTTTGATGTACGGAGCTTCATGGGGCTGGCTGGTTACTACAGGCGGTTTATACAGGACTTATCATGCCTAGCAGCACCGTTGATGGGCTTGACTAATAAGGGGGTGATGTTTGTTTGGTCAGAAGCCTATGACTCAGCCTTCCAGGAGATGAAGGGGAGATTGACTTCAGCACCAATCCTAGTTTTTCCGGAGCCGGGAAAGATCTATACAGTTTTTTGTGATGCATCTAACATCGGACTTGGAGCAGTGCTTATGTAGGAGGATCGAGTGGTTTCGTATGGATCTCTACAGTTGAGACCACATGAAATGAATTATCCTACGCACGACCTGGAGTTGGATGCGGTTTTTCATGCTTTACGTTGCTGGAGACATTACCATCTGGGATAGCATTTTGTGGTATACACTGACCACAAAAGTCTCAAGAACATCTTCATGCAGTGTGACCTGAATCTGAGACAGCGGAGGTGGGTTGAGTAGCTCCAGTCCTTTGATTTCGAGCTTGCCTATATGCCTGGGAAAGGCAATGCAGTGGCTAATGCACTGAGCAGAAGAACTCAGATACAGGCAGTTCAGGAGGCCAGCAGTGAGTGGCAACTGATGGCTCTTTTCTTGGAGATGCATTTGGAGGTACACGACAGGCAGGGGCAGACTTTCCTATCTTCTATGGCTGTTACCTCTGTACTTCTGGACCGAGTTCGAATGAGGCAACTGGCAGATTCAGAAGGGCTAGTCCTACAGGAAAGCGTGTCAGGAGAGGACCCCCTTCCCCAGTGGACCATTGGCGAGGATGAGATCTTGCGTTTCCAGGGATGTATATGGGTGCCAGCAGATATACGTGAGGAGCTAATGCAAGACTTTCATTCCTCAATTTGGGCAGTTCATCCTGGCGTCACCAAGATGTATTGGGATCTTCATCACCAGTACTGGTGGCCAGGTTTGAAGAAGGATGTTTCTAGTTTCGTCATGAGATATTTTACTTGTCAGCAAGTGAAAGCAGAGCATCAGCGACCAGCGGGGCTTTTGCAGCAGTTACCCATTCCATAGTGGAAGTGGAACGACGTCACGATGGACTTCGTGACTGGTTTTCCGAGATCGTAGAGAGGAAACGATGCAGTGTGGGTCGTCATCGACAGGCTTACAAAGGTTTCTCACTTCTTTCCAATCAAGGTGACCTTCGGTGTCGATGATCTGGGACGACTTTATATTCGGGAGATCGTTCATCTGCATCGATTTTCACACTCCATTGTTTCAGACAGGGATGCACGCTTTACCTCTCGGTTCTGGCAGGGACTCCAGAAGGCCTTGGGTACACAGGTACTTTTGAGTACAGTATACCATCCCCAGACTAATGGCCAGTCCGAGCACACGATACAGGTGCTTGAGTATATGCTCGGAGCTTGTATCCTAGGCTTTGGCGATTCTTGGGAGAAGCATATTCCTCCGGTGGAGTTCGCCTACAACAACAGTTTCCAAGTGACCATTCAAATGGCTCCATTCGAGGCTTTGTATGGTAGCCCATGAAGATCACCTTTATGCTGGCTGGAGGCAGGAGAAGTAGCTTTTCATGGACCTCATCTTGTTCAGGAGACTTCAGAGCAGATAGAGCTGATTCAGAAGAGGATGGCTACTGCACAGTCTCGTTAGAAATCTTATGCTGATCAGCGGAGACGACCTCTGCAGTTCGGGGTCGGAGACCAGGTTTTCCTGAGTGTTACCCCAATTTTGGGACACAAGAGGATCAGGAGACAGGGTAAGCTTTCACCGAGATACTTCAGGCCGTTCGAGGTTCTGGAGAGAGTCAGGCTAGTTGCTTATAGGTTGCAGTTACCTCAGAGATATCAGGCTATGCACAACGTCTTCTATGTTTCTTAGCTTCGATGCTATTTCTCAGACTCGTCTCATGTTTTTCGACCCAAGGAGGTTGAGCTGGAGCAGGATTCATCATTCGAGGAGCATCTTATCAGGATTGTTGATCGTTGCGCAAAAGTACTCCGTGGCCGGTCTGTTCCTCTAGTACGGGTGCTATGCCAGCACAACCGTGTGCAGGACGAGACTTGGGAGAGGGAGGCCGATATGAGATCACAGTGGCCAGAGTTGTTCGAGGTTTCTTCTTCACCACCTTGCTAGGGAAATTCAGGGAAGAATTTCTTTATGGAGGGAATTTTGTAAGAACTCAGACCTTCTTTTCAAGTATGTTTTTCTTTTCTGGATGTTTTTGAGAAAAAGAGGAGAATCTGGAAATTTTGTAAGTACACGCCATGTACTTTTCATCCGCTCGAGGTCGTGTGCTGGCCGTGTCCAGGCCAGTCAGACGGGGTGTAGTAATGAGGGGGAGCCCGATTAATATGGCGTACAGAAAATGAGACTAAACATCGTGTACTCAAGAAGTACACGCCGTGTACTTTTCTTTTTATTTCATTAATCGGACCAGGGTCGTGCCTAATCCATGTTTTCATCTTCTTCTCTGCCTAATTATGTCCAGAGTGACCTAGAGATCTGATTCTTCTCTGAGCCACCGATTCTTCACCAGTTTTCCGAATCGAACACCATCGGGTGCAATAGAATCACAGCGGTGATTTCTCGGTTCTTCCTTGGCCATGTTTCCTGATTCCTCCTCTTGTGAGAGTTATCTGAGGTTGAACGTTTTAGACATTTTTGTAGATTTACTCCGTTCTAGGCTAATTCACAGGCCGAGGTTCAAGAATATCAATCTCCTAGGATCGAGGTAGGTGGTTTGTTTCCCTACGTTGAATGTCTTTCAGTTTTTGGTGCAAAAGGTCGGGATACCCATGTATCGGGTATCTCAGGTTAGGGTTTTGATCTTGTTTGGTTATCTGCCTTAGATATCTTGTATGATTGAGGTTATTAGATGATTAATAATTTCTTGTTAGCATGTTTGAGTATCACCCCATGGGTGTTTCCCCTTGTTTTGGCTGTTGATTGTCGTTTGGCATGGTTTGCCTACGAGGCAACCCTTTTTCACATTGCTAGTATGCCTGTTGACTTGTTTTCATGTATTTCCTGCTGTTTATATGCTTGTGGATGCATTTGTAGTTATTATCCAAGTATTTAAGGAACTTACTTAGGCTGCTAAAAGTCGATTACGCACAACTAAACTGCTCAGGGCTGAGTGAACCTGGTGTGGTAGACTAAAGGGGGAATTGATGATTAGGGCTTCCCTAGAGAGTCTGTTATAATTAGTATTGATCGCATGACCTATGGGAATGGGACTTTGTACTTACTCAGAGTGTCCTTAGTTACATAGCGAGACTATAGGGGAAATTAGACGTAAGTGCTTCCTTAGAGATTCTATATCTTTTGTTGCAAGACCACAGGGGAATTGACGGTGAGAGCTTCCCAGAGTGTCTGTGGCTTTGTACGTTTACTTGACTAGAGGGGCTTTCCAGTAGGAGCCACCCAGAGAGTCAGTGCTTTATTTGTTGGTTGGTTGTGATGAGTCCACCAACACAAAGAACAAGCTTGGGTTTGTACTGCTTGCTTTTTAGGTAGACTGCTGAGTTACCTTTTGTGATTATTTGCTTTCCTTGGGAGTATAGAGCTGTTTCTAGGTTTCTTGGTTGATAGCTAAATGATTGTACTGAACTGTTAAAAAAATGTGAATGGATATTGGTAGGATTGTTTACTTTAGTGTATTTCTGCTTCTCTGCTACATTTATTTCCTTTACTTTGTTATATTACTCACTAACAGTAGGGCACGGATCTCGTGGTGATTGCCTACTGGGATTAGTCTCACACCCTGTTTGGGTCCAGGTATTTGGCCCAAACAGGTTATATGGTTGCAGGTGTGGAGAGGGATTGTGGCCATTCTACTTCGGGTACTTGATTGCTGGTTGGAGCTGGAGAGCATAGGACCGAGCTTAGGCTTGCGATGATACAAGAGTTGTTGTTACTTTCGTACTTTGTTTTCAGTTGTATTTCAGCACGTTTTTGTGTTTGCTGCTTTCCTTATACTTGTACCTGCTGCATCATTATCATTATCATTATGTGTTCATTGCTTCCGCTATTTAGTCAGTGTTTTTATGCTGTTTACTACTTTTGCTATTGACTGTTGTTTTCTTACCTTGTATACCTTACCAAATGAGGGCATAGTTTCCCCAATAACTTACGGAGGCCCTCGCTTCTAGTCGGCAGCCTCTGGGGTTTGGGGAAATGCGCTTGAGGTCATGTGGAGAACCGGGTATGGGGCACCATTGGAAGGGCTCCGAATTCAGCTCGTTACATTAGTGGGGTTATTAGTTGCTACTATTCAGGTGGTCGTATAGCTGGTAAACCACCCACATATTCTATCATTGGTACAAGCCCCTCTACCGGTGCTTATTCATTAGGAAAATCATCCTTGTGATCATGTGGTGGAATCCTAGATGGATGTCTCTATGGAGGCATGCTGAAAATAAATGTTTTTTACCATGGTCAAAAGATTATATCTGTGCAGCTGGCTTAAGAAGGAAATTGACAACACAACCATTCATGTATGATGAATTTACTAAAAAAATTCCCCCAAAACCAAATTATTAAATGTACCAAGTCAAAAGGCTTGTGATCAGAGTCCTAGTGTGTGGGTATTTAGGCCTCCACACCAACCTCGAAATCCTTAGCCTAAAAGAAAAACTCAAACCACTAAATCAATTTTCCCCAAACGAATCTCACCGGATCAGGTCCAAAGGTAGAACTAACTGACTTTGATACCACTATGTCAGGACATGAACCACTGAGGTCCAACCCATGACTACCCCAAGCCCACCTTCAATATTATAGGGGCTGAAAACTAGGGGCAAGTAGTCATATCCCACCAATGGGAGGCATTAGCCTAATTTACATGTACACATGCACACATATCCAAGCTCACACAATACTGAAAAGTAAAACAACTAAAATGATACATGAATACATTTAATATCCCACAATAGAGTATGACAATAAAGTACTGAAAAAAGAAAAGGGGCCCAAAATAATCCCAACCAAAACTACAAAGAGTCTTACCATTTCCTAGGGTGAGGACTATGTCAAAAAAATTCTCCCGATAATCAACTCAATCTATCAAGCTCCATCTATGCTCCACCCTCTCCCTGTCCTTCCAATACATTTTCAAAAGGGCTATCATCTTTATAAGACATGACACATACAGAAAAATCCCATGTAGGGGTGAGTAGAAAATGACTCAGTAGGACACCCTATAAATAATAAACATAAATCACCAATTATATTCAGTTCAATACAAGATATAGAAATAAATGTGTAACGGAAACACCAACATATACTCAGGAAAGACATCGCACCAGCAGGCAGTCACAATCAATTGTCATCCATAGGATATTTCTTTAAGAAATTCTCATCATGAGAGAACTCTCTATCCATAACCCATGTTATCAAAGGATACACTCAATGAAGGGTTCTCTCTCATTGGGACCCTCCAAAAGAAAGAAAAATGGTATAAGAAGACTCTAATACATAGATATGGGGTCACTCCCTAATATCTGGGGGACACCATGCACCCAATATAGTTCAACCTTCTATGCAGGGGATCGTAAATCAATCATTCAACAAACCCCACCAATACAACCTTCTAGATGTAGGATCAAAGCCTTGCTCAGCGAGGTTGCGCTAATTCCACAAAATAAACTTATCGAATAAAAGTG
This sequence comes from Viscum album, assembly GCA_963277665.1. Taxonomy (NCBI): domain Eukaryota; kingdom Viridiplantae; phylum Streptophyta; class Magnoliopsida; order Santalales; family Viscaceae; genus Viscum; species Viscum album. The sequence continues at coordinate 129,956,333 of OY728167.1, read as the reverse complement.
AAAGAGGATCACACTCAAGCCTCTCATAGGGACACCACAACTCTATCTCAGACTCACCCTCTAAAAGAGATCACAATCCAGTTAGGTGGATGTAATGCCACAGAGTACCCTCAAGGGAAAGGACTAATGGAATGTACTTAACCTATACTGGTCCAAAATAAGAGAACAAAGAGCATCAACCACTCTTGAAGGGAGTACATAGAGGGTCCAAAGGGGTACACTGTGTGTCCAACTATCCCAATTCATGACCATTTAGAAGAGCCTCACATGGGATGTATTCTTCATATACATGGAGTGTATAATAAGATACATGTAATATATAGACACATGGTACCTTTTCCGTGTAATCTGGTTGTGTCTATGTACTAAAGTTTTGTTCATGTACCGATCTATGTATGCCAAGCCATGTATGTGTGGGAGAACACAACATGTCCTCTGGTTGTGTACTCTTTCCAATGTCTATGTACTTCCCAAAGTACACACTGAACCTCACAGAAGGTTTCACATGTTGTGTGACATAGTTCACATGTCGTGTGATACTTATCCCCATCCAGAAACCCCATCCACCACAGAATGGGCCCCACACACTGTGTAATCTTAGATTACACAACGGGTTCTTCATAATTTTCCAAAATTCCAGGTTTTCTCCATGCATGATTAGCATGTCCAACTGTTGATTTGGGGAACAATACATTAAAATTTTTAATACAAAATCTTGTACAAGGCTCACCATTGTCGAAAAATGTGTCCCAAAATTAGATCCACATGACAAATCTATCAAATATCTATTCTTCATTATTCACCAAAGAACACTAATGAACAAGGAATTGGGAATCCACCATCATTTGATTCAATTCCAAAACCATCGTCATGCCTCTGTCACATCGTGTCAGTTGAAAATCTATGATATTGAATCATTAAGATAAGAAATGAGTGTGAAATGATCAATTGATCATGATTCATCTAATCCTACGCCAAATGAAGAACTCCCATGGTGAATCATAGAACCGTGGTAGAAAATTACAAAAACAAATTAGAGGAACGAACCTCATTTGATTTTTGTGTTGATATTGATTTGTTTCCATAAGATATAAAATGAAGATATTTAAAGTAATACTCCTAAATCACCCCATAATAAACCCATACCACAAATACACATGATCCAAGGATCAATCCGTTGGTCAATTGATAAATGTTTGTTATAGGAATAAATAATGGGGAAGAATTCACCTAAAACAAACATCCTACCTCGAGTTCAATCAATTGTTGATGAAGAGCAACTCTGTTGTCATTGTTGATGAGATCCATGGATTCCGTTGGTGCACAATCAATCGATCTGATCCTGATCCATCATCATTCTCCAATAATTATCTAATATAAAGATGTCTAGGTCTCTAGGGTTTAGTGTCCAACCCTAAAATAATTTTCATAGATTTATATTTAAATAGGAAGCATGTTCTTGTTCTAAATAAAATAAAATAAACTCATAAATTAATATTTTTTATTAATTTCACACCCATGGAATCTTTTTCAAAAATGACATGCACTGGCCAAGGTTCAATCATGTCTAATTTAAACCTTACATAGTGAAATAAATTGTTACCTTGAGTTTTTTATATAAGAACCCTCTTAGATATATTTTAAACAATTATTCCGAGTACATCGGGCCTCAGAATCGCACATAATCTCAATACCTAGTCTCACAAATAATCTATAAAATATCCAAAAATAATACATGTAAACTCTAAGACATTAACATCTATATGATCCTTCTTTATGAATAAATTTTAGGAGTAATAGATTATTCAAAATCATCCATAATTTTCATTTTTTAAATTACTTATCTATTGATCACACTAATTATTATTACACTATGTTTTAATGTGTTTTTCAACTAGTAACTTTTTTAGGATATATATTCAACCTTTAGAGTGATATTAACAACATTTTATGAGTTTTCAGTTGATATGATTTAATATTTTAAATCATATCCTTCAACTCATCATTCTATTAAAGTTACTAGTCTATAAGTTGGTTTTGTAAAATACATTCCTATATAATATAATATTTCTATATAAATAAAATAATTATATAACATATTATTTTTTTCATTATAAAGTCATCATTTATATCCCCCACAACACTTTTAATTTTTTTTCTTTCCATTTTTTGTTTCTGTTATTGATTTCTTTAACATTATCCTACATCGAGATTTTGGATTTAGATGAAATCACCTTCATATAGATTGCATGGGTCTATTATGCTTTAATAGAACTTATTCCTTTTACATTAGCATCAATGTACATGAAATCTTTATTTAAGAGTACAAAACTCTCTACATTTATGGGAATTCAATGAAGAATTGTCCTGTACACATCCAACTTAATAGACATAAATTACTTCTACATCTAATTCATCTATAGTTGGGAATTATGTCCAATGAATCATAGATTTTCTCTATCGTTCCTAACCACTTTCATAAAACTTGTAAGGGGAAAACACAAGATAAATTTAATAATGAAAATTAATTTCTTACAAAAATGAAAATATTACTCTGATACAACATGTTTTATCCCATAAAGGGATGATATTGTGAGAAAGTATATGAATTTGGGTATTTAAATTTAAAGTGTCACCTTTTAATGATATTTTATAATATTTGTTATAAAAATAACTCTTTTTCCCATTAAATGTAGTTGTAATTATTTATAGTACATATTAAATTTTGAATGGTTTAACTACAGTATGATATGTACAAATACTATAACATATGGATGTGTTGATACAGTGAAATCAACTATTTTAACTAATTGTTTATGATGTTCTGGGAATACTTGGCAGACCTATTTGTTAACAAACACTCACGATATGAGATTTCACTACTCTCTCCCACAAAAATAATACATTTCCAACACAGGAGAATATTTTTTGATCATAAACATCAATCTTCAAAAAGAATATATAATTATTTTTTGTAGTTATAAGCTCAATAATTATCAAGATTAATGGTTTTCAGTTTATCTTATTAAATTTATGGTTAATTTTACCATGATATTAAAACTCCATATTTCAATCTAGTAAGTCTTTCTATAATTTTATCTCCTCTCTTTATTCATTATGTTGATGTCTAATTTTCATCACATTGTGAGTTCAATCCATAATTCATGAAAATTTATCAATAATTCCCTTGAGACAAAACATTACCTCCATCAATAATCATAGAAAAAACCATCAATTTGGATATTCATACTCAATGTAAATATCTTCCCAAAAAGTTATAAATCTTAATATTTTCAAATATATATTCTAATTAAGACACTATAGAAATTTTATGTAAACCATTATTTGTTCAATGTCACCAGGATTAATTTTTCCATATCATTGCATTTACATTACTAACTACAATATAAAAATAATATACTACAATATAATTTATTGATTTCTATCCAATAAAAATATTTTTTAATAACTCATCGTGTTTTAATGTTCTAAAAAATCGATCTTTCTTATCATAAATGATTCTCTATATAAAATTATCAGTAAAATGATCACATACTTAAATAATTTTCCATTATTTTATTTATGTTATGGGTAAACCATGAATATTTTTGATAACACACATCATGTCGAGATTTTATGAAAATTAATTATAACCCGCATTTGGAAAAAAATCATTCAATTATGATAAAACTTCTTTTCTTATTCCAACCATCCAACATAATGTTTTTTTTCTTTTCGATCCATTTTTTATTAAGGTATTTTGAAAAATATGATTTTTAGTCAATAATAAGAATAATCTGGTCTACTATAACATGCCACTTGTCAGTTTTGAATGATATATGTTTAAAACACATCTACCTATACATTCATAAATACATCCACATGTTTTCCAAAAACAACGCATCCAAAAATAGGATTTAATTTTAATATATCATGAAATAAATTTTATCCTTCAACAAAATATTCTTCAAAATTTCTCCAAATTTCACAACGCTTCACATTTTTAATGAAAAATGATAAAAAATTAATTTTCATAGATTTTCATCAGTATTTATTAAAAAACTCAACTAAAATATGTTTAAAAGTAATTTTTAAACAAACTCACATCTCTAAAACCAACCCTTATTCCTCATCAAATATGTATATTGTTTATTGTGAAACATTAACACCCACACGAGATAATCAACTGAATATCCCCCATAATATAATAAAATATTTTATAATTAATGGAAAATATATCAGGATTTTCGAACAAAAACCTTTTCATAATCCTCTTAGAAATAGTCGGTGAATTTCAATCTCCAAACCACATTACTAAAGACTGAAAAGTCTCATAATGACAATGATAGTTTAACATTTTGTAGTTATCATTTACATAAAATATGTTATATCAAAATGATAAATCTATCCTAAAAACCATATCAGTAATTTATATTATTTAATCGTATCATATATCCTAAGAAGATAATATTTATTTTTCTCTAACACTTCGGTCAAATACTGGTAATCTATACACAATATTAATCTAACACTTATCTTATTCACAAAAAATACAAGATAAAACCATGGAGGTATTCTATACTAACTTAAACATCAATAAATTAATTGTTCATTTTGAATCATCAACACCCAAATCACTATATTTGATGTATGATAAGCTAACGTAGAAATATGGGGAAAATATGGTATAATAAAAAACAAAATTGAATTTGTAACCACTAGGATAGTCTTGTAACATTATACATGAAAAAATCTATATAATCCCTCACAGTTTGAGTAATTTCATCTATCATTTACAAGAATTCACATAATATTATAAGAAATAATTAGGAGGATTTTCTCTAAAAAAATTAATCATTGTCCAAGAAAAGAAATTAATTCCTCCAAAATGACACTACATGAACACAATTAATGTTATTAATAATATAAATTCATATATATAAATCATCACAAACATATAAATTGTAATAAAAATAATTTCATTGGACGAAAATTTATGGATTCATCTATTAAAATTCTAGAATAAAATAAAACCAATATTTTCCCCCAACTGGCTACAAAAAACAATCCTCTGAAAACCTTTTTGCTTCTTTCTGCTAGAGTATTCAACTACATTGGCCTTATAATTTTACCTACAACATGTTATATCCAATAAACTCAAGGAGTAATACAAAAATGTTAATAATTAGTATTAATTTATAACAAAAAAGGATTATTTCAATGAAATTCAATCCTCAAACTACTATTGGTTACTCTACCACCAAAATGTATATTGTGAGATGATACATGTAAAGTGTGGGTTAAATAATAGAGGGATGAATGTGTGAATGATATTTATATTATTATTATTATTTATTTCTATGAAACCAATATGCCTATGTTATGAGAAATATTAATCATATACTAATAACTATCACATGTTAAATGAATATACTAAATAAAAGGAAACACAATGTACAAGGTTCACTATCTAATATAGATAGATACTCAGAATGATCTCTAATAACTAAGACCATAAAATCTAATAATATCACTATATAGAACTCATTGTATTTTGACTATCCTTAAACATATAAAACAATAAACAACAATAATGACCACTATATACAATATTATTGGGATTTCACTATCAATAAGTCACTCAAATGGCCTGAAAGCCTTATTTTTATTTTATTATGGATAATCACCCTTTTAAGGGTTGATGGGGAACTTGTACATGAACCATAGGCCCAATGCACAAGGCCTGACATGACATTCAATACATGACCCGAAGGCCCAAAGGCATACCATGCCCAATAAATGACCTGTATGACCAACCCACTAGAAATGCCCCACCCTAGCTTCTGCATCCATGATCACCTAGCTCTAAAACGTTCATTAATGATCAGATAGCATTTCCCCATACAAACTTTCATGGTTCCTGGTCCTAATGGAGGTTTCCATACCCTCTCATTCTTCCAGTCCGGTTAGCTCTACTTCTGGTGACTTCTATTCTTGTTTCTCTAATCCTCTTCTGGGGCCTGCATTGTGTGAATTAGGATACTCCATGGTCTCAATGTCTAGAAGGCCCTGGGGCCTGAAGCCCTTTGATGGCCTAAAGGCCCTTGAGAACCATAGGCCCAAACCGGTGGCCCGAAGGCCCAAATCGGGTAAATAGTTCTGGCTGCTATGGTACCTTCTATTGTACTGCTATAGTACCTGGAAATTTGCCTCCACCCAGTTTTGAACCTGGGACTCTTGGATTCCAAGCAGGAGCCCTTACCACTCAGGTACGGGCTCGTTGGCCACTATCAATAAGTCATAATGCATTTTTTCTTTATTTATCCAATGAGATATTAATCTCTCCATCTCCTTTATTATTGAAATTTTCTTCTAGGAATCAAATTTAATTCTTCCCTATGGTATATAAATTATTTGTAATGATTCTTTATTCTTCCTTAACACTCAATAATTATAAAATAGCCCTTTAAAAAAGAACTAATCAATGTTTACAGGCAATATTCATTCACTAATTATTCTTCTTCACTTTTCCTCACTATTTCATTCTTTAATAATTCCAAATGTTTAAATTGTGAAAACAGGCCCAAATTTATCATTCTATAACTCCTGCTGTGATCTTTGGATTTCTAATTAAAATCCACTACTTTAATTTCAAAATTCAAAAAATATCATTCATAAATTAGTTTAACAACACTTTATGTTTTTATATCACCTTTATATGTTATTTATATTTTTTATATTAAATTGGTGTATTTCAATGTGTCTTTAGTCAATACATATTATCAAATCATGAAAATTTATTGATATACTAACTCAAAATATTTTTTTGGGGTTTTATACATTGTATATAAAAGAAACAATATATAATCATTTTGTAAATCACTACTCAAAATATATTCACATCGATCATTATATCAATTTTCAATATCATGTTGGTTCAAACCCTTGAGAAACACCCCTTTTTATACTATATATTCTCCCTTAATTTTTTCAAACAGATTATACATATGCATAATGATATGTTTTGGTGAGTTCATAGAATAGTAACTGAAATTTTTAATCCTTAAAAAATATCCATGTTAAAAGAATATTTTTAATCTCTTTATATAAGGTGAATTACATTTTGACAGCTATAAAAATACACCCAATCATATTACAATGTTATAGATTATACCACATTGGATTTCATCCATTAAATAAATGGGTTTTCCATTTTGAATTATATATTCAACATATATATTTGTATTTATCCTCATACTATATCATATATGATGCAACATAAATAGTATCAATATGTAATATTGGGAATTTTTAAATCTAAAATAAATACTATAAAAAAAAATTTAACGAGAACTCAATATTTCATTAATAATAACACTATGTCATGTTTATCACTACTCTGGGAAATGGTCGACTCCCAATTATAAATATATAACTCACAATAATTCTTGTTTCATTTTAGAACATATTGTTTTGAGTTCTAAAAATCCCCACAACCATTTTATAGTCTGGAAATTGAATATTATCCTACCGTCAATCCATTATTCTCCAAGAAACTACAAATCACTTGAAAACCCCTTCACTTATAAATTATGAGTGTACTTATTCTCATATAAATTAAGATGACTCACCATTGATTTAATATTTCTCATATATAGATTAATTTATGAAAAAATAATGACATAAATAGATTAAATCATTTCCACCCTGTAATATCCTTTAATAGTCTCTGTCATTCAACAAAACCTTTAAGGTAACCGTCAATATTAATCATGTTTCTAGTCTCAACAATCCCCCCCCCCCCATATTATTTTTTATCAACAAATATGTATGAATTACCCTATAAACATATTATTTAATCATAATTCAATCATACAATCCCAAAAAATTGAAATTGGTGTAGGAAACAAGAAATATAAAAAAATCGAAACTATCAATTAGTATAACTTATATAAATTTATTTAAAAATATCTTATTATTATCATTTGAACATATATTTTTAGTAACTATTCATATAAATGTGATATAAAAACCTCCTACACACAAACCCAATAATCATGTATGAAAATTTTACACATTCCATACAAAAATGAGGAATTTATAGATATCTCCTTAAAAAACACACTCAAAAAAAATTGTCCTCAGTAACCATATAAATTGAAATGAGTCCTTTAAAGAATATTAATTAAAAAACATTCACTTATTCCAATTTAGAAATGAATTATAAATTTATAATAATTTTCTCAATCATTTCATTAATTATGTGTCACTTGATATAAATTTTCATATATTGTGGTTCATATGATAAATGGTAGAATTGTAACTATCACATCCCATGGTAAATGGTAGCTTCAATTTCACCATGATATTTTTATATTATATTCTAATCTATATAGATTGTATTATGGATTTATTTTTCACAATACACTCTTCAATTGTGTTATAAAAGGTAATGTAATATTGTTTCTTTCAATTTCAAGCCACACACGTCTCTTCCAATGTGAGTACGCCATTAGTGGTAGACATCAATTCATCAACACTTATAGATCAATGTATATCAATATTTTCATATAGGTTTAACATCCTATTATTTTATAATATCATCTCATAATCATATATATCATTAATATTCCATATAATCTACCTTATTATAATTATGTGGTAATCTATTACTATACATTGATAATGATAACATAATGTTACATAATATTTAATGTATTCACTTGAAGTGTTCAATAAGAGAAAAAAACAAATGATTTTTTTTAACTCCATTTAACTTGTGAAATTTATTTTACCAAATTTAAAATGATTGATTCATATTATTATTAGTGTAGGAACAAATTTTTCATTATTATAGATGTTCCATTAATTACATGCATATGTATTATATAATCATAATTGATTATACACACAAAGTCATAATTAATATTAACATGTGACGTATAATCCATCATCATTGTATATTTGATATATCAATGCCTTATTTTGTAACAAAGTGATCATTTCTCCAAATTTACACTACAGAAGACCACCTTATTCGGAAATCATATGTTATATTCTTCTTTATAATCATTTAAAATGAAAAAAAAAGAAATATAATTCTTTGATACACAGTAAGGGGTTAAACCAATGAGATAAAAATCCTAAATCATAATTAGTAATAATAAGTATGTATGGTTATGAGGAAATAATTATTGTATTTCAATATAGATATATGGAATCACTCCCAATTAAATGTGAATATTATATATAGTTATAGTATAATTATATTGTAAGAACATGTGAATGTAGTATAATAATTTGGAAATATGTGATAAATATTCCTAAGACATGGAAAAAACATTGAATCATTGAAATATAAGACTGTAATCCTAGGAAATAAAATTATAACCTTAGAATGTAGAAACAATAGAAAATAATCTTGATCTATATAGGCATTACATAATAATTTTTAACAAACATAATCCTAGAAAATATTTTCATATTTCATGTCTTTGTACCAAGACCCTCATAAAATTGTTGGTTAGGTTCACACCTCAATCAAGAAAACATTGATGATTATTTTTTACACCAATTCACATAAACCATGTGGATTTGGATCACTCCCTACTCTCATGCATAACATATCATGAGATAAAAATCTTGACCCAATGAATAAGAGGGATATTTTTCCACCCTTCTTAAAATAATAAACAATACATATGTATACCACATGAACATTAAATAATTCAAAAATACATAATAGTATAATAAACCCATTAAAATGATCATAGCTAAGAAGACCACGATTGTGCGGCTGATTAGTCCCTTTATAAGAACATATATATTTCTTATTTATCTTCTTTAAATAAGGTCATTCATGGATGTGTCAATTCAATTCTTAAACCATGAGAGAAACGTATGAGTTCTTCCAAGGGGTACTTAGAAATCAATTAGGGTGATGTAGAGTTGATTTTCTTTATCGCTTTTACATCAGATATAATGATTAGAATCATATTATTCATTGGTGGTGATGATGGTAAATATCCTTCTAAGATGATATATTTCACGAATCGGGATGATATTGAATTATTAGTTGTTCTAAATATAAAGCCTCTTCAAGAATAGAGTTTGGTATAAAATATGCAATTTTTTTTGGAATACCATAAAAATACTCTAAATTTCAATGAATATCAACACTCACTTTTCATTTCTCAAAGAATTCTGGGGGAGTTACAACCCATATTAACTTAATTGGTTTGAAGGGGGGAGATAGATAGTTGAAGAGAGTCATGGTGGAAATAATTTTTCATTAAGTGATTCCCAATCCCTATGAACACAACTCATAGGATGAAGGGGATTGGGTTGTTTCACCTATAGAGTGAAGCATATTAGGAATTAAGAAATAATTTAATCTAGTATGTGGTTATATTTTATGGATGATATTCATTTTCCTTCTATAGTTTCTTAGAACTGAATAATTTAGATTTTATCATTTTAAACATTACTAAAAATGAAATCAATTTTCTAAAATTCTTTAAAAATAGAAAAAAAAAATAGAACAAGCTATGAAAGTATAAAACACTCATAATAGGGAGGGCCTTTGAGTAGTTCCGCTCTCCCATCTCCCCAATCTAGGGATTCCTATAACAGATATTTGGAGGGGAGAAATCTGTATAGCCTCCAACTTCATCTCCCCTCTACTTTTCCCTCTTCCATTCCCTCCTCACTTCCCCCTAGCCACCACTTTCTCTTTGATCTCTCGACGCTCCTACCTCCCTACTTCTTCCCCTTCCTTCTTAGGTTTTTGTGTTTCCTTTCGGTGGTAAAGGTGTTCCTCACATCCCTCATCCTTATTTTATCTTCCCCATCCAATATCTTCCTCACTTGATTTCTTGATGCTATTCGTTGGTGGTTCTTCATTCGACTTGCACCATCCCTCTTTCATTATTTCCCTGCGCAAAATACCTCTACTTTGGGTCTTTGTGTGTTTAATCCATGAATCTTAGGTCAGAGTCGGTGGTGGAGTTCAAGGTTCTTATTATCCTCTTCCCCTATTATAAAACCCATTAGTCTCGACCCCATCTTGGTCAAGTTTGATGTGGGTTTTGGGATATCTTAGGGTGGTACTGTAGGGGGTGATAATAGTGAGCTCATTATGTTTTTTTATCAAAGTTGGTTTATTTCTCTCCTATTTTGTTTCCTTCTTCTTCATCCATGGTGGTGTTTCTTATTTCATTGTCTTCCTACTTTTAATTTTTATTATTTTTAATTTTTTGGATCTTTTGAACTGGATTTTTCAATAGTGCATTTTTCAATTTTACTATGGTATGGTATTTGGTTGTTCTTCCTAACGGCAATGGCATCAGCTCTTCATTCGTGTTGGTACCGATGACTATGATTCATGGTCGGGAGATGGATGTTTTGGCTATCTATGATGGATCTGTCTATTTCAGATATGGGCAAGGATTTATGATGAAGGTGAGATTGAAATATAGTTTTGATTGTGTTCTGATGTTTTTGAGGGATGATCACTAATGGGTTCTCACTAGTAGTGTATCCATTAATGGTGTGGTTGAATATCAGGGGACACATCATGAGGTGAATTAACACTTGAGTTTTCATTTCCCAGTAATATTTTTATGAGATAGTATCGATGCAAGATCTTTTTATTTTCAGTTTTGGTTCTTGGGGTTTGATTCATTGAGTATGGCATCAGTTGGTTCATGTGTTATGATTGTTTTTTTTTTTGGAAATTCTAATTTTGGAGAATTTTCTTTTCAAAGTTTCTCTCAATGGCCGATGATTTTTTATGTGGATGATGTTGTCGAGATGAATATGAATATGATGTCTTGAGTGTGGTGATGAAATTTTTTGGATGATGGTTTTAGTTATTGATTTTTGGAATTTCAATGTATTTCAGTAATGAAGTGTGTGGTTACCACTAAACGATAAAGTGGCTTTTATAAAATTAAAAAAAACATATTTGTATAGTCTAAAAAAATAAATACCCATCATATTTTTTGATAATTTAATTTATTAAATTTAATTTAATACCCAAATCAATGGTTTTATATAATTAATTATAATATCGATTAAAATTTCTTTTAGTTGTATTGAAAACATAGAGTATAATCTTTATAATGAAAATTTAATAAAATGGTGGGAAAGATATTCCATGATGAAAACATGATGGTGGAGAGAAATAAGTTGAATAAATTTTAATTATTTGTTTATAAATAACATAAGTAGATATAAGGTAATCCATAAAAATATCAATAATTTTAATATGGAGTTTAAATATTCCAATTCAGGTAGAATAGATAAGGGTATTTTATCGTAGAAGAATAATTTCAACAAAATTAAGAATAAATGAGTGGAAAAAATGAAATAAATCATTCAAATCACAAAAATGAAAAATGGATAATAAAATATGGTGAATTATTTGGAAATATCATACATATTCGTCCAATGGAATCTTAGTAATCTATAATCGTCATTAAATAGAATGATTGCTATAGGAAGACATCAGACTTTTGAAAGTCTTGAATCCAAATTCAATAATGGAGATAACATTAGGTGTTTTTTAAAATTCCATGAATTATAATAGGATAATTCACATTTTCATTATGACCATTATGAAGGATTTCAATATAAAAAGAAAATGAAAAACCTTCTTTAAACCTAAGATGATTTATATTTAAAATAAGTTACCATTATATTATATAAATGACTAAATAAATGTCTCTCTATGAATACTGTTACTCACACTATGATTTATTGTTTTAGTCAATGAATTGAACCTAAAACAGTCATGTTTACATTGAACAGGATGGATAAGGTGGTGGTGATGAGAAATCAAATGGGATGTTGATAAGAGTGAAAGATATTGTGTTCGTTCCTACTCATTTTTTCGGAAATATGATTACCAACATTAACAATAACTAACTCCCAAATTCACCAAATAATAGAAGGATGAATCTTATAAAGTTCTCATGTGGTGGAGACCATGGACAAAAAGAAGGATCAATTTCCATCATGCAAGAAATGAGGAAGGAGACACCCAGGAAAGTGTGTCAACAAAATAGAGAAATGCTTTATGTGTGGGAAAGAAGTACATAAAGCAATGAATTACTGAGGTGAAATGAAGAGTACAATGCATGGAAATAAAACTCATCCTAAGAATCCATTTTTATTTCACTACCTTAAATGTGGAGAACCTGAGCTTTACCCAAGTAAACGCCCTATTCTATAGGATAAACTCTTCACCAATTACTGACCTATGTGGAAGTAAATGGATGATGTATTTATGTATTGGGGTTGTATTGAAAACTTTAGTCAATTGGATATTCAATGATTTTATTTATTTTAAGGATTTCTATCATTTTTTATTTTAGAAGTTATATTAATACAATTTTAGAAAATGGAAAAACTGTAGGCTGGGTGAGAACCCATCACATCTAGCAAGGTCATGGGGTTTGAACCCAAAACCAAATGGAAATAAGAGTGAAGCACCAATAAAATATCCTATGTGGAGTCCAAGTTATCATGATTTTTTAGTTAAACTACCTGATGGATAAAGGTTATTTTGATTTTAGGGACATTTTTTTATCAAATATATATCCTTGGGATTAGAAAATAATTTGGTAATGAAGTGATTAATTTTATTTTAGAATACATATTTTATTTTTGTAATTCTATAAAATTATGATAAATAGAATACTATGAGAAATTAAAGTTGAATTTTTTTTTGGTGTGAAATATGATTTTATTGTTGACTTATAAGGAATTATTTTATTTATGAAACTGGTAATAATATCTTACATATTATGAGATTCAGGAAGCTAAATTATTCGAATAAGACATTAAGATTGAATGATGTTATTTGGAACCCTATATAATCAAATCAATCAAATATTTGGATTTTAATCTATATCTAGACTATTTTTGAGGAAGGTTAGTTATTTTCTAAATGATCTATGTTGAAATTTGGGGATTATAGTTGAATTTTAGAGAATAATGTTTATTTTATGGAATTATATTATATTATCATAACAATTTTGTTTTTGGATAATGTATAAAGATAAGAGGAATAGATAGTTATACTTTTTTAGTTTTTTTTATCCATAAAAGTTCATTCAAATTCTTCAAGTATGAAAAATTCATCTTAAATACTCATCATTTGGAGAAAAATATTACTTTTTGATGGATATTTATTAAAGTATAAAACTATACTCTTCAAGTAATTATGTTTCTTTATGTTCTCATCCTAGGAATTAAATTAATTCCATAACTTCAAGAATAGTTTTTTGATAGAAAAATGATATATGTTAACTTTTCTTGCTAATAAATCTATTATATTTTAACTGAGCACAAGATTTACAATTTTATAATGGTTAACATTCTAATGACCATGTACTATATCATTCTCTATCACAAATTTATGGTATATTTCCCTTCCATTTCGATATTTTCACTCCTTACTAATGTTATCCAATTCGAAAGTCTAATTTTTGGGCAACCTTATCATTTCCCTTTCCCTTTTATTAAGAAGATATTTTATTAACCCTATTTTCAATGTGGGTTTCCCACAAAGGAATTTTCAAGTATCAACCTTTTTTAAGTTAAATTTAAAATTGGGAGGAAATAATTTATTGAATTAGGGGAGCATGTTACACCCCAATATTTTATGATATGTCTATTTTTAAATAAATTCAATTTCTTCGATAGTTTACAACAGAAAAAATAGAAATAAATATTATTATAAACAAGTCATTAAATTAATATAAATTAATAGTGTAAACCAAATTATAAAATCAATGCATTATATGTTTAATAAACCGTTTTTACATTTATCTGAATTATTTTATACTCATCATATAAGAATGAATCCAATTTTATGCATTATAAGGCTCTATTTTTCTAAAGGCAGTTTTACCACCTTTTAAATACACACTTATTTTAAATCCAATTTTTGACACTTTTATATATTTTATATGACAAAATAAACTTATTATTTTAATCCAAAAATATAAAAATTTACTTTGGTTTCATTTATTTTTCTAATAAGTTTCAGGTTTTGATGAATAGTGATAAGATATAGCATTATAATTGAACACACTTTTTTTCTAAATAAAATAGTTTTAAAGTATATTTATAATTCATTTAAAGTATAAATAGATAAATTTTTAATAAATTCATATAATTTATGTCCTTGGAATCAATTTCACATTGAATGAGGATATTCAAACATTTCAATCTTTTAAACATTTTCACATTAAAAACCTGTTATTTTTGTTCCATCAACAATATTCATTTTAAATTAATTATTGAAACTTCATTGTTTTTAATTTTTAAAAATGTATTAAATATTTGGAATCATTGGGTATAGATAATGTAAATAGGTTCCGTTTATTTTTTTACATTATGAATTGTTACTTTAGTAATTGTATTTTGAACTTAGTGAAAGGTAAATCAGGTAATTAAGGGTAAAAAATACAATAAAAAAACAAGATTACCCTTACACCTGTCCAAATTACATTAGATGAGTTATCAAAAACCTAAATAATCCTTGGGCCATTTTTATAGCCAAATAGAGACACATGGATTAAATTATGGTTTTTATATTATTTTATTATATGGAAAGTCAAGTATGTCCTACTTATATTTTTAATAACTACAAATTTTTTAATATAGGTTTATACAGAAGCTAAATTCAACAATAAATATTCATTTTAAATATAATTGATTTATCTTCATCATTATAATTTCTTTTTAATTTTTATATCATAAAAAAAGTTAATTAAAGGACTACACAAAGATGATGTAGTTATTTTTTAATAGATGGAAATATCAAATAAAAGATATTAAAAATATTAAAATAAATATAATTTGATATAATTAGTATCATAAAAAATGATGATTTAATTTGGCATAATTTATATATGTTAAATGAGTTCTTTTGAAGATTCCTTTTATTTATCATATTATTTAAAAGTCATGTAATTAATAGTGTCAAAATTGACATTAATGATATTTTAAAATAAATACATTTTTATTAAATGATATAAAATTAATAAAAATATAAATTTTGGACAAATGATTGTGATTGATTTTGAAATTTAATAAATTTAACATTTATGTTTCTTTTGTAATTTTATTTTAACTGTATTAACTATTAATGTGTAAAAATAAATGTTTCATGGTAAGAGTTAAATGATTTAACTAAGGGATAATGTCGAAAGATAAGGGTAATAATGTGAACTAAATCTATCTAAAAAATATTTTCTAAGATAATTTATCCCTATAATCATATTATCTTAGAAATAAATCACTTTGGATCCATTTATAATTTCAAATTAATTTATATTAATTTAATATTTTGAGAGTTTCCTAAAGTACCCTTCACCTCAATTATAAAAGGGAACCTAATCCCTCACTTCCTCACTCAACTTAGAGCCGTATATCTCGACCATAACCTACCCATTTCGCCTCCCAACTTCCCACTCTTCATCCTAAATGTCTTACTTTGGGCATAAATACTGCTAAAGAAGTCCTTTTGTGCTAATAAAATTGAGATATCCAAAGAAGAGGCAACGTTTATCAACAATCATTTATGTTTTATTTATTCCTTAGAACACTTCAGTTATTTTTATTTCATGTTTTTTATAATTAATTATTTATAAAAAAATATACATATATTTTTTATTGTAATTTTTGTACCCACACTCATACGCACTTCTATCAAATGATATACATAATCATCATTCATGTGTACGGTGGAAAACCGCTACGTGAACTGATGTTGGACGTTCATACATTTATCACCATTCAAGGTTGGAAATAATGAAGAATTTATAGTTTATGTGTGATATATATTATATTAATAATTTATATATGATTATATAATTCTTATATAAATCATACCTTCATGCATTCCATTTTATAGTAATACGATAAAATCATTTTGAGGACGTGTGGACTACCGCCTCCTCAGAAGCGATGTGATTCATTCACGCTATACATGGAATGTGTAAAGGAATATTTGAATAAAAATATTTTTCATATATGAAATAAATATTATAATGTAAATATAATATACATCATTTTATTTTCATTCTCTTAATACAACAATGAAATGGATGTAACGCTCATGTGTACATACGACCTACCGTCTCCATGAAGGATTCATTTCATTTAATATATCCAAATATTATGTATTATTATAAATAGATATATAATTAATATAAATGATAATTAAATCATGGTTTATATTATAGTTATTATTAAATCATGATCAACATAATAATAAAAAAATAGCATGTCAAAAAACATAATCAAAAAAATTGGTAATTAAAACTAAAATAGTGAAAATAAAGAAATATTATTAAAAAATGGGTAATAAGATATTATAATAAGATAATATATAATATTATAAATATGGTTTTGGTTATATTATAAGTTAATAACATTATTAAGACCATTATATAGGAGGTTACAGGATATTCACCCAAAAGTAAATGCAAGGTAAACAATTCTTGTCTCACTTTTTTCATAAGGCATATATCATAATCACCACTTATTTATTTTTTGTTGTGTCTATAGTACCCATGAATTATTTTTATAACTATTATTATGATTATTGTGGAATTTTATTATCAATATAATTTTATTTTTTTCATGGTTTACACAATTATACTAATTATAAAGTGGAAAGGTTTAATTTCACATTCTCATTATAATTGTGGATTGTTTATATGAATGTGTCTATTTTGATGTATTTATAATACATGTCCATGTTTCATAGAAATATATTCAAAAATAATTTTACTATTTTCCTCGAAGTTTTTAATGTCTTTTTATCCATGTTCGTGTTTTTATAAAACGGTTTGAAAGGAATCAGTTTGTCATTTTCCAAATAAGGTAATTTATGAACTTTTCAACAAAAATAAAAAAAGGATATTTTTTTAACTTATTATGAATGAGAATATTATTCAATTGTCATAATCCCATAATTTATTGATTCTTACTTTTCATGTTTAAAAGATTATTTTCAATGGAAATATTTTATTTTGAAATTGTATGGCTATTTAAGTAAATGATTTTTATAGAAAGGGGTATTTTTCTAAATAATTCTCAATGATTTTTTTAGGATATTTTAATATATATCAACATAATATATTGAATTATATGAATCATTGAGTTTTATCTGTTATGATATCATCTACCAAATTTTATTACATGATTTTTTGATCAGTTTGACTGTGGAAGTTCTATTTTGATACCATTCACCATGTTACATAGAATGGTTTTTGATTATGTTTTCTAATTAGGGAAAGTGATTTAAATTTCATGTGTACATATTATTTCACCACATTAATTTTATAAATTAATTGGAATTATTAATTGAAAAGTGGGTAATTCTATATCCTTTCACACATCGATAGGTCTCATGAGACAAACTGGATACGGACATGGCTGAGGACTTTCCCATTTATTTTCAAATATGTATTTAGACAAGGACTTAGAGATTTATTTTTATATTTCTTGGATGAGGCCTTGATGGTATTTTTCATATGTATATCATTATGAGATTAGTTATTTATTTCCATGTAATTATTTGGTTAGCATAATTTCCAAGGATAAGTTTACTAGCTCATGGGATTGTTTATATGGCATTATTTGATCAACTTTTATCTCAGTAATTATATGATCATGTGATTATTTAAATGGAAATTGTTTTATTTATATACCTTACCATATTTTTTATGCTATATTAATGCATATATTCTATTGTATGCTTACCCATATAGAGCATTTTATATTAACCCTTTCATATGTTTCAATTTTACCTTGGATTCTAGGAAGTATATTTTGACTGATATGTAGGTTTACACAAAGGGGGGATAATGGAAGACTCAATGACAGTCATTTATATTTTATTTTTGAAACTTTAATGTGGATTTCATGTATGCATCTCATTTACTATGTCTACTGAAATATTTGGTCCTTTGGGATTCAATTCCTTGTATCTTTTTTCAATGAAATAAAGTAAGGCACTGCTCTAGGATTCTGGGGTTGGGGCATTACATGAGGCGTCATATGTTCAACACATAGGGTAAGACTATAGTTTGAAATCATGTGTTGAGGATGTTGGTTTTTTCCATTCCATATTTTTTATATGTGGCATCCCATATTTCCCATAAATGGGGAGGATATAGTTTAATGTTGTGTCTTGAGGATGTTAGTGTTTTTTCATCTCATATTTTTCATAAGTGGCATCCCATATTTTTTATATAGGGTAATTCTACAGTTTAACATCATGTGGTATGGAAGTTGATTTGTTTTCATCTCATATTTCTCATATGAGAAATCCTGATTTTTTTCATATTATGTAAGGCTACAGTTTAACTTTGTGTGATGAGGAGGTTGGTTTTTGTTCATAGCATATTTTTTATATGAGGAATCTCGTATTTTTAATATAGGTTCATCATGTACTGAGGAGTTTGGTTTTTTTTTATCTCATATTTGTCATATTAGGCATACCATACATATCATAAAGGGTAAGGATATTGTTTAAAATCGTGTTCTGGGGTAATTTGTTTTTTAATATCCTATTTCTCAAATGAGGCATCATATATTCATAAAATTGGGTAAGTCTACAGTTTCATGTAATTTTTTGAGGATGTTGGACTATATAGTTTAGATTTGTATAGTTAAGACAAAAGTTGCTACTATTTTAAGGTACTAGAGAATAGAGAAAAGGGTAAGGTATTCCTAAAGAGTCTTGTGTGGAATGTAAGAGTGATAACCCCATGTGAAGGAGGGTGAAATAGACCATTTTTTTTATAAAAACGTTCAATAAAAACAACAAACAAGTAGACATCATGATGTTGAGGGAGGAAAGTCCCCCCAATGACTGGATGATGGGGGCTAGACCCAAGATATGATATCTAGGTGTATCTATATATCCCATCATAATGGGAATCAATATATACATTATTCTAGTATATGGTGTCGTAGAATACCAATGCTGGTAGGGTGGAATCCTCTTGAGTAGGGACATGATGAAAAAGAGAAGGTTAAATTGGTTTACAAAAACAGTAGTGATGAAGAAAACTATGGGATTGTGGGGCCATAAATGGGATTAATGCACATAATTTTTTGTCACAGCACTTGGTCATAAAGGGGAGTAGGTACTTTGATGATCTTTTGGTTTTGAAAAGTGTTGAGACTAAATGTTAACAAGGATCCAAGGAGATCATGAACCACATAGAGAATTACTTATACTACTTTAACACAGTTTAGGTTCATGAGCTTTGGACCAATGGGAGGCCAAATAATAGGTTAGTATTAAGGCTGAGTCTGGGATGTTTGATCTAGGTGTCCCTATATATCATATTGGTCATTGGAATTAATCTATTCATAGTTTTGGAACACTGAATGGTAGAATACTACTACTGAAAAGGTGGAATCCTCTCTTTAGAGGAATTTGAATCATATTATACTTATAATATGTGGAATTAAATGTTCATCAGATAGGGTAAGGCTATGGTCTAATGTTGTGTTCTTGGGATGTTAGTTTTATTCCATATCACATTTTTCTTGTAAGGAATCTTTTATTTATCACAAAAGATAAGGATAATGATTAATGTCATGTGATGAAGATGTTTTTTTGGTTTGTCTCACATTTTTTATATGAGGAATCCCATATTTATAAATGGAAATGCTATAGTTTAATATTGTATTCTAAGGATGTTGGTTTTCATCATCACATATTTTTTAAATGAGGCATCCCAGGTTTATATGGGTTAATTTTATTGTTTAACATCATGTGAAAAGGACGTAAGGCTTTATAGTTCAATTTCATATAGATTAGACTAAGGGGTTACTACTAGTTTAAGGTTGTAGAGCTTAGACCATGGTTGAAAATATTTTATGGTCATAATTCTTACACCTGGGTTTATATAGTTTAAGCTCGTGAAGCTTTGACCAATCATTCATGAAAATTATTTCTTGAAAAACGTAGAATAGGTGGGAGGTGTGATACGCTCCAAGTTAATGATGATTAAAGAGTATGATCTATTGTAATCTAATTTAGAGATTATTTAATTTCCTTCCCACTTTGGTATATCTTTGGCATATTTTTTCAGGGTATCATCGATGTTCTGAGAGCTAGTACCATGTGACCCTGAAGAAAGGAGTAGAGGCAGACCTTTTGTTGAACTCTCACGCTTCCCTATAAGGGTGCCTCTCTATGTTGGGAATTTCCTTAAGCCCATTTACTTAAAGATAATCCAACTCAAATACTCAGCCTTCCACTATTATAGTCAGCATCTTCAGGTCATGAAAAGATATTCAGAGTGACAAAAAATGATCCTAAATAGGTAAAACATCATCTGTTCAATTCACCAAGGAGTATGGGGTAATCTGGGGGAAATCTTGAGTTGTTATCTAATAAGCCCAAAGGGAATTAGGGAGTTTATTAAGTAACACATTTTGTTCTAATCCATTGTATTCTTCAAAAAATTTGAGATGGTATTTTTGAATGTCCCGATATATCCATTCATCTATGCATGATAATTGAAAGTCTAGTTAGACTAGATATGGTACTTAACATAAATTCTTTTCAGCTTGATTGCCAAGAAATTATAAATGTTGTCCATGATAGTGGTTTAAGGAACCCTAAACTCAGGAAAGATGTGAGAGTTCAAAAATTCAATCACATTTTTTTTAACATCTTTTAGAAGAATTTCTTCTTCCCCTTTTGAGAATAGGTATATTTCATTCAAAATTAATCTACATTATCGAGCCGTAGCTAGTGTGTGGGGACCCATAATTTCATGTCCCCAAATAGCAAAGGTCCAAGAATATTTGGTAGTGTGGAGAATCTATAGTGGTTGATTCACAAGGTTTTAGGAATATGAAACATATAAAGCCTCTTAGAGAACTCAATTTAGTCATAAACTAAGGTGTTCCAGAAGTAACCCAAACTCCAAATTTGGTAGGAGAGCATCAATACTCCTTGATTGGAACCACAATATTTTTCATCAACCACTTTAAGGATTCAAGGTATCTAATTTATTTGGATGTAACAAATAATAATTCCATCAAACCCACACCTATAGATATCATGTTCAAAGTTGGGGACACTCTATGGTAAATTGTGTTACGCATTGGCAGATTCTCTCATGCTCAGCTCGGCTTTGAGGGGGGAAGGAATGTCAGAGATACTTGATTAAGGGATTTATCCAATATGTTTCCTCATTTTTCATGGGTTAATTTGAGGTCCTTTTCATATAAATTCCATAAACCATTCAATATACTTATTGGATTCCATCATCTAAAGTGGAAGGTGTGATGATCCCTCTAGTGGGCCACATGAATTTCAAGTTGTCATGAATAGGTTTTTTGAGGGATGTTTATAATATTTTTATGGAATTGGATTGTCCATTCTGTGACTACAGAACATGTGTTTCCTTTTTATGTAAAGTTAATTGGTTCATTAGCTGATTATACCATTCTATCGGGGGAACAATCTATTACTTTATGATGATGTAGTCACCCTTGATCTTCTTGATGAACAACTAGAAGTATCCCTTCATATATAAATAGGGGACATCAATCTCAATGGATAACTAGAGACCAATAATTAGGTAATTTTACTCTTCCTCATTGTTAGTAAAACCTTCTAATTACATGAATGAGTATGGAAAAATGACTTGTTTTAGAGTGACAAGGAAAATCGTCAAGCCATCCATATTGAGTATAGTGGTGTTGAGCCTTTTACCATTTTGAATCCAGATCACACCCGTGAAATGCATCTGCAAATATAGCACAACGTGATCTACTGAGATAATGGACTTATATGGGAAATCTATATCCAGTGGAATTTCCTTAGGTATGTGGTGTGAAACTAGAAATACTTCCAATTCTTGGCCCCTAAAGGCTTTATATGGGAAAAAATAATGTATTTATATTATAGGATTAACACCTAACACACCAATCACCCTATTAGTATGGGGTGATTTAGGATTTACTTTAGTGGGTCAACACCTAACACCAGTTGTATCTCATGGTACTACAAATAATGTCATAGCTTATTCATTGTAAATACTGGTATAAGGAAACTCTTCTTGATGGGGGTGTATATGGTATCCCTATCGAGGATAATGAGGATAATATAATATAGGCTATTTTCTCTACCCTCATTGTTTTTATATGCTTTAAGGTAACTAAGGGATCATTCTAGAGTAATCACATTGAGGACCAATTGATTTATTAAGAGGAGGGGCATCAAAACTGGAGTCTAAAAAAGATAAATCTCAGTATCCTCAAAGTTAGTATAGAAATCCTCATCCAAATGGTAAATTGTTCATTTATTCATGATCCTTGAAAAGGGATTGAACTTTCAAGCTAGCTTTTAGATAAATTAGTTAATATATTCTATGTGGACCTGGAGGCCTCTTAACTCCAAGAGGATTCTTAAACAAATAATTTAGTTGATAGTCTTAATTTTCTCTAGGTAATCTTTGATGCCTCTGTATATGACATTGAATTAGATAAAATTTCTAGAGCTGGCCCTAAATTCACACTTCAGAGGTTTCATTTTCAAGTGTTGGGAATGGAGGAAGCCAAATAATTTCTCAAGTTATTTGAGATGGTCATGGTTCTAGTAATATTAAAATAAAAAATCATTTATGTAATACTCCACCAACATCCCAAGGATTATTTGGAAGATATGGTGAATGGAATGCTAGAAAGTGTCTCCAACATTCTTTTAATTGAAAGAATCTACCAATATAAAAAACATCCCTAGGGTGAGCTAAAGGTAGTGAATTTATTAGAATCAGGGGATATACTGATATGATTATACCCAATATATATTTCCATGAAGGAGAGGGCCTAGAACCCATTTGTACCACCAATAATTATCTATATCACTAAAAGGGGAAAGTAATCCATCAAAATATTGTGGTTGAAGTCCCAGAAATCGATGATGAACCTAATTTTATTATTCTTTTTCTTAACTGGTACAATTTTGGACATCAATATGGGGTATTGGACCACTCGAACAATGTTGTATTTAATAATCTTGTCCATTTCAGCCTCATCCATGGCACTATGGGAATGGTTCATTTTTATGGGAGACTGTTTGAACCTAAGGTTCCCCACTAGGAGGGATAGTTGATGAATGGATACTCAAGGTTCAAGACCTTCCATCTCATCAAGCTTTAGTAAAACATGTCAAGAGGTTATTTCTAGAAATGCACATATATCTACTATTCCTCTAATGACATAGCTACATTAATCAATGATGGCCTCAGATATTTCTTAATGACAAGCTTTAAATTATTTATTTTATCAATAGTGGTAGATAAACCCTCTTCAAATGATGGATGAGTGTCTTCTAGATCCTCTTCATCTTTTGAGATATGAGAGTTTGAGTGAAGAAATAAGTATCCTGACACCATAGTCCCTGGGATTGAACCAGAACCTGATATGTTGGGAGAAGAGCCTTCAATTGGGGTCTTCTAATATATAGTGACTATAGTGAAAAATTATAATGAGATGATCCCATGTTGTTTCAAACCATAGGGTCCACTCTTGATATCTAATCAATGATTATGTGTCAAATGTTGTCGAGTCAGCCCTTCCTTGTGGAACATGCGAGAGTATAGTGGATTAGTGCCCATGGGGAGAAGTTATTTGTACTTGATAGGGGTAGGGTATTATTTTATTTGTAGGTACTATCTTTTGTATATGTTTGTGTTAATTTTAAAGAACTCTTTCTTTATGACTATAAAACAACTTCCAAGATCTAATGTCATTGATTCAAATCGATGGATTAGAAGGAAAAAATGCCGTTCACATCTAAACATGGACCAACTGTAGTGGTTGTTTTATTGCTTGTAGAATTGATACTATAAAATTCCTTAGTGTGGGGTCTTTTTCCTTCCCATTTATAGTACCCAACATCCAAATAATGAGACTCATAGGATTTAAAAGAGAATCATCACCCTAGAGTTCACCTACATTACCATTAAAGTAGTATTTGAGACACTGGTTGTATGAAGAGTGTACCACCATGTATAGATAGATATTGGTCCTTCCCAATAGATTTTTATAGGTTTTGTCAATTGAGACTACCATAAATGCATAACTTTTTACCAGGAAACTAAATTGAGTCTTCATCCAAATCATTCCATGCGGCTTCTACTCTCTCTTATCATATCCTTGAATTTTTATATTAGATGGGATTATCTCCATTTAAGTGAGCTCTATTACAGAGAGATCAGGTTAGGATGAGATTAATCCTAGAGCTGGTATCCAATATAAAGTAGTGCAATTCCATGTTTTTGAAATGTCCAGTGATATACAGTGGGTACATTTTCTCCTGAATAGTGGCACCCTCATCTTCTTTGAAAAATGAAATGATCTCCCAACATTTATCTGGCTTATATTCCTCTATGTAATAGGCCTTAGTGGTAGGTACATCAGTCTAAAACTAAAGGGGTATCTTTAAATATTAAATTAGGGGTTCATGAATCGTTTTATAAAATAATATATCCTCAAGGATCTATATCCTCACTGGTAAAATGATGAGAATCATCAATAAATCATATTATCCAGTGATCTATAAAAGGTTATTCATTATTGAGGAGCATAATGGGTGATTTTATCTGAGGAATTGGGGATCAACTAGTGAAAGCTATAATAAACTTTTTATTATCTAGTTTTATCTGAATTCCTGATGGTTGGGAACTAGACGGCTGAGTTTGGGTCCTAGTTGGGTTCTTCTAATATTGACGTTGTCATAGATAGTTTTCACGGTCAACTATTATATTCAGCTATAGAGGCACACACGTTGGATCATCTTAGAAGGGATGTACTTTTCAATCCCCACTTGAGGTTTTCTTCCTAGTTTCTGTATCATGAACAATATTTTATGAAGTTCTAGATTATAATTTCTTCTGTTCTAAAACCCTAACCCAAACATTCCATCTTCTCATTTAAAGAACCCATGTTTTTTCAGACAGTAATTTTGAGCAGAAATTTGAATATTTACTGTTAGATACTCATGAGGGGTAAAACGGCCTTTTTACCCAACCAGATGACTTCATATATTTTTTCATACAACTTCGTTGGTCTCAGAATAGGGTGTTTACCCTTGGACAGGAGTTTGGTGGAAATCTGAGCTGTTTGAATTTTAAAGGAATATTTAATATTTAATATTATTAAATTAAATATTAAATTATCCACACGGGTTCTTTTGGTGATAACTTTTAAATGGAGACTCGGATTGGGATTCTGTCTGTTTCATTGATTCCAGAATTGTGATTTTAGCCTAGGTGAGGCATAAACTCATGTCGGGCATCGGGGCTGGCCCGAGCCCCTTTTCTTCTTTTCCTTTTCTTTTCTTTTCTATCTTTTCTCTTCATTCCTCCTCCTCCATGCGCATGTATCTTGTGTGTTACTCCTTGTTCGTGTTCTATGGTGGGAAATGGATATCAATAAATAGGGAGATATGGAATTCAAGAGGGGTACCATTTCAAAGCTCTCGATGCGTTGAGTCGGCGTGCGGTATCCGTGGAGTGTAAAATCAAGCTTAGATTTCGCGATTTCCGCCCAAAGGTAGGGCCGTTTATGTTTTCACCATAGATCCCCTTTAAACATGTTGTTTTAAGTTTTAAAGACTTATATTTCTTGCTTGTGGCCCCATGAGGGTTGATCTATAGTTTTGGGGGTGAAAATGGGCCTTTCTGGAGTTTTGAGGGATTTCCCATCAGGAAACCCAGGTTACACGGCGTGTGTTCTTGGGGAACATGCCATGTGTTATTCCCATTCATGGAAGATGAAGTTTTCTGGATTACACGTTTTTTAATTTGAGTATATTCCATTTATCATATGGCCGTGTGTCCGATCGTGTGAAATAATAAGCAGAATAGTGGTTTTTAAGGAGTACATTTGGTGTACTTGGAGCTCACGCCATGTAGTGGGAGTGTACGTTGTGTAGTGGATCACACGCATGTGTACAGGTGAAAACGCACACGAGGTGATGTTTTTTGAATAGTACACATTGTTTATAGTAAATTACATGTTTTCTACTACTATACAGGCAGACCCCATGTGTTCTGGCATCATACTTATCCATCTTAATAGTTTTGGGGTATCTTGTGCCCTAGAAGTCAGAATTGGGCATGTGAGTAGTCCATTATTAGCATTATTTCATGTACATCGCAATGGATGAATCCTATTGACGTTTTTTGGTCATGTAAATGGTGTTTTTTGTGTATATATCTAAATAGAGAGGTTTTTCCTCCAGTTATCGAGTTCAGTTTTCACCTGAGAGTGAGACTTGGTGTGCAGGATAGGTTGGGTGTTCGGACCAACTTAGTTGAGGCTTTTTATCTGTGATGAGTTGTGAGCTATCTCTTATGACCTATTCTTTTGAGAACATTTCCCTTGTGAGACGTTCCCTTCTGTACTACGATGTCGTGAGACCGGATTATTCTAAGGATCCTCTGAGGGATGCCTTTGCTTATGTGTTGACCAAAAGAGTCCCGTGTATAATCTCTATCATGTTTTCCTTTGAGATGATCCATGTCGTATGATTCCTATTTTGTTCTTCATTTGAAGATCCCATGTAGGATTCTTCCCTTTCTCTTCGCTAAGGATCCCTTGTAGGATGCCTTATCTTGTTTTTACCTAGAGGATCCCGAGTTGGATGCCTCCTCATTGTTTGACTTGAGGGGCCCAGTGGGTGACTTTTTTTTTGACCGACCTTGAGTTGTTATGTTGGGTTTGGATAGAGATGGTGTTCGGGTGTCACATAGAACCTGTGCCAAACTTGTAATCCCATGGGGATATGAATGTAGGGTTGGGTTGGGTGTTCGGGCCACCTTCACTTGTTTGTTTATATTTGACTTGGTTTTGCTGATGCAGTAGTTGTTACCAGAGGTGATTCCTGGTTGGTAGCTATCGAGTCTGACATGAGTCGTCTTCCTTGTTTTTTGGGATGCCTGGACGTGCTCTCCTAGGATCTGGCTTCTTATCCATGTTATTTCTAATATTTACTAAACCCAGAGGTATTACCTGGGAATTGGTTTTTGAGCCTAATATGATGCATTTGGTTAGGTAAATGTTTTTTCACTTCAGTTGATTATGATAAACCATGTGATAGTTTAATTCACATGTTTTGTTTTTGAAATTTAATTTTCAACAATTTAAAAGAGGTAATTAGAAATGGGAGAGCCTCAGTCTTAGTTAAAAGACAAGTTCAGTATCATGTGACTAATTACATCTTGTTTACCTTGGGTGAACCATTTTCTCGATTAAAAGGAAATGGATGGACTCAAGAGGTTAATTACTTAAAGGTTGTCAGTGAGCCACAATTTTAATGGTCGAGCTCATTGAGTCTTCTTTATAAATGCCAAGAGAACCTTGGATACATTGAGGGATACCTAGGACGGACTCAAGAGGTTAATTATGTAAAATCCATGAGCAATCCATGATAGGGTGGTTGGGCTCATTGAGGCTTATTTTGAAAATTCCAAGCAAACCTCGAATCCATTGAGAGATTACAAGGACATTCTCTATTGGAAAATGTTATAAATGATACATGCTGAAATGAGGATACACTAGGCATGTCCCTGATACATCCTAAAATTATTATTCACTGGGCATAGCCCTAATACATGATGAAATGATGATATAAGAGGCTTGACCCTGATTGACTTATATTCCGACAGGAGAGGTTTTCTAATTCTCGGTTGGATTCATGGGCTTATTCTCTGTGTTTTCCAACTAGTGACCTTTTATCGGATTGACCGTCGACATACAGTATACTTCCTTACAGGATTGACCACTGGTATATGATATCCTATTTAGTTATTGGAGGAAAGTACGGGTGAACCCAGGTGTAGGAAGAGAATTCCCCATATGGTGATGTAGCTTGCTCAGAGATATAATTATGGCATTGGTAAAAGCAGGTACATGTCAATGGGATTATGGACCTAGAGATTGAATTAATGATACACGGATTGAGTGGCACAATTTCCAACTCAATTTCTTTGCACAGGATGTCCATGCGATTAGTCTTATGGTTTCATGGATCGACTGCTGATGTGGTTTCTTATTATTTGATTCACATACTCGTGAATATTCATATTTATGTATATGTGTATAGATATGGGACTATAAATGTATACATATATAGATATGGAAATCCATGTTGGCACTTACCTAGTTGATAGGGATTACAGACCTTGGGTTCGACTGTGGTTGCACGTTTGGCTCAATTCTTTTTGTTGTGTTCTAGCTAGGCTGAGCACGTTGTTGTTGCATACACTTTTAGTAGCACAGTTATAGGTTTCTTATTAGGGTGGCCTACTGAGATTATTTCTCACCCCTATACATGCACCTTTGTGTACGTGTAGAACTTATGTCTACTTCTCATGTTGATCATGAGTTTCATGGTGGATGGGGCTGAGGCCCATTGTTTCCTGATCGAGCGAAGCTGCTCGAGTGGTTCTACTGATCGGGATGGTGCAGTTTGATAGTGTCTGGAGATCGAGTACATGGGTTGCCTCAGAGTTAGTAGTTGAGCCTTGTACTTTTAATTTCAGCTTATTTTGTACTTATATCTGTATGGTTGGCCCAGTGGGTGAGCAGTGTTCCTTTTTTTGCATAGATGTTCAGGCTTTTACATCATTTTTCTATTACAGCTTTTTTTATTTCAGTTGTTTATTACTTTTGCACTCTGTTTACTTTCTGATGTGTATGATACTTAGTTATTTCCACTATATTATTACTCTGGTATGAGGTCATAGTCTCCCCACTATCACACCTTAGGACCTCACTACTAGTCGGCAGCCTCTGGCATAAAGGGAGGCACGCTTGAGGCCTTGTGGTGAACTATCTTGCAGCACTGGTTAGTGGCTTCTGGGTTGGGACATTACAATGTGGTATCAGAGGATTTTCTTTTCCTGGTATTTACTATTTGGGATATGGTAGACAAGAGTATTAGGAATGTGTCAGAACCAATGATGGATATCAGACTGGTGCGTCGAGAACACTTGTTCCGGTAAAAAGTCCTAGTTTCCAAGGTTTGGGATTGTTGTTCTGATTTGGAAATGTTACAGTTGTATATGATTTTTACCTTGAGCGATGCACATGTTTTGTGGGTATTTTTTTGTACTATGGATCTCTGGATCTTGGCCATTGGTAAGATTTCAGGGATGGTTTTTGACTCTTGGCTGGAAAATAAAAGAGGCGTCTCATGAATCATACTAGTCACGTAGGATTCACATCATATAGGCCTTCTAGTGTGCATTTTTACTAACTACTGAGACCTTTGAGTCTTCTTACACGTACTTTTACTTTGATTTATCATTATGTGGATATACTTTGAGGCGTTTTTGTTGAGGTAGATGACTCAGTTCTCATACATAGGTGGTGCAGTGACCCTAGTAGGTCAATATGGAACGTGATTCCTTTCTATTTAACCCCTAGTTTGGTGTAGTTTCTCAGGTTTTTGGTTGTATAGTTGGGTTGCTGAGTATGATGCTGATAGATAGCAATGATTTTCTAGTGAACTGGACCTTCAGGGGTATTGTCGTCTAAGGATACTCGATGAGTGTCAGTTCAGTTTCTCTTCTTCTTGGGTTGTGACCTCTAGGGATTAGTTTCTTTTGAGGATGCTCGGAGAGGATCAGGGTCCTTGTAATCCATGTTTCGCATCTTTGACCCTCATTGGTCATTGGGATCTTTACCTTATTTTGATAGGTTTGGATCTTGTGGTCTATGTGGTTGGACCTTGTGACCCATTTTTTAGGTTTTTCCTATAGGGCTAGGTGGGGGACCTAGAGACCCTTGGTTTTGACTCGAACCTTTGTAGGTTGATGTCTATTTTGTTTTAGGGAAACCTGTGTGAGAGAGGTTGGCCTAGGTTTTTCTGATGCCTTTTTAGTAGGGAGATGTACATTCCTTCAGTGAAATCTTAGTGTGCTCTTATTAGAGATGATCATGCACTATCTTGATTCTTCTTGAGTATGTTGAGAGAGATTCAACCCCACATCGAGCTCATTTTTCTTTCTTAATGTTCTTCCCTGTTGAGGAGGGAACCTGTTGTGGTTGCACTCTAGGAGCGGTGTAAGGAAATCCATATGGTGGGGAGTGCACCATTGGCCATTTGAGGGTGGTTTTCCTCACTTTCGGTTAAACATCAGTTTTTTTATGAGATTTTGAGCTCGAATTTTTCTTTTAAGATAATGATAAGGGTGTTCCTATGGTGGGGAGTACCAGATCGGTTGAAGTTGATGTCTTCCATGTATAAGGTGGTTGTTAATGCTATAAGACTGATCGTTGGATAGTCCTATTAGCTTGGTTTCCTAGATGCTTGGGTTGGGAGCATGGATGTTGGTCATTTCATTGGGCTACTTGGGGACAAGAAGGTTTATGGTGGATAGTTTGTAATAACTCGTGTTTTTTCAGACTGTCGTTTTGAGATGAAATTTGAATTTTTGCTATTGGATGCTCATGAGGGGTAGAATGGTCTTTTTACACAACCATGTGACCTCAGATTTTTTTTTGAAAACTCTGTTGGTCTCGGAATAGGGTGTCTACCCTAGGATAGGAGTTTGGAGGAAATCTGGGTTGTTTGAATCTTAGCGGAATATTTAATATTTAATATTATTAAATTAAATATTAAATTATTCACACAGGTGCTTTTAGTGATAACTTTTAAACAAATACTCAGATTTATATTTTTTCAATTTCATTGAGTCCGGGATGGGGATTTTAGCCTAATAGAGTCATAAACTCATGTCGGGCGTTGGGGCCGGGCTGGGCCCCTTTTTCTACTTTTCCTTTTCTTTTCTTTTCTTTCTTTTCTCTTCCTTCCTCCTCCTCCATGCGCACGCATCATGTGTGATCCAATTTAGACATTTCCTATGGGGTAAAAACGTAGATATATAAATATAGATAGAGATTCATGTCAATAGGGGTACCATTTTGAATCTCTCGACATGCTAAGTTGGTGTACGACATCCGTGGACTATAAAATCAAGCGAAGCTTCGCCGGTTTCCACCAGAAGGTATGGACATTTATTTTTTCACCATAGATCCCCTTTAAAAAACTCTTAAGTTTTAAAGCCTTATATTTCTTTCTTGGGTCTCCATGAGGCTCGATCTTTTGTTTCGGGGGTGAAAACGGGCGTTTCGGGCGTTTTGAGGGATTTCTTGTCGGGAAAACTAGGTTACATGGTTTGTATTCAAGGGGAACATGCTGTGTTTTCTTCCCATTTGGGGAAGCTTAAGTTTTCTTATGTACACACCATGTAATTTGAGTACACATCATGTATTGAATGTTCGTGTGACCGGTCGTGTGAAATAAGACACGAAATAGTGGTTTTTAAGGAGTACATGTGGTGTACTGGGAGTACACACCGTATAGTGGCTCACAGGCATGTGTCCACGTGAAAATGCACGTGGGGTGATTTTGTGTGAATATTAAACACCACGTACAGTAATGTACACTCTGTGTACTACTATAAATTTATACCCAATGTGTTCTGGCCATGTACTTCTCCAACTTAGTAGTTTTGGGGTATCTTGTGCCCTAGAAGTCAGAATTGGGCGTGTGAGTAGTCCATTCTGAACGTTTTTTCATGTAGATCACAATGGTGGAATACTATTGGTGTTTATAGGTCATATAAATGGTTTTGGGGGGGTGTTATATCAAAATGTAGAGGTTTTTCCTCCATTTATCTAGTTCAGTTGTCACCTAAGAGTGAGACTTGGCGTGGATGATAGGTTGGGTGTTCAGACCAACTTAGTTGAGGCCTTTGATCTGACATGAGATGTGAGATATCTCTCATGACCTATGATTTTGAGGTAATTTCCCTTGTGAGACGTTCCCTTCTGGCCTATGACATTATGAGACCAAATGATTCCAAGCATCCCTTAAGGGATTCCTTTTCTTATGTGCTGACCTAGAGAGTTCCTTTTAGGATCTCTCTCCTATTTTCCTTTGAGAGGATCCATGTTTTAGGATTCCTATATTGTTCTTCATTTGAGGATCCCATGTAGGATTTCTCCCTTACTCTTCACTAAGGATCTCATGTAGGATTCCTTTTCTCATGTTTACCTAGAGGATCCTGAGTCGGTTGCCTCCTCAGTTTTTGAATTGAGGGACCCAGTGGGTGCCCGTTGTTTGACATACCCTGAGTTGTTACATCAGTTTTGGGTAGAGATGGTGTTCCAGTGTAACCTAGAACCCATTCCAAACTTTTAAGCCCATGGGTATATAGATGTAGTGTTGGGTTGGGCATTTGGTTCACCCTTGATCATTTGTTTATATCTGACTTGGTTTTGTTGGTGTAGGAGTGGTTACTAGAGGTGCTTCATAGTTGGGGGCTATCGATCCTAATGCGAGGCATCTTTCATATTTATTGGGATGCCTAGATGTGATCTCCTAGGATCCATATTCTGA
This sequence comes from Viscum album, assembly GCA_963277665.1. NCBI lineage: Eukaryota > Viridiplantae > Streptophyta > Magnoliopsida > Santalales > Viscaceae > Viscum > Viscum album. Next base: position 129,922,861 of record OY728167.1, on the reverse strand, counting down.
GCCATGTTATTTCTGATATTTACTATACCTAGAGTTATTACTTGGGAATTGGTTGTTGATCCTTACTTGACGAATTTGGTTTAAGTAAATGTTTTTCCCACGTGAGTTGATTATGATAAACCATGTGGTAGTTTAATTCACATGTGTTGTTTTTGAAATGGAATGTGAAATGATTTAAAAGAGGTAGTTAGCAATGGGAGAGACTCAGTCTCGGTTAAAAGACAAGGTTGGGCTCATCTGACTAATTACATCTTGTTTACCTTGGGTGAACCATTGTCTTGGTTAAAAGGCAATGGACGGACTCAAGAGTTTAATTACTTAAAGGCCATGAGTGAGCCACATTTTTGGTGGTCGGTCTCACTGAGTATTCTTCATAAATGACAAGCGAACCTTGGATCCATTGAGGTATACCTAGGATGGGCTCAAGAGGTTAATTATGTAAAATCTATGAGTGATCCATAATATGGTGGTTGGGATCATTGAGGCATATTTTTAAAATGAAGAGAGAACCTAGGATCCATTGAGATATTCCTCGGGCAGTCTCTATTAGAAAATGTTATAAATGATACATGTTGAAATGTTGATACACTGGGCATGGCACTGAAACATGTTGAAATTCATATAGATCAGGCTTAGCCCTGATACATGATGAAATATTGATATACCAATCTTGAACATGATTGACTTATATGCCTGCGAGTAGGGTTTTTTGAGTCTCAGTTGGATTTATGGGCTTATGCTCCATGTTTTCCGACCAGTGACCTTTTACAGGATTGACTGTCAGTATACGGTATCATTCCTTGCAGGATTGATCATTGGTATATGGTATCCTATTTAGTTATTAGAGGCAAGTATGGGTGAACCCATGTGTAGGATGATCATTCCCTTTGTGGTGACGTAGCTTGTTCAGAGATATAGTTCCGGTGTTGGCCGAAGCAGGTACATGTCGATGGGATTACAGACCTAGAGATTGACTTAATGATACATGGATTGAGTGTCATGACATCCATCTCAATTCCCTTTCACTGGATGTCCAGGCGATCAGAGCTCATGGTTCCATAGATCGACTGCTGATGTGGTTTCTTGTTATTGGATTCACAAACTCATGAATATTCATATTTATGAATATGTGTATAGGTATGTGACTATACATGTATACGTATATAGATATCGACATATATGGTGAAACTTACCTAGTTGATAGGGATTATAGACCCTAGGTTTGACTATGGTTTCATGTTTGGTTTGATTTTTTTATTTTGTTCCCGGTAGGCTAAGCACATTGCTGTTGCATACACTTTTAGGGGCACAGTTATAGGTTTCTTATTGGGGTGCCCAACTGAGATTATTTCTCACCCCTGAACGTGCACGTCAGTGTGCATGTTGACAGTATGTCAGTTTTTCAGGTTGAGAATGATTTTCATGGTGGATGGGGCTGAGGACCAGTGTTGCATGATCGAGTGAAGCTTCTCGAGTGGTTCTACTGATCGGGCTGGTGCAGTTCGATAGTGTCTGGAGATTGGGTACGTGGGTTGGCTCGGAGTTAGTAGTTGAGCCCTGTATGTAACGACCCAATGTTTTCCAATGGAAATTCCCTTCTTATAAATATGACATAAAATCACATGAAAAAACAACATAATAAACTACTAAGTGCTATGTGACCTTTAAACATATGTTTTTCACTTCTGTGTTTGGAATTTAGATAATCTGACATTCACGGTTGTGATCAGTAAGTTATTTGGAGTCCGATAAGAAAAACTTAATTTTTTTGTGAATAGTATCCTACCCTAATGAATAGTAACATGCCCTTATGAATAGTAACATACCCTTATGAATATTAACCTTGCCTATGATATTATAAAAATAATTTTCAAGTTAAAGTATGATGTACCTATATTTTCGAATAAGTAAAAGGATGTTTTAAAATTGGTTTTTTAATAATAAATTGTGATTTTAATTAAATATAAAAATAATCATATTTAGAAAATTATTTTGGAAAATTGGATTTCATTTTTGGATTCTACATGTTGAAAAATGGTTTGGGTGATTTTTTTGGGATTTTTCTGAAATACCTGAATTTTTCTGAATTGTAAAATACAATAATTTACGATAAATGCTAAATAAAGGATTTATTGAGTCATTGATGATGATCTGCTAATGTAAGCCCAATTGGTTCGAAATCACTTGAATTTATTACTTTTTTTATGGAATCAACACTATTTCTGGTCTTGAGGGAAATTAATAAACTAATGATTAAAAAATTATGAAAATCCTCCTCTCCTCCACTATAAACCCCCCCCCCTCACTCCCTCTTCTCTTCACTCCTCTCAAGCATTGTTCCTTGCCAATATTCTACCCAAATATGTCCCCTATCTTTTCCACCATGTCCAAACACCCCTAGTATCTTCAATATACCAAAAACTCTCCCCTTAAGAGGTTCGCAAAGGAGGAAGACTCAAGAGGTAAATTCCTTCATTTCTTTTAGGTTCTTTTCTTTTTTTTCATTCCACACCTCCCTTCACCAATTGGTATGATAAATATAGTAACATACATGTACTGGAATGCTATTATGATAATGGGATACTTCATTATCTTCTCTTATTTCCCCTTATTTTATTTTAAAGAAATGAAAGCATCGTTTGAGATGTGCTAATTTAGCACATTCAAGGGCAACGGTTTATCAATTTATATTATCATATTTAATTCTGGTAATTAAACCATTTGTGTTATGGTTGAACAAGATTATTATATATGTGATATATCCTTTTTCTGGTTCTGTAATCCTTTTGTACTAATGGTATTAATTTATAAAGAAAAACATGTTCATTGTAATCAAACCAACCAGTTAACCAAAACGGTTCTTACTATGATTTTATATATAATATTTTGACTTCAATCTATGTAAAAAAAATTAAAATTGTAACCATGTAATCTCTTGTATGTTCACTAATAACATACAACTTCAATTATGGACAATCACTTTCATCTTACGTGTTAATATGAACATGAACTAATCATTAAAACCAAGGAAGCAAACAGACCTAATCATTGAAATTGAACCTTATAACCAAACAAAAAGGTCTTGAATGAAAAAAAGGGTTAAACTAAATAAAATAATTATATAATAGGTTCTATAATTATTAATTAATAAACCTAATTTTTTTATTCATTTCATTTATAACAAGTGGAGAACACCACCATATTTAAGGTAAGGCATGATCTCCATTTCTCTCTTAACCATGATTTTCCTCTATGCTATGCCTTTTCATGTGTAATACCAAGTGATGGGGTATGTTTTCTCACATTCCCATACTTCCCGCATGATTTATAATATATGAGAAACCCCTTTTTTTCTCTCATCAATCCCTCTTAGGTACACCTGACTCCATGCCAACAAACCGTAATGAATTCTACCCGAACTTTCTTTGTTCTTTCGTATTTCGTTATCTTTCTCTATATCAAAATGGAGTTGTCTTATCTGTTTATGTACTTATTCTAATTTTTTTAGTTTTAAAAAACTCATTTAGGAATACCCTTTCATCACACTCTTTTGTGGACATACATTTTTTTCAAAAAAATTCCTCCTTAGAACTTTCCAATGAGCAAACCTACTTTAAGGGAAATTCATGAATTTTTACCCAATTTTTAAGTGCACTTTATCCTCTGTTTTAAACCACCATTTTATTTATAAAATCATTATTTTATTATGAAAACCTTCTTGTTTCAATTATGCTTTTATATAAAATATTTTCCTCTTTTCTATTTTAAAATCCCTATTGTATTTTCCTTAAAACCGTACAAAAATGTTTTAATGATAATCTTTCTCAAATACATTCTAATATGTTGTCACTTCAGTTTGACACCACTTACCATGGTATATGCCTATTTTACATTATTAATGTCCATGTAAGTTATAATACCTTTCTTTCATGGACACTTTCAGGATACTCCCATTGGCTATGCTTTAATTCATGATCGTGGAATGCAGTTCATTCCATTGGTACCCTTATATTTATGAATTTTTGATTATGTATGATTATTTATGTGGAAAGAATATTCATGAAAAAGTTGAGATGGGTGCACCCAGATAGAACTCCAATGTATTGGGAAATGTTAATTCTCATGGGATGCAATGGGAAACGGGATTGGCGGTTATCCATGACCCGTACTAAAATGGGTAACAGGATTGGCGGTTAGCCTTAACCTAGACTAAAATGAGAAATGGGATTGGCGGGTAGCCTTGACCCATACTAAAGACATGTTTTATGATTCATCCACATTTATATGATTCCATTTTTATATGATCCCATTCTTATATGATATGATTTCATATGTTCCATGATTTGGATATCCTTATGTCATGCCTCCTAACATATGTGCTAAAGATGTATCCTTATGTTCATTCCCTTACTCAGATTTTTAGACCATCCCTTTGTTCATGTATTCCCCAGGGAACCCTATGCAGATGTGAGGGCTCAAAGGGAGTTAGGATCTCTTTATGGAGATTAAATAAAGAAGTGTTTTTTTAGCCCCATGTTCTATGTTCTATGTACCTAGTCTTCCAAGACACTAGACTTAATGATCCTTGGATTGTAATACAATGTATAATTGTGATTAAAATCATATAATGTTATATGTAAAAGGTTAGGGTCTCTACAATTGGTATCAGGGGACGGTTTAGCTATTTTTGGAGATTAGGAATAGAGCACCATAATGAGAACCTTAAGGATGATAATTAGTAGAAGAAAACATTCCTAACTTTTGGTGAGTATTGATGAAGTGGTTAATCAATAAAATACATCCCTATATGGATACGAGCAAGTAGAGGTGGCTCTAGCACAGATGTACCTAGGGTTAAAACCATAAAACACCTCTTTGAGCTAGAATCGAAGAGGAACTGGTGCACGGCAACGGGCCTTGCTGCACTCTTGGTTACAACACTATCGGGGGATATGATTTGGTAGATTCATGAGATTAGTACAAACCATTATTAAGGGGAAAAAAATCCCATAAGAATATAAGTTAAGAAATAGATTGAGAATAACCTAGATATAAGCCTATGGAATCACAAGTTAGGGTATACTTCTCCTTTACAAGTTTATCCTTTTATGTTCAAAGTTTCTTTTTTATGCTCAATAGCTATGTATTCAAGCCCTCTATTTATACATTCTTTTTCTTAGTTAATGGAGGGAAATAGAAGAACACATTCCAATAACCAATGTGATAAGAAATGTGAAGATTTCCCTAATGTTATGCCTGACATGACAGGAGCGGGTTCTCAAAACATCGTGATAGTACATGCTCAGCTGGCTCGAGTTATGAATAATAACTTGAATCATCTGGAACACCCTCCTCCTCCAAAGAAATAGAAAGTTGTCGTAGAATCCATCATGTGAAAACAGACACCCTTGTTTAGTGGATCTTTTGATCCCCTCCTCATGGAATAGTGGATTAACTCAATTTAAAAGATATTCTCTGTCCTCCAGTGATTAGAAGAAGAGAAAGTTGTACTGGAAGTCTATCATTTTGATGAGGATGCTGATTAGTGGTGGACACTGATCAATAATACAAACTCCTAAGAGGAAATTGATTCCATGGATTGGGAGGAATTCAAGAGGATTTTTTTCAAAAAATATTTTCCTCAAACCCTCCCTCCCAAGATGGAAAGAGAGTTCCTCGAACTCAAGCAGAAGGAAGAGGAGTCTATCAGGGTTTTTGAAGCAAACTTCACAAGGCTTGCAAGGTACACCTATGGATTTTTCATGAACACCAAAATCAAGGTGGATCACTTCTTTAGAGGACTAAATTTGAGTCTAGTAATAGAGTTGGTGATTCAAGACTTCGATAGTTATAATGAGATTGTATATTGTGCCCTCAAGGTTGAAATGGGGATTGGAGACTCTTAGTGGTCGCGTGGGCCTGGTGACAAGAAGGGAAAAATAGAAAACAACATGGGTGGTTCAAAAAAAAAGTCCCATGATAGAAAGAAGCCTAAATTTTCCCCTTGTAAAAGATGTGGGAAGAAGCACCCTCGGAGCTATTTGATGGGAACCAAGAATTGCTTCAAATGTGGAAAGTTTTGTCATCTGGCCAAGAATTGTTGAAGGGATATGAAAATTCCTGCTAATGTTGAAGAATAAAGGAAGGTTTAGATCAACACACAGCCTATAGTGCAGTGATAAAACTACAATGATCATGGGAATTATTCAAGAAATTTCCCTAATATGAGGGTTGTTGGAGGCAATCAGCAATAATCTCTAAGGAAACCAGGAAGGGCGTGTGTTATCACTACTGCCGAGGTGGAGCTGGAAAATGATGTGGTGATAAGTACTCTAATTATTCATTCATGAATAGCGAATGTACTATTTTATTCTAGTTATAAGAATTCTTTAATATCTTTCAAGTTCAGTAGAACTATTCAAACAACACCTCAAAGTTTGGAGGAAAAGTTATCTATGAGAGCAGCAAATGGGTAAATCATTTCATCCATGGTTTATAACTCCTCCCCGGTTAACATATGGGGATTGAACCTCCTAGAAAATCTCATCATACTTCCTTTAGTGGAGTTAGAAACTATCTTGGGCATAGATTGGATATCTTTATACAAAGTCAACATCAACTATCGGGAAAGGGATATCACTTTTCACATCCTAAAGCATCCTCTGATTATTTACAAGTGTAAGGAGGAAGATGAATATCCTTTAGAATCTTCATATCAAGTGTGGATATTGTTTCCTTGTGAGAAAGCATAACTAGCTCAAATGATTGAGATAAAGGAGAGAATCATGCTTAAAGACATGCCCATCATGAGGGATTACACAGAGGTATTCCCTGAAGAGTTGTTTGGTCTTCCTCTTGACTGAGAGGTCAAGTTCTCAATTGAACTTATTCCTAGATCTCTTTCTGTATCAAAGAGACCATATATAATGGCCACCGTAGATATGGAAGAGCTGAAGAAGCAATTACAGGAGAATATGGAGAAGGGTTTTATATGCATGTATTTTTCACCTTAGGGTGTACTAGTCCTCTTCCTAAAAAAGAAGGATGGATCAATGCACCTATCCATTGATTATCGTGAGCTCAATAAAATCACAATAAAAAAAATATCCCCTACCAGAGATAGATGACATGTTCGATCAGCTTCGTGGGGCTAGTCATTTCTCTAAAGCGGACCTTCAGTTGGGATATCCCCAATTAAAGTTGAGGAAGGAAGCTATTCCCAAGACTACCTTTAGAATGAGGTATGGACACTATGAATTCATATTGATGCCCTTCTAACTCACTAATGCTCCAAAAATTTTCATGGATTTAATGAATAGAGTTTTTAGATATTACCTTGACAAATTTTTGGTAGCTTTTATTGACGATATTCTGATATACTCCAAGAAAAAGGAGGAGTATGAGGAACATTTGAATACTTTGTTAAGAACTTTGAGAAGGGAGAAGTTGTATGAAATGTACAGTAAATGTGAGTTTTCGATGGAGGAAGTATCATTCTTGGGGCATGTTATCACCAGCAAAGGTATATCTGTGGACCCTTCCAAGATGAAGGCAATTGAAGTGTGGCCCAGGCCAACTTCTGTAATGGAGATCCGCAGCTTTTTGGGTCTACCTAGGTATTATCGACAATTCGTGAAGAACTTTTCAAAATTTTCAAACCCAATGACCAAGATGAAATGGAAGGGGTAAAGTTTTTCTAGACTCAAGAATGTGAAGACTCTTTCACAAAGTTGGAAAAGAGGCTTATCACTGCGCCAGTACTCACACTCCCTGCAAGTAGAGAACTATTTGTGGTGTATAACGATTCTTCAAAGAATGGATTATGCTCTGTGCTAATGAATAAGGATAAATTGATAGCCTATGCCTCAAGGAAGCTGAAAATCCATGAGAAAAACTATCCCACACATGATCTGGAGTTGGAGGCTGTGATCTTTGAATTGAAAATTGGGTGGCATTATCTCTATGGGGAGAAGTGTGAGATATATACTAACCATAAGAGTCTAAAATATATATTACAAAAAAAGAGATTAGTATGCTCCAGAGAAGATGTATATAGATCATCAAGTATTATGACTGCTCAATCCACTACCATCCTGTTAAGGAAAACAAGGTGGCGAATGCTCTAAGTAGAAAGGATTTTGCATCTTTATCAATGATGAGAATTGAAAAGGATATGATCTTCTTAGATTTGAAAAGGATGGACATGGGAATCGTCAAGGGGGGAACATCATAAATCCTTTCTCAAATGATTGCTCAACCATCCCTCTTGGAGAAAATAAAGGATGCTCAAAGAAAGGATGCAGAAATTCTGAAAAGCGTGGAAGTTATTAAAAATGGTAAATCCTCCGATTTCAAGATTGATGAGGAAGGAGTTGTAAGATTTCGGTCATGATTATGTGTACCATCTGATCCAGAGATAAAGAAGGAACTTTTGAATTACACACATAGATCAACCTTCTCTATCCACCCAGGGAGCATAAAGATGTATCAATATCTTTGAGAAAAATTTTGGTGGAGCAATATGAAATGGGATATTGCTAAATATACATCAAAGTGCCTGGTATGTCAGAAAGTGAAGGCTAAGAGGAAAACGTCTATGGGGATGATGAAACCACTTCCCATACCAACATGGAAGTGAGAGAACATTACCATGTACTTTGTCACTAGACTTCCAAGGACATCCATAGGAAACAATGCTATATGGTTCGTTGTGGATTGACTTACGAAGACAGCTCACTTTATCGTGATTCGAGAAGACTTCCCATTGGATCAACTTACACGGATTTACATCAAAGAAGTGGTAAAGTTGTTTGGATTACAACTATCTATTGTATATGATCGTGATCTGAGATTCACCTTGTAGTTCTGGAAAAGTCTCCAACATGCTCTAAGCACTGAACTGAACTTCAGTATACCCTATCATCCTCAAACTGATGGCCAATCTGAACAAACTATTCAGAAACTAGAAGACATTTTGAGAGCATATTCTATGGAATTCAAAGGGGAATGGGACCAACGTCTTCCACTAGTATATTTATCTTACGACAACAGTTTCCACTCAAGCATCCAAATGGCACCATATGAATCCCATTATAGGAAAAGTTGCAGAACATTGGTGTTTTGGGATGAATTTAGTGATTGTAAGCTGCTAGAACCTGAAATGGTCGAAGAAATGGTGGAGAAGGTGAAAACCATTCAGCAGCATATCAAAGCAGCCCAAAGTCGAAAGAAAAGTTATGCAGACAATTGTCGATGAGACCTTGAGTTTAATGTTGGAGACATAGTATTTCTATGAATATCTCCATGGAAGAAGGTCATGAGGTTTGGAAAGAAAGGGAAGTTAATTCCCAGGTACATCAGCCCCTTCAAGATCCTTGATCAAGTCATAGCTATGGCATATCAACTGGCACTTTCAACTCCCATATCGAATGTATATGATTTATTTCATGTATCCCTTTTAAGTAAGTATATACCATACCCTTCACATGTAATCCATTCATAGGAGGTACAGTTGGAGGATGATATTTCTTATGAGGAGCAGTGAGTGAAGATCTTGGATCATAGCGATAAAGTTCTACAAAACAAGACTACTCACCTGGTCAAGTTACTATGGTGGAACCAGAAGTATGAAGAGGCAACATGGCAACTAGAGGATCCAATAAAGGAAAAGTACTCACACCTATTTTTTTCTTAAAATGTAAAACAAAATTTCTAGGGTGAAATTTCATAAGGGGGAAAATGTAATAACCCAATGTTTTTCAATGGAAATTTCATTCTTATAAATATGTCATAAAACCACATAAAAACACAACATAATTATCTACTAAGAGTTATCTGACCTTTAAACATAATTTTTTCACTTCTGTGTTTGGAATTTCAAAAATATAACATACACGGTTGCGATCAGTAAGTTATTTGGAGTCCAATGACAAAAACTTAATTTTTTTGTGAAGAGTAACCTACCCATAGGAATAGAAACATACCCTTATTAATAGTTTTATACCCTAATGAATAGTAAACTTACCTATGATATTATAAAAATAATGTTCAAGTGAAAGTATGATGTACCTATATTTTAGAATGAGTAAATGAATGTTTTAAAACTGGTTTTTTAATAATAAATTATGAGTTTAAAAAAATATTAAAATAATTATATTTAGAAAACTATTTTTGAAAATTGGATTTCATTTTTTTATTATACACATCAAAAAATAGTTTGGGTGATTTTTTGGGGATTTTTCTGAAATACTTGAATTTTTTATGAATACAAAAATACGATAATTTACGATAAATGCTAAATAAGGGATTTATTGAGTCGTTGATGATGATATGCTGATAGAAGCCCAATTGGTTCAAAATAACATGCATTTATTACTTTTTTTATGGAATCATCACTATTTCTAGTCTTGAGGGAAATTAATAAACTAATGATTAAAAAATATGAAAACCCTCCTCTCCTCTACTATAAAAACCTCCCTCACTCCCTCTTCTCTTCAGTCCTCTCAAGCCTTGTTCCTTGCCAATATTCTACCCAAGAATCTCCCCAAGCTCCTCACCCACATATTAAGTCCCCTATCCTCTTCAATATATCAAAATCTCTCCCCTTAAGAGGTTCTTAATGTAGGAAGACTCAAGAGGTGGATTCCTCTTTCCAATTCCTTCATTTCTTTTATGTTCTTTTCTTTTTGTTTCATTCCTCATCCCCCTTCACCCAAATGGTATGATAACTCCAGTAACATACATATACTGGAATTATATTATTATAATGGGATACTTCATTATCTTCTCTCCTTTCTCCATATTTTATTTGAAAGAAATGAAAGTACCTTTTGAGATGTGATAATTTAGCATATTCAAGGACAACAGTTTATCAATTTCTATTATAATCTTTAATTATGTTCATGAAAACATTTGTGTTATGGTTGAACCATATTATTATATATTTAATATATCCTTGTTTTGGTTCTATAATCCCATTGTACTGATGGTATTAAGTTATAAATAAAAACATGTTCATTATAATCAAACCCACCGGTTAACCAAAACTGTTATCACTAAGGTTTTATATATTATATTTCTACTTAACTCTAAATAACAAAATTAAAATTGTAACCATGTAATCTCTTGTATGTTCTATAATAACATGAAAATTCAATTTTGGAAAATAACTTTCATCATATGTTTTTATGCGAACATAAACAGATCATTAAAACCAAGGAAGAAAACAGACCTAAACAATGAAATTGAACCTTATAACCAATCAAAAAGGTCTTGAATAAACTAAAAAGGGTTACCCTAAATCTATTAAATATAGAAGAGGTTCTGGAATTATTAACTAATAAGCCTAATTTTTTTATTCAGATCATCAATAACAAGTGGAGAACACCACCAGATTTAAGGTAAGGGATCCTCTCCATTTCTCTCTCAATCAAGATTATCCTCTATATTAGAATTTTTATGTGTAATACCAATTAATGGGGTATGATTTCATACCTTAACCATACATACCTCATGATTTATAATATATGATAAACCCATTTTCTCTCTCATCAATCCCTCTTAGGTACACCCAACACCATGCCAATAAACTGTAACGAATTCTACCTAAAAATTCTTTATTCTTTCGAGTTTCCTTATCTTTAATTAATTAAAAATGGAGTTATCTTATCTGTTTATGTACATATTATAAATTTTTCTAGTTTTAAAAAAAATAATTTATGAATTCCCTTTCATCACTCTCTTTTGGGTATATTCATGTTTTTAAAGAAATTTCGCTTTATAACTTTCCGATAAGCAAACCTACTTTAAGGGAACTTCCCAAATTTTTACCCAATTTTCATGTGCATTATATCCTCTATTTTAAGCCACTATTTTATTTATAAAATCAGTATTTTATTATGAAAATTTTCTTGGTATAATTCTGTTTTTATATAAAATATTTTCCTCTTTTATATTTTAAAAGACCTATAGTATTTTCCTTAAAACCGCACAAAAATGTTTTAATGCTAATATTTCTCAAATAAATTCTTATATGTTGTCACTTTTCTTGATACCACATACCATGTTATATTCCTATTTTACCTTATTAATGTCCAATTATGTTCTAATCCCTTTATTTCATGGACACTTTCATGATACACCCATTGGTTATGCTTTATATCCTGATTGTTGTACCCAATTCTTTCCATGGGTACCCTTATGTTTATGCATGGTTGATTATGTATGATTATTTATGCGGAAAAAATATTTCTAAAAATATTGAGATGGGTGTTCCTAGATAGCGCTCCAATTCCTTGGGTAAAGTTAAGTCTCATGAGATGCAATGGGAAACGGGATTGGCAGTTAGCATTGACCTGTACTAAAATTGGAAACAGGATTGGAGATTATCCATGACCCATGCTAAAATGGAAAATGGGATTGGTGGTTATTCTTGACCCATACTAAAGACATGTTTTATGATTCTTCCAAATTTATATGATTCCATTTTTATATGATCCAATGCTTATATGATATGATCTCATATCTTTTGTACTTTGGATATCCTTATGTCATGCCTCCTAAATCATGTGTTAAAGATGTATCCTTATGTTAATTCCCTTACTGGGCCTTTTAGTTCATCCATTTGTTCATGTGTTCCCCAGGGTACCCTATGCAGATGTAAGTTCTCAAAGGGATTTAAGAGCTCTTTATGTAGATTAAATAAAGAAGTGTTTTTTAGCCCCTTGTTTTATGTTCTATGTAGCTAGTCTTCTAAGAAACTGGACTTAACGGTCCTTGGATTATACTATGATGTATAATTATTCTTAAAATCATGTAATGTTATATGTAAAAGGATAGGGTCTCTACACTATACGTTTACTTTCATCTTATTTTGTACTTGTATCTATATGGTCGGCCCAGTGGGTGTTCAGTGTTGTATTGTACTGCATAGTTTTTCAGGATTTTACAGCATTTTACTATTACAGGTTTTTCTATTTCATATTTTTATTTCTTCTGAACTCTGTTTTATTTCTGTTTTGTGTGATACTTAGTTATTTCCTCGATTAGCTTACTCTAGTATGAGGGATGACTCCCCACTATCACACCCTAGGCCCTAGGTGCTAGTCAGAAGCCTCTAGAATATGGGGAGGCCTGCTTGAGGCCTTGTGGTGAACTGGCTCGGATCACCAGTTAGTGGATTCTAGGTTGGGATGTTACACTCATGCATACTCTACCTCTCCTTTAGCAACATTGGCCAGAATTTCCCGAGGGGTTGTCATAGTATTCATCATTCTGGAGCATTTCATAGTTATCCACTAATTTGAGAGTGTTAATAGAGGAATATTCTTGTTCCTACTTAGTGGAATAGTCCAGGGCTAGAAGTGCCCTAGGTACATCTCACAATTTGAGAGGCATGAAGTCGCCAAGGGTGAATGCTAATTTTAGCACTAATGGGGGACTCTGATTTCTCTCATAAAACAGATTTCTTATCTTTTGAGACATAGATATTTGTAGTGCAGAATTGGATGCTGCAGTTGGAGGGGAAAAGAAGACCATATAAAGTTTTGGTATTCTCAAGTGAGTAGAGATAATTCCATGGAAATGAGCTATTTTCTTTTGAAAAAACCAGTAACTATAATTTTATGTTTCGCATTCAGAAGCTAGCTATCACTCACCCAAGTCTTAACTAACACTGTCAAGGTTAGTGGAAAATGTGCCACTTATGATGTGATGTCACCCAATTTTACTAATCCATGATCAACTTGGCCCTAGACCCAATATTTAAAGACAAATCATTCATTGATGGATTTCCAAGGATCATGTAGTATGGGGAGTGATTAGCACGGTCGGTGAGTTTGACCTATTGGGGTATCATGATTTATAAAATCCTCAAAATACCTAATTCTAGGGTTCATATGAAATAATTTGAGACTTATGCATCCTTAAATGAGTAATTCATTTTCTTTATTTCTACAAAAGTAAACTTGAGTTTCTTTCCCCGATGATGGTTTAGGATAATGTTCCTTCTACAAGGTTTTCCATGTTCCTGATGAGGTTTCATCATGTGATACAATGACTAGAGTGTCTAAAATTGGTAGGAAAAATCATTTAAAGTTTCTAGTAGGAGAACTATCTTAGTATCCTCTACATTCATGGAAGCAATAGTCTCAAGTTTTATAGTCCTTATCATGGGTGTTATAATGGGTAATAGGAATGACTGTTGTTTGGTATATAGTAAGGCTTCTTCAAACATTCATAATTTTCAGAGAACTCCAAAAAAACCTTGATAGCTCCGGTAAATAATATTAGGGACTTTCAAATCTCTAAAATTTTCCATGAAAAATGTGATAATTTTTTCCTTTGATAGTGACATATCGAGTGAGCACATGAGTCCCTTACACCAGTTAATGAAGTTAGCAACTCGGTCATATGATTTATAGTTTCAATTGGATAGGTCAACAATGTTGTTCTTCTATGAGGTGGAACTAAACTAATAGATAAACTATCTGTAGAGATCTTATCAGCCAATAATGTATCCTAAGGCTAGCTAGTTATAGAATATGAATGTGGGTCCTTCAAGGGTTTTGAAAAAACATTGAAATTTAGAAAATTTATGCTATTCCAAATCCCCCAACATTAGGTCACATGTTGTGGTGAAGTAAGACATATGTTACAGTAGATCACCCATATGATTAAATGGGGTAATACATAGTTTTTAAAATTCCAGTGGTAGGTGAATCTAGTCTTCCCATATTGGATATGGTTTTCCCTCATGTAGAATTAAAACAAGTATCATTTACAAAGACAAAAGATGAGAAGTGAGAGCTGTTATCAAATCAACCTAGTGAGTATTTTTGTCACCATATATATGAACGCCTAATCACCCAGGGAGGTTTTGTTTCACTGATACTTAAGAGGATAATCAAGCTGCTCAGGTGAAGTGGGAGAATCATGTCTTCTTCATTTATCATACCCCCTGACTTCTACCCTAGTCGGATACATGGTACCACCTGGTTTAAATCTAGTCTCCTCTCCAAGAAAGTATGTTTACCCAAGTAGAGGATATATGAGGCCCCTTTTGATATTTTATTGATTCATGTGATACTTGGATGAGTTATGTATTAATCCTCTTGTATTTCTCTAGCTTCTGGATAAATGTTCCATCATGGAATTTGACATTCCCTGGAACATTCATAGAAGGACCGGTAAACTTGGTGGTCTCCTTATATTTTTTGTATATCAGTGGTTAGGTGACAATTTCTCATTTGGGGGACTACCAAGGCCCAGTTACAGTTTCATTTGATGATTATGGGTGTCTTTTGGTGGATTTACCTATTACTGTGTCTCCCCGTGGAGCGAGTAATTACTAACATGCCTTGTGTCAGTGGTCTGATTTCATTGATTCTTGGAAGGGTTAATATTGCTGACATTGGCACTTGATATGTCCTAAGGATAATTTTCACCATTGATCGATTGCCCATATTGTGGGTCTCATTGTTTTCGTAGGATTGGGATGAAATAGAGGGAAGTGAACTGCCCCCACCCTCTAATCTGAAAGTGTTGAACTGACTCTACTATGAATCTTAGTAACACTGTAAGGATCTTGATGCAAGTCTACTAGAGAGTCTAGTGGTAACCATATTATTTGGGTCACTGATATACTTGGAGAACTATGATCTCAGCCCTCTTTCACTACTAGTGAATGACATCAAGTTGCTCATGGATTCTTAGGTAGGTTAGCTGATAGTCCTAAAGGAGGATGAACATATCCAAAATAATTTATTGAAAAAAAAATTCATAGTAATCAGTGAGGTACTCCGGAATAAAAATGTTAGAGGTTGCAGGAGGCAAAATTTTGATTGATATCTAGTCAGAATCGAAGAGTCTCCACAAGTCCTTTTGTTCATTATTAGGAGGATGATCTTACTCATAGTCATCCCAAGCTCTGATTGGATCAGGCTAAGAAAAATTTGGTGACATTGAGGCAGACATTATTTGATTTTGATTTATCATCATAGGGGGAGCCGCATGGACCAAACTTCCACTTCATATTAAAATGTCTCTTGGAGGTGGATCCTACATTAAGATCATATACATGTTGGATGGGTTTCTGACTACCTTCTCATGTGCTGGAGTGGTAGAATCCCTTTGGGGCTCAGTAGTGTTCTCACCATCATTTGAGGGTGTCAACTTATACCCTAACATCTCCCTAGCTTCTTTTTTGAAGTTAGATATGAGTGAAAATAATGGTGGTAGATACAATTTCAATGTAAGTACTTGGAAGGATGCCATAACATTCCCCACCCATAGGTACCTATCATGGGATATGAGGATCTTATGTACCTAAGCTTTAGGGATTGTTATCCTCAGTTGATGTCCTTATGACCCTAGCTCTGGTAGTGGGGGTGAAGATTAAATCATCGAGTCATCAATCATCTCAGAGACTGAGAGGTCAACGATGGCATGACACTTCTCATGGTTTCACCTCTCAAGGTGTGATAATTCTCCTAGTGTGATTTTTATAGGATCACTTAGATTCATTCCATATGCATTGCTAATTATTCCACGAGCACAGCCCCATGTATATTGTTCATCCCCTAATTTGGGATGGATCATTATATTAGGTCATATCTTTGGAATTAGGAGGGCCTCTACACTGGTTGGTGGTAGTGTGGGGACGAACTCCGTATTGAAATTCTTCATAACAGGATGGCCAGTAATGGTTTTTAATGGCACCAATGACTGAGAGAGTCAACCAAACCTTCCTATGAGGAAACTGGGGTATTGATCCTAAGTGGAAAAAATAGATCCACACTTAGTAACTATGGGGATGTGATGGAACACACCGGTGGTGGTGGGATACACTAGAGTCATAGAAGATGCACCTTGACATGAAATGTTCTAGTACTATCCCTGATATCAACACTGGGTGTTCTAGACCTTGGCTAATAGTGTGGGGATGGGATCAATCCAATCATTGAAAATTGCGACCATTCAGTGATGGTGGTGAAGAAACATGGTTGTACTCCTCCTATGAATTTCCCAAGCAGTGTCTATAATGGGTATGGATTGAATATCCATGACCTATTTGGATAAGGGAATTGGATTGTATGAACACTCTAGTAAGAGGATTAAGATGTTTTTTCAAATGAAATGGGTGCAATTTCATTCTATGTGCCCCTCAAGGGTGGCATTTTCAGAAAGGTGTCAATGGTTCAGGATCCTTAGGGGCCATATCCTTAGTAGTAATGGCCCCTTCTTGTTTGAACCGATTAAAAATGATGTTTGTCACTCTTATTTGGAAGATCTAAGAGGGTAATATGGGGTGTGGGTGACCAGTATCTAAATATGGATAAGTTTTCATGGTAGGAACCTAGTCATGTGGGATTTCCGAACCAACATCTCCCCTACCCTGGTTCCTATTGGTTTTTTATTTTTGACCTCCTATATATTGAGTCCTATAAATTATTGGGAATTGGTCATCAATAAAGATATAATTTAGGTGATGAATGATGAACCAACATTATCCATTCATTATGAATCAGATAAGGTATCACGATGGAGATGTCATGGACCATGGATGCCCAACATTATCGACCCCAAGTCATAGGAGAGTTTCATGCTGGACCCATCACTCATTAGGGGGGTCCTAGAGCCAAACATCTGTATACGATGATAGAAAACTATGATGTCTCCCCAATGTTTCAAGCCCTCATACTTGAAGGAGAATTGATTCACATCAAATTCACCATTTTGTTTATGATTATTTCCACTTGGGTAGAACATCAGGATGATGATGTGCTTTTTTGCACTGCATTCCCATTTTCCATAGGTGGGTGTCTTCCATTACCATAATCAATGATGTTGGATCCTTAATCAAAAATAGATGATGGTATATTGGTTCTTACTTCTAGGGATTCCCCCTTTGAGATAGTCTCCTATTCCAAGTCTCCCTTAAATATTTAAGTCATGTTTTTGAAAATCGTTCCTAGTTCCATCTCAAGGTGGATGCTAATTAATTACACTACCTCTATCTTGATGGGGTTGAAAACTTTGGTTAGAGTAGATAGTAACATTGTGAATGTATGGGAATATCTAGACATTGGTCATGTTTGGAATCTAAAAATTATTCCTATATTGGAGTTAATCTCATGTGTGAGGAATATGAAGCATGGGACCCAAGGAATATTGTGTTGAACATGGGGTAGTTGACACCAATAATATAAGGTATTTGAGGATTTTAACCATAGAAATCCAATGCTTATTGTGTGGGATAGATATTTTTGGTAGGCCTCATGTTTAATTTATTATGGGGATAGGTTGGTGGTTAAGTGAGTCCTTAGGGGGGAGATTTTAGACTTGGGGGTTTGGTTAAGTGTGTCACTAGGGGTAAGGTGGAATCCAATGATGATTATTAATGGGTCATCCTAAATTCATCACATAGGGTAAGGCCACAGTTTAACATAATATACTAAGGGAATTGTTGTGTAGTTTAACATCATATGAATATGATGTTGGGATATATAGTTTCATTTCATGTAGCTAGAATGTTGTTGGGGCCTACATTCAGGGAGAATATTTCAATGTATGAGAGGAATGTATGGAAAAAAGACCTCTCTACTAGGAAAGGATTGTAGTTTCCTTTGATGATTCCTCTACTGGGGATTATGTGTCTACTGATCATGTTCCTTTAGGTGGTACATGGCATAAGCACTACCATGAAGGAGTGGTAATCAGGGGTCCAATTGTTAGGGTAACTATGTTTAAGAGAAAGATTCATTATGGTGCTATTTATTATAATCAAAAGGTGAAAAGTATTCTAGTCCATGCATAAAGCAAAGGGGGTGAACACGAGGGGTAATGATCCCACTCATGTGAGAATTTGAGGTGTATATAAAATAGTTCAAATATTAACCTAGCACCTAGGAACATGACTTGTATGTAACATTGTTTGTAGGAAGAAGGAAACAACTCAGTTTTACAAAAGGTTTTGTAAGAAACTCCAATATTCTATGCACAAATGGGGTTGTGTGAGCTATGAACTGCAATATAAGGCCACTGCATAGATCATGGAGGCCTACGAATTCACAAATTATGAGGTTTTTCATAGTATAGGTTTATAAAATGGTATATTCTCTTATGTTAACCTCACTAGTCTTAATTATTTTAGCATGAGAAACTCTCAAACATAGGCCAAGACTCACTGGGGCCCATGGGTGATTAGTCTCACAAGATCCCTACCTTTCAAAATCTATGAGAGTGTGGAGTTTCATGATGCTACAGAAGAGGTATTTGCATGAGAAATAGAAAACACTTAATCATATATAGATCCATTGTCTCTGTGGGGGTGTGGTTCAATTTATAGTTGAAATGGGTGAAATATGCATGCAATCCCAATAGGTTCATGGAACCAGGTTGCACACTTCCCATTCCTTTTCCACTAGGGTGTGATCGTGAAAGTGGATGG
The DNA here is from genome assembly GCA_963277665.1 of Viscum album. Taxonomy (NCBI): domain Eukaryota; kingdom Viridiplantae; phylum Streptophyta; class Magnoliopsida; order Santalales; family Viscaceae; genus Viscum; species Viscum album. The sequence continues at coordinate 129,903,414 of OY728167.1, read as the reverse complement.
TTTAATGGCATATTTCTCATGTTAAAGTATTTATTCACCATCAAAATTATTTTGATAATATGTGTGATGTTGTGTGAACATTCATTTTACCGTGTTTAGGGCTCTTGTGGAACCATAAAACATTGATCTTTAGCATTGCATTTCACATGAAATTCTCCATGAGATATGAAAGTTTCATGCAAGTTATTACTGTTTTGTGCAGCTATTCTTTTGGTTCCATAATATCCCTTTAGTCATACATAGGCCTTTTTTAAAGAAAAGCAGGACCTTCATATATTGAGACATATTTTATGAACCAACAACAAATATTATAGAAAAAAAGATATTTTTTGAGACTAAAGAACCTAATACTTATTAAAATAGAGAAAATTTTCTTGTATCTAAGGAGACCATTACTACATTAAGGAGATAATTTTGTATTAAAGGAGAATTAGGAGGGGGACTATGATACCCACGTATCATAGAATGATATTTATTGAAAAATGAGTCTGACACTACATAAGACGTGGAAGAGTCTATTTAGAAAGAGAGATGTTGGAATATATTATCGCATCCTGTGATATAATTATATCATTAGGTGTTCTATTAAGAAAGTCCAAGTTATCTAGTTGATCATATAGATGTGAGGACTTGAAGAAGATCAAGTCAAATATGCATACTGCAACAAGAGACAGATGTAGTTGAACACTTATTCAGTGAAGGTGGTGGAGGAACATTGAAGAAAATTTAAGAGATAGTATAATGACCCCATAAAAAGATGGGAAAAATATTTTCAGGGGATAGATTCCACTAGTTGGATATAGTATTAGGAACCTATAGAGAGATGTTCATTGTAATATCTGTGATTCCTTCCACAATTGGTAGATAGTATAATGATCCTATAGATATATGACTGATATAATCACCAGTGACTAGGAATTTTAGTATCTTTTTTGTCAATATTTTTAGGAGAAAAAAATAATTTGTGCACAAATGATATATAGAAGAGAATTTTGGATGCATTACTTTAATCAAACTTAAAAAGGAGTATGATATCACATTGAGTTTGGACATTGTAAATTCCTATGTTTTGTGCCTCTATTTTCTTCAAAATTTTCTTAAGGATGAGGGACACAAATATTAGAGGATTTATATTTTAACAAATCATATAGGTTGAATTAAAAAAAAAATCTTTGTTAAATAATCACTAATTTACCCCTTCCCTATTAGTGATCTAGATGGATTCTAATAACATCACAAAACATGTGGTATCAAACCTTAGTTATAGAGATTTAGTATGACCAGACCTTGTCCAAGTTGTTCCATAGTTTAGTTCTGTAGCATCATTCTTCACTCAGTATTGCCGGATAATTCTGGAATGCAGTCCTTAGTCCCTCTTACATATTTCCAATGCAATGGGAGTTCATTTATTTCAAAAGAAATGATATTGGATAAGGGTAATATATAGGTAGAAAATTTCAATGGGATGAATTTTTTATTATGTAAGAAAAAGGTAGAGGATTGTCTGTTGAAGAACAAAATTGATCTTCTATTAAAAATCACTAAACTTGAGTGAAGAATGGGAAGGGATATATAAGAAATCATTGGGTTTGATCATGATGTCACTGGATCATAATGTGTCCTATAAAAACAACGAATTAATGATTACTTAAGAATTTATGAATAAATTTGTTGATATGTATCGGAATACAACTATAATGAAAACATTGTTTCTTATCGGATTTGGTTCCCTAGAAACCATTTTTTGTACCTTATATTAAATTTATATTCAAAGAGGTTACTATTAATGAAATACCTTATTAAATATTGTTCATTTTTCGATTTTACATTAATGTAAAAATTTCATAGACTATTTATTTCATTGAAAAGCGCATATCAATTAACCACTATAATGCAAATCATGAAATTACATGATGATGTAATTAAACCTTATTCCATGATTAGATAACATTATATGATATGACATATAATATTTTGACCATTATGTGTGAGTATTCATAAGAAAATGATATTTTATCTTATGAATTATATATTAGGTAATCTCCCAGATGGGAGATTATGAGAAATAAATCACATGTATGAAGTCCACATATTTATGTGTCATTGGATATTATATTCTATGAGTGTGTGTAATGATCCTTAAAATTTAATATTATTATTAATGAATTTCATGACCTTATCACGATGATGTGTTGTGTTAAACTGTGATGACATCTATCACGGTGAAGTTGGATACATTGGGTGTATCACAGATAATATGTTATTAATGAATAATTAAATGAATGATCTATCTCTTGTATAGGGAATTTTATATCATATCCATTTTATTAAAATGGAATGTTCAAGTTAAATTCCATGGCCATGGTGTATATGGTATTTATTTCAGATAGTCAAATAAAGTTGTATCAAGTATATAAGTTGATAACATAGGTGTGCAACTATCTTGATGAGATATCATGACAAGTGGATTATATTATAAAATTAGTGTTCATATGTGTTTTTTGTCATTGTTATATATATTCTTCCTATATGGGTGACTTGGCACATTACCGGATTGTAATATATCACTTTAGGTAAGATTTCCTAATGCCACTGAGGAGGAGGCCTAATGGGTGATACACAAAGAATTTTCTTTGATCATGGTTAAATAATATTTATCGTTATAAGTCTGATTAAATAAACCACCATGAAACACATTTTAGGGAAATAAAAATATAATAAACACCCAAGCCTAGAGACTTAACACCATGACATGCCCCTCACCACCCTAAACCCAAACCACCCCACCACCCATTGTTGGAGAAGTTAAATATTATTTATATTTAACAATTGGAATAAATATTATTCTCTATACCATGAACTAATATCTGTTCAATATTTATTAAATTATCACTAACATTAAATAAATATTTATTTGAAAAGTAATTATTTAATTACATGAATATATAATATTTATTTATCTCTTGTTATTTACACAAAAATAAATAAATATTTATTTATTAAATAAAAAACATATAAAGTTATCTTATATTAAATAAGTATATTTTTCAAGACTATGAATAGAATAATTATATATTTATTGAATTAATAATATTCATTTAAATATTAAATTAAGAATTCAATAGACATTGATGAGGATGAGCGGACTGGATTTTCTCAAGTGATGAATATCTATTTACCAAATTGTAAAATAAATATTTATCATTATGTGGGTTAGAAAATGATATAAAATAAAATAATGATATTATTATTCAATTACATGGTATGGGGTTTATTTTAGGGTTAATATATATTATTAAGGTCCTTTTTGAAATAAATTAAATATTAAACCCAAACCTAAGGTCTATAAATAGACTACCATGTCAATAGGAGAAAGGTTAATCATTGTGTATAATAATTTCCTCATAAGATCACTCCCCTCCTCTAATACCCTCAAGATCAATAATAATAAGTGATATTCATTAAATATGGAAGGAACATGTAGTGATCCTATGAAAAAAATAAGACGATCAATCAACTATGCAAACACCCAATGTTTCATTGATGTCTTTGGAGACCAAAGGAGTATGTGTGGATCACTTCTAAAGGGGCTCTACTTTGGGTTCTCACTTCGCAATGATGATACACTGATCGAGTCAGAATGATCAAAATCATCAATGAATATGGATATAAAGACTTTGTAAATATTTCTTATTTTTTTCAAATTAATTATAAATTAATGTGGACAGATCATCTCTCTTGCTTCCAGAAAAGTAATATACCAATACTAATCATAAAATATTTAATTGTTCATTACATTCATGTCATATAAATTTTTAATGATCCTTTGAATTTGACAAAATTCAAGTTATTTATAGGACCAATAACCACTTTCTTTGTGTCTGGAACTACCAAGTCATATCCAAGTGTTAACATGCAATTTATAATTATTTTTTTATCATTTATATATTTAAAAGTTATTTTTCATTTTATGAAATTCTTTATTATAATATGATCATCGAGATATATTCCTCTTACCTTTGTTTAACAATCATTTAATTATAAATATGGTTAAATTCCAATGAATTTTATCCAAATAAATCATCCATATGTTCCATGAATTCTAGCTATACAACATCGGATTACACATCATGTAGTCAGTATACATGTTGTGTATCCTAGTTCATTGCAACATGACATAGAATAAATTAATTCACTACATCATGAAATTAAGGGAAAACAGTGCATTAATTACTCCATGGGTTTACCATGTGTGGTTGAAACATGATGTGTGGGACTACACACCATGTAACTAGTTTACACATCATCTATTCTATGCATTTTTTCATTGAAAACATATAGTAAAATACATGTCGAGTAATTATTTCCTGACACATAGGGATAAAAAATATTTAATAAGGAGGATTCATAGTGTATACTATATTTACACACCCTATACCTCACACATGTCAATGAGTTAATATATTTTGATTCCCTAGGCATATATCATGGTTATGTGATGGGAATGATACACGATATCCAGCTAGATGTACACGTCGTGTACCTAAACTTCTTACACACAAAAAATAATAATTTATTATTTATTTAAAATTCGACATCATGTCTTCCATATACCATTTTTTGAATCAAACTCTCTATGTGATAGGTTTTATAAATATATTAAGTGCTTAATTAATTTTTATTAAAATTTCTGAACTAAATACCATTTATATTTACAATACAATGACTAATCTTCATGCATTGAAATCCTTATCTACAATTTTAATTAACATTTTTTTTGTGTTTCATTTATTTAATATTAAAAACCATGTTATTATGTAACAAATATTCATATGAAATTTTCTATATGAGTAGACTGTATAGATCTTAATCCATGCCGAGTAGTTTGGGTAGGCACTTAATGAGTTGCTTCCACATACAAACTGTGTTCTTATTTTATTAAATTTTAATTAAAATTAATTAATTTAATTTATTTAAAATCACATTGGATGGGTGTATCCAATAGATATTAGATATAGATTAAGGTAAATTTAATTAATTAATTAATTGGACAATTAATTGAATTAATTTATACATGTTTTTCTTTAATAAATAATGAATCAAAATTAGTGCTAGACAATTATTTTAAATTAATATTCATTTTACTAATGGATGGTCATGAGCTTAGACTAAATTTTGTATGTGTATGGTTTATTTTAATTTAATTATTGAATGGGTTCTTTTATAATTATTTTACTATCTTCAATTTGTGATTGGGAGTCATCCCTCCTACCTTCTTGTGTATGGGTTTTCATATCCACAATTTTTTTATGTAAACGCCCTTTATGGTTCCCTTAAGCAATGAGTGATGTTGAAAAACATTATAATTATGGAGCTCCAAAATTCAAGGTGATGGTTTGAGATGAAGCTACGATGAATCCAAAATAATAATATACATAGAACAAAGGTGGAATGTTACAAACTCAATAACATCCCATATGAAGTAGTTTTCCCCCTATGGTTAATGGTTTTTTATTGTATAATAAATAAATAGCCACTAGTAAAATCTCGTGATCATGCAATGATTAATTTATTTTATTTATATATAATGCATGATTTATATTATGGACACAAGATCATGACCACATAAGTAAATGGATTAATATACAAAAATAGAATTAAAATAATAATATTTTGCATATATATTTTATCAGTACATGGTTAATCACTTATATAGGTAATTTCATTGAAATTTATAGACACTTTTTCAGAATATGGTTATAAACCTATAGCCATCGTTTTCACCATGGAAATAGATCTATAGAAATGGTTTAAAATAATTGAAGTAGGTAATTCCATTGAAATCTTTTTCCATGGTTTTAAATCATGTAACTAGGCTTATATCCATAGTTAGAACCATGGAAATAGGTCTAGTGACATGATTGGGAACCGTGGTTATAGTCTGTACTTTCGAAAAAAAGGAAACAGCTAACTGTGGATAAATTTTACTTTCTAGGAAAAAAATAGCAAGTCTATTGTATCTTCCCACACCCTGTAACCTGCACTACACTCGGATATTTTATCAACTGGAAGTTAATGTGTAACATATTTTATGGAATTTATTCATTTCATCTATAGTTACACCATCCTCCCACTTTTATAAGGAGAAATCTCTTCTATACACTAAATATGAAGTGATAAATCGTATAAAACTAGGACACCACACTTTGACTTAGTTCAACTAAATATTTGTAATCCAATATGCATACACCAAAAATGTAATGATGTATAAAAATAATATAGAACTATTTTTTACAATTCAAAGTGACCATACTAACCCTCCAAAGTTTAAAACTCTCACATGAGTGATAATTCCCCCAAAAAATAAGGGAACTCACTTCTCCACCTACAATATAGAACCCATTACTTGTCTTACACTTTGTTTCTTATACAAAAAAACAATTAACTAGTGTTAAACTAGGGTTTTTTTATCTTTCAACCTCACATTAATCCACTTTACCTAATTCTAAAATATTCCATCATTATGGTCTCCTATAAATCCTTCTTCTATATAATTTATTGTAATTGTCTATAAATTCCTCTTGTATTCTGTTTTCTAGCACTTTCTTGGAATGCCACTTGTTTTTATATTTATTAAATTTATTTTTTCCTTGTTTAATAATCTTTATCATTGTTTTGAAAGGGATATATCCCAAAATTTCAAGATATTCTTTTTATTTTCATTTTTTAAAATTCTCATCTAAGAATTTTGGTGTACAGTCTTCATATTGGATAGAGTAAACTCAAAAAATGAAGTGGTGTACCCTTTTCTTCATTGAATATAAAAAAACCAGTTCATCGTATGACTCCATTTTTTATTGAATAAATCTTATAATTAATTTTAACCCCTGAACATGTCATGAAATGAATGTCTTCTATATGTCACAAACCTCAAAAAATAGCCTGAACCAAAAGCTTTTTGAGGTCTCATTCATAGTGTGGTCTACTTTTTTTACTATCCATATTCAGAATCATACATTATGATTAGTTTAATAACTTATTTTTAATTCTATAAGGGAATAACAATTCACAGAATCAAAACCCATTTACCTCCAAACAACCTAGAAATTAATATTTTTGGGATCCCATATGTGGCAAGATTTTCTCACCATAACATCAATCATCATCTTATGCAAGCCTACTCGTGGTGGGACATAGTATTTCAAGGAACAACATCTATTTATCATCCAAAAAAATATAAAAACTATATATTAATTATGAAACATAGTTAATATATTGATTAATCTAATTCATATAGGGTACTCCATGTCTTTTCTATTTCCTCAAAAACTACTTTCACAGTGCAACCAAGGTAGTCGTGGTGTGACTTCTATGTTATGGATATAACTAATACATATGCTTCTAATGTGGTTGCAACCTAAAGGTATATTCCCAAACCATGCTCATTCAACTGTGAATGTTAGTGATCTCACTAACAAACTGACCCCTTAGTGTGGAATCCTTTTAGGATTTATTATAGATAACTTGTTTAATAGTACAAGTTTAGTTTTTATTAGAATTAATTGGAAGGAAAATTCTTGAGTGCGGGGTTCTCCCTTATATGAGGATTAGGAATGTTACTCTAGTGAATTACACTTTCATCACTTGGAAAATTTCAGATTATAACAACCAATGTTATTAGCATTATTGATTGTTTTTACTTCTAAAATCACCCTTTATGATATTATGGTTCTGCTAGGGTGATTACTTTTTCATCACCCTTTATTTAGCATTAATTATTTTAAAATTTCATTTTCATCAAATATATTATGTTAGCTTATAGAACATCCTACTCATTATCTCAGATTTAACTACTCATTTTCTAGTATCATTAGTATCAACATTTAAATACTCAATTGGAATAGCATTTTAACTTTCAAAAAAAATCATGAACTAATTCATATATCATAAAATTTATATAAAATACATCACATCTTGGATCATAGTTGGTTCCTAATATAAAATTATATTTTTAATATAAAATATCTAAGAATAAATGGTAGGTTTGTTTCTTAAGAATTCTACTTTGGAACATCTCTAAAAATTCAATAAATAGAAAACCCTTGCATAAATTTTAGGTTATTGTATTTATGCATTGAGTTCATCTTAATGTATTCCATATCTAAACTTTTATAAGCTATGGTATCTTTTAGTTACATCACAATAAAGACTTTAATTCTTCTCTTACATGTCCAACACAATATTTAATAACTAAAACTGGTTATAGCTAATCTACCTTATCATCGACATAAAATCCAAAATCTGGATAGAAGTATCTTAAAATTATCTTATATATCATCCCATAGACATTTTTATATTAAAATAATCTTCCAAACTCTATATTACCTACTTCTTTCTTCCAATGTATAATACTTCAATAATTTGAAACTCTATGTGTTTATAACATTCTTTTCATCTTCTTTTTAGTAAATCTTAGTTGTTCTTCAGTATCCTCATCTCTTATTAAACATCCATAAATTACTTATTTTCCCTTATTCTAATGAAACTACTTCTAAATAGATATCTCATGTATTTCAGAATGTAGATTCAATTTCCTTTTAAAATATATGTTCTAAAACAAGAGTGGATAGTGGTTCTGGAAGAACATTTCTTGACTTTAAACACTATTTATTCCTTAAATAATCTATAATAAAATTTCCATAGATATATAAAATTCTAATGGATACAAATAAGTTTGGTAAATCCAGAATCAAAATTTCATCATTTGATACTGTATATTTTCTGAAACTTGAAACTTTCACTGCTCCAGAATGAAAGCTTCTATACCTTATCCTTTTAAACCATAAAAAACTACTTATTTATATTCAACCTACCATTTCCTTACATATTTAATATCTTAACTATTTTAAAAAAAATAAAACTCTCATCGTATTAATCCATTGGGTGCTTCCAATCCTAAAAATTAATAAAAAATAGGTAATATTATTGAGAATGAATATTATTTCCATATATTAAGATATACAAAAGATGAAATATTATTGACATGCATTGAATATATTGATGTAAATATGTTATCAATAGTTTTTGAGGTAAATTGAATGAACTATAAATCCTAGGTGCATACCATAGTGGTTCCATCTAGTCCAGATAACAAAACTCATGAATTCTAAAACTCTATTATTGTAACACGATGTTCCAATACCAACATCCACCTGATAAGATATAAAAGATACCATAAAACTAATTCGTATAGTTAGATTTGTGTAAAATATATAATAAAAATAGCATGCACAAATTGGGTGAATCATACATGAATCAAGATGTAGTACTATAAGGATTATGTGCATGGATAAACTGCTATAATGATCTTATAATCTATCTTCCACCACAACCAAAGAAAATAATTCTCCTATTATAAAATTCCTAAACTATTAGATTCAATGGTACTCATATAAAATAATAAAATATTGATATTTTCCACCTACAATATAATAGTATGATTGTATCAAAGATAAAAATAAACTTCAAAGATATTGAATTCCGCTCTATAAAAACCATCCAATAAAGATAACAGCATCGTTTCCCTATCACCTTGAATTAATATCACTCTAATACATGAGTAGCATCAAGTGAAAAAAAAAATTGTATATGAATTTCAAAATTTGTCTCTACATAATTTATCTTTCCTTTATTTGGAAGTAGGTCTAGGTCCTCATAATTGTGTCAATGTATGAAGATCTCACTACAATCGTGATGAATCTAAATAAGAAGATTATTAGGCGTAGAGCTTTTCAAACTCAAATCTTGCATTTGTAGTGAGCTTTCATACAATAATGTATCACATTTAAATGAGATTTATAATTCATAATAGTTTTTTAGTATATAAATGTGGCAATTTTAGAAGATTTGATTATAATTTCCCATATCTCAATAACTGAATAACCCACCATGAAAAAAAATGTGCATAGATAATTAATTCTTCACTATATAATGAATATACCAACCTAGAAGTACTAGATTAAAATTAAAACCACTTCTCCTATGAGTCCAGATATGATTGAATTCCCTCTATAGGAATACATCAACAACATCCTCATTTGGTTGGGTTCCTTTTCCTGATTGTGTTAACTCAAAACCCTATAGAATTGTTGATTGAGTTTCATAACAAATATATTTATCACCTATTAAAATAACTACCAATCAAAGTAAAACACCGAAGCAATATAAATCAGTAATAAATCCATAAGATTGGAATTGAAGGTGTATAATTAAATAGTAGAAATTATTAAATCAAATTTCTAGATAGATGGAAGTATCATCCATCATGAAGTATAGAAATTATTATTCTTTGGGAAATTTGTACCTAAAATTAAATAGCATAATAAATTCTTGAAAAAACAAGATAGTATATGGTGAGTAATCCTGAAGAGAATATCTTGGGTTGATCCATCAATAGAGGTGAAACATTCAGAGGTTTACAATAAAGTGATTAATCTGTAATTCTTTACAACTACTATAAAAATGAATTTTGATTGTTATTTTCATTCTCAGAACATTGTTTTGAAAAATGTTGAATATAATCATCAAGGTAAAGTGATTGTATATCAAAATGGGGTAATAAAAACAAATTTCACTTGAATTTTTTTATGTTCATTGTGAACTTGAGGGGAAGTTTACAAAATATCTCAAAAATATGTTTGATCTACCCCTAGAAAAATAATTTCATATTTCATATCACATGGTGTTTGTATTATTGAGAACAATAATATCTAAATTAACCTATCTTTTTTTCTACACTAGGTTATCCTAATTGGAATTATATTTAGTTTTTTGAAGGCACATTGTTGTGATAATTTTGGATATCACCCTTCCCTCAAAATGAAGTTGAAAGAGTCTCTCAAAAGTGGGAGAAGAAATAATTGGGGATAAGAAGATTCTAAAAATTAGAATAGTTAATTAGAGAAGAGATTAAACTTTCCCATGTACTCAGAGTGTCAATAATGGAGAAAAGAACCTTCCTTCCTTGGTGTTTATATTTACTATGGTGATAGAAAAGTTGAATTGCTAGAGGAATATTAACATGTAACCTTGGTGTATTGGAGTTCAATATATTGATAAAAAATCTAATGGGGAATTGATGTGAACTATGGTTTTTTATTGTATTTTTTAATGAGAACATAATATATTTCTTGGAGGAATGTGTGATGGAGTGAGTGTTGGCACCAAAATCTGGGACAGAGACGAAACAAGCAGAAAGCCTCAGGGGAGGCCGTGCGAAGACCGTTCGCGGAGCCCCATTGCCCTGCGGCCACCGCGGAGCAAGGAGGCGAGAGCCTCTATGATCTGATTTTATGTTCTTGAACCCGCCGCAGAGCAAGGAGGCAGGATCCTCCACAAGCTTATTTGACGTTCTCAAACTCGCTACGGAGCAAGGAGGCGGGAGCCTCCACAAGCCGATTTGACATTCGCGAACCCACCGCAGAGCAAGGAGGAGGGATGCCCCGTGAACTCCTTTGACGTTTGCGAGCCCGCCACAGAGAAAACTTCGTCTTCGCGCCGAGTGAGCCCTGCCTCTCGGCGCTTCTTGCCTATAAATACTAGGCTCCCCCTGATCCCAAAAGAGGGGTTATCCGACCTTTCACCTTCTTAGCTCCCAAATTGTGAAGCACTTCTGGCTCCACGAACCATGAGATTATCCATGTACTTTTTCATCGTGAAGTGCCTCTCCCATTGCTTTAATTTGTTCCCTCTTTAGAGAGGGATTCCTTTTGTGGATCCCCTAGGCCTTTGTGAAGGAAGGGGATCCCCAAGGGGGCTTGGTTCATCACGGAGCGTTTGTGCTTCGTGAAGAACCCCTCATGCACATGTGACCCATATGCTAAGGCAGGGCCATTATACCTCACAAAGCACCTTGGTTCATAATCCTCCACCTCAAGAGGCACCCTTGCATCATGATGAATTTCTCCGTGAATACCTTTCCACTTCGCGAAGTACCTTCCATCTTCACCTATGCCTTATGCTTAGTCTAGGCCAATCCACTTCACGAAGCACACCCCTTCACGTATCACCTCCACTTCATGAAGCACCAGAGCTTCACGAGGCTTCTACCTTTGAACCCCTTATCTCTACAATCCCATTTCCCATGCAACCTTGTAGGTTTGAACGAAGCAACTTCAAAGCCCCTTTGGCAATTCTTCTCGTTTCATTTCTTAGCATCATGCATCTTTTCATAGGCATGATAATAGATATTTCTTCTTCGCATATCCACGCTAACATGGACCCCCAATGGGATCACCTCACGACACCCCCCAACCATAGTGTTGTCGGTACCTTCTCTTCATCAAGGTGTAGAGGGTGCCGGTTATGTAAGTCCTAGGGGTATGGAGTGAACCCTCTTCATCCGAGCTGCATGACGCTAAACAACCATGCACCATCATCCTCATCACATGATGTTAAAATGTGACCTCAGCACGTGCCTCACACGTGGGGTCTCCCAACCTTGGACATTCTACACGGCCACTGGTCTCTACGAGATTGAGATCATTCCTCACAAGGAATGAGATACTCTTTATCAGAGCGGCGTTTTTTCGCATGGAAAGGGAACCATCCTGATTAAAGCCCCTAGATTTTCTCGTAGGAGGCAGCACCTTTTCTCCTCATCTCTTCTCCCGTGCTATAGACTAAGAGGAGAAATGGGGATAGGGTTTTGCAATCCCTCCCCTCTCCCTTTGGGATTTTTTAACACTAGGCCTCCATCCTGGAGTAAGTCACAGTCTCCATCTCCCTGGGCCACTAACCACACGTAGGTCCCAATCTTCCTATCCATGGACCGCCTAGAGCCTATGCCCTATTTCACTTCCCACGAACACACCATTCATGATGTGATCACCAGGTCTTTGCCACCTCTTATTTCTCACACCAAACATGACTGACATGGCCTTAAAGTATGCAATGACAATGACACCAACCCCAGGCACCCTAGAGTGTAAGCCCCGCACACATCCTAAACTACGTGGACTTTGATCCTTACCAAGGCAGGGTTTGTAGGAAGCGTCCTTGAGGTTCAATCCCAACAACCATTGGTCCCGACCACCTTCACGTAGTTTCAAAAAACATCCCAAACTAAGTGGACTTTGATCCTTTCCAAGGTAGGGTATGTAGGAACCTCCCTAAGTTTCAATCCCAGCAACCCGGTTCCGACAACCTTCACGCCGGTCCACCTTCGTCCCACATGACCTTATATAGCATGCCCCTTTTTCATCCCGCGTGGTGTTGGACTGCACTTATTTGAACTACATAGGTTTGATCCCTATCTTATAGATAGGGTAAATAGGAAGCCTCAATGAGGTTCAACCCCATCCAGCGGTAAGCCATTGTGACCCCATCCAGCGGTAAGCCATTGTGACCCCATCCAGCTGTAAGCCTTTGTGACCACATCTAGTGGTATGCCGTTGTGACCCCATGTAGCGGTATGCCATTGTGACCTCATCCAGAAGTAAGCCATTGTGACCCTATCCAGCGCTAAGTCGTTGTGTCCCTATCCAGCGGTAATCCGTTGTGACCCCTCCATTTGACGGTAGGCCGTCACGCTTCTATTTGATGGTAAGTCGTTGAATCCTATTCGACGGTAAGACACCATCAGATGAACTACATAGGTTTGATCCCTATCTCCTAGACAACGTACGTAGGAATCCTCCCTAAGGTAGAACCCCAAACACTACTAAAGATTGGTGTCCCTCTTTATTGGGACCCGTATCTCTGGTTAGCCCTTGAAGGATCAGACCAACCCGGCCTGCTAATCATGTATAAGCCCCAGCAAGTTGTCAGCTCATGGTCACCCGTGCACACCCAGACTTCATGCCCCAACCCAGAGGATCCACTTCCTCCGGGTATCATTCATACGGGTCGCCTCCTCAAGTGTACCATCGCCCCTCCGAACTACATGGACTTTATTTCCCTACCACCAGGATACGTTGGAAGTTTCTTTGAGGCTCAAGACCAACATCATCGTCTTCCTCACGTCGGTTCCACCTCATCCTGCTCCACTTCATTCAACTTTCCTTCATCCATCCTGATTCTTACCCAGGGCACCACATCCTAGTGAGATCATTCCAAATCACCTCTTCGCTACTCATAGCAGTAACTGGGCAAATAAATATGTGTTAGCCTGAACATCAGTGTTCCCTCAAGGGGTTACACCTATCTGATCCAATATAGCTAGTGTTCCAATTAGTCTGATTTGCCTCTGTTAGATGTTAAACTTGTGGCATGCCCTGTGTTAAACATGGGAAGTTGAGGAAAACCTCAGAGACATGCCTATGGTATATAATTCCCCGAATTCAATGTGGGATGCCTCAGGCTTCTGCGCCCTCGAGAAGCCCTATAATTAGGGTAAGAAACATAGACACCCCAGTGTTCCAGCGTCCGGACACGCTATTGATGTCTCAACCTGACTACTCCCCCAACCAAAGGTTGCTGACCTGGATGGACCCTTTGGAATGTCCTGAAAAAAGAAGTGAAATTAAACAGCATCCATGAAGATATGGGACTGGGAAGAGTTTCACAAACAAGCTTGTAATCTATAAGGGAGACCCGGACTAGGTGACGAGTTCAGAGGAGAAATCCACCGAAGGAGGAACTGACATCCCATCATCCTGTTTCGATCAAGGAGAAAATGACCCCGAACAAGGAACGGATTTCACCCGCCATTGGAAAGCGGGAATGCGGGGAAACAAACAGTGTCATAGTCCTAGAATCAGATGGAAGCGTGCACCTCAGTAAAAGCGTCGGAAATAGAAATGGTGAACCCGACGTGAAGTTCTTCTCCTCAACATGGAGATTAGTAGTGTTTGAGACATCAGTAGACTGACGTGTCACCAGATCCAGTTATCTAGTTCCAAGTCCCGCCAAGCAAATAGTGGTCCTGGCATTAAACTTACCATAAGTTAGGGAAATCAAATGTTGGGAATCTCGATCTACGATGTTGTCAGCATGGATACTTCTTACCAGCAATGGAAGATGGAATGGTGCTAGGACACTGGATGTCAATTTCTTTGTTTCAGCACTAATGATTCAATCTCCCAACATTCATGAACCAAGATGCTACACCAGGAACCCGATCACCACCGTCCCATCGATGTAGGGGCAGGGGCCACACCAATATAGCAACCCCGCGTGGCTTGTCCATTTCTACAACAATCCCCACAACCATAGCTGTTGGGTACCTAGGCCCCGTCTCCCCCTCTGAAGTCATTCAGTGGAGGGTGATTAACGACCTCATCCCCTGATATAAGGAGGTGGGGATCATCCCAACTTTGGATATGTCCCGCCAGGATCTAGAACCTCCTGCGCCTCGTCACTACCACCACCCCCAATGGCCACGCATGGAGCCACAGCTCCCAACCCCAACGTAAAATTGTTTCGAGAGCCTCTCCCCGAAACACCTCAATGACTCTCTCCTCAATGCCGATGAGGTAGGGGATGTCTGGGCTAGGCCAGCTGGGATCCCATTTCAGGGTCCCCCATGAAGGGCCCCCACTTGGTCACGCCAGTATCTCCACCTAGTTCCTCAAGCTGAAGAGCAGGTAAGCCACCTACCTACACCACCAGCACCAGTCCAGTTGACCTGATGCTAAAATCAGGCATAGGCCGAGGAGGAAACTTGTCAAGGGTCGTCAACATCAGCAACTATTGTGGCCCGTTCCACCACAGACGTATATCATCACCCCCCCCCCCTACACACACTATGCAGGGGAACTCATATGCTCAGCCCGGATCGAGGCCCCAATTGCCCCATGGGTAGGTTGGGTCGACTCTCTTGGTCACCGACGCAGGGGACACCCACCACGGACCAACCCACGGCCGCAATGCCCACTACGGAGGTCCTCCCCATACCATCACCGTGGAGAATGTGTATCCTCTCCGCTTTTAGTATCAGCATGGAGGCATGCCTCATGCCACCTTCAACCTAAATGAGGGTATTCCCCATGACGGCAGCACTCAGTACGAGAGTCTCTCCCATTCTCACTACATCGGGTATGAGGTCATTCCCCCAGCTGTGGACCACCGATGTGGAGATATCGCATGGGATGGGGACCCTCCCCATGTCTTTATAGTAGCTAGAAAAGGTCCTCCTCGCCTTATAATGTAGGGAAGTGAAGGTTATCCTCACATCATCACACCCAGTATGTCGGTCCTAGCCATGTTCGGTCTACACAGTACGAGGACCCCCCTCGCACTGACACTAACAGGGGAAACAAGCATGGAGGTCCTAACCACGCTCCTACTAGCTCCTGCAGAGGTCCTACTCGCTACATAATTTCCTGAAGGGATTACCTCCATACATCATCCAGAAAACATGGAGGTCCTCCCCATGTTCCCTTTGATATTTGTCCAGGTGCTCCTCGCACCCCGGTTCACTCAGGTGGAAGCCCTCCCCACCTCAGTACCAATACGGTCGAAGGACCTCCTCGTGTCGGACACCTTCCATGTCCTGAAGAACCATCTCGGGATAGGAAGGAGGGTCGTCGCCACCGCAAAAAGAACATTGAGAATGTTCATACTGATATCAAACAAGATTTCTTCTCAAATTATGAGGAAAAATGTGACTCAACAGTGGAACCCTCGCATAGGTCCTCTGTGTCAAGAGCCGGGGGAGGGACAAGGTGCATCAGCCTCATTCTCCCAGAGTGTGAAGTCCATCAGATTCCCGGCTCCCTTCACAGGTATATCTAGGAGGAGGAAAATTTGGCAACTCCGCAGGTTCCAGCTGTGAAACCGCCACCAACATCACCAGAAGCACTCTCTACATCAACTAGAGATCATGGAGACCTATGTTGGGGACCGATGGAGGATGAGAAACAGTGTGGCCCATCACTAGAAACCATGGTCCCTGCACCATAAAATGCTTCCATCAGCCCATATTACCGTGACGTGGTGGCCAATTCACTGCACTCCTCAGAGGATAGACCTAGATGTGGTGGTTTGTCAGCCTGTTCGCCGTATTCTCCATCGGCCAGCCTACCATCCCTGTGGTCTGCTTCGGTACCATTACCAGTCCCTCAGATGCCTCCGGTTGAAGAGTGGAGAATTGAAAGGCTAGACCCTGAATCCAAGCCCTGGAGCTTATGGAATATCTGCTCAGCAGACCACTTCCCTAAGATGTTTTGGCTGGTTACATCACTAAACTTCTGTGCGTCGGAGTCCCTCACGCCAAAGGAAGTTGAGTGTCTCTGTCAAACCCTCTAGGCAACGCACTTTCTCCTTCATCACCAGTGAATGGATTACCCCAAGATCCAAGTGAATTTCGGGGATATCAGTGAACAATGTCATCTGGTCGATTTGGCCGCACTCCCCATGGCCCAGTGCCCTGAGTCACCAGGCCACCAAAGGACCCTCCAGCAACGATGTTTCCGGGGATTCAAATTGCTCCGCTGGATTATCAGGGAGGCTTCTCCCCACGTGAAAATTCATGGTTGGGGACAGTACACAACCCTCCATTTCCACTATATCAGACTTCAACCTGACTTGCCTAGTGAGATAGAGGATATGCCTCCGGAGAGGGTCGCGGTTAACATGGTCGACCCATCGGCGGAAGAGAAAAACCTAGATATTTTCAGATATTACCTTTCCCCAAGGGAGTTTCACACCTCTTGGATCCATCAGGGAGGATTACTCATCAACAGAGGAAAATACTGGGTCTTCCCGCACCCACTGAGGCACTAGTCCTTAGCCGGAATCTCAATAGGGGCAAATATCACCTCAGAGATGCCAAACCATCAAACCCATCTGGATTAGTCCAGAAGGAAAAAAGAAGACCTCGAAAAGTTCATGTTGCGCCAAAAACTTTCTAAACAGAATAAGATGGTCGACAACCTCCTAGATGAATGTATTTCAAAACGATGGTCAGACTATGGTGATCCACAGCCAGGACAACAGGGGCAGGCACAACTTCCCCTTGGTGAAATACCCTCGGGAGACCCGGATCATCCTGCCCACACATATACGGTTGAGGCAGGAACTTATGGAAAGATGGCATGGTATGTCTCTCCAAATCCTCCTGAACGGTGTAACAATCCCCAGGGCCCAGCTCAGGTTCCCCCAGCTACCCTGCAGGTCGTTCCGCCAGCCCCTCCACGAGCCGTTGGGCCTGCTTACCATGTTGAAGAACCCAGAAATGCACTGGTTGTCTGGGACCCTCGTCAAGATAGGGACCCCCACCCAGATGATCCAATGGCAGCACTCATTTCCCACCTCAAAGCATTGGAGACATGATAAGTGGTCATCCCGCCTGATGGAAAGCCATATCCAGCTTGGGTGGATGATATTCCAGCACCCCTGGGTTTCGTAAATCCCACCTTTTCCCCATTCAATAGGATAGGCGATCTTCCGCAACATATGGCCCACTTCATCTCAAGGTGTGGACCCATGTTAGGAACTCTAGTACAATAGGAGGATGCCAAACTCTGATGTTTCGTGCAGACATTCGAAGGGCATGTGTTTGTCTGGTACAGCCAGCTACCCAACGGGTCAGTGGCTGGTTGGGAGGATCTTCGTAGGAAATTTCTCTTCCAGTTCAGTTCTACCACTCAGAATACGAGTACCGCAGACCTCTTCAAGTGCAAATAGAGGCTCGATGAGAACATCGTAGACTTTTTTCCCCAGTGCAAAGGGCTTACATACTCCCTAGAAAAGCCACTAACTTGGGAGAAATTACTAACGATGTGTGTGGGGAATTTCCATACAGAACTGGTCCCCTCTTTTATCACCTAGAATTACCCCGGGGGATTCCGGGACTTCTCTGATAAGTCCCAGTTCCTAGAAGAAGCGTTGTAATAGGCTAGCCAGGAACGTCTGTTGCCTCCCGTAATTCCTACAAGAAGGGTCGCCAGAGTGAATCCTGCCACAGTGGCCCAAATAGAGGCCCCCAGGAAACTAGATTTGTTACCGGTGGAGCCGGCTTTTGTAGATCTGCATAGGCCATCCACCTCAAGCGTAGCTTCCGGCCCAGTAGTTCCCTCCACAGAATTGGTAGGCACCCCCGCACGATGTGCAAACACCACCCAGGTGAGATAACCAAGTCTCACCTCCTCATTAGGCTCCTCTATCCCCTCTTTAGGGACAGGCTCCCAGAACCCCCTTCTTGGATAGGAGAAACATGACTTACTCATTCAATGAGTCCCAAGTTCCCAATTAATTCTGAAGTTCTTTGGAATAGGGAATGGTGTGTTTGCCTGAATGTAGGAGGCCAGAGGAGGCGGACCTCATTGATCACCCCAATTAATGCCCCTATCATTGGATCCTGATGCACACATTCAATTAGTGATATGTGTTCAAGGAATACTTTCAAGACCAAGTCGAAAAAAACATATTCAGGTTGGGGCCAGCTCAGGCATAGGTGGTATGCATATTCTTGAATCCAGATAGCATCTGTGACAGTGGGGATTATTGGCAGTAGGTTTCTAGCTGCGGGTCTTAGAAATATGACTATTGTATGTCTCATAAAATGGTCTCCCACACCCATGGTGTTATTCAGGCATGCCTGAATCCTCTAGAGCCTTCAGAATCCGCAGACAGTACTCCTGCATCGTCTTCTAATCTGTCCCCTTTCTAGAAGAGCAAACACCGGTGGCGTAAGGGAAGACAAAGTCCCCTGCCTATGTCATCATCAACCTGTACTCTCGGCGACTTTATACCCCCAGAAATGGTGACTACTCCCAGAATCCCTCTAATAGTAGATGAATCTTCAAGTGATAGTCAAGGGTACTCCTTGGTAAACACAGTAGAGTTAGTAAACCCCTAAATGATCCCAGATGATGAGGAGCTCCAGGCGGATATTTCCAACATCCCTAGTCATCACCAACGTCATCGGAGTCGTGGATACTTAGGTCGTCGGAGTGCCTCAACTAGTACTTCCATCCAGTCCTTGCATGCTACCGATACCAGACAATAGGCCCAGCGTATAGCTCAACATGAGTAGCCTCCTCATCTAGTGTCCTCAGACCCGCCTCCATCACCATTTGTGCTACTTGGCTGGGCAGAGTCACCTATACCGCACCGCAACCAACCACATCGTGACTAGATGTGCCCTGCAACAAACTGGTCTCAACCCTTTGACCTTCATCCAGTAGTTCTCCCATAGGCTTCGACTAGGGAGCATCAAGATACTCCTTGTACCAGTCAGCCACTGGTCCATCTGGCAAGGCCTGCCATACCTCCTGTCATGGAGCGACCTCCTGTAAGTAGAATTTCACACCTGGCATGGATGTATGATGTTATAAAACACCTTTCCAACATTCCAGCAAGGCTCTATATCCTTCAGTATCTTCTCCTATCATCAGACATGCATGAGGCCCTTGCTGAGGCCTTAAAAATCCCCCTCCAATTTGAGATGGAAGTAGCAGCCGCAGAAAGTTTCCACGCTGAGGAGGTCGAGACTGTTGAATGATAGGCCATTATCTCATTCTCTGGAGAAGATGAAAGATCTCCCATACAGGGGCACATTCTCCCATTGTACATCACTGACCAGTTCAATGTCATGGAGGTTCGCCACTTTCTTTTCGACACAGGTTCCAGGATCAACCTAATCCTGATTCGGACACTGCAGAAACTGGGGTTATCCGAGGATGATTTAACTTTCTCCGACCTAAAAATCCAAGGTTATGATAGGATGGAACAGACATCGGTCATCAAGTTCCACTTAAAGATCCAGTGTGGTGGTCTGGTAGCTAGCACCGAGTTCATGGTTGTCTCCCAAGACACCACCTACAATGCATTGATGGTCATGTCATGGCTCTATCTGCATGCAGCGGTCCATTCATCGTATCACTAGTGCCTCAAGAACTCACTCAATGGTCGATTAGGCATACTGTAAGGTGACACATCTCCCTTTTCCTCTTGTGAAGCTCGCTATCTGGATGCTGACTATTACAAGAGCAAGGAAAAGCAGATTCAGACGAGTGAATTTGAGCATGCTATCGCTACGACCAACCCATGGATAGACCTAGATGATGCCTACATCTTTCTGATCCATCGATTGGATGATACAACCCCGAACATGGGATGATGCTTCGTTTTTTCTAGAATGAGGGTGGATCACATTCCCAAGTCTAAGAGATGTATTAAGATTACCTCTTACTCCTATATAGATCAGGATCAGGTGATACCAAAGCCTCCTACCCCCATAAGGTATCAGGATGTCCACCCCATGGCAACGGTAATACATCATACTTGATTATTCCATCGGGCTGGCATAAACCGGCTCAATGTGACTCGCCACTATTTCTTCGATATCAACAAGTGTGTCCCCTTGGGTCGAAGGCCCGATGTGATCGGATCAATAGCCATCATCGCTATGGTCGCAGCCGCACAGGAGTATCCCAATGCATTGTACACTACTACTCAGCCAGGTACCAGCCTCCCATCAGGTGTTTCCAACTTAAAGGAAACTCATCCCGCTAAGGATCTCTCCTCCATACATGAAGAAGAGGATTTAGAGGATGCTCCCCCCTCATTTGAAGATGGCATCTCTGCCACAGTTGATGAGTTGGTATAGGTGAACCATGGTAGTGAGGCAAACCCGAGACCCACATTGATCAGTGTCGTCATGCCCCCCGAGGAGCAACAGCGGTACGTGGACTTCCTTAAACAGCAATATGGTGTGTTTTCCTGGAGTTATGATGAGATGTCAGGACTAGATCCTTAGGTAGCTATCTACTATCTCGGTCTCCCAGAAAACCATCGTGGGTTCAAGCAACCTCCCAGAAAAATGCACCCTTCTCATGGTTCCATGGTTGAGGCCAAAGTTGAAAAGATCATCAGAGAAAACTTTTTCAAGGAAGTCCAGTACCCCAGATGGTGGGCCAATATTGTACTAGTCAGGAAGAAGAATAGACAAATCAGAGTCTGGATCGACTTTCAGGATCTCAATCATCACTGCCCGAAGGATGATTTTCCCCTTCCTGTGATAGAACTCTTGATCAATGTTACAACTAGGTTCCAAGCACTTTCCTTCATCGATGGGTACTTTGGGTATAACAAGATCTGAATGGCCCCCGAGGATGAGGAGTATACATCCTCCAGGGTGCCACAAGTTACCTTTTGTTACCAAGTCATTCCCTTCAGTTTAAATAATGCAGGTTCCACCTATCAGCATGCCATGCACCATATATTTAAGCCAATACTCAGGAAATTGGTGGAATGTTATGTGGATGATCTGGTGGTCAAAGATTTCCAGTGTCGGGACCATCTCGAGGATCTTAACAAATTGTTTGGATTCTTACGTTCTTGCCACCTGAAGATAAACCTGTTGAAGTGTGCTTTTGGGGTCACCTTTGGAAAGTTTCTGAGCTTCGTTGTCATATATTGGGGCATCGAGATCGACCTAGATAAGATCAAGGACTTCAGTCAGATGCCTCCCCCAAACAATATCTAGGATCTTTGAGGTTTCCTAGGCTACTTAGCCTACATATGCTGATTTATTGTGAATCTGGTTGGAAAGTTTAAGTCCTTTTCTTGGTTTATAAAGAAAGGTACACTCTATGTGACTTCCTTGGAATGATCTCTCAGCACCCTTCTCACCCATAAGAACAATGAGGGGACAAAAAACTGCCTTTACTACCTCATCCACATGCTCCTCGATACAAAGACCAGATACTCCCCTATTGAGAAGAGTTGCCTCACGCTGGTATTTGCAGTACAAAATTTGTGACATTACCTGCAACACCACGAGGTACAGTTGGTGTCCCGAGTAGATCCACCAAAGTACATCTTGAACCACCCTATGTTGGCAGGTCGTCTAGCTCGATGGGCGGTAATCCTCCAGCTGTTTGACATTAGTTTCATGCCTCAAAAGACCATTAAGGGGAAAGCACTAGAGAACTTCCATGCTGCCCATCCAGCTCCTGTAGACCAGTGTCTAGATCTCGACTTCCCCGATGAGGCGATCCTCTCAGTGGATCAAGCCATGCAATGCTGGCAGTTTCACTTCGATGGTTCTTCCCGGAGCCCAACCAGCAGGAGGCTAAATGATCCCAAACTCAATAGGGTGGGCCTGGGTATCATCTTCATTACCCCAGCACAAGTCATTCTTCCATACTCATTCCTGTTGTCAGAAGGATGCACCAACAATGAGGCAGAGTATCAGGCTCTTATCACTAGCCTCGAGTTGGCCCTCGAAATTGATGTGCCCCATTTACATGTGAAAGGGGATTCCGAACTAGTCATCAAGCATATCAACAGGGAATATGTTGTCAAAAATTCAGAGCTCGTACCATTGTTGGAGTGCACCCTCTAGCTAATAACTTAGTTCTCGTCTCAGCCAGAAGTTACTCATGTTCCTCGATCTCAGAACGGTCAGGCTGACGCCCTATCTAGGATGGCTGTGTTGCTTGTAGAGCCCAAACAGTATGACCTTATTATCTATGTGGCACACCAATGATTCATTTCTCTCATCACCCCAGATGACAATGATGGCCCATAGGTAAGCCACCTCACCATCGGTGCTTCCATGTCAGGACCTCTAGGCCCCCAAGATACAGTGATTCAAGTGACTCCTGATTGGAGAACCTCCTTTTTAAAGTATCTCCAAAATGGTTATCTCCTGGTAGATCGGGCCGAGCATGAGAAAATCTGATTCCACGCGTTAAAATTTACCCTCCAGGATGGTCTTAGTTGTCAGAAGATCCTCTACAAGAATGGGTTTGATGGGGTTATCCTCCATTGCATTCAAGGAGTCGATATTTCTCAGGTCATTCAAAAGGATTATGCTTGTTATTGTGGGGCTCATCAAACCAGCCCGAACCTATCTCACCAGATCCAGAGACTGGTGTAATATTGTCCCTCCATGATCCATGACTGCATTGAGTTCGCCAAGAGGTGTAATGCGTGCCAAATTCCGGCTAACTTCATGCTTCGGAAGCCAGAGCCTCTCCACTCCACCAAGTACTCTTGTCCATTTGCAGTATGGGGACCCGATGTCGTGGGACCATATCCACCGGTGATAGATCACCAGTACAGGTTCATCCTGACTGCTACAGATTTCTTCTCCAAGTGGGAAGAGGCAGTCCCACTCAAGTAGGTCAAGGCCCATGCCATCGTTGACTTTGTGAGCTCCAACATCATCTATTGATTTGGAGTCCCTCACGTCGTCCTCACTGATAATGGAACGAACTTCTAAGAAGTTGAGCTAAAACAATTGTACGCTAAGTACAACATCTGTTCTAACCACACCTCCCATTATCATGTGCAATTGAATGGACAGATAAAGGCTTTCAACAAAACCCTCTCTAAAATTAGGTAGAAAATGGTTGGTCAGAACAAGAAGAGTTGGCCGTACTTGCTCCCCAACGCCCTATGGGCTTGTTGGATGATGACTCGTAAATCCACCTAGGTGACCCCAAACTCCCTGGTATATAGAACAAAAGCATCTTGCCTATATAGATTCAGTTACCCTCGTTAGGAACAGCTATCTATGATCAGTAAGTGCCAGATCAAGTAGCTGAGATCTGTCTAGCCAAGTTAGAAGTGCTTGATGAGAAAAGGATTCATGCCCTGCACAATCTAGAGAGGCATCAGAACAAGATAGCTAGATCCTTCAACAAGAAGGTTTTCCTATGCTCTTTCCTTCAAGGTGACTTGGTGTTGGCTCTGAGAACACCAATGACACCCAGTAGAAAACCACCCAAGCTGGATCCCAAATGGGAAGGAACTTGCGTCATTCACAAGGTTTACTCCAATGGGTCATACTCCCTAGTTACCATGGATAGTGAGTGTATAACACCTCCCACCAATGCCAAATTCCTCAAGCAATACTTTTCCTGATTTGAGGAGTCCAGTGTGAATTTAAACTGTATGGTACCACATGACCTTAAACTGTATGGTCCTACACGACCCTAAACTATAGTGCGGTTCTGCATGACCCTAAACTACATATAGTCCCGCACGACCTTAAACTGTCTGATCCTACATGACCTTAAACTATGGAACGTCTCGCATGACATTAAATTTTATTTCATCCTACAAGATGTTAAACTAAATTTCCAGAACTATGTATGTCTTGATTCCCATCCACATGGGATATGTTGGAACGCTCGTACGCCTCGTCCTGAGTCTAGCCCCATGCTCTTCTCGTTTGGCTGCCCCCTGGGTGTAGTTCCCTTGGAGGATCCCATGTGAGGTGACCTAAGTTTCTTTAACCCCATTTGTAGTAAGTTTATGAAGTTTGTACCACGTAACTCTCCTCGTTCTTCTAATCCTCTCACGTCCTCACCGCATGATGTTAAACTGCATGGCCCTTTCGGAACTACATGTGGCTTGATTCCCATCCTAATGGGATACATAGGACCACCCGGACATTTTGTTCGTTGGCCCAGCCCCAAGCTCCGAGGTCTCCCCTTGAGTCTTGTCTTGCACAGGTTACATGATATGGATGATATGTCTTGAACCCAGTACATACATCCTTTATCTTTGTCCCCACCCCCACATGTCCCAGACACAACATGTAATGGTTCATCCTACCCTACTATCTCTTCAAACATTGGGATGCCTCGAGAAGGAGTGTGATTACAGCTGGTGGTCCCTTATGTGATGATGGAATCCTAACCCTACTCCTTTTTTCCCACACTAAGAATTTATTATGTGGGATTAGGAGCTATGATGAGGCAATACCTACATGAATGGTCGTACAACCACAGTTGGTCGGGCAGGTCCCTCAGTCTTCTCACCCCCTAGACCCAAGCTCTCATTTTGGATTTTGTGGTATGGCCCTACCATGATTCGCAAGCCCCATCATTTGGGTTGCCATTATCTCCTATATCAAGGAGGACCCAAAAATGGCATGGATGCTCAGCCCAAGGGCTCTCCTACCATTATGGGCCAATGTCCCTGAGGATCTTGAGCAACGAATTGACACAAGTCCTATGTTGCAATTGTGGTCAATGGTCGACACTCAATTACTTGCCAACGAATTCCGATCACATAAGGGCGGACACTGTGTTGAAAATCTGGTCAACAATTTCCCCATATCATCATTTTTTTGTGGTCTTTCATAAGCACGATGATCCGCCCTCTCCAGTCATTTGTCCCATAAATATGACATTAAACTGGACATTTATGGTCTGATCTCTATGACCTTAAACTAAGATCACTATTGTCCTCACTACAAGACATTAAACTACAATCTGGTGATGAAATATTGTCTATGGCCCAGCTCCAGGTCCCTCGACCTTCTCAGACCCATGGTCCAAGTTCCCACTTAGGATTGTACGGTGTGGTATGGACTTATGTATTTATTCACGCTGGGTTACTCGTCATGCCGTAAACATCCCTTGTTGGGGTATCTTTCCCTCACTCTGCATCCTTGTCACAAGACGATAAACTGCCCAACATTTCAGAACTATGTGTGGAATGAATCCGATCATTGTGGGATACGTAGGACTGCCTGAATGCTTAGTCTTCGGGTCTAGCCCCATCTCTTCAAAATCTCCCTACCATTTCGGCCTCTTGGACTACATCCTCCAAAAAGGTATATATGGTGCGGTATGGGATTATATCCCCACTCACATCAGGATTGCGACAATCACGCCACATACCTCTCTCTCCTGAGCGCCCTTCTATCCCATTTCCCTCCACTTATCTCTTCGATTCGGCTACTCGTTCGGTCCCTTAACCCTCTTCGGTATTTTTCCAACGTACCCATGAGTTCTCTGGTTCAGAACCTGGAGTTTCGGATTCTACCTAGACATGCCTTCACCCATTTTTCAGGCCTCATGTCTCCCTTCATTTGGGCTTCCATTATCTTTCATACCCTAAAGGACCCCCAAATTGCATGGATGCTCGGCCCAAGGGACCTCCAACAATTATGGTACAATTTCCTCAAGGTTTTTAAACAAAAAATTGATACAAGTTCCACATTGTGAGTACGGTCAGTGGTTGATGCTCATTCATTGTTCCCATTTTAGGTCACATGATATGGATGCCATGTTTCGAACACGTCCAGCAGTTATCCTCCATTGTCACACCAACACCATCAAGCCTTAAATGTCAGTTACATGATTCAACTTCCATTCCATCATGTCCACATGGAATTTTGACATGATTGGTACTGTCCCTCAGTGCACATTCGCACATTGGGGAGGACAAAGTCGCAGTAAGGTGTCATTCGGGTCTCTGCACCAACTTCCCAATTTATGTGTCTCCCATGTGCTCCAAAGACCTCTTCCACCCTTTTTTCCCACACCGAGGTTGACTCACATGGGCTTAGGAGAAGGATAGAGGTCTGCGCCTACTTGGGAGAAGTTCTCTTATCCATGGTCCATGCTCTAGGACCATAAACTAAGATCACCCTACATCCTTACCACAAGACGTTAAACTAAATGACACCCTTTCAGAACTACGTATGTCTTGATTCCCATCCTCATGGGATACATAAGAACGCTCATACATCTCGTCTGTGGGTCCAGCTCAATTGAGAGATATCCTCTCATGTTCTCTAACCTTTACCGGCCCCTCGGCCTGAGGATCCTTTTCCCAGAATTGTGCATGGTGTGATGTGGACCTTTTCTTCATTCACATTGGGTATGCTTTATCACATCATGTGTGTTCCTTTATGTCCAATCCATATGACTTTAAACTATGTTGCATGTTCCCACATGACTTTAAATTGTTGCTTCATTATCACACCCCGTTAAAATGCATGACATGTCCTATCACATGAACTTAAACTATGATATTATCATTGTGGAAATCATGTTGGGTATTGACCATCCATCGTACCATCTGTCAATGCCAGCATCTGGTTTGATTCCTTTGGTGACACTGGGATCCCTAGGTCCTCAGTTTATCAGATCAAAAAAACACATCTACCCTTAAGTAAAGACAAGATCTATCAAATGACGCATCTTTTGGTGTGAGGGATAGACCCGCACGACCTTATTATCCCTGGCACCAGTATCCTGCTATGCCATATCCTAGAACTACGTGTGACTTTATTCCCATCTTCATGGGATGCGTAGGAAGGCCCATCCACGTTGTCTTGGGCCCAGCCTAACTTTCATTTTCAGTCCCTCAACCTAAAACCTCCCTAAGGAACACATGATGATCTGGACTCCTCGTCCTCATTCACATCGGGTTGTACAATTACATCATCGTGTGTCTCCTACATTTCTAACCATCCATGGTCTAAGATCAATGACCTTAAACTAAGATCATTGTTGTCCTCATGGCAAGATGTTAAACTACATAACATCCTTTCAGAACTATGTACGTCTTGATTCCCATCTTCATGGGATACGTAGGAACGCCCAGGAAACTTGTCTACGGGTCCCACCCTAGGAATCTACAATTCTGCCCCTTTTTTGGCCTCATGGCCCGAACCCTTATGGGAAGATGTGGTTTGGAAAGTACCTCTTAGGTTTTCATTCGTGTTGTTTTTTTCAATAGCTGCACCATGTGCTTCCCATATCTTTTTCCAGAATAGTTCGAGTTCTATGACCCAAAACTAAGATATCCCTATGGGAACTACGCATCATGTTTGGCTATTTTTCCACCTTGCACACACTCCATTAAATAAATCCCACCTTAATGGTCCACCCTAGGACCTTAGGTTGAAAGTGTGCAACCCCATGACCCTTTTCCTTGGGAAGGTACTTCACCCCCTCTATCTGATATGTCTCATTGTCGTACTAAGATGCGTTTTGACAAAGCGCTCGAAGTGTGTAATTTTCACAGGGACATTCCCTTCATTCCATGTCCAAGCTTCATGAGACTATTATTTGGATCCTCATCCTCTTCCACATCCGAAGGGACACCCTTCATGGCCTAGTCTCATGCCGCCTTGGCTCACCTACCATCTTGGTCCAACGTCTCTAAAGACCCTGGACAACATTTGCGGCGGGTCCCGTGTTTCGAACATGGTCAGCGGTCGACCCTCATATGTCTGTCCCCATATCAGGATAACATGATATGGATGTTGTTTTTATAACATGGTCAACATCCATCCCGTATCTTCATGCCTCCATCATTGTGGTCCAGATCTCGAGCATCATGATTGACATGTTTCACTTCTTTATGTTCAAGTGGAATTCTGACAAACTTGTCTTTACTTATTCATGCATCTAGGTGCATTACATGGACAGTTTAGCATCATTGGGATGGAATTCAATGAGTTCCCCTCCATCCCTAACATGTTCCTTCCTGTGTCAGGAAAGTCCCACCACTACTTCTTGTTTCCCACATCGAACACGACTCGCGTGGGATTAGTAGTTTTGCTAGGACGTGTACTGGCGCAGCTATGCCACACATGCCTTTCATTATCCTTCCTGACATTAAACTGCACTCTCATAACTATGTGTGTCTTGATACCCATCCTCATAAGATACGTATGAATTCTCGGACAACTCGTCTCGGGCCCAGCCGAGTTTTCACCTTTGGTCCCACGACCTAAGAATTCCCCTGAGAGTGTATGTGGTATAGACCCTTATGGTCCTCATTCACGTTGGGTAATGTACTGCACCATGCCTTTCCTTTATAGGTTCTATGTCCTCGACGCATGACTTTAAAATATGGCCCCTACCCTAAACAAGTTCAGGATGCCCCATGATAATTATGGGATGTGTCAACTTCCTCACTAGAGAGGATTCCCCCTACCAACATTGGTCTCTGACCACGTTGTGCGTCAAGAACTATGTTTTTCTTGATTCACATCTTCATGGGATACGTAGTGACGCCCAGGCATTCCACCTCGGGCCCAGCCCTATGGTTATTACCCCTTCTGGCCCCTCAGCCCTGATCTTGATCCAGGTAGTATGACCTTTAAACTATGTGCATCGTCCTCACCGTACGACGCTAAACTACATGTCTATCATTATTATTGGTTTTGATGTAAAACTCTATATCATTCAAGGTACTTACTAGAGAGGTCCTATTCGGAAATGAGTTTGTTCCATGATCAGACCAATGCGCCAACCTAATGTGTTCCCACCATGGTGGTGTAATTTCAAGAGTGTTGGATTCCAGTCGAACAACCCTTCATTCCACACTCCATGCTTCGTGTTCCCTTTATTTGGACCCTCATACCCTTTAACATCTGAAAGAACCCCCTAACAGTATGGATGCTTGGCCTATGGATCGCCTACTATCCTAGGCCAATGTTTTGGAAGCCAAATGGATGACATTTCGAGTTAGGCCCCATGTTTCGAGCTTGGTTAGCGATCGGCCCTCATTTGTTACCCCATTTTAGGCTAACACAAGAAGGATAATGTTTTTCGAACAAAGTCAAAAGTTATTCATCATTGTCACGCCATCCCACAATGTCCGACCCTTGGGTATCGTGATTGAAATTTTCTATTCCCCTCTATTCAAATTAATTTCAGTTCCCCTTGCTTTACCCCGCTCATGCACAAGAGCACACTAAGAAAACGGTAATTCGATTGTTCTGAGGTCTTAGTCCTCCAATCAGGCCTCTACCATTTCTTCCCGGAACTCTGGATCAGTTTTCCAAACCCTGGATGCCTGAAGCTTGGCCGACACTCTTATGTTCAGACAGAATAACATGGAAATCATCCCTTATTTCTCACAATGGTCTCAACCCACGTGAGCTTAGGGATTTATCACCGGGCATTTAGAAAATATAACATATGCATATAAAACCAACACCAATAATGAAACTCATGCATCATCTATCATAAAACAATCAAAGCATGAATGTACACTCCAGGGTTTGTAATCCTTAGAGCACCTGGGGTTCTATCCCTCCCATGGACAGGTTAACCCCATCAAAAGAACATTGCAGCTTCGCCACCCTCTGGCTTGGGGTGTCCAGGATTTATTTTTTCCTATTTAGCTCCTGCTCCCCCTCAGTAGCGATGGGGAATAATTTATCAGCTGCAATCTGGGCCCGCTCTACATCAGTCCAAACAACGGACATCTCTTCGGAGGCTTTCTTCATGCACTCTTCGGCCTATAACAGATGGGCCTTCAATCGTAATATTAGATCTGATTGCGCATTGAGAGAGGTTGAGTGCTCATCCACCCAGACTTGCAGCTCTTGAACCTCGTTTTCAGCCTCTTGGAGCCTCCTGATGTTTACTGCCTTCCTCTGCTGCCATCCCACACTAAGGCCACGGTCATACTCCCAAATCTTTTCCACCATAAGATCTCGGATGATCATATGAGGGTGATGGGCATCCACTCCCCCAGTACATAGTTCACACAGTCGCGAGCGAAGTTTGTCCATTTCGCCCAACCATAGTACTTGGGGATGTTATCAATGAAGTGCTTGATCAGCATCCATGATGTAGAGACCCGAAGCTTATCGTACATGGACATTACATTACTTTTGCGGAATACTTAATACATAACAAAAATATACACACAAGGATCGTAATAGTTTAGTGTCTTTGGAAACTCGGAACGTAATCTTCTAATCGTGGTGAAAGATCTTCAACATCTCCCATAAAGATCTTCCTTTTTTTTACCTAAAACCTTTCTTTATATCCTGGGGAAAAGAAAACATAAAAGGGTGAGCTCAAATGCTCAGTAAGGGTAAACAAAAGAAATATCAATCACATCATATTCATAAGAACATAACATTTTGGAAATCATAACCTGCAAAAGAGAGCATAATTTCATAACATGGGATAAATCATGGCAGTGAAATGTAATCACAATAATCATAACATAAAACATGGAACTTTGTGGCATACACACATAATCATAGAGAATCATTTCTTGTTAGTCAAGACTCATTGCCAAGACTATCTTAGTGGACAAAGTCCCTTTCTGAATCGAGTAATCCTCGTTTCAGTCCTGTTTCACTGAACCGGTATAACCTACCATTCCAGCCATGTCTATCTCATGAGATATAAAATCTTTACCCAATGCATTGGAGGGAGATATAGGTCCCACCCATCTCTTAATGAATCCTTTCTTATGTGTGCCACAAAATCATAAATCATACATCATTGCATAACCCATGTAATAAAAATGGGATTCTTAAACAACATGACATCATAAAACCATTCATATAAGATAAAGGAATTCATAAACATAATTCCATCACAACATAGTCAAATCAATGTAAAAATATGGATAGAAACAGAACCCTTTATTATCTTATATGGAAAATAATTTTGATAAAACACTTGAATTGAATTCTTGAGGAAAATATCCTTTCTTCTTCAAAAACAATTTCTTTTCACAAAACATCATGCAATTTTAAAAGAAAGAGATTTTATTGAAAATAGTCATGAAATATTTTAGAGGAAGCTTCATGAAAATAAGGCTTTATAAAACAGTATAAATCCGTTCGTGCCGTATAAGTTAAAAAAAGCATTCTTTGTACTTTTGTCGGAAAAGTCAAAAAGTACCTCGTATAAAAACGACAAAAGATTCCTTTCATATCTTTTACTAAAAACTCACCGAAGGGTAAAATTGGATTTAAAAAATTGTAGGTGGATGGAAATAATATTACATATTGAAGAAACATGGATGTGGATGATAAAATACACCCCAGTAAATACCAAAGTATAAACAATCTCGGATAAAAATGAGATTGTGATATTTCCCTTACCTTAGGTCCGACTTGCTTTGTAAGTGTCCGAACCTCCTGTATAATGATTTAAATCATGTTATTGACTTATTACAGAATCATATTCATTGTTATGATATCATATATGGTTCACTTATGACATTATATTACCCGTTCTTTTGTAAATTCCATGTTAAAGAAGCGTTTTGGGTAAAATCGTTTCATTTATCGTAGGTGTTTTGACTTGTTTGTTCTTGACATAATTATTACTTATATCATGATTTACTTACTTCCAGAATATGATTTATATATCATATATATTCAGTATATATATATATAATAGGTAGATAAATAAAATGAAAAACACCGTTCATGGAGACGGTAGTCCGTACGTACGCATGAACGCTGTTTTTTCTTTCCTTATTGTCTTGAAATGGAAGTAAGTAGATGACATACATATGTATATATATAAATAAATCCAGTAGCTTTATAATGTCATATATTTCATTATTATGTCTTATATATACATTATAATCATTCTTAAATGGTTAACATGGAGAATGAATCTCATCGCGTCGTGGAGACGGTAGTCCGTACGTACGCACGAGCGATGATATCATTTCTATAAATATTGAATTGAATTGGAGTGGATTATACAATATATCAGAATCAATATGATGTTGTAATAACTATGTATAGTTATTCTTTACACCATTATACCCATCCATGTAAGGTGGTGGTGGAAAATAGATTACACCACGGCGTGGAGACGGTATTCCGTACGTACGCACGCGCGGTGATTTCTTTTTCCGTAGGATAGAGAGATGGTGAAATAGGGTTGTTTCATACTTATAATAACATATCAGTATATGAGTGATACTGATGTTATTACTTCATAATGAAACAACCTAAGAAGAAGAAGTGGAAGAAGAAATAAAGATGAAATAATTGGTAACGGTAATTACCTCTTCTTTGAAGTGCCTCTTTGAGACCTCCTCTTAGGGCACTAGAATTGGTCTTTGAGGAAGACCAGAACCTCTAGGATGTTGCTAGGGAAGTGGAGAAGGAATTTTGGCAGGGGTTGGCCGAGCTTGAGTGCTCAAATTGGTGTGAGGAGGAGGGGGAGGAGGTGTCCTTTTATAGGGGAGGAGAGGGGCACCTTAGGAATATCTCAAAATATTATTTTATATTAAAGTCAAAATCGGTTTATAATGGTTCCAAAGGGTCTTATTTCGAAGCTAAAGTGGGGATGGGTCGAAATCCTATCAACCAATAGAATTTAGACAAGTTTAGGATATTATTTTAACCTTATCAATTAGATTTAACTCCAAGTTAAATAATTTAACTTTTACCGTGTCTTTTTGTTTTCTTTCACTATATGGTTAATACACTTACTATAACATGTCAAACGAACCCCAAATTATTTATTATTAATATATATATCCTTATCTAAGTCATTTGGCCGAACCTTAGATTTTTAGGAATAAAATAACAATTAATAATATAATATTTTATTTAAAAACTATTTTGTGTCAATTTTGACACTATTTGATATATGATTTTTGTGAAAGTCATAACAGAATTAAATGTTCGAACCAAGTTGATTAAATCAACATTAATATATCATAGTAACCTACAAAATTAGTGGAATTCATAAAAAATCTCAAATTACATTTATTTTGGTGTTTATAACATCAATTATGTCAATATTTTATTAATAAGATAATTACTGCATCATCGTTGTGTCATAAATAAATTAAATTATTTGATGTCTAAAAATTACAAATAAAATACCATCATGTAGGAACTCGTTTTAGCTTTCTAATGAATATTTAAAATCGAATTTATCTTATGTATAACCCCATATTAAAAATGATTTACTTATTAAACTTTGATTTTAACTATTTTAATCTTTATTTAAATAAATTAATAATAAATGTCCTGATCTAATCCAAGTGGGCCTAAATGGTCATATTTTATTCCTAAGTTTGTTTTTGGTTGAATTAAACTTGTCCAATAGAATTAGGACATGTGTTAGGGTAATATTAATATCATATTTACCCTTAGTTACCCTATTTACTATTAACCGCGGTAAAAAAAAGTAAAAAGTTACTATTCACCAAAAATTATTTTCATCTCATTGAACCACATTTTAGTCCTTGATATTAACCGTGTCTCTCGGATTTTCGAAATTCCATTCACAGAAGCGGTAAAATTAAGTTTTATGCAAAATTCAGTTTTTAACCTACCACTTAGTGGTTTCACTATTCATCAAAAATTGAAGTTTTTCAGAAAAATGCCAAAATTTCACCCTAAGCTATAATTGATATTCCGAATTCAAAAATGATTTCTATTTTACAAAATTCCCAACATATAAGTTGCATTAATTAATTTTATAATTAAATCCCGCTGTTAAAACAAATAGCGTGTTTTTAAGAAACAATATCTATCAAAAGATTGACACTTGTTTATGTCTAGTTTAAATGTGAAATTACATCCAATTACCAACATTGTATTAAATTGTAAAAATATATTCTAAATATAATTTAAAACCACTCAAATTAATGATTTATCACTATTAATTATTTCGATTAAAAAAATTTGTTTTTAATTAAAATTTAGTAATTTTCACTATTCATCAGAATATGAAAGTTATCCGAAAAGTACCAAAATTTCACCTTAGGCTAAATTCGATACTCCGAATCCAAAAATAAAGTTCATTTTGAAAAATAAGATTTACTGGATTTCAAAAAGTGGTTATTACTATTCATAACGGCTAGTTTTAATAATATTTCTATAGCATATCGCTGTTTAGTGAAACTCGGTATTGCGTATTACACACCCTATCGAGGAAGGCCGCGATTGCGTGTAATGCAAGGCAAGTCAAGGATGCGTGTTGTGCAAGCTCCTTTTGGTGTAGCGTACAACACAAGACATTAAGAAAATTAAAAAGAATATTTTTCATAAAATCTCGGGCTGTTACATTCTACCCCCCTTAAAATGAATTTCGCCCTCGAAATTCGTCGGGGTTATAAATGGTTTACTATTCAAAAGTTTCATTAATAGAAACCCACATCGTAAAAAAAGAATATCAAAACCAATCTTTAAAAACAAAAGTATGAAACGTAACGGTTACCCAAATAAACTAATCATTGGGTTTCCACATAGGTGAAAATATGGATATGGAAGAGAAATCTAACCATCATGTTCTGATGGAGAGTGGTAGAGAACATGGCTATGGAAAAGCCAGTAATCAAAAATCCATAGATTTGTGATGATATAAGGTACCATCTGATTCGTCAGGTATAAGATCACTAGGACAACATTTTTGGTTTTCAAGATCATTTCCCCTAAAGTTGAAAATTTGAATTAGAATAAATACTTACTTTATTTTGGTACAATATCACTGTTGTTCGTGCTTTGAACAATTTCCACTTCATCTCTTAAATAAATGAAGTTGAATTTGTTATTCGTGAAGTGTTAGCAGATCATGTGATAGAATGACAAGTCATTCCATCTGTCTCAAACAAAAGGTTAGCAAAACATATATACATAAGTCGATCTATAGTGAGATTAATCATATATGGTTCCTAAAATGGACTTATACTTCATATATCATACTGCTTAATATAATAAAACTAGTTTCTACTAAACAGGGACTTCCTGTAGGTCAGTGGTAGGCGATAAAGTCCAGTCGCACTTCGGTTGTGGGTTCGATTCCCACAGCCTTGTCCGAAGCGATGGGTTGTCGCCCGTCATGCAGGTTGTCCTTTTTCCAAAACTATATTACTATAACATCCCATAAATAATATCGAAAAAAAAAATTTCTATCCTTAAACAATACTAACGTACGTCCAACACAATCCATTCCAATCTTTAGGCTTATCCATAATACTGCAGTCCACTCTCATAACATAGTGAAAATAATTACCAGAGATTTAATATCACCGTTGATATCATAAGATATGTTTTATTGGTCACATTCCAAACATTCAAAGTCCTTAATCATGTATACTCTTGAATACCCATTGAACACTTTACACATACCAAAATCCTCAAAATTATTTATACTCAAACCATGATATCACTTAGTCCTTATATTAATCATGAGCTCATGAATACTATTAAACATTTCATTTTCTCGTTTTCCCTTCATTATGCGCATATCATCTTATTTCCAAAAATATCTGAATAACCTTTCATGGATACTGGTAGCATTAATCACACACTTTCAAATCTCAAGGAAAGACAACAATGTATCAATCCTTAGATGTCTCTTTATTCCATAGTACCATGAGATTCTTTATACAACATTACACTTGATAAACATGTAATCATTCCACTACCTTCTTAAACCATTGACCGAGCTTCAACAATTCTTTCATCTCACATATCATTTGTAGTCTCATCATCATCATCAACATAAATACTACCCATACAACCATACTGATTCTCTTCATGAGACTTTCCCTTAGGGCATTTGTTTGCATAATGCCCATACATTCCACATTTAAAACACTTAACCATTTTTGATGTCGTAGCAATACCATTATCCTCATCCATGGTGTTAACCGACCCTTTTCCTTTGCACTTACTTGCTTTGTGTCCTTCTTTTCCACACCCAAAGCATCTTTCAGTTCCTTTGAAACATTCTCCTTGATGCCTCTTCCCACATGATTTACATAGGGAAAATTGAACTTTCTTTCCTCTATGATCATCATGAAACTCCATCTTTCTCTTATTAGCCGAGTCAGGAAACTTACCAAATTTTACTTTATTGATCATATTATGAGATTGCTGATTCGGAATAATAATGATGTTTGGACTTCCAAATCCCATTTCATTTGGTTTCTCATGAAGAATATCATTCCATTGTCCATCATATCCTCCATTATAGTGAATCACCTTGTTTCCAGCCATTTTCTAAAACCCAAAAAGAATAGCGTGAGAGGCAAAAATCATAATAAAGGGGGAGTAACTTAAATATCTAACATCTTTGGTTTAATCTAATATCGTTACCATTGTTCTAGGACTATATCCTATAAGTATACTTATCCTTAGGGGCATCCCTAGACATACCTTAGAAATATCTCTAGGGATCTCACTAACGTTTTCGCATCCTAGTTTCCAAAGGTTGACTAAACCTTTCCTCTGATACCAACTGTAGAGACCCGAAGCTTATCGTACATGGACATTACATTACTTTTGCGGAATACTTAATACATAACAAAAATATACACACAAGGATCGTAATAGTTTAGTGTCTTTGGAAACTCGGAACGTAATCTTCTAATCGTGGTGAAAGATCTTCAACATCTCCCATAAAGATCTTCCTTTTTTTTTACCTAAAACCTTTCTTTATATCCTGGGGAAAAGAAAACATAAAAGGGTGAGCTCAAATGCTCAGTAAGGGTAAACAAAAGAAATATCAATCACATCATATTCATAAGAACATAACATTTTGGAAATCATAACCTGCAAAAGAGAGCATAATTTCATAACATGGGATAAATCATGGCAGTGAAATGTAATCACAATAATCATAACATAAAACATGGAACTTTGTGGCATACACACATAATCATAGAGAATCATTTCTTGTTAGTCAAGACTCATTGCCAAGACTATCTTAGTGGACAAAGTCCCTTTCTGAATCGAGTAATCCTCGTTTCAGTCCTGTTTCACTGAACCGGTATAACCTACCATTCCAGCCATGTCTATCTCATGAGATATAAAATCTTTACCCAATGCATTGGAGGGAGATATAGGTCCCACCCATCTCTTAATGAATCCTTTCTTATGTGTGCCACAAAATCATAAATCATACATCATTGCATAACCCATGTAATAAAAATGGGATTCTTAAACAACATGACATCATAAAACCATTCATATAAGATAAAGGAATTCATAAACATAATTCCATCACAACATAGTCAAATCAATGTAAAAATATGGATATAAACAGAACCCTTTATTATCTTATATGGAAAATAATTTTGATAAAACACTTGAATTGAATTCTTGAGGAAAATATCCTTTCTTCTTCAAAATCAATTTCTTTTCACAAAACATCATGCAATTTTAAAAGAAAGAGATTTTATTGAAAATAGTCATGAAATCTTTTAGAGGAAGCTTCATGAAAATAAGGCTTTATAAAACAGTATAAATCCGTTCGTGCCGTATAAGTTAAAAAAAGCATTCTTTGTACTTTTGTCGGAAAAGTCAAAAAGTACCTCGTATAAAAACGACAAAAGATTCCTTTCATATCTTTTACTAAAAACTCACCGAAGGGTAAAATTGGATTTAAAAAATTGTAGGTGGATGGAAATAATATTACATATTGAAGAAACATGGATGTGGATGATAAAATACACCCCAGTAAATACCAAAGTATAAACAATCTCGGATAAAAATGAGATTGTGATATTTCCCTTACCTTAGGTCCGACTTGCTTTGTAAGTGTCCGAACCTCCTGTATAATGATTTAAATCATGTTATTGACTTATTACAGAATCATATTCATTGTTATGATATCATATATGGTTCACTTATGACATTATATTACCCGTTCTTTTGTAAATTCCATGTTAAAGAAGCGTTTTGGGTAAAATCGTTTCATTTATCGTAGGTGTTTTGACTTGTTTGTTCTTGACATAATTATTACTTATATCATGATTTACTTACTTCCAGAATATGATTTATATATCATATATATTCAGTATATATATATATAATAGGTAGATAAATAAAATGAAAAACACCGTTCATGGAGACGGTAGTCCGTACGTACGCATGAACGCTGTTTTTTCTTTCCTTATTGTCTTGAAATGGAAGTAAGTAGATGACATACATATGTATATATATAAATAAATCCAGTAGCTTTATAATGTCATATATTTCATTATTATGTCTTATATATACATTATAATCATTCTTAAATGGTTAACATGGAGAATGAATCTCATCGCGTCGTGGAGACGGTAGTCCGTACGTACGCACGAGCGATGATATCATTTCTATAAATATTGAATTGAATTGGAGTGGATTATACAATATATCAGAATCAATATGATGTTTTAATAACTATGTATAGTTATTCTTTACACCATTATACCCATCCATGTAAGGTGGTGGTGGAAAATAGATTACACCACGGCGTGGAGACGGTATTCCGTACGTACGCACGCGCGGTGATTTCTTTTTCCGTAGGATAGAGAGATGGTGAAATAGGGTTGTTTCATACTTATAATAACATATCAGTATATGAGTGATACTGATGTTATTACTTCATAATGAAACAACCTAAGAAGAAGAAGTGGAAGAAGAAATAAAGATGAAATAATTGGTAACGGTAATTACCTCTTCTTTGAAGTGCCTCTTTGAGACCTCCTCTTAGGGCACTAGAATTGGTCTTTGAGGAAGACCAGAACCTCTAGGATGTTGCTAGGGAAGTGGAGAAGGAATTTTGGCAGGGGTTGGCCGAGCTTGAGTGCTCAAATTGGTGTGAGGAGGAGGGGGAGGAGGTGTCCTTTTATAGGGGAGGAGAGGGGCACCTTAGGAATATCTCAAAATATTATTTTATATTAAAGTCAAAATCGGTTTATAATGGTTCCAAAGGGTCTTATTTCGAAGCTAAAGTGGGGATGGGTCGAAATCCTATCAACCAATAGAATTTAGACAAGTTTAGGATATTATTTTAACCTTATCAATTAGATTTAACTCCAAGTTAAATAATTTAACTTTTACCGTGTCTTTTTGTTTTCTTTCACTATATGGTTAATACACTTACTATAACATGCCAAACGAACCCCAAATTATTTATTATTAATATATATATCCTTATCTAAGTCATTTGTCCGAACCTTAGATTTTTAGGAATAAAATAACAATTAATAATATAATATTTTATTTAAAAACTATTTTGTGTCAATTTTGACACTATTTGATATATGATTTTTGTGAAAGTCATAACAGAATTAAATGTTAGAACCAAGATGATTAAATCAACATTAATATATCATAGTAACCTAGAAAATTAGTGGAATTCATAAAAAATCTCAAATTACATTTATTTTGGTGTTTATAACATCAATTATGTCAATATTTTATTAATAAGATAATTACTGCATCATCGTTGTGTCATAAATAAATTAAATTATTTGATGTCTAAAAATTACAAATAAAATACCATCATGTAGGAAATCGTTTTAGCTTTCTAATGAATATTTGCAATCGAATTTATCTTATGTATAACCCCATATTAAAAATGATTTACTTATTAAACTTTGATTTTAACTATTTTAATCTTTATTTAAATAAATTAATAATAAATGTCCTAATCTAATCCAAGTGGGCCTAAATGGTCATATTTTATTCCTAAGTTTGTTTTTGGTTGAATTACACTTTTCCAATAGAATTAGGACATGTGTTAGGGTAATATTAATATCATATTTACCCTTAGTTACCCTATTTACTATTAACCGCGGTAAAAAAAAGTAAAAAGTTACTATTCACCAAAAATTATTTTCATCTCATTGAACCACATTTTAGTCCTTGATATTAACCGTGTCTCTCGGATTTTCGAAATTCCATTCACAGAAGCGGTAAAATTAAGTTTTATGCAAAATTCAGTTTTTAACCTACCACTTAGTGGTTTCACTATTCATCAAAAATTGAAGTTTTTCAGAAAAATGCCAAAATTTCACCCTAAGCTATAATTGATATTCCGAATTCAAAAATGATTTCTATTTTACAAAATTCCCAACATATAAGTTGCATTAATTAATTTTATAATTAAATCCCGCTGTTAAAACAAATAGCGTGTTTTTAAGAAACAATATCTATCAAAAGATTGACACTTGTTTATGTCTAGTTTAAATGTGAAATTACATCCAATGACCAACATTGTATTAAATTGTAAAAATATATTCTAAATATACTTTAAAACCACTCAAATTAATGATTTATCACTATTAATTATTTCGATTAAAAAAGTTGTTTTTAATTAAAATTTAGTAATTTTCACTATTCATCAGAATATGAAAGTTATCCGAAAAGTACCAAAATTTCACCTTAGGCTAAATTCGATACTCCGAATCCAAAAATAAAGTTCATTTTGAAAAATAAGATTTACTGGATTTCAAAAAGTGGTTATTACTATTCATAACGGCTGGTTTTAATAATATTTCTATAGCATATCGCTGTTTAGTGAAACTCGGTATTGCGTATTACACACCCTATCGAGGAAGGCCGCGATTGCGTGTAATGCAAGGCAAGTCAAGGATGCGTGTTGTGCAAGCTCCTTTTGGTGTAGCGTACAACACAAGACATTAAGAAAATTAAAAAGAATATTTTTCATAAAATCTCGGGCTGTTACACATGATCAGTGACGGTCTATTTCTCTATCATCTTCATCAGAGGTCTTCTCATCCAAGTTTTCACGATTGGAAGGCTCATATGTGGGGAACTCCATCAGGAACTCGTCAAAAGGATCCACATATGGTGTCTGATCAGGCTTGGAAGGACCTGGGTTGTCCAATCGATCCTCATAATAGGATCCCAGTTCAATAATCTCAGGCACAGCCCTGCTGACGATCCCACCAGTGATCGGTAGCACTACAGATCGGTCGGTCTGGATATTTTCCCCCACGATCACCGGAATTCCCCTGGTAAATCCACCACCATAAGTCCCAACCAACCTCATCGTAGTAGCCCATGCCAGTCGAAGAATTGTACACACAAAAAAGGGGGCATGGATGTTAGTTGACATGGTCAATGGGTGAAGTTCGTGAATTTGGTAGAAGAGACTTACAAAGATCGAACTCCTAGTCTCGTTCTTGAGTTGATGTCATCGGGACCCCAAGGCATGGCCCCCAGTATATAATTGGAAGATTTGAAAACTCCGGAGAAGCCACTTGGGTGTATACTCCCCGCCATACACGGAAGTTGATGCAGCCGTAGGCGTGGATCCTGAAGGCTCCACATCAGCATCCACTGAGGGACGAGAACGGGTTATGTGTACAAGGTCCTCCTACAAAATTCAAATGTTAGTAAGGAGTCCAGAATGACCCAGAATCAGACCCTGAGGAAGGGTATTGGTATTTTACCTCGAGGGTCTCTGTGAAATATTTATGATTTGGGTCTTGATCGCCAACTTCGCCCTCCTCCAAAGGGATTCCTCTACCAATCCCATCCCCCCAAAAGGATTCATCTGATTCTTCCAGTAGATGGAAGCACTCTCTCAAATTAGCAGCCGACAACTATGGGGGAATCGTTCGATCTAGCAGTACCCTCACCTGGTCTGTAATTGGACATGGGGCACCTCAGGAGTGCACAAAGTCCTCCAGCTTTGCTAGGTATTGCTCCGCCTCCACCTGGGATACTGAAAATCCATCTCTGATAGGGAATATTCCCAGCAAGTCCATCCTAAGATGGTTCAAATGTTTCCAGATCATGGATGGGCCGAGGAATTGCCTATTGACCTCCCAGATGTCCCAGACCTCCAAGGAGGCAACATTCTCTAGAATATCGATGTGGCATAGCCATTTAACTGGGGCCTGAGTGGATATTATGTGGAATCCTCTCGGTGGACTCCCCTCTGGATGGCTTCATTCATCTGGGACAACTAGGCCTGCTTCCGTTATAAGATCTTCCACCGCTACCTCACCCTCAACCGGTGCAGGTCTCACTGCCATGGCAGCCCCGCCACCGCGGGATGTCCTTGCCGCCTTCCGGCCCTGGCCTCGAGATTGGGGAGACGCGCCTTCACCAACCCAAATAGTCAGCTGCTTCAGCATCTCCCCTGGGTAAGCCGCCTCCAAACTTATGGCATACTCCTTCACTAGCCCAAAGATAGAGGTAGGTGGAGGTAGCTCATTTTTTCATCTTCCTACCTTCCCGTGTGGATATGATCCACATCTGCCTCATCACGCACGGGTGTTCATCATGGCGCACCCCATGATAGACCCACGAGGTTAGTCATTGCATACACCGAAACTATCT
Source organism: Viscum album (assembly GCA_963277665.1). NCBI lineage: Eukaryota > Viridiplantae > Streptophyta > Magnoliopsida > Santalales > Viscaceae > Viscum > Viscum album. The sequence goes on along the minus strand of OY728167.1, from coordinate 129,859,886 downwards.
GGAAAATCAGTGCGGGGTGTACAGCTCGCAGATAGGATCACGGTCCACCCTTGCCACCAGGACTCCACCTCGAAAGGCCAAGATATAGGACTGGCGCTCTTCTGTTCCATGACCATCATCGGTAAAATCACCTATTGGTAACAGAAATGGGTGAATGTTGAATTCCTCAACCTTCCACACCTGGTTCAGTACCAACGAAGTGGTCAGCTTGTCCAAAATGCTTCCCGCAACATTCAGGATTGATGGGCAGAAGTACGATCCTGGAGGCGAGATGGGGTTCAGGTATTCATAAACCCCCCTAATATGTGCTGCTATCCACCCATAAAAGAGGTGGAATGGTCTGAATATCCTTTGTGGCCTTTTCCCCTCACAGATGTGCCACAACATCTTGTATAACTTGGTGAGAATCGGGATCCCGAGGTTGACTCAACCTTCAGTCACCAACATGGATGCCATAATGAATGTTCTTGGTTGTACGCCCATGTTTTTATCCCTCACCGGCAAGATCCAACCACAGGTGAGATCCACGACGAACACTCTGCCAGCCTGACTATCGACTGCTGCTCGGTGCTGATGCTAAACCCCCAGGTCTTACACTGGTTGTCCCCCAAGAGCTATCGGTACGAGTTCTCCATACCCCGTTGAGCCCCCTTCGGTCAAGTTCGAGGCCTCACTGAAAACTATATGTCTACCAGGAAGTTCAAAAACTGCTTGAACCACCGCCTGAAATGGGCATCCCTCACTGCTTCCTTGTCCTATCTGGGCACCAGCCTCATCAACACCATCTCCAGTGGCGTCATCTACTCTGGATCCTCCCATGCACCCATAACGGGAAGGAATTCGTCATACATAGCCCTAAATATTGGGACCCCTGAGATCTGGTGCACATCCCACAAACCGATGTCGACCTCCTCGTAGTGTAGGTGGAACGTATTGGTCCTCAAAGACCACCTACTCAGCAACTCTTTCATTACCTGCTTCAGTTGGTAGATGTGGAATTGGAAGGCCCAAGATACCTCATATAGACCCACTCTTCTCAACTCCACCTAAAACTCCTCACATGAGGGACCTACCCAGTTGGACTAGGCCCAATCATCTATGAAGTCGCCACCCTGGTGTAGGTCCCACTCTTCAGACCATCCCTTCACCAGATTCCTCAGGGCCTCCTTTATGATTTTCTGGTACAGAGGGGGGGAGGTCTCCAGTTGCAATTCCTTCCCGTCCACATTGTTCAAGTGGTTGTACAGGCAGTCATCATTAACGGGCGTGAAGTCTTCTCATGCGTGGTCGTCAGTCGCCCTGAACCATTGGCACTAGCACGGTGTGCTTGTAAACTAGTAAGATGGCTCACCCCTACTTGCTTTTGGGATGAATACATCATCCCTCTGCCTGAATCCATAAAGAGGCATCCTCTTGCATAGCAGATAGTTCCTTTGGATTACTGTCAGCAATTTCATTAACGAATCATGGTCAGAGTGGATCCGTACTAACTCCCCAAGACCGAAGCTACTGGACATCCCCTCCCTTCAAGCAGCGTCCGCAAGAACCCCCTGGAAGCCTCCTAATGAGCCATTAAATTTTAATGTTTGGGTGTTTCCTGGGTTCGGTTCGCGAAGCTCTTTTGCAGAGCAAAGTCGTGGAGCGCGTTCGCAAAGGCTGTCCGCAGATCACTGCCATGGCATTCAAATGCAGGTCGCAAAGGTGCTCCGACATGAAGTTAAAGACTCGCTAAGCTCCATGAAGTTGGAGTCTTTATTCATAGAGATCAATCATGGAGTATGCAGAGCTTCATGAATCGAGAGCACTAAAAGCCAAAATCGCGGAGTAAGGAAAGGAAAAAATAGAGGTTCCTCCCTATTTATAGGCAGGGACCCCAGGTGCATCGTAGCACATCCAGCTGCAGGGAGCTTCGCAGCGCGCTCAGCCCGCCTAGTGTCGCTCTGCTTCGCGGGCCCTCTTCACGGTGTATCTTCATGATGGACGCAGGATTGTGGTGATTGACCCTCATATTTCGACCATCCGTTTCTCCTCGGCTCCAAGTCTGAGGGGGGGCATTTTTGGGTGCCAAAATTTGGGACAGAGACGAAACAAGTGGAAGGCCTCAGTGGAGGTTGTGCGGAGACCGTTCATGAATCCCCATCACCTTGAATCCACCACAGAGTAAGGAGGTGGGAGCCTCCGCGAGACGATTTGATGTTTGCGAACCCACCGCGGAGAAAAGAGGTGGGAGACTCCACGAGCTGATTTGACATTCGCGAACCCGCCACGGGTCAAGGAGGCGGGAGCCTCTGTGAGCCGATTTGACTTTCACGAACCCGCCACGGAGCAACGAGGCAGGATGCCCTGCGAACTCCTTTGAAGTTAATGAGCCCACCGCAGAGCAAACTTCGTCTTCACACAGAGCGAGCCCTGCCTCACGGCACTTCTTGCCTATAAATATCAGGCTCCCTTTGAGCCCAAAAGAGGTATCATCATACATTTCACCTTCTTAGCTCCTAAATCGCGAAGCACATCTGGATCTACGAACCATGAGCTTTTCAAGGTACTTTTGCATCGTGAAGTGACTCTCCCCTTGCTTTAATTCGTCCCTTCATTAGAGAGGGATACCTTTCACGGATCCCATGGGCCTCCTTGAAGGAAGGGGATCCCCAACGGGACCTGGGTCATCATGGATCATTTATGATTCGTAAATCACCCCTCATGCGCATGTGACCCATATGCTAAGGCAGGGCCACCATGCCTCACGAAGCACCTTGCTTCACAATCCTCTACTTCACGAGGCACCCTTGCTTTGCGTGGAATTGCTCCGTGAATACATTTACACTTTGCGAAGTACCTTCCATCTGCATCTATGCACTATGCTTAGGCTAGGTCACTCCACTTTTCGAAGAACACCCCTTCACGAATCATCTTAACTTCATGAAGTAGCAGATCTTCATGAGGCTTCTACCTAATAACCCCTTAGCTCTACAATCCCTTTTCCCATGCAACCTTATAGGTTTTCACAGAGCAACTACAATGTCCCTTGGGCAGTGCTTCTCATTATGTTGCTTCACCTCATTCTTCTTCGCAAAGGCACGCTAACGGCTATTTCTTGTTTGTATAGCCACGCTAATGTGGACCCCCGATGGGATCACCTCACAACACCCCCCACCCACGGCGTTGATGGTACCTTCTATTCATCAAGGTTTAGAGGGTGCCAGTTATGTAATTCCTAGGGGTGCAGAGTGAACCCACTTCGTTCGAGCTGCAGGACGTTAAAATTCCAAGCACCATCGTCCTCAGCACATGATATTAAACTGTGACCTCACCCCATGCCTCACACGCGGGGTCTCCCCACCATGGATATTCTAAACGCCCACTGGTCTCTACGGGAGTGATATCATTACTAACATGGAATGAGATCTTCTTTATCGAAGCAGTGTTTGTCCACAGGGAAAGGGCAACCATCCTGGTGTAATCCCCTAGATTTTCTCACCGGAGGCAGCACCTTTTCTCCTCCTCTCTTCTTCCGCACCTAAGACTAAAATGAGAAATGGGGATAGGGATTTTGTTATCCCTCCCCTCTCCCTTTGGGATTTTTGGCCACCAGGACTCCATCCTGGAGTAAGTCCCAGTCTCCATCTCCATGGGCCGCTAACCATGTGTAGCTCCCAATCTTCCTCTCCCTGGGCCGCCTAGAGCCTAAACCCCATTTCACTTCCCACAGATTTACCTTTCGCGATGTGATCGTCAGTTCTTTTCCCCCTCTTTTTTCTCACACTGAGCATGACTCACATGGTATTATAGTAAGCATTGACAATGACACCAACCCCAGGCAACCTAGAGTGTAAGCATCACACACATCCCGAACTACATGGACTTTGATCCTTGCCAAGGTAGGGTATGTAGGAAGCCTCCCTGAGGTTCAAGCCCAACAACCATTGGTCCCAAACACCTTCATGTCAGTTCACCAAACATCCTGAACTACGTGGAATTTGATCCTTGCCAAGGCAAGATACGTAGGAAGCCTCCCTGAGGTTCAAGCCCAGCAACCCGGTTCTGACCCCCTTCATGTCGGTCCACCTTCATCCCGCATGACATTAAACTACAAACCCCTTTTTCATCCTGTATGGTGTTGGACTGCTCCTATTCGAACTACATAGGTTTGATCCTTGTCTCCTAGATAGGGTACGTAGGAAGCCTCCATGAGGTTCAACCCCATAGAGTGGTAATCCGTTATGACCCCATCCAGCGGTAATCTGTTGTGACCCCATCCAATGGTAAGACATTGTGACCTGATCTAGCGGTAAGCCATTTTTACCCCATCATGTGGTAATCCATTGTGACCCCATCCAGCGGTAAGCCATTGTGACCCCATCTAGTGGTAATCCATTGTGCCTCCATCCAGCGGTAAGCCGTTGTGACCCCATCTAGCGGTAATTTGTTGTGACCATATCCAACGGTAAGCTGTTGTGGCCCTATCCAGTGGTAAGATGTTGTGACACCTCCATTTTATGGTAGGCCATCATGGTCCTATTTGATGGTAATCCATTGAATCCATTCGATGTTAACCCATCGTTAGATGAACTACGTAGGTTTGATCCCTTTCTACTAGACAAGGTACATAGGAAACCTCCCTGAGCTCCAGACCCAAACACTGCTAAACGTCGGTGTCCCTCCCTATTGGGACTTACATCTCTAGTCTGACCCTCAAGATTCAGACCAACCCGGTCTACTAATCATGCATAAGCCCTAGAAGGTTGTCAGGTCATTGTCACCCATGCACACCCAGACTTCATTCCCCAACCTAGAGGTTCCACTTCCTTCAGGTCCCATTCATACAGGTCACCACCTCGGGTGTCCCATCACCCCTCCGAACTACGTGGACTTTGATTCCCTTCCACAGGGATACATAGAAAGTCTCTTAGAGGCTCAAGACCAAAATCACCATTGTCCTCATGTCAGTTCCATATCATCCCCCTCCACTTCATTCAACTCTCCCTCATCCTTCTTGATTCTTACTCGGGGCGCCACATCCTAGTGGGATCATGCCAATTCACCTCTTCGCTTCACCTAGCAGTAACCGGGAAACTAAGAACGTGTTATCCCTGACATCAATGTTCCCTCAAGGGGTTACACTTATCCGATCCACTCTAGCCAGTGTTCTGATCAGTCTGATCCATCTCTGTTAGATGTTAAACTTGAGGCATGTCATTTGTTAAACATGGGAAGTTGAGGAAAACCTTAGAGACATGCCTATGGCATATAATTCTCCGCATTCAATGTGGGATGACTCAGGCTTCCACACCCTCGAGAAGCCCTATAATAAGGGGAAGAAACCTAGATGCACCATTTTTCCAGCGTCCTGACATGCCAGTGATGTTTCAATGTGACTACTCCCCCAACCGAAGGTTTCTGCCCTGGATGGACCCTTTGGAATGTCCTGAAAGAAGAAACATAATTAACCAGCATCCATGAAGATATGGCACTAGGAAGTGTTTTACGAACAACGTCTTAATCTATAAGGGATATCGGGACTATGTGATGAGTTCCGAGGAGGAATCCGTGGAAGGAGGAACTGACATCTCACCATCCTATTTAGATCAAAGAGAAAACGTCCCTGAACAAGGAACAGATGTCGCCTTCCTTTGGAAATAGGGAATGCGGGGCAACAAACAGCACTGTCTTACCCAAATTAGACAGAAGCGCATGCCCCGGTGAAAGCATCAAAAATAGTGAGTTTCCCACAAATAAAAAAAATGATGGTGTATCCCATATCCAAATAGGTAAAGGATATTAAAGCTAATAATTTCCATGAAAGTGAAGTTAACATATTATGTTGGAAAAGTTACTTGGAAAATATGGATACTAGGTGAGAAACTGTTACATATGATGATTGTTTAGTTGTTATATATGGATATGAAAATTTCTGCTAGATTAGAAAGATAAGGTTCTATAACATGTTATAAAAAGTTAATAACTTTTAGAATTTGTTGGATATTGACATGTACTGGACATCCAATAGAACTATACCTAAAATACTTAAAACAATAACACAAAATTAATGAATCTAGTTTAAAATGTGTAAAATCTATCCCCGATTCATCTAGCTTGAAGGCTACTAAAAATTGTGTCTAAAATATCCTGGATGATTTTTTAAGAAGGTTAGAGGTGATTTGAAGAAACCTATGATGTAATTTCAAGAGGTCTATAAATTTATAAAGTTAAGCCTAAAATTTATTAAATGATAAAATTATCATAAGGTTGGACTGCAATGTGTAATGTTGTCACCATAAGCTTTAGACAGACCCATCATATACTTTAGAAATGACTTAATAAGGTTAAGACAACCAAAGTCTGTAAGGTTCTGACTGACCTCATATAGTTGGGAAAACCAAAGATCATAAGTTGGTAGCTAGAGTGTGTGGAATCATGCTTGAGTGTGTACAATTTTTTTAAGAAACTCTAATGATATAATAGGAAGTTCCATGTTTCAAGTGCCAATATTGAACATTTTAAACAATGGTAAAGATATGTTAAGATGTGGCTACTAGAAATTAATATTTTTGAGAAATAATGCCTATCCTTTTATAGAAGGTTGGAAGATATATTCAGAAAAAAAAAGAAAAAAATATTATAAAATGAGAAAAATTAAAGAATGGTAATATTTATATTATCCCTTAATATAATCCTTTGATAAAAGGAAGCTTGTGGAGATCATGGGTGTGTGTATTGTGAATGTGATGCACTTTACTTGCATGTAATGAAGTTTCCATTTATGGAGCTATAAATAGAGACTAAAAATTAACGTGCATCTGCCTCTATAGCTATGGATCATGAAGAAAAATATAAAATATAAAGGGTTTGTATAATATATGTGCTATTTTGAGTGAGGTGAGACAAATAATCTCCATTGAATAATAATTACAACTGACACTACACTATGAATAACAGTGTACGATACTCCATGATTTATCCCTAGATCTTCTTCCATATAGATTAGTTGAGGGTTTTGATTTCTCCATGTATAAACACTTGAAAATCTTCCCTTCTATGTTAAATTCATTCACTATCATCTATGACATATTGCATCCCATTCTCATTGGATAGATGTTGTGTGAAGGTTCATTGGTTATTTCTCGATTTTTGGTAAACAAGAGTAGTTTTGATTCTAGGTTGATAGCTAATGTTTTTTGTTAATCTAGTTTAATATCATGATAACATTATACCAACTGAATTTTATATCATTAGGAAACTAAATATCAATCATATAGGGTGACGGGACATGTAGCATCCCTTGGTTTTAAACTTACATGATCACACTCATACACGGGCAGATGTGTAACACCCCAAGATTTTATGAATAATATTCTTTTTTATTTCATTAATGTCTTGTGTTGAATGCTACAAAAAAAGGAGCTTTCACAACATCCATCCCTGACTTTTTTTGCAATACACGCAATCCCGACCTTCCACGATAGCGTGTGTTTTACGCAATACAGAGTTTCTCTAAACAACAATATGTTATATAAACTAGCCGTTATGAATAGTAATAACCACTTTTTGAAATTTTATAAATTTTATATTTCGAAATGAACTTAATTTTTGGATTCAGAATATCGAAATTAGCCTAGGGTGAATTTTTGGTATTTTCTGAAAACATTCAATTTTTGATGAATAGTGAAAACATTGGGTTACTATTTAAAAACCGACTTTTTATTTAAATAATTATTTATTTTATTTAAATTTATTTTAGGTAAAAATTGATACATAATACCTATATAAGTTCAATGTAATTCATTGGAGTCATTTTATAATAATTTTAGATATATAAAAATTTTATTGAACTTTTCACCGTCTTTTACTCACCTCCTAGGAGAATTTGGAAATTCACATAAAACTTAATTTTACCGCTTCTATGAGTGGAATTTCAAAAATATGAGAGACACAGTTAATATCAAGGACTAAAATTTGGTTCAATGAGATGAAAATAATTTTTGGTGAATAGTAACTTTTTACTTTTATTTACCACGGTTAAAAGTAAATAGGGTAATTAAGGGTACAAATGATATTATTATTACCCTAACACATGTCCTAATTCTATTGGATAAGTGTAATTCGACCAAAAAACCTTAGGAATAAAATATGACAATTTAGGTCCACTTGGATTAGATTAGTACATTTATTATTAATTTATTTAAATAAGGGTTAAAATAGTTAAAATCAAAGTTTAATAACTAAATAATTTTTAATATAGGGTTATACATAAGATAAATTAGACTATAAATATTAATTAGAAATATAAAACGACTTCCTACATAATAATATTTCATTTATAATTTTTAGACATTAAATAATTTAATTTATTTATGACACAATGATGATGCAGTAATTATCTTATTAATGAAATATTAACATAATTGATGTTATAAATACCCAAATAAATGTAATTTGAGACTTTTTAGGAATTCCACTAATTTTATAGGTTAATATGAAATGTTAATATTTATTTAATTAAATTTATTCGAACTAATCATACTGTTATGATTTTTACAAATATCAATTACCAAATAGTGTCTAAATTGACATAAAATAGTTTTTAAAACAAATATTATATTATTAATTGTTATTATATTCCTAAAAATCTAAGGTTCGTCAAAGATACTTATATCATGATAGTTGTATAATTAATGGACCACTTGGGGGTCTCTTGGATTTATATTCTATGTTTATTAACTATATAATATAAAAATAAAAAGTGACATGGTAAATGTCAATCTAATTAACTAAGAGTTAAAACTAAAAAGATAAGGTTAATATAATGACCCAAACCTATCTAAAATCTATTGGTTGAGAGGATTTTGATCCATACCCACCTTAGATTCTAAATAAATCAATTTGGAGCTATTAAAAACCGAATATGGCTTTATTATAAAATAATATTTTAAGTTTTTCCAAAGGTGCCCCTCTCCTCCCTTATAAAAAGGGCACCCCTTACCACTTCTCTACACACACTTTTGAGCCTTGAAGCTCGGCCAACCCCTATCCATTTCTATTCTCCACTTCCCTAGAAACATTCTGGAGGTTTTTGTTTTTTCAAAATACCAACTATACTTCTTTAAGAGGAAGCTTAAAGGAGGTGCGTTGAAGAAGAGGTAATCTCTTCTAACGATTCTTTCATGTTTCTTTCTTCTTCAACTTCTTCTTATTTAGTTGTTTCATTATAAAGTAATAACATAAGTATCTATAATATACTGATATGTTATTATAAATATGAAACAACCCTATTTCACCTTCTATCCATCCTACGGAAAACGAAATCATCGCGCGTGCGTACGTACGGAATATCGTCTCCACGCTGTGGTGTAATCTGTTTTTCCACCAACACATTAAATGGATGGGTATAATGGTGTAAATAATAACTATATATGATTATTATAACATAATAATTATTCTAAGATATTATGTCATCCCCTATAATTCCATTCAATAAATATGGTAACGATATCATCGCTCGTCCGTACGTACGGACTACCGTCTCCACGACGCGATGAGATTCATTTTCCATGTTAACAATTCAATAATGATTATAAAGTATATATTATAAGTAATCATGAAATATATGTCATAATAATGCTACTGTATTTATGTATATATATATTTATGGCATCTACATAATTCAATAAGGAAACAAAAAAACAGCGTTCATGCGTACGTACGGCCTACCGTCTCCATGAACGGTGTATTTCATTTCATTTATCTATCTATTATATATATATATATAATGAATATATATATGATATATAAATCATGATTTACATTCTGGAAGTAAGTAAATCAAGATATAAGTAATAATAATAACAAGAACAACAAGTCCAAACACGTATGATAAATAAAACGATTTTACCCAAAACGCTGCTTCAAAATGGAATTTACAAAAGAACGGGTAATATAAAGTCATAAGTGAGCCACATATGATATCATAAAAATGAATATTATTCTGTAATAAGTCAATTACATTACTTAAATCATTATACAGGAGGTTCGGATGCGTACGAAGCATATCGGACCTAAGGTAAGGGATAATGTTACAATCTCAATTGTTTTCTATCCAAGATTGCTTATACGTAAGTATTTACTGGGGTTATATTTATCATCCATGTACAAGATTTATAAAAATGTTTTAATGTATGTTTAAAGTACTTTTTACCCATTTTTGACTTTTACTATATGGTATGTAAGGAATATTTTTTTTTACCATACACAGTACTTTTTGACTTTTCCAACAAAAGTACGAGAAGAATGTTATTTTTAACTTATATGGCGTGAATGGATTTTTAGAGTTTCATAATGAATCATTTTCATGAAGCTTACTCTACACGATTTTATGACTATTTTTAGAAAAATACTTTTATTTTAAAAGTGCATGGCATTTTGTGAAAATAAAATGATTTTGAATAAGAAAATTATATTTTCCTCAAGAATTCATTTTAAATGTTTTATCAAAACCATTTTCCATATAAGATGAAATTATTTCATATGTGTATGTTTCATGTTTAATGTCTCTATGATTTACATGGTTTCACTTTTCTTATGATGAAATGTCCATTTGTTTTATATAGATTATGATATGATGGGATGATTTTTATGAAACCCATTTTATTCTTTGGGTTATGATGAATATTTTAAGTTTATTTTGTGGCACAAGTAAGAATGATTTCATTATGAGATGGGTGGGACCTATATCTCCCTCCAATGAATCGGGTAAATATTTATATCTCATGAGATAGACATGTCTGGAATGGTAAGTTAATCCTTGCTCATGATTTTGATGTTTAGATTTTATGTTCAAGCTTTTGCATTCAAATGTTTTTGGATTGTTTTATGTTCTCTTTACTTACCCATACTGAGCATTTGAGCTCACCCTTTTTATGTTTTCTTTTCCCCAGGATATAAAGAAATGTTTTAGGTAAGAAAAAAAGGGGAAGTTTTTTATGGGAGAAGTTGAAGATCTTTCACCATGATTAGAAGATTAAATTCCGAGTTTCCAAAGATACTAAACTATTACGGTCCTTGTGTGTCTGTGTTTTTTATGTATAAAGTATTCCGCAAAATTAATATAATGTCCATGTACATCAAGATTTGGGTCTCTATAGTTGGTATCAGAGGAAAGGTTTAGTTAACCTTTGGAAACTAGGATGTGAATCGTTAGTGAGATCCCTAAATATATTTCTAAGGGATGTCCCTAAGGTTAAGTATAAGTATAGGTTATAATCCTAGAATTACAGTAACAATCTTCGAATTAAACCTAAGATGTTAGATATTGAAGGTACTCCCCCTTTATTATGTTATTTTCCCTTGCATGATTTTTGCCTCTCACGCTATTCTTTTTGGGTTTTAGACGATGGCTGAAACCCGAAGGAACCGTGTTGATCAATGTAATGGAAACTGCAATGATTGTCCTCCTGAACAACAAAATGTGATTGGAGATGGAGTACAAAATCTTATTTCTGTACTTACACAAGCTATGGATCATTCTGGACTTCCAAATGAGAAAATAAGGGAACAATATTCTATTGAATCCTTTATGAGTCAACGTCCACCTTCTATCAGTGGTTCTTCTGATCTAGTTGTTGCTGAACAGTGGATCAGTATCACTGAAAAGATATTTTAAGTTCTTCAATGTTCTGAACATGATAAAGTCATCTTATCAGTATATCGTTTGGAAGGTGAAGCTGATCAATGGTGGAATCTTATCAAGAATACGAGGCCAAGAGATGAAATTGAGTCCATGGAATGGGACGATTTCAAGAATGTATTTTCAATAAGTACTTCCCTCGTATTCTTCGAACAAATATGGAGAAGGAGTTTCTTGAACTAAAGAAAAAGGATGATGAATCTGTTGGTATATATGAAGAAACTTTTACAAGGCTTGCAAGGTATACATCTGGCTTTATCATCCAACTTGAAAGTAAAGTTGATCGATTCTTCAGTGGCTTAAAACCAATTCTTCGAAGGGATTTAGCTATAAAAGACTTCAGTAGGTATGAAGAAATTGTGTGTTGTGCTACCAAGGTATAAATGGAAGTTGGTGTTACATATCCATCTCATGGTTCGGACAAGAAATGAAAGATGGAGTTTAAGGATAAATCTCAGAATAATGGTGAAAAGAATATGAATGTTTCTTTATGCTCAAAGTGTGGAAGGAAGCATGGTGGAGATTGTCATAAAGGGACTAGAAAATGTTTTAAGTGTGGAAAAGAAGTTCATCAAGCAGTTGAGTTTCGAAGTAATGGAAAAAGGTTTTCTAATGATGTGAATAATGAAATAACTGTAGAGAAGGCACCACTAACACGTTAATGCTTCAAGTGAAATGAAATGGGGCATTATGCTAATCAATGCCCTAATACAAGGGTTAATGATGATCGACATGAGAAACCACTTAAGGAAAAGGACAAAGGGAAGTCACATGCGATCACTATTGGTGATGTTGAATATGACAATGATGTGGTGGACTGATTAAGTGTTTATGTAATGGGATTCCAAAATAATGTTGTATATAGTATCGTAGAATATTGGAACATTTATGTATTGGTCTATTGTGGTTTTCAATAATTTTATGGTACCAGTAACCATGGAAAGTGATTGAGATATTTTTGGAAAGAAGATGATATGAACATAATGAAGGGATAAGGATAAAATGAAATGTTTGACAGTATTCATGATCTTATGACTGATATAAGGAAATAGTTATATCATTGTTTGAGTATATAGAATTTTGGGGTTTTGGAATGTGGAAAGAGTTAACTTTTGACAGCACGCATGTTTTCACTAAGGTTCAATGGGTATTCATTTTTTAAGAGAATGCATGATTAAGGCCTTCAAATGTTTGGAATGTGACCAACAAGAAATATCTTATGATATATGGGTATTAACATGCTTGTTATATGAACTCTCTCGTAATTGTTTTCACTATAATATGAGAATGGACAACAGTATTTTGGATAAGCCTAAAGATTGGAATGGACTATGTTTGACATAAGTTATTATTGTTTAAGGCTAGAACTTTTTCAATATTATTGATGGAAAGTTATAATATTGTATTTTTAGAAAAAAAGGACAACCTGCAGAACGGGCGACAACTCGTCACGTCGGACAAGGCTGTGGGAATCGAACCCACAACCGAAGTGCGACAGGCCTTTATTTCCTACCACTGTCCTACAAGAAGTCCTAGGTTAGTAGAAAACAGTTTTATTTTATTATTCAGGATGATATATGAAGTATAAGTCCATTTTGGAACCATATATGATTAATCTCGCCATAGATGGAATTATGTATATAACTTTTGCTAACTTATGTTTGAGACAGATGGAATGACCTATCATTCTATCGCATGATCTGCTAAAACTTAACGAAAGACAAATTCTACTTCATTTATTAAAGAGATGAAGTGGAAATTTTTTAAGGCACAAACAATGGTGACATTATAACAAAATAAAGTAAGTATTTCTTCTAATTCAAATTCTTCAACTTTAGGGAAATGATCTTGAAAACCAAAAATGTTGTCCTAGTGCCCTTATATCCGATGAATCAGATGGTACCCTAGATCATCACAAATTTATGTCTTTGTGATTGTTGGATTTTTCATAGCCATGTTCTCTACCACTATCCATTAGAACATGACAGTTATATTTCTCTTCCATATCCATATTTTCACCTATGTTCTCCTATATGGAAACCTAGTGATTAGTTAATTTGGGTAACCATTACATTTCATACTTTAGTTTCTAAAGTCAAGTTTTGGTATTCCTTTTTACGATGTGGGTTTACATTAAAGAAACTTTCAAGTAGTAAACCATTTATAACCCCGACGAATTTCGAGGGTGAAATTCATTTTAAGGGGGGTAGAATGTAAGACCCCAAGATTTTATGAAAAATATTCTTTTTAATTTCATTAATGTCTTGTGTTGTATGATACACCAAAAAGAGCTTTCACAACATGTATCCCTGACTTGGCTTGCATTACACGCAATCGCAACCTTCCACGATAGCGTGTGTTGTACGCAATACCAAGTTTCTCCAAACAATGATATGTTATATAAACTAGCCGTTATGAATAGTAATACCCAATTTTTGAAATTTTATAAATTTTATCTTTTGAAATGGACTTCATTTTTGGATTCGGAATATTGAAATTATCCTAGGTTGAATTTTTGGTATTTTTATGAAAACATTCAATTTTTGATGAATAGTGAAAACACTGGGTTACTATTTAAAAACTGACTTTTTATTTAAATAATTAATTATTTTATTTAAATTTATTTTAGGTAAAAATTGATACATAATACCTATATAAGTTCAATGTAATTCATTGGAGTCATTTTATAATAATTTTAGATATATAAAAATTTTATTTAACTTTTCATCGTCTTTTACTCACCTTCTAGGAGAATTTGGAAATTCACATAAAACATAATTTTACCGCTTATATGAGTGGAATTTATAAAATCCGAGAGACAAGGTTAATATCAAGGACTAAAATGTGGTTCAATGAGATGAAAATAATTTTTGGTGAATAGTAACTTTTTACATTTATTTACCACGGTTAAAAGTAAATAGGGTAATTAAGGGTAAAAATGATATTATTATTACCATAAAACATGTCCTAATTCTATTGGATAAGTGTAATTCGACCAAAAACAACCTTAGGAATAAAATATGACCATTTAGGTCCACTTGGATTAGATTAGTACATTTATTATTAATTTATTTAAAGAAGGGTTAAAATAGTTAAAATCAAAGTTTAATAACTAAATAATTTATAATATAGGGTTATACATAAGATAAATTAGACTATAAATATTCATTATAAAGATAAAAATATTTCCTACATAATCTTAGTTTATTTATAATTTTTAGACATTAAATAATTTAATGTATTTATGACACAATTATGATGCAGTAATTAACATATTAATGAAATATTAACATAATTGATGTTATAAATACCCAAATAAATTGAATTTGAGACTTTTTATGAATTCCACTAATTTTATAGGTTAATATGACATGTTATTATTGATTTAATTAACATTGTTAGAACTAATCATGTTGTTATGATTTTCACAAAAATCAATTACAAAATAGTGTCTAAATTGACATAAAATAGTTTTTAAAACAAATATTATATTATTAATTGTTATTATATTCCTAAAAATCTAAGTTTCAGCCAAGATACTTATATAATGATAGGTGTATCATTAATGGACCACATGGGGGGTCTCTTGGATGTATATGGTAAGTTTATTAACTATATAATATAAAAATACAAAGACACATGGTAAATGTCAATCTAATTAACTAAGAGTTAAAACTAAAAGATAAGGTTAATATAATGACTCAAACCTGTATAAATATATTGGCTGAGAGGATTTAGACCCATACCCACCTCATATTCGAAATAAATCAATTTGGAGCTATTAAAAATCGAATATGACTTTATTATAAAATAATATTTTAAGTTTTTCCAAAGGTGCCCCTCTCCTCCCTTATAAAAAGGGCACCCCTTCCCACTTCTCTTCACACCCTTTTGAGCCTTGAATATCGGCCAACCCCTTCCCATTTCTCTTCTCCACTTCCCTAGAAACATTCTAGAGGTTATGGTCTTCTCAAAGGACCAACTCTACTTCCTTAAGAGGAAGCTTAAAGGATATGCGTCGAAGAAGAGGTAATCACTTCTAACGATTCTTTCAAGTTTCTTTCTTCTTCAACTTCTTCTTATTTAGTTGTTTCATTATAAAGTAATAACATCAGTATCTCTAATATACAGATATGTTATTATAAATATGAAAAAACCCTATTTCACCTTGTATCCATCCTACGGAAAACGAAATCACCACGCGTGCATACGTACGGAATACCGTCTCCACACCGTGGTGTAATCTGTTTTTCCACCACCACCTTACTTGGAAGGGTATAATGGTGTCAAAAATAACTATATATGATTATTATAACATCATACTGATTCTAATATATTATATAATCCCCTATAATTCCATTCAAAAAATATGGGAACGATATCATCGCTCGTGCGTGCGTACGGACTACCGTCTCCACGACGCGATGAGATTCATTTTCCATGTTAACAATTCAAGAATGATTATAAAGTATATATAATAAGTAATAATGAAATATATGACATAATAATTCTACTAGTTTTATTTATATATATATATATGTCATCTACTTAATTCAATAAGGAAAAAAAACAGCGTTCATGCGTACGTACGGCCTACCGTCTCCATGAACGGTGTATTTCATTTCATTTATCTATCTATTATATATATATATATATATATATATATATATATATATATATATCTGTGTGTGTGTGTACTGAATATATATATGATATATAAATCATGATTTACATTCTTGAAGTAAGTAAATCAAGATATAATTAATAATAATATCAAGAACAACAAGTCCAAACACGTACGATAAATAAAACGATTTTACCCAAAACACTGCTTTAACATGGAATTTACCAAAGAACTGGTAATATAAAGTCATAAGTGAACCATATATGATATCATAACAATGAATATGATTCTGTAATAAGTCAATGACAATATTTAAGTCATTATACAGGAGGTTCGGATATGTACGAAGCATATCGAACCTAAGGTAAGGGATAATGTTGCAATCTCAATTGTTTTCTATCTGAGATTGCTTATACGTAAGTATTTATTGGGGTTATATTTATCATCCATGTCCAAATTTTATAAAAATGTTTTCATGTATTTTTAAAGTCCTTTTTACCCATTTTTTACTTTTACTACATGGTATGTAAGGAATCTTTTTTTGTTTACCATATGAGGTACTTTTTGACTTTTCCGACAAAAGTATGAGAAGAATATTATTTTTAACTTATACGGCGTGAACGGATTTTTACGGTTTCCTAACGCCTCATTTTCATGAATCTTACTCTACAATATTTTATGACTATTTTCAACAAAATACTTTTATTTTAAAATTGCATGACATTTTGTGAAAAGAAAATGATTTTGAAGAAGAAAAAGATATTTTCCTCAAGAATACATTTCAAATGTTTTATCAAAACCATTTTCCATCTAAGATGAAATTATTTCATATGTGAATGTTTAAAGTTTAATGTCTCTATGATTTACATGGTTTTAATTTTCTTATGATGAAATTTCCATTTGTTTTATATATATTATGAGATTATGGGATAATGTTTATGAAACCCATTTTATTCTTTGGGTTGTGATGAATGTTTTAAGTTTATTTTGTGGCACAAGTAAGAATGATTTCATTATGAGATCAGTGGGACCTATATCTCCCTACAATGAATTGGGTAAAGATTTATATCTCATGAGATAGACATGGCTAGAATGGTAAGTTAATCTGGTTCAGTGATACAGGACTGGAACGAGGAGTGAACTCGATTCAGAAAGGGACTTTGTCCACTAAGATGGTCTTGGCATCAATGCTTTGGCTACTATGGAAATCATAACAAGTGATGAATGGTTGCCACAATTACATGATTTATTCCCATGCCATTTTATCAATATTGATGTTCCTTTATGATATATTCCTTACGTACTTCCAAGATTTATGTCCTTGCTCAAGATTTTGATGTTTAGATTTTATGTTCAAGCTTTTGCATTCAAATGTTTATGGATTGTTTTATGTTCTCTATGCTTACCCTTAGTGAGCATTTGAGCTCACCCTTTTTATGTTTTATTTTCCCCAGGATATAAATAAAGGTTTTATGTAAGAAAACAAATTGGGAAGATCTTTATGGGAGATGTTTAAGATCTTTCACCATGATTAGAAGATTAAATTACGAGTTTCCAAAGACACTAAACTATTACGGTCCTTGTGTGCCTGTGTTTGTTATGTAGAAAGTATTCTGAAAAAGTAATGTAATGTCCATGTACGTCAATCTTTGGCTCTCTACAAGATGTTTGTCCTAGTTTATCTCACATAGAAAAAGATTTAATCTAATATGATCTTCTAGTTAGTTTAGTCATATATGAGCACGCAGCAACAAGTTTATTCTAAATGATCTTTCTCCCTATCATTTAATCCTATAAAGATAATATTATTGAAAGAAATTTCATATATTTCTATAAAGATGTAATGAATATTTTTTGAAATAAATTAATTAACTATAAAGATTCAGTGCATACCATAGGGGTTCCATCCAATCTAGAAAACTGAACGCATGAATTCTACAACTCCAATATTGTAACATGATGTTCCAATAACAACATGTTGTTGATAATGTTTAAAAGATACCATAAGACTAATTAGTATGGTTAGATCGTTGAAAAATATATAATAAAATATGTTTATAAATAACAATAAAACTTGGAAATAGTAAAAATATTTCTATAAATCTAGGAGAATCTCTTTAATTTCATAAATGAACAAAACTACATAAGGTATCTCAATTTCCAACGACCCATTATATGACTTGTTGGGAACGATATCCACTATATTTTAAGACCAATATTTAGGTGGTATTATTGACTTCTTCATACATTGATTGTTTAGTTTAAAAAATATCTAAATATGTCATAAAATACCATATGGTTGAAATTTTTATTGTGATTTTGAATAAGAGGACATTGATTTCATTAGTTTCCCAAACCTAATGCATATCAGTTTCCATGTTCAACTAAAAAATTGTGATAGGGTGTAAAGATTAATATTATAAGAATATGAACTATATTAAAAAATAACTACACATATAAACCATTTCTAAATTTTGATGTGTTTATTTTAATAATAAAATTTAAACAGTATTTATATGTTTATTTGGAAATTTATTTGTTTACTAAAATTAACATATAAACTAATATTTTCATGATATAATTTAAAATAGAATCATTAAAACATCTATAGATAAACATAAATATAAAGTGAAAGTCATGTCTTTGAATGGGTTTTTAATATTGAATTAAATGATAGATAAAATAAAATATTACATACTTTTAGTAACAATTTTCACTTCTGTAAGAAGATCCTCATTCCTACACTTGTCAATAGAAGAAATTTATCCTTAATAATGCAATAAAATAAATAAAAAGATGCATATAAAATAAAATAGGACTATTTATATGAAATAACACTAGTATTATGAAATATAGACCAATATAGGGTTTAAAATCTAATGTTAATATGACTATTGTTCCTCCAGCTACACCTTCCCCCGCCTCCAAAGAAAAAAAATAATATATAAAAATATAAAAATATTTCATCGAAGATACTTGAAAAAAAATACATTTCATCAACAAACCTCCAGTAGTTCCTCAGTTTTATAAATTACCTCAACCAACACCTTCATTAATTCTTCCTGTAAGATAAAATGGGAAAAAATAAACACCATAAACCTTCATACATCATTTTATAAAAGTTTTATGATGGGAGGGATCAGTAATCTTGACTATTTGAAGAGAATATACTATTTTGTAAATTTTAACCTTTTGGTCAACATTAATATTTCTTAGCTATAGATAAAAAACAATAAAAGTAAACAATAAGCCATAAATCTCACTACTAGTCTCATTATATATGGAAAGAAACAATATATGTTAAACACAAAAATGAAAATTATATTCATTATAGTGATAACATAGACACTGAACAATATTTAAGGTGCTTGATACTTGAAAATAAACCAAGTACTAAACAAAAACATGAATAAAATATGAATAAATATAAATGAAATAAAACATATGATTAATCATAGGATCGTTCAATAAAAATTAGGACTTGTAACAAAAGTGCATGGATTAAGGAAGAAGACTAACTATGAGCTGGGGGTATGAGAATAATAATTCATATTACATTTTAATGAAAATTTTTATGAAAAATAATTGTAAGAACTAGGGATAGGTGGTTAATTGATTAAAAACATCAAGTATTGAAAAAGGTTATCAAAAATTATCATTCACAATATAATATGTGAAAGATCAAGCTTCAATGATGCTTTAGTTATAATCCATGCCTCTAATAGATATCTAATAAATGCACAATTTTTTTATAAATGGTTCAATAATCCATCAACCATTATATTCCAAGATAACCAATAATCACTGGATCTATAAAATCCATAAAACATGTCAATAATTAATGACACATTTGATTAAGTCACAAAAAGAAAATTTTACTGTCATGAAATGTGTATTTTCTCAATAAATATATCATCCATTTCCAAGGTCTCACCCCAAAGGATCGTTTCATTAAATATAAAAATAGAGGGTATTTTGGACACTAATTCAAAGGATTAAAAAATTAAAAGAAAATAGAAAGGGAGAAGAAATGATAAAAACTAACTAAAATCACACACATGAACTGAATGGAAACTACATAAGATTGTTATATAATTGTAATGTGATTCATGGAAAGTGTCTCAAAATACATTAAGCTGCGTTAGGATAATAAATATAAATATATATATAGTTATTAGAGTTTATATAATATAAGTAAACATTCATTATAATTAAAATTCAAATTACCAAAACACTTAAGGGATTACAACAATGTTATAAAGTAAATCAAGATTAATGAAATGTGGATGAGGGGTATATCTATTTGAAACTTGATTTTTTCATGGCATATCCACACTAAATTAAGTATTTTTTACTCTAATTCCTACTTCATCCATGATGAAGTTCTATCACCCATGAAAGAAAGTAGAGGTGACAATTTAAAGTAAATATGGGTGTAGAGTTTCCCTTAAAAGTATCCTTATGAAATTTTTTTTTACTTGAAAATTATGAAACCTAAATGTAGTAAGATTATATTATATAATATTTTTATTCCTTACCTTAATGATTCTACCTCAAAATTTCAATTCTATTGTTCATTTCTAGACTAATATTTGGTGTAAATTTTAATTTTGAGTTTTTTTGTCAAAAAGAATCATCAAATTCTTGATATGTTAACATATTAGTTACTTGGTAGAAAATAGTATGTATATATAGACCGAATATTTATTTTGCAGATCATATTTCTCCACCCCAAAATGGATGATGGTGGAATATGAGAGATTGAATAAAGTAAAAAAAATATGAAATGAAATAAAATATACTTACTAAAAGATTGAAAATATTAAACGTAATATGAAATGTAAGATTATAATGAAAGAAAATATGAAAAAAAATATATAGAAATAATTACTGATGAATCCAGGATAGGGTTTGTGATGCAGATGCCGCTATGCACAATGATAGGTAGACAGGATGGAATATAAATCTTTGGTGAACTGAAGTTGTTTGGAATCATGGTAGGGTTCCCGATGATGGATTTGTTAGCACGCCGGAGGAGAAGGTAGGGATGCCACCTACTAACAGCGTCAGTAGGGATGTGGGTTAGCTGATTTGGATGGAAATTTTTGAGGATGAGTGTTTCAAAGAGGTTGGAAGTGTGGAAGAGGGTGGCCGAGAGGAGAGGTCGCGAGGGTAGAGGATGGTCACCACTGAGAGATCTCTCTTTTGGAGGTGGGCCTCTAAGAGGATAGGTCTTCATTGAGAGGATAGGTTATGAGGGTGGAGGAGGGCCACTCATAGGATAGGTTTTGGGGGTGGAGGAGGGATTTCGATATGATAGGTTGCAAGGGTAGTGGGTGGGGGTCATGGATATGAGTAGATTCGTGCTAGGGAATGAATCCCAATCAGACAGTTTAATAAAAACCATGTCTTGAAATGACAATATAACAACACTTTTAATTAAACTATGGCTATAATCTAAGTTGTAGCCATATACCTATTAAACTATGGCTATAGGTCCTTTTCTATAGATCATTTTTCTTGTAGTTAACACTTGTAAAAGATAAAACAAAAAATACACTTAATAAAGAAAATAACTCATGTTAATATTAATTCATTGAAAATTAAACTATTTAAGGTAAGAAAAACTCATAGTTTAAGTTTATGTTTATTCCATTTTCAGAGGAATTTTTAATTATTTATAAATCTAAACAAAGATGGTGGGTCGAATTAACCATACATGTATTAGATTTAATTCAATTTTTCTATTCAATACAAATTTTGGAGGCAATTTTTGAGGAAATATGAGTTAATATTTTTGGGATTGGGGATCCCAATAAATAGAATAAGGAAATGATATCCCATTATTAATAATAATTCCTACCTAAAACCCATCTTATAATTTTCAGGCCCTTTTATGGATTATTAGAAGGGAAATATGGATCTTTTCCACTATAATGTGTGAAGTGACTAAACATTCCAAGTTCATTGGTGAGGGCCATTTAGACTTAATAAAATAATTGGAGACTTAATAAAATTAACTATTAGGTAACACATAATTTATAATCATGTAAATTATTAGTAATACTCTCTTATTATTTATAATAATGGAAATTACATCAACCAATTTATCCTTTCAATCAATTTTAGAGAAAGATCATCTCCTAACTATAAGTAGCTTCCAAGAATATTTTAGATGCTTCTGGGTAGTGATGCACCATAAATGGAAGTCTTATGTTCTAGAATACTCAATCCAATTTCTGGTCTACATACTAAGGATGCAAGTGATTAGGAGATCATTGTCTTTGTGAAACACCTAAATTATGTGATAGATATTTATTGTTTAATTTCTCCATCCATGTCTAGAGAACTCATGAGGTCACATGAGAACATGGATTTATATAGCATGCACTAGAATATAAATGATATTTATCAGGAAATATATATATATCAATAGTTTTATATATCCAAGATGTAACACCTAGATATTTTAAAATAACACTATGTTCAATAGCGTATACAATACGCAACATCGAGCTTAAACGAACCCAAAAAGTTTATTATTTAATGATAACCAGTAAAACCTAGCCATTCAATTTGTAGGTATGAATATTATTAACCTAATTATGAAATATATATAAAGGTTTTATACAATAAAAATTTATTGGTTAATTCTTATGAAATAAAGACTCAAATTTTAGTGAAGCCATCTTATATGTTTTTTTTTTGTAAAAATGATTTTTATAACATTTTTTAGAAAATAATATTATTAATTTTCTTTCACTTTTAGAAATTTTATTTGATAAAATTAACTTCATTTTTTAAATTATCATAGGGTTAAATTTTTTTATTTTTCTGAAAAGAATTATTTTTTAGGGAATTGTGAAAAATACTATTTTTTATTGAAAAATATATTTTTATTTCTGTCCTTTGAAAAGTTAAATTTTATTTTAAAAAGTTTTAAAAGTAAAATTAGTAATATTATATTTTCAATAATCCAATTATTTTTATTAGAATCAATTTCATGGTTGAATTTGGAATAAAAATTATACTTAAAAATCGCATTTTCCTGAAAAAATATTTTTCGTTGCGTTTTTATGTTCTAATTTAAAATTAAATTATTCTACTTCAATGTTATAAATTTTTAAAAAATGAATACATATTTTGATTCATGATGTAAAATTTTTTAAAATAGGTCTCTTTTATTTTTGATCAATATGAATAGCAACCTTAGTAATTTTTATTACCATGGTAAATGGTAAATCAGTTAAGTAAAGTTAAAAATTAAATTGATAAGGAAAATAAAATGACCCTAAAACTTTCATAAATGTTATTATATGAGTCCATATTATCCTTAATCATCCTAAATATGGTAATATGGTATTTTATGACCGCTTGAATGTGATTAAGACCTTTATAGTATTTTATTTAATGAAAAGTCAAACATGTCACACTCCTGTTTTAATAAGTATAATGTTATTAATATTGTGTAATAAAAAGGATATGTTTTAAAATAAATATTAATTTAAAATTTAAAATATTTGTCTACATGATGGAACTTTTTTTCATTGAATAAATAATTACCTTAAATTATTACACAACGATGATTCAGTAATTATTAATGTAATGAAAAAATCAATTAAATTGTATTAAAAATATTAAAAGTAATATAATTTTATTTAATTATGATGATCTAATAATTTTTAAAATAATATGAAATGCTAGGAATTTATTAAAAGGTTTTTTTATAAGTTATCTTATTTTCCTTATTTTATTAAAGTCAAAATAAATAATAGTGTCAAAATTGACGATAATAATGTTTTATGAATAAAAATATTTTATTAAATTCCTTAAAATTAATAAAAATATTAAATAATGAAAATTGATATAATATGTAGTCTAAAATGGCATCCTTTATTCATTTATAGACAATTTGGAATAATTTGGATCAATAATTGTCTTATTATATTTTATTATTTTTAGAAATTCCAGAAGTTACCCTCACCTCAATTATAAGAGGGCACCCCTCCCTCACTTATTTACACCAATTTGAGCCTTATATATTGAATAATTCCTACCAATTACAATAAAAAAATTAATTATAAATTTTTTTGAGGTTCTGGTCTCCTCAAAATACAGACCGTAAGTTCCTTAAGAAAGGATTTAAAGATGGTCTGCCAAAGAAAATGTAATCATCTTTACTGAATCCTTCTAGTTTATTTATTCTTATAATTCCTATTAATTTGTTGTTTACATAATAAATTAATAAATCTAGTATCATATATATATACTGATATGTTATTATTATTATGATATAGCCATGTTATAACTTTTATCCATCATATGAAAAACGAAAACATTGTGCATGTGTACGTACAACTTACTATCTCCAAGTAGTAGTGTAATTCATTTCTCATCACCACATAACATGGATGGTCATAATAATGAAAATAATGGAAATATATGATACTTATGAAATGATATATATTTTTTAAAAATAATATATCATCCATTTCTCTACTCATTTACCATTAAAGGAATAATATTGTCACTCATGTGTATGTATGGCCTACCGTCCCCACTAAGTGATGCGACTCATTTTCAATATCAAAATTTCAATATTAGTTTTGAAAATGTATTAAATAATTAATTATGAAACTTATATAATTAATAAAATTTTGGAGATGAATAATATATATTCCATGCATATGAACTAGAACCTACATAACAAAACATGCATGGAAAAATAAAGTTGGCAACACCAGAAATAAGTGTAATAAAGAAATATTATTGAAAAACGTGTGATAAGATGATATAGGAGGATCATATATGATATTATAAATATAAATATGGTTCCGTGATAAATTAATAATATTTCTAAGACCATTATATAAGAGGTTAAGGCATGATCAACTAAAGTGAAGTGTGAGGTAAGGGATTTTCATCTCACTTTTATTTCTGTGGGATATATGCCTTATACACTACTCGGTTATTTTGTGTGATGTATATACTAACCATGAATGGCTGTTATCATAAAATTATTATTTTTATGAAAATTTAAATATCCATCTACAGTTATTTCTTTCATAGGGCTTGAGATTCATGGATTACCAAAGTGGTAATGGATTATTGTCTCACATTCACTTCTATGAGAAATATTCAATATTCAACACTTATTTCTTTTGTGTGGTTTATATACAACCCTTTAATTTTTTATATCATGAATCTCTTTATATTAATGTTATTTATAGTTTAATTTTATGTAATCTCTTTCATGGGGCTTATGAATCAAAAGAAACCCATGTGGTAAGGGTTTATTTCACAATCTCTTCTTTATTTAGGATTGTTTATGTTTATGTCTCCATAGGGAAAAAATTCTATTTCATGTCATTTATTTCTAAAAATATTTTCATAAATAATTTTAATATTCTCATAATGTTTTTTAATGTCATTTTTATACGTGTTTAAATTTTTTTAAAAAAATTAAAAGGAATCTTCCTTTCAATTTCCAAATGAGGTTCTTGTAATTTTTCCAACAAAAATACAGAAGGAATGATTTATTTTAACTTATATTACATGAGAATATCTTACCACTATCATAATGTCTTAATGATTTGAAAATTTCTTTACATGTTTTCAAGGTAATTTTCAATGAAACTTTTTTCCATTGTATGTGTTCAATTTCTTTTTAAAAGTTAATTTCAAAGTGAAAAATTTATTTTCCTCAAAATTGTTTTTAATGATATTTTTAAGGTATTTTTATTCATCAATTAAAAAATCCATTTATTTTACCTATTCACTGATTTTTATATGTTTTAATGATATCATTCATTGAACCATTCTCTTACTTGTGATCATTAGATATTTCATTTCTCTTAAATATTGATATTCATTCATCATGTATATGATTATCATTTATGCCATATAACTTTTCTATATATGATGTTACATTTCGAAAGTATTTGGTTGACTGAGGAAATATTGATAAATATGTATTCTATAATCAATACGAATATTTTTTGATAATGTATAGTGATTCATGAATTAAATCAATCATTTGATATATGAGGAATGCTTTTTTACTTATAATGACATGTACTTCCTAGAAATATATAGCCCATAAATGCATCGGTAGGTCTCATGAGACAAATCAGTTGGATAAATTAAACAGGTTTCTACCTATAGTTATAAAATTTATTTTGAAAGTTCTTTATGGTAGAGGTATAATTTTCTGGAGAACATAACATCCAATAATTAATAATTTCTTTTACTATGATTTAAATTATCTATATTAATGTGATTATTGCAATAATATTATCACTAGATTCATTTCATTATTAGCTTATTGATTAAATGGAATATTTTTTCAGTTATTTACCTTTCCTTATTGATTATTCCTTATCTTATCTTGAAAGTAAGTTAATTTAAATGGCATGTGTGTTCAGTTATTTACCTTTCCATGTTGATTGTGCTTATTGATTCACAATATCTTATGTTGTACTTAACCCATACTGAGCTTTTAAGATCACCCCATTATTATGTTTTATTTTCCATAGGATTCTATGAAATTTTTTATCATTGATATGTAGGGTTACACTAATGGGAATAATGGTATTCTAAAATAAACTACTTTGTGTATTTTATGTTTAGTATGTAATGTGAATTTCACTTTTTACTACTAAACAATTATATCCTTTAGGATATGATTCATTATATCGTATTCCAATTTAATGAATTAAACACTTACTTTGGTATGATGGAGTTAGGTTTCTTATAAGAGATTCACTTCATGGGAAAATATGGGGAAGTTCTGCTAGTTGGGCCTCATGTAGTCAAGATCATTGGCAACATTGATTGTCTAGAGGTTCTCAAGTTTAATTTTCCTAAATAATTGTGCACTAATCCCAATATTTACTCACAAACTCATATTTTCTATATTTTTTTTATAAATTTAAATGTGATAAACATAGATAAGACTCTCCCTAATCTTTCCACTTTACTTAACCAATTTGACAAGGATATAAAGTTGTAAAATCCTTATTTTCTTATGGTTAATAAAAGGAAACACTAGAAAAAGAGATCTAATACTAACTCCATGTCTTAAAATTCCTCATAAATATTGGAGTTCGTGCCTTAGAACCCACTATGTGTACTATTGATTTTATATTTATATTTAAATAAGTGAATGTTAATTAAAATATCTTACTATATGTTTCTCATTTTTCTACATGAATTTATTATAAAATCTCCCATATTACTTGGGCTATTAAAACTCTTTCATATTACCCTTAAATACCACTTGTGGGGATTTATATATTGGTATAGGTAACCCTTATATATAATAGTGTTCTTGGGTTAACTCTTATATATGAATCATAATACACTTACATATTTTTTTGAAGCATGACACATCACCCAATTTAGAAAATTAACTTATGTATGATCTTGAGACATTTATTTTATACACCTTATTTCATATAAAAAAATGGTATAAAATATTAAAAATCATACAAAGGAAGTTATATATAACATTCCAGTTTAGAATTTCAATTCTATAATAGAGTTATAAACTCTTATACATGTGAATTTGTAACCATTATATAAGTAACCTAGTAACAGTTACATATGTAGCTTGGTAACCTTTACACATTGTCTAGAACATCTCATGGCTACTCTTAGATATCCATTTATACTTCCAAAAACTTTTCCAAATTATTGATACCGTGAAAAATAGAATTGTTTTTTTATATAACTATATGATTCTTATTCATCCTTTTTCATTTCGTAGTGAATATTACATACTAATTTGTTTTCAAAATTCTTCAACAATAATCAAAATTTTCATATTTT
The DNA here is from genome assembly GCA_963277665.1 of Viscum album. Taxonomy (NCBI): domain Eukaryota; kingdom Viridiplantae; phylum Streptophyta; class Magnoliopsida; order Santalales; family Viscaceae; genus Viscum; species Viscum album. The sequence continues at coordinate 129,831,753 of OY728167.1, read as the reverse complement.
CAAATCAATTAAAATTATAGGATATATCTTCTAGAGGAATAAATAGTTCTAAAAATATCATTCCACCCATTTAGTAAACAAATTTCTTTTTTAATAAATATTACCTTTCCAAAATATTTTCTTCAATGCATATGTATTTGGTTGCCTCTAACATTTTCATTCATTCTAAAAATTTATCTTTTAGAATATTCAATATTATGAAATGTATCATAAAGATCATAACAAGAAAATTTAATTTTTTTCATGGAAATAAAATCTATTTCATTAAAAAAAATAATTAAAATTATAAATTTAGGCAGTTTTATATTAAAGTCCAAAATTCTCGTATAAACTAAATATGTGACAATTTTCCTAAAATTATGAAATTCATGGGGATTTATTAATTAAATTACCAAGTAAAAATAGTGAAAATATAATATATATCACTACTATTTGAAGTGAAATGAATAGAATATATTAAAGATAACTTCAACAATGAAAATAATCATTAGTTTACATGAATATGGTCCATGAACAAAAATTTATAGAACTCATTCATTCATTAAGGTTCCTAGTGTACTTTATTATTTCATATATTATGAAATGACCAACCATTGGAATTCAATATTGTAACTATTTATAATAAAACCTCATTAATTATGTGATAATTATAATCCTTTAACAATCAATAATCTATACACACATCATCATATGATGTGTCAATAATCAGTATAGACATGTTAGATGAATGATATTCTATACAATTCAAAATAATCACCAAAAATTAGTTTTAAAAAAGCATGATCAAACACAAACCAAACCATGGTGATTCTTACCATGTCATGGTTTATAATTTAGATTGTATTTTCCAAAATAACCCACTTTTAATAAATCCTTACAGACTTTATACAAAACATCAAAACTCTTTATGATTCCATCCATACTATTTTGCACATGATTTTCATATAATCTCTCTAAAATTTTAGATACACATTGAACTAAATTTAATCCTTATTAACTAGCCTACTATGAATCTATAAATAATTTATATAACTGATAAAAATTATGAATTCCCTCATCCATAATGTTAAAAAAAGATTGGCCTCAAATAAGACATAATTACCAAGGGGTCTAGTGTGATCATGGTCAAACACACTCATATCTTGAGGTGAACATGTACACTATAATATATATCTATATGATGGGTTTAAGGATTGAATAATGATTTTTCAATCAGTGAAAGATATCACAAAACCCAAAAACCGAAAATATTCATCCAATGAAATTGAAATCATGTATTAAAAAATGGAAAACATTTGTGCTCTGTGAAATAATGAAACTGATCCTTTTATCTTCAAACACAGTTTTGATGAAGATCCATGAGAAATATCCAAATTAATACATCATCAAAGGTATATCCATGAGTTTTCCTGAATCACTCAATTATATGTGGGGATCATCCTGAACTCCCATGTTATGGTAAAAGCTTCCAAAGAAAAGGAAGAAGGGTAAGAGAGCTTAAATAAGGGGAATACACAAGATATAAGATTTTGGATGTTACACCATTATCGTGTCCCAAACTTATTTATATAGGTTTTAGGGATACTCATTATTCATTCCATACATTTACTCAAACATCATGAAAAATTCAAGTAAATGTATTTGGTCACAACATTTATAACCATCAATCATATACATTCATTTACCATATGAATTCATTTGATACAATTATACCATATGTTTTAGAATGTGAAATGTTAATCATTAATGAAGGGAATATGTGGAAGATTCATAAATATTAAAAAATATTGCTGATATTCAATAATTAATCATAGGATGTTATAGGAATTGTAAAATATGATCCTACCTAAAACAAGACCTTATGACTTTCTCAGGTTATGCTCTATGATTTACCAAGATATAATCATTATGATATTTATATATCATAAATAATTATATACCCATCATACATAAAAAAATTATTTTCATCATGGATGTTGTACCATATGATGTATCTATATCATCTCATGTGATATAAGAAAAAATATACCCCACACACACAGATATATATATATATATATATAATTTAGGTAAAATAGTTATCAATCTCCCACTTTCACTAAATTTTAATAGTCTTTGTTTCAATTCACCTTATATCATATCATTTTCAATATCTTGTGAAATAATATACAAAACACCATTTTAATATTTTAAAAAAAACTTTTGTAAAATTATGATCAACTTCAATGTGTATCACATCATATATGATAACTTTTGAATATCCAATCAAAGTTATTTTTTGATAAACTCCAAAACACTTTTAGACTATAATTATGAGTTTTATAAAACTTAATACCAATTAATTAAAACATATATTGTGACATAATGTGCCTTTGTATAACCAAAAACTAATATAATTCCCTAAATTCATAGATGTATGTAAAGAGGGACCTCTAGAAAATTATCTATGCTACTCAAACTAGAAAGGGATCTGACATGATTTTCACTAAACAGATGTATATCTATATCCATGTCCACTATATATATCACATAAAATCTTGAATTTTCATATAAACTCTTTATCCAAGACTTTGAGTGACCATAGGACATGATGTATACTAATCCTTTATATAAGCACATATGTTTTTTATTCTCTAAGCACATACTGTCTATAAAGATAAACAAATTGCATGTCATTAACTTTGATATATGTGTACGTAACTTTTCCCTCATATAATAGATAATATTATCACATGTAAACTACCTAGGTAAAACTACACACTACTTTAGTCTATCTCAATTGATGGACCAAATTTCATTATTGTTATATAAGAGTAAGAATATTATCTTGATTAAAATCAACTGGTAACATGATCTACAACATACCCAACAACACCTTGATTTTCTCAGACTCAAGCGTGCCATAAGAATATATCAATGTATGGAGGTTCTCATGTTATGAATCTTTTATAACCTTAAGTATTGTAGAAAATAAAATATTAAATATACAACATTATTGTACCAAATACATATTTTATGTCACTATATGAGGTATACTTGGAAATCCATCCATTACATAAAAAACCCTTGTATATATTATGAGGGTATTTTAAATATATATATAAATTCATAACCTTGTTAAGATAAAAATTTCAATATAACCTATAACACTCCATAACAGACATCAATTAGGGATAACTTAAGGTCATACTTTGAGAATTTAATAATATTATCACATCATGAAATATATACAATCAATGTGAAATAATTATAAACTAGAAACTATATTTTGTATAAAATGGTACATTTTATACTCTCAAACTCTTTTAAGAATAATAAGATGAACATACACAAGAATCCATTATATCATATCATACATAATATTCTATCAGATAGGACTTATGTTTTCTTAACATTTACGTTTTAATTAAACCCATTACATCTCAATGTAATTCCTAAAACATTTCTATATGATCATCTAATAAAATCACTCTAATAAAATCATTAATGGGTAACATATATGTAGAAATTTAGTTTTAATAGTGGTGATATATAAGAATAAAATTCCTAGTATTCAACTCACTCAACATGTATCCAAACATCTTTACTTCACAACATCCAATATTTGGACGTTAATAAATTCTACTATCTACTTAGAACTTTTCCTAAATTCACCATCATTTTCCTAGAAATTTTTCATTTAAAATTTTCCTTTTAAAACCATCATTGTAAAAATAATGCAACTCTTTACATTATTTTATCTTTTCCAACATACCCTAAAATATTTTTGGATATTAAATGATATTAAATTTGAGATTTAACTATTATAATATTTATCTATTATAATTTGATCTTATCCAAGTATAAACACACTCCCCTTAGTCTCATAGAATCTATATTCTCACTGGAATATCATTATAAGAAACACAAAATTTTCTGTTTGAAAATAATAATTATTTTCTATAATGGGATTAAATAATAAATTAAATATTACAACCATATCATATATTGTAGTCAATTTTTTTGGGGTGTTTTATTGAAATGAAGACTTTATTATTTAAAATATTTAATTAATCAATGGTGTAATGTAAATTACACATATTTTAATAAAGATATTGGATAAAATATTTTATCTTAATTAAAACACCATTTATCCATATCTTCTTTTTAGTCGTGTTATAGAATCTAATGAATCAAAGACCATTTTATTAAATAAATATATCATTTTATTTGTAATAAATCTTTTTTTACAAATAACATCTCTTATCATATAAGATAAATTATATAGTAATACACATCCTTTATATAGACCCATTTGATCTTAAAATATTACATTACATTATAAATACTCATATTAAAACACTTTCCCATATATTTTAATGAAAATAAAATTCTCCATCAATTCATAGATTAATTTCTAACACTTCTATTTTTAAAAATTGTATAAAGTATAGATTTAGTATCATGTACCCTTTAAAATAAAATAATTTTATTTCTATAACATTGATACCTTTTTTGGACCTTACACAAATTATCTAAAACCCCTTGAGCAATACTAAACATCTACATAAAAAGGAATCATCGATATTACTTCTTGAAACCTTATTTGGATTTTAAAAACATTGAATGGATACTTGAAGAAACGTTTTTTGACATTTTAACAAGCTTTTTATTCTTTCAATTTAAATGTTTACCCTCTTGAACAATCAATATGGTATTAGAACATATAAATCACATGCATAGTTTATTTATCCTTATCACATTGAGAAAAAAAAAATTAAAATTTTATTAAAATCATTCATATTTTGATAACCTTTTTAGAATTTATTACTTGAATGAATTATATAGTTATATTCATAAAGGAAACCTCAAGCTCTCTATGTCATTTATGTTCCCAATAATTTTGATTATAAGAGTGAATATTAAAATTACATAGGGAAATTTTTCATATAATCCCTCAAATACATATAATAATTCATTTATTTTTCTCATAAACATATTGTTCCACTTATTAAATAACTTTAATAGTTAGTTACTTAGGATGTTTTTTTCTTAGACACAAAATCTTCATTCTTTATTATGAAAAATTATTAAGTTTATATATTTTTATATGAAACTGATTCCATTAAGATTTTACTTCTAAATAATTGATCTAAAAGTAATTTTTGATAAAGATGACACCAATTTTACAAAACATAAGATTTTATAAGGTGAGAATCATATTTTACATTCTTTTAAGAAAAAAAATTATTAAATATGTTCTTACTAAAATAATGTTCCCTTTTAAATAAATCATACCCATTAGTGGTCCAAGATCTTTATTTCATTATGACTCATCCTATTTATTCACAAAACATAAGTCATGACTATATCTGCTAGAAAATTATATCAAATAATATCATATTTGAATCATGGATAGTTGAGTGGATAACTCTTTATCTTAATCCATCATATGGATTCAGTCAACTATATTCCTTTTGTATCTTAATATTTAGGTTTTATAAACTAATTATAACCTAAATATGACATAATATATAGGTACCTACCAGTTAGGGAACCTATAATATTTTTTCTAAACACAAAATAATTTATGGTGTTGGAACCAGAGACACCTTAAGGGTGGTGAATAAGAATATTACCAATTTTTTCATTTCTCTTCCTATATATTGTTCTTGAGTTGTTAAGAATGTTCATTTAACCTATTATCTCTTTTAAATACATTCATTTCTCTCAATATGAACATATCTAAAATTTAAAACACATAAATACACCCATATTTTACTTGGTTGTAGAGACTCGAGTTTTTCCCTATAAAACTTTTAAATATTTCAAAATATTTTTCCAGATCTAGGCACTAAGATGTCGTGTGATTATGAGGCTTGGTGAGTATGGAATTAAATATATAAAAATATTAAAAATATTATATATTGTGTGTGCAGTTAATTAAATAAACCTGGATAACACTTAAACGAATGATCGGATCTGAAATCCGAAACTATGATTGGGTCTAGAACATGGTTTTTTTTCAAGGCGTGACATAAAATGAGTCGGTGTGGGACATCTAGATAATTATCTCATTAGCGATGAAAGTGGTAGAATTAATTAATTAAATTATTAATTAATTAAAAAACCTTTTGACCTAAAAAAGGGTTATAAATTCATATTTTAGTGGAGATGGGATCATAATTATGTTTTTTGCAACATCCTATCTTCTCTTGCTCTCCCTTCCCATTAGAAAATGATGAACCAAGAACAACAAAGAAATTGTGGACTTGGGTAGATCAAGACACGATGAACATAGTGAATCCCCTTCTTTCATTAAAGAATGAATAATTAACCAATTATTGAACAAAACAAGAGGTAGGAATTGTCTTTGGTGTTTTTACGCACTAGATTACAATTTGACCAAGTGGATAATTTGTTCTTCGATTTTCACCCTTGTTTTCTAACATTCCAAGTGACCATGCCCCAGATTTCATATTTCTTATCCCATGTTCTAACCTCAATGCCCCAATCCTGATCTTTGGCCAATAACAATTGTATGATGATGTTTAAAACATTGGTTTTTGGGCCTTTCTCCCATGTTTCTTTGTGTCTTCACTGAGGAATCCCTTTAAATCCCAGTTAAAAAATTATTGGGAGAACCAACCACAATCGGGCACCCAAACTCATGAAGTATTTTCCAAATGAAAATGAAATTGTGGGCAAATCACAGATCTGGAGACAAACCAATTCAAGGATGAAGAATCTGTCGGTTTCGTGTATATTCGATTAGAATTCAATATGAGGTGGTGTGAAGGAGATCTGGCCAAAACCTTATCTTCGAAAAATCCGAATTCATGATGAACAATGAAGAGATTATTTGTTATTAGGCCTGATCTAATTATTGTGGAACAAGATCATGTGACTCCGGCCGCAGTGGAGGCAGATTTGGAAGAAGTGGCCAAAGGATTGGATAAACCCTTGGGTTTCAAGAAACACTCAACTACAAATTGTGTTCCATGAAGAACACACTGTGTGTATCCTTCCTCAATGGCGATGATAAGGTCTTGGGGATGTTAAGGATAACATGATGTGTACTCCTCTTGACACATAGTGTATCCACCTTCCCGTGTAAATCAAGTTGTGGGAAGAAACACACAGTCAGGAACATGCCATGTGCCAATTAAACGGACACTGATTGGCCCCATGGGAAACATCCCATGTGGATTAACACATTTTGTACTAGATTACACTAGCATGGAGTCCGAGTACATGGGCATGGCCTACGGACATGGCCTGATCCCCAGATAGGTGGTATATGACTTATAGTCCACCTACACGGCATGTAACCCTACACGGATGGGACCCATGTACTGGCCAGAGACATGGTCAAGTAGTGAAGTGGGACAACACACCATGTGGATCCCTCAAATGCCTTGTACATTTGAGATCTTCTGAGTAGTCACTAAACCCCCTATATCTCCTTCATTTAGACTTGGATTTTGGCCCGTGAGATTCCTATCCTGATTTTTTTTCATAGAACATGATGGTTCCCTCATAAGTGGATTTTAAGATACGACATGAATGTTATAGGTTGTTGTGCATAGAGATGACACCCAATGATGGTATAAATCAACCAATCTTACTAGATCAATTCCAGGATGACCCTTAAACTAGGTTGGGTAGTGTAGTCGCCGACGACCTTTTAGGCTAAACCTCCCACTGGGCCAGGTAGTGTAGTCACGGACAACCTTTTGAGCTGACCCTCCAGCTAGGATGGGTAGTGTAGACCCCGACGACCTTTTGGGTTGACCCTCTAGCTGTGTTGGGTAGTGTAGTCCCTGAAGACCTTCCAGGATGACCCTCCAGGTGGGCTAGGTAGTGTAGTCCCTGATGACGATTTCGGGTTAACCCTCCAGTAGGGCTGGGAAGTGTAGTCCCCAATGACCTTCCATATAAGACCCTCGACTATGAATCATTGTGGCGAGGTTTGGATCAACTTCACCTAAGGACTCAAAAGGAAGAGGGGCACCTTCACCACTAAGATTCCTTATTGTGACACAAAATAAAACTGTTTTAGTGAGTCAGTTCCACCCAAAGTGGATTGTATCAAGGTGCGATGATTTGAGCCCCTTTGACTTGTTCCTCAAGGAAATATGCATAAGGTGGTGGGCATCACAGATGGCTTTACTTGGAACTATTTTTTACTCACTTTCTTGGGCTGAGCTGTGAGATATAGATCCCCTTACCCTTTCATTTGGGTTTCTTTGACTCATCATATATATATATATATATTGTTTTAGTACCCACTCCTTGGGTCTTGGTTACTCTCCTTCCAAATGAAGCAAATACGCATGGGGTATGTCACGGGCTTTCTGTGTCTAGGTTCTCATGGATGGATGAGTCTACTCTCCAGATATATATAGAGAAGACTTGGTGAGGGGTTAATATCCTCACTATTTTGATCTCCTTATGTTAGGATGAGTTTAAATTCACTCCCTTGATGGGTTGAGCTATACTCTTTCCATTCACTTTTATCATGCCATGTTCTCCTTACTGCTTTCCTTTTTAGCATATCTATTACTTCTACCCCTTCACCCTTTTCATTCATCCTAATGGGTATGTATATACTCACCCTTGCATGGTATTTTCCCAACATGTGTAGTGTCTTTTGCAAATGACAGATAGGTAGATAGTGATCTCAGGGGAGCTTAGCGATACGAGCTGCATGGAATGAGTACGGTGGTCAGAGTTGGGATTCATGAGTGGAGATCTCTTGGTTCTTAATCTATTTTAGTTGTCTTTAGGTTGGGATCGATTTCTGGTTTGGGCATGTGTTTTTCCCTATTAATTTTTAGTTGACACTATTGTACTCTTGTATCACCTAGAGGTTCATGCATGTCCATTTTTAATTTATAGTAGTTTTCAATTTTTTTATATTTCCTCTACATCTTTTCATTGAGTTGGTTGTGTGTGTGTGTACAAGTTTTAGGAATAAGCATCCCTGAGTTTAGTTGTGCCTTCAGTGCTTGTCATTACCCCTAGCCTATAGAGGTGGGATAGGGGTATTCACGACTCGAGCCCCATCTTGGGTCGGGTTTTGATAAAGTGGTATCATAGAAAGTTTAATCCTTGAGATGTTATTCAAACATTATCCATTGAAAATGATTGGTTGTGTTTAGGTAAATAGTGTCAAAATGTCTTCAGAGTGGCTCTTGGGATAGGGAGTTCAGTGATGATGTGGGAAGTTGAGGTATCCATTCAGTAGGACCCTGATTACCTGCTTGTTGACTCGGCACCCTGAGACATTTGTTATGGGGAACAATGTTACATGAATCATATAGTATGGAGTCTCTAACTATCCTTCTTGATTCAACTCCACTTATTCCTTATATATATATATATATATCCTCATCTGACTGTGGTACCCCTTGATACTTTTTTGGATGCCTCTGCGATGACAGCAAGCCAGGATACCCACTCTGGTTCATGATGACAACCATATGAGTGATGAGGCCTCAGTTCAGGGCCCATCTTGTGATCCCCTTCCTCTCGGTGGGAAGTTAGTAGCACCCCCACTCATTGAGTAGCAGTTAGTACCAATGGAGAAGGCTACGAATGGGTGCAGGATGAGAACCCTCTTTGAGTTATAGCACTAGATACCATTGAGGTTTCATAGTGAGCCAGATCCTCAAACAACAAAGTATTGGATAGAGTAGGTGGTACACGTCTTTAAGCTAGTTCGAACAGTGGTAGATCAGATGGTGTCTTTGGCAGCCAGTCTTTTCCATGGATTATCTAGGTGATGGTGGAGCTTAGTTATTCAGATACGCGATGAGTTGACACTCTTGTGGGATGACTTCCAGAAGTTTTTTTGGGAGGAGTACTACCCCTACTGCCTACAATCTATTCAGATTCCGGAGATTCTTGAGCTTTGGTAGGGCAGGATGATAGTGAAGGAATATGTAGCGAGGTTCACCGACCTTACTCGCTACTCCCTTGGCATTATCAAATATGGATACTTCAGATCACAAAAGTTTGAGCAGGGACTCGGTAGGAAGATTAGGTCCAGTGTAGTGACCTTGTGCATACCCACATATGTCGGGGTGCTAGTGCAGGCACTTGTTTCATATATATTTCTGGCAGAGGGATGTCAGATAGATGGAGAGGGTGGTGGGCATGAAAGAGCTGAGACATCTGCAAAAGAAGGTTGATTCTAGAGGTCTCAAAATAGGATGATCTTTCATGAGAATTCCCAAGGACATGGTCATGCTGTACAGAACCAGTGCAGAGCTCCGGGGTAGCCTAGAGAGGGTTGAAGTCATGCTTGTGATGAACGAGGTCACATGGAATGGGACTGCCAAACCTTGAAAGATGATCATCCTAGACATACAGCGGACATACCACCATGGTAGAGGTAGTTCCATGATCTGGGATCTCCCAGGTGGGGATAGGGTGCTCCCTAGGGAGGTAGATGTAGTACAGGAGTATGAGGAGCTACAGGTGGGGGACGATGGTATGAGGTTCTCCCACCACCACCACCTGGTGGCCCACTTCAGGCTTAGGGAGCTGGTGGGCAAGGTCGTGGGCATCTGTAGGCTTTGGACGTCTATAATCCCGCAGTGCACAAGGTGATATGGGGTATGATATGTGTTTACTCTACTCTTACCTCATTATTAGTAGACACAGGTGCTAGCCATGCTTTTATCTCTCAACTCTTGGTGCGGGAGCTGGATCTCCCAGAAGAGATGCTAGAAAAGTATCTATGCCTTGAGATTCCAAGAGGGAAAGCTTCCTCAATATCTTTTATCTAACGGAAGTGCGAGCTATCTCTTTGAGGAGAGAGGTTCATGTGGGACCTACATGTCATCAATATGGAACCCTATGATTTTATCTTTGGAATAGATTGGATTTCCATGGTCTGAGTCCAGATTGACTGTCACCACTGACTAGTAAGATGCTTACACACTGATGGGATAAGGTTCTCCCTCTTCGGTGAGAGAGACCTCATAGAAAGATGAACAGGTGTTGTGAGAAAGAGGTTATAGCCTATTACCCATCAGTAAGTGAGTATGACCCTTGGTGTAGAAGACTCTTCAGGCATATCGCTTCCTTCAGTTGTGGAGGATTATATGCATGTATTTCCTAAAGGAATTATGGGGCTACCTCCAAGGAAAGATTTGGTGTTTTCCATTGACTTGAAACTAGGTACTACCCCAATATCTTCTGCAGCATACCAGATGGAACCCACTGAACTCTGGGAGCTACAATTATAGCTGGAGGACCTTCATGGGAAAGGTTTCATCAAACCCAATGTGTCCCCCGGGCAGTTCCTATTCTATTTGTAATGAAGGTGGATAGCATCCTCTAGTTTTTTTTTTGAATTATTGTCGGCTGAATCAGGCTAAGATAAAGAATAAGTACTCCTTAATGAGGATTGAAGACCTCTTTGATCATCTGTTTGGTGAGATATGGTTCTCCAAGATCAATATCAGGTCTGGATATCACTATTTACAGGTCTGTGAGGCGGATATTATGAAGATGGATTTTCAATGTTGCTATGGGCACTACGAGTTCTTTGTGATGCCTTTTGGTGTGAAAAAATACCCTATTGTTTTCATGCCTTTGATGAACCAGTACTTCCATCCTTACTTGGAACAGTTTTTCATTTTCTTCATCAATGAAAAACTCGTCTACTCTACAACAGAAGAGAAGCATGTAGAGCATTTGAGGAGAGTCCTTGATATACTTTGAGAGAAACAACATTATGGAAAGATATTGAAATTGCAGTTTTGATAAATGGGGTTCAATTTCTTGGGAATGTCATTTCTGAACATGGTTTTTTCATGGATCCAGTGAAGTTAGAGGCAGTCTTCACTTTGAATCCACCAAAAAATGTGTCATAGGTGCAGAGTTTCCTTGGCTTGGTAGGGTACTACCTGAGATTTGTGGAAAACATATCCAGGATTTCATCCCCTTTGACCACTTTGATGCGAAAGGGATAGTTGATTACCTGGTGTGAGCAGTTCTATAAGGCCTTCAAGGAGTTGAGGTAGAGGCTGATGGGCGCTCCAATTTTTAGGCTACCATAAGAAGGAGTTGAGTTCATGGTGTATTGCAACGCCTCAAGAGATGGGTTCAGTTGCATGTTGATGCAACAATAGGTGGGCATCATATATGGGTTAAGGAAGTTTAGACCTCGTAAGAAGAATTATGACACTCATGATCTATAGATCACAGTGGTAGCCTTTTACTTGAGGATGTGGAGGCACTACCTTCTGGGAGAGCGCTTTGGGATTTACTTAGACCACCAAATTCTCAGGCACGTCTTCACTCAAAGAGACCTAAACATGAGGCGGTGATGCTGTTTGGAGTTCTTGTAGGAATATGAATTCTAGATAGCCTTAAATCTAGGAAAGGGAAACATTGTGGTAGATACCCATAGCAGGAAGTCATATGCCAGCCTAGTGGGAGAAGCTTTAGATCAGTTGGCTTCCTTGCAGCTGAACCTGATGAAGTAAGCGGGTACAGTTTTCTTACATTCGATGGTGCAGACTCTACTTCTTTAGCATGTGAAAGAGTCCTATATGGGGGACATTGACTATGAATCTTTGCATCATCAAATATCCACAGGTGACAAACCGTATGGATATTATAAAGGATTAAATCATGAGATCTTGTTCTAGGGGTGAACAGTGGTTCCAGTTTCATTTTGGGAAGAGGTGATGTGAGAGTTCCATACTTCTCCCTTAGTTGTACATATCAATGTGGGGAAGATATACAAAGACCTTTAGCGTTAGTTTTGGTGGTCCGACATGAGATGAAACGTAGCTGAGTTCATCTCACGATGCCTTACCTGTCAGCAGGTGAAGACTAAGAATCAAGTTCTTTCAGGTTTGTTGTAGCCTCTTGATATTCCTGAGTGGAAATGGGACAACATATCCCTGGGTTTCTTCATGGGGATTACACACATAGTGAAGGTCTGTAACACCATCTGGGTGATAGTAGACCAACTCACAAAGTTGACACACTTCCTTTCTATTAGGAAGTAGAGTTCAGTAGAGATTTTGGGGAAGTTATATGTACAAGAGATCATCAACTTTCACAGGGTACCCTCAATGATTGTTTCTAATCATGATGTATGGTTTACATAACAGTTTTGGAGAGTTCTATAGGAGGAATTTGATACCCAACTATGAATGAGTATGGACTTTCACTCCAAGATTGATAGGCAGACCAAGCATAATATCCTAGTGCTAGAGCATATGCTGAGATCCTGTTTGTCGGATTTCGGTCGTAGTTGGGAAGATTACCTACCCTTAGTGGATTTCACATACAAAAACATCTACCACTCAACCATCCTAAAGTAACCTTGTGAGGAATTGTATAGGAGACCCTGTTGGTCACCCTTTTGATGGAATGAGGTTAGAGAGCCCTCTCTTTTAGGCCTAGAGTTGGTGTAGGGAATGACAGAAAAAGTGCAGGTCATCCGAGAATGGATGAAGACGGACCAAAGAAGAAAGAATTCATATGCAGATTTCCATTGTAGGCCCTTTTATTTTGATTAGGGAGAGAACATATTCTTGAGAGTCTCCCTACAATGTGGGGTGAAGATGTTCAACTGGGTAGGCAATCTATCCCCATGGTTCATCGGGCCATTCAAGATCATTCAGAAGATCGGTGATGTTGCCTATCGTCTCACCTTACCCCCACAACTAGAATGGGTGCACAACATTTTCCATGTGTTACAGCTAATAAGATACATGCATGAACCCACACACATCATTGGATGGGGTGATCTGAACATTAACAAGGGATCCACCTTTATGAAGCACCTAGTGTCGATCGAGTACTGGTAGGAGAGGACCTTATGAGGATGATCCATCCCCCTGGTTTGAGTAATGTGGAAGCACATAAATGTATAGGAGAGTACCTGGGAGTGAGAGATCCAGATGTGGGCTCAGTATCCCAAGTGGTTTGAATAAATTTTCTTTTTTATGATGAAAAGATTGAAGAAAGAAATGAAGTAGAGACTTGGGTTTTTCCTTGTAAGACTTTGAAATATTTCTAAATATTATTCCAAATCTAGGCACTTAGAATATGTGTGATTATAATTCCAGGTGATCCCAGAATTAAATATATTAAAATATTATATATATATATATATTTTATATTTTATACAAGTGGTTAATTAAGGAAACATTGGATAACTCTTAAACGGAGGATTAGATCAAAAATTTGAGACTATGGTTGGGTTCATAGTACAGTGTTTCCCTAATCGGGACATAAAATGAGTCAGCACAGGACGTTCGGATCCTTCGCTCGTTGGTGGAGCAAGTGAGCGAATTAATTAATTAAATTATTAATTAATTAAAAGTCCTTTTAACATAAGAGAGGGTTATAAATTCATATTTTATAAGATATGGCCTTATAATTCTATTTTTTTCAATGGCCTCTCTTATCTTCCTCTCCCTTCCTGTTGGGGAACAATGAACTAATATGACACGAAAGTCATGTAATTGGGTGGATAAAGACACGGTGAATGCAACGGATCCCATTTCTTCATTTAAGAATGAGTTATTAACTAAATTTTGAACTAAACAATAGGTACGACTCATCTTTGGTGTTTTTATGAGTTGGATAAAACTTTGATCGTGTTGATAATTTTTTCTTCTATTTTCACCCTTGTTTTCAAACATTTTATGAGCCCAAGAACCTGGATTTCATATTTTTTATCCCATGTTCTAACCTCAGTGCCCCAATCCAGATCACCATCCAAGAATGCTTGGATGGAGTTGTTTAAAAAATTGGTTTATTCTACCTTTCTCCCATGTTTCTTCACATATTCACTAAGGAATCCCTTTAATTCTAGGATCGAAAATTTTTGGGAGACCCAAGCTTGATTGGGTGCCAAAATTCATAATAGATTTGCTGAACCGTGATGAAATTATGGTCAAGGCACATATATGGAGATGAAATGATGCAAGGATGAAGAATCAAAAGGTTTCACATTAATCTGATGAGAACCAAATCTATGGTGGTGTGCGAAATATTTGGCCAAAACCTCATCTTCAAATGATCCAGATACATGACGAATGGAAAAGAGATTCCACATTCTTTAGAAAAATATGAAGATTTTAGAGAAATATTATATGACTCTTACCATGGTGGAGGTAGATTTGGATGTGGAGTCAGAAATATTGGACAAACCCTTAGTTTTCTGGAAAAACCTGACTACACACCATGTACCATGGTGAACACATGATTTGTAGGCTTCCTCAGTGGTAGTGCTAGGGTTTTGGGGAAGTTAAGGACAACACGGCTTGTACTGCCCTTCACATTCCATGTATCCACCTTCTTATGTGAAGCATTCCATGTGAAGGAACAGACATTCAGGAATATTCCATGTTCTATTTACATGGTCACAGATTGGCCACACGGGTATCATCCTATTTGGATTAAAACGTTATGTACCAGAGTACACAGACACAGGGTCTGAGTACATAGACACGGCTTACGGACATGGCGTGGTCCCAAGATAGGTGTGATAGGTTGTGTAGTCCACCTACACGGAATGTAACCCTACACATATATGACCCATGTAGTGGCTAGAGACATGGCCAGGCAGTGGAGTGGGACCACATGCTATGTGGGTCCCTCACATATTGTGTACTTTTGAGCTCTTCTTAGTGGTCTTTAAACCCCTATATCTCCTTCATTTAGACTCATATTTGGGCCTGTGATATTCCTATCTTAAGTGTTTTTTCACATAGAATGTGATGGTTCCCTCAAAATAGGCTTTCGAGATATGACATGACTATTTGAAGTTAGTGCATAGAGACGACACCTAATGACAGCAACAATCAGATAGGCTTACCAGAGCAGTTCTAGGCTGACCCTCTAGTTGGGATGGGTATTGTGTCCCCTGATGACCTTCTTGGATAACCCTACATTTAGTATTGGTAGTGTAGTCCCTAACAACCTTTTGGTCTAACCCTCTAGCTGGGCTGGGTAGTGTAGTCCCCGATAACCTTTCGGGCTAACCCTCCAACTCAGCTGGGTAGTGTAGACCCCAAAAACATTCTGGGCTGAACCTCTAGATGGGCTAGGTAGTGTTGTCCCTGATGACCTTTTGAGTTTACCCCCTAATTGGGATAGGTAGTGTAGTCCCTGATGAATATTTTGGGCTAACCCTCCAGTTGGGTTGGGTATTGTAGTCCCCAACAACCATCCAGATAAGACCCTCAATGGTGCAGCATAGTGGTGAGCCTTGGATTGACTACACCTAAGGACTCACAAGGAAGAGGGGAAATTTCCCCACTGAAACATTTTCATGTGATGTGACCTAAGACCATGTGGTTGAGTCAGTGCTTCCCAAAGAGGATAGTATCAAGGTGTGGTGATTTGATCCCCTTTGACTTGTGCCTTCTGGGAAGATGCATGAGGTGATGGGAATCACAAATGGCTTTACTTGGAACTATTGGCTACTCACTTTTTTGGGTTGAGCTATGAGATGGAGATCCCTTTACCCTCTCGTTTTGGTTTCTTTGACTGCTCATATATATATATATATATATATATATATATATATATATATATATATATATTTCTTATTGTAATACCCACTCCTTGGGTCTTGGTTACTCTCCTTCCAGGAGAGGATAAGACATGTGGGGTATGCCACGTGATTTCTGTGTCTATATTCTCATGGTTGGATGAGTCTAATATCAATATATAGGAATTGAAGACTCAACCAAGAGTTCATATCCTCACTGTTTCATTCTCCTTGTGTTAGGATGAGTTTACCTTAACTCTCTTGTTGGATTCATTTGTACTCTTTTTGTTCACTAATATCAAACCTTGTTGTCCTTACTATTTTCCTTTTCATTATATCTCTTACTACTCCCCTTCACCCTTTTTAGGATTCCAACTAGATATGTATATATTCACCCCTGTATGGGCTTTTCCCACCACGTATCATGTATTTTTGAGATGTCGGATAGGTTCATCGTGATCTTAGTGGAGCTTAGGGATACAGTCTGTGTGGACCACAAAAGGTATTCAGAGCTGGGACTCAGGAGTGAGGCTCTCTTTTTTGTTACTCTATTTCAGTTTCCTTTAGTTTGGGATAGTTTTCTAGTTTGGGTGTGTGTTTTTCCCCTTTACTTTTCAGTTGACATTTTCATACTCTTGTATCGCCTAAAGGTTCATGAATGTTTATTTTTACTTTATAGTAGTTTTAACTTTTTCTATTCTTCCTCTAAACTTTTTCATTGAGTGGGTTGTGTGTGTGTGAATAGTTTTTAGGAAAATTCCTCCTCGAGTTTAGTTGTACCTTCAGCGCATGTCACGAACCCCTGGCTTATGGACGCGGGCTTGGGGTTGTTGTAGATCGAGGCCCAACTTGGGTCAGGTCATGACATTGGTTCACCCAAAATGGATAATCAAAGGATAACACACCAAAAATTCATTGGAATACCATGGTTAAAATACTCTTATTAGGAATACTAAAATGGATTTAGGAAGCGAGAACTTCCATTTCTAAGTGAAACCCCTCATCTTTACTCTCACGCACTGCTCGAGTGACGAATAAGTATGTTTATATATTTGAGGGACTATTCAAAAATTTATAGTCATGATGGTATCCTTCATTATATTAGTATATTTTTCATACAAACCTTGCATCATTTATCTTCAGATATATGCGCCTTGATATTTAATATATTGTATGACCTCCATTTAAAGCCCAATTAATGCAAGTAAAATTTTCCCTTGATCCCCAAAAATACCTTCTCGGGTTTGTAATAATTCCAAGGGTTGAATTATTCTTTGAATATGACCTTTCTTCTATAGATTGATATAAAAATGATAAAACTCATACTATTATCACTCTCAAGAACTCTTCTTTCAACAACACTCGAATATATTAACTGGAATATCATATCCTTCTTATGTTCACTGAAACCTAATATGAAATATATGAAATACACCCCACCTCACTATTCCATTCTTCTTGACCTGATATATAAATTTTCTCCTACTCTCTTTTTATCTTCTTTATAGAACTGATTCAAGAAATATATATGTATACTAATGTTTCATGCATGTAAATGAATGGTTTGGATCACTCGAGGATTTCATTATTCGGTATGATTCTTTAATCTATCATATGTGAAAGAATCCTAAATAAGACTGCATAAGGTTCACTAGATATTCTTAAAAGCTCCTAATCATCTCATAATATTTAATTTGGTTAACTGAGTATGTGTATCTCAAATAAATCTATGGATAATACCCCCATGATCTTCTCCATTTAAACTTATGAGTATTATAGAAAAGATATTTCAATTTAAATATCTAAATATCTGACCATTATAACTCTATGAAAAAACCTTTTTAAACTTCCCAAATGACTCGGACAGAGTTTCCTTTTATCTTCCTGTATTATCACAAAAAATATCTCTACATAAAAACCTTCATTTAAAAAACCAAATATAATTGCTAAGATATTTCATCATGGTCACCATATTTGAATAAATATATTATGTTTCTTCTTTTTATCTATATATGAATCAATAAACTTAAATTTTCCACAATAACTATGGCATGTATCTCTTAAAAAATCTAGATAATTTATAAACTCATGTCCATTATATTCAAAAAACCCATCGAGGAAATTCTTTTTAAAAAAAAGGATCTTCTAAATGCACCACATCTAGATCTATGATGTGGATTTTGTTTACTATATGTTTTAATCATCATTAAATACCTTAACCCTGCCTAGAGTCTCCAAAACACTATGGTTCCAAAAAGATCTTCATTTTTTGAAGCCACTATGATATATACTATGACATGATCAACAAATTCTACCCATTTTATGCATATAATACTCTAGTAATTTTTCTTATACCCTTATCAAACCTCAACCAGTGACCATACCCTTACATTCATCCTAGGATTCCTCTTTGTATATCAGATTATAAACTCGAACCAATAGCATTATTATGTGTATACACTTATATGAGGTTTCAAAAACCTTTACATATAATATACATTGACTTTATTCAGGTAATCCTACCTTTATGTAGGTTATTCATAAGTTTTAGTCCCTTTATAGAGGTTATGAGCTACCTTTACACAACTAACTTTGTTACCTTTACATAGCATCCAAACTCTATTTTTTATCTTTATACATCCAACTACCCTCTACCCTTACATAATCACAATTAGGTTCTAGCACTGTTTACCTATATATGAGTTATTATTTAAAAACAATTATGAAAACTAGAACATATATGTATGTAGACTCTTCAATGGAATTCCTACACCCTTACTAATCAATAATCTTGAAACTTTTCCATGAAATATGCAACAGAAAAATACTTCTTTGATACCTTTATTGAGAATCCATCATGAAATTCATTCCACATTCAATTTTATCTATATAAATAATGACTTATTCCATATAATATCACAAATTACATTGAGTTTGTATTTATAACAATCCTCCTAGAATCACAATTATTTCATTCATACTCATCATGCTTGGAGTCCAGGGAAACTCACCACACCACTCCTTCAAATCCTCTCCCTATTATATTAGAAAAAAATGAAATATCAATCCATTGTTGAAATAATCAACCCCTTCATATTTTTTTGAAAATATAAAATAACATCCATCTTCTGTTTCTACCCCCTTTTCAATAAAATATAGAGGGTCCTTGTCTCTTCATATGGAGAGATCAACAAAAGATTTGAAAGATTCTTTTCCATTATTACTCCCCCTTACTCATTAATACTCCATGCACCAAATTTGACATGACAAATCAACACTTCATTACACCTACAAGATTTATATATTTAGATATAAAATTACCCCTACTAATACTTTCTTTCATATTAAATTTGGCTTTACATAATGAATATCATTATGAAATAATATAATTCAACCTTATTGAAACATTAACTCCAAAAAAATGTTCATATATTAGTTTCATTAATATTTTTAGATTACAAATAGAGAATCCATCACTTTAAAATACTACTCAACAAATCCTCTAATCCTAATAATCTTAATCTCAATGTAGGAAATACGATTCAAATTTAACAGTGTCAATGTTACATAATTGTTTCGATAAATTTGTAAACCACATTACAGCTTGAGTAGTCAAATATTACATTGATTTCAAAATATTTATATTAAAAACTGTTTGTTCATAAACATTAGTGAACATGGATGAAGTACATATAACTTGAAGAACTACTTAATGTTACTTGTTAATTCAAAACAAGCGATACTACTTGAAATCCATATATTCCAATTTCTCTATAAATCACTATTATTTAAAATGAGGATAAACATCCTTTATAATACAATATTTATATCCCCTTGATTGTATAATCCTCTAAACACTAGTTGAAACTAAATTTTTGGGATGATACCACTTGTTGATAATTATCATTCTACAAGTAGAATCTAGGATTCCATATCATTTTTGGAGGAATGAAACATGGATTTGACACATGGATCACTTTAAAATGGATTATTGTCCACCTTTTTCACAATTATTTCCCACATGGATAGATTTCAGTATGTGAAGATAGATTCCATCATTTTTTCATCAATATATCGTATTAAAAACCCATGTTGGAAAGATTTATCCTTAGTAATGGTTTCATATTCTCTTGGAATGAATTAATTAGATTCACATAGATTTCTCTTCAGAATTTCATAATCTTATATCAAAATAATATTTCAGGTTCACAAATTTATTTCAGAAATTTATTCTTTTTTTAATTTCATATTAGGATAGAGACATTAATTTAGAAAGAATATTATTCTTGTTTAAATTAAATTTAATTCCCACATAATCAATTTTTCCCTTATATTATAGTCAACCCATTGATTTTATCTCCCCCCATAAGCCTACATCACACAAACTATCATATTTAAAAATAAAATAAAAAGGTGATAGGGGTATCTCTTACATACTCAAGTAGAAGAGTGTGGTTGGTCATGGTTAACTATCCATTTCTTCCAATATTTATATTCCAATCTTTACTAGTGATTATTTTTTTCTATATTTCTCATTAATATATCATTAAGGATTCTTTCTTTGGTTTTTTATGTACTATAGACCGATATCTTTCTCTATTGTGTAAATAATCCCAATTGTGAAAGTTCCTTCTTTTGATTCAAAACTGATGAAACTTTCTTCATGATTCCTCCCCCATTAGATGGATATTCCACCAATCTTAAACTAATTACTTTTAGAATGTCTTATGAATCCACTAAATCATGATTAATGTTTTTCTTAGTCAATAATTATAATTTCCACCTCAAACATTTTCATCCTTGGAGAGTATCTCCATGAATGTTGTTATATCATCCTCATAGTTGGAACAACTCCCTCCCTTTTCTTCATCCTCCACACTTACCTATTTTCGTTCCAAGATGGATATTATGAGTGAAACATGATAGGTTATTTATGTATCCTTCTTTGAGTATCATTTTTATCCTCCAAAATATAGTTTTTATTTTTCATCTTAACTAATCTCTTTACAGTGTAAGTCCACTCCATATATGTTATGGGATTGAAGGATTTCCTCAAAACGTGTTTTTTTTCTTCCATTTGTAATATATAGCCAAATGTTTATGGTTATAGAATGAAAAAAAACATAAGTTATGTATATAACTCATATATTTATGACTTTATTGATACATAGATAAAACCATTCTCTTTACACCATTTATCCCATGGGCTTCTATACACACACTCATGGTGTGCCCCATTCTTCCATAAAAGTATAATTTTTAGGCTACCAACCTTTGAGAGCCTTGTATTTAAATTTTTTAAAAAATATATTGATTAAATATATATTTTTAAGGAGTAATATATTTTCTTCTATTATTTGAGGTTTCCATATGAAGTATCTCCATATTCTATTTATATTTTCTTAACCTGTCCTCTAGCTTCTTGATCTGCTCATCCTTCTCCATTAATTGGGAAACCATCTTCTTTAAGTATGAGTTTGATTAAATTCATATCCATATTATTTCTTCTATTTGAGTCTTGAGAGGTATAATTAATTATTTTAGTTCCTTCCCTAGGAGAATCTTCTTTCTTATCTCTTGTGTAATTTTTTCCAATAAATTGATTGGATCCACCATTTTTACACTCATATTCTTCATGAAAAAATTTTGATCCGCATATAATCTTCTAAATATTTTGTTTTTAGTGCCCAAATCATTAATAAATATAAGATCCACTTGATGGATTATTTTTAGGTGATCCACCTTCTCACATAAGGATTGGACCACATATTGATTATGACATGAAAACCCATTAAATTGATGTATTGATTCCATTTACACTTCTTACATGGACTCTTATTCCCATTAAACTACTGGGAGGGATTATGGATTTTTATATTTTCATGTTTATTCTATAAAAATGTTATATTTAGAAATATTAACAGAATCAGAATGATTCACCACAGTTGGATATTTCATCTTCGTAGCATCCTTCCTTTTATTTTTCTTCTTTATATTTCCTTTTATCAAAAGGATATCTTTTCCAACATTATGCTATAGGTTTTCCTCTTTCCAAATATCATATTTTTTTTTGATGGGATATCCTAAACAATATTTAATTCCACTGAATTTACATAAAAAATCTTTAGGTTCTTCCATAATTCAATGAAATTAACACAATGCATGGTATTCATGAGAACTTCATTAGATAAGGATTTAATCTGGATATTTTTTGTCTTTGAATCACTAATACAATCACTGGGATCTGTCAAATTTAAATCTAGTTGAATTAATATAGTAATTTCATTCCACATGCCAACAAAAACAAAATAATTTATTTCTTTCAACCATCAATATCAATTAATTTGAAATATTGAGGTTTCAATATTGATTACATGTGTGTAACAGATCTAGAATGGTTAGGGTTAATCCTTAAAGATAATTTTTTTTGGATTTTATACCATATTTCGGAACCAGAGGCACCATGAGGGGGTGAATCTTGGTGTGGATAAATTTTATATTTTTCTTCCAGGATCTTACTTTTTTTGTTAAAAATTCATTCAACATGTTATTTTTTTCAAATGAATTCAAATTTCTAAACATCAATATATAAAAAAATTAAGTGTAAATATACAACAAGATTTTACTTAGTTCATCCAAATTGGATAATCCATGGAGAACACCCCAACAATATATTTTTATTATAGGATTATAATTCTCTTAGTATGGATATATGTGTATGACCATTTTTCAAACAAAAAATGAATGTTATAGTTCACACAAGGCTTCCATTATTATTCGTGATTCTTAAATATGTCCATGTGATAAAATACTAAATAAAAGTCTTTGAGGATTGCTAGATATTATTCGAACCTACCAACTTTATAATGATAATTAATGTGGTCAACTGAGTCTACATATCTCAAATAAATCCCCTAACAATGCCTCCATGATCTTCTCCATCTAAACTATCAGATATTATAGAAAAAATATTTCCATATTAATATATGAATATAATATCATCATATATCCATGAAAAAACCTTTTAAAATTTCTAAAATTACTTGAACATAGTTTAATTTTATATTACTTTACTATCACAAAAAATATCTCCACATTAAAATATTTATTTAAACCTCCTATTATAACTTTTTAGATGTTGCATCATATCTTCATATTTGGATAAATATGTTATCCATTTTATTTTTTCCCATGTATGTATCCATGATCTTCAAACTTAGACAAATCCAGTGGTGTGTATCCTATCAAAACTTCTAGACAATTCCGCAGAACATGTACACACCCTTCAAAACTCCCATGGAGGAAATCCATTTTTATACATGGATCTTCTAAATGGACCACATACAGCTCTATGATGTAGTTGAATTTTTCTACCTATTTTAATCATCATTGAATTCCAAAAACTCACCCATGGTATCTAAAATGGAATGGTTCTAAAAATACGGTCTTTTTTAAGACATCATGTTATAGATTATGACATGGTTATTATACATTTCCCTTTTTACCTATAAAATCCTTTGTATAGTTCAATTATACCATTATGAAGCAATGAATGACTACCTTACCCTCACATCCGAAATTTATTTTACCATATCCTTTTATTTTATTTTATTTTTCTCTTTTCTTTGAGTTATGAGTGTTTCAGGTATGAATTTTATGTTTTTAGAAGGGTTTTGCCTTTGTTTCCTGATAAGTGCACACGGTTTAGGGAGAATCTTGTGGATACCCTTACATATGGACCTTTTCTAGAACATTTTTTATTACACAGTTTAGTCTATATGGGTTTCAAAAAATTCTTTCAAAACCATGTGAATCATAAAAGAAACCATTTTAGGCCATTTGATTGTAAGTACAATGGTGCATGACTTTCACATAGTCTGAAGAAACCATACTACATGCATATATATTGAGTCTTTAGTTTAAAAAATCCATTACACATGGTTAGAAAATGATTTACCTTATCATACTTCCAAATTGTGTGAGTTTCTAGTGCATGGTCGGTACTCAGTTTACCAAACTGTGTGGGTAAATTGAGAAACCCTTCAGAATTTAAAAATATTTGAAATTACCATCATTCCATCCCTTAATTATAATCCATAACCGCTATTTTCTCCTCATATTCACATGTAAATACCTTGGGGCCTCACCTTCCTTGGTTTCGCCTCCTTCTTTAGAAAATCCAGATCAGTTCTTTAGGTTTTGTGACCAGATCTCTCAGGTTACCTCTTTTAACTTTACTATACTCTCTATTTCTTTCTCTTCCTCTCAAGTTCTTGGATTAGAAAGTTCATAGAGACCTAGGTCGGCCCTTGAATCATTTTTAACTTAGGATTTTCTTCATTTTAGTGATTGGGCTTACGGATTAGATTTTTTTATCACTATCAAAAGATTAATTAGTACCTCATTGTTGAATATGGTTTCCACTAATTTAAGGTAGGTTCCCCATGAACTAGACATTAAATTATATAACCATAATTTCTCAGGTGTTTAAATATATTTATTATATATGTAATAAAATAATTAAATGTTCTTAAAGATTTTATGGATTAAAAATAAGGTGTTTACTTGGGATTCCATTGATGTGAAGGGTCTTTCAATTTTAAAACATGGTATGAATTTATTTTTCTTCAAACTTATACACAAAATTATTGTTAAATTACTTGAATAGATTTATTAAAGGGATTTCAAAATCATGCAAGGTGTTTACAAATTTAAAAAAGTTTTTAAAAGGATTTATTATATTTTAAGGGAGATATTTATATTTTGAAATGGTATTTTAAGATGTTTTGAATAATATGGCTATCTGAAATTATGGTATATTGATTTTAAATTTGGTTTTGTAATTTTGATTCCAAATAATGATTTTGAGGCTCTATTTTCACTTTATAAAGAGGGTTTTAATGAGAAAACACACCCGTGGAAAGTTCTATTGTCTTGGATATTTTTAAAAGAGTGAACATGTCCTCTATAGAGGAAAATTTCGTTATAAATCTATAATAAATGAAAAGGGGGACATTCCATTAGGTTTTCTCATGGGCGATGACATGTTTATGATTCTAATGTTATGTAGGAATATATATATATATATATATTTATGTATCTATGATTTTATGTGTATACCTATACATATATTTCTAACATTTAATATTATATATTGTGTTATCCCTTATCTGTATGTAGTATATCATGATAATTGAGAGTGGATAGTAAAATTTTCAAGAGCACAAGCTACACTAGTTTAGGATTATGCTCCAAACATTGGACCATAGTAGTACCTTTCTCTACTTGGTAATTTTCTACTCTTAGTAAAGCCGTGTAGGGTATGACCGAGTGTAAGGGAGGTATGATTGTATTAGGAATACTAATATGATGTTTCATGTATAGTATTTTTCTTTATATTCCCCAGAGATACAAGGTATTCCCAATATCATGGTACTTTTTTCTTTTATGTTTCTTACACTACAATTATTTATTTGACAATAAACTATTCATTATTTCTTGTTTCCCTTATCTTGTTTTACTATTACCATTATTATTGTGTTCTTTCATTTTTATAATTTTACTCCTTTCATTTTAAAAGAAAACTTCAATTTTTTAGATCTTATAAAAATATTTTAGAACTCTGTGTAACAAATATATAAAATTATTTCCTCTTTCAAATCTTTGAAAGCACTACGTTTTCAATGGAAATATTTTTAAAGTAAAAAATAGTAACAAAATGATATTGATTTTATTTAAAACTCAAAGTGTAAAACCTATTTTTTGATAATTTATTTCAAAATATCTTGAATTGAATATTTAATTTCAAGGTAATTAATAGGGTTTCATTTCATTTGGTATGCCTACTAATATTATTGTTCATCCCAATTTATATATTTCATTTTTAGGTTTAGGTTCTGGATCCTCTTGATTACATTAGAGTGATGTTTGTTTGTTGTTTTATGGCCACTCATGGAGTCACATGGAGACTGAGTTGGGTATTTTTTGTACCTATTTGTTTCTATGTTGGAAAATTTGTATGCCATTGTAACTGAGATATATATTTTTTTTCTGTTTAGTTATTAATTTATTTTATTATTCCATATCTATTTCCACATATTTGTAATTTAACTTTTTAATTGGTGTATAGACCTTCAATGGATGGAATGGTCATATGGGATTTTTTTTCAAAATATCACACTATTTTTAAACTCTAATTTAAGGGAGAAATCATTCTCATGATTTTAATATTTGATACTAAGACACAAGTCCCTAACCTATGGTGATCAGGAATGTTCCCTAGGTATGTCGCAGGATGGCATAGCTGCTAGGATCATGGGATTTCCTAGATTGGTTCATGAAAAAATCTAACATAACCAAGATTATTTAGAGGATCTAGGTCTTAGAGAACCATTTATAATTTGGTATGTAATGGTATATTATTTTTAGGACACAGAAATTTGGTTGTAGGTACATATAAGTGTTTGGCCATTACTTTTTGTGTCAAACCTCACGTTTCCATGAGACATGGGTTTTGATTCTATTATTTTGATTTTTTTTAACTTATTATTTGAATTTATCAACTTAATTAGATGGTATTTTGGTTTCATTAATGTAATATAGTGGTTTACAAATTCATTTTTTCTGTGGATGACATGGGAGTTTTAGTTATGGTACATGATGAGCTCATAGTGTCTAGGAAGCTATGTGGAGCCCTCGTACATGGTTATAAAGGAATCTTAGTGGATTTGTTTTGGTTGGAACATTGTATACCAAGAAAAATGGCTTGTATATACACATAAAATGTCCCTCCTTTGAGTTATGCTTATAATTTACAAATTTCTAATTTATTTTTTATTATGAAATATTATCATTACTAAGTTAAAACATGGTTTTATATTTTTAAAATATTAGTTTATAATGGTAAGGCTTGTATTTTAAAAAGATAAATGATTTTGTCTAAATTAAATGAAATATAAAATTGGTATTTATAATTCTAATTAAATGGTTTTTATATAATGGATTTTTCTAAAATTTTCCATCCTGATGTCCTTCAATTATTAAAAGTTATTGTGTGTTATTTTAAATAGCATTTCCAAATATGGTTTTTAAGATAAATAGTTTGTTAAAATGATAATATTTTTTATTTTAAAATTAAATAATTCTTTTATTTAAATAAAGGAAGTATTTTTGTGTTTAGGACTTTGAAAAGAGTTTAGAAAATTTGCTCTTAAATTTTGTTAGGAGTTCTGATTTGATCATGTGAAGTGTTGTTATATGTCAAGTTTTACTACAATATGGGTATTATTTGGGTTGGGTTAATTTATTGATTGGTCTTATGATTTTATTTGTATTTTTAATATTCCCCTAATAAGTCTTAATGGGTTTTAAGGGGAATGTTGTGGGTGGTTCTATGCATGAGAAAACATCAATTGATCAAGTTATAGATTTTCATCTTGATTATCAAAAGTCAAATAATTATTTATTTTCTTGTCATCCATGTCCTTGATAGGTAAAATAATGGTTATTGAAAAATGGGAGGATATTTTACATTCTTGAGGTTCCCAAGTCACTCAAGATCAATTTTACAACCTTTATATCAGAAATTCCAAGTTGGAAGTTGTGGAATCCCATTATTCGAATAAATCCACATTAATAATGCTCTTGGAATGTATTTAAGGCCCTATTAATCCAGTAGTATTTCTATTAGGTTTTGAATGTGGCTATGATGATGGAGTTATAGTAAATTAAACAGGGTGATCAACGAGTTTTGGAGTACATCCATCATTTCATAGACCTAGTTCCCTATATCATGTAGTTAACCATGGATGATTCCTTGAAGTCCATATATTTTGAAAATGGTCTTCATATATATCTTTATTCAAGAGTGTAGGAATTTGGTCATGATTTTTAGGCATATGTGGTGAATCATGTGGCGTAAGTTCAAGTAGTTTTGGTAAGAGTGCTTGAGATGAATGATACTTCCCCTATTCCCATGAGTGTAGAAGGGGATCCTAATAAAGGAAAGGGGAAGTGGTCTAAGGCTGAGAAATAGTTTAGGGGAATAAAGAGGCCTCCCAAAATATCATTGAATTCTTCTAGGGGCAAGAAAATAATTCTCCAAATGTGTAGCAAGACGATACATATGAATCCCTAATTTCAAATGGATTTAAATATATATCTTAGTTATGGTCACCTTGGGGTTTTGAAGAGGTTTTTTAAAGAATATTTGAATAAAAGTAGTGGAACCAGATATACTCTCTTAGAGGATTCCTAGGTCTGGCCTAATGGACCAACTTTTTATCTAGTACTTTCATGAGGTCTTTCCATTTTCTTTGATCTTTTTATATACATTGATTTCCTTATTTCCTATATGAAGTCAAGTTAATCTTGGTGTATTTTGTGTCAGACCCATTCTCTTGATGAATACTTATATTTATTGGGTTCTTGGGTAAATTATGTTATATTATAATTATAATATGGAGGGGAGACACCATGGTGGTCCACTATATTGAGAACTCTTATTTCTACACTCAAGTATCTTTGAACAATTCTTCCATGAGGAGATTTTTTGACTAGTCAACCTCCAGTCTCCTTGGTAGCCTCATTTTAGATCACTTTATGTCTACCTTTAAAAAATGGTGTTAATTGATTCGATAGAGCTCAATGACTATGATATTGGAAGATGTTTTATTCTTGGTTATGATTCTTAGGGTTCTTTAAAATGTGAGTTAAAATTTTGAAGTTGAATGTGATTTTTTTATATTAGTCTTGTGAACTTCATAATTGTGGTGTTCATGGAGTTCCTTGGTTTTTTAGAATCTAGATATATATGAGAA
This sequence comes from Viscum album, assembly GCA_963277665.1. NCBI lineage: Eukaryota > Viridiplantae > Streptophyta > Magnoliopsida > Santalales > Viscaceae > Viscum > Viscum album. The sequence continues at coordinate 129,802,419 of OY728167.1, read as the reverse complement.
TGTCATGTATTTTTTTACCTATTAATCAACTGATCATGATATATATTTTTTGGTGAATAAAATGGTATATTGGGGAGTAATATCACACCCAAAAACTATTTTATCTCATTATTTTAGTCCATTATTGATTTTTTTTGTTATTATATTTGAGTTATATGAGTTTTGTGTTTGAATTTAATGTTTTTATAAGGTTTATTATTTCACTACATGATTAGTGTGTACATTTTTAGTGATACAATATGTCTACCCTTATGCAAGGCCCATTTACAATTTAGTTTTTTTTTCTTATTTGATTTACTATGAATATTTGAGTCCAAACCATGTAAATCATTGAAGAAACCACATAAGGACTTTGGTTTGTATAGGTATTATAAAATGGATTTTTCATGCATAGAGGAAAACATTCCAAAATCATAAATGTTGGTTCTAAAATTAAATACAACCATTTTATATAGTTGGGGAGTAGTTTCACAAACTATGCAACCAAACTATGTGACCCATCCCAATTTTAAAATACCTAAAATTACTATCCCACACTCACTTGATTTTAATTCTTAACCCCCTTTTCTCCTCTCATTCATATTCATATCACTTGGTTCCTCACCTACTCATTTGAAAAATCCATGGTGGTTCTTTATGTTTTAAGACCAAATCTCTATGGTAATATCTTCTAAATTTCCTCCTCCCTTTATTTCTTTCTCTTCCTCTATTATTATTCACTTGAAAAGGATGTTGAAACCTAAGGTAGCCCTTAAATAAATTTTGACATGGGGGTTTCTTTGTTTTAGGGATCAGGTTTATTGATTAGAGGTTTTTCTCACATTATAAGGTTGGATTAGCACCTCTTGTTGAAGATGACCAGTTTCCACTGATTTAACAACTGTTTCACCTAAAATGACTTTCGATTATATAAACATGAATAATATTTGTGTTTAAATTTATTTTTTGGATATTAAATGGTAGTATTAAATTTGTTATAGGATTTTATTGAAATCGAATTAGGTTTTTACGTGGTTTTACATTGATACAAATGGTCATCAATTAAAAACATATTATAAATCTATTTTTCTTTAACCTTGCACAAAAAATGATTGAAAAAGTGTCCTAATATATTTTTTAATGGGATTTCAGAAACATGAAAGGTGATTTTGAATTTAAACAAACATTCAAAGGAACCTCATGAATTTTAAGGTGTTATTGGTCCTTTGAAATGGTGTTTTAAAATGTTTTGAATATTTTGAGTATGTAAAATTATTGGATATCAATTTTAAAGTTTTTTTTAGATTTTATAATTCTAGATAATGATTTTGAGGCCTAGTTGGAACTTTTTAAAGAGTATTTTTAGGAGAAAAAACACCCATGGTATATTCCTTTATCTTAGTAGTTCTGAAAAGTGGGAACATGTCCTCAATCAGGGAAAATTTCATTTTATATCTATTATTAATAAAAAAGGGGTCACTCCATAAGAGTTTTTTGGTGTGAGGTCTTGTTTATGATTTCCATTTTTTGTATTAATTTATATATAAAAATATATGTGTATCTATATGTATACCATTAATTGTTACTTATTTTATTGGATCACCTTCATCTTATGTGTATCATTCTAATTAATAGTGGCTAGAATAATTTCCATGATCACATTCTACACTCTCTTAGGATTATGATTTCCATAGTCTTCCCATTATAAATTTTCTCTTCTTGGGGAGTTTTTTCACCTTGGTTAGGCTAGGTAGGGTATAAAAATCATTAGGGTAGTATGAATACATTAGAAGAACTGATATGATATATCTTATGTAATATTATTCTAGATATACCCTTAATACCCTAGTTATTCCCATGATCATGGTACTTGTTTATTTTATATTGTCAACACTTCCTTTATTTCTATGGCAGGATAAAATTCATCATTTTCCATTTCTAATATGTCATTATTATTTTTACCCTTATTATTGTTTTTTTACATACTATTATTATACTCAATTCATTTTATAATAAAAATGCAGTTTTTATGAATTTACAAAAATGGTTTAGAACTCTATATATCAAATATCAAAAATATTAATCTATTTCAAATATTTTAAACCACCATGTTTTCAATAGAAATATTTTTAAATAATAAATGATAATAGACTAGTATTAGTTTTCTTTAAAACTCAAAGTGAAATACCAATATTATAATAATATATTTTAATCTTATTTTAATTAGATATTTTAATTAAAGGTAATGCATGGGATGTGGTTTCATTTGGAATTACTATTTAGCTTATTATTCATGTTTATTTATATATTTTAGTTATACGTTTAGGTTCTGGATCCTCTTGATCTTCATGGAGCGATCTTTATTTTGAGGTTGCATGGAAACTTTGGGAGTCTATGGAGATCATGTAGGGTTACTGTTTCTTATTTTTATTTTTACTAGTTGTGTCTGTATCAGCCAAGATGGCCTCTGTTATAGCTGGGATCATATTTTTCCATTATTTGGATTTTGTTAAGTAATTAATTTATATTATTATTCTTTATTTGGTCCTACATATTTTTAATTATTCCTTTTTTCTCATGCATGGGCCTTTGATGTACGCATTTTTCATGATCGAATTTATAGAGAAATTATATTATGTGTTAACTTTGATTCAGAGGAAAAAATGTTCCTACAATTTTCATATTTGGTTCCCTGGCACTAGTTGTCAGCCTAGGGTGATCAAGAATTCCCCTATATATATCATAGGCCATCTCAGGTGCCTAGATCAAGGGATAGAAAAGTTGGTTCAAGAAATATACCCTTAAGATTGGTATAGGTTATGTTTCCACATATTTTATAATAACCCTGAAACTCCAACATCATCTTTTATATACCCTTATGTGTCGATAATTGTACCTTTACAGAGATTATGCATTACCTTTACACAGGTCATCCAATCTTTACATTATTTATTCATATATCGCATTAAATTTAAGGAGGTCATTCATTACATTTATTCAGATTTCAAACTATGTTTTTCTCCATTATGCATAAATATACCTTTATTGACACCCACCAAATGAGCATTGACAACTCTATAATTGATGATATACCTGAAGCATGGGTTTTAATTTCTCTAAAAAACAATGTAAGGGAAGGCATGTTAATAAAACACAAAGCATAACCTCCATAAGTACATGTGATCATGTGACCTTTTAAGGGTCATGTGAATGGGTCATGTGCTACCCATGATCTGTTTATGATCACATGAATCCCCTCGGACAAACCCTCCTACTCTTGTGAAGGTGTCCAGACAACCGTTGATGATCATAGGATGGTTTCTAGGTGAGTTCATCCGATCATGCAACTTTTCAATTAGTAAAAACCTGAAAATAAAAATACCCATATAAAATAAAAGAAAAAAAGTTGGATGCATCATGTGATGGAGACTTATGTTGATATCCATGTGATGTTCTGGTGTAAATCTCAAGACCTCATGAAGCTCCTAGAAATTGTTCAACCATGTCACATGAGAGTGTGATGGAACCTCTCCTTTATTATCTGATAGACCTCATACATGACCATTAGATTATAAGATTCCCCATTGGATTTTTATATAAATGTAGGTATTTTCCATTACAATGTCCACACATCATCATGAGATCCAGCATAGATCACATGATGCATCATAGATAGGTGGAGGGATTGTTTGTGATAATGGCCACACGCAATCAAGAGACCCATCATTGATCATGAGATATACCATAGGTAAGTGTATTGATTGTCTTTTATAACACACACATGCCATCACAAGATCCCCTATCCTTGTAAAATAAGAATGAAAATAATGTGGGAAAAGGTGGAAACCTCTCATGGAGGGAGGATAAGATGATTTTCATATAAAAGGTGTTATGATTTGTGTATCACATAAGGTACCTTTAACGTATCCCATTGAACCCATAGAAGACACCCCTAATAAGTTGACTTAGTCCCATAGAAAAGCCCAGACAAGTTGTATTTGATCATGAAAAAGCCTTTATATAGTCATCTAGATCTCATGATGACTCCTTTATATTTCAGCCTGACCTTATGAAGGCTCATTGATATTATGAAATGATTATATGAGATAATTTTAATATGATAGTTTATAGTGAATTTAGTAATCATGGGGTGTTATTACATTCATTAAATATCATGTGATTTCTTATAAGACTTGCGGCAAGATCATGCAAAGTTTGTGATGTAAAACTTTCTCCATCGAATATAGCTCATATTTGAGAGATACACGCTACACAAGACCATGTATAAATTTTGTGTAAGGGCCTATAAATACCACCCCATAACCACAAAAATTCTTCTATGAACATAGATGATATTATCCACACAAACGAAGACAAATAATAAATGGGAACGCATGGGTGGACTTCTCTGGGAAGAAGGTCACATGATATCAAGGGTCTTTCACCTGGTGACATATGGAGAATTACCTAAGGGATCATGAGGCCCGAATATATGCTTCATGTGATCACTCTATAAATCACATGAAGTACTTATTACATGTCAACCAAATTATGCGAAGGAGTTTCTACTTATCGACTGGGTCATGTGAAGCCTAAAACAATATAATGCTCGAAAAACCTTGATGCACATACACAATAAAGATAGGAAAAATATGAAATACTTATGTGAATACAGATATTCTAATCATCATGAAAATGAACCATTCACTTTACATGACCTATCCAAATCATGCGGCAACACCAGGATATGTCACCCAGGTCTCACGAAGTCCCTCGTATATGTCAAATGGGTCTTGCGAGGCCCTTCAAACATGTCAACTAAGTCCAATTATGTCCTATGAGAATGTTAGGAAAGTCAAGTGAAGCCCTATGGATATGTTAATAAAGTCATGTGACGTCCTCCAAGCATGTCATCCATGTCATGAGATGCCCTCTGTACTTTTCAAGAAAGTCATACGGAAGCACTAGGACATGTCACCCATGTCTGGTGAAGTCCTCTAGGATTTCTAGCTAGATAATGCGATTTCCACCAGACATGTCTGTGTTGATCAAGTGACAACCTCTCAAACTTTGCATCTAAATCATGTCATGTCCTCTATAAAAGTCAAGTATATCATGTGATTTTCTTGGGACATGTCCGTTATGTAACCAAAACATGTCCAAACATCTTTAGACATGTCAGACAGACACACCAGACACCTCATGAAGACAATCAAGAAATGTCAGGTGGACACCCTTGGATATGATAAAATTTCCGGATAGAAATATTCAAAAATACCCCTAAATTGAACCATGATAAATTTGATTCATGTTATAAATATGATATATTAGTTTCAATCCTTATGAATAAGCTCAAACATGAATCCACCTCAATGTAAGATCCTCCATATCTCAGACATTCTAACCCTTGGGACCCAATATATCTCATAGGTTTATCATTTTTTCTCATCAATCAAAGGATTGAGGAGCCATGTGAACTACAAGAAATACGATTCTTGTTATAAACAGGATGCATTGGACACCTTCCTAAATCCTGTGGAATAATGGGTATCTAACTCAGTGTAAGTCCCTCCATGTCTTAGACACTCTAACCCATGGGACGCAAAAAATACTATGGGATTGTTATTATTCCTCATCCATTAGTGGATTAATAAGTAAAATAAACTAAATTAGACTATAATTCCTGCTATAAATTGGATCTATAGGATTCCTTCTTAAGTATTGATCCCCGTATTGAAAACCCCATCAGGGAAACCTCAGTGCACAAGTCCCTAGTCCATATGCAATGAGACTGGTCACTTACTATCACTTGTTTCTCACATAGAGCATGGATCATATGGGTTTAGGGAGTAGAAATAATAAAATAATTCACATCAGGAATTTTCCCCTAGCTAGGGAAAACTAATTTTTTCCCCATTTAGCAACATAATATGACTACCCCCATACAAGGACATCTGCCACAGGGTAAGTCTAAAAGACATGATCAAACTAGGATGACTCTGATTTATATTGTAAACAGGATAATTAAGATGGATTCCTAAGGCTTGAGCTTAATACTCAATACCTAATCATCCTCATATATTTCATTTTTTAAAGATGTTAAACTGCATAGTTTAAATAAACTACTTGTGTTTTGATTCCTATCATAAATAGGACTTCTATAATGCCTCATAAAGGTTCAATCCCATCCTAAAGATATAAATCACATCCATATATAGAAGTAAACTCTATAGTGCTTGGTTATATTGCATCAAAATATATGTTTCCACCCATTTTTAATAAACAATATTAAATATATGCAGAACCTCAAATACATACATATGGACTCATTAAAAGAAACCCCTATTACAGATTAAAGGATTCAATAGCTAATCATTTTTTTTATGGTATCTAGTTTTGAATCATGATTAGGAATAGATTTGTAAACATAGCTTAAACATATAATAGATTCCTATAGTAGGTATTAATTCCCTCCAAAAGGGTGTCATAACCTCGAACTCCCATCCTCTTAACCAATGATATTTCCTAAGAATTATCAAATATAAAACCCTGAATGAGCTTATTCCTTTGGAAAGAAGGTCCGTACTCAGTTTTGGATATGGGAACTATTGGTAGTTTCTATGAAAGGTAGAAATGGTGAACCAGATGTGAAGAATTTTGAAACACATTCAACCCCCCACAATAAATTTTTAGACCCCAAAATTTTTGTAGGAAACAAAAATGGTGACTCTGATGTGAATCTCTCAAATGAAAAAAATGATCGGTTGACCCAATGTAACTGAGGTTATCATCAAATAAGTCCATCCTCATCATGAAAATTCCATGTGAGTGAAATGGAAAAAATAGGGATACAAAACGAAACGATTGTGTTACCAATGAATATGTGGTTGAGTATGTATCATACTTAAAACAATGAACTAATCAGTGACATTGTTCCTTGTTTTCCTCATGATTGTAGATACTTCTCTCACAAACAACACCTCAACCTAAGATATTGTCTTTATCTAGAGACTATTTTGGAACCTCAACTATGGTTTCAACCTCTACAGGTCAGAAAACAACCACACCCACCCAACACCTCCATCTTTGGGTGGAAAATGAAATATTCAAAATATACTATCGACTTTGTATGGTCCAAAACCTAGAGGTTGCATGTGCGGGTTTCTAGGAACTGAATTTGATAAACCCATCACGATTAGAGAAATATGTGGTGAAACTAGTGGTACTCGTTGCCACTTCAAATCAATTTGGATTATTTTCACCATATAATGACAATGAGTACCTTCTGTATATAAGGAAAGTGGATCTTTTAGTCAGATTTGACTCTATATTGGTTTCATAACTACTAAGGAAGGCTCTTATTAACCACCATCATAAGAATCATCCCACTAATTCCTCTGAATATCCTTCTAAGGGAACCACCCAACACATTTCCACCTTATAAAATCATGCATTGGTACCAAGGAGTCAAATAGAGCATAAAAATCTATATATAAATTTGGGTGGGTTTATATCCCCACTCCCACTGATGACTCCCATCAGTATATTCTAGTAGTAGCTAGTGGGAAGGCTCATATACCAGCCCCTTGGATAAATAATGCACACACATTTCTATGAAAAGAATGGATAAGGCACATATCCCTACCCCTACTAATGAATCCCATCAACATATTCCAATGGAACAAGGAGGATATGAGTGGGCTTATATCCCCCCATCAATCGAAGATATCTTCTTGTATATATTGAAGACTGAAAATGTGTAGACCTATATTCCTACACAAAATTTTCTAAAGTTTCACTATATTTTAAAAACAACTGAATAACTCTACTAGTGTATTTTGGAATTGGTACAAATACAAGGACATGTATATATTCTTATCATGATAGAAATATAAACACGTCACTATAATCGGTATGAACAAGTGGCTACTCAAGAGTAGGAACATAGGAGTAGGATAATCTAGAGTATGCTCCTATCTAGGAGGATTATTGACATATTCTAGTCAAGGAAGAGGCACAGAACCAAGCTCGTATTCTTATTCTAATCGGGGCTCATCAAGTGATAGCATCACATGCCTTAAGACAAGTTCACATTCCTATCAAAAAAGACCAGCAGCATACACTAAATGAACCAGAACAAGCTCATATTCATGTTTCAACCAGGGCTCACTAAGTGAGAGTGGAACATGCCTTGGGAAAGGATCATATTTCTATCAAAAACAAATAGATTCATAAATCAAAGGTATAGGATCAGTATGATATTCCCACTCCAACCAGAGATCACCAAGTGAGAGTAGCACATTCTCTGGGAAAAACTCATATTCCTATCAGTAAAAATACATGGAATATACCAAGAGCTCATAGAATACAAGCTCATATCCCTACTTCTTCTGATGAACAGCTTCTCTAGAATCCTTCAACGGCTATACAATAGATGAATTATATCTGTTCTTCCATTTTTGAGGTCTATCGACATATTCTAATGGGGAATGAATTGTTTAAATAGGCTCATATCCTCGCTTATCAATGGTTGACCAAACTATTTTAGAAACCACTCATAGGATGTCTCTTATTCTTCCCAATATTATAGAAGATCATAGACAAACTCTAGAATCTTCTCAACCACAGGGACATATTTCTACAGCACTTTATGGTTATTAGTATATTCTGATAGACTTCATAGAGAAGGCTCATATTCATGCTCAATCCCAAAAGACAGGTAGGCATATTCCGGCCATGACATAGAATGAGGCTCATATATTTGAATTTCTCAATACCAGTGTCCTTGAGGAGTTTTCATGTGTAACTTTAACACATTAAGGGTTCTTTGAATATTCAACCAAAGAAGAAGGTGATCATTACCTTGATAGTTCTTCTCATGGTAGTATGGAGATGGATCGTATAAACTCTACTCTTGATATTCTCTATGGTTAACCTCCCCATAGTGATATATCCCATTGAAAACAAAATACTCCCCTTTTCAGGACACCTCTATATAAAGATTTTCTCAAAACTCAAACATCTTCTTATAAATATATTCTTGAAACACTGGGGTCAAATGTATAAAGTTCCCCATAAACTATCATAATCAATTAAACATGGTCATCAGGTGACCCAAAGAAGATATATCTATGGTCTCGCTAGGAAGAGGCATATAAGACTAATGTAGAGGAGAATTACATGGACATATGGAGAGACTCAGTAGGAAACAACCTATCAACCATGTTCTTTCCCCTAGTGTAACAACCTTAACCCCATTAGCTTGGAGACGATACCTTACTTTAATACATTAGCATAGATACAAGGAATCACATCCCGAAGGACCGAATGGTTTAGTAGTTTTGGGGAACCAAATACATACATGATACACATTTTATATTGTGTATTATAAATTAAATATTATATATAATAAAATAAAATTAAATGCATCCTTGAAATCTCATTCAAATATTTCTTCCTCAAATATTGGGGAAATGAAAAAAAAATAAGGGTGAGCTCAAATTCTCAGTAAGGGTTAATTAAAATTGAATATATCATGAAACCATAATCATAATCAATATTTCAAGGTAAATAACTGAAAAGTTATTTCATTTAGTCAATAAACTAAGAATGAAATTCATTTAGAGATAATATAACAATGAAAATATCAGGGATAATAATAACTAAATTCTAAATGAAGGAAGATATTACTTATCAGATGTAATGTTTCCCAGGAACATGATACCATTATCATCAATATCTATCCTCAAGATAGTTTAAAACATAATGGGTAAAAAACCATCTGATTTGGCCAACTGATTCATCTCATGAGACTACTGATGTATTGAGGGGATAAAATTAACCGGTCCCCAACCCATGTATTGAATATCCAAATCATTCTTTATATATTTAATAATGAATTTAATTCATAAACAATGTTCCATATGAAATCTATGTATTTAGTAAAGGATACGGATTTATCAATATTTCCCCAGTTAATCAAATAAATTTAAAAGTAAACATCATATTTAAAAATGATATATTTTTTAGTAAATAATCATATCTATCACACAAGAATATGTATGTTTAAGAGAGATTCAATGTACAATTAAAAATGATTACAATCATGTTATTGTTTCAAGTGAAAGTTAACAATCATAAAAGAAAGTGAGATTTCACAATAACTCTAACCATTTGGTAATTTTCAATACAAATCCCCTTGGATGAAATAATTAAATTTTAAACATAAAATACCATTAGGAATGAAGTATTAATGATATTACATTTAAAATAGGTATTATATTCACCTCATAAAATGGAATTGCTTCATAATAATAAATAATTTTCAGTGGAATGTAAATTGATACAAAATCTGCTACTAAAATTTTAGGATATTTTCCTATACATAGACTTATCCCTAGGTTTTTTACATATTTATTCTTATCCTAATCCCATAAAAATAGTCTGGGCTTTGATGCCAACTATAGTGACCCAAGTCTATTACACAAATTATTACATGAAGTTTAACATATGTAACATTTTGTTACCACTCTGATATGTACGTCGTAAATATTGTCATGGGTTTCCTTTTTGTTTGTTGGGTAAGGGTTAAGTTTTATTTTGAAGGATTCCTATAATGGTGAAGTCATAGGTTTGTTGAATTTTCACTTCAAACAAACCTTTGATGTAGGATGCTTGGGGATTTCACGGTGTGTAATAGGGTTACATGTCATGTAATGATCCTCCAAACAAGTTGTGAACGGATTCATAGTATGATAGGTACATGTCGTGAGTTTTCATTACATGTCATGATGGATTTAATGATCGGTTATTAAATCAAAGCGTTTGGTTTTAATACAAAATGGTTCACACTTTAATAGTTACAAAAGATGATTATTTCATGTCGTGTATGGGTATTACATGTCGTGTAAACCCCAACTGCATTTATAAAATAGGTAGTGTTGTTGGTTAATTAATGGTTTATCCTCTCTAAATTAGTCTCCCTTTTCCTAAGTCTCTTCCCAGACATCCTTGGGGCCTTCTAACCCTTCTAGATCCATACCTTTGGAATTGAATCATATTTTCACTTGTGGTGTATTTTATGGGTAAGTGTTCCCACACGTTCTTCAAGTTTCTCTTATTCTACTTTCAATGGATCATCATGAGGTTGATGGATATACTACATGTAGTGTTTGATCTTACTTATAGATTGAGTTTCTAGGTCCCCTACACCTTTCTTCTCATTGACGGGTGTCATTGAAAGTGTTGAGTTTTGGGAAAAGGTGAGTGGTATCATCCAAATTATCCAAATTGATTAACTTTTAATTTCATGGTTTATTTTAATTTTTGATTTAAATTAAGTTGCTTATAATATATTTCAATTGATGTAATAAAACCTAATTCCATTTAGTTGGGATATTTGAAATACTTTTGGCATTAGAATTTGGAAAACCTCTGGTTTCTTTGAATTGGAGTGTGGTTATGAAATTTGGATAATTTAAATTGAATAATTTAAATTAAGGATTAGATGGAAATTATTTCAATTAAATTGTTGAATTTAGTTTTGGAAATTAATTTTGAAATAATGGAATTTTTTTGAATGGATTTCAAAATTTTGATTGGATTTCAAACTTTTTATTGGATTAAAAATGTTTTCATAGAAACCTAGTGGTTTTATCTTGAGAAATAGGCATGTTTTTTATTGAAACCTATTTGGGTTTTAAATAGAAAATTGGAATTTAAATGGAGGAATGGGATTTAATTGTATTTTAAGAAGTCTTAAAATAAATTTCCTATAATTAATATGTAATATCACTTGCAATACTTAGGTAGTTAATGATTTATTTGGAAACACTTTATGCTATTATAACTTTCTAAAACATACATATTGTAGGTCACATCCCTAACGGGTTGGGGATGAGTCACCTTCGTCCTGTGTCATCGGGATGTGTGTATACACATTTTTCTGAGTTCAATTAGAGAGTGTGGAGTCCATTAACCAAAAATACTATCATACCTATTTGGAAGATGACCATGTTTCTCACTTATGATTTATATTGGAGATATAAATGTATACCAATGCTTTGAACTCCATACATGCCTTATGAATTTACATAAACTGTTTTTTGTAACATTCTTTTTGTAAGCTATTGTTTTAGATATATTTCATCATTTGTAAAGCCTTTTCTTAAAGTATTTTTCCATCATTTAAATTGTATATCATGATTTGTTTAAATATGATTTAAAATGGAAAACTTGTTCACATTAAAATTGAAAGAACTTTCTTTAGTTAATAAATTTTTGGAATCTGTTATGTAATCCATGGTGAGGTCCTACTAGTATTTATAGCTCACACCCTACTTTTTCATTTGGGTGTTTGTAGACTTTCCCCTTCCAGGTTCAAGCAAGGTAAAAGGATCTCTTGGAAGTGGATCTAGCTATTGAGTTTTGGACTTGGTGATTTTTGTCCTTAGGGACCTTGGGTTGTTTTCCCTATTTTAGTAATTAGGTTGTAGTAATTTGGGAATGTTTATGCCTTATTGTATTCTGGTAAATTACCCTCAATAGAGTTTCTTTTGATATTCATATTTTCTACTTTATTTTATTTATGCATTGTTAGTGGAAAAATAGTTCCCACTTGCATGTTGTGTAATATTAGGTGATAATCGCCAACCCATGGGGATCGATAATGCCTTTAGTTATATGTTAAGGCTGGCTCGGTTATCATGTTACCAAGGTACCTGGGATGTTTCATGATAAATTGGTATCAAAGGGAGGTTCAGCCTTTGTTTTAAAGTCAGTATGAATTTTTTAAATCCTGTCAGAACATAGGAGGTAGTTTTGATTGAGTGTCTAGTCATAACTCACTATAATGAACCTTAAGTCACTATGTGTGGTTGAGGAAAGATGTCTTTTGGAGTATTTCTAGTTTTTTCCCTATATTGATTTGGATGGAGTGGAATCCAAATTTTGTTTCCCTTCTATTGGGAATAGTTTCTCTTGTTACTTTGTTTGAGTTTTAATCCAATGTCTTCCTTTTATCTACTGATTTTATGTAGCATCATGCCTCTAATAAGACATTTGAATCGGATCCAGGAAGAGGCTACAATTTTACCTCAACAAACAAATCATGTTATGGATCTGAGTCTGGTTGAGGTGATTGTGTGCATTGTCCATGCTCTAGGATAGGAAACACCTCCAGTTCCCATTCAAGATCTAGTTGTGGATATTTAGGGGGATGCTCTTTGAAATCATTCTCAAGTGTTCATTCTCCATAAGCCTACATTTTTCAATAGATCTACTGACCCTAAACATGCTAAAGAATAGTTGAGAAAGATAGAACCTCTATTTGAGTTATTGGAATGACCAAACATGATCAAGGTGAAGTGTACCACCTTCATGTTGGAAGGACCAAGAAGGAGGTGGTGGGACACAATAGTGACAACAGGGAAACATGAGGGCTTAGATTGAAAATACATCAAGGTTATTTTAATCAACCAGTTCTATCCGGAGTCTATGGTGTTGGCCAAGTCTTTTGGTTCTTCAATCTTGAGCAATCCAACAGAACAGTGATTGTGTACTCAAATCTATTTTCTAATCTGGTGTAGTTTTCTAATGATATTGTACCCAAAGATAAAATAAAGGCTCAAAGGTTTGAGTTAGGACTTAGATCAAATATTCATTCTCATGTTTTCGTTCTAAAACTGCACACTTATGTTGATGTGATGGATATGGATATGATGGTTTAGATGGACCTTGCCAGAAAGTCAGGGTTATCAGGAGTTTCTTTTTCTCCCAGTGGTAGAATTATTTCCTTCAAAAGTAAACAGAATTTTCATGATTCTCATGGCAGTTCTCGATGACAGAGTTAGTCCAGACCTCCTACATCACCAGGAGTAAGTTCATTGATTTGTTACTAGTGTGGGAAACTAGGACATTCTAAGATGGTTTTCACTGAGGCACCCAAGAATTGTAGCTCCTGTGTACATTCAGGGCACTTACAAAGATTATATCATCACTTCTATACTCCACATAGTGGTACATGATCATCAGATCCTCCTAAAATTACGGGTCAATCAGATGCTTTAGGTGAAAAAGGTTTCCCACCATAGGAATCTGGAATCAAGCTTCTTCACATAATGGAAGAGTATCCAGAGGAAGCAAACACGGGTCCACCAACAGTGAGATTTACCATTACAATAGAATCATCATTAGTTAATTATCTTTTTCATACTGGTGCATCTCATTAATTTATTTCAACATATATCGTTAATCTTCTAAATATTCTTATAGAGATTTTATCTTGTGTAATGGATATTACTACACCCCTTGGTATGAAGAGAGAGCAGGGTCTCTATAGTCCTCCATGTTTTTTCTCTCTATCATAGGTCGAGCTAGCATGGAATGTTTTGGTTCTTGACACTAAGTATCTTGATGTTATATTAGGGATGGATTAACTCATTACCAATAAATCCTAGATTGATTGTTATCTTTGATGGTTCTACCATGTCTTTCAAAGATATTGGGACCCATGTCAAGTAGATCTAAACCTTCTTATCTAGAGTTAGGGAAAGTGATATTGGTGTTTTCTTTTAATCTAGATCAAGATTATATATGTGTTGATATCCCTCCAATTTTCATCAAGTTTACTGACATGTTTCCTTCGTATTTCTCTAGTATACCACCAGTAAGGTAATTTAAGTTCTCAATTGACTTAATGCCTAGTAATCAACAAGAATTTATTCCCTCCTACCGCATGGCACTAGATGAGTTGAAATAAATGAAGTCCCTATTGGATGATATTCTTGAGAAAGGATTTATATGTCCGAGTGTGTCACCTTGTGCAGTGCTAGTTCTCTTATCCAAGAAGGATGATGTTCCCCTTTTCTTATGTGTTGATTATCAAAAGCTTAATCAAGTTATGATAAATAACAAGTATATGTTACCATGGATTGATGATATTTTTGATCATATGAAATGTGAAAAGTTGTTTTCGAAGATCGATCTTCAATCCGGCTACCATCAGTTGAGTATAAAAGAATCTGAAATTTAGAAAACTGACTTCTAAAGAAGGTATGGACATTTTGAGTACCTTGTTATGCCCTTATGTCTAACAAATTCTCATATAGTTTTCATGGATATTATGAAAAAGATTTTCCACAAGTATCTAGATACCTTTTTGTTAGTCATTATGGATGACATTCTTATATACTCTATGTATGAGGAGGATCGTGTTCATCATCTGAGAACAGTTCTGATTCTGCTGGGAAATCACTAAATATATTCCAATCTTTCGAAGTGTGATTTCTAGATTTGGGAAATGAAATTATTGGGGCACATGGTGTCTTAACATGTTATTTTAGTTTATCCTAATAAGGTAAAGGATTTTATGACTTCGGAACAACCATGAAATGTTTTCGAGATTCGGAGCTTCTTGGTATTGTCCGGATATTATAACAAGTTTGTGAAGGACCTCTCAAAGTTGGCTTCTCAAGTGACTACTTTGAATCAGAAGGGGTTATATTTTACTTATGGATGATAAATGTTAGAATTCTTTTGTTGAGATGAAATGTCTTTTAACTACTGCACTGGTGTTGACTCTTCCAGAGGTCGGGCAAGGCTATGTGGTCTTTAGTGATGCATTGGGTTCAAGTTTAGGTTTTGGTCTTATGTAGGGTGAGCATGTAGTTTCTTATGAATATCATCAGCTTAGGCCACATGAGAATAATAATCATGCCCATGATGTTGAGTTTATAGTTGTGATGCACACGCTTAAAATTTGGTGGTATTACTTTTATGGTGAGAGGTTTACTGTGTTTTCAGACCACAAAAGTCAAAAATATTTGAATCTTCACTAGAGGTGTTGGGTGTAGTGTCTGAAGTCATTAAATTTTTGAATTTCCTATACCCCAGGTAAAGGGAGTGTCATTTTCAAATTTTTGAGTAGGAAAATTCTATCCCAAAAAGTGAAATAATCTTTGGAAGAGTGGGAATTAATTCCTCTCCCTACACAGTTTCATATTGGAGTCCATGAGAAAGTGGCTGAAGTTTCTTTAGCCATCATTCAGTTGATGGCTTCTATTCTCAAGATGATTATTCAGGACCAATATAATGATGATGAATTCTGTAGAATTAGAGACTCTCTTTATTGTGGGGAGGTAGTTACCCAGTGGTCATTCTCCATAGAAGGGGTTCTATGCTATAGAATTCAATTCGTTGTGCTGTTTACAGCAAGGAAGACTATGATGGGGGATTTACATAATTCCCAATGGGTTTTGCACCGAAGAAATACAAAGATGTTATATGACATGAGGTGTTAGTTCTGGTGTCCTGGTATGATATGGGGAATTTCTGAATTTTTCTCTCATTGCTACACATGCCAACAGGTGAAATTCAAACCCCGGAAACCATCAGGGTTACCTAAACCACTTCTAGTCCCTACTTGGAAGTGGTTTGAGATATATATGGACTTTTTAGTTGTGATTCCATGTACCCAAAGAAATAATATTTTGATAAGGGTTGTGATTGACAAGTTGACCAAGTAATCACATTTCTTACCCATTTTTACATCCAAAGTTGAGGAGTTTGGAAGTATCTATATGAACGGTATTGTTCATTTACAAGGAGTTCCATCTTCTATAGTCTATGATACGGATCCTTGGTTTCCTTCTCGTGTTTGGAGAGGCCATTAGGATGCACTATGATCTCTGGTCTGTTTGATCCCAACCTACTATCCACATTCGTATGGCTAGACAGAGAGATATATACAGATTATTGAGGATATGCTTTGCACTTGTGTTCTTAACTTATATGTCGCTTGGGATGATAACTTGGGGCTGGTTGAGTTCTCTTATAACAACATTTTCTAGTCCACAATCATAATAGAACCTTTTGAGGCCTCGTATGGTCAGCCTTGTAAATCTATATTGTGTTGGTTGGAGGTTGGTGAAAGTTCCTTGGTTGGACCAAGCATGGTACAAGAGATGACAATAATGATTCAGCTGATTTTTCAAAGAATGTTGACAACATAGATTCGATATAATTCTTACGTTCATTGATGATGTAGACTTTTGTAATTCTCAGTTGGTGATCAGGTGTTCTTGAAAGTTTCACCTCAATTGGGTCATCAACTGCTTAGGAGGCAAGGGAGTCTTGATCCTCATTTTGTGTGGCCTTTTGAGTTTTCTGAGCAGGTGGGGAAATTTGCATATCATTTATCAATTCCATTGTATTTTACATCGATACATAACATGTTCCATGTAGCATATCTAAGAAAGTATCTATTTGACCCATCTCACAATTTAAGCTGGTGTGATCTGAAAATTAAACCTGATTTATCTTTCACTGAGCAGCCAGTCAAGATATTTGATTCTGAGACCAAGGTACTTTGTGGGATAATGATTGATTTGGATTGTGTTCTATGGAATCATGGTTCTAATAACCATGGTATTTGGAAATGTGAGGCACTAATGAGAGAGCAGTGGCCCCATCTCTTTGGCACGAAAGCTTCTTCAATGGCTTTCTGGGGATAAAAAATTTTATTGTGGGGAGGTTGTAATATTCAGTTACCTAATTGATAGGTAAGACTTAAATATTTTCATGGTTTTCCTTTTTTTGGGTGTTTATGGGTTGATTTTGATTTAGGACTATTTCTATAATGGTGAAGTCAGAGGTTTTTTGGATTTTCACTTCAAACAAACATTTAATGCAGGCTTCCTAAGGATTTCACATCGTGTAGTAGGGTTACACATTGTGTAATAGGGTTACACATCATGTAATAGGGTTACACATCATGTAATAATCTATAAAACAAGTCATGAATGGCTTCATGGTATGATAGGTACACATCATGAGTTGTCATTACATGTCGTGATGGATTTAATGATTGGTTTTTAACGTGGTGTGTTGGGTTTTATACAAAATAGACTACGTTTTTAAAACATGCAGTGCAGCTGGTTAATTCATTTTTTCTCATCTCTATATTTTTCTCCCTCGACCTAAGGTGCTTCCCTGATATCCTTCAAGCCTTCCAACCCTTCCAGATCCATTCCTTTGGCTTTGGATCATGGTTTCACTTGCAGTGTGTTTTCTTGGTAAGTGTTACCACTCATTCTTCAAGTTTCTCTTATTCTCCTCTCTTGGTTTTTCAATGGATCATCTTTAGGTTGATGGATCTATTCCTTGTGGTGTTTGATATTACTACTAGGTTGAGTTTTGATATCCTTTCCACCTTCTTTCTCATTGAAAGGTTCAGTTTCAGGTGTTGATTTTCAGAAAGAGGTAGGTGGTTCCGTCCAAATTAGCCAAATTGATTAACTTTGAATTGATTGGTTTATTTCATTTGTGGATTTAAATTTAGTTGCTTATAAATGATTTTAATTGATGTAATAAAACCCAATTCCATTGAGTTTGTGAGATTTGAAATGGTTTTGGCATGAGAATTTTAAAAACCTCTGATTCCTTTTAATTGGAGTGTGGTTATAAAATTTGGATAATTTAAATTGTCAATAAGATGGAAATGGTTTCAATTAAATTGTTTAATTTAGTTGTAGAAATTAATTTTTAAATGATGGAATTGGTTTGGAATGGATTTTAAACTTTTTAATGGATTAAAAATGTTTCGATAGAAACCTAGTGGTTTTATCTTGAGAAAGAGGAATGTTTTTTATTCAAACCTATTTTGGTTTTAAATGGAAGATTAGAATTTAAATAGAGGAATGGGAATTTATTTTATTTTATGTTGTCTTAAAATAAATTTCCCATCATTGAATATATAATATCACATGCAATCCTTAGGTATTTAGTGAGTTATTTGGATACACTCTATGCTATTACAACATTATAAAACATACATGCAATGGGTCACATCCCTGACAGGTTTGGGATGAGTCGCCTTTGGACAGTGTCGTTTGAATGTTTGTATACACATTTTTCTGAGTTCACTTAGAGAGTGCAGAGTCCTATAACCAAAAATACTATCATACCTATTCTGTAGATTAGAATTTTTCTCAATTGTGATTTATATTTGAGATATAAATGTATTCCAATTCTTTGAACTTATTTACATTCTGGATAAATTTACATAAAATATTTTATGTAACTATTTTATCTTATGCTATTGTTTTAGAAATATTCAATCATTTTTAAACCCTTTTTTTAAAGTATTTTTCCATCATTTAAATTGTATAGCGTGATTTATTTAAATATTCTTAAAAATTACAGACCTATTTACTTTAAAATTTAAATCACTTTCTTTGGTTAATCAATTATTGGAATATATTATGGAATCCATGGTGAGACCCTACTGAGCTTTATATCTCACACCCTAATTTTTCCTACTGGTGTTTGTATACTTTCTCCTTCGAGTTTCAAGAAAGGGAAAAGGATCTCATAGAGGTGGATACAGCTGTTGAGTTTTGGACTGAGTGAGTTGTGTCCTAAGGGACCTTTGGCTATTTTCCCTGTTTTATTACTTTGGTTGTAATAATTTTGGCTTGTTTATGCCTTGTTTTATTCTGGTACATTACTCCCAGTGGATTTTCTTTTGATATTCATATTGTCTACGTTCTTTTACTTCTATATTTTTAGTGGAAAAATTATTCCCACTTGCATGTTTCATAATGACAAATTATAGTTGTCAACCCATGTGGTTTAGGAATTCCCTTTGGGATATGTTAGGGTCAGCTCGGTTATCGGGTTACTAGGGTACCTGGGATGGTTCAAGAAAACATAAATATCCAATAAACACATCCAAATATCAAGAGGCCCAATTTTTTTATAAGACTTGGTATATAATATATCAAAATGAGACTAAAACACAAAATCTTTATATTATTCTATATAATAATCCCATTAATTTTTTTTATCTTCTAAAATTTTATAGGATAACCTAGGTAATACTTAAAAAATGGGTGAGATAAAAACCTAGTAAGGGAATAAACATGATAAAGAAGCATAACATATGAGTCAAAATCCATAACATGATATCATAAAAGATCAGGCTTAGGAATAATCATATGGTAGCATGAAATAAAGAATAAAGAATCATAGTATTATAAAAAAATATTAATGTGTAAACAACATAAAACATGACATAATCCTTAGTCAGGGATAACCACTACGACAACATCACATGGTGGATAGAGTCCCATCATGGATTATGTATACTCCCTAATCCCATACATGTCATTTCATAAGACATAAAAGTTACACAATGCATTGGATAAATATTTGGGTAAACCCAATAAAACATTTACATTCATATGTATTCCACATAAGGTAATCAAACATAGGTCATAAACATAATAAATTCCCATAGAAAGAAATTGGTTTTACAATAATATCATATAACATAGGAAAAGGTAAATTCATAATGAATTATATGAAATATGGGAATAAATTATTACAGTATGTTTATGGAAAAATAAAGAATCATAGGAAATTAAATGAGTCTAAGATAATTGAATATATAAAATGTAGTGGAGAAATAATTTTGGAAATATTCATTTTATGTGAGGTTTTATGGAAAAGGGTAAAGAATCATTAAAGAGGGTAAGGTCCTAAAGTTTCAATAAAACCAATAATAAAAAAATGGTTTTAAATAATATAATTAGTGTTTTTATAATACATGAATGGTTAACAACATTTCATTGTGTGATACTTTAAATGAGGCAAGAAAATAGAGAAGTTCCCTTTAATTGGCTCTGCAAAATAAATTTAGAAGGGAACCTCGAGAACATGTATATCCCCCTTTAAAGAAAGGTTAATTAAATTAGTTATATTTGTGTGGTACATATATATAGAATATATAATAATTAAATAACAATAATATAGAAATAATTTTAGGTAAATATTGAGAAATCAAAACCTATTGAAAATAGGGTGGTTCAGAGCAATCCCTTACCTTAGGTTCAGAATAATTCCCCACTTGTTCTTAACCTTAAAAATAATAAAATTAGATTCATTAATTACATAATTCAAAAACTTTCTATATATATATGATTTTATATAATTAATTTATTCTCATTTAAAACTATTTCAACGACATATAAAGTTTAATTTTGTTATTACAGGAGTATTTATTTCATGGTTCCAAGGTCGGATCACTTGTGGATAATAATTAATGTCCTTATAAAATGGGACTATAATTAATGAACTGAATTGAAATAATAATCACAAAATTCATTAAATTTAACTATATTTATTTTTTGAGATGAAATATCATGGTCCTATAAAATAGATACTTATGATGTATATTTTAAGGGACCAAAAGTCTAGAAAAAATTTATTGACTTAGTCTATATACATTAAAAATATGATGGACTGATTCATAATGAGTGATTCAAATAAAATTACCACTAAATTGAATAGAAACTTCAATTTTAGAAATGAGAAGACACCTATAATGGAAAAAATATTTATTGCATGGTGAAAGTTCCATACAGGTCAATTGTCAAAAGTTTGATTTTAGTTGTGGTTTGTATGAGGCAGTAAATTTCTCATTCAGTAAGATTTATCAGTAGATTCATGGATAATCATTGTAGGGGAAATTGGTAAGTGTTAAAATAGATACTCTTGTACCTAAATTGTTTTTAATGATTTTACCATGATTTACAATGAATGAACCATTATAGTGTTTTATCGAGTTAGGCTTTGCGGAAGACCTGAACACTCAAAGAAGAATTATTGGCTATGTTTTCACTTATAAAGTATAATTTGTGAGTTTTATGTCTAAACTTAAACATATGAATACACTTTAAAAAATTAATGAAGAGTTAATTTCAGTAATGAAATTTTGGATGGAGTTGATTTAGTTGAAGGGGATGTTATTGGATCTCTAAATAGGGGAAGAAATTAGAACATTATTATGTGATTCATAGAGTGTGATCCACATAGCCAATAATATGATGTTTCACTCTATAAAAAATCATATTTATTTAATGTTTCGCTTCATATTATATTTTTAGAAGGAAAACGTGTTATATCTATATAAGTTTGATGGATTTTGGAATCGAGAATAAATGTTGAAAAAGATTTTAGTTTGGGAAATTATTTCGAACTTTTTTACTTTTATAAAGATATGATATCATAAAAAATTAGGGAGAACCATGTTGTTGTAAAGGGAAGACTGAGAAAATATGGGATTTGTGGATTTTGATGGAGTACTTGTCCATGTAGACTATAAATAATCAAAAACTAGAAGATTATTAGGTTTAACCTTGTGATAATAATTTTAAGGCTAAACCAAAAATAAATGGAGGTGATGGTGGGATGGTGACAAAGTATAGATTCTTGGAAATAGTGAAGAAACAAAAATAATTTATAATTTGACTTGAAATGGTGGAGGTTTTGTAAGAGTAAAACATATTATTGTGTAATATTAAACTATAGACCTCATAGGGTTAATATGAAATAAATGATCAGAAAGATTACATGTGTTGAGGGAAAGGTGGTGGTAATTCATAGCTCAATTTATCAATCGGATGTTGGAGTAAATTTTTGGGGATGTAGGATTGTTAAATATTATTTTTGACTAGTTTTAGGGATGATCATGAAGAATAAATACATTTTCATGCATCTAGTAAAGATCAAAAGGCAACAAAAACGTGATGATTATATAATTATTATGGACCTAACCTATAAATTGATAGAATTTGGTCATTAATTTTTTTATTTTTCTCAAAATTGAAATATTATTCTATTTATCTCAATCATAAAAGTTTATAGTGTTCCCCCAATGTAGTAAGACTAATTCTAAACTATATAATTTTATGTGTTGTTCTATGATTTATTCTTCTTTAATTATATTTTGAAAGTTATTATCTAGAGGTGGTGTTGTAGTGTGTGGTTTAGGTTTCATTTATTCTTAGTTATAGACACATCATTATCATGGGTTTTTTCTTGTTTTAGATGTTTTGGATTTATTTTTTATACTTTAGGATTCATAGGGTGCTTCTAGATTCATAGGTTTTAGACCCAATACTCCTTTACAGGGCTTGACTCTTTTTCTTACCCATATCCCTAATTCATTGGGAGTATTTAAATATGTCAATTTTTCTATTATTATTTGAATATATATGTAATTTCCCTTATTCCACCCTCACTTGGGGAACTTAGATATAAAATAAATATTTATTATTATCTCATCACCTCATATCACTAGTGAAAATTTGATTTTTCCCAATGGTTTTTTATTTTTCACATAAATTATTAGGTGAGGTTATTCATGGTGACATGGTAAATAATTTTTTAACCTTTTTGAATTAATACTGACATTTTAAATAAACCTATTTTCGGGTTTTTCACATTGATGATCCAATAACCAACGTGAAAAAATCCATCTTTATTTTTTCCCATTGGTTATTGGATAACCAATGTGAAAGAAAAAATCCTGGTATTTTCATGTCATTTATCCAATATCTAATTTGAAAAACCTTTTATCATGTCAGTTATTTAAAAAATCCAATGTGATGAAATGTTTTTCACATCGGTTATTGGATATCTAATATGAAAAACCGAGGATTGTTTTTTTTCATGTTGGTTATCCAATAACCAATGTGAAAAACTTTTTTTATAGTTTAATTTAGATTAGTCTTCTCCATAGTATAAAATTGAATAAAACAAGTATAGAATGTAGAAGAAAAACCAACAAAATACACTTACAATTTGAACATTCAAATTTAAAATATATATTACAATTAAACTAAAAATAAATCATAATTATAAAATGATTCACCCATTCAATTTTTAAGTTTCTAAACTATTGTGAACTATTTGGTTGTGGGTCTTCAAAAATATAAAAATAACAAAAAAAATAATTTAAATTGTATTTTTAATAAAATAAATGAAATGTTAAGGAATCGTTTATATAAAAATTTAACCTTATTGAACATCATAATTGTCCCAGTTAAAGTTATTTCATACAAAAATTTTAAAATATAATATACACATTATTTTACACATTATTGATGATGAAAACGTTGTACCAAATAATTTTTCAATTTAAAATAACATTTTTAAGAAATATTTCTAAAATTTAGTAATTATAAATGAAAATTCCCCTTAGCATGTACAAATTTGGTCTTAACACTCTTCTTTTTGGTTGTCTATATAATAAATTCCATGGCATATTTGAATATAATATGAATAAATTAAATTCTAGTCATTTAATATGAACAATTATTAAAATATTCAAACATACATGTTCAATAAATTATTAAAATTTTCTTTCACTTCACCATGGATAGAGCATAGCCAGTACAATGTCTTCTCTCTAGAAAAAAACACCTAACATCCAATGTCCACTGATATATAAGAAAATTAATGTGATTTTTTCTTATGTTAAATGATAAATAACACTTTTTGAAAAATATGTTTCATACTCTTTATGATATGGAAATATCCATCACAGAATAATTTAATTATTATGAAATCATTTTTCAATATAAACTATTATTTCTGCACAAATCGTTTTCCTTGGTATAGGTGAAATAAATGGCGGGTCTATAAATCCATATACATCTATCTTTCCATGCTATGTACAAATTCAATAAATATACATAATAAAAAACAAACATAATTATAAATTATAAATAAATTAAACAAATGGAAAAATCTTGTTAATCGACTTACATGGAAAAATTGAATTTTTTTGACTCCCAAATGATCTCTAGCTATAATCTCTATGATATATCTTTTCAAAATAACCTCACAGTCACCACGCAACCATAAATAATAGCTTCAATTTAAATCTCATATACATCTAATAAAAGTTTTGAATATGTTTACAATCTATCAAGACTAGTATAAACTAGATATAAAGTCATAACACTTTATATTTGTGTTGTGTATATAATAATTATATACCTTTAATGAATTCATGTAAAAAATTAGATAAACATATAAACATTAAAATTATAAAACAAATTTAATATAAAAATGAAAAAAATGATAAAATATTTGCATACCTATACTATAATATGTTAAACAAGTATAGATGGAAAAACTAAAATATGGATATTACTTTGTCAAAATATACTCAACTCATCTGTAGAACATAGTATTTTAGTTGATATATCTATAATATCCTACATAGTGACCCTGTGATTATCTACCACTATTTTTTGATGATGAATGATATCATTGATATAAAATATCAAACCATATGCAACAATATGTTGGGGGTCATCTACATATATCTCCAAATTACTGGGAAGCTATGGAGGAGAGGTGTATGGGTAGGATAAGGAGTGGGGTCTGTAGTTAATGATTTTTTAGAAGGATAATTAGGAGGAGTGGGATTTGCATGCAGATGTGGAGGAGTTTGATCAGAAATCTGAAATTATCTCTTCATGTCTACAAACATTGATTGTCCCAAAACATTGATCATATCCTTTATCATCACATGAATATCTTAAAGTTCAGCTTCCAAAGATTATATTTTCATATAAACATCCTCTATTAAAGATGCTTTGTAAAGTGGAAATTCTTTTTTTACTGATACTCATGCTGGGTATCCACATACACGACCTGGGTGTATGGGTTTTCCTAATGTTGTAGCTAAAATATCCTTCCAAACGTCATCTATAAAGACTACATGTGTACTCTGCTCCTAAAGAGAATGTTGTATGGAGTATTCAAAAAAATAATTAATCAATTAAAATATATATATATATAGTTTATTTAACTTAAATAAATAAATAAAGTAAAAATCTTATAATCCTCTTAGCTACAACCCTCGACTCTTCGGTAATATATTTTCCTTTCTTCTCATTCGAGTAATCTTCCATTTTTCAAGTCTAATGGGGGAAGAGGGGCCACCTTTAGAGACCCTAAAGACTCATCTTTCATATTTTGAATTTTTTATGCTATCATTTGTTCTTTCATTAACATATACCCTCCTCGAGATAACGTATGAGGTTATATGTTTCTAGATTAGATCTCCTGATGAGATCTCCTCAATTGTTTTAAATTATGAATTATGAATAAATAAATCATTAATATTTTCATTAATATAAAAAATTGTAAAAATTAAAATTTCACTTACCAAAAATTATTCTCGTCATCTACTTTCAAAAAAATTATTCCATGTATCTTCCTCTATAAATGGATATATATCACATGTATTAAGATGTTTTCTATCCCCAAAAAATGAAAAGTGATGTGAGGGGTGATTTAAAATCCATCTATCTCCTAGAATCCAATGATAAAAATCTTCTCCTGACTTCTCTAGTATCAGGTATATCATATGTCATCTGATAAGAAGGGGTAAAACATATGTTACTATAAAAATTTCAATATAAGTAAAATAATAACAAACAATATTACTAAAACAGTCTCCCACAAGTGATATATTTTCACTTTATCAACACTTAACCAATCATCAATCAAAATAATAACTTTTATTTTATCCCATACTGTTATAAAAGTCTTGAATTGTTTTGAATTTAGACCTCTTGGAATATCATTATCATCACAATATACTGGTATCCTCTGGTACTAGATATGAGAAACTGATAATTTTGGTAAATGTGTGGTGCCAGGTTTACCAACCCTCGAACTCTTTTTCCCCCATGGTAGTAGATTTCTCATGTAAAGAATGGTGAGGAGACTCATCAATAGGATCATGTGTATATTCCTCCCCAGAGGTATTTTAAAACCCCCCGGTTTGAGGTTTGTAGCCTTTTTTTATTCCTTTTTATGTGTTTAAAGTGCATTGGATGATTTGGGAAGAGTTTGGTAGAGTATGGAATGGTTTTGAATAAGTTTTTAGGATCTTCTAAGCATGAACAGTTTGAGCATGGTTATGAGAAACTGTGCGGGTCCTCTAGAAAACTATGCAAGGGGAGACAGTAGGCTTCGCACAGCCTACGCACGGTTTTCCAAACCGTGCAAGGAAACTGTGTGGACCATCTCTCTTAAGGCATTGGTTGGCGCACAGTTCACCCACGGTTCTCCAAACTATGTGGGCTAACTATGCGGCCACTTAAAGAAAGGGTTTTTAAATCTGGTCTCCCTCGGGCTTGATCTATTTCACTACAAACTCTCTCCCACTCAAGAATCATTCAGGATTTATAGTTCTCAAGGGTTGGAGGGGCTCTCCCATATGTTTTGGAAGCGATTTTAATGGTTTTCAAGGTGGTTTAAAAGTGGTTTTTCCCGAGTAAGTCTATCCTCTTGGCTTATTTGGTTTATCTCTAGATCTACATCTCCCTCTCTCTCTTAGTTTTCTAGATCTACACCATTTTTGTGTAGATCTAGGGTTGTGGTTTCCTTTGATGTTAATTTTAAGGCCTATGGATGTTATGGAGAGATATCTAGAGCAGTTTCAGTGGTTTTTTTGCTGGATTTGAGGTGTGGTTGCTTGTGGGTCGAATTCGTCAGAACCCTAAAGGTAGGTGGCTTCTCTCTTGACTCCACTTTTGTAGATCTTGAAGCTTGGTTACAATTAATTTGTATTGCTTAAAATTAATTGTGTTTTTATATTCAAAATTGGTTGGAAATCCATTTGGTGATGTTTTATGGATTTTTGGGGAAAAGGGGGTGTTGTGGTGAAATTCCCTTGTTGTGGATTTTAAAATGGAGATTTTAAAATGGGTTTCTGAGATTGATCTGTGAAATTGGTTGATGAAAAATGGTTTTTAATAAATATTTCATTTTATTGAAATTTTATTTGGCATGTAAAATGATTAAAAATTGTTTTCAATAAATGTGTGATTTATTGAAGTGAATTGGCATGTGTTGGAAGTGGTTGTGTTCTTATTGTGTGGCCTTGGATGATTTGTGCTTATTGGTTGACTGAGTGTTATGGATTGTGTTGGTTGTGTGGATGTGGGTGGGAAGTCTCACTATAAAAGTTGATGGATAGTGGTCAGAAGAACCACCATTGTGGGTAGTGGTCGGGAAGTACCGATAGTTAAGAATGGGGTGAACATGACGGGCAGAAGTCCCACTATTTTGGTTGTCTTGTTGTTCATTTATTTGCAGGATGGAAATTTTTTTGCTAATATTAAATGGTGAGATGGCTTATGGCATGATTTTTTGGCTTTCCCTTGGGTTTCTTGGTTTGGGTGAGGTGTCTTGGTAAGGGTATGTTTGGCTTATGGAAATGGTTGAACTTGTGATTATTTTATATAAATTGATTTATATAAACTTTCTAATGGCTTTATCCTAGTGGAGTGTGTAGGGAAGTCATTTGGGGAAGACCTACTGAGTATTAGTACTCACCCCCTACTTTGGAACTTTGGTTCTTTTGCAGATGTCGTATTCCGAGACACGTGTAAAGGTAAAGCATCTCATTTCTAGTGATTTGTGGTGATGCTTGGGAGATGTGGTGGTGCTTGGAGGATAGATCTTGGTGTGGAACTATGGAGTGTGTCTTGGTTTTTTTGGGTCTCTTGTTTTTCCTTCCACATAGTGCTCTGATATTGTGTTTAGTTGTATTGGTTTTTGGGTTATGTTGTGGAATAGTGTGGTTCCTTTTTGGTAATGTATGAGTTGCTTTTTTTGTTAACATGTATCATGTAGTTTTTTTATAGTATATCATTTGGTTTGTTGGTTTTGTCTTAAGGGAAAATCATTCTAAAATTTATTCTTGAATCCCTCGGCATTTATTTCCAGCCTTTGGCACCTTGGGAACATCTCTTAAGGCCAAGTAACATTCCTCCTCCCTCTCAAGCTAATGATATGGGGAAGGATGTTACAAGTGGTATTATTTTGTTCGGTCCTTATCTTTCAAGTGAGAGTAGTTGTTCGATCTTTGGTGTTGATCATTGGTCTTGGTATTGACATTCGTTCTTGGCCTATTCCTTGAGTTGGGATGGTAGCAAGGTATAAGATTGTCAGAACATGGAATGTATAGCATAAAAGGATGTAGAAAACCCTTTTATGTTGAACTTCAAGTTACCAGAGACATGGGTACATAAGTGTTTGGAGACACTTATAGGCATTGTATATCTCGTTGTCATGGGTGTAGCCAATGAGATGAGCATGACATGCATGGTAGAAATGACTTCCCACTAGGATTCACATTTCATTGGGGTATAATGAATTATGGTGTGATATAAATGTGTTGATTTTGAAAATATGTATGGGGATTCGAAATGAAAGGATTTGAAACATGGAAACTGGTGGTATTTTGAAAATGGGTTGATTTTCAAAACATGGTTGATTTTTTCAAAATAGTGCAATATGGGAAATGTGAACTTGTGGAAAGCCTGGTTGTGATAGTCATAGTGTAATAGAACTGGAATTTGTGAATCATGTGCTGCTAAAATAGAAGGACTCATGGTTGTTTTTGTATGAATAGAAATGGAATCAGGTAGGTGTTGTAGAAACAAACCGGAGGAGGCTACTGAAAATGTGGTTGCACCTGAGCCTCTGGTGAACCAGCATCTAGTTCAAAGTATAGTGCAAGATTTCCAAGCTATGGAAAGTGGAAATAAAGGGGATGAACCAAGGTATGTGGATCATGCAGTTCAGTTTCAAAAGAAGAATCCACCCATATTCAGGGGTGATTTGGAGCCAGAAAGGGCGGAATCATGGTTGAATAGAATGAAAAAGATCTTCAAATTCTTGGGATTATCGGTAGAGTTTAAAGTGAAGTTATCCAGATATATATTGGAAGATCTTTCTCTTCAATGGTGGGAGTTGGTAGTCCAAGCTGGAACTGACCAAGGTATGACATGGGACAGATTTGAGGAATTGTTTAACAAACAATTCTACCCTCATACATTCATAATTCAGGGCACAACGTATTTCTTCTGGTTGAAATAGGAGAACCTTTCTGTAATGGAGTATGCAGCTAAGTTTATGAACTTAGTGAGGTTTTCACCTAAGGTGGTGGGTAGTACATCATTGAAAGATCATATCTTTGAAGCTAGTATGAGGTAGTACATTCGGTCCAAGATAGCAGTGTTTTGTATAGATGATTATACGGAGATTGTGAATAGTGCCTTGGTGGCTGAAAGGGATCGCTTGGGGGCTGCGAGCATAGGATGTGTATTAGTACCTGTAAGGAATAGTGGGAACTAGAATGATGGGTTCAAGCAGAAGAGGGACACTTATTTATAGGGTGGGATTATGACTTAGAATCCAACTATAGGATGGATGAATCTTCCTCAAAAGCCTCAGAGTAAACCTGGATGTTTTAAGTGTGGTTCTATGAGCCACATCAAGTAGGATTGTGCGAAACAGCCTCAAGCATGTCATAATTTTAAGTAGATGGGGCACCTTCAGTGGTATTATCTGAATGCTCCAAGGTCATATGTTCGTGACACTCCTAAGAGGTCATAGGGTTCATATGCCTCGATGGGACGAGGGCAGTAGTATACACCTCGTTAGCATAGCCGAGTCAGTCGTGGTGATTTTGGGAACACCACGACTCCTCAGGAAAAGTATCAGTATGGAAGCAAGGAACATAGTGTCACAAGAAAGAAATTATTTGGAGCTGAACAAGTTGTGATGGATGATCAGTCAGGACCATACATGGTGCGAGGTACGGTTCTTTTAAATTACATGTTGATGCATGTGTTGATTGATACGGGTGTTTCCCATTCTTTTATTTCTTCTTACATCGTTAATTTTTTTGTTTAACGATAGAAATAGTGCATATGGTTCTCAAACATCAAACTCCTCTGGGTGACAAAGAGAGTCGATCTTTCCTGTGTAGAGAATGTCGTGTAGTGCTGGATGAGTTTGAGTTAACATGGGACTTCTCAGTGCTTCAGATTGATGTGTATAATATAATATTGGGAATGGATTGGTTGACAATTTTTAAGGCCCGCATTGACTGTTATTCATGAACGGTTAGTTTTGTGATGGAGGATGGTGTTAGACATCTCTTTAGAGGGGAGAATAATGAGAATTAGGGTGAAATAGGCAAATTGGAACTAGTGGTTCGAACGATATCATACTGGTTAATGGATTTGTCTTTGGTAGTAGTGGAAGGTATTGAGTAGAGTGTTCATCCAGTAGTCATGGATCAGTTTATAGATTTTTTTCTTGAAGAATTATTAGGGATACCACCCATGAGAGAATTAGATTTTATTATTGATCTCCTTCCGGGGACCATTCATATCTCACTTCCATCTTATCGAATGGCACTGGAAGAATTATGGTAACTAAAAGTGCAGTTGGAAGAGTTATAGAACAAAGGGTTCATCCGGCCTAGTACGTCTCCATGGGCAGCGCTGGTGTTGTTTGTTAATAAGGAGGATGGAACGTTGTGGTTATGCATCAACTATCATAGACTAAATCAATTTACGATAAAGAAATGATATCCACTTCCACACATTAATGATTTGTTTGACTAGTTGAGGGGAGCTTAGTGGTTCTCTAATATTGAATTATGATTAGGGTATCAACAGTTGTGGGTGCGGAAGGAGGATATTCCAAAAACAACTTTCAAAAGTAGATATGGCCATTATGAGTATGAGGTTATGTCCTTTGGTCTAATGAATTCACCAACGGTGTTCATAGAATTGATGAATTGGATATTTCAGAGATATCTGGATTCTTTTGTGGTGGTATATTTTGATGATATACTAGTGTATTCGAGGACAAGGGTAGAGCATGAGCAGCACTTGGCGGTCGAGTTGGGGATCTTGAGGTATCATCGGTTGTATGCCAAATTGTAAAAGTGTGACTTTTGGATATAGGATGTTTGTTTCCTTGGCCATTTTATTTCTGAGAGAGGTGTTTCAGTTGATTTGGAAAAGATATAGGTTGTTATCTCATGGAAACCGCCAAAGCTTTTTTTCAAGATATGGAGCTTCCTTGGTCTAGCTGGGTATTATTGAAGTTTTTTTCATGATTTTTCACAATTGGATTCACCTATGAAAGCTTTGACAAGGAATAATGTTCCATTTAAATGGGATGAGCAGTGTCAGAAATGTTTTGAAGAGCTAAAGGGTCGCCTTACATCATCACCAATCTTGGTTTTTCTAGAACCTGGGAAAGGGTACGTGGTGTATTATGATGCATCGGGATCATGGTTTGGGTGTGTTCTCATGCAAGGGAGTCATGTAGTTTCATATGGCTCATAGTGGTTGAGGTTTCATGATAAAAAATACCCAAAAAATGATTTGGAGTTAGCAGTAGTGGTTTATGCTTTAAATGTGTGGCGTCATTATCTCTTAGGTGAGAGATTAAAATTTTTTTCCAATAAAAAGAGCTTAAATCATATCTTTTCACAAATAGATCTGAACCTGAGGAAAATAAGATGGATGGAATATCTCTAGATGTTTTATTTCAAATTAATGTAAACATTGGGTAAGGGAAATTCAGTGGCGGATGCATTAAGTAGGAAATCATATGCTGAATTGGTGAAACAGGCATTGGATTAGTGGCAGTTGATGTTGTTCATAGCCGAAATGCAGTTGGAATGTGAGGACCAGGGTGACAGAGTGGTCTTCTTTCTGGTTTTGTTGGTTCCTGAATTGGATGGTTTGTTTAAAGAGGTACATACATCTAATTTTGAGTGTATGGCGATGAGGTTGAAACTCAATGGTGGGGAGACCATTGAGAACTGGGAACTGAATGGGAATTCAGTATTGTGTTTTCAGAATAGGATGGTGGTAACGGTAGCATTTCAGAAGGTACTTATCTGGGCTTATCATCATTCTATGTGGGTTTTCCATCCCGGAAGTCAGAAGATGTATAAGGTGTTTAAAGTGCAGTTTTTGTGGTCAGGTATGAAAATGGATGTGGATGAGTTTGTTTCGAGATGCTTGACTTGTTAGCAAGTCAAGGAAGATCATCAGTGGCCAGCAGGCATGTTGTAGTCTTTACCTATCCCAGTATTTAAATGGGAGAAAATAGTAATGGATTTCATGATGGGTCTCCCAAGAACGTTCAGGAAACACGATGCCATATGGGTGATTGTGGATCAGATCACAAAGTCAGCCCATTTCATCCCGATTTGTGAATCTTATACGGTGGAGGATCTATCCAAAATCTATATCCATGAGGTGGTAAAGAGTCTTGATGTTCCAGTTTTGAATTTATCATATAGATATCTGAGTTTCACATATCATTTTTGGAAATCATTGTAGCAAGCCCTTGGGACACAATTGATAATGAGCACGACATATCATCCTCAGACGGATGGAAAATCTGAGAGTACGATACAACTTTGGAAGACATGTTAAGGGCTTGTGTGATGGGTTTTTCTAGTTCAAGGTTGGAGAACTTACTGTTGGTAGAGTTCTCCTATAATAATAGTTATCAGGCTTCATACATATGGCTCTCTTTGAGGCTTTGTCTGGGCGTCCTTGTCATTCTCCAGTATATTGGGTGGAAATAGGAGAGACTTCGATGATCGGACCGAGCCTTTTCCAAGATACTATAGAGAAAATAAATTTTATCAGGAAGAAGATAGAGATGGATCAAAGTTGTTATAAATTGGTCATTGACGACCGTTGTCATTCGAGGTGGGTGATCATGTGTTTTTGAGAATCTCTCCCACATTGGGACATCATCAGTTTGGGAAGCAAGGTAAGTTATCTCCAAGGTATATTGGTCCTTTTGAGATACTTGAGTGGATTGGAGAGGTGTCTTATCGTGTGGATTTTCCACCACAGTTTAGTGTGGTGCACAATTTTTTTCATCTGTCGTAGTTCAAAAAGTATCAGTCAGATCATGACCATGTGATTCATTGGGCTCATGATGAGCTATAACTGGATGCTTCCTTGGTGAACGTGCTAGTGAGGATTGTGGATGGTAAAGAGAAAGTATTTCATGGTAAAAGCATTGGTTTAGTTCTTGTTTTGTGGTAGCATGGTCAGATTCAAGAGGATACTTGGGAGCAGGAAAAAGAGATGGTTGAGAAATGGCCCGATCTATTTCAGCAATGTAATGGTTCTCTACTTTTTGAGGACAGAAATTCCAATGGTGGGGAATGTAGCACCCCTGTTTTGATGTTTTTAGCCTTTTTTATGCCTTTTTATGTGTTTAAAGTACATGAGATGAGTTGGGAAGATGTTGGGAGAGTTCGGAATGGTTTTGAATAAGTTTCTAGGATATTATAAGTGCGCACGGTTTGAGCACGGTTAGGGGAAATCATGTAGTTCCTCCAGGAAACTGTGCAGGGGGAGATAGTAGGCTTCACATGGCCTGAGCATGGTTTTCCAAACCTTGCGAGGCAACCATGCGGACCCTCTCTCTCGAGGCAGTGGCTTGCACACAGTTAGCACACGGTTCTCCAAACCATGCGGCCACTTAAATGAAAGGTTTTTAAATCCAGACTCCCTCGGTCTTGACCTATTTCACTAAAAAATCTCTCTCACTTGAACCTCACTCGGTATTTTTGGTTCTCAAGTGTTGGAGGGGCTCTCCCACATGTTTTGGAAGCGATTCAAAGGGTTTTCAAGGTGGTTTCAAGGTGTTTTCTCCTGGGTAAGTCTCTCCTCTTGGATTCTTTGGTTTCTCTCTAGATCTACATCTCCCTCTCTCTCGGTTTTCGAGATATACACCGGTGGTGTGTAGATATAGGGTTGTGGTTGCCTTGGATGTTAATTTTATGGCTTTTAGATGTTAGGGAAGGGGATTTAGAGTGGTTTAGGTGGTGTGTTCTCCATATTTGAGGTGTGGTTGCTTGTGGGTCGAATTCGCCGGAACCCTAAAGGTAGGTGGCTTCTATTTCGACTCCACTTTTCTAGAACTTGAATCTTGGTTACAATTAATTTTTGTTTCTTAAAATTAATTGAGTTTTTGATGTTCAAAATTGTTTGGAAATCCATTTGGTGATTTTTGGTGATTTTTGGGAAAAAAGGGGTGTTGCGGGGAAATGATTTTATTATGGATTTTATAATAGAGATTTTAAAATGGGTTGTTGAGATTGATCTGTGAAATTGGTTGATGAAAAATGGTTTTTAATAAATATGTTGTTTTATTGAAAAAAAAATAGCATGGAAAATGATTAAAGGGTGTTTTCAATAAATGGGTGATTTATTGAAGTGAATTGGCATGTGTCGGAAATGGTTGTGTGCTTATTGTGAAGCCTTGAATGCTTTTTTCTTATTAGTTGATTGACTGTTATGGATTGTGTTGGTTGTGTGGAAGTGGGCAGGAAGTCTCACTATAAAATGTGATGGATAGTGGTCGGAATAACCACAATTATGCATAGTGGTCGAGAAGTACCGCTAGTTGAGAATGGGGTGAACGGGATGGGCGGAAGTCCCACCATTTTGGTTGTCTTCTTGTGCATTGACTTGAAAGATGGAAATTGTTGGGCTAATGTTAAATGGTGAGATGAATTGTGGAATTATTGTTTGGATTTCCCTTGGGTTGCTTGGTTTGGGTGAGGTGGATTGGTAAGGGTATGTTTTTCTTATGGTAATGGTTGCACTTGTGATTATTTTATATAAACTGATTTATATAAATTTTCTAATGGTTTTATTATAGTGGCATGTGTAGGGAAGTCATTTGAAGAAAATCTACTGAGTATTAGTACTCACCCCCTGCTTTGTCACTTTTGTGCTTTTGCAGATGTCGTATTTCGGGACACAGGTAAAGGTAAATCATCTCATTGTTAGTGATTCGTGGTGATGCTTGGGATATGTGGTGGTGCTTGGAGCATGGATCTCGGTGTGGAGTTGTGGAGTGTGTCTTAGTTTATTTTGGGTCTCTTGTTTAGTATTCCTCATGGTACTTTGATATTGGGTTTGGTTGAATTGGTTTTTGG
This sequence comes from Viscum album, assembly GCA_963277665.1. NCBI lineage: Eukaryota > Viridiplantae > Streptophyta > Magnoliopsida > Santalales > Viscaceae > Viscum > Viscum album. Next base: position 129,766,781 of record OY728167.1, on the reverse strand, counting down.
GTTGTATTGTGGAATACTGTGGTTCTTTTTTGGTAATGTATGAGTTTGTTGTTTTGTTGACATGAATAATGTAGTTTGTTGATAGTGGATTATTTGGTTGGTTGGTTTTTTCTCAAGGTAAAATCATTCCCCAATTTATTCTTGAAGACCTCTGCATTTATTGCTAACCTTTGGCACCTTAGGAATGTCACTTAAGGCCATGTAACATTCATCCGCCCTCTCAATCCAATGAGATGGGGCGGGATGTTACAGGTATTAGTATGATTATCTCTAGAAGTGTGTGGTGGATCATATGATTGATTTATCATTATCCTGCAAATCAAAGCAACTAAAACTTAGTACACAAGTATACAAATCCAACTATTACATACAAATGTAAGTAAAAAATGAATAATTATCAAAAAAAGAAAATTAAACTAAACTGAATGCTTTTTTATTCATATTTTTTATAGTTAACTAAAATTATAGAAATATTTATGAGAGTAGAAATGACATAAATGAATGAAAATAATGCAAAAATGGTGTGTGAATAGTAAAAATTCTTCTACCTGATTAATCTTTTTTTCACCCAATTTTTTTAATATACTGTTTTTTTTATTTTTTTTAATTAATATATTAAATTTAAAATAATTCGTTTTCAAAAAAATAAATTAATAGATAATTTATAAATTGGTAAAAATGGTAAACTAAACAAAACTAAATTAATGTAAATAAAAAATTGAACTTATTAGCTATAATATGTATTTTAATAAAGAAATTAAAATTAAAATATCTAACAATAAATGAAATTTAAAAAAAGTAGACCAGAAATAAACATATGTTACCTATATTATTAGTAACATACTAAAGAACTGTTTTTCAAAATTCCTTCATCTTGATCATTCTTTATGGCACAAACAATATCTATGACATATTCAATAATATTATCTATTAATCTTTCCCTGGAAGTAGGGATATCAAATAAATCAGCATCTTTTTCAATTTTATCATCAACAACATACTATTTTTCCCTTGTAAAAAATAGACCACTACATATTGGATTGATCAAGAACATAGAAAAAAATCATGTGTTTCCATGAAAAAAAGATCAGTTGTGTGTTCAGATTTTTTTTCAAATTGACTCATGTCATTCCAAATTCATCTTATCTAACACTATTTTTAATGATAAACTACTTTTATTTAAACATTGGAACATGGAACTTAATGTAATTAACCTCCTATATTTGTTAAATTAAACCATAATATACTCTTTATACGTACATTGGTTTTTTTCTTTGGCACTTGAGTAAATCATTTCTTCAGTGAACACCAATACACTACTATTCTAAACTTCACTTCTGTTGCCCAGATATTTCGTATGATTTTTTATCCATTAATGTCATACAAGGACCATGATATCAAATTTTAACTTGGACCATCCACTAACCATGTCAATTTTTTCAATGCATCTAATCTACCATGCACATTCTCATTAAACCATGGGAAAAATATTTTTTATTCTCATTCCAGATCCAAATATCTTTCTTATTTGGATAAAATTGTTTCAAAGAATTAATATTCAATGTTATATATGTCTGAGAAACATCTATGTTATTCAATATGTGTAAATGTGCCTTATTTATTTGTTGACCTATCAATAATTTGACTTTCAATCCATGGATCCCCTTCCCCCTATAATTAACTCGTTCATGAAGAGATGTATGAAAAATGATGTGCTCCACTATATACAAGTAGCATGTACAAAACTCTACTACACTCTTAGAAATATACTTCTCAATAATGGAGTATTCAAGTTGATATGGATTCTTAACACACCACTTATATATCTTCATATACCTTTCAAAAGGATACATCCAACATAGATATACAGGTGCAAAAAAGCATTATTTCTCACACCAAGCGAATCGTTAAATACACCATGATATTAAAAAAATATGAAAATAAATTTCCAATTTAAAAGGTATAGTAACCACTTCATCCTCCAATGTTTTCAATGAATTTGGATCAATCACCATATTATAAATTGAAATTAAAAAATAACACACCTTCTTGATATTCATTCTCACATGAATGGGTAATATTCAATGCAATCCAACTAGTAAGAGCAGTTGCATCATGATGTAACAATCATGAGATTTCATACCAATAAACTTCAAATTATTTAAACACATAAAAAATCATTTGAAGAATAAACCTCTGGACCTTTGATATCATAAAAAACATTGAAAAAAGATAATTTTCTCCATCTTGGATAATGTATGAAAATATGAGGGTAGGAATGTTTTCCTTCCATCAAGAGTGGGAGCTAACTCCAAATGTATTTACATTGAGATTACGATAAATCTCACATTCAACCCATCTTTAGTATTTTCATTAATATCTAACAATGCCCCAATCAAGCTGTCAAATATATTCATCTCTGTGTGCTTAAAATAAATTTTATGTTTGACCTCATGATATATCTAATATTTTAGCTCTAAAAATATGGACATTTTCTTCCAAATATTTCTACTACTACCAAATTTTGGGTCTTTTTTAATATCACATAAATGGTTTCCACCCTCTAAAAATAATAATTTGTGGATAATGTTTTTGGAAAAACATCAAATTCATGTAAGCTATTTAATGCCTTTTAAAATATTCTATATGAGTGGTCCATAGACAAAAACTCTTGAAGACCCATGCATATTGTTTTTATCCCATGATTTAGTAGATAAAATGAAGTAAGTTTTTTAAAAATTCAAAAAGCTTTATACCCCTTAACAATGTATCTAGAAAAATTCCCATATGTTGGGAAGTGATTTTTAGTGAACATAATCATTTCATGTAGTTGAAAATATTCCATTTTATAAGAATCATACACCCTTATACCTTTCTCCCATAAAAGTTTGAAATCATCAATTAATGGTGAAATGAAAATGTTAATATCATTTATAGGCTGCTTTGGTCCAGAGATCATTATAATCAACATGACATGTTTTCGATTCATACAACATTTAAGAGATAAGTTGTAAAATACCAATAAAATAGACCATGAACTATATGTTCTACTAAGGATTATATATAGATTCATTCCATCCATGCACATTCCAAGTATGATATTTAAAACATAATTTCTGAATGTAGTAAAGTGGTTATCAATTTTCTTCCACTGTGGAAAATTAGCCGAATTTCATAATTTTGCATCACATATCTACTCATATGCATACCATATTAACCTTTTTGAATCATGTGAATTTTCAAATAAACATTTCAAACAAGGAATTATAGAATGATACCAAAAATGACTTGGTAGTGGTATCTGTAACTGTTAAATATTCCTATGATTTTTCTTTAAACTTATACCATGACATACCATATTTAGGACACCTTGAAATAAATTCATATTCATTCTTATATAGTACATATTCATTTGGGTGGGCATGTAATTTTTTGTACCCTAATCCCATCAAGCATAGTATTTTATTTGATTTATAATAAGAATATGGAAGATCATTGTCTTTATGAAGAATATATTTCAATAATTGTAGTAACTCTATAAAATTCTTGTCACTCTATCCATGTTTCTCTTTCAAGTTAATCAATCATAACACCATAAATAAAATCATAAATTCCGTACAACCTGGATACAATGGGTTTCCAGTATCACCATATTAACACTCGGTTTTCAATTCATGCTCAATTTTCTATACTTAAATATCATGAATATTTTCTTCAATTTGATTATACATATACTCTTACAAAGCATCATTATCAAGAGATCTAAAATTATACCCAATTTCACCGTGCTAAATCCAAGGGATATAACTTGGATTAAAACCATGAAAAATTAAATTATCTTTGATCTCTTTTCTTTTCAACTTCTTCGTGATTAAACATTTCAGGTAAGGATAGAAAAACATGTCATTGTTTGGAACATTTCATTTAGAAACTTCCAAAAAATCATCAACACCTTCCTCATATTCATCACTTATTATAAGATCCATAATACAACATCAAATCATTATTATATATAACAAATATCAAAAATAAATATATTATTAAGATAAACTATGTTTATATTTATATCAAAGATGCCATAATTTTAAGGTAACACAATTTTAAAATATAAAACAAATATATTAATATTTGAAATGTATAATTATAAATTCTAGACAATAATGGAATATAGGTTTAAATATAATTGGTAAATAATAAAAATAAATGCATGGAAGTAATTTAAAAAAGAAAATAGAGTAAAAACATTCTCTCATTTTTTATTTTCTTCTGAATGAAATTAAATGAAACTTAAAATTGAATATTATTGACTAGAATCCAAATCATGTGTGTATTTTAAATTTTGATTAGTATCTTTATCATAAAATTTTATATCAATTCATTTGAATGAAAATCCAACAATTATTAGTTGAAATATTAAGTCATACTATAATGTAATATCCCAGCAGAGTTCAAACAATACAATGATGAATTTGTAATTTCGTATATATATAGAGAGAGAGAGAGAGAATTAATATTATATTTTATTTACATCTAGTGAATTATGAAAATTGTGAAAAGCATATTACATACTGTATATACTATGACAACATGTTTTATTTAAATGTAACACACTAATAACCCATATTTTCAATATTACAGTCTACTTCATTTGATACAATAAAAACATAAACTGATCAGGAGAAAAATACTTTCAATGTGAATACCATGTCATGAATGTGTAATTCCATAATGAGATATCTATCAGAATATAACAAAGATATGAAAAGGAACCAATTGATAGTTCCTATTGTTTATTCACCAATAATTTCAAATTTATATTAACAATAACTCATAATATGTAGAATCCATATTTAATATAAAATTTTTCAAGGTAATAAAATTCTCACATATTAAGAAAAGTGTTGATTCGCATATACACTACTTATATGATATTTTATATTGAACTTTATGAATATTAATAGGTTTTTATATATTACATTGTAATATTACTAAGTCACTAATAAGTTCATAACACTAATATAAACATTATCTGTATGCATGGGAGTGTATTCATAAACACTGAATGATTCACAAACATTATCTAAATAAGAAACATTTTGAGATTTAATACATAAATTTAAGTTGGGATGTAGTATAAACACATGTGAAAAAGTTCTATCAAATTCCTTTCCATTTAATATAAATAACACAACATTAAAAAAATAATGAAATCCACACATGTTTTCACTTAAATCAGTTCATAACTAAGGTATATGAAGATGATAATGAGAGATTTGATATGAGAAGATCTATATTCAAACATGAAATGAACAGGCCAACAAAATATGAGGGTTTAAGAAGATGTTAATGAGATACTTGAGTACATGGAAGAGAAAAAAATGAAAGTTAGGGCTTCAGTGCCATTGAATAACCAAAAGAGATGATATATGTGTGAGGCTTACCTAAGAGTCAAGTAGATCAAATGCACAAAAATGAGTCTGACGAAACCTGGTGATCTATGAAGATGGAAATCCGAGATTCGAGTCTACCAAATAAAAGAATCAAGGGTTAGGGATTCCATGTGAGAGAAACAATTCATCTTTCATGAGACAAAATAACACTAAAATGATTCAAACTGGAAATACATAAAAAATTTAAATGGTATATAATGTCAATTATATTATAATCGAAGTTAAAAATTGGATTTCTCACATAATTTATCAAATTATCAACATGAAAAAAGTAATAAAAATTTATTTTTCATGTCAGTTACATAATAACTGATGTGATAAAGAGAGTATCTTTATTTATCACATTGGTTATTATATAACCGACATGACAAAGCAACATACACGTCTTTTTTAGGTCGGTTATTATTTAACTGATGTAAAAAACACATATTTTATTATATAATTGATGTGAAAAAGAAATATAAATTTTTTTCATGTCGATAATGAATAATATATATGAAAAATCTGATGTTATAAATTATTTTTTTACTAGTTTATAGGTATATGTAGTCAATATATGTCTAGACCATATCACTATAATGTTTATACCAAAACATTACCCTTGTTTTATCTTATTCTTCATGACCCATAAAAATCATCCATATTAAAAAATCACGCATGATGTTTTTTCTATGTATTAGTCCTTCAAAAGTAGAAAATATATATCCTCTACTTCATCACACTCCACTATGTGTCCCATGATCTCATATATTCTCTATTGATTCTCTCTATTAACTTCTTCTTAATATGTTCTCCACTTTCCCAGATATCCATTTATTGAATTTTTATTTTTCTCTATCAACCTTCAATAATTTGGATGAAAATTATTTTATCTATATGTTTTTACTATATTCACAATGATCTACATATATATATATATTACTTTTTAACCACCATTAAAATGTCCTTATCACCTTCCATTTTCTCCAATGTCTATGCTTTCTTCATATGTCGCATTGCCTTCATTTTAACCATTTAATGACCCTAGAATATAAAATAACTTTCAAAATAGAAATAAATAAATATATATCATTTTGTATCATGGAATAATATACCCACATAATTATCTATGAAATGTGGGTCTTTATGAAAATCTATGTGCATGCCTCTGTCACTCCCTTCATTAAACAATATCATTGTTTGTGCCTTATAGTTTCATAAAAAATATCATTTTTCATTATATGTGATTGATAAAATTACTTTATCTTGGATAAATTTATCTTCTTATATCATCTTTTGTATTTATATTATGTTTTAGTATAACACATAATGTTTTTTTCAACATGTTAGTTTATACTATTAACTTAAAAACAAAGCACAATAACATATACCATGATATTTTCATATTATTTTCTATGTTATTAATTTATTAGAGTTGATTCTATATTATTATTTTATATTATTTATAATAATATGCTCTTATCATTATATTTTATTCTTCTCAATCTCTACAACATGCCATGTTATGGATTTAGGTAGACTTAGATACTTTGTTAATGTTAATCATACCTTATGTAATACTTGAATCACAAAATTATATATCTATAAAATGAATTTTTTTCTATATCACATCATGTAATATCTTTATATCTCCTATAGCAATATGAAATGAACTTCTCGATTCTTCATTACAATGAGCTCCAACTTTCACCAGATCATCACCATGTTTTTGTATCCCAATTTGATGACATGAATTGTGATCATCAACATATATTAAATGTGAACCAATGTTGATCTCATTCTAACAATTAATATTCTTGGAATAAGAAACTCTCTTCAAATTTTTGGTTTCTAAATAGTTTTACTATAATTGACATTTAATACACACCACCACTTTATAAACAAAAATTCAATAAATTACAATACCAATTATAGTTTTTTCATCTACAAATATCTGTGATTTTCATCTCATCCATGAATTATTCCTCTGGATATATAATAACATTTGATATACTTTCATGAAAAGTCCCATAAACTTGTCAAAAAAATACCCAGCCTGTGAGACTTCTCTTGGGGAGCTCTCTATTATTTAGATTCTCTCCATGGAATACTCTTCTTCTTTATTGGTATATTAGATTTCTTATTTATTAATTGATAAAAAATCGTACCACACAAAATCCATGTGGTTTAAAAATGTCCCCTTTTTATTTGATTACAAAATAATGCCAATATTACTTTACATTTAACACCCAAATATATATCAATAGATTTATCAATTTTTTTAATTAACCACAACTTATTAGTGGCGTATTCTTCATATTTTGATAGATAATTTCATTAACTAGAACTAAAATTACTAACCAAACAATATATGACTAAATGAATATTGAATAAATGTTGGAAAAAATGGTTTAGCTACTAATTTAGTATTATCAATTCAACTCTACTTCCCACCTTTTAATTCATGAAACTTTTTAATGAATTTTTATTTCACTTTAAAATCCACATAGACCATGTAACTCCCCATGTATTCCTTAAAATATTATCAGTAGACTATTAATATATAAACATTATGGATGTGGGAGTATGGTGTATACAACCATGGTCTATTATTATGAATAATATCACATTCTCATTTTTATTGGGACTTCCTCTCCATGAGAGTTCTCATTTGTCCATTTTTACACCACCTCCTTTGGAAATTCATGGAAGAAACCACATTTACCTAATATATATATATATATAAACCATTAGTAATATATATAGGTATAATGGTTTCTTTATATTGTTGTAACATTATAAAATTTATTCCCATTCATATGTTACCTTGAGTTTGAAATAAAATCGATGAGGAGATGGGGGTTCTCTTCATGAACTCATTATTAAACCTATAATATTCATAAGCATATTGTTTCCTGTCTTTTTATTGGTATTCCTTTCATATATTACATTCATGCATGGGTTATCTTTTCCAAGAGGAAAGCAATCACAACCTCCACAACTTATCCTTTATATTATATATATATATATATATATATCAACTATAGCGGATTTTCATCGAGTACTAGTTCCATGCTCATTTTCCATTCCTAGATCCATTTATTTATTAGTATTTATTTCTAGTAGTTAATTAATTTCTTTCAAGTTGACATTATTCACTTATTCTATAAGTGATTAAACATCACTAAACTCCATTACTTCTACATGTAAGATGATTGTGCACTCTTTATCGACTAGTCCGTAGTCTTCATATACCCCCAAGTGCTAATCCCAAAAATAATTATCCATATAAAAATATAGTAATTCTATTAATACATTATTTTTTATAGAATAACACAACACATTTTGTTGTTATTCATAAAGGTACCCTTTTCATTAATCGCATATATCAAAATCAGGAAAAATAAATACAAGCACATTAGTTCCACAAGTTTTTAGATTAAAATGATAGTCAGTTATACATGTATAAAAACATATTAAATTAAAAATATGAGGTTACATGATTTTTTAAATGAAAAAAATACCTGTATAATGATTTCAAAAGAAAAATTAGGCAAAAATGATCAATAGAGATATCATATTCTATAATACTAGTTTATATTAGAAAATGCTTATACTAGAGGCACCTTGATGTGGGTAAATTAGGGTGTGTAACTCTTATTTACTTTTAAACTTGGTGAAACTAGTGAATATATATTGTATTTTTTATAAATTAATGATTTAATAGTTATATATAATTGATGGAGTTCAAGTATTAAGAGGATGGAAATCATAGTTAAGCAATATGTAGTGTGTTGGAATATAAAAATAATCATGATGTTAGTTATAACCAATTAAAAAGGGGGTCCAAAAGGAATACAAAATGTGATGTGAGGGAAGATAAAAAAAAGAAAGGAAAATATAGTAATGGAGTAGCTGTTTTGTGAGAAGACATTGAAAATATAGTGATTCATGGATGGAGATAGATATAGTTACCTTTACATGGAAACCATATTTAGTAAAGGATTCATGGAATTGACATATGGATATGGAATGAGAAGCATGAAGATTAGTGGATCTATATTAGAAGGATATTATGGTGAGGTAAAAAAAATTATTATATTCTACTATGGTAATGAAGGATGTATGTGCATGAGTTAAGGAATTTACATCATAATGGAGAATTCTGGCAAAGCCTGGTTTCATGTAAGATTAAATTGTATTTTTAAAATGAGACATATTATTAACTCTAAAGTTTTAGTGGCTATATAAGTGTAAACTATATCTCATGTGGGATTAAATCAAAGTCTCCTAATCTCATTTAATATTAAATCTAATCTCACATTAGATTAAATTTTTTGTGTTGAACCTCATGAAAGAACAATAAGATTTTTTGTATAAGTATGTTGAGTTTTATTAGAGATAGGTGGATATGTTTCTACTAATTAATGGATGGTTACATTATGAATAAGAAGACTATTACATTAATTTATTTAATATGAATAAATCTAAGTCATGTAAGCATAAATATTTAAATACCATGTCGCAACATGGTGTATCACGCCACAACAAGAAGAGATCTGGAGATTATGAATGATAGATCAAACCACAATAGAAGATCCATGATATTTTATTATTTATATAGAGTAGAAAATTTTACCATAAAGTTATAAATCACATCATAAGTCATTTCTAGTTGGAAATAATAGGTAAAACCCCAATGATTTGAATAGAAGGAGAAGGAGACCATTGTCTGGTCCCAACCAGGTCTACTTTGAACACTAACCGGATTAAGGGAGAATATACCTCAAGAATGAATCTCTATAACCTAATGGATCCCAACTTAGAGAAGGGTTCTATGGTAGTATCGTGGGGAGACTATACCCCAACTTAAGAGTTCACAGTAATAGATAAATAACCAACATTATTCATTAATAATATATAACCAATTGAGTACACTGAATAAATAGAATAAAACCATGACTAATAAATGAAATGTAGTAGGCAGACAGTTATGAAAAATCACTGGTCACCCACTAGTCTGACCAAAAATAACATATTAAATACTAGAATAAATTAAAATAGGATCAACTACATTCTTGAGCCTCACCTCAGCTTTATCTCTAATCTAATCAAAGATATCTAGCTGAACGATCCAATCTTAGGCCTCTTCCAAACCTAAACTTGCAATCATTGAAGGTAGCTCAGGCACACAAGTTCCATGGCCACCGAATCAGGGTTTGAGTACAAATCAGAAGTACATGACTCACATAGTCCCATAAAAACCCATTTAATATATTTTAAACATGTGATATTCTCAAAATAAATAAATTAATTAATGAAAATAAATTAATAAATCATTATTGGGCCTTGAGTTCCTCAGTGATGTTTGAGGTGGATCATACATGCTTTGGACAATGCTATAATATCTTTGAGAATGGTGTGTGATCAATAAAACCATAAGTAACAACACATGGGGACCATTTTCTACATTGGTACCAGTGTCTGGTACCATACCAACTTTGGAAAATATCAATATTCCTTTAAGTACCCCACTTAATCTTGTCAACCAACATAATCATCGAGGGGGTTTGACACGCCTCAGTATATAAGAGATGAACACTCAGAATCTTAACTACCCAGTATACATGATATAAACACTTGAGGACGGACCCAACCATTATATATAAGATAAACACATAGGGGGATGATCCACCCAATAAACATGACACAAACACTCAAGGGTTGGAAACTCTGTATATTGAAGATAAACACCTGGGGGATGGCCCACCTAGTGTACATGAAATAAACACCCTTGGGTGACACAACCAGTATAGAGATGATACACACCTGAGAGGTATTACATCAAGTACAAGAGAGATAAAAACATGGGGGTTGACCCAAATTTTATATATAAGATGAAAACCTGGGGTCTAATCCACCCTGACATATAGACTCAATGATTGATTCTAAGTAGGGTGGTCCATAGTGTCCAAATTTATGCACGGGGGGGTCATCCCCTATCCACGGATCCAAGAAGAGTGACCAAGGAATCTCACAGTTACTAGGATTACAAGAAGGGCCATTTTAATCCTTGGAATCCCATGCATAATAGGAAACTCAAAAGGGTATTACGCCCCTCTTGTAATATCTAATATAACTAATCTCATAATAGTTGGTCATCCACCTAAAACCATCTCACATAACTAAGGTAGACCTTTAAAGCACATGGCATGACATTTTCACCACCCATCTCACATACACAACCTCTTGGGGTTCAAAATCTCATATAGGAACCAACTAGGATCACATAGGTTACATCAAAGTCAGGATTCCCTATATAGGATCCTCTATCATATTCTCAACTCTCTGGTCAAGACCCAACACTCAGAGGTCATAGAATACCTTGATATTTCCAAAGTCTCATTAAGGCCTCAGTGTCCTCCTAGTCATGTCCCAAAAGGGGTCGGGCTAAAAGATCTTCTCAATGCCCAAGTCATCCCAAGGTCATTCTGAACACTCAGGTTATCATCAAACTTCCTAGGGCCTTTGCACGAAGGTAGTCATTCCTCAGTAGAGGAGGAACACTCACCCCATATTCATCATACTATCCAAAATTATCTAAGGCGTCAACCATTTATCTCAAGGTATCATCCATAAATGGTTGAGGAAAGTAGGCTAGTGCATAAGGGTTTATCATGTCCCTTGACACTCTGTTTAGTATAGGCATTACATTTTAATCAAAAAAATTATTTAAAAAGGATCAATATCTTGAAGTTTTGAGACCACATATCATATATTGTAAATATAATCCATAAATATCATAGATTATATGCTTAAGGTCCACCTACCTCAATTTTGATCCATTCCATTTTTATCGGCACCCCTTACCATCCTTTCTAAGATTTGTTCAATTCAAACGGGCATAATCCAAATACCATAGGCCCTAAATTATTCTAAAAAATATCATAATTAATTATAAAAAATTATTATTAATTATTTAATTAATTTAACAATTTGAATTTTATTAAAAAATTAATTCATTTATGCATAATTTCCTAATAACTCACCTGATTGTTCAATCGCACGAGAAATACAACTGAACATAGGAAAAAAGACCATAAAACACTCCCATTATCACCTCAATCCAATTCCTCAAATAAATATTCTAAATAAATAGTCATTTAAAATTAATTTAGGTAAAATACCTAAGTTAAAATGATGGTATGTGAATGTCGTGTGACAGAATGCAGTCATCATCTTAGGGAATCTTTTTTCTAGGTTATATGAAATCCCCATGAATCTCATAGGATTTCACTATGATCCGGTGAAATATACATCAAACCCCAAATGTTATAATACCTAAAATTAAATAACATTGAATAAGTTAGAGAAAAAATGTCAATGGAGGGTGAGAATTATATCAAACCACTGAAGAACAGCTTGAAACCCACCCCAAATTAAATGGTGGAAAGAGGAAGGAAAGGGGGAGGATGCTTGGGTTGCCCAAAAAAAGGAGGACAAGAAAAGAGGGGTTCTCCCCTCTTAAAATAATTATTGAAAAAATTAATTCACCGCTTTTAATGATACACAATGTCTTCCAAATCATGTACCAACTGTGCAGTAGGCACTATCTAAGAATACCATTGTTACACGGTTAGGCTGTATAGTTTGGAAAAAACATGTGGCCTAACCATATGATAAGTAGTTTCTAGGAACATCCCTTTTCCATGGTTGGGTCATACAGTTTACTAAACTATGTATGAATCCTGAAAATCAGCAATTTCTCAGTTTGGAACATTTTTCACAGTTTTTCTACAACTACGCGCAAACCCTACATCATTCTCCATATCCAACCAATATCACATGGTTTACTCTAAGATACATGCAGTTTCTTAAAAACAATTCTCTAATAATTACATTAAACCTTTAACTATAGTAATGGAACTAAAATTGTCCTCACACATTGGGGTTTTAATGGTTTCCCCAAACTGTGCACGCCAAATTTTGTTCCCTATATAAAATCCTCTAAAAACATCAAAAACATAACCTAAAATGCCTATGAATTTTATAAGAACCTAAGGAACCTCTTAGGAACCAAAACTTATCTAAAACCATCATCTCAAGATGACAAAACTCTCAGATTATCAATATGAATCTTGGTTCTAAAAATGAGTTATCCACCAAATCAAAAATTCAAATTCCTTCTGATTTTCAAAACATGTATGGAAATGGGGTTCTACAACCTCTCTACCATATGACTTCTCATCCTTAAGAATCATCTGTTCTCATCCAAACATGAATCACGACCTACATTTTTATCAATTCAATACCAATGGCTACATTTCATCATTGAATTCCTAACACATTTCCTTACTGTAACTCCAAATAGAAGGTGCAACAAGCTCCAATACTTGATCCACCACTTTTCATAATTATTGAAGGATCATGGTGATACTCCGCGGTTCCCATCAATACTATGACACTACCATATCATCTTCTAATTAAAATCAGTCTCATGGTTCTCCCCACCAAATTCACTGGACATAAGATCTGATTCCAATGCATGGTGATCCTCACCATCAGAATCATCTTTTAGAAAAAATTATACCAATCCACAAACCTTCTTGGTTTCATTTCTAACCCACCATATCCAATTAAATATAAAAACCCTAGTATACCTCATCTATCTGAAAATTCATAAAGAAGATCAACTTCACCTGTCAATGCACTATCTCATCACCCAATCAGAATGATCTATATAATTATAGGTATTATTAGATAATTTGACTCACATACATTAAATCTTGATTCTGACTATTGAGGTTATTATATATTTATATCCTCATCCAAAAAAACACCATCATACTCCATCCCAAACACTAGTGTCTCTCAAATACAACACAACCTTAGATCACATCAAAACCATCCCAATCCTGACACAAACGTATATAATCCATTGAAAATCACATCTATCTTCTAAATCTAGTGCATACTATAGAATTATAAAAATTTAATTCATCAAAACCCAAAATCTTAATTCTAGATTGATTATCCACTAACTAACCATTACACCATGACCATACCCATACAAGGGTCATTTCTATATAACTTAAGATCCATTAATTATCTCATGTAATGACTGGATGCAGTTATGATGCTCATACCTAAGAACCATCTAAAAACATCACTTATAACCCATTCCTAGATAATGATAATTTCATCCTCATCAATTCAAAAAATCCAACTATAATGAGGGTCTTGATCTCAATCGGCCAATGGTACACTCCCCACCATATGTCTTACCTTATACCACTCCTTGAGTGACACCTCAGTGAAAATTCCCAACCAGGATCAATGTATCACTGAGAGGGGGAGGAGTGAATCAATAAAATATTTTTCTTTTATGTTATCTTTCTCATATAACATCCTTCACCTCCAGTTAAAGAATTATCAATTTTTTTAAAAAACATACACACATCCATATGAATAGAATTATTTACAAAATTCACTACTCAATAAGAGTATATTGTCCTTGTCATATTTTGGAAATAATACAATTCAACATAATCCATTAGAAAACAGTCATGTTATGTGGATACAAAAAGTAGGAAATCCCCTTACACTTGTATAGAATTATGATCAATACAATAGATCAAGTTCTCTTTCTATAATTATTGAAGTAAATAATATTTTTTAACAAGTTATTAATCCTTCACCATTTGGTTAAAACAATTTCAACATGATACTTTGAAAACTTCCACATATGTAAATCTTCGACAAGATCAATTCTTCACTTTCCTACCCAACAACAGTTAATAACTTCACTTTTGGACTTTGTATGAAAACTCAGTATGATTTCCTAGTTAGATTAATCTGTTTGGAAAACTCTTCTTATTTTATTATTCTCTAGAATCTAATCAACTTTATTTTTCCCAATATAGAAACCTATCAGTCTGATGAATCAGTCTGATCAACAAAACATTTTTTATAAGATCTTCCTCACACTTTTTCTGTATGAAAAACATTCTACAAGAAAGCTTTGTTTGGAAACTTTTCTTTGACCAAATCTCTATCTAAAACTTATGTGATCTCAATTTATCTCTTACAGACATGAACAGTGGAATCATTAGAAAGCACATCTTACTTCCTCGTCTATTTATAGGTTCCTTAGAGATGGAATAGGTGGAAATCTAAAAAAAATCCTGCTTAATAGAATTTATAGAAACATGAATTTCATTTCCATTTCAACTACACCTTTGACTTCTTTATCACTTCTCAACTCTTTTATATTATTCTTGAATCTTATCACAACTTCATATTAATACCAAATTACAAAAACTATTCATTCCAATACATATATCATTCTGATACTATTCTTAATTATGATGAAACAAATGTAAAACAAAAGATTCCCCATCCTGATGTTCCAACAGAAACCTTGAAACTATTATTCCAAAAATATTATTGAAACTTCTTTAGACTTTAGTTTCTATATCATCTTCCTTGGAGGACAATCAATTTGTTCAGCTGATTTTCTCAACAAAAATTTATGTAACTTATAATTATTTTAAAACCCCTTGACAATACATTGAAAACAAATTCAAAACATTTTCCCTTTTATTTATTTTCTCAATAATTTTTCAGACCAGTGAACCATTTCATCTAATGAAGTACAACATTTGATGAATTATCAGAGTTAGTATGTTTTTGATGGATGAGTATCCATTTCCCATCAGATAAATCGGTGTTATAGACTATCTAGTGAGTCTTGACTGAATTGAAATAATTCATTTCCCCTTTTTGAAAATTGTTGAATACAATGTTGATCATCATCTTATTGACCTGTATCTGGTTATATTTATTTCATTAGTCCCAAAAACTCCAAATACTCAGTTCTACCTCCAACAGGACTCTTCATCTGATGAATCAAATATACCAATAATTTTTTGGATAGATTATTGTCTTACCTCCGCTAATGTATCGGGGTCACATTGTGTGTGATGAATTGGTGTGAGTAGAAACTTCATTCTTCCAAATTCTATTTAACTAATGATTGATCTTATGGAATGATTTGTTCAAAGTATCATATATCATGATGTATCGGAAAGTCCCATTGATCAGTTGATCATTATTTCAAAAAAAAACATATCACATCAGGAACTTCAATCTTCCCATCCTTAAAACTAAATTGCATCCGGTGATTTTCACACCTATGAACTGAGGCCGGAAAACATTGACATCAAAAACATTATTCTTCAACAAAATCATTCTTATATAATGACCTCATAATAATGTTGAGAACATTTATATTGGTATAGAATTAGTAGACTGGTATTGGAATGTTCTATGACTTCCCATTATTTCA
The DNA here is from genome assembly GCA_963277665.1 of Viscum album. NCBI lineage: Eukaryota > Viridiplantae > Streptophyta > Magnoliopsida > Santalales > Viscaceae > Viscum > Viscum album. The sequence continues at coordinate 129,750,005 of OY728167.1, read as the reverse complement.
ATACCTTCTATCTTTCTAACAAAAACTCAACCCCATTGTCAAACCTTTGAGAAACTTGGCCACCTTTTCTCCTCCATTATTTCACAAATATTGGATCGATGTTTTAAGTATACTTATGATATTGATAAATTTAATCATAGCAAAGGATCTTCCATTTTTATTATCAAATATCTTAAATTAAATTTAGAATATAATATAACTTCTTACTCTGATAAAAACTTCATTATTTACATAAGTTGAGTCTAATAAAAACTTCAACTAGAAAACATCTCCAGAACAGAAAACCAAAAAAATAAATTTTCTTATCCAACTTGCATATGATATTATAAGTAAAATAATCCTTTATCTGGATCACCAAAATAGAAAAAATTAATTAATTTATATTATTGATTAAAAAATATAAAACAACCAATCCTTTTAGCATACGAGAATCTGAAAAGCACTTCCAACCAACTTGGTCCCAATAATCTCCCTATTTGTATTTTTTTCAATCAATACTCATAAATCACTAAACATTATAAGATCGAGAAATGGATCATTAATTAATAATTATAATCCTACATGATTAAAATCATTGTATAAAAAGAGAATCATTGATAGAAAAACCATGTGGTTCATAAGTAGTGACTTAGGAACATCAAGTCTTCAACCATTAAATATATCATAACTTATTTAAATTTCTTGTAAATGAAATATTCCTAAAAACACTTCAACATTATTTTACAATAGTTAAAAAAATCATGATGAGTTCACAAATTACCCATAACTCCACCTAAATACATGATTACTTAAAAGGTTTATCATATATAAATGGATAGATTTATGAAACATTATTTTTCTCCCCCTTGAAATCACTATCAAAATACTAAATGAGAGAGGGGATAGAAACACATACCTATACATTGAAGAGAAAGAGTTTGGAAACCCATGTTTAATATTAGTTTAAAAAATACTTACTTTGGTAATGGTTTTTTGAAAATGTTAGCAACTTGTTCTGTTGTAGGGACCTGATCCAACTAGAGTTCATTATTCTCTACATGCTCTTTGATGAAGTGATATTTGATATCAATATGTTTTTAATGAGGATGTTGTACTAAATTTCTTCTAATATTTATAACACTATGATTATCATAACCCAATAGCATAAGTAACTTCACATAAATAAGTCTCCTTACTTATTATTCTTCCACATAAGTTGTGTTGCAACTTGAATATCTCAATATACTCAACTTCACCCATTATAAGAGTTACTGGATTCTATTTCGTAGTATCCCAACACACACAAATTTATCCCAGAATGAAAAATTAACCATATGTGGATCTTCTATCATCTACACTTCATGTCCAATCAACATCTTTATAGATAAATAACTCAAGCCTTTATAGGATATCATGCTTGATTTAAAAAAAAATCCTTTGATATATCTAATAATTATTTTCCCATTCAATAGAAGTGATTATTTTGGATCAATGTGTAATATATTAAATAAGGTAATAGTATAAAATATGTATTTTATTAAGGAATTATAATATAAAAAACATCCAATCAAGTTCTAAAACACTTTAGACTCAACTTCCTTAGTTTCTCCATATTTATTCAACTTAGTTCCCACTTAAATTTGTGTGTAAATAGGCTTTGAATTTTCCATTAAAAACTTCTTAAGAAGTACCTTAGAATACTTTTCTTGAGAAAAAAAATTATTTCTTCTTTTGTAAGATTTGTAAGACAATAAAGTATTTCACTTCACAAAGCATGAACATTTAAACCAAATTTTTCATTTCTTCATCAAACCTTTAAAAAGTTCTTTCATCATTCCATGAAAAGATAATGTAATCAACATACACAATAAAAATGAGTGAAATCTCTTAAAATAATTTGATATAGAGATTACTATAAAACCTTCATGTCTTAAAGATCAACATCCTTAACCATTCATACAATTTAGAATAACAAGATATCAGAGATTTATTTATCCCATAAAAGGATTTCTTTAGGTACACACATAACTTTAATCCTCACAATAAAAAAGCTACATGTTTTCCCAATATAATCTTCTTCATTATATTCCCTATTCAAAAAAGCTGACATAACATCCATAAGAAAAAAAAATTAAATTCATTGTTTAGGAATTAAAACAAAGATTCTAATTGTTTCTAACCTTTTTACTTGAGAAATAATCTCATCAAAAAAATAACATCAATTTGTGAGTAAAATTTTCAAACCAGTCTTTCTTTTTTTCTTATCACTTCAACATTCTCATTCAACTTGTTCTATAACACTTACTTTGTACCAATAATATATTTATCATTTTTTTGGGGTAAAATTTTTCAAGTATCACTCTTCTCAATATGTTCTAAATATTAATTCATAGCATTAATCCACTCCTAATTTTCAAAATCTTCATTAAAATCATTCGAATCAACTATTGATTTCACAGAAGTATGTGTAACAACTCTTTATGTTCTTATTGTTTGATCATTTTGATGTTAATCACTAATAATGTTTTGAGCTTCCACTTTTTCATCATCCTATGATGTGACGTAAAAAATTCTTCCTCATCACTAGAAATAGTTGAGTCTGATTCTTCTATCTTTATGGAATCACAATTTTTGGAATTCTTTTCAGGATTCTTAATAATAATTCTTTTATCCTATTTATATTCCTTGGATTTTTCAAGAACCTTTACATCAATTGAATTGTAAATTCTTCCTATTTATTTGTAGAAACATATATATCCTCTTATCTCTAGAGCATATCTAGGAATGATTCCATCTTCACCTCTCTGAAAAAACTTTCCAAGATTTTCACATTTGTTCTTTATGATTCTGGGAATCCTAAAAACTCTTATGTTTTTAAATATTAGAGTTTTATCATAAAACATTTCATAAAGATTAATGTTATAACTTGGCTGATAGAAACATTGATACTATATATAAAATATTTTTCTCATTGCTTGCCTCCAAAAATTTTGATAAATCCCACCTTTAATTAATATTTTACACACTACCTCATATAAACTATTTTCTTCATTTTAGGAAAAAAATTATTGTGGTGTATATGGTGCTCTGAACTGATTCTAAATTCCATGTTATTCAATATAACTTATGAAAAATTCATTCTTTTACTCGGCACCATTATCAATTTATAGAATACCCACATTCCTTCTCATCAAATCTACTAAAACTCTTAAACAGTTTTAGAGATTCCAATTTATGTTTCAAATACATAACACATGTAATGTGAGTGAAAGAATAAATGAAATAAATGAAGTACTTATCCCTAAAAGTTGATTATTTTCTCATTGTACCATGGATATTATAATGAATTAGTTCGAGGGTTCAAGTTGAATGAATATCAACTTTATTATGCATAGAGTTTGTAATCTTCCCTTTCTGGAAAATTGAACACCACCAATATCTTCTTCTTGAAATATCAGGAATATCACAGAAACTATCTCACTTTAATATCCTTATCATGTATCTATAACACATATATCCCAACCATTTATACCACAATATATTTTGTTCCATTATTCTTGAATAACATGAATTCTGTACTTCACCAACATGAAACAAGTTTCCTTTGGTATATTAGACTCTAGTAACAACTTTTCTATCTTCTATACTTTTTTCAAAAATACATCTATTCTAAAAATAAATTCATTACCTTCATAATAGATTATTGAAACACTCAACAGATTTTTTTTCGAACCCATTAGAAAACAAGGATTTGTTGTATTTAAGATTTTATTTTGTAATAATAGAAAGTCTGACACCTTTGATTCTAAGGGATTCATCATTTCTAAAAATAATTGTTCTTTCCTTAAATTATTTAACATTATTCAACAATTTTAAACCTGATATCATATTATAAGAACACCCACTATCCAAAATCTGGGGTTTTTCTACTTTTAAGTCTTTGAGAGTAGTTTCTATAATAATATTTATTATCTTTCCCATTAGAAGTTTGTTGAGTCCCAAACTTTCTATTATAAAATGGAATATTCTTCTTCATTTTTACCTTTTTGTCCAATTTTATTAGAATTAGAAGTAAAAGAAACTTTTTTTAGGATCATAAATGTTAGAAACTTCTGAATTTCAAACTTTGGGGGTTTTATCCTTATACATGATTTTCTCACCCTTTATTTTCTTAAGAATAACTACAACTTTATTTTCAACCCTTGAAGATAACTTTTTAAGATCCTTATTAGGTTATCCCTTTCCAGAACATTCACCAATATTAGAGATAGAGTTCATGAAACCTATAACACCATGATCTTCTTTAGAAAACTTTTGTTGAACAAGTTCAAACTCTTCCTTTTTTATTTTAGCTTTACTTCAAGCTATTCATTCTGATTATTTTCTTTTTCAATAGAAATCTTCAAAAAACCAATCTATTCTAGAAAAAAAATACTTTTCTTTTGGAATAAACTATTGATTTTTTTGATTAGTAATTACATTATTCAACTTCTTGATTTATGTTTAATGTATTAAAAAATTTCTGAGGCATCATTTCAACTCTCTTCTAAGATTAAATTTCGATATTATTATCTTCTTATTTAGAACTAAAAATTCTAAACTTGTCATTTTTAGCTGTTTTTGTGAATATATTTTCTCCAGAAAATTTATAAAAATTTTCATTTTAAACTTCACAATAATTATCCTCATTATATTTAGACAAAAAAACTTCTCCTTTTGTATTTGGAGAACTTTTTATCATATCTATTGGATTTGGGTTTTTATTTATCACCATATTTCTTATAATATATTCTCAACCTCTTATCACTCTCATCATTATCTTATCCTTTAATTTTTAAAAGGTAATTCATATAAAAGTATCTCCATATTCAAAAAAAATAAGGGTAGATTCCCTTTATAATTTCTTATACCCCATTTCACATTTTTATAAAACAAGTAAAAAAATCATCAAGATCATTACTATCCACATTTTAAGATTCAGAATCACCAACTTATTCATCTTCAAGAGTCTTCTTATATTTTTCTTACTTGATATCCTTAAATGACATTTCTCGGTCAACATTTTCTTTTCTTTTCTAAACATTATCCCTTCTCATTTCATAATTAATGATAGTACTATGAGGATCATCCAGATATAGCATTTTAAGATCTCTATATTCAAAAGATGAAACATTTTCATAAAACTTATCAGGAAGAATTCTCAAGATCATTTAAACTATATTTGAATCTTCTATCTTGTCATCAAGACATATTATGGTTCTTAAAATATCATTAACCCTTGTAAAGAAGTCACTAATAGATTCAACTCACCCATTTTGAGATATGCACACTTCAGCATCTAGATTTGTAACTTTTCCTTTTTAACCTTCATATTTCCTTCATAAATGTTTTTTTATCTTTTCTCAGATACCTCTAGCAGTAGAAAATCACTTAAATCTAGGGAAATTACTTTCCTAAAGTGATGAGTGTAATGGATTATTTTATCTTCCATCATTTTCAATATTTTTCTTATCCATAAATACAAGAGGAACTTTTTCATCAAGAGTTGATCCATATGTAGGAGATTATAAAACATTATACTCAAGATACATAAGATATGGTAACATTATTTTATTCTTGATATGATAGTTTTTTCCATAAAATAATGGTATCCCCTTATTTTTTACACAATTCAAATTATACAAAATAATTTCTCTTCAAAAACTTCATCAAAGAGTAAATGAAGGGAACCTTCACTCTGATGCCAATTTAAAATGCCCAACTATGATAAATATATCAATGAGAGGGGGAGGAGGTGAATATATGATATCTTTTTCTTTTATGTTATATTTCTCATGTAACAAACTTCACATCCTGTTAAATAATTATCACTTTTCTGAAGAAAAAAATCATACACACATCTATAGGAAAACAAGTAATTATACGGTTCACTACTCAATAAGAGTATCTAGTCCTTAGAATGGTTTAGAAATAATTCCATACCACAAAATCCACTAGAAAATAATCATTTTGCGTGGATACAACAAGTACAAAATACCCTTACACTTATGTAGAACTATTATCAATACAATAGTGAATGTTCTTCTTCTAGCACAATTTATGTAAATAAGATTTTTTAACAAGTTAAGAAACCTTCACTTTTTGATTAAAAAAATTTCTCTGTGATGCTTTGAAAACCTCCACTATATAAATATTTAACAAGAAAAAATATTTAATTTCCTACCCAGAAATAGGTGATAACATCACTTTTGGACTTTATATGAAAACTAAATTTGAATTCACAATCTAATTCCTCAGTCTAAAAAACCCTTTTTATTTTCTTCTTCTCTAGAATTTGTTCAAAATTATATTTCTCATTACAGAAACCTCTTTGTCTAATTACATATTCTGATCCAATAAACTCTATATTTAAGATTATCCTCACACTTATTCTATTCATAAAACTTTATATAAGAAATATCTATCTAGAAACTTTTCTTCAACTAAATTTCCCTCTAAATATTTAGCCCTCTCTCTCTCCCTCCCTCTCTCTTCCTCTCATGAATAGTGAAATCATCATAAAGTACATTGTACTTCCTCATCAATTTATTGGTATTCCATAAATGGAATGGCAAGGAATGTAAAAAAGTTTTCTTACTTAAGAAATTTTCCAGAAACTCAAATTTCATACCCATTTCAACTTCATCTTTGAATTGATCACTGCATCTCAACTCTTATGGATTTTTCTCAAATATTTTCACAACATCAGCTTGCTCCCAACATTCAAAAAAATATTCATTCTGGTATATATTCCATTCAGACATTTTTCTCCTTTACGATGAAACAAATGTAAAACTAAATATTCCTCATTACAATGTTCCCACTAAAACCTTGAAAAATTATTACTTAAACATTGTTACAAATTCATTAGAATTCAGTTAATCTATAGGATTCCTCTCAAGAAAATCAAGTTTTTTAGATTATTTTTTCCACAAACATCATTAGTACTTTTAAAGTCTTAAAAAACCTTGAAAAACTTAGACAATGGCTTCAAAAAAAAATTCCTTTTCTTGATTTGAACAATTATTCCTCAGACTTATGAACCACTCTATTCGATGAAGTCCATCCGCCGATGATTTATTGGTGTCATTATGTTTCTTATGTATCTGTCATTATTTTCCATCTAGTTAATCGGTGTTAGTTTCTAATTGATTATTCTTGACTCAATTGAAACAATTTAGATCCCCTTTTTAAAAATGGTTGACTACATTATTGATCATAATCTAATTGATCTCTATCTAGTCCTATCTCTTTCATCAGTCCCAATAACTCCAACTACTCTATTATGCCTTTGATAGGACTATGAATCTAATGATTCAAATATACCAATAATTTATCTAATGTATTGGTGTCAGAACTCCTCTGATGTATCAATGGCACCTCATGTCTGATGAATGGATGTCAGGAGTAACTTTTTAATTCCATATCATCTGCAATTGTTGATTTATACTATAGAATGATTTGTTAAGAAAATAAAAAAATCCAATGAATCAATATGTTCAATGGATTACTTGATCATTATTTCATCAAAACTTTTGACAACAGCAACTTCAATCCTATCTTCCTATAAACAAATACTGCACCTGATGATTCTCACAATGATGAACTATAACCAGAAGACATTGAAATCATAATGTTTCTTCTCCAAAAAAATCATGCTTGTATCATAACATCCTCGTTATGTTGAGAACATTCAAATTGGAATAGCATAATATGAATAGTAATACAAAGTGTTATGACTTCCCAACATTTCAACGCCTTTTATCTTTCAAATAAAAACTGGAATATATTTTCAAACCTTTGAAAAACTGGTCTACATTTTCTCCCCCTATCTTTCACAATGCTAGGATTACAAGTTTTCAGTAAACTTATGATTTTGATAACTTTCATCACAAAAAATAATCTTCATATTTTGTTTAAAATAACTTAAAATACATTTTTTACTCTGATATAACTTCTTACTCTAATAAAAAACTTCATTTTGGACTTAAGGTGATCCTGAAAACAACTTCAACCAGAAAACATCTCCAGAACAGAAAACTGAAACCAATGAATTTTCTTAACAAACTTGCATCTGATATTATGATTACAATAATCCTTTTACCAGATCAAAAAAATAAATAAAGTGAATTAATTTTTCTTAATGAAAACAAAATAAAAAACAACCACTTATTTCAGCATCTGAGTATCTAAAAAACACTTCCATCCAACTTAGTCTCAGCACTTAGTATGTTTCTTTTTCAAATGTGTGTCACTCCACCCGAGAAATTATCATTTCATTCTAGGGAACACATACCCATAATAAAACCATAAATAAGCAATTCCACCCCACTAGTTATATTTTACAATAGTGCTTAAGAGCACTCATTTCTAAAGTAAGGCCTCCACCTCAGTGCTACATACCACATCACTTGACTCAAACAACCCAGATTCGTTTCTTATAAATCATAGGCTTTCACATTCCTAAAAATTGACCATGATACTTAGCATATCATTCTAATCTAAACCAAATCACCCTTGGCACTCCCCTTTAAAATTAGTCATTTTCACCTATTCCATGTTTTAACACATGATCATTCATTATCCTGATGTCATCACTTAACTAGATTCATTTACCCAATCTTTAGGATTATCTCAAATCTATCCATCTTGGATCAAAATCCCCAACCACATTGGGAACCACACCCAAAACCACCAAGGCTAAGCATCCTACTAATCCTACCCTAAGAAAACCCACCTCAATACCAAAAGCACCAGTACTCATGGTGTTTCACATCATCAATGCACAAGTAATATCTATGACCACACCATATATGAAGTATAACATTCATGTACCGATCTTATAACCCAAATCACCCACTCATACTTTCCATTTCTTAGGTAATCACAAACCATATCTAATACTTGTAGCATCCTATGAGGTTTACCATAAAAATACCATAAACTGAGGGATTCCATAGACATCATCACTATTTATCCTTCCATAGTTCCACATGACCTATCATTAGATTAAAAATATATAACATGGTATAATTGAGCAGAATGTAATTCCATTTTATGAAGGGAAACACCATATAAGTTATTACTAACATTTTAAACACTTGACCCACATAATCAGTGATATTAATCATACACAATCAAAGGAATTTCATGTGAATACTACAATCCAAATATTCTGAATAGACAGTAGCCTCTTTCCAATAGGCCAAGAGTCAAAAACCAGTAATTGGCCTCTCATCTTGGTCCAAGCAAAATAAATCCAATAACTCATAAATCATAAATCTCAAAACACATTTTTTTCATACTAGTTTAAAATTATAAAAAATTACATCAAAAACCAAGAACAATAAACCCATTCCTCTAGTAACCTAGACTTCTACCAAAATTGGTTTTTGAAATGCACCAAACTAGATTCAACCAAAATCCCTAACACATCCCTATATCTCCAATATACCATCTCCTAAAATAGTGAAAAAAACAAAACCTCTTATACATTTTTTATATTAGTTACATAAAATCTTTGACACCACATTTTAATGTCCCAACCCGGTACACTATGAACAATGACTTGATCAAGGGTGGATGGACCTCAAGGGAACAACCTCATACTCTAAATGTTATTAGCTAGTAGTTTGGGACTTGGTTAGTATCATGGGGATAATATACCCCCCCCCCCCATTTTAGTGCGTGCAATAGTAGATAAATAAACAACATAATCTATCAATAATAAATATCCAATAGATTATGTGAAAGTAATAAAATTCAATCATCAATAATAATTGAAATGTCGTAGGAAAGTAGTCATACAGGATCACTATTCGCATATTAGGTTCACCACATATACAAAATAAAATATAATAACAAAATAAAGGAGTCTCTACTACATCCTTGAGATTCACATCATCTTGATCCCCAATCCCATCCCAACTCTCCAGTTAAATGATTCAATCTCAGGCATGTTCCAAACCTGAACCTGAAATCAGTAATGGATAATCATGTACCCATGTTCCGTGGAAACCTAAGTACGGTGTGAGTGGAACTTAGTAGGGCACCACCAATGTAGTATTATATGTACCTATTAAATGTATAGTATACATGGTATATGCTTAGAATGAATAAATAAACTAATGACCATAAATAAATAAATCACTATTGGTCTTTATCTTCCTAAATGACATTCAAGTTCGATCATACCTACTTAGTTCGGTGAAGGAATGTCTCTTGTCATGTTTTCTAATTGTTCCAACCATAACTAACCACACAGGTGACCATGTACTAACCTTGATCCAGTGTCTAATAATATACCTACTTAAGCTAGTGTAAAAGTGTCTCTGCGAATGTCATATAATCATGCCAAACAACATAATCACCTTGGGGTATGAATCACCCTGGAATACAAGAGATAAAAAATGAGGTCTGACCCACCACGTATACATGAAATAAACCCATAGGGATTGAACTGCCTAGTATACATGAGACAATCACTCAAGGGATTCCCACTAATTATACATGAGATAAACACCTAAAAGTTGTCCCATTTAGTATATAAAATATAAAATCCTAAGGGATATCCCACCCAATATACATGATGTAAACACCTAGGGAAAAAACCCACCTAGTATGTATGAGATAAACACAAGGGTAATATCCCACCCGATATAAAAAATACATACACATGGGGGTTGGCCCACCCGGTTTACATGAGATAAACACCCAAGGGATGACCCACTTGGTGTACATGAGATAAAAAATGAGGGATGACCCACCTAGTATATATGAGATAAACATAAGGGGGTATTCCATCTTGTATGAATGTGATAAACACTAAATGGTTATCCCACTCAGTATGCATGAGATAAAGACTTGGGGGTTAACACGCTCGATAAAGATAAGATAAACACTAGAACTATACTCCACATCAATATATATGCTCAATGAATGAACAAAAATTAGGGCAATTCATGGTGTCTAAATTTATGTGGAGGTTGAATCCCCATCTTTTAGATCTAAGGAGCATTTCTAAGGAATCCCATAGTCATTAGTTATACAATCTGGACTTTAGGAATCCTAGGGAACCCATACATAGTAGGAAACTCATAGGGATATTGCATCACTCTATAAATATCTATAATAGAATATATCATATTGTTTGGTCATAAACTAGGACTGGTCTCAAATAAAAAAGGATGCACTCTCATGAAAACAACCTAAACTCATCACCACCCATCTCCCATGCACATCCTCTCAGGGGTCAACAAATCACAGAGTCACTTACTAGTGTCTCATATGTCACATCATAGTCAGTATTCCCCATGGGGGATCCTCTATAACATTCTTATCACTCAAGTCAACACCCACCACTCATAGTGAATAACACCCCTTAGTTTTACTAAAGTTTCATTAAGACCTTAGTGTCCTCCTATGCATGTATCAAAAGGGAGAAGGCTCAAATCGCTTCTCAAAACACTAGTCATCCCACGGTTGTTCTAAACACCTAAACTATCATCCAACCACCCAAGGTTTACCTACCCAAGTATTCATGTATTAGTGTGGTAGTAAAATATACCCCATGATAAATATACTAGCCAAAAGTCTCTAAGGAATGTCACAATTTTTTCATAGCCAACACATGCCACATAATCCCATCCCATCACACCCCTATATTCAGAGGTTAATAAGGTACTTATATTAAGGGTCAATCTACTTTCATAGTATAATTACACCCATAAAGGGGTTCATATCTCATGGTGACCATTTATCTCAATGCTATATCCATAGATGGATAAGAAAAATTGGCCATTGCATAAGGGACCATCATGACCATGGAACTTTATTCAATTTAGGCATTTAATTTTAATTAAACAATTATTTAACAGGGGTTAATCTCCATCATTGGTGATACCACATATCATATACCATAAACAGAATGCATAAATATTATAGGGTGGATGCATAAGGATCACCTACCTCAATCTCAAGTAATTCCCTTTTCATTAGTGCACCTGACCATCCTCACTGAGACCCATCCAGGTCCAATGACCATCGTCCGAACACATGAGGCCTTATATCATTCCAAAACATCCCACAATTAACAATAAAAATTTTATAATTAATTATTTCATTCATTTTACAATATAAAATTTATTAAAAAAAATTATTTTGGAATAGTTTCTTAATAACTCACATGGCGCTTCTGTTACACCAGTACCACAACCAAATGCATACAGAAGGTCCATGACACACTCCTAACATCATATTAGTAAAAATACCAAAAAATTAATTCCAAATCAATAATAAATTTAAATTAAATTAATTTAGTAAAAATACATGAATAAAATTGCGTGATGATGTACCTTTATCAAAACAATATGCAACTGCGTCTAGATGTCATTTTTAGATTTCCTCTCACTATGTTTTATGGAATCCCAATGAAACTCGGATAATATCACCATGCTTTAGTAAAATAACCATCAAACCCTAAAGGAAGAGGAAACCATAAATTAAATAAATGAGAGGAAAAAGGATAGTAGAGGTTGGTGAAGGGAGAGACTCACCTCAAATAATTGATGAATGGCTCGAAATCCACCCCAAATCAATGGGGGTCAATAGGAATGAAAGGGGGATGTTAACTTGGACACAAAATAGAATAAAGAAAAAAATGGTGGGGTTTCCTTCTTAAACATGCAGTGGAAAACTATTAATTATCCAATTTTAATGAGTATAAAAATTTGGCAACACAATCAGGCTGTATAATTTACCAAACCATGTTCCAACCATGAAAATTGAAACTAACTCAATTTGTAAAATTACATATGGTTTGTCTAAAACTATGGAAAAAATGCTTCATGCCCCAGATCTAACCAATCTCACACAGTTTACTCTGATATCTTCATTATTTCCTTCTAACAATGGTCTAACCCTACTAAAAAATCATTCACTGTAGTAATTAAACTGAAAACCTCCTCACACACTGGGTTCCACAATGTTTCCCCTAAACCATGCACACAAAACTATGAAACCTAGATAGAATCCTCCAAAAACTCCTAAAACTTGTCTTGAAACTATAAATACTCACCTAAGTACTCAAGAAACCTTTTGGGACTCAAATATTATCTAGAAACATCATTTCAGGATGCTTGAACTCTTGGATTCTTGATCTGATTCCAGATTCTCAAATTGAGTTTTCCACAAAATGGAAAATTAAAAATCCTTGATTTTCAAAACCTGTAAAAACACAAGGTTTTACAATAATGTTCTGATTTTCAGTTTGGTGGGAATTTTAAAAAATATTATGTCATAATATAATCATTACACCATGGAATGGTAATTATTGACGTTTTCATGCTGAAAATCAGAGTCTCACTCCATGATTTTTTAAACTGTATAAAATTATAAATATTGAGGTTGAAATTAAAAAGGAGAATTTATGGATCAAATTTTAGGAGATATTTTCATCTTGGATGGATATATTTTACCACAATAAAAATTATATAACACTTGAAATGACATTAGAACATGAGATATGTGGGATTATATCCTAAAAATTGATTGAAGGCTTAGATATTGAAGAATATTACAAAAACTTATATAATGATTATGGAAGATAAATGTGATATATAAATACACTGAGATATTTGGTTATATATAGATGAAGAATATACAATAATAATAGATTATTTCATTTTCAAAATAGAGGATCATCTTCATGTAGTTTCATTGATATATCTAGTTTTTGGAGAAGAAGAGATGTTATGAAAAGATAATCCTAATATATTATTTTTCCATATTTGGTGTTTTTATTACTGAAAATGTGGTAATATGCAGTTTATAGATTTAAATCTCCCACTAAGGTGTTGATAATATCTTAAATTATAGAAAAAAGATAAGTACAATGTAGATTGGTGTCACATCAATTAAAGTGTTATGATTCAGAACAAATTAGTTTTATACATTGATCCAAGAGAGTCCTTAATGTGTATAAAATAAGGAAGGATTCCTCAAAGTAGTATATAGAGGATAAAAAATGGAGTGACCCTTATGAGGTAGTTTATCATCCCTAAAATAGTTTTAAAGGTAGAATACCTTAGAATTGAGTGACCATGAATGAAATTTTTATACACTAAAATAATACATATTATCGTATTTTGAAAGAATAACATGTCATCATGTGTAAGATCTCTGGATGTATATAAGTATTGGTGAACTAACTAAAATTATTATGTTCTTATTCATTACATTTTTGATTTTGTGATTATTATTCAATGAGATAAAAAATGATAATGATCGATATATTGAAAAAAAATTCTTCAAATTATGAGTTAAAATCCTACGATGGATGATGGTTAAGAGTGAAAGAAGATGTTTAAATCATCTAGTAGCCTGATTCACCCTCCCCCATCTCACGGTGCCTCGAGGTGCCTTTCATAATTTGTTGGAAATAGTAATTTGTATTATAAACCAAATTCTCTAATTTATAGTTTTATCATCAATATATATTTTTTGTATTTTTTGCACATATGGAATCATTTATAAGGCCAATAGTCATTATTTGTGAAAATTTTGATCATTCTAAGTTTTTTATGATTTTATTTCTATAGATTAGTTATAATGATTATGTTGAGTATAAACATTATTATATTGAAATTAAAAGGCATATTGAAATATTATTTGATGTATAGACACAAAAATCATTGATTAGAGGGGTAACAAATGAGGTTCACTAGAAGATCGTTCAATATACTATTTCATTTGACATATGAAAGACATTGAAGTAATTTTACAGAAAATATATAAAATTAAAGGATGTTTTTATTCCTTCATAAAAAGAATATTATAGAATTAAATATTATGGACTCTCAAAGTATAAATGGATTGAAAATTCACTAATATCTAAGGGTAACAAGAGGAGAAAAAATAAATAAGGATACCTCAAGAAGAAGGAAACACTCTCAAAGGTATGAGTTATAGACCTAATTAATAAATGTGTTTTGAATGATGTTGTGAAAAGTTCTTGAGAATTTAAAGATATTAGTTCCAAAATGGACTCATAATGAAGTGATGATTCTTGTGAAAAAGTGGAAACATCAAGTCATTAATCTGAATAATGTGATTACATAAATCAAGATAAGTTGTGATTCTTACAAAAAAGTGGATTGATTAGAAATTATTCATGTTGGGGTTTATGTGATCATAACAAATTTGGTTTTGGGAAATAAAATGTTGAAGAAATAATATATTTTCATGAATGGATCCACTAAAATAATGGGTACAAATATAATGTTTAAAAGTGACCTACTCAAATAAATTTCACATGGATTGGAAGAAAAAATAACCATAGATAAAGAATTTAAAGAAAATATGATTTTCTCTAAAAACAAAACATGAAGACATGATCAAAAATAGAAAAGAGGCTTGTTATTATATGGAGAACATGGTTTCCTAATTGAAGAAGAATTGTGTAAATATCAAAGCACATAAAATGAGGTTAAAATCCTCAAATGAGAATTTTAAGATCTCTTCCATGTAAGAATCAACAAGTAGAGCATACAAAGTGTAAAACATGGAATTAGTGAGTAAATGGATGATTCTTACTAAACTTGAAAGTGAAGGTACCTATAGAAAAGTGGTATTGAAGTATTATTATTATGGAGTTTAAGGACACACCATGGATGTGTGTCAAGAATCTAATGTCATCAATGGTGGAATGAAATCTCCTGCACCATCACAATAAAAATGAGAATACATAAGATATAGTTTTATTAGGAGATTTTTTATATATCCAACCATATAAATCTAGGGAGTTCATATAAAAATAGAAGTGATGATGGTTCCAAAAGAAAAATCCATGTCCCCTGGTCAAGGTGGATCCATGAATGGAAGGAACAATGATATATTATATTAAAAATAGATTCATAAGGTTGTAGGATAGTAGTGATGGAGAACAACAGAGGGTGCGTTATGGACCATTTTCTATGTTTGTATAGGAACTATCATAAATAGAATGAAATCAAATATATAGGATGGTGAAATAAGTTAAACTTATTTAAATGATAATGTTTATATTCTTGAAAATTGATCCACCAAGGATAAATAAATCTAAGGTTGTTTTAATGGATATTGAAGAGGATATGGAAAAATAGGTCTAATTGATTTCATATATTATATCACAAGGTAAGAGCATAAGACTAGTGCAAGAGACCAGGGGACATGAATTACAAGATAAAGAAAATAGAGGATTCTAAAGATTATATATAGAAATATGTTCATAAAAGTGGTGTTAATCTATGAATAATCACAAGGAATGTTTGGAATAAAGTTATAAGAAAATGGACAATTCTCCATGACCAACCACATTCCCCAACTTAAAGATGTTCATTAAGTATTCCACTCTCTACACACTTAATTTTTATAATTATTTTTGGAGTGGTGTCGGTTTAAGTGGGAGATGTGATCCATGGGGTGAATGAATTGAAAATATAAAGTGGTTTTAATGGATTATTAGTGTTAAATATTGGTGTCCAAGAAATAAAAATTTATATCGAATCCTAATATGGAATTATATATACTAAATATGACAATAAATAAGCAAGATAAAACCTTGATGGTGTAGCAGCAACAAGGAGAAATTCTATATGATATTTTTCTTTGATCTAACATGTGATTCCATCTGATTATTTTTAGGTTATAAAATTTTACTAAACTATGAATCCCATGATGAATAACAATTCTATAATCAGATTCAGTGCTGATACACTCAAAGAGAGTTTGTGTTAAATATTTAAATTTTATTTAAGAATCACATGGAAAATAGAGAAAACCCTATGAAATATGATAAAATATTTCAACAATTCATATCATGTTGTATGACTCACATACATTGTTCTTTACCGTTCATTCACTAATAGTTTTTTGGATGTATCATTAAGATCATAGGGTGATAATAACTGAAGTTAAAATCATAAGTTTTATACATTTATGGAAGTAATATTATGCAATGGAAAACATTTAATCTATTAACATAAACTTTTTTTTTATACCGAGTTCGGACTCAGCATGGTTAGAGGATTTGTTAGTGAATATGTACAAAGTGGTAAGATTCCTTGATAAGAATATTTAAGAGTGTAGATATTGTAGGAATTGGTTTAAAATATGAAATGAAAAATATTGATTTGGTTTGAATATGTACTGATAATGCCCTTGATAAAAAAAATTGGTTCCAATCGCGAAACTAGAGAAAAAAATAACGTTTTGACCAAGGGGGATATGTTGAGGAGTAAGGTTTAAATAATTACAAAAGTAAAAATCAGTTTTGAAAAGGATGTATGAATGGTTGAAAGTTCACAAATGTTTTTAAGTTAAAGAATGTGGATAAAAGAGATAAAGTCTTTCAATTAATTATATTACAAAGATGTATTTCAAGCTCTATTAATGTCACAACCCATCCCAGTGGGGCCCACACCGCGACTCCCCAAGACCACCTCTAATAGGCCAGGGGCTGGTGACTGGCATTGAGTAGGATATCACTAACATGGGAGTCATTTCCTAAGTACATGTACACACGCACACATCTCCAAGCCCACAATGCTGAAATGTAAAAAACACTAGGGAACAAAATGCATGCATACAACTAAACCCAACCAACAGAGTACGAAGGAAAGTAAAGTACTGAAAGTAAACTGGGCCAGAATACAAGCCCACCAAAAACAAGAGTCTGAAAAATACAAGGTCCAACCTGTAAAAACTAAGAGGTACTGGGACTACTGTTCATATCCTTAGGAACACCTCGGCCTGTAGGGAACTCAAAAATCTCGTTCATGTCCTGGTACACCCTGGACTCTGTCAAAAGGTTGCTCGTCTACACAAGACACGATATGTGAGGGAAAATCCCGTGCAGGGGTGAGTATAACAATACTCAGTAGAGGACCTAGAAAACCACAAATAAATACACACGGAAAGGTACAGTCAGCTCTACTCGATATATGTCTACTGAACATATATCAAGTGTAACACAAAATATCCAGATATACTCAAATCCCAAACCCATAGTATAGGGACAAGTCACGCAATAGTATACCCACACTAGGGATTCAGTTCAAAGATTCCACGAAGCACTAATCCAAGAGAACTCACTCCACAAGTCTGATAGCTATGATGACATCCCTTCGAGAAGTATTGTCCATCAGAAAAAGTCACGGGAGATAGATACACTCATTCTGAGAGAACACACTCCTGATTGGGGAAAGATCACGATACACAGATGAGGATCACTGTCAGGGCCTTGGTGGATACCGTGACTCATCTGTATTCACCTACTAAGTAGAGGATCGGCGCCCTGTGGAAAATAGTCGTGATGATACCAGACTCTACCTAGGGTCAAGAATGTATAGAGGATCTCGCTTCGGGCCTCTTAGAGAGATACCTGACTCTATCTCATAAATTCCTACTAAATAGAACATACTCTGGTAAATGGAAAAAATACCTGACCTTTAGGGGAATGGGTAAAAAGGAGCACTAACCCAAATGAAACATATCCAAGATATGGTGGACAAGGCGTGCAACACCCCGAGATTTGATGAAAAATATTCTTTTAATTTCATTGATGTCTTGTGTTGTATGATACACCAAAATTAACTTGTTCTATACGCAACACTGTATTAGCTTATATTATATGCAAACACTATTCATGGCTTGTGTTGCACGCAAGAGCAACCTTCCTCAATAGCGTGTGTTGTACACAATACTGAGTTTCACTAAACAACAACATATTGTTATAATATTATTATGAACTATCTGTTATGAATAGTAGTAACTACATTTTGAATTTTATGGCATTATAATTCATCTTACACATTTTATAGAACATGGTATGAGAACAAAATAAATTTTTTGGGTAAAATAAGTATCTTTCAAAAAATGTAGTTTTGCTGCCTTTTAATGGAGCACCCACATTAAATTTAGTTTTCGACTTGTTTATAAGTTCAATTTGACAAAATAAAATTCTTATTTTGAATTAGGATATAAAAATTTACTTTGGATACATTTTTGATATTTTTTTTGATAAGTTTCTTATTTTGATGAATAATAAAAATATGCTAAATTATAATTAAAAAAAACTTTTTTCATTGTGATAATTGATATGGTTAAATTATAATATTTAATGGTTTTAAAGTATAAATATAATATATTTTTACCATTTAATATAATGTATGTCATTAGCATTGATTTTACATTGAATTAATAGGTAAAATCATTTCAATCTTTTGCAATGTTTTAACTTTTAAAACTCGTTTTCTAAACAACGGGATTAATTTTTAAATTAATTTCTGCAGCTTCTATGATTTGAATTTAGAAAATTTGATTCCATATTTGGAATCAGTAGGTCCAAATTATGTTAATAAGCTACTTTTTATTTTTAGGCATTATGAATAGTAACTATGGTAAATTTTATTTACCATAGTTAAAGGTAAATCGGGTAATTAAGGGTAAATATAATATTATAAAATTACCCTAACACTTGTCTTAATATAATTGGATGATTATATTTTGCCCTAAATCATACTTTGGTCGAAATGGAATCTAATGGAACCCACTTGTATTTGATTAAGACGTTTTATTTATATTTTTTAAATGAAATTGAAATAAGTTTCACTCAAACTTTAATAATTAGAATATTTTTAATATAAGGATATACAGAATATAAATTAGATTATAAATACTCATTTGAAATCTAAAATGTTTTTAATTATCATGGTAATTTATTTTTAATTTTTAAGGAATATTTAATTACCTTAATAGCTTATACATTAATGATATAAAAATTATTTATTTAGTGAAAAATCAATAATATAGTTTTTATTCAAATTATAATACCTATAAAAGACCAAAAAACTTGACCAGAACTTATTGGTATGGTATATCTATATCATAACCATACAATTGTCTAATTTTGGACCATTTGGAGGCTTATAAAACATATTATGACATTTATATTATTTTATTTTAAATGATTTCAAAGTTGTCACCTTCATAATTTAATAAAAATATCATTTTAAAAGTTGGGTGTTTTAGAAGATAAATTAGAATAAAATAATTATTATGAAATATATTATATTTATATTCGTCTTAGTATTTTATTTTTAATTTTTATTCAAAAAATAATCATATTAAAAAATTATACAATAATTTTGTAGTAATTATTTTATTAAGGGAAATATCAAATAAATGGTTTTACAAATATTAAAATAAATGTTATATGAACAAATTAATGTTCTCCATGAATTTTCTTGATGCATATGACATGTTATGAATCTATTATATATTTTTTTCGAACATATATTCTATGTCGTTTTTATTTAAATTCAAATAATGAATAGTGTCAAAATTGACACTATTTATATTTTATAAAAATAACATATTATTAAATTATTTAAAAATCACAAAAATATTTAAAAACAACAAATTTAAAATTATATGGTCTCAAAGGTTATTAATTATCCAATTATGGAAAACTTACAACATTTAAGTATGTATTTATTATAATTTAAAATTTAGAATTTTATTACCACAAATAAAATAAAATAGATTAAATAATGATAAATCAAATTGATAAGGTTTAAAATAATTTCCCAACATGTCTAAATTTGATTGTTTTATGATATTACAACCCTATATTACCTCATATCCTAATTTTAGTCACTTTGGAGGTTTTTAGGTGGGGTTTGAGTTTATTATAAATTAATATTTTTGAGGTTTCCAAAAGTGACGCTCTCTTCTCTTATAAAAGGGAACCTCCTCTCCCTCCTATTCACAACACTTTGAGCCTTAAAGCTAGGCCAACCCCTGACCATTTCTCTTATCCACTTCCCTAGAAATATTCTAGAGGTTCTGGTCTTCTCAAAATTCCAACTCTAGTTCCTTAATAGGAAGCTTAAAGGAGGCGCCTCGAAGAAAAGGTAATCTCTTCTACCGATTCTTTCAAGTTTCTTTCTTCTTCAATTTACTATTATTTAGTTGTTTCATTGTAAAGTAATAAAATAAGTATTAATAATATACTAATATGATATTATAAATATGAAATAACCCCATTTCACCTTCTATCCATCCAACGGAAAACGAAATCACCGCGCGTGCGTACGTACGGAATACCGTCTCCACGCCGTTGTGTAATCAGTTTTTCCACCACCACCTTAATTGGATGGGTATAATGGTGTAAATAATAACTATAAATGGTTATTATAACATCATACTAATTCTTTGATATTATATCATCCACTAAAATTCTATTCAATAATTATGGGAACGATATCATCACTCGTGCGTACGTACGGACTACCGTCTCCATGAACGCGATGAGATTCATTTTCCATGATTAACCATTCAAGTATGATTATAAAGTATATATAATAAATAATCATGAAAGATATTACATAATAATGATACTGTATTTATGTACATATATGTTTCATTTACTTAATTCCATTCAATTCAATAAGGAAACGAAAACAACGTTCATGCGTACGTACGGCCTACCGTCTCCATGAACGGTGCATTTCATTCCATTTATCGATATATCATATATATTTATATGATTAATATATATTATATATAAATAAATTTTTACATTCTGGAATTAAGTAAATCAGGATATAAGTAATAATATCAAGAACAACAAGTCGAAACACGTACGATAAATGAAATGATTTTACCCAAGACGTTGCTTTAACATGGAATTTACAAAAGAACGGGTAATATAAAGTCATAAGTGAACCATATATTATATCATAACAATGAATATGAATCTTTAATAAGTCAATGACATCATTTAAATCATTATACAGGAGGTTCGGATACATACTAAGCATATCGGACATAAGGTAAGGGATAACTTTTCCAATCTCGTTTTTATCCGAGATTGTTTATTCGTAAGTATTTACTGGGGTTATATTTATCATCCATGTCCCTGTTTTCTAAAAATGGTTTCATGTATGTTTAGATTCCTTTTTACCCATTTTTGACTTTTACTATATGGTATGTAATGAATCTTTCTTTTGTTTACCATACGAGGTACTTTTTGACTTTTCTGGAAAAAGTACGAGAAGAATGTTTTTTTTAACATATACGGCATGAACGGATTTTTTTTACGGTTTCATAACATGAAGAATACTCTATAATATTTCATTATTAATTTCAACAAAATCCTTTTCTTTTAAAATTTAATGGCATTTTTTGAAAAGAAAATGATTTTGAAGAAGAAAGGATATTTTCCTCAAGAATTCATTTCAAGTGTTTGTCAAAACAATTTTCAATCTAAGATGAAATTATTTAGTATGATTATATTTCAAGTATAATGTCTCTATGATTTATGTGGTTTCACTTTTTTTATGATGAAATTATATCCATTTGTTTTATATGGATTATGTTATGATGGGATGATGTTTATGAAACCCATTTTATTCTTTGGGTTATGATGAATGATTTATATTTATGTTGTGGCACACGTAAGAATGATTTCATTATGAGATGGGTGGGACCTATATCTCCCTCCAATGCATTGGGTAAAGATTTATATCTCATGAGATAGACATGGATTGAATGACAAGTTAATCCGGTTCAGTGATACAGGACTGGAACGAGGAGTGAACTCAATTCAGTAAGGGACTTTGTCCACTAAGATGGTCTTGGCAGAAATGTCTTGGCTACTATGGAAATCATATCATGTGCTTAATGGTTTTCCACAATTACATGTTTTATTCCCATTCTATTTTATCATGAGTGATGTTTCTTTATTATCTATTCCTTACGTACTTCCAATATTTATATCATTCCTCAAGATTTTGATGTTTAAACATTATGTTCATGTTTTAAAGTTCAAATGCATATGGTTTGTTTTATTTTATCCATGCTTACCCTTACTGAGAATTTGATCTCACCATTTATATGTTTTCTTTTCCCCATGATATAAATAATGGTTTTAGGTAAGAAAACAAAAGGGGAATATCTTTATGGGAGATGTTGAAAATATTTCACCATGATTAGAAGATTATGTTCCGAGTTTCTAAAGACACTAAACTATTACGGTCCTTGAGTGTTGGTTCTTTTTATATATTAATTATTCTGCAAAAGTAATGTAATGTACATGTATGTCAAGCTTGGGTCTCTACAGTTGGTATCATAGGAAAGTTTTAGTTAACTTTTGGAAATTAGGATGCGAAAACTTTAGTGAGATCCCTATAAGTTATTTATAAGGTATGTCAAGGGATGTACCTAAGGTTAAGTATAAGTATAGGTTATAGTACTAGAATTAAAGTAACGATATTATAATTAAACCTAACATGTTAGATATTGAAGTTACTCCCCCTTTATTATGTTGTTTTCCCTAGCATTATTTTTGACTCTCACACTATTCTTTTTGGGTTTTAGACGATGGTTGGAACCCGAAGGAACTGTGTTGATAAATGTAATGTACTATGAAATGATTGTCCTCCTGAACAAACCAATGTTATGGGAGATGGAGTGAAAAATATTATTTCTATACTTACACAAGCTATGAATCATTCTGGACTTCCAAATGAGCAGAGAAGGGAACAATATTCTATTGAGTCCTTCATGAGGAAACGCCCACCTTCTTTCAGTGGGTCTTCTAATCCACTTTTTGCTGAACAATGTATCAGTACCATTGAAAATATATTTTCCATATTTAATTTTTCAGAACATGAAAAGGTCATTCTATATATTTACCGTTTATAAGGTGAAGCAAACCAATGGTAGACTCTAATTAAGAAAACAAGGCCCCAAGATGAAATTGAATCAATGGAATGTGACGAGTTCAAGAACTTGTTTTTCAATAAGTAATTCCCTCTTATTCTTATAAAAAAGATGGAAAAGGAGTTCCTTGAGCTTAATCAAAAGGATGATGAATCGGTTGGTATATACGAAGAGAATTTTACAAGGCTTTCAAGGTATGCCTCTGACTTTATCATCTAACCTAAAAGTAAAGTTGATTGATTCTTCAGTGGCTTAAAACCAAGTCTTCGAAGGGAATTAGCTATAAGAGACTTCAGTAGATATGAAGAAATTTTTCTTTGTGCTATCAAGGTAGAAATGGAATTTGGTGTTACATATCCATATCATGGTTTTTACAAGAAACGAAAGATGGATTTCAAGGAGAAATCTTAGAAAAATGGTGAAAAGAAGACGAATGTTTCTTTATGCTCAAAGTGTGGAAAGAAGCGTGATGGAGATTGTCTAAAAGGTACTGGAAAATTTTTTAAGTGTGTAAAAGAAGGTTATCGAGCAACTGAGTGCCGAAGTAATGGGAAAAAGGTTTCTAATGACATGAATAGAGGAAAGACTATAGATAACGGTCCACCAATACTTCAATGCTTCAAGTGTAAGGAAATGGGGCATTATACTAACCAGTGCCCTAATCCAAGGGTTAATGATGATCGACATGAGAAACCTCTTAAGGAAAAGGACAAAAGGAAGTCACATGTGATCACTATTTGTGATTTTCAGTATGATAATGATGTTGTGGGATGAGTAAGTGTTTATGTAATGGGATTTCAAAATAGTATCATGGAATCTCATTTATAGTATCATGGAATTTTGGAATAACTATGTATTAGTTTTCAATAATTGTATGGTACCGGTAACCATGAAAAGTGATTGAAATATTTTTGTAAAGAAGATGATATGCGCATAATGAAGGGATAAATAGAAAATGAAATGTGCTCATAACTGATATAAGGACAAAGTTATATCATGGTTTGAGTATATAGAGATTTTGGGGTTTTGGTATGTGGAAAGAGTTACCTTTTGACATCATTCATGTTTTCACTACGGTTCAATGGGTATTAATTTTTCAAGAGAATACATGATTAAGGTATTTACATGTTTGTAATGTGACCAACAAGATATATCGTATGATGTATGGGGGATAAATGATGGTATTCACATGCTCGGTAAATGACATTTCTAGTAATTGTTTTCTTTATACTATGAGCTTGGATAGAAGTATTTTGGATAAGCCTAAAGATTGGAATGTATTATTTTGGACATAAGTTTGTATTGTTTAAGGCTATAACTTTTTTAGATATTATTGATGGAATGTTATAATAATGTAGTTTTAGAAAAAGGACAACCTGCAGGATGGGTGACAACCCGTCGCGTCGGACAAGGCTGTGGGAATCGAACCCACAACCGAAGTGCGACAGGCCTTTAATGCCTACCACTGGCCTACATGAAGTCCCTGGTTAGTAGAAACTAGTTTTATTTTATTAAGAGCTATGATAGATGAAGTATAAGTCCATTTTAGGAACCATATACAATAAATCTCACCATAGATGGACTAATGTATATAACATTTGCTAACCTTATGTTTGAGACATATGGAATGACCTATCATTCTATCGCATGATCTGCTAACACTTCATGGAATACAAATTCTACTTCATTTCTTTAAGAGATGATGTGGAAATTGTTCAAGGCATAAACAGTAGTGAGATTGTACCAAAATCAAGTAAGTATTTCTTTTAATTCAAAAATTCTTCAACTTTAGGGAAATGATCTTGAAAACCAAAAATGTTGTCCTAGTGTCCTCATATCCGATGAATCAGATGGTACCTTAGATCATCACAAATTTGTGGCTTTGTGATTGTTGGCTTATTCATATCCATGTTATCTACCACTCTCCATCAGAACTTGATGGTTAGATTTCTCTTCCATATCCATATTTTCACCTATGTTCTCCTATGTGGGAACCCAGTGATGAGTTAATTTGGGTAATCGTTATGTTTCATACTTCACTTTTTAAAATTATGTTTTATTATTCCTTTTTACGATGTGGGTTTCTATGAATAGTAAATGATTTATAACCTTGACGAATTTCGAGGGCGAAATTCATTTTAAGGGGGGTAGAATGTAATACCCCGATATTTTATGAAAAATATTCTTTTAATTTCATTGATGTATTGTGTTGTACGCTACACCAAAATTATCTTGTGCTATACGCAACACTGTGTTAGCTTATATTATACGCAAACACTATTCTTGGCTTATCTTGCATGCAAAGGCAACCATCCTCAATAGCGTGTGTTGTACGCAATACTATGTTTCACTAAAAAAAGATATATTGTTATAATATTTTTATGAACAAGATGTTATGAATAGTAGTAACTAAATTTTGAATTTTATGACATTATAATTCATCTTACACATTTTATAGAACATGGTATGAGAACAAAATAAATTTTTTGGGTAAAATAAGTATTTTTCAAAAAATGTAGTTTTTATGCCTTTTGATGGTGCACCCACATTAAATTTAGTTTTTGACATGTTTATAAGTTAAATTTGACAAAATAAAATTCTTATTTTTAATCAGGATATAAAAATTTACTTTGGATACATTTTTGATATTTTTCTGATAAGTTTCTTATTTTCATGAATAGTAAAAATACACTAAATTAAAATTAAAAACTACTTTTTTCATCGAGATAATTGATATGGTTAAATTATAATATTCAATGGTTTTAAAGTATAAATAGAATATTTTTTTACCATTTAATATAATTTATGTCATTATCATTGATTTTACATTCAATTCATAGGTAAAATCATTTCAATCTTTTGCAATGTTTTAACTTTTAAAACATTTTTTCTTAACAACGGGATTAATTTTTAAATTAATTTCTGCAACTTATGTGATTTGAATTTTTAAAAATTGATTCCATATTTGTAATCAGTTGGTCCAAATTATGTTAATAATCTAATTTTTATTTTTAGGCATTATGAATAGTAACTATGGTAAATTTTATTTACCATAGTTAAAGGTAAATCGGGTAATTAAGGGTAAATATAATATTATAATATTGCCCTAACACTTGTATTAATATAATTGGATGATTATATTTTTCCCTAAATCATACTTGGGTCTAAATGGAATCTAATGTAACCCACTTGTATTTGAGTAAGACCTCTTATTTATTTTATTTAAAGGAAAGTGAAATATGTCTCACTCAAACTTTAATAAATAGATTATTTTTAATATAAGGTTATACAGAATATAAATTCTATTATAAATACTCATTTGAAATATAAAATGTTTTTATTTATCATGTTAATTTATTTGTATTTTTTAATAAATATTTAATTACCTTAATAGCTTATACATTAATGATGTAGAAATTATTTATTTAGTGAAAATCAATAATATAGTTTTTATTCAAATTATAATACCTATAAAAGACCCAAAACCTTGACCAAAACTTATTGGTCGAGTATAGCTATATCATAAGCATACAAGTGTCGACTTGTGGACCATTTTGAGCCTTATAAAACAGATTATGACATTTATATTATTTTATTTTAAATGATGTCAAAGTTTTCACCTTCATAATTTAATAAAAATATATTTTTAAAAGTTGGGTGTTTTAGAATATAAATTTGAATAAAAGAATTATTATTAAATATATCATATTTATCTTAATAATAGTATTTTATTTTCAATTTTTATTCAACAAATAATAATATTAAACAATTATACAAAAATGTTTTAGTAATTATTTTATTAAGGGAAATATCAAATAAATTGTATTACAAATAATAAAATAAATGTTATATGAACAAATTAATGTTCTCCATGAATTATTTTGATGAATATGACATGTTAGGAATCTATTATATATATTTTTTTGAACATATCTTCTATGTGGTTTTTATTTAAATTCAAATAATCAATAGTGTCAAAATTGACACTATTGATATTTTATAAAAATAACATATTATTAAATTATTTAAAAATCACAAAAATATTTAAAAACTACAAATTGAAAATTATATGGTCTAAAAAGTTGTAAAGTATCCAATTATGGAAAATTGACAACATTTAGTATGTATTTATAACAATTTAGAATTTAGAATTTTATTGCCACAAATAAAATAAAATAGATTAAATAATGATAAATCAAATTGATAAGGTTTTAAATAATTTCCCAACATGTATAAATTTTATTTTTTGATGATATTACAACCCTATATTACCCCATATCCTAATTTGAGTCACTTTGAATGTTTTTAGGTGGGGTTTGAGTTTATTATAAATTAATATTTTTGAGGTTTCCAAAAGTGCCCCTCTCTTCCCTTATAAAAGGGCACCTCCTCCCTCTCCTCTTCACTACACTTTGAGCCTTCAAGATCGGCCAAACCCTTCCCATTTATCTTCTCCACTTCCCTAGAAAAATTATGTAGGTTTTGGTCTTCTCAAAAGACCAACTCTAGCTCCTTAAGAGGAAGCTTAAAGGAGGCGCGTCGAAGAAGAGGTATTCTCTTCTACCGATTCTTTCAAGTTTGTTTCTTCTTAAACATCCTATTATTTAGTTGTTTCATTGTAAAGTAATACAATAAGTATCACTAATATAATTATATGATATTATAAATATGAAATAACCTCATTTCACCTTCAATCCATCCTACGGAAAATGAAATCACCGCACGTGCGTGCGTACGGAATACCGTCTCTACACTGTGGTGTAATCAGTTTTTCCACCACCACCTTAATTGGATGGGTATAATGGTGTAAATAATAACTATATATGGTTATTATAATATCATAATAATTATGAGATATTATATCATCTTCTCCAATTCTATTCAATAATTATGGGAACGATATCATCGCTCGTGCTTACGTACGGACTACCGTCTCCACGAACGCGGTGAGATTCATTTTCCATGATTAACCATTCAAGTATGATTATAAAGTATATATAATAAATAATCATGAAATATATTAAATTATAATGATACTGGATTTATTTACATATATGTTTCATTTATTTAATTCCATTCAATTCAATAAGGAAACGAAAACAAAGTTCATGCGTACGTACGGCCTACCGTCTCCATGAATGGGGTATTTCATTCCATTTATCAATCTATCATATATATTTATATGATGAATATATATTATATATAAATCATGTTTTACATTCTAGAATTAATTAAATCAGTATATAAGTAATAATATCAAGAACAACAAGTCGAAACATGTACGATAATGGAATGATTTTTCCCAAAACGCTACTTTAACATGGAATTTACAAAATAACGGGTAATATAAAGTCATAAGTGAACCATATATGATATCATAAAAATGAATATTATTCTGTAATAAGTCATTTAAATCATTTAAATCATTATACAAGAGATTCTGATACATACGAATCATATCGGACATAAGGTAAGGGATAACTTTTCCAATCTTGTTTTTTATCCGAGATTGTTTATTCGTAAGTATTTACTGGGGTTATATTTATCATCCATGTCCCTGTTTTATAAAAAAAATTCTTGTATGTTTAAAGTCCTTCTTACACATTTTTGACTTTTACTACATGGTATGTAAGTAATCTTTCTTTTTTTAACATACGAGGTACTTTTTGACTTTTCTGGCAAAAGTACGAGAAGAATGTTTTTTTAACTTATACGGCATTAACAGATTTTTTTTATGATTTCATAACATGAAGCGTCCTCTACAATATTTCATGATTATTTTCAACAAAATCCTTTTCCTTTAAAATTTCATGGCATTTTTTGAAAAGAAAATGATTTTGAAGAAGAAAGGATATTTTCCTCAAGAATTAATTTCAAGTGTTTGTCAAAACTATTTTCCATCTAAGATGACATTATTTAGTATTATTATGTTTCAAGTATAATGTCTCTTTGATTTAAATGGTTTCACTTTTTTTATGATGAAATTATATCCATTTGTCTTATATGGATTATGTTATGATGGGATGATGTTTATGAAACCCATTTTATTCTTTGGGTTATGATGAATGATTTATGTTTATATTGTGGCACACGTAAGAATGATTTCATTATGAGATTGGTGGGACCTATATCTCCCTCCAATGCATTGGTTAAATATTTATATCTCATGAGATAGACATGGATGGAATGGAATGTTAATCTGGTTCAGTGATACAGGACTGGAACGAGGAGTGAACTCAATTAAGTAAGGGACTTTGTCCACTAAGATGGTCTTGGCAGCAATGCCTTGGATACTATGGAAATAATATCCTGTGATTAATGGTTTTACATAATTACATGTTTTATTCCCATGCTATTTTATCATGATTGATGTTCCTTTATTATCTATGCCTTACGTACTTCCAAGATTTATTTCATTGCTCAATATTTTGATGTTTATACATTATGTTCATGTTTTAAAGTTCAAATGTATATGGTTTGTTTTATTTTCTCCATGCATACCCTTACTGAGCATTTGAGATCACCCTTTATATTTTTTATTTTACCAAGGATATAAAGAAAGGTTTTAGGTAAGAAAACAAAAGGGGAATATCTTTATGGGAGATGTTGAAGATCTTTCACCATGATTAGAAGATTATGTTCTGAGTTTCCAAAGACACAAAACTATTACGGTCCTTGAGTGTTGGTTCTTGTTATGTATTAATTATTCCGAAAAATTAATGTAATGTCTATTTATGTCAATATTGGGTTTATACAAGGAGATCAATCCATGTACTGAAAAGTACATGGCATGTAGAAGTGTTACATGTCGTGTCTTCTGACCCCAAGTTCTGCCCATTTACAATGGCACGTGTCGTGAGGCTGGTCATGTAGAAATGTCAGTACACAGCGTGTATTATATATCACACATTGTGTCCCATTTACTAGGGTTGGATCTGTGTACATGGTTGTGTGCACATACATGGATTTATCCCGTGTACTCCATCCTGTGTAATCGGTACACAGGGTAACCCACGTAGCTGGCCTGGTCTGGTCGTGTGGTGGAGTACACGGTCGTGTACTCCATCCCATGTTCATGTATTTCCCGAGGTACACACCAAGTCCTACGTAAGGACCCACACGTCGTGTTCCTTAGGGAACACATCATTTCATCGCTACATGCATCACGGAACTCTAGTCGCCGCTGAACTGGTTCCACTAGGCGTGTTCTTCAGGATACACGTCGTGTTCTTCGAAAATTTTCAGAAACAATGCCCATTGTCATGGCACCCTGTTCTCTCCTATGGTCTTCTATTTTTCCATCTGATTTCAATGAAACTCTAGATCTGAGGTCTCGCTACCATACTGTCAACGTTTCGGGAGGTTTCGGGGGTTCGATCGACCCCGAAAACTTGTTTCGATCATTCGTGTGAAGAACGGTCGAAGAATGATTATTCCCAAACCATGTTTATTCGTCCACCACCATCGTTGCCTCACCTCCACTAGGTCTCCATGATGTCTTATCTCCAATTTGGGATCATTTAATCACAAAACAGATGTCCAATGATCCGTTGTTCATCGCCCCATGAAGAACATGAAGAACGCAAGAGAAAAAGAAAGGGAAAATAAATCCAAAAGCAAATCCAGGAATGAACCTCTAACATCGTTCTTAACAGTGTTGATCCGCTCTCATTAGTAGGATCAATGAATCAGAATTTAAAATAACAATCTAACATGGATTAATTCCCTGAGATCAACCCAATAAAAACCCTCTCGCAAGAATGTACAAATCCTTGGATCAAACTGTTTGTGGGTTGACCTGTGTTCATCGTTTAATCCAATAATGGGGAAGAATAATTGAAAAAAATAACAACCCCTACCTTGATCATCGACGAAGAGGTAGATCGGTCATCGGTTGGGATTCAATCTCACTACATAACTATCAACGCGTCATCGTTCGTCGATGTCCATCAAAAATCCTCCAAGGTTGGCTCCTCTCCAAAGCGCCAGAGGATTCTAGCGGAAAATCTCCAGGGTTATGAGCCTAACCCTGGGCTCCTGCTTATTTAATGAAAATAATCATCGTTTCATTATGGAAACATTTTAAAATAAAATAAACTATTAATTTATTTTATTTCTTCTAAAATGTTTCTTTTTAAATGCCCGTAAACTAACTTTTGCAGCCGACCCATGCCAGTCGATGTTAGTCCCCGCCTAAGGTAAAGTCGCTACTCTGAAAGCAACGATACCCTTGAATTTATGATCCAGTCAACCGTTAAAAATTTATTCAAATTTTTCAGGAAAACTGCTCGTGCACGCTGTTCAAAGGTTTAATTTATTTCAAACATTTATTCTGGGCACTCCGGGCCTCGGAATCACACGCCGTTAAAAATATGGGTCTCGTAATAATTCCATATAATATTTAAAAATAATACATGGAAAATATGAGACATTACATTCTCCCCACCTTGGGTCTTTACATCCCCGAAAATCCAAAACAAAGGCTACACAAAAATAGGTGGGTACTAGGAACGGATCAGAGCCTCCTACTCCCACGTGCTCTCCTAAAGATTCTCGTGCTTCCACCAAACACGCATCAAGGGAATTGATCACCCACGAAGGATCCTCTCATGCCGATCCTCGATCTCCACCGGGTACTCAGAAAATGTCACTACATCCTTGATGTCCAACTCTCCCTAGTCGATGATGTG
Organism: Viscum album; assembly: GCA_963277665.1. Classification (NCBI taxonomy): domain Eukaryota; kingdom Viridiplantae; phylum Streptophyta; class Magnoliopsida; order Santalales; family Viscaceae; genus Viscum; species Viscum album. Next base: position 129,717,534 of record OY728167.1, on the reverse strand, counting down.
TGATGGGCCATGCACGTACCTCGTCAGCTGCGACACGTGGAAGACATCATGTACCCGATGAAATTGGGGTGGTACAGCTAGGTGGTACACCGCCTCACCAACTCTGCGCAGTATCTGGAAAGGTCTGATGAACCTCGAAGATAGCTTTCCTCCCCAGACAAATCTCTGTAACCCTCATCGAGGCGAGACTCGAAGAAAGACGTGGTCTCCCTCCTCGAACTCCAGAGGTCTCCTTCATCTGTCAGCATAAGACTTCTTCTGGCTCTGTGCAGTCTTCATCCACTCCTGGATGATCTGCACCTTCTGGATGGTAGCTCGCACCAACTCTGGACCCATGAGTGATGACTCTTCGGGATCGGTCTAGCAAAGCGGTGACTGGAAGGGTCTCCCATAAAAGGCCTCGAAAGGAGCCATACCAATGGTGGAGTGGTAGATGTTGTTGTATGCAAAATAAACCAGTGATAGGTGGTCCTCCCAACTGTGACCAAAGTCCAAGATATAGGCCCACAACATATCCTCTAGAGCTTGAATAGTCCTCTCCATCTGACCATCGGTCTGGGGATGCAACTCCGTGATCAATCACAGCTGAGTCCCAAAATTCTCTTATAATCCCTTCCACAACCAGGATGTGAAGTGAGCATCTCAATCCAAGACTGTTGTCAAAGGTATTCCATGAATCCGAACTATCTCCTGCACGTAGAGGCGTCTTAAGCTCTCTATGGAACTTTGCTCCCTAATAGCTAGGAAGTGGGCTGACTTTGTGAGTCGGTCAACGATCACCTAGATGGAATAATGCCCCTTGGACATCTGTGGTAAGCCTATCACAAAGTCCATATATATTCCATCCCACTTCCACTTTGGAATTTCTAGGGGTGAACTAATCCTGCTGGAACCCGATGCTCAGCCTTCACTTTCGGGCATGTAAGGCATCGAGAAATGAACTCTGCTACTTCCTTCTTCATGCCAGACCACCAGAAATATCGTCGGAGATCCTGGTACATCTTTGCCACTCCAGGATTTACCGCCAAGGGGGATGTATGAAAATCCCTCAGTACCTCTTCCTACAATTCCACCGGTACAACAGTGCATCCTCTAAAAAGAAGTATGTGCTCCCTACCTTGCAAATATCCATCAGGAGCATGTCCTGTGGATAACTGAGCATGGAAAGCCTCATAGTCGACATCCCTAAGTTCTGCCTCCCTAACTCGCTGTAAGAGTGGAGGGTGACAACCATCGACTATAGGTAAGCTACATCCTCCCTATCCACGAAGGATAACTGCAACATGGATAACTGATTTGTTGCCTCACTCAACAGTTGCAAGCTCGACCTTCTGCTACGAGCATCTGCCACCTTGTTCCTCTTACCAGGAGTATATATGATCTCGAAATCATAGTCCTGGAGGAACTCTAGCCAACGCCTCTGTCTCATGTTCAGATCCTTCTATGAGAAGATGTACTTGAGGATCTTGTGGTCAGAGTAGATGATAAATCTCTATCTCATAAGGTAGTGTTGCCACATCTTCAACGTGAAGACTACTGATGCTAATTCAAGATCATGGGTTTTATAGTTCTAATCATGTGGTCTAAGATGGAATGAACCATAAGAAAACACTGCCTACCTCTGCATTAGGACACATCCAAGCTCGATCCATGATGCGTTGCAGAAAACTACGTACTTGACACCCTCCTCCGGCAATCTCAAAATCGAGGTGCTCGTCAAACTCTATCTCAACTGCTCAGAATCCTTATGGAACTTCTCTTTCCACATGAAGGGTTTCTCCTTCTTAGTCAAGGCCTTTATCAGTGCTAATATTTGGGAGAAATCAGGAATGAATCTACGGTAATATCCTGCCAACCCAAGGAAGCTCCGCACCTCCATCACGCTCCGAGGTGGATCTCATGCTAACACTTCCTCCACCTTGGCTGGGTCCACAGCTACTCTATCTTATAAGATGACATGTCCTAGAAAGTGGACCTTCTTAATCCATAAATGGAACTTCAAGAACTTACCATAAAGCTGGTTCTCCCGGAGTATGTCTAGAACCATCTGTAGGTGTCTCGCATGATCCTCCTCTAATGCCGAGTACACAAGGATGTCGTCAATGAAGACCACTAAAAACTGGTCTAAGTACATCTGGAAGATCTGGTTCATTAGTCCCATTAACACTGCGGGGGAGTTTATCACGCTGAAAGGCATTACCAAGGACTCATAGTGACTAGAGCGGTATCTGAAAGTCATCTTCGGTATATCCTCATCCCGTACTTGTAACTAGTGATAACCTGATCGAAGCTCAACCTTCGAGGACCACTGTTCCCCTCTTGGCTAATCAAAGAGGTCGTCAATCCTAGGTAGTGGATACTTATTCTTCATCCTCACCTAGTTCAGGCGCCGGTAATCCATGCACAACCTCAAACTCCAGTCTGCCTTTTTGGCAAACAAAATCGGGGCCGCCTAGGGTGAAATGTTGGGTCTTAAAAAACCCTTGCTCTGTAGATCCTCCAACTACACCCTCATCTCGTGAAGCTCTGCGGAAGCCATTCAATATGCTGGTGAGGAAATCTGTGTCTTCCAAGGGTGTAAGTCGATGTAGAAGTCGATTTTCCAATGGGGAGGTAATCCTAGAACATCTTTGGGAAAGACGTCCTCACACTCCTCCACTACCTTAGGGAACTGGAAGCTCACAACATCTACTACTCTTAGGGTAATTCTAGCCAACTCATGAGTGATCGATTGCACCCTCCTTATGCATGATCTCGTTCTGTGCTGCATAGGTCTCCTTTTCTCCAACAAAGGAAAACCTCGTCCCATCACTGCGGACACACCGCACTCTTTTCCTAAAGAAGTCAATATGGTCATGGAACGAAGATAACCAATCCATACCGAGAATGATGTCATAAGCCCTTGATGCTACCACCAAGAGGTTCCAACCGAAACTCTGACCTCCAAGGGTAAGATCACACTGTCTGCAAAGTTGTGTGATCATCAAGTCTCCTCACATAGGTGTCTCCAAGTGTAAGGATCAAGTCAATAGCTCTACTGGAATCTCAAGGTTTCTCACAAGACATGTGGCGATGAAGGACTGACTGGCACCTGTGTCTATAAGTACTAAATATAAGGTATAGAAGACAAATATTGTACCTCAGATCATACCGGGAGTCCCTGGGTCGTACGCCTCGACCGCATGTAGTTATCTCCGCCCCTGTCCCCCAGCTCCATGAGCCTGGTGCAGACCTCCTGGGGGTGATGGTGGAAGTAAATCGAAGCGTCTGCCACCACCTGCAGCTCTCCCTGCTCCTCTTCCACATCTGTCGCCTGGTGGGTCTGTCTTCTCCACTCTCTACCTCTGCCTAGGTGGTCCATACACCGCTTCCATGTTAGCATCTCGACAAGTCGGACAATCTCTAGCGATATGTCCCCTACCGTCGCACGAGTAGCACCGCCTCTCCCTAGGCTGACTGGATACCACCTGAGAGCCCTGGACTATCGATCCCCTATATTGGGTTCTCCTGTGAAGTATCTCATGTCCTAATCCTTGTACCTGATGTCAGCTCCCTACTGCCGAGGTCTCCGCACCTGTCTGCTTGTTGCAGACTGTCATCGGCTATCTCTACTCTACCAAGAAGCTATCGATCACCAAGTATCGCTCGAGCACTCCAGTATAAGTCGAAATGCATATAGTCACAACACTAACTTTGATGTCCAGTCATATACCTTGCTCGAAGGTCCGATCTCTGAATTAATGATCCCTGATCATATCCATCGAGTACCCGGTGAGGTTGGTGAACCTCGATGAATAGTCATCTACCATCAAACTTCCCTACTGGAGCTGAAGAAGCTCTTGGATGCGCACTGCTCTCAGTATAACCGGAGAGAAATCCTCCCTAAAGAGTCACTCAAACTCCATCCATGAAAGAGTCTCCTCATCATGAGTATGTGTGGTCAGACTACACCATCGTCCCGCTGAACCCTGAAGAAGGCTCGCTCCTAGGATCACCATCTGGTTCACCGGTGTCCTCTCTAGACGGAAAACTCTGGTCACCGCCTCAAGTCAGTCCTTAGCTGCCTGAGGGTTGGGATCACCTCGGAACCTAAGGGGTCTCTATCTCTGGAACTCATAGAGCGCGCTCAGCCTGTGCCCCTCATCGGTCGGTACTACAGGTACCACGGGCTGCTCCACTGGTGGTGGTATTGTAGGTGCACCACCTGGAGGCAATGCCTTGTGAACTGGTCCTTTTATCAAAGCCTTGTCACTGAGGGGTTCATCCTCGTGATCATGCTGCTAAATCCTAGTGGGTATGCATCGCGGAGGCATCCTGTAAGGAAACAAGATGTGCCATGGTTAACGAGTATATCTGGATAGGTGATAAAAAGGACATGGAAAACACAACCCATTCCTATATGATGCATGTACCATTATTTTATTTCCCTCGTAACTAGTTTTTTCATATACCGAGTCGAATAGCAGGTTATCAGAGTCCTGGTGTATGGATACGTCGGTTTCCCGCACCAACACTGGAGTCTCTGGCCTAAAATCCGAGCTCGAAACACTTAACATTGTTGCCCCAAACCAATCTCACAGACTCTTGTCCCTAATGTAGAACTGCCCACCTCTGATACCACTCTGTCACAACCTGTCCTAGTGGGGCCCTTTCCCTGACTCCCCAAGCCAACCTCCAATAAGCCAGGGGCTAGTGACTAGCACTGAGTAGGCATACCACTAACATGGGAGGCATTGCCTAAGTACCTGTACACATGCACACATCTCCAATCCCACAATGTTGAAATGTAAAAACCAATAAGGAACAAAATGAATGCATACAACTAAACCCAACCAATAGAGTATGATGGAATGTAAAATGATGAAAGTAAATTGGGCCAGAATACAAGCCCACCAAAAAAAGAGTCTGAAAACTACAAAGTCCAACCTGTAAATACTAAGAGGTACTAGGACTAATTCTCTTAGCCGTAGGAACACCACAGCCTATAGGGAACTCAAAAATCTCTGTCCTATCCTAGTCCGCCCTGTACTCTGTCAAAAAGATGCATGTCTGCACAAGACACGATACGTGTAGGCAAAGCCCGTATAGGGGTGAGTATAACAATACTCAGTAGAGGACCCTGAAAACCAAAAATCAATACACAGGGAAAGGTACAGTTATATCTACTCAATATATGTCTACTGAACATATAGAAAGAGTAACACAAAATATCCAGATATACTCAAACCCCAAACCTGTAGTCTAGAGACAAGTCATGCAATAGTATACCCCCACTAGGGATTCAGTTTGAAGATTCCACAAAGCACTCATCTGGGAGAACTCACTCCACGAGTCTGATAGCTCTGATGACGTCCATATGAGAAGTATTTTCCATCGGGAAAAGACACGAGAGATAGATACACTCATTCCAGGAGAACACACTCCTGAGTTGGGAAAGATCACGATACACAGATGAGGATCACTACCAGGGCCATGGAAGATACAGCGACTCATCCGAATTCACCTGCTAAGTAGAGGATCGGCGCCCTGTGGAAAATAGTCACGTCAATACCTGACTCAACCTATGGTCAATAATGGATAGAGGATCTCGCACTAGGCCTCTCAGAGAGATACCTGACTCTATCTTAGAAAGTCTTACTGAAGGGATCATACTCTGGTAGAAGGAAATGATACCTGAACTTTAGGGGAATGGGTAAAAGGGGGAACTAACCCAAACTAAACATGTCCAAGATGCGGTGGACAAGGAGGTAAAGCCATGTACTGAAAAGTACATGGTGTATAGAAGTTTCACACTTCGTGTATTCTGGACCTGGGTACTACCCTTGCACAACGGCCCGTGTCGCAAGGCTGGTCTTGTAGAAAAGTCAGTACATGGCATGTAGTACAGATCGCATGTCGTGTCTGAGTAATTGGGGTTGGCTCCATGTACGCAGTTGTGTGTCATACATGGCTTTATCCCATGTACGTCATCTTGTGTAACAGGTACACAGGGTAACCCGTGTAGCCAGCCTGGTCTGGTCGTGTGTTGGAGTACACGGCCGTGTTCTCCATCCTGTGTTTGTGTATCGCCCGAGGTACACGTCGAGTCCCACGTAAGGACCCCCATTCCATGTTCTTAAGGTAACACATCATGTCATCGCTTCATGCATCGTGGAACTCTGTTGCCGCTAAACTGGTTCCACACGGCGTGTTCTTCGGGATACATGTCATGTTCTTTGGAAATTTCCAGAAACGACACATGTCGCCGCCGCGCCCCGGTCTCTCCTTCAGTCTTTGATCCGACCGTCTGATCAAAGCAGAACTCCAGATCTGAGGTATCCCTACCATCCCATCAATTTTTGGGGAGGTTTTGGGGGTTCGATCATCCCCAAAAACTTGTTTCGATCATCCGTGTGAAGAACGGTCGAAGAACAATTATTCCAAAATAGTGTCGATTCGTTCTCCACCATCGTCTTCGCACCTCCTCTAGGTCTCCACGATGTAATATCTCCAATTTTGGATCATTTTGTTGAAAAACAGATGTGCAAAAATCCTTTGTTCATCGCCCCACGAAGAATGCGAAGAACGCAAGAGAAAAAGAAAGGGGAAAGAAACCCAAAAAAATCGAGGAATGAACCTCCACCGTCGTTCATCACGGCGTTGATCTGCTCCCATTAATATAATCAATATAGAAGAATTTAAAACAACAATATAACATGGATTAATTCCCTCAGATCAACCCAATAAAAGCCCTCTCACAAGAATGTATGAATCCACGGATCAACCTATTCGTGGGTCGACCCACGTTCATCGTTCAATCCAAGAACGGGGAATAAGAATTGAAAAAAAATAACAACCCCTACCATGATCATCAATCAAGAGGGATATCAGTAGTCGGTAGGGATTTGATCTTGCTGCGCAAAAATCCACGCATCGTCGTTCGTCGGCATCCGTCAAAAATCCTCCAAGGTTGGCTCCTCTCCAAGGCACTAGAGGATTCTAGGGAAAAATCTCCAGGGTTATGAGCCTAACCCTGGGATCCTACTTATTTAATGAAAATAAGTGTCGTTGCATTATGGAAACATTTTAAAATAAAATAAACTATTAATTTATTTTATTTCTTCTAAAAATTTTCTTTTAAAACGCCCAAAAACTAACTTTTGCAATCGACCCATGCTGGTCGATGTTAGGCCCTGCCTATTGTAAAGTCGCTATTCTGAACACAATGGTTCCCTCGTATTTCTGATCTGGGCACTCGTTAAAAAGTTATTCCACTTTTTTAGTAAAACCGCTCATGCGCACTGTTTAAATGTTTAATTTATTTCAAACTTTTATTTCGGGCACTCTGGGCCTCAGAATCGCATGTCGTCGAAAAGCATGGTCCCGTAATAATTCTATATAATATTTAAGAATAACACACTGAAATATGAGACATTATAATTAATATTAATTCTCTACAAAAGTGGTGAAATATATAAGGTTTAATTTATTTTTTAACTAGAAGGGAAATGAAAATAAAGATCAGTTTTATATTATTTGATCCTTAAATCGAATATCAAAGGGGATCTTTATCTCTATAAATTTATATATTCTAATTTTTTAATAAGGATATAATGATTTATCTTGGAAATATTGTGCAAGTACAGAATCTTTAAATGGGGAGAATATTTGGTGAGTATACCTTACAAATTTTAATGATAAAGGGGGGTAATAGGGAATAAAATATGAAGAAGGTGTCTTTTGTGGTTTATTATCAAGGGGGTGTACCATAAATTTATACATTTATCAAAGTTAATTTATAGATATGTATTTATTTAAGAATTGAAAACCAAATATAAATGAATAAAATGTTGTAACCATAGGTTATATATTATCTTTGTTTTCAATTAATAGTGAATTTGTTGGATATGATGGATTTATTTAAAATATAAAGAGGCTGAAAAATCATAGTTAACCAAGATCCTATGTGTTAGAATATGAAGATGATCAGGGTGATAGTTTTAGCCACATAAAAAATGAGAGACATAAATCAACACAAAGGTTATATGAGGAAAGATCATGGAGAATGGAGAATGCATTGATGGTTTAAATAGTATTATATAAGACATCATAGATATGTTAATACATGAATAAATATAAATATAGTTAATTATACATGGAAACCACATTTTTTGAATGATTTATATCACTTACATATGGATATGGAATTAGAATAAATGATATTGTTTATTTAGGATTAGAAGGAGGTGGTTTTGAGGTAAATATTTCTTATTTTATTTACTATGGAAATGAAGGAATTATATTCATGAGTGAAGGTATTTAGATAATAATAGATAATTCTATCTAAGTATAGTTTCATGTAAGATAAAATTTTATTTTTCAAAGGTGATGCATGACTAAATATATAGTTTCAACGGTTGTGTAAGTGTAAACCAAAGAACGCATAATATTAAACTAAAGTTTATAAATATCAAATTATATTAAATCTATGGTTTTGAAGCTCCTGAAAGAATAATTAGAGTTTTAATATAAGTAAATTTGGATTATTTAGATATTTATTTATCTATAGATGGTTTGATATGGATGATTGTGCACTGAGGAATAATACCATGTTGTAATGGTCTTAAATAGGAATTACTCTAGGTCATGTAAGAATAGCCAATGAGCATGTACCCTAGTGGTAAGGGCTCCTGCTTGGCATCTAAGATACCCAGGTTCAAAACCAGGTGGAGGTGAATTTCTAGGTACTATAGCAGTATTGTAGTAGTATTTTAGCAGGTATTGTTCGGTATTGTAGCGGCCGGAACTACTCACCTAATTTGGGCCTTTGGGCCACTGGTTTGGGCCTACGGGTCTCAAGGGACTTCGGGTCATCAAAGGCCTTCGGGCCTCTGGGCCTTCTGACCACAAGAGTCCATAGAGTAGCCCAGTTCATATAGAGAAGGCCCCAGAAGAGGATTATACTGACAAGAGTAGGAGTCACCAGAAGTAGAGCTAACTGAATTGGAAGAATGAGAGGGTAAGGCAACCACCATTGGGATCAGGCACCATGAAACTTTGTATGGGGAAATGCTAGACGATTAGCAATGCAAGGTGAGGAGATAAGGTGATCAATAATGCAGATGCTGGGGAGGGGCAGTTCTAGTGGGTTGGGCCTACGGGTCATGTATTGGGCATGGTATGCCTCTAGGCCTTTGGGTCATGTATTGCGGGTCGTGTCAGGCCTTGTGCCTTGGGCCTACGGGTTATGTACGAGTTCCCCTTCATCCCTTAAAAAGGGGGATTATCCATAATAAAATAAAAAATAAGGTCTTCAGGCCATTTGGGCTAGGTCATGTAAGAATAATTATTTCAGGACCACACCATAACTGGTAGAGATATAGTGATGAGGAATGATGGATAATTCTATATTGGAAGATATATGATTCTTTGGTGTCACTATGTAATAAATCATTACACAATTAAGGTTGATATATTACTGCAATGCACATCAGGCTATACATATCTGGGTAAAATGATCTCATGATTTTAGGAGTAGGATATATAGATCACACCATAATTTATGGATTGGTGAGTAGTTTAAATAATGTCACGTCATAATCAGTATCTCTACACTATATGATAGAAATAATCGAAGAGTTTCACGCGACAAAGGATAACCTCACATCATTATTTACTAAATTTCATGATATTTTGAATATTTAGGTAGAAATACTAATGGATATTACATGGATCAAAGTTTAGGATACTTTATCAACTTGGACAGATGAATTTGACCAAATTAAAATGTGTGGGAAACTTGGCATGATCTCAGAATTTTAAATAGAGTAAATTGTTTTCGGGCTATGTAATGGGTCTCCCTCTACCCAGTTAAAGAGGTCTTTGCTTTGCTTTAATAATAAAAATGAGGCTTCGGCCCCAACCTTTTAAAAAAAATTGGTCCCATACATTGATCTAGGAGAGTTCTTTATGTATGTAAACAAAAGAATAATTACGTGAAGTCGTGTGTAGAGGATAAAGAGAAGGTAGTGTACCTCAGAAAGTTTTGTTTCATTTATAAATTAGTTGTAAAGGTAGTGTGCTTGGCATAGAGTGACCATGGCCACTATTATTATCCACCAAAACAGTGTGTATTATTATTAGTCAATTTTGGAACCCTAGAACATCACCGATTATATTCTCCTTAGATGTATCCCAAAGTGAGTGAGCCAAGTAATGTCCTTATGTTCATGTAATTTACATTTCTGTATTTATATCAATTATTCAGTGGGAATTAATTGATAAGGATTATTAGATTGATCTTTTTTTTATATGAAATAAGATCTAATTATGGGAGAGGGTTAAGTGTGATGGAAAAAATTTAAATTGGACAGGACCCTGATTCACCCCCTCTCGGGCTACCATAGGATACTTTTTATATCTTGGTCCTAAAAATACTCTTTTAACACTCAATCCATTAATACCCATTATAATCATGAACTATTTGTGTTAAGGATCACAATTATGTATTTTTTTTAAATATTTATCATGCACACATGGCCCCATACATCCATAATACAACTCACACACACAATAAGATATATAAGTAGAGTAAACATGGGGTTTCACTTAGTTAACCAAGTATGGTATAATCCAAGAAACATGGGAATATAAAATACCTCCAAATACATAAAAATGGATGTACTGAATTAACATATAGGGATACACCCAACCATTCCAATATTATGATTTAGGTAAAATTTATAAGGGAAACGCTACCTCATTAAATATTTAGAAAAAACCTCTCAAAGTTATATTCTACCCAGTTGATTTTGTAAAATCATATATAAACATGTGTTTATAAATACATAACTATATAATGAATCTATATAAATCTTATTTAAATAGAAGGGATATCACTATGTTATTGTACCAATTCATATGGGTTTTTCTTTAGTGATCCACTATATACCACCTTCACCATACTAATATCCTCTAATCCCTTTTATTCATTTTTCACTAGAATTTTATGAATTATAATGAAAAAATATCTTATTCAGGTTTGTTATAACTATTTTTATTTATCCATTATTGAGGTCACTTAGATAATAAATACATGATCCTTTTCCAATCACTGCCTCAAATCAGTGTTGGAGGAAATATATGTATGAACTAACCCACTATAAGGCTCAAACATCAATATTTCCCTTCTCTAATGTTCTTCTTCATGATTGAACATCATCACAACATCATTTATGATGGTTTTTGTACCTTATAGAGTCTTCTTAAAGTTTTTAGATCATCTCATATTCTTAAACACACACCATAATGTGTGTCGCATTCTAAAATATTCTCCTTTGATGCTTTCCATGATCATTTTTCTTGAATTTTCTCTACATTCCAATAAATCTATTTATAGAAATATTATTTTTCTATAACATCATACAACATATTTGGATACATAATTTTTATGTGTGGTTTTGTATAATATATTCCATAATCACCATTTAAAATTTTTACTCAATCAATTAATTTTTAACATTCTATTTCACCTTGGATTTTATTTATAGTTCATGCATATTACACATGTCCCTTAGACTTTATCATTGTATATTTGATTACACTAAAACATATAATAATATCAAACAAATCAATGGAGTTTTATATATTATTTAGAAATGTATTATCAAATACCCATATATCTAGATAGGATATGTGAGTTTGTATGAAAATACACATGCATGTCTCTGTTTTATCCCATGTTATATAGTTTTCTTTATTTTTGACTTATAGAACCAAATGTGATATCATCCATATTTTCATGTGGTTAAACTAATCCATTTATTATGATAAACTTTCTCTTTATTTTCCTCTATATAAATTTATTTTACACTTTCTGATATTACATAACACTATCTATGTTATGTCAGTTTGTATTATCAAAATGAAATATAACACAACAAAATATATAATGATATCCATGTCCAAGGTATGTCCTTATTATATCTGGTTCTCTAATTTTTATCTGTATCGATAATATAGATATGCTCAAATCACTATGTATAATTTTTATTTATCTATATGATAGATCATTTCATAACTTGTGATAGACATTATTATTTTGTAGACATTTGTCTCACCTTAATATATTCCCTAATCACAATCTATGACAACAAAAACAAGTTTTGTGGAATATATCACATTATAAAATACATCATATATCTCATTTCAATGTAAAAAAAACTTCTCCATAGCTCCAACCATTACCAAATCATCTATAGGTTTCATTTATAAGCCTTTATGGCCTAAATAATCATGATTTTATCTCAATATACCACTAGTGAACACTATTAATTAATAAAAATACATTTAATTAAGTCTAATATCAATCAAAATCCTTGCAACTATCCATACCCAAGACTATCTTCACATCCATGCCCAATCTTTAAGCCTATATACTAATCTTCAATATATAATGAATACAAGTCTGAAACACTCATTCAACCTATCTCTAGTCTATGAGAATCATCTAAAAGAGATCTATGATCTTCATGGTATCTCTCTAGAATGATCTACTTATTCATTAGTGTATCACCTTTCTTCTTCTCTAATGGAAAAAAATACCACCAAACCAAATATATAGGATCTAACAATATCACATAGTGTATTTATTAGTATCAGACCACATATTTAGATATATTGGGTTGTATTTTAAACATCATGTGATATTTTATTCATTTTTATAGAAGGTGAAATGGTCATGGTAATTTACATATGTTTATTTAAGGTGACTAATTATATATTATTTATTTTGAATATTGACTAATTTACTTTTCATAAATTTAGTTGATTTAGTTATAGGGTAAATCATTCCCTATATATTATTTTAATACTCTCAACATGTCTTAGGCATTATTGTGACCCACCTTGGGTGGTATGGTCATTCTCTAGTTGGGTCATTACAAAATGATTTTTTTAAGTTGAGTGATGGTAGACATGGTAATATGATAGAAAAAATAAAGTGATAAAATAGAAAATATATATAATAAACATATTTATTTTGATACTCAAGTTTCCATTTGTAGTCGGGGATGTTTGAGTGAACTGGAATGCCTTTATTGTTTTGGTTGGGTTTTTTGTGTAATTTATTCCTAAACCTCAGATGGGAGGGTATGTTGATGAGTCACATGCATCACAGATGGTCACATAGATAGTATTATCATACATGATTTTAATATATAATTATTTTTGTAAATAGTTATTGGTGGTTAATTAATTAACTATAACATGCATGAATTTTTGACAATACGCTTTCCAACTTTCCTTAATATGAATAGTGATTGGATTACCTATTAATTATTTTGGTGAGTATATTTCCATGATTATTAAAATGATAAAATATTTTAGGTGTCAACATTGGTTTTAATAATATATATGCATATAATGAATTTTTTGAAATCATGCTTAATTTAAATAAATTGATAATACCTTGAAAATATTAACTATACTTATAAATTCATTATAATAAATTTATTTTTGATTTTAAAAGGGTTATTTTATATTTATGTTAAATTATGATGTCAAATTCCATGAGTTATTTTTTAATAAAAATCACATTACAGTAGAGTGATTCATTAAAATAAATTCGAAATATTCTTTTATTTAATGAATTTACATGGAAAATAAATTTAGATAATGAAATGGTTGGTGGGAAAACATGTTAAAAGTGAAAGTGGCATGGGTATATGTTATGAATTGAATTTATAAGAATAGAGGGAATGTTAAATGAGTTTGTATTTTTATCATGAATTGATAGTTTAAAAGGAAATAATGCATAAAAATGTTTTTTGGAGAACAATTTTTTATTGTTATGTATTATGAATATGAATCATGAGGTGTCTTAGTTCTTATGGCACCATTCCATAGACTAAATAATTTAATTGAAATCATGTAATTGGAATAAATGATAATGGTATTAAATAGAGAAATAATATTTTTTAAAAATTATATTATAAATTAAAATAATTTATTAAGTATGATTTTGGGTGATATGTAACATGTGAAATATGTAATATAATTATTTTTATATAGAGAGTGAAAATGATTTTAAATATTGTTATTCATAAAAATTTAATTTGACATATAACCTAGTTTGAACTATAATTTTCATAATTATGGTGTGCATGAAAAAATTAACGTGATCACATAAGGATGGAAATGGGTTGGGTACTCATGAAGTTTGGGGTACCATAACCCTAAACCATTTATTTTTACAAAACCATAATCAAACTCTAACACATTTATTTTTAAAATTTACTACTCTAACCCCCACCTTTTTATATTTTTAAATTCCCATTTTAACTTCCCTAACCGTGTTAATTACCCAATTAGAAATTAAAATATTTATAAATATTTATAAATATACAATTAACATATAAAAAATTTAGTAAATATATTTTTAAATTTTACTTTATTTAATAACATATATTCAAAGTATTCAAATTTAAAATTTAATTATAAATATAACATGAACCAAAATCAAAATAAATAATATTTTTTACAATTTCAATTCTATTTAGAAATTTATTATTGATTAATTATTAACAATTTGCATAACTGGGTTCGATTTTATAGTATCCTAAGAGTGTTACCATAACCTTACTCATTTACTAATCAGGTTTTCAATTTCCTACTCTAACCATATAAATACACATCTAACCACTTACATAACCCTTTTTAATTAGATAGAGAGTGTTGAGTATCCGTTTAATAAGTACTCAATGTCATCCCTGGTTATTCCATGAAAAGGATATTTTTTTTAAAAGTATGTTGTGTGTTATTGGTTGTTTTTGTCCTATAAAATGAATATTATATGCTAAATAATTACTTGGTTTGACTTGGGTATTGCTAAAAAGTATATAATGATTGAAGATTTAATAATAATTTTGTAAGGATGGCTCTAAATTAATTAAATATTACAAATTGATATATAATATTGAATAAAATGTTTACTTTTTAAAGAGTAGATAGTATGCTAGTTGCTCATTAAATAGTAAATTGACACTACCCAACCCTATTAAAATAGGTTCATATAGATTTAATCTAGGTTTTAATCAGATTAAAATATTAAAATAAATACCCAATTTATATTTTTGTAGGGTTACATACTAGTGATAGGTTATCTAAATAAAAAATCAATTTATATTAATTATTATTATTATTATTTATATTTTTATGATAAAAATTAAATAGAAAATTTTCTTTGTGTAGCAGCAGCGTATGACCCCATGTTACAGGCCATTTTCATTAACATTATTTTTCATTAATTTTCTATAAATTGAAGGTACATCAGTGGTGTTCTTCCTCAGGTTATAGTATTGAGAAATATAATCCATGAAAAATCCAATCCCTAATAAGTCCTTCAAAATCCTCATCATTTTTCTTAGCGTCTATAAATGTAACCCTTTATCTATGTTTTTCTTAGCACTAATAAACATGACATTCATAAAAAACAATATAAAAATTTATATTTTAATAGAGAACTATATTTCTATTGACATATATATATGTGGTATATTTGATTAAATGAAATTTATATATATTTTTAAATATTTATTTACACTTAGTATATAAATATTTATTTGAAATGGTTTAGTAAAAAAATTAAATAATAATATTAATTAAAATTTGATACTTGGTGTTGAGTTATTGAAATATAACAAACATTTTTAGATAGAAAATTTAAATAAATTAATTAATATCTTACTAAAAGTTGAAAATGTGGATTTAACTTCAAACAGTAATAACATTTGATCTGGATGTCCATTAGAGCTCTAGAAGTTGTCGAATCAAATATTTTAAGTAGATCTATGATGTTTAGACCAGGGTAAACCATGGGCCCTATTTTTTCTGAGTCAAAAAATGTTTGAAAGGCCTCCTAAACTATGTTTTTAGTTGGGATACCCTAATTTTTAAATATTTAACAGAGTTTTAGTATCATTTAAGAGTCTCTTCTTGTATTTTTTAGGTTGATTATGAATTTACTCCCCAATATTATATTCATATTGATATTATGGTGTTGAAAGATTAACAGTTTTCAAATTTTATTGTTATTTATATGTTAATAATATAAATATATATATAGATATTTGCTTATATTTACATATAAAAACTTAATTTTATAAATAAATATTTAAACATTTTTACATGTAAAATATATTTTTAAACATATAAACCATATAGAAATAAAAAATTATTATCTATTTTACTTAAAATAAAAATTTATCCATTTTATTTACGAATATATTTACCAATATAATAAATTTATATACACTGTGTATATATATCAATATGTGTATGTGTGTGACTATATTAATAAACATATATATATATATATTAATATATTTAAATAAATATTAATATATAACAATTTTAAATAAATATATATATATATATAGACACACATATGTATAAATAAACATGCAAAAACTTATTTTATAAATGTATTTAGAAATAATTATATAAATATATTGCAACAAACTAGATCAGGTTTCCACCTGAACTGGCACACAAACCAATCTATCACTGGCTCGAAGGACATTCTTGATCTCCACAGGATGACAACTAGTGTCTGATCATTATAGAATGCACTTTGGGAACAATTTTTTCCAAATGAAATCAATTTAATAAGAAACATATATTCACCATAAATGTCTACATGACCCATCCATAAATCAAACATCTAAGACAAAACATATAAGAAAAATTAAATAGTATAAACAATTTAAAGAAATACAATCTCATAGCTCAGTTAAAACACCCTCACATGAAATTAATCCTTTAGTTCTACATCCATAACTCCCCAGATATAATGCATCGCTTATTCAAGAAAGGAAAAGAAATGGGGATGGATGATTTGGTCAGTACATTAAAGAAAATAAGTTAAAAATAATAAATACTAACCTTCGTATGATCCTAAGGGACCAACAAAGACCAATTCCAAAAATTCTCCATGAGTAAATAAGAGCTGAACTAAAAACATGAAACTAAAATATAATAGTTGTTAGCAGGAACATGATCAGTACCTCACCATACATCTTACCACATGCCTAACCTTTAATTATAAATCCATTTTAATGTAGTTTTAATTTAAATAGAAAAATAGTATTTCAGAAATTTGTACAAAAAGAAAAATGATTACCACATTATGAATAATATTATAAAATTCTACTTATATTTTCATAATTAAATGAAAACAAACATTTAAAAATATTTCATTAGAAATCACACACATCTTGTAAAATAACTCAATTTTCAATTTAAAATGTTCCATTAAAACCATTTCCTATATTTATTTATAAAACCAACAAACACTTCTTGAATAGAAAGAAAAATCAAATTAAACCACATCACTAAATGAAACAATAACAATGAATAATTTAAATCAATCAAGGGTGCCATATAAGTCAGTTTATCAGGGGATACAAAATGTCATCAAATAATTATCCTATATCAAACCAATGATCAAGGAATGTGTGATATGGACTATACTCTATGCTCTAAATAGAACAATTTTAGACTTGGTTCTCAGATACATTTTTCCCCTTTGTGTCTCTTGAAAAGATGTCTAATATGGCATCACCCTTCAGGAGTGTCAGGGACCTACTGATACCAAACCCTGGAAGGATGCAACTCTCCTCAAAAACTAGTAATATTAGACACTCTTGATGAGTAAAACATGCATCCATACCTCTATTAGTGACCCAATGTTCCTACTACATCAATACAAAATAGAGGTGAATAGGAAAATTTTCAGTGAATAAAGAAAGCATCAAAAGCATAATAATCACTCACACTTATCTCTAACACCCGCTTAATAAAAAAAATATCTTTTCCATCCATAGATTAATCACCACATATGTCAACCACCACCCATAAAGGTAAAAATTCATAAGGGGTATAAATATGCTTCCACACACTCATGTATTTAAAAAATCATTTAAAAGTGCTAAATGGGCCTTATTAAAAATCAAATAGGATAATTAGCCTTTTTAAAATAATTCTAACATAGTATAAAACATTTATTAAAACATTCTACTTAAAATCACACCTGAATATGGACCAAAATGGTTCAGGTACTTTCTATTTTTGGGAAACCTATCCCCAAACCCGATTACATTTTAAACTACCTGAACCCACTTAATCCCATTTTATTTTTATCAACTCCAAACCGGATTAACTAAATAGAAATCATTAAATTATAATTCTAATTTTTTTTTTAAAAACAGGTACTACATTAGCTAAAATGGAACAGGGTAAGTTGGGTGGTCAGAAAGATAGGAGGCCATGATGGAGGGGAGAGGCTCTGTGAAAAGCGATTTGAATGGGAAGAGGCATGCTAATCTAATCTGGAGAAGCATTAGGGACTTCATCGATGAACAAAATTCAAAAATAGAAGATATGGAATGATTACATGGAATTTGGTCAGCCCCTCCTAAATAGAGATGGTGGGAAACAATATTTAAAAAGAAAAAATGTGTAAATTACATGTGGGGAGAGTATATGAGAAAAAAAATTTAACAGTAGTAAAATAGGTTCAAAAAAACAAAAAATGTAATCAAACATAAGAAGTGAAAAATGGACATCTAAATAGTGTGAGTTGAAGGGTGGGGTCAATGAGTGGAGGGAATAGTAAAGGGAGAGGGGTAAGGGAAATTGGTGGAAGTAAAGGGTGATTTTCATGGGGCGAGGGAAATATAAGGATGAGGTGGTGGATGGAGGGAAGAAGAGGTGAGGATGAGGGAGATGACTTGAGACTAAGGGAGATTACTAGAGGTAGAGGGATGAGCTGAAGAGGATGAGGGTGATGACTGGAGGATGTGGGTGATAGTTTAAGGGTAGGTGAGAAACAAATAGGAGGAAGGTGTTATGGTAGATAGAATGATGGGTGATGCAAAAAGTTTTGAGTTGAAAGTATACTTTCTATTTTTCCTTTCCTTAGTTTTAAAAATAACAAACACATTATTAAAAACACTATTTAATAAAATTATATATCCCAAGTGTTTCAAAATGTTTTTTAGAAAACATATGTTTCTACTGAATGTAAAAAATAATTCTTTTATAAATGAATATATACTTTATATACTTAAATAGGTCTATCAGATTAACCTAGAGTATTTTCCATCAGAACAAATATTGTTTGGTCCATTTGTTTGATTATGTGTTCTATCCATTGGTTAGACCAAAGTCATATTGATTAGACTTGCAATAGTTCATATCCACCAGACTGACCTTAGTTATGTTCATCATATTAACAAACCGTATATTCCATCAGACGATCAAAAGTTTATAATAAGAGTAATTAGGTTTATTTATATAGGATGAAATCTATTACAGTATTTTAATGGTGTTATAAAAATAACATTATATGGAAACATTTTTATAAGCTGTCAAGTGAAGAACATCTAAGGAAATTGAAACCAAGTCTAAGATTCACGGAAATATAGTTGTTGGAAGTATGCCTATAAATAAGAGTTCATTTGAGGATCTAGGTGTTAATAAATTTTCAACTCAACATATATAAGATTTTTCTCTTTTGGAATATTGTTTTCTTAAACCTTTCACTTTCTCAGATAGTTGTAGTTCTATGGATTCTATGTGAGGAATTGTAAGGTCCTTATAATGTTTTTATTTTCTATTCTCTTGTTTCAGTCGATATTTAGATCAAGGGATTCTGGGTATCGGAAGATAGGTGATTCTATTCTAGTGGATCGAAGGCTTCCATGGATAGGAAGATAGAGCTGACACTGATTTTCATATTAAGGGATTCTAGGTTTTTGGAAGGCAGGACCATTTTGATATTCTTATCAAGGGATTTCCTATTAAGGAAAGATAAACATTAGAGTAAAGTGTAAAACTATGCATATCTTATGTCAGGATTTCTGACATCCTTAACTTTTAAGGTTAAAGAGTAAAATTATTTTCTAAAGATTTTAAGTCACTGTTACTTTATTATAAGCGTTCATGTTACTTTTTTCTTCAACATTTACATTATGATATTTAATTTAACTTCAATTTTTGATTTTAATAATAATTCTCATAATTGTTTTTTTAGACAATTTGCAGGCCCAATTAACAAATGTATTTTACTAGATGATTTTTGAATCTGATAAAAACACTTTGATCCAGGAAAAATTATTGAGTATAATATTTTTAACTAAAAAGGTTTTGGGTTTTATTTAGTTTAATTTAATATTTTAAACTAAAATTCACCCCCCCCCCCTCGTATCCATCATAAAATATTAAAATTCGACAATTTAGATCAGAGTAGGTTCTAATTCTATACTTGATAGATTCTTAATTTTGTTATCTACCACAAGTTATTAAGTTTTTTTATAAAATTCTTTTTTATAAATTATTATTACACTCATGTATATTATTGAAAGAGTTTAATTTTATAATGTGAAACGATTAAATGTTGGTAGTATTATGAATTTTAATCCTAGTAGACCAACAATTTTTATGGAAATGATAATGAATACTAGAGAGATAGAATGGAAAAAAATTATGATCACTGGAGTTGATAACTTTGTTATGTTTACTGGAAAATATACGATTCCATATAAAGAGGTTATTACTTTTACTAATCAATAAAATTTGTAATATTAGTTTAATTACATAGTAAGGAACAATATATTATATTCTATGAGTATAAAGATATATATTCATACATATTCAAGTAAATAATCTAATATTCTATGGAATAATTTGGAGATAAATCATTTAAAACTTCTAAATTCAATAAGACAAGAAGAACGGCTGATTATCCAGCTTTTGATTTTCTACCCATAAATTATTTTTCCAAAATGCATCAAAGATTTATGACTATTACAAAAAGTTAACAATATCTTTGTGAAAAAGATCTTATAGGTATAATCTTAGTAGAAAATATTATAGAAATAATTCCCAGTGAATTGGAATAAAAATTAACTACTTTGGGTGACACAAGAAGAGTTACTAACATTAATCTTCATGATCTTATTGGAACTCTTATTCAGTATGAGGGAATATTTAAAAGAGATATAGGTAAAATGAAAAATAATAAGAGATGAGTTTATTTTCTACAACATCTAATGTTCCTAACAAATTTTAGACTACTGAGAAATTTTTTAGGTCTTCTAAAAAGAAAAATGTGTTTGTCAAATTAGATAGTAATTCATCAGAATATTCAAGATATAAATTGACTAATATTGATAAAATAATGAATAAAATTGTTTCAAAGAAGGATTTTTAACACAGATATAAGAAAATTATCAAGGAAAATGTGATGAAAATAATTCTTCAAAGGTTATATGTTATGAATGTAAGAAAGATAGACATATTAGACCAGATTTTACTAAGATGAAATAAAGTATAATAAGGAAATAAATTTTGATAGGAATTCTAAGAAGCATTATAAACATAAAAATAAGAAATGTTTGAAAGATTTATACACATGGAGTGCTAGTGGAGGATATTGTTCTTTTGAGAATTCATTAGATAATGAAAGTTCAAGATAGAAGAATGTTGAATTCAATACAGATATTCCAAAGTTTAACAATTACTTCATGGATAATGTAACAACTAAATATCCTATAAATATTACCTTAAATGAAAATTATCCTGATAGTAAAGATGATAAAAATTATATATCATTAGATAAAGAATATTCTACATCTGATGAAAATAATTACTTATAAATTTTTGAAGAAGTTTATATATTATCAATGTTATTTGAAAATGAAAATTCTAATATTTCTAAAAACATGAAAATGCTCAAGAAAAACTTGTGAAAGAAAATTCAAGGATTTTTACTCTTACTATTGATAAATCAGATCTTTATAGAGATTTATATAAAAAAATTTAAAAAATTTATCTTTTAAAAGGTCTTTAAAAGTATTATGTTGAAAAAACTAGCTTACAAAATGCAATATAAAACTTATTTTGAATACAAAATCTATTGAGGATAAAAATTGAGTTATAAAACTAAATTCTGAAATGTCTAGTTTTAAGAAACTTTTACTAAAGTTTACCACTAGTAAGAAAAACTTTGATAAAATTTATAATTATATTATACCTCATAGAGATGTTTTTGGAATTATTTTTACTAATAAAAAGCATATTTTTAGTAATAACTACTTTGTACCAAAAAGAGATTTATTTTTTACTAAGTGTAACATTGTGGGAATTAGGGAAAATGTTATTTAAACAATGTTCAATGTTTGGGATTTAAAAATTCCTATTTTTCAAAATAATTGACATTTTCTCAACATAATATAGTTTGAAAAATGTGGATTCCTAAAATCTTATTATCTAATAATATCATACCCAAGAAGGTTTGGGCCCTGAAATGAAAATTTTTTGTTTTAATTAAAACAATGAATGTACCTGTAACAATAATATTTATTACATGGGTAGTTTATGATCCAGACACATGACTAGAAATAAATAATTCTTTAAAAATATTATAAAGATGAAATGTGACAATGTCGCTTTTAGAGATAACGCTTGGGGAGAAATTATCAGAGTAGGTTACATTGTTCTTCTTGTAAAAGATTTAATTTAAAGTGTTTTATATGTTATAGTAATTAAAGAAACCCTTATTAGAATAATAAAATTATATGATTAGGGTTATCTTGTGAACTTCAGGAATAATAAATTTATTATTCATAGTTATAAAGATGAGTTTATTATTTATGTAAATTAGAATGAGAATGTTTACACACTAAACTTTGAAGACCTTAAGAGTCAATATATACCTTGCCTTATTGAAATGGAAGACTAGTCTTTGTTATGGAATAAAATATTAGTACATTGTAATCTTATAGCTTTATCTAAGTTATCTAATAAAGGACTAGTTAATTATCTACTAAAAAATAAGTTTTATACTTCCAAATTCTTTGATCCTTATGATTTAGGAAAGAAACATAAGTCATGTTTTAAGTTTATTATTGAA
The DNA here is from genome assembly GCA_963277665.1 of Viscum album. Taxonomy (NCBI): domain Eukaryota; kingdom Viridiplantae; phylum Streptophyta; class Magnoliopsida; order Santalales; family Viscaceae; genus Viscum; species Viscum album. Next base: position 129,694,583 of record OY728167.1, on the reverse strand, counting down.
GTCTCAAATTTTAATTATTTTCATTTTGTACACATGTACTTGTTTGGCCCTATACAAAAATGGAAGTATCAATGGAAAATACTATGTATATTTTTTAGCTGATGATTACACTAGATATAATTGGGTATATTTTCTTGAAAATAATTCTAAAGCCTTTTATTATTTTAAACCTTTTGTAGCAAGAGTTAAAAATGGGGAAAACCTCTAATATATAACTATTCATAGTGATCATAGTGAAGAATTTTTAAATTCCTATTTTGAAACTTTTTGTAGTAAAAAAAGGTATTATAAATAACTTTTCAGCACCTAGAACACCACAAAAAATGGTGTAGTTGAAAGAGGAAATATAATTCTTCAAGACATTACTAGAACCATACTGATTGAATACTTTGTTGATAACCATTATAGACTAAAGTGGTTAGTACTTCCTTTTATACTATTAATGTAGTTTTAAAAAGACCTTTTATAAATAAAAATCCTAATGATTTTTGGATAGTAAGAAAACCCAAACTTTCTGACTTATAAGTTTTTGAATACAAATTATTCATTCTAAATACTAAATATAACATTCACAAAGTTACTCAAAATTCATATGAAAGAATATTTTTTGGTTATTTGGAAACTAGTAAGGGATATAGTGTTTTTAATAAAAATAAATGTACTATTGAGGAAATCGTACATGTTATGTTTGATGAAACTGATCCTTTTGTTTCCAAAAAACATCAAACTATATATTTGGATGTTTTTAATAAAACTGATTTTTAACCTATGTTGTATAGTTCTTCTCATGATAGAAAAATTATAGAATATGTTTTTTATGTTATACTTCAAGAATAATTTCAACATGTTGTAGAATAATAGAGTCCTATAAATCCATGAAATCAATTATTTATTAGGAATTATCCTAGTGATAATATCATTAGGGATGTTAATAAACTAGTTTGAACTAGACGTTCTTTGAGAAATAAAATTAAAAAATTATATTTTTTATCTCAATTATAACATAAGACTCTTGGTGATCTTTTCGGTGATTTGGATTGTATAAAAGTGTTTCAAGATGAAGTTAATGAATTTGAAAGTAATCAAGTATGTACATTGGTTGAACAACCTAAAGATACTTCTATAATTAGAGTAGAATGGGTTTTCCAAAAAAATGTGATGAAAATGGAATAATAGTTAGAAATAAATCTAGATTTTTTTCTATGGGATATAATCCACAAGAGGGCATAAATTATAAAAAACTTATTCTTTGATAGCTGGGCTTGAAGCTGTTTATATACTTCAAGTATACATAACATTATTAAACTTCAAACTATTTAAAATGGATGTGAAGTATCCAGTACTTAATGGATATGTTCAAGACAAACTTTATGTGTAAAAACCCCTGGTTTTTAAAATAATAAATATCTAGAACATGTTTGTAAACATACTAAGGCACTTTATGGACTCACACAATCCCTTAGATCCAAATATGAAATATTAACTATATTTTTTCTATAAAACAACATTGTTAATGGAGTTGTGAATCCAAATATTTTCATAAAATAATTTTCTAAAAACATATTCATTGTTCTAATTTATATAGACAATATTATTTTTGGTTTAACTCAAAAATCATTAAGAGATTCCTTTTCAGATCTTATGAAGTTTGAGTTTGAAATGAGCATGATGGGAGAACTTAATTATTTTCTAGTATTTTAAATTTCACAAAAATGAGAAGGAACTTTTATATATAAACATAAGTATATAAAATATCTTCTTAATAAATTCATATATTACAATACTAAAAATATAATTACTCCTATTGAAACCTCAAATACTTTAGATATTGATGAAGCTAGAAAACTAGTTTATCAGAATATATTTAAAGGAATGATTGGAATCTTTCATTACTTAATAACTAGTAATCAAGATTTAATGTTTTTTATGCTTATGTGAAATATATTAAGGAAATCTTGAATAGTCCCCAATTAATCTTTAAAATTAGTTTTTCATTATCTTTAGGGAACTATGTTTTTAGGTTTATTTTATTCCTATGGAAATTATTTGAGTTAAAAAGTTTTTTGAATGATGACTTCGGTGGTTACAGAATGGATAAGAAAAGTACTTATGAAACTTTTCATTTCTTAGGAGAAGATTTAGTTTCTTGGTATTGTAAGAAACAACACTCAGTATCACTTTCCACTACTGAAGCTGAATATGTGGCAGCTAGAAGTTATTGTGCTCAAGTGTTGTGGATGTAACACACTCTCATAGAATATGGAAAAAAATTTAATAAAAATCAGTTATTGTGCAATAACACTTGTTCAATTACTTTAAGTAGAAACCCATCACAACTATCAGAATAAAATCACATATATATAATACACTATTTCCTTTGAGATAACACACAAAAGGAGACATCTTTTACAATTCTTCAAAACACAAAAACAACTTGCATATATTTTTACCAAACCCCTTAGTTCTGATAGATTTAAATATATTAAAAAAACCTGGAATGATCAATATCAAATGATTATTCATATATATTTCATTTTTTTTAATATAATTACATTAATGAATTCCTTTTCAAACGGTGAGTACATAGGTTTTAGTTTTCCTAAAACCTTTTGTTTTCTATAAACTTTTTTTTCTAATTTTTTTTCCTAAAAGTTTGTGTTTTATTATATTTTATTATTTTAGAACCAAAAAAAATTATAAATATTTCAGAATCCAAGTTTTATAAAAATATTTCCATAGTCAAAAAAAATCAAAAGTTTTATATAGACACATATTGTTACAAAAAACATTTTTGGACAATGTATTTGTAAAAACAATTATTCATATTTAATTTCTTTTAAAAACCAAGAAGAAAAAGTTACTAACACCGAATGTAATATTTACTCCATGAGGTTTTTTTCTAATCTTTCAGTTTTTGTAATTGTAAATTACTTTTATTTTCCTATGTTGTTTTACACATTCTATAAATTTTGTAAACTTTATTTTATTACAAACATAAAATTTCTATAGTTGGACATTCATTTACTCCATTTAATAGCTTTCCTAAAAAATATTAAGAGTTTATAAGATTAAATAAAACATTTGAAAATTTCATCTTAACCATCGGATTAGAATATATTTTTCAATTTGAGTTGTTGACTTTTTGAAATATTAAGGGTCACCCTTATGCCTATATATAAGGGGTGGGTTACCCTTGTCCCACAGAGGTTTTCTAGAAGTTGTTCTCAACCCATATCATGATATTTATTACCTAGTCTAAAAGTTTGTGATTCATCTGATCAACTTCTTCAGTTCATGTTTCGACGTCTAATTCAATCAGATGAATTTTAAAAATATTTCATGAAAAGAGATATCATAATAGAAAGTCTCATCAATAAATCTTGGTATGAAAAGTATTATAATTTGTTAAAAAGAGTTATTAAGTTCCAAGTATGGGAGAATATTTGTATGGAAAAAGTGGATTTTTACGAACACTATTAGAAAATTGTAAGATAATTCTATTATTTAGCTGAATTAAAAGCATAAAATGATATTAAGGTTATTATTCTTAATTTTTTTAGATAAATTTTAAAACTAACATATCAGTATGTTTCTGAATTAGTAAAAGTGGATTTAGAAGCTCAATCATATCTTCCATTACAAAATCTTCCAAATATTATTAGATGTTTTGAAATATCAGAAGAAAAAGATTCTTTATTTATATCCTATGAAAGGGTTTGAAAAGTTTTTCAATTCACTCTAGATGTGAGAGTGGTAAATTTATGTATGCAAGATTATTTTATCTTAGGGAAATTTTATAGGGATACTTTGAAAGACCTCAATGTTTTCATTTTTGACTTTCTTGTTAATATGAGGAAAATAAATGTTGTAATGTTTGTGTTTATTTATATTGAATCTATTTAGAAGTCATCTATAAATTCCATTATTCTAATGTTATCTTGCTTCATTAAAAACATATTAGTAAGTTGTATGGAGGTTTTTTAGATAAATAATAAAATATATTCTTTCAGATAAAAGGATTATTTTATTAGTTATGAAACAATGGTGAGGATGAAGTTGGATTTTAATCTAAATCTAAATAAATTTTTGGATAAATTAAACCAGGATATGTTAGATACTAAACTAATTAAATAGAGAGAGAGATAGTAAAAGGGAAGTGTAAAACTGACTCCTCTCCTCCAAAAGATCAAATAAAAAAATTCCTAATGAGGAATTCAAGAAGCAGATGGCTTATAATGCTCAAAATAATCCTAGGGGTTGATCCTTTATGCATGATAAATAAGAGGCTTTACTCTTAAAGATATGAAAAACTGATATAATAATCCAAGAAGAAAAAGAAGAAGAAAAAGAATAGGCTCATATAGGAATTGATGATGGAAAATATTCTTAATGTATTATTACAAGATTTAGAAAATAAACCAATTTCAGGTTTTCCCTTATCAGTTATTCAACCAGTACCAAGCTTCATAATAATCTCTATTGCTGATCAAACTCTTCCGGAACCATCATCACTAGAATAATTAGAGTTTAATGAAACATGCATTATTTTAATTTAATTTTGTTTGAATAACTTATTATCTAAATATATCATTTCTTGAATGTTTTAGAATTTCATTTGGATGAATTTTATTTATTATTATCTTGGTTGAATATTTATTCAAATAGAATTGTTTCTTATTATATCAATTTAACATTTCAATAGAATATATTACTTTCCCTATTACTTTTTGAAAATCAAAAATCAGTAGAATTTATAAAATGGGGGAGAAATAATCTATGGGAAATAATCCAAATGGGAGAAAACTATCTAAGGAAGATTTTTTATTAAGGGGGAGAATCTGAAATAAAAATATTTTCTATCGGATCAAGATTAATGAACAAAAACAAGTTATCAACTCATTGCGAGTTAATATTTGATAATTGAAAATATTTATTATGAATAATATCTTTTAATTTCATAAAAGAACAAAAGTATTTATATATTTAAAAATTTAATAGTTTTCATTTTAAGTGTTGTGTTTTTTGCTTTCAAAAGAGGGAGATATTGTTGAGTCGAAATTATACTTTGTACTTTTCCTTTTCTTAGTTTTAAAAATAAAAAAAACTTTTTTAACAAACTTATTTACTAAGATATATATCCCAAGTGTTTTTGAATGTTTCTGTAGAAAATGACTATTTATACTGATTGTAAAATTAATTCTTCTATAAATGAATATATACTTTAAATACTTTAATCTGATCTATCGGACTGACCTAGAGTCGGTTCCATCGGACTGAATAGTGTTGTATCCATTGGTTTGACTAAATGTTGTATCCATCAGACAAGCCCATGTCATATCTAATGGACTGGATATAGTTCAAATCCACCAAAGTGGCCTTAGTTCTATTCATTGGATTAACAAATAGTATAATCCATTGAACTATCCAAAGTTTATAATCAGAGCAATTGGAATTATTTCTATCAAACAAAATCTTTTACGGTATTGTAATGGTTCTATAAAAATATCTTCGGATGGAAATTTTTCTTTTGAGCTACCATGTGAATAATATCTAAGGGAATTGAAACCAACTCCGGGATTCAAATAAATATAGCTGCTGGAGGGGTGTATATAAATAGGAGTGAATTTGAGGAGCTAGGAGCTGATGAATTTTCAACTCAACATGTCTGAGATTTTTTCTTGACTTAAAATCTCATTCTTATGCCTTATAATTTTTCAGAGAGTTATATTTCTAAGGATTCCATGTGAGGAATTGTAAAATACTTAGAATGTTTTTCTTTTGTATTCACTTATTCTGATCAAGGTTTTGATCGAGGTCTTCTAAGGATAGAAAGACATTTGATTCTAATAAAATAGATAGAGGGATTTCAAGGATGATAAGATAGAGTAGACATTAATCTTCATATCGAGGACTTCTAGGGTTTTTAGAAGATAAATATATCCTAATATTATTATCAAGGGATTTCCTGGTAAGGAATGATATACCTTACAATTTGGTCTAAAACATTGGATATCTTATGTCAGTACTTATGACTTTCTTAACACTTATGGTTAAAGATTAGAATTAGTTTTAGAATTCTTATAATTCATTCTTACTTTTTTTAAAATATTTTATATGACTTGTTTCTATATGTTTTACATTCCACTATGCAATTTAATTAGAAATTTTGTTTTTACTAATATTTGTAATAGTTATTTCATCAGACTGACTGTGTGACCGACTAACAAGTATGTTTTATTAGATGAATTTTAAATTCAATTCAAAAACTTTTAATACCAGACAATTATTTATTCTGACCTTTTTAACTAAAAATCTTTTTTGTTTTGTGTTAGTCTAATTTTTTAAACTAAAATTCACCCTCCTCTTGTAGTCATTTTAAACTCTTACAATCCAAAAATATTGTGGTTGGATGATCTCAATTAAGTGATAGTATTTATTCAAGACACTTTACACTACCATATTTTGGGCTACACGTCACCTGTTTTTTTTATTTTAAATTTTTACCGACTTTTTTATAATTTTATTATTATAAATATAATTGGGTTCAGGTACCCTACCACTCATTTCAAAATACTACCTGAATATGAATTGGATATTAAATATAAAACCCAAGATAGATAAATACATTATTATAACCTACCTAAACTCACTTTCACTGGGTTGGTTCATTCGGGGTACCCATTTAATGGGAACCCAATGTCATACCTAACTACAGTGCCACACCTCCTCCCTTCAACCTACATTATCTCTCCTATATCAAACCTTTCATTTTTTTTAACACTAAGAAACATTGATCTAACATATTTTATTCATTTGATATCTAAGTATCAACAAGTCATTACTAATGAGATCATGATATCAAAATGAACAATTCAAGACCCATAAATGATGGATTATTTTAATCTTTAATTTTATTCATGTACAGGTACTGATTTTCACTACAAATTTATTGTATTCTTTTAACTCTCACTGTGTATTTTTTTATATAAGACAAACATACTAACAAATTTACATATAAACTTTTATATTTAAAAAATATTGAATACGTATATGTATACATGAACATCATACATGAATATTAATGAAATTATTTTCATATATACATACATATATATAAGTACATAAAAATATATGTATGAAAAGTCATTCATTCATTCATATATATAAATAAATATAGTTTTAAAGATAACATTCCAAATCCCTTGATATAAATTTACATTATATTTTTTATATACACAACACATACGAGTTAAATTTTTTATAACTTCATATATATAATGATATTAAAAAATTATTGAGTATATAAATATTTATAAAACTACATATATTTATATATATAAATATAAATTTCAATTAGTGTTCATATACATACATATATGTACATGTAAGTATATGCCTACATGCATGCATTGAGATATATACACATATGTACATTTATATATACAAATTAACATAATCATATATATACATACATACATATATTTAAATTTAAGTACAAAAATATATATTAATACAATTATATAAAAATATACATATATAAAATTATGTACAGTTATACATATACACACATACACATACATACATATACATACACATATATACGCTGACATATCTATATATAAACACAAGTACATATAAAAAATGTATATTGTTAATATACATAAATATATACACATATATAAGTATAAGTACTTAAAAATATACATATATGTAAGTATGTATGTCATGAACCAAATCAAATTATCCCCGTCTTGGGCATTTGAGCTATTCTGTAACATGGTCTGAAGGGAGATTCAAATCATCACAGGCTGATAAAATTGCCTAGGTATTAATGGAACATCAATTGATAATGTTTTGTATAACGGATAAATTAAACATGGTGTTGAGACTAAGAACCCAACATGAGCTCTCCAAGCATTGGAAATTCATGCATTAAATATTTCAAACATCGCTCACAACATATCATAAAAAAATGAAAAAAAAATAAATAAGTGTATCATCATGGAACAAAAAAAATCTGCAGTGTACAAGTACAACCATCAACCAAAGGAACAAATATAATGGGTAGGGAGAACGAGATGGTGATACAATATTCATGTAAACTGTTTTCAAAATATAATAAAAGGAAAAAAGAGTCAATAAACCATATTTGTGTGACATAGGGTATAAACCAACTAACATGTCACCACCATATACCGAAATAAGTCTATCATGAGTACCCAATGCCTCCAAGTAGTTTTCTTCCCTTTCTTACATCATAAAAAATAGGGTATACATACACTTGTGGGTGTATGTAAAGTGTGAGAAATGAGCCCGGTATGATCCCAAAAAGTATTCCATTTCAAACCAATGTTAGAAAAAACAAAACATGCAAGTTTTAACATAATAAATTATATTAACCTTGAGCCTTTTAATTAAAAACAACTAACAATATAGATTCTACTAAAAAAATAATCAATGTAGAAAAAATATTTAGGTAGATGTTTATTAATAATATAATGGTGAGTCACCCTATGGTTGGAAATGATTGGACACCTATAAATTATACATGTCAAAATAGAGTCACTCCATTGGTGGAATTTTTCTAGTATAATGCCACTAGTCAGTGGTCATTCCACTTCTAGTTCACTGGTATAAATAATGCTGGGGGAACCTCATCCAACCTAAGATCACCTACTCATGTACTCGAGGATCCGATGAGTTTTTTTTCAAATTCTACATTATTTGTGAAACATGAATTTGTATTAACTATTTCATAAGTATATCCTTTTTCTATTAAAAAACAATCATTTTTCCATTATAATAGTATAAAAAACACTTTAATCAAAAGGGATTCATTAATCCATTTAAAAACTAAGACATATAACACCATTATAATATTATAAAAACCAATTTTAAATTTTCAAGAATTAATAATCAAGATAAAAAATGAAATAATATGGAACCACTAACCAAAACCATGTTAGGCCAGTGGAAACTACTCCCCTCCAATGGAAATATATAGAGGATACCAAAAGGGATCCTAGAGAGGCAAGAAAAACTCATAAATACCAAATTCCACACCTATAAAATCATGTAAGATGAAAAATATACCACCATGGTCTCAAGGAGATTTGAAAACCAAGAAAAAATGAATAAGGGACTCAAAAAAGTTGAGTGGATGAGTTAATTAGGTGTTTATCTTGAAGAAAACTCCTTGAATCAAAGCCTAGATGAGGGGAGGAGGGTGTTTCATAAATGAGTGGGATTGGAGGTTGATTATGGTAATAATAAGAGAGTTATGGATTAGAATCAAGTGAGGGGAAAACTAGAAATTTCATTATTTTTAGTTTCTAGAAAAGTTATATAGTTTGTCCACATGATTCTCCAAACTGTGTGCCAACCATATGGGTCACACTGTCTTCTCCTTGAAATATTCAATGTTTTCTAACATGGTTTGGTAAAACATGTACCTACCATGTAAATTCCTCTATTAAAAACTATAAACATACTTCCTAGTTACAACACAGTTTTCACTAATCATGTGGTAGCTCATGTTTTTTCAATTTTCACTGATCTCAAAGAAAAAGACCCTAAAATGAATATTAAGAATAAAATCAAAGAAATAATAAGTAAAATACATGAAAATAAGGTTACGAGTGTGACAATTCTCTCCACTATTTCACAATCTGACCCCAACTCAATTCTTGATCCATAAACAAAAGAGGCCATTGATCCCCATATGTGCTTCCTAATCCCACTTATAATGAGAATTTGATCCATGTTGTCTCAATAGATGATAAAATATGATATATTTTCAATGGTTCACATTATATTGAGGTTTAATAATATAAATAGGTCACTCATAAATTTATATGTATGGTTCTGATTTAATCTCTAATCAAATTATCACATAGGACGAGTTGGTTTAATACATCTTCAATTGAGAAATGTGGAATGTGTTATGAATTTTTTTCAATTGAGGTAGAAAATATAATCTATATGAAACCTTCACAATATTCTAGTTGATCTTGAAAGGGCCAATTTACCTTGGGGAAAGCTTCCCTTTCTTTCCCAATATTCAATGAACCAAATGGGGTGACACCTTTAGAAAAATCTAATCACATTCCAAAAAATAAAAAGGGTTATGATGGTGATCGATGTATGAATTATTATGACTCTGATCCAACACTAAGTGTTGTTGAATCACTTGGATATTTCTTGTTGTCTCCTAGACAAAGAATAGGCCCCACTAGAGAGGTTTCACCTATCTCCATCGATCATAAGTGAAAAAAACACAATCGTATATATAGATCCTAAAATGGGAGAATTCATATAGATTATTGGTAGTTATTATTAAAATAAAACATGACCAATATTAGATGAGTATCCCTTGCACCTCTAAATTTCAAGGCAAATTCCAAGAGCATATCCTCTATAATCTAGTTATCATTTTCCATTGTCCCATACTTCTAGGGTTGATAATATATACCAAGCTTCACTTGGGTACCCATTGCCTCCTAAAGGTCCTTCCAAAACTGATATTTAAATTGAGGGTCCTGGTCATATATAATAAAGTAGGACACACCATGCAGTATTATGACATCCTAAATATATAACCTTCCAAGTTAATCTGTTTTCATTGTTTCCTTGATTGGTATAAAGTGATTATATTTAGTCAAATAGTCTATCTCAAACCTAATAATATTTCATCCTCGAGGGGTACAATGTAGTATGATAATGAAATACATGGACACCCCATCCCACTTCTAGGTAACAATAGGTAGCTACAAGATTAAGACAGAAGGGTTTTTATGTTTATCATTTCCTTACAAATAAGTGTATCACAAGAATACCAAGTATCATATATCCATCCTCATGCCCAACCACTAAAATTTATTCTTCATATCACAATACATCTTAGTTTCATCAGGGTGGAAAACCCATTGGGACTGATGGAAGCCCTCCAAAACTACCTTTCTCATTGGAGAAGGAACCACAAGTCTATTTTTCATGGCCCACATTCACTAGTAACCCTCCTATGCTATAATTGAAGAGAAGGAGTGACCCTTGAGTCCCATATCTAATAGGCCCTAGGTTGGTGACTAGTTTTGATGGTGTAAAACACTCAAATGGGATGCATTACCCTCAATATCTCTTGATCATACCATAAAACCACCAATAAATCCACCTTTCTATAAAATAAATAAAATAAAATACCATAAAATAAATATCCCATATGGATGAATATAAAATAGGTACAAATGTATCAAAAGAAAAAACAACACCAAAATAAAGTAAAATCTTGTGGAAGCGACCACAACAACCTAAGATCAAATCTAGTATTATCCATCTCGATCACCAAAACCCTCTTGGAGACCTAAAAATAGTTTATATATGTGTAGGGTGAGTATAACATGTAAAGTCAATAGTATTGTACCCAAAATATCTCATTAAAAATTTAAAAGAGAATATTAATGCCTTGGTGAACAAAAAAGAGAACAATCCAACACCAATATGGTTCAAATATTCCTCTAACCTCACCAAGAATAACTCTACAAATAACACATCCAAGAGTAGAAAATAATATCATATTATTGTAGATAAGGGTTTCCCACAAACAATTCCCTGTTGAATTACCACTCTCAACCGATGAAAATACATCCTTTTCTCTCATCCCTTCCATATCCACCAATGATGGTACTAAACATATATCATGACTCATGGAACCAACTACATATCATGTCTCATGGAACCAAAAATGTATCTGGTATTAAGTTACTAGGGAATTATGGTATCATGAGCATGTAGAAAATCAACCATGTGTCCTCATCCTACAACACATGTTACCCCACAATATATCTCATTATCCACCACTGGTATCACTAGAATCTTCTACTAAAGGGAGAGTGGGGGAGAGGAGATAGTTAGCCATCTATATTCTCCCTATCCTATATGTTAGGTAAAACACCCCTAGGGTCTCTGGGTGTCAGTCAAGTTACTTGGATCGGTTGGGGTACATAGAAAATTAATAAACGATTAATAGGATATAGTAGTCTCACACAAACCCACACCTATGGGTTCACACAAGAAATTCCACCACAGCCACCATAAAATCATTACTAACATCATGCCACCAAGGACTCCTTTAATATAGAATAACTAACAACAACCATCACACCAAGGAATACAACCCAATTTCTATTTCCCCATTATTGTTTTAACAAATCATCCAATGAGAATTATTCATTTATATAATTGTTTACATCCACAAAAATAAATTCCTTACACATTGATATTGTACTATTATCAAGAAACCGCCATGTCAAACCATCGCATCACAACCAAGGCCTCCAAGCCTTATATAACCATGGGCATTAAGCCATAAACCACCAAGTCAATCAAGTTTCACATAACAAGTCAAGCCTAAACAAGTATACCAATTTAGTCTTATAATTATCTAGATTTATGTAGATAACCATTTATGGTATATTCGCAAATGAATCCATCACTATAAGTAATAATCCAGAAATAGGAATATAGCATGAAACGACATCAGCAACTTCAAGAAAACTAGTAATCATAAACACATCAAACTATCTCATTCAAAATTAATTAGTTTGGTTTATTATATTTATTATTACAATTCATATTACTCATCTAACATAAATAATAAACATTATAATCTCATAGATTCACATAAAAGAGATAAAACTCAGATCCCCTACCCAAAAAGAATCATTCCAAAATCATTGTTCTAGGATGGAATAAGAGGAAGAAACCCACCAAGAACTGGAATATAAGGAACAACCTAGATAAACCTTGAATATAACACCTCACATCTTTATCCTACAAAATAATTTCCAAAACCAGTTATTCGTTTGACAGAACCCTCTTTAGATCTAATAATGAGAAGAAATAGGGAATATGAGGGAAGTTAACTCACATAGAATCACCAAGGATTAATATCACAAGGTTCGGGTTGAAATCTGGTGAAATTGGGATGAAGTAACTCTTAGGGATACACCTTAATCACCTAATAAAAAAGAGAAAAGGTAAAGGAAATATGAGTTTTGAAGGGGTTTAGGAATTTATAGGAAAATAAAAAATTAGAAGACCACATCACAACACCCTAAAGTATGACACAAATGAGCTATCACAAGATGGAACTTTGATTTAGAGGAATGGACCACCTCAATTGGGCTAAAAAAAGACACTTCTGAGAAACACAATAAGTTCCATGTCATAGATCCTACAAACTAAGATAAGTAATATGACATAGGGGAAACCACCATGCTATAGAATTCAAAGTCTATGAGAAACTCTATTCCAAAGCCTAGATCTATGTGGTTTTTACCCCAAAATTGATAGAACCACAAGAATTCATACTTCAATAATCTACATCGTAGTCTAAAACCCATGTCAAAGATATGCTGAAAAGGGAAAAACTGTCAAACCCAACTCCCCAAGGCTCTATGTCACAGTCGATCTTCCCATATTGAAGACACTCCCTTTACAATGCAACCATGCCTACACACTGAAAAAACTTTCCCCAATAAAAATATCTGATATAACTCCATCATCCACTCCTCAACTCCTTTAGAATAGCCCTCAAACATCTTCGTCACCTAAATCCTAAAAATGTAATGGGTTATAATTTCTAGGTTGTTACTTTAGATTCCATTTCAAATTATTCTCATTCTCGAGAATTGAAACCCAACTTAAAAAAATAGATGTTCAAAGAATCACTTTGTTTGATATCTCTTGGGGATCTCATTACAAAAAAACACTACCGCTAGTCAATCACACAAATCAAAAGAATCCACCCTCCATATCAAGATTTTTTTTTCTTTTTGTGGCACTGAAACACTTTAATAGTTTTTAAATATGTCATAAATATAATGTATCTTGATTGGGAATGGGTTATCCCTTTTTCATCAACTTGAATCTAGAACACACACACCACTAGTAAGTTAAAAATAATATCTTATAAATAAGGAACTTGTTAAGTTTTATGACATTAAAGAAAATAAAACAAGCAAATATTCCAAATAATTCAAAAAAAACAGGGTATTGGGCATGCATTTTCATCTCATGCTCACATGTACTCACCTAAAGAGTGTTGTGCCTCTGAAAAACTTGAAATAAATGGATGATATTCCCTCACAACACCTTCTTTTGATGATCCCTGATCTCAATCAATCATTCCATGAATTCCATCTCATTGTAAATATCCAACTCCCCCCAGTTGATTATGTGGGAATAATCATGAAGATACTAGTAGAGTTTTGACATGTAGAAAACATCATGAACCTTTTCTATATATGGAGGTAGCACAAACTAATAACCAACTTTTCTAATGTGTTGAAACACCTCAAAGGGTCCAATAAACTGGGGTGAGAGCTTTCTTCCCTGACCAAATCTCCACTTTCCATACCAAGGGGAAACTGTCATGAAAACATAGTGTCTAGACCCAAAATACAAAGGCCTCTATTTTAAATCATCATAAGCCTTATAATGATAATGTGTATCTTCATACACTCACAAACCACCTGGATATTTTCCTACATTCTATTTTACAAATCAGAGCTAAGAACTATTGTCTCTTGAATCTCATTCCATATCAACGGTGATTTACACGACCTCTTGTATAACTCCTCAAAGAGGGTCATACCTATGAACGAGTGGTATCTGTTATTATAAGAAAATGAAACCAAAGGTAGGTATCACTCTCATGATTAACTGAGATCTAAGACACATTCCAACAATATATCCTCCAATGTATGGATAGTCCACTCTATCTGCCCGTCCGTTCAGGGATGGAAAGTAATGATAAGGCATAACTGAGATCCAAAGGCATACGAAAATCCTCTCAAGACCCATGAAGTAAACAAAGGGTATTTTTAAAAAATTATTGTCCTTGTTACTTCATGAAATCGCACTACGTCATCCATATACCACCTCGTTAATACATCCATGGTACTTGACTCTAAAATTTCAAGAAATCATGTTGACTTTGTTAGTCAATCCATGATCACCCGGATGGAATCATATCCAACCTAAGAATGAGGTAAATTAGGGAAAAAATCCATAAATATTTCCTCACACTTCCACTCAAGGGAATAAAAGAGCCATAACAAACCACTGGGAAAATATTATTTTTCTGTCCCCACTGATAGACTAGATATCTCTTTATAAACTACACTATTTACCACTTCATTTTTGGACACCTAAACCACCTCCTCAAGACATGGTACATATTAGTTATATTGTGTTTCACCTCCAAAGGTGATCTATAAAACTCACAAAGGGAATCCCCATGCATCTCCAATAGGATGAACATCCTTTATTAGTATATAACTCGATGTTAATCCTCTGACCATCCTATAGGGGAATCACCATGAATGATCTATTCATGAATCACCTATGCATATAAGTATACTGGATGAAACTCCACCTGATACAACAAAGTGGTATCTACCATCATCTATAATAGGTATCCTCTACCACCAAACTCCTATACTCTAAATATTAAAGTTCATTAACTCTTCCATTACCCTATAAGCATCCTCGAATTCGCAAATGGATATATGTGACTTCATGATCATCATATCTTTTATGAAGTTTCTCTTTCCTAGTGTATAGGATATCTAGAGATTATATTCCTAGAGAATCTTCATCCACCTCCACTATCATTGATTTAATCTATACTAATAAAAGATATGCCTCTGTCTTTTGTAATATATGAAGATCACAAAACATTCCCCAATGAGGCAATGTCTCTACAGATCCATTTAAAATGCCAATTTTTTCATCTCTAGATAATGGGTGGTGTAGTTGAACTCATGGGGGTGTAACTTAATAGACACATTAGAAATAATTATTCTTTTTTGCAACAGGATGCAACCCAAACCCAAGAAAAAAGTTTCCTAGAACACCTCAAACAGCATTCCCTCCTTAGTAAACTGATGAACTGGGCCACTGGCCAACTACTCCTTTCATCTAAATGAAATCCTAGTCCTTATAGGTCATGAATATTTTTATGGAAAAAATATAATATAAATTGGATAAAGTACTCTGATAACAACCCACAATACAAAGAAAGCTACAAACCTCTGATGTGATCTTAGGTACTTCCTAAGAAACAACCACCTCAAAATTTACTGGATCCACTGATAATCCTTTCTGAAACACCATTTTCCCATGTAAATAAACCTATAATGTCCAAAACATACACTTATATTATTTATCATTTAGTTATTGATGTCAAACGGTCTTAAAAATAATCCTTAGGTTCTTGATATGCTCCTCATTTGATACAAAGTAAATGAGAATGTCATTAATGAACTTTACTATAAACTGGCCTTCGAAATCAAAAAATACAGATTTCACGATCCCTATAAACACAAATTGTGTGTTTGTGACACCAAATGATATGAATAAAAATTCAAAGTTTCCATACTATAATTAAAAATCAGTATTAGTAATATCTACTTCCTTCACCTTTATATGATGGTAACCTGAACCCATATTGATCTTATAAAACTAGCTAGAACCTCTCAACTGGTCAAAGAGATCACAAATTCTTAAAAGGGGGTTCCAATTATTTATCTTCATTGGGATCATCCTCCAGCATTCTATACATAACCTTATACTATCAACCACCTTCTTGGAAAAAAAAACTAGAGCTCCCCACAGTGATACACTAGTCCTGATAAATACTTTCTAAATTAATTCATTAATCTGGATACTCAAATCCATAACTCTGAGGGTGTTATCTGGTAAGGATCCATAAAATTGGTATAGTTATTGGTTATAACTCTATAAAAAACTCAACATCACATTGAGGGGTCAGTTTTACAACTTACTCAGGGAAAACTTCTAGAAATACTTTAATGAATTTGGGGGTATCTATCACCCATGTTTTCACTGGTACCATAAAAGACTCAAACATCAAGGAAAGAAGGGGATTTTCTCACCTACATTCCATATAAAAACCTCACTCACTAATAAACACCACACTTCACCCTTATACATAAAAAAACTAAAATATCTTTTAAAAATAGTCAACCAAAACATGAAAAAAAAAATACAACCAATCCATATCAATAATGACATTGTATTGTTATATCTACAATATAATGAAGTCTCCTAATTACTGATGTTTCCCCATAATCAGTGTGTATCCATAGAACACATCAAACAAACTAGCATGGCCTCTAACTAGCATGGATTACACTAGTGGTGCAGAAATCCTCTTCATGTATAGTGACAGTGCTTGAACCAAGGTGAGTGAAACAAAGAAGTATGAAGCTCTAGAATCAAACAAAGTAGAAACTATGGTAGATGATAAACTAGAAATACCATGAGCAACTTATATTCCCTCTATCACTACTATCTCTATCATTTATATCTAGACTTTGTTGTATCCTCTTCCTCACTGATCACAACCTCCACATCCATACTCTAGTCTAGGTCCTTGGTGGAAAGGGATATCCAAGAGCTACCCTCTACTAACTAAACCTCATCCTGGTTGAGCATAATCCTGATAAATAGGTGATTGAACATAACTAGAAGCCACTACTGCTGAAACTACCTCTAGGGAAACTATCACTACTACTAGAAGGGGGTCTTTCCACTCATTCTATATTTAACCTCTATGGATGAAAATCTCTTCCACTGCTATAAAAAGGCCTTTAACAGTGCTATAATAGGCCTCTATTAACGCTAAAAAGGCACTGGTAATTTGAGCGTAGTTAAAATCTTGAAACTTGTATCAATGCTAAAAAATAATTGTTAAAGGCCCCCCTTAATAGTGCTAAAAAGTGTTGTTAAAGGGGTCCTTTAAGAGCTCTTTTTTTAGTGTTGTTAAAGGGCCCTTTAAATAGCTCTTTTTTGGTGTTGATAAAAGCAGTGCTGTTAAAGGGGGTAAAAAATTCAGATGTCCATGATCATCGAACCCCTTCAACAGTGCTCCACCCCACCTATATCAGTGCTTTTCACCCCCCCCCCTATCAGGGCTTTCCAAATTTCCATCATCATGTGTGCCTGCCTGGATTCAAAGCTTGCACCTCTCCTTTGAAGATGGAGCACCTTTACCACTACACCATGTTGTTTTTCTATTTGTTTAATGATATATTTGTTTATGTATATATATTGTTACATATATATACACATATATTTATATAATTATTTTTAAATACATTTAAACCATATGTGTGTGTGTGTGATATATATATTTATATTTATTTATATAAATAATAATAATTAATAAATAATTCATAATTAATAATTAATAATTAATAGATAAATAATTTATTTATTTATTTATAATTAATAAATAATAAATAAATAAATAAATATTAAATATTAAATAAATAATAAATAAATAAATAAATAAAAGAATAAATAAATCATAAAACGTTAAGAAACCCTGAAAACTCTAAAAACACTAAAATAACCATAAAATCAGATCTGAGACTCCTTTTTTAACACCACAACCAGTCAAATCTAAGATCACGAAACAAGATTCGATGTGGTATGTCATACAGGCTGAACAGACACCTAGATCAGAAGTTATAGCTGTTTGAATTTTAAGACATCGGGGTCGGCAACTAAAAACTCTGTTTCAGAGGCCTTCTGGGCCTTTCTAGAGAAAAGAAAAGTGGTATATTCCTCAAAGATCTGGTATCAGACCAACAAGGTATAGATCACATCGCAGGCTTCAATTTTATATGTGGTAGAGTCCAAACGAACACCCAGATCAAAAGTTATTCCCGTTTGAATTTCGAGTTTTGTTTTCAACTTATTTTAGATATTTTATTAATTTTTTGATTTTTATTATCTTTAAATTGAAATTATATGACTATAACTCAGTAATAATAAGAAAATTATTAATTTGAAATATTTTTTAAATTATTTTTTAAGCCATTTTCACTAAATATCTTATATATTAAGTGTAAATGCCTATTAACCTTATCTAAAACATATTTTTAAAAAGTATATTATATTTATATCAGTATAAATATATTAATAGATTAATAGATTATTTTTAATGAAATATAATTTTTTTCCAAGTATAATTTTATCAGCGCTTGTAAAAAAGTCTTGATACCCCCCCCCCCCATCAGTACTTTTTTAGAAGCACTGATAATTGACCTCATTTATTAGCGCTTATAAAAAAGAGATGAAAAAGGTCCCCCTTTAACAGTGCTAAAAAATTATTATTAAAGACCCACTTTAACAGTGCTTTTTTAGCGTTGACAAAGGGGCTCTTTAACAGCATTTTTAGCTAGTGTTGTTAAAGCCCTAGCGCTGGATAAACCCAGTTTTATAGTAGTGTACCGCAGGTAATGACCATGACATCTATAACCAAATCGCAAAATATGAAAGCTCCCAATAGATGTATGAGAACTACCAGCCCTCAAGAAACATAATGTAGACTAATGGATCCATTTCATTACTGATCAAAACCTTGACAGTACCATATTATGCAACACTCCATAAGATTTCCTTCTCATCAAAGGCTACTTCTAACTCTCAATTAAGGGTTCTCTATCCCACTCATGAACCCTCTCTATCACCTCTACTATCTTCTATATCAAAAAAAATGTTGGAAATATAAATGGGATGACTTCAGAGTAATGGGAGAGGCACAGTGAATTATCCAATCACTATGCTTGGTGATCCTCATCCAAAACAAAATCATGGGAAAATCATAGATGGTTTTTAAACATAATCCCTAACTCCCAAATTCCCATCCTCCCATTTTTAAGGGATAGAAACTCTTACCTATTTGTTTCCTTTTCCATTGTTTATAATAGCTCATACATAAACTTCTACTAGAAATCAACCCATAACACATAATCATCCTTTCGATCCTTGAGATACAACATCCACCACTGATGTATTTCTCCCATCAACTAGCTAACTACTAAGAGAACCTAGTACTCAGATCAATCTCAAATTAATCAAAAAGTGATCTCCAAATCCTCTAGCCAACACTATATCTCTATATTAGAGATTATACCATTATTCCTCACCAATATATGATGTTAAAAGGAATGCAGTGTTTATTTCCACTACTCATCATTCTGATTGGAATTGACCCTCTTATAATCAGTAAAATTAGTCTGTTGAACCTCCCCACATGCGAGTGATGACCAACTAGCATCTCTATAAGGAAAAAAAGACACCAAAGTATAGTGGAAATGTAGTTATTTAATTCATGTAATTATTCCATTTATTATTTCCCAAAACTACCCCATCCAAAGAAAAGATCAAGAAATTATGATTCATGTACCTCTCTTAGGTCTCTAACCAGCAAGTTTCATTACTTTGCCTAGTACATTGATAGAGCTTAAGGTCTTTTCATAAGATCACAGGGGGATAAAATCCTATGTTCCAACTGAACACCCTTTCTTTCATCGCATACTATGTTTGGGTATCATTTTTTCCTTACTAAACCATATATTTCTCCCCAGTTCTTAACTCCAAAATTCACCCTATCTCTTAACCAACACCTCTAATACCACTTGTCACAACCCCCCCCCCCCCCACTCTACCAGTACCCCTCCTCGGACAATATTGAAGAGGAGTGTCCCCTGAATAATATAGTTCAAGGGAAAACTCCATGCCAAAAAATACAAATACCATGAGAAAAGTAGTGTTATAGACCATATCTATGGAACAACAAGACAAAAATTGATGGATACATAATAATCCAACCTATAAGTCTCTACACTGAATCCTAAAATCCATTCTATAGTTATACTTATAAATGTAGAATCATCGAACCCCTCTCCCTAAGTATCTACATTGCAGCTGATCTTTCCACACCATACACACTCCATTTATAGTGAAACCTTAGCCTCTACACCACAAAAATCATCCCCAATTGAAATTTTATCTAAAAATATACCATCCACTCCTCAACTCCTTCAGATCTTCCCCCATATACAATTATGAACCAAATACTCACATAGTAACAGGTCTGAATTTCCAAGATTTTACACTTCCTATGAAGTAAAAACAGCCACCCTGATAGATAGATACCACTCCCCAATGGTCTCCACACCATATAATCCCCCTCTTAAGCACTAAAATGTACAATCATTTTATTGATCAGTAGTGATAAGATTTAGTAGAGGAGTTAAATAAATTTTTCCCAAAAGTAGAACATCCCTATCCTATTTTACCTCTATATATAGCTCATCCATAAGGCTCATGAGACTACACTATTCATTAGATTCCTTATTGTCTTGAGATGTAAACATTCAACTCAGATAATCATGAACTATATTAACTTTAACTGGAATATAGGAAAGATCAAAGTAAAAAATATGATGGTATTCCTCTTATGATCTCTGCTTTAGGGTCAGTTCATTCTAAGAGAAAATATAGCTTTGGATTCTATGATCGGAAAACACTTAAAAATTATCACTGGAAAGTTAATGTTAGCAAAATTTAATTGCATATATAATGACATCTAATTCTAGGTTATGCATACGGTAATTTATCTCATGTGACTAGAGTTTCTGAGAATCATAATCCACCACATTATCTCCATGAATTATAATATATCCCAATATTATGTCTGAATCATCATCATAAATGATATAGATTTGACTGGATTAAGGATGTATAAAAACTGAGGTCAAGGTTAAATACTGATTTAGCATAAAAAATGAGGACTCGTACTCTGGAGTTCATTATAATATCACTCCATTTACATTGAGTGGTTTCAAAGGAGATACTATCTTAGAGAAACACCTAATAAACCCTCTGTAGTAACCTTTTAATCCTAGGAAGCTCTAAATTTTTGATGCATTCTTGGGAAATTCCTGATACATAGTGAAATTCACATTATCAAGACAAGCCAAATGAATTTTTCAAATACTAAAAGCCCTAATAATTTCACTCATTGGATCTATAAGCTTTACTTAGGTAGATTAAAAAAGAGTGGGCTTTCTAAAAGAATCCCTAATAATATCATCAATTGTTTACCATATTATTCTTCAAATGTAGACTAAACCAAGATATCATCCACATACACTATCATAAATAAATTAAGATACCAGTGGAATATCAAGTTCATCAAATATTTGAAAACATTTAGATTATTGGTTAGACTGAATGACATTTTAAGGTATTCATAGTGAATATACCTACTTTAAAGAGTTTTCTTATGAATTTAATCCTCTCTTAACCTAAGTTTTTGGTTCCTCAATCAAATTTTGATCTTATAAAACTATTTCCCCCCTTCATTTGATCTAATGGGTCATCAATATGATTAATGGGATACTTATTTTTTATTATAACCTCATTTAACTTTAATTAATCGATAAATAGTAAGAGATAAAATTAATCCTTCTTAGAAAAAAACACAGGGCCACTAAAGGGGGAATGCTCAGGAAAATTATCACTTTGGCCTCTAAATCATCAAAATGGTTTTTAACCTCACTCAATTCAGTATGAGTCATATGTTAAGATGATAGAGATATGGGTTGTGTTCCCAGAACTAGGTCAATAGAGAACTCAACTATCAATTAGAAGGAAACCCTATGAAATTTTATAGAAAAACGTTAGGGAAGTACTTAACCATAGGAGGTAACACACTCTCTAGATTCCCCTTATTGAAATCCCATAGATAAGAGGAGACATGATATAGGATCATACTCACCTCAAGAAGTGAAGGTCCCACTAGACTAGATCAGGGATCCCATTCTCCAAGGAATAGATAAATATTCCTATCAGGGTTCGTGAAGGCCACCCGTCTATGATAAAAGTCTATGTGATCATTTAAGGTCATAAACCATTCCATCTTAAAGATAATGTCAAAGAGATCCATTTCCATAATGATTAAATTCATTAAAAAATCTACCTTTGATAAAGTGATGTCGTAATAGGGACACTAGAGGCCACACTCCTTCATTCCCAAAGGGGTGTAAATTTCTATGGCATAAGGAATAGGATCCAAAATAAGTTTTAGTAAATTCGTAATTAAATTGGAAATAAACAAGTGAGATTCACTAGTTTAGAATAAAGAAAATTTCATTGATGATTCTTTAAGAATCATACCTATCGCTTTAGCTAGCCTCAACTCAAACTTGATGAATGCCTAGTGTAATATATAAATTTTTCTACACTCTTCTTGTTTGTAAGTCTAACCACTAGCTTGAAGACCTATTCTAATTTGGATCTCCCCATAAGATGACCAACCTCTACCTTTGTGACATTCATAGTGAGATCCACCTACCCTCTATTCTTTAGGCTAAGTTTTAGATCCTCTAGGATCTAAGGACCCCACTCTACTCTTTTCTAGAATAATCAATCTAAAAATACTCTAGAGATGTATATTTTTACCACATTGACGTCAAGCCTTCAGTTTCTCTAAGAATACATGCCTAATATGGTTTTCCCTACCCTACTAATAATAGATGGGGTTCTAGAACTTGATGATAGCAGAAGAGGCTGGCTAGGATATAGACTAAAAGCCACTATTTGCACATCTTCTTGGATCATTATACATACTCTTCCCTTCTAAAACACTAGATACACTAACAAATGGAATGAAAGAAGTCCCCACCATCCTAAACATACAAACTTGATCAATTTAAACCATAAGGGATCAATCACTAGTTTTACATAAGTTGGGAGATTTAGTAGGAAGAATTGTGATAATATATCAAACTAAATTCCCATTTAAAATCTTTAAACTTTTAAATTATCATTCAAAAATATCTTATAAGAAAATTTTATGATCTCTACAATGTGATTTTAATAATCCATGATTGTTTGATCTCCTTGATAAAGGCTTATGAACTCTCTATATTTTTTCAAATCCATCATTTCAAGATATTTTTTTTGGGAAAAGACCACTTTGAAATATTTTCATTCATTATTATCATGATTCTTAGCTTGAACAATTAAATCCCATTATTTCTTACTAGGTCCCTAATGCATAAAAGCAGCATATTTCACCTTTAAACGGTTGTGATTATCCATGAACTCAAATATTCTATTGGTATTTTCCAAACAAACCTAAAATTAATAAGTATAATTTCCTCCATGGGAGAAAGGAGGCTTATACCAAAGGATATCCTAAGGCTTATACTTATTTTAACATGTTCTCGCTTCTTTAGCATGAGTGGGACCAGGACCTTATCCCTAGTTCATGGTTTAAACTATCCTCACAAATGAATCTATCATGTTCTGGTCAATGGGGGGTTATTTCATAAAGTTATCCTCCACTCCATTCTAAGGGTTAGCTAGGGGTCTTCATGGAACATGACACTATAAAATTCAAATAAAGTGGAAACCATCAAAATAGACAACAAAATCATAAATCAAAGTCAAAAAAAAATATTTAAACAATCACCTAAAGAGTAAACAAGAGAAACAACCCACATTATTCCATTAACATAGACCATGTGAATGGTCTATAACCCATGCATTTGGATAGGTATGAAGAGTAAATCAAATCCAAAATTAAAATATCATCCCCAAAATCCCTTTGTAACCCAAGGTGGGGCACATAGAGTGTTTTCCAAACATCCCTTTGCACCGACTATCCTTGAGTCCTAAAAATTCTATCCCATGTCAAAAAAGACATCCCAAATAACATAGAGCCAAAACTACTAGCTTAGATACCATTTTTTATGAACTAACCTAGACTTACCCTAACCCAGGAACCCAATCCTATCCATGACATGTCCTAAAGGGCGTTCCCAATCTCCACATGCCAGAAAAGTTCCTAGGAATTAGGGAAACACCATTTAGAAGTAATTTTCTCAAAGAATATTAAATAAGGTATTGAAAACAAGAACATAGAATGGGATCACCATACCTTGGGGAGTTATTCCATTAATAGGAAAAAAGTAGAATTACCACATAAAATAATCAAAGGAAACCAATAAATAGGAATAACATTATGGAATAACTAAACAAACACTAGGGGTGAAAGTACCAATATCAACTAAAATAATAATAAAAATGGGATGGGTGGCTGATATGGTGATACAAGATACTCGTCAACCATTTATAAAATATACCAAAAGAACAAAAGAGGATTCAACCCATCTTTATGTTACATGGGGTGTCAATGCACTACCATGTCCCCACCATATACACAAATAATTATATAATATATACCAATTACCTCCAAGTGGATCCATTCACATCCCTGCATTAGAAAAAACATGTTTTTCAAACAGCTGGGGTTGTATGTAGGGTGCAAGAAACATGACCGATATGATCCCACTAACTGTTCCACATCAAAGTTATGTTAGAAATATTAATAATGCATGTTTATATATAATAAATGAATGTAAACTTGAGCCTTTTAATTTAAAATAATTAAAAAAAATAGATGTAACTAAAGAAGATAATAGTTTCTAAAGACATAAGTACCAGAGATCTCAGGGACTATAGAGTCTTAGGGATGAGCATCATAATGTGAAGTTCCAGAATTAGTGGTATTAGAATGATATGTGTTACAGGTTCAGTTGTGGAGTTAAACTTGTATTTTGTGTCATGTTCAAGGATATAGAAGTTACCTATATTATCTTATTCTTATACACAATAGAGAACTTGAAATTCTAAAAGAGAAAGAAAGTCTGAATGAATAAATTCAATGGGAGTTAGCTATGAGGAATAAAATTAATTATTTACATGTTTCCAGGACATGGGATCTAATGGAATAACCTTAAGGGGAGTAAGTTCTTTAGAATAAATGAGTTCATTTTCTAAATGAAGAAGTGATATATAGAAATCAATATAAGTCAAGGGTTTTAGTAAAGGGGTTTCAAAAGAAGAAAGATATATATTTTTCCCATATCATTTCTTTGGTTTTTAAAAACATGACTATTTTTTGGTACTCATTATAGTTGCCATGGAAGGGTTAAATATATAGTAGTTAGATTTTAAAAGCATGTATCTTAATGGAGACTCAGATGAATAGATATATGTGGAGCATCTGGAGGTTTTCATTGATAAATGGAATAAGGACCTTGTGTAAGCTAAAGTGAAGCCTTTATGGGTTTAAGAAATAACCAATGTAGTGGAAACAGAATATTAACACCTTTATGTCAGAATGGATGTTTTTCTAGATCAATGTAGGTCATTATTAATACCAAAATGTGTTTAATGATTCCAGTTTCATCATTTTACTTTTTCATCACTACTAAAATTTACACTTATATCCATAGGCTAAATTGTACATGACTATAAATAATATATATCCACACTCACATTTTAACCATGGATATATGGTATGTTATAGTCATGGGATTAAAAACCTTGGAAATAAGTCCTCTTTACAACACTTATACCCTTGGTATTTAATGCCCATGTCTATAATTCTTCCTATTTAAAGCTTAAATTAATATGTTCATGTGATTGAAACATTGAAAAATCATAGATAACCATAAGAACGAGCCACCTAAGTGGATGACCACATGTAGTAGTCATCCAATCTCAAAGGCAACCCTAGACTTATGTAGTGGGAGAAGTATGCCAACATGAGTTAATGATGGAATTTGAGTATAAAAGTTAATGTGGAAAGGGTCGTAGTTTAGGGAGGTACTAGGAAGAAGAAATGCTCAACTCAAGGATAACTTTTCTAATAAGTGAGTGGCATTCCAACTGAAATTTTAATGTGGGATGAAAAGATGTACAAGCATTATGAACATAAAAAATCATTCTTGGAAATGTGATATAACATCATTTGAATGTCTACTTCTCCATTGGTTGGAAACTAGAGTTCTTTCATACAGCTTTAAGTTCACACTCTAGACCTTCTTCCTTGATTCATGGCCCCCTCCCCCTACCCCACATTCAAGTTAGAGTTCCACAAACCCTGATTTCACATGTGATCCAACCACTAGGGATTACATGATAGTTCCTCAATTTTTTAATTCCTCAAATTTAAATTTTTCCAACACTTTAGATATTCTTTATTTCACATTCTATTAGTTTTAAATTTTTCATCCAATCAACAATATACATTTATTCTTGCATCCACTTAACACTTGTCAATAATTTTCTCTGCATAAATCAATATTCTAATATTTTAGATTTGTTCAGGTAGCCTCATACTACTTTTAAGAATCAATATTTCAAAATTTAATAATTCTGCTGATCTTAAAAAATTTGATATGTTATTTATAATTTTATTAATATAATGTTAAATCATATTGAATTCATTATATGTTATTATTATTCATCTATTTTGTGTCAAATAATATAGAATTATTTTATCAATATAATGTTAAATAATAATAAATTATTTATTATTATATTGAATGTATTTATTTTAAAAAATAATTTTAGTTTTACATAAGGGGATTGGTAATGTAAATAAAATATTTTAAATTAATTTGATTTTAATGATGAATGTTTTAACAATAATAATTGGTTTTTTTTAGAAAATGTTTTTTTAGAAAAAAAAATTCTAAAAAATTTCAATGGAATGTGGTTTAGATGAGTTATATTTTGGATAAAAATTGATTCTTATAGGGATGGTTTTCATTTTATTATATTATGGTTATAGTTAAATGGGTCAGCTTAATTTCATGCATTAAATAGTGAATGTTTTTTCAAAAAACTACTTTTTTAGGCATCTTGAATAATCTTATATATCCTTTTATAAACGGTTTTGATTGAGTATGGTATTTTTTTAAATTAATTTTTAAACATATTTATTGTTTTTTTAACTTTTATATGTGATTTCAAAGGTAAAAAAACTAATTTTTCAAAGTAAAGTTCCATTTAAATGAAATTGTGTCATTATTTTATTTAATTTTTTATGATAGAATCTTATTGTTTCATTGAATTATTTTTAATAAATTTTATGAATAAATTACTTGTAACTGTGTTTTTGAACGAATTTTGGAATGGTATTGAACTATTATGATTATGAAAATAAAGGCTTTAGAAATCATGAATTGTTTTGAGTTTTAAGATGATTTAATGATTAGTTTCATGTATGAAAACTATAAGATTCTACTCATGTTTGAGTTGTTGAGATTTATGAGTATAAAAATGAAATTTTAAGTTATATAATGGATTTAATTTTAATATGAATATTTAAAACATTTAGGAGTGTGGTAAATGGAAGTTATTGATTAATAGAAAAAGTTGCCAAGTTTTGGTATCTCTTTTATAGGGAATGTAAGTTACTTGATTTTAAATATGGATTAGATATTTTGGTATCTTTATTGTATTTGAACTATAATACCATGTTAGGTAATATTTGGATTGGTGATTTACAATGAAATATCTTATTTTAAACTAGTTACATAATGAATTAAGTATGTGAGTTAACTGAATTTTCTTATGGATTCATAAATCAAAATTTGATTTTAAACCATGTGTAATATGCAAAAATAGGCATATTAGTTGTTGAAAAAAGATATAGATTGAATTTTAAAATTTATCGACCAATTCCACATTAATCCGAGTTTTGGTTTTCAAGAGATGACCGAAAATACTCTTTTAGTTTTTTAAAACTCTAAAAACATACATGTAGGGGTAAAAACCCTATAAAATAACCTCAGATTGATTTGAAATCATATGATAATGGTATTTTAATTATTTATAACATTTTTTAATAGAAAGTAATCTAATTCAACAAGTTATGTTCTTGGAATGACAAGCTGATTGAAAATTAAATTTTTTTATTATAAAACACTTTTGTGGAAAAAGTGAGAAACCATGAAAGTTCCAACCAGAGAAACATCAAACAGAGTTAAAGATTAAAAAATTATTGAAAGAAAAATTGAACCTATTTTAATTGATCTCAAAATATAAATTCTAGAATAGACAAGTTACCTTTTTATCTGGTTCATATTTGATTATATCTTCAAAGGTATAATCCAACTTGTCCTAAGCTTGGATGAATTCCTCTAATGTAATCTTCTTTTCATTGAATCCTCTTACCAAAATCAAATTTCTTTTGTTTATCCAATCACTCTATTTGTTATTTTTTTATAATTGAACTGATTTATCTTCTATCATGTCTACATCCTCATTAGAATCCCAATTAATCAATGCCTCATCCAGTATTTCTTCCTCTAAGTGTAAGAGAAGTTACCAATGTTGTTCCCCTACCTCCTCAACTTCTACCCATTGTGTGGTAACCATAAGATGCCTTGGTATATCAACCTTTGAATCCTTCTAACTAGAAAACCCCATAGGAATCATCATTCCATCCTTTATTAACATAGAGTCTCCCCAATACATCATCTTCTCATAGGCATGTTCTTTAGATCCACCTCCTTTGCCCATATCATTTTCATTTAGAAAATTCAAGCTTCTCCCATTCACCTTCTCTTTCTGATAAGGCTCTCATTCCATTTCCTTAGACCAAATTCTCTTAGTTGATATTTTCTCCATTGGTTTCAGTAGGTATGAGTGAGCTTTACGCCCCTTGGATCCCTTACTCTTGATTACGATGAAACTCATTGGATCACTAAATCCTCTCTTTCCCTTATTTCTCCTTGGGATATAAAAAACCTCTAATGATCAACTAATTTGTACAATAATCTGAGAGTTATCTATAAATATCCCCCCATACTCTTTCCCTAAGAAGTTAGAGCACTCTTCCCAAACCTCCTCTCCCTGGCCTTCAAAACCTTTGCTCAGATTCAAACAGTACATGATCCTTCTTAGGTTGGATCCCTTCTTAGACACAAACCATTCCTTAGACCCTTGAAGATATTTCTCATGGATTATACATCCCCTAGATCCTCCTTAACTTTTCAGTTGTGCCCCCAAAATATGGGTATGTCCACTACCATGGCACGCGTCTCCTTCATTGGAGACCAGAACTAAATTTCATGGAATTAGAATCGAAGCACAAATAGCATTCACATCCCCAATACCCATTAAAACCAAAGAAACCTACAAAACAGATTTGGGAGTGTCAAAATCCTTCCTCAAGCAATTAAAATTTATTCCACCAATATTTCGCCATCATGTGATCCACTTTGAACAAATTTTATCTTACTTTGTTCCAAATAAACATCTGACTAATTCATTAGACCTTCATCTAACCCAGGCACCAAAACTTTATCGTTTCCTCTTTCATCTTCATCCAATAGCTGAAGTATTTTCTTCTTCCCCTTCCTACAAACTATCATTAAGTGACCCAACTTCATAAAAGGTGAGAAAAAACCCATCCATGACTCAAAAAACACACGTTGTTTGTAGAGAAACTCTTCTCCGACTGAAATCCAAACAAAATTGACTAACCTTTATGATATGACAATCAAAGTTATGGTTTTCTTGAGATGTTTTAAAATAATTTTTTAGTGTTTTAAAACTCTAAAAATGTGCATTTAGTGATAAAAAAATATAGAACAACATCAAAATAAATTTAAATCAAAGTAAAACAGAATTTAAATTATTTTTAATATTTTTGATCACTCAACACATCGATCTTACATGAGAGGTGCTCTGAATGACTAAATAAAAAATTTATAATGATATCAAAATATTTAAAAATTTATGATAGGGGTCCAAAACCTATAAAAGAGCTCATATTAATATAAAATCTATGAACAATTATCATAGTTTCATTTATGAAATGTAATAATCGGATCCTTTTATATCTGAGTTGTGTTTTCTCGAGATGGATGAAAATATGTTTTAGTGTATAAAGACACTAAAAACATGAGTGAATTGGTCAAAACCTTTCAAACAATCTCATATTGAAATGAAATCATATAAAAAAAATTTGAAATCATTTATTACATTTCCAAAAGGATATTGTGTCAATCTGATGTGTAGTGTGCTCGTAGTGAATAAATAAGTAGTTTTTAAAGATATAATAGTCTTTAAAAACATGTATTGAGGGTCCTAAACTAAAAAAATACCATGGGATCATATAAAAATTATAATATACTAATTTTTTAAATGTAAGAACTGAAAATACATCAATCAAGTTTTGGTTTTCTCAAGGTGACTGAAAAAAAAAATTTGATTCTTTAAAACTCTTAAAACGTACATGTAGTGGTCAAAAACAATAAAATGATTCTAAATTGATGTAAAATCATTGGAAAATTTTATTTGAAATTTTTTTATCATTTAAAAATAGACTCCACATCAATCTAGTGTGCAATGTGACCAGAATGACTAAATAAACCATTTCAAAATATATCAAAGTCTTTAAAAACATCTTTCAAGGATCCAAAACCAAGAAAACAACCTTATATTGTCATAAAATATTAAAAAAATTACTATAGATTGATTTTTTAAATAGAGTAACTTGTTCCATATCAGTATGAGTTTTGGTTTTCCTTGGATGACTAAAAATTATTTTTTAGTGTTTTAAAACTCTAAAAATGTGTGTGTAGTGATAAAATCCAAGAAAATGACCTCATATTGACATGAAATAATGGGAACATGGAATTGACATAATTTTTGAAATTTATAAATAGATATTTCATAAAATACATAAAGAAAAAAATCATAACTTATACATAATGAATAAATACATAAGGTACAAAAAAGAACAAATAAAAAAACAATGAACAATGAACAAACAAATACAAAAATAATAGATAGATAATAAAAAATAAAATAACATATAGTATGGTATTTTAGTTTATAATTATTTTAGAACTTTTTTTGGGCTATATATCCTTTAAAATTACTAGAAAATAATGTCAATTTTATAGCCTATGATGAGCATGGGATTATAATGGTATTTCAGTTATGTGTAAAGGATTTCCACTAACAATATATTTATTCATAGAAACATTTATTGTTTATAATAACCAAAATTACTAATAATTTGTTCATTTATATTAGAATGGATAAATATTAGATATAAAATATAAATAAATCATTTTAGAAAAAAAATATTTTGCACATTTTAATTTCTCTTGTATGTTATCTAATTGATTTATTTAGATTTTTCATTATTACATAATCTCGGGCACACTTCTATCCCAAATCATGGGTAGACACAAGTAATTTAAGATTTTTCTTTTATTCAATTTTTAAAAATATTTATGTTTTTTAACTTATATATTTTGTATTCAATTTAATCTATAAAAAAAATTTCCCATAGTTCCTCGTCTTTATGTTATTATTTCATAATTTTATCTATATACATATACGTTTAGAAATACATAAGTATAATGATTCCCCTCATAAAAAATATATAATTTCTCCCCCACTAACATGGATAAGAAACCTATATCTTGTTTATTCTTACTTGTCTTGTAAACCATGTTGAATTCTTACAATCCCTATATATAATCATATTTTTGTAAATATGTAAACATGTAACCTAAACACAAGAAACCATAAAATAGTAAACCTAAAACCTGTATATATATATATATATATATATATATAAATGAAAATATAAGTAATTAAATAACCTAAAACATGAAAAAATAAGTTTTTAAACTGATAACCTAAAATAAATAACACACAAACTCGTCAATCTAAAACCCGAAACCTTCAAACATAAAACCTAAAATCATCAAAGATGAAAATATATAACCTGTAAACTATAAATAAAGGATAAAGAAACCTGAAATCCAAAAACCTTAAACCTACAATCCTATAACCAAAACAATAACTCACAATCATTTCAAACTTGAAAGTGTGTAAACATTAAAATATGAAGAAACAAAATAACTTATAAACTATAAAATCCAAAAAAACCTAAAACCTAAAACCAACAACTAAAACCATCAACCTAAAACTTGAAAACCAACAACCTAAACATAAAAAAATAAAATTTAAACCTACAACAAAAAACTTGAAAATAGAATATAAATAAAATATGTAATGTTGAAACCTATGTAAAACAGAAAAATAAATAATCTTAAAGATTAAAATTATAAACTAAATTAAATCATAGAAAGTTAATTTGAATATAACAAACCTAAATCTTCTAGTCATAACATGATCCAAATAAAATCAAACAAAAAAATGAAAAAAAAAACACACTAAAATAAATAAAATTGAATTGAATTGAAATGAATCAAATTGAACCTAACCTAACTGAAAGAATATAAACTAAATCAATTAGGGGTAAAAAACTAAAATAAATTTAAATTAAAATACCAAACCAAATATAGCCGAATATAAATAAATAAATTAGATCCAAAATAAACTAAATTTAATTAATCTAAAAAAATAAATTTAGCATTATTAAATTATACACTAATAATAAAAATGAAAAATTTCTTAAGTTGAATTGAATTGAATAAAGCATAACCAAATTGATACAAAAATAATATAATAAAATTAAGCTAAATAAAATTGAAATGGAACCAAATGGATCAAAACTAGGCTATCCTAAACTAGCTCAATATATCTTTACTTGATCAAAACCCCATAAACCTAATCCAAGTCAATGAGATGAGATTAGATTGACTTGAAAAATTATAACCAGAATAAAATTACCTAAGACAGCCCTAAAAGAATACAAATCTCACATATAACTACTCGTTTCTCAAGTATTTCATCATTAAATCATGTATGCGCATATTATTTTGATAGTTTAATGTTTTATTTATAATGTGTCTTATGGTTAAATTATATTACTATTGAATTTTATTTTCAAATTTATATATGAATTGGATTTATTTTATGAAATACATTATTGTTTTTATTATTTTTCTAGTAACTAATTCTAATATTGTATTTTATTTTAATGATATTTATGTTTGATATTACAATAATAATTGAGAAATTAAACCTATTTGTTTTGTTTTATCAAGTTAAATTATCCGATGTTGCTTTATTTCTTTATTTTCCCAAAAAAATGTATTTATTATTGAAGTTTATGTTCCTAACTCTACCTTGTTATGTATATGCAAGAAAAAGAAAGATGGAAACATAATAATTCAGGACACCCAAGAAATAATTTTAAGTAAATTTAAATTTCTATTATTTTGATTAAATTTATTTCATTACATTATATTATGATTTTAATTAATATAATATATTAATCAACATAATGATTTCTCGGTATTGTTAGAAAATGATCCAGATAACTTGGGTCCAAAGGATCATTTTTATTAGATATTTGGAGATAAACATCTAAGAAGGATGTATTTTCAAATAGGGAATAATATTTTACCATATAAACCTTTGAGAAATATTTATGGTACAATTTTATAGGAACAAATAAATTTTACAATCAAACAAGAAACATAAAAATCAGAAGAAGGTTCTCAATGCCAGAAGATGATAAATGGACCAATCACAAAATCCATGTTTTCTCTATCCTTTTAAATTATACTATATAGTTCTATAATAATTTATTCATTTTTTATGATGATTAAATATATTTATGAGGGTTCCTATGATAATTCAATTTGTATAGATACAGATGGTGAAGATGGTTCCCATGATGATAATTACAGTGGTAGTGTGAGAGATGGTGATGATGATTGTGGTGTTTATGTAAGAGATATTGATGATGAGATTGGTGGTGGTTATATTGAGGGTTATGATCATAATGATATTGGTCATAATTTTTTATGTCAACTGTATTTATTGTTTGTAATGGTTAGACTATATTTAATTATGTTTTTTAATGTTTTTTTCAGTATTAGTTATATTTTGTTGATTTGTTAGGTTTTCATGTTCAAAATTGCACTACAGTTTTTTTTAAATCTTGGTAACTTATATCCATAGGCCCAAACGATGGTTATATGGTATATATATCCATGGGTGATTAAATTTTAATTAGTCTATTTCTATGATCATCACCCATGGTTATAGTTTCTATACAAATTTTGAGTGCATGTGGCTACTATTGGACCCCTATTTCCACAGTAATAGGGAACATAATAATTTTTTCTATTACCATGGTTTATACCCATATATATAGACTAGTTTTATAGTAATGTATATGTATTATATTCTTATTTTCATATCAATAAAGGAATTATTGGTGATATGAAGGATGAATTGCCTATAATTTTTAAGATGAATGATCTAGGTTTAGTGAAATGGATTTTGAGGATATGGATCATAAGGGACATAAATTTTAGAAATTTTTTCTTGACTTATTCAAACTAAATCCAGATGGAAGTGGAAATGTTTAGAATGATTGAGGTTAAATTAGGTACCACTCACTAAGAAAAACACTTTAATCTAATAAAGGACTACGAACCTTGATTGAAATTAGATGACGAGTACATAGAAAAGTTTTTATTTAAATTAGTAGATATAAGCTTAATATATTCCCTTATTTTTATACAATCATTCAATGAACATGCACTGGGAGTTATTATCATTTTTATGGTCAATCCCATATCAAAACACATCTAAGTAGTAAAGTGGGACTTTTATTATCTCAATGGTTCCAAATATTTTCCTATTTTTTGGAATGGATGAACAAATACATGGGTTTATATATTATGAATTTGGGGAGTACATGGACACTTAGAGGAAAACCACTACCTATGTGTTTACTATTAGAGGCACATATTTGATTTGGTTGTCAAATATCCAACTAGTAGTTTCACTTTTAAAAATGGATCAAGAGTACATTACCCAAACAGAAGCTAAGAAGGAGTTGATTTGACTTAAGGGGTTTTTATAATATCTTAAAAGAATTTAAGAGGTTGAGATGTTGTTATTTGATTCATAAAGTGTGATCCAATTATCTAAAAATTCAATTTTTTACTCTAGGATAATGAATAATTAACTAAATTATCACTTTATATAGAAGTTTTTGGTGGAAAAGTGATATATTTATGGAATGTGTATATAGTTCAAAATCCATAAGATATAATGACCAAGGTTATATTATGGAATACACTAGGGTACTATTTCTCCTTAGTCAATAGATAGGATTAGAATAATGTTAGGGGAAATATGAAACTGTAATTGAAGATTGAGAGTGGGAGGATTTATGGATTCTTATGGGGGACATGGTATCAAATATTTAAAATGATTATCAAGTTTGGGACAGTTAGTTTTATCCATGTGAAATCCGTTTTCTAACTTATAATTGGAACAAAAATAAGGAGAGATTCCATAAGACCAATTTTCAAAAACGAATAAATATAGAAAAGTAGTGTGACCAATTTCTAGAAGTTCAAAAGTAGGTAGTCTGGAAGCAAGAAGACTAGAAGAAGTGAAATATAAATCAACAATAATGAGTTTATAAGGTGGAAGTGCGGAGTCATAAAGGACGTGTATAAGGGTTAATTTTGATGTTATGTAAGATTCGATTCTAAAATTATATAAGGGTCTCTTAGTATTCATGTGGATAATATATGGGTTCTTTATGAGGATACATAAGGAGAACCCATGGAGTTTTCAATATCATGAACTATTAATAAAAATGAGGAGTTAAGATGGTGGATGCCTATAACCAAGTGAAGGGATTCCCATAAATATCTTATCAAAGGGACACACTCTCTGTGAAGACTAGAAAGCAGTGGAATTGGTTTCAAAGGTTGGGATCTAAAATAATTTTATATGGTGGGATCATTTATATAAAGGGTGCTCGACATTGTAACCATCTTCCATTTGCTTAATAAAATTATTTGAAACATTCACCTCTTATAGTTGGGATTATTATCAATGACGTAAAATAATTATGTTATTCTTTTATTTTATTTTATTTTTTAATTTTTTTCCCTCCATATGTTCTTGTGTCATTTGTATATGTGTGTTGTGGTTCATGTCTGGGGTGGATTTTCTTCCTGGTTCTAGAAACACCATTAACATGGGTTTATTTTAAGTTAGGGGTTCTAATAAATTTTTTCACCCATGTAAGTTCCAAATGATAACTTCTATTCATGAGGTTTTATACCCAACATATATAACCATTCATGTTAGTTTTATTTTTTTAATATTTAATTTGTTTTGAAGGGGGAAAAGGGGGTTGGATGACTAGAATCCCACATTAAAAAATGGGATATATTTGGATAATCTTATAAATAGTCATAGTTTATAATTATTTAAAAAATTAAAAAGTGATGGATTAAAATCCTATGGTGACGGTGAAAAACACCATCCACATGTGAATGAATGTGGTCACATAATATGGTTTAATGTTGACACACTTTTCATGTATTATAAGTATGAGGTGTCAATTTATTTTTATGATGGAATAGTCAGTTGTAATATGACATATGGGATTAAATCCAAATGGATATACACTTGAGAGGTTTGGAAAATTATCCAAATGTGTATTTATATGCATATAAAATGTTGGGACTATGGGATGAAAAACTCAACTCAAGAATCCACTTCAATACAAGATACTCTCTTTGTCTTCCACAAAAAATTAAAGATCATTTATTATAACATGAATATGAAAACTCTTCACTTTTAATCACTTAATTTAAAAGGTAATTCAAGGTAAATTATATTCTAAGTACGAGTGGTGGGTGATGAGCCATCATTTTATCCCAAAGATGATTCAATTTTCACCCATAATACTACCAAAGTGGTGGGGGTTAATGTATGATCACATGCCTTAGTGTCCTCTATATACCAATATTACATGTTTTTCATTCCACCATCATCCATAATTATTACTATTCATAGATCTTAAGATGGTGTATGTGATTTTGACTCCAAAACCCCTCCACTTATAAATATGAGACACTCTATGTTTCTCAAATAAGGAAAACTGATAGAATAGTGATCGCACATGTTGAGGACACACACTCAACTCATGAGTCAATGATCTCTTTGATTCATAACAATACCTTGTGGGAAAAAAGAGATTTAGTTATCGTGAATAAAAAATATATCATCGAGAATGTACTAAGAAAGAAGATACTTACAAGAAAATCAATTTCATAAAAAATAGTAGATACTAGATCCATTGTAGTGAAATTTTATAAAATTCAACACATTTTTCAATATTAAATGAAAAATAATAAGAATATTGATTATATTAGTATAGTCATGTCTATCATGTACAAACTCCCTTATTCTTGTAATTATGTTAGACGTTCTGTAAATCATAAGAGGGAAGATATATTCCCCAAGGATTTACTCAACTATCTTCAAATTAATGAAGAATATAGAAAGAATAAGAAGGTAAATGTATGAATGGAATATAAATATAAGGTCCCTTTTTGTAAGGTATTTAACCCATTTTAATTATCAAAGGTATAAAAACATATAATTCATCCTTCAAATGGAAAGTTATAATTTAAGAATATGAAAGGGTCATGTTACTTATATGGTAATCCATGACATTTCAAGTGGTATTATCATATTTTTATGAAGAAAAATGCAAATAAAACACCTAAAGAAAACATCAAAATTATGATTATAGTTATTTTGATGAATAAACATGGGTTTAAACTTGTATTTCATGGGAAAAATTTTTATCTCCAAGGATCTAGTCTTTGTTGAAAAGGGGAACCTATATAATGTATTATTTAAATAAAATGCAACTATAATTTTTTACATACTTGTTGGATTCTTTTGATTTATGAAATAATCATTTAGGACACATAAATTTTAAGAAAATTCATTACATGATCAAAATTAAATTATTTCATAACATGGATAACAATTATGATAAATATATTACATGTATGTAAAATAAAATTTTTCAGAAACCATTTCTTATTATAAAAAAAATTTGTTTTTTATAATTAATATATGTAAGTGTATATGATTTCCATGATACACCTACCAAAGGTAATAAAAAGTACTTTGTAACTTTCATTAATGATTGCTATATATATTTTTTATGTTTATCTTTTTCATGACAAAGAATAATTTATTGATATATTTATTATTTATAAAAATAAAGTTAAAAATAAATGTAGGCTTATAATTAAATGACTTAGATCCAACCATGGAGGAGAATATTATAGTCCTTTGTTTTTTGAATCTCAATGGA
Organism: Viscum album; assembly: GCA_963277665.1. Taxonomy (NCBI): domain Eukaryota; kingdom Viridiplantae; phylum Streptophyta; class Magnoliopsida; order Santalales; family Viscaceae; genus Viscum; species Viscum album. Next base: position 129,655,747 of record OY728167.1, on the reverse strand, counting down.
TCATACATGAAGTGATGAATCCATGTAAACCCCAATAGAATGGTGTAGTTGAGAGAAATAATAAAACATTAATGGAAGTGGTTAATTACATGATGTTAATATTAGATATATAAATTGATTTTTTGGGAATTAAATTATTAACATCATGTCACATCCTAATTAGGGTTTCCATAAAAGTAATGTATATTAATTTATATGAATTATATAAACATAGGAAACCAAATCTCAATTACTTAATGGTTTGGAGTTGCCATGAAAGTATAATGGTACCTAAATAAAAAATAAAAAATTTGTTAAAGAGGTATTGATTGCATAATTTTAGTTTATATAACACATATTAAATCTTATATATTCATAGTTGTGAAATATAATGATTTATTAGTTGTTAATACAATTATTTAATCAATAGTTGTTTTCTTTGAAAAATCAAAAATTACCCAATTTCCAAAGTAGATAAAAATTTAGAAATCATGATATCTAGATGTACTTTTTGAAAGGAACTATTGATGGTGTTGTTACAAAAACATATTTTTTTAATATAAAGTATGTACTAAAACTTAAAAACAAGCTATTTCATATTATGGTTCATATCTTTTGAAGGATTTTATAAATGATAAAATGGGCTTTATAATTGGGAACAATACTTTGATATTATTTGATATTCCAAAAGTCTCACAACTTATGGGTTATAAATGAATATTTAGGAGGAAAAGGAAATTTCATGGCATTGGTTATAAATATAAATTCAAATTAGTGTACAGGGGGTTTACTCAAAGGGAATTAATTGATTTTTTTTATACTCACACTCCCATGGATATGACTGCTTCTATTATTATCCTTTGTGCCTTATCCTTCACATATCATTTTAATTCACCAAATTTATGTTAAAATAGATTCCCTAAATGGTTATTTATTATATGAAATATATATGAAAAAATCATAAGGATTCATAGTACCTTAAAAGAAAAATAAGGTTTATAAAATTGTAGGATCCCTGTATAGTTTAAAACATGATAAAAACAATTACATGATAAATTTATTGAATTAGTTTTATCAAATGGGTTTTATGATATGTTTTTATATTAGGCACCATAATAATCATGGTGTTGTTATATTTTTAATATTTTTATGGAATTTTAATTTTTTAAACTAGTATGAATAAAATAAATGAGGGAAATTATATTTTATCATGAAAAATTTATATAAAGGATTTGGTTGAAGTAGATGTTATACTGGTAATTAAAATTATTAGGTATAAAAATTCTATTTTAATTTCCCAAAATAATTAAATTTAAAATATTTCATAATTGTTATAATAGTTTGGTTATCCATTGGTTTCTATGACAAATGCTTCTAGGAGGAGGATTCTACCAAATCTTGATAGGGTAGTTTCTCTACTAGATATGCATGGTCTATTAGGTTTATCATGTATGATATGAATAGTATAAGACCCAATATTGTACATGTTATTGGAAATTTTAAGATTAATATGGATTATTATATATGCTATAGTGGAAACCAAAGTGTATTGTATTAATAGGGTAGTTTCTCTACTAGAAATACAAGGGTTATTGGTTGTATCATGTATGATATGAAGAGTATAAGACCCGATATTGTATATGTTTTTGGAAATTTGAAGGGTAATATGGATTATTATAAATGATATAGTGGAAATAAAAGGGTGATGGAAGGTTTTTGTGTTGTGTGTAGGATTAATAATCTTGAGTATCACTCTTCTATAAGTGTTTAAATTTTATACTTTATGGTGGAGTGATCTTTTAGGGATAAAAAAACTTTTATAATGGACTTTATCATGCCTTATTATTTTATTGTTATGGTATCTACTAAAAAATAAGTGAAATGGATTTTATATCTATTACTAGATATAACATTATAGAACATGCTAATATACCCAATTTTTATACATTATGATAATTAAGCAATACTGGCTAGGTCTTATAGAAATACTTATAACAAGAAATTGAGACACATTGGTCTCATGGATTGATATGTGAGGTAGTTAATTGAAGATGCTATAATAAGTGTTTAACTTGTTTATTTGATCCAAAATTTGTCAGATCCACAAATAAAGGGACTTTTAATGGAGTTAGTGTTCATAAATTTCATAGATAAAATATTCACCAATGAATGGAACTCAACTCAACATGTGATACATTTTCATGTATAAGTACAACATAATAAATTCCATATTATGTGTGAATAAAGCACCAATGTATATTATATCCTATAAGAATGGTGTTTGGTGCCCATGAGGAAAATAGGGTGAGTTTTTTAAACTATTAATGAACCAAGGATATCAAATATTTTTTGATACATGTGAACACTTTTTGGTTCACCTATAAAAATGTAGAATTAGTTTTATTTCAAAAATATTATTACTTTCATACTTAAAATTCATGAAATAATAAAGGAATAATGGTCTTAATGGTGTAAAGGATTAGATGAAACAATGATGAATTTGAATAGTTTATTATATGATGAAATATGATGATAAAAAGAGTTATATATTCAAGGTAATTTACACTTGTTTCTCTATTCATCTTTGATTCTCTACTCTATAAAGGTTAAAATCACAAGATACCTTTTTTTATGAATGTTTTTTCCCAAGAGTGTATGATGCTTAATTTTAAAAATCAAATAATAATTAAAATATTTTAAAATGGAATATGATTTTTTTTAAATGTTTCACATATTTTAAAAGGGAAGAAAAGTGGTCAGGGGATTGGAATTCCACATTACAAAATGGAAGAGAGTGGGACCACCCTATAAAGGATAAAAATTTATCATTATTCAAAAATGATAAGTTGTTATATTGAAATCATATGTTTATAATGAACTACAATATCCATAGGCACACACACATGATTATGTAATATAGTACTATGATAGTGCACTTTTAACTCTGCATGTCACATTAGTCCAAGGTGGTTACATGTGAAATTATTCTTCTAATGGAACAATCAAAGATAATAGATTTTTTGGGTTGAAATAGTTTACGTCTAAGCTTGAAAAAGTGTTTCTAGTTAATCAAACTAGTTCACTTAACATGTATGATTTATACTATATATTTGATTCAAAATGATCTAATAGACATGTCTTTTCACTAGGTGGGTACAATCTTGACCACTAAGTTGATTTAGTGTCATATGAAAGCTATAATTAATTCCAAATGGATATAACCATCAAAAATAGATCTGTATCCTTTATAAAAAGGGTGGTATTACTTATATTAATGGGTATATCCGTGCTTGTGAAATTAATGGACCATGCGATAAAAAATTAAACTCAAAAATCCACATCAATAAAAAAATATCCTTTTATTCAACAAGAATCAAGAGTTTTTATTATAGTGAAATAATAAGAACTCTCTACTTATACATTCTTATTTAAAATGGTTATTCAAGGACTATTCTCTACTAAGAACTATATTCAATTAATAAGTCGCTATTATATCCCAAATAGGGTTCATTTCTAACCCATAGTATTACCAAAGTAGCAAAGGGATAATATACTCTTAATAATATAGACTTTATAACATGCCTCAACTTTCTCTATCTATAATCTCTCAAGTTATCCTTTTTATCTTTTTCCACCATTATTTATAATTGGTGTCCCATCACTAGGCATATGGTGGTACATTGGGTACCCAATGGGGTGAACCAAGTACCTAGTAGCATACTTCCTATTTTTTATTTTTTTATTAAAATATATTTTATGTTAAAAATTGTTACAACCCCACCCCTCTATCATTTCAAAGCTCGTACGAATTAAAAAACCCTCTCTAATCATTTATTTCCTTCTAAGTAAATGGTTCATTGGGATATATTTATTCTTATAAGATATGAAATAAATATAAAAAACTCAAAAACATGATTTATCAAAATTTGAATTAATAAAATGAAATGAAAAATAATTAAACAAAGTAATTAACTATGCATGTAAAAACATTTACAATAGTGATTTTTATTGAGTTACCTCACCTGTAATCAATGGGATTCTACCTCCAAATCTATCCACTATATAGTGACCCATACATTTCATACATATATATTACATCTTAATAGAAGAATATTTAATACAGTTCATTATGATCTACACTGAAAACATAAATGTTTAGTGTCTTTAAAAACTATGAAACATAAACAATTAGTAAATAAAAGTTCTACATAATCTACCACTTAGTTCTGCTTATATATAACCCTTCTTAGACATACCCTACTTAAAGCATTTCTTCAGATCCTATGGAAATCAAACATAAGAAAGTGTGAGCATATATGTTCAGTAAGGGTAATCAAGGGAGATATTAATGATCACATCATAAAATGAGCATAATTTTATAATAACATGCGCCTACTATTTTAAAAACATACCCAGTCTATCACGGGTCATAATCATGAGTTATGGAATAAGTCATGGTAGTTCATAAGACATGAATCATAATGGAATCAATGAATATAAGCCAAGAGAGCATAACATTGTCATAATACATAAGTTTTTAGCATACACATAAGCATACATAATCATTTAATTAACCAATAATGTAACACCCCAGGTAATTAAAGAATATGACATTTTCATATTTATCCATTTTTTTGAATAAAATATTAATATTAATTTAAATGGAATGATATGCTCGATGCCGTACCCAATACGCAACAATGAGTTTCTTTGAAATATTATGTTGCACTCTAATAATAAAATAATATTATTTTAAATGGTAGTTAACGCCTAGCCGTTGTAATGGCGGGAATGAACAGAACTAACTACAAAATGATTATATATGTGTGTCAAATATTTTTACTTTTTACAATAAATGTTAGAGGATTAAAAATGCGAATGAATCCAATTTTAAGCGTAAACATTCTAATATTCTTTAAAAGGTCGATTAACCGCCTTTTGATGGAGAACCTCTTTTAAATCAACTTTTTGACAATTTTATGTGTTATATTTGACAAAATAAAAATCTTCTTTAGAATCGAGACATCAAAATTTACTTTGTGTAAATTTTTGGTATTTTTCCGATAAAGTTCATTTTTTAATGAATAGTGAAAATGTTGTATTTTAATTCAAAACCTCTTTTTAATATAATTTATTTATATGATTATATTATCTTTTGAATTGTTTTTAAAGTTAAATTAGAACATATTTTTACCATTTAATCCAATAGTGGTCATTGGAATTAATTTCACTTTGAAATTGGACTTAAACTAGTGTCAATCTTTTGATACTTTTTGTTTCATAAAAACACGCTATTTCTTTTGACAGTGGGAATTAATTATTAAATTAATTAATGAAACTTATATGTTTTGAATTTTGTAAAATATACATCATTTTTGAATTTGTAATATCAAATATAGCTTAGGGTGAATTTTTGGTATTTTTCTGAAAAACTTCAATTTTTGATGAATAGTGAAACCACTAAGTGGTAGTTAAAGAAAATGATTTTTCATTTAAATGTAACTTTTCCACTTTTGTGATTTGATTTTCAAAAATCCGACATACATGGTTGTCATTATGATGTAAAATTTGGTTCAATGAGATTAAAATAATTTTTGGGGAATAGTAACTTTTAAGTTTTATTAATCGTGATTAAAGGTAATTAGTGTAATTTAAGGTAAAAATAATGTTTTAATAATATGAAATGACCTAGAAACATGACCTAACCTCATTGGATGTGTCATGGCCGACCAATAAAATCCATGGGTCAAATTTGGGACCCCATGGAGCTACATTGGTTGGAAAATGACATTAATACCTTTTTATTTAAAGTTAAAATTAAAATGTCACAAACATGTGTTGTTTTACTAAAACAATTTTTACATGGGGTTATATAAGTCATATTTTTTACTATAAATATTCATTATAAATATAAAAATATTTCCTACATAATGATATTTTTTTTATAATTTTTAGACATTAAATAAATTAATTTATTTATGACACCGTGATGATGTAGTGATTACCTCATAAATGAACGATTTAAATAAAATAAGAAGATAGGGTGAAATATAAGTCTTACACTTGTCACAAACCTATTATATGGGTGGATTTTGAAACCCTATCATCTTATCCTCTAAATATATCCTTTTGGGACCTTGAAAATTCGAAAATCATTTTATAATAAAGTAATATTTTATAACTTTCCAAGAGTGCCCCTCCTCTCCTCTTATAAAAGGCCCCCACCTCTACCACCTTAACCACATCTCTAAAGCCTTTGGCTCGGCCAAACCCTACCCATTTCATCTCTCCAAATCCCTCTCTTCATCATTGAAGCCTCAATTTGTGCAGAATCCTTTCCAAGGAAGCCTTTGAGCTCAAATCAAAGAGAGTTACCCGATTTAAAGGTAATGTCTTCCCTTGTGTTCTTTTGTTTTATTTTGCTTATCCAACCCTCTAAACTCTTTTTATTACTTTATTTTGTAACAACAACAGTATATTCAATATACTAGTATTTTTTTATGTGAAGGATTCGGGATACACTTACACACACCTTCATCTAATGGTTAAAGAACATACTGTTTCTGTGGATGGAGAATTTCTGCCACACGAAATGATGATTGTTCAATCTTCTCTTAACACCTTTCATGGTGGCCATTATGATGTCACTATATTTTATATATGATATATATGGTATTTATGTTTTCTATATGTTTCTGTATTTTATATTTAATACATACCTTTATGCTTTGCATGTTGTGCAAATGCGATAATTTCATTTGAGGAAGTGTGGACTACCGCCCCCTCAAGTGATGTGACTCGTTCATGCAATACATGGAATGTATAAAGAATAAAATTGATGAACTTATGTGATCTATATAAAATATATATTATACTGGAATTATAATATATATATATATATATATCTCATCTATTTTAATTCCATTAATGTTCCAAAGAAATGAAAGTAGCGTTTATGCGTACGTACGGCTTACCGTCTCCATGAACGGTACATTTCATTTCTTATCTCCAAATGTTATGTACTATTATAAGTACATATATATAATGGATATATATGTAATATATTACATATAAATTATGTATATAATTCTGGAATTATAATATATATCTCTCTCTTTTAACTTTAATTCCATTAATATGACAAAAAATGAAAGTAGCGTTCATGCGTACGTACGGCCTACCGTCTCCATGAACGGTGCTTTTAATTTTTTATCTCCAAATGATATGGAATAGTATAAAATGAATATATACTAGATATATATGATATTTAAAACATAAATACTATTCTGGATATGATGTACCTATAATTACATGGAAAATTCTTTTCCAACAAGTTTGATTTTTACTCATTTACCGAACATCGACAAAAACGTCTGATGTGAACTCACTTTATTAAACAATTATTATAACATTATAATATGTAATATTAACTGAATAATACTATTTAGATTAGGTACTTAAGAAATTATAAATTGACCAAATTTTATTATTCAGGAGATTAAATAACGATCGAGTCATGTCGGACATGAGGTAAGGGATCCAGCTCTCTTTTTCTTTTTTAAGTACTCTCTTTTATGTCATTTCTTTTAAGATCATCTTTATTATGTTTGGGGATGTTATTTTATATTAATAATACTGTAATTTTTATGTTCATATTATTAGAGACCCTATTTGATCTCATAAATCCATTTTTTGATGTTTTAAGTGGTGCCGTTAGGCTGCCGAGTTTTTGTAAGGGATTTTTCATCTCACTTTTATTCCCGTGATATTTATGCTATGTTTGCCACTATTTCCTTTGATTGGTGTATGTACTGCCCATTATTATACTCTTTTTGTAATATAATTTCATTTATGAGTATTTATATCTTCATTGTATGGCCCTTCTTCCATGGGGTGTACGTTTCGAAAGTTACCCAACTTGGTAAGGGGACCTTTCACCCTCCTCTTTTTAAAAGACTTCTTTTTCTATGCCTTTTAATTCAAATACTATTATGTTGGGATATGTTATTCTATATCCTTATTTATGTAAATTTTGTGTCCAAGTTATGAGATACCATTTTCTCTCTCATCAACTCATTTTCTGAATTTTAAAGTGACGTCGTTAGGCTGTCGGATTTCTATAAGGGAACTTCTTAACCCACTTTCAATTCTTTGGGTTAAACCTCTACTTCTTGATTTTATTATGCCAAGATTATGTGTGGAATCTCTATGTTGTAATTTCCACAAACCTTTTTGTAGATATAATATTTCTACACATAATCATCTCATTGATAAATTCTTATGAACTTGTATGGGAAATAATAACCCAATCTCATTTCATTGAGTTAAATACCTATGTCATTGGTTTTGTTTTTCCATTATTATGTGTGAATGACCTATGATTGTTTCACACTTAATATCCAATTATATTGGGTGTATTTATATTTCTCACACATAATTATGTGATAGATTTATCCTTAATTTAAGGATACCATCTTTATAATGGATTTTATCTCAATTTACATTTCCATTGAGACTTCATTGTTGTTATGCACCAATTCACTCTTATATGGTGTGTATACTATCCTTTGACATATTATATCATGAATCCCTTTATTCCCATGATATTATAAAGCTTGGATTAAATGTTATTCCATAATTATTTGTATTCAAGTGTCTCTCATTTAGTTAAAAACTCTTTAACAAAAATATCGTTTTAAATGTTTTAAAGATTCGTTATTCTAAATCTTTATCTTTAATGTCCATGTTTTCAAAATGGTTTTCAGTATTTATTTATATGGACATTAATGTTTTAAAATAATAATTCCATTAAAATATTCAAAGTGGTATGGGACACTTTGATTCAAAAATCTATTTTAAATGGTTTTTGAAAATGGATTGATTAATTCAATATCTTGGAATTACTTATTGTGATTGAAAATGAAATGTTTTTATTAAAATGTTTATATTTTCAATATTTTATGTGTAATGATGGTACTTGGACATTTTACGGGTGGTTACGTGATAAACCATATGACGGGTGGTGCCGTGAATACCAATATGGGTGGTTATGTTATAACCTTCAATGCATTGGGTATGGAAGTCGGCCGTATGGCTATTCCATTAAGTATGTGTGGAAGTCGACCGTATGGTTATTCCATTTAAGTATGTTTATGTCCCAAGTTACCTTTATATGTTATGTGTTCTTTATATGGGTTTTATGTTAATCTTTTGGTTACAAAAGGGTAAGTAATGATCTTTTATTCAATGAAGAGTATTTTCTTCTTCATAAAGGTGAAAAGTATTACTTTGATAAAGTATTCTTGGTTTACTGGTTGTTTTGAAAAACTAACAGTTTTCCTTCTTTGTGTATCCCTTACTGAGCCTTTTATGCTCACCCCAAGTTTTTGAAATGTTTTTCACAGGACATAAAGTTGAATAGGGTCAAGGATGGGATCAAGGAAATGTGAGGCTGTCTAAAACATGGAACTAGACATGTTTCTTTTTAAGAGTTTTTATTTTATGAAAACTTAGTAGAAGTGGCTACTTTGTAATCTTTTGAGATATAATAGTTATGTCCTAATTCTCTAAAACTCTAAACCAGAAAATATTTTCAATGTGAATTATTCATATAATTCAATAATAAGTAATGTTTAAGGTCGGGGCCTTATAAATAATCACTTCCAAAAACTATCATAGTGTATTGGGTTCACTCTCAATTCCATAATATCCTTATTTAAGTCTCACTCCCATGACTATAATAGTGGACATAGTCCCTTATTAAAATGGGTTCACTCCCTATTCTAGTCCTTATTAACTCATTAGATATCCATCATTACCTAATGAAATGGAGGGATATAAAATTTTGGTCCCACCCATAACATAATCATAGTATATTCATTTTTATGTCACAATACCATAACTCATTTATCATATATCATGTCTTGTATAAAGGAAATGAGTTTCATAAACATTTTGAAATTTAATCACAACATAACCCACGAAAAATAAATGGGTATCATAAATATATCATCATAATAATCATAAACCATAAAAATAAAGAATAAGGATTGTATCATTGGATCATATATCTAATAAAAAATAATCAACATCAAATGATTTCATCATGAATGAAAATTTTCATTAAATGATCACTCGATATTTTCTGGAATAAAATACCATTTTCAACTTGAAATCAGTTATTTATAATATAAAAATTTCAAAATTATCCTAGAAAACATTTTCACTGAAAATAAATGTGTAAAATAGTAAACAAATATTTAAATATTTTAGTGGTCATGATGGTAGTAAATTTTTTTCATGTTGTGTAAATTAAACCAAATATTTCATTCACATTTTTAGTAAAAAGTTGAAACTACATCATTTGGAAAATGACAAGAATATACTATTCAAACAATTTTTTTAAAAGTAAAACATGGTAAATTTTTAATTTAAAAAATAATAGGAGATTATTAGATAGATTATTGAAAATTTTAAAAGAAAAAATGTACATGGAAGAACAAGATTCCTAACTAAAGAGAAAATAAAGTGTTTTTCTTAAAAAAATCTTCTCAATCATTTAAATTACCGATGGGAGGAAAATTTTATTATAACATGAAAATTAAATATATATATATATATATATATATATATAAATAGATTATTTTTATGATATAAATATCATATAATTACTCTAAAATAGATGAGTTTTAAGAAAATTAAATGAATAAGGATGAGATTGGGAAATAAAACCTTACCACTTTGGTAGCTTTTGACCCATAACCCCTTGTATGGAATAATTTGAGTTAAAATGTTAAATAACATGAATTAAGAATTATATATGATAAAAAAAATAAATTCATTGTACATACAGCTCATAGACATAAATAGTAATATAATATCAAACATGACTCAATAAAACAAAATTGAGATGAGGGAATCTTATCACATTTGTAATCTATGAATAAAAACCTTATAAAGGAAAGAAACTTATATGTATTTTTATATCACTTTAATTTTAATGAAAATAATAATTAAATACATTAATTGGAGATATTTACACTACACAAAGGAAACAAGTGGTGAATATGACATGTTTCACAGAAATAAAAGTGAGACAGGAAACCCTTACCATATGTTTCATCTTTCTTTATATGTATTCAAACTATTGTATAATAAATATATATTTATTATAAATGTTTTAAATATAATTAATAAAATATATAATATCATATATTTTTTAATTATAACATCGTATCACCTCTATATTAACAATTCTTTATTAAAATCACTATTCCAAGTGATAACTACTTTGTTTTTCATGTATTTTTTGGTTTTGTAGTTCTAGTACTTGTACTTTGATTATAGTTACATCATATATAAAATTTTAAAAATTATATCAATATCATATATATTCATTATATATATTTATATTAATCTATAAAATTTAGAGTATAAAAATTATTTACATTGTTCATGGAGATGGTAAGTCATATATACGTACGAACGTTGTTTCCATTTTATGATAGATGCAATGAAAGAAAGTTAAATAATAACTCACCTTTATAGAATAATTATTTTATTATATATGTAATATATAAACATTAAATATTTCATAATAATCATCCCTTAAGGATGATGTTGGAAAATGAATTGTATCACTGCATTGAGGTAGTAGTCCCCACGTATGCATGAGCGATACTTTCACTTGCCATTTGAAGTAAAAGAGGGTGGATAGTGGTGGTTACATAATAATAATAAAATTATAGTATATTTAGGATGCCAAAGTTATTATTTTATTATGAATACCATAAAATTAAATTTGTTTCAAGAAGAAATAAATTGAAAGTACTTGGTTAAGATTTATACCTTTTCGTTGAAAAATCACTTTTGGCTTACAACTTATGCCTGGAGAGGTTGGTCTTTTGGAAATACCAAAAGCTATAGGATGTGGGGAAGGAAGATATTATAGTATTATGGTATGTCTTGGATGATATATATTGATAAAAATTTTCAATTAAGATAGGAGAATAGGTTTCCATTTATAAGTGAGGGGAGGGGAACACTCGAAATTACTTAAAGTGTTAAATTAACATAAATTAATTTTTATAATAAAGTGGATCCAAATTGATATATTTAGAATATAAGATGATTATAAGTATAGATATTATCATAAAATAAAATTTATACAAGTTTAGGTTGTGTTTTCACCCTTATCTCTTTGTTTTAACCCCCCCCCCCCCCCCCCCCCCGTTAACTCCATTAACAATTACTACAGTATCAAAGTTTTTTACTCTTTAGGGTCAAGAATGTTACTATAAAAATAAAATTGAACCATAAATAGAAAATGGTTTATATTTTTAACCATATCAAATTCTTCTGTATGAAGATAGTATCTTTAGTGATTTTAAATCATTTATTAAAATATTTTTTATTATAAAATATCATTAATGCCATTTTTAGAACTATTCATTTACATTGACTTTAAAGTCTTCAATATAGTTATATAATTAAACTATATAACCTTCACACACCCAAAGTATCTTATAAATATCTAAAAAATTCATGGAACACAATAATTCACCCATATTTTTTTAAATCATTTATTTTATTTTTTTATTAATTGAATAAATATTGTGTTAGTATTGCATAATAATTTAATGTAATTATTAAATCACTAAAAATTAAAAAAAATTACTATGATAAATATTTATTTAAATTTCAAAAAAATAATTATAATTGAGCATAACATCATTTTATCCTTGTGTAAAATATTTATAGATATTAAATTCAAGCTAGTTATATTATGTATTTATTCTTTTATTAAAAAAATATAAAGGTAATAATCAATGAAAAATATTACCAAGTTGGCATATTTTTCAAACTCAGATGAAAATATTTGAACTCTACTCTTAAAATAGGATAAATACAAGATCTAGAAAAATTATAAAGCCTTATCCAAAAAAATTAACCCCATTTTACCTATTTTACCCTTACAAAAGTGACAAATATTTTCCAAGGTTACAATTCATAATGAAAAAAAATAATAGGGACCTATTTATAAAATTTTAATCTTTTGGTTCCAAATATTTAATAAATTTTTCAATATTCTATTTCTATAAATGGAAAAAATTCATTTTAGAATAAGAAAGGAAAATGCGATAAAAATCGTATTTTAGTAAAATACATTTTTAGACATAAAAATACATTTATTATTATTGTGTGTGTAAAAAACATTTTATGGATGTTAAAAAATTTTAAAAAATAAATAATATATAAATTTCATTAAAATAATTCGCTAATCATGAATAATTTAATTTATTAAGATCAAATCACATTGTGCACATAAAAATGGTTTTTAGAGAAAATGTGTTTTGAAGCCCAAAAATGAACTTATACTAAAATCAAGGTAAATAATAGTTCCTATGTAGTTAATTAGATTATATAAACTTAAAGGTGGCATATATTACTTTAAGATCAAATTCAAATCATAATTTTACCTTTCAATGAAAAAAAAGACAGTTTTGAAAAGATCGATATTTTTTATTATTCAAATGAAAAAACAATCTTTTCAAAAAAAATAACAAATTGTCACCCACATATATTTTTGATATTATGATTTCAAAAATTATAACCTTTTTATTAAATTAAATTTCAAAAACATTTATAAATTAATTTTAATTTTCTAACATAAAATGTAACAAAAACCTTTTTTGAAGAAAATGTATTTTTGAGACATAAAATAACTTTACAAAGAATTCAGTACTTATATATTATGCATTAACTAATACATTTGAATTGAGAAAAACATTTATATATATATATATATCATAATGTGGTTTATCCTATTTAAACCCATCAATTTAATGGATATGTTATATTATATTGGGGTTTGTTTTAAGCTTGTTGTTGCACGAAAATAAAGATATCATAGACTTACAATATATTTAAAGAGAAAAATATTCCAAAACATTCGGGTGTTAAATTATAACCCCTTAAATAAATTACTCCCTCAAAATTTTTATCTTGGTAAATAAAGGTTCAAAATTCGAATATACATTTATTGAAAACTCACATCATACAATGGGATATAAAACATTATTTGAAAATGGAAAGTGGGAAGCATAAATGTTACTCGAAATAACTATTAATACGGTTCATAGATAAGGAGAACATTGGTGGGAAGTTAAAATATATAAATTAAGAATATAAATAACATCAAAGGATTAATATGTATTGATAGAGAACATAGTCATGATAAATTTAATGACCACAAAACCATAATTCAGTGATGGGTAAAAAGACCATCAATTTATCAAGAATGCGGGTAAAAGGATAAAATTTTTATTTCAAGGACCTTTTCCAAAAGTTGATATATTATATTACACTCAAAACTAAGAACAAAAGAAAATATACTTACTTTATTTCTTTCTATTTCATAAGCACAATTCCATCCTTTAGTTGTGCTTTAACCAATTTTACTTTTATCTCTTACTCCGGGTAATGGATATTCAAGATGAATTTTTCATTCCTAAAGCACTAAAATTAACTTTTAATGAATCATAAGATCCATAAGTCATTCCTTTTGCCTCTAAATATTTACCAATACTAAAATGTTTTTCACAAGTTATCAAAAATAATACATTATTCTCTAAAACTACAACAATAACTCCTAATGTTAATCTTAATCCATTCCATAAATAATTAACCTTAATACTCTTCCAAATTATATTTAACAAAATTAAAAACCTAAAAATCTAAAATATTTGATTACATAATTTTTTTTCAAGATAAACTTTAAAATTTGTCCCCATACAACATTAAGTATCTCATAATGTCATATACAATCATGTGAATAACTTGATTATCTTAAAACATACTGATAACCTAAACCACCATAAAACATTAATAATGACATATAAGATTAAAAAAATTAACACTACCATTATTCTAAAAATAAAATCATATACTTTTGAATATATTCTATAAATCCAAAAATTAAATAAACTTTTTCATAATTCACTTTGATATCAAAACACTAATCAATTCCAAGGTCATCAATACTATCCAATTTATTTATCAATATAAATCATATCTTTATCCCAAATAAACATTATTATCCTAACATCAGGAACATATTAAGGGTTATCTATCCCATAATCACGTTTTTTATAAAAATATCACTTAATCACAAAATAAATTTTCTAGTTTATCAATTTCATTCAACATATTCTTGAAAATCCATAAAAAATACTACTATAGAGAAATCCTTATATGTTTCATTATTATTACAACCATAATATCATATTTCTCGAATCCCAATGCATAAACACTTCAATAATTTCACTTCAATGATTGGAATATCATAGGTCCATAATTTTTCTAAGAGTTAACTCTTAGGTTATGACATTTCCTCAGATAACCCCCATGTTCCCCACACATAATGCATTGAACTACAAATGGTACCTCTGGAAAAACATCATATCCCTCTATCAAAATATTCATTTTTTAGGACAATTACTTAATCTAGGCACTTATTTTCTATAACCAAAACATCTTACCATTCCTTTGAGACATTTCCCTCAGTTATTATTCCCATATTCTCAACATGTTGGAAGATAAATCTTCTTCTCTCTATAGACTTCATGAAACTCCATTTTTCTATAATAAAGTGTTTCTAGAAACTCACCCATATTGAGATTGTTAATCATATAATGAGATAGATAATTATGAATAATCATAATGTTTTTTATTCCAACTCCTATTTCATTTGGTTACTCATAAGGACAATCATTCTATTATCCTTTACATTCAGCATTGGCATAGTTACATCTAGTTCTAGCCATTAACTAAAACCAAAAGCATAGTATGAGCAAAAATAATCATATTGGTAAACCAAATAATCATGAAAATAATATATAGGATTTAGAAATCATGACATATTATTTTCAATTTAATACACTTTATGTTTAACCAAGGTTATTCATGGTCATCATCTATTCAGATCCTTCATAATGGTACATAAATAAAATATGAGTTAACCCAAAAATTTACCTATGGAGTTTCAAACAATGTGTGATGCAATGGTACACTCACCATGCACCAGGATGATGGTTGATATATACTCAACCAACTCTTTTTGGTTTTATTACCCCTAGAAGAATTTGTACTAAAACAATGTCCACTTATAGTATCCAAACAATGATATATTTTTATGAAAACCACATAATATCCACCTTAAAAAACATTAGGATATTGTCTTATACATAGAATTATTACCATGTTTTTTACCAAAGTTCCCTAATCCTAAAAATGAAATATTATCTAAAACCTCATATAATTCAAACTATAGTGACCCATACTTTTAATACATAGATATTACAGCTTAATAGGTGAATTTTCAATACATAACATTATGATATATTCCAAAACTGTAAAGGTTTAGTGTTTTTAGAAACTGGGAATCATAAAAAAACCAGTATATATATGGTCTAAAACATCTCCCATGTAATTATTTAAAACTAGCACCCATATTAGGCAAACCCTACCTAAAACCTTTCTTTATAATTTGGAGAAAGAAAACATAATAAAGGGTGACCTCAGATAGTCTATAAGGGTAAACGTGGTAGATGTCAATGATCACTTAAATATATCATGATAAAAAGGGTATGATAAAATTAGTTTAATATTTTAAAACCACGCCCAGTATATCATGGATCATAATCTGGAGTCATGTTATAATGATTTTAAGTTCATAAGATATGAATCATATGGAATCAAAGAACATGTTCTATCAGAGCATAAAATTGGCATATGACATATATTTTTGGAATACACATAAGAATAGAAAATAATTTCCTTAGTCAAGAATCACTGCTAAGAATATCATTGTGGATTAGGTCCACTCCCCATTCTAGTATATCCTTAGTCAAGTTTCACTCCCAAGACTATCATAGTGGATAAAGTCCCTTACTAAACCAGGTTCAATCCCCATTCCATTACTTATTATCTCATGAGATATCCATCTTTACCCAATGAATTGGGGTACAATATAATTATTTTCCACCCATAAAAAATCATAATTCATTAAAATGTGTTCCATAAGATCATGAATCATTCAATATATATTATAACCCATGGATTATAAATGAGTTCCATAAACATTTCAACATTTCATCATAACATAACCCATAAAAAATAAATAGGTTTTATAAAAATATCATCATCATAATCATAAACCATCCATAGAAATAATAACGATGGTATCATCATATCATATCCCTATTAAATCATAAGTAACGTCAAAGTATTTTATCATGGATGAAAAGTTTCATTAAAATATCACTAGAACATTTCTTGAAGAAAATACTATTTTCATATTTTAATCAATATTTATAATATAAAAATTAGAAAAATATTATAGAAAGAACTTTAATTTAAATGAACCATGGAAAATTTTAAAGTGATCTACAAATATTTGAGTACTCATGATGTAGGGAAATTATGTTCATTCCATATACATAAAACAAATATTACTTTCAAATTTTTGGTAAAAAGGTCAAAAGTACATCATTGGGATAATGAAACAAATACTCTTTTTAAACCATTTTATAAGTATTAAAACATGAGTAAAAATTAATTTGAATGATCATAGGAGAATATTTAAAACATACATGAAAATAATTAATGAAAACATAGATATGGAATAAAAATATTCCTGGCCAAAGAGGAAATAAATTCTGTTTTTCTTAAAAAAATCTCAATAATTTTAAGTAACAAAGAGAAGGAAATGGTATTATTACTTTATGATTCCATGAATAACTAAAGGATAATAAAATATATGAGTTTTAATATATAAATATCATATAATTCCTCCAAATTAAACATAATATAACAATCTCGAATATGGATATGATTTTGAAATAAACTCATACCACTTTGGTAACTTTAGAATCAAAAACCCTTGGATGAAATAATTTGAGTTGTAAATATAAATACCATGAGTTAATAAGGATAAATTATATATCATGTAAAATGGTAGTATCTAAACCACATAAACATAAATTGGTTCATAATATCAAACATGTCTCAATAAAAAAATATTGAGATGAAGAACACTTACTATTTTGGTATTCTATGAATAAAACCCTAATGAAATAAATGACCATATATATATTTTTAGATACCCATAATTTTCATGAAAATAATAATAAAATAAATTCATGGGTAGTATATACACTATACAAAGGAAACAGTTGGTGAATATGTCATATGTCTCACAGAAATAAAAGTGAGATGAGATTCCCTTACCTCAAGTCTTGTCTTTCTTTGTAGATGTTTAAACCTCTTGTATAATAAATATAGATTTATTATAAAAGTATTATAGAACATTAATAATATATATCATACCATATATGATTTATTTATAACATCTTATCACCTGTTTATTAATAATTATTTATTAAAATCACTATTTTGGGTGATAATTACTTTATTTTTCATGCATGTTTCAGTTCTGTAGTTACGGTCCTTATACTTTGATCATAGTTACATAATATCCATAATTTTAATCATGATATAAATATCATATATATTCATTATATATATATATATATATTCATCCATAAAATTTAGAGTAGAAAATGATTTACACCATTCATGGAGATGGTATGATGGACATATGCATGAAAGGTGTTTCCATCTTTTGATGGATGGAATGAAAGAAAGGAAAATAATAATTCACCATTAAAGAATAATTATTGTATTATATATATCATATATAATCATTCAATCCATCATATAACTATCTATGAATGATGGTAATGGAAAATGAATTGTATTGATATGTGGAGGCAGTTGTCCACACTTACGAATGATCAATACTTATACTTCCCATTTGATGGAAAATAATGTGGATAGTGGTTGTTACATAATCATAATAAAATTTAAGTATATTTAGGACACTTGAGTTATTATTTTATGACGAATAACAAAGATTTTTTTTAGGTAAAACAATAAATCAATTGAAATGACTCGATTAAGGGTGATACCTCTTCACTGAGAAATATCCTTTGGTGTATATCCTACACCTTGAAAGGATATAATTTTGGAAGGAAAAAAGATATAGGGAATGGGGAGATAATATAATATGGTATTAAGGTGTGTATTGTCTAATATATAAAGATAAAAAGGTGTGAGGAATATAGGATATTAGGTTACCCGTAACATCGCATCACATTTTTATGTGTTTTGACCCATTGATTTGATTACCAAATTATTGGGTATCTTCGTGGGTCATTTCTGGAGTTTTTATAGACTTTTCGGAGGTTACTGGCCTTGTGCACAGTTTCCACACAATTTGAGCGTGATTTAAAAAATTGTGCAACCCGAATTGTAGGGGGTCGCATGGTTGGTGCATGGTTTGAGAAAGTGTGTAGCCAAACCGTGAAACACTTCTAGTGGCTCTATTCTGGGTGCACGATTTTCACATCGTTAGTGCAAACCATGTGACTTAACCTATGAAATCATGCACATGCTAATTAAACATCCAAAAAAATTAATTAATGGCCTAAAACCCCCTAATTAATCCTAAACTCCTCCAATTTGAACCGAAATCTATTCTTCAGTATTTGGGAGCCCTCTAGAGCCATTTTGGCTTCCCAAACTTCAACTCTTGGAAGATCTAAGTTATAATAAAACTAGTGATCTTCTCTAAATGATTTCTTTTCTTCTAGATATTGGATCTCAATTATACTATTGATTCCTTATTCCTAAAGGATGTTAATGCCTTTATTTTTATGGTATCGTGATTTATTAATGTGGAATTATAGATCTAGGATCTCCTCTCCCTTCTTTCAAGATCAATCTTCTTAGATCCGTTGATCGCTATCGAAGGCGACACATCATGAAATTGTTGTGGTTTGATTCCTTAATTTCCATGTAGGTTTTTCTATGATTTTACTTTATTTTTTTATTCATTTTTTCTATATAATTCCTAGATACATGTTTCATAATTTCTAACACATATTCTATGATTTTTTCCATTTAATTCCTCATAAAAGCTTATTTGACCTATTTCCCTTGGAATTGGATATGGAATGAATTAAATTACGTTGACTTTGATTTATGTCACCTTTTTGTGAATTGATAAATTTCACGATTGTCTATATTTATTTTTAAATGGATTTTGAAGGATGTTTCATTGAAATTATGGGATTTTGCTGGATTTTGATTTATAAAATGGGATTTGGCCCGAGTTTTGATTTATAAAAGGAAATTCCATGATTTTAATTAATTGAATTTAACTATTTGGTGTTTTCTAAATAGTTTAAGATGACGTAATTTATTAAATGGACAAGAAACCCATTTGAATTATTTTACCTTGCTTTGGAATTAGTGTTCTTGGGTTATTTGAAATAAAGGATTTACTCACATGGAAATAGGGTATAAACCCATGTTTTGAAATTTATTCAATGCTTTTAAAATTATAATACATCCTTTAAATGTTTTGGGGATGATTTGGAATAAATAATTTTTTAAAATTTCTGTTTGGAATTTTTATGATGATTTGTGTAAGGAAGCGGGTATTATTACCTTTTTAAATATCGAATTGTTTAAAAGGATTTGGAATGAATTGATAATTATTTCAATGGCCTGTTTTTCATTTTAGCAATGAATTGTGAAAGGAATCAGGTATTATTACCCTTTTGAATATTGAATTGTAAAAATGTTTTTGAATTGAAATTTTATTGAAAATTGTGAAAAACCCCAGTTCCATTGAATTGGGGTTTTATTATGAAAGTTATGGAGTTTTTTTTTAAATAATTCTTGAATTTAATTGTAAAATTAGATTGTGAAATATCATGATTTAGTTTCAAATCCTTATTTGTGAATAAATGGATTGAGATGGTTTTGATAGAAAACTTAGGGGTTTCTCTTGGTGAAAAAGGCGTGTTTTTTATAAAAAATATGTTATGATTTTTTAAGAGAAAATTGGAATATTGAAATATATAAGGGGTCTTGGTTGTATTTTAAGTAGTCTTAAAATAAATTTCCCGTTGTTGATTTTTTACTAGAGTGAAAAAAAGCCTTATTTAGTTAGTGTTTTATATTGTACAACACTTTATGACTTACTACATTCTAAAAACTCATATCAACACATCACTATTCCTTAGGTGATGGTGACAAATCCCCTTTTCTGTAGACCCAAAGGGGAATATGTACATAATTTTCCATATTCATAATATTGGGTCCCTATAGCATGGAACTATCATACCTATTTGGCACATGACCATATTACTCACTTATTTGTATTTGAAATATAGGAAATTTTTGTTGAAAAAAGTTTTACATTCCTTAGGATTATATATAAACTATTTTATATAAAATGTTTTATTAATCCATTTTTTTAGAAATATTCTTTCATTTTAAATGTCAATAATGATTTGTTTAAATATTATTTTAAGATGAAAAACTTGTTTATATAAAATGTAAAGCTCTTGACTTGGTTATTAAACCATCTGATACTAGAGTTTCCTTGATTACTCCATTTATTATGCACCATGAATCTACTGCATTGATTCATATTCATCATTACATATCTAGTGCATACACTCATCTTCTTGATTATCTAAATTTATCTTGTGAAATGGTTTTCAAAGTTTTTTAAGAAAATGTTTATTTTTTAAATAGTGAAATGGCATGTTTTTCAGGTTTATTATAACAAATTATTTTCAAATGTTTAAAACTATATTTATAAACTAATACTCATACTCTACCATTTTTACTTCTCTTTTATCATATTTTAATTTCTTTGTGAGGTAATTACATGTAATATTTACTGGAATCTTACTGGGCTCTTTATCTCACACCATGATTATACCTTTTGGTTTTTGCAGCCCTTTATTATCTTATAGTATGTGTTCGTGACGTCGCCTTCCTTTGTGGGTCTGTACTTCGGTGACCAAGGGCGGGTGACTTGGGACATGGTGGGTGTTCATGGACCAATATGAGACGGGTTTTAGTGGTTATGTTCTGCTTTTATTTTTCTTAGTGTCTCCTTTTACTTGATACGTATGTATTGATTTATATATATCTAATAATGTTTTATGTTGTACTATATTGTTTTTGTATTTTTTGGGAGAAATCATTCCCAATGGTTATTTTTTAATGCCTAGGTTCTTGTCATTGGCCCGTGGAGATTAGGAACGCTCTTTGGGTTAGTGTCGAATCGGCTCAGATATCGGTTTAGATGTATTCTGGGTTGTTTTATTATAAGTGGTATCAGGGTAGGTCTTTCCTTAAAGGGAAATAATTTCATTTGAAATCCTTATTTTATTTTATTTTATTCAAGGTAAAAAGGAGATTAAGAATGTGTTGGGACTCAAGATGTAGTTCGTGAGTGGGTGCTTGATCAACACCCTTTTATGGTGATACTTGGGTTATTATAGATGTTGGGACTTGACTCTTTATTTTGAGTTATTGGTTTCCTTATGATAAATTATATTTATATTTCCAATGAGACTATAATTTATTTGGGGAAGATATTATGAGTTTTTGAACTATAATAGAAGGATAACCATAGTGGAACCATTTTTTTCATGGTCTGGTAAATTATGAGGAATCAGTGTCTTTGATTTATAAATCCAACCATGAACATTTTTGAGGTTGGTGTGTGGTTTACCATCCCATACAACCAATACTTTTGAAGTTATAAGTTGGTTCTAAACTAAAATCCTTATCCATTTTATTACAAGTGACTTCACTTATGTGAGATTGGTTATATTGGTTATGGATGTGGGTTGTTTCAGGTTCTTGTTTGGTTATTTAAAATTTAATCACTTGTTAATAGTTTTAAATCCTTATGAAAACCAAATAGTATCATAAAACATGTTTTGTTGAGTTCCTTGAGAAAGGATTTCAATTACCAATAAATTGAGTTATATGAAATGTTTGTTTTGAAAAACTAATTATCAAATGCTCTTATTTTATGTGGTAAAACAATGTTTTAAGAAAAAAAAATTGATCTGTAATAGATTTAAAATAATAATTTTTTAATAATTGGAAAATGGGATTAATTATTTTGAAACAACATAATAAATTACATGTGTTGGTAAAGGTTTTTTGACACTCTGATTTATAACAATATTTAAAATTTTGAAAGGAAAGAGTAATGTTTTATAAATTTTAAAATCTTGTACATTTTTAAATCAATAATATTTTGATTAAAATGGGTTTTGAATTTATATAAAATATTGTATGCTCTTTTGAGTGTTCCTTGATTCCTGAGTTGGTATGCTTGTGTTTTGTGATGTTTAGAAATTTCTCCCAAATATTCATTCAAGAAAGGTATAATGTTGGTCCTATGGTCTAGTCCTCAGGGTAGTTCTTCATGTTTTCCCGAAGTAGAATCCCTTATTGATGACTTTACCCAGACCCCATACCGATTGGTAGAGCCAGAGGCCTTCCAACCATTTTACCCCATCCTTGAATTCTTGGATTGTTTTCCACCTTCTTGTAAAGATAAATGAGGTTCTCTAGAGGTAGTGAAGTGGTTTGAATAAGTTGATGTGATCTTTGATACTCTCAAGACTCCTAAATCCCAAAATGTCAATTCAATCCACTACTTATTTAAGGGACCTGGTATAGAGTGGTGGGAAGTTGTTATTCCCTCTTATTTTTAAGAGAGTATGTCTTGGGAATTCTTCAAGTTATTCTTCATTCAGTAGTAGCATCCAGAGGAACTAAACAAGTAGAAAGTTATTGAGTCATTTGGTTTTGTTCAAGACGATCTATCAGTTTTAGTGTATGCTAAACAATTCTCATTTTTGTTATGTTTCATATCTTTTCCTATTGGTGATGATTTCAGTAAGGTTATATATTTTAGAAAACTTATCCACCTAGACAATTTAACCACCATGCCAATAGTCTAGTTAATTTCTTATCAGGAGATGCTTGATAAGGCTTTCTCATCCTAAGCGGGGTTAGTGAAACAACTCAAAGGGACGAATGCCTCTTCAGCATTTGGTAAAAGAAATACTTATATAGAAAAGAAGATTTCTATCATGTGTTTTTAGTGCAGAGAAGTTTTTCATTATAAGAAGTTGTGTTCAAAAGCTCCAAAAGTTTGCAAACAGTGTGGCCACTTAGGTCTCATTATGAGGTTCTGTAAGTTTTTAGTCTAAAAATGGATGTTTTAGTCAGGAATATAGGCTACTTATTTCAGGGAAGTAGATGATTAATGATAATAGGGCTCCATCCATAGGCCTCAGAGTGAATATTTTCATGAATTGAAGGATCTTTCAGTTTCCAGCTTGTTGTTTCTGATTTCAGAGTGGAAACTATTTGAGTTTTTTTTATTGTGGATTGTCTGTTTTGGAAACCTTTTGTTTTGGGATTTTTATAATGATATATTTTTTAACATGGTATGGATCATTTGTGGATTGGTGATGTAATAATTGTTTCCTTCTCTTGACATATTTTTTTTTTCCTTGGTGTTCTACTTGTTTTGACTTGATGGTTAGAGCTCAATTTTTTGTACGTTGGATGATCTTCCGTGTGAGAGTGTAGTGACCTATCATGCACTGGCCTTGATGTTTAAGCTATTACCATTTGTACTTAGATAGACCTTAGTATTTTACATGTGTAATGAGGATGATGTGGATTTTTTATAAACCATCCACACAGTGGTGCTGGCGTTTGTTTTGATGATCTCATAAAGGTATGAGGCTCGGTTATTAGAAATCCTTGGTTATCATCGAGTAATTATCCAAGGTAGAAATCCTTTTTAGTTATTTAACTTGATTGTGGATGTTTGATCATTTATGTTTCTCCTTAGTGAGTGGTTGAATTCTATTCTTTGGGTCTAAGGTACATGCTTTTCTTATGTTATACCTTTTTGGTGAATCTTTATATGGTGGGGAGACCTATGAAAGGTCTCTAGACTTTATCTTTTTTGGAGACATGTGATGATCATGGTATTTTAATCTTGGAGTTTTGTGTGTTTTTGTCCTTTGGGTGAGTCTCACTTCTAAACCATAGTCGTTCACCTCACCAGATAAGTGATGGAGTTTTAGTTGTGTCATCATTTTCTATCATTCAAACTGGATGCTTTATGGGGACAGAAAGTCCTATGTTGGGGAGGTTTTAACATCCCATTACTTTTTTATGTGTTTTGACCCATTTATTTGACTACTCAATGATTGGGTATCTTCATGGGTCATTTATAGAGTTTTTATAGACTTTTTGAAGGTTCCTGGGCCTATGCACGGTCTGCGCATGACTTGAACATGGTTTGATAAAGTGTGCAGGTTGGACAGTTGGGGATCACGTGTTTGGTGCACAGTTTGACAAAGTGTGTAGGAAAACCATGGAACACTTCCACTGGCTCTGTTTTGGGTGTACGGTTTGTTCATGGTTAGTGCAAACTGTGTGACTTAACATAGGAAACCATGCACAAGGTAATTAAACTTCCAAAAAATTTAATTAATGACCATAAACCCCATAATTAACCCTAAACTCCTCCCATTTGAACCTAAATATATTCTTCAGCTTTTAGGATCCCTATAGATCCATTTTGGATTCCCAAACCTTATCTCACGGTGGATCAAAGTGCCAATCAAAGCAGTGATCTTCTCTGGGTGAGTTCTTTTCTTCATGATCTTGGATATCCCTTCTCTTGATTCCTTTTACCTAAAGGTTTTGAATGCCTTGATTATTGTGATATCTTAATTTATTAATGTGTAATTTTAGATCTAGTGTCTCCCCTTATTTCTTTCAAGATCAATATTTTAGATCCATTGATTTCCACTGAAAGTGACACATCTCATAATTGTTGGGGTTTTATTCCTTAATTTCAATGTGGGTGTTTTTATGATTTTCCTTCATTTTATGATTCATTTCTACTAGATAATTCATAGATATATTTTTCATAATTTCCAAAAAATGTTCTATGATTTTTTTCTATTTAATTTCTCATAAAAGATTCTTTGACTAATTTCCCTTGGAATTGGATATGGCATGAATTAAATGTCTTTGACTTTCATTAATCTCACCTTTTAGGGAATTGATAAATGCCATGATTGCCTAAATTTATTTTTAAAGATATTTTAAAGGATATTTTGGTGAAATTGAGGGCTTTTTCTAGATTTTGATTTATTGAATGGACTTTGGCCCGAGTTTTGATTTATAAAAAGAACTTCGAGATTTGAATTAATTGAATTGAACTATTTGATGTTTTATAAATAGTTTAAAATGATTTAATTAATTAAATGAAAACTAATTCCCTTTGAATGATTTTACCTTTCTTTATAATTGGTGTTCATTAGTTATTTGAAATAAATGATTTATTTTCATGGAAATAAGGTGTAAAGAGATGTTTTAAAATTTATTCAATCCTTTTTAAATTGTAATAATTCTATAATATTCTTTGGGATGATTTGAAATAAATGATTATTTTAAAGTCCAGTTTGGAATTTTTATGATGATTTGTGATAGGAAGCGGGTATTATTACCTTTTTAAATATTGAATTGTTTAAAGTGATTTGGATTGAATTGATGATTATTTTAATGGCCTATTTTTTATTTTAATTATTAATTGATAAAGGAAGTAGGTATTATTACTCTTTTGAATATTGAATTGTATAATAGGTTTTGAATTGAAATTTTATGGAAAATTGTTAAAAAAAACAAATTCCATTGAATTGGGAGTTTGTTATGAAATTGATAGAATTTTTTTGAAAATTAAATTGTTAAATTTAATTGTGAAATTGCATGATTTGGTTTCAAATCCTTGTTTGTTAATAAATATATTTAAATGGTTTTTATAGAAACCTTAGGGGTTTCTCTTAGTGAAAAAGGCATGTTTTTTATTAAAAACCTAATGGTTTTTAAAGAGAAAAATTGCATATTCAAATGGATAATGGGACTTATGCTCATGTTAATATAATGTTATTCTCATGAATCACGCGGCAGCCTCTCCTATGCGCTTCCTTGATGAAACCCTAGCATCAATGACGGTTGTGGAGGCCCCTCCCCCGCCAGGGGAGGGGTCTCGTCCTCGTGGCGCTTCTCAGCAGGGGTCTCAGGATAGAGGTAGGTTTTCTATCTCGTTACCTTCATCTGAGGATCAATCGTTCTTTCCTTGAATTTCAGTCTCCCCAAAGGTTTCGGGGGTCCTTAATGGACAACCCATGGTCCCGATTTCTCTGCAAGAGTTCAACGAAGCATCCACGCTTCTCTATTCATCTCTGGTGGCTCGGTTCATTCGGTGTTGCCCCCCGGTTGAGTTGTTTGACAGGATTGTGAATGAAGAATGGGGATTAGCTCAGCGAGCGGTTGTCGGGTTGCTTGGGCCACGACAGATTCTTCTTAGCTTCTCAAGCAAGGAAGACCATGTGAGGGCATGGTCTCGACCTGGAAGATCTATTAGAGGCTTTCATTTTCATCTGATCCACTAGTCGTTCGACCTCCATATGCAGCAGGATCCTTCTACCACATCGATTTGGATTCATCTCCATGGCCTTCCACTGCCTTTCCAAAATCCAGCGTTACTCCCGTCGATAGGTAATTCCATAGGATGCTTCCTTTGTGCTGATCAGCGGACTTCTTCCCTGAAACATCCGATTTTGGCTCAGCTATGTGTTGAAATGGATCTCTCTTGGCCTCCGCCCTAAGTCGTGTGGATCGTGATTGAGGGGGAGTATAGGTATTGCCAATCGATTTTCTATGAATATTGGACTAAGTTTTTATGCTGCTGCAATCGACAGGGGCATAGTCTTCCCCAATGCAGGATGAAGGCTACAGGTTCTGATGAGGTCGACCCCTCCGGTAGGTCTGATAGGCTTGTTTCCTAGGTGAATGCTTCAGAGGATGCTCTTAAGGAGGGTTACCTAGATTTCCAGGATAAGGGGGATCATATCCCTTTGGGCGAGGACCTCTCCAGGTAGGTTCATTTGGGCAAAGGCCAGGGGTATTCTTCAGGTGCATCCATGAAAGGTGGTCCAGAGGTTTTGTGGCCACTTGTTTCAGATGTTTTTGATCAGCTGCGTCGTGACCTAGGTGAAAACATCTCGGGCGATGACATGCAAGGGTGCGGGGCAGTGCATGAGAAGAGGTCCCTTCCTACGGTTGCGTATCAGGTCAGTCAAAGGGTGGAGCATACAGTTAGGGAAACCCCTTGGGAATCTAAACAGTCCTTCCAGGAGGTTGCTCATAAAACATCTAATGATGCCATACCGAAGGTTGATAGCAAGGGTCATGGTTCCAAGGAGGCCTCTCAATTCCTGGCTTTGGAAGACAATCCCAACATTTTCCAATATATGGTTCATGGTCTTGAGAAGATAGGAGTCTCGGCCAAGACTAAGAAGGCTTCACAGACCCCCTCTTATGCAGAGAAACTCATAGCAGGGGGGCCAATCAGGACCTCCCAAAACCGGTATGCAGTGCTTGGTGAAGATCAGTGGCTCAATTGTGAGGAGGTTTCAGGGGTGGATCACGGTTAGGGCCTTGTAGCTGATGCAGAAACATCCTAAGAGGAAATGGTCGAGGCCTCAGACTTTGACGAGCCCAAAGAGCTTTTTATAGAGGAGGACTATTTTATCTCCTCAATGTGCAAAGGCAGAAAAAAAGTCATGTATTCTGATGGATTTATCTCGAACAACTGGAGGGAGCGCAGAAGGAAGGACTACTCCAACCTCCCCAGCCCTCCTATTACCAGATCTGCTGGAAAGGGAAATTTGTCCCCAAAGGCCTCTACAAAGGCTGGCAGCTCAACCCTGAACAAGTCCAAAGACCTTTCCCAACAGGAGGTGGCCTCCATATCCAAGGACTCAGCTCAGGTAAGTTGTGATGTTGCTTGTCCTGAGTCTTCTTCAGGCGGTGTGGAGCCGAGGGGCCAGGGGCAGCAGCGTGAAGAGGTTTCTAAAGCTGACCCACAGTGCCAAATGGTCTTTTTGTTGTAACATAGGGATCTACTTATGCATTCGGACGAGGAATTTTTGGAGGAAGATTTGGATATTAATGCTTTGAAGAAGAATAGACCGATCCAGGAAGCTACTACAAAGGAGCAAGATGAGTGGGATGATAAGCAGGCACGCATTCTGCTTACAGGCTGCAACTTGGGGAATATTAGCAAAGAGGAGCTCAAGAAATCCTGGGACAACATGGATCTTCTCTTTGAGGGAACCTTGAAGGACTTACCTAACATGAAGGTACACGATACTCCCTGGGTTTTGTTCAGGGAAAACTCTTTAAAACAGCTCACTCTTTTCTTTAATAGATATTTCGTATCATTTGGCTCTAAACCTAGCTAGTTGTGAGGGTTCCCACTTTCCCCTTAAAAGTGCTTTCTCTTTAATAAAAAAAATTAACATTGGAAATAGAGAATGGGACTTAATTATATTTTAATAAGTCTTAAAATAAATTGACCATCATTGATTTTGTACTAGATTTCATGAATTCCTAAGGTATTGAGTGTGTTATATTGGAAAACACTTTATGACTTACAAAGTTCTAAAACCTCGTATCAGCACATCATCATTCCTTAGGCGATGGTGATGAATCCCCTTTCCATTAAGCCCAAAGGGGTATATTTACATACTTTCTCATATTCCTAGTATTGGGACCCTATAGCCTAGAACTATCATACCTATTTGGGTCATGACCATGTTTCTCACATTTCTATATTTAAAATATATTCCATTGTTGTTGAAAAATGTTTTTCATGCCTTTGGAATTTATATAAAATGTTTTATATAAAATGTTTTATTAAGACATTTGTTTAGAAATATTATATAATTTTAAATTTAAAGAATCATTTGTTTAAATATTCTTTTGAGATACAAAAAACTATTTATATAAAATACAAAGCTCTTGACTTGGTTATTAATCCATCTGGAACCAAAGTTTCCTTTCTTTCATTATTTATTATGCATCTTGACTCTGTTGCATTGATTCTTATTAATCATTTCATATCAGGTGCATACTCTCATCTTCTTGATTATATGACTCTATCTTGTGAAATGGTTTTCAAAGATTTTCAAGAAAATGTTTAGTTTTTAAATGGTGAAATGGCATGTTTTTCAGGTTTAGTTTAATTAATGATTTTCAAATGTTTAAAACTATATTTATAAACTAATCCTCATACTCTCCCATTTATACTCCTCTTTTAGAATATTTGAATTTCTTTATAAAGTAATTACATATAATCTTTGGTAGAATCCTACTGGAATCTTTAGCTCACACATTGCTTGTACCTTTTGGTGTTTCAAGCCCTTTATTATCTTATAGAAGGTGTTCGTGATCTATCCTTCCTTTGTGGGTCCGTACTTGGGTGACCAAGGGTGGGTGATTTGGGATATGGTGGGTGGTCATGGACCACTAGGAGATGAGTTTTAGTGGTTATGTTTCACTTTCAGTTTTCTTAGTGTCTCCTTGTACTTCATATGTATGTATGTATTTATATATATCTGATAATGTTTTATGTTTTACTCTATTTTTGTTGTATTTTGTGGGAAAATAATTCCCAACAGTTATTTGTTAATACCCAGGTGCTTGTCCCTGGCCCATGGATATCGGAAAAACTATTAGGGTTAGTGAAAAAATGGCTCGGATATCTTTTTATATGGTATTATAGGTTTTTTTGTTACATTACCTTTTATAATTGAGTGGATGGGCACTCTTGAAATTACTTAAAGTATTACATTAATATAAATTAACCTTTATAAAAAAGAGGTAAAAGTTGATACATTTCAAATATAGGATGTGGAAAATTCTAAATCATCTCATATAATAAAATTTGGAAAATATTAGGTGATGTTTTTTCCTTTATCTATTTGTTTAAAACCTCCCCTCACTAACTCTTTTGAAAATTACCTCAATATGAGTTCTTTTTTACTTTTTAAGTGTCAAGAATGTTGCCATAAAAAGGCAAGTGACCCATAAAGGGAACATGGTTTATATTTTATACCATATCTCATTCACTTGGATGAATATAGGATTTTTATAAATTTAAATCATTTATTAAAATATTGTTTATTATAAAATATCATTAAATTTATTTGGGAACTATTTATTTACTTTGGCATTAAAGTCTTCAAAATAGTCATGGAAATAAAATATAAATCATTCACAAACCCCAAATATGTTATAAATATCTAAAAAATTCATGTAATATAATAATTAACCAAAATTTTATTACTTTTAATATTTATTAAATTAATTTATATCATTTTTTATATTAATTGAATAAATTTCATGTATGAATTGCGTAACAATTTATGGTAATTACTAAATAAATTAAAATTAAAATTAAATTAATATAATAAAAAAATTAATTTATCTTTAAAATAAAAATATATAACTGGGAATAAAATATTTTTAACCTTATGTAAAAAATTTAGATATATTAAATTTGTGAGAGTGACATTTTGTATTTATTATTTTCTTAAAATAATATAAAATACTTAATCAAATGAAAATGGCACCAAGTTTACATAATTTTGAAAATTGGGTGAAAATTAGTGAAATACACTTATCCAATAGGATAAAGTCAAGTGTTACATAAATTTTAAAGCCTTATTCAAAAAAATTAACATTGTTTTACTATTTTACCTTTATCGAGGTGAAAAATATTTACCAAGGTTACTATTCATAATGACCAAGAATAAAAGGAACCTATATAAATAATTAGATAATACTTATTACAAATATAAAATCCATTTTTATGATTGTATTTCTATAAGTGAAGGAAATTCATTTTAAAATAAGCATGCAAAACATGATGAAAACCATTTTTTAGAAAAAAAAAACATTTTTAAGCAAGAAATTGGATTTATTCTTATTCCATGCTTAGAAAAAACACTAGATTAATGATAAAAAAATATTTAAATAATAATATATTACTTCATTAAAATAATTCACCAATAGTGATTAATTTAACTTATTAATATAAAGACCCATTGTGCGCATAAAAATAGTTTTTTGAAAAATTGTGTTTTATGCCCAAAAATTAACTAATATCAAAATCAATTTTAATAAAAATTCCAATGTAATTAATTTTTTATATCAAGGATACCTATGTTTATTTAAGATCAAATTAAAATCATAATGGGACCTTTTATTGAAAATAAATAACAGTTTTACAAAAATCTTTATTTTTCGTTAATCACTAAAAATCAATCTTTTCATAAAAAACTCAAAATTTCACCCTAAGATGATTTTGATATTATTATTTATAAAATTATATCATTTTTATCAAATTAAATTCATGAAATCTGTAAAAATTAATTACAATATTCTCACAAAAAATGAAATAAACCCCATTTTTGAAGAAAATGTGTTTTTGAAACCTAAAAAGTCTTTAATAAAAATTGATTACTTATATATTGGGAATTAATTATTACATTTGAATTAATTAAAAAATATTTATATATTTCATAATGTTGTTAATCCTATTCATACCTTTTAATTTAACAACAATGTTATAATATATGGTGGTTTTTTATAAGCTCGGTGTTGCATGTCAAGAAAGATATTGAACACTTACAATGTATTTAAAGAGAAATAAATTCTAAAATCTCAGGGTGTTTTAAACTATACATTGGAATCACTAAATTATTTATTAGGACCCCTTATTTTTAAAAGGAGTTTAAAACCCACTTGACTCACTTATTATAGGGTGGTATAAAATATTATTTATTTTCACAGTGTAGCACAGTAGATGAACAATGTTATCTCTTAAGGTGCCTATTTTGGATCAATAATTATTCCTACTAATTTATTATATTTTGGGTATTTTATGTTTTAAAATAAAGTAGTTGTGATGGGTGGGGGTTGGAAGTGGTGAATTAATTCATGAAATAAAATGAAATTTGTAACACACTAAGGTTTTACAAATAAATTTAATGAAATGCATGAAACACTAAGTATTTATGAAACAACACTTTTTTTAAATATAATGTTATAAACTAGCCATTGAACATAATTTTTCCACTTCTATGATTTAAATTTTGAAAAACGGACATACACAATTGCGATTTGGAAGTTATTTAGAATCTGATAAGGCAAACTTAATTTTTTGTGAATAGTAACCTACCCTTATGAATAGTAACTTACCATTATGAATAGTAATATGACCCTTATGAATAGTAAATCATACAAATAAATAGTAATATCACCAATGAATTTATAATAAAAAGGCATCTTATAAGTGATAATATGATCATTATATAAGTGTTGGTATTTTTTTAAGTTATAAATATTTAATTACAATTTAATGATTAATTTAATAATTTAAATGAAAACGTATTTTCATAGTGTAATCATAAATTATAATTTTCTTTTCTTTTCATTATAAGATAATTTTATGAGCCCTTGATTTATTATTCATGTTGTTATAAAATGAGTTATAGTTTTAAAATTGTTATTTTTTCAAATAAATTTTTATTTATATTTTTAAATTAAATTAATCATATTTAGAGAATTATTTTGATAAAATTTAGTTCATTTTTGGATTTTACACATTGAAAATGGATAGTATGAATTTTCAGGATTTTTTTGAAAAACTTAAATTGTTTGTGAATAGTAAAATACGGTAAATTATAAAATATGAAAAAATACATGATTTATTGAGTCCTAGGTGATGTGTGGTTGATGTAAGAACACTTTGTGTGAACTCACATGCACTTATTACTATTTTTGGTCATAATAATTGAGATTATTCATAGTCTCGAGAAAAAATATTAAACTAATGATTATAATAATGGGAAACCCCTCCTCTCCTCCACTATAAATACTACCCTCACCCCCCCCCATCTTCCTCTCACATCTCTTAATCTTTGAGAAATGTATAAATTATTCCAAATCCCCTTCTCAAGGCCCTTCCCCATGTCCAAAACTAGTTGGTCTCACCAAAAGGCCAAAACCAAAGGCCTTGAGGAAGATCTCAAGGAGAAGAGATCAAGAGGTAAAAATCCTCTTTTATTTTCTTATGTTTTCTTTTCAATTACTTTTATTTTCTTATACTCTCTTCCCCTAACCTTATCCAAAATGCATGAAATCTCTATAATATTATATATTCTATATGTTATCATGTTTATGGGGAAACTAGTCAACTTACTTCATCTCCTCCCCCTCATATAATTACATCATCTGTGTTGTGTCGATTTACCAAAATCGTGGACAATATATTTTCAATTTACATTACTTCCTTCAAAGATGATCATAAAACCATTTTAATGGTTGAAATAGATTTTAAAGTGTATTATATGGCCTCTTTTATGCTCTGGATTTTAAATATATACATAATATTAAGTTATATAGTGAAACTAGTTTATGATTTTGAAGAACCGCCAAAATGATCTAAATGGATATCACTAATGATTTATCTAATGATTCATCCTCATATCACATAACCAAAATTATTTATGGAATCATTAAATATTATGGAAACATAATAATACCATTTCATTTTACTTCTGTATTTTCACTTGAATTTGATAACGAAATCTTTTATGAACTGACTATGGAAATCGTGTTAGAAGTAAAAAGAAGGAGCTCGGTGAAGATGATTACCTTCACTTAGAGGAACCTTCTTCGGTTCTCTTATTGAGGACCCAAAGTTTGGTATTTTGGAAATAAAATAAGGTCTAAAATGTGTATAAGTATGTTTTATACAGATTTATTCAAGGTTTTTTCTAGCCAAATGGCTTGATAGATGTGAAAAAGTTAGGGGAGGGGTTCCCTTTTAGAATTAAGGAGAGGTGATATTTTTGTAAACACCCAAAACTATTCAATAACGGGAAGTCACTCTCAAGATAAGTGCCTAGAAAATAGACAAATAAAGTATTTTAGAATTTATATGTTCAATATAGACCTACAATACTAAAAATTAACATTTTTTAAACATGTAGTCCCTTTTACCTATAAGGTTGCTCACTTTTACCATTTTGATTTTGTTTACCATGGTAACTAGTTTTTTTAATGTTTTTAATGTTAATTATGAAAAAATATTAATCTGAAATTATCATATAATATAAATTATTATGATTCAAAATATGGAATCGATTATATTAAATTCAATTCACAGAAGTGGTATAATTTAATTTAAAATAAAACCTACAATCGTGATGAAAAAGTGATTTTCTCAAAAATGCATTTTTTAAGGAAAAGATAATTTTACATTAACTTTATGACTAGTAATATTTATTTTATGAATTTAAATTCATAAAGGTATTTTTATAATATATAAATTTCATTTAAATAATTCCTCTTTAGGGTTTATTTTAATTAATTAAAATGGAGAAACGTTATTCACTTTAAAATAGTTTTCAGATAAATGTGTTTTTAAGCTTAAGAATAAACTTATAATAAAATTAAAATGTAATTAATTGGATTACATATATCTAAATAATACTTATGTTACTTTGAAATCAAATTAAAAGAATAATGGGACTTTTAAATTAATTTATTTATTTACAATAAATGACAGTTTTACAAAAAACAGTATTTTTCACTAATAATTGAAAAATCAATATTTTCCAAAAAAACAAAAAATTCACCATAAGTCAATTTTGATATTTTGATTTCAAAAACAATGTTCATTTTATAAAATTACATTTTTAAAGCTTCCATAATTTAATTATAATATTTTCTCATAAAAAATAAAAAACATTTTTGAAGGAAACGTATTTTTTCAGATAAAATATATTTATTAAAAGTTAAGTGCTTATTAAGAATTTTTCAATAAATTTATATATATATTTTATGTATATTTCATAAATCGGTTAATACTATTCATTCCTACCAATTTAATAGCTAGGTAAATTCATTCAATTTTATATAATAATATTTTAATATTATATCATGGTTCGTTTAAACTCAGTGGTGTGTGTTGAATGTGCTATCGAACATAGTGTTTTTTAAAATTCGAGATTTTAAAAAATAACTATGCTAAAGAAAATAGCATTGTTTCGTGTTCACTCACATAGTTTCTCCTCACCATGTGTAATTCATGCACCAATGCTCCAAGCAAAAAATAAATCGCATGGTTTATATTGTATCTCACATGATTTAGACGAATTCATGTGCTACCTAATTCACATTAACCATGTGTTGAATAAAATAAATAGTAAAAGTCCCTATGTTAGGGTCATCGCATGGTTTCCCCAAAATCGTGTATTCTAACCATGCAACAGAGGAAATTTTTCTAAAAAATAAAAATTCAAACCCAAAAGTTTTAAAATTTTAAATTAATTACAAAATAATATATAATATAAAACAGAAAAAACATTGGGGTTTCACACTTTAATTTTGAACAAGGATCCAAGGGTCAGTGTAATCCTATTAGAGGTCAAAATCTTTTTTTTGTTATTTAGGTGATGTTTATCAAATGTACACTGAAGAGTAAAAGCAACATTACTCAACAGCATAAGTATTATTTATGTTCTTAATTTATATAGAACATTTCTATGGTTAAAGATGGATCAGGCATTTCCATGGGTTTTTTTGATTACCAGTTCATTCGATGAACACCCTAAAATCTATCAGTGAGGTATTTACCCTTTTCATGATTCATACATGAGTTATTATGATTCTTACCTAACTACTCTAGTTAATCATATGTGGGACTTTACATTTTTGTTTCACTTTACATGGAACCAATTTGCTCTCACCTAACATGAGACTCATTTATTCGGAAATGGGAGGTTTATTCTCATGAAATCACAGGTTACAACTAATTTGTGAGTGTCGTTTCACCTAATTTTGGATTTTTTTTCATGGTTATTTAATCTTATGTGTTATACATGTATTCTATTTTTTAATCTTACAGTATATATGTGTTGAATCCAATATAGCACATAGAATCTAATCTCATGTGGTTCTTAGGATTCACCTCATATGGTTCTTATTGCATCTCTTAGTTTCATATGTCCCTGGATAGTTTTTTATGAAGTTAAAACTGAATACTTATCCATTGTATGTGTCTAATTATGGATACACGCTCATCCACTCACCATGATGGCCTACTAGGCTCCTCGATTTCAGGCATGAGATTCATTTTTGTGAATCCCTTGAGTGTCAAGATAAATTCACCAAGAGATGTGGGGAGAGAGGGGGGAGGGTAGAGGGAGAGAGGGAGATAAGTGAGGATAATTTATCACTCCAATGACCTGGTTCATGGATCACTATAGTAGAGGTCGAGTAAAGGCTTGATAGAGCTAGTTTCTATATATTTTCAACTAATCCTAAAGTTTTTGTGATCCCTTGTTCTAGTTTGTGTCATGATATCATGAATGATGAGGTACCTGGGAAAATATATAGGACTCAAAAACAAGTATTTCAATATCTAATAAGGACATTCTTCATTGAAAAAGGTTTAGTTAAACCCTGGTATGGGGGTCTTGGCCCTGTAAATGTTTTCTTTGTCGTTTTATAGGAATTATCATATTTTCTACTCATTTTGTGCATCGTGTATATTTAATTATTATTTTTTTTTCATATATCTTATGTTTCTTGTACTCCCTTTATTTTTCATAGTGGAAAAATTTCTGATGATCCTACCTCATGCACATAGTCCAATTTTCCAAATCATGTTAAATCTTATTTCCATTTACTTATTTATATTTCTTATTTTATCAACCTTGAATTTTCTAAATGTTGTGCATATTTGGTTGTTTCTTGACTCATCTTGATCCTTCTTTGAGTTAGTTTATTAATACCAAAACTGTTATTTATTCCACTTTTCACATCAATCTCACTATTATTTTGACATTAATTTTTTATATCTAGGGTATTTACTAATTCTCAAATTAAATCACTATTATTATTGGTTAAATTCTTGATTCATGTAAATAATTCATTTATTCTTGATTTAACATCATTCATTTTTTTCATAGTGAATCTTGCTTACTATTTTAATTCTTTATACACCAAAAACTTTTTGTTAATTTTGGATATGTATGTGTTGATTTTTGAATGCCTATTTCTCATTATTAGATTTTGTTTATTAAGAATATCTATGTTTAGATTTTTAATTCTATCATGTTTATGATAATTTGAGAGTAGTGTTGAATTGATATATAATTCTAATGTTCATTACCATTGGGATTTTTCCACTACTATAGAATCATTTTAATATTCTTAATTTTGGGATTCTATTATATAAACCTATTTCCTATAATTGGAGTTCTGTTTTTTAAATATGTTTATCACAACTTGTTTTCAATTTTGGATTTTTTGAACCAAAATTAAACTCAATAGGATCCTGGTTATCTAATGTGGTCTACCCTGTAATGAAACTCCCAACAGTTGGTATCAAATCCAAATTGGGAAAAGTTTTGTGTCATTAAAATTTAAGATATCTTTTTTTATTCAAAATGATTTTTCTTGTGTCTTATTATATTACATCATGATTTGAATATTTATTTATCTTGTTCATTTACTCTCTTTGGATATAATTTTTTAATATTTTATCAAAAACTATTTCATTTATGTTTCCCCTATTTCTACTTAATCCTTATAAATGCCTTTGGTGGGTGTTTCTTGTGTGTCCCTTTGGTTCTGGGGTAAAAAGTGGTTCTTTTATAGGTTTTTCTAGGATAGAGAGTAGTTATAATTAGTGTGTGTTAATAAGGTATTGTGTATCTATTTTATTTCTTTTTCCTAAGAGATGAGCTATAAATGTTATCTCTAGTTTATTCCTCTGTATCCTATAGTTTTTTCTTCAAGTATAGACCTGTGACAAGTTTAGCACCCGGGCTTGGAAATTTTGTGTGTATAGTGTCCTTTTTTTTTTTTGGTTTTCCACCAAGATTCTTAGATTTACTTCTTGACACTTTTATTGGAAGGTTTTGGTTTCCTAGTATTGGGTACCATGTTTCATTAAGAATCTCGACTAGTATGTGTTTTTCCCTTGGTTATTATCTAACTACCCCCCCCCCCTTTTATCGTTGTTATTTCTCACATGTTAGATTTGTCCTAGGATGTTAGAACCACATGCATGTGATCTTACATTTTCCCTTTATTTGAGGAACTCTCCTTTTGGATTTTTTTTAGGTGTTCATGTCATTAAGTGGAGATTTAAAATCTTATCCTTAAGGATTTATTAATACCTTTCATTTATATTATTACTAATCAAGGTTTTCAGGTGGAATTTCTTATCTTAAAACTGACAGTGTTAGGTGATTCGGTCCTTTTCTTTTTTATGGGTTCAAGTGGATACTCTCTTTCATTTGTTTCCTTTTCTATTCATGATATGCATGTGTTTTTTATTTTATTATTATTTTGAATATTAATATTACTAACTGCTAAGTCATATTCTTTATGAATTTATGTAATGTTTTTGTTCTACCATTTTTTTGAGGATGGTGTTTTCGTGTTCTGCCATGTGTTTGTAGGTACCTAATGAGAAATCTGGGATTTCCTCAATGGTGAAATCTCAGTGGTTAATTCAGGTAAGTAAAATTATGTTCACTTATTTTATAGTTGTTTATCATAGTTTGAATATCATTAATTCTAGAATCCTGATCCACTGTGATACATATTCGGGGAAAAATATGTTGTCATACCTTGTATCTTACTATTTAGTTTGATTTTACCAAATTAATCAATTTAGGTGGAGCATAATCATTATGTGGTTTAGGGATTCAATTTACAATGTGGAGATGTGTGATATTTTTACATATTAAATCTATTATGCATTTCATTTCCAAGGAAAAGATTTGTGAAATTGGTATTCCCATTTTTTAATTAAATGACTGATTTAATTTTCATTTTTTTTTTTTGCATTATTTTATTTTCATTTAATTTGAATATTACTACTAATTTTATTTTATTACTACATTAGTTTTCCATTAATCATACATGATTATCCTTCGATTCTTATGTGAGGTACTTTTAGTTTATTATCACATGGTGTTTCGTTATTCCTACATTAGGGATTTACCCTTTTCATGATCTGTGTGAGAGTTCATGTGATTATTACATGACTAATTCTTTTAATCATACATGGACCATTACATTTTGGTCTCACCTTACGTGGAACCTCTTTGAGTTCACTTTATAATAGGATCATTCATTTTGATATGATAGTTTTAATATCATGTGAGCACAACACAAGCATGCAGTTTCACCTGACATAAGCTAAGAATTCTGGATTTTTTAACCTTATGTGTTATTCATGTAGTCTACCATTTAATATTATGTGGTAGGTATATTGAATCACACATATCATGTGGAATCTAATTTCATGCAGTGTTCGGGCTTTACCTCATATAACACTTATTTCACCTCCTAGTTCCATGTGTCTCTAGTGATTTGTTTGTGTAGTTAAGACCATATGATTCTCCACCGTATGTGTGTCTTTTTTTATGAATTCACATCTACTCACCATGATATCTCACTAGGATCCTCGGTTTCAAACATGATATTAATTTTTAAGTATCCCTTGAATGGTTAACTCAATTCACCGAGAGGGAGAGAGCAATAAGGATAAGGGATTGCTCTAGTGACCTTCTTTTTGGTTAGCCAGAGTAAAAGTTGAGTGATGGCTTGACAGAGATGGTTTGTGGAGATCTTTGGTGGAGCTTGGATTTTCTATAATCCCTTACGATGGTTTGCACCATGTGATCTTGAAAGATGAAAAACCTAAAAAAATTTAAGGACCTGACAATAATGATTTTATCATCTAATATAGACCTTATTCATTGATAAAGGTTTAACTGACTCCTGGTAAGGGGGTATCTATAATGTCCTAGACTTTTCTTGTCCATTAATTTTTGGGAAATATAGGTGTTTGAGGTTTCCTGGGAATTCAAGGTGACTTTTTTAAACACTTTTCAAAATCCCTAGTCTTCCAACAGTGCCTTATCTCAATTGTATCTTGCACTGGCAGTGCCTCGCTGGCGATGTCTCACCCTAGAGGTGTCTCACCCTGGTGGTATATCACTAGATGTTTCTCACCCTAGAGGTGTCTCACTGGCAGTGTCTCACCCTAGAAGTGTCTCACCCTGTTGGTAGCTCGCTGGTAGTGTCTCGCTCTGGCGGTGGATCGCTAGCGGTGGCTCACTAGCGATGTCTCACCCTGGTGGTAGCTTTCTGGTGGTGTATAACCCTATAGGTGGCTCACTTGTGGTGTCTCACCCTGGAAGTAGCTCACTGGCGGTGACTCACCCTGGCGGTGGCTCATTGACGGTGTCTCACCCTAGTGGTGTCTCGTGTCTGGCGGTGATTCATGCTTGGAGGTAGGTCGTCTGGAGATATCTCATATGGTGGTGTCTTTCCCAATGGTGTCTCACTGACAGTGGCAGGTTGTTCATCCTAACAATGCCTCACCTCCAATGGTTCTTCACTGCCAACAGTGCCTCTTGTCCAATAGTTTTCCATTTCTGCTATAGTGTTGAGTTTTCCCAGTTTTATGACTTTTATAATGGGATTTGGTCTTAATGACTAAATTGATGGGATTTTAGAGTCATTTCAAAAAAAATTATATCATTAATTTCATAAGGGTATGGATTCTTTTAATTAGTCAAAATACATGGTCTTAACCATATTTTCCTTTAATAGAAAATTAAAAGTTATATCTAATCCAGTGGATCTATTTGGATCTTCCTAAAGCTAAGATATCTCTTCCCTTCATTATTTATTCTTTCTTTCTCTTGGTACAGGATGCCCCAAACCCTTATTCTTGTAGGAGTTGAGTAAACTACTATAGTAGTTGGTTTGTGATTCCCTGGAGATTTTCCTACTGCATAAATGCCCCTATTTCAGTGCAACAAGGAAGTGTCGATCATCTTTCTTCCAAGTAGGTTTTCTGTTATCATTATTAATTGTTCATTGTGTAGGGTGGGTATATATATGTTTTGCCTTGTGAAGATTATTGATCCCAAATTAATAAAGATAACTGAATTGGTTTAAAAATAAATATACAGGGGGCTAGGAAAGTTATGCATGATCTTATTATGTTATTTTTGTTGTTGATATTTTAATTTGTATGGGATAACTACCCAATAAAAATCATGGTCATTAGGGGTCCTTATTTGTGCACTGGATGGTTTGTGAAATGCATGATTCTTGGGTTTTTTTGAATGCTTATATATATAAAAAATTGGTTAGCCATGTATATTCAGCTAATGAATGGATTCCCTAGGATCTTCTAGTTTTTGTGATAACACCGAAATTAAAAAGTGTAATTAAAGAAGGGATGCCTTGTCAAATCTTAAATGTATTTTTCTTTGTTTCATGGGGTGATGTGGTTGTTGGCACGTTTGTGCATAGGGGGTTAGCTCTGTTGATATGGTAATCTGGGTGTGGTGTGATTTTTCAGAAGGGCTACGAAAACTAGTTGTGTTGTAATGTATTGTTGGATGTGGTTGTGAGTTGGGGTTTTGTTTGGGTTGGTATAGTGGTTTGGGAAGGATGACCTTGAAGGAGGATAGTATTGATTTTTATGGGTAATTCACACGGAGTTTATCCATTAATAGCATTCATAAAGCTTCACCCCATATCTAAAGGTTGTGGTCTGATGTGACATTAATATGAAGTGGGTTAATTTACTAGGACCCTTCACCTCTTGAATGACTATTACCATGTTGTTTTTTATGTAACATGCCTGATAGTTTCATGAGTAGTGATGGAATGAATAACTAATTTCTTAATAAAGTTTGGAATGGTTTGGGTTATTTTGATTAATAGAATATAAATGATTAATGGATAAATAAATGATGGGTTGTGTGGTTAAATGTGGTTGATGATAAATAATGAAATGAATGGGGTGATTGAATTAAATTATTTGGTAATGTGAAATGGTATTTGTGGCCTGTTGTGTGGTGTTGTGCATTTAGAGGTGGTAGAAAAGGTGATAGCCTTGTGAGTCGGTGGTCTATCTGAGAACCCATAGGTTGGGATTGAGTGTTTGGTATCATATATGAATATAATTTTATTTTTCCTTGTGGTTTCTATATGAACCCCACCCTAGTTGATCACTACATTCTAAACACACCCATCATCATGGGGGAGGGTTTTTTTCAAACATTCGGTGAGGAGTACGAATGGTTGGGTACCCACTCTTTTTTTATCACTCTTCCAGGTAAGGTAGGTATGGAATAGGTTGTGATGGAAGGAGGTCTGTTAGTGCTTTAGATGATGGTTGTGGTGGCCAAGGTTTCTTTGGGAGAAATGTGATAGTCCAGGTGTTTGCGTTCGAGGTGGTTTGTGTTGTCTCAGGTGTCTTCGGGATGAGATGTGATGTGCTTTCTTAGGTGTCTTCGAGATGATATATGATGCAGTTTGTTTTGAGGCCCAGGTATCTTTGGTTGGGATGTGTTGTGAGGCCCAGGTGTGTGCAGACAGAATGTGTTGTGAGGCCCAAGTGTGTGCGTGTGGGATGTGTTGTGAGGCCCAAGTGTGTGTGGGTAGGATGTGATGTGGTATATGGAAGGGATGAGAGTTCCAGGACATAAGATGTTGGGAGAGTATAGCATTCCAGTGGGAAAGTGGTGTGGGGTACCCTATCATCGATGTGATTTATATTATATTACTTGGTTTTCATTATTTAGTGAGTGTTCCTTAGTGAGTTTGGGATAGTTAGTATACTTGTTAGGTGATGTTTGGTTCTGCTCTTTTCTCATAGGTGCGTTAGTATGCCTCTTTCACATGTGCACAAGAGAATTTGGTTTTCTTACTGAGTATACTTGTATGTTCACCCTACGTATATAAACTATTTTCAGGTTTCTAGGAGGATTTCATGGACTGTGTTGGACCTTATTATCTCAGATCTTGATAGTTTTTGTGTTGCTTCTTAGATTTACTTTTTGTATTTACTTTGGAGACTTTTGTATTGTAACAGTTCTATTTTACACATGCATGTGGTATGTTTTTTAGCTTTCTCTTCATATTGTGTCTTGGAGTTTCATTATGGGTGATTCATCTCATCTAATGATCTTATTTTCTAAAAATATTAATGCCTCCCATATTGTGAGATTTGTACACCCTTGGTTCTAGTCTCTAATCCAGGGCCTGCTCACTACTACAAAAATGGGAAATGGAAGCACCGCCTTATATCAGCGCTAAGAAAAAACCGCTGATAAAGAAACCATGTATCAACGCTAAAATTTTAGCACTGATACTAGGAATCTTTATTAGTGCTTTTATAGCGCTGATAAAGGGATTCTTTATCAGTGCTATAAAAGTGCTGATAAAGAATCCATGTATCAGCGCTAAAATTTTAGCGCTGATAAAGAATCCCCTTTATCAGCGCTAGAAAATCACTGATAAAGATTCCCAGTATCGGAACTAAAATTTTAGCGCTGATACAGGGTAACCTTTATCAGCGCTAAAAAACACTGATAAAGAGACCCTTTATTAGTGCTAGAAAATCACTGACAAAGAAGGCATGTATCAGTGCTAAAATGTTAGCGTTCATACAGGAAGGATTTATTGGTGATTTTTTAGCACTGATAAAAACTTAGTCCCATATTTTATAAAATCGGTCACACAGTGTCCTCAGTTTATCACAACCTAAAGCTCT
Organism: Viscum album; assembly: GCA_963277665.1. Taxonomy (NCBI): domain Eukaryota; kingdom Viridiplantae; phylum Streptophyta; class Magnoliopsida; order Santalales; family Viscaceae; genus Viscum; species Viscum album. The sequence continues at coordinate 129,611,268 of OY728167.1, read as the reverse complement.
CGTGGTATTTTAACCCTGTGACTCCCCTCCACCGCCGCCCAATATTCGCGTTGTCGGACCTCCACCGCCCCCGATCTTCACGTTGTCGGACCTCCGCCGCTAGCCCTTCTCCTAATCCTCCCCCTCGAACCCCTTCGGCAGATCCTCCTCCCCACAAACCCTACTTCTCCTCCTCGTCACTCAACCCTACTCCCCACGAACCCTACTCCTCCATTTCTCTTTGGTTGGAGGATCCTCCAGTGTACCTCCTCCCGTGCACCTCCACCTCTGGAATTTTCCAAGTGTGTGGTAAGTGATTCAATGCTTTTACATTATTATATGATTTTGATATGATTTCTTAGTTTCATGAATGTGTTCTATGGATTACTTTTTTGGTGTGAAATATGTTTTGTAAAGGTTTTGAGATCCACATGTGAAGGAATTTTTTTTCTAAAGGAATGTTTTTATGTTTCATGTTATCTGTGTTGAGGTGTTTCTTAAATATATTTTATGTCTTGTGTGAAAGGTGTGAAATGAAATGAGTTTTCAAAGATAATTAATGGTTTGAATGTTTTGAATGTGGATTTTATAAGAGAAATTCATTTTTGTTGCATGTTGTATTTTTTTAACATGATATGTGTCTTTGAATTTTGAATGTGATTTGAAACATGTTATAAAATGGATTTTATGTGAGTATGAATTTGAAAGGGGATTTTTGCATGGAAATGGTTGGATTCCATATGTGTTCTTCTTGTTGTGTTTCCAAATGTGTTTCATAAATTTTGAAAGTGGTGTGAAATGTGTTTCTAAATGGTTTTAGTGTGCATGTGAAATGGAAAGTGGATTTTTGTGTAAAATAGTGGTTTTGGTGTGATATTTTGATCATTGGATCCATGTGAAAATGTGAAAATGTGAAAGTGGTGATATCCTTATGTTCTTATGATTCTTGGAATGTGTATGTGAAAGTGGTGATATAGTTATAGTTAAGCTAAATGGGGTCTTAGATTGAAAATACTTCAAGAAATTTTTTACGGAGAAATTATATCTAGATTCGATGGTATCAGGTAAGCCCATGGAGTTTCTCAACCTCATATAAGGTTATTAGACATTGACTCAATATACTAATAATTTTGCTAAACTTGCTCAGTTTTTACTTGAAGTGGTGTCAAATAAGAATCTTAAGTCCCAGAGGTTTTATATGGGTCTTCGATCGGATATCCAATATCAAGTATTTATGCTAAAGTTTACCTAAAATTTTGATGTTCTAGATAGGGATGTGATGGAAGAAATTGGCATGACTATTAGGTCAGGGTTAACTAGAGTTACTTATATTCCCAGTGGTAGTTTTAGTGGTTCCTATAAGTGGAATAGAATGTAGAATGAGCCTCATAGTGAAAATAGTGGTGGTGGTATTTTATAGAAAACTTCCTCCAGATCATCTGTAGTGTCTATTAAAGGCCAAATGACTTTTTCCAATGTGTAAATATTGAACACTCAAAGCATTATTGCATGGAATCATTAAAGATTTACATCTCATACAGACATTAAACCCACTTGAAGAGGTTTTTACATGTTTTTACAACCCTGTGTAGTGGAATGGAATCATAAATATTGAGAGGTGACAAATCATAGTAATATTATTCAATAACAATGGGATCCTAGAAACATGTATTAGGAATGAAACAACTTCATGCAATGGATTAATCTTTAATAGGAACTGATGTGGGTCATGCGATAGTGAGAGGTACCGTTTCCATTTCTTTTTCTTTAGTGTATGTTTTATTTGATATTGGTTCCCATCATTATTTCATATCAAACCTTAATATAGAACTATTGAAACTTATAATAGTTCTCATGGATTATGTGATAGAGATTGTAACATCTCTCTAGATAAAGAGGGAGTAAGGTCTCTGATTCCCCTCTCATGCTTTCTCTTTTTCAGAGATTTAGATCATATGATATTTTTTTGTTCTTAAAATGATTTCCCTATACATTATTCTCAGAATGGACTGACTAGTTTCTAATAAATCTTGGATTTACTATTATCATCGGTGGGTGTCCTTCAGTGCCCCCGATGGGGAATTCCATGTTTTCCGTAGAGAATCAGACCTGAGGTCTAATCAAGCTAGACCACTTCTTCCAGAGTTGAGTGGGATGATATCCTTTTATGCTATTGAACTAAATTAAGAATCCTATTATAGTGAACTTCCCATAGTATCTATTGAATTTCCAAAAGTGTTTCCTTTAGTCTTTTTTGGTCTACCACTAGAGAGGGAGGTGGAGTTCTCTATCAACTTGGTGATGGGTACAAAACCAATATCTATTATATCTTACCATATATAACTATTTAAATTGAAGGAACTAAATAATCAGTGGGATGAATTGGTTTACAAATTATTTATTTAACCTAGTGTGTTGCCTTGGTAAGAACTGGTGCTTTTCACCAAGAAGGTCATTGGAACCCTTCACTTGTTTGTTGATTACCAGAATCTCAATCGGGTTATGATCAATAAAAAGTATATATTGACCTATATTTATGATTTATTAGATCTTCTAAATGGGGGAGTGGTTCTCTAAGATTGGAATTTAGTTTGGTTAACACCATCTCATGATCAAGGAGTTTGATATTTATGTGTGACTATATACTTATTATATTTTCTTATTATTTCTTACACACCACCACTTGAGTCGAGTAACCTGATTGAAATCCATATAGGTACTTTGGTTCTAATGTGGATATGGTTTTTTATATGTTTGTAACATGTGTATGTTTGGATATATGGGTATTTGGGCATGATGATATTGAATGTAGGGTAGAGACCTAGGAGTGGTAGATGTATCATTCTTGATTATTCTTGTGTTTGTAATAGGGTGATTTTAAGAAACTATAATGAATCTAAAGTAATTATATTTAATTAATTCCATGTTGTAGAGATTATGAGAATCTTTTATTTACTTATAGAGTTGGCTACTGGTTTTCATCCATATGTATTTTAGGTTGGTGAGGTATAAAAGGATGGACTAGTTTACCATAGAAGGGTTGACCCGATAGAGGAGGATGAGCCATAAAGGATGATGTTGTGTGAGTTTTACCATCTATGACACAAGTGATTATCCCCGCAAACCCCTTTGTGTTTAGAAACTGTGTTGATTTTGATGGGGGGTCTATCCTGGTTCTGTTGATTTCTAAATCTTTATTGAAAATGGTTAGGCTCTATTAATCTCTATTTTTATAAGGAAGTGGTTCTCTTATACTGTATTTGGAAGTCTTTTTTTGTGTACTTGAACCATAAATACTAATATTTGAGATTAAAATAGGATGGAGATGAATAAATATTTGATGGATGCTAATCGTTTGACAATAGAGTATGAGAACAGAGTGAAAGAGTTCATCAAGTTTGCAAAGGATCACGCAAAGGATCCTTCTCAAATCCTTTGTTTGTGTTTACATTGTTTTTATTCTAGGCTACTTACTCTAGAGGAGTTGGATGAACATTTGATATGTCACAGAATAGATCGGAGTTATAAATGTTGGAATAAACATGGATAAAAAGAAAATGTAGCTACTAGTTGAGATAAAACTGTGTTTTATGGATCATAATATATGAATACAAATATGGATAATGAAGAAGACCATATGGAGGATGTGATTACAGATGTCAATGATGATGAAGGTCGTATTGAGGAAATGACAAAGACAATTGAAGATGAACTCCGTGATTGCCCAAAATTGTTTGATAAGTTAAAGAATTGTGCAAAGATACCATTGTATGTTGGTTGCACTAAATATACAGCATTGTCATCTGTACTGAAGTTCTATAAATTGAGAGTAGGAAACGGATGGAGTGATTTTAGTTTTACGGAACTACTTGCTCTCTTGAATGACATGCTCCTAGAAGATAATGAGCTCCCAATCTGGACATATGAAGCTAAACGAATGCTATGCTCGATGGGTATGATTTCTGAAAGAATACATGCTTGACCAAAACACTGTATATTGTTTCTCAAGGAGAACAAATCTCTTATAGAATGCCCAAAGTGTGGTTCTTCTCGATACAAGAAAGATGAATCAAATCCTACGAAATTTGTATGGTACTTTTCAATCATTCCAAGGTTTAGGCGTCTATATGGAATTGAAGAAACTGCAAGACAATTTTCATGGCATGTAGATAAAAAAATAAAGATCTAAAATTATGTCATCCGGCCGACTCTCCTCAATGAAATAAAATTGATCATGAGTATCCTGAATTTGGAAAAGATCCGATAAACCTTCATCTTGTGTTATCTACAGATGGAGTGAATCCTTTTGGTTTTTAAACCAGCACTCATAGTACATAGCCTATTATGTTGGTAAATTATAACTTGCCACCCTGATTATGCATGATGTGGAAATTCATCATGTTATATATGCTTATATCAGGACCAAAACAACCAGGTAACGATATTGATGTTTATCTGGATCCTTTGATCGAGGATTTGAAGTTATTGTGGGATTTAGGTGTTATGTTTTATGATGCTTATAAAATTGAATACTTCACGTTGAGAGCGATGTTGTATGGGAAAATAAATGATTTCCCTACTTATGGAAATTTTTCAGGCTATAGCATTAAAGGAACTCAAGAGTTTCCCATGTGCGAAGAAGATACAGAATCAATTAGGTTGAAACATTCATCGAAATCTGTGTTTCTAGGACATCGTATATTTCTACCTCATAGGCATAAGTACCGATCTTGGACGACATCATTTAATGGAAGTTCAGAACAACACGTAGCACCATCTCTACTAACGGATGATCAGCTATTTGAGAAAGTAAAAGACGTGAACACTCTTTTTGGTAAACCATTTCCGAAAAACCTTACAAAAATCGGTTGGAAAAAGATATCGTTTTTTTTTTAATTACCATACTGGAATTGTTTATACGTCAGACATTTTCTTGATGTGATGCATGTGGAAAAAAAATGTATGTGACAGTGTTATCGAAATGTTGCTAAATGCCCCTGGAAAAACAAAGGATGGAATTAAGGCAAGGTTGGACATGGTTGACATGGGAATATGAGAAGAGTTGGCTCTCGTGAAGGGTGAAAATCGAATGTTTCTTCCTCCAGCTGGTTATACTCTTTCTAGGGGGGAGAGATATCAGTTTTTCAACTTCTTCAATGATGTAAAGGTTCTATAGGGGTATTCATCAAATATCAAGAACATTGTTTCAATGAATGATTTGAAGTTAAAAGGTTTGAAATCACATGACTTCCATGTTTTGATGCAAGATCTAATTCCTATAGCTTTACGTTGCATTTTTCCCAAGAATGTTCATCATACATTAACCAAAATTTGTTTCTTTTTCAAAGCTATATGTAGCAAATTTTTAGACCCGGTGAAATTTCCATCTATGGAAAAAGAAATTTTCATCATATTATGTGAATTAGAAATGTTCTTCCCGCCAACATTCTTTATATGATGGTTCATTTGATGATTCACTTGGTGAGAGAGATTTGAATTTGTGGTCTTGTGAACTATAGATGGATGTATCCTATTGAACGGTATATGAATATTTTGAAAGGGTATGTCAAAAATCGAAGTCGGCCAGAGGGTTGTATAGTGGAGCGATATATTGTTGAGGAATCCATTGAATTTTGTATCGAATTCCTATCTGATGTGGAAAGCATTGGTCTCCTGAAATCTTGTCACATTGGATGCATTTAGGGTGAGAGAATTTCTGGAAGAGATGTTGTGACAATCAGTATTACATATCGGGAGCAGGACCACCTTTATGTTTTGTATAACTGTTGGGAGGTTGCTCCATATATTGAAACTCACAAAGAAATTCTTAGGCAGTTGAATCCATCAAGGGATGAAAATGGTTATCAAATACACATAATCACTAGTTTATAGGATGGTTTCATGACTATATTTTTAAGCAGTTGGATGAAAATCCAAATTCAATTTCAGAAAGACTTTGATGGATAGCCGTCGGACCAAGTGTGTATGTATTATCTTACAGTGGTTATGTAATTAATGGTTATACATTCGATACAGATGAAAATTATGAAGATAGTAGCATGAAAAATAGTGGAGTTACACTAGTGGCTGAAGCGATGCATGTTTCTAGTAGTAAGGACAAAAATCCAATTTTTGCAAATATTTCATACTTTGGCATTATCAAACTAATATGGGAGTTGGATTATAAGACATTCCAATTGCCTATTTTTCAATGAAAATGGGTTGATAACAACAGTGGTGTTAAAATAGATAAATGGGGATTTGTGAAAGTTGATTTTAGTAAAGAAGGGTACAAAGACGAAGAGTTTAAAATGGCATCACAAGCGGTACAAGTTTTTTATGTTCCAGATCTCACAAACTGAAAGTGGTCGATTGTTCTGTCATCGTCCAAAACTACTGAAGGGTCCGATGAAAATTCAGTTGAGGACGATCCTTTCAGTGGTACGTTGAAATCATTTCGCAGTGGTCCCAATGTAGATGATGTTTTGTATGTTAGAGGAGACCATAATGAAGGGATTTGGATAATCGATAGAGGTGTAAAATCCCTTTAGCCTTTGAAAAAAAGAAAAAGAGATCAATAAACAAGTTATATTTTTTTTTGTAATATAGATCTTGTAATCTCATGTTATTATCTTATCATTACTGAATTTATGTAATCTAAATTAACTGTTCAACCAATTTTGCAGATAATGACTTTTTCACATTCTGGTGCTCCTAACCTTGAGGCTGAACAAGTCTCTCAAGTTGCTACTGTTGCGCCTGTTGCTGCTACTTCTACGGCTGCTCACAGTGCAGAGCAACAACAAGTTTCTAAACCTGTTGTTGCTCCTAGTATTTAGGTTCAACAACCATCAGCACATGTCTTTTCTACCATTTCAGATGAACATATAGATGATGTTTATATCGATGTAATGGTCGGGAATGAAGGACCGACATCGCAGAAAATACAGGTGCGTCGTAGTTTGACGGTGTTAGCTAAAGTTCTTAAGGTGAAAAGAAAAGGCATCAAATTTGATGTCAGATGGAATGCATGAGTCAAACATGTGAATCCCAACAAGGATATGTTTAGTAGTTACATTGGAGTTGTCACTCGGCAATGTGTGCTGATTGACATAGATTCATGGAACCATGTTGTGTCCGGGTTGAAGGCTGTGATCTGGGAAGAAATTACGATAACATTATTAATTTATTTCTTTAATTTACTAGAAAATAAAATAATGAAACAATGTATTAATCTTCTCAATCTCTTGTAGAGTACATTTATAGTAGACGATTCACACAAGGATTATGTACTAAGGCTTGTAGGAAGGATTCATAGAGGTTTTCGCACTATTTTAACAAGATGTCACCTGAAAGATTCCAAAGGTAAAATAAACTCGCACCCACCCATTGTCTACGCTCACCTGATATCCCAAGAAGTGTGGTATGCATTTATTGTCCGCCATGGGGATGAGAAGTTTCAGGTACATTGTGTGTGATAATACGTTGTTTGAGGATACGTGTATTCATCACTTTGATTGTCAATATTTAATTTATGAAATAGAAACTCTGTACTGAAAATAAGGAACGTGCATCAAAACCAACATACCCCTATCGTAAAGCAAGGATGGGGTACGCTTCACTAGAAAAGAAAATGGTATGTATTTTAAATTTACAGTAATATTTTTAGCTTCCAATAAACAACATCATAATTATCTTTCTACATTTATATGTAGATTGATGAGTATAAAACCAAAGACACTTCTATCCCACATCATGTGCTATGGAAGGAGGAATGTGTGAATAAGAAAGGGAAGCTTGTAGATTAGAACACACAAAAAGTGTGGGAAATATGTGTAAGTATGATATGACGATAAAAAGATTTGTTTTAAATTGCAATTACATAAAAATAATTAGTTATTTTCCTATATCTGACAGTCACAGGAATCAGCTACTCCTGTAACGGATGTAGACCTATTATCAACAGCTTTGAATCATCCAAAACAATACAGTCGTGTCAGAGGTGTTGGGTTTGGGGTGACACCCTGAGTATATTTTGAGAAGAAGAAAAACGGATGATAGAGATGAAAAATTGAAACAAATGAGTGAAAGACTAGCAACCCTTGAAGAACGATTGCAATGGAAAGGAGAGTTTTTAGCAACTTTTATGGGTGGGAAACAAGGAGAAGACGCGACTTAGGAACAACCAGCGCGTAAAGATCCCGCCCCACCCCCCACCTGCTTTGAGGTGAGCCATTCCCCTCAAAGAGCTATCTTAGCCATGGTAATCAATATTATAATAATTGTTCTCATGAAATGTGAATCAGACAAACACTGATACTTTTCATGTACTGATCTTCTACAGGGTGATAATGATTGTGATTTATATCTGTTAACACCCACCTATCACCTTGTAGCGAGGGCTATAGTGTTCAACATCCCAGATGACACGCTGCATAATAGACCACTTCCAAAAGATCATCTGAAATTGATGATTACTATAGCTCATGAGCCAAATGCAGAGCTACATATTCCACTTGATGACGATGATATTCATATGGTCGAAAAGGCTATTGGGACATTCATTGCATGGTCGTCGCAACTTGTAAGAGTACATGCGGACAAAGAGGTATTTATTTCCTTTTTTTAAAGCTAAACCTTTAACAATTAATGAAAAAAGGGTCTGAACCAATGAATGTTATTATAGATGGAGAAAGGGAAGGGGGTGAAAAACGTCAGCTCAAAACCATCTAAAGGATCGACCAACTAATCCCAATGAGCTACTGAAAGCACAATAACACCACATGTTCTCTATCCACATTTACTAGCATTGAATAATCATGTGGATACGAAGCTAAGAGGTGGTAGTAGTCATATAGTGGTTTTTGAAAAGAATATATACAGAGAGTAAATTCGAGATTTTGTTGCTGCTAAAAATGTAAATGAGATCCTTGAAAAAAGTTGGCTAGGAATCACAGTTGTAAATATATATATATGAGGTATGTTTTCATGAATTGATTTTCTAAAAGCTAATCTAATGTGAAAATTATTAATAAATGCATTTTATATTATTGACAGACGTATATATGAAAAATAGTTGAAGGAATTTTCTCATGAGCCAAAATTCAGACTCGTTAGTCCTCATACCACATCAACACATCTAACAAAATTAGAGCCATCAAAAAAGAATGAAATAGTGAATGGCTTGCTGAAAACATTGGAAAGCAATATTACAGATGATAGACTCTTCCAAATACCAATCATGCAGGGGTAAAACTCTACGATTAAAGCATATCAATTATATTTTCACTTCTTTTATTACTTATTCCTTTTTGTGTTTTTAGCCAACATTGGATGCTAATTTCGGTGAACTTGGATACTCCAAAGATTAATTTCCTAGATTCAAAGCAAGGATATCCATCAAACCAACCACACATGATAGATTTTGTGAATCTGTAAGACACTAAATCCTACGTTTTAGTTCTAAACATAAAGTAATAAAATTTATATTTTATTTTACTGAGGATTCTATTATGATAGGGCGGTTTATCATTATCATTTAAAAAAGGAATGAGGACAGGGGCTAAGCATAAGGAGGCGAGCAAGTACTATGTCTGGACAAATATCAGGGTATATATAATAAAATTTCACTATCCAAACACAACTCAACACAAGTTACTTATTCTCTTAATGAATAATTTTTTGCAGTGTCCAAAACAAACAAACGATAATGATTGTGGTTATTATGTTTGTAAATTTATGAAATCGATCATTTTTCATCAACAAAATAGCATCCCTAAAGAGGTATTTTCAAAAACAACTACTAGTTCATTTAATGTTTTTATTAATTATTTATTTTTATATTTTACAGTACTACTCTGACTTCCAAAAATCCTCATACTCACAAGATGATATAGATTTGTTCAGAAATGAGTGGTCCGCAAACCTGATGGCAGATTGTACACAAATAGCATGAAGATCTGACTTGGGGACGTGTACAATTAACAGTCATTTTTGAGAGGGGTTAAGGGGATGAAAATATGAAAAATTGTTGTATGTAAATGTTTGTAGGAAAATTTTAATTGTTATTAAATAAAACATCATTTATCCAATGAATCATTTTCCTATTTTAACAAATGATATGCACCAGCAACATGAAAGAATTATGAACCACTCAAATTACCTCTCTCTCGTTTAAAATGAACATATTATTAAGTGAAAACAACAACTGACGTACAGAAATCTGACCAAAATCATTCGGATTGTGTTGATCCTTTAGGATAACGATCCATGGGTGCATTGAGGATGTGTACGAGTCAACCCCGCCCTAATCTGAGGCATGGTGTGGCCGGTATCACTCAAAGTGTCTCTCTTTTGTTTAAAATGGACACAATTTTAATTGAAAACAACAACTAACCTATGAAAATCTGACCAAAAGCATTCAGATTGTCTTGATCCTTTACGAGAATTATCTATGGGTCCTTTTTGATGTGTACGAGTCAACCTGGACTCAATATGAGGCATGGTGTGGCCGGTATTACTCAAAGGGTCTCTCGTTTGTTTAAAATGGACACAATTTTAAGTGAAAACAACAACTGACCTATGGAAATCCAACCAAACACATTCAGATTGTGTTGATCCTATAGGATAACAATCCATGTGTCCTTTGAGACGTGTACGAGTCAACCCCGCCTCAATTCGAGGTCCGGTGTGGCTGGTATCACTCAAAGTGTCTCTCTTTTTTTTAAAATGGACACAATTTTAAGTGAAAACAACAACTGACCTATAAAAATATGACCAAACGCATTTGGATTGTCTTGATCATTTGTTATAACGATCCATGGGTGTGCTGGGGACATTTACGAGTCAACCCCGCCTCAATATGAGTCATGGTATAGCCAGTATCACTCAAAGTGTCTCTCTTGTGTTTAAAAAGGACACAATTTTAAGTTAAAACAACAACTGACCTACAGAAATCTGACCAAACGCATTTGGATTGTCTTGATCCTATGGTAGAATGATCCATGGGTCCTTTTTGATGTGTATGATTCAACCCCACCTCAATCCAAGGCACGGTGTGGTTGGTATCACTCAAAGTGTCTCTCTTTTGTTTAAAATGGTCACAATTTTAAGTGAAAACAACAACTGACCTACGGAAATATGACAAAACGCATTCGGATTATATTTATATTTTAGGAGAATGATTCATGGGTCCTTTGGGATGTTTAATAGTCAACCCCACCTCAAGAAGAGGCCCGGTGTGGCTGGTATCACTCAAAGTGTCTTTTTTTTAATGGACACAATTTTAAGTAAAAACAACAACTGACCTATGGAAATCTGACCAAACACATTCGGATTGTCTTAATCCTTTATGAGAATTATCTATGGGTCCTTTGTAATGTGTAAGAGTCAGCCCTACCTCAATCTGAGGCACGGTATAGCCGATATCACTCAAAGTGTCTCTCTTTTGTTTATAAAGGACACAATTTTAAGTGAAAACAACAACTAACCAATGAAAATCCGACCAAATGCATTAGTATTGTCTTTATCCTATATTAGAATGATCCGTGGGTCCTTTTGTATGTGTATGATTCAACCCCACATCAATTTGAGGCATGGTGTGGCCAGTATCACTCAAAGTGTCTCTCTTTTGTTTAAAATGGACAAAAGTTTAAGTGAAAACAACAACTGACCTATGGAAATCTGACCAAACGCATTTGGATTGTATTGATATTTTAGTAGAACAATAAATGGGTCCTTTGAGACGTTTATGAGTCAACCCCGCCTCAATATGAGGCCCGGTGTGGCTGGTATCACTCAAAGGGTCTCTCTTTTGTTTAAAATTGACAGATTTTTAAGTGAAAACAACAACTGACATACAGAAATCTAACCAAATGCTTTCAGATTGTATTGATCCTTTAGGAGAACAATCAATGGGTACTTTACAATGTTTATGAGTCAACACGGCCTCAATATGAGGCATGGCGTTGCCGGTATCACTCAAAGCATCTCTCTTTTGTTTAAAATGGACACAATTTTAAGTGAAAACAACAACTGACCTACGTAAATCCAACCAAACGCATTCGGATTGTCTAGATACTATAGGATAACAATCCATGGGTCCTTTTTGATGTGTAAAAGTCAACCCTGACTCAATCCGAGTCACATTGTGGCCGGTAACACACAAAGTGTCTCTCTTTTGTTTAAAATGGACACAATTTTAAGTGAAAACAACAACTAAGCTACGGAAATCTGACCAAACGCATTTGGATTGTGTTGATACTTTAGGAAAATTATCCATGGGTCCTTTAATATGTGAAATAGTCTACCCTGACTCAATATAAGGCATGGTTTAGCCATTATCACTCAAAGTGTCTCTCTTTTTTTTAAAGTGGACACAATTTTAAGTGAAAACAACAACCGACCTACAAAAATCTGACCAAACGCATTCGGATTGTCTTGATCCTTTAGTAGAACGATCCATGGGTCCTTTTAGATGTGTAAGAGTCAACCTCGTCTCAATCTGAGTCACGGTGTTTCCAGTATCACTCAAAGTGTCTCTCTTTTGTTTAAAATGGACACAATTTTAAGTGAAAACAACAACTCACCTACGGAAATCCAACCAAACACATTTAGATTGTCTTGATACTTTAGTAGAACGATCCATGGGTCCTTTTAAATGTGTATGAGTCAACCCCACCTCAATATGAGGCACGGTGTGGCCGGTATCACTCAAAGTGTCTCTTTTTTGTTTAAAATGGACACAATTTTAAGTGAAAACAACAACTAACCTACGGAAATCCAACAAAACACATTCAGATTGTGTTGATACTTTATTATAATGATACATGGGTCCTTTGAAACGTGTACAAGTCAACCCAACCTCAATCTGAGGCATGGTATAGCTGGTATCACTCAAAGTGTCTCTCTTTTGTTTAAAATGGACAAAATTTTAAGTGAAAACAACAACTGACCTATGAAAATCCAAAAAAAACGTATTCAGATTGTCTTTATCCTATAGTAGAATGATCCATGGGTCCTTTGTAACATGTAAGAGTCAACCTCTCCTCAATCTGAGGCATGTTGTGTCTGGTATCACTCAAAGTGTCTCTCTTTTGTTTAAAATGGACACAATTTTAAGTGAAAACAAAAACTGACCTACGGAAATCCGACCAAACGCATTCGGATTTTATTGATATTTTAGAAGAAATATCCATGTGTCCTTTGTGACGTGTATGAGTAAACTCCGCCTCAATCTGAAGCCCTTTATGGCTGGTATCATTCAAAGGGTCTCTCTTTTGTTTAAAATGGACATATTTTTAAGTGAAAACAACAATTGACGTACGGAAATCTAACCAAACGCTTTCAGATTGTATTTATCCATTAGGAGAATGATACATGGGTCCTTTTCAATGTTTAAGAGTTAACCCCATCTTAATCCGAGTCACGGTGTTGCCAGTATCACTCAAAGTGTCTCTCTTTTGTTTAAAATGGACACAATTTTAAGTGAAAACAACAACTAACCTACGGAAATGCAACCAAAAGCATTTGGATTGTCTTGATCCTTTAGTATAATGGTCCATGGGTACTTTTAGACGTGTAAGAGTCAACCCCACCTCAATATGAGGCACATTGTGGCTGTTATCACTCAAAGTGTCTCTCTTTTGTTTAAAATGGACACAATTTTAAGTTAAAACAACAACTGACCTACAGAAATCTGACCAAACGCATTCGGATTGTCTTGATATTTTATGAGAACGATCCATGGGTCCTTTTTGATGTGTATGAGTCAACCTATCCTCAATAAAAGGCATTGTATAACTGGTATCACTCAAAGTGTCTCTCTTTGGTTTAAAATTGACACAATTTTAAGTGAAAACAACAACTGACCTACGGAAATCTGACCAAACACATTCGGATCATCTTGATCCTATAGTAAAAAGATCCATGGTTCCTTTGTGATGTGTATGAGTCAACCCCGCCACAATATGAGGCACGGTGTGGCCGGTATCACTCAAAGTGTCTCTCTTTTGTTTAAAATGGACACAATTTTAAGTGAAAACAATAACTGACCTACGGAAATCCGACCAAACACATTCAGATTGTATTGATACTTGAGTATAATGATCCATGGATCCTTTGGGGCATGTACGAGTCAACCCGGCCTCAATCTGAGGCACGGTGTGGCCGGTATCACTCAAAGGGTCTCTTGTTTGTTTAAAATTGACATAATTTTAAGTGAAAACAACAAATGACGTACTGAAATCCAACCAAACGAATTCATATTGTGTTGATCCTATAGTAGAATGATCCATGCGTCCTTTTTGACATGTACGAGTCAACCCCACCTCAATCTAAGGCCCGATGTGGCCGGTATCACTAAAAGTGTCTATCTTTTGCTTAAAATGGACACAATTTTAAGTGGAAACAACAACTGACCTACGACCTGGACACCCCCCACCCCTCTAGACACCCCCCACCCCCTGGAAAGCCCCATCAACCCCCTAGAAACCCCCAACCCCCCTGGACACGCCCATAGACACCCCCCCCCCCCCCCCCCCCGCGGACACCCCCCACCCCCCTGGACAACCACCACCCCCCTGGACGGCACCCCCACCCCTCTTAGACACCACCCCACCACCTAGATACCCCCACCCTCTGTACACCCACCCACCCATAGACGACCACCCCCACCCTCCTGGACACCATCCCAGCCCCCTTGGACAGCCCCACCAACCCCCTGGAAAGCCCCCCCCCCCCCCCCCGACACAATGGACACCATCCCACCCCCCTGGACACCCCATAGACAGCCCGCCTCCCCCCCCCCCACCTGGACACACCCCCCCTCCTTGGACACCAACCCACCCCCCTTGGACAGCCCCCCCCCCCAACCTCCTAGACCCACCCCCCTCCCCCCACCCCCTGGACACCCCCCACCCCCCTGGACACCCCCCACCCCCCTGGACACCCCTATCCCCCCAGACACCCCCATCCCACCCTCCTGGACACCACCCCATCCCCCTTGGACATCCCCACCAACCCCCCAGACCCCCCCCCCCACCCCCCGGACACCCCCTACCCCCTGGAAATCCCCCCCCCCTGACACCCTAGACACCAGCCCACCCCCCCTGGACACCCCCATGGATAGCCCCCCCCCCCCCCCCACCTGGAAACCCCCCACCCCCCCCTGGACACCCCCACCCTCCTTGGACATCCCCCCAACCTCCTAGACCCCCCCACCCCACCCCCCCTGGACACCCCTTTCCCCCCGGACACCCCCATCCCCCCGGACACCCCCTACCCCCCCTTGGACAGCCACCCCAAACCCCTGAATAGCCCCCCCAACCCCCTAAATTCTGAATTGAATTCTTTATGTACTTCATTAACTTATGAATTATGTGTTAATTGTGTACGGGTATACTTTTTGTATGGGTATACTTGGTCTAATTATCTTATGATTTATGTGTTTATTTTGTATGGGTATACATATTGAGATGCTGAATTTTTTGCAGGTGTTTGGGTGTGCTGCTGCAGAATTTTTTGTAGTAGAAAACAGGGCATTTATCAGTGCTAAAAAATCACTGATAAACTCCACCTTTATTAGTGCTAAAAAAGCACTGATAAGGGGTCAGTTTATCAGCACTAAAAGAGCTTTGATAAAACACACATTTATCGGTGCTTTTTTAGCGCTGATAAAGGAGGTTTTTATGAGCGCCTTTTTATCACTGATAAAGTCCCCCTTTATCAGCACGTTTTTAGCACTGATAAAGTACCCCTTTATCAGCACTTAATAAGTACTGATAAATGGGACCCCCCCCCCTTATCAGCGCTGATCTTTACAGCGCTTTTTTAGCACTGATAAATCCTGTTTTGAGCGCTGATAAAGACCATTTTCGTAGTAGTGACTGGAGGTGGGACTTGGGGGTCATTATCTCCCTTTCTTCATTACCAGCCTATGAGGGGTATGTTTGGATGGAGGGGGTCATGATAGAGTGGTATCAGAGCCGGGTATTTGAGATATAGTATGGATTTTGGATCTAGGAATAGTGAGGATTACATGGGATGGTATAGAAAAAGTTCCAGTTGACCTTGGTGCATGAGATAGGCCAGGGAGACCATCTAGGAAATGGGATTTTAGGGCCCCCCATGATCCAGTGCATAGACTCTGAGCTTATTGAACGACCAAGTGAGGCGGATTTTCTTACAGGGTTGAGGCCTTGGAAAGGTACGTGCATCGTAATGACTTATGTTCTTGTTTGAATTGGGATGTTTTAGGAAGTTTAAATTGGATAAAATAAATTAAAATAAATCCTAATCAAATTCCATACTATACAGGCTTAGGAAATATTTGTTTACCTTTCATCTATAGATCCTAGTCGTTGTCTGTATGTGGATTAAGTAGTTGGGGTTCAGTAGGTTTATCTGGTTGATCGTTGTAGGGTTGATCCAGTTGAGGAGTATGACTAGTTTTAGAGGAAGTTTCATGATTTCCATCATCGATATTTAGGGAAGTATGAGGGTATTGTTTCATACATAGAGATAGAGAGATGGATAGAGGAGCTCAAGATCACTTTCAGTTTGATCTGGGCCCTGATGGAGTATTGGGTTCCTTTGTAAGTCAGCCAGATGCGGGGAGTTGTGTGTCAGTGGTGAATGTTGTATTTGGGGGAGAGAAAGGCGGCAGATGTTTTTTGGGTTGACTTCTAGAAGGATTTCCTTGAAGTGTTTCATTCGTCTACTATGAAGGCTAAGAAGATACAGGAGCTACTCTCCCTCTAGTAGGGGAGTATGTCAGTGTGGGAGCTGGGGATCAAGTTCAAGGATCTTCTTCTTTTTTTCCCAGATCTCTTTATGGATAAGTATTCTCATATGAGACGTCTTAAGGAGGAACTTCATCCTTTTATCCAGTATGTATTTACTCATTTTATGTTTCTAATGTATCTGGAGGTTTAGAAGAAGGCAGATGTGATTGCGAGGATGCACTCGTAAAGAGGTCTACCGTGAGAGGGGAGCCAGTAGAGTTCTTCGAGAGGCAGAGTTGTTAGTGGAAGGTCTCAAGCATTATGACATTTGAGGTTTTGATCATCATGGAGTCGACCTCAACATCTTTCTTTTCGGCCTTCTGGTCTCAGTGGTTTCCATGCTTTTACTAGGATCTTTGCACCATTGTTTTTTGGTTGTGGGTTTCATGTCCATCTCTAGAGAAAGTGCCCAATAATTCTCCGATATCAGTTTGGTGGTGGTGGACAGGTTTAGCGCCAACCTTGGTAGCAGTTATCAGTGATATTGTTTCAGCAGTGGGGGAAGCAATATTTTTCTCCACCAAGGGTAAATGGATTAGATAGAGGTCGACCTCAGGATGTTCCTCATGTTTAGGGTTCACGACCCGAGTGTGGTTGTGAAGGTGGTCTTCAGTAGAGAGGCAAAGGATATGGGCATGGTCAGTTGCACGTAGTGGAAGAAGTAGTTCTAGTGGGGCTAGAGATCATCAAAGGTATGATCAGTTTGTTTATCACTCTTGTTTGTGCATTGTTTTATTCAGGAGCTTCACACTCCTTTGTTTCACCCACTCTATCCCATGCTCTGGGACTAGACATAGAGAGGTTTCTCATGCCACTGGTATTGAGTACACAAGTCGAAGGCCAGACCATATTGTTTGATGTGTTTCGGGGGTGTATATTGATGATGGGACTGCATCAGTCCTATGGGGATCTTTTCTTTATACAGATGCATCCATACGATGTCATCCTCAGCATTGACTGGTTTTATTTCATACATGTTATTATCAACTGCTTCCAGAGTAGAGCCGTGTTTTGGGATGTGTATGGTTAACTTCTAGTTTTCATTGGTAAGTGGGGTTGTTAGGTGGGCAGTCAGTGTGCGGAGACCCTTATTTCCTTGTTGTCTGAGTTGTCAATGGAATCAGTGGATGTTGAGATGGTAGAGGTTCTCAGGGTCATTGGGGAGTTCTTGGATATTTTCCTCAAGGAGGTTGTGACGCTGCCCCCTCGATGTGATGTTGATTTTGGGATAGACTTGAATCCTAGTAATTCTCTAATTTTGATGGATCCTTATCGGATGACACCTTTTGAGTTGTAGGAGTTGAGTATTTAGATAGATGATCTGATGTAGAAAAGTTTTATTCGGCCCAGTGTGTTTCATGGGGTGCTCCAATGTTGTTCGCAAAGAAGGTGTACGGTGGCCTGAGGTTTTGTATAGACTACCGAGGGTTGAATCAGGTGACGGTCAAGAACCATTAACCTCTTCCAAGGATAGATGATCTTTTCGACTAGATGAGAGGGTAAATGTGGTTTTATAAGATCGATTTGAGTTTTGAATATCACCAGCTAAGGGTAAAGGAGGGTGATATCATGAAGAGTGCCTTCATATGCATGTATGGGAACTTCAAGTTTTTAGTCATGTCATTCAGTGTTACAAACATTCTTGTTTATAGGACTTATAAACTCCATTTTTTTGTGAGTTCCTAGACCGATTCATCATCGTGTTCATCAATGATATATTAATCTACTCAAATTCATAAGAGGATCATTTTGAGCATCTCATAATTTTATTGCAAGTTCTTCGATGCCACCAACTCTATGGAATGTTTTGAAATTGTAAGTTTTGGACATGAGAGGTGCATTTCCTTAGGCATGTAGTGTCTCAAAAGGGTGTGGTAGTAGACCCATAGAAGGTTGAAGCAGTTGTTACTTGGGAATCACCCAAGAACGTGGCAGAGGTTCGTAGTTTCCTTGGTCTCGCGGGCTATTATTGAAGGTTTTTACCCGATTTATCTCAATTTGCAGTGTCGTTGATATCCTTAACTATGAAAGACCAAGATTTTTTGTGCAGTTATCAATGTCAGACCACATTCGTTTTTCTGAAGAGGAAGTTGGTCAGTACCTCAGTGATCTGGTTTCCAGAGGAAGGGGTGATGTTTGAGGTCTTTTGTGATGCTTCCCACCTGGGTTTGGGATGCGTACTGAAGCAGCAACGAGCGGTGATCTCATATAGGTCTAGGTAGTTATGTCCTCATGAGTGTAAAAATTCCACCCATGATCTAGGGCTAGTAGTGGTAGTCTTTGCGCTGAATTTTTGGTGGAATTACCTCATTGGGAAGTGCTTTGTGGTCTTCACATATCACAATAGTTTGAGGTATATCTTTTCCCAGCATGACCTGAATCTGTGACAATGGACACTACTACAAAATAGGGTTTCATCAGCGCTAAAAAATCCTTTATTAGTAATTAAAAAGCATATATAATCATGGTGCTGTTAAAATGGTGGTCCCTTTTATCAGTGCTAAAAAAAGTGCTGATAAAGGCCCCTTTTATGAGCGCTTTTTTAAAATCCCTCATAAAAGTCAAAATAAAAATAAAAATAAAAAAAAACGATTTTGTAAATCGGAGGGTAGACCCAGCTCCCTTTTAACAGGGCTTGAGCCCCCCCACCCCCTTTAACAGTGTTAGCCCCCTACACCCACCCGTACATACCCCCTCCACCCCTTTAACAGCACTATCCCCCCTGCACCCACCCGCGCACCTCTGTCATCACTTGAATTCGAACCTGAGACCTCTCCCCTTATGCACCTGCAACTTAACCACTCATCCATCCTATTTTGTTCTCCGTTTAATGATATATCTATTTATTTATATATATATATATATATAGTTATTTTTATTTTTATATTAATATATATTTATATTGATATATATATATATAGTTAGTTATATTTATATATTTATATATTTATCTATATATTAATATATATTTATATTTGTTTATTTATATATATATAGTTATATTTTTTTATTCGTATATTTATTCATATATTAATATATATTTATAAGATTAGTTTTAAATACATTTATAAAATATGTTTTTTGTGTGTTTATAAATAAATAAATAAATACGTATATACAGCATGCATACACACACACACACATATATATGTATATATATATTATGTGTATATGTAAGTATGATTATACATATTTATATATATTTATATATATTTACATATATTATATATTAATATGTATATACATATATTAGAATATATAGATAATATATATCAGTTTATTAATACAGACACACACTAATACACACACACACACACACTATATAGGTATATAAGTATTCATATATTTGTATTTAAAATAAAATGGATATTATTTTTTATTTAGATAAGGCTTATATATTGAGAAATATATTTTATATGTAAATATTTTTAATAATTTATTTATAACATTAAATTTTTATGTGGGAATATATAAAAAATATGTATACATTGTTATATAAGTGATTATAAATAATAGTACATTGTGAGAAATGATAAAATTTAAACACCATAATATCAATATGAATTCAATCCCTAGAAATAAATTCATTCCCCACTGAAAAAGGGAAAAAATACCACATTAAACAAGGCTGAAATTCCATCAAATGTTAAAAAATTTGGGTATCCTGACTAAAAACTCAATTTTCGAGGCCTTTTGGGCCTTTTGCCTCAAAAATTGTAAAAAAGGGTCCCCTTATTTCACCAGTGCATAGAACTCGTCGTAGTCTTCGATTTGATATGTGGTGGAGCTCAAACAAACATTCTGATCAAAAGTTATGGTCGTTTGAAGTTTGAGTTGCATTTTTAACTTATTTTAGTTATTTTATTAATTTTTTATTTTTATGTCTTCAAATTATTATTAGATGATTATTAATCGATAATAATTATCAAATTATTAATTAATAATATTTTTAAAATATTTTATAAGCCATTTTCAATAAATATCTTATAAATTAAGTGTAAATGTATATTTATACTTATCTAAAACATATTTAAAAATTTATATATATTATATTTATATCAATATAAATAAATTTATATTTTTATATTTTTATATTTTTATATATTTTTTTAATGATTTATTTTTTTGAAATATAAACTTTATCATCTCTAGTAAAAAAATCACTGATAAATACCCACCCCCTATTAACGCTACAAAATGTGTTGATAAAGGGGGCCCCTTAAATAGTTCTAAAAAGCACTGATAAAGGGGGTACCTTTATCAGTGCTAAAAAAAGCCCTGATAGTGGGGTACTTTTAACAGTGCTTTTCTTAACGTTGTTAAAAACACCTTTTATCAGTGCTTTTTCTTAGCATTGATAAATGTACCCCCTTTTCATCACTTTTTTTAGCACTGTTAAAGGGTGGCGCTGTGTAAAACTCTTTCTGTGGT
This sequence comes from Viscum album, assembly GCA_963277665.1. Classification (NCBI taxonomy): domain Eukaryota; kingdom Viridiplantae; phylum Streptophyta; class Magnoliopsida; order Santalales; family Viscaceae; genus Viscum; species Viscum album. The sequence goes on along the minus strand of OY728167.1, from coordinate 129,590,077 downwards.
AGTGGGAGGTGGATGGAGTTTCTTCAAGACTATGATTTTGAAATCTCATACACCTTAAGAAAGGGAAATTTCGTGGCTGATGCTTTGAGCATAAAGTTGCAGAAGAAGATTGTTCAGGAATCTGTGGATGCTTGGAGAGCAAAGGAGGAGTTAGCAGCCTTGCACTTGGATTCAAGGGTAGATGGTGACAGAGGTTGTTTGTTTTAGATAAAGTTTTAGTATTATATGATGCATTAGGTGGAGGATTCTTAGTGGGGAGACTCATAGGTAGAGGTGATGTGTTATCATGTTGGCCATGGTGATGCTCTAGAGGGATGGTTAGAGGATAGTCGAAATCAGATATTGTTTTGAGGGAATTTGTTTGTTCCGATGGCGATGTGCAAGGGATTTATTAGTGAGTTTCATAACTCACTTTTGGAAGTAAACCCATGAGCTTCTAATATGTATCATGTCTAAAGGATGCAGTTTTAGTGTCCCAAGATGAAACGGGACTTGGCGGAGTTTATGATTCTTAGTTTTCCAGTAGGTAAAGGTCAAACATCATGTTCCTAGTGGTTTTTTGTAGCCCTTGGATGTTCCTGAGTGTAAATGGGATGAAATCTTGATGAATTTTGTCAAAGGGTTACCTAGAGATAAAGGATGTTGTAATGATATATGGGTGATAGTTTATCGATTGACGAAATCATCCCACTTCTTAGCGATTAGGGAATTGGGCGTAGTGGATGTCTTGGCTAAGAGGTATGTGGACAAGGTGGTGCAGTTGCATGGATTTATAAGGTCCATTGTCTTGGATTGGGATGCACGGTTTACCTCATGATTCTGGATGTAATTTCATCATGCTTTTGGAACCCAATCACATCTCATCACTACTTTCCATCCCCAGACAGATGGGCAGATAGAGTGGACTATCCAAACATTGGAGGATATGTTGCGGGCATGCATCTTAGACTTTGGTGGATCTTGGGTACGACAATTTCCCTTGGTGGAGTCCACTTATAATAATATATATCACTCTTCCATTATCATGGCTCCATTCTAGGATTTGTATGGAAGACAATATCATTCTCCATTATGCTAAACAGAGGTTGGGGAGACAGTTTTTCTTGGTCCTGATGTGGTGCAGAGCACGACAGAAAAAGTTTATCTTGTTCATGAGAGGATGAAAGCAGTGTGGGACCAATAAAATTCTTATGTTGATCGCAAAAGGAGGCTCTTGGAGTTCAAGGTTGGGTACCACATGTTCTTGAAGGTCTCCCCTCGACGTGGGAAGTGGATATTTGGTATAGGGGGTAAGTTTTCTCCTCAGTTCATTGGGCCCTTTGAGGTATTAGGGCGATTTGGCTAAGTGGCGTATCGGTTGGCGTTGCCACCACAGTTGGAGAGGATCTATGACATCTTCCACATCTCTTAGCTTCGTCGGTATCTTTGTGATAACTCTCATGTCATTGACTGGGGATAGTTGGATATCAAGGATGACGCGACATTTTTGGAGCGGCCAGTAGAGATCCAGGATTATCGAGAGAAGGTGTTGTGTGGATGGAACATTCCTTTGGTTCGTGTTTTGTGGAGGCATAGTGGCCAGGAGGAGAGTACTGGGGAGTGAGAGACGCAGATACGCTCCCAATACCCGTAGTTGTTTTAAGTTTTTCTTTGTTCTGTTTTTCTTTGTAATGTGATGTTTGGATCCCTTTGTTTTATGGGATGAGTTGTTTTCCCTTGGTTTGTGATGTGTGATAAAGTCTTGACATATGAAAAGGGGAGGACCTAATTCCTAATCGAGACGCATTAATTATGATGTGATTAAACCCATGCAGGTGAGTCAGTGTTTCCCAGAGCGGATAGTATCTTGACATGGAGGATAGAATTCCCTGATTCGTGTGTTCGGATGGTGTGGTTTATTGTGGTTATACGAATGTGTTTTGTGGTCATTTGGGGTTAACATTTCAATAACCATGATGATAAGGCCTGGTTATCAGATTTTAGAGGAGGTGTTCTTGGGTGTATAGGTTTCCACCCTAGCTTTTGAATAACGCGAGGTGGTTTATTATTGAATGTTGATGATTTTAGTTGATGGAAGTGTTTCAAGTGTGATGAGATACTTGAGAGTTATCTTGAGGGATGGCTATTCAGACCCTTCCTCTATTTCCCTTCAGGTTGGTTTTGAATTATCAAGGGTGATAATAGTTTGATAGGTATCTAATGTAATGGATTGGAACTTTCCAGTCCATTACTTTGTGGTAAATATGGTGTTTGAGGTGTCCTAGGAAGTCAAGATGAATTTTTTCAACACTTTTCAAAATCCCAAGTTTTCCAACGGTGCCTCATCCCAACTGTATCTCATGATGGAAGTGTCTCACCCTGGCGATAGATCACTGGAGGTGTCTCACCCTAGCAGTGGATCACTGGTGGTGCCTCACCCTGGCGGTGTCTCACCCTGGAGGTAGCTTGTTGGTGGTGTATCACCCTGGTGGTGGCTCACTGGATGTGTCTCACCCTAGTGGTGTCTCACCCTGGCGGTGTCTCACCCTGGCAGTGTCTCACCCTGGCATTAGCTCGTTAGCAGTGTATCACCATGGTGGTGGCTCATTGGCGGTGTCTCACCCTAGCGGTAGCTCGCTGGCGATGTCTCACCCTGGCAGTGGCTCGCTGACAGTGTCTCACCCTGGTGGTGCCTCGTGCTTGGTGATAGGTCACCCTGGAAATGAGTTATGTTTGGCGGTGTCTCACTAGCAGTGTTTTGCTCGATGATGTCTCACTAATGGTGGAAGGTTGTTCATCCTGACAGTGCCTCACCTCCAATGATGCCTCACTACCAATAGTGCCTCTTCTCCAATTGTTTTCTATTTCAGCTACCAGTGTCAGGTTTTCCTAGTTTTATGACTTTTATGATAGTATTTAGTCTTAATGACTAAATTTATGGGATTTTAGATTCGTTTCAAAATGTTTTGATTATATATTTAGATTCGTAAGTGTTTGGATGCTTTTAATTGGTCAAAATGTGTGGTCTTGACTAGATCCACCTTTAATGGAAAATTAAAAGTTGTATTTAATCTGGTGGATCTGTTTTGATCTTCCTAAAGTCGAGATATCTCTTCCCTTAATTCTTCCTTCTTTATTTATCTTGGTACGGCATACCCTGAACCCTTCTTCCCATATGAGTTGACTAAACTGCTGTAGTAGTTGGTTCATGATTCCATGTATATTTTCCCGATGCATGGGCGCCCCTATTTCGATAAAACCAGGAAGCATCAATCATATTTCTTCCAAGTAGGTTTTCCTTCATATTTCTTAATTGGGAATCATACGGGATGGGTATACAGATTTTTTTCCTTATGAATATATTTGATCCCAAATTAATAAAGATAACTGAATTGGTTTAAAAATCAATATATAGGGGGTTGGGAAAGTGACACATGATCTTGTTGTGTTGTTTTTGTTGATGATATTTTGATATGTCTGGGCTAACTAATCACTGAAAATCATGGTCGTTGGGGGTCCTTATTTTCGGATTGGATGGTTTGTGGAATGCATGTTTCTTGGGTTTTGTTGAACACTTATATATATATATATAATTGGTTAACCATGTATATTCATCTAATGAATGGATGCCCCCAGATCTTCCAGTTTTTGTGATAACCCCTGAAATAACAAGTGGAATTAAATAAGGGATGCCTTTTCAAATCTTAAATATGTTTTTCTTTGGTTCGTGGGGTGATTTAGTTGTGGGAACGGTTGTGTACAGGGGGTTGGATCTATTGATATGGTAATCTGGGTGTGGTATGATTGTGTAGTAGGGCTACCAAAATTGGTTATGTTGTAATGTATTGCTAGATGTGGTTGTGAGTTGGGGGGTTTGTTTTGGTAGGTATAGTGGCTTGGGCAGGATGACCTTCAAGGATGACATTAGTGATTCATATGGGTAATTCATCCAGATTTTCTCCATTAATAACATTCATAAAGCCTCACCCCATATCCAAAGGTCGTGGTAGGATGTGACATTAATGTGAAGTGGCTTAATTTACCCATACTCTTCACCTCTTGAATAATTTTTACTATGTTTTTTGTCATGTAAAGTGTCAAATAGTTACCTGGGTAGTGATAGAATGAATAAATAATTACTTAATAAAGTTTGGAATGGTTTGGGTTGGTTTTTTCAATGCAATGTAAATGATTAATGGATTAATAAATGATGGGTTGTGTGGTTAAATGTGGTTGATTCTAAATAATGAAATGAATGTGGTGATTAAATGAAGTTGGTTAGGAATGTGAAATGGGCTTTGTGGCTTGTTGTGTGGTGTTGTGCATTTAGAGGTGGTAGCAGAGGTGATAGCCTTGTGAGTTGGTGGTCTGTCTGAGAACCCATAGGTTGGGATTGAGTGTTTGGTATCATATATGAATATACTTGTATTTTTCCTTGTTATTTCTATATTCACCCCACCCTAGTTGAGCACTACATGTCGAATACTCTCATCGTCACAGGGGAGGGTATCTTTCCCAACATTCGGTGAGGAGTATGGATGGCTGGGTACCCGCTCTTTTCCACTCTATCTTCTAGGTGAGGTATTAATTTCATATACTGTGATGGTAGGAGGTATATTAGTGTTTTATATGATGTTTGTAGTGGCCCAAGTGTCTTTGGGCGAGATGTGATAGCCCAAGTGTTTGCGGGAGATGTGGTTTGTTTTGTCCCATGTGTCTTCAAGATGATATGTGATGTGAATTCCAAGGTGTCTTCAGGATGAGATATGGTGTGGTGTGTTGTGAAGCCTGGGTCTCTTAGAGTGGGATGTGTTGTGAGGACTAGGTGTGTGCAGGTGAGATGTGTTGTGAGGCCCAGGTGTGTACTCACAGGATGTGTTGTGAGGCTCAAGTGTGTGCGGGAAGGATGTGATGTGGTATACGGAAGGGATGGGAGCACCAGGATGTATGAAATTGGGAGAGAGAAACATACCGGTGGGAAATTGATGTGGGGTACCCTATCATCGATGTGCTTTATATTATATTACTTGGTTTTCATTATTTTGTGAGTGTGACTTGGTGAGGTTGGGATGGTTAGTATAACTATTAGGTATTGTTTGGTTCTACTATTTTCTCATGGGTGTATTAGTATTCCTCTTTCACATATGCACGAGAGACTTTGATTTTCCTACTGAGTATACTGGTTTTCTCACCCTATGTATATAAATTTTTTTCAATGTTTCTAGGAGGATTTCATGGACCATGCTGGACTTTACTAGCTCGAATCTTGATAGTTTTTATTTCACTGGTTAGCTTTACTTTTTTTATTTACTTTGGAAACTTTTGTATTATAACAGTTCTATTTTACACATGCATGTGGGATGGTTTTTTTCTTTATCTTTATATTATGTCTTGGAGTTGCATTGCAGATGATTCATCTTGTCTCCCAATATTATTTTCTAAAAAGGTTAATGCCTCCCATATTGTGATATTTGTAAACCCTTGGTGCTATTCTCCAACCCAGGGCCACTGAAGGTGGGACTCAGGAGTCATTATATCTCTTTCTTCATTTCCAACACAGGAGGGGTATCTTTGGAGGGAGTGGGTCTTGATAGTCTTGGTCCTGTAAATGTTTTATTTTTTGTTGTTTTTTTTGGAATTCTTGTGTTTGCTAATTATTTCTTCGTTGTGTGTATCGTGTATATTTCCTTGTCCATTTTTTTGTCTATATTTTATTTCTTTTTCTCTCTTAATTTTTCATAGTGGAAAACTCATGATGATCATGCCCTATGTATATAAGACAATTGGACAAATCACATTCAATCCTCATGTTATTTATTGGTTTCATTTCTTGTTTTATTGACCTTGAATTTTCTAAACATCACTCTTGTTTAGTTGTTTCTTATCACGTCTCGATCCTACTTCAAGTTAGTTTGTTAATGTATGTAGGTTCTAGGTGAAGCGGAAGCATGTGATGGGGGTGCCCAACATTGTTTGTTGTCATGATTGATGACCAATCTCATATCTACATGATGATAAACGTCATGATCTACGGAATTGTATCAACAAAATTAAACAAGGTTAATCACACTAGAACCAGAGAAATATGATCATAACATGTTATTTATAATTAATTTAATTAAATAAGAATTACTTTGATGGAGTTCTTTCTTCGTTGATGGATCTGGTAACAGATCTATGGTGCACCGTCATTACGTTGTAGGAATCAAGTGCATATTCCCTCTAGCGGTGATCCTCACGTGTTCCACGAATCTCTAAATGTTGTTGAAAGAATATTCAGGTTCTAGCATGGTAGATCCTTGCACTTACATCATCTGTCTACGATCACCATGAGAACCGCTTTGAAAATGTTCTCTTTAAACTCTCTTAACTTGAGAGGATTCAGTGAAGGAATATTTCTCTTTGTTCATGGGAGAGTTCTTGAAGAGGAGAGATCTTTTGGGCTTCAGAGGATTCTTCAAATCTATTGAGCACAACCAAAGCAAATGAATTTTATCTATTGAGAAAATAACATAACTAGGTTTATATATCGCTAGGGTTTAAATAAAATAATTTCATAAGTTCCCTTAATTATTTATTTAATATAGAAAAAAACACCATGTCAAATAATAATAATATTATTATTATTATTTCTCAACATGAACTTAACTTGAGAATTAAAATTAAATATTATTAAATCAAATAATATTAAATATTTACTATTTTCTTACCGGACCTTTTAAACTCAGTCTGTCATTCCTCCATAACATTTATCAGGTCTTGAATAATGACTATTTATATATTAAATAAATATCACTGTATTATTCACCAATAAATAAATAAATATTATATTCACTAAATAGAAAGTAAATATTTATTAAATATTCTGCTCACATTATATTCTCTCGAATAACTAGTGACGAAATGAATGTCATCAAGCAAACATGAATAATTATTAAACCATGCACGGGAATGATATTAATTCAACTTGTTAAATAATAAATATTATTATTATTATTTAACTGAGATTGTAGATACACTTATTGTATGACCTTCTATGACTCTTTCTCAGTGGCATTAGATGAAGAAACCTAAAGTCCATGGTTAGCATCTAGCACCATGTCAAGGTACCCATAGAGAAAAAATTTAATTCCACAATGACATTATACCTCATTTGTATGCTTACTTTGTAATATAATCCATTTATCACGATATCTCAAATCAAGCAGGTTGCATGCTAGTGTCATCAACCCATGTGCTCGATGTCTCTTTCTTTGACTTTCAGAAAATAGAACTTCCCTATAGAATATCATGGCTATGGATTTATTTACATTATATCATTTCCATAAAAGGGCCTAAGATATAAAATTTTGTTAAAGAATAGAAGGGACAAATCCTTTCTCATATTATTCATTAATGCAGTATTAATCGTGATGTACCCAACATATCCTACCTCACCGCGAACATCTGTCGTCACAGTTTTCATCAATACATCAAAGTACATGACTCATAATACTCATTAATAATAATCTTAAATTATAAGAACCAATACACACATCCACATATAGGAATATTCAATGACACATATAAATGTGGATTTTCTACTGGTGGGTCTCATTCCCATAATATCCTACTAGATATTACCAAGAAATTACACCATGAGAAGGTGCCTCAAAGTCCTATGAGTCTCCACCCCTGATATTCTGTATCATTTTTATCCTTCAAATGATATCATATGTATATAGAAAATATATTCAATAATAGTGTCGTAGCACTTCCAGGTTCTCATCATAGTGGGAAAATGCTATGACCTTTTAGTGTGACAGCTACTCTTAGGACATTATCACACACTATGTTATGTAGAAGAACAATCATGATGTGATAAGAAGTTTATTAATATTTAAAAATTATGAATATGGTTTATCGTAAAGTACAAAGAAGTTGGTTCTAGGGCACCAACTCCAATAGACTCCCACTTACACTAGATCCAACTGTTAACAACCTTCAGTCTGCTAGCTCTCACATGATACTCATGCTTCTACTGAGATAGGCCTTTAGTCAAGGGGTCCATCATGTTCTCCTTCATGGGTAAACTTCTTACTGTAACTTCACCCCTTTGATAAAAATCCCTTGAGAGGTGATACTTCCAAACTATGTGCTTTGTCTGCTGGTGTGACTTTGGCTCTTTTGCAAGAGCCACTTCTACAGTATTATCACAATAAAATGTGATAGGGTATTTACTTCTAGGTACCACATCAAGATTCTAGAAAACATTATGAATCCAAACAACTTCCTTGGATGCATCAGAAGCCCCTATATACTCTGACTCCATTATAGAATCAGAAAAAACTGGTTTCTTTGAACCCTTCCAGCTCATAGCTCCTCCGTTGAGACAGAAAACATATCCTAACTGTGACTTCAGATCATTCTCATATATCTAAAAACTAGCATTAGTATAACCCCTGATGATCATCTCCTCATCTCCTCCATACACCCGAAACATATCCTTAGTTCTTAGATACTTAAGGATAGCCTTAACAGCATCCCAATGTTGTTCTCCTATATTTTCTTGATATATTCCTACCATGATCAATGTATAGGAAACATCAAGTCTATTAAATAACATAGAATAAATGATTGATCCTATTGATGTATCATATGGGATCTTACTCATTCTCTCTTTCTCCTATTATGTCTGAGGACACATTTTCTTATAAATATGTAAACCATGTGACACTAGAACCAATACCCTTTTGGATTGTTCCATAACAAATCCCTTTAGTATTTGGTCAATATATGTACTTTGATTTAGTCCAAGAAGCCTCTTGGATCTATCATGAATTATATTGATCCCTAGAATGTAGGCTGCTTCACTTAAGTCTTTCATAGAGAAACATTTGTTTAACCAGTCCTTAACTGACTGTAAGACTGGTATATCATTTCCAATAAGTAATATGGCATCAACATATACAACTATTATAACAACCGTATTCTCACTAAACCTCTTATAAACACACGGCTCACATTCATTTTTAATGAAACCATTCTTTTATGGATTCATTGAATCGAATGTTCCATGACTTGGATGTTTTCTTTAATCCATAAATGGATCTTTGTAACTTGAAAATCCTTTTGGCATCACCTGGAGTCACAAAACCTTCTGGTTGTGTCATATATACATCTTCCTGAAGGTTCCCATTAAGTAATGTAGTTTTGACGTCCATCTACCAAATCTCATAGTCATGGTAAGCTGATATAGCAAGTAAAATTCTGATGGATTTAAACATAGAAACTGATGAAAATGTTTCATCATATTCAATTCCTTGACACTATTTAAACCCTTTAGACACTATCCTTGCTTTATAGGTATTTAATTTACCTTTCATGTCTAGTTTTCTCTTGAATACCCATTTTCACCCAATAAGATTTACATCAACTGACGCATCGACCAGAACCCAAACTTGATTTTGATACATGCAATCCATTTTAGAATTCATGGATTCTTTTCATCTTGTAACTTTTGAGCTCTCTATTACCTCCTTGTAGGATATAGGTTCTTCATCTTCAACCAATAATGGGTCACCATCTTCGGTGACTATAAAACCATCTCTCTCTAGTTCTCTTGCCTCTCTTATACTCCTACGTAGTACTTATGTTTTAAGAACTACTTCTTCCATGGAGACCTGTGGAATTTGTTCCCGATCCAACTCTTGTGTGTCTAAGCATCGACTTCATTGAAGTCAATCTTTCTCCCACTATCCTTTTTTAGTATGTTTTCCCTCTCAAGAAAGATGGTTTGTCTAGTGAAATTCACTTTCTTGTATGAGGGGTTGTATAGGTAGTATCTCTTTGTTTCCTTGGGATACTCTATAAAGATACACTTTGTGCCCTGGGGTGCTAATTTATTGCCTGATAAGGACTTAAAAAACATCTCACAACCCCATACATATTTATGAAACAAAATGGGTTTCTTTCTACTCCATAACTCAAAGGTAATTTCATTTTTTGGAACTTGGTTTAATATGTATAGCGCAGTTTGTAATGCATATACCCAAAAGGATAATGAAATATATGCATGAATCATCATCGAACTTTCCATGTCTAACAAGGTATGGTTCCTCCTTTCACTAACACCATTCCAATATGGTGTATAAGGTGGATTAAGTTGAGATAGAATCCCAAACTCTCATGGAAATCTGATGAACTCTTGGTTAAGATATTAAACACCTTAATTTGATCGAAGCTTCTTTATCTTCTTACCAAGTTGAATATCTAGTTCATTCTTGAATTCCTTAAATTTCTCAAAGGACTCAGACTTATACCAAATCAAGTATACATGGTCATATCTATTCAAGTTATCATTAAAAGTTATGAAGTAAGAATATCTGCTTCTAGATTCTACTGGAAATGGTCCACATACATCAGTGTGTACCAATCCTAGAATCTTTGTGGCCCTTTCACCATGTCCACCAAATGGTGGTTTGGTCATTTTTCCTTGTAAACAAGCATAACATCTTTCAAGTGGTTTTAGCTCAAAAGAGTCTAAATGACCATCTTGATAGGGCCTTTCCAAATGCTTCTCAATTACATGACCAAGACAGTGATTCCAAAGTTGGGTGTTATACGAGTCGTGTGAACATGATTCCTTATCAATTGAAAAAACATGGTTTTCATAATTTAATACATAAAGACCATTATTTAAATGTGTCATACCATAACATATGTCGTCCTTATAAAAGAAACAACTTTTATTTCCAAACTTGAAAATAAACCCATTTTCATCTAGGCATGATACAAAAATTATGTTCTTGGTAACCGTAGTTACATAATAACAAAATTTTACAACTAACATCATTCATGTTGGTAGTGAAAGGTGGTAGTCACCAATGGATAGGGTATCCAGCCTCGCTCCATTATCAGCTCTCAAATCCACATCTCCTCTAGAAATCTTTTAAAATCTACTTGGATCCTGCATTTGGATATAGGTGTGAGCTCCACAAGCTGTATCTAATACCCAATGTGTAGATATTGAAATATTACACTTGATAATGAACTCACCTTTAGCTTCCCCTAGCTTTTGGGTGCAGTTCCTCTTCCAGTGACCTGACTTGCCACATGTAAAACATACAGCCTCCTTTTCCTTACCCTGTCTCTGGATCTTCCTCTTCTTGGAAGGACAGTTCTTGGGAGCTTTATACTGTTTATAGGTCTTGGGCCCCTTTTTCCTTATTCTTCCTTTTCTTATTCACCATAAGGACTGCAGGTTTATCACGCCCCATGTTCTTATTCACTTGGTGAATCAAAGTAAGAATTTCTAAAAGACTCTTCTCATTATTTATCATATTTTAATTAGCAATAAAACTGGAGAAGGTATTGGGTAGTGATGAAAGTATGAGATCTATAAGCAACTCATCATGTAATTTAATCCCTAATATTTTTAAGCATTCAATGTAGCCAATGAGCTTGACTACATGAGGCTCAGCTGATGCAGACTCTCCATGCTTAGTTATAAACAAAGTATTAGAGATCTCGTACCTCTCTTGTCTCGTCTTCCCTTGATAGAGATCCCAAAGGCGAGGCATTATGTTGTATGCATCCATGTCCTCGTGTTGCTTCAAAAGCTCATTGGACATGGATGATAGCATGAAGCAATGAATATCTGTATCATCATTCAGATGTTTCTCATAGAGAGATAGCTCTATATCACTTTCCTCGTTACTAGGCGTAGTAGGAATAGTTTCTTCTAGCACATACAATTTCCTTTCATGGCGAAGGATAACACGTAAGCACCTTTGCCACTCTTGGAAATTTGTTCTGGTGAGAGGGTTCTTCTTCTCAATTATGGATCACAACGATATGTTTGAATTCATTTTAATGTTGTTTATACAAAATAAGATGAGAATAATTTTAGTACTTTATCTAATAAAATTTAGACTAATAAATAAATATTATATTTATTAGTCTCTCACTATTTTATAGAAACCCAATAGCCCTCACCATTAGCTTCGGAATATCCTATTGCTTGGACATCCTAGTGGAAATGATCTATATTCCCCTTCTCATTACCCCAACTTTGGTTGGTCAAGCAATTTGAATGGTTTTACGTAGGCATTTCAAATTTCACCTGCATTAACTCACAGTTCCTTGATTTGCTGAGTGGACTCCCCAATCCAAAAATCCTGAAAATGGATTTCCTCAACCTTTGACTCTCAATTACACCAAGTCCTGTTTTGGCTGTCAACCCTTGATGTAAACTAAGTTAAGTCAACCCAAAACTTTAAGTTATAATTCCATGATAATTGAAAGCACCTCAACTCTAGTTGGTCAAGCACTTTGAACTATGGTTTGATTTTAACTGAAGTAGTGGAAGGATATACCGACTTAATGTTTTATTGATGGATTGTATCCTTTTATGCATAAATTTCCAAATATTATCTTTATCACATATTTTTTAATATTAAGTGGGTTTACTTAAGTGATTAACCATGTATTTGATAATATTTATGCATAAGCCAATTTATTTTAGTTCTATCTTGCATGCTAATTAATTCATTAATTATGTGACCGCGACAAAAACATTCATAATGAAATAACCATGCAACTTGACAAAAATAAAATAATAAAGTGGTATGATCATGAGCTTTTACTAATGGTTAGTTTATCTAGCGGTTGATAAACTAATCATTGAACTTGGAGAAAAACACCTTGAACCAATTAAGGTTCATGTTGCATCTTTCCACCTGTCCACCTATGTATCTCCTTGGATTGGTTTTGTCTTGGCTCCTAACTTGAACCGCCTCCACTGGCTTGGGAGCTTCATCTTTTATATATGTTTTTTACTCACATGCAGGTGAGGGGAAAAGGGGTTTACATAAAAGAAATCATGAGCACGCAAGCTCTTACAGAATAAAAGGAGAGAAGGCACACATGCCAACTATTTAATTTGATAATAAATTAAATGAAATGAAACCAATCACATACAAAGGTCTGTTATATGCTCATGATCATCCACATACATGCAATGAATTACGCATTTAATAAAACTAGCATTCAATCCTTAATCTTTCTTATTTAAGATAACTCATGCTCGAATCAATTAATTATTATCTTTAATTAATCAATTCTTTTATCTTAATTCTCATCTGAATTTCCTTGAGATTCTCATCCATTATAATTTTAAACAAATTAAATAGATTAATTTAAAATTAAATGTGTACATAAATGTACATTGGAGGCAACACAGTGAATACCCATCTGATTCTACCCAACATGTATTATACTCGTATACTGTTTTACACTTGTGACATATGGCATATGCGACTTATCGTGTACTTTTACGATGTGTACTTAACTGATGATTACACGAATTACATGGTTTTTCGGTCACGTGTTATGCTTCAATGCATGTAGAGTAACAACTTGTAATACGACTCATACATGATATGCAGATCTGAACATTACACAGATATTAATTGAACATTTATATATATATATATATATTAAAACCTATCACATGGTGTGTCCTATCTTTATGACCACATGCAAGTACATGTCTCAAGGTTTACACAGTATAATAAAAAAATTTAAATCTGTGTAATTTGGTATAAGTCAACGGCTTGTAGAGGCAAGCTACACAGTGTGTACATATCTCACCGTCTATCCGAGGTACATGCCTAGGGACTAAGCGTGTGAATCGTACCTCGGAAAAATGGAGTACACGACGTGTAAAAGGGAATATACGACGTATGGACTCCGAGTTACACGGTCATCAGTCAGGTAGGCCGTGTATGGTAATACACGGCCCGTTTGTGACTCAAATGGACTACACGTTGTGTACGTGGGCTACACGCTGTGTACTCCGGTTGACCGTGCGCCACCTTGACCTGGTCAACAAACGATGTAAGTAATAAATGCATCGTGTGTCATCAATGCACACAGTTTGAATTAATTGCCGAATTAATTCCTGATGCATTGAACACAGGTACACGGCGTATACTTCTGTGTTACTCGGCCAGAATCATAGGCACCTCCAGATGAGATCTTCAATTTTAGTTTATTCATAAAATTAATCGTATTGTTTAGATCTATGAGAAACGAAGGAGGAAGAAGCAGATCTCGTGATTCAAATTAAAAGAACAATTAAACTTGAATTAAAAAACTAAATTAAAATGCATAAATCTCCAACGATCTTTAAATAATTATAAATAATTATGTGATCATGCTAATACTATTTGTAGGTTCCAGGCACAGTAGAAGCGTGTGATGGGGGTGCCCAATGTTTCTTTTTGTTATGATTGATGACCAATTCGAGATCTACAAGACGATAAATGTTGTGATCTACGAAATTGGATCAATGAAATCAGACAAGGGTAATCACGCTGGAACCAGAGAGAGGGGATCATCACATATTATTTATAATTAACTTAATTAAATAAGAATTACCTAGATGGAATTATTTCTTCGTTGATGGATCTCGTAACCGATATGCGGTTCCCCGTCATTGCTTTGTAGGAATCAAGTGTAGATTCTCTATAGCGGTGATTTACACGTGTTACATGAATCTCCAAACGTCACCGAAAGTATCTCTGAGTGCTGGCACGACATATCCTTACGCTTACGTCGTCCGCCTATGATCGCACAAGAACCGCTTCCAAAGCATTCTCCTTGATCTCTCTTGACTTGAGAGGATTCGATGGATAAATATTGCTCTCTATTCTTGGGAGCATTCTTAAAAAGAAGAGCTCTCTTGGGTTTGAGAAGATTCTCCAAATCTGTTGTGCACAACCAAAACAAATGAATTGGCTCTATTGAGAAAATAACATAATTGGGTTTATATATCGTTAGGGTTAAAATAAAATAATTGCACAAGTGCTCTTAATTATTTATTTAATCCTAGTGAAAACTTAATATCAAATATTATTATTATTATTATTATTATTTGATATGTGCTTAAATTGCGAATTAAAATTAAATATTATTTAATCAAATTGCCTCTAGGGTCCAGCTCGGTTGGTAGCGGCTTTACGGGGTCTCGACGAGGTCTTGGGTTCGAGTCTCGCCGAGTTATTCCCTGTTGGTTTAGAGTAAGATTTTTGTTGTATTTCTCCCACTTTCTGAACTGTTGTAATTATTATTTAATCAAATAACATTCAATGTTTATTATTTTCTCACTAGATCTTTTAAACTCGATCCGTCATTCCTCCACAATATTTATCGAGCCTTTAATAATGACTATTTATTTATTAAATAAATATCAATGCATTATTCGCCAATAAATAAATAAATATTATATTCATTAAATAGTAAATAAATATTTCACTCACATTATATTCTCTCGAATAACTGGTGACAAAATAAATGTGATCAAACAAACATGAATAATTATTAAACCACGTGCGGGAATGATATTTATTCAACTTGTTAAATGATAAATAATATTATTATTATTTAATTAAGATTCTAGATACATTTAGTGTGTGACGCTCCAGTCCTCTTTCTCAGTGGCATTAGCCAAAGCAGCCTAAAGTCCAAGGTTAGCATCTAGCAACACGCGAAGACAGCCATAGAGAAAGAAGTTAATGTCGCAATGACATTATACCTCATTCGGGCACTTACTCTGTAATATAATCTTTTTATCATGATATCTCAAATCAAGTAGGTTGCATGTCAGTGTTATCAATCCATGTGTTCGATGTCTCTTTCTTTGACTTTCTGGAAATAGAATTTGCCTATAGAACACCATGATCATGGATTTATTTAAGCTATATCATTTCCATCAAAGGGTTTGAGATATCAACTTCCGTTAAAGAACAGAAGGAACAAATCTTTTCTTGTGTTATTCATTAATGCAATATTAATCGTGATACATCGAACGTATATTACCTCACAGTGAACATCTATCGTCACAGTTTTCATCAATACATTAAAGTACGCGACTCGTAATACTCATTAATAATAATCTTAAAGTTTAAGAACCAATACACACGTTCGCAGATGAGAATATCCAATGACACATAAATGTGGATTTCCTACTGTCAGGTCTCGTTTTCATAATATCCTACTGGATATTACCAAGGGCATACACTATGATAAGGTGCCCCAAAGTCTTATGAGTCTTCACTCCTGATAGTCTGTATCATTTGTGTCCCTCAAATGATATCATCCGGCTATAAAACGTATATTCAAGAATAGTGTCGTAGCACTTCTAGGTTCTCATCACAGCGGGGGACTGCTATGACCTTTTAGTGCGACAACTACCTTTGAGATATTATCACACACTGTGTTACGCAAAAGAACAATCATGATGTGATAAGTTTATTAATATTCAAAAAATATGAATACGATTTATCATAAAGTACAAAGAATTTGGTTCTAAGATACCAACTTCAACAATATCTAGACTGATATTACTTCTGCTTTGCACATTGAGCTCGTTGTTGTTTTTACCTTTCATTTTTTTCTATATAAACACTCTTCCCAACACGCAAGTTAAATCATTGTTGTTGCTACTTCAATTCATGCTTCCAGTAAATGATTCATTTATGCTCGGTTAAACTCCTTGCATGTTGTCATTGTGAATTCTTCATATATTAAAACCTTTGTTCTATAGATATGCACGCGTTTCGAAATACCTCTTTCTCATTATTAGATTCCGCTTATTGATAATCTCCATGTTTGGATTTGTGTTTCTGCCATGTTTATAAGAATTTCATAGCTAGCTTGAATTAAATTATAATCTCCATGTTCGGATTTATGTTTCCTATAATTGGAGTTCTATTCTTCAAATATTTCAATCATTATTTGTTTTCAATTCGCGATTTTGCGAACCAAAATTAAACCCAATAGGATTCTGACTATCGATTGCTACCCCGAAACACTAACCCTTCTAGAATCAAATAATAAAATTAATAAAAGTTTTGCTGCGTTTTCTATGATTGTCATAAAAAATGCAGTGACTAAAAAAATTACAGCCACTGTTTTCAATAAAAAAAATGCATAAAGTATTAACACATAAAACTAAATTCTATTAAAAATAATGTGCAATTTTTGGGATGAAATCAATAAAGTTGGTAAATATTAAAATATTTTAGCGCACTCAACTCATTGGATGTCAGTTTTAATTTTTAAAATTTATAATATTTTAAGTATTCCGTATCTAAAAGTAATATAAAAATGATAATCCACTATATATACTAAGGCTGGCTTCCTCCAGCCTGACTTGTCACCTCCACAAGCAACCACGTCACCTGAAAATAAAAACCTTCCCGCAATTACCCCCAAGCTATCGGGCTCTTCCGCCGAGATGAGTTCTCCGACCTCAAGGCCTTTCATTCGCTTCGCTCTGTTTACCTTCTCCTCCGTCCACACCTAGGGTTCCGACATAACTCCGATCAATCACTCACTTCACCCTAAATCATTTCTCCTCCCGCTCGCGCTTCACCTGCTGTCGTGCTTCACCTGTTTTCGATCTTCGTTTCCCAGTGCTGTGATTAGGGTTCTTGTCGTTTTGCAGAACCTCCTCCTTCTACGCCTTCTCCACCACTGCATGTTCCTCATCGGTCACATGTGACCTCTATTTATCAATCTCCCATACCTTTCGACATCCCTCTTCTGTCCCTCTTGTGCTAACTCCGTCCTCTCCCTATCCATAGGGTTCCCACGATGCTTACCCATCCCATTGCTGCTTCTACTCCTGCAATCTAGCGACTGCATCTACCTCACGGTTTCAATACTTCATTATAATGTGAGATTCCTCTACAATCGACCAGTAAGCTTCGTGAGGTTCTCGCATTTGAAGCCCCCCGTCGAGCTAAGGCAGTCTACTCGAAACGACTGACTTCAACATTCATCTATTTGAACCGAAAGCAGTCCATTCCTCTGAAATAGCATCGGCTCTCCATTTGCACCATCTATATGTGAGGTAAATTTTCTTTTACAGAGTCTTAACCTTGACGCACTGCAAATCCACATCCAAATCATGATTACTTTTCCTTATACATACATTAACACTATCATGTTTTTGCTGCTAATCTCACCTCCGTCTCGCGATTACTTTTCATTCTGTTTCAGGTTTATCTTCTTGGCATTGACGTGCTGCTCACCAAGATATAGTTATGAGGAGGCCTTATGTGCCTATGGCAAGATCACTATGCTTCACAATTATATATATCTATTCCTTCAACAATATTGAACAGGTGAATCAACATGTACTAACTCATTCTTTCACACATATTTGTATTTGGAATTCTATGTAATTTCTAACTACATTCCTAAGATTGGTGCTTCATATCACCTATCTTGATTCAGAAGAAACATTTGGACTGATTTTGGTTATTTTGACTGCATATGTACCAGCATTGTTGTCTGGCTCTTGCAGCACATCATACAGTAAAGCACGAGTAAGTGTAATTTCATTTAAACATTAACTAAATTTCTCTGTCTCTATCATGCATGCTTTATCTATTGGTCATTGCAATTAAAAGAATGTTTACTTAGGTGGTTTTCAGTTAACATCATATACATACAATATATATTTCATTCACTACAGTATAACAAAATCATATTTTGAATGGGAAAGTGACGTTTCAGTTGAAGTTTATACCTGGAAATTCCAGACTGCTTTTTATGTAAGCTTATTCTATCTGCAAGACAAATTATTTGTTTGATCTTTTCATCTCTCTATGTTGATTTAATCATGTTGTTCAGGTTTTGAAAAGTGGGATGGCTCTCTGCTTAACTGTGTGAATTCATGATTTGGAATCATATCCTGTTAATGTATTCTTATCTTTATTGGTCAAAGATTATATCGTGTTTCACTTTATTTAGGAATATGTAATCTATTCGTGGAAGAATTTTACGTCATTATGTACAATTGTTTCTAGATTTCTTATGCATAAGTGTTTCTAGATTTCTTATAATCACCAAAGTAGGTTGATAGGAATAGTTCTAGATACCCTGTTACGTGATTTTCTGGAGGTAGTTTTTTGGTACACCTAAATTCATATTGGCGTAACATTGACATAATTGTTTTTAGATTTTTTATACATAACAGTTTCCATATTGATTATATGAAACTGCTTCTAGATTACTCATTCAAAATTATGTTTTCCTACTTTATGTCAATTTTCTGAAACTGTAATATTCATGTTTTAAAAAGTGTGACAGTTTCATCACCATTGACTGTAGTGGAGGTCACATTCTTTAAGTTTTCCCTGTAAATTGTTGACCCCCCTTTCCCCCTTTTTCTTCTAATTTACCTATTCGAATCACTCATATCAGGATCAAACTTATTTTTTGGTGGTCTAATGACATTATTTGGAGGTAAGATATATTGATATTAATAGAACTTTTTTAGGTTCAGTATTATTTTTTCATTTATTGAAATGATTTGACCTTCCCGCATTTGTCGTCTTCTTCATTCAAACTAATGCCATTGCCTCATTCTTAACTATTAGTGGGTGTTTTTCAATCGGATTCCCACACTTTCAGTCATAGCAAGATGGAATTGCTTTACTGCAGATGCACAATGACTTCCTGTGGAGGTAATATTTACTGATGTTAATCAAACTTGTATGTATGTAATATTTTTTTAACATATTCAAACATGTTTTCTTCTATTTTTATAGATTTTAGTATTTCAATACCACCCTCCCCATAAATTATTCATCATCTTTTCTCCATTATGCTCTTATTTATCTTTTTAAATATATGTTTACATTTATTTCACATTGTTTTGTTTTCTACTTTTTTAACTAAAAAAACAATTTTAAATATTTAGAAACACATTTAGAAATATACATATTCTTCCTAAGTTGGGTTTGAAAAATATTTATCATTTTACCCCCGAGTCGGAGAACCAAATGGAGAGTGGACTCCTCTACTATGTCATAATTTTCTAAGGCATATCCATCAGTAAGAAACTTGATGTTGTAAATTATCCTCTGCTCTTATAGGGGGAAGCCTACCATGTTGCAGCTCTTGGCCTTGAGGTTGAAGATGATGTCTCAAAACATCACCTCCAATGGGAACATCTTCTCTATAAGGGTTTTCACAAATATTTTCATTTCACCCCTCTGGGTGCAAACCAACTTGATTGTAGATTCCTCTTTTATTTTTTGCACTCCCAAATCATGACTAACCTCAGGCTCATTGCTGTTGAAAACCAGCTGGTGCTTATGAAGGGGAACATCTTCCATGACACGAATCATTGTCTTCAGGCTGGTGATGGTCTCCAAACACCTCAACTAAAACTAGAACATGTTCCCTTAAAATTCTTTCACAAAAAACATTATTCCAACCCTATAGAGTGTAGATTTCTCATTAATGTAGTATTTTTAAACAGAACCCCAATCATAAAGCATGTAATCATCAAAAACCAGTCTCTATTCGTCAATGGGGATTTTTTTTATCTGGATATGAACTGGAAAGGGATAGTTTTCCCATTATTAGTTTCCACAAAATTTAGTGTACCATCCATCAGTGGATGAAGTACATAGAAGATGGAGTCCATTTTCATTTTTCAATATTCCATGGTATGCTCAACCTCAAAATGGATGGAGAAAAAAAACGGCTTTTGATCTTGTGGGGGAATTACCTCCTTCCCAGATTTCCTTTGTGTGTTATAAACATCCAAGCTACATCCATACATGATTTATGAGCTTTATTCATCCAGGGTTGCTGCTGGCCAACTTTTTCACAAATATCTACATATCAAAACTAGAAGTATGTGGATGCAGTAGGGCTTTCTCGACCCCATTTGTTTTGTTTACTTCATTCATATATAACCTGAAATACTATTACAAATGTTCCATGTTGATAAATGCAGTACAATTAAAATCGTGTTTGTTCTGTTTAATCTTTATATATTTCATTAAACGGTTGAAAATGAATGATATAGTTTCAAAATTTGTCATTTCTTTTCATTTTAATGCTCTCAAATTCCCTTTTTTTAACCCTCCCCTCTTTCACATACATTGTTTCCAAATTAATTATGCATACATTTGATACTATTTTCCATTAATTTTCCCAATTGTTTACTATGTAATATCCATTATAAATATTAAAGGGAGTTACTGTGCATATTATATTTCTATCAATTTTACTCTATAGTCTTTGACCAAATTGTTAGAAACAAATTCAATGAAAAGACTGTTAGAAAATGATTTCAAATAATAGAGTATCAGTGAATTAGAAGAAGTCAAAACTGATTTCACCTAAGATACTTCTTAATCATAGTACATGAAAATGAAATTCAATATAGATCAAGTCAAGATGAAAATGAAAATTGAATAGGCTATAGTTTTCTAAAAATTTATTGTTTCTCTAATTAGATATACCTTGTGTATTGATGTTGAAACCTTGACTATTTTTTATCCATCCTTTTATTTCCTATAGGAGTCATCAAATTCTTGCAACTTTCGGTCGGCAATATCCATAAGAGATCATGAAAAACAAATTTGGTTTGCACTACCAATTATCCACTAGAATAAAAGTATTTTATAAAGGTTATTTTAGATGTTGGAAGGAGAAGGTGCATATCTTTTCTTTTTCAAACGATGGATCTTAAGATAAAATTCCTACTCAGGTTTTACACTTTTTGATTCTATTTTATTTGTAATGTATTTTGAAATTGGAGCCTATATTTTTAAATAGATTCCTAATTGTTTTTGATTCTCTAGATTGAATTTGTTAACTTGATATGTATTTTTACCTTGTTATCATATGTTTTTCAAGTTCATTACCTAGAATTTTTTTTCATGTTCATCTGTGTCATTGTTTTTTTATTTTCTATCTCTTTCATGTAACTTTTTTTCTCATTCTTTTTTACTGTAGTTCTTACATTACTGTATCTTTTCATTTTTTTCCTGAATTCTCTACTCCACTGAAGGTATTATTTTTATTCTGATTCTTTTTTAATTTTTTAATATACAATAATTTTTTAATTTTTATCTCTCTGATCTTATTTTATAACAGTAACTCTATGGTCATTTCAAGAGAGCCCATCAAATTCATCCATTGAAATAAATTATTAAAACAGAAACAGTTCTTATTTTTTCATGAATGCTTGAATAATGGGATTCTTGGCTAGGTTTGTATCAAATCGCAATTCAATCCAGGATTGTTCTTATCAAATAGGGAACTCTTCTTTTATATGACATCATTTTTAGATTGTAATCATGATATTATAATTTTTATTGAATCCTTTTGAGGCAGGGAATAAGAAACCATTTAGGGATGATACCGTAATAAAAACTCAATGAGTAAAATGGGATAATTATTAAATATTTTCCTTCAAACCTTCAATACATACAGTATACTGTATAGACTTTTATATTTTATTTTTACCAGTCTTTTCTTTTTGGATTTTATGTATTCAATATTAATCATTGAGTGGTCTATTTGAAACTTATATGATTAACCTTCTATTCAAGTGAAGGATCCATGTGGGATGGTGGCATCAAGGGGGTTGGTAGACTAGAAAGGTGAGGTCGATGAGGATTGCCCAGTCAAGAGGCTAGGTATTGGCTGTAAGCTTCCCCTACTTACTGGAACGAATCTACCTGCCCAAGATGCTCCTTGAACCTCTGGTCAATCAAACTTTGTGTTTATTTCTCTTTAAACTGTTTATAGTAAGACCTAACATTTTCCTTGTATTTTATCCACAACATCTTATAGATGCAATGATGATTTCTAGCACCAAATGCTTCTTATTGATCTTGGTATCCAGTGGTAGTTGTGGGGCGGTGATGCCATGACAGATGAGAATTGCATAAGGTGGGGGCCGGAGGTGGATGAAATCGTAGGAAGATATAGTTGCTTGTGGGTTTACTATTACTAGATTTTGGAGATTCCAACATCATGAAACTGTGTCACACTGAGGGAATGCATGTGTAGTGGATCATTTTCTTTTGTCTCAATTATTAGTTTATTGTACTTAAATTATATGTCACTTTTGATGCATGTTTTTAAAAATTGGACCATGTACTTTGTTTTAGCAGTGGATCTGAGCAGTGGTTATTTTTCTAGATCATTGGAATATATATTTTATTTCATCACTGGATCATGTTTTTTAAATTTAGCAGTGGATATTTTCATGACCCACTATATGTCATTTACTATACTGGTACTCTGTGTGTCATATCTCCTTCATGAATATTTCATTTTGTTATCTTTTGATGTACCATTCATTATGAAGAAAAAGAATAGTCTTTCCCAAATCTTATATTTATCATGATGGTTACCTTGAGACCATTATATGATATTGGCCCCAAAAACATATATTTTCTTTCCATTCATTCTTAATGTGATTTTTTTGGGGAATAGCTAAACAGGGAATCATGTGCTGAAACATCTATATATCTATATGTATACTAAAGTTGTCCCAAATATGTTGTACATTTTTTGCTATAGAATTATATTTTATTTCATTTATTGTTTTAACAGTTTTGATTGAGTTTATTTCAGGTTTTATGTATGGATATATAAGGAAGAAGTTGATAAGTCAGTTGGAGGGTTTTGTTGGCCTAAACCACTAGGTTCCCCTTAGGATCATACTAGGGCCGGCTAGGATGTGCTAGGAAGCAGGCGCTTTTGTTCTCCACACCAGCAACCTGGTAACTTCCTGTTGCAGGTTAATATGTTGTTACTTATACTCACATTAATTTCAGATAAATGATTTGATTTTTCTCTTGATACAAATGCAATGTTAAGGGGGCATTCTGCATGTCTATCGGTGGAAGACTGTTAGTGGGCAGCTGCATACACCACTGGATTTGGTTGTTGCAGATTCATGATCTTTTTATGTTAACATCTTTTACGATAATATATTGTTTCCCTTAATTGTTTTAGATAGACAGAAACATCCAAGGTGCTCTGAAGCTTCTCTGTACTGGAGATCTCCCCCAAGATCACAAGTTTGATTTATCTATTTCTCAAGATTTTAGGTTTGATTTCCCTCTTCACTCTTTCTCCTGTTTCATCAATTTGAATTTCTAAACATCAGAAATTCTTCGCAGTTTGTTGACTGACATTAATTGGCCTAATTGCCATGGGGTGACTGTAGTTCTGCTTCTACAAATTGCCTAATTTAGATTATGTTACCTACTTTGTTTTGATGATTACTTGAGTTATAGATGTATGATTGGGGTGATATTTACTGATTTGGAAAGCTTATAAGATTATTGAAAACAGTCATAACTACATAAAAGTCTAGCTAGATCATTTAGGTACTCAAATGTTGGCCCGAAGTTGTTGTACTTCTGCTGTTATAGAATTATCTTTTATTTATTTTATTATTTTAACAATTAAAAATGTGTTTATTTTGGTGTTTCATCCTTTAAGTTGGGATCAATCCTTTGAATGCATGGTGTTCTAATGACAGTCAATGTTATGTCAGGCCCTTCACCTCTATTAACTTCACCCTCACCCAACATACTTATACAACCATTTGATTTCTTTATTTTTAGTTACATGACAATCATTCCAACTTTAACATATTATAAAAATCATAATTTAGTTACTCCATTTGAATCATTTTTTCATTTATGTAATTGATTTCACCATTATGAATTTCTAATATAAATTTCTATTCCTTATTAATTGAACTAAATATTTAATATTATTTTTATGATTTTTCAACCATTTCTCTACCTTTTATTCAACAATTATGTACCACTCATTTATGTTTTAAATATATTTAATTTTAATATGAATTATTAAGTTCAAAAAAACATATCTACTATTTTCATTGACTACAACATGAAATTTCCAGACATATCATATTTTATCTACTGATTACGTTATTTATTTTTTCAACAGGTCAATATGGATATGAATTTAAAGATGAAGATTCAACTCCACGGGTTGCTAATTTGGATTCTCCTACTCCAACATTTTATGTTTAAGGACAAATTTGACGATAAATATTTATTCATGTTATAGTTGTTGGGTATGCTAACTTTCAGCTCTCAACCCAGCAGCCAGCCTGTCTCTACATCCTCCTCAACAACACCATGGCTGCCACCTTCCCCTTAAACCACACACTTGCCCTCCAGCCCATGGGCCTCTGCAACACTTTGGCCGACATGTCCACCTGTTATGGTTCTTTGCTACATTTCGGTGATATGTACTTGATAACAGGCCATTCATCTTTCTATGGGGTTTTTATGAGCAGGAATTTCAGTGTCTCCATCTGGTACTGCACCCAATTCTCAGGCTCCCGAAGCCATGAGTACCGGTTCCTGGTCGCCTGCTGGTATGGATTCATCTCATCAGCATGACATATAGGTACCCAAACCAACTGAATATGTTTTACTGTTAATTTAATTGTTGGAAATTTCAGCTCCTCCCTTGGGTCAAGCTGCTCCAGGACATAGCACCATGGGACTACAGTTTGGCAGGAGCTCTGGCACAGGTTTAAAGAAGAATGGAAAACTAGGAGTGGCAGTGACATCAACTTATCTTTTCATATCAATATTGAACTAAAACTTTATTTCATATTGCATTGGGATGATGCTTCTATTATGCATTGGTTATAACCCACCAGCAGCTGGGTTTGCTGATCTATGAAACAAAAAGAATGATGTAATTGCATGGTAATTGATAATAAGCATTATTCAGTTATTTTCAACATTGTTTCTTAATTTTCCTTTCCTCTATAGTCTATACTATTAATAGATTCTGTAGATATTCTTAATATGTTTTATTCACATTTTTTATGAAACTGTTGTTCCTTTCAATGAATTATTTCCACTTAATTTAGGTTACTAATTACTAGTCATTGTACAGTTAACAATTTTCCCAGTTTCTTTTATTTTTCCAAAATATTGTATTGCCTCAATAAAAGCAGTGAATCATATCATCATTAGAACACATGAACTAAGAATTCTGTTTTATCACCGTGCAAATGCACGGGCGAGTACTAGTTTCAATTAATTTGGAGTTTTTGGTTATTAAAATTAATAACTAAAAACAATACACAAATATTTTTTTAATAACCAAAAAACAAATTAGTAGCACCATACGATTATTTTTAATTTGGTTTTCAGTTAACCACCCACCCAGTGTCCACCCTATTAAAGTATTTACTAGTGCGCCCTCTGATGATATAACGATTTAAACAGACACTATAAA
The DNA here is from genome assembly GCA_963277665.1 of Viscum album. Lineage (NCBI taxonomy): Eukaryota > Viridiplantae > Streptophyta > Magnoliopsida > Santalales > Viscaceae > Viscum > Viscum album. The sequence continues at coordinate 129,563,989 of OY728167.1, read as the reverse complement.
GAACATATTAGAAAGACGTCATTAAAATGACAATAAAATATACAAACATTTAAGTGCGTCAAGTAATGGTAATATAACTAACTTTTTCATATGATTTCACACATACACAAAACTTTCTAGCTAGTCATATGGTTAAAATTGAACAATCATTTACGTTTTTTGAGTCATTAAATTTTGTACGACTGCTACAATCTTTATACACACCACATTACTAACCATTTTCACTAACACCACAAAAAATACAAGAGTTTGTTTGACATTTAAACTTTAAAGTCAAACCACACTTACAAACATCAATGCATCAATGATCATTTTATTGATAAAGATCAGAAGTTATATAAAATAATTATATAACATTTAAATATGTTGAAATTTCATGTATCATATATTCTTTAGGGATTGCATTGAAGGAAATGATTTGTGGTTCTGGCAACGGTCCCCTGGTTTCACTCTGTCATTATAGCATAGCATTGGATTTCTCCATGCCTCCACTCACTCAATCTCCCTAGAATGCTTATCACATGACAAATCAAATTACAAATTTTCTAGAGTTAAAAGGCCAATCGCCTCAAATTTAACTCAAGTTCCAAAAAAAAAGGCTTCAGAGGCATACAATCCAAATTTCACATATCACAAACAGGAAACCTTGGCAGATAGACCGGCCAGCCACAGGCATTCCAAAGTAAAAAAAAACTACTAAACACTCTCAATGGTCGATACAGTTAGAACAAGTTTAATGAACTTAGAAAGCTTCTCCCCTAAAACCCACCAAACTTATGCAGTGAACCAGCATCCATAGGAGGGATTATCTGCCTCTGCCAGCATTTAGAATAAACCTGCATCATTCAAACAATCTTGTTCCATATTTGAAGCCCCAGTTTGAGATACTGACTTGAACTTGTAAAGCATTTTGGCACCAAAAGAAACCCCTTGGAGCCGATACTCTTGCCCTGGCCTGATGAGTTCCCTGTTGTTGAGAACAATGTGATGGTGCAATCCCCAGTTGTTGCCATAAGCTCATACGAAACCTCACCCATTGATGGGTTGGAACAGAAACGGCTCACCGCTAGCATATTCCCAAGAGGCACGGCACTATTCCTAAGGATAAAGAGCTCACCCTTTTGTTGCTCTTTAAGCACGAGGAACTGGTTTGACAAATTTATGCGAACAGGGAACCAGTGATAATAAAGGAATTGCTGAAAGGAACATGGGTGACTACGGATCATATGTCTTGATAACTTCTCCGACGACCCAAGGAAGCCACAGCCAGTGCAAGGACATGGGAATGGTGAATGGTCACATATCCTTGCATGATCAAGCCTCTCACTGCATTTAAGAGTCGCATTGCATCCATGCTTCTTATTTACGCATGGTATTTGGATGGATTCAAGGAACCTCTCAATAGCCCAGCAACGATTATAGCCATTGGTGAGATTGCAAGAGGGGCATCTACTTTTGAAATCTAAGCAGCACAGGGTGCAAGCTGTATGTCCATCCTCACACTGAGTACATTGAAGTGGTAATTATTCATGCGTATATGCCATGAAAAATGCAATGCCGGAGCTATGGATCGTAGGTTTAACAACAATATCAATCTAAACTACTAAATAAGCCAAGAAAAGATCCCCCAAACCTATAATTATGCATATAAAATGAAATCAGGGAATGGTTTTAGCAGCAAATTGCTCTCCACCTATTCAGAAAGGTTATTAAACTTTCTACACCCTTCTCCATATTCAATATATACTTAAAATTTTGACAGCTTTCATCGTCAGCAAGTCCATAATTTCAGAAAACCAGAAACCCTGAGGTCCACTGATCGACGAATTAATCAATAGCCATAAACAGTACGGTAAATAAAACTTGGATGTCAAGAACACATAAGTCCACAAATTTAAGTGAGATGAATTAAAGAAAGAAACCGGGCTGTGTTAAAGCCAAAGAAACGAACCTGGTAGACCGGAAGGCTCAATGGCTCCAAACAGATGGAACAATCAAACGCGTCAAGATCGGTAATGAAGACGGGAATGGAACCCCTTCTACTTCCTATCGGAATAGCACGAGAAGCCTCGATGGTAAATCTCGAGGCTCTGCGGCCTCCGAGAGTTCCAGGTAGAATCCTCCCGTCGCCTTCCCGTCCGTCGTTTGCAAGCTGTCCCTCACCCGCATTCTCTTCCTCCGCAACCACTTGATCCGCTTCTTGCTCCCCGATTTCATGCCCTTCTCCTTCAGGCCTGTAATCAACGCATTCACACCTCTTCGATCTGCATGGTCCTCCATCGTCAGAAGCAGAAAATCTCTCCATCTGTTGCGGATGCGGCAGAACCTTCACCAATCGTACTCCTCGTCCTCACATTCGTACCGCAGATCCGCAAACCTGGAACTGAGAAACACGAGGGGGGCGAGTATTGCAGACGACGAAAGACACCTGTGGCCGCCGGTGTCACAGCCGGATCTTCCGATGATATTGATTAATCCTTCGTAAAATCCAGACTTTATAGTTTTGCAATTTATGAATTCCAATCTATCTTAATATTTTTTATATTTGTCACAATACATTATCACCACAAATAAGTGTGTGATTGTATATCATTTCATTTGCATTTGATTTCTATTCTATATTATATTTTTATATATTTCATTGTTTCTTTTTTTAAATGATTTATTTGATGTAAAACCTTACAAAGCCTGAATTTGTAATCCTACAAATTTTCAAATTTATTTATATATCATGAGTACTTGATTATAAGATTCGTGTTAATGTTGTGAATCTTGTAAATACAATTTCAGAAGGAAACACATCCCCATAAGACTAAGTAATGGCATTGATTTTTCTTTGTAATTATGCTAATAAATAATTGAAATATGAGCACATTACGGTTAAAAATGCAACATCCCTGATCCAGCTCACCCGAACCATGATCGAACTCGGTCAGTCAAATGACCTCACACATGCCTCCCCATACAGTACAAGAGACTGTAAGATGCCCTGAGCCTGCATTCTTAAGCCCGATGCTAAAAACACTTTCTTTACATGTAGGCTTTGATGTTAACTGAGGCGACCCAAGCTAAACATACCTTTATTTTATATAATTTTCATAAGTTAAACATGTAAGAGTTGGTGTCCTAGAACCAACTGGTTTTACTTTGATTACATGAATATTTAATGTATTATTACATATTGTTCATTGTTTTGCATGACTATGATATAATAATGTCCTAGAGTATTTGTAACATTGATAATGTCATGACAGTTCTCCGCTATGATGAGTACCTTGAAATGCTTTAATAATATTCTTAAATATAGTTCGGCGGTTGGATGACATGCTATGATGAGACACATAGCATGCAAGTCATCAGGGTGCCAGTACTCGTAAGCAGATGAGACTTTCTCTCATGAAGTTCATACTTGGTAATATCCAAAATATGAGATTTTGATAACAAACCCGCTAGTAGGAATTCCGCATGTTTTGGTGTCATCAGATATTTCTATCCGCGAGCGTGTGTAATGATCTTTATACTTTAAGATTATCATTAATATGTGTCACGACTCGCGCACTTTGATTTACTGACGAAAACCGTCATGCAGACAGTTGACAGGAATAGGGTACGTTGGGTGCGTCACGAGTTACATGTTATTAATGGATAAGTCGAGGAAAGATTTGTCCCTTCCATTTATGGAAGTTGATATCTCGGTCCTTTGATTGAAATGGAACCGTCGCACGAAATTTCATGACCATGGTGTAACGACGAGTTTATTTCAAGTAGTCAAAAAACGACGTATCAAGCATAAAAGTTGATGACACAATCATGAAACCTGCTTGATGAGATATTGCGACAAAGAGATTATATTACACAGTGAGCGTTCGTATGTGGTTGTCATTGTTGCGACTTTACGTTCTTTCTCTTGGGTGCCTTGACCCGTTGCTAGACAATACTCTTAGACTTTTGGCAAACCCGCCTAATGCCAACGAGAAAGAATCCTAGAGTATAGCATCCCGCCTTTTTATCACATAAACTTTCATTACATTTTACAAAACTGAGGATCTTTAAGGTTTAGTGTCTTGGAAACCAGGAACTTAAAACATGAAAACATAAAACATTCTTCATAAACACTTGAAAGGCTTCTCCTCATGTTCATCTTAGGTTCATTACTGCATCTCATAACCTGAGGACATACATCAAAAGAAAGGGTGAGCAGAAGACCCAGTAAGAGAAACAAGAGAAACATTTTACATGTGAACTTGGGATACTTCAATAAGGTCGTGAAAAGAACTTTAAGGCATGAGAAAGAAATAATGAGATATATAGAAATAACATTTTTCATAACTTGAAGATGTGGCTACAACATTTAATATTGACAATCATTTCGTTTCACCAAGGTCTGTCCTCAAGGTGTCATTAAAAATTACCAAGGTTATTCACCAATGTATCAGTCTAAAAGGTCATCTCTAGAGATTAAGTCTTTACCCAATGCATTGGAGCGCTATCTGGGCGCACCCTTGACATGTCTTTATTATCATGTGAGCCACATATATCATCATCAATCATTTCATAAACAACCCATATAGCATAAAAGAAATGAGTTTCATTTCATAATCATAACGTTTTAAAAACTGCTTTAAAGACATGATCTTTATGTCACTTTAAACCCACGGAAAAGGGAAAGCGGGTTTCATGTATGTAAATACCAGAATTTAAAATAGAACATTTTGATATATATGTGAATACCCCTGAAGAAATAAGATCTTTGAGTATTCACTTAATAACATAAAATAATTTTGAGATAAAGAGGGAGGCATTTTGAGACGAAAACTATGCAGTATAACGTCTACGATACATGGTTTTAGAAAATATTGAAAAGAGAGGGGACATGGGTCACCCACTCAAAAATGATACATAAAATAGTAGGGGAACAGAATATATAGTATTTAAGAACATGGTAATTAAATTTTAATGATATACCACATGAAACGAAGAACTTGAAAGGAAGACAAAAATAAGATTTCTCTTATGAGAATTCGGCAGACTAACGGCGTCACTTAAAACTTTCAAAAATGGATTGACGAGATCAAATAGGGTCTCTCATCATATGAACATAAATGATCAGTATGATAGATATAGAGATCATACCCCAACATAATAAAAAGGAACTTGAAAGACTTGACATGAAAGTAGATCTTGAAAACGAGAAGGGTGAAAGAACCCCTTAGAAATTCGGCAGCCTAACGATGCCACTTAAACTTCAACAAAAATGAATTGATGAGATCAAATAGGGTCTCTCATTATATGAACATAAAAGATCACTATGATAGATTTAGAGATCATACCCCAACATAATAAAAAAGAACTTGAAAGACTTGACATGAAAATAGATCTTGAAAACGAGAAGGGTGAAAGAATCCCTTAAAAATTCGGCAGCCTAACGACGCCACTTAAAACTTCAAAATACTGAATTGAAGAGATCAGATAGGGTCTCTCATCATATGAACATAAAAGATCAGTATTATAGATTTAGAGATCATACCCCAACATAATAAAAAGGAACTTTCAAGACTTGACATGGAATTAGAACTTTGAAAAAGGAGAAAGGTGAGAGAACCACTTAAAAATTCGGCAGCCTAACGACCCCACTTAAAACATCAAAATACTGAATTGAAGAGATCAGATGGGGTATCTCATCATATGATCATAAAATATCAATATGATAAATTTAGAGATCATGCCCCAACATAATAAAAAGGAACTTGAAATACTTTACATGAAAATAGAATTTAAAAAAAATGAGAAGGGTGAAAGAATCTCTTAAAAATTTGGCAGCCTAACGACGCCACATAAACATTCTTAAAACGAATTGATGAGAGAAAGAGGGGGTCTCTCATCATATGAACATAAAAAGGACAGTATGATGAATATAAAAGAACATCCTCCAATATAAGAACATGGAGCATAAAAGATATGACATAGAAGAGAGTACTTGAAAAGAATGAGAGAGGTCGGATCCCTTACCTTAAAACGTAACTCTTAAAACTCAAAGGTTGGGACCTTGAGGGCTTGGGGGCACCTTGGGAGGACTCCTTGGGAGGTAATGAGACCAGAACTTCGTTGGGGGAGAGTGGGGAGTCGAAATGGATGAGAGGATGACTTGGTATTTATAGAGAAAGTGAGGGGACAAGACATTAATGACCAATGGACACCTCAAAAGTGGGTTTCTCAAAACCATGTGCTCTCCCAAGATATTTCCCATGAAGTTAGTCCACATGGGGCCCCCAATACAATAATTCATCACCTTTGGTCGGCCAAATCATAAAATATCTCATGATATCATCATGACACAGTTATGATGTCATTAAACATACCGAAACCCTAAAACTGTATTTTTACTATTCACTGAAAATTCGACTTTCTCAGAAAGATCCCAAAATTTCACCTTAACCAAATATCAATGATCTGATTTCAAAAATGAACTCCATTTTATAAAAATAATTTTCTAAATATTTTTAATTTATTTTTTTAAATAAATACACTATTCACCGAAAATTCATTTTTTTCAGAAAAATCCCCAAAAATTACCTTAACATAATATCGATGCTCTGAGTTCAAAAATGAAATCCATTTTATAAAAATAATTTTCTAAATATTTTTAATTTAATTTTTAATTAAAAAACACTATTCACCCAAAAAAACTAATACTTGAATAATAATTTATAAAACCGTTATTTAACCATTTTATTGAATCACATTACTTAATCAAGGTGCCTAGATTATATTAATACTTTCTTTAAGTGAGATTACTAATCCATTTGGTCACATTACTAATCCTAAGCATAAAATCACTATTCATAATTTACTATTCATCAAAAATTAAGTTGATCTTATTAGACTCTAAATTTCCTACTGAACATAATTGTAGAAGACCATTTTTTGAAAATCATTACATATTTTTAATTATTTAAGGTTTACATAAACATTTTTTAAAATATCCTTTCACTAAAATTCACCAAAAATATGCATACTATATTTATCCGGACATTTGAAAAGTCATAAACATTATCAGAAGAAGAAATCCCAATTTTTATTTAAAACAAAGGATTACACAAGGCAGTTACGGTCTCCTTAAATAGCCCTTTATCACGCCAGCATAGGACCTAATTGTAAGGTGTGCTAAGATGTGAGAATCTGAGGGAGGCTCGACCAACATCGCACGAGTAGTAATTTCTATCAGGTTAAACATCTCGCGAAGGCGATTCCGTTCTAGTTTCACACGATGAAGTTCGGCTTGGGTTTGGTCCAGAGCAAAGCCCAGTGGTGCTACCTCCTTCCAAAGTTCTGTTAGATGGGCTTTGATCGGTCCAAGACTACTGGGTGAGGCCATCGAATCTTCTTTCTATAATAATTAACCAAGATTACTTGTATTTATAGACAAAAATCAAAATATTTAGTTTCCAATGGTCATATTGACCAATGGTCATATAACAGTCAAAACCCAACAGTCTCATTTTAATTATACTCATGTAATCAAATGAAACATTTTTGTTGAGTATAAAAATAAAATAAAATAACACATAAAATTAGGAAACAAGATTTATTCAAAATTTCGGGTTGTTACAATCTTCCCCCCTTAAGAAATTGCATCCTCAGAATTTTTAAAATTGGGTTTTGAAATTTCACTGAAAGTCCCACATCGGAAAAGGAGTCAGTAAAACTATTACTTTAAAATAAAGAAAGGGAAGTACAAAGGTCACCCGAGTTAACCCACACTAGGATTCCATGTAGGAAAACATGGACATAGAGGAGAAAACAAAGGGTCAAGTTCTAAGGGAGAGTGATATAAAAAATGATTAGAAGAAAGTTAACCATAAGAAAATCCCAAACTTATGATGTGTGTAAATGGTCATTGATTACCTAGTAGGAAACATAAACCAACAACGTTTTCGTTTTACGTTCCTTTTCATAATTTTGAGGAATTCATTTACATAGAATAAGAATATAAGAAAATATACCTACCTTCATGTAGAGTTTTATCCTTTAATAAGTTTCTACCAAAACTAATCTTTTCTCCAAACGATGAGCATTCAAAACTACTTGGTATCATCAAAACACAAGAATCATCTTCTAGAGAATCACATAATCCACAAAAGATTAACTATCTATTTCTTCTATCTTTAAACATTATCCCAAAAACAGAAAGGGTAAGGTAAAACAACTCTTCAAAAAGAAAGAATCCCATAGGAATGGAAACTACTTTTAAATCCTCAAAGTTCCATGGTACTACTCAAAGTTCATCATAGACCATTCCATAAATAAATGTTCTTAAAATTACTTAAAATAAACCAAACTAAGATTGAAACCCAAATACAAGAATAATTTGATAACATAGTCTTCCAAAATAAACTTCATTGTTCATCTCCAAAACACATCAACCACTCCTAACATCTTATAACAAAAGTAGCTAACCTAAACATATTTTACCCAAGATAGGTTAATCATTTCCATAAGTAACCTAAATTACTATAAGTCCACCTTAAATTCATAGATTCTTCAAAATATAAGTCAACCTTACTCCTCAATGAAAATACCATAGTAATCTATTTACCTCGATCATATAGGGTCCCCAAAATAGTGAACGTCTTCCAAAATAATAATCATCTTTTAATCCCCTAATCATCTCTATCATATTAATATGGAAATCATCACATTTCCTATCACATTGTTTGTTGGGACATGTTCTTCCATTTCCCACCATTAACTAAGAAGAGAAAGTATAATTAGAGGCTTAAATACTTAACCAATAATCATGAAAAGAAACTTAAATAATATAAGGATAACTTGTAGAAGAAAAGTATACCCTAACTTGTGATCCCCTAGGTTTCAAACTAGGTTATCCATGATCATATATTCTTATGTGAATCTTTATTTTATTTTATCTTTGTTCCTTTAATAATGGTTCATACTAAGCTTATGAATTTACCAAAGCATATCCCCCGGGAGTGTCGTAACCAAGAGTGCAGCAAGGCCCGTTGTCGTGTACCAGTTCCTGTTCGAGTCTAGCTCAAAGCGGTGTTTTCGGGTTTTACCCCTATGTACATCTGTGCCAGAGCCACCTCTACCTGCTCGTATCCAGATAGGGATGTATTTTCTTGGCAACCCCTTACTCAATACTCACCAAAATACCAGGAAGATTTCCTATATTTAAAATTTTCTATAGGGTTCTTCCTAGAGTTTTCATATCCTAATTTCCACAAATAACTAAACCATCCTTTGATACCAACTATAGCATCCTGCCTTTTTATCACATAAAATTTCATTACATTTTACAAAACTGAGGATCTTTAAGGTTTAGTGTCTTGGAAACCAGGAACTTAAAACATGAAAACATAAAACATTCTTCTTAAACACTTGAAAGGCTTCTCCTCATGTTCATCCTAGGTTCATTACTGCATCTCATAACCTGGGGACATACATCAAAATAAAGGGTGAGCAGAAGGCCCAGTAAGGGAAATAAGAGAAACATTTTACATGTGAACTTGGGATACTTCAATAAGGTCATGAAAAAGAACTTTAAGGCATGAGAAAGAAATAATGAGATATATAAAAATAACATTTTTCATAAATTGAAGATGTGGCTACAACATTTAATATTGACAATCATTTCGTTTCACCAAGGTCCATCCCCAAGGTTTCATTAAAAATTACCAAAGTTATTCACCAAGGTATCAGTCTAAAAGGTCATCTCTAGAGATTAAGTCTTTACCCAATGCATTGGAGCGATATCTAGGCGCACCCTTGATATGTATTTATTATCATGTGAGCCACATATATCATCATCAATCATTTCATAAACAACCCATATAGCATAAAAGAAATGGGTTTCATTTCATAATCATAACATTTTAAAAACTGCTTTAAAGACATGATCTTTATGTCACTTTAAACCCACAGAAAAGGGAAAACAGGTTTCATGTATGTAAATACCAGAATTTAAAATAGAACATTTTGATATATATGTGAATACCCCTGTAGAAATAAGAGCTTTGAGTATTCACTTAAAAACATAAAATAATTTTGAGATAAAGAGGGAGGCATTTTGAGACGAAAACTATGCAGCATAATGTCTACGATACATGGTTTTAGAAAACATTGAAAAGAGAGGGGACATGGGTCACCCACTAAAAAATGATACATAAAACAGTAGGGGAACATAATATATAGTATTTAATAACATGGTAATGAAATGTTAATGATATACCATATGAAACAAAGAACTTGAAAGGAAGACAAAAATAATATTTCTCTTATGAGAATTCGGCAGCCTAACGACGTCACTTAAAACTTCCAAAAATGGATTGATGAGATCAAATAGGGTCTCTCATCATATGAACATAAATTATCAGTATGATAGATATAGAGATCATACCCCGACATAATAAAAAGGAACTTGAAAGACTTGACATGAAAGTAGATCTTGAAAACGAGAAGGGTGAAAGAACCCCTTAGAAATTCGGCAGCCTAACGACGCCACTTAAACTTCAACAAAAATGAATTGATGAGATCAAATAGGGTCTCTAATCATATGAACATAAAAGATCAGTATGATAGATTTAGAGATCATACCCCAAAATATTAAAAAAGAACTTGAAAGACTTGACATGAAAATAGATCTTGAAAACGAGAAGGGTGAAAGAATCCCTTAAAAATTCGGCAGCCTAACGACGCCACTTAAAACTTCAAAATATTGAATTGAAGAGATCAGATAGGGTCTCTCATCATATGAACATAAAATATGAGTAATATAGATTTAGATATCATACCCCAACATAATAAAAAGTAACTTTCAAGACTTGACATGGAATTAGAACTTTGAAAAAAGAGAAAGGTGAGAGAACCACTTAAAAATTCGGCAGCCTAACGGCGCCACTTAAAACATCAAAATACTGAATTGAAGAGATCAAATGGGTTATCTCATAATATGATCATAAAATATCAGTATGATAAATTTAGAGATCATTCCCCAACATAATAAAAAGTAACTTGAAATACTTTACATGAAAATAGAACTTAAAAAAAACGAGAAGGGCGAAAGAATCTCTTAAAAATTCGGCAGCCTAACGGCGCCACATAAACATTATTAAAACGAATTGATGAGAGAAAGAGGGGGTATCTCATCATATGAACATAAAAAGGATAGTAGGATGAATATAAAAGAACATACTCTAACATAAGAACATGGAGCATAAAAGATATGACATAAAAGAGAGTACTTGAAAAGAATGAGAGAGGTCGGATCCCTTACCTTAAAACGTAACTCTTAAAACTCAAAGGTTGGGACCTTGAGGGATTGGGGGCACCTTGGGAGGACTCCTTGGGAGGTAATGAGACCAGAACTTCGTTGGGGGAGAGTGGGGAGTCGAAATGGATGAGAGGATGGCTTGATATTTATAGGGAAAGTGAGGGGACAAGGCATTAATGGCCAAGGGACACCTCAAAAGTGGGTTTCTCAAAACCATGTGCTCTCCCAAGATATTTCCCATGAAGTTAGGCCACATGGGGCCCCCAATACAATAATTCATCATCTTTGGTCGGTCAACCCATAAAATATCTCATGATATCATCATGACACAGTTATGATGTCATTAAACATACCGAAACCCTAAAACTGTATTTTTACTATTCACTGAAAATTCAACTTTCTCGGAAAGATCCCAAAATTTCACCCTAACCAAATATCAATGCTCTGATTTCAAAAATGAACTCCATTTTATAAAAATAATTTTCTAAATATTTTTAATTTATTTTCTTAAATAAATACACTATTCACCGAAAATTCATTTTTTTCAGAAAAATCCCCAAAAATTACCTTAACATAATATCAATGCTCTCAGTTCAAAAATGAAAAACATTTTATAAAAATAATTTTCTAAATATTTTTAATTTAATTTTTAATTAAAAAACACTATTCACCCAAAAAAACTAATACTTGAATAATAATTTATGAAACCGTTATTTAACCATTTTATTGAATCACATTACTTAATCAAGGTGCCTAGATTATATTAATACTTTCTTTAAGTGAGATTACTAATCCATTTGGTCACATTACTAATCCTAAGCATAAAATCACTATTCATAATTTACTATTCATAAAAAATTAAGTTGATCTTATTAGACTCTAAATTTCGTACTGAACATAATTGTAGAAGACCATTTTTTGAAAATCATTACACATTTTTAATTATTTAACGTTTACATAAACATTTTTTAAAATATCATTTCTCTAAAATTCACCAAAAATATGCATACTATATTTATCCGGACATTTGAAAAGTCATAAACATTATCATAAGAATAAATCCCAATTTTTATTTAAAACAAAGGATTACACAAGTCAGTTACGGTCTCCTTAAATAGCCCCTTATCATGCCAGCATATGACCTAAGTGTAAGGTGTGCTAAGGTGAGAGAATCTGAGGGAGGCTCGACCAACATCGAACGAGTAGTAATTTCTATCAGGTTGAACTTCTCGCGAAGGCGATTCCGTTATAGCTTCACACGATGAAGTTCGGCTTGGGTTTGGTCCAGAGCAAAGCCTAGTGGTGCTACCTCCTTCCCAAGTTCTGTTAGATGGGCTTTGATTGGTCCAAGACTACTGGTTGAGGCCATCGAATCTTCTTTCTATAATAATTAACCAAGATTACTTGTATTTAGAGACAAAAATCAAAACGTTTAGTTTCCAACGGTCATATTGACCAATGTTTATATAACAGTCAAAACCCAACGATCTCATTTTAATTATACTCATGTAATAAAATGAAACATTTTTGTTGAGTATAAAAATAAAATAAAATAACACATAAAATTAGGAAACGAGATTTATTCAAAATTTTGGGTCGTTACATAGAGGGTCACACACTAAGTATTTTTGGTGGTCTTTGTTAAATTCTATTTGAATTTAATTAATGAAATAAATATTATTCTCAAGACCGTGAATTTTTTTTATTCAAGTTAAAATGATCGCATAAATAAAATAAAATATATTTATTTATTTTATTGAACATTTAATAAATATTTATTTACTAGTTTGTAAATAAAATATTTATTTAAGAGAATAAATTATTTATTTATTTGGGTGTTCAATAAATGGAAGTAGAGTTCGAGCGGATCAAGGTCGGTCCGGTAGTAAAATAATTATTTGCAAGACAATAAATAATTATTTAACTAGTTGACACAAATTAAAATAACGCTGCTATTATTTTGTGATGCAGAATTTTATTTATTCCTTTTTGCACAAGTTGGCGCACCATAAATAATGACGCGGTATTATTATTAAATGCATGAGTTTTCTCTAAGTTCATGAATGTATTTATTTGTTTCTATGCAATTAAATATTGTAACTGAAATTCCATGTATATAAATAGGCAAGTACCCCTATTGTGCCATACACCACACCACACGCCTGGTGAATTGAGAATTGTTGAGCCAAATAATTTCTCTCTCGAATCTTCTTCTCTCCCCTCTTAAGAATGAGAGAAGTTCTTCAAGACCGAAGAATAAGCGACCAAGAACAACCGACACAAGACACCTGCTTCGCCGCGCTAGCACCTAGAGAACGAGCGGTGTCAATCGGAGGCCATCGGAGCACGTGTGGATCACCGCTAGAGGGATTCTAGTTTGGATCCTTACAAGCACAACGAGAAAATCCAGAAGGGTCATTCCGAATGATCAACATCATCAACGAAGAAAAATACCAAAGATCCAGGTATTATTTTTCTTTATGAAATTAATTATAAACATGATGTGCAAGATCCTCTCTAAAGGTTTCAGGCCTCTTTATTCTTTATCTAAATCTTTGATTATATTCCGTGGAGACTGGCGTTCATCATCGTATTGATCCCGAAATAATCATTGATCATGGTAAAAATCAAAGTTGGGTCCCGTTCCAACCACGCTTCCGCTGCGCCCCGGAACTTCAAGTGGTATCAGAGAGGTTACATCATAATTTAAGATTATTTAAATATTTCTTTGATGACTTACGTATTTAATAATTTAGTTCTTTCAATTCAAGTTAATCGTTTTGTAAATCTGAATCTCGAGATCTATTCCTGCTCTTTCGTTTCTAGTTCACCTTATAGAAATGAATTTTTCTTTTAATTTTGATTAAAATAAAATAGAGTATCGCATCTGGAGGTGCCAAACGTTCCTAGCCGTACAACACCAGAATACACGACGTGTATTCGGAAGTACACGCCGTGTAGTCTAGTTTCAATGCATTGGGCTGGTCCGCCAAATCAGGCCATGTAAATGGATCCTACCTAAGTCATAAATGACAGCGTGTGTTGACCATGAACAGGTGGCACACAGTTTCCGGATTACACACCATGTGGTCCGCTGAACACGGTGTGTAGTCCCTTCAGGATGGGTTGGATCATGTACCCCATACATGGCTTGCCCATCTGGAAAATGTGTAACGCGGATACTACACAGCGTGTGTCCCACTGAACACACCATGTACTCTGAAAATTTCTGAAGTACATCTACACGCCATGTTCCCAGGCATGTACTTCAGATGGACGGTGAACAAAAGTACACGCTATGTAGTCGGAACTGCACGCCGTGTACTCATCCAAATTACGTAGATTTATTAAAATTTATTATTATATTATACAAATCCTTGAGACGTGTACCATAGTGCAGACGTAAAGCTGAGGCACAACACGTGATAGGTGTTTTATATATATGTGTTTAATTTAACATATGCGTAATGTTCATTTCTACTCATTGGGTAATTATGAACGGGAATTCACCGAGTTGCCTCCAAGGTACAAGTTATGTACAAAGATAATTTTAAATGAATTTATTTAAAATTATGGTGGATGAGAATCTCAAGGTAATTCAAAAAAGGATTTAAGATAAAAGGATTGATTAATTAAAGATGATAATTAATTGATTCGAGCGTGATTTATCTTAAACAAGAAAGATTAAAGAATTGAATGCTAGTTTTATTTATACGTAAATATCATTGCATGTATGGATGATCATGAGCTAGACCAAGACCTTTTGTATATGGATTAAATTTGTTGGTCTGCGAGCATTCTCCTCATTAATATGTAGGGCCTGCGTGCCCAAGGTTTCTTTTACGTAAAACCCCCTTTTACCCCTCATCTACATGTGAGTTAAAAAAGGGAATATTTAAAGGATAGAACTCCCAAGACAGTGGAGGCGGTTCAAGGTGGATCTGATATGAAACCAATCCCAGGAGATACAGAGGTGGACAGGTGGAAGCCGTAAACACGAACCCAAAAGGTTCAAGGCGTTTCTCCCCTAGGACAGGGTTAGTTTATCAACCGCTAGATAAACTAACCATTAGAAAATCTCATGATCATGCCATTTACTTTGTTTTATTTCTGTCATTTGCATGGTTGATCATTATGGATGTGTTGTAACGATCACATAATTAATGAATTAAACAAATCATGCAAGATGGAACTAAAATAAACCAGGCTTATGCGTAAATATTACCAAGACATGGTTAATCACTTAAGTAAGTTCCACTTAATATTAACAAGAATGTGATAATAAGAAATTCATGCATAAGAGATAAAAAACCCTCAAATAAAATATTAAGTCAGACCAAGCCTTCCGTTACTTGATTAAGGGAGGAACTCAATAAAACTATGTGTTTGACCAACCCTTGTTGGGACACTTAATTTTATATAGGAAGCCCTTATGAAAGGTTTTGGGTTGACTTCACCATATTATATCAAGAGGAGTAGCCCTTGCTAGACTTGGTGTAATATTGGAGGAAAGAGTTGAGGAAATCCAAAGTCACGATTTCAAGATTGGGGAGTCCACTCAACAGATCAAGAAACTGCAAGCCCGCAGTTGGCAAAGACATGCCTACCTAAATACCTTCTAATAGCTTGACCAACCCTTGTTGGGGTTATGCAAAGGGGAATATGGATCCTTGCCACTAGAATGTCATGGAAACTGGACATTCTGAGTTTAATGGTTAAGGTCATTAGGACTTGATAAAATAGTGGGAGACTTAATAAATTTTATTATTTCTCATAAAATATAATAAAGAAAGTATTAATTATCCGCTCTTTTAATTGTAGAATAAAAAAATGAAAAACTCGTCAACCACACTATCCCTGCGATCAATTCTGGATAAAAACAATATCCTCACCGGTAGTAACTTCCAGGAATGGTTTAGACGCCTTCGGGTTATCCTACGCCATGAACGAAAGTCTTACGTGATGGAGTCAGCATTACCTGATTCGCCTGCCAAGGAGGTGAGTGATGTGGATTTCCTGGTCTATGAGAAACATATGAATGACATGGTCGACGTTCAATGTTTGATGCTATCATCAATGTCTAGTGATCTCATGAAGTCTCATGAAAACATGGATGCTTATAGCATGCTCGAGCACCTCCATGGTCTTTATGAGGAGAGAGAAAGACATGAAAGGTTTGAGATCTCTAAGGCACTCTTTCAGAGTAAGCTTGGAGAAAGTGCCTCATCTGGGCCTCATTTAGTCAAGCTCATTGGCTACAATGAGCGCCTGGAGGTTCTAGGGTTTAAACTCCCCAAAGAATTGGGCATCGATCTCATTCTCGCATCACTCCCTCAGAGCTTCTCTAACTTTTTTGTTAATTTCAATATGAACAACATTGAGAAGTCTCTATCTGATCTTCTTACCCTCATTCGCCATGTGGACAAAGATATGAAGCACGAAAAGCCTTCTGTCCTTATGGTGAATAAGAGGAAAGGGAAGGCGAATAAATTTAATCCCAAATCTTGTTCACAACCTTCCAAGAAAAGGAAGATCAAAGGGGAGGCAAGGGAACAAGAGGCTGTTTGTTTCTCATGTGGAAAGAAAGGCCACTGGAAGAAGAACTAGACCCAGCCTAAGAGGCAAGGGGAAGCTTCAGGTGCGTTTGTTATCGAATGCAATCTATCTGTTTCTAAAAATTGGGTATTAGATACAGTTTTTGGTTCTCACATATGTATCCAAATACAAGAACCAAGTAGATTCAGGAAGATTGATCAAGGGGAGGTAAATCTACGAGCATCCAACAGAGCCAGACTTTCTGCTATAACTGTTGGGGACTACCACCTCACATTGCCAACTGGGATGATATTGGTGTTAAAGGGTTGTTATTATGTTCCTTCTGTTACTAAAAACATTATTTCTATATCCAGGTTAGATACAGATGGATTTGTTTTCAAGATTAGAAATGAATGTTTCTTCTTTTACAAAGATAACATTTGTTATGGTAGGGCACATTTATATAACAGACTTTATGTGTTGGATTGCACAAACCAAGTAATGGCAATAGATAACAAAGATACTTCACATGACTCATACCACACCCAGCTTTGGCATCACTAGCTAGGTTATGTAAACGAGAAATGTTTGACAAAGTTACATCAAGATGGATATTTAGATTCTTTCAAACTAAAACCACTTGGCGTATGTCATGCATGTTTACAAGGCAAAATGACCAAATCACCATTTAGTGGTAAAGGTGAAATGGCTATATAAATTCTTTAATTGGTTCATACCGATGTGTGTGGTCCATTTCTAGTTGAAGCAAGGGGAGGGTACTCATACTTCATAACTTTTACTGATGATTTTAGTAGATATGGATATATCTACTTAATGAGGTATAAGTCAGATTCTTTTGATAAGTTCAAAGAATAAAAGAATGAATTTGAGAACCAGCTTGGTAAGAATATTAATAAACACCGCTCAGACTGAGGTGGAGGATATTTTAATCAAGACTTCATTGATTACTTATGGGAGTTTGGGATCCTATCCCAACTCACTCCTCCAAACACGCCCCAGTGGAATGGTGTGAGCGAAAGGAGGAACCGAACCCTGTTGGACATCGTGAGATCAATGATGAGTCATGTGAGTCTTCCATTATCCATTTAGGGATATGCGTTACAAACAGAGGCACACATACTAAACCAAGTACCAAATAAATCAATAAATGGTATTCCATACAAGTTCTAGAGTGGAAGAAAATCCATGTTATCAAATTTACATGTGTGGGGTATCAAAGCGTTTGTTAAGGCCTCTTCAGGTAACAAACTC
The DNA here is from genome assembly GCA_963277665.1 of Viscum album. Taxonomy (NCBI): domain Eukaryota; kingdom Viridiplantae; phylum Streptophyta; class Magnoliopsida; order Santalales; family Viscaceae; genus Viscum; species Viscum album. Next base: position 129,545,892 of record OY728167.1, on the reverse strand, counting down.
GCACCCCGAGGCACAAAGTGTACCTTTATAGGATACCCCAAAGAAACAAGGGGATATTACCTATACAACCGCTAAGATAAAAAGGTTATAGTGGCAAGACATGCCATATTCCGTAAGGGGGAGCATATATCCAAAAGAGATAGTGGGAGTGAGATAGACTTCGATGAAGTTGAGGATCAAGGTACACAAGAGTAGGTATAGGAAAAGATTCCACAAAGCCCCAGGGAAGAAGAATCTATTCTAGAGACACAAGTATTGCGTAGGAGTACAAGAGAGGTTAAAGAAATTGAACGGTATGGTTTTCTAGTTACCAAGGATAGTGAATCATTATTAGTTAATAATAATGACCCTCTAACCTACAAAGAAGTAGTAAATGGCACAAATGTTGCCAATTGGAAAGAATCCATGAATTCTGAAATGGATTCCATGTACGAGAACCAAGTTTGGATTTTGGTAGATCCTCCAGTTGATGTAAAGCCTGTTAGTTGAAAATGGGTATTCAAGATGAAACTGGACATGGAAGGACAAGTCAGTACCTATAAGGCATGACTGGTTGCAAAAGGTTTTAAACAACGTCAAGGAATTGACTATGATGAAACCTTCTCACCAGTTGCAATGCTGAAATACATCAGAATTATACTTTCTATTGTGGCTTACCATGACTATGAGATTTGGAAAATAGATGTCAAAACAACATTCCTTAACAGGAACCTTTAGGAAGATGTCTACATGACACAACCTGAAGGGTTTGTGACTCCAAAGGATGCCAATAAGGTATGCAAGTTGAAAAAATCCATTTATGGATTAAAGCAAGCATCTAGGTCATGGAACATTTGTTTTCATGAAGCCATAAAATAATTTGGTTTTATCAAAAATGAATGTGAGCCTTGTGTCTATAAACGGTTTAGTGGGAGTGCAGTCATTTTCCTAATAGTATATGTTGATGACATATTACTCATTGGAAACGAGATACCAGTCTTACAGTCTATTAAGGAATGGTTGAATTAGTGCTTCTCCATGAAAGACTTGGGTGACACAACGTATATTCTTGGGATCAAGATCCATCGTGATAGATCCAAGAGATTACTGGGCCTAAGTCAAAGTAGATACATTGATAAGATAATGAAGAGATTCAGTATGGAACAATCCAAGAGGGGATTATTGCCAGCGTCATATGGTATTCATATTTCCAAGAAAATGTGTCCTCAGACATATGAGGAAAGAAAGATAATGATAAGGACTCTATACGTATCAACGATTGGGCCAATCATGTATTTCATGCTATGTACTAGGCTGGATGTTGCCTACGCATTGAGTGCGGTAGGCAGATATCAAGCTAACCCAGGTGACCGCCATTGGATGGAATTCAAGACTATCCTAAAGTATCTAAGGCATACTAAGGATATGTTCCTAGTTTATGGAGGTGATGATGAATTAGTCATTAGAGGATATGCAGATGCTAGTTTCCAGACTGATCAAGATGACATGATGTCACAAACGGGATACATCTTCACATTGAATGGAGGTGCAGTGATCTGGAAGAGCTCAAAGAAAAGTGTGGTCACAGATTCTACAGCAGAGTACGAGTATATTGCAGCTTCTGAGGAAGCTAAAAAAGTAGTTTGGATGCGAAGCTTCATCCAGGATCTAGATGTGATACCTAGCAGTAAAGATCCCATCACGCTGTACTGTGATAATGCTGCAGCGGTGGCTCTCACAAAAGAGCCAAGTTCACATCAGCGGACGAAGCATATACTTTGGAAGTATCTTCTCTTGAGGGATTTTTCTTAAAGAGGTGAAGTTGCAGTGAGTAGTATTTCCATGGAAGACAATGTGGCGGACCCCTTGACTAAAGCCTTGACTCAGTAGAAACATGATCATCATGTGAGGTCTAGCGGACTGAAAGTCGTAGGCAGTTGGATCTAGTCCAAGTGGGAGTTTGTAAGAGTTGGTGTCCTAGAACCAACTGGTTTTACTTTGATTACATGGATATTTAATTTATTATTACATATTGTTCATTGTTCTGCATGACTATGATGTAATAATGTCCTAGAGTATTTGTTACATTGATAAGGTCATGACAGTTCCCCGCTATGATGATAACCTTGAAATGCTATAACAATATTCTTAAATATAGTTGTGGTTGGATGACATGCTATGATGGAACACATAGCATGCATACCGTCAGGTGCGAGTACTCGTAAGCAGATGAGACTTCCTCTCATGAAGTTCGTATTTGGTAATCTCCAAGATAGGAGATTATGAGAACAAACCCGTTAGTAGGAATTCCGCATGTTTTGGTGTCATTGGATATTTCTATCTGCGATTGTGTGTAATGATCCTTAGACTTTAAGATTATCATTAATACATGTCATGACTCGCACACTTTGATTTACTGAAAAAAACCGTCACGCAATCAGTTGGCGGGAAGTAGGGTACGTTGGGTGCATCATAAGTGATGTTATTAATGGATAAGTCGAGGAAGGATTTGTCCATTCCATTTATGGAAGTTGATATCTCAACCCTTTGATTTAAATAAAACCATCGCATGAAATTACATGGACATGGTGTAATGACAAGTTTATTTCAGGTAGTAAAAGAACGACGTATCAAGCATAAAAGTTGACGATACAATCATGAAACCTGCTTGATGAGATATTGCGACAAAGGAATTATATTACACAGTGAGCGTTCATATGTGGATGTTATTGTTGCGAATTTACGTTCTTTATCTTGGGTGCCTTAACCCATTTCTAGACAGTACTCTTGGACTTTAGGAAAGCCCACCTAATGCCAACGAGAAAGGATCCTAGAGGGTCACACACTAAGTGTTTTTGGTGGTCTCAGTTAAATTCTATTTGAATTTAACTAATGAAATAAATATTATTCTCAAGACCATATAATAATTTTATTCAAGTTAAAATGATCATATAAATTAAATAAAATATATTTATTTATTTTATTGAACATTTAATAAATATTAATTTACTATTTTGTAAATAAAATATTTATTTAAGAGAATAAATTATTTATTTATTTGGGTGTTCAATAAATGGAAGTGGAGTTCGAGCGGACCAAGGTCGGTCCGGTAGTAAAATAATTATTTGCAAGACGATAAATAATTATTTAACTAGTTGACACAAATTAAAATAACGCTGCTATTATTTTGTGACGCAAAATTTTATTTATTCCATTTTGTGCAAGTTGGCGCACCATAAATAATGACGCGATATTATTATTAAATTCATGAGTTTTCTCTAAGTTCATAAACGTATTTAATTTTTTCTATGCAATTAAATATTACAACTTAAATTCCATGTATATAAATAGGCAAGTACCCCTATTGTGCCATACACCACACCACACGCCTGGTGAATTGAGAATTGTTGAGCCAAACAATTTCTCTCTCGAATCTTCTTCTCTCCCCTCTCAAGAACGAGAGAAGTTCTTTAAGACTGAAGAAAAAGTGATCAAGAATGACCGACACAAGACACTCGCTTCACCGTGCTATCACCTGGAGAATTTTTGGAAGGATATAAAAATTATTAATGATGTGGTAATTTTTTTCATAGATCTCATGACTATAAAGAAAAGAGTCCTGAACAATCCAAGAATAGGGTAACAAATAGTCAACCAATAGTGATATGTTTTAATTAAAATGAGTTGGAGCATTATTCAAATATGTGTCCAAATTTAGATACTTATTATGGAAATCATCAATATAGAAAGTAAAAAAAGTGTTGAAAAATAATTTACTACTACTACAGTTGATGTTGGTCCATCTAATGAAGTGGTGAAAGGTATGTTACCTTTTTATTTTAATTATACCAATGGTCTATTTGACTTTGGATCCTCACATTCCTTTATTTCTGAGAAATTTTCATGTAAAATGGGAATATCACCTCCTGAAAATAAGATAGAGATTTTGGTGAAAACTCTAGGTGGAAATAATAAAGTAACCAAGATTTATAGGAATCTTCCTATTGTTATCAGTGGGATGTTATTTCCTACAAATATTGTTAAACTTCCCATAGTAGAGTTTTATATTATTTTTGGTAAGGATTAGATTCTAGTTTATCATGCTAAGATAGATTATAGAGATAATAAATTTATATTCAATGATTTCATACCTTTGATAACATATCAATAATATGATAAATTGATTAGATATGGTAGTGAAAGTTACCAAGCTCATATCATTGAAAATAAATAAATTTTTCAAATTAGTGATGTTCCAGTAGTGGATGAATTTATGGATGTATTTATTGATGATTTTTCTAGTGTTATTCATGATCGAAAGGTTGAGTTTAATATTGACTTAGTGCATGATGATAAGCCTATTTCAAAACCCCTTTATTGAATGGCTTAAGTATAACTTTTTCAATTGAAAAAAAGTTGCAGGGGTTGCTAGATAAAGCTTTTATTCATCCTAGAACTTCACCATGGGGTGATCCTATTTTATTTGTTAAAAATAAATATATTTCATTGAGACTTTTCATTGGTTATAGTATAATTAACTGACCTTAAACATTACATAATCTTGAGTTTTAAGTCAAGAATTCATTCTCTTACATTTTATGATCTCTTTAGGTTTAGAATTTTAGAGAATTAGGTCATAAATCATATATAAAGAAACCATATAATACAAAGTGGACACTTCCAATCAGTATCCATTTTTCCTATCATATAAAACTATTAAAACAAAACATGATTTAATTTGATGAAAAATATTCAAGAATTTCAACTTTACCTCTTACTTTCCCTTACCCATCCTTACGTGAATTTTTTTTAAGAATGTTGTATAAGCATAAAATCTCAGTAAGGGGCATAAAAAGAAGAAAATTGTTAGTTCAGTGAAAAATATGAAAACCCATGAAAAAAGATTTCTTAAAAACATAACTTTTTACCCTGTAAGAGAATTATTATTATTTAAAAAATATAATTTAGATTACCTTTTAAAAACAAATGATTCCTATGAAAACTCATTAGAAAGAATAGAAATTCATGTAGGTGCCTTGGGAAATCATCTCATAGAACCCTTATAGAACCCTTATAGTACCATTACAAATTGTAATAACCATATGTACAACTTCCAATATAATTATTTAGAGAACATAATCATTACCCAATGCATTAGATCACTATCTAGGAGCACCTATCATATAAGATATAATAGGCTCACCTGATGCTATCTGTGCACACCCATCATAACTAATTTCCAAGAACCATATCATGAATATTTTTTTTTTAATATTTCAAGTTTTAATAATATTTTTTTTGAAAAACTATTTTAAACTCATATGAAAATGACTTTCAGAAATCAAAATACCATTTTCTTTTAAAAAATCGTTTTCAATACCAAAATACCGTCTTCTCTTGTGAAACCATTTTCAATACCAAAATACCAAAAAAAGGGAAATAGGGTATTTATTTGAATAAAACATAAAATATTTTAAAGGAATCCAAACTTCAAATAATGTTTATGGTGATAGAAAAGTCATTATCACCGTATATAATAGAACATTCCTTTTGATGTTTTTCAAAATGTTCCGTATAAAACATGTAAAAATATTCATTTTGAAATATTTTGAAATAAAGTAAAAATAAACATAAAATTGAATTTATAAATATTTTATGTCCATATAAAAAATTTCATAAAATCATTTTAAAAACATGGACATAGAAGAGAAAGAGTTGTAAGTAAAACATTAAAAGGGTATTTTTTCAAAAGAAAAGTCCCTTATCACTTGAGAAACAATTAAATCGTAAGATACATGAAAGAAAAACATTAAAAAAACATGAAATATCACAAGAATATATAAATTAATTATATAACATGTTAAAGGGGCTGTATATACATATTATAAAATAATATAGGTGTATAACATCAAAATATGCCTCAATGAAAAGAAATTGAGAAGAAGTTCCTTACCTTGAGTCCGACTCATCACTTATGTTATTTATCTTACTGAATAATAAACTTATGTTAATTATTTACTTAATTAAGAAAATTTTTCAAGTTTATTAATCCTTTTATTTCACTTATTAAAATGTTATATATTTAAACTTAATCAATTAAGTTTATGTCATATGTTTTAACGATATTTGGATTAGGTGTCAAAAATGACTCTGGTAGGTTGACTATGATAAAAAGGTCATTATTTAAACATATAAAGAATAATAATCATAAATAATAATCATATTTATACATCAATTATACTTTTAAGACCAATCATGAAATATGGGTTTGATAAATTAAGTACGTTATGATCATAGAGACGTTAGGCCGTACGTACGCATGAGTAACAATTCCATTTTTTAACAATCATTATAAAAAGAAGGTAAGTAATATTTTATCTTTAAAAAATAACCACAATATAATATATTAAATATTATTTCCTTAAATATACTTATATATATCATCCATGTGGTGAAGTGATGAAAATAGAATCACATCGCTTCATAAATACGATTGTCCTCATGTACACGAACGACGTTATCATTTTTCAGTGATAAAAAAGGTAAGAAAAAAATGATATATTATCTTTTTAGAATGATAAATATTTCATTAATATCAAAATTATTTCATTTATATCACACATATTTATTAAATTTTTTCTTATTAACTTTTATGTAAAGCATTAGTGAAAAACGAATCACATTATTTCGTGAGGCGGTAGTTCGCCGTACACACGAGCGACATTTTTGTATCCCCTATAGAATGTAAAGTAAAAAGGTATATATTATATAATAACTATAGAGGTATAATTATGTTATTAATACCATATATATATTTTATACATATCATCATACTCAACCATGAGAAGTGTTGATGGAAAACGCGTCACATTGGTTCATGAGACGATAGTCCACCGTACACACGAGAGACATTATCATTTCCCATTTGAGGGAAGAGGAGATGGATACATGCCATAAACATAAAATAATAATATATATAATTATATGGGAGTTACTGGTGTTATTATATAATAATAAATGAATAAAATTTGAATGAGGTGGAGAAAAAAATAAAACATAAACATATAGTTATAAATTTTACCTCTTCTCATACCACCTCTTTAAGATTATACCTAAAGTATTCCTAGAATGGATTTATGACCAAAAAAATAATTCTAGGATGAGGGTATGAAATTTGGAAAATTATTTTTGTAGGTATTTCCCCCCAAAAAAGTTTTAAGGTGTTAATAAGTAAAGATAGGGGGTGTCCTTTTATAAGTGAGGTGAGTGGCACACTTGCATTTTTTGTTAAGAAAAAGGTATACCCACATTTTTCACATGCCACAAGGGTCCAAAATGGAGTATTATAGAGAATTATAAATTATAAGGTCTAAATATGTCCATAAAATATATTTTAGACAATATTTTAGGTTATCTTAACCCTTATCATTTTAGTTTAACCCCTAATAAACCCATTTTTACCTTAACCGTGGTAATTAATTTTTATTATTTTCACCATTCATTTTAGTCAAAAATTAAGTTGAAATTATTATATAATATAAGTTATTATGATTCCAAATATTTAATCTATTTTATTAAATTCAACTCACATAAGTGAAAAAATTAAATTTAAAACAAAACCCACAGACATAATGAAAAACCAGGTTTGCAAGAAGTGTAATTTTCAAGAAAAAGACGATTTTATATTGACTCTATGACTAATAATAACCATTATATTATTATAAATTAATATTTATTTATATATAATCTATATATTTCATTTAAAATATTTCTCAGTAGGTATTATCTTAATTAATTAAAATGGAGAAACATTATTCATTTTAAAACACTTTTTAGAAAAATCCCATTTTTAAACCCAAAAACAAACTTATAATAAAATTCAATATAAAGTTGATTCAAAAGTAATTAATTAGATTAAAAAACTAATTAATAATTATGTTACTTGAAATAATATTCAAAACATATTGTTACTTTCAAATTTCTTAATTTATTGAAAAGAAATGACTTTTTTACAAAACTTAGTATTTTTAACTATTTACTGAAAAATAAATATTTTCTAAAAAATACCAAAATTTCAACTAAAATAAAATTTTATAGGCTGATTTCAAAAATTGTATTCATTTTTTAAAAATTAAAATTAAAATTTTAGAAATTAAATTTTAAATAAAATCTTATAAGAATAGATTTTAGTTTAAACTATTTTCTTTTTGATTTAAAAAATACTTATAATATTCTTTTTATGATGGATAAAACCATGAATGTGTTTTATTATATCATTATTTAGGTTTTTAAATTCTTCCCCCATTTTTAAATTTCATCCTTTAAATTTTATCCACTTATTAAATAAGTGGGGATATCTCTCCCTCATAAAATTTTTAGATTCTCTTATTGCCTCTTCAACTATATGGGTTTTCCATAAAACCTTAACCTAATTAATCAACTTATTCCATATCACTTTATCTCTATGGTTAATAATATAAATCATATATTCCTTATAAGAAACATTCTCTTCCAACTGAACTCCTTAAGGGTTAAAAACATGAGATTAATCCAGAACATATTTCCTTAACATTGAAACATGAAATACGTTGTGAACCTGAGATAAAATTAGAGGTAAGGCCACTCGATAGGAAAATGATCCAAATTTCTCCAGGATTTCATATGGTCCAATGAAACATGGACTTAGATTTCCCTTTTTTTCAAAACGCATAACGCTTTTCTAGGGATATACTTTAATAAAAACATGATCACATACCTCGAAAGAAAGATCTTTCCTTTAGTTATCCGCATAACATTTATGCATGATCTGAGACTTCCTTATATGTTGTTGAATAAATTAAACTTTCCCAACCCATTACTCTAATAAATCTGGTCCCACAAAATTCATTTCCCCTACTTCATCCTAAAAAGATAGAGTTTAATATAGCTTTTTATATAATGCCTTAAATGGTTCCATCTGTAAACTGGAATGAAAAATTTTATTATAAGAAAACTCAACCAATGAAAGATGTTGATCGCAACTTCCCTAGTAATAAATTGAACAAGAAATAATCATATCTTTCATGTTCTTAATTTTTCACTCAGACTAACTATCGGTTTCAAGATAAACACCTATGCTAAAATTTAATTCTGTTCCCAATGATCCAAAAATTATATGTAAAACTAGGATCATGGTCTGATACAATGGAGAGAGTAACTCTATATAACCTAACTATCTCCTTTATATAAAGTTGAGAAATTTTCTCTAAAGAAATTATATCTCCAATGAGAAGTAAATTCATAGATTTAGTTAATCGATCAATAATAACCCAAATCACATTATTACCTCAGGGAGTATTTGGTAATACCACCACAAAATCCATGGATATATTTTCCCATTTCCACTATAACATTTGAAATGGTTTAAGATTTTTTTGGTAATTTTCATTATTATTTAAACTAATAACAATTCAAACACTTCATATAAAAGTTATCAATATCTATTTTCATACCATCCCACCAATAATTCCCCTGAAGGTCTCAATATATCTTAGTGCTCCCCAGATGAATGAAAAATGGGGGACTATGAGCTTCAATCAAAAAATATTTATTCAACAAGGAATTATATGGAACACATAATCATTTTCTAAATCATAAAAAAACTTATTCATCAATATTAAAATCAGTAAACTTACCCTTATTAATGGATTCTACCTTTTCCTAAAAAGATTGATCTTCCTTTTGAGTTTTCTAAATTCTTTTTGACAAATTCAATTACACTAAAACCTAAAAAAACAAAGTATGTACCTGAATCCACAACTTATAAGACAAAAATTATCAAATAATTAACCAAAGGGACACATTCCAAATGTAACATGGTTAATGTAGAATTATTTATTCAACTCAAAACATTAACCAATTTGTTTAATTTTCAAGTACAGTAATGAATTATGAAATTATAATTCTTGATCAGTTCTAGCCATCTTTTCTATCTCATGTTCAATTCTTTATGAGAGAATATATACTTAATTTTTTTTATCAATATATATTTCTCACTTTACTCTATAAAAATGATTCCTCTAATTTTTTAAATAAAAAACCATAGAAGCTAATTCTAGAACACGTGTAGGGTAATTTAACTCATGAGATTTCAACTGATGTAAAGTACAAGTAATTACCTGATCATTATACATTAAGACACAACTAGGTCCTTTCAATTAAGCATCAATGTTGATTAAAATTTCTCCATTTTTGGAATTTAGGGCCAAAACTAGAGCATTAACCAATTATATTTTTAGTTCCTAAAAAAATAATTACATTCTTTTTACAGATGAATTTAACTCATTTTCAATTTAACTTAGTCATTAGTCTAGAAATGTGAGAAAAGTTTTCAACAAACCTCTTGTAGTAACCTAATAATCCAAGAAAACTATATATCACTGTGATATTGTGGGTTTTGGCCATTCTTCATTTTTTTTATTTTAACAGGGTCAAAAATTATTCCATATTTTTAAAAAATATGTCAAAGGAAATAAATTTGTTGCAAAAAAAATTCACACTTACTAAATTTCTCATATAGTTTATTTTCTTTTAAGGTTTGAAAAATAATCCTTAGGTTAATTTCATGTTCCCAGGAATTTTAGAATACACCAAAATTTCATCAATAAATACAACCAAAAACTTTCCTAAGAACTCCTGAAAAATTCTATTCATAAGGTCCACAAATATAATAGATGAATTGGATAACCTAATGGAAATAACTAAAAAATCATAGTTCCTATATATAGACTAAAAAATAGTCTTTTTAATTTCATTCTCCTCCACCTTCAGCTGGTGGTACCTAGACCACAGGTCAACCTTAGAAAAATACTGATCTCCTTGGTATTGATCAAACAAATCATAGATATAAGGAAAATGATAATTGTTCTTAATGGTGATGTTATTCAAGTCTTTATAATCAATTTAAAGTATCATTTAACAATTTTTTAATACCTAAATTATTCTTAGAATGTATTTATGACCAAACCAATGATTCTAGGATGAGTGGATGAAATTTGGGAAGGTATTTGATTAGGTATTGGTTGGAAAAAAGGGTTTGAAGGTTTGAAGAATATATGATAAGGGGTGGCCTTTTATATGTGAGGTGAGTGGTACACTTCTATTTTTTGAAAATAAAAAGACGTATCCACATTTTTTACATGCCGAAAGGGTCCAAAATGGATTATTATCAAAATTTAGACATTATAAGGTCAAAATATTGCCATAAAATATATTTTAGACATTTTTAGGTCATTTTAACCCTTATAATTTTAGTTTAACTCATTGGTAAATCTATTTTTGAAGGTTCCGGGCACAACGGAAGTGCATGGGTGGATGTTCCCACTTGGCCTTTTGTCATTAATAATGATCAATTCGGGATCAATATGATGATAAATTCCAGTCTCCACAGATCGAATCACAAAAATAGACAAAGAAGAAGGTTTGTCCTGGAACCACAAACAAGGATCGTTACAAGTTGATTATAATTAATTTAATCAATTGAAAAGAAATACCTTTTGTGTGTTATTTATTCATTGATGTTCTTGATCACCTTCCAATGTGATTCGTCGTTGCGTCGTAGAAGACAAGTGTAGAGTTCCTCTAGCGGTGATTCACACGTGTACCTCCTATCTCGGGACGTCGCCAAAGGAGTCTCTGGGTGCTAGCGTGGAGAAACCTTTTCTTGCGTTGTCCACCTTAGATCGTCTTGATCTGATGGAAGAGGATCTCTCTCGGTCTTGAGAGTGTTCTTGGAGGAGGAGTTTCTTTCGGCCTTGAAATAATTCTTCATAATTGTTGTGCACAATGATTCTCTTAGGTGTAAGAAAAGATTTGGGGTTGTGAGGATATTTATAATCAGGTTTCAGGTTGTAGAGTTATGACAATAAATAACACCTTACGCGTTTTATTTATTTCATTGAATCTTATTTAAAACCCCATGTCAAATAATTAATTCCTTGACATGTGCCCACGCTGATTATATTAAATATCATTTAAAGTAATATTATATCCTCAAAATCCCGACTGGAAAAACTACATGGCGTGTATTAATAAATACACGGCGTGTACTTGTTTTTCATTGAAAACTACACGGCGTGTACATTAAATGTACATGGTGTGTATATCTTGTTTTCATTTATTCATTTACTTTCCATAAAGAAAACTACACAACGTGTAATTATTAATACACAACATGTACTTGTTTTCCATGAAAAACTACACGACGTGTAATCTTTAATACACGGCGTGTATATCTTGTTTTTCATTTCCTTCTTCCTCCATCATTAAAACGATTTAGGCTTCCTTGAATAATTATTAAACCACGTACGGGAATAATCTTTATTCTACTTGAGATACTTGAATACACTTAGTGTGTGACCCTCTAGGCCTCTTTCTTGTTGTCATTAGGAGAGCTTTCCTAAAGTCCAAGATTACTGTCTAGCAACAGTTCAAGGCACCCAAGAGAAAGAAGTTGACGCCGCATTGACGTATCACCTCATACGAACACTTACTGTGTAATTTAATCCCTTTGTCTCGATATCTCATCAAGCAGGTTTCATGGAAGTTTCATAAACCTATATGCTTGATCCGTCGTTCTTTGACTACCTGAAATAAACTCGTCATTCACACCATGGCCATGAAATTTAATGCGACAGTTCTATTTCAATCAAAGGGATGAGATATCAAATTCCATAAATGGAAGGGAAAAATCCTTCCTCGACTTATCCATTAACAACATGTCACTAATGACGCACCCAATGTACCCTACTTCCCTCCAACTGTCTGCGTGATGGTTTTCGTCAGTAAATCTAAGTGTGCGAGTCATGACATGAGTTAATGATAATATTCCAGTCTAAGGACCATTAAACATGCTCGTAGATAGCAATGTCCGATGACACCAAGACCTGCAGAATTGCTACTGGTGGGTCTGTTCTCATAATCTCCCATCTTGGAGATTACCAAGTGCTAAATCTATGAGAGAGAGTCTCGTCTTCTTACAATCACTCGCACACGACGGTCTGTATACTATGTGTCCTATCATAGTATGTCATCCAACTGCAGAACTTTATTTAAGAATATTGTTATAGCATTTCAAGGTTATCATCATAGCGGGGATCTGCCATGACCTTATTAATGCAACAAATATTCCAGGACATTATTATATTATATTCATGCAGAACAATGAAAAATATAATAAGTGAACATTCATGTAATCAAAGTACAAAACAGTTGGTTCTCAGGAAACCAACCCTTACAAACTCCCACTTGGACTAGAGCCAACTGCCTACGACTTTTAGTCTGCTAGACCTCACATGATGATCATGTTTCTACTGAGTCAAGGATTTAGTCAAGGGGTCCGCCACATTGTCTTCTGTGGAAATACTACTCACTGCAACTTCCCCTCTCTGAGAAAAATCCCTCAAGAGATGATACTTCTGAAGTATGTGCTTTTTCCGCTGATGTGACCTTGGCTCTTTTGCAAGTGCCACCGCTGCAGTATTATCACAATAGAGTGTGATAGGATCTTTACTTCTCAGTATAACATCCAACTCTTGGACGAAGCTTCGCATCCATACTACTTCTTTATCTGCCTTAGAAGCTGTGATATACTCGGACTCCGCTGTAGAATCTGCCACCACACTTTACTTTGAGCTCTTCCAGCTCACTACACCTCTATTCAAACTGAAGATGTATCCAGTCTATAACTTCATGTCATCTTGATCAGTCTGGAAACTAGCATCTACATATCCTATGATGACTAGTTCCTCATCTCCTCCATAAACCAGGAACATATCCTTAGTACGCCTCAGATACTTAAGAATAGTCTTGACTTCCATCCAATGGCGGTCTCCTGGATCATCTTGATATCTTCCTACCGCACTTAATGCATATGAAACATCTAGCCTCGTACATAGCATAACATACATGACCGACCCAATCGCGGATGCGTAAGGGATCCTTGCCATTCTCTTTCTTTCCTCATGTGTCTGAGGACACATTTTCTTGGAAAGATGAATGCCATGTGACACTGGCAACAATCCCCTCTTGGACTGTTCCATACTGAATCTTTTTAGTATCTTGTCAATGTATGTACTTTGACTCAGGCCCAACATTCTCTTAGATCTATCACGATGGATGTTGATCCCAAGAATATATGCTACCTTGCCCAAGTCTTTCATGGTGAAGCATTTATGCAACCATGCTTTAACTGACTGTAAGACAGGTACTTCGTTTCCAATTAGTAATATGTCATCAATGTATACTATTAGGAAAATGACTGCACTCCCACTAAACCTCTTGTAGACACAAGGCTCACATTCGTTCTTAACAAATCCAAATTCCGTTACAGCTTCATCAAAACGAATGTTCCTTGACCTTGATGCTTGCTTTAATCTATAAATGGATTTATGCAACTTGCATACCTTATTGGAATCCTTTGGAGTCACAAACCATTCAGGTTGTGTCATGTAGGCATCTTCTTGGAGGTTCCCGTTATGGAAAACTGTTTTGACATCCATTTTCCAAATTTCATAGTCATGGTAAGCGGAAATGGCCAATATGATTATTATGGATTTCAGCATCACAACCGGTGAAAAGGTTTCATCATAGTCAATTCCTTGACGCTGTCTAAAACCTTTTGCAACCAGTCGTGCCTTGTAGGTGCTGACTTGCCCCTCCATGTCCATTTTCTTCTTGAATACCCATTTATTACCAATAGGCTTTACATCAACTGGAGGATCTACCAAAATCCAGACTTGGTTTTGGTACATGGAATCCATTTCAGAATTCATGGCTTCTTTCCACTTGGCAGCATCTGTGCCTTCAACTACTTCCATGTAGGTAAGAGGATCATCATTGTCAACCAATAATGAGTCACCATCCTCGGTGACAAGAAAACCATATCATTCTGGTTCTCTCACCTCTCTCATGCTCCTACGCAGTTCTTGTGTCTCTGGAATAGATTGTTCTTCCACGGGGCTTTGTGGAATCTGTTATTATACCAACTCCTGTGTATCTTGAGCCTCGACTTCATCAAAGTCTATCTCGCTCCCACTATCTCTTTTGGAGATGTGCTCCCTCTCAAGGAATATGACATGTCTTGCCACTGTAACCTTTTTTTCTGAGGGGTTGTATAGGTAATATCCCCCTGTTTCCTTGGGATATCCTATAAAGATACACTTTGTGCCTCGGGGTGCAAGTTTGTTACCTGAATAGGCCTTAAAAAATGCTTCGCTACCCCACACATGTAAATTCGATAACATGGATTTGAGTCCACTCCATAACTCGTATGGAATACCATTTATCGATTTAGTTGGTACTTGGTTTAGTATGTGTGCTGCTGTTTGTAATGAATATCCCCAAAAGGATAATGGAAGACTCGCATGACTCATCATTGTTCTCACCATGTCCAAAAGGGTGCGGTTCCTCATTTCTCTTACACTATTCCACTGTGGCGTGTAAGGAGGAGTGAGTTGAGATAGAATCCCAAACTACCATAAGAAATCAATGAAGTCCTGATTAAGATATTCTCCTCCTCTGTCTGAGCAGAGTTTCTTAATCTTCTTACCAAGATGGTTCTCAACTTCATTCTTGTATTCTTTGAACCGATCAAAAGAATCTGACTTATACCTCATTAAGTAGATATATCCATATCTACTAAAATCATCAGTAAAAGTTATGAAGTATGAGAACCCACCCCTTGCCTCAACTGGAAATGGCCCACACACATCTGTGTGAACTAATTCTAGAAGATATTTAGCTCTTTCACCTTTCCCACTAAATGGGACTTTGGTCATTTTGCCTTGTAGTCACGCATGACATACACCAAGTGGTTTTAGTTTGAAAGAATCTAAATACCCATCTTGATGTAATTTGGTCAAACATTTCTCATTGACATGACCTAGCCGGTGATGCCAAAGTTGGGTGTGGTATGAGTCATGTGAATTAACTTTGTCATCGATTGACATTACTTGGTTTGTGTAGTCTAACACATAAAGGCCGTTATATAAATGTGACCTACCAAAACAAATGATATCTTTATAAAAGTAGCAACATTCTTTTCCAAACTTGAACATGAATCCATTAGTATCTATTCTAGATACTGAAATAATGTTTTTAGTAACATAAGGCACATAATAACAACCCTTTAACACCAAGAACATTCCAGTTGGCAACGTGAGGTGGTAGTCTCCGACAGCTACAACAGCAAGTCTGACTCTGTTGGATTCTCGTAGATCTACCTCCCCTCGATAAATCTTCTTGAATCAACTTGGTTCCTGTATTTGGATATAGATGTGAGCACCGAAAGCAGTATCTAATACCCAATTAGTAGAAATAGATAGATTGCATTCGATAACAAATGCACCTGAATCTTCCCCTTGCTTCCTTGGCTGGGTGCAGTTTTTTCTTCCAGTGGCCCTTCTTGCCACATGCGAAACAAACAACATCCTGTTCTCTTGCCTCCCCTTTGATCTTCCTTTTCTTGGAAGGTCTTGAAGAAGCTTTGGGATTAAAGCTCTTCACCTTCCATTTCTTTTTATTCACCATGAGTACTGAAGGCTTTTCACGCTTCATGAGGATAAGAAGATCAGCTATATACTTCTCAATGTTGTTCATATTGAAGTTCACAACAAAGTTTGAGAAGCTCTAGGGGAGTGATGCAAGAATGAGATCGGTACCTAGTTCTTCGGGGAGTTTAAACCCTAGAACCTCCAAGCACTCAATGTAGACAATGAGCTTGACTACATGAGGCCCGGCTGGGGCACCCTCTCCAAGCTTGCTCTGAAAAAGAGCCTTGGAGATCTCAAACCTTTCCTGTCTTTCTCTCTCCTGGTATAGACCACGGAGGTGATCGAGCATGCTATAGGCATCCATGTCTTCACGATACTTCATGAGATCACTAGACATTGATGATAACAACAAAAATTGAATGTTGAGAGCGTCGTTCAAATGTTGATCATAGACCAGGAAATCTTCATCACTTGCCCTTGGGGCAGGAGAATCAGGAAGTAAGGACTCCAGCATGTAAAACTTTCGTTCATGGTGTAGGATAACCCGAGGGTGCCTAAACCATTCCTGAAAGTTACTGCCGGTGAGGATATTATCTTTATCCAGTATTGATCGCAGAGAAAATTTGGTTGATGAGTTTTTCATTTCGATTCTACAAATTAAAAGAGTAGATTTATCAGTACTTTCTTGATTACATTTTCATGAGAAATTAATTAATTAATTAATTCTCCCACTATTTTATCAAGTCCCAATGGCCCTCACCATTGAACTTGGAATGTCTAGTTTCTTTGACATTCTAGTGGCAAGGATCCATATTTCCCTTCGCATAACCCCAACAAGGGTTGGTCAAGCTATTTAAAGGTATTTAGGTAGTCAGGTCTTTGCCAACTGTGAGCTTACAGTTCCTTGATCTGTTGAGTGGACTCCCCAATCTTGAAATCCGGACTTGGATTTCCTCAACTCTTGTCTCCAATATTACACCAAGTCTAGCAAGGGCTACTTCTCTTGATGTAATATGGTTAAGTCAACCCGAAACCTTTCATAAGGGATTCCTTTATAAAATTAAGTTTCCCAACAAGGGATGGTCAAACACATAGTTTTATTGAGTCTTTCCCTTAATCAGGTAACGGAAGGCTTGGTCTGACTTAATATGGTATTGAGGGATTTTAGTCCTTTATGCATATTCTCACATTATGACATGCTTGTTAATATTAAGTGATGCTTTCTTAAGTGATTAACCATGTTCTAATAATGTTTACGAATAGTATGGTTTTTATTTTATTCCATCTTTACATGCTTGTTCATTTTATTAACTATGTGATCGCGACAACACATACATAATAAATAAACCATGCAATTTAGACAGAAATAAAATAAGATGGCATGATCATGAGCTTCTATTGGTTAGCTTATATAGTGGTTTTGATAAGCTAACCTTGAACTAGGGAAAACACCTTGAACTTGATGGTTCGTGTTTTGCAGCTCCCACCTGTCCAACTTTGTATCTTCTTGCGTCGGTTTCGCCTCGGGTTCAGATTTTGAACCGTCTCCTCCGGCTTGGGAGATCCTCTATTACATGGGTTTACATTAAAGAAACCATGGGCACGCATTCCCTACATTTTATTGGAAGAAGGCTCACATGCCAACAAATTTAAACAAATTTAAATGAAACCATACACACATACAAATGGTCTTTGGTCTAGCTCATGATCATCCATAACATGCAACACCATTTACGCATATTTAGAATTCAAATTCTTTTAATTGTTCTTTCATTTAAGATAAGTCGCGCTCGAATTCAATTAATTATGATCTTATAATTAATCAATTATTTATCTTAAATTCCTTTATGATTTTCCTTGAGATTATTCTCATCCATATTCCTTGTACATGCCTTTTTACTTTTGGAGGAAACCTGGTGAAATTTCTGGAAAGTACACGGCGTGTATTTCTTTTCACCTTTTATCCAAAGTACACGCCGGGGGCTTTGGTGTAACACCCTGATATTTTATGAGAAGTATATTTTTTTATGTATTATGTTATACGCAAAGGAATCTTTCACTGCACACAACACTAGCTTGGCTTCCGTTACATGAAATCACGACCTTCCTCGATAGCGTGTGTAGTACGCAATACCGAGTTTCACTAAACAATGATATATTATTATAATATTATAAACTAGATGTTATGAATAGTATTAAATTAATTTTGAATTTTATAATATTATAATTCATCTTATACATTTTCTAGAATGAGGTATGAAAACAAAATCAGTTTTTTTTGGAAAAAAGAAGTATTTTTCAAAAAATACAGTTTTACCGCCTTTTGATGGTGCACCCATTTTAAATATAGTTTTTGACATGTTTATAAGTTAAATTTGACAAAATAAAATTCTTATTTGGAATCAGGATATGAAAATTTACTTTGGATAATTTTTTCATATTATTCTGGTAACTTTCATATTTTGATGAATAGTAAAAACACGCTATATTTTAATTAAAAACAACTTTTTTCATCGCAATAATTTATATAGTTAAATTATAATATTGAATGGTTTTAAAGTATAAATAGAATATATTTTTATCATTTAATATAATTTATGTCATTATCATTAATTTTACATTGAATTCATAGGTAAAAACATTTCAATCTTTGGAAATGTTTTAACTTTTAAAACCCGTTTGCTTAACAACAGGATTAATTTTAAATTAATCCCTGCAAATTCTGTGTTTTTAATTTTGAAAAATGGATTCCATATTTGGAATCAGTGGGTCCAAATTATGTTAATAGGTTACTTTTATTTTTTCGATATTATGAATAGTAACTACGGTAATTTTTATTTACTGCGGTTAAAGGTAAATAGAGCAATTCAAGGTTAAAAGAATATTATAATAATTCAAAATTACCTTGACACTTGTACTAACCTTATTGGATGAGTATTGGCCGACCATGGGCATCCTTGGGTCGATTTTGGGACCCCATTGAGCCACTTGGTAGTGATAATGACAATTTGGATTAATTAATTTAATGTAAAGATAAAATTGACATTAACAAAACTCTTTTAGTAATTAATTTTTATAAGGGGTTATATAAATTATATTTTCGACTATAAATATTCATTGGAAAGCTAAAAATATTTCCTACATAATTATATTTTTTTTATAAATTTTAGACACCAAATAAATTAAATTATTTATGACACAATAATGATAAAGTATTTACCTCATTAATAAATGATTTAAATAAATAAGATTATAATGATTAAAATATTTTCCAAAACATGTCCAATTCTGATTGGATGATTTTATTTCGACCCTGAGTCATCTTATCTTCATCATTAATGATTTTTGGACCTTTTGAAACTGAAGATAAGTTTATAATAAAATAATATTTCCACACTTTCCAAAGGTGCCCCTCTCCTTCCTTATAAAAGGGAACCTCCTCCCTCTCCTCCTAACACCAATTTGAGACTTCAAGCTCAGCCAAAAACTACCCATTTTACTTCCCCACTTCCTTAAAAACGTACTAGAGGTACTGGTCTTCTCAAAAGACCAACTCTAGTGCCCTAAGAGAAAGTTTAAAGGAGGCACTTCGAGAAAGAGGTAATACCTTCTACCATTTTCTTCAAGTTCCATTCTTCTTCTACTCCCTCTTCTTTAGTTGTTTCATTATCAGGTAATAAAATCAGTATCCCTCATATACTGATATGCTATTATAAATATGAAACAACCATATTTCACCTCTTATCCATCCTACGGTAAACAAAATCACCGTGCGTGCGTACGTATGGAATACCATCTCCACGACGTGGTGTAATATGTTTTCCACCACCACCTTACTTGGATGGGTATGATGGTGTAAATAAATTACTATATATGATTATTGTAAAGTGGTATTGATTCTGAAATATTATAAATACACTTCAATACAATTCAACAATCATGGGAACGATATCATCACTCGTGCGTACGTACGACCTACCGTCTCCACGATGTGATGCGACTCATTCTATATGATCTTCATTGAATAATGATTATATAAATAAATTTAATGAATTAATATGATATATATTACACTAATATCATTATTTAAATGATGTAT
The DNA here is from genome assembly GCA_963277665.1 of Viscum album. Classification (NCBI taxonomy): domain Eukaryota; kingdom Viridiplantae; phylum Streptophyta; class Magnoliopsida; order Santalales; family Viscaceae; genus Viscum; species Viscum album. The sequence goes on along the minus strand of OY728167.1, from coordinate 129,525,285 downwards.
CTATATCCTATAAAGAGGAATAAGAATTTATTCGACAAAACACGCATAAGAACATAAAGCAATAAACACCCGAATAACAAGTAGCAATGAAATATTACTAATAAGAAGCTAAAAATATGACCATATATGATATCATAACAATGAATATGATTCTATAATAAGTCAATGAAATTATTTAAATCATTATACATGAGGTTCAGACACTTACAGAGCATATCAGACCTAAGGTAAGGGAAAATCTCACAATCTCATTTTTATCTGAGATTGTTTATACTTTGGTATTTACTGGGGTGTATTTTATCATCCACATCATTGTTTCCTCAATATGTAATATTATTTCCATCCTAATACAATTTTTTAAATCCAATTTTACCCTTCGATGAGTTTTTAGTAAAAGATATGAAAGGAATCTTTTGTCGTTTTTCATACGAAGTACTTTTTTGACTTTTCTGGCCAAAGTACGAGAAGAATGTTCTTTTTTTTTAACTTATACGACATGAATTGATTTTTAGAACATTATTTCCATGAATCTTAATTTACAAGTTTTCATGTTTTTTTTAATCATCTTCTTTTAGTTTAAAATTTTATGACATGTTAAGAAATACAAATGTTTTTGAATTAGAAAGGATATTTTCCTCAAGAATGAAGTTCAAGTGTTTTATCAAAATTATTTTCCATCTAAGATAATATAGGGTTCTGTTTCTATCCCTATTTTTACATTGATTTGATTATGTTATGATGGAATTATTTTTATGATGACCTTTTATCTTATATGGATTATGTTATGATGGTATGATGTTTAAGATTCCCATTTTTATTACATGGGTTATGCTATGATGTATGATTTATGATTTTGTGGCACACATAAGAATGGTTTCATTATGAGATGGGTGGGACCTATATCTCCCTCCAATGCATTGTGTAAATATTTATATCTCATGAGATAGACATGGATGGAACGACAGGTTAATCTGGTTCAGTGAAACAGGACTGAAACAAGGAGTGAACTCGGTTCAGAAATGAACTTTGTCTACTAGGATAGTCTTGGCAATGAGTCTTGACTAATATTAAATGATTTTCTATGATTATGTGTGTATGCCACAAAGTTTCATGTTTTAAGTTATGATTATTTGGGATTACTTTTCATTACTATTATTTATTCCATGACATGATATTATGACCTCTTTTGTAGGTTAAGATTTTCAAAATGTTATGTTCTTATGAATATGATATGACTGATATTTCTTTTGTTTACCCTTACTAAGCATTTGAGCTCACCCTTTTGTATGTTTTCGTTTCCCCAGGTTAGGAAGAAGGATATTAAGTAGGATATGCCAAAAAGGGACTCTAGACATGATGAAATAAATGAGAAAGAATGTAGTTAATTTTATGAACCAGTTGTTTATGTTTCCAAGTTTCTAAAGACACTATACCTATACGGTCCTTTCATGGTTTTGTTATATGTTGTAATAATTATGCTTCAACTCTGAATTAATAACAATGTATGTAAAGTATGGGTCGTTATAGTTGGTATTAGAGGAAAGGTATAGTCAACCTTTGGAAACTAGGATGTGAAAGCCTTAGTAAGAACCCTAAGGATATGTCTAAGCATAGAAAAAAATATTAGTGTTTTAGAAATGGCCATGAGTAACCTATGATAAGACCATAAGTGTGAAATTTTATTCTTGATTATGTGGTTTTCCTATTATGATTATTGTTGCTCACACTATGCTTCTTGGTTTTAGTCAATGGCTGGAACCCGAAGGAACCGTGTTAATGCTGAATGTGACGGACAATGCAATGATTGTCCCCCTGAGCAACCAAACGTTATGGGAGCTGGAATGAAAAATCTTGTATCCATGCTCAGACAACTTTCTCAAGCTATGAACCATGCAGGACTTCCAAACGAGCAAAGGAAGGAGCAACATTCTATTGAATCCTTCATGAGGCAGCGTCCACCTTCATTCAGCGGGTCTTCTGATCCATTAGTAGCTGAACAATGGATTATTACCACTAAAAAGATATTATCAGTTCTACAATGTTCTGAACATAACAAAGTCATCTTAGCAGTGTATCATTTGGAAGGTGATGCTGATCAATGGTGGAATCATATCAAGAATATGAGGCAAAGAGATGAAATTGAGTACATGTAATGGGACGAGTTCAAGAACTTATTTTTCAACAAGTACTTCCCTTGTATTCTTCGAACAAATATGGAGAAGGAGTTTCTTGAACTGAAGCAAAAGGATGATGAATCGGTTGGTACCTATGAAGCTAATTTTACAAGACTTTCAAGGTATGCTTTCAGAATTATTATCCAACCTGAGAGTAAAATCGATCGATTCTTTAGTGGCTTAAAACCAAGTCTTCGAAGGGCGTTAGCCATAAGGGACTTCAATAGCTACGAGGAAATTGTTCGATGTGCTCTCAAGGTTGAGATGGAGATTGGAGTAACCCATCAGTCATCTGGGTTTGATAAGAAGAAGAAAATGGAATTCAAAGGAAAATCTAAAGACCACACTGAAAAGAAGATGAGTTTTCCTTTATGCTCAAATTGTGGAAAGAAACATGGATGGAATTGTCTTAATGGGACAAGAAAATGTTATAAGTGTGGAAAAGAAGGTCATCGGGCAATTGAATGTCGAAATAATGGGAAGAAGATGTCTAATGATGAAAACAAAGGAATGGATACACAGAATGCACCTCCTACACTTCAATGTTTCAAGTGCAAGGAGATGGGGAATTATGCCAACCAATGCCCAAATCCAAGGGTTGATGATGATGATCTACGTCAACAAACTCTTAAGGCCAAAGAAAAAGGAAAGTCACATGCAATTACTATCAGCGATGTGGAGTAAGACAACAAAGTGGTGAGAGGTACACTTAACATCCACTCTAAAGTAGAAAATGTGTTATTTGATTATGGATCCACCCACTCTTTAATTTTTTAAGAATTTTCTAAGGGTATCACCATATTACCTCAACAATTAGATGTTGAGTTACCTGTGACAACTCCTAATGGCACAACAGTCTCATCAAAAGTTTATAATTCTTCTCGGATTGAAGTTTTTTGGAAAGCACTTCCTGCAAATCTTATGATCCTTCCTATAGTGGAATTTGATGTGATTCTTGGCATGGATTGGATTTCTTTATACAGAGCTCATATCAATTTCCAAATAAGGGAAATCACATTTAATATTCCAGATCAATATATGATCGTCTATCGATGCAAGGATGAATATAACCTTCCAGAGGAAATTTCTTCTATATTATGGGTCTTGATTCCACTAAATGAAGGTTATTTATCTCAAATGGTTGGGGAGAAACTCACGATTAAGAATACAACCAATATATGGGAGTTTGATGATGTATTTCCGGAGGAATTTCCAGGTCTTCCACCAAATCGTGAAGTTGAGTTTTCAATAGAACTCATACCGGGTGCTATACCTATTTTAAAGATACCTTATAGAATGGCCCCAATTGAGTTGTAGGAATTGAAGAAGCAACTCCAAGAGAATCTTGATAAAGGATTCATACGCCCTAGTGCGTCACCTTGGGGAGCACCTGTTCTATTTTTTAAGAAGAAAGATGGATCAATGAGACTCTGCATTGATTATCAAGAACATAACAAGATCACTATCAAGAAAAAATATCCTCTCCCACGCATTGATGACTTATTTGACCAACTACGCGGAGCTCAATACTTTTCCAAGATTGATCTTCATTCAGGGTATCATCAATTAAGGTTCAAAAAAGAGGATATACCAAAGACAGCTTTCTGTACAAGGTATGAACACTATGAATTTATAGTGTTGCCATTTGGTCTTACTAATGCCCCTGCTATCTTCATGGATCTAATGAATAGAGTCTTTAGATACTATCTTGATCAGTTTGTGGTAGTCTTTATAGACGATATTCTTGTCTATTCAAAGTGCAAGGAAAAACATGAAGATCACTTGAGAATTGTATTGAATACCCTGAGAAAGGATAAGCTTTATGCCAAATTTACCAAGTGTGAATTTTGGCTTAAAAAAGTTGCATTTTTGGGTCACATAATCACAAAAGAGGTGATATCTGTGGATCCAGCAAAAACAGAGGTTATCGAAAGATGGTCGAGACCAACAACAATAACTGAGATCTGTAGTTTTCTTGGTTTGGCTGGATATTATCAACGTTTTGTGAAAGATTTTTCATGATTATCTAATCCAATCACCAGGTTGACTCGAAAAGGAGTTAAGTTCGTGTGGACGGAGGAGTGTGAAGAGAATTTCAAGGAGTTGAAAAGAAGGTTATCCAGTGCACCTGTGCTCACACTTCCTTGTAGTGGAGAAAGGTTTGTGATCTACAGTGATGCATCCAAGAAGGGATTGGGGTGTGTTCTCATGCAAAATGATATGGTGATAGATTACGCCTCATGACAGTTGAAAATCCATGAGCAAAATTACCCAACTCATGATTTGGAGTTAGCTGTGGTAATCTTTGCATTAAAGATTTGGCGGCATTATCTTTATGGTGAAAGGTGCGATATTTATACTGATCACAAAAGTTTAAAGTATATTTTTACACAAAAGGAGCTGAATATGCACCAAATAAGATGGTTGGAGCTGATTAAGGATTACGACTGCTCAATTCATTATCACCCTGGGAAAGCAAACAAAGTGGAAGATGCATTAATTCGAAAGGACCATGCTAGCTTATCCATGATGAGGATCACAAAAGATCCAATATTTATGGATTTACAAAGGATGGATCTTGGAATTATAATGTAAGGGGAGAAATCTTATCTTTCTCAAATCAATGTTCAACCATATATACATGTGAAGATTAAAGAGGCACAAAAAGAAGATGTTGAGGTACAAAAGAAGGTGAGAAATGTTCCTGAATTCAACCTTGATTGTGATGGGATAATAAGGTTTAGGAATCCGGTTTTTGTTCCTCCCATACAAGAATTAAAGAAGGAGATTCTGGATGAGGCTCATAGTTCTTCATTTTCTATTCATCCTGGAAGTACAAAGATGTACAGGGACCTGAAAGAGTACTTCTGGTGGGATTGCATGAAAAGAGATGTTGCTGAATATGTCTCTCGATGCTTGATTTGTCAGCAAGTTAAAGCTGAGAGACAAAAGTATAAGGGAATGTTATAACCATTACCCATACCAGAATGGAAATGGGAAAACATCACTATGGACTTTGTCACCAGACTTCCTAAAACATCCAAAATCAATAATGCTATCTGGGTTATAGTTGATCGTCTTACGAAGTCGGCACACTTCATTACTATTAGGGAAGATTTCTCTCTGGATCAGCTTTCCAGGATATATGTAAAGGAAGTGGTAAGATTTCATGGAGTACCACTTTCCATTATATCTGATCGGGATCCGAGGTTTACCTCGAAGTTCTGGCGAAGTCTTCAGCATACTCTAGATATAGAGTTGAGTTTCAGCATTACTTACCATCCTCAGACAGACAGTCAGTCTGAGAGGAAAATTCAAACTCTAGAAGACATGTTGAGAGCTTTCTCTATGGATTTCAAATGTGGTTGGGATCAACACCCACCATTGGTGGAATTTTCCTATAATAATAGCTTTCACTCCAGTATTCAGATGGCTCCTTATGAAGCTCTCTATGGAAAGAAATGCAGAACTCCAACTTGCTGGGATGAAGTTGGGGAAAGAAAGTTGTTAGGACCTAATCTTGTTGATGAGATGGCAGAAAAAGTCTGATCTATTCAGAAACACATAAAAGCAGCTCAGAGTCGACAAAAAAGTTATGTCGACAACCGAAGAAAAGACCTAGAGTTTGAAGTGGGTGATAAAGTGTTCTTATGAATATCTCCTTGGAAGAGAGTAACGAGATTTGGGAAGAACGGAAAGTTGAGCCCTAGATATATTGGTCCTTTTGAAATTCTGGATCGTATTGGGAAGGTAGCTTACCTATTGGATCTTCCACCGAATCTCTCTCAAGTTCATGATGTGTTCCATGTATCTCTCCTGAGGAAGTACATAACTCATCCTTCACATGTACTAAGCTCAAAAGTTGTACCGTTGGAGCAAGATCTTTCTTATGAAGAACAACCGATAGAGATTCTGGATCATAGTGAAAAAGTTATGCAAAACAAGACCACTGGCTTGGAAAAAGTTTTATGGAGGAACCACCAATTAGAAGAAGCTACATGGGAACTTGAGGATATGATGAGGGAGAGGTATCCTCATCTGTTTGTTACGAAGTAAAGAATTTCGAGGGCGAAATTCATTTTAAGGGGGGTAGAATGTAACAACCTGATATTTTATGAGAATTATATTTTATTTATTTATTATGTTATACGCAATGGAATCTTTCACTGCACACAACACTAGCTTGGCTTGCGTTACACGCAATCGCGACCTTCCTCGATAGCGTGTGTAGTACGCAATACCGAGTTTCACTAAACAATGATATATTATTATAATATTATAAACCAGCCGTTATGAATAGTAATAACTGAATTTTGAATTTTACAACATTATAATTCATCTTATACATTTTCTATAATGAGGTATGAAAACAAAATCATTTTTTTGGATAAAAGAAGTATTTTTCAAAAAATGCAGTTTTACCGCCTTTTGATGGCGCACCCATTTTAAATCTAGTCTTTGACATGTTTATAAGTTAAATTTGAAAAAATAAGATTCTTCTCTAGAATAATGATATAAAAATTTACTTTGGATAATTTTTTCATATTATTCTGGTAACTTTCATATTTTGATGAATAGTAAAAACACGAAATATTTTAATTAAAAACAACTTTTTTCATCGCAATAATTTATATGGTTAAATTATAATATTGAATTGTTTTAAAGTATAAATAGAATATATTTTTACCATTTAATAGAATTTATTTCATTAGCATTAATTTTACATTGAATTCATAGGTAAAAACATTTCAATCTTTGGCAATGTTTTAACTTTTAAAACCCGTTTGCTTAACAACGAGATTAATTTTAAATTAATCAATGCAACTTCTGTGTTTTGAATTTTGAAAAATGGATTCCATATTTGGAATCTGTTGGTCCAAATTATGTTAATAGGTTACTTTTATTTTTCTGATATTATGAATAGTAACTACGGTAATTTTTATTTACTGCGGTTAAAGGTAAATAGGGTAATTCAAGGTTAAAAGAATATTATAATAATTGAAAATTATCTTGACACTTGTCCTAATATTATTGTATGAGTATTGGACGACCATGGGAATCCTTGGGTCTATTTTGGGACCCCATTGAGCCACTTGGTAGTGATAATGACAATTTGGATTAATTAATTTAATGTAAAGACAAAATTAACATTAACAAAAATCTTTTAGTAATTAATTTTTATAAGGGGTTATATAAATTATATTTTAGACTATAAATATTCATTGGAAATCTAAAAATATTTCCTACATAATGATATTTTTTTATAATTTTTAGACACCAAATAAATTAAATTATTTATGACACAATAATGATGAAGTATTTACCTCATTAATAAATGATTTAAACAAATAAGATTATAGTGATTAAAATATTTTCCAAAACATATACAATTCTGATTGGATGATTTTATTTCGACCATGAGTCATCTCATCTTCATCATTAATGATTTTTGGACCTTTTGAAACCGAAGATAAGTTTATAATAAAATAATATTTCCACACTTTCCAAAGGTGCCCCTCTCCTCCCTTATAAAAGGGCACCTCCTCCCTCTCCTCCTCACACCAATTTGAGCCTTCAAGCTCAGACAAACCCTGGCCATTTCACTTTCCCACTTCCTTAGAAACCTACTATAGGTACTTGTCTTCTCAAAAGACCAACTCTAGTGCCCTAAGAGAAAGTTTAAAGGAGGCACTTCGAGAAAGAGGTAATACCTTCTACCATTTTCTTCAAGTTCCATTCTTCTTATACTCCCTCCTCTTTAGTTGTTTCATTATGAGGTAATAAAATCAGTATCCCTCATATACTGATATGCTATTATATATATGAAACAACCCTATTTCATCTCTTATCCATCCTACGGTAAACAAAATCACCGCACGTGCGTACGTACGGAATACCGTCTCCTCGCCGTGGTGTAATATGTTTTCCACCACCACCTTACTTGGATGGGTATGATGGTGTAAATAAATGACTATATATTATTATTGTAAAGTGTTATTGATTCTGAAATATTATACATACACTTCAATACAATTCCACGATCATGGGAACGATATCATCGCTCGTGCGTACGTACGGCCTACCGTCTCCACGATGTGATGCGACTCCTTCTATATGATCTTCATTGAATAATGATTATATAAATAAATTAAATGAATTAATATGATATATATTACACTAATACCATTATTTAAATGATGTATCTATATCCTATAAATATGAATAAGAATTTATTCGACAAAACACGCATAAGAACATAAAGCAATAAACACTCGAATAACAAGTAGCAATGAAATATTACTAATAAGAAGCTAAGAATATGACCATATATGATATAATGATTCTTTAATAAGTCAATGAAATTATTTAAATTATTATACAGGAGGTTCAGACACGTACAAAGCATATCAGACCTAAGGTAAGGGAAACTCTCACAATCTCATTTTTATCCGAGATTGTTTATAATTTGGTATTTACTGGGGTTTATTTTATCATCCACATCCATGTTTACTAAATATGTAATATTATTTCTATCCTAATAAAATTGTTTAAATCCAATTTTAAACTTCTGTGAGTTTTTAGTAAAATATATGAAAGGAATCTTTTGTCGTTTTTCATACGAGGTACTTTTTTGACTTTTCTGGCCAAAGTACGAGAAGAATGTTCTTTTTTTAACTTATATGGTATGAATGGATTTTTAGAACATTATTTCCATGAATATTCCTTTAAAATTTTTCATGTTTATTTTTAATCAACTTCTTTTAGTTTAAAATTTTATGACATGTTAAGAAAGGAAAATGTTTTTGAAGTAGAAAGGATATTTTCCTCAAGAATGAAGTTCAAGTGTTTTATCAAAATTATTTTCCATCTAAGATAATATAGGGTTATATTTCTATCCCTATTTTTACATTGATTTGATTATGTTATGGTGGAATTATTTTTATGATGACCTTTTATCTTATATGTATTATGTTATGATGACATGATGTTTAAGATTCCTATTTTTATTACACGGTTTATGCTATGATGTATGATTTATGATTTTGTGGAACACATAAGAATGATTTCGTTATGAGATGGGTGGGACCTATATCTACCTCCAATGCATTGGGTAAAGATTTATATCTCATGAGATAGACATGGCTGGAATGGCAGGTTAATCCGGTTTAGTGAAACAGGACTGAAACGAGGAGTGAACTCGGTTCATAAATGGACTTTGTCCGCTAAGATAGTCTTGAAAATGAGTCTTGAATAATATGAAATGATTTTCTATGATTATGTGTGTATGCCAAAAAGTTTCATGTTTTAAGTTATGATTATTTGGGATTACTTTTCATTACTATGATTTATTCCATGACATGATATTATGACCTCTTTTTCAGGTTAAGATTTTCAAAATGTTATGTTCTTATAAATATGATATGAATGATATTTCTTTTGTTTACCCTTACTGAGCATTTGAGCTCACCCTTTTGTATGTTTTCTTTTCCCCAGGCCAGGAAGAAGGATATTAAGTAAGATATGCCAAAAGGGACTCTAGATATGATGAAATAAACGAGAGACAATGTAGTTAATTTTATGAACCAGTTGTTTATGTTTCCCAGTTTCTAAAGACACTATACCTATACGGTCCTTTCATGGTTTTATTATATGTTGTAATAAGTATGCTTCAACTCTAATGTAATAACAATGTATGTAAATTATGGGTCGTTATATTTGGCATGTTTTCTGTACTATGGAAATTTTTTATTACACGACATGTAGATAAATCATACACGGTGTTTACTTCCTTGTTACGCTGTTACCAGCCTGGAAACCCCGTGTACGCGGTACGCGGCTTATCCTTGTACACAGTTTCACCTGGGTCGGAACGGAATACATGGCATGTTGTTCCAACATACACGCCGTGTATTCCGGTTTCCATGCGCCGTTCAATTCCGGTCAACATGGCATGATTAATACTTAGGCATAATCAATTCACACGGCGTGGTTTGGCGGAACAGTGTGGGTTCGTTGAACCCAAGTACACAACATGTAGTTTTAATTACACGCCATGTAATCCCATGTTGTACAGAAAGAGCGGAACCTCCGGATGAGTTCCTCATTTTTATTTTAATCAAAATTAAAATTAAAAGGCTGTTTTTGTGATATGAATCGAGAAACGAAGGAGGAAGAATAGATCTCGTTTATTCAGATTTATAGAACGATTTATTTCAAATTGAATCAAATATAAATGCGTAAATTATCAACGAAAATTAAATAACTATAATCAACATTGTAACCTTCCTCTGATACCATTTGAAGGTTCTGGGCACAGCGGAAACGCGTGGGTGGATGTGCCCACTTGGCTTTTTGTCATTAATAATGATCAATTCGGGATCAATACGACGATAAAAGTCAGTCTCCACGGATCGAATCGCAGAAATAGACAAAGAATAAGGTTTTTCCCGGAACCACAAACAAGGATCGTTACAAGTTGATTATAATTAATTTAATCAATTGAAAAGAAATACCTTTTGGGTGTTCTTTCTTCGTTGATGTTCTTGATCACGTTCCGATGTGATTCGTCATTGCGTCGTAGAAGCCAAGTGTAGACTTCCTCTAGCGGTGATCCACACGTGTACCTCGTATCTCAGGACATCGCCAAAGGAGTCTCCGGGTGATAGATTGGAGAAACCTTTGCTTGCATTGTCCGCCTTAGATCATCTTGATCCGATGGAAGATGATCTCTATCGGTCTTGAGAGCATTCTTGGAGGAGGAGGTTCTTTCAGCCTTGAAATAATTCTCCAGAATTGTTGTGCACAACGATTCTCTTAGGTGTAAGAAAAGAGTTGGGGTTGTGAGGATATTTATAATCAGGTTTCGGGTTGTAGAGTTATGACAATAAATAAACGCATTACACATTTTATTTATTTCATTGACTCTTATTTAAAACCCCATGTCGAATAATTAATTCCTTGACATGCGCCCACACTGATTATAATAAATATCATTTAACATAATATTATATCCTCAAAATCCCGACTGGAAAAACTACACGGCGTGTATTAATAAATACATGGCATGTACTTGTTTTTCGTTGAAAACTACACGACGTGTACATTCAATGTACACTTCGTGTATATCTTGTTTTCATTTATTCATTTCCTTTCTATAAAGAAAACTAAACGGCGTGTAATTATTAATACATGGCGTGTACTTGTTTTCCTTGAGAAACTACACGGAGTGTAATCTTTAATACATGGCGTGTATATATTGTTTTTCATTTCCTTATTCCTCCATCATTAAAACTATTTAGGCTTCCTTGAATAATTATTAAACCACGTATGAGAATAATATTTATTCTACTTGAGATACTTGAATACACTTAGTGTGTGACCCTCTAGGCCTCTTTCTCGTTGGCATTAGGTGAGCTTGCCTAAAGTCCAAGATTACTGTCTAGCAACGGGTCAAGGCACCCAAGAGAAATAAGTTGACGCCGCATTGACGTATCACCTCATACGAACACTTACTGTGTAATTTAATCCCTTTGTCTCGATATCTCATCAAGCAGGTTTCATGGCAGTGTCATAAACCTATATGCTTGATCCGTCTTTCTTTAACTACCTGAAATAAACTCGTCGTTCACACCATGGCCATGGAATTTAATGCGACAGTTCTATTTCAATCAAAGGGCCAAGATATCAACTTCCATAAATGGAAGGGACAAATCCTTCCTCGACTTATCCATTAACAACATGTCACTCGTGACGCACCCAACGTACCCTACTTCCCGCCAACTGTCTGCGTGATGGTTTTCGTCAGTAAATATAAGTGTGCGAGTCATGACATGAGTTAATGATAATCTTCCAGTCTAAGGACCATTACACACGCTCATATATAGCAATGTACGATGACACCAAGACATGCGAAATTGCTACTGGTGGGTCTGTTCTCATAATCTACCATCTTGGAGATTACCAAGTGCGAACTCCATGAGAGAGAGTCTCGTCTTCTTACAATCACTTTCACATGACAGTCTGTATTCTATGTGTCCTATCATAGTATGTCATCCAACTGCAGAACTTTATTTAAGAATATTGTTATAGTATTTCAAGGTTCTCATCATAGCGGGGATCTGCCATGACCTTATTAATGCAACAAATATTCCAAAAAATTATTATATTATATTCATGCAGAACAATGAAAAATATAATATGTGAACATTCATGTAATCAAAGTACAAAATAGTTGGTTCTCAGGACACCAACCCTTACAATTTTTACCTTAACCGTGATAATTCATTTTTAATGTTTTCAGTATTAATTTTGGTCAAAAATTAATTTGACCTTATTACATAATATAAATTATTATTATTATAAATATGGAATAAATTTTACCAAATTAAACTCATATAAGTGTTAAAATTAAATTTAAAACAAAATATACAGGTGCAACAAAAAAGCGGGTTTTCAAGAAGTGTATTTTTCAAGAAAAAAATGATTTTATATTAAATATACGACTAATAATAATAATCGTATGGATCTAAATTAATATTTATTTATATATAATCTAAAAATTTCATTTAAAAAATTTCTCAACATATATTATATTAATTAATTAAAATGGAGAAACATTATGAATTTTAAAATTGTTTTTTGAAAAATCCCATTTTTAAACAAAAAAACTTATAGTAAAATCAAATATATAGTTGATTAAAAAGTAATTAATCAGATTAAATACAACTAAATAATAATTATGATACTTGAAATAATATTCAAAACATATTTGGAATTTTAAATTACTTAATTTATTGAAAAGAAAATACTTTTTTACAAAAAATCAGTATTTTTCACTATTCACTGAAAAATCAATATTTTCTGAAAAATACCAAAAATTTCACCCAAAGTAAATTTTGATTTATTTATTTAAAAAAATTATATTCATTTTTTCAAATTAAAATTATAAAATTTATAATTTAAACTTTTAAATATAATATTATAAGAAAATAGTTTAGTTAAAACTATTTCCTTTTTTTATTTAAAAATTACTTAATTTTTTTATGATGAATAAAACCACGAAATTATTTTATGTTATCAGTAACTAAGGTGTTAAATATAGATAATTGAATAAAATCGTTGTTAAGAACAAGTATCCTTTTCCTCATATCAATGATTTGTTTGATCAACTCTAGGGAGTGCAATATTTTTCAAAGATTGATCTCAGGTCAGGGTACCATTAGTTGAAGGTGAATGAAGAAGATATTATGAAGACATCATTTTAGACTAGATACGATAATTATGAGTTTTTATTTATGACCTTTGGGTTGTCTAATTCACTAGCTACATTCATGGATCTTATGAATATGGGTTTCCATGACTATTTAGATAAGTTTGTGGCTACGTTTATTGATGATATATTGATATATTCTAAAAGTCATGATGATCATGAAAAGCACATAAATATTTTTTTACAAACCCTAACATAAAAAAATTATATGAAAAATTTAGTAAGTGAAAATTTTTGTTGCAACATAATTATTTTTTCAGGAATATATAATTATTGACCCTATTAAAACTAAAGTTGTTAAAGAATGGTAAATACCTATAAATGTCACATAGATTCATAGTTTTATTAGATTAATAGGTTACTACCATCAGTTTTTTGAAAACTTTTCTCAATTATCCAGCCCACTAACTAAGTTAACTTGAAAAAGAGTTAAATTCATATGGATGAAAAAGTGTGATGATTATTCCAATGAACTAAAAAGAAGATTGGTGAATGATATAGTTTTGGATATTACCTCTAGAAATGGTAAATTTTTCATATACAATGACTCTTTATTGAAGGTAATTGGTTGTGTCATGATGAAAAATGATTAGGTAATTGCTCATGCTTCACATAAAATGAGACAAAATGAGTTAAATTATCCTACACATGATCTGGAATTAACTTATATGGTTTTTGATTCAAAAATTTGAGGCATCATTTGTATGGAGTAAAGTGTGATATATATACTGATCATAAAATTTTGAAGTATATATTCACTCCAAAAGAGTTGAACATGAGGTAGAGAATATGGATGAAACTGATTAATGATAATGGTTACACAATTCATTACCATCATATAAAATAAAATAAAGTATCCGATTCTTTGAGTCAGAAATATAATGCTACATTAACCATGTTACATTTGGAACATAACCATTTGGTTAATGATTTGATGAATTTTGGGGTAGAAATTTTATATATAAGAACATAAAAATTTTGTTCTAGGTTTTAGTACAATCACGTCATAAATAATTAAGAAAGCTCAGAAGGAGGATCGTGTTTTATAGAAAAATATAGGATTAATTAAAAATAGTAAGTTGCTAAAGTTTAATGTTGATGAAGAAGGTGTTATCAGATGTTGAAGAATATTATGTGTTCCTTATGATTTCTATTTTAAGATATAATTGGTGAGTGAATCTCATATTTCCCTATTTTCTATTCATCTTGGCAAGACTAAGATGTATAAATATCTTTAGGAGTATTACTAGTGGGATGTAATTAAAATAGATATTATACAATTTACCATGAATTTTTTGACTTGTCAATAGGTTAAAATAGAACAATAATCAATGAAGGGAATGATTCATCCTTTTCTTATTCTAGATTAGAAATGAAAAAAATATATCCATAGTTTTCTTGGTGAGATTTCCAAAGACATCTCGAGGTAATATTGCAATTTTGGTTATTATTGATCGACTAACTAAATTTTCACATTTCCTTCCCATTTGAGATAAAATGTATTTAGATAAACTTTCTCAACTATAACTTAAGGAGATAGTCAGGTTATATAGAGTTCCTTTCTCAATTTTATTTGACCATGATCTTAGTTTTACATCTAATTTTTGGAAAGGCCTTCAGAAGTCATTGCATATTAAATACAATTTCAATACAACTTTTCATCCTTAATCTGATGGATAGTCTGAGTGAATGATTTATACATTGGAAGACATTCTTTGAGATTATTCAATTGATTTTCATAGAATTTGGGATCAACATATTTCCTTAGTTGATTTTTCTTATAATAATAATTTTCAATCTAGTATACACGTGACACCATTTGAGGCATTTTATGGAAATTGGTGTCAATCTTCATCTTGTTGGGATGAAGTAGGTGAAAGGAATTTTTTGGGACTAGAATTGGTAGAAGGAATAACTGAGAAGGTGAAGATGATTTCACAACATATGTGGATGAATCATTATAGGAAAAAAAGTTATACAGATAACTGAATGAAAGATCTTTCATTTGAGGTATGAGATCATGTTTTTATTAAAGTATCTCCATGGAAAAGTGTTATGAATTTTAGTAAAAAAGAGAAGATAAGTATGTAGTTTATTAGATCATATGAAATCCTATATAAATTTGGATCTATTTACTACCAATTTTCCTTAACTCTAAGTTTATCTTAGGTATATAATGTATTTTAGTATTTATTGTTAAGAAAATATGCGCAAGATGTATCTCATGTTTTAATCCCTAAAGTAGTTTAGTTGGAAAAAACATTTATTATGAGGAACAACTGGTGTATATTATTTACTAGAAAGATCACGTATTTTAGAGTAATAAAATTTATCAAGTTAAGAATTTTTTGAAAAACCATATGGTTGAAGAAGTAATATGGGAATCAGAAAATGCTATGAAAAAAAAAATCCCCATTTTTTATATAATGAATAAAATTATGAGGATTAAATTTTCAAAATGGGGAAGAATATAAAAAATTATATAATTTTAAGATACATAATTTTCATTATATTTTATATATTTATGTTCATTATAAGAATATTAGGTAATTTTTTATTCAAAAGGAAAAAACTTTATTTCTAACCAAATTGGGTTTTCATTCATTATATATTTTTATTTAAGAGATTTATTTCCAAATTATATAATTTTAATTTGAAAAAAATGAACATTATTTTCTAATTAAACATGTCAAAAATAGCTCAGGATGAATTTTTTGATAATTTTCTGAAAGGTTTTATTTTTTAATGAATGGTGAAAAATACTTTTTTTATTGAAAACTGTATTTTATTTTCAAGTATCTACAAAGTCAAATTCTATTTTGGATTAGTTTTAAAATTTAATTAGTTCATTTTTATTAAAATAAATCTAATTATGGTAATTTTAATTAATTTTATACTTTTATTTGGTATAAAAACATTTTTATAATTAAAAAGAATTTTTATGAAAAACCATTTTCATTGTGTTTTACAGGTTTATTTTTAAATTAAATTATAAAAAATATGTAAATTGAATTTAGAAAATTTATTAAATATTTGGAATCAAGATTTCAATTTTTTTTAAATAAGTCCCTTTTATTTTTGGTCATTATGAATAGTAACCATAATAAATTTTTGTTACCATGGTAAAGGTAAAATGAGTTAATTAGGGTCAAAAATAATGTGATAAGGATTCAAATTCATTAAATTTTGTTCCTTGATTTCATTTCATGTTTCCATTTATTCCATAATCATAATCATAAAAAATATAATAGTTTTTCCTTTTATCTTTTATTTTAGCCTTTATAATATTTTAGGTAAAGAAAAATAAAAAATGTCACTCTTTCTTTAAAATTTGTCGTATATGTTTACATAAGGATAAAAATAATTTGTGAATGAATATTAATGGTTATTTTAGTAATAATGGAATCATTTTTATTAAGTTAATTTATTTATAATTTTTAGCGATTAAATAATTACCTTAAATATTTATGCAACACCGACACAATGGTTGTGAAAGGAGTAGAAAAATCAAGTAAATGATTTTAAAAAACTGTTAAAGTAATATTTTTTGGGAGATTTAATGTATCCCATAAATTTTATAAATCAATATAACATATCATTGATGCATGAAAGGTTTAAATTCAAATTAAAATACTATATTGATGTCATTAAAGTTAAATTAAATTAATAGTTCCAAAAATGACATTAATGATACTTTATAATAAAAAATATTTTATTATATGATTTAAAATTCATAGAAAACTGATATTTTGAAAAGTTAATGGCATATGGTTTATAATATCAATAAGGGTCTATTTATCTACCAATTTCCTTTTATATTAACTTCTTGTCTTCTATAGTGTAAAATAATTTGATACCATAATAATCATAAAAAGGGTTAATAATGGGTTAAAACAAAGAGATAAGGGTAAAAACATTACCTAATTTTGTAAACAATTTATTGGATGAGATTATTTCAACTAATACTAATCATATTTTAAAAATATATCAATTTGGTTTCATTTTTCAATGAAAATTAATTTATATTAATTTAATACTTTAAGTAATTCCAAGAGTGCCCTGCCTCTCACCTATAAAAGGAAACATCCTATTCTCTTTTCCTCACACCATTTGAGTTCTATAGTTTAGGAAATAACTTCCAAAAGATCTCCATAACCTCACTACCCATGTCCCAAAGACATGTTTTTTGATTATAAAACTAACATAGTAAGGATTTTGGTTTAAACCTAAAGAGGTTGTTTGAAGAAGAGATATAGTTCTTAACCAAGCATTTTTGTTTTATTTCTTCTTATACCAACCTCAAATATTCTTCAACCATGATGAAAAAATAAAATTAGTATCTTATATATAATTAAATGTTATTATTTTAATGTAATAATCTATATCCATCCCCCCTTCCCTCAAATGGGAAACAATACCGCCATTCGTGTGTATAGAGTACTACCGCCTCACGAACCAATGAAATTATTTCACCATCATCACCTATAATGGATGGTTATAATTATGTATTTAATGTATATATATGATATTAATGACATATTTATAATTATATAAAGATAATATATTATATAATTTATTACCTTTCTATCCATTGAAAAATGATAATGTCGTTTGCGCATACATATGGACTACCACCTCCACGAAGCGATGTGATTCATTTTTCATAACCACATCATATGGATGACATATATAAGTGTATTTGAAGAAATAATATGATATTAATGATATAATAATAATTTTATAAATATAAAACAATGCTTATCTTCCTTCCATCATGTTCATTGAAAAATGGAAATGTTACTCATGCGTACGTACGAGCCACCATCTCCATGATTGTAACATATTTCATTTTTCATAACCATATTTCATGGTTGATTTTAACTACATGATTGATGTATAAAAATAATAATAATTTAATGATTACTATTCTGTATATGATTTAATAATTACCAATTTGACCATAGTTAACTTACCAAATTCATTTCGACATATGAGCCAAATATCATCAAAACACCCGACATGAACTTAATTGATTAAGTAATTATATATAACATGGTAAAAAATAAAATAAAATGAATAATAAAATATAAAAGGTTATTAATAAAGTAAATAATTAACAATTTTTTTATTTAGGATTATAAATAATGTACATGATGAGTTAGACTCAAGGTAAAGGACACTTTACCTTAAAAACCACATTTTAAATGTTTTAAAAATATTTTCCTTCCATGTACATATTATTATAATTATTTTATGGATGTATTTTTATAGACATAAAATAATTATAAATGAAATTTTATGTCTCATTTTTAATTTATTTCAAAGGGTTTCAAAAGGAATATTTTTATGTATTTTATAAGGATTTTTTTGACTTTCTTTACAAAAAGGTAAAAAATAATGTTCTATTTTAACGGGTATGATGTCAATGGATTTTACCACCGCCAAAACTGTTATTTAATGCTTATATTTATTTAAAATATTTAATTATTTATTCAAATAAAAACCATCTTTATCTTTGTTCTGGGTATTTTAGTTTTTGAAAATGGTCTTTTGAAAGGAATGGTTATCTCGATATCTGAAAGTGTTTTGAATATGAGTTCAAAAGAGTTTTTCAAGGGTTTTATGATTAAAAGGTGAAATATTAAAATGTTTTATTCATGATATGGAACTTTATAATTATAAATTATGATAGGTGATCCCGATACCACTTATATGAATGAGTTATCTCTATACAACTTATACGAACAGGTGGGCCCGATATAACTTATACGACGGGCGAGCTCGATACAACTTATACAATGGATAAACTTGATATAATTATCTAATGAATTGGGTAATGTTCCTTATATTCAAGGGAAAAAAGGACGGAGTTAACTGGATAAGTTTCTCCTATATATTTAATTAGACTCTAGTTATTTCTGAGCTAGGTTATGGATAAAATGTTCTAAGTTTCCAAAAGGGTTTTCTATTTTATTTCTATGGGTTTTAAAGGGTTTATTTGAGAAAAAGTGCGTGTATTTTATATGGATATGATTTATTTCATACACTCAAAGAATATTGTGATAAAGGTAAATTTTTTTTATGGATTTTCATGTTTTTTAGTGGACTAAAAAATTTATTATTTTTGTGTAACTTACTAATATATTTTTTCCCATCCCATGTTTTACATTTTTTTTAACAGGATTTAAGGATGAGTAATAAAAAAGAAGAATTCAAGTTCAAATTCAAAAATATTTTTCATGAAAAAAACACATTTCATTTAAAAAATGTTATATTGTGGAAAAAATGGATACTGAGTAGAAGTTTCCATATTATAATATATGGTTTTGTTCTATAAGATTTATGACCTAATTATATAAAACTATAGTTGGGGTTTGGCTTAGTGGTAAGCACCCTGTAATCCTACATGAAAAATGGGGGTTTAAAACCCATTGGGCGCAGGTTACTATAGCAGTTCTGTAGTGGTACTGTAGCAGCGACGATACTGTAGATCGGTGGGTACTGTAGTGGCGGTAGGGCACTGTAGCAGCGGCGGTACTATATGGGTACTGTAGCAGGTGGGTTACTATTCACAAAATGGCAATTGGGCCAAAATATTGGGCCTACGGGTTATGTAATGGGCTATAAGCCCAATGGGACTTCGGTCTATGTAATGGGTCTCCCTCTACCTAGTTAAAAAGAGGACTTTGATTTTCTTTAATAATAAAATGAGGCTTTGGCCCCAACCTTAAAAAAAAACTATAAACCGTAAAGATTCATGATGTGTAAGAAAGTGAATTATTGAATAAAAACTCAAGATTAAGTAATGCTGTAAGGATGGGCCCTTATATTTATCCTATACTTAGACTTATCCCTAGGTTGTTTACTAATGTTCTTTTATTTTAATCCATAAAAATTACAAAAAAAATCCTAAGATAGAAAATTTTGGAGGATTCCTTGGACCGCGACTTCGGCTGCGGCTTCTCCTCTACGGAACATGCTTCCCCGGTGGTACAGGTTTCCTCTTTGATGGATTTGGATTCACCTTAGTAGTGACGCATGCTCAACCATATATGACAACATTTTATGGTGGCGAACATGTTTGATGGTGGCGACGATGGAGATGCTTCATCATGTGGTGGCGGCCAAGGCTTCCCGTTGGCGGTCGATGTCCACAGGGCCACTGTCATGACATTACCTCGAGACGATGTGGTGTGGCAGACGACGGTGAGATGGGTTTGATGGTCGCTGTTTCCAATCTAGTTTAGATATGAATATATTTGGTCGGTGTCAATCCTCCTTGGGATGTTGGCGTTGCGGATGGTGGGTTCCGAATAGGGACGTCTTGGCAACAACTCCTCGGTAGTGGATCCGTGTCTCACGAGATATGGTTGTGGTATATCAACATTGAGGGTGCAATTCCTGGTGGATCTCAGTATGGTGGTGTTCAGGTGCATGGGGATCTGGTTCTGGCATATTTTCAAGGTGGCGATGGTTTGGTGCGGTCTAATCTAGGCAGGATGCGGTGTGGTGGTCGTTCCAGATCCGATGACCGGATGATGGCGTGGGACGATCTGGTCGTGGTAGGTCCTATGATTGTGTGTTGTGGGTGGAATCTGGATCAACTGGGCTTTGGGCCTTTGTTTTTCTTTGTGCCTAGATATTGTGTTTTGTAGTGGCTTTGTGCCATTGGGATTTTGGGCCATTTTTTTCTAAGGTCTTTGTGCCTTTGAGTTCTTGTATTTTTGTTGGGTTATCCCTTGTCCCACAAAAGGGGTTGGTGTGTTTTTTCTCTTTTTAATAAAAGGTATTACCCTCACCTTTCCTAGTAAAAAAATCCCTAAAACTAACTAAATTAATCCATAATAATAACTAAACTCTTTTTTTGAAACCAACTGAGACACCCTAGACCCACACTCCCATTTCTGGTCTTTACAAAATTGGTTTTGATCATAACTGAGGTGATCCATGCTAAACCTATCATTTTTTACATCATTTACATATGTTAAACATTAAATATCACAAATAATCTCAGAAAAAAAGAACCAAAGGTTTAGTTTATTTGGGGATTATGTATAAAATTAACTTATTTTACATTAATTTTAAACATTTCTCCATAATTAAACCACACTATGTCACAAACCAACCCAATTTATCCCTAAACCAGACACCCAAGACAACCCATGGTAAGGCCAGAAGGATGTTACTAATTCCCACCGGTTGTAGGTAATCACCTAGGCCCCAATAAATACCTCTTGGTAAAGTTTTATCCCATAATAAACTAAGAAAACAATAATTGGAATATATAAGAGAAGGGTAATATGTTGATACAAATTCAGATAGTGAAGGTCAAAGAGTACAAGGAAACACATGTGACAAACCAAAATCGGTAAACTAAAGTACATAAGATAAAATATATCCCATATACATGTGATATGAGATAAAACACCCCACTATGTCATTGATAAACTCTCACAAACCACTAACATAGATACCCATTGACACCATGTGGCACCTTTCCTTTACCAGTGTTTGATAAAACAATATCTACACACAACAAAAGGTATGTGAATGGTGTAAGAAAATAAACTCAATGGGATCCCACCTAGTGTTTCAGAATTATTATTTATAAAAAAACCAATTATTTTCATTGAAATAAATATAATTAATGAAATATATATTTACATAGTTTTTAATAAAACACAGAAATCCACCATTTTTAGAATAGTTTTCTAAATCATTCATAAAAAAACCACTTTAAAACAATTTACAAATAAAAAATTTCTCCAAGGTAGAACCATGTAAACTAGTCCTAGGATAGGTTATGTACAATATATCTAGGATCCTCACACCTTAGTGATCAAATGAATTAATGTGTACATATCCCTAGAACATGATCCTAGGGATAAGAGAATACCCAGAAAAGTGAACTCCTTATAATAATAAATTTTAGTTAGATTTGTAATGTAATACCATGATAGGTAACCATAAGATATCCTAACATTCCTATCCCAATCTACCCCTACTAAGTACCCCAGGTTCCCATGTACCATAGAATACACTTGGATGCTTTCAATTTCAAAAATAGCCTATACTTGGAGGCATACATTTTCGTAGATTAAATCATTCAAAGGGTATTTTAAACATAAAAAATAAAAAAAAACCTTATAACATATCAAATCATGTTTGAAATCCATTTTCATCAACAATACCAATGGGGAAATCCATTTTATAAGAGAATACAAACTTTCACATTTCAATAATCATAAATGATTCCATTAAACAATTTCAAAAACCAATTTAAGATGATCAAACATGAAGAGTTCATAAAACAAATCCACTTTATAAAACCATTTACCTAAAAAATATGGTATAACCAACAACTGAACGAGATCCAGACACCAAGAGGAACAAAGGATCCTAAGAATCAAATGTGATCCCTAAACCATGAAAACCATATTAAGAAACACTGATTCAATAAAATCTAGATCAAAAGAGATAAGGAAACCTTCTTACAATGAAAATTTTCAAAGAAGCACATAATGAATAACATAGATCCAATATCTTCCTTCCTTCCTCGTATAATATCTAATAGAATTATCATCAGATCATGACACAACCCATGGATCCATCCATAACATCCCTAATCTATGGTTATTTCTACGAGAAAGAGATAATATCTTAAAAAACAATGAAGAACAATGAAGAATGGACTCATGCCGTGAGTTTTCTAGATCTAAACCCCCAATATCCATGGGAATAACTCTCCGAAAGAGGTAAGATCCAAAAAATATCAAAGGGGAATCCCTAGGGTTGATATCAAAGTATTTGAGAAGAATAATGAGACTAATGAGAAATGTTTTTAGTTCAAAAATAATTTCCAAATTAATTAATTCACATCACATGATTTACTAAACTGTGTTCCCAAATATATCTACTAGGATAATACACCCAATTTGGCCGCATTTTTTTGACTAACCATGCTCCAACCGTGCGAAACACCACTATCCCAAAACTCCACAAGTTTCATGGTTTATTGATAATTCCACATAGTTTATTCTAACATGCACCAACTATAAACTTGACCATAAAACTCAAAAATTTATGAAACATCACCCATAACAACCCAATAATAGTTCAAAATAGAAGATGTTAAAAAAATTAATATAAGTACCTGAAAGTGACATCAAGATAGGAAAATTTTCCCCACCACAACACTTTTGTCCCCAGAAAGTCAAGTTGAAAAATAATAATAAAGAAAATATGAAGCCACTACCCCTAATTAATTCTTCTCATTCACATGTATTATTATAATCCATTTTTTGGTTACACAATAGTCATACCAACAAAATAGATTTCCCCTATAAATTATTCTTCTAAAAATAAACCACCCGAACCGATCATTAAATTACTGACATATATGGTTCCAAATTAAGATCTTCCCAGTTCATAACATTAGAGGTATTAGGATGATACTTATTAATCTAATACACATGGAAAAAATCATGTATAGAAGTAAAATGAGACAAAAAATATAACCAATTATCCACTTTTCCAATATGATCAATGATCTAAAAAGGTCCCATGTATCTCGATGCCAATTTTCTTACATTGTAAGATGATGATGACCCAAAAAAAGTGAAAATCTCAAGAACATTTGGTACCTATTGAACCATAACCAATTATTAATGAATAATCTAAATTTACACGGATTTCTCCTGAATAATTCCTGATCCCATAAGAGAAGTCTCTACCACCTCAAACTAATAAAGAGGTGAATTATAAATCCATCCATACAAAGACTCAAATGGACCTATTTTTATAGATGGATGGTAGCTATTTCTATAATTGAACTCAATTAGTCCCAAATATATATAATAATAACCTACAAATTCCATGACGCAATCATAGAGAATATCTAAAAAAAATATGAATTCCACAGTCTGTCTGTCCATCTATCCGAGGATGGTAATCCATGATCAATGTAACTTGAGAACCCACAGCCTCCTAGAGGACTTTACAAAACCAATAGTTAAACTAGGGTCCCTAACTAAAATAATAATATATATAACCCCTTGAAACCTCACAATCTCCTAAACATATAAATTTCCCAAATCCTCAATCTTGGTGGTGTCTCAAATCAGAATGAGATGAGCCAACTTGGTTAGTTTATCAATCAACACCCATATAGAATTATTACCTAAGTAATTCTATGGAAACCCAATAATGAAATACATAGATACCTCATCCCATTTTTAGATGGGCATTGAGAGAGGCTGAAGAAATCTAGAAGGCTTTTGGTGTTCAACCTTAATCTATTGATAAGTATAATGACAAGATGAAAAATCATCCATGTTGAATTTAAAACCCAAAGATAAAAACCGATGATTTATGTCATAGTAAATCTTCATTATACCAGGTTGAACAACCCATTGGTAACAATGGAAACTTTCCACCATATTCTTCCTCATAGATGAAGGAAAAAAATCTAGTTTTTAAAACAAAGAAAACCTTTTGGGGAGAGAGACCACTCAATAATGGTATCCCCACCATATAAAAAATTATTTATTCTCTTAAAATATTCATCCCACCATTTCTCCTGAAAAATAATCTTGAAAATAGATGAATTTAACTGATTTCTAGATTGTACAATACTCGTATCTTCCTCCATCACATCTAGGTGTATTCTAGAAAATATTCGCATAAGATTCTATTCATCTTTTGATCCCATCACTGCTTAAGAAGTAAAATTCCTACTTAGAGAATTAACAAAAAAATTACCCTTTCCTAGGGTATAGGTAATGTCAATTTCAAATGAATAATTATACTTTACCCATTACCTCTATCTAAGTTTTAGGTCCTTCTGAGAAAAGATTTAACTCAAACTCTTATGGTCATAATAAGCAATGAACCTTTCCCCAAAGAGGTAATGTCACAAAATCTTTAGAACATGCATAACTAATACATGTTATAAATCATGGGGGGGGGGGGTAATTCCACTTGTTTGGATGAATCTAGAAAGATTATTATCTCACTACATGATCTTATTACATAATAACATAGGACAAACCAACAATTGATGCATTGCAAAACACAACCTAACCCTTTCTTATTTCTCGTAAAACCAAAATAAGTTTTGGGGTAAAACATCTCTTTAATTCATAAAAGGATGCCTTATATTTAAAATACCATATTAATTTTACCCCTTTCATGGTAATATCAGTCAAAATAGATGAAATATTAGAGAATCCATTTACAAAACATTAATAATATCTATCCAAACCCAAGAAGCCTTGAATCTCAAAGACATTCCGTGGTTCCTCACATAAAAAGATAACTTTCACCTTCTTAGGATAAACTAATATTACATGTTCCAAAACCACATATCCTAATAAATTAACATCTCGAATCTAGATTTTTTTTTGATAACCTAGCATAAAGGTGGTGATCCCTCAATATTCTCAAAATAGATTTTTGGTGGCAATCATAATCTTTTTCAATTCTCAAGTAAATGAGAATGCCTTATATAAATACCATGATAAAAAATTCAAGGAATCAATATAAAATATTATTAACTATGTCCATTAAAATAGCTTAAGCATTAGTTAGACTAAACAATAACATAAGATATTCAAAGTGTCCATACCTACTTTTGATGGTTGTCTTTAGAATATCCAAATCCTTAACTCTTATCTAATGATATCTAGACCAAAGGTTAATTTTATATTACAAATGTTACCTTTAATTTATCAAATAAGTAATTGATATAAGGAAAATGATACTTTTTCTTAATCATCACATGATTAAGATTTTAGTTATTGAAACACAAATAAAGAGTCCCATTAGCTTTTTTGGAAAAAGCATAGGGGCTTCTCAAGGTTATATACTAGGATGAATGAAGACCTTAACTTTAAAATCATACAAATAAAGATTTAATTCCTTAAATCCCACTAGATCCATATGGTAAAAAGGAATAGATATTGTATGAGTTCCTGGAACTAAATCGATCTAAAACTAAACTTCCCTCTACAAAGGTAAACCAAATAAATTAGAAAGAAACACTTAAAGAAATACATTAACCACCAAAATAATATCACAACATATAGGTTCATCACCTATTTCAACTAAAAAATAGGAAATAAATTTTCTAAGTTTTAGTAAAGGAGGTCCTTATTGACTAGACCTAAAATCCCCCTCTCCTTGAAACACCCACGAGATTCCATCAAAAGTAGTAAAAGATAGACATCAATGATATGAATCAATATTTACTTTATAGAAAACTAACTAACCCATCCACAAGATATAATAAAAGATATCCAATCAAAGAACTATAAAATCAAAAACTATACCAGCTTAAGATATCAAAAAAGAACACAAGGGACATCCAAAACCCTACTCATTATTCTTTCCAAGAGGAATCATCAACTCTATGACAATTGAAATGAGTTCCATTATATGTTTTAAAATATTTCTAAAGTGGTTTGATATAAAGGAATGAGAGGCACCTATATAAAATAATTTCCCACTAAAGATGAAGTAATAAATATAATACCTCTCACAGTTGTAGTTCCCACATCACATTCCACCAGAGACTCTTCCACTACGTGAAAATTATTCATTATAGAATCCTATGGATGAAACCATATAGTCTTTGAAGTATTCAAATTCACTATAGACCATTTAGGTTCCATATATCTTGTTCCACAATGTGGAGTAGAAAGATCCTGATTGAAATCATTCAAATGACCTTGGTATTTACATGAGTTACATATTTTAGGAGTCACAAGACAAATACATCTCATGTTCCCTATCTCTTCACATTGACAACAAGCCAAAGGGTCATTTATAGATGATGATGAAGGTGTGTTATATGTATGCTATTGGAATCCACTACTACCACATTTTGAGCCTCATTCTACTTCTTCTACTTTTCATAAGAGCCTATGAAACTGTAACTAGGTAGAATAGAAATCCCAACTAACCCTAACCTTTATACTAGGTTAATATCTATAATTATACCTCTATAAAACACTTCAACATAGGTGGTGAGATTCAACATATAAACCAAATATCTAATTTTTGATTTCAATCCCATATAAAACCTATGCGCCTTTAACTTATCACTTGATAAAATCTCATGAGAGAAATGAACCGGTTTGGAAAAGAAGTTGAAATATTACATTACAGTCTGATCACCTTATTGAATGGTGAGGAACTCCATGGATTTACACACAATCATTTAATTTGGTAAAAATGATGTAGGAAGATGGTATTGAAGCCTTTTATCTCTAAACATTCATGCTGTTTTTCTTGAACCATTGCGTCTCACTATCTCATACTAGGGATTTAGAACTTAATGGTGGTAAATTTCACCTTGAAATAATCTAGAGTTTCAAAGAAGTTTAAAATCCCCTTGATCTTATTTAACTAGTCTTATGATTATTGAGGATCATTAATTACTTATAGTGATAGTGCTGTTTAAAGGAGAAACTCTTGGGCTTGATATTTATTTTCTACAGTCCCTGGTTTCACTTACCTAGTTTGATCTGAGGTGGAGACAATACCTTGGTTGTAAAGACCCAGAAATTTCAAGGAAATTCTTTTCTTAATTTCTTTGGAATTTTATGAGTACGCAGTTTCTGACGACACCTGATTCCGAGGCCCTGTGTGCCAGAAATCAATTTCCGAAGTTTAGCTCAGTTACGTTCAGTGAATGAACAGCGGGTTTTTCTATCTTTTGAATCGGTGCTCGGAATTGAAATCCGAGGGCACCGATAAACTCGTAGTTCCGGTAATTGATTAAGGGGACCTTGACCGCAGTTGAGTTTTAAGCAGGTTGAGATTTAATAATTGGGGATTTAGCTTGAAATAAATAAAATTGGTGTGTACAATTTTATTTGTATATGAGGTAGTTATATCCTATAATGGGGGATAAGGGTGGGACCTGTAACCACCTAACTTCCCAAGTGAGGATGTTTGAGAGGTGGGTTCCACACGAACCCCAAATTATCATCTCCCTTAACCTTCCCAAAACCCCCCATTAATCTCCCCTTCTTTTAATAAGATAACTCCTCTTTAACTTGTGTAACTCTTCTTCCATTAAGTAGCCTCTCCACATTCCTCTCCTCCATTAAATCTAGCCTACTCACATAATTAATGAGTTGATTCTTGAATTAATTTGAAAAGGGTGGCTTGCATTTAAATGGGAGAAGGCTAATGCATTATTTGTTTGGAAAATAATATGGTGGTGGAACCTCTAAAGAAATAAGAGAAGCTTCGTTCTCCAACCCTCCGACGAAGAATGAGAACGCGCCATCTATACTTCTCTTCGCGATAAGAGGGGGATGTCACATCTTCGGGTACACTCTAGCGACGATGGGCCTTCCAAGACCTTCGACGAAGAATGCTCCCTAGATCTCTATCAAGGGAGGAGACACCGCCGCAGGGAATTCACAAACGACGACATCACCTTCCGACGTCAATGAACGACGCTACCTCTCCACAGATCCGTCGAGTGATCACGTCACGAGGTAAGGGTTTTTTTTGTTCAAGACTTTATCATCATTCTTTGTTGCTTAAGGTATTGGCTGCATGATATCGTCGTAACGGGAGGAGATCGGACTGCACAAACACGGGAAATTCTCCTCCCCTCTTCTTTGTTGATCTTCATTGAAGTTGGAAGTGGAGGCGCACAGTGCCATTGCACCGTGCGGTGATCGGCAGGGAACCATGCAAGGCTGCGGTGAAGGCGGCGCGGTGCCATTGCACTGCGCGGAGGCAAAGAGGACCACGACCAGAGCAGGCCGCGACGGTGGTGTGCGGTGCCGTCGCGCCGCGCCGGTGAGGCCGAAGAAGGCCGCGACCAGAAGCGGGCCGTGGCGGAGAAGCGTGGCACCGTCGCACGGTGCCGGTGAGACAAGCCACGACCTAAGGCTGCGGCGGATCAGCAGGGGCGGCCGGCTCAGCCGGCCGCCGACGAATCCAGGAGGCGGGACCCCCTCTGGGTCCTGTGGCTGCTCACAAAACCGGCCGGCCAATATGGTCGGCCGTTACCCAGAAAACCGGGGGGGGGGGGGTGGTGTAACCCCCCCGACCTGCTGCTAGGGCGGACCCCACTGGGTCTGCCGTTTCCAGAAAAGGGGGCGCGCCCCTTGCGTCCCGCTCGGCCAGTGCGGAGCCGCGGCCGGCTTCCAAGCCGGGTCGCTGGCCGCACGGGCTGGGCCGTCCACGCCAGCTGGGCCGGGTCACGCCAAGTTGGGCTGGACCCGAACCCGGGTCGGGTCGACCCGGTTCGGACCGACTCAGGGGGTATTGGGCCGGGTCGGACCGGGCCCAGACCCCCTATTTTCGCACAAGGTTCGTTCAAAGGCCTATATCTTGGGATACAGACCTCCAATCAATGCACTGTCAGTTGCGTAGGGATCCTTGGATCGAGACGGTCATTTAGGTATATTAAAATCAAGGTTTCGGCAAAGATTGGGTATGGTCGGGTTGGTTCGAACCCGAAACTAACCGGGCCCTCGGAGCAGAAATGCTTGTAACTTGAGCTCCGGACATCCGATTGACGAGCCGTCAACTTTGTTGGATTCCTCTTGGTGGGAAGGTTCTTTTGGTATACTTCACCTAAGATTTGGACGTAGTTGGAGTATATTTTTGGATGCAGTTGGAGTATGGCTGGGTTGGATTGTACCTGAAATCCAACCGGACCCCTGGAACGGAAAAACTAATAACTCTCAGAACAGACGTCCGTTTGACGAACCATCAGCGGCATTGGTAATCTCGTTGAGTAACGATCCATTTGAGTATACCCCATGAGAGTTTGGGGTACAGTTGAGATATGGTCCAGTTGGTTCGTACACAAAACCAACCGGACCCCTATGACTAAAAGGCTAATAACTCACAGACCGGGCGTCCGATTGACGCGTCCTCTGTTGCGTTGATACCTCTTCGATGAGACGGTTCTTTTGCGATACTCTAAGTGAGTTTTGGATGACTATGGATATCGGCCGGGTTAGAAATGAGCGTATTTCTAACTTGGCCCCTGAAACGAAAAAGCCTTTATCTCTTAGACCGGGCGTCCGATTGATGCGCCGTCTGTCGCGTTGAGTTACTATTGACCTAAAGGAACTTTGGGATACATAAAATCTAGACTTTATGACAGTTGATGTATCAACCCCTTGGCTTGTGGAGCGGACCCTCCCGGAATCAAGCGTGCTGTGTGCGGGAACCCTAGAGCTGGTTGCGACTGCGATGACGATGACGACTGTACTTGGATCCTCCGTGGGTTCGGCAGTGAGGAAGACTGTACTTGGATCCTCCGTGGGATTGGTAGCGAGGACGACTATACTTGGATCCTCTGTGGGTTCAGCAGCGATGACGATTGTACTTGGATCCTACATGGGTTCGGCAGTGATGGTTACTGTACTTGGATCCTACGTGGGTTCGACAGCGACGAATTTTTTACTAGAATCCTACGTGGGTTCGACAGAGGAGATGATTCAGAGGATACATCTAATCATATCCACCCCTCTTTGTGTGTAGTATACCCGTGTGAGCTAAGTCTTGACTTTCAATTATTATCATCGATGTGATTAACTTGTGATTTCCTGTGTGGACTAGTTGTGATTTCCTGTGTGGACTGGGTTGTGATTTCCTGTGTGGAAGTGTTGTGATTTCCTATGTGGGCTGGGTTGTGATTTCCCGTGTGGACTAGTTGTGATTTCCTGTGATGGCTAGTTGTATTTTCTTGTGTGGACTGGGTTGTGCTTTCCTGTGTGGACTGGGTTGTACTTGGGCTCATGAGTTGAATCCGAACTGGAATTGATGACTTAGGTGTATGTATGGGCATATACCTAAGTAGAGTTGGTTGATACTTTGTGTTTTTATATTTTATTTGTGGTTATCCTTGTTGGATTTAGTGAGACCTTGAGGGTCACAGGGTCCCTACTGAGTAACGTTATACTCACCCCTGCACTAGCTATGCCCGCACCTCGTTGTGTTTGATGCAGACGTCAGACAGTACTGATAGAGACCGAGTGTATGAGGAATGGACGGTATCCGAAGGTGGGCCTCACGATGAGTCAGTACCCGGAGGTGGACTTCACAATGAGACGGTACTCGGAGGAGGTTGGTGGGTGAGGGCGTTGAGGAGGCTATTTGTACCTACCCTTTAGGTAGGATCCAAGGTGGACGACACAGGAGGTGAATTTGTATTCCAGCTGTTTGTCTTTTCTATTGTACTTTCGTTAAGTTGAAGATGTACTTTACAGTTGGGTTTGTATTCTGGCCCATTTATCTTTCAACACTTTCTTTTGTACATAGTGTATTACTTACACTTGTACTCTGGTTGGATGTGTTTATGTTTTGTAAAGTAAATGCCTTCCCAGTTATCAGGATTTACGCCTTTGGTGCTAGTCGCCAGCCCCTGGCCTATGGAAGGCGGGCTTGGGGTAGTCACGACATTGGTCCCGAGGATGGGTCGTGACAAATTGGTATCAGAGGAGTTGGTTCTACCGCAAAACTCAGAACTCTGATCATTCTTTTCTGTGAAGCAATAGTGTTAAGAGTATTGAGTGTGGTTTTCAGTCCAAGGAATCCAGTGTTGGTGCGGTGGCCGATGTATCCATACACGAGGACCTTGACCTATGAATTCCAACTTAGTGCATGAAAAAACTGATTGCGTGTGTGTTTCAAGAGTTCCCTTTGTGGTCTCTTTGTGTAAACTCACCAGGTATACTATACTAACCGAGGCACACCTGTTTCTTCTCAGGATGGCCCCACGTAGGCAGCCAACTAGGGTTCCGAGTTACGTGCGAGAAGGCAGACCACCGAGCGACAAGGCCTCGGTGTAGGACCCCATTACAGTAGAGGCCTCTGATGTTATGAGGCGAGGCAGATTCCCATGCAGCATTGGACTGGATGGAGGCGATTTCTAGAGTTCTACACCTAGTTTAGACACTAGTAGAGAAGATGGTGATCTTGTCTACCAGTGTTTTCCCAGTGAACAACCATGAGGTTGGTCTGTATAATAATGAGGCTTTGGTACGTGGACCGATGCCTAAGATAGTACCTTCGAGTAGTGTTCCAGCTATAACACTACCTGTTGGTCAGCTGTTTCAACCGGTGGTACCGGTAGATGACACATGTAGGCTCAGTATCTTACACGTGTTTCAGCGTCAGATACCCCTCAGGTTTCGAGGAGAGCCTGACTCATAGGCAGTTGAAGACTGGCTTTAGGTGGTGGTTGAGAGTTTCTAGAGCTTATACAGCTTCGGTAGGATGACATGTTGGTAGCTGAGTATTCATCAGGGCATACCAAACCATTCCTGGTACTCGATGAATACGATGTGATCAGTGATTTAGGGCTTAGAATTCTGAGTGAGGTGTTTCTAAAGGACATCCGAGCCAAAAATTTTCCTCTATGTATTCCTACTTATTCTAGAGTGCTAGAGAGAACCTTTGTGGTTGATAATTATTTGGATGAGTGGATACAGCCAGTGTAGGTTAGCAGTGGGAAAGCAGAAAACTGGCACCAGTCTCGGAGACTTGGGCGTGTAAAATGTTTCAAGAAGAGGAAGTGTTAAGGACAGATGAATCTTTAGAGCAGCAGGCGTGGAAGCAGAGCTGGGAGAGCAGCATGTGGTGGTGTACATTTCGACATGTTACAACCACCTGCCTTTGTAGTCCCCTCCAAGTTTAGGGAGCAGGAGGGCAGGGGAAGAGAGTAGCTGCATGCAGTCGAGAAGTGTGACCCAGGGGATCTAGGAATGATTCGAGGTACGGTCTGTGTCTATTATGAGCTTCCTTATCAATAGACATAGATACCAATCATTATTTTCTTCCACGGATCTTGTCCCAAACCTAGAGTTTCCGATTAAGCCTTTGAGTTGATCCTCACGTCTGGAGATACCTTTGGAAGGAGACTCGATAATCACGCTTAAGCCGAAGGTGTGATCCGACCCTTGAGGTGAGAGTTTCGGTTGGAACCTCTTGGTGGAAGCGTCGAGGCCTTATGACATTAGTTTGGGTATGGACTGGGCAACCACAGTTCATACACAGATTGACTGTATTAGGCAAAAAGGTTGTGGTTTATCTACAACGTTGGGATGTGGTTTTCCCCTGGTCGGTGAAAAGGGAAACCCAGGTAGCACAGGATAAACTCATGCTTAGGAGGGTGCGGCCGAACACTCTTGAGTCGGCCAACCTTACCCTCGTGACAACAAGAGATTTCAGTTTTCAGTTCCTCCAGGACTATGACTTCGAGATAGTCTATACTCTTGGGAAGGGGAGAATTGTTGCGAAAGCGCTTAGTAGGAGGACTGATATTCAGTTGTTAGGGGTGGAGACACAGCAGCTGTCCACGTTTCATATATCCTTTGTGGATAGTGATGGAGTCAGCACGTGTAGAACTAGAGATGGTTCAGGGTACGACAAAGAAGGTTTAGATCATCCAGGAGCGGATGAAGTCTACACAGAGCAGAAAAAAATACTATGCTGATAGGAGACAGAGACCACTGGAGTTCAAGGATGACAACCACGTCTTCTTACGGGTCTCACCTCGACGAGGTATAAGGAGTTTTGGCCGAGGTGACAAGTAATCTCCGGGGTTCATCGAACCTTTCTAGGTACTCAGCATGGTAGGTGAGGTGGCTTACTGTCTGTCCCTTCCACCTCAGTTGCACCAGGTGTATGACGTCATTCACGTATCTTAGCTGAGGAAATGTGTGCACGACCTATCCGTCATTATCGACCACAGGGAGCTGAACATCAATGACAGGGCAACATTAATGGAGGTTCCAGTGGAGATAGAGGATCGACAGGAGCGGGTCCTACGTGGACAGTCCGTTCCTTAGGTGTGCTTTCACTGGTACCACAAGAACTTCCAGGAGAGCACTTGGGAGCGAGAGGCTCAGTTGCGTGCTCGGTACCTCATTTAGTTTCCCTAGTTTGTGTTATAGCTTTATGGGGACATAAATCCCTGAGGGGGGAGTAATGTAAAGACCCAGAAATTTCAAGGAATTTGTTTTCTTAATTTCTTTGGAATTTTACGAGTACGCAGTTTCTGACGGCACCTGATTCTGAGGGCCGGTGTGCCCAGAATCAATTTCTGAAGTTTAGCTCGGGTACGTTCAGTGAACGAATGAGCGGTTTTTTCTATATTTTGAACCAGTGCTCAAAATTGAAATCTGAGGGCACCAATGAACTCGCAGTTCCGATAATTTCTTAAGTGGACCTTTACCGTAGTTTTGTTTTAAGCAGGTTGAGATTTAATAATTGGGGACTTTTCTTGAAATAAGTGTGTACAATTTTATTTGTATCTGATGTAGTTATATCCTACAAATGGGGTTAAGGGTGGGACCCGTAACCACCTAACTTCCCAAGTGAGGATGTTTGAGAGGTGGGGTCCACACGAACCCCAACTTCTCATCTCCCTTAACCTTCCCTAACCCCCCATTAATCTCCCCTTCTTTTAATAAGATAACTCCTCTTTAACTTGTGTAACTCTTCTTCCATTAAGTAGCCTCTCCACATTCCTCTCCTCCATTAAAGCTAGCCTACTCACATAATTAATGAGTTGATTCTTGAATTAATTTGAAAAGGGTGACTTGTCTTTAAATGGGAGAAGGCTAATGCATTATTTGTTTGGAAAATAATATGGTGGGGGAACCTCTGAAGAAATAAGAGAAGCTTCGTTCTCCAACCATCCGACGAAGAACGAGAATGTGCCATCTATACTTCTCTTCGCAATAAGAGGGGGACGTCACATCTTTGGGTACACTCCGGCGATGACGGGCCTTCCAAGACCTTCGATGAAGAACGTTCCCCGGATCTCCATCAAGGGAGGAGACGCCGCCGTGGGGAATTCCCAAATGACGACGTCACCTTCCGAAGTCAACGAACGATGCTACCTCTCCGCAGATCCGTCTGGTGATCTTGTCATGAGGTAGGGTTTTTTTGTTCAAGACTTTATCATCGTTCTTCGCTGCTTAAGGTATTGGCCGCATGATATCGTCGTAACAGGAGGAGATCAGACTGCACAAACACTGCCAATTCTCCTCCCCTCTTCTTTGTTGATCTTTGTTGAAGTTGGAAGTGGAGGCGCACGGTGCTGTTGCACCGTGCGGTGATCGGTAGGGAACCATGACCATGAAAGGACGCGGCGAAGGAAGCACAATGCCGTTGCACTGCGCCGAGATGAAGAGGACCGCGACCGGAGCGGGCCTCGGCGGTGGTGCGTAGTGCCGTCGCGCCGCGCCAGTGAGGCCGAAGAAGGCCACGACCAGGAGCGGGCTGCGGTGGAGGAGCGCGGCGCTGGTGAGACGATCCGTGGCCTAAGGCCATAGCGGACCAGTAGGAGCGGCCGACCGAGCCGGCCGCCGACGACTCCAGGAGGTGGGACCCCCTATGGGTCCCGTGGATGCTCACAAAATTGGCCAGCCATTATGGCCAGCCGTTACCTGGAAAACCAGGGGGTGTAACCCCCACCCCCTGACCTGCTGCTAGGGCAGACCCCGCAGGGTCTGCCGTTTCCAGAAAAAGGGGCATGCCCCTTGTGTCCCGCTCGGCTAGTGCCGAGCCGCGACTGGCTTCCGAGCCGGGCTGCAGGCCGTATGGGCTGGGCCGGGCCGCGCCAGCTGGGCCGGGTCGCGCTCAAACGGGCTGGGTCGCGCCCAATCGGGCCGGACTCAGACCCGGATCGGGTTGACCCGGTTTGGGCCGACCCAGGGGGTATTGGGCCGGGTCAGACCGGGCCCAGACCCCCTATTTTCGGACCAGTTTCGTTCAAACGCCTATATCTTGGGATACAGACCTCAAATCGACACAACGTCAGTTGCATAGGGATCCTTGGATCAATACGGTCGATTAGGTATATTACACTCAAGGTTTAGGCAAATATTGGGTATGGTCAGGTTGGTTCGAACCCGAAACCAACCAGGCCCTCAGAGCGGAAACGCTTGTAACTTGAGCTCCGGGCGTCCGATTGATGAGCCATAGACTTTGTTGGATTCCCCTTGGTGAGACGGTTCTTTTGGTATACTTCAAATTAGATTTGGATGCAGTTGGAGTATGTCTGGGTTGGATTGTACCTAAAATCCAATCGGGCCCCTAGAATGAAAAAACTAATAACTCTCAAATCAGACATCCGTTTGACGAACCGTCAGAGGCGTTGGTAATCTCTTTGAGTAAAGATACCTTTTAGTATACCCCATGAGAGTTTGGGGTACAGTTGAGATACAGTTGGGTTGGTTCGTACACAAAACCAACCGGGCCCCTGGGACTTAAAGGCTAATAACTCACAGACCGGGCATCCGATTGACGCACCGTCTGTTGCGTTGAGACCCTTTTGACGATACAGTTCTTTTGTGATACACTAAGTGAGTTTTGGATGACTATGGATATTTTCCAGGTTAGAAACAAGCGTATTCTAACCGGGCCCCTGGAACGGAAAAGCCTTTATCTCTCAGACTGAGCATCCGATTGACGCGCCGTCTGTCGCGTTGAGTTCCTATTGAAGTAACAGAACTTTGGTATACATCAAATCTAGAATTTGTGACAGTTGATGTATCGACCCCTTGGATCGTGGAGCGGAACCTCCCGGAATCGAGCATGCTATGTGCAGGAAACCTAGAGCTGGCTGCGACTGCGACGACGATGACGACTGTACATGGATCCTCCGTGGGTTCGGCAGCGAGGACGACTGTACTTGAATACTATGTGGGTTCGGCAGCGAGGAAGAATGTACTTGGATCCTCCGTGGGTTCAGAAACGATGATGACTGTACTTGGATCCTACGTTGGTTCGACAGTGATGGTTACTGTACTTGGATCATACGTGGGTTCGGCAGCGACGACTTCTGTTCTAGGATCCTACGTGGGTTCGACAGAGGAGATGATTCAGAGGCTACATCTAATCATCTCCACCCCTCTTCGTGAGTAGTATACCTGTGTGAGCTAAGTCTTGACTTTCAATTATTATCATCGATGTGATTGACTTTTGATTTCCAGTGTGGACTAGTTGTGATTTCCTGTGTGGACTGGGTTGTGATTTTCTATGTGGACTGGGTTGTGATTTCCTATGTGGACTTGTTTTGATTTCTTATGTGGACTGGGTTGTGATTTCCTGTGTGGAATAGTTGTGATTTCCTGTGAGGTCTAGTTGTATTTTCCTATGTGGACTGGGTTGTGCTTTCTTGTGTGGACTGGGTTGTACTTGGGCTCGTGAGTTGGAGCCGAACTGGAATTGATGACTTAGGTATATGTATGGGAATATACCTATGTATATTTGGTTGATACTTCATGTTTTTATATTTTCTTTGTGGTTATCCTTGTTGGATTTAGTGAGACCTTGAGGGTCACGGGGTCCCTACTGAGTAACGTTATACTCACCCCTGCACACGCTATGCCCACACCTCGTTGTGTTGGATGCAGATGACGGATAGTGCTGACAGAGACCGAGTGTACAGGTGGGCCTCACGATGAGTCAGTACCTGGAGGTGGACTTCACGACGAGACGGTACTCGGAGGAGGTTGGCAGGTGAGAGCGTTGAGGAGGCTATCTGTACCTACCCTTCAGGTAGGATCCGAGGTGGACGACCCAGGAGATGCTTCTGTATTCTAGATGTTTGTCTTTTCTGTTGTACTTTCGTTCAGTTGTAGCTGTACTTTACAGTTGGGTTTTTATTCTATCCCATTTATCTTTCAGGAATTTCTTTTGTACTTAGTGTATTACTTTCGCTTGTACTCTGGTTGGATGTGTTTATGTTTTGTAAAGGCAATGCCTTCCCAGTTATGGAGATTTATGCAATTGTTGCTAGTCACCAGCCCCTGGCCTATGGAAGACGGGCTTGGGGTAGTCACGGCACGGGCCCCGAGGACGGGTCATGAAACTGGTCTATAGAATGGAATACTCACACTATGAATTCAATAATATTTTGATCGACTAGAGGGTTTCATCATGGGACATCATCCACAAAACCCTCTTAAGGAACTCTTATAAGCCTTTTGGGGGGCCTGGTTCTACATAAAATAAAGAAGAGAGACTATAAAAAAAGTGAGTGATTTTAGTTTGAATAAAGATAACACAATAAAAGAAGTGATATTAGATCAAAACCCAACACAAGATACACTTCCCAACATCCTATGGTAACTTAAGGCTTGTTACAATGAGAGATAGCCACAAATTCACTTATAACCTACCTTAGAGGTCCTAAAAATCCTATATTCAATCTACTAGAACATCCCACACTTGGAGGATTTTAAATTCAAAAATATTCCACACTTGGAGGCTTTCATTTTAATAACACAAATAATTCAAAGGGAATTTTATACATAAATAATCAAACATCCTTTATAACATACCAATTTTTTTTAAAATATATTTTCATCAACAATACCAAAGGGTAAATACATTTTATAATAGAATCCAAACATTCACATTTCAATAATCATAAATCAAGAAATTGAAAAATTTAGAAAATCAATTTTTGATAATAAATAACACAAAGTTCATAAAAAAATGCCTCTTTATAAAACAACCCACCTCAAACACTTGGTATGCTTATCAACTGAATGGGATCTACACACCAAGATAAATTAAGGATCTTAAGAAGAAAAGAAGAGACCTAAAAAATGAAACAACCCATATTCAATAAACTGTAAATTAATAGAAATGAGGAAAACCACTTACCATGAAAATTCCCAAATAAGCACACAAAAACAGATGTCGATCTGGTCAATTTATTTCTTACATGAAATAGATCTAATATAATTATAATTATATAATAAAAAAATATATATATATCTATAACATCCTTGATATATGGTTTCTTTCAAGAGAAATAGAGAAGATCTAGAAAAAAGAAG
The DNA here is from genome assembly GCA_963277665.1 of Viscum album. Taxonomy (NCBI): domain Eukaryota; kingdom Viridiplantae; phylum Streptophyta; class Magnoliopsida; order Santalales; family Viscaceae; genus Viscum; species Viscum album. The sequence continues at coordinate 129,486,001 of OY728167.1, read as the reverse complement.
AATAACAACAATGAAAAGACTCTCACCTTGAGTTTCCTAGATCAAACTCCCCAAGATCCATCAAAATTGCTCTCCAGAAGTGTTAGGATCACCAAAATCTCCATGTAGAATACCTTGGGTAGATATATGAGGCTATATAAGGAATAATGAGACAAAAAAGAGATGTTTTGGATTCAAAAAATAATTTATGGATTAATTAATTCACGATACACAGTTTAAAAAACCACGCACCAACCAAACACCCATTTATATCCACGAGGAGAAGAAAAATAGTTTAGTCACATGGTTTGACTAAATGTGTTAAAACCTTTTGAAAAACCACTATCCCAAAACACTAAAAGTCACACGGTTTCCTAGGAATGACTCATGGGTTTTCATTGTCATACACATGTATAGAAAACTTTAAAATTTCCTAAAAAATAAAATGAAACAACCCAAGAATGGTTTAAAAAAAAGATAGAAAAAAATTATGTAAGTACTTGAAAGTGACATTGGAATATGAAACACTACACCCCTTCCAAACTTCTCATAAGTTATAATTATCTTTATAACCTAGGTAATGGAAAACATAAGAAAGGGGTGATCTAAAATGACCAGTTAGGAAAAACCTCATCAACATTTAATCAAGGTATATATCATAAACATATGGGTAAACATGATTATAGGAGAAATATATTATTAAAAAGAACATAGAAAAACTATATTTGTCCATAATTATTGATTAAAGGATATGTAATATCAAGTGAACAAATTTTACCATGGAATAAGAGTGTGTAATAATAAACATGATCCATGGATCATAATCAAAGTAATACAACATAAAAATGTGTCATTTTATAGAAAAATATCATAATAAGGGTTTATAAAAAAAATATCAGCACAGGGAAATCACCACATCGTAAGCTTATCTCAGAGGGCCCACCCTTTAAGTTGTGAAAAAATATAAGTATGTACATCCTCAATTATATCATTAGATATAAAACCTTAACCAATTAATTATAGGAAAATATAGGACCCCACTAAAAACATCTATACATACGTGTGAAATAAGATATAAATCATTTCTCATATCATGAAAACCCATGGGAAGAAAATGGGTTTCATATCATTTCCAAATGGTATCACATAATGTGATATCAAAAGTAGATAACTTAATAAAAAAATTTAAATCACAAAGGAGTATTTAATAGAATAATTTATAGGGCTATTAATTAAACACGAATCTATAGGAGATATATCCTTTAGAGATAAAGAGTAAAATAGAAGTGAAACTTTGAAAAAAGTCTTTAGAAAATATCTATTAATACTGTCATAAAGAGATGATTTTTTGAGTCACTTTCAAAAAGATAATTTTTGATATTTTTTCATGAATAATTTTTAAAATATTATTTATCAATAAATATCACTAAAACGTACTTAAAATCACATAAAGGTTTTCCAAATGAAAGTTTTAATGGATGATAAAATATACTATCATGAACGGAAAAACCATTTCAATATTAAAAACACATTTATTGAAATCCACATCATAAAAAGGGTGATCAATTAATATCTTTGAAAAGAGGTAAAGAGAAATTTTAAGATCACAAAAAATAAAATATATTTTGAATTCAATATAATAAAGGAAAATATTGAAGAGAATGGTGAATATAGACATGCAAGAAAAAGAGTTCATTTAGAGAGGATGTGAATTATTCTTAACATTATCAAATTTATGAAGAAATAAATCCATCAAAGAAGATTTATTTGATGTGAAAATTTAATTACCTAAAATATAATGTGTAAATAAAATAAAATATAATCATATAATATAATAAATTAATCTTTTAAAACCACAGCTAAATAGGAATAATTATGACTCAAGAAAAGAAGTTGAGTCAAGAAAACCCCTTACGACATTAGAAACACTTGAATCAAAACCCCTTAAAAATAGAAAATAAGATGGATTTGTAAATACCTTGAATTTTCAAGAATTTTATGATAAAATGAACCCATAAGGTATTATATACACCACAAAAAAATGAAAAAGTGGTGAATATGACATATGTCTCAATGAAAGGAAATTGTGATGCAAATCCCTTACATTTTATTCGTAAATTCCACAGAATCTATTTAAAATAATATTTAATAATCATAATAATATTAATATCCTATTTAAAAACCTTATTTATATCTATTATAATATATAATATTCTATTATAATCATTTATTAGTTAATTTTAGTTTATTTTTATTATCAGATGTTAGCGATTTTGATTATTTTGCACATGATTTAAAATTTCATATTTGATTGGCATTATTTAATACCCAGTTTATCATTCCTATGCTATCTAAGTTTTTGTAATATATTCTTTATAATAATTCATAAATTTATAATTTAATTCCATGATAGTTTTAGAAATTATTCATGAATACAAAATCAATGATGAGCATGTTTCAATAATTTTTTAGTGAATAAAAGTTGGTATGTTGATAACAAGTTAAATATCAGTTTAAACATTAAAAAAATTTAATAATGTCATAAAAATAATTTTAATTCATGAAATAAAATCTTATATCTATTCAAGTATGAAGGTGATGAAAAATGAAATACATCGCTCTATGGAGGCCGTAATCCGCACGCACACACAGTTGACGTTTTCATTTTTCATAAAATAAAAATAAGGTAGAAATTGATTTATCTTTTCATAATATTAATAATTTTTATATTTATTAATTAAATTACACTCTTTAAAAATCCATTTAATATGGAGATTAAAAATTAAACATGTTGTTCATGGAGGTGACAGTCCCCACGTAAGACAAAATGACATTTTCTCTCTCTAAAGAAATGTGAATGGTAGATAATGGTTATTACATCAATATAAAAAAATTCTGTATGCTAATAATACTTAAGTAATTTTATTAGAATTTTTATATTATATTTAAGAATAGGTATAATAATAATAAATGGAATAATGACTATAACAAAAAAATACTTAGAAGAATTTGATTTCATCTTGGAAACCTTATTGATTTAAAAGGGATTTGGGCTATCTCTTGGGACCATAAACTCAATAATATGGGATATTATTATTTTGGAAGGAAATTGGGAATAGTATATGGGATAATTATTATTTTTTCTGTATGTTTTTATGGGAAATGTGAGACTCCTTTTATAAGTGAAGGGAATGAAAGTTTTGTAAATATAATTTCTTAATATAGAAAAGAAATCATTTTCAACAAGGAAAGTTGATACAAAGTAGAACCTAATAGAGGGTAGGATAATTAAATGATGATAAAGGCCTAAAACACTCATTTGGAGACACTTTTTTAACATGATTTTTTGTCTTTTACCCCTTTGATTAAACCCTTTCACCATTTTGACTTTTACCGTGGTAACTAATTTTGACCTGTGTAATTTATTTTTATGTATAAAAATAAAATGGACTATATTACATAATTTTGAAATCCTAATTTCATATATTAAATCCAATTTATTAGATACAATTTATAAAAATTTTAGAAATTAATTCTAAAATAATAAATTTATAACCCATTAAAAACAGTTTTAGTGAAAAACATAACTTAAGTTCTAAAATGTCAAATATTAGTTTGTAGATTAAAATTAATATTATTTTAATTAATATTTTTATTATAATATATATATTTTTTCAAGAAATAGGTTTTATAAATTTCATGTTATGGTTATATCTTAATTATATCACAAAAGTCACGATATATGTAAAAACATTATTTCACACTATTCATGTAAAAATTAATCTTTTTAGAAAAATTTAAAAAATTCATCATAAGATAATATTGTTATATTAAATCCAAAAAATTAATTTTATTTTTTAAATAAAATTTTTAAAATTTAGTAATTTAAATTTTAAAAGGAAACATAAAATATAAGGAAAACCATTTTTATAGGAAAATAAATTTTTTCAAATATTAAGTGTTCTTATTCTCATTTATTATAAATTTATAACATAATTAGAGTTAATATATATTCATGTCAACAATATATTTTATCATCATTTAACAATAATATAATTAGTTTCTCAAAATAAAAATTCACAGTGTATAAAAAACCATTTTAAAAAAAATGCAATTTTAAACATAAAATTATCTTATTAGTTATATAGATTCACGAATTTAATTTTATCAATAGATTAGTATTAAAAACAAAAATTATTTTTATTTAAAATTTAAAATGTGAAAATTATAAAATACATGTGATATATATAAATAAATTATTACATTAATAATTACATGTTTATATCATTCTAACTTCTACTTACATAACCCCTCTAGATCTTTGTGTAAAACCCAAGGATAAGATAAGCTGTGGTGGCAGTCTCTGTTGGAAGTTCAACTAGTATGGATCTTTTATAAATTTTTATGAGCTTAAAATTATCTCACAAATTATTTCACTCAAACCATAATTTTTGGAGTTTCTCTTGGGCTTAGTTTAGGGACACCCCTAGTGAAGATTCCTCCCTTCCAAGCTCAGAAAAATGAGCTTCATAATGAAGAATTATATTAGTCGATTCCATTTTATTTATTTTTTATACATAGATTTTATAATTTGGTTGCTTGTATTTATATTCTCTAATTAAATGGTTATGTTGAAATGGTTATGTAATACCAATAACTATATAAGATGAACGACCATATATAATAGCAAAATAACCTAAAATCATCCATCCTTTTTACCTTTTAATATTCCTATTATATTTTTAATTATTTTCCTTACATCCATTGTTGTAATCCGGGTTATAATATTCATATAAAACTATAAATATAAATATTTTATGTCAATGGTTTTTTATTTACTTATGGATTTATTATACTTTTACTTTTCTTAAGGCTATTTCATATTTCATTCTCATAATAAATTTATCTTGAATTTTAATATTTTTATCTAAATAAAATGTGTCATGGTTTGTTTTAGTTCAGAGTTGTGTGTGAAATAATCTATTCAACATAATATTTATTAAAAGTTAAATTGATACTAAAATCATGGGTTATTACAGGCTGCTAACTATAAGTGAGATTCTATTGATAACATGGGAAGACTATACCATTTTAATTATATATCTATAAAAAATTGTGAAAACAATAACGAAAAACCATCAACAAAGTATAACAACATAATATTAAATTACAACTATAATCCAACCATAAATAAATAAAATAACAAATTAAATATGAAATTAGGATACTATAATGTCACATGAGTCATATAATAATAAATGATATCACTTATGGGTTAATTGTATACATCATGGTAAATAATATATAAAATAACAGAGAAAACTAAAAAATTAGACATGAGTTTCCAACCTATCTCATCTCCTAAATATGACCATATTACTCTACACCATCCATCCAATGTAGGTCCCTTTACCTCATCCATGTCATGAACCATAAAATCAACATTTACCTTGAGATACCAATATAGGGTGTGATTACAACTCAGCAAGCCACCAACAACAATATCCATAACCAAATCTAGAATATATAAGTGTGTTTTAAAGTGTAAATGAAATAATAACATCATTAATAAATGCATGTTATATCCTCAAGATCCAACATAACACCTGAGATTGACCATACCTATTTTGACCACTATTAAGGTCAATTTTTAATATGTCACATAAAGATACTGAGGGGCGACATGATGTTCACCCATAACACACCATCATCCATAAAAAAGTTGTCCATACACCCACTCACGAACACATCCATGGTTGGTATCACACCAAAAAATCATAAAAGTGTGACCATGGTTAATAATACTCCCAAACCATGTACCCACTATAATCTATACTATAATTACACTCAACTACATACCCAATGATACCCATGGTTGGCATTACACCTAACTACATCCCAAACAATAACCTAGGTTGTCATTACACTTAACCACATAATAAGGAATACCCAAAGTTATCATTACACCCCACCACATACCAAAAAACACCTTGGTTTAATGTCAAACCCAAACACATATCAAAACAATACCCCACAATGACCAAATTTTAATTACATCCAAAAAAATTCTAAACAATACTCCAGGTTGAAAATACACCCAATTATAACTAAAAAATGCCTTGGTTTTGAATTACACCCAACCATATCCCAAATAACACCTCAGGTTGGAATTACAACCAACCATATGAATACCCTAAGTTGGCATTACACCCTATAACATTCCAGACAACACTTCAGATTGAAATTACACCCAACCACATATCAAGTCTCATGATCATATAAAAAACAACACATAAAAACTACACCATAACAATCACATATTAAAATAAAAAAAGATAACAAGACATGACACATAAATAAATATAACCCACAATGATAAACATGTTTTATATGAACCAAAATAATATACATACGATGCATATTGCTTAAGAATGCATTGTATACCAACACATCCTTAAGAATAAGACTGAGGCTATGTTGTACCCAATATAACCTAGTTTCATGCGATATAACACAAGGGAACATGAATTTTCCTCCTCCAACCCATGTGATATTTATAAAATGGATTAATGGATATGCACAATTTTATTTAATGAGATCAATGCACCAATCAATGATATGTAATTAAAGGGTGGAATTTTATTACATTCAATGTGCCCAATGTGTTCTTCATTCATCAATGAGCATAAGGAATCACCTATATAAAGTGGGTTCTCTAATTAGTGTGGGGGTCAATAATAAGTGTGTTACAGGTGATAGTGATCCTTAGTTTCATGAAAATAATTCTATAACACCTTCCCCCCTAAATCATATTGACTGCTATATAGAAAAGGCACTAATACACCTTTATTGTTTTAGAATCCTCATGATAGAATCACAGATCCTTTAGTTAATGGATTAACTATGGAGGTGGAGAACCTAAATTTGTTTCTCCTATGATCATTATCAAATCATACTTTATTTGTGGAGAAAATTGAGGCTTCTTCATAGGCATTACATGTATGCTGTATTTTTTAGTGTTTCTAATTTTCCTGAATGTTTTGAATTTTTCAAGGTTATATCAAACTGTATTTGGTTTTCTTCTACAACTTAGGATCATATAATGAACCAAAATATTCATTAGTGGTATTAAATCCATTATATTTGACAAGTAAAGGTGATTCTTTCACTTTTAAATAAAGAACACATCAAATGCATCATTATTGGTTTGGATTCACATTATGTGACAATGTAGTTTCAGATAATCCTACTATATCAGTGAAATTATGCTAAAATATTAACGTGATTAGGAGGGAAAAGAATTTTTTTAATGGATAATAATATTTGAATTTCATGTTGTTGAAGATAGAGAATCAATTTTTTATTCTTGAAGCTTCGTTGAGTTTCAACATGAGGTTGGGATGGGATTGAGTGTCAAGCGTAGCTTATATATGGAGTGTGAGAATGTCAAGCTCAACATGAACATGCATAAAAAATTTAAAGTAATGAATTTTCATAAAATGTGAGTGGGTATGTACAATTCCTTATCGAATGCATCCCAAATCGAACTTCACTTTGGAATGGTGATTTTTCATTAACCTGGGCATGATAAGGGTGGATATTAAAACACTTTAGTACTGCCTCATTCCAGAGGTCTGTGGTGTAACCCCACAATGTATCTTTTCCCAAGAATCACCCCATGATCCTTGTGGTTGTGTCATCCTTTGAAAGTTGTACCTCCTTTTAGGGATGAATTTCCCTAGAACTTGGTCGCTATCCATATGATGACTGGCTGCTTAGGTGTACAAGGTAAAGTCTATCCCTATTCTTGGAATGAAAAAAATAAATTTGTTATTTTTGAAAATTCTCATAGTTTATAAAAAAGTTATAAATAATAATTGTTAGGTTTAATTAAAATCAATTTTTTAAAATCATAAATTTTAATATAAAAATTTTATATTTGTTTTTCATGATAAATAAAGTATTTATCTATTAATAAAATTCAATAATGAATTGAATTATATAATTTATAATTTTTTTAGATTATTTTTGTTAGGCGTAATAAATTGTGTTTTTGAAATCCTAATATAAATACGAAAAGTTTATGTTTATTTCTCATATGAAATAAAGTATTTATTTGATTTTTTATTCCATTATATTATTCAAATTCATAAATTATTTATAGAATATGAATAATGTGTATATTATATTTATATGATAAATGGATTCTTGAAAATTAAGCCCTGCATTTTTTTATAAATTTGAATCCATAAGATTTATTTTTTCATATAACTTGAACTTGTTTTGTTTTATAGTAATGAGATTGAGAATAGTTTTTGAATATAGTTTCTATATATTAGGTATTAGAGATATTGCGAATTTAATTCTCTCTCAAGTAAAGTATCCTCCGGGAGAGGGACTTAGTGTTAGACTACCCACTAGTCCTGAGGCTTATGACTTGTTCTAGAAAGGTGAGAGGTTAACTATCTGTCACTCTAGGATTAATCATGTGAAGTTTTTCACTCTTATATAAATCTAATATTTTACATGAAAAGTTCATATACCATAAGCATGATATGAATTCAGAAATTTATAAATATTCCTAGCTTATTTTTTTATGTGAGTAACACAAACTTGTTGGTTGTGTAAAGAGTTACAAATTAATGTGGAACAAGTAAAAAAATAGGTTATAGATGAAGGAAGTGTGCATGGATATAGACCAAATTATCATGGATATAGCATATATCCATGGTCATAAAATTAGTGTCTATAAAATCTATGGATATAGCATCAGGGATATAGCCACATTGATGTGGCACTTGCTCTATGTTTTACCTAGATTCACGATCCAATTCTTATGATTCCTCATAAGATGAAAGTAAAGAAATATTTAGAACCTTCATTTAAAAAGTTGAGAAAACAAATGTTTCCTCAGAGACTGAAGAAGGTGGTGAAGAATCTTACAGAGAATATCAGCTAAGATCCGAACTTCTTGCATGTCTTGATAAAAACAATTCTCTTAAGAAAGAAATTCGTGTGTTGAAGAAAAATCATGAAGAAGTTCATGATTGAAGTAAATATGTCATCAAGAAGGAAGATGAATACATTCAAGAAATTTTAAGTTACAAACTTAGAATTTCTGAATAAGGAAAGATGATTGAAGATCTTAGCAATAAGCTGGAAACTAAAGAAGAATAGGTCAACAAATTTTAATCAAAAGTTTTTGAATCCAAAAATACCCTAAGAAAGATGAATGAAAACTTCCACAAAGCTACTGAAGTAAAAGATGAGACTTCCAAGATTGCTGAGAAGGCTTACCATGAGAATCAGGTGAAATCTTCTCCTATCAAAAATAATGTTTTATCTGATTCTTCTAACATTTCAGGTTATAAAAAAGGTATTACTAAAGCTTGGGTGGAGAAAGGATGTGAGAAACCTATCAATCCTACAAAATTAGAAAACTCACTCAAAAGAAGAGATGGCCTACATCCTGAGTTTTCTAGAGTTGAAATAAGTTATCAACCTCAACAAAGTTTTCATAGAGAAAGATCATTCTTGAATAGAAAACCAATATTTGAGGGCTATTGCTGGTGATGCGGAATATATGGTCATAGAGCTTATAATTGTTGGCAAAATTTATCTCTACCCGAAAGAAGGTTTGAGAAAAGTAAAAGAAATAGTGAAATAAGAATGAGTAACTTTCCATACTCACATAAAGTTGAAAAGGTGAATTCTCAAGATGTCAGAAACATTCCAACAAAGAATCAATTTGAATGTTTGAAAGAAGTTTGTGGAAGATGTGATCAGTCTGGACATCATGCCGAATGATGTATGACTCTCCTTCCAAAACAAGTTTCTTATGATAAGAAAGAAAAGAAAGCTGAAAATAATAAGGTTGATGAGAGATATTTTGTTCTTGAGACAACTTTAAAAGAAAGTAAGAGGAAAAAACCATGGATTCTTGATAGTGGTTGTTCTTCACACATGATAAGTGATATAAAAATCTTGGAACATGTTAAAAGTCATGATGGAGGAGAAGTTACTTTTGGCAATGACAACTCCTTAAAAATTAAGGGAATCGGAACAACAGTGATTGAAGTAGAGAAACTAAAATATAAGGAAGTCTTGCTTGTTGATGGGATAAAACATAACTTACTTAGTGTAAGTCCAATTTGTGATGATGGAAAAGAATTTATCTTTATAAAGGATTCTTGTATCATCAAAAGTGTGAAAAATTGAAAAGTGATTACAAAAGGAGAAAGAACCAGTGGGAATCTCTTTCAAATTGGAGAATCCAATAACTCTTGTTATTTGAGTGTTGAAGTTGAAAACAAGTTGTGGCATCGAAGACTTGGCCACCTTTGGTAGAAGAACATGAGTAAGATTTCTAAAGTTGATGCTATTCGAAATTTTCCAGAACTGAAAAGAAGAGATAAAGATGTTTGTATTACTTACCAGAAAGGAAAGATGACTAAAAAGCTCATAAAAGAGTTGAGATTCAATATAACAAACCACTTAAGCTTATTCATTCTGATCTATGTGGGACGATGAGACATCAATCAGCAAAAATAGATTTATACTTTATCACTTTTATTGATGATTTCATTAGGATGAAAAACATCATGTTCATGAAGCATAAGTTAGAGGCTATTGAAAATTTTAAATTCTTTAGAAGAGATGTTGAGAAAGAATTAGGATCTTCCATAAAGAAGCTGAGAACAGAAAATGGTACTGAATTCACAAGAAATGCTTTTGAAATGTATCTAAGGAAGCAGGGTATCAAACATCAGTATAGTGCTCCCTATACTCCACAACAAAATGGAGTAGCATAAAGGAAAAATAGAAGCTTGGTGGAAATGGGAAGAAGTATGTTATCAGAATACAAACTTTCAAAATTCTTTTGGAGAGAAGCTATTACCACTATTGTTCATGTTCAAAATAGATGCATGTTGAGACCTGAATCCAACATAACTCCTTACAAGATGTGGTATAACAAAAAACCTTCTTTTAAATACTTTAAAGTTTTTGGAAGTCCATGCTTGCTGAAAATAAAAAATCTGGACTTAGGAAAGTTTGATGAGAAAGATGAAGAAGGAATATTTATGGGTTATTCAAAAAATGGAAGAAGTTACAAATGCTGGAACAAACGTTTACAGAAGTTGGTGGACTCATATGATGTGAAGGTAATTGAAAATCCAAGTTCCTTCACAAAATCTGTTATGAATACTGAGGAAGATAAATAAGAGGATCCCCACCAAAGTGAAAGTGACTCAGATGAGTCACATGGGGAAGAAAGTGATGCTGGGAAAGGAAATGTGAGTTTTCTTACATTACAAAAACATGTTGAATCTGAAAATATTATTGGGGATCAGAAGGCTCCAGTTCAGACAAGAAGGAAGTTAAGATTAGAAAATCAGACTTCCCTTATCTCAAAAGTTGAACCAGAATCAGTTTTAGAAGCTATTCAACATAAATAATGGGTGGATTCTATGAATGAAGAACTGGATCAGATTGAGAAGAATAAAACATGGGAACTTGTTCCAAGGCCATAAAATAATAATGTTATCGGAACCAAGTGGGTTTACAGAAATAAATTGAATGAGCATGGAGAGGTTACAAGAAACAAAGCAAGGCTTGTGTGTAAAGGATATGAACAAGTGGAAGGTGTGGATTTTGATGAAACATTTACCCCTGTTTCAAGGTTGGAGACTATTCGGATGTTTCTTGCAGTGGCTGCTCATCGGAATTACAAGGTTTATCAGATGGATGTAAAGTTAGCTTTCTTAAATGGTGAGATTGGGGAAGAAGTTTACATTGAAAAACCTTGTGGGTTTTTACTTGATGAGGATGAAAAAAAGTTTGAAAATTTAAGAAAGCCTTGTATGGGCTGAAACAAGCTCCACAAGCATGGTATTCAAAGCTTGACAATTCTCTAAGAAAGATGAACTTTTCTAAAGGAAAGGTTGATAGCAACTTGTATGTTAAAGATGTTGACTCCGGAACTTTAATTTTAATCATTTATATGGATGATATAATTTTTGATGGAGATGAAGAAAAGGTTTGTGAAGAGTTCATTAAAGAGATGAAGAAATTTTTTGAAATGTCAATGTTGGGAGAATTAACTTTCTTCCTTGGATTACAAGTTCAACAACAAGAAAACTACATTTTCTTATCCCAAGAAAAGTATTCCAAGGAATTGTTAAAGAAGTCTGGGATGGAAGAATCAAAGGAAGTTTCAACTCCTATCTTAGTGGGCACAAAGTTGAGTAAAGATGAATCAGGGAACAACGTGAATGAGAAAGACTTTTGAAAGTTGATAGGAAGTCTTCTTTATCTTACAAATTCAAGGCCTGATATTTCTTATGCTGTAACTCTATGTTCTCGATATCAAAGTAATCCAAAAGAATCACACATGTTTGAAGTTAATAGGATTCTGAGATATCTTAAAAGAACAACTTCACATGGGTTGTTATACAAGAGAAACAATGAGATGAAGTTTCATGGTTATACTGATGCTGATTGGGCTGGTGATTGTAATGATAGAAAATCAACATCAGGAGGAAATTTTTCTTAGGGGAATATTGTGTGAGTTAGCACAGTAAGAAACAAAGTTTTGTAACCTTAAGCACAGCTGAATCCGAATATGTTGCAGCTACTCAGGCTTACACTCAAATGATGTGGATGAAGGTTCAGCTGGAATATTTGAAAGTAAAAGTTTCTAAACCTTTGAAGATACTATGTGATAATCAAAGTGCCATTGATCTTTCTAAGAATCCTGTTCAACATTCACGATCAAAACACATTGATATAAAGTATCACTTTTTGAAATAGAGAGCTACTTCTAGAGAATTCTTGATGGAATATATTTCAACAAAGTATTAGATTGCTGATATTTTTACAAAAGCAATGTCAAAGGAATGGTTTGTTGAACTGAGGCTGCAACTCCATGTTCAGCCTCCTCCCAAGACTTCCTAAAACTCATAAGGAAGTTTACCCCCACCTTGCTTTGGATTATGTTAAAAAAGGGGGAGATTAAGTTTTCTTTTATGAATCTAAAGCTGTGGTTATCATATAATGGAGGAGAGAGAAAGAAAAATGAGAGAGGAAAAGAAAAGTGAGAAAGATAAAGATAAAAGTTGAGGGGGGAGTTAGGTAAGGTGAAGTTTATATTTATATGGCCACAAAATTTTCTTGTCACTGAGGTATGGAAATACTTCAAAAAAGTTACTTTATCCAGTAGTGTGGTGTCAGGAAACTCTTTTTTAAAAAGGCTATGTTTTGGTAAAATTAAAGAACTTGAGATGTAAAATTTTTGAGAGGTGAAAACCTGTTAACAAGGGTTGCCAACAAATCCAAAGGGGGAGATTGAAGAGCCTTTGTGGTGTTTTGTTCAATTTTTTTTTTATTTGTTGACAACTAATCTTTTTGTTGAAGAATGTTTTTGAGTTACAAAAAGTTGAAGTTGCTGGTTACTGAAGATTTCCTTAAAGAAGATTATGTTGAAGAATAAGAAGTTAGAAGTTAAGAAAGTGTCTCAAACTTTCTGAAAATAATCAGATGATGCTTTTCTGATCTTAAAATTCTCATAGATCATGAAAAGTTTCATGATAAAAGCTGATGAAGAAATGGTTAAGAGGATTGAGGTTTTCACTAAGAAAAATTCTGAGGATATTCAGAACCAGTTTTCCTGAACCAGTTTTCCTGAACCAGTTTTCCTGAACCAGTTTTCCTAAACCAGTTTTCCAGAACCTATTTCCTGAACCTGTTTCCTGAAAAAGTTTCTTAAATCTAATTCCTGAGATAGAAATTTGGAGTCTACTTCCTGAGCCAGAAATTCAGAGTGTACTTCCTGAGCCAGAAATTCAGAGTCTACTTCCTGATCCAGAAATTCAAAGTCTACTTCCTTAGCCAAAAATTTGGAGTCTACTTCCTAATCCAGAAATTCGGAGACTACTTCCTAATCCAGAAATTCAGAGTCTACTTCCTGAGCTAGAAATTCAGATTCTACATCATGAGCCAGAAATTCAGAGTCTACTTCCTGAACTAGAAATTCGGAGTCTACTTCCTAAGACAGAAATTCGGAGTATAATTCCTGAGCCCAAAATTTGGAGTCTACTTCCTGAGCCAAAAATTTGGAGTCTACTTCTCGAGCCATAAATTCGAAGTCTACTTCCTAAGCCAGAAATTTGGAGTCTACTTCCTGAACCTAAAATTCGGAGTCTGTTTCCTGAACCTAAAATTCGGAACCTATTTTCCTGAACCAGTTTTCCTGAACCAGTTTTCCAGAACCAGTTTTCCAGAACCAGTTTTCCTGAACTAGTTTTCCTGAACCTGTTTTATGAACCTAAAATTAGAACCAAGATCCATCCTTATCATTCTGAGGAATATATGAAGAGTTCAAGAAAACCCAAATTTCAACTTTTCATAAATCTCAGAGAAATTTAAGGAGATGCGAAGAAGTCAAAGATTGAAGATTAAATGTGAGATATTTGCGGAGTTTTTGAGATTTGAGGAAGCGGGAAAGTTTTTCAAGATTCCCGCCTTTGTTTCTGAGTTGGATATAAATACATGCTTAGATCATTCGCTCATTTTCAACTTTAACAAAAGCAAAAAAGGCAGAGCGCTGGAGAATTCTAAGTGAAAAGTTCCTACCATCTTGAAGAAGTTTCCTTGAGTGTTTGAGAAGAAGAGAATTAGAATTATCTTATCTTGCTAATAAGATCGGTTTCATAAAATGATTCAAGAAATCGAATTGAATATTCGGAGTGAGAACTTGTGCGGAATCATCTTATATTACTGAAAAGACCGATTTTAGAAAATCGGATTCAAGAAATAGGATTGAAGATTCAGAGTGAGCATTTGTGGAGCAGCTTAACAAAGTTATTATCATTGTGTTTGGATCATTTTTTCTTTAAGGAAATATTGTAAACTGACGGGAGTCAGCATAATCTTTCCTATCGGAAGATAGAAGGTGTGTAATGGGAGTTGTCACAAGTTGTATTCACTTCTTTATTATAGTGGATTTCCATAGACCCACGGGAGTGGCTATGGAAAGGACTTAGGTTCTCTTATTGAGGCCTAACCTTGTAAATCTTGTGTGCTTTTCTTGCTTTAGTTTTCTTGCATGCGTGAGTTTCTTGCTAAAGGTTGATAAGGAAATAAATCTTAATAGGTTGCAAGGGTTAAGTTTCTTAAAGTTTTGAAACTTATAAAAAGTTTAACAACTGATTCAACCCCCCCTACTCAGTCGTTATTCGATCTTTGGAACTTCAATATCAAAATGTATTTGGTTTTCTTATGAAACCTAGGATCATAGAATGAACCAAAATATTTTTTAGTGGTATTAAATCCATTATATTTGACAAGTAAAGGTGCTTCTTTCACTGTTAAATAAAGAACACATCAAATGCATCATTATTGGTTTGGCTTCACATTATGTGATAATGTAGTTTCAGATAATCCTACTATATTAGTGAAATTATGTTAAACTATTAACGTGATTAGGAGGGAAAAGAATTTTTTTAATGGATAATAATATTTGAATTTCATGTTGTGGAAGATAGAGAATAATTTTTTTATTCTTAAAGCTTCGTTGAGTATCAACATGAGGTTGGGATGGGATTGAGTGTCAAGCGTAGCTTATATATGGAGTGTGAGAATGTCAAGCGCAACATGCACATGCATAAAAAATTTGAAGTAATGAATTTTCACAAAATGTGAGTGGGTATGTAAAATTCCTTATCGAATGCATCCCACATCGAACTTCACTTTGGAATGGTGATTTTTCATTAACCTGGGCATGATAAGGGTGGCTATTAAAACACTTTAGTACTGCCTCATTCTAGAGGTCTGTGGTGTAACCCCATAATGTATCTTTTACCTAGAATCACCCCATGGTCCTTGTGGTTGTGTCATCCTATGAAAGTTGTACCTCCTTTTAGGGACGAATTTCCCTAGAGCTTGGTCTCTATCCCTATGATGATTGGCTACTCAGGTGTGCAAGGTAAGGTATATCCCTATTCTTGGAATGAAAAAAATAAATTTTTTATTTTTGAAAATTCTCATAGTTTATAAATAATTTATAAATAATAATTGTTTGGTTTAATTAAAATCATTTTTTAAAAATCCTAAATTTAAATATAAAAATTTTATATTTGTTTTTCATGATAAATAAAGTATTTATCTATTAATTATATTCAATAATGAATTGAATTATATCATTTATAATATTTTTTAGATTATTTGTGTTAGGCGTAATAAATTGTGTTTTTGAAATCCTAATATAAATAGGAAAAGTTCATGTTTATTTATCATATTAAATAAAGTATTTATTTAATTTTTTATTCCATTATATTATTCAAATTCAAAAATTATTTATAGAATATGAATAATGTGTATATCATATTTATATGATAAATGGATTCTTGAAAATTGAGCCCTGCATTTCTTTCTAAATTTGAATCCATAAGATTTCGTTTTTCATATAACTTGAACATGTTTTGTTTTATAGTTATGAGACTGAGAATATTTTTTGAATATAGTTTCTACATATTAGGTATTAGAGATATTGCGAATTTAATTATCTATCAAGTAAAGTCACCTACAGGAGAGGTACTTAGTGTTAGACTACCCACTAGTCCTGAGGATTATGAATTGTTCTATAAAGGTGAGGTGTGAACTATCTGTCACTTAGGAATAATCATGTGAAGTTTTTAACTCTTATATAAATATAATATTTTACATGAAAAGTTCATATAACATATGCATGATGTGAATTCAAAAATTTATAAATTTTCATAGATTATTTTTTTATGCGAGTAAAACAAACTTATGGGTTGTGTAAAGAGTTACAAATTAATGTGGAACAAGTAGAAAAATAGGTTATAGCTGAAGGCCGTGTGCATGGATATAGACCAAATTCTCATGGATATGGCTTATATACATGGTCATGAAATTAGTTTCTATAAAATCCATTGATATAACATTAGGGATATAGCCACTTTGATGTGTCACTTGCTCAATGTGTTACCTAGATTCACGATCCAATGCTTATGGCTTTAGAGAGATATTATATGGGGTGGAATATTCATGGATATATCCCAAACCTATATTCAAGAGACTCTTCATATGGCTATAGAGTGCCAAAAATTATAAAATTCACTACTCCATAGATTTGACTCCGCATTCCCACGATAAATAACGAGACACCTTACCACTCCTCTAAATTTTTTATTTCAATATTTTATATAATATATATATATATATATATATATAATTTAAAGTTATAATATAATATTTATTATATAAATTCTATTTTTTCATTACTTATAGCCACGATTGAAATTTCTATAGCTATAGGGGTCTGGCGTAAGTGGATATACCCATGATCCATTATAACTATGGCTATAGGGTTTGGGTGAAAGGGCCTATAGCCACAATCCATTATGATTATGGTTATTTGGGTCAAGTGTAAGGGGATATTGATATATTCACACTTGACCATGGCTATATGTGTTGGTTGTAAGGGGATATAGCCGTGCTCCAGTATGACTATAGCTATAAGGGTCGAGTGAAAGGGCCAATAAAACATGTGTACATAAGGGGATATAGCCATGATCCATGAATATTCCACCCATGGTTATAGACCCATGGATATATTTTATTTCTCTAGCAGTGCAGTGTGAACACATTAATTTTGTAAATAGAATAAGGATTCTAAAACTAAATCATTAGAAGCATGTGTACATAAAGGATTAAAACATGAGAAGATATAAATTTCATAAGATGAGATAGTTAGAGGATGTATATTACATTTGAGAGACTTATAAAATAAAATCCCTATAAAAACTAAGCGTGATATTCCTTCCAAAGTAGTATTTTTCAAGACCTCAATCACCCAACCTAGTAGGTCATGACAAAGTTGGGTGCCCATGGATTATCTTATTTAAGGTAATAAAGTGATAGGTGACACTGGAATATCCTTAGGTAAGTCATTCAAATTTTGGGTGCCCTTAGATTTTACTTTATTATCCTATTCTTGGACTTTGGTTTGAGTTACAATTTTCTAGGAAACCCTTAGGAAGGATACTAGAGGAATAAAGTTAGGTTTATCCATATGATGGATTGGGTAAAGTGTTACTTATTCAACTACACAATAATATTAACTATAATGATTGGTATGATTCCCTACCTAAATAGTCATGTACTTTTTATGTGATATCTAGTATAAGTCATGATGAAATATGGATATTGTCTTACTAAATAGATATGATGTATGGGGTCATCATTTTATTGGGAAAACTTTATTTAAAAATCTTTGATAAAAAGATATAAAACATGATAATCACCCACTAATATTTATTTGTTATAGATTATGGAATACTACATAATAATCATATTAATATCACTTATATATCTGACCTATACAATAGTTATAGATTGGTATCTATGGTTGATAAGTTTTTTAAGGAGAAGCATTCTGAGATTCTAAATATGAATGTTATTAAGATTAATTCCAAAAACTCAAACTCATGATTATTAGATACTAGGTGTGCATCACACATTTTTTCTAACAAACACAAAATTAGATAAGTAATATAACTAACCAAAGTTGTATTTTATCTTCATGTTAATAATAGAGTAATATTTGCTGCATTAAAAGTGGGTACTTATTATTTAATTTTATCTAGTTGCGGTAACAACCTGGAATTATAAAATAAGAGCATTATATTCATTAGCGTATGTGATGAAAAACACTAATTTTATCATGAATTACATGAAAAATTTATTTTATCTTGTGTTACATGCAATAATGAGTTTCATCAATAGCTTGCGTTACATGTAAGACCGAGTTTGACCAAACAACAATATATTTTTAAAATATTATTATTTAATATAATAGTCAGAACCTAGCCATTAAATTAGAGGGTATGAATAAGATTAAATAACTTATGAAAATATATAGTTTACACACATTTAATATTTATCAAATTATTAATAATAAAATAATAACCATTCAAATGAAAAAGAATCATTTTCTAAAAAATTATATTTTTCTAAAGACGATTTATTCGCGCTTTGGGTACATAATTTAAAATTAGTTTTACCAAATTTATAAATGTTATAAGAGAAAAAAACTTGAGTTTTGAAATAATAATATCAAAATTATCTTAGGGTGAAGTTTTGGGATTTTTCTAAGAAGTTTCATTTTTTGATGAATAGTGAAAAATATTGAATTTTAATTGAAAACTGCCTTTTCATTTAAGTAATTTATAATGTAAAATTAAATTTTAAATTGGTTTCAAAGTAAAATTAGTTAAATTTCATATAAAATATTCCAATTTATGTCATTGGAATAATTTTCATATTGAATTTTGATATAAAAACATTGTGAACTTTTGAACATTTTCACATTAAAAACCCGCTTTTTCGTCACGTCTACAAGATTAATTTTAAATTAAATTCTACCACTTATGTGAATTGAATTTTAAAAAATGGATTAAATATTTTTAATCATCATAATTTATAATTTATAATAATTTTAACTTATTTTTTTCCAAAATGAATAGTGAATGTAGTAAAAATTAATTACCACGGTTATGGTATAAATAGATTTACTAAGGGGTTAAACTAGAATGATAAGAGTAAAAATGACTTAAAATATTATCTAAATTTTATTTAATGAGTTTATTTAAACCTTTTACATAAAATTCACCTAAATATGGAAATTAATTTCCACTTTCCTTTGAATATGGCCCATATAATAAATTAAGTAAAGAAAAAGACAAAAAAGATACCTTTCTTCATTTTAATATCTATAATGATTACGGATAGGAAAAAACATTAGTCCGGTTATACATATTATTTTGAAATATAAATTATTTTTTGTCAAAATAATTTATATTTAATTTTAAGTCATTAATTATTTACTTAAAATGCTTAAGAAATGCCAATACAGTAATTATTTAGTTAATAAAAAATACAACAACTGATAGTAAAAATAATAAAATTGAAGTAAATTGAATGAATTATTGTGTTAAGTTATTTTTTTAGATGAATATATCTTGTTACATAGGTTTTAAAATAATATATTATAATTCCATCATTTTCTTGATATTTTTAAATTCAACGAATAATGTCAAAATTGACATTAATGTTATTTTTTGATAAATTATATTTTATTAAATGATTTAAAAATTACTATAAATTATATATTCTTCCAACTATTTTTTAAATTATAATAAATATCATCTATGTTCAATTAATTGACCAATTTTTATTTTATAATGAATATATTTACCCATAAATAGTAAAAACCATGTTAGTGTAGTTAAGGTTAAAGCGGTGTTTTTGCACGTTACATGCACTTGTATTAAAAAACTTTTCAACACACAAATGATTTTTAATTGATAAATTGGATTTGATACATATAATCAGTGGTTCAAAATTATATAACGTGTTTCACTTTAATTTATAATTAATGGATAAATTACCTAGGTTAGAAAACTAATTATCGTAGTGAAAAACTAAAATGGTAAAAGTAAGGAAACACAGAAGTTAAGGAAAAAATGTTTAAAACATGTGTTTTATTATGTGGTGGAGGTTTTTATATACCATATAATACTTATAAAACTTTAATTATAAATTTTTGAGCCACTTGAGGTAATATTGACCTCCCAATAGTGAATACTTTTGTGTATTTACAGAAGTGTCACTCCTCCTCAACTTTAAAAGGGAACTAACTCTCCTCCATTATTCAAACCTTAAAAAAAATTGGGTTAAGAAAATAACTACCAAAATAACTTACAAAATTTACTCCCCTAATCCTAGAATCCTCATTTTTGGAATAAATCCAACCTAGTATGGATTTAGTGCAAACCTAAGGAGGATACCCGAAGAAGAGGTAATGCTCTTCAACGAGCGTATTTATATTACTTCTTTCTCAAACTCATTCATTTTTTATTAAAAAATGATTATATAGTAACATCAGTATATTTCATATAATTAGATGTTTTTGTAATAATTTAATGACCTAAATCAATCTACACTTACATCAAATGGGTTATAAAATCATCGTTCATGTGTATGGCAAACTACCGCCTCACGAACCGATGTCGTTCATTTTTCCATTTCAACCTCTAAAGGTTTGGTATGATAATGGATCTAAAGTATATATATGATATTTGTAAAATATTTATACATATGGATTAAATATACGATATATATCTTTTTTCCTTCTATTTCATAGGAGACATGATAATGTTTCTCGTGTGTACGAAGGATTATCACCTCGCGAAACGATATAATTCGTCTTTCACTAATGCTTCACATAGAAGGTGATAAAGATAAAGTTAAGTATTATATTTTATATAAATGAAATAATTATTATATTAATTAAATATTTATAATTCAGGAAATATAATATATATCATTTTATTTCTTTCCTTTTCACTCATGTAAAAATGATAACATCGTTCGTGTACATGTGGACTACCGCCTTCATGAAGCTATGTGACTCTATTTTCATCACGAAACCATGTGGATGATATATATAAGTATATAATATGGTATATAAAATATTATGATCTTTATTTAAAGGTAAAATATTACTTACTTCCTTTCCATAATGATCATTGAAAAATGGAAATGTTACCCATGCATATATACGACCTACCATCTCCATAAAGAAAAATATGATAATAAGTATATAATATGGTATACAAACATAATTCATGATTGATTTTAAAGTAAAATTTATATAAAAATATGATAATTAAGTCATTATTATTATTCTGGATAAGATTTACCTATATAATATTCCCAATAACTAAATCTTTCATGACAAAACATGCATGAGAAAACAAGGTAATTAACACCCAAAACAATGAAAACAATGAAATATTATTAATTAATAGGTAATAAGATGTTATAAAATGTTAATATATGATATTATAAATATTAATATGGTTTTGGAATAATTTAATAACATTTTCAAAACTAATATACAAGATGATAAATAATTTCCAACAAAAAAGAGAGTATAAGTATAAGTTAAGGGATTTCGTCTCAATTTCATATCATTAAGGCATATTATAATGTTATGCACCTAGTTTATTTTATATGGTTTATATACAACCACATTGAAATGTAATATAATGAATAATTCATTATTTTTGGTATTTTAAGTTTCAATTTGAATTGTTTAATCCATGTGGATTTGACTTAAAAGTTACCAAGTGGTAAAGAATTTCATAACTCAATTTCTTTTAATTGGGTTATATTACTTGTTTGTCATCATTGATATTATATGATTATGTATATAATGAATTTTGAAAAAATATTATTATATTTCCAATTGTTTTATTTGTATTTATAACTAATATAAATAATCTATTCATTGATTAATTCTCACATCAACATTATGATCACAGTAAGGGTTTATTTCACAATATCATTCTAATCAAGATTGTTTATACTTATATTTCTTTTAAATGAGATTATTTGATCATTTTATAATAATCTAATTTATTTTTGTCCTCATATGGGTATTAATTATATTTTCTTGTAATATTAACATTTTATACTCTTTGATACTTCCTATAATTGAGAATTTTTTAAAACAAAAATCTAACTTCATTTATCTCTTTAGTTGAAAATCTGTTTTCTTTCAAAACCATGTTTTATAAAAACGTTTTCAGAAAAGTTTTTAAATTTTAAAAATGATTTTCTAAAGGTATTTTTAAACATTTTTACTCTTTAATTTTTTTTCAAAGGAATCTTTTATAATTTTCAAAATAATTCTCCTTTTTCTTTTACCAAAAATATAAAAGGAATCTTATTTCTATTTTCTAAACAAGGAACTTTCATAACCTTTTTACAGTTTAAAAGGAATTTTATTTTTAACTTTTATTCCATGTATGGAATTACCCATCATTATTATTTTAATTTATTTGAATCTTCCTTTTCATGTTTATGAGGATATTTTTAAAAAAGTTTTTTAAAAGTGATTTTCAAAGAAAATGATTTTCAGGATAAAAAGGATATTTTTCTCAAGAATGTTTTTGAAGACCTTTTTATGATATTTATATTCATCAATGACAACAAAACTTTATTATTAATCCAATGGGTATATGTTTAATTTATACTATCCTTATTCTTACACTTGATGGTTTATGATTATTTTTACCAATGATAGCATTAACATTAACTTCTTTATTTATTTTTTGTATCCATTAAATTCCCCTTGAAATATTCACTTTATTTTGATCATTAAAAAATTAAATTTCCCATAAATATCCATATTATTTATCAGGGATATGTTTATTTATTAAACCGTATATCATTTATTCATACAATTTTTTTTAAAATATTTACAAGGGAAATATTGATAAATCCATATCCTTTACTAAGTAAAGATATTTGATGTTAAGGAATATTTATTCATGAATTAAATCGATTATTTGATATATGTAGAATGCTTTGGACCTATAGTGATGGGTGGGGACTAGTATTATATATCCCCTCAATGCATCAGTAGATCTCATGAGACAAATCAGTTAAGATAGCATTAAATGGGGTTTTACCTGTAGTTTAATCCATATTATGAAAGGTCTTGATGTTAGTGGTATCATGTGGTTGAGACACGATATCTAATAATTAAGCATTTACTGAATTAAAAATTTAGTTATTAGTATCTAGGAAATTTTCACAATGATATTATCTATGGATGCATTTAATTCTTAGTTTATTGATTAAATGACATGTATTTTCATTTATTTACCTTAAAATATTTATTTTTCCTTATCTAGTTATTTAAATGGAATGTGTTATCACTTTTTTACTGTACAATGTTTATTATGATTACTGATTTATGATATCTTCCACTGCACTTAACCCTTACTGAGAATTTGAGCTCACCCTTATTCAGTTTCCTTTCTTGGGTTTCCATGAAGAGTACTATGTTTGTTAAGAAAGAATATGTTTGGGGGAATAATGTTATTCTCAAAAACATTATGTTGAAATTTTATCATTCCAATATAATGAGATACTCTTGTATTTATCTAATTTACAAAGACCACTAAACTATTTGGTCATTTAAGACGTGATTCTTTGTATCTTATGAAAATGTAATAAAGTAGGCACCGACTCTAGGAAACTAGGGTCGGAGTCACGAACTGAATCTGGTCGCCATCAAAACCGACACCAAACCCAACCCGTGACAAGGACCGAAGGGTGTTCCCTATCCTCATGGGCTGGGAAAAGTTCTCATGTGTCATAGATTTTGGTTTGGTAATAATTTACCTGAGTATGGATACATAAAACATAAAAAACAATCGATAAATCGAATATGAAAATTCATGCCAAACAAGCTTTAAAAAAAATGAAAAACTGAATACATAGGTTTAAACATAAAACAAGAGGTCTGACTACACATAAAAGTAACATCAAAATATCCCCAAGGACTCCACATGAAAAGGGGTCATCGCCCACAAGCCGTCTCCACAGCACCGCACCATGGAGGGGAACTAACAACACGAACCACCATCATCCAAGGCCTTGCCTTTACCTGTGTCAAACATGATAAATCCTACTTACACCCAAGAGGTGTAAGTAGGGTGTGATCCTAATACTAATAGGATACCACCAATAGATTACATAGAGTAATAAATACAAGACAAAAAGCATGCCAGTTTTGATAAGTAAGAAGTGATGGAAATAATTTATAAAGAACGAAACTTTTAAATATAAAAAAATTTCAAAGGGAATTTTCCATGAGTGAGCTCATTTCAATAAAACATGTAAAATACTTTATTTTCTAGCCAAATCTACCATATTCCAAAGATAAATACAGAAGATTCAATGAGCACTAATCTTAGGAACACCCCTAGGTACTAGTTAGTCTCGGGCCCCAGGTACATCGTATCTCGGTATAAAGTAACCATAGAAAAATCCATTCTAGTGCACGATCCACTAGTAGGTAACATACCCATAACCTAGTGGTCCCCAAACATCATCAATATAGTTTTTTAGTGTTGTTTTTGTCTATTTTTCTCAATGAAACAGGGATAAAACCGCTCCAGATCACTAATATACTAGTACATATCCGCCCTCCTAGATACCCAAGTTTCCCCCTTTGTGATAAAACCATTTTCACATGTTAGAAAAAATCCATTATCAAATAAACACATCATTTCTGGTAATAATCAACTCAAAACAGTATCTAGACATGCTTTTCACCACTTACTTCACTCAATAAAACCTTTATAATTTCAATAGAATAACTTCACAAAATTTAACAATGTTTTGCACAAAAAATTCATTGAAAACCCCACTTTGAACACTATGTGCATACCCATATTCACCAAAATAGAATTTTCATAACTAAAACATTTTTATAAATCCATTACAAGAGTTATAAAACAACCCCAATCGGCATAACATAGAATAGACATGTAAAACACCCAATTTAACACAAAATTAGTACCTAAAAATCATTTTCTTAAAAAACTTCACAAAAAAAATTTCTCAGAAAAGATAATGAAGGAGAAGTGTTATAAAAATGTAAATTAATAAAAGATAACTCATCTAGCAATGCTTACACATAGAATCACCTACCACAAGTGTCAATACTCCTGAATCTTTGTGCGAAAGTTCAACAGCACCACCACTGCACCACAAGGGAATTAGATCAATCCTAAAACCACAATACTAGACCAAGAAACCCAATATCAAACCCTAGGTTCGAATCCAAACTTTTTGGACATTAGGAACTTCAGTAAGAAATGGAATAAACCCTAAGAAAATGGAAGAAACCCTAAGAAAATTGGAGGACGAAGGAAGGAGACCCACTTACTTGAGAGATCTTGAAGAAATCGCCCCAAATACACCATTAAATGAATTTCCAAACAATAAAAAATGAAAATGAGGTTTGAATAAGGCTGATAAGGTCAATTGAGAACTGAAATGGGGGAACAGATTAAAAATTGAAGGAGTTATGAAGGAAACAAGTTACCTCATCAAATATGGATGATTTGAGAAAGCCAAATAAGTTCTTCACTAAATCGCGATGTATATGAGCTCCAAAGAGGGGGAAAAGAGAATGGGGGAGTACCTAGGTAGGGTGGGATCTGGTGATAGTTTAAATCACTGAAAAGGGATAAAAATTAAATAATATATTAAATAAACATTTTTTTTAAAACTGGAAATGGGCTTATGGGATGCCCCAATTCCTTAAATAAAATCCCAAATCCACCATGATTATGGATTCCTAAAAGGTCCAAATTGATATGGTGGTATTAATAGGCCAGGGGAGGCAATTTTGGAAGTATAATGGATGCAAAATGTTTAAAAACTAAAGAGTTATAAAAGAAATAAAATTGGTTTTTTAATCTGGAAATGGGCTCACGGTTTGGACCAAATCATGAAAACTCACCATTTCTTCAAAATATTCATGGGAAACCCCCACAACAAAGAAAGAATGGAAATTAAATGAAATTTACCTTTAAAATAAGTCATGTATGTGATAATTATCCCCACTAGGAAAGACTTTCTACCCCAAAAGTCTACCTGAATCTTGATCGGAAAACAAGAATGGGTAATACTTTTCAACACACAACTTCCGCTCGCAAGTCTTATGTGTATCATTCCCATGATGCCAAAGAACCCAGAATAGTGGAATAGACTTTCCACAAAGAAAATTTTCTTGGAATTCCACTATTCTCACCAGCCACTCAAAAACAGATAAATCAGGCTCTATATCCACCTCCTCCCAATTCAGTACATGGGATGGATCCGAGTTGTATTTATTCAACTGGGAGACATGGAAGATGTCATGGATGGATATAAACTGAGAAGGTAAGGCCAAATTTTATGCCATATTTCCAATATTATTGGTGATCTCAAAAGTTCTGACATACCACAATGTCAATTTCCCTTGCTTTCGGAATCAACGATGGCCCAGATGCGGGGCCACTTTCAAGAATACCCTATCACCCACAGAAAACTCTAGGTCTCGACGCCTCTGGTAAGAATATAATTTATAGAAACTGTGAAATATCAATAAGTGCTACTTGATGAACTTGACCTTCTCAAACGTCTCCTACACTAGACTTAGCCCCAACAATGAGGTCTTACCTACCTCAGCCCAGGGGGGGCGACAATGCCGAACATAGAGCGCCTCAAAAGGATCCATTCGAATCGAGGATTGGTAACTATTATTTTAATAAAACTCAACCAATCCCAAAAGTCTATCCTAGGAACCAAAAAAGTCTAGAACACATGCACAGATCATGTCATCCAAAATCTGATTCGCCTTCTCCGTCTGACCATCTGTTTGAGGATGATATTCCGTGCTCATCTTAATCTGAGACCCCAAGGCCTTATGAAGGCCTTCCCAAGACTGAGAAGTGAAATGGGGGTCACTATCTGAGACAACTACTGATGGAACACCATGGAGCCTTACCACCTCCTGAAGATACAAACGACCCAACTCATCCACTTTAGCTGTATCTCTGATTGGAATGAAGTTGGATGATTTGTCCAGACAATTAATCACCACCCAAATGGCATTATTACCCTGAGGTGTATGAGTAAATCCAAAAATAAAGTCAATGGTGACCTCATCCCACTTTCAGATGGTAATGGGCAATGGATGGAGCAAACTAGAGGGCCATTGATGTTCTGCTTTCACCTGCTGGCATGTGTAGTATCTCTAAATGAAATCCGTGATGTATCATCTCATACCAGGACACTAGAAATAATGACATACATTATAATAAATCATGATGGCACCTGGATGGATATCCCACTAAGACTGGTGGCTATCCTGCATCACCACTTTCCGCAGAGATAACTACACTACTAAACGACCCTTTAAGTACAAGATTCCATCGGGAGATGATGACCAATCAGAAGATGTCTCCCCACCATGAAGAAACTGCTTCGACCACTGAAAAAGTTCATCACTAGGATTTTCTCCCTGAATTAGCTCCACCAGAGAAAGATTCAACTAAAATCTCACCAAGAAAGAACCCCCATTTTACTCCTTGGTCTCTACATATATCTATGTAAAGAGTTCCATGAAAGTCCACTGATCACCGGACTTCCTCAAATACTTCACTGAGACTCTTTTTCTTAAGGAATCTTCCACCATGATACCCTTTCCTGGGGTATAGAAAATGTCAAAGTCGAACCCCTGCAAGTACTCGATCCAACGATGCTACCTCAAGTTGAGTTATTTCTACGAGAAGATATAGGCCATGATTTTGAGATCAGAGTAGACCACAAACTTCTACCCAAAGAGATAGTGACACCAAGTCTTCAAAGCATGCATTACAGATGATAAATCCAATTTCTGGGTCGGGTAATTCTTTTCATGTGGTTGGAGTTGGTGAGATCCATACACCACCACATGATCATCCTGCATAAGCACGCACCCCAGACCCATACCAGAAGCATCACAATACACCACATACCCCTTTCTAGCCTCAAGAAAAATCAGAATAGGGGTGATAGTCAACTGACTCTTCATCTCCTCAAATGATTCATGGAATTCTAGGCCCCATACAAACTTTACCCCTTTTCGGGTGAGCACAGTCATCGATGAAGCAAGCCGAGAGAAATCCCCAAAAAAACCGCCTATAATAACCAACCAGGTAGAGGAAACTCCTGATTTCGAACACATTCTTCAGATGATCCCATGAAATAAATGCACTGATCTTCTCGAGATCCACCGAAAACCCATGATCTGAGATCAAATGCCCCAGAAATTTCACCTCCCTGATCCAGAAAGTGAAATTAGACAACTTTACATAAAGGTGATGCTCTCGCAAAGTACCCAGAATGATCCGCAAGTGGTGACCATGTTCCTCCTAAGATCCCAAATAAACTAGGATATCATCCAAAAATACCATGAAAAATGAATCGATATATTAATGGAATAAATTGTTCATGAGTTACATAAATACCGCTGGAGAATTGGTCAATCCGAAGGGCATGACCAAGTACTCGAAGTGGTCGTACCTACTTCGGAAGGATGTCTTTGGGGTATCTTCCTCTTTCACCCTGAGTTGATGATAGCCTGAATAAAAGTCTATTTTAGAAAACCACCTTTCCCCCTTCAACTTATTGAACAAGTCATCTATTCGTGGAAAATGATATTTATTCTTGATTGATACCTTATTTAGCATCCAGTAGTCAATGCACAACCAGAGGGATCCGTCAGCCTTTTTTGTGAACAACAAAGAAGTAGACCAAGGAGAGATGCTCGGGAAAATGAATCCTTTAAATTATAAGTCATCCAGATGTATCTTTAATTCCCTCAGCTCGGTGGGGTCCATGTGATATGATGGAAGATATATCAGCTATGTTCCTGGTACCAGATCAATCGAGAACTCCACATACCGCTCTGGAGGAAAACCTAAAACATCATCCTGAAATACCTTTGGAAACTCATCCACTACATGAGGTATTCCACCATAAGGATCATGAACATTTTCTTCTATTGAGAGTTATGATAATTGAAAAACACGATCTCCCAAATCTAGGAGTGGAGGTATTGCACAACTTGACCGAGATGCCATTCCCCACAAAAAACTTGACGACTCCCATAAGGTGTTGTGAAACTGACCCACAACCTATAACAATCGATGTGCATATAAAAGTGTACCAGCCAATCCATTCCAAGTATCTCATCAAATAGATCTATATCTAAGAGTAGGAGGTCCCATTCCATCTCAACCCCTGACACAGAAAGTGCACACGACGGGCACCTGAGACCCTACTCCTTCTTTCCCAGCAGCATCACCAACTCCATCACAAAGGACAAAAGCTCAGCTGGAAAATTCAACATGTTCAAAAAATAAGCAGAAATGAATGAAAAATAGGCACCAGTATCAAAAATATCATCAACTATAGAATATGAAATCAAAATGGTACCTCAAACTGTTGAAGGTCTCACCTCTGATCTGCTGGTGCCTGATCCACCGCATGGAGATGTCTGGTCTCTACCTGAGGAATACTAATAGTCTGTGGCTATGACATAAACTGGATTTACCTAGAAGATGAACCAACCCTACCACCACAACCACTAAACTGATATCCC
This sequence comes from Viscum album, assembly GCA_963277665.1. Classification (NCBI taxonomy): domain Eukaryota; kingdom Viridiplantae; phylum Streptophyta; class Magnoliopsida; order Santalales; family Viscaceae; genus Viscum; species Viscum album. The sequence goes on along the minus strand of OY728167.1, from coordinate 129,455,943 downwards.
CTATCCTTGATGGCTATGACTGAGATGGAACTCCTCTTGAAGCCACTGATCCTACCCACTCTAAAGTGGACGTTCCACCCCACAAAAGCACTACAAGTGACCCATACCTCTACATTTATAATAGTTCTTTGGAGGAAATGGGCATGTTGGTCGGATGTGCCCTGACCTCCCACATTGGTGGCACACGACAGATCTCACATCAGAAGCCATAGACAAAAACTGCCTAGAAGAGTGGCCTGAACTACCACCTACCTTTTTCCCCTGCTCCCCTCACTTCCTTTTCTTCTCCGAAGAGATGACATTGACCGATACTGATACCATACTAGAAAAACCATCCCTCCATTTTTGGTTAATCTCTACCATACAGGACTGATCAACCACTTCAGCATAGGTCCTCAGCTTAAACAATAAAACCTGGGAGTATATCTCTGGTTATAAGCCTTTCTCAAACCTTTGGGCCTTCACTTTCTCATTAGAGACAATTTCAGGAGCATACCGAACTAGATTAGAGAAATGGTTGGTGTACTCCATCACAGAAATATCCCCCTAAATAAGATCCATGAACTCTAGGGATCTAGCATATGCCAAGACTTCATGGCAGTACTATTCATTGAAGATGACCTTGAAATCTCCCCAGCGCATCTGCTCATTCTTTCTAGTTTGAAGTACCGATTCCCACCACTTGTGGCTGGGACCCTCCAACAAAAAATAGTCACACTTCACCCTAACCTCCTCGGGTGTGTCCAGGAACTCAAACATGTGCTCGATCTTTTCCATCCATTCCTCTAATTCCTGGGGTTCTGTGCTACCTCAGAAAGTAGGAGGCTTGTTTTTTAGGAACTCCTGGGCCTTTTCCTTTATAGGACTAGTCACATCTTCTCTAAAAGGAGCTGTAATAAGAGATGGTCCATGTACTAGATCTTGGACAGCCCAAACCACAACCTCTACTATCCTCTGATCATGCGGTGAGGGAGAACTCTCTCCAGCTTCCTCCCATGGGTGCATGGGAGCTTTCCGGGGAGGCATATTGCTCCAAAAGAAAATAGTCACAAGAAAAAAAATCAGTACAAAAATTATGAAAATTTCATCTATAACACCAAATATAAATAATCCAAACACATTACAATGATAAAAGAAATAACTACCCCACCCCCACCTGATGTCCACGTGTAGTCTGCAGCCCACACGTCTCAGCTGGAAGTGAAGCCAAATAAACAATTCCAATATCCCATGGTGACTCGAGGTCTACCAAGAGAGGTGCAATAAAAGCACCCTACTTATTACCAAAACTCCGAGTCTCGACAGTCTTAGCTCCTGTCTAGCCCGACTCAACCCAAAATAATAATATAACCCAAAACATTAACCTCCTCTGATGGAATTTTGTCACGAACTGAATCTAGTTTCCATAAAAACTAACACCAAAACCAGCTGTTAAAAAGTCCCTAAGGGCATTACCTATCCCCACGGGCTAGAATAAGCGCCCATGTATCATATATTTTGGTTTGGGAATGATTTACCTGAGTATGGATACATAAAACATAAAAAAACCAGTAAACAGAATATGAAAATTCATGATAAAAAATCTTTAAAAAAATCCAGAACTGAATACATAGGTTTAAACATAAAACAAGAGGTACAAATACACATAAAAGTATCATCAAAACATCCCCAAGGACTCCACATGATAAGGGGTCATCACCCACAAGCCGTCTCCACAACACCGCACCATGGAAGGGAACTAACAACCCAAACCGCCATCACCCAAGGCCTTGCCTTTACCTATGTCAAACATGATCAAGTATAGTTACACCAAAGGGGTTTAATTAGGGTTTGACCCTAATCACAATAGGATACCACCAATAGATTCTATATAGTAAGCAATACAAGATAAAAATCATTCCAGTTTTGATAAGAAAGAAGTGGTGGAAATAATTTCTAAAGAATGAAACTTTTAAATGTAATGAGCTTTCAAAGAGAATTTTACATGAGTGACAACATTTCAATAAAAAATGTAAGATAATTTATTTTCTATACAAAACCACCATATGCTAGAGATAAATACAAAATAGTTAATGAGCACTAATCTCGGGAACACCCCTAGGCACTAGTTAGTCTTGGGCCCCATGTACATCGTATCTCGGTGTAATGTAACCATATAAAAATCTGTTCTCATGTACAATACACTAGTAGGGAACATAAAAATAACCTAGTGGTCCACAAAAATCATAAACATAATTTTTTTAGTGTTGTCATTATTTTTTTCTCAATGATACGGGGATAAAACTGCTCCAGATCCCTAGCGTACTAGTACATATCCACCCTCCTAGATACCTGAGTTTCCCCATTTGTGCTCAAACCATTTTAAAATGTTACCAAAATCCATTATCACATAGAAACATCAGTTTTGGTCATAATAAACTCAAAAAAAAAAAATATAAACATGATTTGAACCACTTACATCACTCAATAAAACCTTTAGAATTTCAATAGAATAACTTCACAAAATTTAACAATGTTTTGCACACAAAACCCATTAAAAACCCCACTTTGAACACTATGTGCATACCCATATTCACCAAAACAGAATTTTCATCACTAAATTTTTTAATAAATCCATTATAAGAGTTATAAAATAACCCCAATTGGAATGACAAAGAATAGACATGTAAAACACCCAATTTAACACAAAATTGGTGCCTAAAAATCATTTTCTTAACAAAATTCACTAAAACCAAATTTATCAGAAAGTATAATGAAGGAGAAGTGTTCTATAAATAAAAATTAAGAAAATATAACTCATCTAGTAGTGCTTACACATGGAATCACCTACCACAAGTGTCAAAACCCTTGAATCTTTATGTGAAAGTTCAACCACACCACAAGGGACTTAGATCAAGCCTAAAACAAAAATATTAGACCAATAAACCCAAGATCAAACCTTATTTTCAAATATAAACTTTATGGACATTATTAAATTAAAGAAGAAATGGAAGAAACTCCAAGAAAATGGAATAAACCCTAGTAAAATTGGAGGAAGAAGGAAGAAGACCCACTTACTTGAAGGATCTTGAAGAAATCTCCCCAAATAAACCAGTAGATGAATTTAAAAATATAAAAAAATTCAATTGAAGTTCTAATAAGGCTGATAAGGTCAAGTTACAACTAAAATGGGGGGGGGGGAGAGTAAAAATTGAAGGAGTTATGAAGGAAACAATTTACCTCTTAAAATTTAGATGATTTGAGAAATCCTAAGAAATTCTGCCCTAAATCGTGATGCATATGAGCTCCAAAGAGGGGGGGAAAGAGAATGGGGGAATTCCTAGGGTCTTTGGTCTCAGGTGAGAGTTATAATCATCTAAAAATAATAAAAATTTAATAAGATATTAAATAAACAATTTTTTTAATAAACTTGAAATGGGCTTATGGGCTAGCCTAATTCCTTAAATAAAAACCCAAATCCACCATGATTATGGATTCCTAAATGGTCCAAATTGATATGGTGGTGTTAATAGGCCAGGGAAGTCCATTTTTGAAGTGGAATGGGTGAAAAATATTAAAAAAACAAAGAGTTATAAAAGAAACAAAATTGGTTTTTAAATATGGAAATAGGCTCACGGTTTGGCCCAAATAATGGAAACCCACCCTTTCCTTAAAAAATTCATGGGAAACCCCTACAACAAATCAGGAATGAAAATTAAATTAAATTTACCTTTAAAACAAGTCATTTATGTGATATTTGGGGTCACTAAAATTATTATTCAATAATGGAAAACTGTTATTATGTTCAAGCTATAAACAATAATTTTATTTCTGTATCTTTTTTGTAAAATAAGGGATTTTCATTATCTATTAAGAAAAAAATTTGTTCTATATATAGTAATGATTTGTTTTATGAAATTAAGAATGTATTAAATGGTTAATACATTATATGTGTAACCCAAAATTTAACACAAACCATATTCATAAAATCACATAGATAAATAAAACATCCATAAAAAATAATATGAATGTAGACATACATACAACCATACATGATTGATTTCCCATAGGTTCGATCACATAGAAAAATAAAAATTAAAGGATAAATAAATAATAAAATAAAATTACAAGAGGCTCTACTAAAATCCATGTTCCTAATCTCATACCAAACTCCTAGTCCCATATGAGATACTCTATCTCGATCATGTAATCCCTAGCCTCAACCCAACCTAAACCTGAAACAAGCGGGGGCTTCTTAGGTACCAAAGTGCAGTAGAGGCCTGAGAAGGGTGTGAGAACATAACTTAGTAGAGAAACACCAATATAGTCCTATACTATACTACAAATTCAGTGTTATGTTAATGTAACATGATCAAATATAAACCATAAATAAACTAAATAATATAAATAAATAAACAACAACCAGTACTATGAAAACCCATGTATTTAATACACTTCAATTTAGGATTTATTATAGAAGTATACACATAATAAAATCCTGGATGACTGAGAGGCTTAGTAACTTGGGGAAATCAGATACATTACATAATAAATTGAGCATGGAAAAAATAACATTATTTAAAAACTCCACAACATTCCCTTAAAATCCATTGAACTTCTAATGCTACATGAGATAACCTAGGGACATACATAAGAAAGGGGTGAGATATAAATCCCAATAAGGGAATAATCGAAGCATATCATAAGCTATAGTAGTACATGTGAGTGAATAGTCATAACATGATGATATAGAAAGGTGAGAATCATAATCATGAACATCAAATCATGGTATAAGATGATAACATCAAGGAAACATGGGAATTTTACAACAACATAAAACATGACATCATAAAAATAAGTTAAGGATAACTACTGAGACATCATAACATAGTGTTCTTAGGATAACCTATTGTGCACCATACATTGAATCTAATGAGATAAAAACATTACCCAATGTATTGGAGGGATATATAATTCTGGTCCCACCCGTCACATTCATATCATGCACATGCATAAGTGTTCTACATAGGACATAGAACATAAGGATTCATTTCATCACTTTTAATACCATGATTTTAGGAATTTTGGTTACATAAATGTAAGTTTCCAATTAATTAAGTATGGGTACATATAGGTGGATACACTTAAGTAGAAATGGTGATGGGTATTCACTACCCAAATGTTTGGCATGGATAATCGTAGGAGAATTTCAACAATATGACATGGGTAAATAATGATTCATTTAAGGGTATATTGAGAGTAAAATGGGTCTCTCATAACTTGAAAATAATAAATATAGTAATAGGTATGTGTAAAAACATATTCCAACATAAATTATTGGAAACAAAAAGGCATAGAATAAATAAGGTGCTTGAATAAAGAGGAGATGGAGAAGATCCCTTACCCAAAGAGGGTGATTCTAAAAACTAGTGAAGATATTATTAAGAGATTTGGAACACCTTGGGAGGGATATAGAGAGTGTAAAGGCAGATTAAATTTAGTATCAAAGGGTTTTTAGTGAAGATTAATAATATTTGGGGTGGATTTTTATAACAAAAGAGAGGTTAATTATTTATTAATTTCTAAACATAGGTTTTGGAATCTATATGATGAAATAATCAAAACCAAAAACCTTTCCATGTTTTTTACATAGATTCTACCAAAGTGGAGTGGTTTTAAATATTTTATAAAGATAATAACTGAACTCATTAAAATAATACCATTGGTGATGTGGAAGTGAGTCATGTTTATAAATAATTAATTTTAAATCCTTAAAATATAATATAGGCTTGAGAGGATTCATTAAGGGTTTATAAAATTCATAAAATAAATTAAAAAAAATTATTTAAAATAGTAAAAATAATTTTTATAATGGATATTTTTGGTCAATTATGATTTCATAATACATACCATATATTTACACTGTATTTAAATTTTTACCCCAAAAATTTGATTGTCTCAAAAAAATTATAAAAAATTAACCTTTAGATAATTTAAACATTTTTATTTAAAAAATAATATTTATTTTTATAAAAATAATTCTATAAATATATGAATTCACACTTTTAAATCAAAATCTCCATTTATTTTAAAAAGTACCAGGTTTTATGACGATAAAAATTTTCTAACCCTTATAAAGATTATATTGGAATTCATTAAATTATATTATAATTTATATTAAAATAAATATTATTTAATAATATTATTTTATTAAAATAACATATATTTCAAAAATTATTTAATTTTACAATATGATAATTTTAATTGAATATATATAATTTTCCCAAAAAATTATAATTTTGATTTCTTCATATCAAAATGTATTTTTATAAAACTCATTAATAAATTATAAATTAATATAGTGATAAATATAATAATTATTTAAAAAAAGAAAATTTAAAATTCATACTATTAGGGTCTAGATACATACCCCCTTATTACACCAGTGTACATCCTAAGGGTAAGGTGTGTGGTGGTGATACTTTCTTTGGGTGGTTTGACGAACATGGTTTGGGATGTGATATTGATAAGATTTAAATTATCCCATAAATAGTTTCAATCATTATTTAGTTGATGAATCTCATATTGGTATTGCTAAAGGGAAAATCCTATTGATTCCATCTCCCTCGAAAGCTCTGATAAATGAGCTTAATATGGTTTGATCCTACTGGTCAAGGACATCACTTCTTTTGTCTGTGTTAATTGGATTTTATCATCACCATTAATATAGATCATAAGAGTCATTGTACAATGACTGTATTATTAATGGTTACGATACTTAATGATATTTTAAATCTAATAGGATATAACTTCTAATGGTCCAAAATAACCAAAGTAGTGCATGTATTTTCTATAAATTCATTACATAAATAAGGAATTTAGTCATTTAAAAATTGAATTTAATTTATAAATGATAAGGTCCTTACATTATTACCCCTTCATAAATTTTACCCTCAAAATTTTATTTAATAAACTAAAATAGATGAGGGTACTTCTTTTTAATTTTCTCTTCTGATTCCCATCTTTCTTCTTCAAACTTGTAGTTATGCCACAACACTTTGACTAGGTGAGTTTTCTTATGTAATATAAGTTTATCTCTATAATCTAAGATCTTAACCATATGATCCTCATATGAAAGATAAGTCTCAGAAGGTAGCATATCTGGATTCAATACATGTGACAGGGCTGGTATGTACTTCCTTAAGAGGGATACCTAAAACACATAATGTACTTAAGATAGGTTAGGAGGGAGTGATAGTTAATTGGACACACCTCTGATATTATCATGGATATCAAAGGTAATAATGTATCATGGACTAAAATTTCCCTTCTTCCCAAACCTCACAACTTTATTTCATGGTGATATATGATTTTTTTTTATCTCCAACCTCAAAATATATATCACATTGATGATTTTATGCATAGATTTTCTACCAAATTTGGGTAGATTTAATATGATGTGGAATGGTTTTAAAATTATCTATCATATCTTAAAAAAGATCAAGTCCCATCATCTTCCACTCTCCAACTTCGTCCCAACATTTCAGAGTCTAAAACTACTTCCAATAAAGAGCCTCAAAAGGTGTTATTTGAATACTAGAATGGAAATTATTATTATATGAGAACTCCACCAGGGGAAGGTTTTGATCCCAAAATCCTTGGAAATACATTTAGAATGATATCAATATATCCTCTAGAGTTTTAATGGTTCTCTTAGACTGACTATCCATATTAGGGTGTTAAATAGTACTAAAACATAAATCTATATCCAACACCTATTGAAGGCTTCTCTATAACATCAAGGTAAACCTCAGATCTCGATCAGATACAATGGAGAGTAAAAATCCATGTAGTTTTCCACTTATCTTATGCATATCTTTTTGGGTTGTCTAAGAGATAAATCTTCCTTGATAGAAATAAAATTCACTGACTTTTTATGGTGATCGACTACCACCTAGATGGAATTATTTCCTTTAGATGTCCTAGAGACTCCTACGACAAAATCTATAGTCTTGTCTTCCCATTTCCATACTGGTATGGTCAATGGTTGCATCATACCCTTATATTTCTATTATTCAACGTCGACTTATTTCCATATCAAGCATCGAGAAAAAAAATGTAATCTCTCTATTTATTTTACCCCACCATAAGATTTGATTTAAATATCTATACATCTCAGTGGTTTCTGAATAAATAGAGAAAGATGATCTATGAACATAATCTAGAAGTCCCCTCTTTAATTATGGTTTTTATGGGACATATATTTTGGATCCAAACCTTATAACTCTATCTTTAGAAAATTTGAACTTCAAAATAGTCATTACCTTTTTCTATAGAAACTCATCATATTTTTAAGCTTCTTGGATCCTCTAAAGAATGGATATTTGAGCCGTTATTTTATAAAGTTAGGATAAAGATACTTATATTATTCCAATGTCCATTATTTTTATGTCAAAGATGAATAGATCCCTTGAAATCCTCATTATTTATAGGGTTTTAAGATCCTTTCTACTCAGAGAATTTTCCACTTTGTTTTCCTTCACAGGATGATATTGGATTGAATAATCATAATCCTTTATTATATCTAACCACCCTCAATGGTTCATATTGAGATCCTTTTTTGTGAATATATACTTGAGGTTTTTATGATCCATATATATGTCACACTTTTCCCCATGTATATAATGTTTCTAAATCTTCAATGTGAAGATCACTACAACCAATTCTAGATCATGTGTTGGGTAGTTGTTCTCATGGATCTTTAATTAACAGGAGGAATAGGCTATCACTTTATCATATTTCATGAGTACATAACCCAATCCTTTTCTAGTCACATCGCTATAAATCAAAAATCATTCCCCACTGGTGGGTAATGTTAGTACAAGTGAAGTGATTAGTCTCTTCTTTAACTTTTTAATTCTCCCCTCACATTCATCACTCTTAATAAACTTAACTATATTTTGAGTTATCTTGGTAAGTGGCTTTACAAATTTGAGAATTCTCTCAAAAATAGATGATAGTACCCAGTGAATCCAAGTAAACTTCAAATTTACATCACAAATGTTGGTATAGGTCAACTTTAAATTTCCCCTATTTTTGAAGGATCCTCAAATATCCCTTTACTAGTGATATCATTCCCCATGAATGTCACTTTCTCCATACATAACTCACAATTACTATAATTTGGATATAAATTTTTCTTTTACAAGGTTTTTAGTATATCATCCCAATGTACCTCATGATCTCACTTTATTTTAGAGTAAATAAGAATATCATCTATAAATACTACCATAAATTTGTTGAGGTAATCCTTAAAGAATATATTAATCAAGTCTATAAAGATAACTAGAGCATTAGTGTGTCTAAATGGAATCTCTATGAACTCATAGTACTCATACCTTGTATGAAAAATAGTCTTGGAGATATCATCCTTCACCTTTACTAGATAATATCCTAAATAAAGGTATAAATTGGAGAAGTATTGGGATCCATATATATGACTAAACAAGTCATCAATCTATGGAAGATGATATTTGTTCTTTATCATGATATTTTTTGAGGTCATGGTAATCAATATAGAGGTGAATTAACCCATCGTTCTAGATGAAAAGGATCAATACACCCCACAATGAAGCACTTGGGAATATAAACCATTTTTAAAAATTATCCTATAGTTTATTCCTTAGCTCTTCAAGTTAAAAAATATCCATTTTATATGGATTCTTGGATATTGGAAATGATCTAGGTATAAGTTCAATTGATAAATCAACTTATCTGTTAGAAGGATGGCCAGGAAATTCTTTGGGAAACACATCAGCAAATTCCTTTAGAATGGTCATATCATCAAGGATGATATTTTACTTAGTATTAATCATTTGATCTAGAAATATTTCTCATAAGGTAATAATATCCATGATTTATGTGATGATACCAAAGTAGATTCATCCTCCTCATTACACTTGTATAGAATCATAGGTTGATTTGCGATATGGAGGGTGATTTCCTTATCTCGACAATTTATGTTGGTAATCCATGACCAGAATAGTATCAAATTCCACTAAAGGGAGTTTCAAAAGGTTTTATGGATTATTTTGATCACAAATTTTGACAAGGGATGAGTTATATGCTTGAGATGAAATAATTAACCCATTTTCCATCTTCAGTGATTACTCAACTTCTATGTTTTGAGGTGGTGTTTGGATAGTTGCACTAAAATTTCATGATATAAAAGAATGCATAGATTTTGAACCAAATAATAAATTTACTATCCTTGAATGAATAACTACTATACCTATAACCACTTTGTTATTGGGATCCACCTCCGTAGTTGTTATGAAATAAGCTCTCCCTTTCTCTTTAGGCCTTAGAGGTTGTTGTTCCCGGTTATCATAGACAACCCTTGGCTTAGTGCATTGATTTTTATAGTTTCCTTGTCCCTTGTAGTCGAAGAATTTGAAAATAGTATAAGTTTTAACTGAAACATTACTTTCTTCCATCACATTGGTGGGTTTTTCCCACCAATATTTGTTAGCTAGGTTCTCTTCCTTCCTGCACCTAAAAAATTTTCTTATTCCCTTCAATAAATTCCTTAGATATTTTTTCCCACACTTTTGAAAAGTTGGATGTTCGACTTTCATATCCCATGAGAGTGTCAATCCAAGTGTTCATCAAGGCCACTTTATCATGCATTAGGTGACGATTGAGTCAATTCCCAATGCACCCTTTTATAGGTTATTACCCCTAGGTACAACTATGATAGATCCATATCCCCTTATAGTATCTAGAAAGGGATGTATTTTATTAGAAAATACTTACTCTGTACTTTAAAAAAATTTAGGGATGTTTTCCTATGTTTATTCTTATATTTAAGTATTTCACTAATTTTTTATTATTCTAAATCCCAAAAATAACTAGATTTTCCACTAATACCAACTATGATAACCCATGACTTTTATATATTTTAATTCATGATTTATTACATAAAGACACACATGAGACAATATAAAAGACCTAGAGGCCTATTTTAATTTTGAAATTAGATACATAAAATAATAAAATGAACATGGAAATAAGGACATTATTTAAAAACTCCACAACATTCCCTTAAAATCCATCGACCTTCTAATAGTTCATAGGATAATATGGGGACATAAATAAGAAAAGGGTGAGATATAAATCCCAATAAGGGTATATTATAATAATAACATAAGTAAAATTATTAAATGTGAGTCAAGAGGCATATAATGTTGATATATAAATATTCAAATCAAAATCATGAACATCAAAACATGGTATAAGATGATAACATCAAAGCAACATAGGAATGTGGAAACAACATAAAACATGACATCGTCAACATAAGTCAAGGAAAACCATAGAGACATTATAACATAATGTTATTAGGAAAAAATACCATTCACTATACATGTTATCTCATGAGATAAAAACATTATCCAATTCATTGGATGGATATATAATTCTCCGTCCACCCATCACATTCATATCATGTACATGCATAAGTGTGCCACATAGATCATACAAATTAATGATGTATTTCATCACTTTTAATCCATGATTTAAGAGTGTGGGTTAAATAAATATAATTACCTTATAAATAAATTATAGGTTCATCTAGGTGAATACCCTTGAGTGGAAATAGATATGAGTATTCACTACACAAATGTCTTGCATGAAAAATTGAAGGATAATTTCGTCAGCATAATGAGGGTATATAAAGATTCATGGAAGGTTTTAATGAGATTTAAAGGGGTATATCATCACTTTAAAATCCTAAATATAGTAATAGGTATGTTTAAAAACATATTATAACATGAAATATTGTAAATAAAAGTCATAATATAATTAAGGTTCTTGAATAAAGAGGAGGAGAGGATCCCTTACTTTGAGAGGGCACTTCTAAAATCTTAAGAAGATCTTATTAAGATATTGGTAACACCTTGGGATGGATATAGAGAGGATACGTTAGATTAAATTAGTATTAAAAGGGGTTTTACTGAAGATTAATGGGAGTTTTTTTTTGGTTTTTATAGAAAAAAGTGAAGGGAATTATTTATTAATTCCTAAACTTAGGTTTTGGACTCTATATGATAAAATAATAAAAACCACAAATATTTCTAAGGTTTTTGACCATGTTTTATAAAAAATAGGAGTTTTTTCAATATTTTATAAGTCTAAGAACCAAACTCATTAAAATAATACCCTTGGTGATGTGGAAGTGAGTCATGTTCATAAAGAATTAATTTTAAATCCTTAATATATTATATAGGTTTTGCAGGATTCATTAAGGGTTTATATAATTAATAAAACAACTTCAAAAATAAATTATTTTAAAGTTTATCCATGATTTTTTTCTTTATACTCTATATTATTTATTACATCACTTTTGGGCCATTATGATGTCATAATACATACCATATATTTATACCGTATTTATTTTTACCCCAAAAATTCAAATGTCTTATAAAATTATGAGAAATTAACTAATAGATAATTTTAATGTTATTATTTAAAAAATAATATTTATTTTATAAAAATAAATCCCTAAATATGATCATTTATACATTTAAATCAAAATCCCTATTTACTGAAAAAATACCCGTTTTTACGATGATAATGGTTTTTTGAACTTTATTATGATTATATTGGAATTCATTGAATTATTTTACAATTTATATTCAAATAAATATTATTTAAAATTTTTATTAAAATAAAATCAATTTATTATTTTTTGAATTTATCATCATGAGTGTTTTAATTTAATATATATATATATATATATATATATATATATCCCCAAAAAATACAATTTTTATTTCTTCGTATCAAAATTTAATTTTTTTTCAAAGTCATTAATCATTTTTAAAGTAATAAAGGGATATATATAAGAATTATTTTATTAAAAATAAAATATAAAATTTCATACTATTAGGGTATATATACATAACCCCTTATTACACTAGCGTACAACCTAAAGTTAAGGTGTGTGATGGTGACACTTTCTTGGGGTGGTTCGACGAACATGGTTTGCAATGTGATCTCGATATGCTTGAACTTATCTTATAAACTATTTTGGTCATGATTTAGTTTTTTAATCTTGAATTGGGATTGGTCAAGGTTAAATCCCAAAAATTCCATCTCCCTTGGAATATCTGATAAATGGGCTTCATAGGGTACGATCCTACTAGTCGAGGCCATCACTTCTTTTCCTATGTCAACAGGATTTAATCATATCCCTTAATATAGATTGATCATAACAATCACTATACAATGGATAAATTATCATTGGTTATGATAATTAAAGGTATTTTAAATCTAAAAAGATATAACTTATAATGATCCAAAATAATCAAATTAGTGCATATGTTTTCTATAAATTCATTACTTAATAAGGAATTTACATGTTTAAAAAGGGAATTTAATTTATAAATGATTATTTTATTACAAATACATAATTTTTCCTGATTTTAGAATGTCCTTGATCACATAGTGTGGACCGTTCTAACCACTATAATCTCATAGGGGGACCAAGTTCTTCCTTGGATCATGTAATTAGTGTTAATCCTTAGGTTTATGACACCTATTGACCATACCTACTTTAACCAGTGACATAGTGTCTTTTAGAATATCATTTAGACTATTCCTACCAATATAATAGACCTGAGACTCCCCTATACATAGATAAGTTTCATGAACCTCCCCTATGAAAGTTTTCTAAGCTAAGGGTATATAACATAAGTACCATAAACATAGGGGATTTTCTTAGAAATATCCATCCCAATATAATAGATCAAAGTTAGATCCAAATATATGGTAGCCCCACTAATAGTATCATAAACCTCCCCTATGGGAGTTTTCTCAGTCAATAATAATATAGAACTCCCTTATGAGAGTTTTCTTAGCCAAGGTATAATCCATCAAGTAACACATAGCTCATCTATGGTAGTTTTATCAATTAAATAGTAACAAAAAACTATCGTAAGGTCAATTTCCATTCATAATAAATGATCTCCCCTATGGTTTTTTTTATTTCATTACCATAAATAAACAATAAAATAAAGAAAACTCAAGAACCCGAGATAATCCCTTACCCAGCATACTAAAAGAATAATGAACACCCACTAACTAGGGTAAATATGTTATCAGGGCACCCATTGGGGTCCCCTAGGTTTCATCATGGCCCAAAAACCTTATAAAGGTCCCTTAATTCCCAGTCATATATCAGGTCAATTCCCATCATAGGGGTAATTCCTTTAAGACCATCCCCTTTCCAAAACATATGGGTCGACCCAAATGTTTAACCTTCATTTTTTATTTCCATGTTATGCTCACCTAGGTCATTATGTATCCAAGGGGGAATAACCCCCCTCATCCATCTCACTATACTAAAGGCTCAAGGGTACCTCTTAGGTATCATATAGCCAATCCCTTGACCATTTGTCCCAGATCATTACTAAACTCTACTTGGATGTCTCTAAGTGATCCTGTTACTAAATTCACTACATTCATTATGTAACATATAAGGTATACACCTTAGGGTTCATACATTAGAAGGAATATTGTAATGGTCAAGGACTCAAACATCGATGATCAAGGAAAACCATCTAGTTCTCAAGGCCTAATAATCCCTTGGATCTTTTTACATCATAAATGAGGCATTTTTTATAGGTGGGTAATTCATTTTAGATTAAACATATTTATTAAATTAATCAATTAGTTTATAAATTATATCAAGGTTAATTACTTAATGGAATGATTACACATCCTTGTATTATAAAAGTCATGAAAAATGAAATAGGGTGAGTATGGAGGACCACCTACCTCACCCACAATACTTTCCAATTTAATTCCAAGGCTGACAGTTATTCTAAGGCCCTCCATTACCCATCCATGATCATGTAACTATCCTAATACCCTAACTAATATCCAAAATCAACAAATAATTAAATATAAATAATTATAAACAATCATACCATTTATTTAAATATAGAATAACTATTAAAAGATCATTGAGCATCCAATGATCACTAGTTCTTTAAGCAACGGGGGTTATGACCACCCCCAAAAATTCCCTTGAACTCAACCAAGAAAAATCTCCAACCTATATAAACAATTAAATTAATAAATAAATGTATTTTTATTGAAAAAATTTAGAAAAATCCATAAAAAACATACCTTTGAAGAAATGAAAAACAACAATAGGAAGATGTTGTCATGGGACATCCACTCCCTAGGATGCATGAAAGCCCCATCAAAAGGGGGATTTAACCCTTATCTAGTGAAATTTAAAATAAGAAATAAACCAAAATCAATGTCAAATCAATGAGAAATAGGGAGTTGATGGAACAAAAGAAGGTGATGACCCTGTACCTCAATCCATTGAGAAAAAAACCCAAGAAAACCACCCAAAATAAATGGGAATAAGGAAGGAGAAGGGGTGAGACCCCTGGTTCACATGGAAAAAATGCATGGACAAGGGGGAATCCCACTTCAAATAATTGGAGGGAGAAGAATTATAAATTGGACCCTAAAATTACCACCTACTAGCTAGTGGAGGCCACCAGCTAGCTGATACTGCTTGGATGTTCCTCTTGCCATTGTCAGACACCACCAGCTAGCTAATACAAGGCCCCAACTAGTCGATGGACTCCTACAGATTGTAAGTGCCATTAGCTAGGCCACTATCTAGCTAGTGGGCTTACCAGATCACTGATGGCCTACTATAGTTTTGGCTATAACAGCCACCTAAGCCTCTCTCGAGGCTCCTCTAATCCCCTAGGACACCTCCCAAACCTTATTGTTTACCCAAAAGTCCCATTTTAGGAGTTTCAACCTTATGAATTCAATTTCAAATATTGGTTCTCAAAATGAACCATCCACCAAATACAAAATTAGACATTCCTTCTAAATTTAAAATGCCTATATGGATATAGGTTATTAAAAACTCTCCACCATAACACTTCTCATCCCAAAAAATTCTTAGTTGTCACAAAATTATACACCCAACTTACTTGGGTTGTCAATTTTATCCTAAATAATTGTGTTCCAACCTTGAATTCTTCATAAGTTTTAAAAGAATTATTTCCAATTTTAAATTATAACGATTCAAAAATCTAATAAAAGGCTCATAAAAACCACTAAAATATAATGATAACACTTTCCTGAGACCGTCCATCATCAAACTCTTGGGGATTCCTCATCCAATGGTCATATGACCTATTATAATCCTCACCATTTGACATATCTCATAAGCTAATTATTTGGTATGATGCCTTCAACTGATTGAATTTTTTTTCAAATAATAATTCAAGAATCCTTATGACATGCCCTATGTAATTTTTAACTTACCATACTCAGCTATGTACAAAAACATAGGTCAATATTTGGTACTACCATATTCCTAAAAAAAATGGACGAGCCTCCTTTATTTGAGCATTGATCCAAATACACCATACTTTCCATGAAGGCATTGACCAAACCACCAACCAGACTCATCATATCCAATAAGGTGTAACTGACAAGGTTTCCAATGCACCACATCCAATTACACATAAGATCATAGGTCAAACCTACTCATAATAAATTTCCTAAAAAACAAATAGTTTATACAACCGACTTGCCATCCAAAATACTCAATCACAATGACTTTAATCATGGAGACATCCCATGATCATCTGACAACACACACTAAATTCTGAGCCTGAATCTCAAGGTAATTCAAAATTTGGATCCTCAACCTACTAAAACACTCCTCCATGCTCTACTACCCTTCGAGAACTAATGCACCTCAAAACTGATAAATCATGGATCACCACAATTCACCATGAGTTTGAAGATAACATTAGGAATCCATCTAAAATTACATCAAAATCCCAAATATAGCATCTACATGAGACCATATAAATCAGATCCACCTACTTAGTGGAATCCAAGTGCTATATCAACCATCCAAAAACTAACCATATGAATGCACAATCCCTTCTCACACAAGGGCCACAAACCCATGGCTGACATACCACTCCCCACCATGGGAGTTTCATTGTAATAACTTAATCAAGAATCAAATTCCATGACCCATGCCCTATCCATATCTGAATGTTATGATTGTACATGGTCAAGCCTGCTCATTCCCAAGTGCTAACCCAAAACACCAATTAATCACCTTTTCCTGGACCAATGAAACATTATCCATGAATCCCATTGAAATTAAAACCTTAATGAGGGTCACTACCCTTCATCAGCTGCTGGTGAAATCCCCATACAACCTAAACTTATACCAGTCCTCAAGGACAATCTCATCATGTTCATCAATAATTAAATATATATTTCTCCCTCTAACCCATTATTTTCAAATTCCAAGTCTACTAGGCCCACAAATAATCCACTAATCCCCATCATCCTTTGACCCACTCATGACCATCATCGAATTAAAAACTCAATTGGTTCCATGTGTGGTAGTGTGAGTCCCCTCAATCTCATATAAAATTGGATGGGAATACACTCTAGTATTTAACAAATGTATAAACTTGGATCATGATTTCATGAGTTGAACTCCATTAGAACTGGGCTGACACACCACAATCAGTGACCATACACCATGAAATATCAATTCATCAAGCAAACTACATGCTTAGACACTATCTAGTGCCATTCCAATCCATGATCCTCAACCCATTCTCTCACCAGGCCATTGAAGTGCATCCAAAACTAATAAGGTTAGGTACCCAAACCGTCCCTCCATTAAAATATAGTCTAGATACCAAGACACTTGAAGTGCACTATATTCCAAATAACCAACACTCAAGGTTATTTTATCGTGAAATGTAAAGGTATCTAATGTGCATAATACTTATACTTTATAGCTCCTTCCATTTATCAATATAAATCGAGATAACTTACTCATGCCTCCAACCTCAAAGGAACTAAGAAGACCGAGCCACTCCATCTCATGGGATTCCATATAACATCACTAAACACCAAACCACTATAGTCTGTATCGAATTTAAGGATCTCTTGGTCTCCCATCTAGTCCAAAAGTTAGGACTCATAGAAGTTCCACCTCATAGGTGATCATCCATGCCCTAATATCATAATCCCATGGAAACTAATGTTCTAAAACATCCACTCATGGGTATCATATACATAAACATTAGGCATCACATACCAAAAAAATCCTCCCATAAGGGAACTAATTCTCATGATAATTTACACATGAGACTTCCATTAGATAATCACAACTCACCAGTCATTAATTCCATAAACAAAGACATCATCCTAAATGATCTATATCAAGTAACTAGGGTAACATGGTTGGGTTAAGTATAATTCCATTCCAAAATATATGGGAAAACACAATATAGGATTCCACTAACTCTTTAAATCACCAAACATAAAGTAAAAACCACACTAATGGGTTCATTATGAAGGAATAAATGCTTGTATTTATCACTTGACCTCCATGCGTCCCCTAACAGAGGGAATACAACATCATCATACTCATCATCACGAATCTCACTATGGATCCACATAACCTTCCATTAGAAGGAAATATACATAAACATAAGGTGGTCCAACTGATTATATTTATGTTGAGTACTTATATGAGAAAACATCATATGAGAAATTTATAACACTTTAAACAACTGGACCTATGTCATCAGTGATAAAAATACACTAGAAGGCCCCTGCATGTCATACGAATACTATGTGCCTGATATGGTTCATTAGATGCCTCTTTCATCCATGGGTCATGAGATAAAATCTAAATAAATCATGAATATTCAAACTTCATGTTTATATCACATGATGAAATCATATATAAAAATGTATAATCACATACAAAGAACTACAATACCTTCCCCAATAACTTGTAATTTCTATCAAAATAGGTGGTCATGATGCACCAACTAGATATTAATCATAAGCTCTGACACATCCACATGTCTCCTAGATACCACACCAAAAATAGTAAGAAATATAAAACATTTATGACACCACTTTACAATGTGTCGAACCGACTCACCATGAACAATAACTTGACTGACTTGTAAAAGGAACTCAGATATTCCCCCCTTTATGATAGAAGCTTTTGACTATAGTGGGGGTCTACGATGGTATCATTGGGAGACTATAACACCTGTTTTAAAGTGAAAAACAACATATATAATAACCCAACATCATACAAAAACCATAGTTATTAGAGTATGTAGATAAATAAAACATCTAATAAAATTAATAAGAATGAAGACATACATATAGTCATACACACTTGCTTTCCCACTAGGTTGATCACATATAAAAATAACAATTAAAGGATAAATAAATAATGAATTAAAAGTAAAAGAGGATCCACTCTAATACTGGAGCCTCATCTCATCCATAACTCTGAATCCCTTTTGAGCTTCTCCAACTTGATCATGAAATCTCGAGCATCAGCCCAACCTAAACCTATAACCAATGTGGGATAATTGAGTACCAAAGTGAAATAATGGTCTTAACAGAGTGTGAGTATATAAATTAGTAGGGCACCACCAATGTGGTCCCATATTATACAAGAAATGTAGTGTTAAGTGCATGTGACATGCTCATATGCAAACCAAAAATAAATTGAAGAATATAAATAAATATATAAACACCAATACCTTCTTCAGCCTGATGTTATAACGTCTCTTATCATATCTTGAAAACTATTCCAACCACCATCATCTCATAGTGGAACCAAGTCCTACCCCATAACTAGTAACTAGTGTCGATCTTTAGGTCTGTGACCTTGATTGTCCATACTTTATTCATCCAATGATAGAGTGTATCTAATAATTCCATGTTTATCATTACTCCTAATATAATAGACCCCAATATCCTCAGTATATAGATAAGTAACACAGACCTCCCTCTATGAGAGTTTTCTCAAACAAGTTCATAGCCTAAAAGTATCACAGAGCTGGATAATTCTCTTAGAAAGATTTATCCATGTATACCAGATCAACCACTTATTTAAATCAATATAACCTTAACTAATAGTATCACAAACCTCACATATAGAAGTTTTATCAGCTATTAGTAACACAAACATCCCCTAAAGGGAGTTTTCTCACCCAAGGTATAAGCTGAAAAGTAACACAGACCTCCCCTATGATTGTTTTCTTATCTAAATAGTAACAAAAAACCACTCCAAGATCATTTTACATTCATAGTAAAATACTTACCCTATGGGTGTTTTCCATTTCATCATTAGGCATAAACTAAAAAATAAATAAAACTCAATCACTCGAGGGAAGCCCCTCCCTGATTTACTAAGAGAACAATGGATGCCCACTCATTAGGGACAACATGTCACTGAGGAACACATTAGGGTCCCATAGGTGTCATCACTACCCAACCAACTAATAAGGGTTCATCAATTACCACTCATATCATGGGTCAATGACCGTCACAATGGAAATGGAATCAAGCCCATCCCCCTTCCAAAACATCCAGTGTGGTCAAAACACTTAACCTATCCGTTCATCTCACCAAGGTCTACTAACCCATACAACCATGTATCAGAGTGAAAAAACCTCCCCTCATCCATATCACTAGAATTAAGGTTTAAAGATACCTCTTAGGCCTCATATGGAAAATGCCTTAACCATTTATCCAAGCTTATCACTGACCTCTAATTAGAGGTCTCCAAGAGATCCTACTACTAGTTTTGTTATGTTTATTATGTAACCTCTAAGGTATGCCCATCATGGTCTACGTATTACAAGTCATATCATAATAGTCAAGGAATCAAATATCGGTGGCTGAGGAAAACCATCAATTTCTCAAGGCCTAATGGGGCCTTATAATTTTGTGCATCCTAAACATACCATTTTTATTAAGATGGAAAATTATTTAAGATTAAATATTTTAATTAAATTAATCAATTTGTTCATCACTTTTCTCAAGGTTAATACCTTAATGGAATAATCACATGTTCATGCATTATAAAATACATGAATAATTCTCTAGGGAGAGTATCGAGGATCACCTACCACATCTATGACACTTTACAATTTAATTCCGAGGTTAAAAGTTCTAACAAGGCCCACCATGGTTCATCTAAGCTTGTGCAACCACCCTAATCCCCTAACACATGCCCAAAATCAACAAATAATTAATTATAATCAATCAAATTATTTTTTCAAAGATGGAATGACCAAAAAAAAAATCACAGGGTGTCCAATGATTATTGGTTGTAAAGAACCGACCTGGGTCAACCCCAAATGGGTCACCCAAGGTAGCCAGTGACAAGGCCCAAGAGGCGTTCCCGATCCTCTTGGGATAGAAAATAGTTTCAGACATCATATATAACACAATTGAGAATTATTTATACCATAAATGGTAGGTAAATAAATATAAACATAATGAATAAAGTTAACACTAGAAACAAAAAAGAAATTAAGAACTACCACACCTACCTCCATGTGGCCTATGGGTCACCTCTAACCATAGAATCACAGTTACTCCATGAGAAAACCAGAGTTGGTTAGAAAATAAAACTGAAAAATGATATAGAGTATAGGCATAGGAATTAAAATTCCCAGTAGGGATTCTAAAGGATTAAAAACACCTTATTCCTGACTTTTAAATTGAAAATAAAATCATGCTAGTTTGAAAATAATATATATATATATATAAATAAGGGTTTTTTTATTTCTTTAAAAATAAGTCATAATATTCCATTAGTAATAAAAACTATATTTTTTTCACATTTTTCAAAAAAGATCTAAAACATGAAAAAATTCTAGTAAATTCTTATTAAAGGATAAATATTGGTAAAACATATGTCATAGTTTGGAAAAATAGAAATGTCACTTTATAAAGAATCTAGGAACAATGAAAAGTAGTGCACCTATAAAACCAGTGTTATGGGATGTAGGGTCTTTGTTGAGATGACCTAGGAAAAAGCTATAATAATAACACTTAATCAATCTCTACCAAGACCATATATCATGAAACACTTCCCTAACACTCAGTAATGCCCACATTGGCTTGACCAAGGGGCATGTCCCAAAAGCAGTCAGGTTATCTACTTAGGGACACTAGCTAGTGCGTAATATCAACTGATGAAACATGTGTGCCTAAGGATCCCACTTAAAAACCCAAGGATACCCATGATAATTAAAATGGAGGTTAATTTTATAAAGGTATAATATTAAAATATGTATCCCATTATTTACACAAAATCCCATCCTCCTTCTCACCTCCTAAATCCCACCATAAGTGAATCACCTTTTTAATTCAAACAAACCAAGAACAAGACTATTTCACTAGGATTATAATACAAATCACATATTTATAACACACAATATATTTCCAAGTCAAGTGGACATGAATTGAGAGGATTTTCTCACTTTAATAAAACAAATCAAAGTTCCAACCAGGCCTTATCATCTTATGAAAACACATTTCATTCCAAAACAAGGTTAAAAACATATTCTTAATTTGAAGATCCCATGTAGAAACTTATGTAAACATTGTAAATAAAATAAAACCATTTCCATTAGGCACAAATAATTTTTCATAGAATTTTTATATCACATAATAAGAAAAACACACTTTTAAAACACTCAATAAATCAAAGAATTCAGATTAATGGTTCTGACATAGGGAGCCTATCTTAAAACACCATGTGTCCAATGATGACATCCTGAATCTAAATCAAATAGGTCCAAGGAAGAAAATAGACCCTCCTTCACACTTACACACGTACACACGTGCACACCCACACACACACACACATATATTTACATACCCCTATATGTAATGTAGATATTCCCTTCACTATGAAGGAATATGTACAACGAGGGTATATATATATATACACCTTACCCATTCCTATGCTTATAAGTTTCCTTCATGAAAAACGGTCCAAAAGACACTAGAAAAATATTAGGAACACAAAAATTACATGAAACCTAATTAAAATTAAGGAAAAGAGTAAAAAAAGAAGAAACCTTACCCAAAATCGATGTATAATCCACTACATTGAATGCACGGGAATCAATATCATCCCAACTAGTCTAAGGAACCCCAAAAAAATAGATGGGGACCCTAGTTGTAAGGAAAACCACAAAAATTGGACCATGAGAAAACCCTAGGGATTGGAAAACCTTACGCTGCAATGAGGAAAAATATAATGAGAAATAAGGTGAAATAGAGGGATAAAGACTCACCTGACATGATTGTACATATAATTGGGGAAGGAAATAGACCACTAGAGGGAGGGGGAGGTGACGATAGTGCATGAGGGAGACCCTCCTGGGGGGATGGGTCACGAGAGATAGGGGACTGGGAGGGTGATGGGTCACATGGGAAAATGGGAGGATGGAGAGAAAAGATAAGATAATAATAATAATAATAATAATAATAATAATAATAATAATAATAATAATAATAATAATTTTTTAAATTTTAGAACCTTGGGAAGGACGCATGGTTTGGCTGTATAGTCTTTTAGACCATATTCTAACCATGCGACACCTCTATCTAAGAGTAAAAGGGGATGACATGATTTACCTAGAGGGGATTCTTCTCATGAACCTACCCTTTCACCTTGGATAATGCCATTTCCTGGGCCACACAGTTTTCACTAGGCTAGAACATGGTTTCTCTTAACCATGATCTTTCTTCCATCCACTTAAAAACTATCATTTTTCCCAGAATACACCCAATAAATCCATAGAATAAGGTAAGAATAAAAATAAATAAAATAACATATAAGTGTTGGGTCAGTGTGTGACACAAATTCTTTAAGAAACAGAGTTCCAACCATACTTTAAATGCCCTCAAACTCAATCGAGCCAAGGAACCAACCTATGTCACCAATTAAATAATTAAATAAATTTAGTTTTAATGGAAAATAAATAAACATAAATGAGGCGGTTTACCTTTTATGAAATAAAGAATGATTATAGGTGAATTTCATGTTGGGATTTCCACTCCCCTAGCTGCATGAAAGACCCACTGAGAATGGTAAATTTCACTATTCCATGGTGAAATCACCATGAATCCCTAATCTAAAATCAACACCAAATCAACATGAAATCCAGAGTTTATAGAAAAGATGAAGGATAGGATTATTTACCTCAATTCACTGAGGAAAATTTCTAATAACACCACACCAAATCAAGGGGAATAAGAAAATAGATATTGGTGAGACCCCCAGGTTCACACATCCAAAATGAGAGTAGAAGGGGGAATCCCCTTAATAAAACTTGAGGGGGATGAATTGTAATTATTCCCCTAAAAAGCCCACCATTTGGAAGGTGGTATGCCATGGTTTTTCATTTATTATCCACTCAATAATATCCCAATGATCCTTTGATCCCCTAGGACACCTCCTAAACCTTTTCCCTTATCCCCAAATTCCCATTTGAGTCATTCTAACCTTCATAATTCAATTTTGAACCCTAGTTATCACAATGACCCATATACCAAAATCAAAATTTAAAATTCCTTACAAATTTCAAACACTCAAATGAATATGGGGTATTACTATAGATATGGATAATACTATTTATAACATTAAAAATAAGAATCTTAGGGAATATTATAATTCCACCTACCTTTGGAATTCTCACATCTAATATATAAATGAGAAACACATTAAAAAACTTCATAGAGATGTTGATAGAGATAATATTTTCATCATTTTTTATATTTTATTCAATGATTTAATCCCAAAAAATTTAACAAGTTGAGTTATTTACATCAATTTTGGATTTATGATGTGTTTTGGGCTAAAATTGGAAAACTTCTTAATTTGGAAATGTTGACAGATTTTAATCACTTTGGTAATTAACGTATATATTTTAAAATATAAATCCAATTGATGTGATTCATTTTTTATTGGGTTAATATATTTATTTTCTTCATATTTCATTTTTGTACAAATATTTAATTCATCCATGAAAGGATATGAACAATTCAATCAATTTGGACAATTATTCTGGACAACTGCATGGACCCCACCTCAATGAATTGGTCATAAATATATCAAAACGCATCCAATTGGGGTGATTCAAATTGTAATGGAAATAATATTAAATGGGTAATTCTTATGTTGAAGATTTGGAATATTTTCCATAATTAAGGTGGTCCATGGATGCTGACATTGTGGGGAAGAAAAAAGGAAACTTTCCTCTGGAATAAAAGCTTAGCATTAATTGTCCATATCTCGTAATACACATGGTGGATAAATATTATATTTATGATGAAACAAAAAACAAATTTTTTAATATATTTATAGAAGACATTATTGTACAATTCATCCATTAAATGGGCCAAACATGGTCAATATTTTGGTGGAGAGAATCTGCAGCAAATTTTAAAGAGAGATTTTGAAGATCTTAAATTTAAAGACCGAAAGATGGGACCCCCTTGGACTATATAAAGAGGAGTTCACCCATGATGAAGAGAGAGTTCTACACCAATGTTAGAGAGGAGGCCTAGGGACATGCTTTTAACATAGGATTTTTCCTTTTGTTTCGTTTTAATTTAGTTTTCTTTTATCATGTAACATTTCTACATATTTTTTTAATCCAAGTGTTTATATCTTCTTCCATCTCCCTTTCTCTTCCAACCCTAATCTAATTATTCTATTTTATTCTTATCCTATCCATTATGACCTCTTATCCTCAATAATTAGGGGCTAACCTGAGGCTTGGCCCTGGGGTTGGTTTCACGATGATCTTCATTATTGCACTTTAAATTCAAAATGTTTTAAATATATTTGTGGTGGAGGCGGGAATATTGCACAGGTGCGGAAGTCGTCCACCACGAAACTATTCCCAAATCCATTTCTTTTCCTTGATTAATCAATATTACCTCCCTTCTCTGAGGCAATTCCTTCATACGGTGGAGTGGGGGTTGCCATAAGGGATGAAACAGCATATGGTGGAGCTAGGTCTTTTGGGATAACATTATCGGTTGAGGTGTTACCCTATTTGACTATTAGAGGAGGTGTGGTTTGGTGTGCCGAATGCATACTAAAATAACACACTAAATAAATCAAGGGAAATTAATTCATTAATGAGGTTTCAATAAATGAATTATCAAATTGAATTTAAATAATAAATAAATAATGAATGAACCCGTGTCATCCAACCCTAGGACCAAGTTCTTTCTTCAATAATTTCATTTTGTAATTGCATGTTAGTATAAGTTTTAACATTTAATTTGAATTTTAAATTTCATTGAATTCTTAGATTAATTAAAAACAGTAAAAAATAATTAGTTTAGGTGATATAGATTAAGTAAATGAACAACTAAGGATGCTCCTCAAGTAAGATGACCCTGATCATCCTCTGTGCTGCATTAGGAGATTAAATTTGCTTTTGCCACACCCTATGATAGGTGTGCATCAAAACTGGCACCGTTTCTTGGGATCTAATCGATTGTTTACTTTAATTTTTCTATTTTCAAATTTTAGATAGTTTTTATTATTTTTTTTAAAAAAAATCAGAAAAAATTACTTTTCCATGATGTATTCAAATTCAAATTATTATGCATGGGATGATTACTTGCAGGTGAAATATCAATAACCTGAAGTGGATTATGGAGATCTAAATGCCTGGGTGGATAGGATTTTCAATACTCTAGATGACTTGAGGAGAAAAATGAAAATAGCATTTGACTATGTTCGAGCACAAAGTGAGAAACCCAAGCCTGAACCGGAGCAAGATCTTGAGTAAGCTGTGGAAGAAATTTCCCCACTAGTTTTTGATGTTGAAGAACCAGAGGGGGTAAAAGAGGATGTTCCTGAAGATCAATTCCACCTCTCTCAACCATTGATAGAGAAGATAGATGAAAGATTATTTTCTACCAATTTACAAGAGGGCGATCATGTGAATTTGGAGAAATTTTGGAGTGCATGGGCAGAAATTGAAATGAAACATGATCTCCTAATTCCATACAAAGTAGAAGAAAAACCACCTTTATACCTCTCTCTAGCCTTGGAAGATGAATAAAACACCCAAGTGGGAGAATTTGAATAAATAATGGAGGAGCCTGACTACCTACCTCTATCAAGTGAAGATCGACTCCAAGAGGAACTTATCACAGAAAAAGTGATTGAACCAGAAGCATCGCAGAGAGATTATCTTTTCATGAACTCTAAATTTTATGATTTAATTCAATCATATTTGAGTATCAATCCTTATGACTTTGAATTTTCATATTCGTTTAATCCTTGTATCACCTTGGAGGAAGATGAATAATGAGAAATTTCACCTGTTGAGGAACACCTGGAGCACCCTAAGGACATTGATCATATGCTTGAGGAAGCCCAAGAAACAATAATAGTGGCTCTGCATGAAGAACCAAATCTATAACCTGCCTACCTTAAAAGGAAATATTTTGAAATTAATATTTCAAATTTAAATTTTGAATATCCCTTTGATTATTCTTTTCATACATCACATCTGAAGCAACCACTGTATTTTGAAGAATACGTTGCACAAGTGGCAACTGAAGAGGAGGAGGATCCATACTTCATCCTACCCCCGCAATGCAAGCTATACCACATTGAGAAGGGGGAATATCTAGTGTACTCTATACATGGAATTCTCCTCAACAATAACAAAGAACCGCAAGATGGGAAGAACAACATGTGGTGGTTCAGTTCGAAGAAGATCCACCCACCATCAGATTATGGATGACAGCTGGTATTACCATCTAGAGGGAGTAAAATAATCCAGGGCCCACTTGGGGGATTGTACCAAGACTTATCTTTACTTGCTTTCTAGGAATTTAGATTCCAATTTCTTTTCATAGAAGTAGCATAGAATATAGCTCAATACCTCCTATATTTTTGAGCTTTAATGACATGATCCTTTCACTTAATTGAGTAATTCTATTTTGTAGGATCATGATGGAAAAAGGGAGCCCCCAAATAGAAGGATGATGCTTTATTTCAAAAGGGAGTTCACTTTTAATTTTTAACTTTTAAACTCCTTAAATTTTTTTTGGATTTAAAATAGAATTGAATTCCCACAATTGAATTATGTTTTACTTGACTTATCTAGGAGACATGAGTTTCTTAGGATTCCAGTAATTCCATGTTTTAGATTTCAATTTTAATGAGATTGAATGAGTAAAATGGACAATTAGATGATTAAAGCGAAGCATGGATATTGAAATAAGGACTCATGATTTGAGAGAATTTATTGATTCACGTAAATGAAATTTCCCTACTATTTTTCATGCTTTGAATTTTTGAAATCCATTTGAATTAATTTGTTATTATTAATCATGCCATTATTTATTGTCCAATGTTATATTCCCATTCCCCAGAGGATTTCTAGACCAAATATTTCCTATTTTATCATGAGCATATTTGTTGAGTGATCTTGGGACGTGCCGCCTGCTAGAACTTGTATCGAAACTTGTCAAAGATATGACTTTGAAAAATCACATTTAAAATGACTGAGGAACTACTTTGTCTAGCCACATATTTACCTGAGACCCACTCTTACATTTATCCTTCGTTATCCCATAGAATCCATGAATTTCCTTATAGGTTTAAGACACATTACAAGACTATTTTTCCTTACCTTCCCACTATTTTAGTATTTTTTCATGGATACTTCATGTTTGAGTGTGGGGGAAGGGACTTTCATGTGTGTTCATTGGGATGTGTATCATTTGTAGGTGGTGTGAGGTGTGTGTCATCATTTTGGGCAGTGTATTATTAGAAAATTGGGCATGAGTCATCATTTCATTATGATTCTTTCATTTCATCCAGTTCTCCTTAAAAAAAGAGAAAAAATTGAAAATAAAGTTGTGCCTTTCTGGATCTTATTTAGAAAGGGGGAGAACTTGATGATATCATTCTTTGTAATCATTTATTGAATCATGACCCATGTCATAAAAAGGGGTGGTGTTGTGTTTCACATTGTCAAAGGGATTTGAGTGAGGTTCATCCTGTGTTTTCACTTGATTAATCATTCATTGTACTTAAGAGTCAAACCTCCTACTTCTAGCCTTAAATTATTTCGATTATTTACCCACCAACCCTAATCCACAGATTCATTTCAACCTTTATTGAAAGTCCTCATGATTTCATGTGAGTTTTGTCTTTACAAAGTTGAGAAAGTAGTTCCTTTATAGTACTATGGATAAGGAGCATGTTCTCATGATATGAGAATAACTCCACTATTAATTTTATCATGAGTGATGATAGAAAATATTAAAAAGAGAGGTATATCATGATTTGACACGTTTAATAATAATAAATTGAGAAGCTTTAATGAATGAAAGGAAAAGCTCCATCATTTTTCCAAGGGGAAAAGTAAAATGCATGAATTGATTGTTTATTTGAAAAATGGAAAATTAAATTGATATTTTTTGTGGAACTTTAAAATTTGATTGTACATTGATAATCGTTTGATTTTATTGCATTGAAATTTAAATATTGGTGACATTGGTGTCCTTTGAATTCCATGTTGAGATTTTATGCTTGAGGACAAGAATAGTTTAAGTGTGGGGGAATTGATAGAGATAATATTTTCATCATTTTTTATATTTAATTCAATTATTTAATCCCAAAAAATTGAACAAGTTGAGTTATTTGCATCAATTTTGGATGTATGATGTGTTTTGGGCTAAAATTGGAAAACTGCTTAACTTGGAAATATTGACAGATTTTAATAACTTTGGTAATTCACGAATGTCTTTAAAATATAAATCCAATTGATGTGATTAATTTTTTATTGGATCAGTATATTTATTTTCTTCATCTTTAATATTTGGACCAGGATTTAATTCATCCATGAAAGGGTCCTAACAATTCAATCAAGTTGGACAATTATTCTGGAAGACCGCATGGATCCCACCTCAATGAATTGATCATAAATCGGTCAAAACAAATCCAATTGGAGTGATTCAAATTTTAATGGAAATAATATTAAATGGGGAGTTAGTCTGTTTAATATCTTAAAGATTTTCCATCATTAAGGTGGTCCATGGATGCTGACATTATGGGGAAGAAAAAAGGAAACTTTCATTTGGAATAAAAGCTCAGCATTAATTGTCCATATCTTGTAATAAACATGGATGATAAATATCATATTTTGTGATGAAACATAAAACATATTTTTTAAGATCTTTATTGAAGACATCATTGCACAATTAGGCCATTAAATGGGCGGAACATGGTCAATATTTCAGTGGAGAGAATCTGTAGAAAATTTTAAAGAGAGATTTTGAAGATCTTAAATTTGAAGACCGAAGGATGGAACCCCCCTGGCATATATAAGGATGATTTAAACCATTATTGAGAGAGAGTTCGACACCAAAGTTTGATAGGAGGCCTAGGGACATGCAGCTAACATAGGATATTTCTTTTCTTTTCTTTTATCATGTAGCATTTCTGCATATTTTTTTTAATTCAAGTGTTTCCATATTCTTCCATCTCCCTTTATCTTCTAACCCTAATATAATTCGTCTCTTTTCTTCTTATCCCATCCACCATGACCTCTTATCCTCAATAATGACGGGCTAACCCAAGGCTTGGACCTGGGGTTGGTTTCACGATGATCTTCATTATTGCACTTTAAATTCAAAATGTTTTAAATCTATTTGTGGTGGAGGCGGGAATATTGCACGGGTGCCGCGGTCATCCACCATGAAACTATTCCCAAATACATTTATCTTCCTTGATTAATTAATATTACCTCCCTTATTTTAGGCAATCTCTTTATACGGTGGAGTTGGGGTTTCCATAAGGGAGGAAACGACATACGGTGGAGCCGGGTCTTTTGGGATAACATTCTCGGTTGAGGTGTTATCTTATTTGACTATTGGAGGAGGTGTGGTTTGGTGTGCCGGGTGCATACAAAAATCACACACTAAATAAATCAAGGGAAATTAATTCATTAATGAGGTTTCAATAAATGAATTATGAAATTGAATTTAAACAATAAATAAATAATGAATGAACCTGTGTCATCCAACCCTTGGACCAAGTTCTTTCTTAAATAATTTCATTTTGTAATTGCATGTTAGTATAAGTTTTAACATTTAATTTGACTTTTAAATTTCATTTCATTATTATATTAATTAAAAATAGTAAAAAATAATTAGTTTAGGTGATATAGATTAAGTAAATGAACAACTGAGGAAGCTCCTCAAGTGAGACGACCCTGGTCAGCCTCTGTGCCACATTAAGAGAATAAATTTGCTTTTGCCACGCCCTAAGACAGGCGTGTGTCAGATGTATTATTGTACTCATTTTATTATGAATAATTTGAGAATTGAAAAGCTTTTTTATTAGGCAAAATTACCAAAGAAACTTCTAGTAGAAAAGGTGAAAGGGCTAGTGTATTATTTTATCTCATACATAGTTATATATGTGGACCGATGAATACATAATAAAGTTGTAGTTTTATGCATATAATAACTTTTATAGATGAATTTAGTCAAAATGGATATGTTTTTATGATGAACCACAAGTATGTAACTTTAGAAAAGTTCTAGGAGTTTTAGAATGAAGTATAAAATCAACTTGTAAAAAGTATTAAGATTCACTAATTAGATTGGGGTGGAGAATACTTAATCCATGAATTCATTTATCATATGAGATATTATGGAATTGTTTGATAACTACCTCTTCTTGAATCACTATAATGGAATGGTGTATCTAGAAGGAGTAATCATACCACATCAAAAATGGTTCAATCAATGATGAGTCAATATGACCTTCTTATTTCATTCCGGGGTTAGGCTTTAGAGACTACTAAAAATCTACTAAATTTTATTCCATATAAAGTTGTTATAAATACATCAAATGATATAAAAACTGCGAAACATCTCAAACTTTATTTTATGATCATTAAGGGTTGTAAAGAATATGTATGAAATTTGGATTCTGATAAAATTGACCCTAAATTAGAAAAATTATTATTTATTATTTATTCTAAAGAGACTACAAGATATTATTTCTATAATACCACAGAACAAAAAGTGTTTGTGGCCTAATGTGGTGTTTCCATTAAAAAATAATGCATAAGTTAAGGAATCAGTGGGAGGAATGTTGAAATTTTATTACTTTAAGACCAATAAATAGGAAGTTCTCATGATATGGAAGTTGAGCTAGTTCCACAAAGAGTTTAAAAAAAATAACTGAGTTAAGTTACACTAGAATCCAGCTGGTCTGGTAGGATTTATCTGAAACTCGAGAGATATAGATTTATCATGAAAAATTATGATGAAATATAAATTTATAGGAGCAAGATAAACTTACTACTATGAGGTTATCAAGAGTTCTGATTCCAATAAATGGTTTAAATTCAAGGATTCTAAAATGGACTCTATGTACACTAACCATGTTTTGAACTTAGTTTATGCACATGAATGGGTAAGATTCATATGATGCATGTGGGGTTTCCAAAATAAAATTGACATGTATGGTATAATTTCTACCTATAAATCATGCATTGTGACAAAAGGATTCAAGAAAGTTCATGTTATAGACTATGAAGAAACCATTTCACCAGTTACAATGATTAATTCCATTCAGATATCACTTTACATAATTGCTTATTTTTATTATGAGATATATTAAGTTGATATGAAAACCACTTTCCTCAATGAGAATATATTTTAGTATGTGTATATGATATAACCTGAAGGTTTCAAAATTTGAAATGAAACCGCTAAGGTATGCAAGGTACAACCATCCATTTATATATTGAATCAAGCATAACTGAGTGGAAATATCTGATTTGATGATGTAATTAATGATTTTTGTTTCATAAAAAATATGGATGATTATTGTGTGTACAATTTAATTATGGGTCGAATAATAGTATTTTAGATATTTTATATAGATGACATACTAATTATTAGAAATGTTATCCCAAAACTTCACTACGTGAATTCTTGGCTCGGTAAGTAATTCCAAATGGAATACATGGGTGAAGCAACCTATATAGTGGGTATGAATATCAATAGAGATAGATTTAATAGGATATTTTTATGAACTCAAAACACATATATTAGTAAAGTGCTAAAATGGTTTAGCATAAATAACTCCAAGAAGGGTTTTTTACCAGTATTGTATAGCACACATCTTGGGAACATTCAAGATCCTTCTAAAGAGATAGAAATGATGGATATGATTCCTCATGCATTTTCCATCAAATTTATCATGCATATTTTATTGTATACTCAAACTTATATCTCTTATGATTTTATCATAATCAGAAAATAACAATCTAATCCCACTACTATAAACACGACCTTTATTAGCGCTAAAAATGGCCTTTATCAGTGCTAGAAAAGCGCTGATAAAGCCAGCGTAGATAAAGGGGGGGTCCCCTTTATCAGCGCTTCGAAAAGCGCTGATATAGGACCCCTTTATCAGCGCTAAAAAAAAGCGCTGATAAAAGTACCCCTTTATCAGCGCTTTTTTTAGCGCTGATAAAGGGGTCCTATATCAGCGCTCTCATTTTAGTGCTGATAAAGGACCCTTTTATCAGCGCTTTTAAAAAAGCGCTGATAAAAGTTAAAAAAAATAAAAAAAATTTAAAAAATTAAAAAAAATTTAAAAAATACTGCCAATCGGGGGGGGGGGGGGCTTTTATAGCGCTTGAACCCCCCCCCCTTTTACAGCACTTTTCGTCCCTTATACAACACCCCACGCACCCCTCCACCCTTTAACAACGCTTGATCCAATATTACCCATGCGCGCGTACCCCTGCCTCCACCAGGATTTGAACTCCAGACCTCCCCCCTGCGCGCCTAAGCCCTTACCACTACTCTATTTTGATTTTCTTTCCAATTCATGATATCTCTATATATATATTTATATATTTAGTTATATTTATTCGTATAGTAATATACATTTATATTAATATATATATATATATAGTTATATTATAATATATATATAGTTATATTATAATATATATAGTAATATTAATATATATATATATAGTGGTATTAATATATATCTATATCTATATCTATATATTTATTTAGTTATATTTATTCGTATAGTAATATATATTTATATTAATATATATATATAGTTATATTAACATATATATAGTTATATTAACATATATATAGTTATATTAACATATATATAGTTATATTAACATATATATAGTTATATTAACATATATATAGTTATATTAACATATATATAGTTATATTAACATATATATAGTTATATGAATATATATTTATATAGTTATATTAATATATATATATAGTGATATTAATATATATATTTATGGTGATATTAATATATATATTTATAGTAATACTAATATATATATATGTAGTTATATTAATATATATAGTTATTAGA
Source organism: Viscum album (assembly GCA_963277665.1). Classification (NCBI taxonomy): domain Eukaryota; kingdom Viridiplantae; phylum Streptophyta; class Magnoliopsida; order Santalales; family Viscaceae; genus Viscum; species Viscum album. The sequence continues at coordinate 129,421,607 of OY728167.1, read as the reverse complement.
TTAATATATATATAGTTAGATTAATATATATATAGTTAGATTAATATATATATATAGTTAGATTAATATATAGGTATATAAATATTCATATATTGGTATTTTAAATAAAATGGATATTAGTTATTATTTAGATAAAGCTAATATATTTTATATGTAAATATGTTTAATTATTTATTTAAAAAATTTAATTTTTAGGTGCGAATATATAAAAAATATGTACATATAGTTATATATTTGATTATAAATAGTAGTTCATTATAAAAAAGGATGAAATTTCAAATACATAATATCAATATGAATGTAATATCTTGGAATAAATTCAGTCCTCGCCAAGAAAAGCCAATAATACCCCCTTAAACGAGTTTGAAAATCCACAAAATGTTAAAAAATCTGGGTACCCCGACAAAAAACTCAGTTTTGGAGGCCTTATGGGCCTCTTTTGGCCTCGAAACACGCTTGAATGGGGTCCCCCCAAGTCATAGCGATGTAGAGCTCGTTGCAGGCTTCGATTTGATATGTGGTAGAGGTCAAACGGACACCCGGATCAAAAGTTATGGCCGTTTGAAGTTTGAGTTGCGTTTTCGACATATTTTGGATCTTTTTTAATTTTTTTTAATTTTTTTAGTCCTCAAATTGTTATTAAATGACTATTACTCCATAATGATTATCAAAATATTAATTAAAAATATTTTTTTAATTTTTTAAGAAGTCATTTTCACTAAATATCTTAAATATTAAGTATAATAAGTGTAAATGTACATTTATACTTATCTAAAATATATTTAAAAATTATATATTATATTTATATAACAATATAACTATATTTATATATCAATATATTAATATATTTTTAATTTTTTTTGAAGCCGACCCTTTATCAGCGCTAAAAAAGCACTAATAAAGGCCCCCCTTTATCAGTGCTACCAAGCAAGCGCTGATAAAGGTGGGCCCTTTATCAGCGCTACTAAGCAAGCACTGATAAAGGGGGGCCCTTTATCAGCGCTAACAAAAGTGCTGATAAAGGGGGGCGCTACGAAAAACTATTTTTGTGGTAGTGTCCCACTAATATTCACTAGATTTCTATGAAGAACATCCTAAATTAATTGGGAAGGACTAAGGATATGTTCTTGTTCAATAGAGGAGAGGATGATCTCTATATAAAGGGTTATAAAAATTCTAGTTTCCAATACAAACAATATAATATGAAATATCAACATGGTTTCATGTTTTTCCTAAATGGTTAAGCTATTAGTTGGAATATTTCCAAGAAATACACCATAATGAACTTGAAAATAGAGGTAGAATACTTCACTAGACTTGATACTACAAAACAAGATATTTGAATCAGATGTTAATTTCTGATCTAGAGGTGGTTCCTAGAATTGAGGGGGTATCCAAGCTTTACTATGATAATAATGTATTCATTACTCAATCTAAGGAACCTCGATATCACCAAAGGGTCAAACACATTCTTCAAAAATACCATCTCATATGATAAATCATTAAGAGGGGAGATATAATGATCTATAGGGTGGATACAGATAATAATGTAGCATATTTATTGAAGAAACCATAATCACATCAAAATCATGAGGATTATATAGAGCCTTTTGTTATATGGTACTTGAGAGATTGATATAAGTGTTTCATTGAGGCATTCCCAAACCACACTCCTAGATTTGGTGTTAAAGAAACTTTATTTAAACAATATATTTGATAAAATGTGAGATTATCTATGCTAAACATAACTTTATTTTATATTATTTTTATAAGTTAAGAATTACATCTCCCAATAATCACACAATCCCAAGAACCGAATGTAGCACCCCAAACATTTTATGGTATGTTTCTGTTAAATACATACTATTCATCACTGTGTTCCTTCGAAACAACACTAGGTTATTTAGGATATAGTCAAAACCTAGCCATTAAATATAAATTTTCCACTTCTATGTTTTGAATTTCAAAAAATGGTCATCTTGAGTTGTGATCAGTAAGTCATTTGGAGTCTGATAGAACAAACTCAATTTTTGGTGAATAGTAACATACCCTTATGAATAGTAATATGAATAGTAATATGACCCTTATGAATAGTAAATAATAATATTATTTCATTTTCTTAAGGCAACAAGATAATGAGATCTTAATTAGTTTTTCAATGAGAAATAAAACTAATCGCACTTTAAGATTGTTATTTTTCGAATTAACTATGAATTAATTTAAAAATTAAATTAATAATATTTATAAAATTATTTTTGAAAAATGTATTTCACTTTTGAATTCTACACGTCGAAAAATGGTTAGGGTGAATTTTGAGAATTTTTCTGAAACAGTTGATTTTTCAGTGAATAGTAAAAAATACAGTTTTTAGTTTCATTGTGTTTATGAAATAATTAATGATGAAATAATGATGTCATAAATCTGGTCGACTTGTTTATAGTTAAATAACATGTGAGCTGTCCCAAGTGGCTTATACCATCGACAAATACCATGGGCAAGCCCAAGGTTTTTCAAAAACCACTAATGAGGTGTCCCTTGAAAATTATTAAAATAATCCCTCACTTTTCCTATAAATACCAACTCTTCCCTTCATTGAATTCATTCCCAATTCTCCCTCAATGATGTTCTAGCCTCCTTACCTACATATTAGTCCTCCCAAGGTTTCCTCTAGCCCCCAAGGTCCCAACCTTCAAGTTATAAGGGTTATTCTACAAGGTAAGGGAATTCTCAATTTCTTTCTTTTTTCTTTTCAAGTTCTCTTTTATGTGGTATATCTTTCAAGTTTCCATACCATGTTCTTATTTTTCTTCTTATTATTAATCTAATCTATATTATGATTAATTTCTGGATAGGTGACCCTTGTCCCCTCTCTTTTTAATATTTTCTAAAACCATGTTGCATAGCCGTTAGGCTGCCGAATTTTTGTAAGTGATTTCAAAATTATTCTTTTATTTTGAGTTATTTATTTATTCTTTCTTCATATCTTCTGACCCAAGAGGAATGAAATCTACATAATATTGTATAATATGGTTGTTCTAATTTTCATGATAAATTCATCATCAATATTCTTCTTTCTCCCACTTTTTCAAGAATTAAAAACATTGTTCGTGACGCGTTGAATTACCGACATCGTAGACGATGTGATTTCAACTCGCATTAATTCGTTCATGTCTGGTCATAAAACCATTTATATGGTTGAACCAGGTTATAATATATTTTTTATGACTCACCCATGGTTATGTAATTCCTTGGTAATCATGGTTCTAATTTATAAAAGAAAATGAGGTTGTTATTATCAAAGAACCACTAAAACGATTTAAATGAACATCATTAATGTTTTAACTAATGAATCATCATCAAGGTATATAAACCAAAATAATTATAAGATCATTTATATCTCCATAATTTCTTTAATAATATGTATTAACAATTCTGTATTTTTAACCATGTTTTAAATGAACTTTCATTCATGGAAACAAGTAACGAACCATGAAAATCAAGGGAGAAAATGCTTCCAAAACATGAAAATTGAACTAATTGAACCCATAGAAAGGGCCATGAATGAACCTAATAAGGTTATAATAAATCAATTACATTTATAGGAGGTTCTGGAAATATTAATTAATGAATCTAAATTTGATTATTCAAGTCATTAAAACAAATGAAGAACACACTCGAGCATAAGGTAAGGGGTTTCTCATCTCACTTTCATTTCTGTGAGATTTCCATTGTTAGCCAATTATTACTTATATTTGGTATATGTGTACTTACATTTGATATATAATAACATGATTCTATTTATATTCATGTTATTAAATGATTCACTTGATGTTTATTAAGTTCTGGTCATAAGTTTCGGCCGATTTCATTGTGGTAAGGGACTTTGTCTCAGCTGCTGTTTTCGTTGTGACTATCTTTGTATTGTGCACCTAATAATCCTTATATGGTGTACCTACTGCCCATTTGAGATCAATTTTCATTTGAAATTATATTTATATTAAATATCCATAATCTCATGTCATGGATATGTTTTTTTTCTAAACCGTATACCGTTTTACAAACGGTGTTTATTTGGAAAGTTATTTTAATTATGGAAATATTGATGAATCTGTATACTCTAATCTATACGGATATTCAAAGGGCATATTGATATTGTATTTAATCAATGTATAAATAATTCTTTGGACATGAATTGGCTGGTGGGGCCCACTATAGCCCCTCGATGCATCGGTAGGTCTCATGAGACAAAACAGTTTGGTGACAAACCCTTCGAGTTTGTTTCCAAAAATTAGATGGGTTTCTACCCAAAAAACTAAACCGTTTTTATGGTATTATGGTTTCATGTTCTATATACATGACGTCAAATTAATACGCATTCTCTTTATTCATTATCAGTTATTATTATTATCCATGATATTTTCACTATGACAAAATCTATGGATGCAGTTTCATTTTTTGTTTATTAATGGAATTAGTTATTCATATATTCACTATACCATTTTGATTATGTCAGATTGTTTGTGAATAACTTATTATTGTACTCATGCTTCTGCTATTTTTAACCCTTACTGAGTGTTTGAGCTCACCCCTTTCATTGTCTACCTTCAACAGGTGATGAAGAGAAGATCATCTATTGAGTTCTTGTGGATGCAACTTTTTTTTTTAGTTTTTGTTATGTGTTGTACTTTGTAACCTTTTACAATTTAATTTGAGTTACATAAATGTATCTAGTTTATTAAATACTACTAAACTGATCGTTCCTTCAGGATTTTCATTCTTTATAACCATGCCAATATCACAAGTAGTGCACCGGCTCCAGCCTAGAGGGGTCGGGGTGTTACAGTTGGTATCAAAAGAAGTTTAGTAGAACACTTAGAAACTAGACTATGAAATTTATTGTAGGGAACAAATCCCTAAGGTAGTATTTGAGGATAAATGTACAAGAACATCCTGGTATTTTGGTAAGGAAAATATTATGTGGATTTTTTTAAGAAATACGTCCCTGTCTGGATACGAGCAGGTAGAGGCGGCTCTGGCACAAATGTATCTAGGGGTAAAACCAGAAAAAACCACTTTGAGCTAGACTCGAATGGGAACTGGTTCATGAAAATGGGACTTTCTCACTCTTTGTTACGACACTCTCGGGGGATATGCTTAGGATAATTCATGTTTTATTTACAGGACATTATGAAGGAGTTAATGTAAATTTTTCCTTAGAGGAACCATGTTTATAAGATTAGATATACATAGATTTTAAATATATGTTGAGTGATTTTCTATTTGAGATTCATAAACTAATCTAGTGTATCCCATTATTTAGAAATGGCGTCTAATGGAAGAAGGGGAATCAATAATCGTGGGCAATGTAGGGATCTCCCTACTGAGCAAGTCAACACAGTCAACATTGGAGCAGATCAGATCATGAACATATTGGGACATCTTACTCAAGTTGTAATGAATAACCATTCAACACCTGTGTTGGATCGTTTCATGTGGTATAAGCCCCCATCTTTCAGTGGGAATACTAATCCAGTGGTTTCTGAGCAATGGATCAAGTCCCTTGAAAATATATTCATGGTGTTAAGATGAAATGAAAATGAAAAGGTAGTACTGGAAGTATATTGTCTCAAGGGCGAAGCTGATCAATGGTGGTCCTTGATTCAAAATACCACAGAGGAAGAAGAGATAGAGGATATTAAATGGAGTACATTTAAAAAAATATTATTTGAAAAATATTTTCCTTATGAGAAATGAACTGAAATGAAGAGGAAATTCCTTGGCTTGAAACAAAGGGAAGAAGACAATGTTGCGGAGTATGAGTCTACCTTCACAAGGCTAGCCAGGTATGCTGTGGATTACGTACGTGGATCAGCGGAAAAGAGTGATCATTTATTTGAAGGTCTTAAGCCAAGTCTTCGAAGGGAACTAGATTCTCAATCATTTTCATCATATGATGAAATTGTATCAAGTGCCATCAAAACAGAGAAGTAATTTTCTAGATCAATTTTTTTCAAAGGAAACTAAGACAAGAAGCGACATTATGATAAAAAAGGAAAAGGAGAATCACCAAAAAAGAGCAAGGGAACGAATAGTTTCCCATTATGCAAGAAATGTGGAAAGAATCATCCTGGGAAATGCTTGAAAGGAAAGGGAGTCTGCTATAACTACATAGAAAAGGGTCATCAATATGATGAATTCAAGGGGAAGAAAAAAATCAATGATGTTCAATGCTACAACTCTAGAGAGATGGTACACTATGAAAATGAGTTTTCTAAGCGCGAAGGAAAAATGCCTCAGAAAATTCCAAGAGAGCAAGGGAGAGCCTATGTGATTACAACCGCAGAGGTTGAAGTTCCTAGTGACGTGGTGGAAGGTACTTTAATTGTTTCCTCAAACTTACCCAACACTTTATTTGATTCTGGATCATCACATTCATTTATATCCTCTCAGTTTTCCAAGAAAATTATATATATCCAATTTGATTTAATAAAGGAGTTTTCAGTCAAAACTCCCATGGGATGTATCATTACAACAAAGGCATGTCGAGTAGTCCCCCTCCAAACACCAAAACGCGCTTTAGTTTATAGGCTTATCATCATACCCATGACTGAATTTGATATAATTCTTGGTATGGATTGGATATCAAATTATGATGCGAGGATTTATTGCAAGAAAAAGGAAGTTACAATTTTTGGAAATGGTGTAGAATCCCTTGTCTTTAGGGAAGAAACTCTGCCACCTGATTCTTATCTAGAACCACCCCCAGTAGCTCTATTGAAAGCAATACTTGGAGAGGAAGATAAACCAATATCTATGGGAGATGAAAGAAATATTCAAATTGATTATTTGAATATAGTGAAAGAATACATTGATGTGTTTCCAGAGGATTTACCTGGACATCCTCCTAAGAGGGAAATTGAGTTTTCCATTGACTTAATTCCTGGTGTAAGACCTATATCAAAGACCCCATATAGAATGGACACTGTGGAGTTAGTGGAGCTGAAGAAACAACTATAATAGTTGAGTGAAAAAGTATTTATTCGACCTAGTGTTTCTCCATGGGTAGCCCTGGTCTTGTTTCTAAAGAAGAAAGATGGATCCATGAGGCTATGCATTGATTACAGAGACATAAATGATATTACAATAAAGAATAAGTATCCTCTACCCCGGATTGATGATTTATTTGACCAAATTCATGAAGCTCAATACTTTTCAAAGATTGAACTTTGATCCAGATATCATCAACTAAGTGTGAGGAAGGAAGATATTCAGAAGACAGTATTTCAAACCAGGTATGGGCATTACGAGTTTACAGTGATTCCTTTTGAACTGATGAATGCACCATCTGTTTTCATGGATTTAATGAATAGAGTATTCAAGGAAAATCTTGATAACTTTTTTGTGATATTCATTGACGATATACTTGTATACTCAAAAATCTATGAAGACCATGAGAGTCACTTGCGAGTTATTCTGGGAACTCTTATAAGAAGTCAATTATATGGGAAGTTTAGCAAATGTGAATTATGGCTTCAGTCAGTTTATTTTCTTGGCCATATTGTCTCGAAGGATGGAATCCTAGTTGATCCTATGAAGAAAAAGGCAATCCAAGATTGGCCCACCCCCACAAACATAACCGAGGTACACAGTTTTATTGGATTAGCAGGTTACTATCAGCGTTTCGTTCAGAATTTCGCCCGACTGGCTAACCCGCTAACCAAGCTCACACATAAAGGAGTTAAGTTTGTATGGACAAAAGAGTGTACAAAATGCTTCGAAGAATTGAAAAGAAGATTATTCAATGATCCAATTTTGACGCTGCCATCTGGAAGTGATGGATTTGTAATATACAGTGATGCATCCAAGTATGGACTGTGTCGCGTCCTTATGAAAAATGATAGAGTTATTTCTTATGAATCAATACAGTTGAAGACTCATGAGAAAAATTATCCAAATCATGATCTTGAGTTAGCAGCAGTAATCTTTTCTATGAAAATATGGAGGCATTATCTCTATGGAGAGAGATGTGAGAACTATACGGACCACAAGAGTTTGAAATACATTTTCACACAAAAAGAACTCAAAATGAGTCAGAGAAGATGGCTCGAGTTACTTAAAGATTACGATTGTTCAATACACTACCACCGAAGAAAGGAGAATAAGGTAGAAGATGCATTAAGTAGGAAAGATCATGGACTTTTGACTCAAATGAGGATTGAAAGAGATCCTATGTTCATGGATCTACTAAAGATAGATATGGGAATTGTTAAGGAAGGGGAAACATCACTCCTCTTTCAAATGATTGCTAAAACATCTTTGCTAGAGAAGATAAAAATTTCTCAATCTGATGATGAGAATCTGCACAAGAAAATTAATGCAGTTAAGGATGGGAGACAGGCTGACTTTGTGTATGAAGAAGGAGTTCTGAAATTTGGGAAGAGGTTATGCATTCCATCAGTACCTAAGCTAAAAAGGGAACTATTAGACGATGCTCATAGCTCAAATTTCTCTATACACTCAGGTAGCACCAAGATGTATAGAGATCTGAAGGAATATTTTTGGTGGGATAATATGAAGTGAGAAATTGCTGACTACGTGTCAAGGTGTCTATATTGTCAATGAGTGAAGGCTGAGAGACAAAATCCCAAAGGAGTGATGCAACCTCTACCTATTCCTATGTGGAAGTGGGATAACATTACAATGGATTTTGTCACCGGACTACCGAGGACACCTAGAAGGAATGATGCAATATGGGTAATTGTTGATCATCTCAATAAAACATCACATTTCCTTCCAATAAGAGAGGATTTACCACTTGAGAACCTGGAAAGACTTTATATTAATGAAGTTGTGAGACTTCATGGTGCACCAATATCAATTTTATCTGATCAAAATCCCCGGTCTACGTCAAAATTCTGGAAAAGTCTCTAGAAGGCTTTGAATACTGAGCTTCATATGAGTACCGCATATCACCCCCAAACCGACGGACAGTCTGAAAGGACGATTCAAACTCTAGAAGACATGCTGAGGTCATGCTCTCGTGACTTCCAAGGTATGTGGGATCAATAATTTCCTCTAGTGAAATTTTCATACAACAATAGTTTCCATTCAAGTATTCAAATGGCTCCATATGAAGCATTATATGGAAAGAGATGTCAAACTCCAACTTGTTGGGATGAAGTTGGTGAGAGGAAACTTATAGGCCCAGAGCTTATTGAAGAGACCCTGACAAAGGTGAAGAAAATAAAAGCTCATATTAAAGCAGCCCAAAGTAGGCAGAGGAGCTACTTACAACTGGAGAAAGGACTTAGAATTTCAAGTGGGAGATCATGTATTTCTGAAAGTATCTCTATGAAAGGGCGTCTTAAGGTTTGTTAAGAAAGGGAAATTGAGCCCCAGGTACATCGGACCATTTGAAATTTTGGGAAGAATCGGAGCTGTATCTTACCGTTTAGCGGTGCCGCCAAATATCTCCAGAGTTCATGATGTGTTCCACGTATCATTGTTAAAGAAATACATGCCAGACCCAATGCATGTACTCACATATGATGGAATAGAATTGGAACCAGATTTGTCATACTGTGAAAAGCCTATCAGGATTCTTGACACAAGGGAGCAGGTATTGAGAAATCGAACAACTCATCTAGTAAAGGTTCTTTGGAGAAACCAGAATATAGAGGAAGCAACATGGGAACTAGAGGATTTCATGAACAAGAACCACCCATATCTTTTTGGTGGGCCATGTACATAAAATTTCGAGGACTAAATTTCCGAAGGAGGGAATAATGTAACACCCCAAACATTTTATGGTATGTTTATGTTAAATACATTATATTCATCATTGTGTTCCTTCGAAACAACACTAGGTTATTTAGGATATAGTCAAAACCTAGCCATTAAATATAAATTTTCCACTTCTATGTTTTGAATTTCAAAAAATGGTCATCTAGAGTTATGATCAGTAAGTCATTTGGAGTATGATAGAACAAACTTAATTTTTGGTGAATAGTAACATACCCTTATGAATAGTAATATGAATAGTAATATGACCCTTATGAATAGTAAATAATAATATTATTTCATTTTCTTAAGGCAACAAGATAATGAGATCTTAATTAGTTTTTCAATGAGAAATAAAACTAATTACACTTTAAGATTTTTATTTTTCGAATTAACTATGAATTTATTTAAAAATTAAATTAATAATATTTAGAAAATTATTTTTGAAAAATTTATTTCACTTTTGAATTCTACACGTCGAAAAATGGTTAGGGTGAATTTTGGGAATTTTTCTGAAACAGTTGATTTTTCAGTGAATAGTAAAAAATACAGTTTTTAGTTTCAGTGTGTTTATGACATCATTAATGATAAAATAATGATGTCATAAATCTGGTCTACTTGTGTATAGTTAAATAACATGTGAGGTTTCCCAAGTGGCCTATACCATGGTCAAATACAATGGGAAAGCCCATAGTTTTGCAAAAACCACTCATGAGGTGTCCCTTGAAAATTATTAAAATAATCCCTCACTTTTCCTATAAATACCAACTCTTCCATTCATTGAATTCATTCCCAATTCACCCTCAACATATTTATGGCCTCCTTACCTTTATATTTTTCCTCCCAAGGTTTTCTCAATCCCCAAAGGTCCCAACCTTCAGGTTCTAAGGGTTATTCTACAAGGTAAGGAAATTCTCAATTTTTTTCTTTTTTCCTTTCAAGTTCTCTTTTATGTGGTATATCTTTCATGTTTCCATACCATGTTATTATTTTTATTATTATTATTTATATAATATATATTATTATTCATTTCTGGATAGGTGACCCTTTTCCCATCTCTTTTTAATATTTTCTAAAACCACGTTGCGTAGCTATTAGTTTGCCGAATTTTTGTAAGTGATTTCAAAATTATTCTTTTATTTTGAGTTATTTATTTATTATTTCATCACCTCTTCTTACCCAAGAGGAATTAAATATCCAGAACATTTTATAATCTGGATGTTATAATTTTCATGAGAAATTCATCATCAATATTCTTCTTTCCCACACTTTTTCAAGAATTAAAAACATTGCCCGTGACGTTTCAAATTACCGACATCATAGACGATGTGATTTCAACTCGCATTAATTATTTCAGGTCTGGTAATGAAACCATTTATATGGTTGAACCAGGTTATAATATATTTTTTATGACTCACCCATGGTTCTGTAATTACTTGGTACTCATGGTTCTAATTTATAAAACAAAATGAGGTTGTTATTATCAAAGAACCACTAAAACGATTTAAATGAACATTATTAATGTTTTAACTAATGAATCATCATCATGATATATAAACCAAAATCATTATAATATCATTTATATCTCCATAATTTCGTTAATAATATGTATTAAAAATTCTGGATTTTTAACCATGTTTCAAATGAACTTCCATTCCAGGAAACAAGTAACGAACCATGAAAATCAAGGGAGAAAATGCTTCCAAAACATGAAAACTGAACCAATTAAACCCATAGAAAGGGACATGAATGAACCTAATAAGGTTATACTAAATCAATTACATGTATAGGAGGTTCTTTAAATATTAATTAATGAAGATAAATTTTATTATTCAGGTCATTAAAACAAACTAAGAACGCACTCGAGCATAAGGTAAGGGGTTTCTCATCTCACTTTCATTTCTGTGAGATTTCCATTGTTTGCAAATTATTCCTTATATTTGGTATATGTGTACTTACTTTTGATATATAATAACATTATTCTATATATATTCATGTTATTAAATGATTCACTTGATGGTTATTAAGTTCTGGTCATATGTTTCGGCCGATTACATTGTGGTAATGGACTTTGTCTCAACTGCCGTTTTCGTTGTGACTATCTTTGTATTGTGCACCTAATAATCCTTATGTGGTGTATCTACTGCCCAATTGATATCAATTTTATTTTTAAATTATATTTATATTAAATATCCATAATCTCATGTCATGGATATGTTTTTTGTCTAAACCGTATACCATTTTACATACGGTGTTTATTTGGAAGGTTATTTTAATTATGGAAATATTGATGAATCCGTATACTCTACTCTATATGAATATTGAAAGGGCATATTGATCTTGTATTGAATCAATGTATAAATAATTATTTGGACATGAAGTGGCGGGTGGGGCCCTATATAGCCCCTAGATGCATCGGTAGGTCTCATGAGACAAAACAGTTTGGCGACAAACCCTTCGAGTTTGTTTCCAAAAATCAGACGGGTTTCTACCCACAGAACTAAACCGTTTTTACGGTATTATGGTTTCATGTCCCAGATACATGAAATCCAATTAATAATCATTCTCTTTATTCATTATCAGTTATTATTATTATCCATGAGATTTTCACTATGACAAAATCTATGGATACAGTTTCATTTTAAGTTTATTAATGGCATTAGTTACTCATTTATTCACTATGCCATTTTGATTATGTCAGATTATTTGTGAATCATTTATTATTGTACTTATGCTTCCGCTATTTGTAACACTTACTGATAATTTGAGCTCACCCCTTTCATTGTCTTCCTTCAACAGGTGATGAAGAAAATACCTTCTATTGAGTTCTTGTGGATGCATATTTTTTTTGGTTTTTGTTATGTGTTTTACTTTGTAGCCTTTTCCAATGTAATTTGAGTTACATCAATGTATCTAGTTTCTTAAAGACTACTAAATTGATCATTCCTTTATTATTTTCATTCCTTCAAACCATGCTAATATCACAAGTAATGCACCGGATCCAACCTAGAGGGGTCGGGGTGTTACATAGAATGTTTAGTTTCTTTGAGGATCGTCTATATAAATATATTATTTTATGATACTTGTGAAAGTTTATCCATAATTGAACCACACTATACCCTCATTATAGACTCCTCATAGGTTATAATCATCTTCATAACATTAGTAATTGAAACATATGAAAGATGTGAACTAAAAAGATCAGTTTGGAAAAAACTCATCAACATGTCTTCAAGGGTTAGATCATTAGAATATGAGAAAAAATCTGCAATAAAGAAATATCTTGTTGAAAAGATCATAGAAAAATAAGATTTGTTTATAAGTCATGATAAAAGGAAATGTAATATCAAATGAATAAACATAGATGATTAAAAAAGAGTGTGAGATAATAAACATTATCCATGAATCATAATCATAGTTATATAGCACATGAATGTGGAAATAAGCATTATTATAGGAAATCATAACATTTTGAACATATCCATTCATAATTATGATCATGTACAGTCTTTTTGAGCATACCTAAACACAATTACACTCAAAACTAGTCTTTTTGAGGATATATTACACTCAAAAATAATCTTTTTGATCATAGATAACTTCAATTACACTAATTAACAATCTTCTTAAGCATATATTACCAAAATTACACTCACACATAGTCTTTGTGAGCATAAGTAACTGAAATTACACTCACACACAAAATTAATTATCTCATGATATAAAATTAACTAACCAATGCATTGAGTTTTAATTAAGGACTCCACCCATCAATCATGCATACATATGTGTACCACTACAAAACAATCATTCATCACAACATAATGAACCCATGGAAATAAAATGGGTTTTTTAATATTTCCAAAAGGTATCGACAAAATTGAATTCAAGAATATAATCAGTTTATACCCAAAATTTAATCACAAAAAAAGAGTATTTCATAAGATAATTTAGAGGTTTATTCATGAAAAATAATTTCTAATTAAAATAAATATTTTATAGATAAATAGGAAAATGAAATAAAAACTAAACAAGAGTTTTTAGTAATTTTTGTAAAATTTTCAAAAAAGAAGTTTTGGATCACATTCAAAATAAATTTTAGAAAAGTAGAGTGAAAAATTTGGAAAAAATTTACTTTAAAAAAAATAAACTTCAATAATAGATCCTTGACAAAACATAAAGGTTATTAAAAAGTAATGTGAATCAAAAGGTAACACATTTGATTTTTAAAGGATGGAAAACCCTTTTCAATATTTTAAAATACCTTTATTGGAAACCCACATCATAAAAAGACTAACAAAACTTAATTTTAAAAATATGATAAGAGAAATATAAATTTCACATGAGATAAAACATAATTAGGTTTACAAAAATAAAGGTTAAAATTTATGGGAATATAAATCATGGGCATGGAAGATAAAGGGATTACATGGGAAGGATGAGAATTATTCTCAACAATATTATACTTTTATGAGAAAGAAATTAATCCTAGAAGGATATTTGACGTAAAAAATAATTTTAACTATATTATAAGATAAAATAAATTATAATAAAAGTTTATGGTGGAATAATCCTATAATAGAAGAAATAAGTTCAAGAATAAATATTATTACTTAAAGAAAGCAGTATTGAGTTATCAATATCCTTTATGGATTAAGAAAAGTTTTAATAAAAAATATTAAAAGAGAGGTCTCAAAATTGGACTTCAAAAACCATTAGTAGAATATAATTCATGTTATTATATATAAAATAGGAATTATACACACCATTTAAATGAAATTATGTGTAGAAATAAAACATGTCTCAAAGAAAGAAAATTGAGATAAAAAATAGTTACCTTTAATACTATTTAAACAAACGTGCTCAAATATCCTAAATGAAAAAATAACAATCATAATAAACTATTTCAGAATATTATTAATACCTATAATCTTTAATAAACTTAATTTATAATAATTTCTGATAAATATATTAGTGAGTTATATTTCATTTTCATCATCAGATGTTATTAGCTTCGATTTTTTTATTTAATACTAGTTTCATATTGGAAGTGTCGATTATTGTTTATAGATTCAAATTTCACCATATTAAGATCATAATATTTACCATAATAGATGTTTTATATTTATTTATAATTCTATAATTTCATTTAAATTGTATTTTGATTATTACTTGTGGAAATAAAGTTGGTAGCGATCTTGTTTCAGTATTTAAAAAAAACGAGAGGTGGTATCTTAATAATAAGTTAAATATTAATATAACCATTTTATAACCATAAATAAATTATTTTCTTATTATTTTATAATAACACTAGTTTTTAATTTTCCTTAATTTTCCATGATATAAATTTATATAATTGTTCAAGTAGGTGGTTAAAACTACCCCAACAAGAACATACTATAATATATGGGTGAGTCTTATTAAGAAAATGATTCTTCTTGAATAATATAATTATTACAAAATAATAATGATATTATTTATATTTTTAGGGTTTTGAATAAGATTATAAGAGAATTTTATAAATAATAAAAATCTATAAAAAAATTAAATACATTGCTTCGTGGAGGTGGTAGTCCACATGTACATATGACCATATTCTCATTTTCCATAGATTGTAAAAAAGGTAAGAATTAATTAATTTTTTCCTAATATTAAATATTTTTTAAATATAATATTTATTCATTAAATAACCCCTTTTAACCAGACCTACATGGAAGTTATGAAAAATGGATCACATCTCTTTTGGAGGAGATAGTCCACATGTAACACAAGTGACATTTTCAATTTTTGTGTGGTTGGGCGGAGGGTTTAAACTAGACATTACATTAGTATAATAAAATTTAATAATATTAATAATACTTATTTTATCTTAATTTTATTCATAGAATATTTTTGAGGTTCTATAAGAATAAAATAATTAAGAGAGCTCAATCGAGAACATTAACTCTCCCTTTGGATGTCCTTCCATGGGTAACACCTTAGATATCCTCAGATTGGTCTTTTGGAAAGGAACATTATTCTAATAAATGGGAATATATTTAAAGATATATTTATGAATATTTTTTAATGAGATAATTCAATATAATGGGTGGATAAATGTTCTGTAAATGATCTCCTTTTGTAAGTGAAAACATGAAATTTTCATAAATACCTATTTCTTTTTTCAACGATTGTATGAAACTATATAAGGGTAAATAGATGAAAAAGTAGTAAATAATGAATTTTTAAGTGAGATAAGTTTGATAAATCATCTACCATTCATTTTCAAACTTTTTTTAAACATGTTTCATGTTTTTTAACATTAGATTTTTACATTTTTCCATTTTGGTTTATACCTTGGAAACTAGTTTTTACCTAAATAATATATATTTTATTAAAAATATAAGGTAACCATGATTACCAAATTTTCATATTTTTAACCTAAATTTAAAATCCATATTATATAATTCTTTCTCTAAAAAATTGGAAATTAAATTTTAAATTAAAGAATTTAATATATAGGAAAACTATTCCATAGAAAAATGTTGTTTTCAAAAATAAGTGTTCTTAACATTATATAACATTAATTAACAATTATATTAGAGGTAATATATTTTTATATATGTGTAAAAATAATATAATATTATTTATATAAAATACAACCTTTTAATTTATTAGATAAAAATTACACAACATCATTAAAATAATTCTTTGAAAATAACACTTTAACCATTACCACTCTCCTCCGATGGCCCAAAGGCCTTCATTTTTTATTGATTTTGATAATCCACATTTCAAGGGGTGAGGTGGAACCCTTATAAGGCCCGTAGGCATAATTATTACATGGCCCGTAAGCCTTAGAGGAATTCATTGCCTGTAGGCTTCAAACATTACATAAAACCCAGACTAACTACTTGGAACTACTCTTCCCCAGTATCTTCATCGTGAAATCAGCTTTCCACCTTCGCATGGCTGTTCGACTAGGATTTCCCATGCATGCACTAGCTTATCCCGATGGCAGCTGCCATACCCTCTCATTCTTGCAATCCATTTAGCTTTTTCTATGGTGACAACTCCTTTCTCATCCTCCTTCTGAAGCTTGTTCCTTGTAGGTTTTTTGGTTTGCATCTGCACCTAAGGTGTCCTGAATATAAACATTTTTAGAGTAAAATATTAATTATGTTTACAAAATGTTAAACATGGGTTTTATAAATATTATGTAATATTTTAAAACTAATTATTTTAATTTAGAAATATATATTTTCTATATGAAAAATGAATCAATTTTTTTAACTCATTATTGTATTATAATAATTTCATAAAAGTGATGATATTAACATACATAGTATTTTTTCACGATTTACCTAAAAATCAATTATTTTAGAAAAATATAAAAAATCCACCACAAGATGATTTTGAAATTTTGAATTCAAAAATAAGTTTATTTTAAAAAATTAAAATTCTAAAATTTAAAAATTTAACTTTTAAATGAAAATATAATTTATAAATAAAAACAAATTTTATTAAAAAATTTCATTTTAAAACTTTAATCATTATTAATCCTATTTTTTATGCATTTCTAATTAATTAAATATTTTTCTTTACTCTAGGTTTTATTATTCTCAAATTTTAATAATATTATTCAAATAAGATGTCATATATTGTTTTATTAGTGTTGCATATGAAACAATCTATCAATTTGATGTTTATTTAAAGGAAAATATATTCTGAAATTTGAAGGTGTAACATTCCCCCCTAAAAAAATTACATATTCATAATTTTAATGACCACTTATTGATGAATATAGCTAATGGATCCATTAGAAACTCAAGATATATTTTCTTTTTGGGATACCAACCTCACAATCATAGATACTATTATACTCATAATTTTCCATATAATAGGAATTCATTTATATTTTTTCCTTTATCTCAATAATTTATACCAAATATACTCCCTTTTTTAGGTATATGATTTTATAGGGACATAAATTTTATAGATTAATTTTAATGATCATGTTTCCAAAAAAATACTATAACCAAAATGGTCTTGATAATATTTAATAAAATTAGGTTAAATGATCATATGAATATGAAAACTCAATCCAAAGATTTCTTCACCAATGACACCTTTATTTTAATGTATGAGACTTGTAGTTAAACATAGATATAATTAGATCATCCTATCACCCCTTCAGTTTAACCTAGGTTGTACATAGTCATTTACCATTAGTTTTTATAACCTTACTAGTTATATTTTATATCCCAAATTCTATTTAAATCCTTTATAATGGTTCATATAGAGTATATGATCAACCAAAGAATAACCCCTAGCAGTGTCTAGCCATGTGTGTGGTCTTATTCCCACTCATTGTACACTAAGTGAAGATCGAGTTGATATTCAAACATCCTTTTTCAGGGTGATTACTATATGGAGGTGTGGTGGTAAATATAATATAATGGGTGGGGGGTTGAATTGTATTTTTAAAACAAATGTATAATTTTCATCATCTTCAAGTATTAATTTGATTATTTTTTCATATTACCGATGAAATCAGAGATCAGAGTAATATGAATATATATAGTATGGAATAAAGTTGACATAATAGAAATAGAATTATTGTCATTTTGAACAATATATTAAAGATATTTATCACAATGTAAATTTAGAGTAACTAAATTATAAAAACTGAAGCTGGGATTGAACAAACTGAAATTCAAGAAAAAATATAGAGAATTTTAAAAAAAACATAGAGTATTGGTTGAAAAAACAAATACTATTTTAAAAGGATATTTATTAAAACATCATATTTCAACCAAAGTAAAAATTATATTTGTATGCCTGATATTAGGTATCCATGAATTTAAACTTACCACAAGGTAACAATAAATTTTATACCCCTCAGAAGGACTATATTCCTATCCCTGAAATCCCTTTTCTGAACCTGCTAGTAGTAGCTCACTTCCGAAAACCAAAAGATCTTAAGATCTCTCTTCCCATCCATATAATCCCTTTATCAAATGATCATATATTCCTCTATATTACTATCCTTGGAATCCCTCAATTACATATGATCAGTACAAAAAGGATTAAAATAAAAATACTAATATAATTATAAGGAAAACCTAACCCAACATTAAATCTTAGTAGAAACACTTATAAAGAAAAATATTATATTGATAAAAAGTGATATTAGAAATAAGAAATTAAAAAGAAACAAAACAAAAAAAATAACATTAAGAATGATCAATTATCATGTATCTATTGTATGTATGTTGTTCAAACATTCATGCTTTAGATTTATTTATAGGAAACATTGTAAAAAACTTCAACGATTGAATTCCAAAAACCCCAGATCTAGTTTTAACTACATCAACATCAACTTATTCATATATCGATGGATTCAACATGTTGCTTTATATACTAATGAATTAGATCAGTACTCCTATAGTTCTTCTAAATCTGATGAAAGTAGTCGATAATGAATCTTTAGATTATCATTTTTTCATAAAACATTTTTAGTTCTATGGAATTTTAGTTACTCTAAATTCATTATATATAAACATAAAAACTTAAATAGAAGCCTAAGTTAAATAATTTTTATATGAAGTGTATTATTATTTCCAAAATTCTAAAATAATTTAGTTATTGACTAAAAAATATCCCTAACAATATCTCCCTTTTAGAAATCAAAAGTCATGAATTTTTTTTGAATAGAGGTACTAAATTTAAAAATAAAACTCCATATAGTTTCCATTATAGAGAATTTATCTCCCTTTTTTGAGAAAAAATTTCTCTGCATTTTATTTTCATAATAAATTTTTTTATAAATAAATAATAAGATAATAATTTTATCAATGGAAAAAATAAATTTCTTTAATTATTCCTTACAATAATCAGAGATAAAAAATAATAAGATAAAAATCAAAAAAATTTCATAAATTTCTCCCACTTTGTGATTTTTAAAAATAAATAAAGAAGTGAAAAAACACTATTAGAAACTAAAAAATTAATAATATTTGTTAATTTTCAGATTATATGTTTTGGTTGCCTTTGAAACCTCTTCATCTCTTCAAATCCTCAAGAAAAATCCTTTTATCATGGTTGATGTAATCAAATTTATCCAAATCAATTCCATTTCGAGCATGATTTCCTATTCGAAAATATCTTCTTATAAAGTGATTTCAAGTTTAAATTAACATTCTCCACCAGTATTATGGATTTTATTAGGAATACCTATAAAATAAATGACCTGATTTTTCATTATTAAACTTTAAACTTCACATTATTCACCAATAATTAGAGAGACTTCTTTAGATATATCTGTTGATAATATTATTATTGAAAGGTAAAATTTAAGATTAATGAATGGTATTATGATATTATTTAGATAAAATCATAGAAATATACTTCTTATAATAATAATTTTAGTATAGAAAATTAAATATGAAAAAAATATTGAAAAGGGATTGAGATTGAAGTCCTTCTATTAGTATTGATGATTACTATTGTCCAAAAAGTGTTCCTTTTGTAGTATGAGTGGTTCTAAAATAATTTCTAATAAAATAAAATTCCAAAACATATTTCATATATACTCTCTTAATATTTTTTTTAAATTTTTATGAAAGGAAAATAAAATACTAGCACTTTGAGAAAAAATAAGAATGCCCCCCTATGAGAAGTAATTGGGCAGATTTATTTAATTTGAAAAACTCCTCCTAAATTAATCAATAATAAAAAGGAAATTGTAATAGATATAATTTACAATATTAAACCTTATTGAAGTCATATTCCATAAATAATGGATGATATTCCTCTTTCAATGATGGTTCAATATCAAATTTAGGGAAAATGTAAATCTTTTTTAGAAAAATAATAATATGCGAGGATTGAATTTTTTTTTGAAAAATTGTTAAGTTTAAAAAATAAGTAAGTTTTAAATATATATAATATTAAAATACAGATTAATTTGAAATATATATAGGTTTTTAAATATACATTAGTTTTTAAATACAGATAATTTTTGAAATAAATATTACGTTTGAAATACAGATTAGTTTTAAAATATAGATTAGTTTTGAAATATAAATAAGTTTGAAATAAAGATAAGTTTTGAAATATAGATATGTTTTGAAATATAGACATGTTTTGAAATACAACTAAGTTTCGATATAAATATTAGTTTCTAAATACAAATAATTTTAAAATAAAGATAAGTTTTAAAATACAGATTAGTTTTAAAATGATGATAAGTTTGAAATATAGATTTTATCCCCTAAGGAGTTTTTAATGTAAGAGATATATGTAACAAGAATTGGATTAAATATCACTTAATTTTAATTATTAAAAAAATTCTATTTAATAATTTTTTATATCAAAATTAAGAGTTTTTGTAAAAATATCAACAAGATGGTTTTTCATTATGATAAAATAAAGAATAATATATCCTTTTTTTGTGTGATCTCTAAGCAAATGATTTCTTAAGTATGTGTGATTTACTCTTGAGTGATTTGATTGGTTCTTAGAAAAATAAATTTCATTAGTATTGTAAAAAATAATTTTATTTCAAATAAAAATCAAACTAAATTTTGTGAGCTTGTGTTGCATCCACAACACTTGTGCACAATAACTTCTGACTGCTACGTATTCTGCTTCAATGATGTAAGGTAATAAAAATCTTGTTTCTTACTGGAAAATAATAATAAATTATTCTCCTAATAAATGAAATTTCCTATAATTATATTTTATATTGAACTTATAGCCTCTAAATTCATTATCTATGTAACTTTTTAAAATAAAGTCATTTTTGGAAGAATAAAATAATCCAAGTCCTCAAGTACCTTTAAGGTATCTATAAATTCATTTTACCACTTTAAAATGGAATTATTTAAGATTATATTGAAATATAACACATAAATATACTGAAAAAATTATGACTAATAGAATTTTAGTATGATATAGTAAACTTTTAAATGTTTTTATCCTACAAATTTACCAATTTAATTAAGATCAAGTTTAATATAAGTTACAATAGAAGTACTTATGTTTGATGCGTTCTAAAAACCAAAAATTTGAGTAAATATTTAATATATTTATTTTGATTTTAAATATTTTCTTTTAGTTATTAAAAAATATAAAAAATAAATAAAAAATTAAATTATCCCATAATGATCATTTCAAACTTATTTTTTATAAGTTCTGATAAAAATTTCAGAAAAATATTTATGAGTTGAACTAGAAGAAATTTCATAAACATATTTTTGAAAAAAATGGTATTTTTGAATTTTTTTATTAAAATAGTTGGATTAAAACTCCCTTTAACAAAATTATTATTGAATTAAATATATGGTAAGTCTATCATACCAAGATATTAGGGATTTCTTAAGTCTATAGAGTGATTTTATAGAGAACCCAGCCTTTTACATATAACATTATATGATAATAAGCATAATTATACATCAGAGTACAAGATAAGGATCGTAAAGTCTACTATCTTGGAAGACTAGGTACATAATCAAACATTATAAAAAAAATTTTTTATTTAAAATAAATAATGAGATCCTATCTTCCATTGTGCTCATACATCTGTATAGGATACCCTGGGGAACACATGAACAAAGGGATGAGCTAAAAATCCCAATAAGGAAGTATACATAAGAATAAGGCTTTAGCACAATGGGTTAGAAGGCATAACACAATGATAAAAAAGCATAGAACATATGGAATCATAACATATAAACGTGGGATCATATAACCATGGAATCATAGTAATGTGGAAGAAACATAAAACATTACTTAAGTATGAGTCAAGGCTAACCGCCCAGATCGTTTCATATAGTAGCACAAGCCAAGGCTAATCGCCAAGACCATCACAGATAACATATCATGAGACTTAACTTTACCCTATAAATTGGAGCTCTATCTGGGTGCACCCATATTATATTTCATGAATATTTTTCCACATAAACAATCATACATAATCAATCTTACATAAACATAAGGGTTACCCATGGAAAGAATTAAGTACCATAATCACGACATAAAGAATAACCAATGGGTGTATCATGAAAGTGTCCATGTAAGAAAGTAATTAGAACATACATGGATTTTAATAAGGTAAAATAAGCATATATCATGATATTTTATTTCAAATAGAAGTTACAACTTTTAAGAAATGTATTTGAGAAATTTTAGCATTAAAACATTTTTGTGCGATTTTAAGGAAAATACTATCGAGATTTTAAAATAGAAAAGGGAAAAATATTTTATATAAAACCAGGAGTTAACCAAGAAGGTTTTAATAATAAAAAGACTGATTTTATAAAGACAGTTGTGTATTAAAATAGAGTATATAGTTCACTTGAAATCGGGTAAGAATTCGAGATGTTCCCTCAAAATAGGTTTGCTTATCGAGAAAAATTGAGGAGGGAATCACTTAAAAACATGTATATCCATAAAAGAGAATGAGGGATAGATCTTGAAACATGATTTTGGAGAATATAAAAAGTATTTATAAGTTATACATAAAAATAAAAGACAACTTCATTTGGGTAAAAATAAATATAGAGCTACTCGAATGAATAAAGGCGATTCGGGTAGAATTTCTTACGGATTATCGGCATGGTATCAGGTGCACTTAAGAGGTATTAAAGAGAGATAAAGGGATTTATCATCTTTTATAAATCATGATGGAAGTATGGAAAATATGAGAAATTATACCCCAACATTATGAATTATATGCAAAAGGTAATAACATAGAGGACATTCTTGAATAAAAGTTAAATAGAGAGGATCCCTTACCTTAAGTCTGATGGTATTCTCCACTCGATATTAATGACCTGAATAATCAAATTAGGTTCATTAATTAATAATTAAATAACCTATTATATATTTAAATGATTTAGTAAAAACTTTTTGAGTTCATTCATAACCTTTTTGATTGGTTATGAGGTTCAATTTCATTGTTCGGGTTCATTTGTTTCCTTGGTTTTAATGATCGGTTCACTTATATTCATGTTCGTAGAATCATGTAAAATGGGGATGGTTGTCCAAAATTGGAGTTATATTATATTATTTAATATAAATAAGGTTACATGTTTGTAAATTTCATTAGGTTACTTGTAGTGAAGATTAATCATTATATACATTATTTAATGATAACCGCTTGAGTTAATTGGCGGTTTTTGAACACAATGTACTCATTTCGCTTTATAAATCAAAACCATGAGTAAAAAAAGATTCCAAAACCACATATGATAAATAATAAATATACTATGTTCTATTTAAACCATGAAAATGGTTTCATGACCAAATTTTAAGATGGTAATGGAAATTGAGGACCCATCATCCTTGAATGTGGTAAATTAGCACATCTCGGATGATGTTTTAATTTTCAGTATAAAAGAAAGGGAAAGGTGATATTATGAAGAATTATTCCTTTTTCATGTCAAAAATCCAATAAATGTAAGTCAATAGAGTCATTACAACATTTGGATGAAAGGATGTGGGTAAATAAAAATAAATTAAATGAACATGAAAATAAAAGAAAAGTCAAGAGATCCCTTACGAAAACTCGGCAGCCTAACAGTGTCTCTTAAACTTTAATAAAATGAATTTATGAGATAAAAAAGGGTATATCATAATATGTAAATAAAAATTACAGTAATAGGGATACATAATATCAAACTCCAACATATGAAATGGAAATTCAAAAATATAACATAAAAGAAGTGTTGACTAAAAGAGGTGGATGAAAGGTTCCCTTACCTTGTAGAGTAACTCATAAATCTTGAAGGTTGGGACCTTGGGGGATTGATGAAACCATGGGAGGGATCTTAGAGAAGTAAAAACACCATATATTCAAGGATTATGAGTTTTAAATGAGAGAAAACGAAGTAAAGAGTGAGTATTTATAGTAAAAGTGAGAGTTTTTAATTAATTTCAAAGGATACCTCATTAGTGGTTTTTTTGAAAAACCATGGGCTTTCCTATGCTATTTTCATATGGTATTAACCACTTGGGACACCTCATATATTATTTTACTGTAAAAAAGTCTACCATAATTTTATCGTAATAATTACATCTTTATGATGTCATTAAACATACTGAAAACTCAAAATTGTATTTTTACTATTCATGAAAAATTCATGTATTTTAGAAAAATCCCAAAAAATCACCCTAACCACTTTTCAACGTCTAGAATTTATAAATGAACTAATTTTTTTAAAAATAATTTTCTAAATATTTTTAATTTAATTTTTAAATAAAATCACAATTTATTCAACAAAAACAACATTGAAACTATAACTCATTTTACAACACCTTGAAAAATTAATCAAGGTCCCATAAAGTTATCTTATAAAAATAAGACAATGAAGTAAAAATTTATGATTACATTTTATGAAAATAAATTTTAGTTTTAAATTATCAAATTAATCATAATATTGTAAATAAATACTTTTTTTCATATAAAAATACTAATTCTCATACTATGATTGTTTTTTTCACTTTTAAGATGTCTAAACTGTATTTATACATTCATGGGTGATGTTTCTATTTTTTTGGACAATTACTATTCATCACTATTCATAAGGGTATGTTACTATTCATAAGGGTATGTTACTATTCATGAAAAAATGAATTTTATCTTATCAGACTCCAAATAACATACTGATCACAATTGTAGATTAACATTTTTAAAAATTAGAAACACATAAGTGAAAAAATTATGCTTAAAGGTCACATAGTACTTAGTAGTTCATTTTGTTATGATTTCATGTGATTATATGACATTTAAAAAGAAAGTAATTTCTATTGATAAAAAATTGGGTCATTACAGATTTGGTATGTTTAATTTTTTTTTTTGAAAATATAAGATCTTCAAAACTAGGAAGTTGTTCAACATAAACTTTATCTTGAACATAACCATCAAGGAAATAAATTTTCACATCCATTTTACATAAATTAAAATTCAGATGGGATGCAAAGGCTAATAAGATTATGATAGATTCTAATATAGCTATTGGTTCAAAAGTTTCACTATAATCTATATCTTATTCTTGAAAATATCCTTTATAAACAATTATTTATTTATTTCTAATAATGATTCCATTTTCATCACAATTGTTTCTAAAAATCCACTTTACTCCAATTATCAATAAATCAATAGGATTTTCAAATAGGGTACAAACTTGGTACTGTTTAAACTAATTGATATCTTATTTCATTAACCTTATCCAAATTTCATCACTTAAAAATATCAGCAACTATTTATTGTTCAAATTTTTATAGGAAGGAATTATGCTCATAATGATTTCATAGGGAACTTCTAGTTTTAACTAGTTAAGTTACATCTCCAACAATGTAATCACAAGGATGATTCCTTAATATTATATTATTTTTGGGTAAAGGGTTAAGATGATATTCAAATATATAATGTACATATTCAGTTGAATTAGCTTCCAAATATTGAAAATCCATTGGTCTTACGCCTAGATTATTTATAATAAGTATATGTAAATTATCTTCTAGTAAATTTAAAAAGTATTTTTTAAAGTGTCTTTGGTTTTATGAATTTATTATGGTTTTAAAAAACAAAAGTATCAAATTCATAAAATTTTACATGAACCATTTTTAACCTATATTGGTTCTTTTATTAAAAACTTTATACACCTTACTAGTTGTAGAATAAACCATAAAAATTACTTCATTGGTTTTAGGATTAAATTTATTTAAATACTCTTTTGTTTTTAGGATGAATACTTTACATCCAAAAAATATTATATAAGAAAGTTTTTTCTTTATTAAAATCCAAAACTCATAATTAATTTTAGTGGGAAAAGGTCTGAGTGAAACTTGATTTATAGTATAACAAGTAGTACTCAGAACCTCTAACCAAAAATGTCTAGCAACAAAATACTCCCTTAGAAAAATATAAGTAAATTTATGAAGACTTCTATTTCTTCATTCAACTACTCCATTTTTATGTGGGGTTCTTAGTGTTGAAAATTTATGATTAATACAATTTTAATATAAAACGTTTCAAAATCATAGTTAACAAAATCACCACCATGATCACTCTGAGTAGTAACAAAAGTTAAGTTGTTTAAATTTTTAACTGAAGCCTGAAACTCCTTGAAGTAATTAAAAGATTCAGATTTATGAGTGATAAAATAAACCCATGTAAATATTGTGTAATCATCAACCAATACATATACATAGTATTTTCCTCTAATACTTACAGTTTGTGTGGGACCAAATAGATCCATGTGAACTAACTATAAATATTTTTTAGTTGATACTTCACTTTTATATTTATAACTTATCTTATGTTTCTTAAAAAATTGACAAGGATCACAGTCTCAGGTTATATTTAATTTAAATTATGATATATACCTAACATGTCCTTTCCCAGAAAGTTTAGTTAAATTCCAAAAATTACAATGTCCTAATATCCTATTTCATAACCAGGATATGTCTTTGTTTTCACTTAAACAAAGAAAATTATGACAACTAAATTATTCTAAGTTGAGTGTGTAAACATTTTCATGCCTATTGTTAGATAAAATTAAATTAACTTATGAAATTTTAATAATAAATTTTTCATTCCTGAAGTTAATAAGATATCACTCATCATGTAACTAAATTATGATGATAAGGTTGTGATTAAGTCCTAAAACATATAAATCATTTTAAATTAAAGTTTTTATAAGAAAAAAATATAACTAATTATTATTATTTTACCCTATGAATTTTCCCAAAAAGTAACTCTTCCTCCATTAAATTTATTTAAAATTTTGAATTTTTTTTGTGTTCAGTCATATATCAAGAACCACCATTGTCCATATACATCTATTTATTGTTGGTACTCATATTCTTTTCTTGAAAAATATAAAATTATGTTCTTTATAAAAACACATGTTTTGGTCTAGTTATATTAGAAAATAAAATTTTTGTAACCCACATATTCCCAGCACCCTTATATTGCAATGCTTAAACTTTTGCAGAAAAAATCTTTGTGGAAACTGAAAGACTAAACATTTTTTAGAGAAAAACATTTAATCCAATGACCTCATATTTGACATTTAGTACCAAAATTTTCACTTTTAGATATATAATATTATGATTTGAAATAAGAATTATTATAAGTAAAACCAATTCTATTTTAAGTTCTATAGAGTCTTATTTTTTTATATATTTTATCAAAAATTTATTTACCTGAATTAAAGTTAGACAAAAGTTTCTTTTAACAATAGACTTTGTATTTAAGTTGAATAATCAAATTATTATTGTCTTCATCAAATTTATAAGTAAATAAATTTAAATTAATTAAATTCTGATCAACTAATTGATCAATAAATTTTTTATCAGCAAAATTTTAATTATCATAATTTATACAAGAATAAGTTTTTTGAATCTATTTTAGTTGAAAGTTTTTAAATTTATAAAGTTAATTTATAAATTCTTTTATTAGGTTTAATAATTTTTTATGAAGTAAAATCATATGTATTTTATAGTTTAGTATCCTCTTGAATCATAAGGGTTATATATATAAACATTTTAACTATAGTAGGTAGAGTTTCTTTATATTTTGATGAATTGAATTTTTCAAGTTTCGATGGATTATCTTTTTTAAATTTTGATGAAGTTGAATAATAATCTTCAGTATTATAAATAAATTTAGAATCAATACTTAAATTTTTAATAGATTATTCATTTACCTTTATAATGAATCATTTTCCATTCCTGTTAATATTTAAATAGAACCCAACTATTTTTTGGCATTCTAGATACTTTCTTTCGATTAACTATCTAAATATGTGTCACTTTTAATAGCGTCCCAAGTATCTAAATCTTTTAATATATTCATTGCTTTAATTTTGGAATAACTTCTTGGATTTTTATTTGTATTTTTTAGTTTAGGATAATTAGGTCTGATGTGACCTTCCTTTTTACACTCATAACATATCACTTCTGAAGATTCCTTCTTGTATTTTCTGCCTTTCTTGTCTTTTTGATGAACAATTTTGAAATTTGAACTACTAATAAGTTTATTCATTCGTCATGAAGTTTGAGAAAGTTCATTATTTCAGTCTTCTGAATCAGTTTTATCTTAATTATTATATTTCCTCTTTGAAATAAGAGATTTAAAAGAATTAGAATATGTATTAAAAGAACCACAAATATGGTTACCTGAAGTAGAAGAAAATTATACTCAATTTTTCCTTTTCTCTTTTAAGTATCTCTTGTCATTCTGATCTCATAATACATTATTGTTCCAATTAATTCATCCAAACTTAAATTTATTAATTTTTTGGTGTCATGAATTTTTTCCACATCGACTCCCAATATTTTGGAATAATATCAATAATTTTTTAAAAGAGTTGATCTTATGATAACTCTTTTTCAAATAACGATTGATTTTTTTACTATTTTCATGAAGTGTTGATGTATTTATATTACATTTTTGCAAGGGAAAAAATCAAAATCTTGATAGTAATCTCTAAGTATAAATCTACAAGTTTATAAATTTTTTGATAATCTATAATGTGTTATCTCTAGATTCTTCCAAATACCATTTAATGTTTCAAAAGAAGATATCTATTTATATATATTCCTAGTCATAGAACATAATAAAATATTACAAACTTTATGGTTTACCTAATATTCTAATTTTTATTTTTAAGAGACTTGAATAACATCCTTATCTAAAACTTTATAGTTTCTAGTCAATATAATAAAGTTTTAGGCTCATGTATTAATGATATAGGATTTCATATGATCACAATAGTAATCATAATCAGATCTATCAAAAATAGATGATCTAGTTAGATTTAAGTTTTCAAGTGTTTCAATTGGTACTCCTTCAATAAAAAAATATATTTCCTCTACCAACACAGTTAGTATAAGGAAATTGAGCTGAAGATCTAATAAAATAATTGAAATATAAAGAAGTAATGAATTGATTAAAAAAAATATCAAAATCAAGGTAAATACTCTAATGATACTATGTTTTTGGTGGTGTTGTGTTAAATATAACACAAGAGGGGGGAGGAGGGTGAATTGTAGTTTTAAAATAAACATATGATTTTCATAGACTTCAAGTTTTAAGTTGATCAGTTTTTATATTATTAATGAAATAAAATATTAGAGAAACCGGAATATATACTCTGTGGAATAAAATTAACACAACAAAAATAAAACGATCATTATTATAAAATACCGATAAAATAGATTTAGCACAATGAAAATTTAGACTAAATGAATTATACCAAAAAATTAGGTGTTAACCAAACTATAATTCAAGAAAGAATATAGTGTATGTTTAACAAACAAAACACAGAGTATTGGTTAACAAACTAAATACCCTTTCAAAAGGATATTTATTTAAACCTAACTTTTTTACCAAATTATAAGGTAGATCTGTAGACAAGATATGAGGTATCGATGACTTTAAACCTGTTGTAAGGTATCCATTATTTTATACCTATTGAAAGGTATGTCGTCTTATCCTTATAATCCCTATATTGAAACTATTGGTAGTAGCTCACTTCTATATAATAGAATTATAAGAACCCATTCTTGACATAAATTAACATTACATCAATTTTTCTGAATAATTAAAACACAATAAAAACAGATTCCCAAAGACTGTACTAGTTTAGTGCCTTTAGAAACATGGAAACATAAACACTGGTACATAAATGAGCTACATTATCTCACACTAGGTTCATCTTGACTAGAACCCTTCTTATACACATCAAACACAATACATATCTTCATAACCTGGGGGAAAGAAAACATAAAAATGGTTGAGATTAGATGCTCAGTAAGGGTAAACATGGGATATATGTAAGCATAATCATGAGTATAAGGGTATAAGAACATGATCATGAAAATAGAAGATCATACCCTGCATATCAAAGATCATACACGTGAATCATGACATAAAACATGGCAGTTCATAATTCATGAATTATAAGGATATAAAGAACATAAGACATGAAATCATAATATAGGAATAAAACATGGAATTGTGGAAAACACTTAAGAATATAATATGATTTCTATAGTAGCCAATACATCACTACCATGCCCATCATAGTGGACAAAGTCCTTTACTGAACTGGGTTTACACCCTGTTCCTGCCCTGTAATACTGAACTGAATCCATTTCCAATTCTATCCCTATAATACTAAACCGAGTTCATTTCCTATTACATCCCTATAATACTGAACCAAGATTATTTCCTATTCTATCCATGTTTATATCATGAGATATAAATCTTTACCCAATGTATTGGAGGGAGATATAGGTCCCACCAATCTCATAATGAAATCATACATACATGTTTCATAAGATTATTAAAAACATATCATAACCCTTGAAATGAAATGGGTATTATATTTAATCATATCATAAACTGTGGAAATAGATAGGTGTCATAATCATTTCATCATAAAAATAATCTGTGAAAAGAATTGGGTTTCAAAAGTATATAACCTGTGAAGGAGAAATAGGTTTCATAAACATCATTTTATCAAAACATAATCCATTCAAATAAATAATATGAATGGAAATGTTGAATAATTTCCCCATAAAGGCATGAGTAACACCAATGGATGTTATCTTATATGGGAAATAATTTTGAAAAATATTTTATAAACATTTCTTGAGGAAAATACCATTCTTCTTTGAAAAATTATTTTTAAAACATAAAACATTTTGTAAACTATTTTCTTTGTAAATATACTTTAAAACTTATAAATTAATCTTGAAAACATTTTGAAAACCTTTTTCCTTTGAAATTTTTTAGAGTAGATTGATTTTTTTTTGAAATTTGTTTTTTCTTGAAACGTATGAAAGAATATTGAAAATAATTTGATATTCATTTCTTTGAAAATTGATTTTAAAAATATTTTTTAAAAAATTAACCTTTTAAACATGCAAATTAATCTTTAAATAAATGACATAGGTTAGATCAGTACAATTCGTATGCGGTAAAAAAATATTTCCTTTTCACTGTAAAGAGTTTAGAAAAGTGTCTCGACCAGAAAATGATAAGAATATTCCTTTTTTAATTTTTTTTAAAAGGTAAAATAAAGGTAAAATTGTCTTTTAATTATCTTAGTATAATATTAGTATAATCTTTTAAACCTTTTTATAAAACATGGTTTTGAAGGAACACAAATTTCCGACCAAAGGGAGAGGTAAGGTTATATTCTCTTAAAATTATTTTCTTAATTTTCTTAAGTATAAAAGAGTGAAAAAATGGTACTAATACATGAGTATATATTTAAAAAAATATATGATAAATAAAATCATAAATATTCATGAGATATGGATCATAAGATTTCATCAAATATGCATAATTATTAACAATCTAAAAAGTGATGAGATAACATCAATAAACTCTTACCACTTGGTTACTAGGGATAATAATATTCATGTAAGAGAATAAAATTACATGAATTTTAAAATATCATTAAAATAAGTATATTCATGATATAACATGTAAAATGGAAGTATATACACCTAAAAAAGGAGTTTATGTTCATAACAAAACATGAGTCTCAAAGAAAGAAAATTGAGACAAAACATTTTTACTGATTTGATAACTTTTGAAACTTAAAACCCATGAAACAAATATCATAAAATGGATATGTAAATACCCATCAATTTAATTATAATAATAATTTAATAAAACCATGGTTATTACATACACCACACAAAAGGAAAGAGTGGCGAACATAGCATGTATCTCACATAAATAAAAAAAGAGATTAAATCCCCTTACCATGTGTCTTGACTCTCATCATACTCATTAAAAACACCTATATAATAAATATAAATTTATTATAAATATTTCAAATAAACATATTCTTATATTTTATACCATATATGGTTTGATTACGACCTTATATTACCGTATGGTTAACCATACTATGTTAAGGTTTCACTTCACAAAATTTCCCACTTTGTTCTTCACATGTTTCTTAATTTGTTATATCATTGGTCCTCATCCATATATCATGATTCAAGAATGTAAAAAATGATATAAATATAATTTATATCCATTATATGTGTATTATAATAATCCATAAAATAAATAGGTATGAAAAGGAATACACCATTCATGGAGATGACAAGTCGTACGTACGCATGAACGCTATTTCCGTTTAATTTTCATGTTGAAAGAATGAAAGTAATATATATATATGTATATAAATCAATATTATATTAGATTTATTATTGAAGTGCATTGTGTTGCATTTGTTGTCAATGAGGCATGAAGTTGTCTTGGAATGAATGGAAGTCAGGGAATGTCAAGATGTGAATGACAAAGGGTGTGATGGTGTTGGTGGTGAAGGAGAATGGCCATGGTACTAAGATGCATGTCACTTAGGAGATTCACTAAGTGGCATAGGAGATGTGGTTGAAACATTCTCTAGTAAAATCAGACGATTGTTGAGCTGTTCTTAGAGTTCCAAGAACTTGTATCAAGATGATACAAAGTCACAACATGATTAGAAGACCATGCATTGTAGTGACAATGCATGAGGAGTTGGAGATGAAAGAAGAGCCATCCACAACTTCTAAGTGGATGAAGTGAACATGAAGAAGTCCCAATTTGATCTCTGCATAGATCAACAAAGACATTGAAGATTATAAGTGATTCAGGAGCTCGATTGATGAAGAAGAACCTTCAAGAATTCCATTCCTAAATGTTGATTATATGTTGAAGAAGGATGATGAATTCTAATGAAGAAGAAGAAATAAAGAATAGAGATGGGAAGAAGATGGCTTGGAATGTGACATTTGGCTTGAACTTATGGAATAACTTTGTATTTGACAAAGTATTATTCTTTGACTTAGCCAAAAAATTGGCCACCAAGGAGGCCAGCCGAGGGTCATCACCCAAGGCACTTGTGGGACTCAAGGTCACCACGCCCATGGGGAACCCTCAAGGCCAGGGCAGCAACCTTGAGGCATGGGGCGCACCCAAGGACACCGCATGGGCGCCTGGGGCACGCCCGGAGGAGTGCAGAGGGGCCGTGTGTAAGCCCCCGAGGGCACGCGGTGGTGAAACCCGCGCACCCGGAGAGCATAGTGGGCGCTAGGAGCGCGCCCGCAGGAGCAGAGTGGGTGCAGAGCGCGCCCGCAGGGAGAACACGGTGTGGGGCGGCACCGTGGAGGGAGAGGTTCAATTGCGGTGAAGCGGGCAGCGCTTGTTTGTTAAACCGTGATAAAATCCCGCGGCGTTTCGATGTGGGACGGAGAAATTTCACCCGGGAGCGATCCTGGCTGCACGATCGATCGCGCGCTAGATCCGAGCCGCTCATCGCATCCCGCACGCGATGATCTAATCCAGGCCGTCCAAAGACCTGATCCGACGGCTCCCCGTCCATCTCCTTCCTCCAGCCATGCCGAAGCCTCCCGCGAGCAGCCGCTGAACCAGAG
The DNA here is from genome assembly GCA_963277665.1 of Viscum album. Lineage (NCBI taxonomy): Eukaryota > Viridiplantae > Streptophyta > Magnoliopsida > Santalales > Viscaceae > Viscum > Viscum album. The sequence continues at coordinate 129,387,389 of OY728167.1, read as the reverse complement.
CACTCCCGACGACCTGTTCTCGAGCATCCGGCCACCTCCGAGCAAACCGAGACCTCCATGGTGCTCGTCTGACCATAACGAACAGGATCATGCCCAAAAATACACGTGCATGCAACAAATGAGGGAATTCGATGTTGGCCGAGGCAAACGAAGTTGCCGAGGCACCGAGTTGATGTTTTGCATGAAATGGGCCTAAACAGAGGCCATGCACACGTTCCGCGACTCATGCATGAGAAGGAGCGAAAATAAACGAACCCGCGTGGAAACAGAGAGAAGAAAAGAAGATTTCAAAGAATCTTGGAGATCCGAAATCTTCGGGAGATCAAATTTTTATCACGCGGATGGGCCGAAGCCGCCTCTGCCTATAAAAGGATCTCCCGAGCATCATAACTGTTGCTGATCCTTTGTTGAAGATCCGGAGAACCGTGAGTGCACCTCTGCCTCGCGAAGACAAAGCCCCGCGCACACTTGCACGGTGAGATCCCTGCGCGCATTCCCTTTGCGCGGTAGGAAGAACCCGGGGCCGCAACATTCTTGCGCGCCCGTGGTTGATTCCCTCACTGCCTGCACACTTACGCGGCAGGAGGAAGGAGCCTGCGGTTCCTTGCACTCGTGGCTAGTGCGGCCGGTTACACCTGAGGACTTGCGCGGCTTGGTGCCTTGCGCGGCAGGTAGTGTTGGAGTAGAGAAGGCTGCACCCTCTTGCGCGCCTCCTGGAGTTCGGGCAGTGTGTGCACAAGTGCCAAGTGAAGAACCACACTTTGTGTGTGGTGTAAGGTGAAGAAGGAAGGCCGAGGCCTTAGTGCCTTGTGTGCAAAGTGATCAAGAGAAGGCCGTGGCCCTACTGTGTGTGCATTTGAAGAAAAGGCAGTAGCCTTGTGTGGTTGCAAATAGGAGAAAGGCAAAGCTTGCACTTTGAAGGAGGCCGTAGCCCTTATGTGGGTGCACACATTGAAGAACAAATTATAGAATATTATTTGTGTGTGCAAGACAAGTGGAAGTGCCTTTGTCTAAGTGTGTGCACAAGAAGTGGGAGGCCGAGACCACACCATTGTGTGTGTGTGAGATAGTGAAGAAATAAGCCAAGGCCAAGTGTATGCAAGTGGGTGAAGTGAAGACCACATATTTGTGTGTGTGTGCAAACTTGAAGAACCACCTACGGCCCAAGTATGTGCAAGAAGAAGTGAAGGCCAACTCATGTGTGTGCTAAAGTGAAACAATTGTGTGCGAATTAAAGAAGTGGCCGAACCTAGTGTGTGCACTAAAAAGTGTATACACATTAGAAGAAGAAGAAGAAGTTCCACACTAAAGTAAAACACACTTCTAAGTGTGTGAACAAATTGCATAAAGAGTGTGAAGTTTGAGAAGTAGGTGTGTGCTAAAAAGAATTACACCCTCTGAGGGTCTACTGCACCAAGAAGAGGAAAGGGAAAGTGCATGCATGCATGCATGCACGTGCACACGTGAACAGTGCTAAATCAGTGGTGTGCATCTGAGGAGTCCAAGACTTGAAGATCTTGAAGAGTTGCCATGCACTCAGTGCATGATGTTGAAGTGAACTGAGACTGAGCCAGACTGAAGTTAAAGAGAATGGTTGTCTGAGTTTTCAGTAGATTGAGAAGATCCTGATCATCACAAGTGATCAGAGGTACAGAGCAAGGCCAGCAGTCTTTATCCCAGACTGCTGAAGATACTTGAAGACCTTAAAGTGAAGAAGAGCTACTCGTGCGACTCGAGGAGCCAAGAGAAGACCCTGTGGGACTCAGGGAGAAGAAGTCTTCAGTGGGATTCTGGAGCAGGCCAGTGGGACTCTGGTAACACTGTGGGACGCAGTATAAAGACCCTCCTGTGGGACTCAGGAGAGATACAGTGGGACTCTGTATCGACCATTGTAATTTTAACAGGTTATAATGGAGAATCCATGCTGGGAGAGCATGGCAAAGATGTAGGCCTTTGGTGCCGAACCTTGTAAATCCTTGTGTCATGTGCCTTTTCATTACTGCATTATCCGGGAAAGGTTGAGAGATACAAGAAGAGTGGATCGAGGCTTTAACCAGCCATAGAGGTTTAATTGATAAGGAATCAATTAGTAAAAAGTTTTAAAAGGATCACTGATTCACCCCCTCCCCCTCTCAGTGATTCACACTGATCTGGGCACTTCAATTGGTATCAGAGCCAGGTTACCTCTAAAAGATCCAAGGGAGTCTTTATGGAGTGCAGATTTGAGGAAATGAGTGACCAGCCTCAAATGGAGATATCTGCCAAGACTCAGAAAAATAGAAAGAAGAAACAGGCCAAGAAGATGAAGAAAACCTGTCCTAGCTGTGATGCTGATGGAACAATTCATGATCTTCAGAATGCACTCAAATATCTTCAGAAGACTGTCCCCATGGAAGTGGCAAAGTGTATAGTTACAGGCATCCATGATCTTCGAGAAGAAAAATCACAGTTAGAAGTAGAAGCCAATGCAATGGAAGATCAATTGGCAAAAAGGGTTGGCATAACCAACACTCTCAGAAAGCTGGTGAAGGCTAAAGATGAAACCATTTCTCTTTGCAATGAAAGATATGAAGACACTGCTGAAGAATTACAGAGAAGCCTTTCTGAGAAAGAATTCTTTAAAGTAATGATCAAAGAAGTTTTCCATGCACTGGAAAAGAGGCACAAAGTGTCAATGGTTGTCAGAGATGCTCAACTAGAAGACAAAGTCAAAAGGGTGAAGGAGCTTGACAACTCATTGCTTGAAATGAAAAAGGTGCATGAAGACCAAATAAAGCAGCTGGAAGATAAATGGGAAGGAAGGCTAAGAACTATTGAGGATGAGAAGAACTCCCTCAATATGAAATGCTTAGAAATGAAGGTGATATTGAAAAATCAGCAATCACCCAAAGCCCAAGCCTCCCAGACAACTGGAAGAAGAAATGTTGCTACTCAAGTATGCTTTGAGCAGGATGATTCTAGGAGAAAGACATCCTCTAATAAAAGTGCAACATCTTCTAGAAAGAAGGTACCATCCATACCATCTTGTACTGATGCTTCTAATTGTGTTTCCACAAAAAGTGCAGGATGGAAAAATAATTCCAAACAAGTATGGATGAAGAAAATGAAGAAGCAGGGCTCTCCTGAAACAACACAACTTGTCAAGAAAAGTACCCAGCAATCAGAAGTACACAAGAGATCAAGATTTGTGGGGCAATGCTGGTGTTGTAACAAGTATGGGCATTGTGCAAAGGATTGTTGGTACAATCCACTGAATGCCAAAGCACAGAGGAAGCCCATGCCAAGGGGGAGCAAGCCAGAGGAAAAGAAGCAACATCCACAGGTCCAGAGACATCTGTTTACTGCAAATAGATTTGGATTACTTGACAACATCTGGGATGGTTGCAAAAGTGGTCAAAGAGTTGATACATATCAATCTCCGAATGTATCCGAAGCTGGAAAGAAGAGAAGATCACTGAACCTGGCTAAGATAGATTCCTTGGTAAGCAAGCAGAAGAAAGTTGAAGATTCTCCCAAGAAGGTTTTGAAAAAGGAAAAGAAGTCCTTGGAGTCTGAGTCCAAGAAGGGTGATGCATCCAGAAGGACCACCAAGACATGCTTCTACTGTGGAAAGAAAGGTCATACCATGGATCTTTGCAAACAAGCCATGGAAATCAATAGAAGCCAACTGAACTCAAACAGACAATCAATCCAAAAGAAGCAGAAGGGATTGATTGAAAACAAGTTGCCTAAGAGAGGTAGCTTGACAGCATCAAAGGAACCATGTGGAATATCCAGAACTGAGGCCACACTTCCAAATGATTTACTAGTCATATGGCCAAATCAGTTGCAACTTGCCAAAGATCTACAAAGAGCTGAAGATGAAGTTCTGGCAATTGCTAAGGCAAAAGGGAAGAAGAATATTTCACATGAAGATATGTTGAGATCCACACCAGCACAAACATCAAAGAAGATCAAATGTGCAAGTGTGAAGACTGGTGAAAATGGGACATCTCGGTTGAGAGAATCTTCTCAACCTTGTTGGTCACATTGATGAACCAAGGAGGTTCCATCTTATTCCCTTATACTATTGGTATTTACATGTGCTAACATTGTAGGGAATTGAAGATGATGGTCATTCTCAGCTGGAGGATGGTTTGGATTGAATGGAGTGCACCCCTTGAGGGGGAGCCAATCTGAAGAAGATGGGATTCTGAGATTAATTCTATCTTAAGAAGGATGAAAGGGGGAGCTTTATCTTTGCACCTGAACATTCTAATGTGTTTTGTGAAGTATGTGCAGGATTCAGCAATTCATTGTTATATCTGAAAAATTTCAAACCCCTGAAGCATGATCTCACATGTATAGTGAAATGTGGACAACATTGAAAAATCTTGGTTATATCACTCTTGTTTTCTACACCGGGTTAGCCCAAGTAGACTTAGAGTTGATTTACTAAAGATTCTTTGCTAAAGAGAACATGTGACATCATCCCTCTCCTAGTGTTTTTCAAGAAGATGCTATTCGAAGGGAGGAAGAGATATTGTGGAAGAATACCACACCAAACCTTTGCATTTGATTTCCAATAAGGGGGAGAAATATTGGCACACATATTGACCCATTCATATGTGTTGAAGGAGTGTATTGACAACAAATACAAAGGGGGAGATTGAAGTGCATTGTGTTGCATTTGTTGTCAATGAGGCATGAAGTTGTCTTGGAATGAATGGAAGTCAGGGAATGTCTAGATGTGAATGACAAAGGGTGTGATGGTGTTGGTGGTGAAGGAGAATGGCCATGGTACTAAGATGCATGTCACTTAGGAGATTCACTAAGTGGCATAGGAGATGTGGTTGAAACATTCTCTAGTAAAATCAGACGATTGTTGAGCTGTTCTTAGAGTTCCAAGAACTTGTATCAAGATGATACAAAGTCACAACATGATTAGAAGACCATGCATTGTAGTGACAATGCATGAGGAGTTGGAGATGAAAGAAGAGCCATCCACAACTTCTAAGTGGATGAAGTGAACATGAAGAAGTCCCAATTTGATCTCTGCTTAGATCAACAAAGACATTGAAGATTATAAGTGATTCAGGAGCTCGATTGATGAAGAAGAACCTTCAAGAATTCCATTCCTAAATGTTGATTATATGTTGAAGAAGGATGATGAATTCTAATGAAGAAGAAGAAATAAAGAATAGAGATGGGAAGAAGATGGCTTGGAATGTGGCATTTGGCTTGAACTTATGGAAGAACTTTGTATTTGACAAAGTATTATTCTTTGCCTTAGCCAAAAAATTGTCCACCAAGGAGGCCAGCCGAGGGTCATCACCCAAGGCACTTGTGGGACTCAAGGTCACCACGCCCATGGGGAACCCTCAAGGCCAGGGCAGCAACCTTGAGGCATGGGGCGCACCCAAGGACACCGCATGGGCGCCTGGGGCACGCCCGGAGGAGCGCAGAGGGGCCGTGTGTAAGCCCCCGAGGGCACGCGGTGGTGAAACCCGCGCACCCGGAGAGCATAGTGGGCGCTAGGAGCGCGCCCGCAGGAGCAGAGTGGGCGCAGAGCGCGCCCGCAGGGAGAACACGGTGCGGGGCGGCACCGTGGAGGGAGAGGTTCAATTGCGGTGAAGCGGGCAGCGCTTGTTTGTTAAACCGTGAGAAAATCCCACGGCGTTTCGATGTGGGACGGAGAAATTTCACCCGGGAGCGATCCTGGCCGCACGATCGATCGCGCGCCAGATCCGAGCCGCTCATCGCATCCCGCACACGATGATCTAATCCAGGCCGTCCAAACACCTGATCCGACGGCTCCCCGTCCATCTCCTTCCTCCAGCCATGCCGAAGCCTCCCGCGAGCAGCCGCTGAACCAGAGCACTCCCGACGACCTGTTCTCGAGCATCCGGCCACCTCCGAGCAAACCGAGACCTCCATGGTGCTCGTCTGACCATAACGAACAGGATCATGCCCAAAAATACACGTGCATGCAACAAATGAGGGAATTCGATGTTGGCCGAGGCAAACGAAGTTGCCGAGGCACCGGGTTGATGTTTTGCATGAAATGGGCCTAAACAGAGGCCATGCACACGTTCCGCGACTCATGCATGAGAAGGAGCGAAAATAAACGAACCCGCGTGGAAACAGAGAGAAGAAAAGAAGATTTCAAAGAATCTTGGAGATCCGAAATCTTCGGGAGATCAAATTTTTATCACGCAGATGGGCCGAAGCCGCCTCTGCCTATAAAAGGAGCTCCCGAGCATCATAGCTGTTGCTGATCCTTTGTTGAAGATCCGGAGAACTGTGAGTGCACCTCTGCCTCGCGAAGACAAAGCCCCGCGCACACTTGCGCGGTGAGATCCCTGCGCGCCTTCCCTTTGCGCGGTAGGAAGAACCCGGGGCCGCAGCATTCTTGTGCGCCCGTGGTTGATTCCCTCACTGCCTGCACACTTACGCGGCAGGAGGAAGGAGCCCGCGGTGCCTTGCACTCGTGGCTAGTGCGGCCGTTTACACCTGAGGACTTGCGCGGCTTGGTGCCTTGCGCGGCAGGCAGTGTTGGAGTAGAGAAGGCTGCACCCTCTTGCGCGCCTCCTGGAGTTCGGGCAGTGTGTGCACAAGTGCCAAGTGAAGAACCACACTTTGTGTGTGGTGTAAGGTGAAGAAGGAAGGCCGAGGCCTTAGTGCCTTGTGTGCAAAGTGATCAAGAGAAGGCCGTGGCCCTACTGTGTGTGCATTTGAAGAAAAGGCAGTAGCCTTGTGTGGTTGCAAATAGGAGAAAGGCAAAGCTTGCACTTTGAAGGAGGCCATAGCCCTTATGTGGGTGCACACATTGAAGAACAAATTATAGAATATTATTTGTGTGTGCAAGACAAGTGGAAGTGCCTTTGGCTAAGTGTGTGCACAAGAAGTGGGAGGCCGAGACCACACCATTGTGTGTGTGTGAGATAGTGAAGAAATAAGCCAAGGCCAAGTGTATGCAAGTGGGTGAAGTGAAGACCACATATTTGTGTGTGTGTGAAAACTTGAAGAACCACCTACGGCCCAAGTATGTGCAAGAAGAAGTGAAGGCCAACTCATGTGTGTGCTAAAGTGAAACAATTGTGTGCAAATTAAAGAAGTGGCCGAACCTAGTGTGTGCACTAAAAAGTGTATACACATTAGAAGAAGAAGAAGAAGTTCCACACTAAAGTAAAACACACTTCTAAGTGTGTGAACAAATTGCATAAAGAGTGTGAAGTTTGAGAAGTAGGTGTGTGCTAAAAAGAATTACACCCTCTGAGGGTCTACTGCACCAAGAAGAGGAAAGGGAAAGTGCATGCATGCATGCATGCACGTGCACACGTGAACAGTGCTAAATCAGTGGTGTGCATCTGAGGAGTCCAAGACTTGAAGATCTTGAAGAGTTGCCATGCACTCAGTGCATGATGTTGAAGTGAACTGAGACTGAGCCAGACTGAAGTTAAAGAGAATGGTTGTCTGAGTTTTCAGTAGATTGAGAAGATCCTGATCATCACAAGTGATCAGAGGTACAGAGCAAGGCCAGCAGTCTTTATCCCAGACTGCTGAAGATACTTGAAGACCTTAAAGTGAAGAAGAGCTACTCGTGCGACCCGAGGAGCCAAGAGAAGACCCTGTGGGACTCAGGGAGAAGAAGTCTTCAGTGGGATTCTGGAGCAGGCCAGTGGAACTCTGGTAACACTGTGGGACGCAGTATAAAGACCCTCCTGTGGGACTCAGGAGAGATACAGTGGGACTCTGTATCGACCATTGTAATTTTAACAGGTTATAATGGAGAATCCATGCTGGGAGAGCATGGCAAGGATGTAGGCCTTTGGTGCCGAACCTTGTAAATCCTTGTGTCATGTGCCTTTTCATTACTGCATTATCCGGGAAAGGTTGAGAGATACAAGAAGAGTGGATCGAGGCTTTAACCAGCCATAGAGGTTTAATTGATAAGGAATCAATTAGTAAAAAGTTTTAAAAGGATCACTGATTCACCCCCTCCCCCTCTCAGTGATTCACACTGATCTGGGCACTTCAATTATATCATATATATACCATATATATTCACTAAATCCATCCTTAATACATTCCATGTAGTGTATGAACGAATCACATCGCTTTGAGGGGGAGGTAGTATGCACTTCCTAAAATGAAATTATCCTATCAACAAAAAATAGAAAGTATAAAGATGTGTGTTTGTAAAATAATTAAATAATCTTAAAGATATAATACATATTATATATGACATATATAAATATATTTTACATCATAATTTCCACCATGATAGGCGGTAAATGAAAAATGAACAATCATCATTTAGTGAGACGATAGTTCGTCGTACACTTAAACAGTATATTCGTTACCCATTAGATATAAGTGTGTGTAAGTTTAGGACAAAATATTATAAGAAAAAATCTTATTATATTTATGATTTTTTTGTTATAAAATCATGTAATAATAATATTTTAGGGAGTGGAGAAATAAAATAAATTAAAGAATTTTGAGGGAGGGTGTTACCTCTTAATCGGGTAACTCCTTTTGGTTTACACCAATGAGATTACTTGGAAAGATTTATACCTAAGGGAGTATTAAATGAGTAATTTAGAGATGTTTGAGATATATTTGGGTATAATTTTTTTTATCCAAAGTGTCTTGAGAGGTGTGAGGAACTAGGAGGAGAGGAAGCCTTTTTAAATGGAGGAGAGGTGGCACTCTTGTATTATTTTAAAAGAAAAGAAACCCACCCACATTTTTTATTGATATTGGTTAAATAATGTTAAAAATTAGATAAAAGTTATGATATTATCTAAATATTTCCATAAAATATCTTTATGATAAGTTTTTAGGTCATTTTGGGCCTTAATGTTATGGTTTAGTCCCTTATAATGCTTACTTTAACCTTAATCGTTGTAATTAATTTTAATTACTTCACTAATATTTTTGTTCAAAAAATAATTTGAAATAATTTGAAATTATAAATTTTTATTATTACAAATATGGAATCCATTTTTCCAAATTCTAAACATATAAGTGTTAGAAATTAATTTAAATTTAATCCCACAGTTGGGTCGACAATACGAGGTTTTAAACTAATAACTTTCAAAAGTTTGATATGTTTTTATATGAAATTTTAAATTGAAATTGATTTAATGAACTAAATTTTATTAATTTTTAAAAATATTATATAACTAAACTTTTAAACTAATTTAAAATATAATTTAACCTTATAAATAATTTATATGAAAAATCAGTTTTGAGTTAAAATCTAGTATTTTTAACAATTCTTTAAAAAAATGAAACCTTACATAAAAATACCAAATATTTATCCTAGCCTAATTTTTATGTTTTAATTCCAAATATTATGTTTCTTTTTTACATATTAAATTTATAAAAGTTCCAAATATTTTATTTAAAATGGGTTCTCCATTAAAAGGTGTTAAAACCACCTTTATAAAAATATAGTTTTTTAAGTATAAAATTGGGTTTGTTCTTATATTATGTCTAAAAAATATATTTTATGGTTATAAAAATATTATATTGAATATATAACATATATATTATAATAATATGTCACTTAATAATTGTAATTAATTTAATTTATTAGGATTAAAACAATTTTGGGAGGATAATAATAGTTTTCTAGAAAAATACACCCTTTATATTCAATTTTGTTCTTATATTCATTTCTAAAAAATTAATTCATTTTATATTTGTTAAAACCATGTATTCACATAAGTTAGTTAATATTATTCATAAAATCTAATTTAATGGCTAGGTTATATATTATTATATTAAATAATCATATTTTAATAATATATTATTGTTAGCTAAACCTTGGTCATGTGTGTTACACAAGCCATCGATGAAATTCATTATTGCATGTAACAAAAGCTAACCTCAGTGTTTCATATAGAGGAATCTAACCTTTATATTTATTTTAGTACATGATTAACTTGGAATTTCATATAATTCAATCCAAACATAGTGTTTTTATATAAAATAAACTATTTTTAGTGTTGAATAAAACGAAAAATATCAAAAGGATTAAATTAATTTGAAAAAAATAATTCAAAAAATCTTGGGGTGTTACATTATACCTCCCTTAAAATTAATTTCTCCCTCAAAATTCATCTGGGTTATAAATGGTTTAATACTTGAAAGTTTTAGTTATAGAAACCCACATTGTGAAAATGAATACTAAAACTTCACTTAAAAAGGGAAAGTTGGAACCATAACAATTTCCCAAAGTAACACATAACTCGGTTTCCACATGAGAGAACATAGGCGGAAAGTGAAAACATGGACATTGAATAGAAATTTGACCATCATGTTATGATAGAGAGTGATAGAGACCAAGGTGAGGAGAAAGTTAACAATCAAAAAGCCATAAATCTGCAATGAACTAAGAGACCATATGATTTATTGGAAACATAGGTAATAGGATAACCTTTTTGTTTTCAAGATCCTTTATCCTAAAGTTAATCAATTTTCATGAAAAAATTGCTTGCATTATTTCAGGAAAACCTCACCCTTTGTTATTCCTTGATCAACTTCACCTCTTTCTATAAGAAGGATGGTGAATATTTCATTCTTGAAGGACTAACAGATCATGAGATACATGATATTCCATTACATTTATCATCAGTTATCATCAAAACCAAGTTTTTATAATAGGTTATCCAATATGCATAAATCATCATGTGGTAAGATAATAAATTATTCAAAAACATCATCCAAAGTTTAACTTAATATTTCCTAAAATGGTTAAACTTATAAACCTTCTAAAATTTAGAAATCCAAAACAATCTAAATAAGGTCAAAAAATCAAATTAACATTGATCCCCCATATAACACAAAATAGCTCTTGGTTTTCACATTCTAAACATGTGAATACCCTCATTGTATATTCTCTTGAAACATGGTAATAACATGAATTACCATAAATACTTGTGGAAAACATGCATGCTTCCTTACTGAAAAGGCTACTGGATATATTCCTTAAATACAAGTAGTTTAAAAATTCATACATGATGTCATATAACACCTTTAAACTAGTCAATAATCATATCCATGGTAATTAGTACCATCTATTGGTCGGAGTGGACACTCAAGAGGGGGGGGGGGGTGAATTGAGTTCCACTTAAAATTTCTGTTTAAAACTTTGTCTTAAAAACCCCCAAATAAAACACAGAATCAAACTGTAGTGAATTTATATCAAAATAAATGTTTTGTTAGGTTCTCAAAGGATTGATTATTTCCTAGTTAATCAAATCAGAAGAATTGATTAAATTTTGAAACTAACATACAAATTTACAACTAATATAAACACCTGCGAGTTTAAATATCAAAGTGACTTTAAAACAGTTTTGGTTTTAAAGTAGTTTGCAGCGGAATAAAAATAACTTTGAAAGTAAATAAGCACAGCAGATTTAACCAAGAGGTTCAGTCTCAAGCTGAGACTTAGTCCTCTCAACACTTTATATAAAAGTGATCCACACCCTGGATCGGGGATTACAACAGTATACAACTGTCCAAGTCCAAGACCTCTACCACTATTATCCGTGGGAACAAAAACAACAACATCAGCTGTCCAGGTCATGCACGACCTCTACCACTATCCCAGTGGGAAATAAAAGATTTAAGAGTTTGAGTGAGGATTTACAGATCCTCCAGTTAAAGTACAGGAGACAGTGTGTGTGAAAAATATATCAGAGAACACACACTGCTCATAATTTAAAACATAAATCACAGAGGCAAAGATTTAGAGTTTAGAAATGGCTCTAGTGATTGCAGTGTAGCTCTGGACTCCTTTGGATTTGATCAGAATTGGTTCTGAGTCCTCTTCAGGTTTTTGTCTTGAAAACAGAGTGTCGTCAGCTTCCTTGACTTCTAGGTGTAGAGACAGAGAAACAGGTAGTCGATAAAGTTCTTGTGTTATGTCCTCGTTCTCAGCTCTTCACTGGTATGCAGTAATGAATGAGTTCTTCGTGTAATTTCAGTCGTCTCTTTGCAACACACTTGGTTGTTCTTCCAGCACACCCGTGGTATGTATGTCTCTGTGTATATATGTATTCATTCCCCTTTTTTTTATTTTAAATCACAAGCTCTGGCAAGACATGATTTTCTTTTTGTAGGTACGAGGTACGATTACCTGACATCCAAAAACACACATTAAATAAATGTCAGTGTATTAAAATATACCTGATATGACCATTGGTTATATTAAATAATGATAAAGAAATTAAAGCAGCATCGGATTCTGTCTCTGGAATGGTAGATTTGGATATCGGTAGCCTTGTGTATCGGAATGTCTGAGTATCGGTAGCTTCTTGTGTAACGGTAGCCTTTCCATCAGTAACCCTTCTATCGATAGACTTCATTTGTAACGGTAAGCTTTCTATCAGTAGACTTGATTGCATCGGTAGCAGTAGACTTTTCCGTATCAGTGATGTATCGGTGACCTTCACGTATCGGTAGACTCGATGTAACAGTGACCTTCCCGTATCGGTACACTCTATGTAACGGTGACCTTCACGTATCGGTAGAATTTTCGTATCGGTAGGCTTGTCTGACGGTAACCTTCTTATATTGGTAAGCTTAGTATATCGGTAACCTTCCGTGTATCGGTAGACTTGCATACCGGTGACCTTCAAGTATCGATAGGCTTTGATGTAACAGTAGGCTTTGTTGTAATGGTAGGCTTTGTTGTAACAGTAGGCTTTGTTGTACCGGTGGGATTTTTTGTACCGATGACCTTCACGTATCGGTAACCTTGTTATGTTTAAGCATTCTATTGGCAGAATGGGTTAAGTCAGAGTATACAAACATCTAGTAACCGAAAGACTAATATTTAAACATAAAATAATAGAACAAAACTTAATGTAACTAGAATCCCAGATAAGTATGTAACCATTGATCAAATAGGGATTATCAAAATACAAATAATCATAATTGGGATTATCAAAATATAATAAAGCAACTAGATTCCCAGAGGGTTCAACAATCTCCCCCTTTTTGATAATCACAACTTATACAAAAAAATAAATAAATAAAATGAAATAGTATAAGAGGGAAAAAAAGAAAAGAAATTAGCATCAGAGGAAAAGGTTTCTTTTGTTTTAGAACAAAACTTCTATATTCCTCCCCCGTTCAATTGTACTGCAAGATTCTCTCTTAAGTCTGTTTCTCCCCCTTTGTTAACTCTTAGGTGTCATGTCTTATTTTCTCTCATTGGCTCATTTGCTCATTTTCTCCCCCTTTGTGATTAACAAAAAGAAGGGTAACAGAGAAAAGATAAAGTATAGAATAAGTGACAAGGCAACAGGAACAAAGTAAAGTAGAGAATACAAGAGAATTTTCATTAAGGTACAATAGATACAATGAGAAAATTAAAAGTTCCGAAATACAAGTGAATCCTATAAAACAAGATCTAGAATCACTCAATCCTCCTCGGAAACCTGTGTCTTTCTCTTAGGATCAGCAGAGGTTTCAGGTGCAGGGTCAGCAGAGGGTTTTGGTATAGATGAAGGCACAACTGGCGGTTCAGCTATAGAAACTGTACCAGATCTGAAATCTGTGCTTCTCTGTGTGATCATTGGTGTCAAGCTCCTGATGGATTGAACTGGAGTCAATTGAGGGGTACTCCCAGAGGTAGAGGCAAGAAGTGAAGGAGGTACAATTACAGGTCTTGCATCCACATGAAAAAAGGGCATCAGCAAGTTCCTGAAATCCATAATAATGCTTCCTCCTCTCTCCATTGCAGACACAAAATCATCTCTATTTTCAATGAATTTGTCCAAGGCAGGAGTAAGCTCCCTGAGCTTACTAACCTATTCTCTGAAGGCCTGAGTCACTGGAGGTAACATCATATTCTCAATCAAAAGCTTTAAATGGTTTGTCATTTGTTTCTTCGTATAAACCTTCTCGAAATAAGAATCCACCTTATTCTTGATTGCCTCTTGAGAAGCAGTAGCTGCTCGCAGGTGATCACGGACAAAACTACTAACTTCCCTAGTGGTAGCAAGAATCTGAGTATCTGATGCACCACTGGGACTGGCCTTAGCCAATTCTTCTTGAATAATAGTGCGGATCTGGTCAAGGTTCACACTGGAGCTAGATTAGGGAAGAGGTTTCATTGAGAAGGCCACTGTCTCCTTGAAGGATTGAGTCAGACCACTAACTACCTTTTGAACAAGTTCATCCTGACTGTTCAGATGTTCTTTGACTAACTTCTTAAAGGCCTCAAAAACTTCCACAAATTGCTTGACCACTTCTTTGATATATCTAATGTCAGAGTTTACTTGAGTTTGAGAGCTATGCATGACAGTCAGAGAAGCAATAGATTGTCTTAAAGAAACTACAACTCCTGTCCAACTCTCAATCTGAGTGTGGAACACTTTAATTTCATCCATCATTTCTTTCACAGGACTGGATACACCACATCCAATGGATAACTCAAGGGATTGCTCCATGCTTTTCATCTCTTCAATCATACTTTTCTTCATATCTGCCACTGATTCCCTTATTACTTCTTTCAAATCAGCTTTTAAGGACTCAAGTTCCTCCTTGGTTGCCACATTTTCAGCCACAGTGGGTAGGGTAACTGATTCCTTTTGGGGCTGGTCTTCCTCATCAGAATCTCCAGAAGAAAGTCCAAGAATCATATATCCTGGATCTGATGTCCAACCTTCAATGTCATATAGCACTGATACTGAGCCAATATTTTCCTCCTTACTTGGAACATTCTCCTGAGGTATCTCCTCCAACTGTTTTTCCTGAGGTAATTCTGTAATTTCCTCTACAACTGCAGAAGATTCAATAGCCATTTTCTCTGATGGCTCAAGAACTTCCTCAACAACAGATGCTACTTCTACTTCCTGATCAGGCACTGTTTTGACTATACTGTCTATAAGAGGGCTCAAACTAAGCTCTTCTTCTTCATTTTTCTCATCACCTGCTTCACCAGAAACCTCCTTTTCTCCATTAACATCATGATCTGATTCGGTTGCCTCATCCTCCTCAGAGGTTTCCTTGACAACATACTGGCATGCTTCTTATTCTTCTTCTGTAGCCTCTGTATCATTGTCCTTCAAGACAGTTTCTCTCTTTGGTAGTTATTTTGGAGGGCTAGCTGCTCCATAAGAAATAACTTGATGCACAAGACTAGGGGGTAAGTCTGGGTCTCCTCCTTCCTCTACTGATGTCTCTTCCTCCTCAGCTTCAGCTTCATCATCACTGTAGACCGGTTCTGTCTCATCTAGTCCAAGACCATGATCTCTCACATTCTTTGGTCTAGAGGGATGGTCCTTTGCTGTGAACTTATCATATATTTTTCCTTCATCATTCACCCATAATTTTCTCCAAGGATTCCTGCTGACTTTCATGAACTTACAAACAGTCCTGGTGATGCAGAAGTTATCCTTAACTACTATCATTTCATCTTGAGGTCCAGCCACTTCCTTTCCTTTCATCATAACATAAATCAACTTTGAGAAGAACAATGTATTTGACTTAGACTTCGGTCTAGTCATATCCTCAATCTGAATCATAATCAATCTACATAGATTTACCTTAGGTCCATTCTTTAATAGATACAACAGATAAATATCCTGAAATCTGAGGGTAGCAAAATCTCCTCTCCTTAGACTAATCACATGTTGAATGAATTTGAAAAGCAATTTGTCCTCCCCTGCCATCTCTGCAGCAATGACCTTTATAGGGGTCCCATTCCCTGTCATCTCTAACAAAGAATCTTCATACTTAAACACATCACTGGTTGAGGGAACAGATTTTGAATAGAAGGAACAATCTCCTTTATGCGGAACTCTTAAGTTCCCATCCAATTCCACTGAAGTAAAAGAAACTTCCTGTCCATTCACATAAGAAATCATTCTGCTTTCTTCCTCAGACTTTTCAAAATGAACGAATTCGTAGAACTGTTTCACCAGTCCTGGATAATAGGGTCCATTATTGTTCTCGAAGCACTCAGTCCAACCTTGTTCTTATAAAACCTTAAGAACCAAGGACTTTCTCTCCATGAGACATTCTGCACACACCTCTTTCTCAACGACAATCTCTCGCCTTGAGAGATGCGGATTTACTGGATTCCTTTGAGCTACACTTCCACTTCCACTGGTACTAGCATTCGTTAATTTTCATCTTTTCGCTTGCGGATCATCACTCCCATCTGTAACCTGGGGTCTCTTGACGTGAGCCATTATAGATTCGAGGTTTAGGGTTTTGCGGCTTGAGAGGTTTAGGTTGGAGGGATTCGAACAGACGAGTTCACGGTGAGATCGAGTGAAGTCTAATATCGGTTTTAATATCATTTAGGATTCAAAAATAAAATAAATCTTATATATTAAAAAAAAATAGAAGACTCGGCCTTAAATACATAAGTTTAAAATAGCGCGAGATGCACCGGTAGAGTCTCTTAACGGTGAGGTCTTCTAACGGTGAGGTCTCCTAACGGTGAGGTCTCCTAACAGTGAGGTTTCCTAATGGTGAGGTATCCTAACGGTGAGGTCTCCTAACGGTGAGGTCTCCTATCGGTGAGGTCTCCTAAAGGTGAGGTCTCCTAACAGTGAGGTCTCCTAATGGCGAGGTCTCCTAACGGTGAGGTCTCCTATCGGTGAGGTCTCCTAACGGTGAGGTCTCCTAACGATGAAGTTTCTAACGGTGAGGTTTTCTAACGGTGATGTTTCCTATCGATTTTAAGAATAAGTTATCATTCCTAATTCATGTCTAATGAAACTTAATCTTTCTAAACATAAAGGATTAGTGAAAATATCAGCTAATTGGAGTTCAGTGCCTATAGATTCGAGAGTTATATCACCTCTTTGATAATGATCTCTTAAAAAGTGGTGTCTAACATCAATGTGTTTAGTTCTAGAGTGAGGCACAAGGTTCTTAGAGATGTTGATCTCACTAGTGTTGTCATAGTTAATTGAAACATGTTTAAAATTAAATCCATAGTCCAATAAAGTGTGTTTCATCCATAGAATCTGTGCACAACAACTACCAGCAGCTATATACTCTGCTTCAGCAGTAGACAATGAAACTAAGTTCTGTTTCTTACTACACCATGATACTAGGGATTTTCCAAGTAAATTACATGTTCCAGATGTGCTCTTTCTGTCTAACTTGCATCCAGCAATGTCACCATCTGAATAACTTATTAAATCAAATGATTTTTCTTTTGGGTAAAACAGTCCCAAATTAGCAGTACTTTTAAGATATTTGAAAATCTTTTTAACAGCGAGTAAGTGTGACTCTTTAGGGTTAGCTTGAAATCTAGCACACATACATACACTAAACATAATATCAGGTTGACTACCAGTAAGATAAAGTAAACTCCCAATCATACCTCTGTAATTAGTTTGATCCACTGGTTTCCCAGTTTTATCAATATCCAATTTACAGGTGGTACTCATAGGTGTATCACTTCCCTTAATACTATCCAAACCAAAAAGTTTTAATAAATCATTAGTATATTTCCTTTGATTCAAAATAATACCATCTTTAGTATGAAAGATTTGAAATCCAAGAAAGTACTTAAGCTCTCCCATTAAGCTCATTTCAAACTCATTTTGCATAATCTTTGAAAAATCAGTACATAAAGAATTTTTCGAAGATCCAAAAATAATGTCATCAACATAGATTTGTACTATTAAAACTTCTTTTGAAATTATTTTTATAAAAATAGTGGGATCAGCAATTCATTTTGAAAATCCTTTTGAAATAAGAAAATTTGTAAGTCTTTCATACCAAGCTCTTGGAGCTTGTTTTAAACCATATAAAGTTTTAGAAAGTTTATAAACATTATTTTGAAAGTGAGGATTTGAAAAACCAGGTGGTTGTTCTACAAATACATCTTCAACAATAAAACCATTTAGAAAATCACTTTTCACATCCATTTGATATAACTTGAAATTTAGATGTGATGCAAAAGCAAGTAAGATCCTAATTGCCTCTAATCTAGCTACTGGTGCAAAGTTTTCCTCATAGTCAATTCCTTCTTCTTGATTGTAACCATGTGCAACTAGTCTAGCTTTGTTTCTAATGATATTTCCAGATTCATCAACTTTGTTTCTAAACACCCACTTTGTGCCTATGGTCAAAGTGTCCTTAGGTCTTTCTACTAGTTTCCAGACTTTGTTTCTTTCAAATTGATTTAGTTCTTCTTGCATAGCCATTACCCAAAATTCATCATTAATAGAATCATTGATACTTTTAGGTTCTAACTGTGAAAAAAAAGCTTGATTTTCAACCTGATTTCTTAGAGAAGCTCTAGTCTGTGTTCCTCTATCTAGATTACCTACAACAGAATATAAAGGATGGTTCTTTAGAATTCTAGTTGGTCTAGAAAGGGTAGGGATGGAGATTTCAGATTCATCTATAGGTTGAGGTTCAACAGAAGCAGGTTCTGGAAAATTTCCAGAACTGGATGTTTTAACTACAGGTCCACTGTCTTTATCATTAAGGTTCAAAATAGAGAGATAATCTTCAAGATTTTCAAGAGAGGCCTTAAGTTCATGTGGACCAGTTTCATAAAATTTGTTGTGAACAGATTCTTCCACACATTTGGTTCTCTTATTGAAAAATATATAGGATTTACTATAAATAGAGGAACCTAGGAAAATTCCATCATCACTCTTGGATGAAAATTTTTCAAGATTGTCTTTAGTATTAATAATAAAGACTTTGCAGCCAAAAACTCTGAAGTAGTTAACCTTAGGTTTCCTATGGTTCCACAACTCATAAGGGGTCCTCTTAAGAATAGGTCTGATTAAGACTCTATTGATAATATAGCAAGCTGTATTTACAGCTTTAGCCCAAAAATAAATAGGTAGGTCATACTCATTTAGCATAGTCCTAGAAATTTCTTGCAGGGTTCTATTCCTTCTTTCTACTACACCATTCTGTTGGGGTGTCCTAGGGGTATAGATATTGTGACTATAGCCACTGTGTGAGCAGTAAGATTCAAACTCACGGCCATGATCACTTCTCAGGGTTTTAATTTTAAGTCCACTAAGGTTCTCTATAGACTTTGAATATTTAACAAAGTAATAAAAAGCTTCACTCTTGTGAGCTAGAAAATATACCCAAGTATACCTAGAAAAGTCATCTACAAGAACATAGACATAGTGCTTCCCATTTAAACTAGAAACTCTAGAAGGTCCAAATAAATCCATGTGAACCAACTCGAGAGGTTGAGAAGTTGAAACTTATTTCTTTGATTTAAAAGAAACTTTATGTTGCTTTCCCTTTTGATAGGGATTACAAACTTTGTCTGCTGGAAATTCAAGTTTGGGTAGGTCTCTAACTAAGTTCTTCCTAGCATGTTTTCTAAGTGAATGCACATTGCAGTGTCCTAATATTCTATGCCAAAGCCAAGACTCTTTATGAAAAGAATTTAAACAAGTAATATTCTGCTTAGCTAAAGAATTTAAATCAATAGCATAAACATTTTCATTTCTTAAAGAAGAAAACACTAAAACATTTTTAGAATTAAAAACATTGCAAGAATCGTTTTCAAATTTAACATAAAAACCATCATCACATAACTGAGAAATACTTAAAAAATTGTGTTTAAGTCCATCAACAAATAAAACTTTAGAAATTAATACTGAGTTAGTGTTTCCAATTTGGCCTAAGCCGATGATTTTTCCTTTTGAGTTATCACCAAAAGTGACAAACCCTCCATCAACTCTGACTAAGATTTTAAAGCATGAGAAGTCTCCTGACATATGTCTTGAACATCCACTGTCCAAGTACCAAGTCTTTCTATATGATCTCTTTAAGAAGGTTCCCTAAAAAATAGATTTAGATAGGAAATGATTTTGGTACCCAGATTTTCTTGGGTCCAGACATGTTAGCCAATAAAACTTTAGGTACCCAGATTTGTCTAATGGGTCTCATAAGATTTGTAGAATCAACAGATTTTGAAAGATAAAATTTATTGGATCTGTAACTATGAATATAACTAGTTGAAGCATATAAATGTCCATAACTAGAACTAGCAGTATTATGTCCAGATTTAGGAATGAATTTAGTTTTGGTAAATTTTCTCTGTCCTGGTTGGTATCCTATACCAGTAGTGTATCTAGGTGCTATTTTATTACCTAGCATTTGAGTAAGAGTATCTTTACCATTTGTAAACTTTTATAAGTCTTTCTTAAGTTGCTCATTAGATAATTTTAGTTCAGTATTCTCTTTAAGAAACTGAGCATTCTTTTCCATTTAAATATCAAGATCAGATTTATGTTTAACAGTTAAAGAATACTATTTCTTTAAACCTTTGTATTTGTCTTTCAGCTCATTACAGGTTTCTTCTAACATATCACAATATTCAAACAGTTCAGATTTTGACATGTTTTCTGAGACAGAATCATCTCCAGAATAATATGAATTTAAAGCAGGAGTTTCAGATGTTACCTCAGATATGTTTGTCATGAAACACATATTTGCATTATTTCTGGATTCAGTCTCAGAAATTTCAGACTCACTGGATCTATCCTCAAAAGCGCTCCAAGTAGCCTTCATAGCCTTTTTGTACTTACTGTCCTTGTAATCATATTTCTTCTTGAATTTGAGCTTTGGGTAGTCTGCTTTAGTATGTCCTTTTCTTTTGCACTCATAACAGACAACTTCATCACTTTTATCTGGCTTTTTCCAATCCTTCTTCCAGTGTCCCTTATTGTCATACTTTCCTTTGTAATTTGATTTTCTGACTAATTTATTCTTCCTATAAAATTTCTTAAACCTTCTAGCAATGTGATCCATCTCAGCATCACTATCAGAAGAACTTTCACTATCTTCACAGCTTGAACTCTTATTTATAGCTTGAAGTTTCTCCCTATCCTTGTTCTTTGAAGTTGAATATTTGAAAGCAACAGACTTTCTTCTAGGTTCATCTTCTTCTTCTTTGTTCACCTTAAGTTCTTCTTCATATATCATCAACTTTCCAATCAGTTCCTTGACAGGTAGAGTAGTAATGTCACACGACTCTCTGATTGAAACAGATGTGCCTCTCCATCGGTCTGGTAAACTTCTCAGAATACTCATAATTTGTTCCTTTACTGGAACAATCTTTCCAAGTGAATTCATTGTATTGAATATCTCATTAAACCTTAGATACATATCAGAAATGGGTTCATCAGTCTTCATTTTAAAATTATCATATTTAATAGTATAAGTATTTAATCTCATTTCTTTAACATTGGTTGTTCCTTCATGAGAAACAGCTAAGTTATCCCAAATTTCAAAAGCAGTTTTACAAGTAGAAATTTTGTTAAATTCTTCATCTCCTAAAGCACAGTACAAGGCATTCATGGCTTTACAATTATTATTGTAAGCAGTCTTTGTAGGTTCATCCCAAGTGGATCTAGCAGTAGTGGGAAGTTTATATTCTGATTCTATGGAAGTCCAAATATCAAAACCTATACTTTCTAAATGAATTTTCATTTTAAGTTTCCACTGAGCATAGTTTGTACCATTGAAGAAAGGTGGCCTGTTAGTAGCAGCACCCTCTAGTCTATTATCCATGATAACTAGGTTGAAACAAAAATTTTAAAGAGATAAAAATTTAGAAGTAACAGAAATTTTAGGATCTTTAAAATACAACTAAAATCACAGTTGAAAAACAAAGTACTTCAGAAAATATTTTTATTCATTCCTCTGATACCAAATGTTGGTTGGAGTGGACACTCAAGAGGGGGGGGGGGGGTGAATTGAGTTCCAATTAAAATTTCTGTTTAAAACTTTGTCTTAAAATCCCCCAAATAAAACACAGAATCAAACTGTAGTGAATTTATATCAAAATAAAGGTTCTGTTAGGTTCTTAAAGGATTGATTATTTCCCAGTTAATCAAATCAGAATAATTGATTAACTTTTGAAACTAATGTACATATTTACAACTAATATAAACACTTGCGAGTTTAATTATCAAAGTGACTTTAAAACAGTTTTGGTTTTAAAGTAGTTTGCAGCAGAATAAAAATAACTTTGAAAGTAAATAAGCACAGCTGATTTAACCAAGAGGTTCAGTCTCAAGCTAAGACTTAGTCCTCTCAACACTTTATATAAAAGTGATCCGCACCCAGGATCGGGGATTACAACAGTATACAACTGTCCAGGTCTAAGACCTCTACCACTATTATCCGTGGGAACAAAAACAACAGCATCAGCTGTCCAGGTCACGCACGACCTCTACCACTATCCCAATGGGAAATAAAAGATGTAAGAGTTTGAGTGAGGATTTACAGATCCTCCAGTTAAAGTACAGGAGACAGTGTGTGTGAAAAATACAGCAGATAACACACACTGCTCGAAGTGTAAAACGTAAATCACAGAGGCAAAGATTTAGAGTTTAGAAATGGCTCTAGTGATTGGAGTGCAGCTCTAGACTCCTTTGGATTTGATCAGAATTGGTTCTGAGTCCTCTTCAGGTTTTTTTCTGGAAAACAGAGTGTCGTCTACTTCCTTGACTTCCAGGTGTAGAGACATAGAAAAAGGTAGTCGATGAAGTTCTTGTGTTATGTCCTCGTTCTCAGCTCTTCACTAGTATGCAGTAATGAATGAGTTCTTTGTGTAAGTTCAGTCATATCTTTGCATTCACACTTGGTTGTTCTTCCAGCACACCCGTGGTATGTATGTCTCTGTGTATATATGTATTCATTCCCCTTTTTTTATTTTAAAGCATGAGCTCCAGAAAGACATGATTTCCTTTTTGCAGGTACGAGGTACGGTTCCCTGACATCCAACAACACACATTAAATAAATGTCAGTGTATTAAAATATACCTGATATGACCGTTGGTTAGATTAAATAATGATAAAGAAATTAAAGCAGCATCGGGTTCTGTCTCTGGAACGGTAGCTTTGGATATCGGTAGCCTTGTGTATCGGTAGGTCTGAGTATCGGTAGCTTCTTGTGTAATGGTAGCCTTTCCATCGGTAACCCTTCTATCGGTAGACTTCATTTGTAATGGTAAGCTTTCTGTCGGTAGACTTGATTTCATCGGTAGCGGTAGACTTGTCTGTATCAGGGATGTATCAGTGACCTTCACGTATCGGTAGACTCGATGTAACGGTGACCTTCCCGTATCGATAGACTCAATGTAACAGTGACCTTCACGTATCTATAGCCTTTTCGTATCAGTAGGCTTGTCTGACGGTAACCTTCTTATATCGGTAAGCTTAGTATATCAGTAACCTTCCACGTATCAGTAGACTTTCATACCGGTGACCTTCGAGTATCGGTAGGCTTTGATGTAATGGTAGGCTTTGTTGTAACGGTAGGCTTTGTTGTAACGGTAGGCTTTGTTGTACCGGTGGGCTTTGTTGTACCGGTGACCTTCACGTATTGGTAACCTTGTTCTATTTAAGCATTCTATTGGCAGAATGGGTTAAGTCAGAGTGTACAAACATCCAGTAACCGAAAGACTAATATTTAAACATAAAATAATAGAACAAAACATAAAGTAACTAGAATCCCCGATAAGTATGTAACCATTGATCAAATAGGGATTATCAAAATACAAATAATCATAATTGGGATTATCAAAATATAATAAATCAATAAGATTCCCAGAGGGTTCAACACCATCTAATTCACATATTTATATCCAACATTTCTCTTATCCAAAAATAATTATCTTAACATTAGGAACACATTAAGGTTTATCTTTCCCTTAATATTATGCTTCCCATGAATATCACCTTTTCATTAAATTACTTTTCTTATCCATTATAAAAATTCAACATATTCATGAAAATACTTAGCGAAAAACATAAACGGAATAATCCTTATATAATTCACCATTCATAATTATTGGATCCAAATACATAAATACTTTAATCCTTTATCTTTAATGGTTGGCATGGAGTAGTTACTTCCTCAGTTTATATGTAAATTCTTATGTCTAGTAATTGAGTTGGGTAATTCCAATTTTCTACACATATGAGGCATTGAACTCCATGATAATTCACCACTCTATGACCCTTTTTCCCTCAGAGATAACATCTTCCCTAAATTTGAGGTATTCTTCAAGGTTATTATTCCCTTCTTATTGGCATATAGGAAGACAAATATTCTTTCTTCTACGATACTTTTAATTTTAACATTTATAAAATTACATCTTACTCTTATGAAATGTGTTAGGAAAATCACCAAAGTTCACATTGTTAATCATATATCGTGATAGCTGATTCAACATAATCATAATATCTTTCTCTCCAGTCATTATCCAATTTAGTTTCTTATAATCAGCAGATTTTCCATCTGACTCGATGTTAACCTAGTTTCTTCTGGTTTCTACCATTAACTAAAACCAAAAGGCATAGGGTGAGAAACACATATCATAGAAGAAAACCACATAATCCTGAAAAATTACTTATAAGATGTCTAAATCATAACACATAACTTCTAACTGACATCACCTTTGGTTTATCCTAGGTTATTCATAGTCAACTTCTATTTAAATCCTTCATGATTCTTTATAATGAGTTTGTGAATTTATAAATCATGTCCCCAAAGAGTGTCAAAATAGGTGTGTAATAAGGCCCGTTATCGTGTACTAGATTACTCTGAGTATGGCCTAAAACATCTTGTCAGATTTGTTACACCTAGGTACATCTGTGCTAGATCCACATCCACTTATAACATCTAGAGAAGGATTTATTTCTTGGAAACCTCTCACTATATCCTTTACCAAAATTCTAGGACATTTTCCTAAACAATGACTCATCCTTATACTTATCCTTAGAGATATCCCTAAACACATCCTTTAAAAAATACATAGGTATCTCACTAAAGTTTTCTCATCCTATTTTCCAAAGGTTAACTAAACCTTCACTATGATACTGAATATAAAAACACATCATTGACATACATTAACATTACATCAATTTTGCAGAATACTTAAAACATAATAGAAATAGATGCCCAAAGACCGTAGTAGTATAGTGCCTTTGGAAACATGGAAACATAAACACTAGTACATAAATGAACTATATCATCTCACACTAGATTCTTCTTGACTATAACCCTTCTCAGACACATCAAAAATAATACATATATTCATAACCTGGGGGAAAGGAAACATAAAAAGGGGTGATCTCAGATGATCATTAAGGGTAAACAAGGGAGATGTATAAGCATAATAATGGGAATAAGGGTGTGGTAATATGATCATGAAAATAGAAGATCATACATGTGAATCATGGCATAAAACATGGTAGTTCATAAGAAATGAATTATAAGGAAATAAATAACATAAGACATGAAATCAAAACATAGGAATAAAAAATGGAATGGTGGAAAAAACATAAGCATATAATATGATTTCTATAGTAGACAAGGCATCACTTCCAAGACCATCTTAGTGGACAAAGTCCTTTACTGAACTGAGTTCACACCCCGTTCTAGCCCTGTAATATTGAAATGAGTTCATTTCCCATTCCATCCCTAAAATACTGAACCGAGTTCATTTACTATTCCAGCCATGTCTATCTCATGAGATATAAATCTTTACCCAATTTATTGGAGGGAGATATTTGTCCCACCTATATCATATTTAAATCATAGATACATGTTCCACAAGACTATTAAAAACATATCATAACCCATGAAATGAAATGGGTATTATAAACATGTTATCATATCATAGCATGTGGAAAGAGATAGGTTTCATAATCATTTCATCATAAACATAACCCGTAAAAATAAGTGGGTTAAAAAGTATATAACCCGTGAAAGAGAAATGAGTTTCATAAACATCATGAAATCAAAACATAATCCATTTAGAGAATGAATATGAATGAAAACATTAAATAATTTTTCCATAAAGGCATGAGTAACACCAGTGGATGTTATCTTAAATGGGAAATAATTTTGAAATAAATTTTAAAAAAATTTCTTGATGAAAATATCATTATTCTTTGAAAAATGATTTTTAAAACATAAAACCTTCTGAAAAAAAATTATATTTATAAATATACTTGAAAAATATAAAGGAATATTGAAAACATTTTGATAACATTTTTCTTTTGAAAACATATATAGGAGCTTGAAAAACTTATGAAAAATGTTTTTCCTTGTATCTTATGAAAGAAGATTGAAACCAATTTGAAATCCATTTATTTGAAAATAGATTTAAAAATAATTTTCTTAAAAATTAACCTTTCAAACATGCAAAGTAATATTCAAAGAAATGATGGTGGGTAAATCTGTACAAGCTGAACAAGGTAAAAAGAATATTTTTTTCACGGTAAAAAGTTTAAAAAAGTGCCTCAACCGAAAAATGACAAGAAGATTCCTTTTTTTTAAAAAATTTTGTTTAAAATGAAAAAGGTAAAAATTACTTTTAAATATCATAGGAAAATATTATTATATTCTTATAAACCTTTTTATAAAACATGGTTTTGAAGGAACACAAATTTCCGACCAAAGAGAGAGGTAAGTTTATATTATCTTAAAAACATTATTGATTATATTAAGTATCAAGGAGTGGAAAAATGGTACTAATACATAAATATATATTGAAAAAATTTAAGATAAGGAAAATCATAAATATTCATGAGATATGGATCATAATATTTCATCAAATATGCATAATCATTAACAATCACTACTGGAAAATTGCCCTATACCCACGGTTCAAAACCGTGGGTATAGCCCCCAAAACCGTGGGTATAGGCTATACCCACGGTTTTGGGAACCGTGGGCTGGAATGGCGTCGGGATAGGGGGGTCACCCTATACCCACGGTTTGGAGAAACCGTGGGGATAGGTTTCACACAGCGTGGCAAGTGCGTGGCCACGCTGGCAACACATTGACCCCACGGTTCTCAAACCGTGGGGATTTTAATTCTCAAAAAAAACCTGCTGCTGGGTATCGAACCCAGGTCTCCTCCGCATTGGACGTATTATCAGACCAACCAGGCCATTGTTATATTTTAATATATAAGCATATATCTGCGTATATATATTAATACGCCGAGTTGAATTTAAAAAATACCTCCAGCGGGAATCGAACCCGCGCTTCTTCTAACGAATCTCGCCGGAGCAACTTCGCCGCACCAACTAAGCTGAAATTCGATTATGTTATATTAATATGCATTTTTATATTTATATTCATATTATTCAAACGGTGCATATTAAAAATTTGCCGTCAAGGGGTTTTGAAACCGCGCTTCTTCTAACGAATCTCGCCGGAGCATCTTCGCCGCACCAACTAAGCTGTAATTCGATTCTGTTATATTAATATGCATTTTTATATTTATATTCATATTATTCAAACGGTGCATATTAAAAATTTGCAGTCAAGGGGTTTTGAAACCGCGACGTCCGGCATACGAGCCGCACGGATTGACCAACCAAGCTGCCGATTTTTTCTGTATACTAATTTTTATAAACCTAAATATATGAATTCAAATCATTGGTAAAAATTTCCCCGCCAGATTGTTTTTGTCTTCCCGCGCTATTTTTTTTTGCCACCATAGGCTATCCCCACGGTTCTACCAAACCGTGGGGATAGGCCTTCGAATTTTTTTTTTATCCCCACGGTTTTTGAAGAACCGTGGGGATAGCCCTAGAAATAAATACCTATACCCACGGTTTTGTAAAACCGTGGGTATAGGGCTTCGAGAAACACTCTATCCCCACGGTTTTAGAAAAACCGTGGGTATAGGTGACCAATACCCACGGTTTTCTAGAACCGTGGGTATAGGTTCCCACACTATACTTATACCCACGGTTTTCGAAAACCGTGGGTATAGGGCACCCCTATACCCACGGTTTTTCCCAAAACCGTGGGTATAGGTCTCTTTTCCAGTAATGAATCTTGAAAAACGATAAGATTGATTCAATAAACTCTTACCACTTGGTTACTTGGGATAATAATCTACATGTAAGAGAAGGAAATTACATGAAGTTTAAAATAACATTAAAATAATAATATTCATGATATAACATGTAAAATGTAAGTATATACACCATAAAAAATAGTTTAAGTGCATAAAAAAACACGAGTCTCAAAGAAGGAAAACTGAGATAAAACATTTTCCCCAATTTGATAACTTATGAAACATAAAACCCATGAAATAAAGATATTAAAATGGATATTTAAATACCAAAAAATTTAAGTATAATAATCATTGAATACAATCATGATAATTACATACACCACACAAAAGGAACGAGTGGCGAACATAGCTTGTATCTCCCAAAAATAAAAAGTGATATGAAATCCCCTTACCTTGTGTCTTGACTCTCATCGTACTCATTCAAACCACCAGTATAATAAATATAAATTTATTATACATATTTTAAAAAACCATATTCCTAAATCTTTTACCACATATGGTTTTATTACAACCTTATATTACCCTCTTGTTAGCCATCCTGTGTTAAGGTTTCACTTCACATAATTTTTCGCTTTGTTCTTCGCATGTGTCTTAATTTGTTATATAGTTAGTACTTATACATATATCATGATTCTATAATTCAAACCATGATATAAATATCATTTATATATAGTATATTTATATTATAATAATCTATATAATATATAATTTTGAAACATAATATACCGTTCATGAAGACGACAAGCTGTACGTACCCATGAATGCTATTTCTGTTTAATTGTCATATTGTAAGAAAGAAAGTAAAATGCATATATATTTATATATATGTATATATATCATTATTAAATTATCTTTATTATATCATATATATCATATATATTCACTAAATATATCTTTAATACATTCCATGTAGTGTATGAATGAATCACATCGTTTTGAGGTGGCAGTAGTCTGCACTTCCTCAAACGAAATTATTGTATCAAAATAGAATGAAAATTATAAAGATGTGTGTTTTTAAAATAATTAAAGAATATTAAAATAATAATAAATATTATATATAACATATATAAATAGAGTTTCCATCATAATTTCCTCTATGAGAGGCAGTAAGGAAAAAACGAACAATCATCGTTTAGTGAGGCGGTAGTTCGCTGTACACTTAAACATTATGTTCATTTCCCATTATATGGAAGTGTGTGTAAGTGTTGGTATAAAACTTAGAATAAAAACATCCTAGTATATTGAGGATACTAGTGTTTTTATAAAATCATGGAAAAAGAATATTTTAGGGAGTGGAAAGAAAAAATAAAAGAAAGGAGTTTGAGGGTTGGTGTTACCACTTAATCAGGTAACTCCTTTTGGTTTGTACCAATGGGATTACTTGGAAGGATTTATGACTAATGGAGTCTTAAAAAAGGAATATAGGGATGTTGGGGAGATATTTTGGAATAGTTTTGGTCGATCCATAGTGGATTTATAGGTTTGAAGAAGTGGGAGGATATGTGGCCTTTTATAATGGAGGAGGGGTGGCACTATTGTAATATTTTAAAAGAAAGAAACCCCAACAATGTTTTTTTTATTGAAAGTGGTACAATAATGGTCCAAATTCTATAAAAGGGATGATATTATCAAAATATGGCCACTCAATAGCTTTAGTACAAGTTTTTAGGTCATTTTGGGACTTAATGTAATGGTTTAGTCCCTTATTATGCTTAAGTTAACCTTAATCATAGTTATTAATTTTAATTAATTCACTAATATTTTTGGTCAAAATCTAAGTTGAACTTATTAGAAATTAGAAATTATTTTGATTCTAAATATGGAATCAATTTTTCCAAATTACAAATATATAATTGGAAGAAATTAATTTAAATTTAATCCTGCTGTCGGGTCAACAATGCGTGTTTTTAAAGAAAAAAAGTTCAAAAGTTTGCTATGTTTTTATATTCAATTTCAAATGGAAATTGATTATAATGACCAAAATTGGATTAATTGGTAAATATTTTTTCTAATTAAACTTTTAAACAAATTTAAAATATAATTTAACCTTATAAATAATTTATATGAAAAGCAGTATTGAGTTAAAATCCAGTATTTTTAACAATTCTTTAAAAAATGAAACCTTACAGAAAAATATGAAAAAATTATCATAACCTAATTTTATGTTTCACCTCAAAATATTATATTTATTTTTACATATTAAATTTATAAAATTTTTAAAAATTGTATTTAAAATGAGTTCTCCATTAAGAGGCGGTAAAACTACCTTTATAAAAATTTAGGGTTTTAAGAATAAAATTGGGGTTGTTCTTATATTATGTATATCAAATCTATTATATGGTTATAAAAAATATTTGATTGAATATATAAAATATATATTAAAATAATACCACTTACTGATTATAATTAATTTAATTTGTTAGGATTAAAACAACTTTGGGAGCATAATAATAGTTTTATATAAAAATACCCCATTTATATTCAATTTGTTTCTTATATTAATTTATAAATAATCAATTCATTTTATATTTGTGAAGACCATATATTTACATAATTTATTTAATAATATTCTATCATGACCCAACCCGTACCAGAGCCCAATCTGTAACTACCCCAAGCTCGCCTCCATAGGACAGGGGTGGCGACTATCTCTGAAGGCACAACATACATAGGGAGGTCTTTTCCTAAGTACATAAACACACACACACACACAACCAAATCAATGCAAGGTGTATAGGGAGAAAATTAAAAGATGAAACCTACTATAAAAGTAAACTCAAGCATGCATGGACCACTAAAACAGTACGAGTATAGAAATGTAAGCAGAAAAGAAAAAGGAAAAAATACACGCCCAACTAGTACAGTGTACCAACCTAAAGGAAAACTAAAAGTAAAGCTACTGAGGAAGCCTTGCTCTGGGAATCCAACTATGACCACCTTACACTACCTAAACACCTATGATCCTCAGCTCCCTAAGGTCCCCATCAAACCTGTCCCTCATCTTCATAAATCATGGTACGTGCCGGAAAATCCCATACAAGGGTGAGTATAAACATACTCAGTTGGATGCCCCGAAGAGCAGAGGGACCAGTAATAGATACAAAGGAAAGGAAGTACAACAGATAGAAAAATAATACAGTAAACAAGTACAGTTCAACCCAATAAGGAAGTGAAGTAAGATCATCCAGACATAAGGAGCTAGATATGGTGATATGGTGAACTTCTCATCGAGTCTTTTCTACACCTAGTAGGAGGGTATACTCATCAAACCATGAGAAGCTAGACACAGAAATCATGTGGCATACCCCATGCATCTTTGCCTCTCTTGGAAGGAGAGTAACTAGAACCCAAGACAGGGTTTTTTGATAGGGTGTAAATAAATAAATAAATAAATATATATGCTCAAACCAAAGAAAACCAAACCAGAGAGGGTAAGGGGATCTACATATCAAAGCTCAGCCTTGGTAGAGTCACCAACAGTTCCAAGAGTAACCACCACCGCTACCCAAAGTCCACATGCCTGCCCTAGTGTCACGAACTGAATCTGGTCTCCACCAATACCGGCAGCAAACCCTACCCGTGACAAGGCCCAAAGGTCATTCCCTATTAACATGGTCTGTAAAAAGTGCCTGGGTATCATTTATCTTGGTTTGGGAACGATTTACCTGAATATGTATACATAAAACATCAAAAACATTTGATAAAATGAATCCAAAAAATTCATACCAACAAGGTTTATAAAAAAATCGAGAACTGAATACATAAGTTCAAATGAAATATAAAAGGTCCAAAGACACAAATAAATAGTAGAAAAACTGCACCATGGACTCCACACGACAAGGGGTCATTGCCCCCAAGCCGTCTCCACAACTCCGCCCTAAGGATGAGGACTAACACCACTGACCGCCATCACCCAAAGCCTTTCCTTTACCTAAGTCAAGAATAATAAGGTCTAATTACAACCAATGGGTGTAAGTAGGGTGTGATACTAAGACCAATAGGATACCACCCAATGATTCCAAATATCATGCAATATAATTTGAAAAATCAAGCTGTTTTAATATGCAAAGAAAAGCAGTGATAAATTCTATGAAATGAAACTTTCAATTGAAAATAGTTTTCAAGCTAAAATTTTCAGAGCATTAACACATTTAAATATAAATATTAGTTTATTTAAATTACTTCCAAAAACACTCCAAGATAAAGGAAAATACCACAAATACAATGAGAAACAAAATCGGGAACACCCCTAGGCACTAGATAGTCTCGGGCCCCATGTACCTCATACCTCGGTGTAAATTAACCATTGTAAAATCTGTTCTCATGCACAAGACACTAGTACGAAACATACCCATAACCTAGTGGTCCCCAATAATCATTCACATAGTTTATTTGAGTTTTTTTTATCCAAATTCTAGGTGAAATAGGGATAAAACCCATCCAGTCCACTAGTCGTACTCGTACACATCCGCCCCACCTAGGTACCCAAGCTTCCCCCTTTGCGATCAAACAATTTCATCATGCAACACATATCCATTTCCATGTAAAAAAACACTAATGGTCACATATAATCAATATAAAATCTACACACATTTTAAACCACTTAAAACACATAACAAAACACATTGATTTTCAATAAAACTTCTTCTCAAAACCCCGCATTATTTTGCACCCAAAACATTTTAAAAACCACAATTTTTACACTATTTGAACACTTTTAAGTTACCAAAAAAGAAAATTCAGACCAATATATTTCAATGAAACCAACAAATCAATTTCTTTGGGTAGCCCCAAATGAACCAAGAAATGATAACTTTGTAAAACCTCAATTTTCACACAAACATGGCACTTAAAAATCACATGTTCCACAAACACCATTAAAAACAATTTTCACAGCAAAAAAAGGGGATAAACATTAAAAGCATTATTTCAGACCTATTAAATTTCAATAAAATTAACTAAGTATTTATATGGCATCCCCAATTGAACCCTTAAAAGATTTCTAGGAATAACCCCCAATTTCATCTAAAAATGGCACTTCAAACTCATTTGTAATACAAATGCCACTAAAACTAATTCTGGAATCCATAATAAAATAAAATAAGCAAGAAAATATCATAAACACAACAATATAATTCAAAAAAATTGCATAAACATGGAATCACCTACCAATTTATCAAAAACCCTTGAATCTCCGTGTGAAAATAAAATCGCACCACCGACTTATGAAGAGAGACCTAGATCAAACCTAAAACCACAATAATTGGTCAAGAAAACCCAAGGTTAAACCCTAGGTTCCAAACCATAGTTTATAGACATTAGGAACCTCAAGGATAAGGGAATAAACCCTAATAACATTGGATGAAACCCTAAGCAAGTTGAAAGAAGAATGAAAGAGACTCACTTACTTGAGGGATCTTTAAGAATCTCCCCAAATACACTAGTATCTGAATTTAAAAATAGTCAAAAATTAAAGGGAGGTTCGAATAATGGTGATGAGGTTGTGTAGGAATTGTAATGGATGGAAAAGAGTAATAATTGAGAGAGTTAATATGGAATGAAGTTACCTCTTCAATTTTGGACGATTTGATAAACCCTATAATGTTCTGCAATAATTCGTGATGAACAAGAGCTCCAAAAAGGGGTAAAAGAGTCTGGGAGCGTGGCTGGGTTAAATGGTCTTGGGTGAGACTTGTAATCACCGACAAATACTTAAAATTTAATAAGTTATTAAATAAACAATATTCATTTTTAAAACTGGAAATGGGCTTCCGGGCAGGCCCAATCCCTTAAATAAAAACCCAAATACACCTTGGTTATGGATTTATAAAGGATCCAAATTTACATGGTGGTGTTAATAGGTCAGGGTAGTCCATGTAGGAATTTTAATTGATGAAAAATGTTGAAAAATTAATGAGTTATAAAAGAAACAAAATTTATTTTTAAATCTGGAATTGAGCTCACGATTTGGCCCAATTCATGAAAACTCACCCATTCCTCCATAAAAGCTTGGGAAAACCCCAAAACAAAGCATTAATGGGAAATAAATTAAAAATACCTTTAAAATATTTCATTTATATGACAATTCTCCCCACCATGAAAACTTTCCGTCCCAAAAAGTCAACCTGAAGCTTGATCATAAAATAGAAACGGATACTCTTCCTGAACCCATGACTTCCACTCCCATGTCTCATGTGTATCATTACCATGCTTCCTATGAACCCAGACCAGCGGAATAGACTTCCCTCGAAGCACCTTCTCTTTGGAGTCCACTATTTACACTGGCCTCTCAAAAATTGACAAGTTAGGCTCTATCTCTAGTTCTTCCCAACTCAGCACATAGGATGGATTAAGGTTGTATTTCTTCAACTGGGAGACATAAAAGATGTCATGGATGTATGTCAACTGAGAAGTTAAGGCCAAACTATATTCCACCTTTCCAATATGCTCGGTGATCTCAAAAGGGCTGATATATCATGACGTCATCTTCCCTTGCTTCCCCAATCGACGATGGCCCAGACGAGGGGCCACTTTCAAGAATACCCTATCACCCACATAAAACTCTAGGTCTCGATGACTTCAGTCTGCATATGATTTATGGAGACTCTAAGATATCAATAAATGCTGCCTGATCAACTTGACCTTCTTCAGATGTCTCCTGCACCAGACTCGGCCCCAGCAGTGAGGTCTCACCTACCTCAGTCCAACACGGGGGGGGGGGGGACCGACAAGGCCGACCATAGGGAACCTCAAAAGGATCCATTCAAATCAAGGATTGGTAATGGTTATTATAAGAAAACTCAACTATCCCCAAATTTTTATCCCAGGAACATCCAAAGTCCAAGACACATGCACATAGCATGTCCTCCAAAATCTGATTCACCCACTCTGTTTGACCATCCGTATGAGGATGGTATGTCATGCTCATCTTAATCTGAGACCCCAAGGCCTTATGAAGGCCTTACTAGAACCGAGAAGTGAAACATGGGTCTCTATCCGAGACAAACGTTGATGGAAGGCCATGGAGTCTCACCACCTCCTGAAGATACAAACGACCCAACTCATCCACTTTTACAATATCTCTGATCGGAATGAAGTGGGCTGATTTGGTCAGATGACCAATCACCACCCTAATGTCATTCTTACCCCAAGGTATATGAGGTAATCCAATAATTAAGTCCATGAAAACCTCGTCCCACTTACAGGTAGGAATGGGTAATGGCTGGAGTAAACCAGTGGGCCTTTGATGCTCTACTTTCACCTACTGGCCTGTGTAGCATCTCGAAATAAAGTCCGCTATGTCTTGTCTCATACGAGGACACCAGAACTACTGACAGACATCATAATACATCTTGGTGGAACTTGTATGGACAACCCACTGAGACTGGTGGATGTCCTCCATCACCACCTTACATAGAGGTAACGACACTATTGAATATCCCTTGAAGCACATGATTCCCTCGATAGATGACGACCAATAAAGGGATGTCTCCCCACATGAAGAAACTGCTTCGACCACTGACAAAGATCATCACTGGGATATTACCTCTGAATCAACTCTAAGAGATAATGAGTCAACTGGACGCTCTCCAAGAATGCACCTCCACTGTGTTCCTTAGTCTCCACATGCATTTGAGAAAAGAGCCCCATCAAAGTCCACTCATCACTGGACTTCCTCAAATCCTACACTGGAACTCTTCTACTCAAAGCATAGGCCACCACATTACCCTTGCATGGGGTATAATCAATTTCAAATTCAAACCCCTGCAAGTACTCAATCCAACGATGCTGACTCAAGTTTAGGTCCTTTTGCGAGAATAAATAAGCCAAGATTTTGTGATCAGAGTAGACCACAAAATTCTCTCCAAAGAGGTAGTGACGCCAAGTATTCAAAGAATGCATCACTACTGCCAACTCCATGTCATGGGTCGGGTAGTTATTTTCATGTGGTTGGAGTTGGTGAGAGCCATACGCCACCATGTGATCATCCTGCATAAGCACGCACCCAAGACCCATACCTGAAGCATCACAATAGACCACATATATCTTTCCAACCTTTGGAAAAATCAGCACAGGGGCAGTAGTCAACCGCCTATTCAACTCCTCGAATGATGATTGACATTCTGGACCCCATACAAACTTCAACCCATTCTGGGTGAGCGCGGTCATTGGTGAAGCAAGCTAAGAGAAATCTCGAACGAATAACTTGTAATAACCAGCCAGGCTAAGGAAGCTTTTGATCTCGAACACATTATTCGGCTACTCCCATTACATAACCACACTAACCTTCTTGGGGTCCACTGAAACCCCCTTCTTAGAGAACACATGCCCCAGAAATATCACTTCCTTGATCCAGAAAGCACACTTTGACAAATTTTCATAGAGGCAGTGATCCCGTAAAGTGCCCAAGACAATCCTCAAGTGATGTTCATGTTCCTCCTTAGAGCCAGAGTATACTAGACTGTCATCCACAAAAACCACAAAGAAGGAATCTAGATATTGATGGAACAACCTATTCATGATTTCCATAAAGACCACTGGAACATTGTTCAATCCGAAGGGCATGACCAAATACTCAAAGTGGCTGTACCTGCTTCGGAAGGCTGTCTTAGGGATATCTAACTCCTTCACCCTAAGCTGGTGATAGCCCGAATGAAAGTCTATTTTTAAGAACCACTTTTCCCCCTTCAACTGATTGAACAAATCATCTATTCTGGGAAATGGGTATTTGTTCTTAAGTTTTTACCTTATTCATCTTTCAATAGTCAATGCAAAACTGGAGAGATCCATCAGCCTTTTTGCGAACAACACAGGAGAGGCCCAAGGAGAGACTCTCGGGTGAATGAATCCTTTATATTATAAGTTGTATAGGTATATCTTTAATTCCCTTATCTTGGTGGGGGTCATGCGATAAGAGGGAAGAGATCTCGGCTGTGTTCCTGGTGCCAGATCAATAAAAAACTCCACACACCGCTCCAGGGGGAAACCTGATAAATAATTCGGGAATACCTCTGAAAACTTATTCACTACATGATGTAGTGCACCTCTAAGGTAAAGACCATCATCCTCTAGCATGAGCGATGACAAATGGAAGGTAATACTTCCCAACTCTGGGAGTGGAGGTCCTGAACGACTTGATTGAGGATCCCATTCTCCCCAAAAAACCTGACGACTCCCATTAGGTGCCGTGAAACTCACTCACCGCCTGTAGAAATCAATGTGTGATTGGAAGTGTACTAGCCAATCCATGCCAAGTATTATTTCAAATACTTCCATATCAAGAACCAAGAGGTCCCAATCCATCTCAAACCCTGACATGGAAAGCGCACATGAGGGGCACCTGAGGCCCTGCTCATTCTTCTTTCCCAGCGGTGTCACTAACTCCATTGCGAAAGACATAAACTAAGTTGGAAAATCCAGCATGTCTAAAAAACAGGAATAAATAAATGAAATAGAGGCACCAATATAAACAAGAGAAGAAACTATAAAAGATGCGATTAGAACGGTACCTTGAACTATCGATGGTCCCGCCTCTAATCTTGCTGGTGCCTGATCCACTACATGGAGATGTCCGGTCTCTACCTGAGGATGAATGCTAGTATATGGCTATTCCCTGAACTGGATTTTCCCAGAAGACGACCCAACCCTACCACCATGGCCACCAAATCAAGATCCCCCAGTCCTCAACGGCTCAGACTGTTCTGGCACTCCTCTTGATGCCACTAACCCTACCCCACTCAGGAATGGACGTGCCACACCGCAGAAGCGCTGCAAATGCCCCATACCTCCACAATGGTAACAATGAGTCGAAGGAAGTGGACATTCTATTCGGATGTGCCTGGGATTCCCACACTGGTGTCACACGACTGATCTCGCATTAGAAGCCACAGATGAAAACTGCCCGGAAGAGTGGTCTTAATTGCCACCTATTTTCTTCACATGATCCTCCCACTTCCTTTTCTTCTCTGAGGTGCTGCCACTGCCCACTACTGATACTAAACCAAAGAAACCATCCCTAACTTTCCTATCAATCTCCACCATTCATGCCCAATCAACTACCTCAGCATAGGTCCTCAGCTTAAACAAGAACACCTAGGAGTATATCTCTGGTCGCAAGCCTTTCTCAAACCTCTAGGCCTTCACTTTCTCATTGGAGACGATTTCTGGAGCATACCAAACCAACTCATCAAAATGGTTGGCATAATCCATCATAGATAGATTCACCTGAACAAGGTCCATGAACTCTCTAGACCTAGCATAAGCCAAGACCTCAGGGTAGTACTATTCATTGAAGATGACCTTGAAATCTCTGCAGCGCATATGCTCATTCTTCCCAGTCTGAAGCACTGACTCCCACCACTTATGGCTGGGACCCTCCAATAGAAAGGAGGCACACTTCACCCTGATCTCCTCAGGTGTTTCCAGTAACTCAAACATGTTGGAGTTGGTGGTCTAGAACCAACTACTTTGTACTTTATTCATTAAATAAAAGCCTTATCACATCTTGATTGTTCTTATGCAAGACATGTCATGTGATAATGTCCTAAGGACAGCTGTTGCATTAAAGGGTCGTAGCGGATCCATGCTATGATGAGAACCCAAAAGTGCCATAACACTGTTCTTGAATGTATGTTCTATGGCCGGATGATATTATTTGTGGGACACAAATAATACAGGTCATTAGGGGTGAGGACTCATAAAACATTGAGGCACCTTCTCATGGTGTGCGCCCTTAGTAATATCCAAGAGGATATTATGAGAACGAGACCCGCCAGTAGGAAATCCACATTTCATAGTGTCATTGGATGTTCCTATATACGGACGTGTGTATTGTTCCTTAGACTTTAAGATTATTATTAAGGGGTATTACAACTCGCACACTTAGATGTATTGATGAAAACTGTGACGACACACTGTTCGCAACGAGGTAGGATACGTTGGGTGCATCACGAGTAATACCACATTAATAGATAATGCGAGAAAGGATTTGTACCTTCCATTCCATAACGGAACTAGATATCTTAGGCCCTTTGATGGAATTGATATAGCCTAAATAAATCCATGTCCATGGTAAGGTATGGGAAAGTTCAATTCCGGGAAGTCAAAGAAAGAATAATCAAGCACATGGGTTGATGGCACTAGCATGCAACCCGCTTGATTGGAGATATCGAGACAAAGGGATTATATTACACGGTAAGCGTTCGTAGGAGGTGACATGTCATTGCAGCATTAACTTCTTTCTCTATGGGTGCCTTGGCGTGTTGCTAGATGATAACCTTGGACTTTAGGTAGGCTCAGCCTAATGCCACTGAGAAAGAGGCCTAGAGGGTCACACACTAAGTGTGTCCATGTATCTCAGTTAAATATTAATTTAACAAGTTAAATAAATATTATTCCCGACTGTGGTTTAATAATTATTTAAGGATGTCTGATCGCATTTATTTTCACACTAGTTATTCGAGAGAATATACTGTGGATAAAATAATATATTTATTAGCGAGTAATGCAGTTACATTTATTTAAGAAATAAATAGTCATTACTCAAGATCTAATAAATGTGGTGGAGAAAAATGGAAAATAAAAGTACACGCCGTGTATATTAAATATACATGCTGTGTAGTTTTATTGAAAACAAGTACACGCCGTGTATTAATTATTACACGCCGTGTAGTTTTTCCAATTGGGATTTTGAGGATTTAATATTGTTTTATTAAATGATATTTATTATAATCAGCGTGGGCGCATGTAAAGGAATTAATAATTCGACATGGGGGTTTTCAATAAGAGTTAATGAAATAAATAAAACGTGTAACGCGTTTATTTATTGTCATAACTCTATTAACCTCAAACCTAATTATAAATATCCTTGCAACCCCAAATTTTTTTGAGAGCCATGGTTGTGCACAACGGATTTGGAAATACTCTCAAGCTAAGAGAGAATTCCCTTTCCACCAAGAACGCCCTCAAGTTAAAAGAGCAAGATCCTCCACCGGATCAAGGCGGTCGAAGGCAGACATCGCAAGCAAAGGTTCTTCCGCGCTAGCACCCGGAGATCTCTTCGGTGATGTCCGGAGATACGTGACACACGTGTGGATCACCGCTAGAGGAATCCTACACTTGGATTCTACGACGCAACGACGGATCATCAAATCATGACCGGACACATCAACGAAGAAAGAATTCCAACAAGGTAATTCTTATGCATTAATTAAATTAATTTTAATCAACATATGATGATCCTCCTCAAGGGTTCCGGGACTCTAATTTTCTTTTCGTTCTTCGTTCTATTCCAAAGATTCGGCGTTTTATATCATGACGGATCTCGGATTGAACATTGTTTAACGTTAAAATTAAAGTTGGGAAAACCCACCAACGCGCTTCCGCTGCGTCCGGAATCTACAAGTGGTATCAGAGGGGGTCATATCGTTGGTTATAATTATTTAGTTTTTTGTTGGTGATTTACGCATTTAATAATTTAGTTATTTCAATTCATGTTTAATCATTCTGGAAATCTGAATATCAAGATCTGTTCATCCTCTCTCGTTTCTCGTTCACCTCACAGAAATGGATTTTTCTTTTAATTTTGATTAAAATAAAATAGAGGAACTCATCCGGAGGAGCCAAATGTTTCTGGCCGTATAACACCAGAATACACGGCGTGTATTCGGAAGTACACACCGTGTAGTCTAGGTTCAATGCATTGACTGATCCGCCAAATCAGGCCATGTATTGGATTCTTTCTAAGAATTTAAGACACCGTGTGTTGACCAGAAACAGGTGGCACACGGTTTCCAGAATACATGCCGTGTGGTCCAATGAACACGGCGTGTAGTCCCTTCGGGTTAGGGTTGGGTCGTGTACTCCGTACATAGCCTGCCCGGCTGGAAACCGTGTAACGTGGAAACTACACGGCGTGTGTCCCACTGTACACGCCGTGTACTCCGAAAATTTCCGAAGTACATTAACACGCCCTATCCCCGGGCGTGTACTTCGGATGGACGGTGAAGAAAAGTACACGCCGTGTAGTCGGAACTACACACCGTGTACTCACCCAAATTACGCAGATTTGTTAAAATTTATTATTATATTATACAAACCCTTGAGACGTGTACCATGGTGCAGGCGTAAAGCTGAGGCACAACACATGATATGTGTTTTATATATATGTGTTTAATTTAACATCTGCGTAATAAATGGGAATTCGCCAGGTTGCCTCCAAGGTACAAGTTGTGTACAAGGATAATTTTAAATGAATTTATTTGTTTAAAATTATGATGGATGAGAATCTCAAGGAAATTCAGAAAAGGGATTTAAGATAAAAGGATTGATTAATTAAAGATAATTAATTGATTCGAGCGTGATTTATCTTAAACAAGAACGATTAAAGAATTGAATGCTAGTTTTATTTATGCGTAAATATCGTTGCATGTATGGATGATCATGAGCTAGACCGAGACCTTTGTATGTGAATGGTTTCTTTTAATTTATTTATTTAAATTAAATTTGTTGGCCTGTGAGCCATCTCCTCATTAATATGTAGGGCCTACGCACCCAATGATTCTTTTATGTAAAAACCCCTTTTTTCCCCTCACCTGCGTGTGAGATAAATGCATATGTAATTGATGGAGCTCCCAAGCTAGTGGAGGCGGCTCAAGTCAGGAGCCAAGATGAAACCAATACAAGGAGATACAAAGGTGGACAGGTGGAAAGCTGTAAACACGAACCCGAAAGGTTCAA
Source organism: Viscum album (assembly GCA_963277665.1). Classification (NCBI taxonomy): domain Eukaryota; kingdom Viridiplantae; phylum Streptophyta; class Magnoliopsida; order Santalales; family Viscaceae; genus Viscum; species Viscum album. The sequence goes on along the minus strand of OY728167.1, from coordinate 129,345,804 downwards.
GGTGTTTCTCCCCTAGGTCTTGGGTATTTTATCAACCGCTAGATAAACTAACCAATAGAAAAGACCATGATCATACCATTTATTTTATTTTTTTCAGTTGCATGGTTTATTTATTGTGGGTGTGTTGTCACGATCACACAATTAATTAATTAAACGAGCATGCAAGATGGAACTAAAATAAAATTGGCTTATATGTAAATATTATCTTAGACATGGTTAATCACTTAAGTATATCCCAATTAATATTAACAATCATGTAATCAAAGATAATAAAATGGAAATTTACATATAAGGATAAAATCCCTCAAAATAAATATTAAGTCGGCATAGCCTTCCATAATCTTGGTTAGAATCGAACCATAGTTCAAAGTGCTTGACCAACCCTAGTTGGGGTGCTTTCAATTATCGGGGAATTATAATTCAAGGTTTTGGGTTGACTTGACTTGGTTCGCATCAAGGGTTGACTGCCACAGCAGGACTTGGTGTGACCAAGAGGCAAAGGTTGAGGAAATCCAAAAAGGATTTCAGGATTGGGGAGTCCACTCAGCGGATCAAGGAACTGCGTGTTAATGCAGTTGGCATTTGGAATGCCTACCTAAAACCCTTCAAGTTTCTTGACCAACCCTAGTTGGGGTAATGTGAAGGGCAATATGGATCCTTTCCACTAGAATATTCACGCAATAAAATATTCCGAAGTCAATGGTGAGGGCTATTGGATTTCGATAAAATAGTGGGAGACTAATAAGTATTAATTTATTTATTTGTCTCAATTTTTATAATAAAGTACTAAACCTTTGCTCATCTTAAATTGTAGAAACAACAAGAAAATGACTTCAAACATATCATTGCGCACCATACTCGAAAAAGAAAACCTTATCACCGGCACCAATTTCCAAGAGTGGCAGAGGCGTTTACGCGTCGTCCTTCGCCACGAAAGGAAATTATATGTGCTAGAAGAGCCTATTCCAGTTGTGCCTGGGAAAGAGGCTAGTGATGAGGAATTATCTCTCTACATGAAACACATGGATGATGCCACAGATGTCCAATGTTTCATGCTATCGGCCATGTCTAATGATCTCTTGAAGCAACATGAAAACATGGATGCGTATAGCATGATGTCTCACCTTAAAGATCTATACCAAGAGAAGGCGAGACAGGAGAGGTATGAGATCTCCAATGCTTTGTTTACCACGAATCTTGGAGAGTCTGCGCCATCTGGGCCTCATGTGGTCAAGCTTATTGGCTACATTGAATGCTTGGACATCTTAGGGATTAAATTCCCAGATGAGTTGCGTACAGATCTCATCCTATCATCATTGCCCAAGACCTTCTCTAGCTTCATTGTCAACTACTACATGAGAGGCAATGAGAAGAGTATATCGGAGCTTCTGACCTTGATTCGCCAGGTAGATAAGGTCATGGGGTGTGACAAACCCGCGGTTCTTATGGTGAACAAGAAAAGGAAGGACAAGGCAAAGGGGCCAAAGACTTATAAATGGTCTGAAGCCCCTGAGAACTGTCCCTCCAAGAAGGGGAAAATCCAGAGGTAGGGAAAGGAATGAGAAGCAGTGTGTTTTGGATGTGGCAAGCAGGGCCACTAGAAGAGGAACTACACCCAGAAGCGTGGGGACGCTAAATGTGCGTTCGTTATCGAGTGCAATCTTTCTATTTCTACACATTGGGTATTAGATACAGCTTGTGGGGATCACATCTGTATTCAAATGCAAGAACCAAGTAGATTTAGAAAGATCGCCAGAGGAGAGGTGGATCTTCGAGCTGCCAATGGTGCAAGGCTGGCTGTGTTGGTTGTTGGCGACTATCACCTCTCATTTCCAACTGGCATGATTTTGGTTTTACAAAACTGTTATTTTGTGCCTAGTTTTACCAAGAACATAATTTCTGTATCTTGTTTGGATATGGATGGATTTATTTTCATGTTTAGAAATAAGGGTTGTCTCTTTTATAAAAACAATGTATGTTATGGTATGGCACATTTGAATAATGGTTTGTATGTATTAAATTACGAAAACCAAGTGTTGGCAATCGATAACGAAACAAACTCACATGACTCATACATCACCCAGTTATGGCATCACCGCCTTGGTCATGTGAACGAGAAGTGCTTGACAAAGCTCTGCCAAGATGGCTATTTAGACTCTACTGAGCTAAAACCACTTGATAGATGTCACGCTTGTTTACAAGGAAAAATGACCAAGCCGCCTTTTGGTGGACAAGGTGAAAGGGCCACAGAGCTTCTAGGATTGGTACACACAGATGTGTGTGGACCATTTCCAGTAGAATCTAGAGGTGGATATTCTTACTTTATTACTTTTACTGATGATTTGAGTAGATATGGCTATGTCTACTTAATGAGGTATAAGTCAGAGTCCTTAGAGAAATTTAAGGAATTCAAGAATGAAGTAGAGAATCAACTTGGTAATAAGATAAAGAAGCTTCGATCAGATCGAGGTGGAGAATATCTGAACCAAGAGTTCATCGATCTTCTACGGGAGTCTGGGATTCTATCTCAGCTCACTCCTCCTTATACACCATAGTGGAATGGTGTTAGTGAAAGGAGGAATCGCACCTTGTTGGACATGGTGAGGTCGATGATGAGTCATGCGGATGTTCCATTATCCTTTTGGGGATATGCATTACAAACTGCAGCATACACATTAAACCGAGTACCAACTAAGGCGGAAAATGAAATTCCATCCGAGTTATGGAATGGAAGGAAACCCACTTTGTCGCACACACGTGTATGGGGATGCGAGGCGTTTATTAAGGCCTTCTCAGGCAAAAAACTAGCACCCCGGGGCACGAAGTGTATCTTTATAGGGTATCCCAAGGAAACAAAAGGATATTACCTATATAACCCCCAAGACAAGAAAGTGACTGTCGCTAGACAAGACGTCCTTCTTGAGAGGGAGCACATCCTCAAGAAGGATAGTGGGAGAAAGATTGACTTTGACGAAGTTGATGCTCAAGATACACAGGAGTTGGTACAGGAACAAGTTCCACAGGTCCCCGTGGAAGAGGTTCCAGAAACACAAGTACTGCGTAGGAGCTCAAGAGAGGTAAGGGAACCAGAGAGATTTGGTTTCCTTGTCACCGAGGATGGTGAATCATTATTGTTGGACAATGATGAACCTCTCTCCTACAAGGAAGTAGTAGAAATCTCAGAAGCTGCAAGATGGCTAGAAGCTATGAATTCTGAGATGGATTCCATGTATCAGAACCAATTTTGGGTTCTGGTCGATGAGCCAGTTGATGTAAAGCCTGTTGGATGCAAATGGGTATTCAAAAGAAAGCTGGACATGGAAGGTCAAGTTAGCACCTATAAAGAAAGGCTAGTGGCCAAAGGATTCAGACAGCGTCAAGGAATTGACTATGATGAAACCTTCTCGCCAGTTGCCATTTTTAAATCCATAAGAATCATACTTTCCATATCATCTTACCATGACTATGAGATTTGGAAGATGGATGTCAAAACAACATTCCTTAACGGGAACCTTCAGGAAGATGTCTATATGACACAACCAGAAGGGTTTGTGACACTAGGTGAAGCCAAACGGGTTTGCAAGTTGCAGAAATCCATTTATGGATTAAAGAAAGCATCCAGGTCATGGAACATTCGATTTGATGAAGCCATAAAGGAATTTGGTTTCATTAAGAATGAATGTGAGCCATGTGTTTATAAGCAGTTTAATGGGAATGCGGTCGTCATCCTAGTGGTATATGTTGATGACATATTGCTTATTGGAAACGACGTACCAACCATACAGTCAGTTAAGGACTGGTTGAACAAGTGTTTCTCCATGAAGGACTTAGGAGAAGCAGCCTACATTCTAGGGATCAAGATCATTCGTGATAGATCCAAGAGGCTTCTTGGACTAAGTCAGGGTACATACATTGACCAGATACTAAAGAGATTTAGTATGGAAAAATCCAAGAGGGGATTGGTTCCAGTGTCACATGGCTTACATATTTCTAAGAAAATGTGTCCCCAGACACAACATGAGAAAGATAGGATGAGCAAGATCCCATAAGCTTCGGCTATAGGATCCATCATGTATGCCATGTTATGTACCAGGCTTGATGTTGCCTATGCACTGAGCATGGTAGGCAGATATCAAGCAGATCCAGGAGAACAACATTGGACTGCTGTTAAGACTATCCTTAAGTATCTGAGAAGAACTAAGGATATGTTCCTGGTGTATGGAGGAGATGAGGAGCTTGTCATCAGAGGGTATGCTGATGCTGGTTTCCAAACAGATCAGAATGATCTGAAGTCGCAATCTGGATATGTTTTTTGTCTCAATGGAGGAGCTGTGAGCTGGAAGAGTTCAAAGCAGCCAGTTGTCACCGATTCTACAGTGGAGTCCGAGTATATATAGGCTTCTGATGCAGCCAAAGAATCCGTTTGGATTCGGAACTTTGTCCAGGAGCTTGATGTGGTGCCTAGAAGTAAAGATCCCATTACATTTTATTGTGATAATACTGCAGCGGTGGCTCTTGCAAAAGAACCAAGGTCACATCAACGGACAAAGCACATACTCCGGAAGTATCACCTCTTGAGGGATTTCTATCAAAGGGGTGAAGTTGCAGTGAGCAGAGTGTCCACGGAAGAGAACGTGGTGGACCCCATGACTAAAGGCCTATCTCAGCAGAAGCATGAATATCATGTGAGAGCTAGCGGGTTAAAGGTTGTTAGCAGTTGGCTCTAGTCTAAGTGGGAGTCTGTTGGAGTTGGTGGTCTAGAAATAACTACTTTGTACTTTATTCATTAAATAAAAGCCTTATCACATCTTGATTGTTCTTCTGCGTGACATGTCATGTGATAATGTCCTAAAGAAAGTTGTTGCATTAAAGGGTCGTAGCGGATCCCTGCTATGATGAGAACCCGAAAGTGCCATAACACTGTTCTTGAATGTATGTTCTATGGCCGGATGATATTATTTGAGGGACACAAATAATACAGGTCATTAGGGGTGAGGACTCATAAAACTTTGAGGTACCTTCTCATGGTGTGCGCCCTTGGTAATATCTAGGAGGATATTATGAGAACGAGACCCGCCAATAGGAAATCCACATTTCATAGTGTCATTGGATGTTTTTATATACGGACGTGTGTATTGATCCTTATAATTTAAGATTATTATTAATGGGTATTACAACTCGCGCACTTATATGTATTGACGAAAACTGTGATGACACACTGTTCGCAGCGAGGTAGGATACGTTGGGTGCGTCACAAGTAATACCGCATTTATAGATAATGTGAGAAAGGATTTGTCCCTTCCGTTCCATAACAGAAGTAGATATCTCAGGCCCTTTGATGGAATTGATATAGCCTAAATAAATCCATGGCCATGGTAAGGTATGGGCAAGTTCAATTCCGGGAAGTCAAAGAAAGAATAATCAAGAACATGGGTTGATGACACTAGCATGCAACCCGCTTGATTGGAGATATCGAGACAAAGGGATTATATTACACGGTAAGCGTTCTTAGGAGGTGACACGTCATTGCGGCATTAACTTCTTTCTCTATGGGTGCCTTGGCGTGTTTCTAGACGCTAACCTTGGACTTTATGCAGGCTCAGCCTAATGCCACCGAGAAAGAGGCCTAGAGGGTCACACACTAAGTGTGTCCATGTATCTCAGTTAAATATTAATTTAACAAGTTAAATAAATATTATTCCCGACTGTGGTTTAATAATTATTTAAGGATGTCTGATCGCATTTATTTTAACACTAGTTATTCGAGAGAATATACTGTGGATAAAATAATATATTTATTAGTGAGTAATGCAGTTACATTTATTTAAGAAATAAATAGTCATTACTCAAGGTCTAATAAATGTGGTGGAGAAAAATGGAAAATAAAAGTACACGCTGTGTATATTAAATATACACGCTGTGTAGTTTTATTGAAAACAAGTACACGCTGTGTATTAATTATTACACACCGTGTAGTTTTTCCAATTGGGATTTTGAGGATTTAATATTGTTTTATTAAATGATATTTATTATAATCAGCGTGGGCGCATGTCAAGGAATTAATAATTCGACATGGGGGTTTTCAATAAGAGTTAATGAAATAAATAAAACGCGTAACACGTTTATTTATTGTCATAACTCTATTAACCTCAAACCTGATTATAAATATCCTCGCAACCCCAACTTTTTTTGAGATCCATGGTTGTGCACAACGGATTTGGAAATACTCTCAAGCCAAGAGAGAATTCCCTTTCCACCAAGAACACCCTCAAGTTACGAGAGCAAGATCCTCCACCGGATCAAGGCGGTCGAAGGCGGACATCGTAAGCGAAGGTTCTTCCGCGCTAGCACCCGGATATCTCTTCGGTGATGTCCGGAGATACGTGACACACGTGTGGATCACCGCTAGAGGAATCCTACACTTGGATTCTACGGCGCAACAAAGGATCACCAAATCGTGACCGGACACATCAACGAAGAAAGAATTCTAACAAGGTAATTCTTATGAATTAATTAAATTAATTATAATCAACATATGATGACCCTCCTCAAGGGTTCCGAGACTCTTCTTTTCTTTTCGTTCTTCGTTCTATTCCGAAGATTCGACATTTTATATCGTGACGGATCTCAGATTGAACGTTGTTTAACGTTAAAATTAAAGTTGGGAAAACCCACCAATGCACTTCCACTGCACCCGGAATCTACAAAACATATGCTTGATCTTCTTGATCCATTCCTATGCTTCCTGGGGTTCTGAGCTGCCTCGGAAGGAAGGAGGCTTGTTTTTCAGAAACTCCTGAGATTTATCTTTTCTAGGACCCATCTCTTTTTTCGTAGCAGGAATAGGAGCAGGAGTCCATCCCTGACCCAGAGCTTGGATAGCCTGGACTGTAGCCTCAACTATACTTTGATCAATTGGTGTGGGAGAACTCTCTCCAGCTTCCTCCCGTGGGTGCGTGGGAGCTTTCTGGGGAGGCATGTTGCTACAAAATTCAATAGTCCCAAAACAATAATAAATACAAAAATTATGAAAATTTTAATCAAATACATCAAAAAAAAATCTAAACACATTCTAGTAATAAAATAAACTACTCCACCTCCACCCGATGTCCACGTGTGGTCTACAGCCCACACGCCTCACCTGGAAGTGAAGTCAATCCGTAAATTCCAACGTCCCTTGGTGACTCATGGTCTAAAACGATAGGTGTAGTCTAGGCACCCTACTCACAACCAAAACCCCGAGACCCTATAGTCCTAGCTCCTATCTATCCTGACTCATCCCAAAATAGCAATATAACCCAAAAACATTAACCTCCTTTGATACCATTTTGTCAAGAACCGAATCTGGTCGCCACCAATACCGACACCAAACACAGCCCGTGACAAGTCCCAAAGGGAGTTCCCTATCCCCATGGGCTGGCACAAGTGCCCGAGTATCGTTTATCTTGGTTTGGGAACAATTTACCTGAATAATTATACATAAAACATCAAAAACATTTGACAAAATGAATCTGAAAAATTCATACCAACAAGGTTTATAAAAAAATCCAGAACTAAATACATAAGTTCAAATGCAATATAAAAGGTCCAAAGACACAAATAAATATCAGATAAACAGCCCCAGGGACTTCACATGACAAGGGGTCATCACCCCCAAGCCGTCTCCACAACTCCGCTCCAAGGATGGGGACTAACACCCCGGACCGCCATCACCCAAAGCCTTTCCTTTACTTGAGTGAAGAATAATAAAGTCTACTTACACCCAATGGGTGTAATCAGGGTGTGAGACTAATCCCAATTGGATACCACCTAATTATTCCAAATATCATTCAATACAATGTGAAAAAGCAAGCTGTTTTAATAAACAAAGAAAAGCAGTGATAAATTCCAATAAATGAAACTTTCAATTGAAAATAGTTTTCAAGCTCAAATTTTCAGAACATTCAAACATTTAAATAGAAATATTAGCTACTATAAATTAATTCCAAAACACCCCAATATAAGTGAAAATACCACAAATATAATGAGAAACAAAATCGGGAACACCCCTAGGCACTAGATAGTCTCGGGCCCCATGTACCTCATACCTCGGTGTAAAGTAACCATAGTAAAATCCGGTCTCATGCATGAGCCACTAGTAGGGAACATAACCATAACCTATTGGTCTCCAATAATCATCCACATAGTTAATTTAGAGTTGTCTATATCCAAATTCTAGGTGAAACAAGGATAAAACCCATCCGGTCCACTAGTCGTACTAGTACACATCCGCCCCACCTAGGTACCAGGGCTTCCCCCTTTGTGCTCAAAAAATTTAAGCATGCAACACATATCTATTTCCATGTAAAACACCACTAATGGTCACATACAGTCATTATATAAGCTACACACATTTTACACCACTTAAAACACATAACAAAACACTTTGATTTTCAATAGAACTTCTTCTCAAAACCCCACATTTTTTTGCACCCAAAACATTTTAAAAATCACACTTTTCACACTATGTGCACACTTTTAAATTAACAAAACATAAAATAAAGCTCAATATATTTCAATTAAACCAATAAATAAATTTTTTTGGGAAGCCCCAAGTGAACCAAGAAATGATAACTTTGTAAAACCTCCATTTTCACACAAATATGACACTTAAAAATCACATGTTCGACAAACACCATTAAAACCCATTTTCACAGCAAAAACCAAAGGGGATAATCATTAAAAAAATGATTTTCAGCCCTATTAAATTTTAACAAAATCAAATAATTATTTATATGGAATCCCCAATTGAACCCTTAAAAGATTTCTAGGAATAACCCCCAATTCACCTAAAAATAACACTTTAAACTCAATTGCAATAGAAACGCCACTAAAACTAATTTTGGAAGCCATAATAAAATAAAATACGCATGAAAATATCAAAAACACAGTAGGATAATTCACACAAATTTCATAAACATGGAATAATCTACCAATTTAACGAAAACCCTTGAATCTCCATGTGAAAATCAAATCGCACCATCGCCGCACCAAGAGAGACCTAGATGAAACCTAAAACCACAATAATTATCCAAGAAAACCCAATGTAAAACCCTAGGTTATAAACCCTAGTTTCTGGACATTAGGAACCTTAATGATAAGGGAATAAACCCTAAGAACATTGAATGAAACCCTAAGCAAGTTTAAAGAAGAATGAAAGAGACTCACTTACTTGAGGGATCTTGAAGTATCTCCCCAAATACACCAGTAGACGAATTTGAAAACAGTCAAAACATTAAGTTAGGTTCTAAGAAGGATGATGAGGTTATGTAGGAATTGGAATGGAGGAAAAAGAGTAATAATTGAGAGAGTTAATATGGAATGAAGTTACCTCTTCAATTCTGGATGATTTGAGAAACCCTATAACATTCTTCACTAATTAGCGATGAACTAGAGCTCCAAAGAGGAGGGAAAGAGTCTGGGTGAACGTCTGGGTTCAATGGGATTGGGTGAGACTTGTAATCACCAAAAAATACTTAAAATTGAATACATTATTAAATAAACAAAATTCATTTTTAAAACTGGAAATGGGCTTCCAGGTAGGCCCAGTACCTTAAATAAAAACCCAAATACACCTTGGTTATGGATTTATAAAGGCTAAAAATTGAAATGGTGGTGTTAATAGTTCATGGGAGGACATTTAGGAATTTTAATAGATGAAAAATGTTAAAAAATAAATGAGTTATAAAAGAAACAAAATTTATTTTTAAATATGGAATTGGGCTCACGGTTTGACCCAATTCATAAAAACTCACCCATTCCTCCATAAAAGCTTGGGAAACCCTAAAAAAAGCATTAATGGAAAATAAATGAAAAACACCTTTAAAATATTTCACGTGTGTGACACCTAGACTACAATTCAAAAGGGACCAACACCACATCTTGATACTATCCACTTTGAATGAATCTGTCTCATCTTTACGGTTTTAGGCCGCATCTCCACGACGCATCTTGGTGGGGAAAGAAACCCTATTATTTGAGAGCCCAAGATAGATTTAAAACATGCCTCATCACTAATTCATCGGTGAACACCACTTTCCAACCCCACTGAAGGGTTTTATGTTATAGGGTAATCCCTAAATAGTAAATGACAAACCTCACTACCCAGCCTTATTAGAGGGTAAGTACTGAAGGGAGAACGACAAACCTCACTACCTAGCCCTACTGGAGGGTAATCCCAGAAGAGAAAATGAAGAACCTCACTAACCAACCTCACTGTAGGGTAATTCCTGAAGGGAGAAAGATGAACCTCACTACCCATCCTCGCTAGAGGACAAGCCCGAAAGAGACAATGATGAACCTCACTGCCCAACCTCACTAAAGGTTAAGTCCTGAAGGGAGAATGACGAATCTCATTGAAAAAACTTGATGGAGTGTAATCCTGGAAGAGAAAACAACGAACCTCACTACCCAACCTCATAGGAGGGTAAGTCCTAAAGAGATAACGATGAACCTCACTGCCCAGCCCCACTGGAGGGTAATCCGGTACTGCTTTGGTGATTCTGAAACCATCATTATAATCACAACCATCATCAAATGCTGCTAGATGAGCATCATGCTCGGAAAAAATCTCTTAATATCCCATATTTTTAAACTAATTTCACCATCATGTTCTATTCTGAAAAATAGGCAAGATAGGATATTTATTTTCTCCAAACAGACAACCGGTGAAAAGGGTACTTTTTACCGCAACAAACCCGAACGGGTCAAAGTGGGACCCACATTCATACCCCAAAATTAAAATTCTCAAAATTAACTCAAAAGTTCATTATGAAATATAGGAACATGCCTCCATAGACGGCGCTTCAAACGGACACCCAGTTTAAAAGTTACGGGCGATTAAAAAACCCAGAAGGGGGTAATGGGGTCGGTGGACTGACTCCCGGTCGGTCCGGTCCGCGGTCAACCACCCCATGATCGACTGCACCCCAAGATATAGTAGCTACCGCATTGGTCAATCAATGATCAACCTGGGTCAGACCCGACCCAAGCCGTTGCCAATAGCGGGTCCGACCCGTGGTTGGGTCGCCGCCGACGTCAACACAGCCGACCGACCGCGCAGAATTCGCAGCGGTGGTCACCGCTTGGGGTCATGTGGAACAACCCCAACCAGAAAAAATTTGGGCCACATGGAATGGATATTTTTCAGCACAACTACTACCGCGGTGTCGCTGCTGCTCCGTGGACCGCCGACGGAGCGACCAACTGCCGGAAGCCACCGGCGGTGCCCCAGTGGTCCGTTCCATAGACCGTCATGCTCGATCCGATCACCTGATCATGAATCCACCAGTGTATTTGGGATACTTGTAAAATTTCCTTCCCTACAATGGCTTTATATCGATGATCCACCAGTGGTCTTCTGTGCCCAAAAGTTATCGGCGGATCCCCGCGAAGAACGGACAGAAAAGAAGGTTTTAAACGCAGATTGATGGTCGTGTTTGTGCGACCATTGATGATTTGGGATTGTAATCGAAAAAACAAGAGTCTATTTATAAAAACTCAATTAAAACTTGAATTGGAACTCAAAACATGAAAAATCCTACCTTGATACAACCTTTTGTTGTAGGCGATGCATCCACGATGCTCCTGCTTTGATCCGCCGATGATTTGGTGGTGTTTTCTCTTCGTTCCAGTGAAGAGCAACAAAGAATAATCTTGATAGGAGATAAAGGGAGCTTCTTAGAGAGAAAAAGTGATTAGGTTTAACCCTAATCCCAAACCCTTAATGTTCTATTTATACTAGCTCCAAAATAGCATGAAATCCAAAATAATTGCGCCCCCTCATTTTATGTCATGCCTAGGAAAAACACCCCATTATGACTCAATAGCGGTATCATAATTCCAATATGAGCTTCCATTTTAAATTTATTTATCTCAAAATTAGGGGTAAAATAATTATGTTTAATTATTTTTAATTACCATATTCCCCTAGATAGTATTTTCCACAGTAGTCCCGCGCCGAAGAAATTTATGCCCCTCTAAGGGTAAACAGCGCATTCCAGACTCAACCGTAACTATAGATTTTTGATCTGATATACCGCTTAAGAGATATACCATTTCCATCATGTGCATAGTATAAAAACACTTAATATTTTTATAAAATTAATTCTAGGCACACCGGGCCTCGAAATTGCACGCCGTCTGAGTGCCAAATTCTAGAAATATATATAGAAATATTTCAAAGTGTTACAAGTCAAAAAATGGATTTCTATATCATTCCCTCCATCATGCTTTTCATCCCCAAAAATCAAACACTAGGAAAACAACTTGGGATAATGAGACCGCATCTGGACCTCCTATTCCCAAGAACTATCCTACACATTTCTGTGCCGCCACAGGATGCGAACCAGGGGAATATCCCATCCATCTGAAGTTCGTTCCTACCGATCCTCGATCGCCACTGGGTGTTCTGCAAAGGTTTCTCCATCCTCTGTTAAAGTTGGTGCCCTAGAACCAACTTTTTTTTTGCTTTTATTACATAGGTATTTAATGTATTTAAATATTAAACATCTTATTACATATTTTTCATTGTTCTTCATGACTATGATGAAATAATGTCCTAGAGTATTTGTTGCATTGATAAGGTCATGGAAGTTCCCCTCTATGATGAGAACCTTGAAATGCTATAACAATATTTTTAAATATATTTATATGGTTGGATGACATACTATGATGGGACACATAGTATACATACTGTCAGGTGAGAGTACTCATAATAAGATGAGACTTCCTCTCATGAAGTTCATACTTGGTAATCTCCAAGATGGGAGATTATGAGAACAGAACCACCGGTAGGAATTCCGCATGTTTTGGTGTTATCATATATTCCTATCTGCGAGCATGTGTAATAGTTTTTAGAATTTAATATTATCATTAATATGTGTCACGACTCACACACTTTGATTTACTGATGAAAAACGTCACGCCATATGTTGGCGGGAAGTAGGGCACGTTGGGTGCGTCACAAGCGGCATGTTATTAATGGATAAATCGATGAAGGATTTTTCCCTTCCATTTATGGAAGTTGATTGCTCATCCCTTTGATTGAAATAGAACCATCACGTGAAATTTCATGACTATGGTGTAATGGCGAGTTTCTTTTAGGTAGTCAGAGAACGACATATCGAGCACAAAGGTTGATGACACTATCATAAAACCTGCTTGATGAGATATTGAGACAAAGGGATTTTATTACACAGTGAGCATTCATATGTGGATGTCATTATTGTGACTTTAAGTTCTTTCTCTTGGGTGACTTGACCCGTTGTTAGATAGTACTCTTGGAATTTATTCAAGCCCGCCTAATTACGACGATAAATAATCTTAGAGGGTCACACACTAAGTTTTTTTGGTGGTCTCAGTTAAATTCTAGTTGAATTTAATTAATGGAATAAATATTATTCTCAAGATAGTGGAATAATTTTATTCAAGTTAAAATGATTTCATAAATTAAATAAATATTTATTCACTGGATTGTGGGTAAAATATATTTATTCATTTTATTGAACATTTAATAAATATTTATCTACTACTTTGTAAATAAAATATTTATTTAAGAGAATAATTTATTTATTTATTTATTTATTTGTGTGTTCAATAAATGTAACTAGAGTTCAAGAGGACCATGGCCAGTCTAGTAGTAAAATAATTATTTCCAAGATGGTAAATAATTGTTTAACTAGTTGGTACAAGTTAAAATTATAATAACGCTGCTATTATTTTGTGATGTGAAATTTTATTTATAATTTTGTTTTGCACAAGTTGGAACACCATAAATAATGAAATGGTATTATTACTAAAACCATGAGTTATATCTAAGGTTTTGAATGTATTTAATTTCTATTATCAATTAAATATTATAATTGAAGTCCTATGCCAATAAATAGACATGTATGTCTATTGTTCCATGTATCAAACTGCACGCCCGGTGAATTAAGAATTGTCAAGCTAAAAAATCTCTCTCTCGAATCCTCTTCCCTCCCCTCTCAAGAATGAGAGACGTTTTCAAGACTGAAGAACAAGCGATCAAGGACGACTGACACAAAACACTCTCTATGCCGCACTAGCACTCGCAGAACGAGTAGTGTCAATCGGAGGCCATCAGATCATGTGTGGATCACTGCTAGAGGGATTATGTTTTAGATCCTCATGAGTGGAAGGAAACAATTTGGAAGGGTCATTCTGGATGATCAAAATCATCAAAGAAGAAATTACCAAAGATCTAGGTATTCTTTTCTTTATAAAATTTGTTAATTTAATTATAAACATCATGTGCAAGATACTCTCTAAAGGTTTTGTGCCTATTCCTTCTTTTCAAAATCTTTGATTCTATTCCATGGAGACTGGAGTTCATCATCGTATTAATCCTAGAATAATCATTGATCCTAGTAAAAAATAAAGTTGGGTCCCAACCCAACCACGCTTCCACTGTGCCTGGAACCTACAAGTGGCATCAGAGGGGTTACATGATAGTTTATAATTATTTAAATAATTTGTTGATGATTTATGGTTTAATAATTTAGTTTTTCAATTCATAGTTAATCCTTCTTGTAATATGGATTTCAAGATCGGTTCTCCCTCTTTTCATTTCTCATATATTTCATAGAAACAAATAATTTTTTAATTAAAATTAAAATGGAGAACACATCAAGAGGTGCCGACGATTCTTCCCAGGTGACCTGAAAGTACATTCCATGTGTTCAGACTTACTCACCATGTTCTCTTCCATACACACCATGTAATCCAGACTACATGTCATGTAGTCGTGTACAGTGCATCAGGAGTAATTTAGCAATTACTCAAGTTGTGTGAATTTATTACATGAAGTGTAGTTAATTTTACACCGCGTGTTGACTAGGATAGATATGAACAAGGATATCAGATTAAATGTTGTCTGGACCACTGAACATGGGATACAGTCCCTCAGGTCAGGGGCCAAACCATGTATACCATACACGGCTTAGCCAACTGGAAACCGTGTAACACAGAGACAACATGAAGTGTAGCCCATTGTACACTCCGTGTACTTCAAAATTTATTGAAGTATGCCCCACACCCTGAGTCCCTAGTCATGTACTTTGGGAAATATGGTGAAGGTAGTACACTCCGTGTAGTTGGAACTACATGCCGTGTACTTTACCAAATTACACAAAGTTAAAACTTTAATGTTTTTGTAATGTTTGGAATTGCTTATCATGTATAAATCATACTACAGGTTGTTACTCTATGCATTGAAGCATAATTTATGCCATATGTCAGAAGATTAAAACAATATAAGAATATAATACATGTTGGGAAGATTTGAATGGGTATAGTAATATTTCATGTTTCTATAGAGTAATTTTCATATACTCTCAATCTCACTACTTGATTGGTTAAGTTTACAGTGCATAATTTATCTAAGTACAGAGGTCACCGTTACAGAGGTCACCGCTACAAGGTTACCGCTACATGGTCACAAATACAAGGTCACCGTTACAAGGTCACAACTACAAGGTTACCGCTACAAGGTCACTTCTATAATGTCACAAACACAATTTCACCGTTACAAGGTCACCGCTACAAGGTTACCATTACATGGTCACCGATGTAAGCCTACTGATAAAGGTTACCTCAGAATCATACCGATAAAAGGTTACAGTTGGAGATTATCGATGTGCACCTACTGATGAAGCCTACCGATATGAAGGCTACCATTACAAGTCTATCGATGCTTATCCTTCCATACTTTGTCAATTTCTCAATATTATTCTAACAATCATATTTGATAAATTAAATGCCTCTGACATTAATTAATGCTGATTGTAAACATTTCAGGAGACAATACATGGGATAGTACAATGTACGAGAAAGATTGCACGTGATCTACTCATTCCTATTGTTGGACCTCAAATATAAAAGGAAAAGACCTCGAAAGAGATAGAAAAGTAAAATATATGCAGACATGAATAAAGGGTTGCATACGAAGTGATACAGAGCTTACTTGCCAGATCAAAGAAGAACCATCCAACATCAACACAAAAGGCCCACAAGCTTCATGAAGATCATTACGGGATAAACTCATTCCTACATTATGTGGGGCATCAACCCTTGATCAACGTCAGAAGTAGAACACTGAAAGCCAGAACCTGGAGTTGCGACACTCTTTTTTGGAAACAACTTCCAGATATTGACTCGAACTTCAACATTTCTCATTCCAAGGAGTCAAGAGCTAAACTGAAAACACATAGAGCCTTCTAAACTCTTTCTCATCATAACTTCTCTATTTTGTTTCATTCCTTTACATCTATGAGAAGTGTGTCAGTCTATTTAATAGACTATACATGTGCTTGAATTGGAGGATAATAAATATCCTCACATCAAACTTCACCTTATCTATGTTTCCCACGTATAACTATGGAAGAGATCATGTGTGGTCTGTGTTGTTTCTATTTCCTAGGAAGAACAGTGGTAGAGGGTGTGAACCCTAGACGGTTTGTAAAAACTATTGTAATGCCCAATACAGGATATGTATCAAGTTTATTAATATAAACTGCTTGGTGGCAGGTGATCACCAAGTGGAGAGGATTAGGTCTCGGCTTGAGACTGAACCTCTTGTTTACATTGTTGTGCATATACTCATATCCTCTGTTTTATTTTATCTACTTCTTATGTTTACTTAAACATAAAAATATTTTTTCTTACACTTTGATAGTTAGTTTTGGTTAGCGTGTGCATTTTTTTAGTTCAGTAAACTTGTTTAAAAAGTTGAATTGGTGTTCTACATTGATTCATCTGAGGATTAATCACTCTTTGAGAAACCTGTTGACCAATTGAACATTTACATTTCTACTGTCTTAATTAACTGGGCCATTTTTAAATTGGGGGATTTTAATCATAAAGTTTTTAATAGAAATTTTAATTGGAACTCAATTAACCCCCCTCTTGAGTATCCACTCCGACCGAAATTTGGTATCATGGGTTTGTTAATTTTATTCTCAAGTTTTAAAATTCTTTTCAACTGTGATTTTAGTTATATCTTAAAGATCTTAAATTTTTTGTCATATCTAAATTTTCAGTTCTTTAAAATTGTATGTAACCATGGAAAATAGAGTTGAGGGTTCTGCTACTAACATGACACCTTTCTTTAATGGTAATAACTATGCTCAGTGGAAATTAAAAATGAAAATGTATCTATAAAGAATGGGAACTGAAATCTGGGACACAATTGAGGAACAACATACATTACCTGCTACTGCTAGAGACACATGGTCTTAGTTGACTAAAGCTACATATAATAATAACTGTAAAGAAATGAATGATCTATACTATTCTCTAGGCGATGAGGAATTCAGTAGAATATCTGCTTGTAAAACTGCATATGAAATTTGGGATACTTTAGCTATTTCTCATGAGGGAACAACTAATGTTAAAGAAATGAGATTAAATACATACACTATTAAATATGATAATTTTAAAATGAAGCCTGATGAACTCATTTATGACATGTATCTCATGTTCAATGAGATATTAAATACTATGAGTATTATTGGGAAACCTGTGGATAACAAGGACCAAATCATGAGAATGCTTTGATGCTTTCCTGACAGATGGAGAGGAACTTCTATTTCTATCTGAGAATCTTGTGACATAGGAAAACTACCAGTAAAAGAAATAATTGGAAAGCTTATGATGTATGCAGAAGAGATTAAGGTGAATCAAGAAGTAGATGAGGAACCAAGGAAGAAGTCTGTAGTGTTTAATACTACTACCTTAAAGAGCAAAGACAAAGAAAAAGTTCAAGTTCCTGTAGACAGTTCCACTAGTGAAGAGTTAGACACTGATAGTGATGAGGAGATGAATCATCTTGCTAGAAGGTTTAAAAAATTATAATTAAATAATAAATTCTTTAGAAAGTCAAACTACAAGGGAATGTATGATAGTAAAGGACAATGGAATAAAGATAGGAAATGGAGTGACAACTCAAATGAAATAATCTGCTATGAGTGAAAATGAAAAGGTCATGTGAAGGAAGACTACCCCAAGCTAAAATTTAGGAAGAAATATTTAGATAAGGGAAAAGGTTATAAAAAGGCTATGAAAGCTACCTAGAGTGATTCAGAAGACACCTCCAGTGGATCTGATGCTTCTGATAGTGAATAGAATAATCATGCCAACTTATGTTTCATGACAAAAACATCTGAGGTAACACCCAATTCCCCTATGCCTAATGATTATTATTCTGGGAATAAAGGTGAATCAAACAATGATAAAAATATGACTAAGGATGAACTATTTGAATATTGTGGAAGGATTTATGATACCTTTAATGAGATCAAGGATAAATATAAATCATTTAACAGACAACATTCTCTAAATGAAAATTATAAATCTGATCTGGATATTAAAAAAGAAAAATCTGCTCAGCTGTTAAAAGAAAATACTGAACTCAAATTATCAAATGAGCAATTAAATAGAGATCTTGAGAAGTTTACTACCGGTAGTGATAACTTGAATCAGTTTCTAGGACAACATATTTCCCCAAAAATATACAAATGGTCTAGGATATCAACCATGACAGAGAAGGATCATTAAAACTAAATTTATTCCAAGATCTAGACAATTCATAGCTAGTTCAAGTTCTGGACCATTTCATGAAAAAAAATTCTATAAAGGACCAAAAAAAGTGTTTATGTCTCAAAATATATCTGCTGATTATAGGAAATCTGTGAGACAAGTATGGGTTCCCAAATTTTTGCTTGTTAACCTCTCTGGACCCAAGAAAATCTGGGTACCAAAATTAGCCCACACTTAATCTATTTTGCAGGAATATTGTCTAATGAGCTCCTATAAAACTCTTTGGTACTTGGACAATGGATTTTCAAGACATATGACAGGATACTATTCATGTTTAAAAAGTGTGATTAATTTTGATGGTGGATATGTCACATTCAGTGATAATGCTAAAGGAAAAATCTTCGTCTTAGGCCAGATTGGTAACCCTAATGCTGTATTAATTTCAAAAGTATGTTTTGTTGATGGGTTAAAATACAATCTTCTAAGTATTTATCAATTGTGTGATGATGATTTTAATTTCAAGTTTGAAAATGATTCATGTAATGTTTTTAATTCTAAAAATGATTTAATATTTAATACTCTTAAAAGTGAAAATGTATATGCTGTTGATTTAGATTCTTTAGATAAGCAAAATTTTTCTTGTTTAAATGTGTTTCATAAAGAATCCTGGCTGTGGAACAGAAGATTAGGAAACTGCAATGTGCACTCACTTAGGAAACTGAATATGAAAGGTTTAGTTAGAGACTTACCAAAATTGGAATTCCCTCTTAACAAAGTGTTTAATCCTTGTCAAAAAGGGAAAAACACAAATTTTCTTTCAAACCAAAGAAAGAAGTTTCTACTTCTCAACTACTTGAGTTGGTTCACATTGGTTTGTTTGGACCATCAAGAGTTTCAAGTCTAAATGGGAAGCACTATGTTTATGTTATTGTAGATGATTTTTCTAGGTACACTTGGGTATACTTTCTTGCACACAAAAGAGAATATTTCTCTTATTTTATCAAATACTCCAAGCTTGTAGAAAATATTTGTGGACTTAGGATTAAGACCTTGAGAAGTGATCATGGCCGTGAGTTTGAAAATCAAGAGTTTGAATCTTATTTCTCACACAATAGCTATAGTCACAATTTCTCTTCTCCTAGAACACCTCAACAAAATGGAGTCATAGAAAGAAGAAATAGGACCCTTCAAGAAATTTATAGGACAATGCTTAGTGAGTATAATTTACCTATTTATTTTTGGGATGAAGCTGTAAATACAACTTGTTATACCATCAATAGAGTCTTGATTAAACTGATTCTTAAGAAGACCCCTTATGAGATTTGGAACAATAGGAAGCCTAAGGTTAATTACTTCATAGTTTTTGGTTGCAAATTATTTATCCTTAACACTAAGAACAATATTGACAAGTTTGCCTCCAAATGTGATGAATGAATCTTCCTAGGTTACTCAATCTCAAGTAAAGACTATAGATTATTAAATAAGGAAACCAAACGTGTGGAAGAATCTGTTCATGTAAAATTTGATGAGATTGATCCACATGAACCCAAAACCTCTCTTGAATATCTTGAGGAAGATATGTCGATTCTGGACCTTAATGATAATGATAGTGGATCCCTTGTAAAAGTAACCAGTTTTGGGAATCTTCCAGAATCTCCACCTTTTGAGTCTGAACCAATAGATAACCATGAGGATTCTAGTTCAACTCTTTCTAGAGGCATTAGAACTCTCAAGAATAATCTTTTAGATGCTGTAGTAGGTGATTTAAATCAAGGGACACAAACTAGAGCTTCTCTGAGAAACTAGGTTGAATATCAAGCTTTTCTTTCACAGCTTGAACCCAAAAATATTAATTATGCTATCAATGATGAATTTTGGGTGACGGCTATGCAAGAAGAATTAAATCAATTTGAAAGAAACAAAGTCTGAGAACTAGTTGAAAGACCTAAGGACACTTTGAAAATAGGCACTAAATGGGTCTTTAGGAACAAAGTTGATGAGTCTGGAAATATAGTTAGAAATAAAGCTAGGTTAGTTGCACAAGGATATAGTCAAGAAGAAGTAATAGACTATGAGGAAACCTTTTCCATGTAGCTAGACTAGAATCCATTAGGATACTACTTTCTTATGCAGCTCATCTGAATTTCAAAATTTATCAAATGGATGTCAAAAGTGAATTTCTAAATGGATATATAATTGAAGATGTATTTGTTGAAAACCCCCTAGATTTTCAAATCCCTATTTTCCAAATCATGTTTTTAAACTCTCAAAAGATTTATATGGTCTAAAACAAGCTCCAAGAGCTTGGTATGATAAACATAGTTCTTTTCTTATTTCAAAAGGTTTTACAAAAGGGATAGTAGATCCTACTCTCTTCATTAAAAGTATTTCCAAAGATGTTTTGAAAGTACAAATTTATGTGGATGATATAATTTTTGGATCTTCTAAAAATTTTTTATGTACTGATTTTTCAAAAATGATGAAAGATGAATTTGAAATGAGTTTAATGGGAGAACTTAAATTTTTCCTTGGATTTCAGATATTTCAAAATAAAAATGGTATTATTTTAAATCAAATTAAATATATACTAAGTATCTTTTAAAATGTTTTTGATTGGATAGTAGTAAAGGTAGTGATGCACCTATGAGTACCACTTGTAAGTTGGATGCTGATGAAACTAGTGAACCAGTGGATCAAACCAACTACAGAGGTATGATAGGAAGTATACTCTACCTTAAAACTAGCAGACCTGGTATTATGTTCAGTGTATGCATGTGTACTCGCTTTCAAGACAATCCCAAAGAGTCTCATTTAAATGCTGTTAAAAGGATTTTTAAATATCTCAAGTGTACTATAAATTTAAGACTATTTTATCCAAGAGGATAACCATTTGATTTAATTAGTTATTCATATGCTGACTTTGTTGTTTTCAAGTTAGACAGAAAAAGCACCTCTGGAACCTATCACATTTTAGGCAAGTCACTAGTATCATGGTGTAGTAAGAAATAGAATTATGTTACATTATTTACTGCCAAAGCTGAATATATAGCTGCTGGTAGTTTTTGTGATCAAATTCTGTGGATGAAACACACTTTACTAGACTATGGATATCAATTCAAACATGTCTCTATAAACCGTTACAATACAAGTGCTATTAACATCTCTAAAAATCCAGTATCTCAGGCTAGGACAAAGAATATTGATGTAAGACATCACTTCTTGAGAGATAATTTTCAAAAAGGTGACATCACTCTTGAATTCATTGGTACTGAACATCAATTAGTGGATATATTCACAAATCCTTTGAATTCTGAGAAGTTAAATTACATCAAACATGAGTTAGGTATGATAAACTGTTATAATATCATTGTTAGAACCTCACTGTTAGAACCTCACTGCTAGAACCTCACTATTAGAGCCTCACTGTTAGAACCTCACTGTTAGAACATCACTGTTAGAACCTCACTGTTAGAACCTCACTATTAGAATCTCACTGTTAGAACCTCATCGTTAGAATCTAATTGTTGGGAACCTCACCATTAGAACTTACCCATAGGACCTCACC
Organism: Viscum album; assembly: GCA_963277665.1. NCBI lineage: Eukaryota > Viridiplantae > Streptophyta > Magnoliopsida > Santalales > Viscaceae > Viscum > Viscum album. The sequence goes on along the minus strand of OY728167.1, from coordinate 129,323,645 downwards.
ATTAGGGCTTACTGATACTTCCTTACCGATAGACATTAGAAGTCTGGGACTTTGCATTTTGTGTGCTCTCAACCGGAATCTGAAACGTTTTCTGCTATTACTTATTTATTTTATTTGTTTTATTTTTCGATCCCTAAATGATAAAATTAAAACACTGACCACATTTCGATCCACATCAAACCCTCTCCTGAACCTCTTGCTCTCAAATCTCAGAACCAAAACCTATATTGAAACCTCGAACCGCTCTCTATTGATGGCTAGATTGAAGAGGCCACTGGTCAGTGATGGAGGAGACACGCCTGATCCTAAGAGACCTAGAGCTGAGTCGAGTAGTAGAAGCCAGATAGTGGCAAAGGTGCTAAACCTGCATTTATCAAAGAGGGAGATAGTAGTTGAGAAGGAGTTATGTTCAGAGTGGTTGTTGTCAAGCTGGTTGTTAGTACTAAAGGCACTTGAAGCTCAGGACTGGGTTGAATGTTTTGGAAACAAAAATGGACCCTATTACCTAAAGTTAGTGAAGGAGTTTTATGAGTACCTCAAGTTTGAACAGTCTGAGGATGAGCACTGAATGACTTCCATAGTAAATGGAGTAAATGTAAGTTTCTCCTCTACTAAATGTGCTGAATTCTTAAGGATTCCTCATGAAGGAATTTATGACTATTACTCAAAAGTGGTTCCTCCCACTAGTGAGTTCTTCTACTATGAAGAATCTTTAGCTGAGTTGACAGGGAATGGAATTACTAGAAAAGTCATTGCCGTTGAAATGGTAGGAGAAGATAAGCTGCTTTTCAAATTTATTCAGCATGTGATAAGTCCCAGGAGAGGGGACTTTGCTGTTTTGAAGTATCATGACATATTCATACTGTATTTTCTGAAGCATGGAAATAAGATAAACCTGTGTAGGTTGTTTATGGCTCAGTTGGAAGATATGAACAAGACTAGTTCCAAATCCAATTCCTATTCCATGCCAAGATGATATCTCTTATGTTGAAAATGAAAGGAGTTTCTGGAGATCAGGAAGAAACTGTTGTTATGAAAGACAACCATTTCATCACCAAAGTGATTTTCAAGCTGATGATGATTAACTAGAATCCATGGATGAGGAGATGGGTGAATGATGAGGCTAAGGAGTATGTAGAGTTTAATCCTGTGACTCATCCTTCTAGGCCTAAGAATAATAGAGACCCTGGTTTTAAGCCTGATGAAGTAGAGCCTTCTTATTCAGATGTAGAAGAAGAGTAAGTCGCTTCTATGTAAGAAAGAGAGGACTCTCCTATAGATGACAGGAGTGACCCTAACCTTCCCTCCAATCCTCATGAAACCACTGTATCCTTTGATGAGCCTAGCCCACCAAAGAGATTTCCTAGAAGGGAAGTTGTCCTAAGGGACAGTGATAAGAAACCCAGTGAAGAAGAAGGGGATGAAATTATCTTAAGAGAAGTTAGAGATACATCAGATGAGGATGAGGACTCTGAATCAAGTCATGATGACCTTGAGACAACTGCTGCTAAAAATGAAGAGGAATGTCTAAGTCTTAGTCCTTTAATATGACATACAGAAAGGGTAGAAAGTAGAGATGAAGAAGTTGATGATTCAATCAAAGATGGACTTGTCCTGGAAGTTTTTGAAGATTCTATGGAGGAAGTGGCAGTGAACCTTCCTGTTTATGAAGTTGATCAAGGAGGTCAGATGGAGATAGATGTGGTTGTTCAGGAGAATTATCCAAGTGAGGGGGAGGAACCTGTTTCCAAAGGATCAGTATCAGTTGTACATGGGATTGAAGGATGGTCTGAGGACCCTGGATTTATGGTGCTGGGTCTAGACTATGATGACTCAGAATATGAGAGGGCCAACGGAAGACCCTAATTTCCAAAACTCATTTTTGTCCCTCCATAAACCTCTTTCCCTCAAGACTATGCTAGAAAGGCATACCTTGAATCCCTAAAATCCGACCTGTAGAGAATGTTGAAGGATATGTCCTCAGAGGTAAAAAAGGCTGTTGATCTATCTCATGAGCATTTAGCATCTGAGTTAGCCAAAATTCACTCCAGTATTCAATCTACTCTGCTCCAGGAAGTAAGGCAATGCCAGACTCAAATCAGTAAGTTAGAAGAGTTTATGGTTTTAGTGAAATAGTTTATTTCCAAATTAGATGCTTATATGGATTTAAGGACCCAAGTGGATAGAGACCTTGCATATGTCATTAGTATAGTTCAGCAAATGGTCATAGTGTTTGAGGACTTTAATAAGTCTATGGAAACACATGTGAAAGGGAAAGATGATGATGTCAAAAGACTAATTAGTGGCTTGACCAAATCTTTCAAGGAGAGAGTGGCCTTCTCTCTGGCTCCTCTAGCTACATCTACTTCCACTTCATCCTCTCTTCCAGTTGATATTGAAGCCTTTAGGACAGTTGTTAGAGAAGAAGTGAAAAAGCTCTCTGGAAATAGTACCTCAGACTCTCAAGTCATTTCTATTACTAGAGAGATTCATAACCTTTTGGGAAATTATTTAAGAGAAGGTGCTCAAGATCAGAAGTCCATTAAGGATCAAGTTGACTTCTATTACAAACGAGTTTACACCAAGCATCAGATGGATGGCCACTTCAAGTTGCTGTTCGAAAACTTAAGGATCCCACCTGTCACTCAGGAATTTATGTACCAAGTGAGTAATATTTGAGAGTTGACTCCTACCTTAAAGAAATTTATGGAGAATAAGGATGATTTTATTTTTACTATAGAGAGAGGTGGTAGTATTATTATGGAATTCAGGAATCTTCTCTTGCCTTTCCTCCATGTGGACTGCACTCTAATCATTGTTCCTCCTGCTCTTCCTGCTTCTTCAGCTACTTCAGGTTCCACCAGTACTTCTCCTTTAATGAATCATGCCCAGGACATCAGAAGTCTGACCCCAACGATTACTCAGAGATCTACTCATTATAGGTCTGGTGATGCCTCAGTGGCTGCTCCTCCAACACTGATAACTTCCATCCCTGGGCCTATCCCTCCACCTTCAGAACATGCATCCTCAATTTACAAGGAAAAAGATCCTATGGGCATATCTGATGTGGATTGAATGTAGGCTGTCTTTGCTGATAGGGATTGGTGTACTTTTTGTCTCTTGTACTAACGTTTCATCAATACAAACCCTCTCTTTTGTCTATTTTTGTTATCTACGCTTTTTGTTAATCACAAAGGGGGAGAAAATATTTCACTTATATTTCACTTGTTATGTCCACTTATATTTCACTGATGAAATTAGAAGATGTGTTTAAACTTGATTCAAAACTCTTAAATCTAATGATTCAATGCCATAATTTGTGATTATCAAAAAGGGGAAGATTGTTGGACTCACCTGTTTTGATAATCCCAAATCATGTTTTAGTAATTCCAAATCATGTTTTATTAATTCCAAATAATGTTTTGATAATCCCAAGAACCATGTTTGCATTCTATGCTAATTAAGTTTCAGTAATATTTCATGTTTCTATAGAGTAATTTTCATATACTCTTAATCTCACTACTTGATTGGTTAAGCTTACAGTGCATAATTTATCTAAGTACAGAGGTCACCGTTTCAGTGGTCACCACTACAAGGTTACCGCTACAAGGTCACCAATACAAGGTCACCGTTACAAGGTCACAGCTGCAAGGTCACCCTTACAAGGTTACCACTATAAGGTTACTGCTACAAGGTCACCGCTACAAGGTTACCGTTACATGGTCACCAATGTAATCCTACTGATAAAGGTTACCATAGAAGCGTACCGATGAAAGGTTATAGTTGGATATTGTCGATGTGAACCTACTGATGAAGCCTACCGATATGAAAGCTACCGTTACCAGTCTACCGACGCTTATCCTTCCATACTTTGACAATTTCTCAATATTATTCTAACGGTTATATTTGATAAATTAAATGCCTCTGACATCAATTAATGCTGATTGTAAATGTTTCAGGAGACAATACATGGGACAGTACGAGGTACGAGAAAGATTACACGTGATCTACTCATTCCTATTGTCGGACCTCAAATAAAAAAGGAAAAGACCCCAAAAGGGAGAGAAAAATAACATATATGGGGACATGAAGAAAGGGTTGCATACAAAGTGCTACAGAGCATACTTGCTAGATCAAAGAAGAACCATCCAGCATTAACACAAAATACCCACAAGCTTCATGAAGATCATTCTAGGATAAACTCATTCCTTCCTTCTATGGTGCATCAACCCTTGATCAATGTCATATGTAGAACACTGAAAGCCAGAACATGGAGCTACAACACTCTTCTTTGGAAACAACTTCTAGAGATTGACTCAAAATTTAACATTTCTCGTTCCAAGGAGTCAAGATCTAAATTGAAAACACATAGAGCCTTTTAAACTCTTTCTCATCATAACTTCTATACTGTGTTGCTGTATTTTACATCTGTGAGAAGTGTGTCAGTCTATTGAACACACTATCCCTATGCTTGAACTGGAGGATACTAAATATCCTCACATAAAACTTCACCTTATCTGTGTTTACCACATATAACTGTGGAAGAGACCATGTGTGGTTTGTGTTGTTTTTCTTTCCCACAAAGAATAGTGGTAGAGGGTTTGAACCCTGGAAAGTTTGTGAAAACTTTTGTAAATCCCGATACAAGCTGTGTATCAAGTTTATTAATATAAACTGCTTTGTGGAAGGTGATCACCAAGTGGAGAGGATTAGGTCTTGGATTGAGACTGAACCTCTTGTTTACATTGTTGTGAAAATCCTCATATAATATGTTTTATTTTATCTGCTACTTATATTTGATAAAACATAAAACTATTTTTTCTTACACTTTGATAGTTAGTTTTGGTTATTGTGTGCATTTTTTTTTAATTCAGTAAACTTGTTTCAAAAGTTGAATTGGTGTTCTACACTGATTCATCTGAGGATTAATCACCCTTTGATAAACCTGTTAACCAATTGAACATTTACATTTCTACTGTCTTAATTAACTGGGCTGTTTTAAAATTGGGGGATTTTAATCATAATGTTTTTAACAGAAATTTTAATTGGAACTCAATTCACCCCCCTCTTGAGTATCCACTCCGACCAACAAGAACAATTAAAGAATTGAATAATTGTTTTATTAAATACATAACTCTTTACATGTATATGGGTGACCATGGGCTAGACCAATACCTTTGTATGTGATTGGTTTCCTTTTAATTTATTTATTAAATTAATTGTTGGCCTGTGAGCCATTTCTCCTCATTAATATGTAGGGCATGTGTGTCCATGGTTTCTTTTATGTAAACCCCCCTTTTACCCCTCACCTGCTTGTAAGTTAAAAAAGAATATGTAATGGATGAAATTCCCAAGATAGTGGAGGCAGTTCAAGCTGGAGCCAAGACGAAACCAATATTAGGAGATACAAAGGTGGACAGGTGGAAATCTGTAAAAACAAACCCAAAAGGTTCAATGTGTTTTTATCTTAGGTTAGGGTTATTTTATCAACCACCAGATAAACTAACCATTAGAAAAGCTCATGATCATGCACTTTTCTTTATTTTATTTATCTCAGTTGTGTGGTTTATCATTATGGATGTGTTGTCACGATCACATAATTAATGAATTAAACAAGCATGCAAGATGGAGCTAAAATAAAACAGGATAATGCATAAATATTATCAAGACATGATTAATACATTAAGTAAGTTCCAATTAATATTAGCAATCATGTGATAATGATAATAATAAATTCACGCATAAGAGATAAAAATCCCTCAAATAAAATATTAAGTCAGGCCAAGCCTTCTGTTACGTGATTAAGGGAAAAACTCAATAAATCTATGTGTTTGACCAACCCTTGTTGTGACACTTACTTTTTTACAGGAATCCCTTATGAAAGTTTTTGGGTTGAGTTAATTATATTACATCAAGAGGAGTGTCCCTTGCTAGACTTGGTGTAATATTAAAGGCAAGAGTTTAGGAAATTCAAAGTCAGGATTTCAGGATTAGGGAGTCCACTCAATAGATCAAGGAGGTGAAAACCCATTGTTGGAAAAGACATTCCCACTTAAATAAATTCAAATATCTTGACCAAAACTTTACGGGGTTATGAAAATGGGAATATGGATCCTTACCACCAGAATATCCTGGCAACTGGACATTCTGAGTTCAATGGCGAGGGCCATTGGGACTTGATAAAATAGTAGGAGACTTAATAAAATTAATTTATTATTTCTCATAAAATGTAATCAAGAAAGTATTAATGATATTATCTTTTAATTGTATAATAAAAATTACAATCTCATCAACCACACTATCCCTATGATCAATTATAGATAAAGACAACATCCTCACCAACAGTAACTTCTAGGAATGGTTTAGACGCCTTCAGGTTATCCTATGCCATGAATGCAAGTCTTACATGTTGGAGTCAACATTACCTAATCTTCCTACCAAAGAGGTGAGTGATGAGGATTTCTTGGTCTATAAGAAACATATTAATGACACAATCGACGTTCAATGTTTGATGCTATCATCAATGTCTAGTGAGCTCATGACGTCTCACAAAAACATGGATTCTTATAGCATGCTCAAGCACCTATGTGGTATTTACAAGGAGAGATCAGGACATGAAAGGTGTGAGATCTCCAAGGCACTCTTTCAGAGTAATCTTGAAGAGGGTGCCCCAGCTAGACCTCATGTAGTCAAGCTTATTGGCCACATTGAGTACCTGAAGGTTCTAGGGTTTAAACACCCTAAAGAACTGTGCACCGATCTCATTCTCACATTACTCCCTTAGTGCATCTCTAGCTTTGTTGTTAATTTTAATATGAAAAACATTGATAAGTATCTATTTGATCTTTTTATCCTCATTCTCCAAGTGGAAAAATATATTAAGTGTGACAAGCCTTATGTTCTTATGGAGAATAAGAGGAAAGGGAAGGAAAAGATCTTTAATCCCAAATCTACTTCATGCCCTTAAAAGAAAAATAATATCAAAGGGGAGGTAAGGGAACCTGAGGTTGTTTGTTTCGCATGTGGAAAGAAGGACCACTGGAAGAAGAATTGAACCCAGCCTAAGAAGCAAGTGGAAGCTTCAGGTGTGTTTTTTATCAAATTAAATCTATCTGTTTCTAAAAATTGTGTATTAAATAAAAATTGTGGTGCTCACATATGTATCCAAATATAGGAATCAAGTAGATTTAAGAAGATTGACCGAGGGGAGGTAGATCTATGAGCAGCCAATGGAGACAGACTTGCTGATGTAGCTATCGGGGACTACCACCTCACGTTGCCAACTGGGATGATCATTGCATTAAAGGGTTGTTATTATGTGCCGTCTGTTACTAAATACATTATTTCTGTATCCATATTAGATATATATGGATTTTTTTTTCATGTTTGGAAATGAATGCTGCTTCTTTTACAAAGATAACATTTGTTTTGGTAGGTCACATTTATACAATGGTATTTATGTGTTGGATTACACAAACTAAGTAATGTCAATCTATAACAATGATACTCCACATGACTCATACCACACCCAACTTTGGAATCACCGGCTATGTCATGTAAATGAGAAATGATTGACAAAGTTACATCAAGATGGATATTTATCTTATTTCGAACTAAAACCAATTGGCATATGTCATGCATGTTTACAAGGAAAAATGAAAAAATCCCCATTTAGTGGGAAAGGTGAAAGGGATAAAGATCTTTTTGAATTGGTTCATACCGATGTGTGTGGACCATTTCTAGTTGAAGAAAGGGGCGAGTACTAATACTTATTAACTTTTATTAAAGATATTAGTAGATGTGGATATATCTACTTAATGAGGTATAAATCAAATTATTTTTATAAGTTCAAAGAATACAAGAATGAAGTTGAGAACTAGCTTGGTAAGAAGATTATGAAACTTCACTCAGACCGAGGTAGAGAATATCTTAATCAAGACTTTATTGATTACTTACGTGAGTTTGTGATCCTATCCCAACTCACTCCTCCTTACATGATCTAGTGGAATGGTGTGAGCGAAAGGAGGAACCACAACTTATTTTACATGGTGAGATCAATGATGATTCATGTGAGTCTTCTATTATCCTTTTTAGGATATGTGTTACAAACAGCTGCACACATACTAAACCAAGTACCAACTAAATCGATAAATGGTATTTTATATGATTTATGGAGTGGAAATAAAGCCATGTTAAAGAATTTACATGTGTGGGGAAGTGATGTGTTTGTTAAGGATTCATCAGGTAACAAACTTGCAACCCGAGGCACAAAGTGTACCTTTATAGGATACCCCAAGGAAACAATGGGATATTACTTATACAACCCCTAAAAAAGGTTATACTGGAAAGAAATTCCATATTTATTGAGAGGGAGCACATATCCAAAAGAGATAGTGGGAGAGAGATAGTCTCTGATGAAGTCGAGGCTCAAGGAACAAAAGAGTTGGTATAGGAACAGATTACACAAATCCCTATGGAAGAAAGAACTATTCCAAAGACAAAAAAACATTGTAGGAGTACAAGAGATGTTAGAGAACTGGAACGGTATAGTTTTATAGTTACTGAGGATGGTGACTCATTTTTTGTTGATGATAATGATCCTCTAACCTACAAGGAAGCAGTAAGTGGCATAGACATAGCCAAGTGGCAAGAAGCCATGAATTATAAAATGGATTTCATGTACCAAATCCATGTTTGGATTTTGGTAGATCCTCTAGTCAATGTAAAGCCTATTGGTTTCTAATGGGTATTCAAGAAGAAACTAGAAATAGAAGGACAAGTTAGTACCTATAAGTCATGACTGGTTGCAAAAGGGTTCAAGCAGCATCAAGGCATTGACTACGATGAAACCTTTTCACTATTTGAAATTATGAAAACCATAAGAATTCTATTGTCCATTGATTCTTACCATGACTGCGAGATTTGGAAAATAGATGTCAAAACAACCTTCCTTAACGGGAACCTTTAGGAAGATGTCTACATGACACAACCTGAAGGGTTTGTGACTCCAAAGGATGCCAATAAGGTATGAAAGTTTCAAAAATACATTTAGGGATTAAAAAAAGCATCAAGGTCATGGAGCATTCGTTTTGATGAAGCCATAATATAACTTGGTTTTATCAAGAATGAATGTGAGCCTTGTGTCTAAAAATGGTTTAGTGGGAATGCAGTTGTTTTCCTAATAGTATATGTTGATGACATATTACTTATGGGAAATGAGATACCGGTCTTACAGTCTATTAAGGCATGGTTGAATCAATACTTCTCCATTAAGGACTGGGTGAGGCAACATATATTATTGGGATCAAGATAAATCGTGATAGAACCAAGAGATTTCTGGGCCTAAGTCAAAGAACATACATTGATAATATACTGAAGAGATTCAGTATGGAACAATCCAAGAGGGGATTGTTGCCAACGTCACATGGTATTCATATTTAAAATAAAATGTTCCCCCAAACACTTGAGGAAAGAAAGATAATGGAAAGGACTCCATACTCATCATCGATTGGGTCAGTCATGTCGCCATGCTATGTACTAGGATGGATGTCACCTATGCATTGAGTGCGGTAGGTAGATATCAAGCTGACCCAGGTGACTTCCATTGGAAGGAAGTCAAGACTATCCTAAAGTATTTGAGGCATACAAAGGATATGTTCCTATTTTATGGAGGAGATGCAGAACTAGTCATCAGAGGATATGCAGATGCTAGTTTCCAGACTGATCAGGATGACATGAAGTCACAAATGGGACACATCTTCACTTTGAATGGAGGTACTTTGAGCTAGAAGATCTCAATGTAGAGTGTGGTCGTAGATTCTACAAAAGAGTCCAAGTATATCACTGCTTCTAAGGTAGTTAAATAAGTAATTTGGATGTGAAGCTTCATCCAGAAGATGGATGTGGTACCTAGATGTAACAATACCATCACACTCTATTGTGATAATACTACAATAGTGGATCTTGCAAAAGATACAAGGTCACATCAGTGGATGAAGTATATACATCAGAAGTATCATCTCTTAAGGGATTTTTCTCAAAGAGGTGAAGATGTAGTGAGTAGTATTTCCACGGAAGACAATGTGGTGGACCCCTTGACCAAATCCTTGGATCAGTAGAAACATGATCATCATGTGAGGTCTAGAGGACTGAAAGTCGTAGGTAGTTGGCTCTAGTACAAGTGGGAGTTTGTTAGAGTTGGTGTCCTAGAACCAACTATTTGTACTTTGATTACATAGATATTTAATGTATTTAAATATTAAACATCTTATTATATATTTTTCTCTGTTCTTCATGACTATGATGTAATAATGTCCTAGAGGATTTGTTTCATTGATAAGGTCATGATTGTTCCCCGCTATGATGATAAATTTGAAATGCTATAACAATAGTCTTAAATATAGTTATGTGATTGGATGACATAATACGATGGGACACATATTATACAGATCGTTAGGCGTGATTACTCATAAGCATATGATACTTCCTCTCATGAAGTTCATACTTGGTAATCTCCAATATGGGAGATTATGAGAACATACCCACCAGTAAGAATTATACATGTTTTGGTGTCATCAGATATTCCTATCTTCGAGCAGGTGCAATAGTCTTTAGACTTTAAGATTATCATTAATATTTTTCATGACTCTCACACTTTGATTTAGTGAATAAAAATGTCACACCATATGTTGGCAGGAATTAGGGCACGTTGGGTGCATCACAAGTGGCATGTTATTAATGGATAAATCGAGGAAGGATTTGTGCCTTCCATTTATAAAAGTTGATATCTCAGACCTTTGATAGAAATAGAACCGTCCCATTAAATTCCATGGACATGGTGTAACGACGAGTTTATTTCAAGTAGTCAAAGAATTACGTATTAACCAAAAAGGTTGATGACACCATCATGAAACTTTCTTGATGAGATATTGAGAAAAAGGGATTATTTTAAAAAGTGAGCATTAGTATGTGGATGCCGTTATTGCAACTTTAAGTTCTTTCTCTTGGATTCCTTGACCCATTTTTAGACAATACTCTTGGACTTTAGGCAATCCTGCCTAATTACAATGAGAAATAATCCTATAGGGTCATATGCTAAGTTCTTATGGTGGTCTCGATTAAATTCTATTTGAATTTAATTAATGGAATAAATATTATTCTCAAGATAGTGGAATAATTTTATTCAAGTTAAAATGATTGCATAAATTAAAAAAATATTTATTAACTAGATTGTGGGTAAAATATATTTATTTATTTAATTGAGCATTTAATAAATATTTATTTACTAGTTTATAAATAAAATATTTATTTAAGATAATAAATTATTTATTTATTTATTTGGGTGTTCAATAAATGGAAGTGGAGTTTGAGCGGACCAAGGCTGGTTTGGTAGTGAAATAATTATTTGCAAGACGGTAAATAATTATTTAACTAGTTGACCCAAGTTAAAATAATTATAATGCTGCTATTATTTTGTGACATGAAATTTTATGTATAATTCCTTTTTTCACAAGTTGGTGCACCATAAATAATGATGCCGTATTATTATAAAAAGCATGAGTTTTCTCTAAGGTTATGAATGTATTTAATTTTTGTGGTGAAATTAAACATTGTAACTGAATAACTATGTCGATAAATAGACATGTACGTATATTGTTCCATGTACCGAACAACACACCTAGTGAATTGAGAATTTTTGAGCTAAACGATATCTCTCTCGAATCCTCTTCCCGCCCCTCTCAAGAATGAGTGACGTTATTCAAGACCGAAGAACAAGCGACCAAGAACAACCGACAAAAGACACTCACTTTTCCGCGCTAGCACCCATAGAACGAGTTGTGTCAATTGGAGGCCATTGGAGCATGTGTAGATCACTACTAGAGGGATCATGGTTTGGATCCTCATGAGCACAACAAGATAATCTAGAAGGGTCATTACAGACGATAAACATCATCAATGAAGAAAGTACTGAAGATCCAGGTATTCTTTTCTTTATAAAATTAATTAAATTATATATAAACATGATGTCCAAGATCCTCTATAAAGGTTTTAGGCCTCTTCCTTATTTATCTAAATCTTTGATTCTATTCCTTGGAGACTAGATTTCATTGTCTTATTGATCCCAGAATAATCATTGATCATAGTAAAAATTAAAGTTGGGTCCTGGACCAACCGCACTTCCGTTACACACGGAAGCTACATCCTTGACATCCAGCTCACCCCAGTCGAGGACGTGGATAGAATCATGCACATATCACCACAGATGCGATACATGGAAGACATCATTCACCCACTCCAGTTGTGGGGGTAGAATACCTCACAAACCCTTCGTATGATCTCAAACACACCGATGAACTTTGGGGACAACTTTCCTCCCTGGAAAAACCTCAGCATTTCGCATCATGGGGATACTCTCAAGAAGAAGTGGTCTCCCTACTCAAACTCCAAGGGCCTACGACGATAGTCTGCGTATGATTTCTGTCTACTCTGAGATGTCTTCATCCATTCACGGATGACCTGCACCTTTTCTATTGTGGCTCACACTAACTCTGGGTCCAAGAGGGATGATTCTCCAACCTCCATCCATCACAAAGGTGATCTATATGGTCTCTTTTATAGGTCCTCATAGGGATACACTAATGAAAAAATTACCTATACCAACTGTTTGGAACCGTTGGTATAGGTCCCCAAACCGTTGGTATATCCTATACCAAAGGTTTGGGAAACCATTGGGTGATTTGGCATGGGGATAGACCTACCCAAACAGTTTGGGGAAAACTGTTGGGATAGGTCTTTCCCAATAGTTTTCCCCAAATTGTTGGGATAGGTCTATCCCCACACCAAATCACCCAACAGTTTCCCAAACCGTTGGTATAGGTATATTAAAAAAAAGTTACAACAACAGTTTGAACTCAAAACCTCTGGGTTATATATCAAATAATTTACCACTATCCTAAAATTAACTTTGTGAATATATTTGGATATATATATATATATATATATTTGTGTGTGTGTGTGTGTAATTTAGATATTGATTTATTTGACGATATTCAACAAAAGAATACATAAAAAGTAAGGGTACATATCCCAACAGTTTGGAAAAACCTTTGGGAACAGTGGCCTCAAAGTGGGATTTTCCCAATGGTTTGGCCAAACCATTGGGAAATCCATACCCTTTCCCAATGGTTTGGCCAAACCATTTGGAAAAGTGGACTTAAAGGGGGATTTTACCAACGGTTTGGCCAAACTGTTGGGAAAAGTGGCCAAAAAGGGGGATTTTCCCAACGGTTTGTCCAAACCATTCAGAAAGTCATAAAATTTGCCAACAGTTTTCCAAACCATTGGAAAAAGTGGCCTCAAAGTTGGATTTTTCTAACGGTTTGACCAAACCTTTGGGAAATCCACAACCTTTCCCAACGGTTTTTCCAAACCGTTGGTAAAAGTGGCCTCAAAGTGGGCTTTTCCCAACAGTTTGGCCAAACCATTGGGAAAGGGGACCTATACCAATGGTTTATACAAACCATTGGTATAGATGCGTTGGTATAGGTCAGATTTCCAGTAGTGAGCCATGACTATAGTAGAGTGGTATCTATTGTTGTATGCAAACTCTACTAAAGGTAGGTGATCTTCCCAGCTCTAGAAGAAGTCTAGCACATAGTCCCTCAGCATATCCTCTAGAACCTGGATAGTGAGATCGGTCTTCCCATCATTCTGAGGGTGAAAGGTTGTACTCATCCACAATTGGGTCCCAAATGCCTTCTGCAGGCCTCTCTATAATTGTGAAGAAAACCGCACGTCACAATCAGAGACAATCATCGAGGGTAATTCATGGAGGCAGATGATCTCCTACATGTACAGCTGCCCAAAAATCTCCACCAAACTCTTCTCCCTGATAGAAAGGAAGTGCACTGACTTTGTGATTCAGTCAACTATCACCCAGATGGAGTCATGGACCTCTGATATTTGCAGATACCCTATGACAGATTCTATGAATATGCTATCCCACTTCCACTCTAGGATATCGAGAGGCTGTAACAAACCCGCCAGAACCTGATGCCCAGCCTTCACCTACCAAGAGGCGAGGTATCAGGAGATGAACTCAGGAATGCCTCATCTCATGCTGGAACACCAAAAATAAAGTTTAAGGTCCCTGTACATCTTCCCCACACCTGGATGTATAGCTAAGGGAGATGTATGGAACTCCTACATCACTTCCACCCTCATTGCAACTAGAATAATTGTTTTCCCCTAGAACAAGATCTCATGATTCCCTCCTCCAGAATACCCATCAAGTGCATCACCCATAGATATCTGACTGAGTAGAACCTCACAGTCAATGTATCCCAGCTGGGAATCTCTCACTCGCTCGAAGAGTGAAGGCATTAGAAACATCGATTGTAGAAAAGTTGTACCCTTCTGCTCTACTGGGTTCAACTATAGGGAAGCTAACTACTCCGAAGCATCTAGCACGAGGCAAGCCTGGGACTTTCTACTAAGGGAATCTGATACAAAATTTACCTTCCCTAATGTATAAACAATCTTGAATTCATAGTCCTATAGGAACTCCAACCATCATCGTTTCCTCAGATTTAGATCCCTCTGAGTAAAGATATAATTCAGGCTCTGGTGGTCAGAGTAAACCACAAAGTGATCTCCCAAGAGATAGTGTCTCTACATTGTTAGGATGAAAACAACCATTGTGAGATCAAAGTCATGAGTTGCATAATTATTCTCATGGGATCTCAACTACCTCAACCGATATGTTATGACTACTTGTTGTTGCATCAAGAAAAAACCGAGCCCATCTCCTAAGGTTTCACAATAAACTACAAACTCAACACCCTCCTACGGTAGTCTTAGAAATAGAGCGGTCCCCAAACTTTGCCTCAACTTGTCAAAGACCTTCTTGAACTACTTAGACTAGGTAAAAAATTTTCCCTTCCACATCATATTGGTCAAATGGGATGCGATCCTGGAGAAGTCTTCCACAAATCTCTAGTAGTACCCAACCAAACTGAGAAAGCTCCACACCTTTGATGCATTATTGGGTGGATCCCAAGAAAGAACCACATCTATATTCATGCGATCCATGGAAAAAACCTCTTTAGAGATGACATTCCCTAGAAATTGAACCTATTGTTTCAATAACTGACACTTTGATAGCTTTCCATAAAGCTGGTTCTCTCGAAGCAAATTGAGGACCATCCTCAGATGATTTGCAAGATCCTTCTATGAAGTAGATTAAACGAGTATGTAATCTATGAATAAAACTACAAACTGGTCCATATATGGATTAAAGACATGGTTCATCAAAGACATAAAAAATTTGGGGACATTTGTCACACCGAAGGGCATCACTAAGAACTCGTAATGCCCATAGTGACAACAAAAGGCCAACTTCGGGATATCAGCATCGTGTACCCGTAGCTAGTGGTATCCAAATCTCAGATCAATCTTGGAGAAACAATTTTCTCCTAAAAACTAGTCGAAGAGGCTATCAATCCTTAGTAAGGGGTACTTTTTCTTTATCATGGCCCGATTCAGGCGACAATAATGCACACAAAGCTGCAAACTCCCATCTGCCATCTTCACAAACAAAACCGGTGATGCCCATGGGGACAAACTGGGTTGATGAAACCCTTCTCCCAAAGGCCCTCCAACTACAAACATAGTTTCCTAAGCATATTGGGTGCCATATAATATTCCACAGAAGATATCAGGATATTCCGTAGTTTAAAATCGATGAAAAACTCAATCTGTCCCCTCAGAGGTAATATGGGGACATCTTCGGGGAAGACGTCCATGTAATCCTCTTCAACTGAAGGAACCCAAGTGCCTGAGGAGTTTGTTACACCAAGGGTTATACTTTCTTACTAATGGAAAAAGGCTGTAGTCCCTTGTTCACAGTACTCATATGTCCTGCTATGAGGCTTCGTTCACCAAGAAAGGTGAACCCCATCCCATTAGTATGATAAAATCTGACTAGCCTGCGATGATAGTCAATCTAGTATCGAACCATGGAAAGTTAGTACGTTTTCAATATGACGTCATAATTCTCCATCGTTATGACTAGCAAGATCCACGAGAACAAATATCCTCCAAATGAAAGCTCGCACTACCGAAAGATAAAAAGAAATAGAAGAGGCACTTCCCATAGGAACCTCGAGACAAAGCCACTGTGAAAACACCTCTATTGGGAGCTAAAACTCCCATGCAAGGAGTAAAAATAAAAAGGAGTGACTAGATCCTGTGTCTAATAATACTAAATCAATATTAGAATAATCACATAGCGTACCTCAAATCATCTCCTTTGCAGGAGGATCACAGACATCCATCCCCTACAGCTGTTTGTGGCCCCAATCGCCAGCTCCTTGAGCTAGACATGGGCCACCCGATGGTGGTGGTGGTGGAAAATCATACCATAGTCCGTGACCACCTGGTCCCCCTTCTCATGCTCCTCTTCCAACACCACCTCCCTGGGGACCACCGTAATCACGGTGCTACCTATGCCGTGGTGGTCCACCTGCTACCTTCCTGAGAAGCTCAGCTCGTCTGGTCAGAAAGTCTCATGCTAGGTGACCTCACTTGTCACATGCATAGTATCATCCCTCTCTGGAAGAACCCATATCTCTATGCTTCCCTACTATTGTCTGACCATGTGGCAGAGCCTGATCCTGGTAAGGCCCACTGTGTTGAGATCCTGCTACCCGACGTTTGTCACATGATGTGGATGTCTCTGCTCTGAAGTTACCACTATCGGTCCCAACTGACTGGCGTCCATATGCTAGGAAACTATCTGTCACAAGTTCCCGCTCTTACACCCTGACATAATTATGTATGCACAGGGGCACCAAGCTCACATGGATATCTCAGAGGAGACCCTGCTCGAAATTCAACATTAGGAAGTAACTTTCACAGATCATATCCAAGGAGTAGCACATAAGGTCAGTAAACCTAGCCACACAGAAATATACTATCATGGATCCCTACTGTAGCTGTAAAAGCTCCTAAATTATGATAGTATGTAAGTTCAAGGGTGATTAATCCTCACAAAATATTTTCTGAAACTCATCCCATGAGAGTGATGTCTCGTCATGTATTTGGGTAACTAAACCCCACTAGTGCCCAACTGGCCTAAGAAAAAGGTTGGATGCCAAGGATACCATCTGGTCTTCCAGTGTCTACACTATCCTGGAAATGCGGATCACTAACTCTATCCAGTCCTCTAACACTTGAGGTTCTGGATCACCAAGAAACCTCAACGGTCTCTTCTGCTGGAACTGATGAAGCGTGCTCAGATATCACTTGTCCTCGGCCTGTGCTGCTGGTACTAACAGTTACTCCATAGGTGGAGGTACTGCTGATGGTTCACCTGACAGAAGGAGATTGTGTGATGGATCTTGAACTGAGGCCTCATCTCTCATGACGTCGTCGTCATAGGTCAGAGTGGGTAACCTGGCTGGCTATCTGCGTGGAGGCATCCTGAAAATTTATCATGGAGTATCGTGGTTAGATAAGCATATATATATTAATTAAAAAAAGGGGTAGCTGACATGGAAAGGACAATCAAAGACTCAATCTTATATTATGCATGTACCATTAATCCCTATAACAAGTGTCACGACATGATGAGTCAACAAGTAGGTAATCAGGGTCCTGGTGTATGGCTACGTTGGACACCACACCATCACTAGACTCTCAGGCCTGATAACCACTCTTGAGACACATCAACACTTTTTCCCTTACCCAACAAAGACCCTTTTAATGAAATGTATGAATAACATCTCAAGGTTTGAACCACCTCTGATACCACTTTTTCACGACCCGACCCATACCGGGGCCCGAGTTGCAACTACCCCAAGCCCACCTCCATAGGCCAGGGGGTGGAAACTAGCACTTAAGGTAAAACATATATAGGGATGACTTTGCCTAAGTACCTACACACACACACACAACCCAATCGATGCAATGTGAATTGGGAGAAAAGTAAAATATGTAACCTTCTATAAAAGTAAACTCAAGCATGCATGGACCACTAAAACAGTAGGAGTTGAGAAATGTAAGAAGAATGGGAAAAGGGGAAAAATACACACCCAACCAGTACAACATACCAACATGATGGAAAATTGAAAGTAAATCTACTAAGGAAGCCTTACTCTGGGAATCCAACTATGACCACCACACGTGGCCTAGACACCTACGATCCTAAGATCCTTGATGCCTCAAGAAAACCTGTCCATCATCTGCATAAAGCATGATACATGTGGGAAAAGACTATGTGGGGGTGAGTATGAACATACTCAGTAGGATGCCCCAAAATATAGGGGGAACAATAAGAGATATAAAGGAAGGGAATTATAAAAAATAAAACAATAGTACAGTAAATGAGTGCAGGTCAACCCAACAAGGATGTGACGTAAGCTTATCCAGAGACAGGGAGATAGAGATGGTGAGAAGGTGAACTTCTCATCAAGTATTCACTATCTATAGTAGGAGAGTAGACTTGTCCAACCATAATAATATAGACATAGAAAGAAAGTGGAATACCCCGCACATCTTTACCTCTCTTGGAAGGAGGGTAACTAGAACCCAATGAGCGGGTGCTGTGATAGGGTGTAAATAAATAAATAAATATATATATATATATATATATATGATCAAACTAAAGAAACAAAAATGATAGAGGGCAAGGGGATCTCTATATCAAAGATCAGCCTTGGGAGAGTCTCCAACAGTTCTAGGATTGACCACCATCGATTCCCAAATTCCATACATCTTCCCTAGACTGCAAGTCAAAGGGGCCTAAACCCCACACTATCATACTATCATTTTGGACGGATCTGTCTCATCCACATGGTTTTAGGTCACATCTCCAGGACGTGTCTTGGTGGGGAAAGTTCCCCTCTTACTTGAGATCCCAAGATAGCTTCAAAACATGCCTCGTCACTGATTCATCAGCAACCACCACTGGCCAACCCCATTGAAGGGTGTTATACTGGAGGGTAATCTCTAAAAAGTAAACATGGAAACTCACTTCCCAACCTCGCTGGAGGGTAAGTCATGAAGGGAGAACAAAAAACCTCACTGCCCAGCCTTGCTGGTGACTAATCCGAGAAGATAAAATGATGAACCTCACTACCTAGCCTCACTGAAGGGTAATTCCTGAAGGTAGAATGGGAAACCTCACTACCCAGCCTCACTGGAGGGCAAGGTCGGAAGAAAAAATGATGAACCTCACTATCCAAGCTCGCTGGAGGTAAGTCCTGAAGGGAGAATGACAAACCTCACTGCCCAGCCTCATTGGAGGTTAAACCTAGAAGATAAAATGATGAACCTCACTGCCCAACCTCACTGGAGGGTAAGTCCTGAAGAGAGGATGAAAAACATCACTACCCAGCCCCATTGGGGGGTAAGACGGTACTGATCTGGTGATTCCGAAATCATCACTGTAGAGACCCAAGATTGATGTACATGGACATTACATTACTTTTATAGAATACTTAATACATAACAAAAACAGACACCCAAGGACCGTAATAGTTTAATGTCTTTGGAAACTCAGAACAAAATCTTCTAATCATGGTGAAAGATCTTCAACAACTCCCTTAAAGATCTTCCCCTTTTGTTTTCTTACCTAAAACCTTTCTTTATATCCTGGGGAAAAGAAAACATAAAAAGGGTGAGCTCAAATTCTCAGTAAGGTTAAGCACAGAGAAGATAAAACAAACCACATACATTTGAACTTAAAAACATGAACAAAATTTTTAAACATCAAATTATTGAGTTGTGAAATAAATCTTGGTAGTATGTAAGGAATAGATCATAAAAGAACATTAATCATGATAAAATATCATGATAATAACACATGTAATTGTGGAAACCCATTAAGCACATGATATGATTTCCATAGTAGCCAAGGCATTTCTGCCAAGACCATCAAAGTGGACAATGTCCATTACTGAACTGGGTTTACTTGCCATTCCATCCCTGTATTATTGAACCATATTTACTTGCCGTTCCATCCATGTCTATCTCATGAGATATAAATATTTACCCAACTTATTGGAGGGAGATATAGGTCCCACCCATCTCATAATGAAACCATTTTTATTTGTGACACAAAATCATAAATCATACATCATAGCATAACCCATGTAATAGAATGGGATTCTTAAACACATGCCATCACAACATAATCTATTTAAGATAAAAGGACTTCATAAAAATAATTCCATCGTAACTTAATCAAATCAATGTAATAATAGGGATAGAAAGATAACCCTATATCTTCTTAGATGGAAAATAATTTTGATAAAACACTTGAACTTAGTTCTTGAGGAAAATATCCTTTCTTCTTCAAAATCATTTTCTTTTCACAAAATGCCATGAAATTTTAAAAGAAAATGATTTTGTTTAAAATAATCATGAAATATTTTAGAATAATCTTCATGTAAATAAGGCATTATGAAACCGTAAAAATCCATTCACACCGTATAACTTAAAAAACATTCTTCTTGTACTCTTTCCAAAAAATTCAAAAAGTATCTCGTATTGAAAATAAAAAAAGATTCATTTTATATATTTTAATAAAAATTGACCAATAGGTAAAATTTGATTTAAACAATTATAGGATTATAATATTACATATTGAGGAAACATGGATGTGGATGATAAATATTCCCCAGTAAATACTGAAGTATAAACAATCTCGGATAAAAATGAGATTTCGAGATTTTCCCTTACCTTAGGTCCAATTTCTTCTGTACATGTCCAAAACTCCTGTATAATGATTTAAATAATGTCATTTACTTATTCAATAATCATAGTAATTTTTATGATATCATATATGATTCACTTACGACTTTATATTACCTGTTCATTTGTCAATTCCATGTTGAAGCAACATTTTGGGTAATAATCGTTTCATTTATCGTACGTGTTTGGACTTTTTGTTCTTGATATTATTACTTATATCATGATTTAATTACTTCAAAAATGTAAAACAAGATTTATAAATCATATATATATATTCAGTATATATATATAATAGATAGACAAATGAAATGAAATACACCTTTCATGGAGATGGTAGGTCGTACGTACGCATGAATGTTGTTTTTCTTTCCTTATTGACTTGAATGGAAGTAAGTAGATGATATATACATAAATACAGTAGCATTATTATGTCATATATCTCATTATTATTAAATATATATACTTTATAATCATTCTTTAATGGTTAACATGGATAATGAAACTCATCGTGTCGTGGAGACGGTAATCCGTACGTACGCACAAGCGATGATATCATTCCCATAATTATTGAATTGAATTGGAGTTGATGATATAATATATCATAATTTTTATAATGTTATAATAATAATATATAGTTATTATTTCAACCATTATACCTATCCAAGTAAGGTGGTGGTGGAAAAACAGATTACACCACGGCGTGGAGACGGTAAGCCGTACGTACGCACGTGCAGTGATTTTGTTTTTCATAGGATAAATAGAAGATGAAATAGAGTTTTTTAATATTTATAATAACATATAAATATATTAGTTATACTTATTTTATTACTTTATAATGAAACAACTAAATAAGAGGAATTAGAAGAATAAAGAAACTTGAAAGAATCGGTAGAAGAGATTACCTCTTCTTCGACGCACCTCCTTTGAACTTACTCTTAAGGAACTAAAGTTGGTCTTTGAAGAAAATAAGGATCTATAGTATGTTTCTAGGAAAGTGGAAAAAATAAATGGATAGGTTTTGGCTGAGATTGAAGGCTCAAAATGTTGTGAAGAGGATAGGGAGGATGTGCCCTTTTATAAGAGAAAAGAGGGGAATTTTTGGAAACCTCTAAAAATATTAATTTATAATAAACTAAACCCCACATAAAAACTTCCAAAATTACTCAACTTAGAATATTATATGAGGTAGGGTTTTAATAACATCAACCAATAAAATTTAGATATGTTTTAATTTTATTTTAAACCTTATCATTTTGATTTATCCTTATTTAATCTATTTAATTTTATTTGCGGTAATAATATTCTAATTTTTAAATTGTTATAAATACTTACTTATGTTATGTGAATTTTCCATAATTAGATACATTATTACATTGTAGACCATATAATTTTAAATTTTAAATTTTTAAATATATTTTTAATTTTAAACAATTCAATAATATGTTATTTTTATAAAATATCAATAGTGTCAATTTTGACACTATTCAATTATTTGAATTTAAATTAAATCCACACATAAGATATATTCGAACCAAAATATTTAATATATTTCTAAATTTTCATATTAATCTAAAAAATTCATGGAGCACATTAATTTTTTCATATAACATTTATTTTAATATTTTTTAAAACAATTTATTTGACATTTCTCTTAATAAAATAATTACTACAACATTTTTTTATAATTATTTAATATACTTATTTGTTGAATAAAAATTAAAAATAAAATACTATGATGCATATAAATTTAATATCTTCCATAATAAAACTTTTACTCTAATTTATCATCTTAAAATCACAACATTTAAATTGTTATATTTATTGAATTATGAAGGTGACAACTTTGACATCATTTAAAATAAAATAATATAAGTGTCATAATCGCTGTTATAAGGCTCAAAATGGTCAAATATTAAACCATTGTATGCTTAGGGTATATATATACTCTACCAATAAGGTTGTTTCATGTTTATGGTCATTTTGATGGGTATTATGATTTTAATAAAAACTATATTATTGATTTTTCACTAAATAAACAATTTCTGCACCATTAATGTATAAGCTATTAAGGTAATTATATATTTATTAAAAATAACAAATAAATTACCATGATGAATAAAAACATTATATATTTCAAATTAGTATTTATAATCGAATTTATATTCTGTATAACCTTATATTAAAAATACTTTAATTATTAATGTTTGAGTGAGACATATTTCAATTTCTTTAAATAAAATAAATTAAAGGTATTAATAACATCCAAGTGGGTTAAAAAAGATACCATTTCGACCAAATTATATTTTAGGATGAAATATAATCATCCAATTATATTAATACAAGTGTTATGGTAATTTTATAATATTATTTTTACCCTTAATTACCAGATTTATCTTTAACTTTAGTAAATAAAATTTACCGTAGTTAGTATTAATAATGCATAAAAATAAAAAGTATCCTATTAAAATAATTTGGACCTAATAATTACAAATATGTAATACATTTTTCCAAATCCAATACACCGAAGGTTCAGTATTTAATTTAAATTTAATCCCACTGTTGAGAAAACGAGTTTTAAAAGTTAAAACATTGCAAAAGATTGAAATCTTTTTACATATGAATTCAATGTAAATTTAATGATAATGACATAAATAATATTAAATGGTAAAAATATATTCTATTTATACGTTAAAAAAATTCAATATTATAATTTAACCATATAAATTATCTTGGTGAGAAAAGTAGTTTTTAATTAAAATTTAGCATCTTTTTACTATTCATCAAAATATGAAAGTTAACAGAAAAATATTTAAAAATGATCCAAAGTTAATTTTTATATTTTTATTGAAATGAATAAGTTTATTTTGTCAAATTGAACATATAGACATGTCAAAAACTAGATTTAAAGGGGTGCACCATCAAAAGGCGGTAAAATTTCATTTTTTAAAAAATACTTATTTAACCTGAAAAATTTATTTTGTTCATATACCATGTTATAGAATATGTGTAAGATGAATGGTAATGTTATAAAATTCAAAATGTGATTAATACTATTCATAACGGCTAGTTCATAATAATATTATAACAATATATTGTTGTTTAGTTAAACTCGGTATTGCGTACAACACACGCTATCGAGGGAGGTCGCTGTTGCATGCAACACAAGATAAGAATAGTGTTTGTGTATAATAAAAGCTAATACGGTGTTGCGTATAATGCAATATAATCTTGGTGTAGCGTACAACACAAGACATAAAAGTAATTAAAAAAAATTATTTCTCATAAAATCTTAGGGTGTTACAATCACTATCATCACTGCCATCATCGAACATTTCTAGTTGAGTGTTAAGTTTGGATCAAATCACTTCATATCCTTAATGTCAAAATTGAGGTCACCATTGTGTTATACCTGAAAAAACACACAAGATAGGCTATTTATTTGCGAAAAATGGACAACTGGTGAAAAGGGAACTTTTCACCACAAAACACCCGAACATGTCAAAGTGGGACCCCCATTCAAACCATGAACTTAAAATTCTCAAACATACCTCAAAAGGTCCATATCAAAGAGAGGAACACACTGACAAAGACTACATGTCAAACAGACGCACAGTTTTATAGTTACGAGTGATTGAAAAACCAAGAAGGGGGTCATAGGGTCAGTAGACCAACTCACAGTATGTGGACCGATCGCGGTCAGTGGACCAACCCGCGGTCGACTGACCAACCATTCCCAAAGTCATGGAAGCTACCATGACCAAATATGTGGTGGATATCATTCCCAAAGATGTGTTAGCTTCCGCAGTGGTCGACCGTGGACGGTTGACCGACGACAGACCCGGGTCAGACCGGACCCGACCCACAGTTCGATCTCTGCCAGCGTCAATGCAACTTACTGGCCATGTAGAATTCATGGAAGTGGTCACTACTTGGAGTTGTGTGGATCAACCCTTCCTGGCCGTCAACTGATCCATGTGGCACGACCACGCCACAACACTACCACCACTTCGTGGACCACCGACAAAGCTTCCCGCTGCCGGAAGCTACCGACAGTGCCCTGATGGTCTATTCCACATACAGTCGGGCTCGATCTGGACTCATGATAGTGAATCCATAAGTGGATCAGGGAACCTTTCAATGAATAATTCCCTTCAAAAACCCCATATCGACAATCCACTAGTGGTCTTGTATGCCCAAAAGTTGTCAGCAGATCCCCACAAAGAACAAACCAAAAATAAGGTTTTAAATGCGAATCGATGGCTGTGTTCATCCAGTCATCGATGATTCAGGATTATAATGGTTTAAAAAAGATTATATTAAAAAAATCAATTAAAACATGAATTATAACTCAAAACGCGGAAAATTCTACTTCGATCCGGTCATTCGTTGTAGGCGATGCATTCACGTCGCTCCTGCTACGATTTGCCAAAGATTTGGCGATGTTTGCTTTTCGTTCTGGTGAAGAAGAATGAAGAACGCTCTTGAGATGAGAGAGAGAGGGATATTATTAGAGACAGAAAAGGATTAGGGTTATCCCAAATCCAAAACTTTTAACATTCTATTTATAGGAGTTCCAAAACAGCTCAGAATCTGAAACTGTCACACCCCCTCATTTTATATTGTGCCTATGAAAAAAACCTGATTCTGAACTCAATGGCGGTATCATAATTAAAATATGATCCTTTGTTTGAAATTTATTTAGCTCGACATTGGGGGTAAAATAATTATGTTTAATTATTTTTAATTACCATTTTCGTTTTGGATAGCGTTTTCCACAGAAGTCCAGTGCGGACAAAAGTTATGCCCTTCCTAAGGTAAATGCCACATTCTGGACTCAAACGTGGCCTCATATTTTTGATTCGAGATACCACATAAGATATATCTCATTTTCATTGTGTTCAACATATAAAATCACTTAATATTTTTATAAAATTAATTCTGGGCACCCCGGGCCTTGAAATTACAAGTCGTCTGAGTGCCTAACTCTAGAAATATATATAGAAATATTTCAAAGTGTTACAAGGTGAAAACCCAGTTTCTACATATTCATAAAAGCTAATTTAATGGCTATATTATTTCTTATTATATTAAATAATCATATTTTAATAATATATTACTGTTCTCTAAACCTTGGTCATGCATGTTATGCAAGTCATAGAGGAAAGTCATTGTTGCGTGTAATGGAATCTAACCTTGGTGTTTTGTGTATAGGAAGCTAAACTTTTTATTTAGTTTAGTGAAAAATTAACTTGACATTGCATAAAATGTAAAAAAAATTCGTGTTTTAATATAATATAAACTTTTTTAGTGTTGCGTGAAATGAAAAATATCAAAAGGATTAAATTAATTTGAAAACAAATAATTCAAAAAAACTCAGGGTGTTACAAAAAGTACTTGATCTCTATCTTCATAGTCATGGAATCCCTCAATCAAATGGTCAAATATTACTCTGTTTTCTTATCCTCAGAATCCCTCGATCATGCATGATAGGTAGAATAATAGTTATAATGTAAATTGTAAGATATTTACAAGTCAAATCTTACACAATATTAGCTATTGGAAGAAACACTCAAAAATAAAAATATTACATTGATTGAAATCATTCTCATCAACATGAAATTGAAAATTTTCAAAATAAAACACAACTTTTAGAGTGATTGGTTCTCAACTATTTGTTTTATGTGTATTATTATGATGTTTTAGGCATGAACTTATTTATAGGAAACATTATAACAAACTTTAATAGTGAAATTCCAAAGAACTCATAGTCAGTTGTAACTACATTGACATAAACTTCTTTATCTACTGATAAAATCAACATATTTCTTCATATACCAATGAGTTATATTAGTACCTCTATAGATATTATAAATCCGATGGAAGTAGTCTAGTATGAATCTTCAAATTATAATTTTTTCATAAAATAGTTTTAGTAATTTGGTATTTTAGTTACCTAAAGTTCATTCTTCATAAATATGAAAACATAAATATAAACTTAATTAAGATCATTTTCATATAAATTTTATTTTGATTTCTGAAATAAATAAATAAGTGAGTTATTTACTTAACAATATTTTCAATAATTATCCCTAGGTTCATCTATGCCACAACCACATCCACTTGGAATTATTTTGACATGGATGTATTTTCTTGGAAAACCACATACTCAAAACATTACCAAAATTCTAGGATATTATACTATACTTAGTCTTATCCATAGAGTCCTCAATAATATAATCTAGTCATAATTTACAAAAAAATAACTAAACTAATCCCAAAAATTAAGTAAACCCTTCTCTGTTACCAACCCAGGTGAACCATACCTGTACTCCTGGATCTGTTGCTAAAAAAACATTCTTTAAACATTGAATTTGATATAAAGTAAGATGATCCAAGCTAAACATAAATTTATTTTAATTAATTTCCATAAGTTAAACATAAAATCACTTAATAACTACACAATCCTAGAGAATATAAGGTTTAATGTATTTGAGGATCAATTATATAAAAATCTTATTTTATGATACTTTTGAATATTTTTCTAAAATTGAACCACACTATACCCCCTTATAGACTCTTTATAGGTTATAATCCTACTTATAACCTAGGGAATAGTAACATAAGAAAGGGGTAAGCATAAATTATCAGTAGAAAAAACTCATCAATATGTCATCAATGGTTATGTAGAGACTCAAACATTTCATAAATAAATATTACATATTATTAGATGAATATTCAATACATAACATTATGATCCATTTCATAATTGTATAGGTTTAGTGTCTTTGGATACTGGATAAACAATCCACTTATTTCATGAAATATTTCAAACATTTCCCACATATAACACTCCTTAGGTATACCCTACTTAAATCAATTTTTCTTAACCTGTAGAAGGAAAACATAAGAAAGGGTGAGCTCATATTCCCAGTAAGGGTAAACATAAAGGATATCAATCAATGATTATACATGAGAATAAGATAATCATTACATTATGAGATCATGATCATAAGTTAAAAAATTCATACCCAATCTTTCATAGATCATAAACACGATTCATGTAATAAAACCCTATCATAATAATAAATAATATACACAAAAGTGTGGAATCATCAATAATTTGTCATGGTAAATGAGATAATAATATAGAAATATGAATGGAAAAAACACAAGATTATAAGATTGAGAACATGTATAAATAGAGAAAAATTCACCCCTTAAGTTAAGAACATGAAATCAGGCCCTCACATAAACTTATGGACATGAAATAAGGTCCACGCATAATCTTATAAACATGAAAGATAGGTCCATACATAAGTTTTTGGACATGAAAACCAGGTTCACACATACAATTGTGAACATGAAGTCAGGTTTAGGTATAATGTATTTATCTCAAGAGTTATCCATCTTTATTGGATGCATTAGAGAGATATAATAAACCCACCAGTCATATAATCCTAATTCATTCATATGTACATTAAAAGATAAGGAAAACATTTAACATTTCAGTATCATTTAACCCATGGGAAAAGGTAAAAAATCTATTAAAAATTTAATTATGATAAAAATAAACCATTCAGAGAATGAATAAGGATGATATCATAATATTATAACCCTATTAATAAATAATTAACATTAAAGGATTTCATCATAAATGAAAACTACTTCAAAAGATCACTTGGAACATTTCTCGAGAAAAATACCCGTTTCAATTTTAAATCACTTATTTAAAATCCAAAAATTTCTAAAACAATAAATAAAAAATTTCATTTAAAATAAAATTGGAAACTTGTAAAGGAATATTGAAAACATTGAGTGGCCATGAAATCAGGAAACTTCATTCATTACATGTATGTTCAAACTAAGTCTCCTTTCACCTTTTTGGAAAAAAGTTAAAATTACATCATTTAGAAAATTACAAGAAGATTCCATTTATTTTTTTTTTGTAAAAAATTAAATCATGGGTAAAAATGACATTAATAAATCAGAATATAATATTAAAAACATTTTTAAAACATTTTTAAAAAATATGGACATGGAAGAAAAAGATTCCAAACCAAAAGAGAAATAAAGTATAATTTTCTTAGAAACACTTCTCCCAATCATTTTAAGTACCAAAGAGTGGAAAATGGTACTATTACTGGAAAATTTCATGAATAAATATAGGTGATAAAAAGGAAAGGTGTTTTTAGGTAAGAATAATATAATATCCCTAAATTCAAATTCAACAATAAATAATACCAAAATAAAATGTGATTGTAAAAGAAATCCCTTACCACTATGGAAAATTTTAAATAAAAATATCATGAAAGAGAGAACCTTATATTAATATGTAAATTAGCATAATTTTCATGAGTATCATCATAAAATGAATTCACTAGAAGTATATAATCCACATAAAATAATCAAGTGGTGAATATGACATGTGTCTCAGAGAAATAAAAGTTATATTAAAATCCATTACATTAAGTTCCACTTGATTCAAAATCACTCTAACCTCATTTATAATTAATTTAAATTAATTATAATTATATACTAGAATCATTTAAAAACTTGTAATATAATATATAATCAAATTATAACATTTAAACACACATTTATTAATAATTCATTATCAAAATTAGCATTTCTAGGTTTGTTTCATTTTTCATAGAAGTTTCAGTTCTGCAGTTCTGGTCCTTGTACTATGATCACAGTTCCATAATATTAATAATTTTAACCATGATATAAAAATCATATATATTGATTATATATATATATATATTAATCTATCTATAAATGGTAGATATAAAAAATGAATTACACCATTCATGGAGATCGCAGGTCATACAAACGCATGCACACTCTTTCCATTTTTTGATGGATTGAATGAAATAAAAGTAAATAATAATTCAAATTTATAGAATCATTATTATATCATATATATCATATATATTAATTAAACATATCCATATTATCATCCATATAAATCATAATTTAAAAATGAATCACTTCGCTTCATGGAGGTGGTAGTCCACACGTACGCACGAGCAACATTATCGTTTTCCAACAGATTGAAAGATAAAAAGGTAGATATGATAATATAATTACAGAAGTATAATTATAACATATATATAATATATAAATATTCAACAAATCGCAATAAACAGCCATGAAATATGGATATGAAAAAATTAATTACACCGTTATGTGGAGACGGTTAGCCGTACATATGCACGAACAAACTTTTTGAATTTAATAAGATGAAAAAGGAGGATACTGGTTATTACATTAGCATAAATAAATATTTCAGAATATATACCATGTGTTTAGAGTAGTTAGAAGAAAAAATAAAATTGAAAATACTCAGTTAAGAGTTATACCTCTTCGTTGAGAAACCTCATTTGGCTTACACCTTAAGCTTTGGAAGGATGGTCTTTGGAAAGACTAGAAGCTCTAGGATGTGATTAGGGAATATATAAGGGTATTATAGTAGGTATGATATGATATATAAGGCTCAAAGATTTTTAATAATGAAGGAAAAGAGGTTCCCTTTTATAAGTGAGGGAATGGGCACTCTTGGAATTACTTAAAGTATTAAATTAATATAACTTAATTATCATTGAAAAATGGATCCAAATTTATATAAATAGAATATAATATTATTATGATTTTAAATAATATCATATAATAAAATTTTCACAATATTGGTAATGTTTTTACACTTATCTCTTAGTTTATTCCCCTGTTAACCATTTTGAAAATTACCACAATATCAATTTTTTTACTATTTAATGGTCAAGAATGTTAAGAAACAAATAAAAGTGACCCATAAATGGACCATGGTTGATATTTAAAACTATATAAAATTCAATTGGACAAATATAGATTTTATATGAATTTTTAACCATTTAATAAAATATTATTTATTATAAAATATCATTAATGTCATTTTTGAAACTATTCATTTACTTTGACTTTAAAGTCATCAAGATAGTTATGAAATTCGAATATAAACATTCATAACATCCCTAATATGTTATATTTGTCTAAAAAATTCATGTATTACAATAATTCAAACAAATCATATTACTTTTAATATCTTTGAATTAATTTTTTTTTATTTTTCTATTATTTGAATAAATATTATGTGAGATTTATGTAAGAATTTAAGGTTATTATCCAATCACTAAAAATTAGAATTAAATTTTCATGTTAAAAAAATTAATTCATATTTAAAATAAAAATTTAGTGCTAAACTAATCCTCATTTTATCCTTATTTAAAAATCCTAAAGTCTTACCCCAAAGTTTTAACCCCGTTTTACCTGTTTGACCATAACCACAGTGACAAATATTTACTAAGGATACTATTCATAATGAAAAAAGTAAAAGGGAATTATTTAAAAAAATTTATTTGACTTGTTAAAAATTTTTAATACATTTTTCAATATTAAATTCATATAAGTGGCCAAATTTAATTTAAAATTGAACCCACATAACGCAACGAAAAACAGTTTTCTGGAAAAATGTTTTCTGATGAATAATTATTTTTATACCAAAAGAAAAGATAAAAATAATTAAATGAAAATAATTGGATTATTTATAATATAATTTAAATAATTTTAATTTTAAAACCCTTTTTAAAGAAAATATATCTTTGTAAATTTTTTAAATGAAAAGGTAGTTTAAAAAAAATAAGTATTTTTCACTATTCATCAAAAAATCAATATTTTTAGAAAATTTAAAAAAAAATCACACTAAGATAATTTTGAAATTTTTACTTAAAAAATAAGTTAAAATTTTAAAATAAAATTTTCAAAATTAGTAGAAATTAATTATAGTTTCCACACATAAAATATAATAAAAATCATTTTTGAATAAAATGCATTTTTAAAGGATAACATGATTTCACTGAAAATTGAGTTCTTATTTCGGAATAATTAATAAATAAATTTATATTATTTAGTAATAATATAAATATATTTAATAATCTGATTACTCATATTCATGAATTTCAATTCAATGGATGGGTCACATTTAAATAATAATATTTTTATAATACACCTCAATTTGATTAAAGATCAGTGATGCATGTTAAATAAGCTATATAGCTCATTATTCTTTTAATTTAATTTTAGAGATGTTAATTTATACACCCATTATGTAAATTATTCCCTCAAAATCATTCTCTTGGTCATTAAAGGTTTAATATTTTGAAATACCTTTATCGAAAACCACATAGTACAAAGGGATAATAAAACTTCCTTTAAAAAGGGAAAGTGTTAAACATAAATGTTATCTAAATTAAGACATAATAATGTTCCTTTATATGTATATCATTGGTGGGAATTTAAAATTTAGACATGGATGAGAAAAAATCACCCAAGGACTAATATAATGTGATAGAGAACATGGTCATGAGAAAGTTAACGACCATAGAACCATAAATCCGTAATGGGTGAAAATGTAATCTATTCATAAAAAATTAAGGTAAAATGATAAATTTTGTATTTAAAGATCATTTTTATAAATTCTAGGTATTATTTTACCATTAATATAGAGAACATGAGAAAATAAACTTTCTTGATTTCTTTCCATTTCATAAGCATAATTTCATTATTTGGTTGTACATTGACGTATTCCACTTCAATCTCATATCTTACTCATAAAAAATGGATATTCAAGATATTTTTTTCATTCGTGAAGCCGTAAAATTAGCATTTAATGAATAATAATATCCATAAGTTATTCCTTCTACATTTAAACATTTACCAAAACCAAAATTGTCAACACTACTTATCCAATATGGATAAATCTTCATATGATGAAATAATAAATTAATATATAAAACCTCAAAAATAACACCAAAAGTTTTACTTAATCCATACCATTAATAGATAACATTAATAATACTCCAAAATATGTCTGACCAGGTTTGAAACCTAAATATTATAATTATATTATCTCATAACCTTTAATGATTATCTTGAAATAATTTTAATCACTCATAAATTCTCATACAAAAATGTATATGACTTGATCATATATTCTCCAAAATGAAATAATCACTACCCAAAATAATGTCACAATAAAATCATATATGATTCTAAAATAAAATCCACCCTTTATTCCTTAAATAATATCCTATGTTAGGAAAAAATATTTCCATTTGAAGTATGGGTTCATCCTTACATTGAGATATGATTATAGGTTGATTCAAAATATCAAATCTGAAATAATTATTCCAAAACTTTATATATAGCCTATATTGATAGATCTGGTGGCCTCGGAGCGGCTTCGGCATTCTCTCCCGCGGCGCCTAGGGTTTCGCCTCCGTCCTAAGATCCTCCCCTCTCTGGCCATTTCACCCTAGCTCTCTTCTTCTCTTTGAGGAGGTCGACAGGTCTGGAGTAGCCGGGGGAGGGGGGGTCTCGTTTCTTGTTTTCATTTCTTTTTTGCAGTGTTGATGGTTTTCTCTTAGCGATTTCCGCTTGAAGATGGCGTGCTGAGGTTTTTTCTCCGTCGCCTCCCTGTGGTGGATCTCTTCGGATGACTTGGGTGTTATACGCGGCGATCTTGGGACTCATCCTCCATGCTGTAGCGGATCGTTGCGGGCTTCTACGACGCTACTGGTCTGATCCGTGGGCGTAAGACCGGTTTGTTCAACGGCATACTCTACGGAGCGTTCAGGGTTTGATTCCGGTTATGCGTTGTTCTCCTACGGCGGTCTCCCAGCATGTGGAGTTTTCCCCTGATTCGTGGCGGCAGAATACTCTGAGGGTCTGCGGGGGTCTTTCTTCGGTGGTTGAGGCGGATGAAGTGGGGTTTCTTCGCTGATTTTCATTGTCCTGTTTGATTTTTGTTGTGGAATGATGTTTTCGACCGGTTTCTGGGCTGGTGGGTTGCGGCACTCGTTGTTGATGGAGAAGGTGATGATGGTTTTTGTTCAGCGACGACGGTCTCTGATGGATGGGCTCGACGTCGTTCTGAAATTGGATTTGGGATGACGGCGTGATTGTTATCGCTGTCTCCGGTGTGTTGACGGAGAGGTTGGCTCGCCGGCGTTTGGGAGGCGGCTGGATCTGCGTCTGATGCGATGGGTGTACGCTTCGAGGCATGCACGTGGATCGAGATGACAGAAGGGCTGTGGTGATGCGTTTGGTCAGACGTGATAGGGGTCTTTTCTCGAGGCGTGACGGGGTGCGTGGCTCGAGACGTCGTTGGCGGTATTTTTTGAATTTTGAAGGTATTGTTGGTTGCTAGGGATGGCTGGTTTGGATGGTTGGATGCTGCTGGTTAGCTGTGATGTTTGGTTGTGGTGCTGCCGAATGCTGGTACTGGATGTGATGTGCTGCTGCTGCTGCGTTTGTTTTTGAGTCTTTTTCTTTCTATGTTTTTCTTTTTTTGGTGTGGGTTGTAAGGGGCTTTTGGGTGTGGGTCGATCGACCCCTCCCCTCCCTTGTCTGTTATGTGGCTTTTTTCTTTCTAATAAATTTGGGGGGCCGGGAATAGCCCGACCCTCGCACCTTTCTTGGTATATTGATAGATCTAATCAATTCTTAAAATCACATCGAATTTCACTAATGGACGAAAAATAGGGCTTATTCATTCAAAATTTAATATGGAATCCCCAACTATAGAGTGGATGATAAGTATGACCTAATTATCATTATTTAGTCTAGATATTGTTATTGCATAATCTTTCCATTTTTTCCTTTGACTTTAGAAGTTGTTGTGCCTTATTATCCTCATTATCCCTAAAATTAGGGCATTTATTAACATAATTACCAAACTCATTGCATTTATAACACTGAATTACATGTGGTGTATTCTGTTGGACTCTCTCTCTATTTATTTCATTTAATGGAATATTCACATCACTTATACATTCTTTTACTAGATGTCTAGGCCTCCCACACTGTAAACATCTTTATTTTCTTTTTAGGAATTCACATGTTTTTTCATTACCATATTTTTGAAATGTAATAGGTTGGAACTTTTTCTTCCTTCCATGTGATATACCAATGGATCTTCCATGAAACTATATCTTCCTTTTATTATCACCAATACCATGATGCTTTATAGCTTATATTTCCACTTTGAGTTCACATCAAATGAGTTCTTCATAGATTCCAAATTCCATTATGGATAATGTATTTTGAAGACATGGTTTCAAACCACTAAATAATCAATACATATTTCTTTATAGGCTGATGATAAAACTATAATTTTACCCCAAAAGTCTTGTAAAATTTGTTTCATAGGTACAGATGGATTCATCATCCTTCTATTTCAACTCCAGAAAGTCCCTCTCCATTTTAGCTAAAAGAGTTCTTGGAAAGTACTTACTAAGGAATACTATGTTAAAATCCTCCCATTATATGGATTTTATTTCTTCTTCTTACTTTTTATTATTCATAAGATTCCACCATTGATTATATTCTCCATCCAAGTGATAAAGTAATATGATAACATTTTCTTGGTCAGAGCACTGAAGAACAAAAAATACATTTTCCATCACATTGATCCATTTCTAGGAAGCTAGTAGATAATAGGACCCATAGATGGAGGGTGGACATTATCGTATAAAATATTCAATGGTATGTTACTCCCTACTTGGAGTTTTCAGAATTTCAACATGATTTATATTACCGTTCATATATTGAGATAGTTGAGTGATAATAATCACAAGATATTATATCCCATATCCTAATCTATTTGGGTTCTCCTAAGGACGGTCATTGCATTGGACAAAAATTAATTGTTCACATGATTCCTTCAGTTTCTATACATTGAATATATAGAAAACCAGACTTATCATATATGGATATTATATACTATTAGATGAATATTCAATACATTACATAAACACATTCCTGGGGACCATAATAGTTTAGTACCTTTTGAAACATTGAACGCAATCTTCTTAATTCATGAAATATCTTTAATGTCTCCCATAAAGACCATCCTCTTTAGTAATATTCCAAAACATACCCTACTTAAAACTTTCTTTATAACCCATGGGAAGAAAACATAAGAAAGGATGAACTCAAATTCTCATAAAGGGTAAAAAAGGAGATACGTAAGCACAACATGAACATAAGGGTATGAGAACAAGATAATAAAATTTGAAACCCATACCATGCATATCAAAGATCATAATATTGAGCCATGTAATAAATACTGGAAGTTCATAAGACATGAATAATAAGGGAATCAAAGAACATGATCCATGAGATCATAACATTAGCATAAGACTTATATTTGTGGCATACAAATCATTTTATAACAATGTGAACATGTATAAATAGAAATAGGTTCACTCATTAAGTTAAGGACATGAAATGAGGCTCTCACATAAAATTTTGAACATTAAAATAGTTTCATGAAAAAAA
Source organism: Viscum album (assembly GCA_963277665.1). Classification (NCBI taxonomy): domain Eukaryota; kingdom Viridiplantae; phylum Streptophyta; class Magnoliopsida; order Santalales; family Viscaceae; genus Viscum; species Viscum album. Next base: position 129,287,516 of record OY728167.1, on the reverse strand, counting down.
TTATAAACATGTAATCAGGTTCACACATAACATTGTGAACATGTAATCAAGTTCATGCACAACAATATGGACATGAAAGATAGGTCAATGTATAACATCATAGTAGTCAAGGTTCACTTCCAATAGTATCATAGTGGAAAAAGTCCCTTACTGAACCAGTTTCACTCTTAATTCTAGTTCTATCTCTCTCATGAGATATAAATCATTACCCAATTCATTAGTGGGAGATATAGGTCCCACACGTATAATAATGAAAATCATATTTATGAGTGCCAAAAGATCATAAAACATTCATCATATTATAACCCATGAAATGAAATGGATTTCACAAAAATTTCATTATATTATTACCTACGTAAAATATATAGGTTTTATAATCATTTTATAATCTCATAAAAGCATAACCCATGGAAAAAGAAACATGTTTCATAATTTTTTTTTCATGATATAACCCATGGAAGAGAAATGAGTTTTATAAACATCTTGTAATCATAAACCATTCATATAAATAATAATAATGGTATCCTTGGATCATATCCATAATAAATCATAAGTTACATAAAATAATGTCATCTTAGATGGAAAATTATTTTGAAATAAAAATAACTTGGAATGTTTCTTGAGGAAGATAAACTTTCTTTGAAAATAACTTTTTTAAATATAAAACATTTTAGAAATCATTTTATTTTAAAATAAACTTTAAAACTTATAAATGAATCCTTAAAAGTCATTTAAAACATTTATTTACGGAAATATACTTTCTTCTTTGAAAAATAATTTTTAAAACATTTTTGATTTTTTTAGAAGACATGATTTTGGAAGAAAAATAGTTTTCGAATGAAAATGAAAATTTTCTTAAAAATATTATTTTTACCTCTTGAGTGGATAAAGAGAGTAGAATTAATGGAAAATATTGATTCTCATGAAATAATAATATGATAGGTAAATTAATTAGTTTCTTGATAGTCATATCATAAGACTTATTGATTGAAAGAATAATAAAAAATGATCCTGATAAATGATGATATTGTAACATAAAACTCTTACCACTTTGGTAACTTTTAATCACATACCCCATTAAAAAATAACATTAAATTAAACTTAGAATACCATTAAAATAATTAGATTCATGATATAACTTGTAAAAGGTGAAGTATATACACCTTATAAAAGAATATAGGTGTATAACATAACATACATTTGAAAGAAGTAAAATTGAAACAAAAATCCATTACTACTTTGGTAATCTCTTGAATCATAAGCCTCATTAAATAATAACATAAAATAAAAATATAAGAGTGACTAGAAATCCATTACCTTAAGTCTTAACTTTTTACATGATAAAACCTCCTATATAATAAATATAATTTTATTATAAATATATTAAATAAACATACGCATATGTATCATAAAATATATTATTTAATTATGAAATTTTATTACCCATTTATTAACAATTCCTTGTTAAAATGACGTTTCGGGTTATAACTGCTTTATCATTTCACGTATGTTTTGATTTGATATTTTTGTCTTTTTTCATTGATCATAGTTCCATTACTTAAAGAATGTTAAAAATTATATAAAAAAATATATTCATTATGTATGTTTTTATATTAATCTATTAATTATATATATATAAAATTAACTAACCATTCATAGAGATGGTAGGCCATACATACGCATAAACGCTGTTTCCATTTTCTCAACCGACGGAATGTAAGAATGGTAAATAATATATCACCCTTATAGAATAATTATTATTTCATACATATCATATATATATATATATAATATTTATTAACTATATCCTTATTACCTTTCATGTAATGTGTTAGTGAAAAATGAATTATATCTCTTCACAAGGCGGTAATCCGCTATACACATGAATGACTTCATCATATCCCCTATAGAATGGAAATTAAAAAGAATAATACTATATAATGAATACATAGGTATAATTATGATATAAAAATCTTATTTATAATTTATATCCATCATTATACCCAATAGTGAGAGGTGGTAATGGAAAAACAAATGACATCGGTTCACGAGGCAGTAGTCTGTCATACACAGGAATAATGATTTAGTTACCCATTGGATGGAAGTAGAGAATGTTTTAGGTCATAAAAATCACAAAAAACAACTTATTATTATGTAATATAGCGAGGTTATTATATCATCATGTAATAATAATAATTTAAGTAAGTGGAGGAAGAAATAAAACAAAAATGCTCATTGATGAACGTTACCTATTCCTTGGTTGTCCTCCTTAGGTTTACACCAATACCTTCCTATGTTGTATTTATGCGAAAAATAAGGCTTCTAGGATGATATGAGGGAATATAAGAAGTTATTTTGTACTATTTGGTCAAAACAAATGGCTTTAATGGTGTGAGTAAGTGAGGGTGGGGGGATTGAGTTCCCTTTTATAAGTGAGGATGAGTGGAATTTTTGTAAATACCCAAAAGTATTCTCTATTGGGAGGGTCAATATTACCTCACATGTATCCAAAATAGATCAATAATGGAATTGAGGGATTATGTTGTCTATAAAAACCTTAACCACATAAAATAAACACATTATTTTATCATGTTATACCTTAGTCATTAAGTTTACTCAATTTTACCCTTTTAGTTCTTACCACAATAAATTATATCTTTTTATTTACCTAGGTAATTTATAATTTAAGAATAAAATTGAAATTATATTTACCATATAATTTATAAATAATTATTCTAAATATAAAATACAATTCATTAATTAAAAATACAATGCGTTGGTAAAATTAATTTTAATACCAATGCATGTAATATGCAAAACCTCATTTAAACCTTAATAACGGTAATTAATTTTAACTATTTTCACTAATAATTATGGTAAAAAATTAATTTGAACTTATTAGATAATATAAGTTATTTTGATTAAAAACATGTAATCCATTTTTCCAAATTCTATTCATATAAGTGGTAGAATTTATTTAAAATTAATCCCACATCCGCAATGAAAAAGAAGGTTTTTGAAGTGAAAATGTTCAAAAGTATACAAAATTTTTATATCTAATTTCAATATGAAATTGATTAAAATTATATAAATTAGAATAATAGATATATAATTTAACTAATTTTACTTTAATACCAATTCAAAATATAATTTAACATTACAAATAATTTAAATTAAAGGGAAGTTTTTAATTAAAATTTATCATTTTTCACTATAGAAAATAAAACGTTTTAGAAAAATTATTAAAATTATTTCACGACCCGACCCGTACTGGGGCTCGAGTCGCAACTACCCCAAGCCCACCTCCATAGGCAGGGGCTGGCGACTAGCACCGAAGGCACAACAAACTAGGGGAGGCCTTTGCCTAAGAAACTGTACACACACATGCAGCTAACTAAATACAAAAGTGCAGAGAAAAGAAAGCAAGATTCAACACTGCTACAAAAGGGAAACCAACATACATGCATTGAAGTCTAACCAGCACAAGTAATGTGCTAAAAAGTATACTGACAAGAAAACTGAACAGTAAAAGGGGAAAAACACGCGCCCAACCAGAAAGGTGCCACAACCCGACAACAGGTAAATGAAAGTAAACAGCTAGTGAGTCTCACAACTAGAAATCATCCTACGTCCACTGAATGTGGACCAATCTCCTATGTCCTTTACGCTCCTCCGTAGTCTCGATTGACCTGTCTGTCATCTGCAAGGGCACACCAAGTGCAGGAAAAGCCCAAGCAGGGGTGAGTATAAAGATACTCAGTAGGATGCCCCGAAAGCTTGAGGGAGCAAAAAAGGAGATACTAACACGGTGAGTAATAGACAGAACAGGAGCAGTGAAAGAGTACAAAAGAAAGAGTGCAGCTCAACCCAATGAAAGAAAGGAGGTGGACTCGTCCAATCTGAGAGGAGCTAGACACGGAAAGCACGTGGCATACCCCACACGTCTTCGCCCCTCCTAGAAGGAGAGTGATTGAACCCAAGGAGTCGGAAAAAAAGTAGGGTGTATATATATGCTCAACAAGAAGCCAAAACGAGTGTGTAAGGGGATCTCTATTTCCAAGCTCAGCCCAAGAAGAGTCGCCAACAGTTCAATGGATATCCATTACTGATGCCCAACAGTCCCGCACGTCAAACGACAACATCGGTAAACCATACAACCAAGAGTCTCGCTCCGATAATCACGGAGAAATGTCAATGACTAGCCTCATAGAAAGGGCCAAGTCTGAAAGAAGTCGTCAGGTAACCCACTGACCAGCTCCGCTGGAGGGTAAACCACAAGAGTTCATCAGGTAATCCACTACCCAGCCCCGCTGGAGGGTAAACCACAAAAGGTCGTCAGGTAACCCACTGCCCAGCCCCGCTGTAGGGTAAACCATGAAAGGTCGTCAAGTAAACCACTGCCCAGCCCCACTGGAGGGTAAACCACAAAAGGTTATCAGGTAACCCACTGCCTAGCCCCGCTGGAGGGTAAACCACGAAAGGTCATCAGTTAACCCACTGCCCAGCCCCACTGGAGGGTAAACCACAAAAGAACATCAGGTAACCCACTGCCCAGCCCCGCTGGAGGGTAAAAAAAGAAAGGTCATCAGGTAACCCACTGCCCAGCCCCGTTGGAGGGTAAACCCGGAACTAGTCCGATAACTCTGCACTTCCCATTCCATCACTGGGTGTCACTAACACCTCTACCATGCGTAGGATCAGAGTGACTCAAAGGAACCTCCGACCAATGCCCTTTCATGTTTCCAAATTTAATGAGATCTTGAAAGAGGATCCACTCTCCTAAACAGATTATAGTGCGGTAATCCTCGCGAAAAAACATCCGAGATAGACTAATTACTCGATGGAAATGGGCTCCCGGTGGAAGAGTTTTTCAACACCGCTTTATGACCACACGACATCTCATGGGGCCCACACCTCAGACCCGAAAGAGGTCGGGCGAACTGCACCATCACAATACTCTTGGATAAACATGCCGAAACAACTACTCATATGCCCCAAATAGATGTCTAAAGAAAAAGGTGTAGTACTCTGCATATAGATCAAAAGACGGCCCGTGGGGCCCAGACCTCAAGTCCGACTTCAACACCTGAAACCACCCTAGTCAACTTTATCTCGATGCCAGGGTCACAAGGCTGCTGATGATGCCTAAAATGGGCTCCGAATGCAGAAGCTGCAACCTCCCGTGTTATATGAAAATGGGGCCTTGTGGGGCCCACACATTGACCTCAAAACATGTCACATAGATCGTACCATTACATTCTTTGCAGATGACCACGCGACATATGCTATTCATTTACCCTGAACAGACTTTTGAAGCATAAGTCGTAAAAATGCAGCATACATCCGAAAGCTGCCTCATGGGGCCCATGCCTCAGACCTGAATTTAGGTGGGCAGATTGCGCCGTTGCATTCCCCTCAGAAAAAAACTCAAAAATGAGTATTCAAACACCCCAAACGGATGATGGGTGAAAAAGTGGCGTTTCACCGTAAATAGCGCGAACTAGGCCCTATGGGTCCCGCACCTTTTCTCCAACCCGAACGCTTTTGAAAGCATCTCAAAAAGTCCGCACGAGGACTGGGGTCATGCTGCCGCTGACGGCACATCAATCGGACATCCCAAACAGAAGTTAGGTCCGACACAAGATTAATTAATTAATTAATTAATTAATTAATTACTCACATTAAGCATTTCGTTCCACCGAGCAACGAAACCAAACTTCAAGGGTTCCAAACCAACCTTTTAAGAATCGGTTCAACACCAGGGCCACAACGCCTCTGATGGCATGTCAAACAGACATCCGGCTCACGAGTATGCCAGTTGTAAACTTTAATAATAATTTATTATTATTAAATTAAAGATACTAGGGACACCCTTCTTCAGGAAAAGAACCCAAAAACCCAGAAACTTACTTTGAAAGGTCCGTCTCGCTGACATGAACTTTCAGCCGCAGAAGGCGCATCAAATGGATGCTCCGTTTAGAAGATACAGCCCCCCCGAATGCAAGGGGGCCCAACTGGGCCGGTTCACCCCGGCCGGCCCGGTCCAAACCATCGGCCCGCGGTCCAGCCGCAGGTCCGGCCCGAACTACCGCAGCCAGCTCCCGCCACGCCGGACCCCCTCGGGTCTGGTTACTCAATAAACGGGCCTTTTGGCCAGTCTTCACCGCGTCGCCCAGCAGGAACCGCGAAGTGCAGGTCCTTGTCCACGGTGCACCCCGAGGCGGTCAGCGCCTCGGGTTCCATCTTCCGAGCACGACCGACCAGCCCCCCCGGATGCCAGCGCCTCCACCTCCCGCATCGCACCGCCACGCTACCCCTAGGCCGCGGAGCCCCGCTGCACTCCACCGCCTAGTCCTCCACGCTATGTTGTTCCACCGCCACGACATCCGGCTTCGGCTCCCCGCTACACCACCCCGCCGCGACAACCAGCTTCCACGACTGCTCCCGGCCGCACCCCATCCGCTCTGGCCACACCTGACACCGCCGCACCAGACTGGATCCTCTGATCTCCGCCTCTACCTGCTTGGGTCCTCCACCGGATACTGCCACTCCCCAGAGCCAAACCTTTGGCCGGTCCCCCGACCACTCTGGTGGTCGGAAAAATTATCCGACACCAGTTTCAGGATCTTCAGGGCTGGATCTTCACAACGTCGCCCCTCGCTCATCAATCTATCACGGTCATGGAACGTCCGTAAATTAGGACGAAGAACGACCAAGAACGAGAAGTAAAAACAGGGATCAGATGATGGCCGTGTTCATTCGGCCATTGCCCCAATTCAAAAAATTATAGAAATTAAATGACAAAATTGACAAAGCTGCGGAAATTAACAAGAATACTACCACGATCCGACCGGTCGACATTGGCGATGTGTCCGCTGCGATCCCACTTCGATCCTCCGGAGTTCGCTCCTCAATCCGATGAAGAACGGCGAAGAATGCCGAAGAACAAGAGAGAGAGAGAGAGAGAGAGAGAGAGAGAAAAATGGGTTCTCCCCTCATCTCATGCAAATTTATAAAAATTCGCTGAAATGACACCCATGGTCGCGGATTCAAAAACCCCCACGCCCTCTTATTTTATATCGCGCCTAGGAAAACCCACCCATTTAGAACCTAATAGAAGTCTCAGATTTCCATTCTGAGGCTTCGTTCAAAAGTTATTCAAAAAGAATGCCAGTGATAAAAATCACTAAGTCATTATTTGAAAATCTCGATTTTTCCCCTGGGTGACATATCTCACAGCAGGCCCATGCCCGCAACCTTTACACCCTTCCTAGGGTAAACAGAACACTCTAGACGCAACCGTGCCCTCGAATTTCCGATCCGAGCTACCGTTTAGGAGGAAACACAACCCATCCACGTGCATAGTATAAAAACACTTAATATTTTTATAAAATTAATTCCGGGCACACCGGGTCTCGAAATCGCATGCCGTTTTCACACCTATCTCTGGAATTATATGTTGAAATATTCCAATGTATTTCAGGGCAAAAACGGGGTCTCTAAATCATTCCCTCCTTTAAGCTTTGCATCCCCAAAAATCCAAACTAGGAAAAACATATCGCGATACAGAGCTCAAACCTAGCGCTCCCACCCCCAAGAAAACTTGCACAACACCATGCTGGTACAACATGTGAACCAAAGGGATGGTTCATACTTATAAGGTCTGCTAATCTCGAGGACATGTGTAGGAATACGCACACAGCTCATGAACTACGACATGTGGAAGACATCGTGCGCCCACTCCTACTGTTGGGAGGGCAGGGAAAGATGGTAGGCAACCTCTCAACCACTTGAACGATTCCCGAACAGCCCAAAGAAACTCGGGGGACTTCCCTGGCCATACCTCTACTTCCCACGTCGCGACCGAAATCACGATTTGTTCCTAGAACATGGTCTCGTGATTCCCTCTTTCAAAATACCCATCAGGTGCGTCGCCCATGGATATCTGATCATGCAGTACCTCCCCGTCAACTTCCCCCAGCTACAACTCTCTTACACACTCAAGGAAAGAAGGAGTCAATACCATCGACTGCAGGAAAGCCGTACCCTCCTGCTCCACCAAGGTCAGCCGTAGGGAAGCTAACTACTATGAAACTTCTTGTGCTTGAAGAGCCTGGGACTTCTTGCTAAGGGAACCTGTTACAACACTGCCATTTTCCAGAACATAGACTACCTCGTAGCTATAGCCTTGCAGAAATTTCAACCAGCACTATCACCTCAGGTTCAAGTCTTTCTGAGTGAGGACACACTTGAGAAACTGGTGGTCTGGGCAACCCACAAAGCATCCTCCCAAAAGATAGCATCTCCACACTCTCAGGGCAAGGACCACCACCACTAGCACCAAATAGTGAAAAGCGTAGTTCTATTTATGGGGTTTCCATCACCTCGACCTGTACTTGAGAATGGTATCAATAATGACGTTGAGAATTTAAGGTACCAACGAATAGGGCAGGTGAGAAAAATCATCCATCCGCCAGAGGCTAGACACGGAAAGCACGTGGCATACCCCACATGTCTTTTCCCCTCTTGGAAGGAGAGTAATTCCAAAAACAGGCACTCTTCCAAACCCACTAGTGGAACCTCAAACAAAAGGGAGGTCAAGTAGAAAATCCCCACTGGAAAATCCAGAACCTGCTCTGAAACTCCGACACACAACCCCGCCACGAATGCACATGTCAGAGGGACTCGTCCACCGCACCTCAATATTATCCACTTTGGGTGGTACTAACTCTCCCTCATAGTTTTGATCTCATAAAAAAATGCGTCTCAGTAGGGGAAGAACCCCTCTTTCCCATGCATTCGAAGCTACACCGGACAACACTAACACAGGGTTACATCGATTCCCTGCGTCACCCTCAATAACCCCTTGAACAAGGAGTTAGACGAAAAGAGTACCTCACACAGTGTCTAACAAGTTCTACTGAGAAAAGTAGAAAAGACATAGAGCATACCTCTTATCATCCCATGTGTTGCAGGATTGTAGACATCCATAGTAGACAGCCGCCCATGGCCCCGTCCGTCAGCTCCCTGAGCCTGACATGGGCTGCCAAGTGGTGGTGGAAGGACCTTGAAACGTCATCCGCCAACCATAGTTCTTCTTACTTTTCTTCCAACACCGTCTCCCTGGGGACCTCCCTATCCTCACCTAAGAGTTCTCTGATCACGACACTACCTCTGTCGGGGCGGTGCATCTACCAACTATCTGGAAAACTCAGCACATTTGGTCGAGTAGTCTCATGCCATATGACCTCGCACATCACAAACATAGCACTAGTCTTTCCTGGGATATCTCAGTGCTCTATGCTGTCCCCAACCATGTGCCTGAGTCTCATCAAGGGGTGATTTACGGCACCGAGGCCCTGCCAATTGACGTCCATCTGCTCCAGCACACCGAGATAGGTGATGATGCACAAGGGCACTACGCTAGCACAAATCCCCTCTACAGAGACCTATATCAACTTCTGTATTTGAAATTTTCCATCATGGGCCACGCCCAAAGAGTACCGAGTAAGGTCTACGAACCCAGTCAAGTACTCATCCACAACGATCACTCCCCGCTGAAGCTCCAGCAGCTCCCAAAACTGTAAAAAGCATAAGTATGATGGGTAGTACTCCTTGAGAAACAGCTGCTAGAAGTCATCCAATGAGAGTACCGACTCATCGTGCATCTGAGTAACCCTGGCTTTACCACGCCAAACTGCTTGGTGGAAAAAGACTGGCTGTCAAAGCCACCATCTGACCTGTCAGTGTCCAAACAAGCCTGAAGAGGCGAACCACCGACTGAAGCCAACCCTTCACTGCCTGAGGGTATGGCTCACCAAGGAACCTCAAAGGTCTCTAACGCTGGAACTCACATAGCATGCTCATACTTTTCTCATCATCGACCCTCACTGCTGGTACTATATTCTACTCCACAGGTGGAGATGCTACTGACTATCCTTCTGGAGAAAGGGTAATCGTATGATGGATCTTGAACTGAGGCCTCGTCGCTCACGGAGTCGTCATCACGAACCAGAGCTAGTATCCTGGATGGCTATCATCGAGGAGACATCCTGAATCTGATCAAGGAGCACCGCGGTCAAATGCGCATATATATATATATATATATATATATATATATATATATATATATATATATCAACAATGATGGGGAGCTGACTCAAGAAGGACAGTCAAAGACTCAATCCTATATGATGCATGAACCAATTTCCCTGCAACAAGCTTCTCAGTGTGCCGAGTCGACAAATGGGTTATCAGGGTTATGGTGAATTGATATGTCAGCCGTCGTACCACCACTGGGCTCCCTGTCCAGAGAGCCGCTCTCGAGACACGTTGACACTATTTCCCTAAAACTCAACCAATTCATTTTTAGGGACGTCCGAACAACGCCCCAAGGAACGAACCGCCTCTGATACCACTTTTTTACGACCCGACCCATACCGGGGCTCGAGCCACAACTACCCCAAGCCCACCTCCACAGGCCAGGGGATGGCGAATAGCGCCGAAGGCACAACAAACTAGGGGAGGCCTTTACCTAAGAAACTGTACAAACACACACACAGCTAACACAATGCAAAAGTGCAGAGAAAAGAAATAAAGATACAAAACTGCTACAAAAGGGAAACCAACATACATGCATTGAAGTCTAACCAGTACATGTAAAGTGCTAAAAGGTAGACTGACAAGCAAACTGAATAGTAAAAGGGAAAAAACACGCACCCAACCAGAAAGGTGCCACAACCCAAAAACAGGTAAATGAAAGTAAACAACTGGTGAGTCTCACACCCGAAAATCCTCCTACGTCCACTGAACGCGGACCAAGCTCCTGTGTCCTTTATGATCCTCCGTAGTCTCGATCGACCTGTTTGTCATCTGCAAGTGCACACCAAGTGCGGGCAAAGCCCAAGCAGGGGTGAGTATAAAGATACTCAGTAGGATGCCCCGAAATCTCAAGGGAGAAACAAAGGAGATACTAACACGGTGAGTAGTAGACAGAACAATAGTAGTGCAAGAGTACAAAAGAAAGAGTGCAGCTCAACCCAACGAAAGAAAGGAGGTGGACTCATCCAATCCGAGAGGAGGTAGACATAGAAATCACGTGGCATACCCCACATGTCTTCACCCCTCATAGAAGGAGAGTGATTGAACCCAAGGAGTGGGAAAAAAAGTAGGGTGTATATATATGCTCAACAAGAAGCCAAAACGAGTGTGTAAGGGGATCTCTATCTCCAAGCTCAGCCCAAGAAGAGTCGCCAACAGTTCAATGGATAACCATTACTGATGCCCAACAGTCCCACACGTCAAATGATAACATCGCTAAACCGTACAACCAAGAGTCCCGCTCTGATAATCACGGAGAAATGTCACTGACTAGCCTCATAGAAAGGGCCAAGTCTAAAAGAAGTCATTGGGTAACCCACTTACCAGCTCCGCTGGATGGTAAACCACAAGAGTTCGTCAGGTAATCCACTGCCCAGCCCCGCTGGAGGGTAAAACACAAAAGGTCGTCAGGTAACCCACTGCCCAGCCCCGATGGAGGGTAAACCATAAAAGTTTATCAGGTAACCCACTACCCAACCCCACTGGAGGGTAAACCACGAAAGGTCATCAGTTAACCCACTGCCCAGCCCCACTGGAGGGTAAACCACAAAAGGTTATCAGGTAACCCACTGCCCAGCCCCACTGGAGGGTAAACCACAAAAGGTCATCAGGTAACCCACTGCCCAGCCCCGTTGGAGGGTAAACAATGAAAGGTCATCAGGTAACCCACTACCCATCCCCGTCGGAGGGTAAACCCGGAACTAGTCCGATAAATCCGCACTACCCATGCCATTACTAGGTGTCACTAACACCACTACCATGCGTAGGATCGGAGTGCCTCAAAGGAACCTCCAACCAATTCCCTTTCATGTTTCCACATTTAATGAGATCTTGAAAGAGGATCCACTCTCCTAAATAGATTATAGTGCGGTAATACTCGCGAAAAAAAATCCGAGATAGACTAATTACTCGTTGGAAATGGGCTCCCGGTGGAAGAGTTTTTCAACGCCGCTATATGCCCACACAACATCTCGTGGGGCCCGCACCTCAGACCCGAAAGAGGTCGGGTGAACTTCACTATCACGATACTCTTGGATAAAGATGCCGAAACAACTACTCATATGCCCCAAACAGATGTCTAAAGAAAAAGGCGCAGTACTCTGCATACAACTCAAAAGACGGCCCGTGGGGCCCACGCCTCAAGTCCGGCTTCAACACCTGAAACCACCCTAGTCAACTTCATCTCGATTCCAGGGTCACAATGCTGCTGATGATGCCTGAAATGGGCTCCGAATGCAGAAGCTGAAACCTCCCGTGTTATATGAAAACGGGGCCTTGTGGGACCCACACATTGACCTCGAAACACGTCGCACAGATCGTACCATTACGTTATTTGCAACGCTGCCCTTCGCTCGTCGCCCCACGCTCGTCGATCCATCGCGGTTTTGGTGCGTCCGAAAATTGGGACGAAGAACGCCCAAGAATTAGAAGTAAAAACGGGGATCGGACGATGGCCGTGTTCATTCGTCCATCGTCCCAATTCCAAAATTATAGAAATTAAATGAAAAAATTGACAAAAGTGCGGAAATTATCAAGAATCCTACCTCGATCCGGCTGTTCGTCATTGGCGATGCGTCCGCTGCGATCCCACTTCGATCCGCCAGAGTTCGCTCCTCGATCCGACGAAGAATGATGAAGAACGCCAAAGAACAAGAGAGAGAGAGAGAGAGAGAGAGAGAGAGAGAGATAGAGAGAGAGAGAAAGAGAGAGAGAGAAGAATAATGGGTTCTCCCCTCATCTCAAGCGAATTTATAAAAATTTGCTGAAATGCCACCCACGGTCGCAGATTCCAAAACCCCCACGCCCGCATATTTTATATCGCCCTTAGGCAAAATGCCCCATTTCGAACCCAAGAGAAGTCTCAGATTTCCATTCTGAGGATTCATTCGAAATTTATTCAAAAATAATTCTAGTGATAAAAATCACTAAGTAATTATTTCAAAATGACGATTTTTCCTCTGGGTGACATCTCTCACAGCAGGCTCGTGCCCGCAACCTTTTTACCCCACCTAGGGTAAACGACATGCTCCAGAGGCAACCGTGCCCTCGTATTTCTGATCTGAGCTACCATTTAGGCGGAAACACAACCCCACCACATGCATAGTATAAAAACACTTATAATTTTTATAAAATTAATTTTGGGCACACCAGGTCTCGGAATCGCACGCTGTCTTCGCACCTAACTCTGGAATTATATGTAGAAATATTCTAAAGTCTTTTAGGAAAAAAACCGGGTATCTAAAAATTCAACCTAATATAATTTTAACATTTTTATTTAAAAAATTAATTTCATTTTTTCAAATAAATTTTATAAAATTGGTTAAAATTAATTTTAATATAAGTGTGTCAAAGGCGACAAAACTTATTTTTTATAAAATATAATTTTAAGTGTAAAATTTTATGTATTCATATCTCTTATCTAGAAAACAAATAGGATGAATGTTAAACATTTTATTGAATATATAATATATGAATTTCCTTAAAATAATTCACCAAAAGTGATTCTTTTAATTTATTGTGGTAAAACACATTTATGTGCATACAAATAGTTTAAAAAAGAATGATTTCCTTAATTTTAAAATGGTTTTTATTTTAATTTCTAAATAATTGGCCACCAAAAAATTCATTATATATACTTGTGTAAACCATATATATTTATAATTTAGTTAATATTATTCATTACCACAATTCCAATGGCTAGGTGATAACTATCATTTTAAAATATAATATTTTAACTTTATGTCACATTTTGTTTAAACTCGTTGCTGTGTGTAATGCAAGATAAAATTAGTATTATGTTTAACACAAGTCAAACATAGTGTTGCGTATAATGAAATCTAAACTTAGTGTTGTGTGTAATGAAAAATATAAAAAATATTAACTTTTTTGGAAAGAAATATTTCACAAAATCCCTAGGTGTTATATTCTTCCCCCCTTAAAATGATTTTTTCCCTAGAAATTCAACTTGGTCATCAAAGTTTTAATATTTGAAAATTACTTCATAGAAACCCATATCATAAAAAGGGTTAACAAAAAATTATATTTAAAAATTGAAAGGGATGTGAAAAATTCATCTAGAATAACATATAATTGGTTTCCAAATAGGATAACATAGGTGGGAAGTGAAAACATGGGCATAAAAGGAAAAAATAACCCACACATACTGATGGAGAGTGATAAAAAACACGGCCAAGAGAAAGTTAAATTTCAAAAATACATAAACCGAATAGACATGGAAAATATAATTAATATCATAAAAAATGATGATAACATGGAAAAACTTCATTTCAAGTTCTTTTCCCTAATGTTGGGGAATTTCTTTTTTTCATATAGGTAGAGAACCTATAAAAATATACTTACTTGATATATTTTTATTTCATAGGCACAATTTCATCCATTCGTTGTTCCTTGAAAAAATTTTACTTCATCTATTACTCCTATAAATAAAGGTAAATTTGTTATGCCTGAAGTAATAACAGATCATATGCTCTATAAATAGAATGTTAAGTCATTCCACAAATATTTAGTTATCATCATAATAATTTAGTCAGCACTAGTTAAGTATAAATCTTCATATTCTGAATGAATACATTAACCACTAAAACCTCACATGAAGTTCAACAAAAACCATTACATAAATGGTTAAACTTATAGCACTTCAAAAAATTCATAATTTATAAATTAGTTCACTCAACTTAACATTAATCCTCCAAATATCATTAAGTATCTCTTAATAGTCACATGCCAAATGTGTGAATACCTTGGTCATATATTCTCTTGAAGCATGGTAATAACCAAAATTACCATAAAATCTCAATGAAAACAAGCATGCTTAAATATTCATTGAATAAATCTGTAGATAATTTAACATATTCCATATATCCAATAATATTTTAAACACCATCAATGATAACACAAACCACTTTATCAATAAATTTTTTATTAGTTCTGAGGTCATAAATACTATCCAATTTATTTTATCCATATCAATCATCTATTTATCTAAACTAAACACAATTTTATTATCGTCAAGAACATGTTAAGGGTTATATTACCTTAATCATAAAATATAAACTTTTCTTGAAATCACTTTTCAAGGTCATCATTACCAAAAAACATATTATTTTAAATCCTTAATGAAAAACTTACACTAAACAATCCTTATATATTTTACAATTCTTTAATTACAATATATAAAAAATTTAATTATTCCACCACAACCTCAATCCATTAACTAGGATTCATCATCTTATTCCTGAATACTTCTTTCATTTCATATTTCATTCATATTCTCTTCATTTAAAATAGATAAACCATTACTCACACAACCTTGATGATTCTCTTCATGAGCTTTCCCCTTAGTAAATATAATTTAATAATTCCAATACATTACATAGTTAAAAAATTCATCCATTAATAATACATTTGGGAGTCAAATATTACCATTCATTGCGTTAACTAAAATTTTTATTTTTCCTTGAAAATCACTTAATTTGTGTCCTTCTTCTCCATACATAAAACATCTTCTTGTTCCATTGAGACAGTCCATGGAAGGATTATTTCCACATACTTGAATTTCAGAAAACTAAATATTCTTTCCTATATGATCTCAACCACCCGAAATCTCAACGAAGTAAATTTTTCTCTTCTTTGGTGAGTCCAAGAGTTGGTTAAGGTGAAATGTTTTAATCATATATTATGATAACTTATTAGGAATAATCACAATATCCTTAACTCTAGTCATCTTCCCATTTGGCTACTCATAATTGTTTTTTCTATCACATTCAATGTTAACCCAGTTCCTTTTGGTTCCCATCATTTACTAAAACTAAAAATCATAGCATGAGTAAAAATATTTTAGAGTTATTAAAGTCAAGAGAGTGAAATTTTGTATTTATTATTTTTTAAAAATAATATAATTGTCATATTTAAAGAAAAATGGAACAAAGATGACCTATTTTCTAAAACTGGATGATTATGGTAGAAATATAATCATCCAATAGGATAAAGGCAAGTGTTAGTAAAATTTTAAATCCTTATGCCAATGTTTTATCCCTATTTTACCCATTTTACCATTACCACGATAATAAATATTTACGAAGGTTACTATTAATAATTTATGAAAATAAATGAAAAATATTTAGAAACTTTTATCCTCTTGATTAAAAATATTGAATCCATTTTAAAAAATTCAATTTAAATAAGTGACATAATTTAATATAATGTTAAACCTATACAATGTGATGAAAATTTTTTTCCATAAAAATGTTTTCTAAAGTATAAAACATTTTTATAAAAAAATAAAACTTAAAATTAATTACAATGAAATGTTGTATTTATTATTTTGTAAAAATAATATAATTGTCATATTTAAAGAAAAATGGAAGAAAGATGACCTATTTTCTAAAACTGGATGATTATGGTAGAAATATAATCATCCAATAGGATAAAGGCAAGTGTTAGTAAAATTTTAAATCCTTATGCCAATGTTTTATCTCTATTTTACCCATTTTACCATTACCACGATAATAAATATTTACGAAGGTTACTATTAATAATTTATGAAAATAAATGAAAAATATTTAGAAACTTTTATCCTCTTGATTAAAAATATTGAATCCATTTTAAAAAATTCAATTTAAATAAGTGACATAATTTAATATAATGTTAAACCTATACAATGTGATGAAAATTGTTTTCCATAAAAATGTTTTCTAAAGTATAAAACATTTTTATAAAAAAATAAAACTTAAAATTAATTACAATGACCTTAATTTGATTATTAATAATATAAATAAACTAATTTTACTTTTAAAACCATTTTAAACAAAATGTAACATTTTAAATTCTTTAAATGAAAAGACAGTTTTCAATAAAAAATAGAACTTTTCACAATTCATCAAAAAAATCGATCCTTTAAAAAAATGATCAAGAATTCACTCTAATATAATGTTGACATGATAATTTCAAAAAATAAGATCAATTTTCAAAAGTAAAATATCTTAAATTAGTATAATTTAATTGTAATTTCAATTCACAAAATGCAATAAAAATAATTTTTGAAGAAAATTCATCTTTGAAGTATAACGTGATTTCACAAAACATTAATTACTTATTTACTAAGAATTAACCAATAAATTTGTATTGAGTAAGAATACTATAAATATATTTCATAATATGGTTACTCATATTCATACCCACTAATTCAATGACTATGTCACATTTAAATAATAATATTTTTATAATACATATCAATTAACTTAAAGCTCGGTGCTACATGTTAAGCAAGCTATCAAGATTATTATTTTTTAAATAAATATTCATGGTGTTATAGGTTAGATCATAAGAACATGAGAAAACATGACCAGAGGACAAATATATTATAAAAAATATCATTAAATGATAAGTGTTTTAAATAAGTCATGATAAAAGGGAATGTAATATTAAATGAAAAAACATAAACCATGAAAAAAAGAGTGTGAGATAACAAATAATATCCATGGAGAATAATAATAGTCCTATAGCATAGAAATTTTTCAATAATTATTAACATAGAAAATCATAACATTTTTAATATATTTGTTTATATTTATGATCACACATAATCTTTATGAGCATAACTAATCATAATAAAAACTCATAAACAATATTTGTGAGCACATCTTACCACAATTACACTCATACGCAATGTTTGTGAGCATAGATAACTACAATTACACTAACACACAAAGTCATTATCTCATGAGAGATGAATCCTCAACTAATGAACTTGGGGGAAGTATAATACCCTTCCTATAAATAATAAATAAATATGCGTTCCACTTGGAAACAATTATTCATCACATCATAAATAACTCATGGAAACAAAATGGATTTCATAACATTTCCAAAAGGTATCACGAACATTTAATTCAAGAATTTAATTGATTGGTATGTCATGAACAGTCCCTCGAGGCCCATGCCATGACTACCACAAGCCCGCCTTCTATAGGCCAGGGGCTGGAGACTAGCGCTGGAAAGGTGTACCCATAAACGGGAAGGCATTGCCTTTAAATCTGTACAAACACATAGAGTAGAATGAAACAAGAAGAAACTGTGAAGTAAACTGCTATAGTAAAAAGAGTACTGAAAGTAAAGGGGACCGAAATACAAGCCCAAATGGAAAAGTACAAGTACAACTGAAAAAAGAAAATAACTACTGGGTCATCCTATGAAGATCATACCTGAAGGGTAGGTATAGATCTCCTCCTCAGAACTCTACGTCCACATGTCTCCTCCGTGTCACGTCACACCAAAAGGTCCACCTCCAAGTACCATCTAGTCCTAGCTCCCCCAGCCTCGATCAATGCTTTACATCATCTGTACAAGACACAACAAGCTGCAGGCATAGCCCATGCATGGGTGAGTATAACGATACTCAGTAGGGACCCTGAGACCCCGTAGGTCTCCTAATGTTCCCAATAGGAAAAACCACAAAGAAAGACTTCAACTCTACTTAGGTATATGCCCATACATATACCAAAGTTATCAAGATATACTCATCTCATACATGAGGGAAGAATACCACAAAGGTAACACCACGAAGGTAGACATACCACACAGGTAAAACCTCTGAGATGAATGTACCACACAGGTAACACCACAGAGACATCATCACAAAGGTAGAAGTACCACATAGGTACACCACGAAGATATAAGTACCAAACAGGTACACCGCGAAGATAGAAGTACCACACAGGTACACCATGAAGATAGAACTACCACACAGGTACACCAGAAAGATAGAAGTACCAAATAGGTACACCACGAAGATAGAAGTAGCACACATGTACACCATGAAATTAGAAGACTCATCTCAAACCAGGTATCACTTTAGGTCAAGGGTAGAAGGGTTATCATATCATCGAACTCCTCAATTGCTGGAGAAATCCTCCTTAATCAAGTATAGTGGGCCTGCGGGGTCACATAGAGCCGCTTCCCACTAACCTTGAACTGCTGTGGTACCCATCCCTGATGGGTACTATGGTCATGTTTGGTCACACAAAGCCGCTTCCCACCATGGGCATGCTGGGTCACATAGAGACCCTTCCCAATTTGGACGAACTGAGGTAATCCTACTGTCAAGAACTGTGGATCTATCGGGTCACATAGAGCCGCTCCCCACCGTGGGCCTGCTAGGTCACACAGAGCCGCTTCCCATTGGGCCAATCGTCAAACAGTCTTTAAGTCTCAGCCAACCGCAGGGTTCCATACGTAGTCTGCTTGGGAGAACTGCTCCTCAAGCCAATCACTGCATCTTGGCATCCATGGAAGTCACCACAATGTATATTCTAGGGTAGTAACAATAGCATTGTCAGTCACAAACCTTGAACTCCTCTGCTATTAGAAAACTCCTCCTCTATCAATTATAGTGGGCCTTCTGGGGCACACAGAGTTTCTTCCCACTAACCTTGAACTGCTACGGTATTCATCCCTGATGGGTACCACGAGCATGATGGGTTACACAGAGGCGCTTCCCACCATGTTCCTGCTGGATCACATAGAGCCGCTTCCCACCTTGGCCACCGTCAAGCTGTATTCAGGTCTCATCCAGTTTCAGGGTTCCGTACGTAGCGCTCTTGGGAGAAAAACTCCTCAATCCATCAGTCGTATTAAAACTGGTACAAATTCTCACAAGGAAGTGACTCTATGATCCTCCATGTCATAAGGGTTCCAACGCAATAGGCAGTTCATCAATCGGATGCTCGGTCTGTGCGTTACTGGAATTTCAGTGCCGAGGGCCCGATTGGATTCAGGTGAGATCCAACCTAGCCGTACTCCATGTTTCTCCAAAGCTCTCATAGAGTAGGTCAAAAGGACCGTCTCACTCCAAGGATTCCAACGCCGAAGATGGTTTTTCAAATGAACAACTTGTTCTCAAGATAAGGTCCTCTAAGTGTTTCTGGGCCCGGGTCCGGTCTGACTCATCCCAACCCAATCTGGGCTGGGCTGCGGCGGACTCGGCCCATTGGGTCGAGGTCCAGCCCAACCCGCAAAAAGGGGCTGCCCACAAGGGTGGCCTGGGTCGTATAGGATAGGGCCCGCAAATTGGCATCCCGACCTGCGCCGTCTGTTGCGTGGATGCGCAAGTTTAGAAGTTAGGGCCTGTTTTGTGTAATTATTCGGTACTGTGTCTAGGTCAAGTCCACCTCGGTCGGACCAGCCCGAACCGGTTCGTCATGGGCCGATCTGGTTCGACCTGGGCCAACCTGACCAGACTCGGGTCTGACCTGACTCAGGTCAAGCTGACCCGCTGGGCCCGACCCGACCCAGTTGGGTCGCCGGTCAAGCCATTGGGCCGCGGGTCGGCCCGAGGTCTGCGGGTCGGCCCACCTGGCAGTTCCAGCCACCAAAGACACCAGGACGCGTTGCATCTGGGTAGGGCGGACGTGGCGTGAGGCCACGTCAGTGGGTATACCCTCAAGGGTTAACCCAATGCGGCGCCACGTGGTGTCGTGGGTCCTCCTCGCCACAGTCGATGGGTGGCGGGTCCTCCACCGGGTGCTCTGCTGGCGCGCTCCCCGTCCACCAGCCACCAGTTCGAACTGGAGACCTCTACTCCCACCACATCCATCGCAGGCCGCGTCCCTCCTACTGTGTGGTTGCGCCGCCGGGGGCGCGCCCCTCCTCCGCTCTTCCTTTTCCCGGGGTGGCAGCCGGTCTTCTGTCGGGCACGTGACCGGTGCCGACACGTGCCGCTGTGCACCACTGCCACTGTAGGTGCCAGCGGTAGGGTGTTCATCGGGCCACCGGTCATGCACCGGTGGCCCGCTTTCCTGCGCCGTTGGTGCTTGCGGTTTCCTGGGATCACACTCTTTGCTGGGGTAGGTCTTACTTTGGGTTGTTGACAACTTAAAACAAAAGGGTGACCACAAAAAACATAGAAATGGAGGGGATCAGGCCTTGTTCATGTCGGCCAGTGCCCTTCTCGTTGGAGATAATTACGAAGGGGGTTTGGGGAAAATATCAAATGGATTCCATGCTTTAGTTTCAATTCCCGAACCCAATGATAATACACACCCTCCCGCATAAAAATTAAATAAAAATAACGGATCAGCTTGTTTGTGAGTTGCTCTGTTTTCATATTTTTTGAAAAGAAAGGCAGAGAAAACCAAAATCAACACAACCACTTCTTCGAAACGTCAGAGAAACATCCGTGCTTGGAGGTGGGTCGACGCTCTTCGTCCCGGCAACCGGTTCCCAATGATGCCACTCGTATATCGCCATCCAGTTCGTGGTTCGGTGTCACCCATAACCACCCGCTGGGTCAACTCCATCTTCTAAGGGTCTGGCGTCATGGTGCTCCTTTAGCACTTCATTTCTTGGTGAATCTGTGCCAGTACGTCCCCCCGAAGCTCCATATATATAGGATAGGGGGAGGGTAAGTAACGACGTTGGAATTTAATGGTGGCTCATTAATTATGAAGCTTCCTAATTTCCCCCAAAATTTCTGTTACTCAGATTGGAGGGTCAAGCCATTTATTGGATTGACATGTCACCGGTCCCACCTTACCGCATGTCCGTTGGATGAATAGAATAAAAATAAAATAAAAAAATTATTTGATTTATTCTATTAAAAAATTCAAAAAATAACTTTTTCTCTGGACCTACTACGGTCATAGTGAAGAATCCCTTACGTGAATCCTGGCATTGTGGATTCAACGGTTCCCTCAGATTTTTAATCCAAGAAATAGTTCAAAAGTTAGAAAAATTCCACTCGCACATTTACTGAACGTACTCGAAAAAATGTTCAGTAAATTATTAACAGACACCCTCAACCCACGACGATCAAGATTAGGCTTTCCCTAAGTGAAGAATTCCCCAACTAACATAACGGTACTCTCAGATTTCCAGTCTGAGTTACCGTTTAAAAGTAATGGATTTTACAATAAAATAATTATCACCTAATTATTTTATTTACGACCAAAAAATTAACTTTCATTGGTGGCCCGTGCTAGCTAATGTTAGTATCCTCCTAAAGAAAGAATTCCTTCACGAGTTCAGCGGTGGTCTCATATTCTTAATTCGAGTTACCATTCGTGAGTTATAAGCATTTGAAAAATAAAATAACTTTATTTAATTATTTTATTTACGGTTATTCCATTTCCGAGTTTTCTCACAGGAGGCCCGCGCTGACTAAACTTAATTCGTGCCTGTAGAACCCAGAAAACGTGTTCCTGAAATTTTCCAAATGCTTCCATACACGATCAAGTATCGTAGAACTTTTCTTAAGCTTCGATTTGGTAGGTCGTAGGGCCCGAACGGAGTTACGGATTAGGAGTTATGGACGTTTGAAGTTGGGCTGGAAATCTGGTTCGCGAAGCCCATTCGCGAAGCCCCCTCTGTGATCGCGGAGCGCCGCCGCGAAGTAATGAGGCGAGAGGCTCCGCGAACCCATTTGACGTTCGCGATGCGCCGCGAATACCCCTCGCGAAGCACCGATGCGAAGCACCCGAGCATCGCGGTCCCGCAAAGCTCCAGAGGCGGTAACTCTCCATGAACGCATTTGACGTTCGCGAGCCCGCCGCGAAGCTCCGGAGGCGGTACCTCTCCGCGAACGAATTTGACTTTCGCGAGCGCGCCGCGAAGCACCTGAGGCGGCGCGGGAGTTCTGCTTCGCGGCGCCCCTTGCCTATAAATACCCAGCTCACCCCCCTTCTCCAGGAGGACGGCCACGACCACTTCGCCCCTTGGGCGGCCGAGCGGAGCTCCGCATTGCGGCTCCGCGAAGCTATGCTTCGCGAGAAGCTTCCTTCGCGTTGCTGCTCCGCGAGCTGAGACTCCGTGAGTCCCTGCTCCGCGAGCCCATGCTCCGCGATTCTGCTCCGCGAGACCAAGCTCCGCGAGAGCCCTTTGCTCCGCGAGCCCATGCTCTGCGATGCTGCTCCGCAAGACCAAGCTCCGCGAGACCCCTTTGCTTCGCGAGCGACCATTGCTCCGCGAGGCCATGCTCCGCGAAGCTACTTCGCGAAGACCTATCCTTCGCGAGGATCCTACCTTCGCGCCCACTGGTCCATACCGCGGGGGATGCTCCCCCGCACCCCCGCTCGGGGTTAGTGCCCGGCTGCGGTCCTGGCCCTCCGGGCCGGTCCCTTCGCTACCGTCACAGACCCCCTTGAAAAATGGAGAGTCGCACCACGGACTTTTCGGGCCGAGACGTTGGGATTTTCCATTGCGCACTTATGCGCTCCCACCTTCCACCTATGGAATACCATGATTAAAGAAACTCCTCCACACACAGTGAAACACCTTGAGTTGACATATTCCTCTGGGTTTCATTCTATGTCTTGAGTTGAGGTTCTCATCATCAATTCCCCGAGTACGTTGAGTCGAACCATTCCTCAGGAAACTCCTCCAAACCCAATCACTTGGCTCCTATGCCAGGTTGAACCAGAAAGGGCCGCCCTTGCGTAAGACCCAACACCAACCACTTCTAGGCACCTTCTGCCTAACAATCCTTTCTACATGACTCTAAACTGTAGTAATCCTTATGTTCCAAACATAGGATTCCTTTTTCCCTACACGAGAGATGCCTCATGCTCCTATCATGAGATGCTAACAGTCCTATCTACATGACTATAAACTGTAGTACACCCTATCTAACAAATGATAGGATGCCTCTTTCCCTACACGAGAGATGCCTCATGCTCCTAGCATGAGATGCTAATAGTCCTATCTACATGACTATAACTGTAGTACACCCTATCTAACAAATGATAGGATGCCTCTTGCACTATACGAGAGATGCCTTATGCTCCAAGCATGAGACGCCAATAGTCCTACCTACATGACTCTGAACTGTAGTATTCTCCCTATGTTCCAAACATAGGATGCCCCCTTACTCTAAGCAAGAGATGCCTTATGCTCCCAGCATAAGATGCCAATAGTCCCATCTACATGACTATAAACTGTAGAACTCCCTATCTAACAAATTATAGGATGCCTCTTGACCTATACAAGAGATGCCTTATGCTCCTAGTATAAGAAGCCAATAGTCCTACCTACAAGTCTCTAAACTGTAGTACGCCCTATGTTCCTAATGTAGGATGCCTCTTATTCCAAACAGGATATGCCTTATGCTCCAAGCGTAAGATGCTCAATGCCATGACTACAGTGGCATGATTCCAATGCCCCTTGGCATTATCCCTCTTGTGCACCAGTGCATAGGTGAAGGCCTCAATTCATCAGTGAGTTGGGATGCCCTCATGGCCAGACATGAGGAAGACATTACGGGCAGCTCCTAGCGTAAGCCCCATTCACCATTTCCGCTCCATAGCGGCACCCGGGCAGCTTCCTTGCGTAAGCCCCATTCACCAGTGCCGCTCCTTAGCGGCACCCGGGCAGCTCCTTGCATAAGCCCCATTCACCGTTGCCGCTCCTTAGTATCACCCGGGCAGCTTCCTAGCATAAGCCCCATTCACCATTGCCGCTCCATAGCGGTGCCCGGGCAGCTTCCTAGCGTAAGCCGCATCCACTATTATCACTCCTTTTCAGCGGTAAGCCGTTGACATCCCAATCCAGCGGTAAGCCGTTGTGACCCCATTCAGCGGTAAGCCGTTCACATCCCAGTCCAGCGGTAAGCCGTTGTGACCCCATTCAGTGGTAAGCCATTCACATCCTTATCCATCAGTAAGCCGTTCACACCCAATCCAGTGGTAAGCCGTTGAAACCCCAATCAGCGGTAACCCATCATAAGAATAACTACGTGGTCTTTGATCCATGTCAAGGCATGGTACGTAGGAAGCCTCTTCAAGGCTCAAGCCCAAAACTATCGTCATACTTTTCCCTGGGCCTCCATCCTGGAGTAAGTCCCAGCACCATGGGCCGCCTAATGCATAAGCCCCTCTTCGCTTCTCACGGACGCATCCTTCGTGACGTGATCGTCAGTTCCTTGCAACCTCTTGTTTCTCACACCGAGCATGACTCATGTCGGCTTAGAGTGAGCACCGACCCTGACCCCCACCCATAGCGAACTACGAGGTCTTTGATCCATGTCAAGGCATGGTACGTAGGAAGCCTCCATGAGGTTCAATCCACATTGCTCGGTCGTTCATTCACATCGAGTTTCTCCCTCGTCCAGCATGACGTTAAACTGTATGCTCCCTTTGTCCTGCATGACATTAAACTGCACACCCATTCCCACCTGAACTATGAGGTCTTTGATCCATGTCAAGGCATGGTACATAGGATGCCTTCCAGAGGTTAAAGCCCACCACTCATTGGACCAAGGTCCACTTTCACGTCGGTTCACCGACAAAGCCCCATTTGAACTACGAGGTCTTTGATCCATGTCAAGGTGTGGTACCTAGGAAGCCTCCACGAGGTTCAAGCCCACCCATCATCCAATTCACTTCGAGTTCTACCTACGTACAACATGACGTTAAACTGTAATTCCAGTCCGACGACAAGTTGTTGTGACTAACCCGAACTACGAGGTCTTTGATCCATGTCAAGGCATGGTATGTAGGAAGCCTCTACGAGGTCCAAGCCCACAATCCGGTCATTCCGACCTCATTCACGTCGGTTCACCCCCGTCCCGCATGACGTTAAACTGTATTGCCCAATCCGAACTACGAGGACTTTGATCCGTGTCAAGGCATGGTACGTAGGAATCCTCCCTGAGGTTTAAGCCCAACAATCATTGACCCAAAACGTCTACTAGTCGGTGTGCCGGGACCCCATTTTTAAGCCCATTTCCCATTGGACCAAGGTCCCTCATTTATGTCAGTTCACCGACACCCAATGCCTGTCGTTTATTCACGTCAGGGTTTACTCTCATCCCGCATGACGTTAAACTGTATTCCATCAACCTGAACTATGAGGTCTTTGATCCATGTCAAGGCATGGTACATAGGAAAGCTTCCCAAGGTTCAAGCCCACCACTAGTGGACCCACAGGTCTACTTTTACATCAGTTCACCGATGAAACCCTTTGAACTATGAAGTATTTGATCCATGTCAAGGCATGGTACGTAGGAAGCCTCCCTGAGGTTCAAGCCCACCACCCATCGGACCAAGGTCCACCTTCACGTCGGTACGCTGACGATGCCCATCGGACCAAGGTCCACCTTCACGTTGGTTTGCTGACGACATTCATCGGGACAAGGTCCACCTTCACGTCGGTTTCCCGGAACCATCCCGAACTATGCAGACTTTGATTCCCTGCCACGGGGATACATAGGAAGCCTCTTCAAGGCTCAATCCCAACTTCACTGTCGCCCCTGCGATGGTCCCATTTCATTCCCCCTCCACTTCATTCATCCATCCATCAAACATTCTGATTCTCACCCGGGCCGCCACATCCCGGTGGGATCGTGCCATCCACCTCCTCGCTGCTCCTAGCAGCGCATGGGCTGCTTTCCACATGTAAGCCCCATCATATCTCCGGGTCGTTGTCCTCTGTGTACACCCTGATTCATCTCCCTCTCGAACTATGTGGGTTTTGATCCATTTCCTCTACACAGGGTACGTAGGAAACCTCCAAGAGGTTAAATCCCAACCAATGGTAATCCATGGTGAACCCCATCCTGGGGTGCACTTCCCCTGATCTGCCCTCAGTGGTGTTCAGATCAGCCATTACGGTGTGACGCCTCCACTCCAGGGAGTGCACCATCTCGGATCCGTCCTCATTGGGGGTTCTGATCCATCCATCTTCCAGGTGTTCCCTCCTAGGGATGTACCAATCTGATCCGTCTCTATGGGACTTTCTGATCAGCCTCATTCTGTCTCTGCAAGATGTTAAACTCTCAGCCTACCTCATGCTAAACATGAGATGCCTGAGGAAAACCTCGGATGGAACGCCTTTGGCGTAACTGTCTCTGTAAGACGTTAAACTGGTGGAATACCCTGTGTTAAACACAGGAAGCTGAGGAAAACCTCAGATGGATGCCTCGGGTTATGCACCCTTGAGATGCCCTCTTATGAGGAAGAATACAGGTTCCCCTATGTCCACGCACCTAGAGATGCCCCGACATACCTGATGTTGCCATCTACTCCGACCGAAGGTCGCTACCATGTCAAGACCCTATGGAAAGTCTTGACGGAAGTAGTGTAATTAACCGGCATCCATTACGATATGGCACCGGGAATGAGATTCATGGACAACGTATTAAATCTATGAGGGAGACCCAGACTAGGTGATGAGTTCCGAGGAGGAATCCACGGAAGGAAGAACCGACATCCCATCATCCCGTTTCGATCAAGGAGCAGACGTACCTGAACAAGGAACGAATGCCGCCCGCCTTTGGAAAGCGGGAATGCGGGGCAATAGCTGCGTGTCCTCCACGGACGGATGCGCGCGCCCCGGCGAAAGCGTCGGAAACAGTGCCTATGATAAACCCGCCATCCTGAGCACAACAGTTCCCTCATATTTCTGATCTGAGTAACTGTTTAAGAGTTTTCCCACTTTTTTAGGAAAACTTCTTAAAAGTGTTAATTTAAGGTGAACAAAACTTCGATGGATCATTCCAGGCACTCTGGGCCTCGGAATCTCACGCCATTAGATTTCGCAGTCTTGAAATAATTCCATATAAATAAAAAAAATTATACAGACTTTCCAAGATATTAAATGGTACCTAAAATTTCATCTCCCCAAAAGTGTATTTCATAAGAAAATTTAGTATTTGATTACTTAAAAATAATTTCAATTGAAAATAAGTCCTTTATATATAAAGAAGAAAATGAAAGAGAAACCATAAATTTTTTTAGAAAACATTTTTAACATTTTGTTAAAATAAGAAGTTATAGATCACATTCAAAGTTCATTTTAGAAAAAGTAAAGTGAATAATTTTGGAAAAAGTTAATTTTAAAAAAGAAAATACAATAATATATCCCTAAAAATAAATAAATGTTATAAAAAAGGAATGTGTGGTGGAATATAAAATAATTGATTTTGAAAGGATGGGAAACCATTTTTAATATTTTGAAATACCTTTTTTGAAAACCCACATTGTAAAAAGTGTAAAAACAACTATTTTGGAAAAGAGGATAAATAAATTATTAAGGTCACAAGAGATAACACATAACTGGGTCTCTAAATATAAAGAATAACATTGGTTTGAATAGAAAACATGGTTATATATGACACATATTTTACTTGGTAAGGAATATAATTATTCTTAACAACGTTATACTTTTATGATAATTAAATTCATCATGGAAGATGATTTGAACTAAAAAAATTCATTTTTACCCAAATATGAATATAAAATAAAATAATATAAAATTTTAGGGTGAAAAAACCCATGCATGTAATAATAAATTGTATAATAAATATCAAAAATCAAAGAAAGAAGTTTTGAATTATCAATATAATTTATGGATTGAGAAATATTTTAATAAAAATCCTTTGAAAGTAATGGATTTATATAAAAATTTAAATAATATCAATAAAATAAAGTTCATGATATGATATATACAATAGGTAGTATACAAATCATTTAAATGAAATTAGGTGTATAAATTAAACATGTCTCAAAGAAAGGAAATTGAGACAAAACAACACCACCTTTAATCCTACAGCTGAACTTGCTCTAACCTCCTGTATAAAAAAAATAAATATACTAATAACATATTTAGAAAACATATTATAACCTATAAAATTTTATAAACTTAATTTAAAACCATTAATTACAAATATACTAGTTATTTATATTTTATTTTCATCACCATAAGTTATCATCGTAGATTGTTGGTTTAGTACTAGTTTCATAATAGTGATGTCCATTATTATTTATAAATATAAATTTAATCACTATAATATCATAATATGTACTTTAATATATTTTTTATATTGATTTATAATGTTTTAATTTCATTTCATATGTATTTGGGTTATTATTCATGACGAAGAAGTTAGTGATGATCTTTTTTTTGGTAATTTTTAATGAACGATAGGTGAAACCTTAATAATAAGTTAAATATTAATTTTAAATTTCCATAACCATAAAAAAATTATCTTATCTTTAATTTATAATAAAACCATTTTTAACTTTCCATAGTCATCTATTATATAAATTTATAGCATAGTTCAAGTATGTGGTTAAACCGACCGAAACAAGAACAAGATAAAATCTATGGGTGAGTATGGTTAAGAAAGTGAATCATTTGGAATATTACCATTATTACCGAAGCATAATGATATTATTTATATGATTTTAAGGAGGGTATTTAGATTCAAATAGAGTGTGATAAATTTAAAAAGTCTACAAGTAAAATGAAATACATTTCTTCATGGAGGTGGTAGTCCGCACTTACACACATGCATTATTCTCATTTTCCATAGAAAATAAAGAAGGTAAGAGTTGGTTTATATTTTCAAAATTTTAACAATATTTTTAATATAATATTTATTAATTAAATATCCCTTTTTTAACTATATTTTTTTGGTTTTAATAAAAAATAGATCAAGTCACTTATGGAGGCGGTAATCCGCACGTAACACAAGTGACATTTTGGTTTTTTTGGATTTTTGGGAGGAGGGTAGAAAATATATATTACTTTAGTATAATAACATTTTAGAATATTATTAAAAATCAGGTTATATCACCTTCATTTATAAAATTTTTTAGGTGGTGGTTGAAGAAAGGAATTAAGAGAGCTCAATTGAGAACATTACCTCTCGCTTTGGATGTTCTCCATTGAGTAACACCTTAAGCATCATTATCTTGGCCTATTGGAAAGTAAATGTATTATAGGAAATGGTGATAGAGTTAATGAAATACTAGGGAATATTTTTTTACGAGATAATTCTTTTGAAATATATGGACAAATGTGGTGTAAATGATCCCCTTTTATAAGTGATGAAAATGACATTTTCATAAATAGTTATTACTTTTTCAATGATGGAATGACACTATTCAAGGGTCAATAGAGCCAAAAATGAGAAATAATGAAGTTGGGGGGTGATATAAGGTATATTAATGATCTATAATTCATTTTTTACATATGTTATAAAAAGGTTTCATGTCTTTTACCACTAGACTTTTATATTTTACAATTTTGGTTTTTACCTTGGTTAGTAGTTTTTACCCAAGTAATCTATGTATTATTAAAATATATGGTAACCCATATTACCATATTTTAATGTTATTAACCTAAATATATCCTCAATATAATCTAATTCAATCTCTACATAAGTAAAAATTAAATTTTAATTTAAAATATTAAATATATAGCAGAAATATACTACACATAAATATTCTTTTCACCATTAAATATTCCAAATATTATATAAAATTATTTAAAAATTAAATGAGTAGAAATATATATATTTTATATTTTATAAAATATACCAAATTATTTATATAAAACATTTAATTTTAAATTATTATATAAAAATTACACAACATTAGAAAAAAATTCTTTAAAAATAACCGTTTCACCATTATCCTGATCACTAAATTTAATCTTTGTAATCATATTTTATGAATAAAAATGAAATTAAAATTATTAAATAATATTAAAATTATGATACAAAATATAAAATCCATTTTTATATTTAATTTTTACAAGAAATGAAAACTAATTTTTAATATAAGAGAATAAAAACTATTTTAGAGTAAAATATTACTTAAGTTTCCAAAACCTAAAATAAGAGTTTTATAAATTCAATAAAGTAATTTAAAATGATTTATTTTAATTTATAAATATATGGTTTTTATATTAAAATGTTTCAAATTGTTTTAAGTCATTCTTGTATTATGATAATTTCATAAAAGTTACGTTACTGGAAAAATCCGTATTTTTTTACTATTAACCTAAAAATAAATTATTTTAAAAAAATATAAAAAATTCACCCGATGATAATTTTTAAATTATCAATTAAAAAACGAAGTTAGTTATAAAAAACAATAATTATCATATTATAAAATTTATCATTAAATGAAAATAAAATATACAAAGAAAAACAATTTCTATTGAAAAATTTTCTTTTAAAACTCTAAGTGTTCTTAATCATATTTTGTATGAATTTTTAATTGATTAAAATATTTTTAGTTACTATAATTTTTTTAATTAAATATTATTATAAATATTAATCTAATATGGCATGAATCATTTTATTTCATTGTTGTGTGTGAAATAATCAATCAATATAATGTTTATTTATAGGATAATATATTCTGAAATATCAGGGTGTTCCATTCATAAGGAATCATATTTTTATAATAAAGGAAACCTAAATTTATTATTCATTCATGTGTGATGAAACTATAACACCTTGATATTTTAAAATAATACTATGTTTTATAGCATATAAGATGTGCAAAATTGAGTCTAAACGAACTATGAAATATTATTATTTAAATATAACTATTATAAACTGGATGTTAAATTAGTAGGAATGAATATGATTAAAGAAATTATGATATATGTACAAAGGAAAGACTCAATACAAATTTATTTAATTTTTTTTAGTAAATAATTACATAATATTTAATAATGTTATTTTATTCTTCAAAAATACATTTTGTTCAAAAAAAAATTACTGCTTTTTGGAAGGAAATATTACAATTAATTTATTGAAATTTTATAAATTATATTTGATTGAATTTTTTTAATTAATCATGTCAAAATTATATTAGGATGAATGTTTATGATTTTTCTGAAAAACATGATTTTTTATGAATAGTGAAAATACTGATTTTTATTGAAAACTCTATTTTCATTTCA
Source organism: Viscum album (assembly GCA_963277665.1). Classification (NCBI taxonomy): domain Eukaryota; kingdom Viridiplantae; phylum Streptophyta; class Magnoliopsida; order Santalales; family Viscaceae; genus Viscum; species Viscum album. The sequence continues at coordinate 129,255,707 of OY728167.1, read as the reverse complement.
AGCATGTACAAAGTTACATGTTGTTAAAGATAATTTCAAAGTAAAATTAGTTGAATTATATTTTAAATAATACAATTATGTTCATTATAATCAATTTTATGTATGAATTTGGTATAAAAACATTTTTATATCTAAAAAGACATTTTTATGAAAAATGTTTTTTTGCATGAAATGTGTTTTTATCTTAATAAATTTAATTAATAAAATTTTAAAAATTATTTTAATAAAAAAAAATATTTTATATTTAATAATTTTTTTAACATTCATTTAATTGTTTTTTATCATGAGATATAATCCAAATTTTATGCTTAAAAATGTATTTATCTAAAAATTGATTTTCATAGCCTTTTATGCGCTTATTTTTAAATTATTTTTTACCACTTATAGAATCTTATTTTGATAAAATTTATTTCATATTTTTAATAGAAATGTTTAAATTTTATAAATTGGGCCCTTTTGTTTTTTTTCATTATAAACAGTTACCACAGTAAAATTTATCACCTCGGTAATGGGTAAATTAGGTTAATCTAGATTAAAAATAAGTGATAAGGCCATAATTTTTAATCTTAATTCTTATTGGATTTAGGAAATTAGAGCCTTATAATCATATTCTTAAAATTTATTTGATTAATGGACACTGTTCCATGAAAATTACCTATATTATATTTAAAGAAAATAATGGTACAAAATGTCACTATCTTACTTTTAAATATCTATTATGTGTCCACCCTGGGAAAAAAGTAGGTTATGAATGAATAAAAATATTTTTTTATCATAATAAACTTATTTTAATTATTTTAATTTATTTATAATTTTTACGTATTAAATAATTACCTTGAATTTTTACTCAGTGACGAAACAATATTTATTCAATTAATGGAAAAAAATGAATGATATAAAAAATATTAAAATTGATATAATTTGACATATTTAATGTGTTAAATTAATTTTATTGATTAACATGACATATGAAATATTAAATTTTTTAAAGGATTATATTTGAATTAAAACTTTGTCTTTATCCCTTTTAAGTCAAATTAAAAGAATAGTTTCAAAATTGAAATTAATGATATTTTATGAAAAATAATATTTTATTAAATGATTTAAAAATCATAAATATATTTAAATAGGAAAATGTGTATAATATATTTTCCAAAATTACATTCTTTTTCCATTTATGAGCTTATTTTCAACTTATATGTAAAATTATAGCCATTTAAGAGTGAAAAATACTTTACCGTGATTTTGGTTAAAATAGGTTAACTAAGTTATTAAACCAAATGATAAGGTTTAAAACACACAAAAAAAACCTAGTAAAAACGTTATTTTTGGATATTATTTAAAATCCATAATATATTAGGTCATAATCTGTATACTTTTGGATGAATTTGGGCTAGATAATGACATTATTATAATTTAATATTTTATAAAATTCTAAAAGTGTGCCTCACCTCAATTATAAAAGGGAACCTCCTACCTCACTTAACTAAACCAAATTGAGACTTATATCTCAACTATACCCTCATAAAATATCTTATCAAATTCCTTATACAATTTATATAGGTTCTTTTATTCTAAAAAGACCAACCCTAGGGAACTTAAGAGACAATCTTAAAGAGTTTTTTCAAATAAGAGGTAATTTCCTTAACCAATCACTTTTTTTAATTCTTCATTTAACTTATATAAATCTATTATATTATTCATAAAATAATAAATTATGTATAAAAAATATTATTAAATGTCATCATTATTATGAATCCACCTTTACTCACCCTCTTTCCATCAAATGGATAGTGAAAGTATTGCTCATGTGTACGTATGAATTACCATCTCCACGTAGAAATACAATTAATTTTTCATCACAATATTTCATGGAAAGTTATTATGATGGGTTTAAAGTTTATATGTAATAATTATGACATAATTATACTTATTTAATCATAATATAACATCTAAATTTACTACCACCCCTATGAAGAGACGTGATTCATTTTTCATATCCATTTTACTTGGAAGGTAATAAGGATGAATTTAATGAATATATTTGATATGTATGATATATATTATATTATAAGGATTCTTAAATGGTTAATTATTATTTACCTTTATTTATTTCCACCTTTAAAAATGTGAAAACAATGTTTAGGCGTACGTATGGCCTACCGTCTCTAAGAATAGTGTAATTCATTTTTTATCTTTACCTTTTATGAATGAATCTAAATATGTATATAATGAATATATATATTTTTATACCATTACTAATATTATGAATATGGGGTGACCATGATCCAAGTACAAGAAATAGAACTACTGAACTGAAATTCTTATGAAAAATGAAATAGTTAACACCCAGAAACGACAATTTTAATAAAGAATTATTAATGAAAGGGTGTTGAAATTTTATAAGGGGATCATATATGGTATTATAAATATATACCGTTAGAATTGGTGTCCTGAGAACCAAATTTTTGTACTTTGATTACGTGAATGTACACTTATTATATATTGTTCATTATTCTGCATGACTATAACATAATATTGTCCTGGAATATTTGTTTTATTAATTAGGTCATGGCAGATCCCCACTATGATGAGAACCTTTAAATTCTTTAACAATATTCTTAAATAATGTTCTACGGTTGGATGACATACTTTGATATGACACATAGTATACATACTGTCATGTGAAAGTACTCATAAGAAGATGAGACTCTCTCTCATGGAGTTCGCACTTGGTAATCTCTAAGATGGGAGATTATGAGAACAAACCCACCAGTAGTAATTTCACATGTCTTGGTGTCATTGGAAATTGCTATCTATGAGAATGTGCAATGGTCCTTAGACTAGAAGATTATCATTAACTCATGTCATGACTTACACACTTAGATTTGCTAATGAAAACCTTCATGAAGATAGTTGACGGGAAGTAGGGTACGTTGGGTGTGTCACGAATGACATGTTGTTAATGGATAAGTTGAGGAAGGATTTTTCCCTTCCATGTTTATGGAAGTAGATATCTTAGACCCTTTGATTGAAATAGAACTATCGCACAAATTCTATGGCCATGGTTTCACGATTAGTTTATTTCAGGAAGTAAAAGTATGACATACCAAGCATATAGGTTTACGACACTACCATGAAACCTACTTGATGAGATATTGAGAAAAAGGGATTAAATTACATGGTAAGAGTTCATATGAGGTGACATGTCAATGCAGCATCAACTTCGTTCTCCTAGGCGCCTTGACCCATTGCTAGACAGTAATCTTGGACTTTCGGCAAGCTTGCCTAATTCCAACGAGAAAGAGGCCTAGAGGGTCACACACTATGTGTATCCTAGTATCTCAAGTATAATAAAGATTATTCCTGTATGTTGTTTAATAATTATTCAAGGAAGCCTAAATTCTTTTAATTATGGAGGAAGAATAAAATGAAAACAAGATATACATGCCGTGTATTAAGGATTACATGCCGTGTAGTTTTCATTTTGGAAAGGAAATGAAAAAAAAGTACATGCCGTGTATTAATGATTACACGTCGTGTAGTTTTTCCAGTCGGGATTTTGAGGAAACAATATTGTTTTATTAAATGATATTTATTATAATCAGCGTGGGTGCATGTCAAGGAATTAATGATTCAACATGGGGGTTTTCAATAAGAGTTAATGAAATAAATAAAACACGTAACACGTTTATTTATTGTCATAACTCTATAACTTCAAACCCAATTATAAATATCCTTACAACCCCAACACTTTTCCTTAATCGTTGTGCACAATAAATCTAGAGAATTATCTCAAGACTAAAAGAACTCCTTCCTCCAAGAATGCTCTCAAGACCGAGAGAGATCCTCCTCCATCGGATCAAGACAATCTAAGGTGAACAACACAAGAAAATTTTTCTCCACGTTAGCACCCGTAGAATCTTTTAGTGATGTCCAAAGATACGTGGTGCACTTGTGGATCACCACTAGAGGAAGTCTATCCTTGGATTCTACGGCACAACGAAGAATCACATCGGAACATGATCAGAAATATCAATGATGAAAGAACACCATAAATGGTACTTCTTGTCAATTAATTAAATTAATTATAATCAACCCTTGATGATCCACTTTTGTGGTTTCAAGAATACTCTTCTTATATGTCTATTTTTGTGATTTTATTCATGGAGTCTGGAGTTTATCGTCGTATTGATCCCAGATTTATCATTTCTAATGACAAAAGCCAAGTGGGAACATCCACCCATGAGCTTCCACTATGGCCGAAACCTTCAATTGGTATTAGAGCAAGGATTCAATGTTGATTATATTTATTTAATTTTCATTGATAATTTACTCATTTAAATTTGATTCAATTCGAGATAAATCGTTCTGTAAAACTGAATAAATGAGACCATTTCTTTCTCCTTTGTTTCTCGATTCACATCATAGAAATGACCTTTTAATTTTAATTTTGATTAAAATAGAAAACGAGGAACTCATAAGGAGGAGCCTCTCTTTCTGTCTGTACAACACAATAATACACAAAGTGTAGTGAAAACTACCCGTGGTGTACTTAGGTTCAACGAACCGATACTGGTCCGCCAAACCACACCATGTGAATTGAGCATACCTAATTATTTATTACACTGTGTTAACTAGAACTGAATGGAATTTGGAAACTGGAATACACAACATGTATGTTGGATCAACATTCTGTGTAGTCCGATCCCGCCTAGGTGAAACCGTGTACAAGGAGAAGCCGCGTACCACGTACACGAGATTGCCAAGGCCGGTAACCACGTAACAAGGAAGTACACACCGTGTTAGATTAATCTACACATAGTGTACTCAAAAATTCCAAAGTACAGAAAACATGCCAAATCCCCCAGAGTTTACTTTGTATAAAGAGTGAAAATAAATACACGCCATTGAAATATAGCCTACATGCCATGTAATTTCTAGAAATGTAATTTCACCAGGTTTCCTCCAAAAGTACAAAGATACCATACAAGGAATATGTATGTGAAAAATATCAAGGAAATTTAGAAAGGAATTTCAGACAATAAATTGATTAATTATAAGATCTTCATTAATTGAATTCAAGAACGACTTATCTTAAATAAAAGAATGATTAAAAGAATTTGAATTCTAAATATGCGTAAATGTTGTTGCATGCTATGGATTATCATGAGCTAGAACAAAGACCCTTTGTGTGTGTATGGTTTTATTTGAATTTATTTAAATTCGTTGGCCTGCGACCCTTCTTCCAATAAAATGTAGGGCCTGCATGCCCTTGATTTCTTTAATGTAAACCCCATGTAATGGAGGATCTCCCAATTCATAGGAGATGGTTCAAAATCCGAAGATGAGGTGAAACCAACACAAGAAGATACAAATGTGGACATGTGGGAGCTACAAAACATGAACCATCATGTTCAAGGTGTTTTTACCTAGGCCAGGGTTAGCTTATCAAAACCAATAGATAAGCTAACCAATAGAAGCTCATGATCATGCCATCTTATTTTATTTCTATCTGATTCCATGGTTTATGTATTATGTATGTGTTGTTGTGATCACATAATTAATGAAATAAACATGCATGTAAATATGGAGTAAAATAAAAATCAGACTATGCGTAAACACTATCAGAACATGGTTAATAACTTAAGAAAGTATCACTTAATATTAAAAATCATGTGATAATGAAAAAATACGCATAAAGGATTAAAATCCCTAAAATACCATGTCAATTCAGACCAAGCCTTATGTTACTTGATTAAGGGAAAGACTTAATAAAACTATGTGTTTGACCAACCCTTGTTGGGACACTTACTTTTATAAAGGAAGCCCTTATGAAAGGTTTCAGGTTGACTTAACCATATTACATCAAGAGGAGTATCCCTTTCTAGAATTGATGTAATATTAGAGGCAAGTTTTGAGGAAATCCAAGTTAGGATTTTAGGATTGGGGAGTCCACTCAAGAGATCAAGGAACTGTAAGCTCACACTTGGAAAAGAACTGCCTACCTAAATACCTTCTAATAGCTTGACCAACCCTTTTTGGGGTTATGTGAAGGGGAATATGGATCCTTTCCACTAGAATGTTAATGAAACTGGACATTCCGAGTTCAATGGTGAGGGCCAGTGGGACTTGATAAAATAGTGGGAGACTTAATAAAATTTATTATAAAATGTAATCAAGAAATTACTAATAAATCTGCTCTATTAATTTGTAGAATCAATATGACAAACTCATCAACCACATTTTATCTACAATCAATTCTGGATAAAGACAATATCCTCACTGACAATAACTTTTAGTAATGGTTTAGGCACCTTCGGGTTATCCTATGACATGAACAAAAGTTTTACGTTCTGGAGTCCTCACTTTTTGATTTGCCTGCCCAAGGGGTGAGTGATGAATATTTCCTAGTCTATGATCAATATTTGAGCGATTCACTCGACATTCAATGTTTTATGTTGTCATCAATATCTAGTAAGCTCATGAAGTCTCATGAAGACATGGATTCCTATAGCATGCTCAAGAAACTCAATGGTCTATACCAGGAAAGAGAAAGACAAGAAAGGTTTGAGATCTCCAAGGCTCTTTTTAGTGAAATCATGGAGAGGGTGCCCTAGCTGGTCCTCATTTAGTCAAGATCATTGGATACATTAAGTGCTTGGAGATTCTAGGGTTTAATCTCCCCAAAGAATTGGGTGCCGATCTCATTCTTGCATCACTCCCAGAGAGATTCTCTAACTTTGTTGTAAATTTCAACATGAACAACATTGGGAAGTCTCTATCTGATCTTATTATCCTCATTCACCAAGTGGAAAATGATATGAAGTGTGAAAAGCCTTATGTCCTCATGGTGAATAAAATGAAAGGGAAGGAGAATAGATTTAAGCCCAAATATTCTTCAAGGCCTTCCAAGAAAAGGAAGATCAATGGGGAGGCAAGAGAGCAAGAGGCTGTTTGTTTCGCATGTGGCAAGAAGGGCCACTAGAAGAAAAACTGCACCCAACCAAGGAAGCAAGGGGAAGCTTCAGGTGCATTTGTTATCGAATGAAATCTATCTGTTTCTACCAATTGGGTATTATATACTGCTTGTGGTGCTCACATCTGTATTCAAATACTAGAACCAAGTAGATTTAGAAATATTTACCAAGGTGAGGTGGATTTGTGAGCAGACAACGGAGCCAGACTCGCTGTTGTAGCTGTCAGAGACTACCACCTCACATTACCTACTGGGATGGTCTTGGTATTAAAAGTATGCTTTTATGTACCCTCTGTAACCAAAAACATTATTTCAGTATCCAGATTAGAAAATGATGGATTCAACTTCAAGTTTGGAAGTGGATGTTGCTACTTTTATAAAGATAGAATTTGTTTTGGTAGGGCATATTTATATAACTTCCTTTATGTGTTAGACTACACAAACCAAGTAATGTAAATCGATGACAAAGTTAATTCACATGACTCATACCACACCCAAATTTTCCATCACTGGAGAGGTCATGTCAATGAGAAACATTTGACAAAATTACATCAATATGGGTATTTAGATTCTTTCGAACTAAAACCACTCGGTGTATGTCATGCGTGTCTACAAGGAAAAATGACCAAAGAACCATTTAGTAGGAAAAGTGAAAGGGATAAAGAGATTCTAGAATTAGTTCACACAGATGTGTGTGGACCATTTCTAGTTGAAGCAAGGGGTGGGTTCTTGTAGTTCATAACTTTTACTGATGATTTTAGTAGATATGGATATATTTACTTAATCAGGTATAAGTTAGATTCTTTTGATCGGTTCAAAGAATACACGAATGAAGTTGAGAACCATCATGATAAGAAGATTAAGAAACTCTGCTTAGATAGAAGAATAGAATATCTTAATCCGGACTTCATTGATTTCTTAAGGGAGTTTGGGATTCTATCTCAACTCACTCCTCCTTACACGCCTCAGTGGAATAGTGTATGTGAAAGGAGGAACCACACCGTGTTGGACATGGTGAGATCAATGATGAGTCATTCGAGTTTTCCATTATCCTTTTGGGGATATGAATTACAAACAGTAGCACAAATACTAAACCAAGTACCATCTAAATCGATAAATGGTATTCCATACAAGTTATGGAGTGGACGCAAATCCATGTTATCAAATTTACATGTGTTGGGTATCGAAGCATTTGTTAAGGCCTCTTCAGGTAACAAACTTTCACCCTGAGGCACAAAGTGTATCTTTATAGGATATCCCAAGGAAAAAAGGGGATATTACCTATAAAAAACTCAGATAAAAAGGTTATAGTGGCAGGACACGCCATATTCCTTAAGAGGGAGCACATCTCCAAATGATATAGTGGGAGCGAGATAGACTTCGATGAAGTCGAGGCTCAAGATACACAAGAGTTGGTACAAGAACAGATTCCACAAATCCCCATGGAAGAACAATCTATTCTAGAGGCACAAGAACTATGTATTAGCATGAGAGAGGTGAGAGAACCAGAACGATACAGTTTTCTTGTCATTGAGGATGGTGACTAATTATTGGTTGAAAATGATGATCCTCTTACCTACAAGGAAGTCGTTGAAGGCACATACATTGGAAAGTGGAAAGAGGCCATGAATTCCGAAATGGATTCCATGTACCAAAAAAAAGTATGGATTTTGGTAGATCCTCCAGTTGATGTAAATACTGTTGGTAATAAATGGCTATTCAAGAAAAAACTGGACATGGAGGGACAAGTAACCACATACAAGGCACGACTAGTTGCAAAAGGTTTTAGACAGCATCAAGGAATTGACTATGATGAAACCTTTTCACTATTTGTGATTCTGAAATCCATTAGAATACTATTGGCCATTTCCTCTTACCATGACTATGAAATTTGGAAAAAATGGATGTAAAAACAACATCCCTTAACAGAAACCTCCAGGAAGATGTCTACATGACACAAACTGAAGGGTTTGTGACTCCAAAGGATGCCAATAAGGTATGCAAGTTTCAAAAATCCATTTATGGATTAAAGAAAGCATCAAGGTCATTGAAAATTCATTTTGATGAAGCCGTAATGGAATTTGGCTTTGTTAAGAATGAATGTGAGCCTTGTGTCTACAAGAGGTTTACTGGAAGTGTAGTAATTTTCCTAATAGTATATGTTGATGACATATTACTAATTGGAAACGAAGTACCTGTCTTATAATAAGTTAAGGAATGGTTGGATAAGTGATTCTCTATAAAAGACTTGGGAGATGCATCATATATTCTTGGGATCAAGATCCATCGTGATAGATCCAAGAGAATGCGGGGCCTGAGTCAAAGTACATACATTGACAAGATACTAAAGAGATTCAATATGAAACAGTCTAAGAGGGGATTGTTTCCAGTGTCACATGGCATTCATATTTCCAAGAAAATGTGTCCTCAGACACATGAGGAAATAAAGAAAATGGAAAGGATCCCTTACGCATCCACGATTGGGTCAGTCATGTATGCTCTTCTATATACAATTCTAGATGTTGCTTATGCATTAAGTGCGGTAGGTAGATATCAAGCTGATCCCGGAGACCGCCATTGGATTGTAGTGAAGACTATCCTTAAGTATGGCGTACTAAGGATATGTTCCTGGTTTATAGAGGTGTTGAGGAACAAGTCATTAGAGGACATGTAGATGCTAATTTCCAAACTGATCAAGATGACAGGAAGTGGCAGACTGGATACATCTTCAGATTTAATGGAGGTGCAGTGAGCTGGAAGAGCTCAAAGAAAGGTGTGGTCGCAGATTCTACAGCAGAGTCTAAGTATATCGCCGCTTCTGAGGCAGCTAAAGAAAATGTATGGATGCAAAGCTTCATCCAAGATCTGGATGTAGTACCTAGTAGTAAATATCCAATCACACTCTATTGTGATAATATTACAGTGGTGGAAGTTGCAAAAGAGATAAGGTCACATCAGTGGACAAAGCACATACTTCGAAAGTATTATCTCTTGAGGAATTTTTCTCAAAGAGGTGAAGTTGCAGTGAGCAGTATTACCACGAAAGACAATGTGGTAGACCCCTTGACAAAAGACTTGACTCAACAGAAACATGATCATCATGTGATGTCTAGTGTACTAAAATTCTTAGGCAGTTGGATCTAGTCCAAGTGGGAGCTTGTTAGAGTTGGTGTCATGAGAACCAACTGTTTTTACTTTGATTACGTGAATGTACACTTATTATATATTGTTCATTGTTCTACATGACTAAAATATAATAATGTCCTGGAATATTTGTTGCATTAATCAGGTCATGGAAGATCCCTGCTGTGATGAGAACCTTGAAATGCTATAACAATATTCTTAAATAAAGTTCTACATTTAGATGACATACTATGATAGGACACATAGTATACAGACCGTCATGTTCAAGTACTCATAAGAAGACATGACTCTCTCTCAAAGAGTTCTCACTTGGTAATCTCCAAAATGGGAGATTATGAGAACAGAACCACCAGTAGTAATTCTACATGTCTTGGTGTCATCGAACATTTCTATCTATAAGCATGTATAATGGTCCTTAGACTAGAATATTATCACTAACTCATGTCATGACTCATGCACTTAGATTTTCTGATGAAAACTGTCATGAATAAAGTTGGTGGGAAGTAGGGTACGTTGGGTTCATCATGAATGACATGTTGTTAATGGATGAGTCGAGGAAGGATTTTTCCCTTCCATATTTATGGATGTAGATATCTCAGGCCCTTTGATTGAAATAGAACTATCGCACAAATTCCATGGCCATGGTGTCACAACGAGTTTGTTTCTGGAAGTCAAAGAATGAAAAACCAAGCATATAGGTTTATGAAACTTCCATGAAACCTGCTTGATGAGATATTGAGACAAATCGATTAAATTACACGGTAAGCGTTCGTATGAGGTGACACGTCAATGCAGCGCTAGCTTCTTTCTCTTGGGTGCCTTGACCCATTTCTATACAGTACTCTTGGACTTAGTCAAGCCTGCCTAATGCCAACAGGAAAGAGGCCTAGAGGTCACACACTAAGTGTATCCAAGTATCTCAAGTAGAATAAAGATTATTCCCATATGTGGTTTAATAATTATTCAAGGAAGCCTAAATCATTTCAATGATGGATGAATAATAAAATGAAAACAAGATATACATGCCGTTTATTAATGATTACACACCGTGTAGTTTTCATTTTGGAAAGGAAATGAAAAACAGGTACATGACGGGTATTAATGATTACACACTGTGTAGTTTTATGAAAAACAAGTACACGCCATGTATTAATAATTACACGCTGTGTAGTTTTTCCAGTTGGTATTTTGAGGAAATAATAATGTTTTATTAAATGATATTTATTATAATCAGTGTGGGCGCATGTCAAGGAATTAATGATTCAACATGGGGGTTTTCAATAAGAGTTAATGAAATAAATAAAATGTGTAACACGTTTATTTATTGCCATAACTCTATTACCTCAAACCCGATTATAAATATCCTCACAACCCCAATACTTTTCCTTAATCGTTGTGAACACCAATTTTGGAGAATTCTCTCAAGGCCAATAGAAATCCTTCCTCTAAGAATGCTCTCAAGACTGAGAGAGATCATCCTACATCAGATCAAGATGATCTAAGGTGGACCACACAAGTAAAGGTTTCTCCATGCTAGCACCCGAAGAATCCTTTGGTGATGTCCATAGATACGTGGTGCACGTGTGGATCACCGCTATAGGAAGTCTATCCTTGGATTATACAGATTAATGACGAATCACATTGGAATGTGATTAGAAATATCAATGAAGAAAGATCGCCATATAAGGCACTTCTTGTCAATTAATTAAATTAATTATAATACCCCTATGATGATCCACTTTTGTGGTTCCATGACTATTCTTCTTCTTTGTCTATTTTTGTGATTCAATCCGTGGAGTATGGAGTTTATCATCGTACTGATCCTAGATTGATCATTTCTAATGACAAAAAGCCAAGTGGGATCATCCACCCATGAGATTCCACTATTCCTAGAACCTTCATATATATGTTAATTTTATATAAGTATACTAAATTTAAATTTATTATATAAGAGACTAGAGTGATTCCAAATCAAGTCAAAGTTGAGGTAAGAGATTTTCATCTCACTATTATTTATATGATACACATTCCATATTCACCACTTCTTATTCTATGTGGTGTATATAATACCCATGTATTTATTTTATGATGATTATTATGAATGTTGTGGGGATTTGAATATCAATCTAACTTTCTTTTATTCATGGGGATTATAATTAAAATGTTACCAAATTGGTAAGGGTTTTATGTTACAATCTCATTATTTATTGAGATTGTTTATGGTTAAATTTTTATGAAAAAAATCATATGATATATCTATTAAGAAACATATGAGTTTTAATATACTATGTTTATGTCATTAAAATTTATTTTTTCCTTTCATTTTCCTCACATTAAATACTTTTTATGTGGAAAATAGATGAACTGACACCCTCATTTTACTAACAAAATGGTTTGATGAGATCTGGGCAGTCTATCTTTTTTGTGTTGTGAAAGAGATTCTATGATTAAATAAGTTCATGTAGGGTTCACCACTTTGATTTCATCAAAAAATGGGACGACTAAGGTGAATTTAGTTTGGACCAATGATTTATTGTGAGGGGTTCAATTTCTTGCATAATAATTCATGTCGGGTCACCATTTTCATTCTTAATGGAAACTCCCAATGGTTCCCACATCCATAAATAGGTATAGACCTCCTTTTCATAGGCAGGTGGTTAGTTGGTGTCTCTAAACCAATGAAACTTAGGGACTCACATTAGTCCATAGGATAGAAGTTTGGGGTCATCCCACCCTTTTTGGGAGGAATTATTGCATACTATGGGAATTTCATATAGATTTAAGATATGTTCATGAATCTCTTCCTAATACTTACCTGTGACTGGTTACTTGAACAAAGTGATCATAGGTTAACCCCTTTTATGTTTAGAAGTAGGGTATCTCATTATTGAATCCATATATATGTATCTGAGGTTCATTATCCATTTCTTAGTAATGAATAACTGTTTATATACTGAAGACTCATAATCAGGCACTTCATAATTTTCTTCCATGAAGGGAGGAAGTTAATATTTAGAGGAGGGGATTGAGCCATTATGAGCTATCCTACATATCTAGTTTATTACAGGAATCAAAACCCATGTACTTCATTAAACCTGTGCAGTTTAACATTATGAAGAAATGACATATGTGAGGGCACTTAGGCACTGGATATTTGATCTATAGTCTTGATTAGACATCCTATGCATCCTAGTTATAGAAGGAATCAAAGTTATCATAGTTTGTTCTTGACCTTGGGAATGGACCCAAAGTAGACTCCCTTATATGGGGGATTTTAATATCATACCACTCATTGAGGCTTATATACTTAGATTTCGTAGGTTGGTGGAGATTCATAATGCAGACGATTTGACTATTGCACCTCTATAAGCCCTTGTGAGCTATGTTCGATGTGAGAAACAAGGGATAATAAGTAATTATCCTCACTTCATGTGGATGTGGGTCATATGTGCTAGGACTACCATTGGGATGTTTAATATAGAGCCCGTGCCTCAGGGAGGCATCCTACGTATCTTGGTTATGGAAGGAATCAGAGTCATCGTAGTTCAGTTGGATTCTCAGTCTACTAATGGATGAGGTAGAATGAATAGACCATGGGGATGATTGGGTCTTGATGGTTGAAATGTTTGAGACATGAGGAGACTTATACAAAAGTAGATAACTATTTGATCTTGGGCCTTAGGAATGCATCCTACACATACTAGTTAATATAGGAATCAAATTCATCATAGTTTAGTTGATCGGGGCTTACACACTAGGGTTTTCCAATATGAATAATATGATTATTGTAACTACCTAAGCCCACGTGAGATATGGTTGGTGTGGGAAACAAGGTATGGAAGATAACCAGTCTCAATTCTTGTGGATATGAGACTTACGTGTTGGGACTTCCCTTTAGATGGTCAATATGGAGCTCGGGCCTTGGAGAGGCGTCCTACATATCATAGTGATGGAAGGAATCAAAGTCATCATAGTTCCATTTATTGGGGATTACACTCTGAGGAAGGACAAGGTTGTCCAGTCTTGGGATGCTCAATATAGAGGTTGGGCATTAGGGAGGCATTCTACATATCTTGGTTATGGAAGGAATCAAAGTCATCATAGTTACCTTGATTGGTGCTTACACACTGATGTTTTTCTTCTAATCAATGCTTACACACCAAGGACGGACAAGGTTTTCTAGTCCTAGAATTCCCTTGGACCTAGCCTACTTGTCTGCTTGGCATGCACTGATGGTCCACTCGATAGGCCTTGATTATCAAATTCAAATGATAGAGGATGTATGCCTGGGACGTCAAAAGACAATTGTTTTATCTCGTTGACTTATCCAAGGTAAATCGCATAAAATATATGGAATGTTTGAAGGATTTCACATGATCAAGGATGAATTTTACAGAGGACAATGAAAGAGACAACTAAATGATCCTAGAAGCTATCAAAGGATTCAGGCTGACACACCTAGAGGGAATTAAATGATCCAACTGACTTTCCATAGTGTCATCACAAAATCTAGACGACATGCTTGGAGGGAATCTTGAGTATCAATGCAACATGTATGGAGGGTGATGTATGATCCAAGTTGACATTTATAGAGGGTGCTTTGAAATCTAGTTGACATGTCTGGAGAACATCATGAGATCTAGCTGGCTTGTCAGGGGGACGTTGTGAGAGCCAGTTGACATACTCATGTTCTATCGTGAGACTCAACTTACATTTATTGGTTCCACCATATGAGTTGGATGACATTTCAAAAGGAAACTTCAAGGTTTGGATGGATATACCTTCGAGATTCATGATACTTGGTTGGAATACCTAGGGAGAGGGACATGTTACTTGATTTGACATGTCTAGATGACTTTGGATGATCTAAATAATATATCAAAGGGGAGTCTTGATATTTGGATGACATGTACCAGTGCTATCAGATGTCCTAAGTGGATCATGATAAGTAAATGAGGATTAGTATATATGTTCTTCACATAAGTCTCCCATACTTTAGTAGTTTTTACAACCTTTTATTTCAAATTCCTTATATTTTTTCAGTGATAGGTTTGTTTAAGTCTCACATGATCTATCATATATGAAGGGTTTTATTCACATGAATCTCTAGAATTCATTCATGTTATCTATGAGTGATCACACAAAGTGATTATCCATGTTGCATGATTGGCCCGATTGTTCATTAGATCTTACCCAACATGAATCTTTTTCGATCACAAGATCAGCCACTCTAATAAATCTACTCTGGTTCTTCAGTGCATTGGTCCAAGGTCCTAAGGAAAAGTAAATATTTTTTAATGCTGGGGTGGGGGATTTATAGGCCTTTCCACCCCAATTATTCACCAATTTGTGCAACATGAATCGTAAAAATCTAGGATGGAGTCGATGTAGGGATTTAATGCCATGTGTTTCATGAGATCCTTCTGTAGGTCATTCTGAGGGAATCACATGATTTTTAGTGACTGAAATACTATCTTGTCAATGCCACATTTATTGGATTATAACTAATTAATTTGGTATTTATAAATCATGTGGGCATGTGAAGGGACTTTATACTATCAGACCGATATATTCAAGTTCCTTCATGAAATCAGGGTGCCTATCAAAATTCCTTTGTATGATCTTAAAATACTTTTTTGGGACCTTTCACAAGACAAGGATAGATTTTAAGGTTGCTTTCACAAGATCGGACCATCATGCCTAAGGGATTTTGAAAGTTCTTTATATATTGTCAAGGGGTCTTGTGAGACTATTCTAGTGTGTCTCATGAGTTTTACAATCACAAGAGGATCCCATATTCTTCCCTTTAATTTCATTGTTTATTTTACAAGGAATTTGGGGTTTGATGAGATTTCTTGAGTGTTGTCGAAGACAATTACTTTCCCCATCAGCGATGCATTGCATGACCAATAAAATTTCCTATGGATATGTGTGATCATTTAATCGACAAAACCTTTTGTTTATCATATAGATCCAAAGGGGGAGTTTGAGGTCGCCTAGACATGTTTGAGGCTCTTCATGTGATGAGGATGACACACCAACAGTCTTTCACGCGGTGAGGCAGACATGTCTCTAGTAGAATACAATATCTTGTGAATTGATTGGGGTGTGTCACATGAGTTTTATGACCACAAGAAACTCCCTTTATCTCCATTTTATTTCCTTTGATTATTTTCAAAGGTTTTGGATTTCACAGGGTTCTATGAGTGTTTTTAAATACAATCAATCTACCTATAGGTGATTCATCATGTTGTATTTACAAATTAATGAGGCTCCCAACTTTGGGATATTTCTACCCTATTTCCAAGGATTTTTGGATGGTTTGTTAGGTGCTGATCGTCTAAAAATTTGCGTGACTCGGGGGTGCTCACCTAGAAGCCGTCGTGTAATCATTGACTATATGGGACACTTTATCTAGAGTAGAATGAATTTTCAAAGGGGATCCATGGGATCATTCATATGCTATGAACTGTGTGTGGCTGACTATATGACCTTCCACAGGTCATGCATTCACATGTCTCCTGGAGGTTCACATGATCCGTGTGATCGTGAAAACCTTTCTATTCCTTTGTTTTGTGTGGAAAATAATACCCATATTTAATTATTTATTCCTTTTTCAAATTGATGATGCTAATTTGGTGGGTGTCAAAAAATGACCCCCTCAGGAGTGATGTCTGTGGGGATAAGGGAATGATTATAAGGAAAGTAAATTCCCAGCCGAGGATTTGGTACAATCACCAATCAGTGTCTTGGGATATGCTTGGTCTGCCAAGATATGTTTGGTATTCTACATAATTACCTATAATAAGGGGAGAGAATAGGGGTTTATTCACTATCTAATCAACTATCATGAGCTCTTGCGTCTTGATTTCGTCATGTGACCTTGTCACAAGCCTTCCCATAAGAACCCATCATGAGATCTCTCTACAAGACCACTCCATGAGAACTACTTCAAAATACTTGATTTTCCCAAGAATCTGTTTGAATTAAATATGAAATAAAATTTGATAATTTTTTTGAACTTTGGCCACGGGGATGCATGATTATCTTGAGGGTTTCATGGGATATGCTTCTTGGTTGCTTGATCCTTTGACTACTATGTAGCTCACATGACAATTTCATGTTCACAAAATAATGAGTATTCTGAGGGCTCATGAGGTTGCATGATTCCTTTCAAGTTTATATGGTCTATGAGATATTTTAGAGCTATGGATTTCTCCAATCCTTTATGCAATCATGTATTCCCTACTGATTCATGAAATGAACATGAACCTGCTGGAATTTTATGTTTTTCCTTTGATAATATTTTATTTTATCTGCCTCACATATGCCACTTAATTTTGTTTATCTGGATTCTGGATCTCATCATACTTCCTCTATTCTGGATAATCAAAGGTCCATGGTTTCTAGAAACTGTAATACTGACCCTCGATACTGTGTGAATTCTAATAATGTGGTTCTAAAATGGATTCTTCCATTCTTGTAGACTAAATCGCTGATGTGATGTAGTTTTGGGTCTTTTCGATTATACCTTCTATCAATTTAGTTTAGGTACTTTTATCTTGGACCTTATATAAATGTAGTTTAGGGTCTTTTATCTCGAACCTTATATCATAGTAGTTTAGGGTCTTTTATTTCAAACATTCTATCACTGTAGTTTAAGGTCTTTTATATTGAACATTCTATCACTATAGTTTAGGTTCTTTATATTTTAAACCTTAAAAAACCTTGTATTTTAATGTATTGCTGCTAAGACATGACTTATGATCATGTAATATAGTGAATACATGCTAGGAATAACCCAAAACATATTAGGGTGTTGAGTAATTCTGTGGTGTTATCGAGGCTCATGGGGATTAGTTTTCTTTTTCTAAAAGGAGGTGATTCCTCTTGTTGGTTGGTCAAAGCCCTTATACATTAGTAGAATTTTCAAACATAGGTTTCTATACTCTTTTCTAAGGGTCATGGAATATTTATGGGGGTAATATTGGTTGAGGGTGAAATACTTGGGATGTTGGGCCCACCTGGATAGTTGGAATATGGGTGATATAAGTCACAACCAAATAGTTTTAGTATGTGAAAATTGAATGGGGTAGACATACCAGGGATGACCCACAAAATCCTAAGATTCTAGGTCTTACCATAGTGTTTTCATGGCTCACAAGGATTGAAGATGCTTTCTTGAAATAATGAGATGCCTTTAGTTGGTAAGTCAAATCCCTTATTCATCGGTAGCATGGTTAAGAAAAGATGATATCCACTCCATTCTGAGGGCTGTGAAATATTATTGAAGACTCAAACATCTATTTGTTGAGGTTGTTTATGGGAGGAGATCTATCTAGGAAGGGTTATATCACCCTAAGGTAGTTCATCTCTTAATTGTGAAGCTCGATCCCTATACCCTATGGTTTCAAATCATCAGGTGAGGGCCAGCAGAGGTTTGAGAATGGAGCGTCACATTTCTTCTTTGAGAAAGGGTACACAACATGGTGAAGTAATGTTGATGATTTCAAATCCTCTTGAATATTTTGGTATAGGGATTGTAAATAATGGAATAAAGTGATCAAGTCACGAGGATGGTCTGAGAAAATCATACCAATAATTTCCCAGAACACACTGAGGTGTTAAGTTCTTTCAACGATGATTTTAGGGCTCACAAGGATCAAAAATACATTTTTACAGATCAATGCATTTGATTGACAACCATAGGCTCATATACATGATCCATAAGAATACATGCATAGTCAAACAAAGGGTCCCTTAAAGCCGGGTGTCTTTTCTAAGGGCCATTGAAGTTATACAGTCATCTAAGGAACTTAAATAATGAAGTGATACTTATGGAAAGTGTAATATTCACGGAGGGTTTGAGCACCCTAAAGGTTGTGTCACATCCTAGAGAACATGTTCTCACAATGAGGATATGTGACAATTCATTACTCTAAATTTTTGCTAGACCATGGGGTCCAATGAGAATAGATTGGATTTTACTAAGGCTATAAATTAGGACCTATGATATTTATGAATTATTTATTAAATTCCATAATTTTTTATTAAAATCTAGAGATGAATATTTTAGCGAG
Source organism: Viscum album (assembly GCA_963277665.1). Taxonomy (NCBI): domain Eukaryota; kingdom Viridiplantae; phylum Streptophyta; class Magnoliopsida; order Santalales; family Viscaceae; genus Viscum; species Viscum album. The sequence goes on along the minus strand of OY728167.1, from coordinate 129,236,504 downwards.
TGAAGACTTGACTTTTTCTCAGGCCTCTCTTTTCGTATTTTCATCTTGAAATGATTTGTGCCTCTTTTGTTAGTTGTTTAATTTTTTGTGATTTGGACCATTATAGGCTAGAGTTTAAGGTCGTATATCTCTAACCAAAGTGTTGAAAGTTTAAGGTCATGATGCACATGGACCAAATATGGAATATGTTATGCAAGACCCTAATTAGGATACCCATGTTCAAGATCACTGCAACATCCTTTAGAGTGGGAGATGAAATGTTGTAATTCATGGATCAAGGTTCTCAGGCCATGAGTAATGACATGGGACAATCATATTAGGAATTGATTAGTACAAAATGACATGATAAGTTCTTTTATTATGATTTTAGGGATAACAATGATCTGAAATTCCTTTTTATAGAGTGAAACATTTTGTTGAAGACCATAGGTTCATGTGCATGATCCATAGGCATACATGAATAGTTAAAAAAGGGTCCCTTGAAGACATTTATCCTTTTCTAAGGGATATGGAAGGTTTTTAACAACTAGAGGTTCTTGAGACATGAAGTGTGATTTAAGAATTGAGGTGATTAAGAGATGGTGGAATAACCCCACACTTTGGTTGACAGGGGTAAGGCTGTCATGGTCCATTGATAAGGGATGAAAAATGGGTGATGGTCTGTATAGTTTAACATCATGTAGTGGGGATGTATTTGTCTCTATGAATTTTAACATCATTTGGTGAGGAATTTTTTGTTTCCTTGTAGTTTAACATCATGTGGTAAGAATGTGGGAACCGTTGTGAAAAAAATTTCATGATATATTACATGCATAAGCGATCCATAAACATATGTAACTCATATGTAGGAAAAATGACCTTTTATAACTCGACCAATAGGAAATTTGGGGTGCATTTATTTTCGTCGATTGTTGTAGCTGGACCTAGGATTTGAGATCCGATCATCACTATGTATCCTTTGATGATAGGAATAAAAAATCACATAGTTTTTGAATGGTAAACTCTCTATATGGGTCTAACCCACACACAGTGGTGGGAATTGTTTCAATTGATTATTGTAGTTGGTCCAAGGATTAGAGATCTAGGAATCACTATGTATCTTGTGATGATATGAATCAAACCACATATAGTTCTTAGGGAACCATGTAGTTTAACTTATTATATAAAGGACGTTGGCTTCCCAACATGAAAAGGGGTATTTTTTCTAGACCCAAGGATGGAAATATGGGTTTCACTACATATCCTACGATAAAAGGAATCAATCCATATGTTTTTTCATGAGATATGCCCTTCCTATGTAAGTATGGATTATATTAAGAGAGGGGTAATTTTTATACTTTTTGAAACTCAACCTAAAATTGAAGATCCGGGTGTTACTATATATCTTGTGATTTCATGAATCATGTCGCACCTAGTTATTGAATGAAGGTGTGATAGGAGACCAATCACCAACCATAGTGGTACTATCGGGCAAGGTCCATAGGAATGTGTAGTTTTATTCCATAATGGAGGCATCAATCATTAAATTTAATATCCTATAGTGAGGAATCATGGTATGGATTATAGGGTCTAGAATTTAAGAACACAATGATCCTATCACGAGTTGTTGTTCCTTGGTCGTGTAGAGAAGCCCTTACTAAAATTCCTAAGCTCACGTGAGCCATGATCGGTGTGAGAAATAAGTAATTGCATGGGTACCTCTCACCATGAAGATGAAATTAAGGGTAAGATAGAAGAATTTTTTATATTTTGGTGGTTGGACTCAAGTGTAGGATCGAGGCATCCCTACCTATCTCATTGATATGAGAATCAAGCCATACATATTTCTTGAAACTCGTGTAGTTTTAATGTTGTGAGACAAGAATATTATCCATGAAATTTAATGTATTATGGTAATGATTTTGGTTAAACAACATGAAAGGTAAGTAACACTATTTTTGGGACCAAAAATAGAGATTCAGGCATCACTGTATATCTTGTGATGACAGGAAACAAGCCACATGTAGTTCTTAGGGAACTGTGCAATTTAACGTCATGTGGAAAGGAATTTGGCTTCCAAATGTGAAAAGGGGGATTGTAGATAGAGCCAAGGATGTAAATATGGGTTTCACTATATATTATATGGTAATAGGAATCAATCCATACATAGTTATTAAGGTAGGACCTTACTATGCAAGTCTATCTTATATAAAGAGAGGGTTCATTTTTATATTTATTATGAATGCATCTAGGATTGAAGATCTGGGTGTCATAACTCCGAATGGCCTGAATGAATTCATTTTTATTGATTTTTCATAACCCCCATTTCAAGGGATGATGGGGAACCCTTATAAGGCCCGTAGGATCAGATATTACAAGGCCTGTAGGCTTAGGAGATTACATAACCTGAAGGTCTCAGGGAAATCAACCAGACTATCTACAAGGAACTGCCCCTCCTCAGCATCTGCATCATGATAGTAGCTCTCCACCTTTGCATGGCTGTCTGGCTAGGCTTCTCGTGATATCACATGCTGGTCCTGATGGCGTATCCATACCCTCTCATTATGACAAATCCATTTGGCTCTTATCTGGTGAGTGCACCTGATCTGAATCCTCCTCCGGGGCTGCTCCTTTTTTGTAGTGTGTCTGGGGCAACTGCATATTGCCCGAAGGCCTTGAGGTGGCCTGAAATCCCTACTGACCTGAAGGCCTAGGTTTTCAAAAATCCTTAAGGACTCCAATCCTAAACTAGTGGCCCAAGATGAATAGTTCTAGAAACTATAGTACCAAACATTACCTGCTACAGTAACAACTACAATGCCTACTACAGTACCCACACCGTGTACAGTTCTGCTACAGTACTTGTACAATGTATAGTTTTCTACAGTACCGCACAGTGTACAATACTTCTACATTTTCTACTATAGTACCTTCTACAGTACCTTCTACCGTACTTCTATAGTACCGGAAAATATGCCTCTACCTGGTTTTGAACCTGGGTCTTGTGGATGCGCTTAAGGATACCTCACCAACTGGGCTGAGGCTCATGTGATCTGGGTGTCACTAAATAAATGGTGATTTCATAAATCAAGTCACACATAGTTCTTAAAAGGATGTGTGATATTATACCATTCACCTACCATAGTGGTCCTCTCAGGCGAGGTCTATAAGAATGTGAAATTTTATGCCATACAGGTGGCATCAACTATGAAATTTATCATTCTGTAGTGAGGACTCATGATATTCTTTTTCTGGTGTTACATTCATGACCATGATGATCCTATCATGAGATTTTATTCCTTGTTCATGTGGGAAATCCCTTACTAAAATTCCTATGCTCACGTGAGTTGTGCTTGATGTGATAAATAAGTAATGGTAAGGGTCCCTCTCACCATGTAGAGGAGATTAAGGATAAGACTTGGTAATTTTTCATCTTACGATGGCTAGACCTAGATGTAGTATTGAGGTATCCCTACATATCTCATTGACATGAGAATAAATATAGATATAGTTCTTGAAACCCATGAATTTTTAATGTCATGCGACAAGGACATTAGCCATACAGTTTAATGTATTAGGGTAAGGACATGGGTCATCCGACGTGAAAGGGAAGTTACACTATGGATGGGCCAAAAAATAGAGGTTTGGGATTCACTATGTATACTATGATGGCGAGAATCTTTCCACACATAGTTCTTAGGAGGATAAAATCCCTATGTGTAGATGACTCTCACATGAGGATGGGGGTATTTCATTCCTATTTTTCATAGATCTAACTCAAGTGTGGTGAATTATCAATGAGACAGTGATTCCCATGCATTTTAACATCACACGGTGATGACATATTCTATGTAATTTAATGTCATACTGTAAGGAAGAGTTCTGTATTGTTTAATGTCTTATGGTCAGGATGTAATATGCTGTGTAGTTTACCGTTTTGCTTCTAGGATGAATTCCATATAGTTTAACATCATGAGATTAGGATAAAATTTTTTAGTTTAACATCATACAACTAGGATGATTTTTTCTTGATGATAATTATGAAAATTATTTCTTTAGAAACCTCACATTGATGGGTGGTGTGGCATGCTTCCCCTCTATTATGGCCAATTAGCAAGATCTGTTGTGATAAACCTTATATATGATGTAAGGTCCTTCCTATTTGGGTTCCAGATTTGGAGGCTTCTTTCCTGGTATCATTGGGATCCTTGGATCCATTACCATGTATCCTTAGAGGAATGACTAGTGACGAACCTTTTTGTGGAAGGGCTGTGAGATCCAATTTTGATGGACTTCAAGGCTGTGTAATGTACACAAACCTTTCTCATCAAGATGCTCCAATTAATCTATCCTATTTTGCAATTTATCTTTATCTGAGAGTTGTACACAAATGAATATTTAGAGGGAAGGAATTTGGACTTCTTTAGGCAACACCGCCTCACTCCCGTACACCAATGAGTATGGAATTTATTGTATAGCATCATGCATGGTGGTAGAGTAGGCCCATAAATCATAGAGGAGCTTGTCCGACCATGAATTCTTATCCTTATTCACCATATTTTAGATTATATTTGATGGTTTATTTATGAAGGCCCTTTTCTATCCATTTTCTTCTATATTATAGTGATATGAGTGATTGGACTTGATATTGTATTCCTGGTATAGTTTCTTCAACTCCATAGCATAGAAGTTGGTGTCGTTTTCCATTAATAATGTGCGAGGGACTCTGAAACTGGTGATGATACAGGACTCTACAAATTTGATGATGTTCTTCATCTGGAATTATTTTAGGGGTATAAGCTCAACCCATTTAGAAAATAATTCGGTAGTAGTAAGGATGTAATTGAATTACTTAGCCATGGATGGGTGATATATCCCGACAACATCTATTCCCCACCTGGAAAATTGATAGGAATATTTAGCTATATGTATAAATTCATGGGTTTCATGGATGAAGTTTTCATATATCTGACATTCATGAAACTTCTTGGTGAATTTTACATATTCCTATATCATGGTTTTTAGAAATAACCTAGGCACCTGATTTGGTGGGAGATCTTGATCCCAGATTGATGAGCTCTATAGGAACCCATATGGACTTCTTTCATGAAGGGAAAAATATCTCCTTATGCTATGAACCTGAGGAGGATTCCATCGAATCCATGCTTTTAGAGAGAATTATGATCATTTGGACCACCCTATAGGGTAAAGTTCACCACACGATGCCATATCTATTACCTTTCTGCTGGATCTGCTAGGAGAGTCCCATTTTGGAGGTAACCGATTATGGACTCCATCCATCTAGGGGTGGATGCTAGTTCATTATTCTCAGGGGAGGTTTTGACCTTATTTATTTATTCAATATCATAGATGAAGACCAATGAGACCATTCTTCAATGCGTGATACAGAAGACTGCTTCCTCTTGATCAAGGCCAGCCAAGACTGTGGCTACATTAGACAGCGTGTCGACACAAGCATTATATTATGTGGGAACATGATACAACATGGGATCAAAATGGAACTATTCCACCAATCCCTTTACATATCCAATGAGAGGGGATAGTTATTCCTTTTTGTTGGATGATTTTCCATTGATTTACTTTATCACTAGTTCCAAATCACCTTTGATATTCAGGTAGGCTATTTTTAGTTTTAGGGATAGTTCCAAACCAACGATGAGGGATTGGTATTTTTCCTCACCATTCGGGTAGCCTTTAGATAGTGTGAAAGATAATGGAAAAATGATATATCTAGAGAGACAAATACAATACCTAAAATAACCTGATTGAATATTAGGTTTTCCATCCTTTTCTGATAGGACATCAAGGGGAACCATCAAAATACATCTCTCAAGTATGTGGAGTTTCATAGGCATATAATTCCTCCTTATCTAGAAGCTTGGTGTCCACTGGTTTATTCTCTGGGGTATGATATACTATGAGGAAATCATCTAGGGATTTCCCTTTATTTAATATATATTATATGAACTGAATTTCATATTATTATAGAATGACTGCTCATCGGGATGAGTGTGGAGTAAACATAGGGCAGACAACAATGTACTTGATAGGATCAATACGAGAGAATAAATGGACTTTATGGTTATTCAAGTAATGAATAAACATTTTCACTATGAATATTATTTAAAGAAAGTTCTTCTCAACATCAGAGTATTGAGTATTAGTACCAAGTATTGTTCAACTGATGTAGTAGAGACTATTATTGATCCCCACATCATTTATCTATGCAAGGAGGGAAACCAGTGAGCGCTCCAGGGTGACCAAATATAATATGAGTGTCCTAACATCCACCATAGGAATCATCATCGATGGGTACAATAAATAATACTTGATACTTTTGAAGGATTCTTGGCATTTATCATCCCATTGATAGACTATTCCCTTTTTCATTAGCCTAGTGAAGGGGAGAGCTTTGGAAACCAAGTTGGCTATGAAACATTGAATGTAGGTGATGTTACCTTGGATCCCCCTCAGTTACTTGAGATTTCCTGGGATGAAATAACTAAAATATCATTTTTCTTTTCTGGGTTAACCTTGATTCCATGGTGGAATTCCATAAATCCAAGTATCTTCCTTGATATTACCCTGAAGTCACATTTCAGTGGATTCATCTTTAGACCGTGCTATTATAGATTGTTGAATACTTTTTAGTGATCCATGAAGTGATAACATCCCTATATGGATTTGACCACTTGGTAATTAACATAAAATTAATCTATTCTTCCTAATATCATCTTAAATATATGATTAATGACAATTTGATAAGTTTAACCTGCATTATTTAATCCAAATAGAATGAATTGATAGAAAAAGATCCCTTGAGGTACTCTGAAGGTAGTGGATTCTTCATATTTAAGGTCCATATTTATTTGATTGTACCCTCAATACCTATCCATGAAATAAAGGTCTTGTAAATAAAAAGTTTCATTAATCAAGATTTAAGTGATCGGTAATGGGAAATCATCCTTTGGGAAGTGCTGATTAAGGTCTCTGGAATCAATATAGACCCTAATCTTTCCATTATTTTCTTGATGGGGATGATATTGGCAAGCCATATTATGTATTTCAATTTGCGGAAAAAGTTTTCTTTGATCAATTTATCAACTACCACCTCTACATTTGTAGAATGAGAGGGGTGCATCCTCCTAGATTCCTACATTAATCATTGATTCTCAAAAAGTAAGATGAGATAGTGTGTAGCCACATATGGATGATGTTCGCGCATTTTTTTATAGTCCTAAGAGAACACATATCTATGTTTCTTTAGAAATGAAATATACATATATTTTTCTTCGAGGAGCATGAAGGATCTAATCAATATAGGTTAAGGGTCCTCTTTTGTTCCCATATTCTCCTTCCTTAGTTCATCAATGGAGGTGGATATGCCTCCCTCAAATGCGGGAGGGGAATTTAGGAGGTCATCCTCATCTTCTTACACCAATGATTCTTTGGAGACATTTTCATATGAAGTTGAAAATTTGGGGGATTCTCAATCAATATCGGGGTGAGAGAGGCCATCAGAAGAGACATTATCATCCCCTAATTCCGGAGCCTTTTCAAAGAGATGCCAGGGCTTATTGTTTTTTACACTGTCGCTGGGTTCTAGAGGATCTTGGACATCCAGGGCCAAGTCAATCACCTCAACATGATTTATGGGGAGCACATAGTCATTGTCGATCATACTCTAAGAATTTGTATGGGAGGACCCCAATATTTTTTGGGATTCAACTTCTATATCATCATCCACTATTGGTTGTTTTCCTCCCCTTTTATATAAACCCACTTCGACATATGTGGATTCACAAGTATCTAATGGGGAATTATCACCATGAATTATTCCAACCTTTCCTTCAATGGGATATTTTAGAAACTGATGAAGTGTTGAAGGTAATATCTTGTGGATATGGAACCAGGGAATTACCATAAGGACATAGTATGTGATGTCTTGCTGGATAATAGTAAAATTAGTTTCAGATGTGAGATCCCCAAAATGATCTTTGAGATTGATCTTCTCAAGAGTTTTTTTCTCACGATTATCATTCTCTTGAATTGTTAGATTTGTGGGATATAGGTATAACAAACCTATTATTGACATACATAGAAATTACATCACATTTACGAAATACATAACACATTAAACAAACAAATACCCAAATATCATACTAGTCTAGTGCCTTTGGAAACATTGAAACATAAACACTGGTACATAAAGAAGCTACATCATCTCCCACAAGGTTTTTCATGAATATCACCCTTTTTAGACACATCAAACACAATACATATCTTTATAACTAGGGGAAGGAAACATAAAATGTGTGATATCAGATGCTCATTAAGTGTAAAAAAGGGGGAAATGTAAGAATAAACATAAGTATAGTGTATAATAACATGATCATGAAAATAGGAGTTCACACCTTGCATGTTAGAGATCGTAATAATAAACCATGGAATAAAGATTGGAAATTTATAAGAAATGAATGATAAGGAAATTAAGGACATAAGCTATGAAATAATAACATAGGAATAAAACATAGAATTGTGGAAATCACATAAGCATATATTGGTTTCCATAGTAGCCAAGTCATCACTGCCAATACCATCTCAGTAGTATGGGTTCACTACCCCATACCTTCTTGGTAGTCATGGTTCAATCACATGACCATCTCAGTAGCATGATTTCACTCCTTATACTATCTTGGTAGTCATGGTTCACTCCCATGTCTATATTAGTAGTCAAGGTTCACTCCCAATACCATCTTAGTCTATCTCATGATATATTAATCTTTAACCAATGCATTGCAGGGAGATATAGGTCCCACCTATCACATAATGAAATCATACATACATATGCCACAAGACCATTAAAAAATATCATATCTTAACCAATGAAATGAAATGGGTGTCATAAACATGTAATCATATCATAACCTGTGGAAAAAGATACAGGTTTCATAACAATTTCATTATAAACATAACTTGTGGAAATAATTAGGTTTTAAAAGCATATAACCCATGAAAGAGAATCAGGTTTCATAAACAGCATGATATCAAAAAATAATCCATTTAGAGAAAGAATATGAATGGAAAAGTTGAATAGTTTCTCCATAAACTCATGAGTAACACCAATGGATGTTATACTACATGGGAAATAATTATTAAATATCTTTTAAAACATTTCTTGAGGAAAATATCATTTCTTCTTTGAAAAATGATTTTTATAACATAAACCTTATGATAAATTTTTTCTTTGAAAGTAGATTTGAAAACATATAAAGGATGCTTTGAAAACAATAAAAAATTTTCGAAATCATTTTCCCTTTAAAATTATATATAAGGATCCTTTGAAAACAATTCTAAAAACATGTTTGAAAAAACGAGTTTTGAATACCATAGATTTCCTACTCAAGAGAGAGATAGTCAAATTTTACATAAAAAAATAATCTTAAGTACAAAAGAGTGTAAAAATGGTACTAAAACATGAATATATCTAGAATAAAAATAGGATAAAGAAAAATCATGAATATTATTGTGATATGGATCATAATATTTCATCAAATACACATAATCATTAACAATATCAAAAAATGATGAGATTGTTTCAACAAAATCTTACCACTTGGTTACTTGGGATCATACTCTCCATGTAAGAAATTAAATTACATGAAGGTTAAAATATCATGAAATGAAGTTTATTAATGATATAATATGTAAAATGAAAGTACATACACTTAAAAAAAGAATTTAGGTTCATAAAAAAACATGATTCTCAAAGAAGGCAAATTGAGACAAAACCATTTTACCGATTTGGTAACTTTTGAAACTTAAACCCCATGAAAGAAGGATAATAAAATGGAAATGTGAATACATGTAAATTTAAGTATAATATGAATTGAATACAATCATGGTAAGTACATACACAACAGAAAAGGAAATATTGGTGAACATAACATATATCTCATGTAAATAAAAACTGAGATGAAATCCCCCTTAGTCTGTGTCACAAATCTCGTCATACTCATTCAAACCACCTGTATAATATATATAAATTTATTATAAATCTTTTAAATAATAATATTCTAATATATAATACTATATATGGTTTTATTATGACCTTATATTACCCACATGTTAACCATCCAATGTAAAGGTTTACTTCAGATAATATTCGCTTTATTCTTCGTATGTGTCTTAATTTGTTATATCATTAGTCCTTATACATATATCATGATTAAAGAATTTAATACATGATAAAAATATCCTCTATATATAGTATATTTTTATTAAAATAATCCATATAATATAGAAGTATCAAATGGAATACACCGTTCATGGAGATGGAAAGCCGTATGAATGCATAAACGCTATTTACATTTAATTGTCACGTTGAAAGAAAGAAAGTTAAAGAAATATATATGTATATATTATTTATATATATAATTATTACAAAAAATTTATTATATAATATATATCATAAATATTCAATAATTCCATCCTTAATAAATTTCATGTAGTGTATAAACAGATCACATCGCTTTGTGGGGGCAACAGTCTACACTTCCTCAAACGAAATTATTGTATTGAAACCAAATGGAATGTATAAATATGTGTGTTTTAAAATAATTAAAGAAGCTTAAAGACATAATAAATATTATAAATAACATATATAAAATTTTTTCCATCATAATTTCTACCATGAGAGGCGGTAAATGAAAATTGAACAATCATCATTTAGCGAGACAGAAATCCGCTTACACGTAAATAATATGTTCCTTACCCATTAGATGGATGTGTGTGTAACTGTAGGAAAAACTCTTAACATAACAAAATAATAGTATATTTAGGATAATTTTGTTTCGATATTATCTTGAAATAATAATATTTTAGGTACTATAGAAAGAAAATAAAAGAAGTAAGTTTGAGGGAGGGTGTTACCTCTTAATCAGCTATCTCTTTTTGATTTGATCCAAAAGGCATCATTAGATTGATTTATACCAATGGTAAGATTTAAATTTATAATGGATGTAAGTTGGGGATCTATTTCTGTAGAGTTTTTTATAACCTATGGGGCTTGATAGGTGTGAGGAAGTATAAGTGAAGGATACCTTTTATAATGGAGGAGGGGTGGAATCTATTGTATTATTTTAAAGGAAAGGAACCCCACCGTTGTTTATTTTTGTTTAAAGTTGTTCAATAATGGTTAAAATTAGAGTAAAGGGAGTATAGGGTCTAAATATGGTTAGAAAATGGATTTAGGAGAAGTATGTAGGTATTTTTGGGCCTTAATGTGATGGTTTAGTCTCTTATTATGCTTAATTTAACCTTAATCATTGTAATTTATTGTAATTACTTCATTAATTTTTTTGGCCATGATATTATTATAAATTATAAATTATTATTATTTCAAATATGGAATCCATTTTTTCAAATTCTAAACACATAAGTGGAAAAAATTAATTTAAAATTAATCCCGCAGTCAGGTTGACAATGAGGGTTTTTAAAAGTAAAAAAGATCAGAATTTTTCTATGTTTTTATATCCAATTTCATTGTGAAATTGGTTAGAATTACCTATATTAGATTAATTGAAAAAATATTATCTAATTAATCTTTGAAACCACTTTAAAATATAATCTATCCTTATCAATAAATTATATGAAAAATCATTTTTGAATTAAAATCCATTATTTTTAACAATTTAATAAAAAAATGATGTTTCTCAGAAAAAACCAAAAATTTGTCCTAAGGTAATTATGAAATTAGAAAATATAAAATAAAGTTTATTTTATCAAATTCAATTCTGAAATGTTTCTAAAATTAATTTTATTATTTTTCAGAGAAGGATATTAAAAGTGGTTTATTCTAGAAAAATGTATTTTTAAACAATTATAACATTAAAAATTATGTTTCATAGAAACATCAGTGTTGTGTATAACGTATGAAAAGTTGATGTTATATGTAAAGTATGACAAGTACATGAAGTGTGAAAGGAAGTTTTGACTTAGTGCATTGAAATATATAAATGAAAATTTAATTTTTTGAAAAAAGTTCCCTAAAAACTCAGGGTGTTACATTCTACCCCCTTAAAATGAATTTCTCCCTTGAATTTCATCATTTTGGTACAAAAAAAATGAGGATAAATTTGCATCATGATATCCTAAAGTTTCCACTTTGATTCATCTATCTGGTGATTTATCCACAAAACTTTGACCAGGTGAGTGGTGTTATTTTGTAGAGATTTCTCTGTACAGTCTAAAATTTCAACTGGTTACTCCATATATAAAAGATCCTAATCTAGCAGTATGACCTTTGAGTTTAGTACATGTGAATGGTTAGGTATATACTTCCTCACAAGAGGTACATGGAACACATAATGAACTTGAGAGATATTTGGATGAAGTACCAAGATATATCCTTCTATCCTGATACAATCAAGAATCTCAAAGGGATTGATATAACTAGGTACTAATTTCCCTTCCTAAATCTCAAAACCTTGTTCCATAGAGAGATTAAAAGAAACAACTTTTCACCAACTTTAAATTCTTGAACACACTAATAGTTATTTGCATAAATTTTATGTTGATTTTTATTTTCCTTGATATTCTACTGAATGGCCCTAACTTTCTCTTCCATTTCATCAGTGATCTCAGGTTTGAATAGCCTTCTTTTTCCAACTTTATCCCAACTAGTTGGAGATCTACATTTCTTTCCATAGAGGGATTCATAAGGTGCCATCTGAATATTTGAGTGAAAGATATTGTTGTAAGAGAACTCAACTATAGGAAGGTATTGATGCCATCCTCCTTTCAAATCTAGATAACAAGATCTCAACATATCCTCTAGGGTTTGAATTGTTCTTCCACACTGACAATCTGTTTGAGGATGATAAGCAGTGCTAAAACTAAATTCAATATCATGTTATTACTAGATAATTCACCATAATTTTGAGGTAAACCTTGGATCATGATATGATAGAATGGAAAGTGGTACTCCATGTAGCCTTACCACTTCCTTAATGTATATATTAGAAATCTGATCCAGAGAAAAATATTCTTTGATAAAAATAAAGTGTACTGACTTAGTAAGGCGGTCGACTACCACCCATATAGCATTGAACCCTTTAGAGGTTGTGGGTAGTCCAATATAAGAATCCACAGTGATGTTCTCCCATTTCTATTCTGGTATAGTTAATGGACGCAACATCCCTTTAGAATTTTTTCTTTCAGTCTCAACTTTTTAGCATACCACGCACTGAGATACAATCTCTACGATATCTCCCTTCATTCCATCCTACTAGAAATATTAGTTCAAATCCTTATACATCTTCGTACTTACATGATGAATTGAAAATGAATAACTCTGAGCTTCCTCTAATATCTCCTTCAAATATTATATGGAAGAAATGTATACACATTTCCTAAACCATATCATTCTGTCTTGATCAAGGTTAAACATGGGAACATTTAAAACTTTCTTTTGTAGATCTACATCTTACTTCCGCTCCTCTTTAATATTCACTTGGATAGAGGGTTGAAAATTTATTTGGGAAAGATAATATTTTCCCCTTTTTTCCTGATTTCTTGATCCATCCATTGTACATCTAGAAATATTGGATCTTTTATGATCCTCATCATGGGTAAGATAGCATGATCCTTTCGACTTAAAGTATCAACCACCTTATTCGCCTTCCTAGGATGGTAATGTATTGAGCTGTAATAATATGTTATCAACTCCAACCATCTTCTATGTTACATGTTCAACTATTTTGGTGTGAATATATATTTTGGACTTTTATGATCTGTATATATATCATAATTTTCTCCATAAAGATAATTCCTCCATATCTTTAATGAATAAATTACCACTGTTAACTTCAAATCATTAGTTGGGTAATTCTGATCATGAATATTCAACTGTTATTAGGAAGAATATAAAACCATGTTATTAGGAATAAGAACACATCCAAATCCCTTCTTGGATGCATCACTATAGATTATAAACCCTTCTCAACTACAGGGTAATGTAAGCACATGTGAACTGACCAATGTTCAAGGCTCCAACATGGAACTCAATATGGATATAGAGAAGGATTAAGATCCGATTGAATGGAGCTTCATCCTCAGTGTCCTAATAGTTATGAGATTTTCTCCCTCAGCTACTAATTTAATTTTCAGCCGTTTTAACTCCCCATGTATAACAATATGATTCATTGGCAAGATCCATGGGTTCTTCAAGGCTGTCAGTGGGTTAAGACAAGGGGACCCCCTATCCCCAAGCCTATTTATCCTTTATCAATATGTTCTTAGTGGAATTATTAACAAGGAAATGGGGCATGAAAATATCCTCCCTTATCATTTCCAAGCCATCCCTTTGGATATGTCACACCACAAGTTTAATGATGAATCGATCATTTTTATGAAGACCGATAAGATTTCTATTCATGTTATCAACAAAGTATTCCAAGACTATAGCCATTGGAGTGGACATATTATTAACAATAACGAGATCTATTTTTTCATTTCCAACAGATTCTTAGATAGGAGAATAAACTCCCATAGCATAAGGTTGGGTATGAATAGAGGGTTTCTCCTTATGGAGTATCAGGGCACCCCAATCTCTCAAGGAAAGATCCATATCCATAATTTTGAAAATATTGTTGGAAGGATTATGGGATATGTTTTGAATTGGAAAAATTGTTTCCTATCCTTTTGTGGTTGTATCAATTTTTCTAACAATGTTATATCATCCATTCCAAGCTATGCCCTCTCTCCCACCAAATTTCCCAAAGAAGGTATAAAAAAGATCAACAAAATTATGTCCTCCTCCATCTTGGATGCCCAAAATGAAGTAAAAAAGCAATGGGACTCATGGAACAGGCTTGAACATCCATTTAAAGAGGTTGGTATCGTTGTTAGGAGTATTTATGAAATGCATAATGGCATACGTGAAGAGATAGCATGTGAGGTTATTAGGGAACACACCCTATGGGGAAAATTTATGGAAACAAAAATTAGAATTAGTAGGGATGGTACCAGCGAGAGACGGGGATCATTATGGGCCACCATTTCTCCCCATATTTAAAATATTCAACCCTATACCCATTGGATCGTGGGAAGAGGTTAGATTCTCTTTTGGTATCACAATTGGGCTGGATTTACCCTTGGATTTCTGGGCTGCCCAGTCACAAACTTCTCCTTTAGAAAAGATAGCATGTATCCTTCGTTTATTCATGTAGTAATGGATAGTAGAAAATGTGCATTGTATGATCTCATTGAACTTATGGATGAAACAGAAAAATTCATCTTCACTGCATTGGCTTTAGGTTCATTTTACAAGGTATTACCAGAGAGTGCCGACTACAATAGTGCATTATGATGCTTGGGGTTCAAACCAGTGGGTTAAGAAATTAGCAGCTAATCTCAACTTCCTCTTTTGGAGAATACGTAACCATGCTATTACAATAAAAAATAATATAAAAAGGGACGAAATCATTCTATCTTCCAAAATGTATGTGTTGTAGGGAGAGCAAGGAGGAAAGTTTAGAGCATCTATTTTATAAGAGCGACTGGGCCTCTGTTCTGTGGAAGACTTTCAGAGACTTCACTAGTTTTTCCCTAGCTAAGCTAAGGCACTCTTATTTACTTGAGTGATAGTTTAATGGTGCAAGGGATGCAGGGATAGAGAGGAAATATTAGGGTGTGGTCCTTGTAGTAGGATGTTGGTGCATTTGGTCCGTAAGGAACATGGTGAAATTTGAGGGAATCTACTATACAATGAAGTCTCTAGTCGCAAGAACCAAGTTCATGTTAATTGACATGGTTCACCTTCATAGAAAATGGCATGAATCTCCCTCTATCAGGACCCTTTAGGGGGGAAATTATGCTATAACAATGACTAATATAGGCCACTAGGTTCGCTGGACCCCTCACCCCCATGTCTCAAACTAAATATTGATGGCTTGTATACCATGAATGACATGAAAGGTGGTGGGGGTGGTGTGAGAATCAATGGGATGAGTTATATTTTCCTTCATAGCTCAATTCAAAATAGGCCACTCCCTACTAGCCAAGGATTTGGCACTACTTACTAGTATCCAGCTCTGCAAGTAAGGAAATCTCTATCTGGCGGAAATTGAAATGGACTCTAGCATCATCCATGACTCTATGCATGGAAAAATCAAAACTACTTGGTCCAAATCCTATGTCATGAAGAGATTTAGGGGTCTCATCGACAACACCATAGTCATATCACACAATTGTATGGAGGAAAACAAGGTAGCTTATCATATCGCCTCTATAGACACTTAAGGGCTCAGAGTTATTCGACCCACAACTTTGTACTCCTTGTCCGTTGATGGGGAGAACCTTGTTAGAGTGGAAACTCTCAGTCTCCACAACTTTAGACCTCTATAATATCATGTTTTCTATGATTTTCTATGCTTTCAGTTTCGTTTTTTCCTTTTTATTTGCATCATGCTTTCTCCCTAAATAAAAAGGAGGATGATGATGACCACCTTTTGTCATTTGGAAGTCCACCGTGAGTCATATCTTGGGAAAGCTGTGTGAGCATAACAACAAGATTTTTCATTCCTAATCACATTGAATTTGGTTGCTATGGAGGAAAACAACTTCCTTTTACACCATAATTACTATTAACATGATTCCTTTGAGTCCCATACATTGACTAAAACAAAAATCCTTGAGTAATAAATAATTATCATAACGAGGAACCACATAATCATGAAAATTCACTTATAGGATATCTATCTTATGAATCCTTCATTAATCTATGACACCTTAGGTATATCCTAGGTTATTTATATTCATATTCTATTTAAATTGTTCATGATGGTTTGTGAAGAGTTTGTGAATTCACAAAGAATCTCCCCTAGGAGTGTTAAACCAGGTGTGCAACAAGGCCCATTATTTTGTACAAGATTACCCTGACTCACGCCCATAACATCTTGTCGGAGTTGTTACACCTAGGTACATTTGAGCTAGAGATACATCCAATTGTAGTATCCATACAGATATTTATTTCTAGGAAACCACTCCCTCTATCCTTTAACAAAATTCTAGGAGATTTTCCTATGATTTTCCTTATCCATAGACTTATCCTTAAACATGTCATTAGGGTTCTCACTAAGGTTTTATCATCACAGTTTCAAATGGTTAACTAAACCTTCGCTCTGATACCAAAAATAACAACCCTATTATTGACATATATAATCATTACATCACTTTTGTGGAATACATAAAACATTACACAAACAAACACCCGAAGAATGTACTAGTCTAGTGCCTTTGGAAACACAGAAACATAAACTATGGCACATAATGGAGCTAAATCATCTCCCACTAGGTTCTTCATGACTATCACCATTACTAGACACATCAAACACAATATATATATTCATAAACTATGGAAGGAAACATAAAAATGGGTGAGATCATTTTTCAGTAAGGTTAAAAAAGGGAGACATGTAAGCATAAACATGATCACATGGTATAATAACATGATCATGAAAATAGGAGATCATACCCTGCATATCAAAGATCATAATAATGAATCATTTAAAAAATATTGGTAGTTTATAAGACATGAATTATAAGTAAATAAAGGAAATAGTCCATTAAATCATAATGTAAGAATAAAACTTGGAATTGTGGAAAACACACAAGCATGTAATGATTTTCATAGTAGCCAAGGAATCACTTCCATGACCATATTAATAGTATGGGGTTACTCCCTATACCATATTGGTAGTCATGGTTCACTCCTATTACCATATTAGTAGCATGAGTTCACTCTTAATACCATCTTGGTAGACATGGTTCACCCCATGGACATATTAGTAGTCAAGGTTCACTCCCAAGACCATCTTAGTCTATCTCATGAGATATAAATCTTTACCTAATGCATTGGAAGGAGATGTAGGTCTCACCTATCACATAATGAAATCATACATACATGTGACAAAATATAATTGAAAACATATCATATCTTAACCAATGAAATGAAATGGGTGTTATAATCATGTAATCATAACATAAACTGTGGAAAAAGATACAGGTTTCACAATCATTTCACTATCAACATAACCTATGTAAAGAAGCTGGTTTCAAAAGCTTATAACCCATGAAAGAGAAATGGGTTTCATAAGCATAATTATATTTAAAAAAAATCCCTTAAGATAAAGGATATTAATGGAAAAATTGAATAATATCCCCATAAAGGCATTATTAACACCAATGGATGTAATCTTAGATGAGAAATAATTTTACAATATCTCTTAAAAACATTTTTTGAGTAAAATACCCTTTATTTTTTGAAAAATTATTTTTATAACATAAAACATTTTGAAAACCATGTTTTTAAAATATCTTTGAAAAATTATAAAGGATTCTTTGAAAAAAAAATAAAAAAAATTTAAAATCCTTTACCCTTTAAAATTATCTTCAAGTATCCTTTGAAATAATTTCAGAAAACATTTTCGAAAACATGGTTTTTGACTATAATAAATTTCTGAATGAAGAGATAGATAGAGAACAATATTCTACTTAAAAACATAATCTTAAGTACCAAAGAGTGTAAAAATGGTACTAACACATGAAAATTTCTTTAATTAATCGAGGAGAAGGAAACTCATGAATTTTTTTGAGATATGGATCATAAAATTTCATTAAAGACATCATTAACAATCTCAAACAATGACGAGGTTGTTTCACAAAACTCTTACCACTTGGATTCATGGGATCATACTATCCATGTAAGAAAAGTAAATTAAATTAAACTTAAAATATCATGAAAATAATTATATTCATGATATAATATTTAAAATGGAAGTACATACACATCAAAAAATTATTTAGGTGCATAACAAAACATGAGTCTTAAGGAAGAAAAATTGAGATAAAACCATTTTACAAATTTGGTTACATTTGAAACATAAACACCACAAAATAAGGATCATCAAATTTACATGTTAATAACCATAAATTTAGGTACAATATACATAGAATATAATCATGGGTAGTACATACACCACATAAAAGTAAATAGTGGTGACCATAACATGTATCTCAAGGAAATAAAAAGTGAGATGAAATCCCCCTTACCTTGTGTCTTGAATCTCATTGTACTCATTCAAAAAAACATGTATAATAAATATAAACTTATTATAAATCTTTTATAGAACCCTATTATTATATCTAATACTATATATGTTTTTATTTTGACCTTATATTACCTTCTTTTTAACTATCCTATGTTAAGGTTTCACTTAGGATAATATTTAGTTTTTTCTTCGCATGTGTCTTAATTTGTTATATCGTTGGTCCTTATACTTATATCATGATTACAAAATGTAAAAAATGATATAAATATCATGAATATCCAGTATATTTTTATTTAAATATTCTATATAATATAGAAGTATCAAATGGAATACACCTTTCATGTAGATGGTAAGTTGTATGTACCCATGAACGCTATTTCTGCTTAATCATTATGTGGAATGAAAGAAAGTAAAATACACATATATAAATATATATGTATATTATATAATTATTATATTATATTTAATATATCATATATATCATATATATTCAATATGTCCATATTTAATACATTCCATGTACTGTATGAATGAATCACATCACTTTGAGGGGGCTGTAGTCCACACTTCCTCAAACGAAATTATCGTATCAAAACCAAATGGAAAGTATAAAGTTGTGTGTCTTAAAATAATTAAAGAAGATTAAAAAAATAATAAATATTATTCATAACATATATAAACAAATTTTTTATCATAATTTCCACCATGAGTGGCAGTAAAAGAAAATTGAACAATCATTGTTTATCGAGGCAGTAGTCTGCCTACACGTAAAAATTATGTTCTTTACCCATTCGATGGATGTGTGTGTAAGTTAAGGTATAACCCTTAACATAACAAAATAATATTATATTAAGGATATTGGTGTTGTTATATTATCATGTAATAATAATATTTTATGGATTAGAGAAAGAAAATAAAAGAAAGGAGTTGGAGGGAGGGTGTTACCTCTTAATCGGGTAACTACTTTTAGTTAAAGCCAAAAGGATTCCTTGGATTGATTTCTAACCAAGGATAGTATTAATGTTATAAGTGAGGGATGTTGGGGATATATTTTGGTAGATCTTGGATGAACCTAAGGGGATTGATAGGTGTGAGGAAGTGAAAGTGAATGAGGCCTTTTATAATGGAGGAGGGGTGGAATCTTATGTATTATTTTAAAGGAATGGAACCCCACCAACATTTTTTTTAGATTGTTTAAATAATTGTTAATAGTTTATAAAAGGTAGGATATCATCTAAATATTTCCATCCAATGGCTTTAAGAAAAGTGTGTAAGTGTTTTTGGGCCTTAATGTTATGGTTTAGTCCATTATTATTCTTAATTTAACCTTAATCATTGTAATTAATTTTAATTACTTCACTAATATTTTTGGTCAAAAACTAAGTTGAACTTATAATAAATTAGAAATTATTAGTATTACAAATATGGAATCTATTTTTCTTAATTATAAAAATATAATTGGTAGAAATTAATTTAAAATTAATCCCATAGTCAGGTTGATAATGTGGGTTTTTAAAAGTAAAAATGATTAAAAGTTCGATAAGTTGTTATATCCAATTTCATTGTCAAATTGGTTAAAATTACCTAACTTGTATTTATTGATAAAAATATTATCTAATTAAAATTTTAAACCAATTTAAAATATAATCTATCCTTATAAATAAATAATATGAAAAATAAGTTTTAAATAAAATCCATTATTTTTAACTATTCAATTAAAAAATGAAGTTTCTTAGAAAAATCCAAAAAATAAACCCTAAGATAATTTTCAAATTCTAGATTAAAATATTAATTTTATTTTATCAAATTAATTTTCCAAATGTTTATTAAATTAATTTTATTATTTTTCATAGAAGGATATTAAAATTTATTATTTCAAGAAAAAAGTATTTTTAAACACAAAAGGACTTTAGAAAAAAATTATATCTTTCACTTTCAATATGTTTTATTTATATAAAACCAATATAAAAAATATTTTAAAAGTATTTATTACTATCATATATCTATGTTTAACAACTATGTTATAATTATCTAGTTTAAACAATTATAACCTTAAAATGGCATTTCGTAGAAATATTAGTGTTGCGTATAACATACGCCAAGTTTATGTTCCATGTAATTAATACCATGTCTATTCCATGTATAAGTAATGTTTTACTTAGTTCATTGAATGAGATAAATGAAAATATAATTTATTCCAAAAAAAGGTCTATAAAAACTTTGGGTGTTACAATAGGTCCCCTTATCTATATCCCAAAAATCAGAGGGTTTGAACTGGGATGAGGTTGATCCCATAACCATTATCAATAAAAACCTTTAAGATGTCAAAATTATTGAGTCTGATCAAAACAAATAGGGGATTTATGTTCCTTCGGATGACCTCTTCCCGATCCTGGTTAGTGAACGTGATGACACCATAGAATTCTGATGGCATTGTGTCCACTTAATAAACCTTAGCTGCAGTGACTTAAGTCTCAAAATCATGTGGGATATAGAGGGATTAAAAGAGTGCATCCCTATGTTCTTTTAAAACATGGAGTGCTACCTAGATTGAGAGCTTGACTGGGACAACCGACAACTGTTTCTGAATGTTTTACTTTTGTGCCAGAGGTTGGTACTTCCTAAGGTGGGGATTCTCCTTAACATGTGGCTCTAGAGCCAAATAAATCAAGGTGGATGGGCCTGGTAAATTTTCAAAGGTTGAGGGAGGATCTGATTCCAGTGGAACCAACCATTCCAACCTTCAATATTGTATGGATTGATCAGACAATCACACCCTGCTAGGCGGTCATGTAATACAACTTGGCATGGGTGATTACTGGAGGGTTATTGGATACCTCCATACCTCCTTTTGGATTTATGGATCAGTTTCCCATGGGTATCAACTATATATATGTCCTCTATGGGGACATGGCTGAAATATTGTGTCCGACCATGCCCGCGTTGTCCCCTATTTCATCGATTCCTATGCATGTTGCCTCCCATTCCTCAGTTATGTGTGGGGAACTCATATTATGAGGCATATTCATAATTAGATAAGGGGTATGAAAAGTGTATCATAATAACATGACCAAATATTATCTCTTCATCTGATGAAGGTTCCATTTGTTTGGGCAGTGCCCATGTTGTGGATGTTTCAAGGAAGAAATATTCCAGATTCAAAGCTTACACTAGAGAAGAATACGACGCATCCATTTCGGTTTCTTCATACTTTCTATGGGCGCACCCACCTTTGGGAGGCATATATGATGTTACCTACCTAGGGGTGGAGATATTTTGGGTTTGTGTAGCTGTGATCTCAGGGTGGAATGATCTCAGTTAATATTTTTTTCGAGTCATCCAGTTCTCAAGCTTTTTCCCATGCTTGGCCGGAAAACTTTCTTCCAACCATCATCTTCTTCTGAACGGGAAAAAGTTATGCATGACACATACTCTGAGGAGTTTTCTAACACCATCACTCCATAATTTACCATTCCTTGAAGGAAATATTTTACGATGAAACAATCATAGATATTATGACCTAGTCTTCTATAGAAAGAGAAATAGTCGGAATGATCGGTGATGTTGACCTCATTTGTCTTCCTTAGCCATGGAATCTTGAGAAGCTTATTGTCCATGGATGTGACGAAATAACTGGGGACTTATTCATTTTGAAAGTATTTTTCTTTATTCATTCATTCCTCAAACCCCAAGTGACCCTAATTTATCTATGCATCTTGAATAGTGTGATTTTGTGGTTTCTACTGCTTGATAGGAGGTTTTGGGTGGTTCAGGACCTGCTTAGGTTCTTGGATGGGAACTACTGCTAGATTGAGAGTGATAACTATAAATTCTTCATTGCCTAGATTTAACCCTATATTGAGGGAATGAGTCTAGATTTATATCATCTTCACTGAATGTAGTCTTTTAAACTTTGTTAAATTTATATGAACTCATGAAAGCCCCCTGGATACTTCATTGGGATCAAAGGGATCTGTAACTCAACCCTGAGGTTTTCAGCAAAGAGTTCTAGTAGTTTCTTGAGTAAGAGAGAGATTAAAAGTGAATAGGTTAAACCTTTTCATCTGGATATGGAGTCATACACACTCTCATTTTCGCATTGCTTGTAATTTTTTAGGTCAATGATTGTCATTTTCCTTAGCATGGAGCTAAACTAATAAAGGAATTGATGGTGAAGGTATTCCCATCCTAAAAGATATCCTGTTGGTAGACTGCTATACCAACCAAAGGCTAGATCTATCAGAGTCTATACAAAACACCTTATCTTGGTCACCTCCTGTTGATCTCAAGGGGATATCAACAACCTAGATTGGGATACCAAGTGTGTTAGATGCTACTCAGGGTCTCCCACACCGTCAAATGTAGAGAAGGTAGGACTTCTGAAATTGGGTTGTGAAAATGTATCATCCAACCACTCAGGATGTAGCTTCCTCTCAGGCTTCATAAGTGAACTTTTGTCCTTTCATGACCTCCATTCAAGTATCCAAAGACTTTATGACATTAAAAATATCTAGGGGCACTGCTGTATGAGCCACCTCTCATATATAGAGAGTAGGTAGGGATGAATGAGGTGGCCTCACATTTGTCTTCCACTGATTCTATAATATTCTTAAGACAGAATGATTTCCATAGAGAGGGATAGGTTATTGCTGCAATGGAGGGAAGTCACTATCATTTTAACTTCCTCATTTATGTAGAATAAATTCTTGGATCTGGATCCAGTCTAATAGTCAAATTCCACTCTTGATCCTTGATTGACGCTTATAGGAGGAGATATTTTCTTCATCCTGAAGATGATAACTGGTGGGAATATTTCCCCTGAGTATCTCCTTGTCGAGTTGTCTAAGAATTATTATCTCACTCTCATATTGCGATAAATGTTCTTCCAGGGAAGGAAATTCAACTATTTTGGGTGGTGATTGGGATGTGGCCACACACCTTTCACTTTTTCTTTGGTAGTGTTCTACCATAAAGGTGGGAAATCAATATTTGGAGTTTCTAGGTTTTAGAGTGTTCTCTAGTTTCACATATGTGTAGCCTCAGTTGGTGCATCCAGACCACCCTCCTCTCAGGGAATGTTTTTCACGTTGCGGACCTCTTTATTTTCATATTGATGCACAATATCTTTCATGTTGACAATAATGAAATTTAAAAAGGTGTATTAGGTAATGGTAGTTTTCCCATTACTTTCAACGCAACATGACGAATCTACACTGCCTCTATTATGTCCATTCTTTGAATCCTTGGCCATATTGGACCATTTTGACTTTTGAAACTATTGGGGTTTTATTGTATTAACCATACATTCCTCCATTCTTGGTCTGTGAACAATGAAGTTGATGGAGTTTCCCATCATGTTCACCAAACAGGCCCCAAATAGTAGTGGTTTGTCTTGTAGTGGGGCGAACTAATGGGATGCCGAATGCTGACTTTCGCCTCCCAACCTAGAAAAGACTGATTCCATCTATGGTGATGGTGATGATAAACCCCCCCCAGCCCTGTGGGTTGGGCATTATCTGGGGCTGAAATTGGAATTTATTAATCCTGTTGTTGAGGATCCAACGATTCTAGTTGGTTATTTGAAGGCTACCAGGATGAAAATTGTGATATAAATACCCCCATCCTAGTGGTATGGGGTTGATATGGAATCACTATTGATTTACCCAGGACCCTCTTGGTGGGTGATGAACCTGGTGATGGTGACCGAGATATAAATTTCCCCATCCTAGTGGGATAGGGTTTGTTTCCAACTGTGCTGATGTGTCCTAAATCCTCCCAAGAATTGACGATTTGAGGGGTGGAGGTAGCGGTAGATATTACCCTAACCCAACATGTTGGGTTCAATCTTGGATGACTGATATGGAAGATGCTACTATAGCCTTTTTTATGTAGTGTAGCTATGCTAATGTGGGATCTATGTGAGACAGAAACCCATGATGAGAATTATTCATTACGGGAAGTTTTCCAGTTGATCGCAACCTTGGATTATGTGTATGAAATGAATTCACATTACTTTGAGGGGCCTAGTTTAATATCCTATTGGCTATCCTCACCCTCCATTTATTATTTTTTAGGATATTTGAAGTGGTGGAATTATATTTTAGTGACCAACTGGATCATGCATTACCTAGTCCCATGATTTAACTAGAGGCTATGACATTACAGGATTCTATATCTAAAGGGTTTTTTATGTAGACATAGTGAAGTGAAATGCTCCATATTTTTCCCATCGTCGGATACACACTTCTAGCGATTCTATGGAAATCAATCGACAAAGGGTTGTCTCAACACAATGAAAAACATTTATAGGAATTTGTAATGATATTCCACTTCTGGGTTCTGAGATGAAGAAAAGGAGTCCATTTCTAACTAAAAATAGAGTTTATTTATGAGAAGAAGGAGATACTTGTATCCCGAATAGGAGTGATGTCTAGCCTTAAATCTCTGATGAGTATACCATATATTTTGGCATAGATAAGGCATTAAATCCTTTTATAGATCATTTAGGACCTCATAGTCAGAAGAGGAGAGGGTCAAGAACATGGTGGAGAGGTTGTTTCCAGCTAACTCTCTCCATATATCAATGTAATCCTCCTATTATTCAGACTAATATACCTCCATCTGATCAGACCATAGAAGATACTTCATGGTGCTTCCTGCCTAGTAGAGTGGAGTGCTCCTGAAATTTGATGAGGAACTATATATGGTTGACACGAATGTTTCAATCACCAATCAATATGAAGGAATATGTGTTTTGGACACCTCTCTATATGAAGGTGTTTGAGAAAGGGGCGGATTTCCTTATCCATGGGAGATATCCCCATGGGGTGGTTGACTATGATGGATGTTAGGATTAGAGTCCCTCTGATCCATATCCACACTACCATGGGGAGGAATATTGTGGTAATGATCTTCTTATACTTTATTTGAAGAGTTAAAAGACCCTTAGCGTGTTGATAATGTGTCTCTAATGACCTCAAGGAAACTGGTATTGAGAATATTAAGAATATGGGTCTTGTTTTACATTATAGTCAGAATATATTGGATTGCCTTTTGCAAATGTGCAGTGATATGAGAATAATGTATGATGACTGCCAAAAATTGTTGAAAACCATAAAGTGCTTCAGGAGTTTGATCCTGCTACTAAGAATCTACTAGAATATACCTATGATATTCCTTACTATTTATAGGAATATGATCCTATCCAGAGGTATGTGTCATTCCCATTTGGTGAGTGTTAGTAATGATTGGAATATGAGCCTCATCCTCAAACTTTGGAATATGATGTTGTTCTTTCTTGGCTAGAATATGATCCTTCCCCAAGGCATGTGCCTCTCTTACTTGGTGAGGCCCAGTTGGAGTAGGAATATGAGCCCAGTATCAATATTAATTCCCCACTGAAATATGTTTATGGACCTCAGGAATGGGGGATTGGATATGTGAATCCTCCTATATTTCCTTAGAAGGGGGTTTGTGAAGTCGTTTGTTAGTTGCAGTAGGAATATGCCCATAAATTCCACGATCAACTAAAATATGCTAGGAAGATTCACCAAAAAGAATATGAGCCTATCCCGAGGCATGTTCCATTATCACTTGGTGAGCCATAACCAGAATAGGTATATGAGCCTGATTCTAGGCCTTTGAAGTATGTAGTTGTTCTTATTTAATAGGAATATGAGGCTATCCTGAAAAATTTCCCCCTCTCACTGGGCGAACCCCATCCATAATTGGGATATGATCCTAATACTGGGCCTTTGGAGTAAGGTTCTGAATTTTTTTGACAGGAATGTGCCTGTATCCCAAGGCATGTGCCACTCTCACCTATTGATCCCATGTTGGAATGTGAATATAATCCCGATCCGATGCCTCTTCCTTTACCCGAATATTACTATAGTCATCCTAGATGTGAGTAAGAATGTGTTCTTACTCCTCAGAAACCACTTGATCATAATGATAGGAGTGTTGAGATGCCTTTGATGTAGGGATAAGAATATGTGCATGTACCTATATCTATACTAGTGACGGAATATTCCACTAGAGTTAATAAACTACTACTAAGATATTTTGGAATTTTAGCAAAGTGTGCATAGGGATATAAGCCTACACATTTTCCACCTCCACTATATGCTAGAATGCATATTCAATTGAAGCAGGGATATGAGACCACTTCATTCCTACTTTTTTCCACTAGAATATATAGATTAACTTCATTATGGGGGCAGGGGTATGCTCCTCCCCCATTTTTGCTGTAGGAATATGCTCGCAGACTTGTTCTGAGGGAGAAAGGATAATATCCTACTCACTATTTATTATCAGAATATTCTAGAAAAATTTTTAGTGGGTGTGGGGATATGATCCCACTCCTATAAATCCAATTATTTCCTCACCTGATGTGTCTTACTTGTTGCTTGTTAATAAGAATAAGAGGTGGAAGTGTGTTGGGTGGTACCCTCAGTAGGTTACTGGTGGTTATTGGTGGGATGGTTCTAGTGATGATGATTGATAGGATACCTCCTCAGCAGCACCTGAACCAGAAGGGAGCTTTAACCTTCATCAGGTAATAAAGGTGGTGATTATCGTGCTCAAGGTATATGATTCTAAAGTAGTTAGATATGAAAATGAGGGCCACTAGCTTAGCTGTAGCTTTCCATAGATGATGAATAATTTTCATATTCAGCACTCAGAGACCCTCACATATAGATTCAAGGGTTGGGACTTTACCACATAAATTGTACTCCCAGACCATTGTGTTCTCCACCTGATTTTGAATTTGTCGGTTAGGTGAGGTCATTTTTTGACCTATGGGGGTTTCATCCACAACTGAATGACCTGGACAGTCATTGGATGATGAAATTATATTGGATTGGGATGATTTTGATGAGATAAGTATCTGATTTCATTCAGATAACAAGGAACATGGTCACCAATTAGTGAAATATCATAGGCATAACGTGTTCTCAATCAGATATACATGGTTAATGCAATTTTCATTTTATTCCCAATATATACATTCTGGTCATGTGGACTTTTCCAAGAAAGGATTGAATTATTTCATGGGAATATTAGTTATATATGACCAATTGTAAGATTTATGTTAGGCATATCTATGTTTTTTGTTATATTCCTAAAAGTGTCCTGACATATGAAAAAATGACCATCCTTTCTATTTGAGGATTTTTCATCAGGCTCATTGTTTTTGTTTGTGTAGAATATGAAAGATAAAATGCCCTCAAACATGATTAACCAATAATTATTTTATTTGATATATTCACATTGGGTTCACCAATTTTGTTTTGATGGAAAAGAGATAACCAGACACCCTTATTTGAAAAAAAAGGTTTGACCAGAACTGGGCAGTCTATCCTTTTTGTGTTGTAAAATAGATTCCATGATTAAATAAGTTCACATTGGGTTCAACAGTTTTTAAAATGCATTAGATTTGTTCAGGGTAAGATTTGTTTAAGTATAAAGTGATTTAGAAGATATGTAGGATGTTATTCATGTGACCTGCCATAAGTCTTTCACACGATCTATGAGTGATCACACGAAGTGCTTATGCATGATACATGATCGCTCCAGTTGTTCACCAGATCCTACCCAACTTGAAGCTTTTCCAATCGCGATATCATCCGCTCTGAGGAATCCACTATGGTACTTGTTTTTTCAAGTGCGAGGTCCTAAGGAAAATTCCTCCTTTTTTATGATGGTGTGGGGGATTTATAGACCTTTCAAACCTCATTATTCACCACTTTTCATGGCGTGTATCGTGAAAATCTAGGATGGAGTTAGTGGTGGGATTTGATTTCATACGTTTCATGAGATCCGGTTGTAGTTTATTTTGGGGGCATCATAAGATTTTTAGAAACCACAATACCTTCCCTTCAACTACTCATTTATTGGATTATATTCAATTATAGGGCATTTCCTAATCAGGTGATAATTCCAAGGGAATTTTATACTATCATGATGATATATCCAAGTTCCTTTATGAGATCAGAGTGCTTATCAAAAGGCCTTCATGTGATCTTAGTTGACTTGTCTGGGACCTTTCATTAGATAGGGATGGCTTGTTAGCGGTATTTCACGAGATCAGACCATTATGACAAAGGGATTTTGTGAGGTCTTTCTATCTTTTCAAGGAGTCTTGTGAGATCATTATTATATATCACATGAGTTTTATAATCACAAGAGGATCTAAAATTTTTCCCTTTTATTTCTTGTTTATTTTATGAGGACTTTGGGATTTCATGAATTTTCTTGAGTGTTGTTCAATAAAATCACTCTCCTCATTGTTGATTTATCGCATAACCAAAAAAAGGTCCTATAGAGATACATGATAATTTCATTGAAAAACCTTATATTTGCATTATAGAGAAAAACGAGGAGAGCGAGGTCACCTAGACATGTTTGATGGACTTCATGTAATGAGGATGACATACCAGTGGGCTTTCGTGTAGTGAGAATGACATGTCTCCAGGGGCCTTTGTTGTCTTGTGAACCACCTGAGGTGTATCTCATGAGTTTTATGACCGTAAAAGGCTCCCATCATCTCCCTTTTTTATTTGTTTTATTTATTGTATAAAGGCTGGGGATATCACGAGGTTGTATGAGTTTTGTTGAATATAATCATTCTACCTATTAGTGATGCATCATGTGATATTTATGACTGCAAGAGGCTCCCACCTTTTGGATATTTTCCTCCTATTTTCCAAGGATTTTTGGATGGTTTTCCAGTTTCTTATCGCCTGAAAATTCACATGAATTGGGGGTGCTCATCTAGAAGACGAAGCATGATCACTGGCTATATTGGGAGCCTTCATTAGAGTAGAAGGACTTTTCAAAGGGTATCCCTGGGATCTTCGGTAGGCTATGCATTGTGTGCGACTTTCCGCATGACCTTCCACAGGTCATGCGATCACATGTCTCCTAGAGGTTCATGTGATCTGTGTGATCATGGAAACCTTATTCATTCTTTGTTTTTTGGAAAAAATGATAACCATATTGTGTTATTTTATTCTTTTTGAAAATTCTAAGGCTCATTTGGTGGGTTTAAACAAGTACTCAAGATACTAAAAATATATTTTTAAGGAAAATTGACTTTATTTGTTTATTCAGTAAAAAACCATTTTTCATCCATATCTATGTTTTCTATTTTTTTTAAATAATTTTATTACTATTTTACTATTATTTTTTAAAGTAAATTTTAACCGTGTTTTTCATTTTACAAAATGGTTTAAAAGTAACATTTCATTTTACAAATGAGGTTCTTTTTCATTTTTTACAAAAAAGTAAAGGGAATGTTTTCTTTTAACTTATACGACATGAAAACAATTTCCCACTATCATGACCACTCAATACTATAAAGATTACTCTATAAGTTTCCAAGGATATTTTAGAAGGAAATTATTTTCATAATATTTTTTAGATTTTTAGTTTTTAAATAGTTATTTTCAAAGTAAAAGGGTATGTTCCTCAATAATGTTTTAATGGTATTGTAATGGTATTTCTATTCATCAAAGAAAAAAAACTTAATTTTACAAATTATATGATCTAAGGATACCACCCTTATTGTTTATATGTATGGTTTACGATAATTATGACAAGATATTTATGAAACACATTTCTTTTCCATGGGTTATTCTATGGATAAATGTTTATGAAACCCATTTATTTTATTGGTTTTAATATGAATAATGTTTTATGATTTTGTGGCACAAATATGTATGATTTTTACTATGTGATGGGAGGTCTTAGAATTATATATCCCTCTAATGTATTGGGTAAATATTGATATCTCATGATATAAAGAGGGCTGGAATAGGGAGTGAACTCAGTTCAGTAAGGAACATTTTCTACTATGATAATATTAGGAGTGAACCTTGAATACTAAAATGATTTGTGGAGTGACCCATTTCCACTATGATAGTCTTTTCAATGATCCTTGAGTACTATGTAAATGATTTTCTAGGCTTATGTGTATGCCACAAACTTATGTCTTATGTTAATGGTTTTCTCTCATGGATCATGTTCATCGATTCCTTTACAATTCATATCTTATGAACTTCCAAGATTTATTTTATGACTCAAGATTATGATCCATGATATGTTGGGTATGTTTTTCAAATGTTATTCTCATGTACTAATAACCTTATACTCATGTTATGCTAATGTGATCAATGATATCTCCTTTATTTTCTCTTAATGGGCATCTGAACTCACCCTTTCTTATGTTTCCTTTCCCTATGTTATGAAGAAATATATTAAATATGTTATGTCTAAGGAGGGTTATAGTTCTGAGTCACTATAGTGAACTCAGTTTTTCTTATATGAGGTTGGAGTGATACATAAAATGTGAAAAATCATACTTTAATACCTTATATACCCAAATAAAAAGTTAATTATCTAATTAGGAGGTGGTTGGGTATGTTTCTAATCATATCATTAGTTGGAGGACAACCTAGATGCTATTTTTATTCTTATATAATGAGTAAAGACATATGAACCTTGATTGAAATAGACCAAGGAAATGCATGGACATGATTGTTTGAGTCACCTATGATGTTTTCAAATAATTTGATGAGAGATATGTGATTTAATCATATATTATATAAATGAAATGTGATGTATTCATCGACTTGGTCAGTCATTTTCAAAGAATAAAGAAAATATGAGAGGGCCTATACTAGATCAACATTATTCCTGGTGTATTGGTCACCTGATGTCAATGTAAAATGGATTATATAGTTGTAAATATGATGTATTTGATACATTTTTTGGTGGAAATGATTGTATAGAGATATGATTATATTTTATGAAGAACACACCAAACCACTTATCAGATTGAGTAACACTTTATAGAGGCTACTCTCTTCATACATATATGAAATAAGGATTTAATATTAGTTTTCTACACTATTATGGTCCACAGGGTTACGCTTATAGGCATTTAGATAATGATTAAAGTTTTGTATATATTATTTTTTCCAAAATGAAGAGAGTTGGATGAAACCATATCCAATGGGTGTTCTGGATAGATTGAAAAATAGAAATGAAGTTTTACATAATGTCTATATAGTTTTTAGTTAAAGTTAGATATTGTTAGATATTCACTAAAATAATATGCATATCATCCATATTTTTTAAAAATGACTTTCCTACCAATACATACTTAAGTTCGAACATGAGAATATGTTGTACCCAACATAGCCTAGTTTTATGAGATAAAACACCAGGGAATATACATATACAAAATCCCTCCCACATGGAATTCACAAAATATATTAATGGTTTTTAATTTATTCATTTAATGAGTTCAATGAAGTCATCCCTTAGTTATAATACCAGGGTGGTATTTGATGACACCTGATGTGCCCAACATGTTCTTACATCATAAAGGAGCATCATACATCACCTATATAAAAGTAGTTATCTCATTGGCATGTGGGTTGATCATCAATGCATTAGAGGTCAACTTTAACACACTAATCCTTGGATTACCCTCATGGTATCACTGATATGTAGCCCGACCTAGGGCACTAAAGAGTTAATAAAATCTGATAGTGGAAAACTCATCTATAACTTCCACTAATTACCTAGGGTTCCCATGACATTTCTCAATGATGGTGAGAAAAAATAAGCAATAATAATCACATGTATAAAAAAGCACACAAACAAATCTCACCTTACCTCCATCACCCTCACACAAAATAACCCCTTTCATATCATAAATATATCAAGTAAAACAAAATAACCTATAATGGGAAATAATCCAACAATGCATAATTACGGGACATATGATAGGGTTTCAAACACACAAAGTATTTCACCCCTTTAATTTTATAATCAAGCCAATGAAGACCCAACTTGGAATTACAAGTCATTGAACCACTATTTGAAAACCATACTTTGAAATATACTTGGGAAATTACTTTTATAAAAACACTTTCTTATAATGAAAACCAATAAGTATAAAAAAATTCCAACCATGGACAAGTTCTCTCCCTCTGCAAACCATTCATTATTAAAACACCAATCACACCTATTTAAAATTTAACTATTTGTTTTCAAAAGACTCCTCCTAGGAATTAAAAAATATCTTTAATAAAATTGGGTTTGAGTATCAAAGCATTAGAAATACCCCTCATTCAATTTTTAAAACCAAGAAAAACCAATTTTCTCAAACAATAAGAACTAAAACACTTCATATTTACTTAAAAGAGCTCAAAATGAGGGTTATAAACACTAAAAAAATAAATCTATTTAAATTTTAAATTTCAATAATGGATAAACCTACTAAAATCACATCACCTTCATAAACCAAAACATTTATCCACATCAAAGAGTTAAATCAATTATTATAATCCCCAAAGAGAACCTATTAAAGAAAAATCCTCAATTAAAATTATGCCAACATAAACCTTAGGTTTCCCGGACCATCTTATGGTTAGTGGAGAAGGAAGAAATGGAAGAATAAGAGGTGGGGAATAAGTTTAAGGGAGCTTAACATGATGAACTGAAACCATCTATTGGAGAAAACCCATGAGAATAAATATATAAGGAGGATGAACCAAGGTAGATGTGTTCTAGGGGTTTAGGGATCAAATGATGGAGAAATAGGGTTAAAGGGAGATAAAAACCAAAGGGAGAAAAGATGAAATTGCACTTTTTAATGAATTTTAGTAGATTTAATGGTATTTAAAACTGTGTTCCAAGCATGATGGTGGAATTTTAAAATCATGGGAGAACTACATAGTTTTTTTATGGTTAAGAAAATCATGTTTCAACCATAAAAATCAACATGTTAATAGTTATAGGTTCTCTTGTATAGTTTTTGAATGGTTTCTTCTAATCATGCATAATTCGTGCACCAACACTCCAAACCAAAAGAGTCTCGCACGGTTTACACTATATTTCAGAAGATTTGGACCCAAACGTGTGTTACCCATGCATTAAAACTATGGAAGAATAATATTGACTTAAAAACTCCTTGTGTAAGGGTTATCACATGATTTTACATTTACTATTCATGATTAATAGCGCGCATAGTAAAGTTTTCATAAAATTTAAAATTTCAACATGACAATTTAAAAAAATTAAATCACCACAAATAAATATAAAATAAGAATAAACATTGAAATTTAGTTTTCAAAATTCTCCCAAACATGTTACTTTCTACCCCTATAAATTCTATATATAAAGAAAGGCAAAAGAACCTTGGAATATCTACATTTTAATGAGAACAGTGTGAGGGATCGAGGAAAAAGATTAAAAAATATCCTAAAATAGGGTAAAAATAAACATTAATCATCTCTTTATTGAGATATAAAAATAATAAATTAACCCTAGACAGACTCAAGAAAGATACAAAACCACTCAATAAGAATATAAAAAAAATAGAGACCCAATAGGGGTCTCTTCCCTATTTAAAACAAATATTAAATGGTGGAAACAATGTGTAACAAATTATATAGAAATAACATTAAAAACACTCATGATTTTAGAAAGTAATAAAGGATCATATAAAATCATACCAAACACAAATAACTAATAATAAATGGGATAAAATTATTTTGAGGGAAAAACAACCCAAAATGTCATTCAGAAAAATCAGGTTATAAAAAACAACACATCCCAAAACAACTAAGGAGTGAATCAACTGAAGACACGCCTCACTAAGCAATCATATGATTCTAACCTTGAAAAAATTCACTTAATTAGAGGGAATATGAGATTCAACAAAAAAAAAGAAACTCATGGTGATCATTACAGAAGAAATATAAACCTGGTGGTGCCCATGACCCCAACATACATCAAAAACACCCTTAGTGACTTATTCACATACCCCACGATTATCTATGTTCAAACTAATAAGACAAAACAGATGAATAATCCTCACCAAAATTAAAAAATCACTATAAAAAATACATAAGTCACAAAAAGAAAAAGAATCATAATCAACCCAAATAAACCACATCTCATTTAATAGAAATCCAAAGAGAACATCAAATAAGAGGCACCTCAAAATTATAATAGCTCTAAACTCACCCAAAAAAATTCCCCAAAATGGACTCACACCCAAAATACGATGAATATTATTCCTTAATAATTTGACCACCCAAACAAGGATAATCAACATAGAATTCCCTAAAAAACTCATCTGTTCTAAATGTAAATTTATAGACAACACACTGACACCCCATCCAGAGTCTAGGTAGAGCCAAGAATAGGAAAGAGATCATCCCAAAAAATAAACACTCTACCTTTTTATAAAACCATTTTTGGAGACTTACATCAAATAAAATGAGATATAAACCTATAATTATCATGTCTCATAGAAAAAACCATACAATACCAGTTAAAACAGGGGATGAATGCATATTCACAGCTTACCAAAACAATCAAAACACCTTCAAAACCATTATTCTTAAAATTACTCCACTTTAAAAATAGGATAATCTTATTTATCATATTACATATATTTTTAAATACTATTTTTTTCAATTACAAATAAAAACTAAAACAACCACCCTATCTTTGAAAAACATCACTTTCCTCTAAAGCAAGAAACACACACAAGCCTATTTCTCTTTAATTTTTTTTTAAATTTAACTTTATTTTAATTTTAAAACCAATATATCCTAATAATTCACTAAAAGGGAGTAAAATTATTTTATAAAAAGATCTATTAAATATTTTTTCAAACCAAAATAAATTTTTTTCCTAAAAACCAAATCCACTTTACAACCCAGTCCAAGGGCCTCATTTTTACGAAAAAACATTCTGATAAAATTACCCCACTTTAATACAAAACTAGTTCTAAAAAATCAAATAAAAAAATTCACAGCAAAAAACTCTACCAAAATCCAATCATCCCACATCAAAATATCTCAAGGCCCACTTGATTAAATTTTCATTATTGAGAATCACTGAAGAGAAGTCCAAGAATTAATGGATCTAAATAATAAACCCAAATGAGATTCATAACTATTTCTAAATAGACCATGTGGTTTTATGGACCACATCATAGTCATGTAACTATTCATGAATCATTTACAAAAGCAAGCATTTGGTCAAAACCAAGTTTATTAGGCCATGAATTATAACCTCACACCACTTATATTTTTTTTTTCTATTTTCAACCGAGAATCCAACAAAACTTCCAAGGAAACTCATAATATGAAAATAATGTTAAAAAAACCACCCAAAACCTCAATCCAACATGAGTAATCAAAATATAAACCAAAAACCAACTTCCCATGGAAATTCAAGTTTCATCACGAAAGGTGGTGATTGAGAACCCATTCTGGATTAACTTATCAATTCATGATGACATTTAGAATCTCCATTCTACCATGACAGTCTTAAATGAAAAGATAGAATTCAAATAACCTAGTAACTTTTTAGAATCTATGATTTGATATAATTTTAAATGAATCATCCCAGGATACCACCAAACCAGCACCTCAATTTATTATCTAATAGTTCAAAATGGAATTCCTGAACCCTGTAGGATACTAAATAGTGACCAAGTCTCAAGGTATTACAATTGGAAATAATTTTTTCCAAAAAAAGAAATAAAAAAACAAGGAGTTCTAATTAAAATTTTAGTATGAACAATCCATTGGTTTGATAATCACACACATAATAAATAAACAGAATCTATAATGAGAATAACCAAATGGGTAAATAACATGAAACCATAACTCATAGAAAATTAATAATCCATAGTGCACATACAAAATAACCCAAAATTAAATTTAAACTGAGTTAAAAATAAATATACAACATAACTAAAAATATTATAGATAAGATATTTTTACATGACATGATACATCAGGTAAACAATAGAAAACATAAATAAAACAACAACAACAACGTATATCTATGTGTAAAGTGAATCACCCTCACTTGTTACCACCAATATGCCCGAACCAAAACCAAGAATAAAAACACAACTTCCAACCATAACATTCATTAAACCTATAATGATATGCATGGAAATAATTTAGCAATAGATATATCTACACCCCATGATTAACTATTATAAATTAATCCATGTTATAATATTTTTAAATAAAATTATGCATATAATATATTCTATTTTATGAATGAAAAATAAAAAATTAATTCCATTTTCAACCATTTCATTTAAAACATGGGAAACACCATTTAAAAATACCCTTTTTAATGGGGGTTGTAACTTAACATTTAAATAAGATAAAGAATTTCAAAACATTAAATATGGTTGACATATAAGATTATGAAACAAAAAAACATTTTCCATTTATTTATATATTTTCATAAAAATTATTTTAAACCAATCTAAAATGATAAACCAAGACATAAAAATAAAATTTGAAAAGTAGGAAGACACACAATAAGAGGCATAATATAAATATGATAATGAAAATGGTATCACAAATCCAAATGATGATAAGAGGATTCAATCAAATTATGGAGTGATAATCCTTTAAAAATAATAATTTATAATCAATAATCATCATGGGTGACTCACTGGGATCTTAAATAAAACAATACTAGACCTGGTAAACATGACACCTAAATGGAATCAATTGACCCAAGTTAAACTTAACTACATTCAACCCCAACATACCCTTGTGGTCTCACCGAGAGGTAACCCAAAATGGAACAAACTCATACGTATGGAATTATCTAGTGTGTAATATCTTTTAACTAATCATTCATCCATTCATTCAACTTATTAAGGCGAATTGAGCATAACTTACATAAATATTACGTCATTTTAGATGAATTTTAAATACGTTTTACAATAATACATGACCATGTACCATAAAGGGTTATTTTATTTGGAGAATAGATACATAATAATATTATTATATGAAATGTATTCAAAATATTCCACAAACATCTTTTCACATTACAAAATTTTAAGACATACCATAATTAAAACCTTTATTAATAATATGCAAAATTGAAACATAAGAAAGGGTGAGATAATATTCTCATTAAGGTTAAACATATAAGATATTAATCAAAGATCATAAGTGAGCATAAAATAAGAATATGGGTATAATAAAATGATAATAAATTAAAAAAATCATACCCATTCAGTCAAAGATCATTAATCATAAATCATGGAATAAGGCCTTGTTATAATAAAAGAAAAAAGTCATAAGTGTGAAGAATCATCAATAATCAATCATGATCCATGGGAACATATCATAATCATAAGACATAAGTTTTTGGAATACACATAAACATAGAAAATCATTTCCTTAGTCATGTCTTACTAACAATATTATCATAGTGGATTGGGTTCACTCCCTATTCCATCATTTCCATAGTAAATGTTCTCTCCCAAGACTATATTATTAGACAAAGTCCCTTATTGAACATGGTTAACTCCCCATTAAAGTTGTTATTACCTCGTGATAAATCAATCTTTACCCAATACATGAGAGGATTATATAGTTCAAAGACCACCAATCACATAATGAAAACCAAACATCTTTGTTCCACAAGATCATAGAATATTTATCATATCATCATATCCTAACTCATGGAAAGGAAATAGGTTTTATAAACATTTAATAATTTCATCCTATCATAACCCATGGAAAAGAAATGAGTTTCATCTAATCATTTTTAATTCATCAGTATCATAATACATCAAGAGAAAGAAAGTAGATGGTATCATAAGATTATATTTCCAGTGAATCATAACAATCTTTAACGGATGTCTAAATAGATACAAATTTTATTTTAGAAGATCATTTTATCCATTATTTTATAAAATTATAAAAATATATTTTTATTTAGATAACTAATATTACCATAATACTAAAAAATTTATTCCCCTTGATTATAACCATGGAAAATTTTAATGGAATCTTTAAAGAAAATAATGGTAATGATGGTAGGAGAATTTGTTCACATTGAATATGTTAAAGGAGAACATTCTTTTCCCACTTATGAAAAAAGTCAAAAAAAAAAATTTCAGCATTTTTTTGGAAACATTCCTTTTAATACTTTTCAAATAAATAAATTCAATGAAAATGAAAATTTTAAAATAATTCATGTACCGATAAAAAATTCCATAAAACTATGTTTAGAAGCACGAATATGGACGAAAAAGTTTGATGACCAAAGAGGAAACAATGTCCAATTTTATTTAAGAGAATCTTCTCAATAATTAAAGTAAAAAGTGAGAAAAAAGGTACTAATATATAAAAATTACAATAATAAATTGAGGAGAAGAAAATAGATGGGGTTTAATGGATAAGGTCTATGTAATTTCCCTCAATGAGGATTTAGCATAGAATATCCTGAAAAGAAATGGGATGGTAACATAACCATTACCTCAAGTATTGTATTGATTCATATGTGGTCAAATATCCTATATAATAAATATATATTTATTTTAAATATATTCCAAAACCATATTAATACATAACATACTATGTATCATTTCTTTATAATTTCATGTTAACCTTTTATTAACAAATTCTTCATTAAAATGAACATTTTGGTGAAAACTGGTCTATTTTCAATGAAAATTTCGATTTTATGATTTTGGTACTTGAAACATGGTCATGGTTTAATAATCTATGTAATATTAATCATGAAAAATATCATATTTATTCATAATATACATTTTTATAATCATTCATTTAAATTGGTGATGAAAAATGAATTACATCACTTCGTGGAAACAACAGTCTGTATGTACGCCCGAGTGATTTTTATAATTTTAGATGGATTGGAAAATATAAAGGAAACTAATAATTTACTTACAAAAAACAATTATTATATCATAAATATAATATATATATTCATTATATCCATACTTATTATCATCCATGTAAAATGTAAATGAAAAATGAATCACATCACTTTGTGGAAGTGGTAGTCCACATGTATGCATGAACGATGTTATAATTTTCCATTTGATAGAAATGTTATAAGTTATATAAGATTTTATAATTATATAAGAATAAATAGTTCATAAATATTATATATAATAATTAAATCCATTTTAATAACTAGTCATGAATGGTGGTGATGAAAAACGAAATACATCACTTCATGAGGTGATAGTCCACACGTATGCATGAACAAAGATTTCATTTAAATTTTGATAGATATGGATATGAATAATTTTTAATACATTGATATAATAATATAATAGTATATTGATAATACCTGATTCAAAATTTCATGATGGATACAATAGGTTTAGATAAGGTGGACACATAAATAAAATTAAAAGCACTCTGTTTAGAGTTATACCTTTTCATTAAGAAGCCTCCTTGGGATTAAACATAATACTTGAAATGATGAAATTATTATAAAAAATATATATAGGTTATTTTAAGGGATGTTAGGAACTTATTTGTATAGGTATTTTCCAATCTAAGAGGCTCTTGAAGTGTGAGGAAGAGTGGATATGTGGTTTCCTTTTATAAGGCAGGGAGTAGACACAATTATAATTGACTCGTATTTGAATATTAGATGATGTAGGGTAAAAATATGACTAGAAAAAAGAAATTATAAAAGTTTTTAGTTCATTTCAACCATTATCTCTCTAGTTTAATCCCTCATTAACCCCTTTTAACTGTTATCGTAGTAATGAATTTTTAGTCGTTTACTATTCATAATGACCAAACATTAAGTTGACCATATAATATAATATTAATTATTATTATTACATATATGGAATTAATTTTACCAAATTTATCTTTTTAATTGGTATAAATTTATTTTAAAATAAGTGTGAAAGCATAATAAAACCATTTTTAGAAAAATGAATTTTAAGCATAAAACTGAGTTTATCTTCATTACTAGTCATATAAAAACTACTATATAAATGCTAAAAAAATTTATTGAATATATAGTATATAAATTCCTTTAAAATAAATAAAAAATAGTAATTAACTTAAATTAGTAAGATAAAAACTCATTTCATGCATAAATATAGTTTTCTAGAAAACCATCTCTTTTTACCTTGAAATGATTTT
The DNA here is from genome assembly GCA_963277665.1 of Viscum album. Taxonomy (NCBI): domain Eukaryota; kingdom Viridiplantae; phylum Streptophyta; class Magnoliopsida; order Santalales; family Viscaceae; genus Viscum; species Viscum album. Next base: position 129,195,394 of record OY728167.1, on the reverse strand, counting down.
ATTTTCTTTTCAAAACAATTTTTAACTAATGAATTAATTTTATAAATATTTTAAACCATAAGTTTTCATAATTTAGTTTGTAATATTCATACCTACTAATCCAAATTTTAGATGATAACTATCACATTATATAATAATAATTCATTAGTAAATCATAATTTTTTATACTCGATGTTGTGTGTAATGAAAGCTATCAATGAAATGAAATTTATTTAAAGATAAATATGTAAAAAAATCCCATGGTGTTACATTATACATCATTATATTAAATTCTCACTAAAAATTCCATCACTAAGATACAAAAAACTAAGGATACTTCTTCCTCATAACATCCTCAGGTTCCCATGTATATTCATCAAATTTATTATTTCATCACAAAACATTTTACCAGGTCAATGGTATTATTTCTTAGAATATTATTTCTTTTATCCATAATATATAATAGTCATTCCTCATAAGAGATATCATGCTCCAGTGGTATGTCATCTAATTTTTCCACATATTAAGGATATGATATGTATATCCTTATGAGAGATACATGGAACACATCATGACTTGAGAGAGTTTTCGTGGAAGCGTGAAGCAATAAGAAACCATCCTGGTAGGAACAAGAATTTTTAATGGACTAATATAACTTGGGATAAGATTTACCTTATTTCAAAATATCATAAACTTCTTCCAATGATATATTCAAAGGTATACCTTTTCACAAACATTTAACTCTGATCTCACTAATAATTGTCAGCCTAACTTTTCTATCAACTATAAAATGCCTTAATGTAACCTTAAATGGATATAACCTTCATAATAATCTCCTCATATAACTTATGTACTAATATATTTATTTCTCCAACTTTATCCCAACACATTGGAGTTATGCACTTCTTTCTATATATATATTCACAAGAAGCCATATGAATGCTCATGTGAAAGATATTTCTCTTGGAATATTCTACCAAATTAAGGTGATGACCCCAACCACCTTTGAAATTCATAAAATAGGATCTCAGAATGTCTTCTATGGTTTTAGTGACCCTATTAGATTAACCATCAGTATGAGGATTTTATGAAGTGTTAAATTTTAACTTTACATTTAAATATTATTGAAGACTTCTCTAAAACTTCTATGTAAACCTCATATCTCAATAAGATACAATAGAATGTGGTACTCCATAAAAATTTACCACTTCCTTAATGTATATCTTGGAAATATTATCAAGAGATAAAACATCACTTATTGTAATGAAATATTTTGATTTCATAAGGTGATCAACAACAACCCAAATTACATTGCACCCTTTTACATGTTTGTGGTATCTAACAAAAAAATCCATGATAATGTTTTACCATTTCTATTATTGTGTGGTTAATGTTTGTAAAATCCATATAAAGTTCTCTCTCCTAGCTATAACATTATGATATACTAGACATCAAGATACATACTCTACAATATCCCTTTTCATGTAATCCCACCAGAAATACTCTTTCAGATATTTATACATCTTTGTACTTCTAGAATGAATAGAGAATGATGAAATATGATATTAACTAAAAACTAATTTAAACATGGTATTTATAAGATACATAATAAATTCCTAAACCTTACCATTATATCACAATCATGGATGAACTTAGAAACATTTCTAATATTTTTCTATATTTCCACATCCTCTTATATTCCTCTTTAATCCTCTCATGGATAAATGGATGAACATTCAAATGAGAAAGATATGATCTACCCCATATTGTCATGATTTCAAGATCCAACTTCTTGAAATCCATAAATATTGGATCTCTTTAAATCCTCATCATACACAAACTAGCATAGTCTTTCCAACTTGGAGTGACATCCACCTTGTTCACCATATCAGGGAGGTAGTTCATTGAACAATCATAATATTTAATCAACTCCAACCATATAATTTAGAACATATTCAAATATTTCTATGTGAGTATATATATCAAGCTTTTATGAGTATTATATATATATATATGTAAGAACTTTAAATCCAAAGACAATGACTCTAAATTTTCAATGTAAAAATTATTACTTACATCAAATAAAAATTTAGGTAAATTTTATCATCAATTTTTAGTTAGTGTGGGGGAATAATTTATCACCATGAAATTCAAAAAGAGAAAAAAAATCCAAGTACCTTATTTGATGAATCCCTATAGATCAAAAACCCTTTTCCACTACAGGGTAGTGTGAGAATAGGTTTGCTAACCAACCTTTGCTTCAGCTCCTTAAAATTTCCCTCATATTCATCTATCTATATGAACTTGGATCCCTCACAAGTAAACTTGGTTATTGGATTAGATATCCATGAGAAATCCTTCACAAATAATCGACAGTATCTAGAAAACCCAAGAAAATATAATTCTCAATCACCATGGTTGGTCTAGGCTATTTCTTAGTTACTTATGTCTTTGAAATATCCACCGATATACTCTTTCTTGAGATTATATAACCCAGGAATTAATCTTTTTTATATCCATAATTCACAATTTATGAATCTTTAATACAAATTTTACTTCCTCAAGGTCTTCAATATTATCCAAAAATGATATTTATTCACTTCCTTACTCTTAGAATATATAATAATATCAGTTATAATGACTACTTCAATCTAATCAAGTTAATCTATAAATAATCTATTCTTTAAACCCATTAATATAGTGGGAGAATAGTAAGTATAAAAAATAAATATAAATTCGTAATGAACATACCTTGCATAAAAGTTTGTCTTCAGCATATCCTACTTCTTGAACCTCAAATAAAGATATGAAAAATGAATTTCAATATTTGAAATGTATTAATAACTACATAGTTGATAAAAAAATCATCAATATAGGGTAGAAGATACTTGTTCTTGATAGTGATCTTGTTAAGTTCTCCACAATTAATGAAAATACGTATTGAATAGTCTTTCTTCTTAACAAAAAATAACAGGTGCACCCTACGGTGATGTATCGGGGCATATGAATCCCTTATCATGATTATCCTAGAGTGGCTTCTTTAATTCCTACAAATTATCAGGGCTATAAAATATAGATTCTATGATATAGGTGTAGTAACAAGTATGAGTTCTATTGAAAAATTGACATCATGATTCGGGGGAAGACTAAAAAAGTATTGGGTAAATATATCATCATAATCCAATATAACATGTATATCTTTGATGTCTAGTTCCCCCTAACCATTTGAGATAAATATCTCTGAAATAGGTTATAAAACCCAAAAAATGGAATAAATTTCCACTGGAAGTTCATATTCATCCTTACATCAATAAAAAATCATAGGTTGGTTCAGAATATCAAATGTGGATTCCCTTCCTTAGGAATCAAAATTGGATCTATATAAATAAAGCCAATGAATTCCCAAAATAAAATCAAATTCAACTAGATGTAGAATCAAAATATTTAATGGAAGAACATTCCCAAAAACATCTATCAGAGAGGAGATATAGACTTGAGATGTGACCATTTCACCACTCAATGTTTGTACTAATAATTCATCATCTAATCATTGAAGGGGTGTCATGATACCCTTAAAAAATTTCAGATATAAAAGAGTGGGTATATATAGAATAAAATAAAACATTTGTAGTTCTAGAGTGGATGTTGTGCATATGTTTCACGGCATCATTCTCATGAACCAATCAAGTAGTTGTGATCACAAGATCTTTCCCTTTGTCACCAAGATTAATAATTTTATGATGTTGTTTTTCATAATTAACCTTTGAATTCATGCACTGATTTTCATAATGTACATACTCCTTACAATTATAGAATTGAAGTGGAAGTGGATCATTCAGTTGATATTTTTTTTTCTATTCCTTTCATTAACAATCCTTCTACATCACTTTAGTATTATTTTACTTAATGTAATTATTTTACACACTTAAAAAATTTACCCGAACCCATAATGTAATTTCCCCCATGATTCCTTCCACACTTTTTACCTAAATGAAGAATAATTTTCCTTCCATTATTGGTTTTATTCTTAAAATTTCCTCAAAATACAATTTTAATTATTTATCCCCAAAACCATGAAGACACCAAGAGTCTCCAATTTCAACTTCAAAATTGAGATCACATTGAATCATTTATTCATATTTATCAAAATCACTTATATCCAATGCCTTTTTAAAAATTGACATGAACATATTAAAGAATCAGTTGTCTTTTCTTTCAAGAATGATGACAAAACTGGAGGCATACCTTTAAGGTCTAGTGGAATTTAACTCATAGGTAATAATATATTCATTATCTTTTTTTTGATTTAGTTTGGAAAACCCTCCCTACATTTTTTGTAATGAGTTCATGGAAAATACATGCTAAAAAATACATTCTTAAAGTCTTCCCATGTAATGGATTTAATTTCCTCCTTTTTTCTCATATTCTTAATAAGAATCCCCCATTAATGGGATTCAACTTCCAAATGATACACAACCAAAATAATATTTTTATGGTCTGAGAATTGTAGAATAGAAAATATATTTTCTATATCATTGATCCATTTCTTAGAGGAACCACTTAAGGAAGATAGAAGTTATTGCATAAAAGACTCAATAGTGAGTTGTTCATTCGTTTTTCTATTGGAAGTTCAATAGGTTTCTTGTTATCTCTCATATATTAAGAGATTTGGGTGATTATAACCACAATCTAGATCCCATTTGATTTGGTTTCTCATATGGAAAATCATTTCATAATATGTCACATTCAATGTTAACACAATTCCTTCTGGGTCCATCTATTGACTAAGACCAAAAAACATATAGTGTGGGAAACAATAATCATAGTGAGTAATCATGTAATCATGGAAAATTATTCAAAGAATGTCAAAATCACGAGATGTGTTATTTTCAATCTATGGCACCTTAGGTTTAACTTAGGCCATTCATGGTAATCATGTATTCAAATTCTTCATAATGGTTCATAAAAAAAATGTGAATTAACCCAATAATATCTATCAGGAGTGTCTTTTTAGGAGTGTAATCATAGACCCACCCATCATGAAATAGTGAAGATTGAGAAATCCAACCATTTCAAAGTTGTTACCCCTCAGTGAGTCTATTAGATAGTCACATCCACTTTCTAGTATCCAAACATGGATGTATTTACAAAGAAAACAACACAATATATAATTTACCAAAGCCTCAAGATATTATACTATAATTATACTCATCCCTAAGGGTTTTAAAAAATTTCTCCAGCACTAATATCATAAAAATAACTAAACCCTACTCTAATAACAATTGAGGTGACCTGATATATATATATATATATATATATATAAATATTACATCATTTTAGATGAATGTTAAATATATTTTACAATAATACACACTTGTGGATCATAAAGGTTTAGTGTATTTAGAGAATAGATACATAATTTTCTTTTCATATGAAATATCTTCAATAGATCCCACAAACATCCTCTCAAATTATACGCTTATTAGATATACCCTACCTAAAAACTTTTTTCAAAACATAGGGAAAGGAAATGTAATAAACAGTGTGAAAAAATTCCTAGTAAGGGTAAACATGAGAGTTATGAATTAATGACCATAAGTGAGCATAATATTATCAAAAAGGTATGAGAACATGATTATAAATTATGAAAATCAAACCAATCATTCAAAGATAATTAATCATAAATTATGGTATATGTCTTTTTCATAACAAAATATATAAGTCCTAAGTGTGAAAGATCATCAATAATCAATCATGATCCTTGAGAACATATCATAATAAAAATATATATGTTTTTGGGGAAAAAAATATCAAAAACAATTTCTATAGTTAAGGCTCACTGCCAAGAATATCATTGTGTATTAGTTTCACTCCCTATTCTATCATTTCTTTACTCAAGGTGCACTCCCAAGACTATGTTATTAGATAAATTCCCTTAATATATTAGTTTCACTCACCATTACATTCCTTATTATCTCATTATATATCCATCTTTACACAATGTATTCCAAAGATATATAATTTTGGTCCCACTAATAACATAATGAAAACCATATTTACACGTGTCACAAGATCGTAAAACATTCATCATATCATCACATCATAATCCATGTAAAGGAAATGATCTTCATAAGAATTTCATTAAGCATTACTCATGGAAAATAAATGATTTTCATAAATGTTTCATCATAACTTAATTAACCAATGGGAAAGAAATGAGTTTCATAGAAACATACTTAAATATTTATCATCATAATCTATCTGAAGAAATAAACTAGATGGTATTATAAGATTATATCCCTAGTTAATCATAATAATCCTTAAATAATGTATACATAGATGAAAATACATTTAATAGATAATTCAAACATTTCACTGAAAACATGAGAAAAATATCCTTTTCTTTTGATAAAATTTTAACAAAAAATTAAAAAAATATTGAGAAAATAATTTTTTTTAAAATAAAACTTAAATATTGTAAAGTAAGCATCAAATAAAAGATGATGGTCAGAAAATCCATTTATAATGTATATGTTAAAAGAGAATATTCTTTTGACACCTTTGAAAAAATTCAAAAAGAACTCATTTGGAAAACATTTATTTCAAAATATACCTTTTAATACCTTGTAAATAATGTAAAAGTTAATGAAAATTAACTTTTTATAACATTTCATGTATAGTTAAAAAATTCCATAATTTTTTAAGAGCAAGAATATGGAAGAAAAAGTTTGACGACTAAAGAGAAAATAAGGTTGAATTTTCCTTAATTTTTTTTTTAAATAATTTTATTTAGAAAATAGATTAAAATGGTACAAATACGTAAAAATTTAAATAATAAAATTAGTAGAAGAAAATATATAGGGTTTAAATTTTGAGATCTGTATAATTTTATTCAAAGGGAATTTAGCATAGACAATCCTGACAAGAAATGTGATTGTGACATAACCCTTGCAACAAGTACCATATTTATTTATACATGTTAATATATCATATATAATAAAAATATATTTATTATATATATATTATAGAACTATATTAATACATAACATATTATGTATTATTCCTTTATAATTTTCAATTATCGCTTTGTAAACAATTTATTCATTAATATGAACATTCAGGTGAAAATAAGTCCTTTTCCTATGTATGTTTCAGTTTAATGGTTGAAAAACATGAACTTTGAGATTGGTTTAATAATATATAGAATATTAATTATTATAAAGGTATAATATTTTTTAATCATATACACTTTTATAATCATTCATATAAATTAGTGATGAAAAACGAATTACATCACTTCATGGAGATGGTAGTCCATACGAACGCACGAGTGATGTTCCTAATTTTTGATAATTGGAATGAAATAAATATATATAATAATTCAAATTTAAAAAATAATTATTATATCATAAATATAATATATATTCATTAAATTTATATTTATTAAAATCCATTTACATCATAAATGAAAAATGAATCACATCACTTTGTTGAGGTGGTAGTGCACACGTACGCACAAGCAACGTTATCATTTTCCAATGGATGGAAAGGTAAGAAGGTAGATATGATATTATAATTATAAAATAATAATATTTTAATAAATATCATATATAAACATTAGATACATCACAATAACCAATAATTATTGATGGCAATGAAAAACAAAATACACCGCTTTGTGAGACTATAGTGGGCACGTATGCACAAACAATGATTTCATTTCTCATTTGATGGAGCTGAAGATGAATAAGGGTTAAAAAATATATTTAATAACATGTTATTATATGTATGATACAATATTAATCATGTTATTATAGACAAAAAATTAGCTTAGAGAAGGTGGAAGAAGAAATAAAATTGAAAGTACTCGGTTAGGAGTTATACCTATTTGTTTAGAAAACTCATTTTGCTTACACATTAGGCCTTGAAAGGATGGTATTATGATAAAAAATTACCTATAAGAAGTGGTTAGGTATTTTAATAAAGTATTTGAGTAGGTATTTTATGAGATAAGAGGCTCTTGAAGTGTGATTAAGAGAGGAGACATGATATCCTTTTATAAGGGAGGGTGAGGACACAATTGGAATTTTTCAATAGAATAGAATATATTATTCTCTTACTCAAGAAAAATTGATCCAAAATGACTCATAATAAAATATCCAATGATATAGGGTCTAAATATGTGCATCCAATAGGATTTATATAAATATTTATCATATTCTAACCCTTATATCTTTAGTGTAACCCCTCATTAACACCCTTTAACCTTTACCATAGTAATGAATTTTTACCTTAGTTACTATACATAACGACCAAAAATTAAGTTTACCCCATTATATAATATTGATTATTTTATTCCAAATATTCAATCAAATATATAAAATTCTATCTCTATAAGTTTTATAAATTCATTTTAAAATTAGTGTGTAAAACACAACAAAACCATTTTTTAGCAAAATTTATTTTTAAACATAAAACTAAGTTTACCTCATATAAAAAATATTTGATTAACGTTAAAACATTTTATTTAATACATATTATATAAATTACTATAAAATCAATAATAAATAGTAATTCATTTAATTTATTTATAAAAAAACACTATGCACGCATAAATTTTTTTTCTTAGAAAAACATCTCTTTTAAAATTATAATGCTTTTATTTCCATTTATAACTAATTGATAACTAATGAATTAATTATATAAATATGTAAGAAATAATTTTTTCATAATCTAGTTAGTACTATTAATACCCTCCAATAACATGGCTACAAGGAATCATTCACATTAAATATTAGAAATTCAATAGTATATCATGGTTCATTTAAACTCAATATTACATGTAATGAAATATATCAAGGGAGTAATATTTATTTAAAGACAAATATATCATAAAACAATAGGGTGTTACACTTATTACATAGTATTCCCTGAAATATCTCCATAGAGGTTAGAAACTATAATTAATTGGCATCACATGCATCAACAAAGAATAACAATAAATCTCACCTCACCTCCAACACCCTTGAATGAAATAACCCCTTTCACATCATATATATATTATGCAAAACAAAATAATCCACAATCGGAAATAATCAAACCAATTTATAACAAAGGTCTACAAGAGAGGTTTTCACACACACTAAGTATCACACCCCTTTAAAATGTTAAACAGTCCTATGAAATCCTGACTTGGAATTCCAATTCATCACACACCCAATTTAAAACCAACCATTAAAACATCCTTTGTAAATCACTTCCAAAACAACACATAATTTTCATGAAAACCAAGATATACTAAATCAATTACGACTAAGGACAAGTGAATTTACTTTATAAACCATTCCTCGATAGAACACCAATATTACGTCATTAAAATCAAACCATTTATTTTCAGAATAAGCCTCTTAGAAATTTAAAAAGGCACTTTGTATAAAATGGGTTAGAGTATCAAAGCATGGGGAAAACCCCTCATACCAATTTCAGAACCAAGGAAAACCCACTTTTTCAAATAAGAAGCATTAAAAACATCATATTAATTTAAAATAGTTCAAAATTGGTGTTAAAACATGAAATCAGTCAATGGGTTGAAATTTAAAAGTTCAATCACAGAGAAACCGATTAGAAACACATCACTTTTATAAGTTATAGTGTTTATCCATATCAAAAAGGTCAATCAAGACTTAAAATACCAAAAATAGACCCTATGATAGTAGAAATACCTATTTAAATTGTGTTTCAATGACCCCTATATTGATCGAACCATCCTAGGGTTAGAGGATAAGGAAGAAGTTGAAGAATAAGAATTGATAGGGAAGGAGTTTAGAGGATCTCACCAAGAATAATTGGCACCAACACTTGAAGAAATACCTGGGGAATCACTATAGAAGGAGGATGATGTGATAGTTAGTTTCCTAGAACCAACTAACTTTGTACTTAATATTATATATATATATCCAAAGATATGAATATTAATTTAAAAATATTATCAAATTTTTATTGTTCTTATGCATAAAATTGATGTGATAATGTATAAGAGCATATTTCGCATTGAAAAGGGAATAATAGTTCCCCACTATGATGAGAACCTTGAAATGTGATGTCGATATTATTAAAACTAATTCTATAGATAGATAAAATACTAGGAAAGGGAACATAGTACATAGAATATCATGTGTGGGTACTCTTAAGAGAATGAGTATTATTTTCAATAAGTTTCTACCTGGTAATATCTAAGAAGGAAGATTATGAGAACATACTCACCAGTAGGAATTCTACATGTTTTGTTGTCATTTTATATTCCTATCTATGGGAATTTGTAATGGTCCTTAGACTTTAATATTATCATTAATGCAATTCAAGACTCACACACTTATATTTAATGACAAAAACCATCACACCATATATTGGCGGGAAGTAGGGAACATTGGGTGCATCATGAATGACATGTTATTAATGGATAAGACGAGGATGGATTTTTACCATCCATATTTATGGAAGTTGATATCTCGACCCTTTGATTCAAATATAATCATCGTATTAAATTCTATAGACATGGTGTAATGATTTTTACATTTGATAGTCAACGGAAGACATATCAAGTATATAGGTTAATGACATAGATGTGCAACATTTTTGAAGATATATCGAGACAAAGAGATTATATAACATAATGAGCATTCGTATTTAGTTGTCAGCATTGCGACATTATGATCTTTCTCTTGGATTTCTTAACCCATTTCTAGATAGAAATCATGGACTTAGGTGTACTTCCATAATGATAATGAGAATGAATCCTATTGGGTCACACACTATGTTTTTCCATTGATACCGATTAAATTTAATTTGAATTTAATTATTAGAAAAAATATTATTCTCATGATCAAGGAATAATTTTATCAATGTATTATTGATCAATAAAATTTCTTAGATAATAAGTAATTATTTATATATTAAATAAATATTTTATTTATTTACATGATTTTTTAATTAATATTCATTTCTTCCCGATAGGCATGAGTGTAAATATATCTGATATCCTGAAGAGTGGTCATACATCTCATCCAAAAAGATGTAAGAGTTCGGGAATGGTGGATCATGCTGATCTAAATTGCTTGGACGATGGAGGTAGAGTCTCTTTCAATCAAAATGTCGTTCTAGCCTTTCCTTTGAAAAAAATCAACAACCTGGATCACTTCCATCATCTCAGCTTCTAAGGATGTAGCGTTGGCGCAACCTCCATAGAAACACCCATGAAATTGACCCAGATAATCTCTGCAAACAGCTCCAAATCCTAATGGTCCCAGGTTCCATTTTGAATCTCCATCCACATTTATTTTGATCCACCTAGGAAAGGGTTCTTGCCAGAACACCTCAAAAGATTGACGCGGTTGTTTCTAGAGGCCAACAACCCGAAGCCGTCTGAGGATAACAAATTCTTAAACAGAGTTATTGAAAAAGTATTTTGGAATCGAGGCGGCATCTCTGATGGCAATGAGAATTCTGGAATAACCTTCATTGATATTGAGTGAGTGTCTGTTATGTAAAATATCATTACGATCATACCAGATAATGTGAATAAATATTTTATTTAGAAATTGTGTCTTGGTCTTTGACCAAGACATTACCCAAAAAAAAATTCAAGTATTAAAAAAAATTCTGAGTAGTTTTAGTGGACCGAGATCACATCCGGTGATAAATATTAATTTACAAGCTCATAAAATTATATTTATCATTGCACAAGTTAGCGGGCACCATAAAATAATAATAATAATAATAATTATATATGACATGAGGTTTATTAAAGATAATAATATTATTGAAGGGCCAAAATGATGTTAAAAAAATATTTTAACTAAAACCCTATCTCTATAAATATATTATTATTTCTATTGAATAGGGTTAATAAAAAATTGAAGATATAGAATCATTACACACAAAAAACGTCTCTCACTCACTCACTCCCTCACACACAGACTCTCTCTCTCTCTCTCTCTCTCTTAAATTCCTCTTATCTTACTCTCAATAATGAGAAGAACTCCTTCAAGATTGAATGATCTTAGAGAAATTAAGATAAACAATACAAGAAATTTGATTCTCTATTATAGTACATAGTAATCTATTGATGTTTCTAAGAGATCAAAGTAGAAAATATAGATCACTGCTAGAGGGATTATACACTTGAATCCTTACAGTGAAATGAATGTAATCTGAAAGGGCTTTCATAAGATTAATATCATCGAATAATGGACCCTAAGGTGAAGTAACCATTTCTTCCTAATCTAAAAATATTAATTATAAATTAAACATGAAATATACTCTCTTGGGGTTTCAAGAAACTCTAAATTAAAATAAATGTTAATTTAATTCCCACCAAAGGTTCTTCCAATATGACCAGAACCTATATGTTGTATTAGAGCAGTCATATTTAAAATTATTCACATAATTGTTGATTGATATGCATAATCTTGGTTGAATTTTTTATTTCATATTATTTGTTCTTTAATATAATTTAAATTAATATGTTTTCAACATTTTAATTTCTTTATTCAACATTAAAATTTCTTAAGTTCAAGAAAATTTAAATATCTAGAAAATATTCCATTGAGAAGTTTTGAGGAATTTGACTAGATAGTATGGGATTACATGGCATGTAGCTGAAGAACATACTATATTCCCAAGCGCACTACACATGTCCATGGCACAAGATACTTGATGAGAATAGGAGTAATTATACACAATGAATTTATTTCACACAATGTGCATATTGGGACAACTTGGAACACATCATATTGAGTTACATGGCATATAGCTGCTGTACACATCGTGTAGTTGACACCGGTTAGTAGTGAAATTTGTGAAATTTTTGTAGTCATTATATATGGTTAAACCATGTGAGATTGAAATCCTAGATAATTAATGATAGAGAATACATTTATTTAGTATACATGTAATATAGTTTTCCATTTAATTTATCCAAAATACATGTCAATCCATTAAGTGAGTTATGTAGACACATTACATGAAGGATACATGGTGTTCAGATGGTCTATAGACATTGTGTAGTCATGACCGATGAACACGCTGAGTTTGTCGATGGGTTATTCAGACCCAAGAAAATAATGATACATGGTGTGTTACTGGCTTTCACACACTATCTAGTCTAGTTGAAGTACACAACCAAATCCTTAGTCATGTAACCCAGGTAAATGGAAACCAAGGAACATGGCATGTAGCTCGTAAGTACACATCATGTAGTCTTACAATAAAGGACATAATTAAATTACATTAAATTGAAAATTAATTCATTAAAAGATTCTTTTTTATTTTCATACTTGGTGTGTTTGAAAATTTAATAATGGTTTTAATGAATTTTAAATTCTCAAATAATTTATTATAATAAATGTGTGATTATTTGGTTTTTCAATTTATTTTACATGAATTCCATTAATTATGGGTATCTCTAAATGAATTAAAATAGTAATTAAGATGAAAGAGAAATAATTAATTGATAGATTAATTAATTAATGAAATAGAATTAATATTAATGATAAATAATGAATAAAATTAATGTTAACCAGTTTAATTTTGCATATATGTTGCATGTATGATCTTTCATGAGGTTGACCAAGACCTTTTTATGTGTTGGATGTTTTAATTTAATTTATTCAAAGGGTTTTGAAATATTTAATATTAAAATAAATTCTATGGATTACGCGACATCCCTCTCTCCATTATTATGTAAGACCTGTATGTCCATGGTTATTTATGTAATCCTTAGTAAAAAATCCATTGGTTCCTCTCACCTGCATATTAGTTATAAGTACTTGTAATTAATGGATTATCCCAAGGCATGTGGAGGTGGTTCAAGAAGGAACCATAATGATTCCAACTCAGGTGATACACAAGTGTATAGGTGGAATGTTGTATCTCAGGCCAAGATTGGATCAAGTAATTTTCCCCCAGGTCAAAGGTTGACTTATTGCTTTCTCAATAAATCAACCATAAGATAATCTCATGATCAGGTTATTAATTAATTACTTATTTATATCTTATGCATTATTTATTTTATGTATGTAAGACTGCTATCACATTAATAAATGGATTAATGTACAATGATGAATTTTAAATAAATGGATTATGTTTAAATGTTTTATCTAACATGGTTAATTAATTAAGTAAAATATAATTAATATTTAAAAATACATGTAATGGATAAAAAGGATTAAATTTATGTATAATAACTTAAAATCCCTCAAATATATACTATTTGATACTTGGAATTAGATTACTTGATTAGGAATGAAAGTCTTAGAACTACGTGTTTCACCAACCCATGTTGGAACAATCACTCTTAACATAGGGTTCTTTTTAAGGTTATGGGTTGAATTAACCATCTTACATCAAGAGATGTATCCATCTCTATACTTGATCGAACTTGGAGGAAATGATTGATAAAATAATAGTTAGGATTTTAGGATTGTGGAGTCCACTCAATAGATCATGGAGCTACAAAACCATAGTTGGAAAAGACATGCCTACCAAAATACCTTCAAGTAGCTTGAACAACACTCATCGGAGTTATGAAAAAGAGAATGTGGATCCTTTCCACTATAATATCCTAGAAAATAAAAATTATGAGTTCAATGGTGAGTGATATTGGGACTTGATAAAATAATGGTAGATTTAAAAATACAAATTATTACTATTTATCACATAATTTGTTAATCAAGAAAAGTAATAAAAATTTATATTAATTATTATTGAAAATTGAAATTAAAACCATGAAACCACTACGATCATTCCTCACATCAGGGTATGTCCTTACAATTAGTGTTTGACTAGACACAATGAGACATTATTTCATTTTTAGAATAAATATTGTTATAGTAATTAAATACTAAACTAAATATTCAGAAACTCTTGAATAAAAAACATCCATTGAAACAAATAATGAATATAAAAATATAATAATCTTTCTTAATTGTGGAAAGGTAACTATTCGTCAAATAAAACTGAAAGTAGTTGAACTATTTATACCCATAAAAGTGTTTTAGTCTAAATTGAGCTAAGATATTGGATTTTCACACAAACTACTTAATATTTTTTAAATAATGAAAACTTTATAAGTAAAGTTACATCACAAAACTTATAGAGTTAGTTCAACATGAACATGGAAACTATACTAAAGCTAAAGTTAACTTTATATACCTCATGATATATATTTAAGAAATTTTATAAACACCCAGTGATGTAAATGAGCGCACTAGGTAAATATTAAAGAACCTCTAAGATGGATTTTTAGAGAATATATTATCCATGTATTAATTGATCATATATGTTGAGTAAATATAATCACAAACTCACATTTAATTATACAAATAATTTTCATAATTATAGTAAATGAATATAAATTATGATTATTATATATATTGAAAATATTTCATTATTTCTTCAATGACATGTTTTGTAAATAAAATTGTAACAAATAAACCACATAGAAACTAAATTTTGTAGTGGATATAATATAAATTGTGATATGATAAAATTTTATTAAGACACTATAACCAGTTTTATTCTGCAAACTCTTTGTTAAAACTTAGCCTTAGATAAAAATCAACATCAAAACACTAAGGTTCATCTATGTTAATGATCCTATAGACATTGAGGATATTAATGTCTAGTCAAGATCGACTATATTTCCAAAAAGGAAGCCTATATCATTGATGATAGTAGGATAATACATAAATTATATTAGTTAAGGTTCTAGATGAACATGAGTAGGCATAAGAATATTGCACTCCACACAGCTTTGTGGGAGGAGTAGTTCCAGAGACACATACTGTGTAAGAATTTACAATAAATAGGTGGTTTATATTCACCACGATGGGTGATACTTGTATTATTCTTTTTGAATAAATATTCCGTCAATTAAATAGTAAATTATAATATTCTTAAGTTGAAATGTATCTATAAATTAAAGTAATAGACGCCACGTATCAAGATTCGAGGACACCATATTTTGAATGTATATAAGACTTGATACTGTATGTGAGTAATTACGAGAAAGTAGAAATGGATGGTATAATATGGTACCAATAAAGCATGAATAATTTTATAAAGGTATAATATGTAATGACTTGGATTTTATATATATTATTTTTGGATATTTTATGGATTATTTTTGAGACTAGGTGCTAAGAGGGTGTGTAATTCCAAGACCTAATGTACCTAGAATAAATGATTGAAATATATTAAATAGAATATGAATAATGTTTTCCTGAAAAAGTGGAATAAATTTTATATGGGGGTCTAGATCAGAAATCCAAGGGTACTGTTGAATTTAGAACATGATTTTTACCCTAGGAGTGAAATAACCTTTTTTGGTGTGAGGAATTTATGGAAAATTCATCACGGACGTGAAATGAATAAATTTTTTTTTTTATTTCATTGAAATAGTGACTAAAGTTTATTTAAGTAGGATGTTATGGTGGAATTACAGGGTTATCCACATAAACATGGACCCATTAGAGAACCCTTGGAGAGAGTGGACCTCTCTTAGATGAACATCAACCGAATCATAGATGAGTGATCAATGATCAAGGAGATTTAGGATCTAATCAAAGACAATGACATGAACTCATTCTTCATCGGCGATTGATCCATATTGAGATCATTTTTTTATTATATTTTATTCCCCATTGTTAATTCCTATGATGAATGTGAATGAATCAATAAACATATTGATCAATGGTTTAGTCATCTTACATGATGGGTTTATTTATGGGGTTATTTTTTGACTTTTGAATGATTTTTATTGAATCTTCACTTATTTTTGTAATGGAGATGGATTGATACCCACATATACATTGGTCGAGATTCATTCCTCATGTTTGTGGTTGTGAATTTACCCCTTATTTCTTCGTTCATCATGGGTGTTCTTGATTGACCCGTGGTTCTGCATCCACATAGAAATAAATTGTTTCACATCCATTTCTTAGCATAATGATTTGATATTGTGGATCTAGGATCGATACTACATGATGAAGGATCGACACTACACGAAGAAGGCACGACCGTGGTAGTGGTGAGTGGATCAGACCAAATAAGAAACCCCCAATTCTAGTGGGGAGTGCGAGTAATGTGAGGATGAATGGAATCTATTTTCTAAATAGGTTAGAAGGCTAGATTTGGGTAAACAGACATGGCGAGGCTCATCTAGAATAGACTCATGATTTCCAGCATGATTGAGGTCATATTTAAAGGCAAAAGTGGATCATATTCATGTTAAAGGAAGAACCAGTCATATTCTGGAAATCCGAATCCATGTAGCATGTAACCAAATATTACACAACATGTAGGAATATCCAAGTGGAAACTAGGGTTTCTAGATAAATTTAAGGATCACATAATGTATTATCATATTATATGGTGTTAATACTGTCCCCAATGGCTCGAAGTGTACCTAATAGGGCACACAAACATGGGATAGAGTACATGGGTATGAGCATACTATGTACTCCCACATGGGAATGGCTTGGCCTAGTGTACACGGGCTTAACCATGTACTAGTACACAAGATTTCCCATGTACTGTTACACAGGCTTACCCGTGTATTGGTACACGAGCATAGTACATGGGAAACTACACCCCATGTAATATTATATAGACATGGAAACTGGATGTTTACATGGATAGGACCCGAGGTCGAAGGTACACAGTGTGTAACCATACCACACACTATGTACTTCTAAAATGTTGGATTGGAGGCCTTGTCATCTTTATATTGGGAAATTTTTTGTTAGGGTGTGTTCCCCATATCTATTCCTTGAGGGTTAGTATGGAATCATCTCCAACACATAGGACAAAGATCCCTTTAGCATGAATTCTTGGATAGAGTTGTTGGAATCCTTCTTTGTGGCCCGAAGTGAGATCCTCTATTCATATTTTTTTACTAAGTAGATTTCGTGGTATCATCATGACCAACACTACATGGGTATTGATGCTATACTCAAATAGTTAATCCATATTGAGTTATTGGTATACCCTACAACATTGGGAGTGATCCTTATCTATGTATCGCATCTCTTCAAACTTATAGTGTATACTTCTAATGGAGAGAACTGATGAGAATTGCCTCTCAGATGGACTTTATTGGGGATATCAGACTCGTGGAGTGTGTTCTCCCAGATGAGTTCTATATGAAACCTTCAAGCTAGAATCCTAGGCTGGTTTTATGATTGTGAATTAACTTTAGAATTTGTATCTTTGTTTAGTATATATAGATATTATTGTTATATGTGTTATAGTACTATACCTGTGTAGAGATGAATGTCTTATTTTTTTGTATGCTTTGTGGTCTTGGAGTGTCCTGATCGCTATTTTTATACTCACCCCAATATAGGATTTCCATGCATGTGTATTGTCCTGTGAAGGTGATAAACCTTTTTATAGAATCCTTGATGGAATAGGACAAGGCAATTCTTAGTGAGATCAGATAGACTGAGGTGTGTTCCTACAGTATCTTGACAACAATCCCCATCTTACATTTAGGTTAGAATTATTTTTAAACTCTTTGTGGTGGGATTATTTTTGTCCATATTTTCTTTGCTTTACTTCCTATCGTAATATAGTTGTGGGATTAAAATTAATGCTTGTATAGTTGTTTAGTTTTTTTTACATTTTAGAATTGTATGTTCTTGGAGATGTGTGTGTGTGGATATAGGTACTTAGTCTAAGGTCTCCCATATTAGTGATATGCCTACTCAGTGATAGTCTCCAATCCCTATCCTATTGGAGGTGGGCTTGGGGGGGCATAGCATGGGACATATTGGGATGGGTCATGGTAGAGTGGAATCAGATTAGTCTGTTCTACCTTAAGACCAGAGTTTATGAGATTGGTTTTGGGAAACGATGTTATGTGTTTCAGGTTTATCTTTTAGGCCAAATACTTGAGTGTTGGTGTGAAGAAAGATATATGCATACACCAGGAATCTGATCACCTTCTTTTCAACTAAGTACTTGATGTAGGTTCCGGGTGCAGCGAAAGCGCGTTGGTGGGATTGGCCAACATTAATTTTAGCGTTAAACAACGTTCAATCCAAGATCTGTCACGATATAAAATGCCGGATCTTCAGAATAGAATGAAGAACAAAAAGGAAAAGAAGAGTCCCGGAACCATTGAGATAGGATCATAATATGTTGGTTATAATTAATTTAATTAATTCAAAAGAATTGCCTCGGTGGAATTATTTCTTCGTTGACATGTCTGGTCACGATTCAGTGATCCGTCATTGCGTCGTAGAATCCAAGTGTAGGATTCCTCTAGCGGTGATCCACACGTGTGCCACGTATCTCCGGACATCGCCGAAGGGATCTTTAGGTGCTATCACGGAAGAACCTTCGCTTGCGATGTCCGCCTTCGATCACCTTGATCTCTCGGTCTTGAGAGCGTTCTTGGAGGAAGGAGTTCTTTCAGGCTTGAAAGAATTCTTTAGAATTGTTGTGCACAATGATTCTATTGTGGAAAACTGTTGGGGTTGTGAGGATATTTATAATCAGGTTTGAGGATATAGATTTATGATAATAAATAAATGCGTTACACATTTTATTTATTTCATTATCTCTTACTGAAAACCCCCATGTCGAATTATTAATTCCTTGACATGTGCCCACACTGATTATAATAAATATCATTTAATAAAACAATATTATATCCTCAAAATCCCAACTAGAAAAACTACACAGAGTGTAATCATTAATACATGGAGTATACTCGTTTTCCATAAAACTACACGACGTGTATATTTAATATGCACGGTGTGTACTTTTATTTTCCTTTATTTTATCCACCACATTTATTAGACCTTGAGTAATGGCTATTTATTTCTTAAATAAATGTAACTGCATTACTCGCTAATAAACATATTATTTCTCCCACATTATATTCACTCGAATAACTAGTGTCGAAATAATTGTGATCAGGCATCCTTAAATAATTATTAAACCATAGTCGAGAATAATCTTTTTTTAACTTGTTAAATTAATATTTAACTGATATACATAGACACACTTAGGGTGTGACCCTCTAGGCCTCCTTCTCAGTGGCATTAGGCGGAGCCTGCCTAAAGTCCAAGGTTAACATCTAGAAACACGCCAAGGCACCCATAGAGAAATAAGTTAACGCTGCAATTACGTGTCACCTCATACGAATGATTACTGTGTAATATAATCCCTTTGTCTTGATATCTCTAATCAAGCGGGTTGCATGCTAGTGCCATCAACCCATGTGCTCGATTATTCTTTCTTTGACTTCCCAGAATTGAACTCGCCCATACATTACCATATCCATGGATTTATTTAGACTATATCAATTCCATCAAGGGGCCTGCGATATCTACTTCTGTTATGGAGCAGAAGGGACAAATCCTTTCTCGTATTATCTATTAATGCAGTATTACTCATGACACAACCAACATATCCTACCTCGCTGCGAACAGTGTGTCATCATGGTTTTCATCAATAAAACTAAGTGCATGAGTTTTAATACCCATTAATAATAATCTTAATGTCTACGGACTAATACACACGTCCACAGATAGGAACATCCAATGACACTATGAAATGTGGATTTCCTACTAGCGGGCATCATTCTCATAATATCCTCCTAGATATTACCAAGGGCGCACACCATGAGAAGGTGGCTCAAAGTTTTATGAGTCCTCACCCCTAATGACCTGTATAATTTGTGCCCCTCAAATAATATCATCCAGCCATAGACCATATATTCAATAATAGTGTTATGGAACTTACGGGTTCTCATCATAGTAGGGATCCTCTATGACCCTTTAATGCAATAGCTATCCTTAGGACATTATCACATGCATTTCCACGCAGGAGAACAATCAAGATGTGATAAGGCTTTTATTAATGGATAAAGTACAAAGTAGTTGGTTCTAGGACATCAACTCCAACAGAATCCCACTTGGACTAGAGCCAACTGCTAACAACCTTTAACCTTCTAGCTCTCACATGATATTCATGCTTCTGCTGAGATAAGCCTTTAGTCATGGGGTCTGCCATGTTCTCTTCCACGGAAACTCTTCTCACTGCAACTTCACCCCTTTGATAGAAATCCCTCAAGAGGTGATACTTCCGGAGTATATGATTTTTCCGTTGATATGACCTTGGTTCTTTCACAAGACCCACCACTGCAGTATTATCACAATACAATGTAATGAGATCTTTACTTCTAGGCACCACATCATGATCCTAGAAAAAGTTCCGAATCCAGACGGCTTCCTTTGCTGCATCAGAATCCGCTATATATTCGGACTCCGCTGTAGAATCGGTGACAACTAGCTACTTTGAACTCTTCCAGCTCAGAGCTCCTCCATTGGGACAGAAAACATATCTAGATTGCGACTTCAGATCATTCAGATCTGTCTGAAAACCAACATATGCATACCCACTGATGAAAAGCTCCTCGTCTACTCCATACACTAGGAACATATCCTTAGTTCTTCTCAGATACTTAAGGATAGTCTTAACAGTAGTCCAATGCTGTTCTCCTAGATCTGCTTGATATCTGCCTACCATGCTCAGTGCATAGGCAACATCAAGCTTAGTACATGACATGGAATAGATGATGGATTCTATAGCTAAAGCGTATGAGATCTTACCCATTATATCTTTCTCTTGTTGTGTATGAGGACACATTTTCTTAGAAAGATGTAGGCCATGTGACACTGGAACTAATCCCCTCTTGGATTGTTCCATACTAAATCTCTTTAGTATCTGGTCAATGTATGTTCCTTGACTTAGTCCAAGCAGCCTCTTGGATCTATCACGAATGATCTTGATCCCTAGAATGTAGGTTGTTTCACCCAAGTCCTTCATGGAGAAACACTTGTTCAACCAGTCCTTAACTAACTGTAAGACTGGTACATCATTTCCAATAAGCAATATGTCATCAACATATACTACTAGGATAATGATCACATTCCCATTAAACCTCTTATAAACACATGGATCACATTCATTCTTAATAAAACCAAATTCCGTTATGGCTTCATAAAATCAAATGTTGCATGACCTGGATGCTTGCTTCAATCCATAAATGGATTTCTGCAACTTGCAAACCTTTTTGGCTTCACCTGGTGTCACAAACCCTTCTAGTTGTGTCATATAGAAATCTTCCTGAAGGTTCCCATTAAGGAATCTTGTTTTTACATCCATCTTCCAAATCTCGTAGTCATGCTAAGCTGCTTTGGAAAGTATGATTCTTTTAGATTTAAACATGGAAACTGGCTAGAAGGTTTCATCATAGTCAATTCCTTGACGCTGTCTGAATCCTTTAGCCACTATCCTTGCTTTATAGGTGCTAACTTGATCTTCCATGTCTAGTTTTCTCTTGAATACCCATTTTCATCCAACAGTATTTACATTAACTAGCACATCGACCAGAACCCAAACTTGGTTCTGATACATGGAATCCATCTCATAATTCATAGCTTCTAGCCATATTGAACCTTCTGAGATTTCTACTACTTCCTTGTAGGATAGAGGTTCATCATTGTCCAACAATAATGATTCACCATCCTCGGTGACTAGGAAACCAAATCTCTCTGGTTCCCTTACCTCTCTTGAGCTACTACGCAGTACTTGTGTATCTGGAACCTCTTCCACAGGGACCTTTGGAACTTGTTCTTGTACAAACTCCTGTGTATCTTAAGCATTAACTTCATCGAAGTCAATCTTTCTCCCACTATACTTTTTGAGGATGTGCTCCCTCTCAAGAAAGACGACTTGTCTAGCGATAATCACATTCTTATCTTTAGGGTTATATAGGTAATATCCTTTCGTTTCCTTAGGATATCCTATAAAGATACACTTCATGCCCATGGTGCTAGTTTGTTTCCTGAGAAGGCCTTAACAAACTCCTCGCATCTCCGTACACGTGTATGCGACAAAATGGGTTTCTTTCCATTTAATAACTCAGAGGGAATTCCATTTGCCGCCTTAGTTGGTACTCGGTTTAATGTGTATGCTGCAGTTTGTAATGCATATCCCCAAAAGGATAATGAAAGATCTACATGACTCATCATCGACCTCACCATGTCCAACAGGGTGTGGTTCCTCCTTTCACTAACACCATTCCATTGTGGTGTATAATGAGGAGTGAGATGAGATAAAATCCCAGACTCCCATAGAAGATCGATGACCTCTTGGTTCAGATATTCTCCACCTCGATCCGATCGAAGCTTCTCTATATTCTTACCAAGATGATTCTTTACTTCATTATTGAATTCCTTAAATTTCTCTAAGGACTCCTACTTATAACTCATTAAGTATACAAAACCATATCTACTCAAATCATCAGTAAAAGTAATGAAGTAAGAATATCCACCTCTAGCTTCTACTGGAAATGGTCCACACACATCCGCGTGTACCAATCCTAGAAGCTCTGTGGCCCTTTCGCCTTGTCCACCAAAAGGTGGCTTGGTAATTTTTTCTTGTAAACAAGCGTGACATATATCAAGTAGTTTTAGCTCAGTAGAGTCTATATAACCATCTTGGCAGAGCTTTGTCAAATTCTTCTTGTTTACATGACCAAGACGGTGATGCCATGACTGGGTGATGTATGAGTCATGTGAGTTTTCTTCGTTATCGATTTCCAACACTTGGTTTTCGTAATTTAATACATACAAACCATTATTTAAATGTTCCATACCATAACATACATTGTTATTATAAAATAGACAACCCTTATTTCTAAACATGAAAATAAATCCATCTATATCCAAACAAGATACATAAATTATGTTTTTGGTAACACTAGGCACATAAGAATAGTTATGTAAAACCAAGATCATCCCAGTCGGCAATGAGAGGTTGTAGTGGCCAATAGCCAATGCAGCCAGCCTTGTGCCATTGGCAGGTCAAAGATCCACCTCTCCTTTGGCAATCTTTCTAAATCTACTTGGTTCTTGCATTTGAATACATATGTGAGCCCCACAAGCTATATCTAATACCCAATGTGTAGAAATATAAAGATTACACTTGATAACAAATGCACCTTTAGCGTCCTGACGCTTCTGGGTGTAGTTCCTCTTCCAGTGGCCTTACTTGCCACATGCAAAACACATTGCCTCTCATTCCTTGCCCTGCCTCTGGATCTTCCCCTTATTGGAGGGATGGTGCTCGGGGGCTTCAGACCATTTATAAGTCTTTGGCCCCTTTTCCTTGTCCTTCCTTTACTTATACACCATAAGGAATGTAGTTTTGTCATGCCCCATGTCCTTATCTACCTGGTGAGTTAAGGGTAGAAGTTTCGATCTAGGCGCAGTTGGAACGGGCTCTTCCAGCACATACAATTTCCTCTCGTGGGAATGGATAACGTGTAAACGCCTCTGCCACTCTTAGAAATTAGTGCCGGTGAGAAGGTTTTCCTTCTCGAGTATGGTTCACAATGATACGTTTAAATTAATTTTCTTGTCGTTTATAAAAATTAAGATGAGCTAAGGTTTAGTACTTCTTACAAAACTGAGAAAAATAAATAAATTAATACTTATTAGTCTCCCACTATTTTATCAAAATCCTATAGCCCTCACCATTGACTTCAGAATATTCTGTTGCCTGAATATTCTAGTGGCAATGATCCATATTGCCCTTCACATTACCCCAACTAGGGTTGGTCAAGAAACTTTAAGGGTTTTAGGTAGGCGTTCCAAATGCCAACTTGTTAGGACTAATAGGGGCCTATATACCCTAAGAGGGGGGGGGGGGGTGAATCAGGGTATGGATATTCTTTCGCAAATTTGTTCTTTCCCCATTGGATCTTGACCTCTTTATTACAAGGGTCACTTTGTTTTCACTCGTGTGATTATTATGACCAGTTATTTTCTTCTTTATCTGATGATGATACATTGAATGTAATGCAGGGAAGAAAACAGGAAGACACAAAGATTTTTACTTGGTCCACCATCACTGGGATACGTCCAAGGAGCATATGCCGACACGTTACCGGTCGTACCAAATTCCACTATGCTTCACTAGATGTGGATTACAATGTTTGGGTATAGTCACTCTGTCCCAGGCTCACTGCCTTTGCAAGGTTTAGGGTCAGATCACTGATTTCCCAAGGGTCACTCCCTATTTCTCTCTCTCTGGCTCACTGCCGGTGGAGAGGATCACCTTCTTTCTCTTCCTAAGCTCACTGCTCTGGAAGGGAATCCCCTCACAGTTTATAGACTTGTAGGTCTCTTCATTTTCATAAATAAATGCATCCTCAACTGTTTATAGATGCTCTGTTATAGTTCAACTTTCATCCACTGATGAATACCACTTTTCCTCTTAACCACTGGGTAATTCACTTTGGAAACACCTTCACAAAGCACCCTACTTCGTGAGGCTCCCAATTTTGCGAAGCTCAAACAAGCCTTCGCGAAGCTCCTGCCTTTTCGCGAATCACTTTCACAAAGCACTACCGCGAAGCTTAAGTCATTGCAGAGCAACTTACCTTGCGAAGCTCACTGAGCCAACGCGGAGCGCGCAACTTTCGCGGAGCTACAATAGCCGCTGTAAAGCTCTTCTTTCGCAAAGCACCTAGGCTACGAGAACTACCTTCGCAAACCGAGAGCAAATGATTTTCTCTGAAAATTCTCTCTACTTCTCTCGAGGGGGTCGACCTGTATTTATAGGCGATTCCACCGACCCTCGACCCTTCCGCGTGAAGTCAATGCCACGTCATATCAAATCGCAAAGCTCCAAAGTTCTCGCCATAATATTGTCTAAATCGCAAAGCACCACGGTAATTTTCTGATCGCGGAGCTCTTCATAATCACAGAGCATTACCATCAACATTAATTCGCGCCTTTTCTGCGAAGCTCCTTCGCGAATCCCTTCATCACCGCGATGTGCTTCAACTCTTCCGTTCACGAAGCTTTGACGTAATCGCGAAGCATCACCACCTCCATCTTTCTGTTCTTCGCAAAATCCAATCCGTGCATCCTCTCTTCATGAAATTCATGCCTTTGCCATATAAAAATATGATCTTCATGGAAATCCTATTTTCGCGATGCTCACCAAACTCCAAATTTTGGACCCCAAAAATTTGGCAAACACTGGGAAACAGCGCCACCTTTTACTGCTCTTTTGTACCGCCTCCAGATCGTCCTTTCCTTTTTCATCATTCTTTGTCAACATGGATTGTCAACAAATTCTCTAGAACTCGACAATTCTCCATGGATACCTATTTTTTCAACAAACACAATCAACCCAAAAATAATGAAATGTTACCTTGAGAGATTTTTTCCCAACACAACTGCATTAACTCGCAGCTCCTTGATCCGTTGAGTGGACTCCCCAATACTAAAATCCTTATATTTTGTATTTCCTCAACCTTTGCCTCTTGGTCACACCATGTCCTGCTGTGTCAGTCAACCCTTGATGCGAACCAAGTTAAGTCAACCCCAAACCTTGAATTAGAATTCCCCGATAATTGAAAGAACCCCAACTTGGGTTAGTCAAGCACTTTGAACTATGGTTCGATTCTAACCCAGATTATGGAAGGCTATACCGACTTAATATTTCTATTGATGGATTTTATCCTTATTTGTAAATTGCCATTTTATTATCTTTAATTACATTCTTGTTAATATTAAGTGGGATATACTTAAGTGATTAACCATGTATAAGATAATATTTACGTATAAGCTGGTTTTATTTTAGTTCCATCTTGCATGCTCATTTAATTCATTAATTGCGTGATCATGAAAACAGACCCACAATAAATAAAACATTCAACTGACAGAAATAAAATAAATGGTATGATCATGAGCTTTTTCTATTGGTTAGTTTATCTAGCGGTTGATAAACTAACCAAAGACCTCGGGGAGAAACACCTTGAACCTTTTGAGTTCATGTTTACAGCTTTCCACCTATCCACCGTTGTATATCCTTGGATTGGTTTCACCTTGGCTCCTGACTTGAGCCGCCTCCACTATCTTGGGGTGCTCCATCCATTACATATGCATTTATCTCACACGCAGGTGAGGGGTAAAAAGGGGTTTTTACATAAAAGAATCCTTGGGCGCACAAGACCTACATATTAATGAGGACATGGCTAACAGGCCAACAAATTTAATTTAAATAAATAAATTAAAAGAAACCATTCACATAAAAAGGTCTCGGTCTAGCTCATGATCATCCATACATGCAACGATATTTACATATAAATAAAACTATCATTCAATTATTTAATCATTTTTATTTAAGATAAATCATGCTCGAATCAATTAATTATCTTTAATTAATCAATCATTTTATCTTAAACCCTTTTCTTAACATCCTTGAGATTCTCATACATCATAATTTTAAAAAAATAAATTCATTTAAAATTATCCATGTACGTAACTTGTACCTTAGTGGCAACCCGGGGAATTCATGTTCATTACGCAGATGTTAAATTAAACACATATATATAAAACACCTATCACGTCTTATGCCTCAGCTTTACGCCTACACCATGGTACACGTCTCAAGGGTTTGTATAATATAATAATAAATTTTAATAAATCTGTGTAATTTGGGAGAGTACAGGGCGTGTAGTTCCAACTACATGGCGTGTACTTTTCTTCACCATCCATCCGAAGTACACACCTGAGGACATGGCATGTTAATGTACTTCGGAAATTTTCAGAGTACACGGCGTGTTCTGTGGGACACACGCCGTGTAGTTTCCGCGTTACACGGTTTCTAGTCGGGCAAGCCGTGTACGGGGTACACGGTATAACCTGAACCCGAAGGGACTACACGCCATGTTAAGTTGGACCACACTGCATGTAATCTGGAAACCGTGTGCCGCTTGTTCCTGGTTAGCACATGGTGTCATAAATGACATAGGTATACTCCAATTCAGGGCCTGATTTGGCGGATCAGTCAATGCATTGAACCAAGACTACATGACGTGTACTTATGAATACACGCCGTGTATTCTGGTGTTGTATGGAAAGAAACATTTTTCTCCTCCGGATGGGTTCCCCTATTTTATTTTATTCAAAAATTAAAAGAAAAATTCGTTTCTGTGAGGTGAACGAGAAATGATGGAGGAGGAATAGATCTCAAGATTCATATTTCCAGAACGATTAAACTTGAATTGAAATAACTAAATTATTAAATGCGTAAAACATCAACGAAAAACTAAATAATTATAATCAACGATATGACACCTCTGATACCAATTGTAGGTTCTCGGCGCAGTAGAAGCGCGTTGGTGGGATTTCCCAACTTTAATTTTAGCGTTAAACAACGTTCAAACCGAGATCCGTCAAGATATAAAGTTCCGGATCTTCGGAATAGAACGGAGAACTAAAAAGAAAAGAAGAGTCCCAGATCCATTGAGATAGGATCATAATATGTTGGTAATAATTAATTTAATTAATTCACAAGAATTACCTCGGTGGAATTCTTTCGTCGTTGATGTGTCCGGTCACGATTCGGTGATCCATCGTTGTGTCGTAGAATCCAAGTGTAGGATTCCTCTAGTGGGGATCCACACTTGTGCCACATATCTTCGGACGTCACTGAAGGGTCTTCGGGTGCTAGCATGAAAGAACCTTCGCTTGCGATGTCCTCCTTCGATCAACTTGATCTCTCGGTCTTGAGATCATTCTTGGAGGAAAGAGTTCTTTTGGGCTTGAAATAATTCATCAAAATTGTTGTGCACAACGATATTCTTGTGGAAAAGTGTTGGGGTTGTGAGGATATTTATAATCGGGTTTGAGGTTATAGAGTTATGACAATAAATAAATGCGTTACACGTTTTATTTATTTCATTAAATCTTATTGAAAACCCCCATGTCGAATTATTAATTCCTTGAAATGTGCCAACGCTGATTATAATAAATATCATTTAATAAAACAACATTATATCCTCAAAATCCCAACTGAAAAAACTACATGGTGTGTAATCATTAATACACGGAGTATACTCGTTTTCCATAAAACTACATGACATGTATATTTAATATACATGATGTGTACTTTTATTTTTATTTATTTCATTCACCACATTTATTAGACCTTGAGTAATGGATATTTATTTCTTAAATAAATGTAACGGAATTACTCACTAATAAACATATTATTTCGTCCACAATATATTCTATCGAATAACTAGTGTCGAAATAAATGTGATCAGAAATCCTTAAATAATTATTATACCACATTCGGGAATAATCTTTATTTACCTTGTTAAATTAATATTTAACTGAGATACATGGACACACTTAGTGTGTGACCCTCTAGGCCTCTTTCTCAGTGGAATTAGGAGGATCCTACCTAAAGTCCAAGGTTAGCATCTAGCAACATGCCAAGGCACCCATAGAGAAAGAAGTTAACGCTGAAATGATGTGTCACCTCATAGGAATTCTTACCGTGTAATATAATCCCTTTGTCTTGATATCTCTAATCATGCGGGTGCATGATAGTGCCATCAACCCATGTGCTTGATTATTCTTTCTTTGACTTCATGGAATTGAACTCTCCCTTACCTTACTATGGCCATGGATTTATTTAGGCTATATCAATTCCATCAAAGGGCCTGAGATATCTACTTCTGTTATGGAGAAGAAGGGAAAAATCCTTTCTCACATTATCTATTAATGCAGTATTACTCGTGACACACCCAACGTATCCTACCTCGTTGAGAATAGTGTGTTGTCATAGTTTTCGTCAATACATCTAAGTTTACAAGTTGTAATACCCATTAATAATAATCTTAAAGTCTAAGGACCAATAAACACGTCCGCAGATAGGAACATCCAATGACACTATGAAATGTGGATTTCCTACTGGCGGGCCTCGTTCTCATAATATCCTCCTAGATATTACCAAGGGCGCACACCATGAGAAGGTGCCTCAAAGTTTTATGAGTCCTCACCCCTAATGACCTGTATTATTTGTGCCCCTCAAATAATATCATCCTACCATAGAAAATATATTCAAGAATAGTGTTATGGAACTTTTGGGTTCTCATCATAGCAGGGATCCTCTATGACCCTCTAATGCAACAGCTATCCTTAGGACATTATCACATGCATTGTCACGCAGAAGAACAATCAAGATGTGATAAGGCTTTTATTAATGAATAAATTAAAAAGTATTTGGTTCTAGGCCACCAACTCCAACACTTTAGAACATTGGTTTCATGGGAAACAATGGTACACACATCATATAAGAATGAGTTTTAGTTTCCATGCCCATCGTGAGTCAGCATGATAGATATACTCATTGAATGTGGCACATTTTGTTTATTTTAGGATGCCTCCATGATGTATTCCATCTAGGGTTTAGCCTCAGGATCACAAGGATGACCCCCTAGTGATTAGTTGTTGATAAAGGGACCAGTTCTTGAGTTGTTACCTCTAGGGGATGCACCATCTATACCACATTATGTTGAGTAGAAGATGGTACCCGCAGTGCCAACAGATGAGGTGCGCAGGCTAATCACACTTCATGAGTTTCAGCTGTAGAGACCCGTGAAGTTTTTAGGTAATCCCAAACCATAGGTTTATAAGGAATGGATTGAGGTAGTGACCCAAGTTTTCTATCTGGTTAGGACACCAGGAGATCAGATGGTGGTCTTGGAGGTGAACCTTATCCGTGGTTCAACAAAACAATGGTGGGGGTTAGTGACCCGGTCTTATGATGAGATGACTCTTTCATGGTCATAGTTTGTGTTCCTTTTCATAGATGATTTATCTCTTTATTCCCTTAGGGATTTATATATCCAAGAGGTTTTACAAATTCATCATGGATGCACAATAGTAGCTGAGTATTCAACAAGGTTCATCAACCTCTCTAGATACTCGATGGATATGGTTTATCACAAGTTCTTATATGCTCAGACTTTTGATCAAGGACTGCATAGAAGAATCCAATCTAGTGCTATCCCAAAATTCATACCAATATATTTTTGGGTTCTAGAGAGAGTTTTGGAGGTTGAGAGTTTCTTGACTGAGCATACACATAAATTGGTTGCAGGTAGTGGGGACACAAGAGAAGAGTCCTCGAAAGCAAGGAGTCGACATTGGTCTCTGGGACCTAGACATTTGAGAAGTTTTAGGAGGAGGTCATAGGATATGTGGTCTTCAGTTCAGGGATCATAGGATGGGTTTAGTCAGCCCAGGGATAGATGGTGCTACAGATGCGATCACATGGGACATCTTACTCGAGATTTTATGACTCTCCATATAAATGGGAGAGAGACCATGGATGGGAAGTCAAGGAAGAGCTAGTGGCATGATCAAGAAGTTCTATAGGGTTGTGGATGTGGAGGAAGAGTTGGGAGATCAGTTGGAGGTGTTAGACACTTTGAATTGTTTCCACTACCACCATCAAGTGGTCCTCACTAGGCTTAGGGAGTAGGAGGACAAGGTATAGGACAACTATAGGCAGTCAAGACTTATGAACTAGAGGATCTGGGAATGATTCGAGGTACAATATGTGTCTTTTCTACCTTAGATATCGTACTAATAGACACAAAATCTAGTAATTTCTTTATTTCCACCTATCTTGTATCATACCTAGAAATTATGGTTGAGCCCTTGGCCCGACCGGTGCTCTTGGAGACTCATACTAGAGATGGTTCAGTGATCACACACTTGTGGAAATAGTATGACCCTAATCTTGGAGGTGATAGTTTCTGTTGTGATATCTTAGTAGAAAAGATGGCTTATTATGATGTCATCTTAGGTATGGACTGATTATCTACATTTCATTCCCAGATTGAATGTTTCAGGCAAAGGATGTAGTGTGTCTATAGTGATGGGATGAGGTTCTCTTTTTTCAGTCAAAAGAAAAACCAAGAAGTGCATAATGGAATCATGAATAGGAGGGTGTAGTAGATTTCTCATCAGTTGGCTAGCCTGAAAGTTGATTATGTGAATGTTATTAATTTTTAGTCCCCTAAAGTGGTGGTGGAGTGTGAGGATGTCTTCCCTGAGGATGTGTCAATTTTACCTCTCAGTTGAGAGATAGGCTTATGCATTTATCTACACCCTTGTATGACATCAATATATGTGCTAGTATTTGAGATAGATCCTAAAGAGCTCTATGAGCTGAGGGTGTAGTTGGGGGACTTTTAGAGGAAGGTATTTGTTAGATTCATTGTTTAACCCTAGTTAGCTCCAAATTGTTTCTTTAAGAAGGTGGATGGGAGCTTAATGTTATGTGTGGACTACCATCACTTGAACCAAGTGACTGTGAGGAAAAAGTATCCACTACTAAGGATCAATGACTTCTTTGATCAGTTGAGAAGGACATGATGGTTCTCAAAGTTTGACCTCAAGTCGAGCTATCACCAGTTTCAAGTACGAGATAAGGATATACCAAACACAAAATTTAGATGACCCCATAGTCACTATGATTACATGGTTATTCCCTTTGGCATGAAAAATTTCCCATCAGTGTCAATAGGACTCATGAACTAGATCTTTTAGCCTTTCATAGATCAATTCATGATAGTATTCATCAAAGATATCCTTGTGTACTTGAAATCTGAGGAAGAGCATGAGAGACACTTGTGGGTGGTTCTAGATGTACTCTGAGAGTACCATATTTATGGGAAGCTCTCAAAGTTCCAGTTCAGGATTTAGGTGGTCCACTTTATGGTACATGTTATCCAAGTAGAAGGAGTGGTGTTGGACCCAACCCAGGTTAATGAAGTGTTATATTGGTATCCACCCAAGAGTGCGACAGAGGTGCAGAGCATCCTTGGGTTTGTAGAATATTATCGGAGATTCATTGATCATTTATCCAGAATATCAGCACCAATAATAGCTTTGAATCGAAAGGGGAATCTGTACATGTGGGAAGTGAGGTTCTAGTTGGCTTTTCAATAGTTGAGGTAGAGATTGATGAGTGATCCCATATTGATATTTCCATATGAGGGTGTTGAGTAAGTGGTTTTCTTCGACACATCAATAATAGGGATTGGTTGGGTTCTGATGTAGAGGCAGATGGTGATTACCTGTGGTTCATATCTGTTGAGACCACATGACCAGAACTATGTGACCCACGATCTTGAGATAGTAGTGATAGTTTTAACACTAAATATGTGGAGACACTAACTGAAGGATGATTAGTTTATCATCTATTCTAATCACACAAGTTTCAACTATATCTTTTCTAAGAAGGACCTTAACTTAATGTAGGGGCGATGACTAGAGTTCCTCAAGGATCATGAAATAGAGATTTCCTACACTCTTAGGAAGTGGAATGTGGTAAGAGATGTTACTAATAGGTGTTATTGTTTTTAGTTTCTAAATGATATTTCAGATCATTTGGTCCCATTACTATTATACTTTGTCGATGGAGATGGATTATATTACCTCCAGTCAATGGTTGTTACCCCTTTTCTTTTACAGTGAGTCAGGGAGGAACAAATTGGGGATGTGGAATGTGAGACCCTACAGACTCAAATATCTATTGGACATACTCCTGAATGATTTTATTAAGGTGGGGAGCATGCCATCCATTTTTCATAGAACACGTGAGGATACCAGTGACATTTCCAGAGGAGGTTTTGAGATTGTTTTATATATATCATTTTTTAGTACATTCAAGTGTGGAGAAGATTTAGCAAGACCTCCAACATTAGTTTTAGTCTCCTGGGATGAAGAAGGGAGTTAAAGAGTTTGTCTCTCAGTTACTTCATTTTCAGTAAGTAAAGGTTGATCACTAAGTTCTAGTGGGTTTATCTCAACTCCTAGAGCTTCCAGAGTGGAATTTGGATGGTATATCCATGGAATTCATGAGGGTAATACCACATACATCTAGGGGAAATGATTCCATATGGGTGATTGTAGACCAACTCATCATAGTTGGGAGTGTAATATACCATTGGTGGAGTTTGTGCACAACAAAAAATATCATTCCACGATTGGTATGGGATCATTAGAGGCTTTTTATGAGTGACCCAGCAGGTCACCACTTTTCTAGACTGACCTAAGAGATTCGACAGTCATGGGCCTATAGTTGGTGTGGGAAACTACAGAGAAGGATAAGATCATCCAGGAGTGGATGATGATTGCCCAAATCCATCATAAGTCTTATGAGGATAGACTACGAAGTCCTTTGGTGTTCAAGGAAGGAGATCATGTGTTTCTATGGTGTTCACCTCAACATGGATTATAGAGGTTTGGTAGGGACATGAAGTTGTATCAATGATTCATGGACACTTTATTGATATTTTGTAGAGTTGGAGAGGTGGAATAAATCTTAGATCTGCCTCTATAGACAGATATGGTACACAATTTATATTATGTATCATAGTTGAGGAGGTACATGCATGAACCATCACATGTTATCGATCGGGGAGAGCTGGACATCGAGGATGGAACCACCTTTGCTGAGTACACGATAAAGATCTAGGATCATAAGGAGAGGATCCTTCATGGTTGATAGATTCCTTTAGTGCATGTTTGGTGGTATCATGATAATCTTCAGGATATAAAATGGGAGCATGAGGCTTAGATTTGTGATCATTACCCACATCTATAGCCCTTGTTTTGGATTTTTATGACCGAAGTCCCAAAGGTGGGAAGAATTTAATGAATTGGATTTTCCATGTAATATTTTTTGATATTGTGTGGATTATTTTTGAGACTAGAAATTGAGATGGATAGATATTCTATGGTCTGATGTACCTAGAATAAATTTTTTAAATATATTAAATAAATTAAATAGTATGCGTGTGCAGTTTTCCTGAAAAAGTGGAATAAATTCTAAAATAGGGTCTAGATGAGAAATATATAGGAACCATTTAATTTATAATGTGGGTTTTACCCTAGGTGTGACATAACCTTTGTTAGATTGGGGTTCTTGTGGAAAATTAATTATGGTCATGAAATGAGTAAAATAATTAATTAAATTAAATTATTTTTATTTTATTGGAACAACGACTAATGTGTCTTTAAGTAGAATATTATTATGGAATTATTGTGTTAGATACATACCCTCAGAACCATCGGAGAACCCTTTGATAGAGCATTGTAGGGTCTCTCTTAGGTGAACATCAACTGGAACAAAGATCCATGGTTGGTGTGCAAAAAGATTCAGGATCTCAACAATGAAAATGATGTTGGATCATTCTTCATCAGTGATTAATCCATCTCAAGGTAGGATGTTTTTTTTGATTGAATTTATTTCCGTGTTCTTAATTCCTATGATGAATGTGAATCAATAAATCCACAAATTGATCCATTGTTCGTTTGTCTTGTGGGATGAGTTTATTTGTAGGGTTATTTTGGGAGTTTTTATTGATTGTTATTGATTCTTAGATTATCGTTCTAATGGATATGTATTGAGGATAAAAATAAAATTGGTTGAGGTTTATCCCTAATTTATTTGGTTCTCCATTTCTCCCATATTTCTGCATTTATCACAAGAGTTCTTCTTTGACCCGTGGTTTGACATCCACCGAGAAATCAATCATTGCACACCTATTTCTTGGGTAAACAATCCGATATTATAGATTTGGGATCAGTACTACATGATGGAGGTGCGATGGTGGTAGTGATGAAAAGATAAGTCTAGATTGGAAACCCCTGATTCGAGCAAGGCATACGAGTGATGACAGGATGACTAGAATATGTTTTCCGAATGAATTCAATTTCCATATTTTGGTGAATGGACACACCAAGTCTGGTTTTGAATAGATCTATGATTTCTAGAGAGTTTGAGGGAATATTTGACGGTGGAGGAAGCAAAAATGTGCAAATAATGAAGAACCAAAAGGAATCTTGAAATCTCGATCCACATGACACGTAATCCGAGATTATGAAGTGTGTAGGTCCCTCCCAGTGATGGTTAGGATTTTGGTAGAAAGTTATGGATCCCAAGACATGTAACCCTATCACACAGTGCATGATCTCTCTCCAATGGCTCAACATGTACCTCATAGGGTACACCGATATGAGTTAGAGTACATGGGCAGGAGCACATCATTTACTCCCACACAAACATAGCTTGGCCCGGTGTATATGAGAATACCTATGTACTGGTACATGAGTAGAGTACATAGGCATCCACACAACATGTACTTTTACACGGACACAAACATGGGATGTTTTCACAAACAAGACCCACGGTCAAAGGTACATGACATGTAACCCTACTACACATCATGTATTTATAAAATGTCTGTTTGGAGCACTTTTACTCTATATCTTGGACAAATTTCATTAGGGTGCATTCTCCATATCATTTCCACAAGGGTTAGTATGGAATCACCTCTTATACACAAGACAATGATCAATTCTACAGGAATTATTGGATAGTGTTGTTGTAATCCTTCCATGAGGCCCAGAGTGAGATAATGTGTTCTTATTCGTTCCATTGGTGTAGTTCTTCGTATCATCATGACCAACACAATGCGGGCGCTGATCCTGTACTTAGTGGGTTAATCCATATTAAGTTGTTAGTATACCCCATGGCCTTAACAGTGATCCTCATTTGTGTATTGTATCTGTAAAGACCCGTAAAATTCAAGGGAAATTTTTTCTTAATTTTCTTTAGAATTTTACAAGAGCGCGGTTTCAGACGGCACCTGATTCCGAGGCCCGGAGTGCCCGGAATTAATTTCCGAAGTTTGGCTCAGGTACGTTCAGTGAACGAACGAGCGGGAATTCCTAACTTTTGATCCGGTGCTCGGAATTGAAATCCGAGGGCACCGATGAACTCGCAGCGCCGATATTCGCTTAATGAGACCTTTTCGGGAGTTGCGTTTGTTGCGGGTTGAAAGTTACGTTTTGGGGTTTTTCAGTTAAGTTAAATAAAATTTGTGCAAAACAAATTTTATTTTAACTTATTTTAAAAACCTACCAAAGGAGGTTAGAAGTGGGACCCACACCCACTTAACCTCCCTTGGGAGGATTAAGTGTGGTGGGGCCCACACGAACCCCTTTTTCTTTTCAAATTCCTTAACCTCTCAAAACCCCCCTCTTAATTATGTAACTCTCCCCTACTTTAACTCTTGCCAATTTATCTTTTCATTTAATTTTGTCAACTCTAGACTTAATTAATGAATTGAATTCAGCTTTGAATTTTGAAAGGTTGGCAAAGTGAGAATAAAATAAGATGTAGTCTTATTTTATTTTTGGTTGATCGTTTGTTCCCTTGAGAGCTTTTGAGAGCATTTCTCTTCATCTTCAACTCTGACGAAGAACGAAGAACGAAGAACGCTCAAACTCCGACGAAGAACGACGCCTCTCTTCTTCGTCCTCGGTGTCAACGAGAGGGAACACCGCTTCCTCCTCGGACCTTCTTCGTCGGCAAACGAAGATCCGCCAACGTCGTGTCTCTTCGGGCATAACACTTCGTCAACGGATTTGACGAACGTCGACCGCGACGCCCGACCTCCGCGACGCCGTCTTCCGCGGAGCGTAGACGAATCTTCAAATCTTAACCTGAGGTAGGGGTTGTCGAATTTCTTTTGGATTCCTCATTTATTTCTTGATCGTGCTTTTAGCAAGATTAACGTGTGACATGTTTTTCTTTAAGTTGCGTTATTATTATTAACGCGAGGGGGGCCGGACCGCACGAACACGGCCAAACCCCCCCCTCCAACGTTCTTGTTTAATTCTTGCGATGGAAGCAAAGTGGCGTGGTGCCGTCGCACCATGCGGTTTACCGTGCGTTTAATTTACGCAACGCCGTCGCGCTACGCCGAGGAGAATCTTCAAGAACGCGACGCCGTCGCGCCGCGTTGGAAAGAATCGAAGCACGGCGAAGGGGCGCGGTGCCGACGCACCGCGCCGGATGACGAACGCCGCGGCCGGTTCCGGGCCGCGGCGGAACGAGAAGACCGCGGCCAGTTCCGGGCCGCGGCGGGACGAGGAGACCGCGGCCGGTTCCGGGCCGCGGCGGAAGGGAAGACCGGCGGCCGGGCCGCCGGTGTCGGAAGCCGAAGAGGGGACCGGATTTTCCGGTCCCGTTAGAGAAGACCGGCCGGCCAGCTGGCCGACCGGATGCCATTAAACCGGGGAATTTAATTCCCCGGCTGGTATTTTAAAACCCCCCCTCTTTAAGAGAGGGGGGCGGTTCATTGAAGGAGGGGCAGCGCCCCCCTCGGATCCGCTCAAGCAGGCCCCCTCATGTGAGGGGGCGGTTTACAAAAAAAAGACGGCGCGGCTAAGCCGCGCCGCCAGAAGAAACGCGGGGCTTAGCCCCGCGTGCGTGCGGCCTCCCCGCTGGCGACAGCCGCCAGCGGCCCCTCGCGGCACCCCGAGCCGCCGCGGCCTGCCGCCGCCACCGCGGCCCGCCGCCGCCGCCACCGCGGCCCGCCGCGCCACCGCCCGCCGCCGCCGCGCGCCGCCGCCGGCCCCCGCGCCGCCGCCGTCCGCTGCCGCCGGCCGCCGCCGCCGGCCACCGCGCCGCCCAGGGGGGGGGGGTCGGGCCGGGTCGGCCCGGACCCGGACCCCCCCGTTTCGGACCAGTTTCGGTTTTTGGCTCGTAACTTGAGCCTCAGACCTCCGAATGACGAACCGTCTGCGGAAACACGATTCTTGGATCGAGACGGTCGTTTCGGTATATCGCACTCAAGGTTTCGGTTTACTTTGAGTTCGGCCGGGTTGGTTCGTTCACGAAACCAACCGGGCCATCGGAGCGGAAACGCTCATATCTTGAGCTACGGACGTCCGATTGACGTGCCGTCAGTCGCGTAGTGTTCCTCTTAGTGAGACGGATCTTTTGGCATACTCCGCCCGAGGTTTGGACGCAGGTGGAGTACGGTCGGGTTGGTTTTGCCTTAAAAACCAACCGGGCCCCGGAGACGAAAATGCCAATAACTCTCAGACCGGGCGTCCGATTGACGCGCCGTCTGTTTCGTTGACTTCCTCTTGATGAGACGGAACTTTTGACATACTCCGCCCGAGTTTTGGATGCAGTCGGAGTATGGCCGGGTTGGTTTGTACCCGAAACCCAACCGGGCCCCTGGAACGGAAAAGCTGATATCTTACAGACAGGACGTCCGCTTGACGAGCCGTCAGCGGCGTTGGTGGTTACGTTGAGTAACGGTCCCTTTGAGTATACCCTATGGGAGTTCGGGGTACAGTTATGATACGGCCGGGATTGGTTCGCACTCGAAACCAACCGGGCCCCTGGGACGAAAAGGCTAATAACTCACAGACCGGGCGTCCGATCGACGCGCCGTCTGTTGCGTTGAGACCCCTGTGACGAGACGGACCTTTGAGACACTTCTTCGTGGGACTTTGTGATACTTGGAGTATCGATCAGTAGCTCGTGGAGCGGACCCTCCCGGAGACGAGCGTGCAGAGTACGGAGACCGTGTAGCCGGCTGAGACCTGACGACTGCTTGACCGACTCGACTTGGAGTGAGTCGACTAGCCCAGTGGACGGAGCGCCCGGTACTTGGCGCCAGACCCACGGCGGACGGAGCGCCTGGTAGTTGGCAGCAGACCCGCGGTACTCGACAGGAGGAGTACCTCAGTAGGCTATCTGGGTAGCGCCCAATATTTGGCGACAGACCCTCAGCGGACGGAGCGCCAGGTAGTTGGCCGCAAACCCGCAGTACTCGACAGGAGGAGTACTTCAGCAGTCCTAGGTTAGTGAGCAGTACCTCGGAGTCGTGACAGGACTACTGCACACTTCAGAGACGGGGCTCTTCAGCAGTTACGGTTTCGATAATGAAAATCCTGGTTTGAGCTGAGACTTTTGACCTTTGTGTTTCCTCATGATTGAGATGGGTTACTTGATGACTTAGGTATATGTATGGGCATATACCTGGGTAGTGGTTATCCGTTGATCTCATGATCCTTGTGTTTCCTCATGACTGAGATGGGTTACTTGATAACTTAGGTATATGTATGGGCATATACCTAAGTAGAGTTTATCTGTTGAGATCTTCTTGTGTTTATCCTTGTTGGTTTTAGTGAGACCTTGAGGGTCTCGGGGTCCCTACTGAGTATCGTTATACTCACCCCTGCACGGGCTATGCCCGCACCTCGTTGTGTTGGTTGCAGACGACGGACAGTGCTGACAGAGGCCGAGTGTTCGAGGACTAGACAGTACCTGGAGGTGGACTACACGACGAGGCGGTACCCGGAGGCAGACTACTGGACAGGACATACTCGGAGCAGACGGCGGGACCCGAGGAGCAGAGGAGCTATTTGTACCCACCCTTCAGGTGGGATTTCCAGTGGACATCTCAGCGTAGCAGATTTACTTTTCAGTCGCTGTTTTCCCTTTCGAGTTGTACTTTACAGTTGGGCTTGTATTTCCGGACCCTTTTTACTTTCATCTCTTCTTTTGTACTTAGTGATTTACTTCCGCTTGTACTCTGTGGTGCTTGTTTTCTTTTATAAAGGCAATGCCTTCCCAGTTATCGGGATTTTACACCTTTGGTGCTAGTCGCCAGCCCCTGGCCTATGGAAGGCGGGCTTGGGGTAGTCACGGCACGGGCCCCGAGGACGGGTCGTGACAAATTGGTATCAGAGGAGTTCGGTTCTACCGCAGAACTTATAACTCTGATGTTTCTTTCTGTGAAGCAATAGTGTTGAGAGTACCGAGTGTGGTTTTCAGTTCAGGGAGTCCAGTGTTGGTGCGGGCGGCCGACGTATCCATACACCAGGACCCTGACAACTGATTTCCGACTTTGTGCACGAAAACACTGATTGCGTGTGTGTTTTCAAAGGTTTTTCCCCTTAAAACAGCTCAAACCAGGTCAGCTCACCAGGTATAATCGTTTGATCGTGTTACGTTGTTTCTTTCATGATGGCCCACCGAGCAGCGAGACTCCAGTGCAGGGCCCTTTTTCAGTGTTGGCACCTTCGGGTGGTGTACCAGCAGCACCACCACCCGTTAGGCAGCAGATGCCACTAGCTGACGGTGCACGCTAGCAGAGCGCGATGCACGAGTTCCAGCAGTAGAGGCCTCTGAGGATACGAGGCGAGACAGATTTCCCAGGCAGCAGTGGACTGGATGGAGACGAATGCTAGAGTTCTACGCCTAGCTTGGATACTAGTAGAGCGGATGATGATCTTAGCTCCAGGTGTTTCCAGAGAGTGACCATGAGGTTGGTCCTTATAGTAACGAGGCTTCGGTACGCGAACCGATACCTGGATTAGTACCTACGGGTAGAGCGCCAGCTATGTCACTACCTGTTGGTCAGCAGAGACCCACAGGCTTAGTGCCTTACATATGTTTTAGCATCAGAAATCCCTCAAGTTTCGAAGTGAGCCTGACTCGTAGGCGGCTGAGGACTGGCTTGAGGAGGTGGTTGTGAGTTTTCTGGAGCTAATACAGCTTCGACAGTACGACATGTCGGAAGCAGAGCACTCAACGTGGCTTACCAATCAATCTTGGTACTCGTTGGTTACGTTGTGATCAGTTCTTTAGACTCGAACTTCTGAGCGAAGTGTGTCTAAAGGACATCCGAACCATTTCTTTTCCTCTATGCATTCCTACCTATACTAGGATGCTAGAGAGAGCCTTTGTGGTTGTGAACGTTAGCAGTGAAAGGCAGGAGACTAGCGCCAGTCTCAGAGACTCGGGCGTGTAAAATGTTTCAGGAGGAGGAAGTGCTAAGGACAGATGAATCTGCAGGGTAGCAGACGTGGAAGCAGAGCTTGGAGAGCAGCATCTGGTGGTGTACATTTCGACATGTTACGACCACCCGACTTAGTAGTCCCCGCCAGGCTCAGGGAGCAGGAGGGCTGGGGAGGAGAATAGCTGCATTGCGGTCAAGGAGTGTGACCCAGGAGCTCTAAGAATGATTCGGGGTACGAATTATGTCTACTACGAGCTGCCATATCTATAGACATAGGAACCAATCATTCTACCCTTCCACGAATCATGTCCCAGACCTAGAGGTTCCGGGTAAGCCGTAGACTTGACCCTCACGTCTGGAGATACCTTTGGGAGGAGACTCGATAATCACGCTTACGCCGACGGTGTGATTTGACCTCGAGGCGAGAGTTTCGTTTGGAATCTCTTGGTGGAAGCGTAGAGGCCTTACGACGTTGATCTGGGTATGGTTTTGATTCACAAATCATACCCCGGTTGACTGTTTTAGGCAAACGTCGGAATGGGTTTTCCTTGGTCGGCGAAAAGGAAACCCTGGGCAGCTCATGTTAAACTCAGACATAAGAGGGTGTGACCGATCACTCTTGAGTTGGTCAACCCTACCCCTGTGGCAGCAGGAGTTTGAGTTCAGTTCTAACCTAAAAAGGGAAACCTCTTGAGTTCGAGGGTGACGAACACGTTCTTATACGGTCTCAACCCGATGAGGTTTTGGAGATGTGGCCGAGGCGGCATGTTATCTCCGAAGTTCGATGGACCCTTTCGATCTTCAGCAGGGTAGGCGAGGAAGTTTACCGCTTGACCCTACCACCTCAGTCGCACCGGGTGCATAATGTTCACCACGTGTCTCAGCTGTGGAGATACGTGTATGTTTCTTCACACGTCATCGACCCCGGGGAGTTGGACGTCGATGACAGGGCGACAAGCACAGAGGTTCTAGTAGAGATCGAGGATCGACATGAGCAGGTTCAACGTGAACGGTTGCTTCCTCTGGGGTGCTTCTCGGGTAGCACGAGATCTTCAGGTGAGCATATGGGAGCGTAAAGCTCAGTTGCATGCTCAGTACTACCTTGTTTCCCTTAAGTGTGAGTTGAAGCTTTACGGGGACGTAAATCCCTGAGGTGGGAGTAATGTAAAGACTCGTAAAATTCAAGGGAAATTTTTTCTTAATTTTCTTTAGAATTTTACAAGAGCGCGGTTTCAGACGGCACCTGATTCCGAGGCCCGGAGTGCCCGGAATTAATTTCCGAAGTTTGGCTCGGGTACGTTCAGTGAACGAACGAGCGGGAATTCCTAACTTTTGATCCGGTGCTCGGAATTGAAATCCGAGGGCACCGATGAACTCACAGCGCCGATATTCGCTTAATGAGACCTTTTCGGGAGTTGCGTTTGTTGCGGGTTGAAAGTTACGTTTTGGGGTTTTTCAGTTAAGTTAAATAAAATTTGTGCAAAACAAATTTTATTTTAACTTATTTTAAAAACCTACCAAAGGAGGTTAGAAGTGGGACCCACACCCACTTAACCTCCCTTGGGAGGATTAAGTGTGGTGGGGCCCACACGAACCCCTTTTTCTTTTCAAATTCCTTAACCTCTCAAAACCCCCCTCTTAATTATGTAACTCTCCCCTACTTTAACTCTTGCCAATTTATCTTTTCATTTAATTTTGTCAACTCTAGACTTAATTAATGAATTGAATTCAGCTTTGAATTTTGAAAGGTTGGCAAAGTGAGAATAAAATAAGATGTAGTCTTATTTTATTTTTGGTTGATCGTTTGTTCCCTTGAGAGCTTTTGAGAGCATTTCTCTTCATCTTCAACTCTGACGAAGAACGAAGAACGAAGAACGCTCAAACTCCGACGAAGAACGACGCCTCTCTTCTTCGTCCTCGGTGTCAACGAGAGGGAACGCCGCTTCCTCCTCGGACCTTCTTCGTCGGCAAACGAAGATCCGCCAACGTCGTGTCTCT
The DNA here is from genome assembly GCA_963277665.1 of Viscum album. Classification (NCBI taxonomy): domain Eukaryota; kingdom Viridiplantae; phylum Streptophyta; class Magnoliopsida; order Santalales; family Viscaceae; genus Viscum; species Viscum album. The sequence continues at coordinate 129,151,848 of OY728167.1, read as the reverse complement.
TCGGGCATAACACTTCGTCAACGGATTTGACGAACGTCGACCGCGACGCCCGACCTCCGCGACGCCGTCCTCCGCGGAGCGTAGAAGAATCTTCAAATCTGAACCTGAGGTAGGGGTTGTCGAATTTCTTTTGGATTCCTCATTTATTTCTTGATCGTGCTTTTAGCAAGATTAACGTGTGACATGTTTTTCTTTAAGTTGCGTTATTATTATTAACGCGAGGGGGGCCGGACCGCACGAACACGGCCGAACCCCCCCCTCCAACGTTCTTGTTTAATTCTTGCGATGGAAGCAAAGTGGCGTGGTGCCGTCGCACCACGCGGTTTACCGTGCGTTTAATTTACGCAACGCCGTCGCGCTACGCCGAGGAGAATCTTCAAGAACGCGACGCCGTCGCGCCGCGTTGGAAAGAATCGAAGCACGGCGAAGGGGCGCGGTGCCGACGCACCGTGCCGGATGACGAACGCCGCGGCTGGTTCCGGGCCGCGGCGGAACGAGAAGACCACGGCCGGTTCCGGGCCGCGGCGGGACGAGGAGACCGCGGCCGGTTCCGGGCCGCGGCGGAAGGGAAGACCGGCGGCCGGGCCGCCGGTGTCGGAAGCCGAAGAGGGGACCGGATTTTCCGGTCCCGTTGGAGTAGACCGGCCGGCCAGCTGGCCGGCCGGATGCCATTAAACCGGGGAATTTAATTCCCCAGCTGGTATTTTAAAACCCCCCCTCTTTAAGAGAGGGGGGCGGTTCATTGAAGGAGGGGCAGCGCCCCCCTCGGATCCGCTCAAGCAGGCCCCCTCATGTGAGGGGGCGGTTTACAAAAAAAAGACGGCGCGGCTAAGCCGCGCCGCCAGAAGAAACGCGGGGCTTAGCCCCGCGTGCGTGCGGCCTCCCCGCTGGCGACAGCCGCCAGCGGCCCCTCGCGGCACCCCGAGCCGCCGCGGCCCGCCGCCGCCACCGCGGCCCGCCGCCGCCGCCACCGCGGCCCGCCGCGCCGCCGCCCGCCGCCGCCGCGCGCCGCCGCCGGCCCCCGCGCCGCCGCCGCCGGCCACCGCGCCGCCCGGGGGGGGGGGGGGGGGGTCGGGCCGGTTTGGCCCGGACCCGGACCCCCCCGTTTCGGACCAGTTTCGGTTTTTGGCTCGTAACTTGAGCCTCGGACCTCCGAATGACGAACCGTCTGCGGCAACGCGATTCTTGGATCGAGACGGTCGTTTCGGTATATCGCACTCAAGGTTTCGGTTTACTTTGAGTTCGGCCGGGTTGGTTCGTTCACGAAACCAACCGGGCCATCGGAGCGGAAACGCTCATATCTTGAGCTACGGACGTCCGATTGACGTGCCGTCAGTCGCGTAGTGTTCCTCTTAGTGAGACGGATCTTTTGGCATACTCCGCCCGAGGTTTGGACGCAGGTGGAGTACGGTCGAGTTGGTTTTGCCTTAAAAACCAACCGGGCCCCGGAGACGAAAATGCCAATAACTCTCAGACCGGGCGTCCGATTGACGCGCCGTCTGTTTCGTTGACTTCCTCTTGATGAGACGGAACTTTTAACATACTCCGCCCGAGTTTTGGATGCAGTCGGAGTATGGCCGGGTTGGTTTGTACCCGAAACCCAACCGGGCCCCTGGAACGGAAAAGCTGATATCTTACAGACAGGACGTCCGCTTGACGAGCCGTCAGCGGCGTTGGTGGTTACGTTGAGTAACGGTCCCTTTGAGTATACCCTATGGGAGTTCGGGGTACAGTTATGATACGGCCGGGATTGGTTCGCACTCGAAACCAACCGGGCCCCTGGGACGAAAAGGCTAATAACTCACAGACCGGGCGTCCGATCGACGCGCCGTCTGTTGCGTTGAGACCCCTGTGACGAGACGGACCTTTGAGACACTTCTTCGTGGGACTTTGTGATACTTGGAGTATCGATCAGTAGCTCGTGGAGCGGCCCCTCCCGGAGACGAGCGTGCAGAGTACGGAGACCGTGTAGCCGGCTGAGACCTGACGACTGCTTGACCGACTCGACTTGGAGTGAGTCGACTAGCCCAGTGGACGGAGCGCCCGGTACTTGGCGGCAGACCCACGGCGGACGGAGCGCCTGGTAGTTGGCAGCAGACCCGCGGTACTCGACAGGAGGAGTACCTCAGTAGGCTATCTGGGTAGCGCCCAGTATTTGGTGACAGACCCTCAGCGGACGGAGCGCCAGGTAGTTGGCCGCAAACCCGCAGTACTCGACAGGAGGAGTACTTCAGCAGTCCTAGGTTAGTGAGCAGTACCTCGGAGTCGTGACAGGACTACTGCACACTTCAGAGACGGGGCTCTTCAGCAGTTACGGTTTCGATAATGAAAATCCTGGTTTGAGTTGAGACTTTTGACCTTTGTGTTTCCTCATGATTGAGATGGGTTACTTGATGACTTAGGTATATGTATGGGCATATACCTGGGTAGTGGTTATCCGTTGATCTCATGATCCTTGTGTTTCCTCATGACTGAGATGGGTTACTTGATAACTTAGGTATATGTATGGGCATATACCTAAGTAGAGTTTATCTGTTGAGATCTTCTTGTGTTTATCCTTGTTGGTTTTAGTGAGACCTTGAGGGTCTCGGGGTCCCTACTGAGTATCGTTATACTCACCCCTGCACGGGCTATGCCCGCACCTCGTTGTGTTGGTTGCAGACGACGGACAGTGCTGACAGAGGCCGAGTGTTCGAGGACTAGACAGTACCTGGAGGTGGACTACACGACGAGGCGGTACCCGGAGGCAGACTACTGGACAGGACATACTCGGAGCAGACGGCGGGACCCGAGGAGCAGAGGAGCTATTTGTACCCACCCTTCAGGTGGGATTTCCAGTGGACATCTCAGCGTAGCAGATTTACTTTTCAGTCGCTGTTTTCCCTTTCGAGTTGTACTTTACAGTTGGGCTTGTATTTCCGGCCCCTTTTTACTTTCAGCTCTTCTTTTGTACTTAGTGCTTTACTTCCGCTTGTACTCTGTGGTGCTTGTTTTCTTTTATAAAGGCAATGCCTTCCCAGTTATCGGGATTTTACGCCTTTGGTGCTAGTCGCCAGCCCCTGGCCTATGGAAGGCGGGCTTGGGGTAGTCACGGCACGGGCCCCGAGGACGGGTCGTGACAATATCTCTTCAAACGTTCAACTCATACTTCTAATGGAGAGACCCAAAGAGAATTACCTCTTGGATGGACATCATCAGTGCTATCAGACTCATCGAGTGTGTTATACCAAACAAGTTCAATATGAAACCTTCAATTTAGAATACTAGGTTGGTATTACGGCTGCGAATTACCTTTAGAACATGTATATTTGGTTACTATATCTCTATATTGATGTTATATGTGTTGTTATATAGAGATGACTGTATTATTTTGTTTAATTATTTGTATTTTTGGAGTGTCCTACTGGGTATTGTTATACGCACCCCTAAATTGGATTTTCCCGCACTTGTCGTGTCTTGTGCAGATGATCAAACTTTTGACAAAGTCCTTAAGGGACCAGGACTAGGTAGTTCTTCGTGAGATTAGACAAACCAAGGTGTGTTCCTATTGTATCTTGATAGCAGCCCCCATATTACATTCATGTTGGAACTGTTTTTAGACTCTTTTTGGTGGGATTGTATTTTTCCTTATCTACTTTACTATTTATTTTAGTCTAGTTGTTGGATTTAGATGTATGAATTCATATTTTTTCACTTTTTCTTATATTTCATCATTTTATGGGCTTGGAGATGTGTTCATGTATATAGGTACTTAGGCTAAGGCCTCCCATGTAAGTGATATGCCTACATGACGCTAGTCTCCTGCCCCTGGCCTATTAGAGGTGGGCTTGGGGAGTCATGGAATGGGCCCCATTTAGATGGGTAATGACATAATATATGATAAAACCTATACACAAATCATTATGAATAAAATACTTATTTAATAATAATTTTTCAAAGAATTTTTCTATGATCATTATACTGGGTTATTTATGGTCAAGGCCACCTCACATAGAATAATCCTTTGGGTTGATTTCAATATAACGTGAACAAAATGAGACCCTAAGGTATATTTCTAAAAGGAATAACTTAAAAGGTCCAGTGAAACTAATAAATGACAATAAGATATACATATTACCAAAATTCATTTATGAATAAATCATAAAAAGTGATAATAGAATATTAATTTGTAGACAAATGGTTGACGTGTGTCTCTATCTAGTTAGTGGGAAAACTATAAGTTTTCAAGATCAATATGCTGATAACATATTGAAAATAAATCTGGTGTCTTACATATTTTTTAATACTAAGGAATGAAATTTCTTTATATATGCCTTAAATCAACAACCATGTTATAGGGACCATGATCTACAAGATAGATCCATGAGTTTTATCATTTTATTCATGGTATATATATTTACTAAGTATTAAAAAATACATGTTTTAATAATTCATGACTGAATTTTTATTGGCATATAATCCCTTATGAAGAATATGCATAGGAATATGAAGTGATTGTTGAGATTAATTTAATTTCACAAGATTAAGTTCTATGATTTTATCTCATGTACCATGATATATACTAATGTTTTATATTACTAATGTTTGATTAATTGTATGAAAATATCAAAGAGATCTAATATAAATATATCAACTTATAGTTAGAACTATCCGATAGTACTTTTCAAAGTAGAACTCAATGATTTCTTGGTGTTCAGAGAAGTGGGAATACTATTGATCATGTGAAATGAACACTTGTCTTCATTCAGTTCAATTTGATCTGGTATCCTATAAAATGATATGATAATATAAAAGAAAAAAATATTATAGCTAGTGGTACCTATATCTAAAATATGCACGTACCTTATAACTTTTGATATAACATAAGGAGTGGTTTAACAACATCATCCTATAATTTTGGTTTATAAAATAATACATAGTTTTATCAATATCATAATAAGATTTGACTATGGATTTAGTTATGATATCAAGACTTTAACATGTTAAAAATAGGTGGATACTCAGTTTTATCACTACTTGAGGGATTTTATTAAGATAATAATGTTTTAGTAATCAAATTTTTTACAAATACATGTGTATTTTTCAAACCCTAACCATGAAAATCTGATAGGCCTAACAACTATACCCATAATTAGAAGAAGCATGTTTCTATATATGATAACTAACCAGTCGTTGGAAGTTGGCTCTAGCGTAAGAGGTAGTTTGTCAGAGTTGTTTCCTTAGAACCAACTAATTGTGTACTTAAGATCACATTTATATTTTGTAATGTGAATATTAATTTAAATATTTTATCACATATTGATTTTTTTTATGTATAACATTGATGTGATAATGTATAAGAGTATCTATCACATTAAAAAGCGAATAAAAGTTCCCTACTATGATGAGAACCTTGAAATCATATGATTATATTCTTAAAACTAGTCCTATAGTTGGATGACATACTATGAAAGGGTACATAGTACATATACTGTCAGGTGGTAGTGATCATAAGTAGATGAGTCTCCTTATTACGAATTTCATACATAGTAACATCTAAGATGAGAGATTATGTGAATAGAACACTATAAGGAATTCCACATGTTTTTGTTTCAACAGAGATTCCTGTCTAAGAATGTGTGTAATGTTCCTTAGAATTTATGATTATCATTAATGCATGTCATGACTCATACACTTATATTTAATGACAAGAACCACCACACCATATGTTGATGGGAAGTAGGGTTTATTGGGTGCATCACGAATGACATGTTATTAATGGATAAGTTGAGGAAGGATTTTCCCTTCCATATTTATAAAATTTTACATCTCACCCATTTGATTGAAATTTGACTATCATATTAAATTACATGGCCATGGTGTAATAACATTTATTTCAGATAGTTAAATAAAGACACATCGATCATATAGGTTAATGATAAAGATGCACAACCTTGTTGATGAGATATTAAGAAAAAAAGATTATATTACACAATCAGTGATTGTATGTGGTTATTAGTGTTACGACATTAAGTTAGTTATCTTTGGTACCTTGACCCATTGATATATAAAAATATTAGACTTTAGGAATACCTACCTACTGCCAATGAGAAATAATCCTAGAGGGTCACACACTAAATTTTTTTATTGATCTTGATTAAATTCTATTTGAATTAAATTATTTTAATAAATATTATTCTCATGATAGAGGAATAATTTTATTCAAGTTTTATTTATTTCTAATACTCATAAGGTAATAAATAATTATTTATTAATTAAAAAAAATAATTTATTTAATTACGTAAAATTTTAATAAATATTTATTCATCGGGTCATGGATAAAATATTAATTTTATTCATTAAATATTTAATAAATATTTATTCGATGGTTTGGGAATAAAATATTTATTTAATTGAATAAAATATCTTTTCAGGTATACAATAAATGATGAGGAGTTTGAGTCGACCAAGATCACGTCCAGTGATAAATATTAATTTACAAGATGATAAAATAATATTTATCATTACGTGAGTTAGTGAATGCCGTAAAATAAAAATAAAAAAAATATTACTATATGACATGGGGTTTATTAAAGATTATAATATTTTTTAAGTACTAGTACATAATTAAATAATATTTTAACCTAAACCCTATCCCAATAAATTTATGGTTAATAAAAAATTGAGGCTATAGAATCATTGTGCACAATGAACATGTATCACTCTCTCTATATTTAATTCCACATATCTTCCTCTAAGGAATGAGAAGAACTAATTTAATCCTAAAATATATTTGAGTGATCAATATGAACAACAAAATATATTTGATTTACCATTTTTGCACCTAAAAATTAATTGGCATCTCTTGATGATCGAAGGAGCATGTGTGTATCACCTATAGGGAGATTATATACTTGAATCCTTACAACATAATGAAGGTAATAAGAAAATGTCTTCAAAAGATCAATAAAATCATTAAATAAAGGATCCTAATATTTTTTAATCAATTTTCCCCTTTTAAATAAATTAATTATAATTTTAATGTGAAATATCCTATCTTTATGTTTTTGGAAACTATAATTTTTTTAATTTAATGATCACCAAAGGTGCTTTCGTTGCACTGAATACCAAAAAAGGAACCAATATAGAGGTTCAATAGGGTGGTGGGGATCTAATGTGGGAGGAATAGGGAAAAAAGGAGATATAACCTGGGAAAAAAAATAAATTCCACCTTTTAATGAAACCAGGTAGACGACATAGTTTGGCCACACACTTTTCCAAACTATGCACCACCCATATAGTTGGAACTATATACTCTTGATAAAACTATATGGTTTGACCACATGGTTTCGAAAACAATGTGATAACCATGAAAATGGATATTTTAATGTTGGAGGTTCTCTTATGTGGTTAATACACATTTTCTCCAAATTGTGTGTAAGCTATGTGTTAACACTATAAACCAAAAGAGACTCACATAGTTTACATTGGATTTCACATGGTTTGGACCCAACCATGTGCTAAATGTGTAGAAAAATCATGAAAGGACAAGATGAACTAAAAAAACATGCATAAAGTTCTCAAATTTTTTTACATTTAACAGTGCATGATAAACCATGCACAAAATATGTTTTTCAAAAAACATAAAATTTCAACCCAAAAATTATCAAAAATTTTAATCACCCTAAATTAATATAAAATAATAGACAATAGTGACATATATATTTCACACTTTTGTTGGTGGATTACCTATATAGGCATGGAACCTACATTTAATTCTCCTATGATCATTATCAGACAATACTCCATCGATGAAGAAGATGCAAGACACTTTATAAGAATTACATGTATGGTTTATTTTTTGGTGTTTTTCATGAATTTTTTAATTTTATTTACTGTATATTATAATGTGGTTGGTTTTTTTCTGCTACATAGGATCATAGGGTGATCCTTGAATATCCATCACAACATGGGTTATAAATTTTTTGAACTCCATTTCACACTTTAAATTAGTTTAGTTTATTCACACATAATTTTTCTTCCCACCTTCTAATCCCATTTAAGGCTACCCTTATACTACCCATAATTTCCTATTCTTCATTTTATTAAGAGTTAAATCAAGGAACCTATCAAGGTCCACTATGTTATAACACATCTAAGGTAACCCCTCTCAAGATCGCATTCCAATGTTTATTAATCAACAAGTCAAAAACATGGTTATCAGTGAAAATAGGGCCAAGTAAAAAACAAGGGATACCCCTTGTGGTCCTAACCATTATTATTTCATTTATTAGAAACTAAGAAACATTAGGTGGGATGAAGTGACCCAATTACAATAAGCCCAGAGCCAGTGTGTACTACCATTACATTATCATGATTACAAGGAAATGAATCCCAAAAGACCAACCAGTTTAGCATTTTAGGAAAACCATATTACATAAATGGTTCCAATTTAATATTGGGAAAATAAAATAAAACATAATACATAACAAATATAGATAAAATTCATCCTTGTGACTCATTCCAAGAACTCATCTTCATATCCCAAGGAAAGGAAACAAAATAAGGGTTACCTCAAATGCTCAGTAAGGGTAAGAACACAATAAAAGTAAACATGAATCAATAATAATAATCAATATTAAAGGTAAATAACTGAACACATATTACATTTAATCAATAAAATGAGAATGAAATGCATCCATAGAAAATGTCAAAGAAAAAATATCATGGATAAATAATAACTGAATATGAATTAAAGAAATGCCTGATTTTTGGATGTCATGTTTCCTAGGTACATGGTACCTTTATCATCAAGATCAATTCTCAAGATAGTTTAAACTCCTATGATTTGGCCAAATGATTTGTCCCATGAGACTAGTAATGTATCGAGGGGCATGCATTAACTAGAACCCAACCCGTATCATACCAGTCCATTATTATTGGAATAAAGCATGAAGGGTTTTTTTGACAACTGTGTTTATCCCATGTGACTACCAATTCATTTATGGGATATCTATAAACGGGCCCCATGCGTGTCATACCTGTCTAAAGCATTCATCATATATAAAATAATTTATTTAATTAATAAAAAATGTTCCTTATCATCAAATATCCATATTGAATAATAATACATATTTATTAATAATTCCCTAGTGGAAGATAAGTAACATCAAGGGATATTGACATTGATGAATGGAAAGACCATTGAGAGATCATTACAAACATTGTTGAAGAAAATAGTATTCAAATATTCCAAAGTATCTTATATCACTTTGAAACTTTTGAATCATAACACCAATGGAGTAATAAAGTTAAATGAATCTTAAAATATCATGAGAATAAGGAGATTCATGATATAATATGTCTATGTGTATTATATACACCATATAAAATAAACCACGTGTATAACATTACAATATGCCTAAATGAAATGAAATTGAGACCAGATCCCTTACCCTGAGTATGACATTTTAAGTGTGTCTTTATATTTATAAATAATAAACTATTGTTAATTATTTAGTTGATTTAAAACATTTTTCAGTTTTATTATTAATTTTACATCACTTATTACAATGTTTTATAAAATTACTTAGACAAATAATTTTACATTGGATGTTTTGATAAAATTATGTTCATATGTTTAAAAAATAATTTGGTAGGTTGAATATGGTAAAAGGGGTCATTATATAAACATATACAGAATAATATTCATTAAATAATTATCATATTTATATATCAATTATACTTTTAAAACCAATCATGAAATATGGTTTTGAAATATGACACAACATTACAATCATGGAGATGGTATGCAGTACGAACGCATGAGTAACGTTCCCAAATTTTTAATGATCATTATAGAAATAAGTTAAGTAACATTTTAGCTTTCCATAATTATAATTATATCATAAATAAGTTTTTTAATCATATATACTTATATATATAATTATTGTGATATAAAAGGAATCATATTTTTTTTGAGGAGGTGGTAGTCCACACGTCCACGAACGACGTTATCACTTTTTTAGTATGTGAAAAGGGGGATAAAAAAATGATATATTATGTTTAAAAAAAGTTAATTATGTCATGAATATCATATAGATTTATTTTATGTCACATATTTTTAATTAAACCCATCCTTAATACATTCCATGTAATGTGTGAACATATCACATGGCTTTGAGGAGGTGGTAGTCCACACGTCCACAAACGAAGTTATCATATTTATATAAAATGAAAAGAATAAACATATGGGTTATATAATAATTATATAAGTATTAAGATAAAATAAATATCATATATTTATCATATAAAAACAGTTTTTCCTTCATAATTCCCAACCATGAGGGGTGTTAAAGGAAAAATAAGCGACATCGTTTTGCGAGGCGATATTCCGTCGTACAAACGAATGGTAAATTAGTTACCTATTTGAGGAAAGTGTGTGTAGGTTTAGTTAAAAACATTAAAATAAAAAAATATTAGTATATTGAGTATACTTATGTTATTATGTAATTATTTAATATTAATAATTCAATGGTTTTAGTAAGAAATAAAAAAAAGTGTTTGTCTATTTTTTCAGGTAACTCCTTTTGGGTTTCACCAAAGGACTTACATGGATTGATTTATACAAAAATTGAGGACTATAAGTTTATGGGAGGGATTTGGGAGATTATTTGGGTAGGTTTTGGATGAGAAAAAGTGGCTTGAGATGTGTGAGGAAAGGGAATAGTGAATGACCCTTTATAGTGGAGGAGGAGTGACATTATTGTAAATACCAAAAGGTCATCACAATTGGGAGGTATACCTTACCTACTGGGATTTAAAAATGGAAAAATAATGGAGTAGATGGGAATTATGGTTGATACACATTCACATCACACAAAAATAAAAGCATTTTTATCATTTTGTTCCCTAGCCTTTAAGTTTCCTTTTTCTTTTCAATTCAGTTTTTATTAAAGTAATGAGTTTTATATACTAGTTAATTTATCCATTAAGAATAAATTAAAGTGAGATATATTAGATAATATAAAACCAATTAATTATTAAAATTATATATAATTTATAAAATAAAATTCCTATGTGTGTTGTAAATTTATTTTAAAACAAGCGCATGTGACGTGAAAAAACACTACTTGAACCAAAACCATGCTAACAATGTTTTTACTATCTATGGGTAAATATGTTAATTCTAAAAGATCAATTGGTCCATTAATGGACCATATTTGAGGTTTATTATAACTTAAAAACAAATTTTTATAAGATAAGATTTTTATTAATTTTAAATCATTTAATGAAATATCATTTATTTCAAAATAACATCAATGTCAACTTTGACCTTATTTATTTAATTTTGATTTAAAAACATAAAAAAATATTGTAATTAAAATATATAAAGTTCACATCTGTGGAACATGATATATTAATCTATAAAAATAAGGTAACAAAATAATTCATTCAATTTTCTTCTCCTTTAATATTTCTATTATCATTTATTTTATTTAATCACCAACTAAATAATCACTATGTTGGATTTTCTTAAGCGTATAATGTAATTATATCATATCTAAAAATTATAGTTAAAATATTATGATCGAAAAAACAAATTTAATTTTAAAATTAATACTTATAAAAAAAACTATGAAGCTTCTTCCATACTCTAAAGCTTTATATAAATTTAAAATCAAGGAATACGACTACAAAATAGGCCTTTAACTGCACTAAAAATAATTTTTATCAGTGCTAGAGAATTGATGAAAAATGGAAAGTGATTAAAAGCTATATTATTTTATCAGTTCTAAAAAAATTCGGATAAAGGAATCCATTATCAGCACTTTTAGAAGGGATGATAAAGGGGTCCTTTATCAACACTTCTGTAAGAGATGATAAATGACTTGTTTATCCTCACTTGTAGAAGAACTAATAAATGAATCCTCTATTAGTACTTGTAGAAGTGTTGATAAAGGGACATATTGTATTATGCTACAACAACACACTACAACCCCAATGATGTGTGCTATAACAACACACCAAATCACCAAAAACACCATTAAATCAGAAAAATCAAGTACAAATACAAAATTTAAATGTAATAAAACTTAAAACACAAATACAAAAAAACATTATATTATAGACATTTCAAACATTGGTTTATATAATTTCATAAGTAAAAATTATTACATACAATAGAAAACATCATTCTTCCTTTGTCTTTTGACCATAACCCCATCTCGAGCAAAAGATGCACCTGTATAAGAAAAAAATTCTTATGTTAGTAATAATATAAAGAAATAAATTAACAAAAAGAGTTAATTTTAAGATAAAGTTTGAGTCATACCAGGAACATTATATATCAGATTGAGTTATGGTTGATTCTTACACATCACACCATTTATTTTTCCGCATCAATCATTATCTCTTTGAAAATTACCTAAATAAGTATAATATAAAAATTATCAGGTAATTAATTATGTAATAGATGATAGAATGATAAGAAAACAATCTAGGTTTGTTTGATCAGTTTTGGCGATGTGATGTTCATTTTAAACTAAATTGACACTTATATATTGAAAATCTTCCCTTGGAGTCATAACGGTTACTCTATGAATTAAATTAAGGTGCGTCAGATTCCTAAATGACTCAAATGAATTATAGATTTTTTTTCCTAAAGTATAAAAATAATCCAAATGTGTTTCCTTAGTTTTGTGTATGTCAATTTATTTTTTAATAAAATTTTATTTTAAACTAGAAACAAGCACTTTTACTCATAATGGTCACATCATTTGTCAGTTTTAGGTGATAATGATTCCTACACGTCACGAATGACTTATGAATCATTATTATATATTATAATGAAAATCCAAGTGCATTTACTCTATTTTTATTGAGTGACACTTTTTTGGCTAAAATGCCAGTTTTAAAATGATAATGGACACATTGAGTCATCCCAAGCACATGGTATATTGAATTGAGGTGAAGATAATTCCTACACATCCCAAATGAATTATGGATCATTTTACTAATGTATTAAAACAATCCAAATAGATTTACTAGATTTTGTGTTGGCTAGTTGTCCTTTTTACTAAAATCCATATCAAATTTAAATAAAAGGATGCACTTGGAGTCATACTAGTCCCACCATGCATCGGGTTGATGTACGTATGACTCTTACACATCCAAAATTAATTATGGATTACTTTCCTAAATTATCAAAATAGTATAAATGCAGTTTATCAGTTTTTAGTAGGACAATTGTCCTTTTTACTAAAATTGATGTCAATTTTAAATAAAAAGACGCACTTGGAGTCATATCGTTCACACCATGCATCGTATTGAGGTGATTTTAATTCCTACACATCCCAAATGAATTTTTTTATAATTTTAATAATTTATCAAAACAACCCAAATGTTTTTACTCAGTTTTTAGTATGTCACTTGTCTTTTTTTACTAAAATGTCACTTTAAACTAAAAACATGCAATTTTACACATACCAATCACATTGTGTATTGGTTTTATGTGATAAAAATTTCTACACATCAAAAATGAATTATTAATCAATTAAATAAATTTTACAGAAAATTTGAGCACATTTACTTGGTTTTCAGTTAGTGACTTTTTTTGAACTAAAATTTTGATTTTAAAATCACAACAGACACATTCAGTCATACCGGGTACATCGTGTATCAGACTGAGGTGATGATGATTCCTAAATGTCAAAAAATAATTATGGATTTTTAAACAAATGTATCTATATAATATGAATGTGTGATCAGTTTTTAGTAGGTATGTTGTCTTTTTTTACTAAAATTGATGTCAATTTTAAATAAAAAGATGCACTCAGAGTCATACAAGTCACATAGTGCATTATATTAAAGTGGGGATAATTTCTACATGTCTCAAATGACATTTGGATATTTTTTTCTAATTTATCAAATTGATATGAATTCATTTCATTGGTTTTGAGTATGTCACTTTTTTTTACTAAAATATCATTTTAAACTAGAAACATACACTCTGACTCATAATAATGACATTATGTATCAGATTGATGTGAGAATGGTTCCTACATGTCAAACATGACTTATTAATTGATTTACTAAATTATAAATAAAATTTGAGTGTGTTTGATCTATTTTAAGTTAGTGAAATTTTTTGGAATAAACTATCAATTTTAAACTGATAACAGACACATCGACAGATAGAGATCACACAGTGCATCAAATTGAGGTGTATCTAATTAGTACACATCTAAAATCACTTATTGATCATTTTCCTATAGTATAAAAAACAATTGGAATGTATTTTATCAGTTTTGAGTATGTCAGTTGTTCTTTTTACTAAAATTAATGTCAATTTTAAATAAAAAGATGCACTTGGAGTTATACCGGTCACCCTGTGTGTCAGATTGAGGTGTGGTTGATTCCTATAAATATCAAAGTCTCAAAAAAATCATAACTACCAATGTTACTATGTTTCTATTTTCTTTCTATGTAGAAATTCAAACACTGCATATTGAATCGATGTTCGTAGCCAAAAAACCTTTCTCATTATTGAAATTTAGAAGGGAAGATGAATCTCATGTGCCCATTATATCACAAAAAGTCAGCACAAAGAGAACATGAGATTCGTTTAATCGTCTGTATTTCAACAATGAAAAAGATTATTTTGGTTGACAACATGAAATCAATATGTATCATTGGAGGTTTGGCAAAGAAAGGAAATGAAAATAGAAAATCCAGTCACATTAGAAGAAAGAATCACTCTATCTATTTTGTGGCTTATTTTAGATAGTTGAAAGAAAAATATGAATTCCCATTTTTTTGAAAAAACTAAATAATTTTTAGATAAAAATGATAAGGAAATTAACTTTAAAAAAATACATAAAATGTTGAAAAAATTAAATAAATAAGTAGCAGGAATTAAACTTTTCTTGATGGTTGTGTTCATTGTTGACTCATTTCCTTGTTGTCATTATCTCAATTGTAGGATTAGAGTCCAATCCTTTATGATCACGAGAAGCTTCAAAAAAACCCTCCAAACTAAAAAAAATCCACCTATACAATAAAACAAATATTATATGTGTAAAACTAAAAAAAATAAATTAAACATAAATATGAAAAAATACATTAATTATATGAATACTGATTCTATAATACAAAATTTTTTGACCACAAGAATATGATGATGATAAAGAAAGAATTATGATAAAAAATGAAAATATATTTTTCCAAGTAGTTAGTCTGGGTTGTATGTAATTTCTGAAGCCTATGGGAAATGAATTCCCATAAAGCCTATGGGCCATGTAATACTTATGCCTACGGGCCTTGAAAGGGTTCCACCAACCCCTTTAAAGGTGGATTATCAAAATCAATAAACAAAATTAAGGCCTTCGGGCCATTGGAGTGAGGAGGATGAAGAGAAAAAAAGATACATTGGATTGAAGCTTTTAATCATTTTAGAGAAAGTAAAGATATCCTATTAGGTTAATAAAATATTAATTTTTTGTAATAAATAAATAAATACACAAAATATATTCATTATTAAAGGTGAAAGTTGTAGATAATTCTAATAACAGAAACTCAATAATTTATTTTTTCAAAAAAAATTAGTATGATTTGAAGAAAATGGGTAATTCAATTTGAGAAAATTATTACCCCAATATGGTAGGTTTTATCCTATGAATTCATCCACAGGTTAAAGTTAAAGATAATTATCATCCTCATCTGCTAATTTTTGGAACAATTATCATTACATTTTGTTTTTTGGAAATCATCCTCCATCTCTTATATACATGAAACTATGCTTCTTCAAATACTCAAAGAAGTAGTCATCCATACGATGACTACTTCTCAGAGTAGTATAAGAAATATAAAAGAGATGGGGGATGAGTCCCAAGAAACAAATTGGAATAATAACTATTTAGTAGATGAAACTGATGGGGATAACAGTTTTACTCCATTGCGTTCTTAAAATGGGTAATGCCTCCCATTTGTGAGAATTATATGGATAGTAATAATAGATTATTAAGGGTGGAACCAAAAGGCGATGTTAATGAATGATCTATTTTTAGATGGATTAAAGTAAAACATACACAGTGTTTATTAGATGTGTGATGAAAGAAATGAATTTATTTTTAAGAATTATTAATGAGTTGGTTATCATTTTAAAGATATATATATTTCTAAAAAGGTATAGAAAACTAGACGAACCATTTTTTTGTTTTGGGGTTGATTAAAATTTATGGTAATTGTGTTTGAAAGAGGAAATTTATTTGTGGTATTTAAAAAAATCATATTAGAAAATTAGACAATTAAATACTAACTTAAAAAGGGTGGTTTGAGATGTTTCTATGATGATAGGATAAAATTTATAGACATTGTTTACTTATTAGAATGGGGAGATTTTTAATAATTAAAATAATGATGAAACATCAGAGGAAATTAATGTTGAATTGAGTATCATAGGGGGGAACACATAGGGATGATCTAGATTCGAAATAATATGTTTAGGGTGAAGAAAATGAAGAGGGATTATCAAATGCAAGAAATATAAGAAAGGTTGATTTTAATGAGTAAAATTTCATATGTGATCATACAGTTTCAGTGAAAAATAAAAGGAGTAACACTCTACAAAAAAAATAAGTTTTTCTCAAGTAGAGCCTAAATATTTTAGAGAAAATGAAAAGGATGATAATTGGATAATATATTCATGATAAGCTTGATCTAAATAAGAACAATGTGACATGGGGAATTGTTCCAAGGATAGAAGATATAAATTTTATCAGAATAAAGTGGGTTTTCATTAATAAAATCATTAACTATAGAAAAGTGGCTCAAAATTAAGAATGGATAGTGTTTAAGGGGAACTCCTGAATCACTGTAATTTATATTTATGAAAACTTTACCCCCATAACATGGTTGGAAACTATTTTAACTTTCTTATACATTTTAGTGACAATCTAGTTAAAAGTATAACTAATGGATTTAAAATATTTATTCCTCAATGGAGTTCTAAAGGGGGGAGTATATATTGAGAAACCAGATGGGTTTATTATGGATTAAAATTAAAGAAAGGTGTACCAGTTAAATAATTCGTTGTATAAGATAAATAAATCAATGAAGACCTAGTATTTAAGGTTGGATTTATACCTAATAAATCTTGGATTTTAGCGAGGTAGAGTTGATCAGAGCCTCAACATCAAGAAGGAGAACGATTAAAGGATTTTGGTACTCATATATGTCAAAGACGTAATATTTGATGATTGGAAAAAGAAAAATTAAATATTTGTGTGTGGATCTTGTGAGGTATGATATCGAGAAGTCAATGATTAGTGAAACATTTTCCTTTACTTATAGATGAATCAAGGAAATCATATCACATTAATTTGTCCATCAAAATATGAAAAATAGGTCCCCAAGTGACTTACTATAGAATATTCCAAACCAATGACAACACCAACCACTATATGGATGAAATTTTCAAAAATTGACGATTGGAAAGAGGTAGATGTCATGGAATATAGGTATTGGGAACCAATTATACCTCACAAAAAAATTACCAAACATTTGTTTTGATATATTTCAAGTCGCATAGTACTAATGTTGTCCCAAGGAAATCCACATGCTATCGAGGAAGATGATACCTCAATATATCTAAAAACAATAAATTTTAGGTTGTTTTATTATAGAATAGTGCAAATGTACTTGTTGGGATACACAGATGTGGGATTGGAAGGTTTATTGTATAATCAAGGGAAGTTATAGATATCAAAAAACCTGGATTTCGTTTAATATTTGGTTTTATTCAACCCTTGAATCACTAGAGCCTTGGATTCTTGACCTGAAATAGTTGGAGCATTGATTCAAGACTAGATTCGTGCCTAGATTCAATAATGAGGAGTTCCAATAATAGGTGGCCTCTATGGAGAGCTTCAGATATTTTGAACTAGGGCACAATGGTTAGGGTTATTAAATTAGACTGGGACACTTTTATCAGTACTTCCAAAAAAGAGTTGATAAAGACACCATTTATCAGTGCTAAGTTAATAAGCACTGATAAAAGGAATCTTTATCAGTGCTAAAAAAACCTTGATAAAAGGAATCTTTAGCAGCATTAAAAAAGCACTGATAAATACGTATAATAATTTTTTTTTAAAATAATTTTTTTAAAAAGTATAATTATTATATATAATTTTAATTATTATAATAATACTATTTATAAAATAATAATTTTATAACTCTTCAGATATATAATTATTAATTTATAATTCTATAAATACTTGTAAAAAAATAATATTTATGTCATTATATATATAAATATATAATAAATATATATCAATATTAATATAGTAAATATATTCATTATTTAAATAAACTTATTAAAATTTTATAATTATTGAAATATATATAATTATGTATTTATAATTATATGAATATTTTTTAAACAAATATTATTTATTTATTTATAATTATAAATGTATAAAAATCGAAAATACATTTATAAATAAATAAATTTATAAATATTTTTTACAAATGTATTTTTAACATTATTAATAAATATTTAATCTTAAGTTCATACATGTTAAAAATGAGTACACTTTAGCAATATTGAGAAATTGGATAAGTTTTTTTAATTAAATATAAATCATTAAAAAAGTGGATATATACTGAAATAAATACGAATACACATCGAAAGTATTATAACATAGTAAATAAATTTATATAAAATAAGTAACATAAAGTTATTAAATTCCCAAAAAACTATTTTTATTTTTGCATTATATATAAAAAACATTAATTATGTATATGTGAAGTCAATATAATAAGTTTGATATATGTTAAATTGGAAAATAAAACCACATTCAATTATGTCCATTACTTGATACAATAAGTTAGTTTTTTGAATTCATATTAATTATTAATTATAAACCGTTATTCAGTAAATATATCTATTTAATGTAAAGAATAATTTTTTTATTATATAAATCATATTTATATACATTCATATAAATCTATATTTTTAATATATATTGATTATTAATATTTTCAATGATAATTTGATTAATAAAATGTTTAATATTTTTCTCAATTTAATTTTTTTTAATTTTTATTTGTTTAATTTTCATTTTACACATATCTATATATTTGATATATAGTATTTACTAGTATTTATAATTTATATATATAGTACAATCAATGTATTCATTTTTATCAATAATCGTTTAATTAATAAATTTTTAAATATTTTTTTTTATAAAATCATTTTTAATTTAATTATTTAATTTTATTCAGACTTTTATCAGTGCAAAAAAAGTGATGATAAAGGATTCCTTTATGGACGTTAAAAATATAGCACTGATATAGGGAACCCTTTATTAGCGCTAAAAAAGTGCACTAATAAAAGGGTGCCTTTTATCAGCTCTAGAAAGAAAGTTTTGATGAAAATTTCTCTTTATAAGTTCTTTTTTCTAGCATTGATAAAGGCCAACAATGTTAAAGGTTTGTTTTTTAGTAGTGGAAGGTATTTTTTTTCATTTGTCTTTACTAAACTTATTATATGGGTCAGTTAACTCAAAAAATTATAACCAAGAGGGGATATGGTCTAAATATAGGAATCCCATGGCTTTTGGACAGGTGTCTAGGTCATTTTGGCTCTTAAGTTTAAGGTTTAGTCCCATTTTATGCTTAATTTTACCTTAATCACCATAATTAATTTTAATTACTTTCACTAATATTTTTCATCAAAAAATAAGTTGATAACATTAGACTATAAATATTATACTTATTAAAACTATGTATATCCATTTTTCTAAATTCAATTCACATAATTAGAAATATTTAATTTAAAGCTAATGTCACAGACATGATGAGAAAGTGGGTTTTTTAATTAAAAATGTTTAGATGTTCATTAAGTTTTATGTATATAAATTAAATATAAAAAATCATCCCAATGACATAATTTTAATTTATAGATTTACAATTTATCTATTTTAACTATAAAACTAATTTAAAATATAATTTAACATTAAAAATTATTTAAACTAAAAGGCAGTTTTCAACTAAAATACGTTATTGTCACTATTTATCAAAAAATTAAACCTCTCAGAAAAATACAAAAAAAATTACCTAAGATAATTTTCACATTCCTAATTAAAAAATTATGTTTATTATGATAAATAAAACTTATCAAGTTTTCAAAATTTATTTTTAACGATAGATTCTCCCTTAAAAGGTGGTAAAACTCGGTTTCGTGTGTAATGTAAGTTGAATCCATGTTTTGTGTAGCGTAATCTTAACTACTGTTGTGTTTAAATTGACATAGATACAAAATTAGTTTTTTTCTAAAATTAAAATATTTTAACGCCTTGGGGTGTTACATTCTCCCCACCTTATATAAATTGGGTCCTCACAATTCAAATTTAATCTCGGTAATCGAGGGTTTGATATTTGAAAATACTGTTATTTAAAACCCCACATCATAAAAGTGTTAATAAAATAACCAATTAAAAAGAGAGATACGAATGTATGAAGGTCATGTAACTAGGATCCTAACTAGGAGAACATCGGTGGGAAACAAAAACATGGACATGGATAAAAAGTGTAGATAACTATTGTCATTGGTCACAAAAAAGTAAGTGATCAATGGAAATTTAAGGGCCTAAAAACCATAAATATTTGATGATCTAAAGGACCATTTGATTCATTAGATATGAATTTAATTAGATAAATTTGTTATTTCATGATCTTTTTTCTAGAGTTTAAGAATTATTTCACTCTATAAGAATATTATGGAATATAATTACATGATATGTTTCTATTTCATAAACACAATATTATCCTTTGGTTGTGACTTGAAATATTTATACTTCATATTTAGTAAATGTTTCATCATATGGTGAAGTAATACATAAATCTCTAAAACTTCATTTAAAGACCAATTTAAACCATTTCATAAATGTTTAACCTTTACAAAATATTATGATTCAACACAATAGAATAATTTATAAGGTAGTAAGTAGTACCCAATTTACTTTATCCAAATAAATAATCACTTTATCCAAACATCATTATCTCAACATCAGTAACATATTAATAATTCTAAATTATGTTTTTTTGCAAGAAGTTTAACATTCCATAAAATCACTTTTCATGGTTATCAGTACCATTGAAAAAGTTCTCTCAAATTCATAATGAAATAGTATTGTAGTATAATCCTTATATATTTCATAATTATCATGGCTAGTAACTTACTGATAAAATACTCAAATGAATTAATTATTGAATACAATCACAGGAATATAAATCATTCCTCTTAGTCTATGGTTATAGAAAAATATTGAGTAGGATAGATTAGTCTATTTTGGGGTATATGCATTTTATGCTTGTTACATTGATTTGTATAGCGTCATATCTCCTTGAAATCAAAGCATTGTACATTAAAAACATTTTTCTTACCCATTAAATCATAAGCACGATGTCCTTTCTATCCACACTTGTAGAAAACTCTCATTTATTTTAATCAAGTTCTAGGGTGATTATTTATATAATTATTACTTGTGGGAAAATACTTCTTTCCATTCTCCCCTTTATCCATATTTTTCCTAGTGGCCCTCTTGTTCTCATTCTTCCTTACGAAGCCATAATACTTAAGGAATTATTTCTCTATCTCATTATCTCATGATATTATGTCCTCATATGATTATAATTATTAGGATACTAGTCCACTTAAAAATATTATCTTAATACCATAAAATAAATGATCATTATAACTCTTTGGATTATATGAATTTATGAGGTTCACATTCCTTTTAACAGGGTCCATTTTTAAATAATGACATAGAATCATTTAGATATTATCATGTATAATCCAAAAACTAGTGAAATACTTACATAAATTGAAAAATATTTGCATTTCTAACATGATAATCATAAAATGGTTTCTTTTTAATGTTATTATATAATTATCCTCAATGTGTATCATAGGGTTATGTTCTCTAATCGACATTTTTCTAAATATAGTTTTAAAAGTTTCTATTAAACTTTTTCTGATACTAAATTTAGAAACCCAACCTCATTAAGACCAGATCTGGTGTCTACTAACATTAAATTGGCATGATTATAAGGAAATTCATCATGAAGGACTGATCAGTTTAGATGTTTTGGAAAAACATATAACATATATAATACCCATTATACATTTGGAAAAGAAAAGAAAATATAATACATAACAAAGATAGATAAACTACATCCTTCAAACTCATTACAGGAATTTATCTTCATATCCCAGGGAAAGGAAATAAAATAAGGGTGAGGTCAGATGCCCAGTAAGGTGAAGAATAAAACAGAAGTAATCATGAATCAATAATAATGTTCAATATATAAAGGTAAATAACTGAACACACTTACCATTTAATCAATAAAATAATAATGAAATGAATCCATGTATAATTTGAAAGATAAAATCTCATGGATAAATAATAAATAAATATGAATGAAGGCAATTATTGATTATTATATGCCAGGTTTCATTGGTACATGGGACCTTTACCGTCAATATATATTCTCAAGAGAGTTTAAACTACTCTGATTTGGCCAAATGATTCATCTCACAAGACTACTGATGCATTAAGAGGCTTAAATTAACCAGTCCCCACCCTATATCATACAAGTCTATTCTACTTGAAAACAAACATTGTGGATTTTTCACCAACTAATTTCATTCCATGAGACTATCAATGCATTGAGGGGATATATATATCCAAGCATCTCCCACATCGTACCTGTCTAAACCATTCATCATATATCGAATAGTCGATTTAATTAATAAACATTCTTCCTTATCATAAAATATCCATATTGAATAAATAATATGGATTTATTAATAATTACCTTGTAGAGTATAAGTAACAACAAGGTTTTTTGATTTTTATTAATTGAAAGATAATTTAAATATCATTAAAAACATTTTTGAGGAAACTAATCTTTAAACATTCCAAAGTATTCTATAACAATTTGAAACATTTGAATCATAATACCAATGAAGGATTAATAATAAATGAAACTTATAAAATCATGATGATATTGATCTTAATTATATAATATATCAAAGGGTCTTATATACACCATATAAATGAAACTAGGTTTATAACATTACAATATGACTCAATGAAATGAAATTGAGACCAAATCCCTTACCTTGAGCCCAAATTGCCACATGTGTCTTTATTATCTTGAATAATAAACTTATGTTAATTATTTACCTGATTCATAACTTTTTTCTTATTTATTAATAATTTTAATTCACTTATTACAATGTTTTATACAACTTTTTAAATAATTAAGTTTACGTTAGGTGTTTTGACTGATTTTGGTTAATGTAAAAAAAAAGAATTTAGAAGGTTAACTATGGTAAAATGGGTCATTATATAAACCTATACAGAATAATAATCATGAAATAATTATTATATTTATATATAAATTATACTTTTGAAACCAATAATGAAATATGGTTATGAAAAATGATCCAACGTTACAACCATAGAGACAGTAGGCTGTGCCTCTGCATGAGTAACGTTTCTATTTTTCAATGATTATTATGGAAAGAAAGTAAGTAAGATTTTATCTTTCTATAATGATAATTATATCATAAATACCATTTTATTAAATAATATATACTTATATATATATAATTCTTATGATGCTAATGGATTCACATCATGCTGAGGAGGCAGTAGTCCATATGTCCAAGAATGAAGTTATCACCTTTTTAGTGCGTGAAAAGGGTAATAAAGAAAATGAGATATTATATTAACAGAAAGGTAATTATTTCATTAATATAACTTATTTTTATTTTATGTCACTTATTTTTAATTAAACCCACCATTAATACAATTATCGTAATGTGTGAAAGTATTATAACATTTTGAGGAGGTGGCAGTCCACACGTCCGCAAATGAAGTTATCATATTTACAAAAAATGGAAACCATAATGGTATGAATTATATAATAATTATATAAATATTAAGAAAACATAAATATAATATATAAATCATATAAAAATATTGTTTCCATCATAATTCCTGACCATGATAGGTGGTAAAGAAAAAACGAATGACATTGTTTTGCATGGAAGTAGTGTGTCGTACACACAAATGGTAAATTCTTGTCACATTTAATGTAAGTTTGTGTAGGTATAGGTTTAAAACTTAAAATAAAAACAGATTAGTAAATTTAATATACTTATTTGATAATTTATTCATGGAATAATAATAATTAAATGGTTTTAGAAAGAAGTAATACAAAAGTGATCGTTGAAGAATGTTACCTCTTTTTCGGGTAACCCATTTTGGTTTTCAGTAAAGGAGTTCCATGGATTGATTTTTTCCAAAAGATAGGATTATAGGTTTAGGGTAGGTATTTTTTTAGATAATTGTGGCATTTTTTGTTTGAGGAAAATTAGATTGATAGGTGTGAGGAAGGAGAATAATGAATGCCTTTTTATAGTGGAAGAGGAGTGGAATTCTTGTAAATAACAAAAGGTAAACACTATTGGGAGGTCTACCTTAACTAATGTGCTTAAAAATATAAAAATAATTTATTAAATGTAAATTATTTTCAATAAACACACAAAAAACACAAAAATAAAATCTTTTTTTACCATTTTGTTCCTCAGTCTTAAAGTTTCTTTACTTTTTTAATTTTAGTTTTTATTAAAGTAAATAGTTTTATATCATTAGTAATTTAACCACTAAGACTAAATTAAATTTATATTTACTATAAAATAAATAACAAACTAATTACAAATTTTATATCTAATTTACAAAATAAAAACACCATGTGTGTTGTAAATTAATTTTAAAACAAGCGTATGTAACATGCAAAAACACTACTTTTACCCGAACCATGAAAATAATGTTTTTAATATATATGGGTCAATATGTTAATTATAAAATATAAATTGGTAAATTAATGAAAAATATTTTATCTTATTAACATTAATAAATCACTTTAAATATGATAGTTTTTTTTTATTAATTTTAAGTCGTGTAATATTGTATCATTTATTGTAAAATAACTTTACTATTAATTTAAAAATTATTTATTTAATTTTAATTTCAAAATATAAAAAAACATTGTAATTAAAATATAATACGTTCACATATATGTAACATGATTTATTCATCTAAAAAAACATTAACATAATAACTCATTAAATTTCCTTCACCTTTAATAATTTTAGTATCATTTATTTTATTTAATCATTATCTAAATAATAACTGTATTGATGTTTCTTAAGAATTTATTTTAATTATATCATCTCTAAAAATTATATTTTAATTATAATGATAAAAAAACTCATTTACCTTTAAAATTAATGTTTTTAACCTAAAATATATATCTTCTTCCATACTCAAAATCTTTATAGGAATTCAAAAGCAAGGAATGTACATTTTGTTTCTTTTCTTTAATTAAATTATTATATGGGTCAATTTCATGAAAATGTGTCATGCTAAATTATAAAATTAGAAAAAAGAGGGGGTATGGTATAAATATTGGAATACAATCTATTTTTGAAAAGTTTATTGGTCATTTGGGCCCTTAATTTTATAGTTTAGTCCTATGTTAAGATTAATTTTACCTTAATTACTGTTATTAATTTTAATTACTATCAATAATATTTAATTTTATAAACTACATTTATATTATTATAATATAAATATTATAATTATTAGAACCTTTTATATTTATTTTTCCAAATTCAATTTACAGAAGTGAAAAAATTAAATTTAAAACTAATCCCATAGACATGGTGAGAAAGCAGGGTTTTAAAGTAAACAATGTTCAAAAGTTCATCAATTTTTATATAAAAATTATATATGTAAAGTGATCCCAACTACCTAAATTGTATTAATAGATTTATAATTGATCTATTTTTACTGTAAAAGATATTGATATATAATTTAACATTATTAATTATTTAAATGGAAAGGTAGTTTTCAACTAGAACGTAGAATATTTCACCATTCATCAAAAAATGAAACTTCTAAGAAAAATACAAAAAATTCAACATTAGATATTACTCATTAAAAAATGAAGTTTATTTTAACCAATAATTTTTATAAAAGTTCTAAAATTTCTTTTGAAAAATATTTGCCCCATTAAAAGGTGGTAAAACTTGCTCTTTCATGTAACAAAAGTTAACTGAGTGTTTTCTGTAGCCTAAGATTAACATTGTGTTAAATATAAATAAAGTTAGTAGAAGAATTAATTTTATTCTAAAATGAAAATATTTTATAGTATTGGGGGGTGTTACATGGGTTTATACTATAATATATTCTCATGATTGACTAGTCAAACACATTACAACACTCATACAAACCCATATAAACTAACATGAAATCTTAGGGATCATCTACTTAAGCTTAACATGACCCAATCCTCAAATATCACAAGATTTATCAACGTATCATAGAATAAATTTAAATAAATAGAATAAACACCTAAATTTTGGTTTTTACAATTAAGAATGATGAAATAACATGATAAATAAAGATTAGATGTGAGAGGATCATTAGTGTAATGTCTTGGCCGAAATCACTCAATAGTAATCCGGATGATTCCCCACACTATCTAATCTATTCCTCCCCATTTTATAGAGGCAATAAAATAGTAGTGAGGGTTTTTGGTGATATCATGAAGGGGGATATACCATTGGTAAAAATATCCATGACACACGATATAATTAAAAAACAATTAGTCATCACAATACCCAAAAAAATAAAAATAAACCAACACAACTAAGTAGAAAAACCAAAAGACAATAATAAACCCCATACTATAAAAGAATGAGTTATACAAATGCAACATGTGTTAGGATTACAATAAAACTATCTCCTATGTGAAGATCATATACAACCCAAACCAAAATAAACAATACCATAATTTACCACAACCAGGTCCAGAGTCTTGACCTGGACCTAACTCCTAACTCTACCCAAGTTATCCATCTCAACCATTAAACATCGGGCCTCTACCCTATATGTGTATACAATAATAAGGTTGTCTTAGGTACCAAAGTGATAGGGCTCTCCAAGTAGGGTGTGAGTACAAATCCATAACCCACTACCAACAGTTACTTCCATAACAAGTATATATAGAGCATAAAAAATGTCATATGATCAGAATGAATAAATAAAAAACTATAAATATTAAACCTCTGGAAACTATGAGTGATTCCCAATCCATTGAGGAGTAACCATACCCACTTAAAATAGATCTAGAGTGCCTCAAAAAATTTCATAATAATACTAACAAGACATTCCAACCCAATACATATCACATAACATATCATCTAAATACATTAATTATCATACCGAGAGGAATAAAATACAACCTGATATCTCACATTCAACTGGTACCAAACATCCTTGGGAGGCATTATGTCCAATATATAAGATCTCAAATCATCCTAACTCATAAATAATTCATGGTTGGCATGAAATCCAATATGAAACACACATTATTCAACAATTATTCATCATGCACTATTATCATGGACAACCAACCCCAAACATCCATTAGGTGATAGTTGGTATGAGGCCCAACTCGTCCGATAATGGCATACATGGTTGGAATGATCACCCAAATTATATCAAAACATCTATTCCAAAACAACAAACACATCCATGGTTTGAATGAATAATCAAAGCATATCAACATATTCTGTTCCATACCATTAAAAAAATAAATTATTGGCATGACAATATAACCCATATCATAAAATTCCCATGGTTGGAATGTCCCCCAAAACATAATATAAAAAATCATATATTATCACACATCACCATTTTTGGTATGATCTCCCTACCCATATCAAAAACCATTTCTACACCATAATATATTTGTGATTGGTATGATTCCCAAACCATATCACATCTATATCCGTTTTTCACACCAACATCATTAGTCACACAACATGATACATTTTATACTTAATAATATGAAAAGAAGAATAATTATGTAAAAATAAATTTATCACTTAGGTCATGAGGGTTAGCCACTTACTCAACAACTGAATGAAATCCACTTTAATTCTAAGTTAGACTCTCAAGAACTCAAAATTTTCATATATCCATTGTATTCAATGCTATCTCTATGCCAGACTAATTTTCCCAATTCCCACAGTTTTTAGGATGAGACCTGGGTTTATATGTGTTCGACTAAATTGCATCATAATCGGGATTCCCCTTATGAGTTCCCTTAATATATTTATAAACACTAGGTTTAAGGATCATCAATCAATAGGAATAACACCCCTTTACATAACCATACCCACATCATGATTTAATAAATTATTAGATTGCATGATCTGGGAAAATAAAATAATGGATGTCATATCATCTATCTCATATTAAATTATAGTTAGGTTGGTCATCTCATTCCCAACCTATACATAAGTTCAACCCAATATATACCTTCCTAGATTCATATATAGTAGTGGATGAGAATCAATCACCCCACCCACTAATCAAATAGATAAGAGGCTATAAGGTAATTCAACACTCCATATATCCTACCCCAAATCGAGCCACCCTCAATATATCACATCACCTACTTTTAAGAGACTAAGGGTATTCATCCAGTGTCCATCATGTTTAAATTTTCCAAGGGGGTGAATTTTGGGGTCTTTAAAATTTTTATTACATTTAGAACAAATTGGATATTTTATTCACTTTGGGGAAGACACATTGAATCTATTACGATGTTCACACACATGAAATATCCAAATAAAGAAATAGTAAAGTTGATAAAAACATGATATTACCTCTTCTCACCTGTAATATTCCATGTCTAATGTAACACTCACGATTTAAATATATAGGTAAAAATTTAATTCTAAAGGAACTATAGTATACTGAACATAAATTTATTCAATAAAGTGATTAAGACTTAAATTCAACAATATTATAATTTTAATTTGGAAAAACGATTTTCATTTTTTAATTCAATATTCCAAAATTAGAAATTTACGTTTATCATTTTATAAATCTAAGTATTATATTTATTCAAATGAAATATATTTTTGATTATTCTTTATTAATAATGTATACATAATATTAATTTTCATTTTGTTTTAGTTTAAAATTAAAAAAACCATACTTTTATTTAATATAATCATATTTATTCCAATGGAATCAACATTATAAATTATTTTTGTAAACAGTCATTTTATGCTTAAAATATAAATTTTCTTAAAAATGATTTCTATTCCATTTTGAAAATTTATAATAAAAGTAATGTTTACCGCTTCTGGAAATTAAATCATAAAAAATATAATACATATTTAGAATTAGAATAATTTATATTAAATAATAATTCTAACTTAATTTTTGGTTATAATTAATAGTAACCATGATAAATATTTATCACCTTAGTTAAAGGTAAATGAGTTTAAAAGGTTACAATAATGGAATAAGGCTTGATGATAACAAAAAACACTTACTTAAATATCATTGGATGGTTATATTTAGACCTTAAACTTTTAATATTCTAATCTATGATAATTTTGAGCCACATTTCTTGAGTAATACATATATTATACAATAATGTTTTAAGTATTTACAACTTTTCCACCCACCTCACTTATAAAAGGGAAAATAATCTATCTTATACACACTTATTGGGCCACTTATCTTGACCAATTCCGACCCAAATACCTCCAAAACATTATTTTTATTTACCAAGAGGTCATTTTATCTTCAAATTACTTATTCAATAAGGATAAATGTGTAAGCCAAAAGGGATTACCAAAAGAGGAGGTATATGGTCTTACTGAGGATTTTAAAGTTCCTTTCTTCTTAAACCTCATTAAAATATTAAATAACCAAATTATCATAATTAAATATGAATATATACTATTTTAATATGTTTTTATTTTAATGGTACATTGATTTTCTATCTCATTTCCATCCCATGGAAAATGAAAACATCGCTCTTGTGTATGTACACACTACCATCTCCATGTAACATTGTAATTATTTTTTCATACTTACATCACATAGATTCTTATAAATATATATTTAACAAATATATATTATATTTATGAAATAATTATTATTCTGAAAAAATAATATATCTTATATCTTATTAGCTTTCCCTTCATTGGAAAACGATAACGTCGCTCGTGCATAAATGTTGACAACCTCCTCCACAAAGCGATGAGAAGTATTTTTCTATTACCACCATGCATAGATGATTATGAAATCATATATAATAAATAGAGAAAAATATTAATTAAATTATTATCCTTCTTAATATTATTTAATTATTTTATATCACCTTTAACCATAGTAAATATACCAAAGTAATTTTTGAGAAATTGACAAAACAAAATTAAGTGGTTAACGTAAGCAAGAACTATATGATGAATAGATGTCATATGATTATAATAGAAACATAAAAAATGAAATATAGATAAAAAAGTTTGTAATAAACTATTTAATATTTTTAAATTGATTATTTAGGTGGATGTTCGGCCATGCAAGAATACAAGTTAAGTGTTTTTCATCTCAATTCCACTCAATTGAGAAATATTTTATATTATGCACCTAATTTATTTTATATGGTTTCTATACTGAGACTTTGATATATTATATCATTTATTACTATTTAATCATGGAATTTAATATTGAAATTAAAATTTTATCTTTTAAGGTGTTTTGATTCAAATGCCATTAAATATGTAATAATTTATTTTACAATTTCACTTTTATTTATGATTGTTCATGTTTAAATTTATGTTGGAAAAATTATATAATATTTTTTTCTTGAAAACAATAAATTTTCTTATATACTATTTATTTATGTATTTTCCATATTTTATTCCAAATTTTGTTCTCTTTAGTACTCAAATACCAAAATAATTCCTCGTAAGAAAAACATACCTTATTTTTTCTTCTAGGTCAGTAATATTTTTCTTCCACATCAATATTTTATAAAATTCTTAAAGAATGATATTTTATATTCTCAAGTAACTTTTTAAATTAATTTTCAACTATAAATGTCTTTGTTTTCATTGTTTTATAATGTAATATTTTTAATCTTTTCTGAACAAGTCATTTTTTAATTTTTATAAAAAGTTTGATAAAAATGTTCTTTTTAACATATATAGTGTGAATATATTTTACCACCTCCATGACCATTATTTTTTATTTATATTATTATATATGTTTCCATATTTTTTCAAAAAAATTATTTTTTCTATTATTATTATTTTTTATATATAAAAATAAAAAAAGAATTATTTTCTAAAGTGTTGAAATGAATTTTGAGAATGCTTTATAACTTTATTTAAAAAAAATATAAAAATGATTTATTATAAGTTATTTTTAATGTTTCACTTCCATTTTATTATCTAATTCTCAAACCTATATAATTTACTAAAAAAGTCATTTCTTATTAATCGATGGTTTTCTATCATCCTTTACTGATTTATGTATTATAACATATTTTGAGATCATTAAATTTCTTATGATCATGTTCTCTATCACTCTCCACTATTCATTAGACATTAGTTTTCTCCTTCATGTACATATTATTTTTTATCATGTACATATTTACCATTTCTATATTTTATTAAATGTATACCATCACTACATACACTGTGAGTTTAAGGAAGATTATTATGAGTGTTATTTAATTTATTGGGAAATATTTATGTTTTATATTCATCATTCAATTTTGTGATTTATTTTTTGATAATTCATATTGATTATGTATTTTATTATTCATTAAATACAATAGGAATACATTAGTTATTTTAATGTAATAGCTAGGGCCTAGTTATAGATATATCCTCAATGCAACGACATGTCTCATAAGTCAAAAAGTTAGGTAAATTAGATTGGTATTTGGTGTATGCCTACCCAATCACTAAAATGTATTTGCACAAGGCCTTGGTAATAAGGTTCATGGTTTCTTGGAATAAGGCCTTGATGGTAATATCATGACATGTAACATTATGAATTTCCTTTTTAATATTTCAATTATTATTATCCATGTGATTCTTATGCTGATTTATTCTATGGATACATTTTGAAGCTAAAGGTATTGATTAAATAGAATATTTATCGATTATAAAACTACCATATTATTAATGCTTTATCTATTGAAGAAAAATACCTTTATAAAATTTTCTTTACTAATAATTTGAGATCATCCTTTATTATATTTTCCTTTCCCCAAAATATAAATGAGGAATCATTGAATGATCATCAAGGATGAAATAAAATTATTTATGATAAATTTTAGTTTTACAATGTAATATAGAAATCATGTTTATATATAGTCTCCCAAGGCCACTAAATTTATTAACACTTTATGTTGTGATACATTATATCTTATACCAATATAATAAATTAAACCTTGGATCTGGGTTACTATATTTAGGGACATTAAATTTGGTATTAAATGAAGTTTATCAGGAACCTTGGGAAATAGATTTTATAAGAACATAATTAGAAGTATCATTTAGAAAAACTCCTATAATGTTTAATAACTTTTATAAATTTTTATGTTATTGATACATATTCATGATGTTATGAGTTAATTATGTGGGCTCTACTATTTAGAAATGGTGCCTAGTGAAAGAAAGGTAAATCATATCAACCCCCATAGTCAATTTATGGATTGAACTTATGAGAAATTAAATAGAGGGGGTTTTTCATCTAAGAAGACAATGTCTATATTGGGGAAAATAATTTAGGTAAAAATAATAATCATGTACATATGGAGTAACCAATTGTAACACAGTTCAATGAAACTATGTTGGCTCTATTTTTTCAAAAAAATTATCCATCCATTAATAAAACTAATAATCCATTGGTAGTTTAGAAATCAATCATGACACTTGAAAATATATTCCTAGATTTGGTAAGTAATCCAAGGGAAATGTTATTTTGGAAAAATATTTTTTAAAGGGAGATAATAATCAATGGTGGTCATTTATCCAAAATATTAAAGATGATAATGAAATAAAAATTATGGAATAGATAAAATTTAATGTGATATTTTTTGACAAATATTTTCCTTGGGAGAAACAATCTGAAACAGAGAGAAAGTTCCTCATCCTAAATAAAAAGGAAAATGAATTGTGTAGAATAATAAGCTATCTTCACATGACTATCATTGAATTAAATGAACAACATACATAATTTGGATATAAATATTGGTTGTTTCTTTGATGGGATTAATTTGAACCTCCATATGGTACCGGAATCTAATTTTTTTAGTTATATGATAATATAGTAATATGTTTCATAAGTATAGATAATGTATTTTTTAGATATTATATCTTTAAGTGAAATCAAGGAAATAAGATGTATGTTGGAAACCTAGGAAAAAATTCCTCATAGAAGAAGAAAGTAAAATGAGAGTTCCAAAATGTGTTAATTATTGAATGAAACATCATGATAAATGCTTAAAGGGAATGAGATTTTGTTAAAAGTGTAAATATAAGGTTCATATGGCTAATGAATGTAAGGGAAAGAAATAAATCACTACTATCTAAATCTTTAACTATTGGGAGATGGAACATTATTCAAATCATTTCCCTATACATAAAGGGTACATAAAGATGAAGGTCGCAAGGGGGGGGGGGAGCCCAAACTTTTGTGATTACTATAGCTAAATTTGATGTTTATAAAGACGTGGTGGTAGGTACTTTGATCATAAATTAAAATTTAGATAATTAGTTATTTAATTTTAGATATTTTTACTCTTTTATATTCTCCATGTTTTCCAAGAACATTAAATATTTCATTAATACCTTAAGAAGGGAGTTTTCAATCAAGAACCCTAGTGGAAATCTTATTGTAATAAGGATATTCCAGTCTATCCCCATTATAATGAATAAACATACCATACTTTAAAAATAGGTTATTATATATTTGGTTTAATGTTATATAATCCTTGGTATAGATCATATTTCAATGTTTAATACAAAAATATATTATCATGATAAGGATATTATGATTTATAAATTAGGTATAGTATACCTGATCTTTAAATGAAATAATTCATTTTCTAAATTAGGTATGGATCCATATCTAGTAGCTCTCTTTAGTGAAATATCTAGAGAATAAGAGGAGATGAAACTTGTGGATGGTAAAGGAAACCTTTAAATAAAATACGCACATATTGTTCAAGAATACATTGATGTGTTTCTTAAAGAGTTACTTAGAAATCCACCCAAGTGTTAAGTTGAGTTTCTTATTGAAATCATCCAATATTCAAAATCATTATACATAATAGGCATAGTGGAATTAGTGTAATTGAAGAAACAACTATAGGAGTTGTGTAATCAGGGATTTATTCCCCCTAGTGTTTCATCTTGGGGTGTCCCTATTCTTTTTGTTAATTTAAGGATGAGTCTATGATGTTTTACATAAATTATAGGGAAAAAAATTCCATTACTATAAAGAAAAAGTTTCCTCTACCTTAAATTGATGGGTTTTTTTGATAAACTTAATGGAAATAAATATTTTTCAAATATTTACTTTCCTTATTTGTATCATGAATTTTGATTAAGGATGATATTCCAAAGGCGATATTTCAAAGAATTTATAAACATCATGAGTTTAAAAAAAATTCCCTTGAATAAAACTGAAATACATAGTTTCCTAAGATTTCAAGTTTAAAATAGACACTTTTATAAAAATTTCTTCTGATTAGATAACCCATTAATGAAGTTGACATATAAATTGGTTAAGTTGATATTATCAGAATAATGTAAAGAATTTTTTCATGAACTAAAGTGGATATTGGTCAATGCACCAATATTGTTATTACCATCAAGAAGGGATGATTTTTTTATATAATGATGAATCAAAGAAAGGACACATATGAATTCTTATGTATACAGGCAGTTCCGTCGATTATTCATCATGGTAGTTAATGTTCCATGAATATAATTTTCAAACGCATGATCTTTAATTGGAATCCATAATATTTTCCTTGAATATATGGAGGAATTGTCTCTATATTGAATGATATGAGATACAATAAAAATCAAAAAATTGAAACAAAACTTTCAAAAAATTATCTCAATAGAAGACAAAGAAGATTTATAGAGCAACTAAGGAATTACAAATGCTCAATACACTACCACCATAGAAAGGAAAATAATGTGGCATATGTATTGAGTAGGAAATATCATGGTGTTATGAATAAAATGAGGATTGAAAAAGATAATATATTCATGTATTAGGTATATATGTATATGAGAATCATTAAGAAAGGGAAAAAATTAATCATATTATTAATTATCACGAGACTATATTTACTAGAGAAGATAAAAATTTCCAAATTGATAATAATAGTTTACAAAAGAAAATAAAATCTATAAATAATAGGAATTAATAGACATTGTTTATGAAGATGGTGTGACGAAATTTAGAAAGAGTCGATTATCGGAGTTGGTGGCCTAGAACCAACTACTTTGTACTTTATTTATTAATAAATACCTTATCACATCTTGATTGTTTTTTTGCGTGACAGTGCATGTGATAATGTCTTAAGAAAAACTACTGCATTAAAGGGTCATAGTGGATCCCTACTATGATGAGAACCTAGAAGTGACATAACACTATTCTTGAATATATGTTCTATGGCCGAATGATGTTATTTGAGGGACACAAATAATAAAGGCCATTAAGGGTGAGGACTCATAAAAATTTGAGGCATCTTCTCATGGTGTGCTCCATTGGTAATATCCAGGAGGGTATTATTAGAATGAGACCGCGAGTAGGAAATCCACATTTCATAGTTTCATTGGATGTTCCTATTTGCGGACGTGTGTATTGGTCATTATACTTTAAGATTATTAATAATGGGTATTAAAACTCATGAAATTAAATGTATTGATGAAAACTATGATGACACACTGTTCACAGTGAGATAGGATATGTTGGGTGCATCATGAATAATACTGCATTAATAGATAATGCGAGAAAGGATTTGTCCCTTCTATTCCATAACAGAATTAGATATCTCAGGCCCTTTTATGGAATTGATATTGCCTAAATAAATCCATGGACATGGTAAGGAATGGGAGTATTCAATTTCAGAAATTCAAAGAATGAGTAATCGGGCACATGGGTTGATGCCACTAGTATGCAACCAGCTTTATTCGAGATATCAAGACAAAGGAATTATATTACATGTCAAGATTTTTTATGAGGTGACACGCCATTGCGGCATTAATTTATTTCTCTATGTGTGCCTTGGTGTGTTTCTATACACTATCCTTGGAAATTAGGCAGGCTCCGCCTAATGCCACCGAGAAAGAGGCCTAGAGGGTCACAGACTATGTTTGTCCAAGTATCTATGTTAAATATTAATTTAACAAGTTGAAAAAAATTATTCCCGATTGTGGTTTAATAATTATTCAAGGATCCTGATCACATTTATTTTGACACTAGTTATTTGAGAGAATATATTGTGGGAGAAATAATATATTTATTATCGAGTAATGTAGTGATATTTATTTGAGAAATAAATATCCATTATTCAAGGTCTAATAAATGTGGTGGAGGAAATAAATAAAATGGAAAAACAAAAGTACATGCCATGTATATTAATATACACGCAGTGTAATTTTTCTAGGGATTTGTGAGAAATAATATTATTTATTTAATTGAATAATATTTGGGGTAATTTGAAGGGTGCATGTCAAGTAATAATAATAGTCAACTATTATTATTAGACACCAGGTCTTACTAAGAATAAAATGAAATGAATAAATGCTTTCAGGTAATTAATTCATTTTATTATTCTAAGTAATTAAAATCCCATTTATATAATTCTCATTAGCCTAGACATTTTTGGTTGTTGTGAACAACAGATTTAGAGAAAGATATCAATAAAAAAGAAAATTGTTCTCTTCTAAGAACTCTCTCAAGGTATGAGAGAGATCCTCCTCCACCAGATCAAGGAGAACGCTTTGCAAGAGGCTCTCAAGGCAATCAAAGGTGGACATTGCAGGCAAAGGATCTTCTGTTCTAGCACCCGAAGATCCCTTCGACGATTCCCAAAGATACATGGAGCATGTTTGGATCACCGCTATAGGAATCCTACACTTGGATTATATGACGCAACGACGGATCACATCAGATCATGACCAGAAAAATCAACATAGGGAGAATTCCGTCAGGGTTATTCTTGTATTTTAATTAAATTAATTATAAACAACATATGATGATCCTCTCTATGGTTTTAGGACTCCCTTATTTTTCTTTCGTTCTTCATTCTATTTCAAAGATCTAGCAGTTTATTACCGTGAAAGATCTCAGATTGATCATTGTTAATGGAAAAATTAAAGTTGGGTACACAAACTAATGCGCTTATGTTGTGTCCGGAACCTACAAGTGATATCAAATGGGTCATATCGTTGATTATAATTATTTAGTTTTTTGTTGGTGATTTATGCATTTAATAATTTAGTTGTTTTAATTAAAGTTAATCGTTCTATAAATCTGAATCTTATGATCTATTCCTCCTCTTTAGTTTCTCATTCACCTTATAGAATTTTTTTATTTTTATTTTGATTAAAATAAAATAGAGGATATCATCCGGATTTGGCAAAGATTCCTGGACATACAACACCAGAACACATAGAATGTATTTGGAAGTAGATGTCGTGTAGTGTAGGTTCCATGCATTGGGATGGTCCTCCAAACCTGGTCGTGTCATTGGATTATATCTAAGCCATTAAGAATCAGTGTGTTGTCTAGGAACGGGTGGCACACTGTTTCTGGATTACATGCCGTGTGGCCCACTAAACACGGTGTGCAGTCCCTTCGGGTTAGGGTTGGATTGTGTACCTCATACATGGCTTGCCTGGTTGGAAACCATGTAACATGGATACTACACAATGTGTGTCCCACTAAAGACGCTGTGTACTCCAAATATTTCCAAAGTACATCTACACGCCATGTCCCTAGGTGTATACTTTTGATGGATGGTGAAAAAAGTACACACCGTGTAGTTGGAACTACACGCCGTGTACTCATCTAAATTACACAGATTTATTAAAATTTATTAATATATTATACAAACCTTTGAGGTGTGTACCATAGTGCGAGCATAAAGTTGAGGCTCAACACGTGATAGGTGTTTTATGTATATGTGATTAATTTAACATCTACGTAATGTTATTTTCTACTTAATGGGTAGTTATAATTGGGAATTCACCGGGTTTCCTCCAAGGTACAAGTTACGTACAAAGATAATTTTAAATGAATTTATTTGTTTAAAATTACGATGGATGAGAATCTGAAGGAAATTGAGAAAAAGGGTTTAAGATAAAAGGATTGATTAATTAAAGCTAATTAATTGATTCGAGCATGATTTATATTAAACAGGAATGATTAAAGAATTGAATACAATTTTTATTTATGCGTAAATATCATTGAATGTATGGATGATAATGAGCTTGACCAAGACCTTTGTATGTGAATGGTTTCTTTTAATTTATTTATTTAAATTAAATTTGTTGGCCTGCCAGCCCTCTCCTTATTAACATGTTGGGCCTGCGTGCCAAAGGTTTCTTTTATGTAAAACCCCATTTACCCCTCACCTGTGAGTGAGATAAAAGTATATGTAATGGATGGATCTCCCAAGCTAGTGGACGTGGCTTAAGTTAAGAGCTAAGGTGAATCCAATCCATGGAGATACAAATGTGGACAGGTGGAACCCTGTAAAAAAAAACCCAAAAGGTGAATGGTTTTTCTACCCTAGGTCTTGGGTTATTTTATCAACTGATAGAAAAAATAACCAATAGAACAAGCTCATGATAATACAATTTATTTTATTTCTATCAGTTTCATGGTTTATTTATTGTGGGTGTGTTGTTAAGATCAAAAAATTAATGAATTAAACAAGCATGCAATATGGAACTAAAATAAGACCGACTTATGCATAAATATTATCTTAGACATGGTTTATCACTTAAGTATATCCTAATTAATATTAACAAGCATGTATTCAAAGATAATAAAATGACAATTTAAGTATAAGGATAAAATACCTCAAATAAAATATTAAGTCGATATAGCCTTACATAATTTTGGTTAGATTCGAATCATAGTTCAAAGTGCTTGACCAACCCTAGTTGGGGTGCTTTCAATTATCGGGGTATTCTAATTCAAGGTTTTGGGTTGACTTGACTGGGATCACATCCAGGGTTGACTTCCACAACAGGACATGGTGTGACCAAGTGACAAAGGTTTATGAAATCCAAAATAAAAGGATTTTAGGATTGGGGAGTCCACTTAGTAGATCTAGGACCTACAAGTTAATGTAGTTGGCATTTGAAATACCTACCTAAAACCCTTAAAGTTACTTGAACAACCCTATTTGGGGTAATGTGTAGGGAAATATGGATCCTTTCCACTAGAGTATTCAGGAAACAGAATATTCCAAAGTCAATGGTGAGGGATATTGGATTTCAAAAAAATAGTGGGAGACTAATAAGTATTAAATTATTTATTTGTCTCAGTTTTCTCATGATAAGTTACCAAAACTTTTCCTATCTTAATTTGTAGAAATTTCAAGAAAAATTACTTCAAATATATCATTTTAAACCATACTCAAGAAGGATAACCTTCTCACTGGCACCAATTTCCAGGAATAACAGAGGCGTTTATGTGTCATCCATCTGCACGAGAGGAAATTGTATGTAATGGAGGAGCCTATTATAGTTGCACCTGAAAAAGAGGCCAGTGATGAGGAACTATCTCTCTATATGAAACATAAGGATGATTCCACATATGTCCAATGTTTCATGCTATTGGCCATGTCTAATAAGATCTTGAAGTAACATGAAAACATGGACACGTATAGCGTGATGTCTCACATTAAGGATCTATATCAAGAGAAGGCGAGACATGGGAGATATGATAACTCCAACTCTTTGTTTAAAAATAATCTTGGAGAGTCTTCTCCAGTTGGGCCTCATGTAGTCAAGATTATTGGCTACATTGAATGCCTAGACATCTTAGGGATTAAGTTCCCAGATGAGTTGCATACAGATCTCATCCTATCATCACTACCCAATACATTCTCTAGCTTTATTGTCAACTACAACATGATCAAAAAAGAGAAGATTCAATCAAAAATTATGAAATTAATTCTCCAAGTGGATAAGAACACGGGGAGTGAAAAACCCAAAATCCTTATGGTGAATAAGAAAAGGAAGGATAAGGAAAAGGGGCCAAGGATTCATAAATGGTATGAAGCTCCTGAGCACCATCCCTCCAAGAAGGGGAAGATCCAGAGGTAGGGAAAGGAATGGGAGGTAGTATGTTTTCCTTGTGGAAATCCAAGACACTAGAAGAGGAACTGCACCCAGAATCTTGGGGATGCAAAAGGTGCATTCATTATTGAGTGAAATCTTTCCATTTCTACCTATTGGGTATTATATATATATTTTGGGGCTCACATATTTATTCAAATGCAGGAACCAAGTTTATTTAGAAGGATTTATAGAGGAGGGGTGGATATTTGAGATGCCAAGGGCGAGTGGCTGGCTGCATTGGCCATTGGTGATTACCATCTCTCATTTCTAACTGGGATGATTTTTAGTTTTACATAACTGTTATTATGTGCCTAGTGTTACCAAGAACATAATTTGTGTATCATGTTTGGATATAGATGAATTTATTTTTATGTTTTTAAATAAGGGTTGTTTCTTTAATAAAAACAACATATGTTATGGTATGGTGCATTTAAATAACAATTTGTATGTATTAAATTATGAAAACTAAGTGTTGTCAATCGATAATGAAACAAACTCACATGACCCATATATCAACCAGTTGTGGCATCACTGTCTCGGTCATGTAAATAAGAAGCGGTTGAAAAAGCACTTCCAAGATGGTTTTTTAGACTCTATTGAGCAAAAACCACTTGATTGATGTCATGATTTTTTCAAGGTAAAATGACTAAGCCGCCTTTCGGTGGATAGGGTGAAAGCGCCACAAAGATTCTAGGATTGGTGCACATGGATGTGTGTGGACCATTTTAAGTAGAATCTAGAGGTGGATATTCATACATCATTAATTTTACTAATGATTTAAGTAGATATGGCTATGTCTACTTAATGAGGTATAAGTCAGAGTCCTTAGAAAAATTTAAGGAATTCAAGATTGAAGTAGAGAATCAGCTTGGTAAGAAGATAAATAAACTTCGATTGGATCGAGGTGGAGAATATCTGAACCATGAGTTCATCGATATTCTACGGGAGTCTGGGATTCTTTCTCAACTCACTCCTCCTTGTACACCATGGTGGAATGGTGTTAGTGAAAGGAAGAACCACACCTTGTTGGACATGGTGAGGTTGATGATGAGTCATGCAGATATTCCATTATCCATTTGGGGATATTCATTACAAACTGCATCATACACATTAAACTGAGTACCAACTAAGGAAGAAAATGGAATTCCCTCTGAGTTATGTAATGGAAAGAAACCCATTTTGTCACACACATGTGTATGGGGATTCAAGTCATTTGTTAAGGCCTTCTCAGGCAACACACTAGAACCCCAGGGAATGAGGTATATCTTTATAAGATATCCCAAGGAAATCAAAAGATATTACCTATATAACCATTCAAAATAGAATGTGATTGTCGCCAGAGAAGCTGTCTTTCATGAGAGGGAACACATCCTCAAAAAGGATAGTGGGAGAAAGGTTGACTTCAACGAAGTTGATGCTCAAGATACACATGAGTTGGTACATGAACAAGTTCTATATGTCCCTGTGGAAGAGGTTCCAAAAACACAAGTACTGTATAGGAGCTCAAGGGAGGTAAGTGAATCAGAGATATTTTGTTTCCTAGTCACTAAGGACAGTGAATCATTATTATTCGACAATGATGAACCTATCTACTACAAGGAAGTAGTAGAAATCTTAGTAGCTAAAATATGTATAGAAGATATGAATTCTGAGATTGATTCCATGTATCAGAACCAAGTCCAGTTTCTGGTTGATGAGCCAATTGATGTAAGCCTATTAGATTCAAAAGGTTATTCAAGATACAGTTTGACATGGAAGGTCAAGTTACCACCTATAAAGAAAGTCTAGTGGCTAAAGGATTCAGACAACATCAAGGAATTGAAAATGACGAAACCTTTTCACCAGTTTCCATGTTTAAATCCATAAGAATCAAACTTTACATAACATCTTACCATGACTATGATATTGGGCAGATGGATTTCAAAACAATGTTCCTTAATGGGAACCTTTATGAAGATGTCTATATGGCACAACCATAAGGGTTTGTGATACCAAGTGAAGAAAAACAAGTTTTCAAGTTTCAAAAATACATTTATGGATTAAATCAAGCATCCTTGTCATGGGACATTCAATTTTATGAAGCCATAAAAGAATTTGGTTTCATTAAGAACAAATGTGAGACATGTGTCTATAAGAGGTTTAATGGGAATGTAGTATTTACCCAAGTAGTATATGTTGATGACATATTTCTTATTAGAA
Source organism: Viscum album (assembly GCA_963277665.1). NCBI lineage: Eukaryota > Viridiplantae > Streptophyta > Magnoliopsida > Santalales > Viscaceae > Viscum > Viscum album. The sequence goes on along the minus strand of OY728167.1, from coordinate 129,109,322 downwards.
ACGATGTACCCATCTTACAATAAGTTAAGGACTAGTTGAACATGTGTTTCTCCATGAAGGACTTCAGTGAAGTAGCCTAAATTCTAGTTATAAAGATCATTTGTGATAGATCCCATAGGCTTATTATACTATGTCAGGGTACATACATTGATCAGATACTAAAGAGATTTAGTATGAAACAATCCAATATGGGATTGTTTTCAACGTCACATGGCCTACATCTTTCTAAGAAAATGTCTCCTCAAACACAATAGGAGAAAGATAGAATGAGTAAGATCTCATACGCTTCGGCTATAGGATCTATGATGTACACCTTGTTGTGTACCAGGCTTGATGTTGCCTATGCACTGAGCATGGTAGTAAGATATCAAGAAGATCTAGGAGAACAACATTGAACTGATGTTAAGACTATACTTAAGTATCTGAGAAGAATTATGGATATGTTACTGGTGTGTAGAGGAGGTGAGGAGATTGTCATCAGAGGGTATGCTGATGTTGGATTTCAAATAGATCAGAATGATTTGATGTCGCAATCTGGATATGTTTTCTGTCTCAATGGAGGAGTTGTGAGCTAGAAGAGTTCAAAGAAACTAGTTGTTGCTAATTATACAGTAGGATTCCGAATATATAGCGGCTTTTGATTCAGCCAAGGAAGCTATCTAGATTTAGAACTTTTTCCTGGATATTGATCTGGTGCCTAACAGTAAAGATCCTATCACATTGTATTGTGATAATACTGTAGTGGTGGCTCTGGAAAAAGAACTAAGGCCACATCAATGGAAAAATCACATACTATGGAAGTATCACCTCTTGAGGTATTTCTATCAAAGGGGTTATGTTGTAGTGAGTAGAGTTTCCACAGAAGAGAATGTGGTAGACCCCATGACTAAAGGCCCATCTCAGCAGAAACATGAATATAATGTGAGAGCTAGTGGGTTAAAGGTTGTTAGTAGTTAGATCTAGTCCAAGTCAGATTCGGTTATAGTTGGTGGCCTAGAACCAACTACATTTTACTTTATTCATTAATAAATACCTTATCACATCTTGATTATTCTTCTTCTTGACAATTCATTTGATAATTTCCTAAGTATAACTGTTACATTAAAGGGTCATAGCAGATCCCTGTTATGATGAGAACCTAAAAGTGACATAACACTATTCTTGAATATATGTTCTATGGCTGATGATGTTAGTTGAGGGACATAAATAATACCGGCCATTATAGGTGAGGACTCAAAAAAATTTGAGGCATCTTCTCATGGTGTGCACCCTTGGTAATAAATAAGATGGTATTATGAGAACGAGACCTGCTAGCAGGATATCCACATTTCATAGTGTCATTGGATGTTCCTATCTACAGACGTGTGTATTGGTCCTTATATTTTAAGATTATTATTAATGGGTATTACAACTCATGCACTTAGATGTATTGATGAAAAATACGACGACACACTGTTCATAGTGAGGTAGGATATGTTGGGTGCATCATGAATAACACTGCATTAATAGATAATGCAAGAAAGGATTTGTCTCTTCTATTCCATAACATAAGTAGATATCTCAAGCCCTTTGATGGAATTGATATAGCCTAAATAAATCCATGGGAATGGTAAGGAATGGGTGAGTTCAATTCTTGAAAGTCCAAGAAAGAGTAGTCGAGAACATGGGTTGATCACACTAGCATGCAACCCGTTTGATTTGTGATATCAAGACAAAGAGATTACATTACATGGTAAGCTTTCGTAGGAGGTGAAATGTCATTGCGACATTAAATTATTTCCCTATGGGTTCCATGGCATGTTTCTAGACACTAACTGATGTGGACTTATTTTACATAGTTTTGCCTCATCTTTTTAATTAATTTTTATTAATTTTAATTAATAATTTGTGCATGTTTTACTATATATTACCACTTTTTATTTTTTACAAATAAATTGATCAATTAATATTTTTTATAATTCATCATGTATTTTAAGATGTAAAATAAATAATTTATGTTTTAATTTATTGTTTTATAAATTTTTATTTAGTTAGTAGTTTTAGTGTTCTTAAATAGTTAATTTACATTTTAATCCTGCTCTCACACATAAATAATATAGTTTCTAACTTAACAATTCAAGTAGTAAATTTTGATCAATTTAAAATAATATAACCTAATTAATATATGTCTTTTTATAATTCATTAATTACAAATTTATGTTTTTAAACAAATAAGATTCATTCAAACATTATAATTTTATATCTTAACTTAATTCAATTATTTAATAAGATGATAATTAACTATCTACTTTAATTAATTGAGTAGTTATAGTAGCTAATTTATATAATTTAATTTTTTTTATTATTGATTAATTTAAATAAATTTATTTTTGAAGTTAATAATAATTTAACTTAACTTTAAATGGTTTTATAAGTTTTTTAATGTTTTTGAGTACGTGAATTTTCAATAGTTTTAATTAAGTTTTAGATTTATTTAATTATTTTGTTCATATTTTATTTATGTTTTAATTTTTTATCCTTCGGTTTATTAGGAAGTGTTACATTGGCACCGTCTTGATCTCACGGTGTCATCCCTATCACTGTTCCATAATAACCATTCTAGCTCTTTACGGTGCCTCCTCACACCGTTTCTAGCTCCATTACCTAGCACCGTTTCTCACAAGCACCGATGGCCTCTTCCGAAAATTTTCCATTTTTCACCTCAACCACCATTTCATCTTTTCATCATTTCTATTCTACGCTGTGTAGGTTCACAGTGGAGTTGGAAACATATAAAGGTTCACAAAAAATCCTAAAAAACGTGATGGTTCAAAAAACTGACTCAATGGGAGTTATTTATAAGGGAAAAACCAGTGCGAAGTGTCAGTCATGAAAAAACGCCCCTGTACGGTGCATAAGTCAAGGACTTTTGAAGTTGGTGGAAATGTGCGGTGACATGAAGTAGATGACAGATGATATTTAAAGCAGGGCAGAAGCATAATTTGGAAGAATCTCTTTCATTCCACGAACACACCATTGGAGAGCAGATCCAGAGATTCTCATTCTGATTTTCCATGAACACACCAGATTCGAGAGCAGATTCTCGGGAGCAGCACTGGAGATGAGTTGGATGCCAAGGAGCCTGAGAGTAGAGCAGTATTTGGGGAGTTATTCTTCTCTTTGACCTTAATTTTTGTACTCTATTCTTGGATGATTTTCACTTTTTAAATCAATATGATAAAAGGATGAAATGTCTTATCTTGAGAATTTAATTATGCTGGTTAATTCTTTAAACTTCTTCATTCACTTTACATTTTCCAGAATCATAATCAATTGGTGAGATTGACTAATGATTCTCTGTTTAGTTGTTTCACAACTCAATTATTTTCTAAATTCATAATTCAAGATAAAATGCGAAGGTAATTCTTGAATACATTTATCAAAGCATTAATGTATTTAACTTTGGAAATTTACAGCCAGTTTATTTCCATATGTTATCCTTTTATAACTGTCAAGCAGTTCGACTAATTTTGGAATGGTGAATTCTTAAAGTCAATCTTCTGTGTGCTAAGTTTCCTGGTGAGGGAGACTTTTCACCTTATTCTTCAGGTATGATTCAATAAAGTGTAGAGGGGAAGATATTCTTTAAAACCGTATTTTGAATTCTTGAATATTACATTTGATCTTCTCCTTCGACCTTACTGCTTTATTTTAGTATTTTGTTCTTTTATTTTAGTTTTACTGTATTTCATAGTTCATTAGTATACTAGTAAATGATTTAGTTACTTGTCAACATTTTTATCATTACTTATTGCTTAAAGAAAAGTACAAAATAATTAAAAAGTAATAAATATAAACAATGTTCACTATCTCCACTGTTGACAATAGTGGAGTTAATTTTGAATAAAACCTTTGATTTATCACCTGACTTCCCTTGGGTTCGACCCTGCACCACTATGAAAGTGTAAGAGTTATAAATGATATTTTGAGGGCTGTGAAGACCTCCGATCACATCAAAATTTGGTGCCATTTCCGGGGAAGGCATGCGCTGAGAAATCAAAGTGTTTAAAAAAACACTACAAAAATCAATATAAAAAATAAATAAAAATATATATAAAAAAATTTCAAAAAATATTTTCTGAACATTTGCTGCTTGTGTTGTCTGTTTAAGTTCTATTTCCATTTTTGTGTGTTTGTTTAATCTAATTTTTTTTAAAAATTTAATGTTTTAAAGGCTCAAACTTTTTCACTAGACCTTACTGTGTTTGTTGTAAAGATTATGGACATACTGCCTGGCAATGTTTCTATAACCAACCACAACATATTGATTACATTGAAGAAAATGAATATTTTGTGCCCAGTCCTGACACCCTAGATATGATTGACCTAATTGATTCTAAATTGGATTCTAGGGTGGAACTATTGAACACTTGGTTAACTAAAACCTATGAAATTCTAATTAGATATTCTCAAGAGAAAGATAAAAAATGAAAAGAATAGAAAAAATGCTTTAGGGATTACAAAAAATGGTTAAAGAACAAGAAGAATTTGAAAAAAATGAAAAAGAAAATGTGTATAAAAGATTTGAAAATAAAATTGAAGAGGGATGTGATAGTGAAATTGGTCAACAACACTTTATTTTTGGAAAATATGAATTTGATGAACTAATTTTGGAAACTATAAACTCACTAAATCAAGAACACATTGTTGAAAACCCTAAACATAACTTTAATAAAGTTGAGTTGGAAAATTATGAAATTGAAATGAAATAGATTGAAAAAGATTTCTAGTTCTTTTCATCATCCCTTCTTTTGAGAAAAATAACTGTTTTAGGAGTTTTGAAAAGGAATTCACTCATGTAGAAGAGATATTTGAGAATGAAAATTTGAATGTTAAAAACTCTTCACCCAACATTTCTGATTTTGTGAACAATGAGTCTGAATATAATATCAGGAACACTTTGAAAGATAAACTTATGATGTAAATCACATAATCTCAAATCTTTGAACCTAATCTAATAACCACTCTTCCATGTTTTGAACCTGTAAACCCAATAATTCCTGAAATGTTGTTGGATGATGAGGATGAGGGAATGATATTTGAGGAAAGACTAACTGATGAGTCTTCGTTTCCATATTCTCATAGTAATCACTTTTTGAAACATTGTGTACAATAATGGAAAGTAGTGTTTTCATTCAAAGGGATAGATGTTTAAATTTTAACAATATGGAAATTAAATTTATTGAACCTGAATTGAACATTAACCCACATGATTTGATTTTTTTGAAACACACTACAACCTTTGATTAGGAAGGTGAAATTTTTGAACATGAAATTGAAGTAGAGATTGAACACACCCTAGATGATGGTTTCAGAATTGATTTAATAGAAGAAGTGGATGTTCAATGTTAGTTAATATATGAGGAACTATTGGAAGAGATTTACAAAATTGTTATACCTATTTCTATTTGTGATAAAATAAATTATCTTCCCTTTCTATCACTTTTATCCTCAATTGTGAAGGGTGATAAGTATTCCCATGTTACAGATAATAGTCTAGAGGGGTAATCAAACTTGATTTCTAGTGTCCTTGATTCGGTATAGCACTCTATTGAATCCCTTAATGAACCTACTAATTAGAAATCACCCACTAGAACCCTTCAATTTGAATATAATTATGTTGAAGTTGATAAGGATAGCTTTGAGGACAATTCCACACCCTTTGAAGAACCTACTTTTCCATCCCTTTATAAAAAATTTAAATGTGTCAAATCTAAAACAATTCTGGAAGTGAGCAACATTATGCTCACAACTGTCAAAGGGTGTTTCTTAGGGATTTTTATAAGCTATGAGAGTTTGATTGTGTTTAGCTTTGGAGCCCATAATTTTCATTATTCAATTAAAAATATTTTGGCCAAACACATGTGGTGGTTCCTATTAAGGAAACTAAATTGACCTAGTGACTACAGATATTTTCTAAATGAGTCCGAGTGGGGACATTAAATCTATCACTGTATGGGAGGAAACTCATGGATTTTGTTTTGTTAATAAATAATCAAATTTTTACTTAAATAAAGTTTAACTGAAGACTTTAAACTCAGTGCTTCATGGGAGTCAACCCATGGTTTCCATTTTGTTTCACTTTTTTTCCTTTTCTGGTTTTACTGAAAAAGTGCTCTTTTCCTACTTCCCATGTATGCTCTATCTCTGCTAGATATTTTTTCTTGATTTACATGCATAGTGTTTTTATGATTTTGATTCTACATCAATAATGGAGTGGAATTACCATTATGGTGGTGTAAAGGTATCATTGATTCATGGAATTTTTCACTTTTTATTTCTGCATTTATATTCTCATCCTATTTACATAAAAAAATTCTGCTTTATATGTTATTTATTTTAAAAAATATTCTTGTATTTGAAAATCTGCTACATGCTTGCTTGAAAAACTGGCTACATGTCTTGCACACTAAAAGGGTTTTGCTGCATGTCACTTAGTTTTTTAAAAAACTCTTCATGTTCCTCTTGCAGAAAATTTGTATTTCATCGATATATTTAATCCTCTCATTTCATGAACTTAAATGTGTGTGTGTGAGGGGGGGGGGGGGGTACATGTGGGCTGAGAAATTCTGTATTGAAACTGCTTTGGGTTGGGGTGTTTAGCATGAACTTTGTCTGCTTTATTGAATTTACAACATATTAAATTCTGATAAACTTGGTTTCACCCCAATTAACTGTGTACCCACAACTTACATGCTACTTTTGAGATGTATTGAAAATTATTCATTGGACATAAATGTTAATTCATGTACTAGTTTTATAACATGTTGTAAATTAATCCTTGTGGAAAACAATATTTTTGAACTTCATAGAGACCCTTTATACATGTCATCAATATACTAAATTGAAAATATGTTTTGAGCCTTAATTTTTTAATTGTTCTTCTCCATATTTAGAAGTCAAATTTTGGGACAAAGTAGGGTTTTAAGCATGGGGGAGGGGGTCAATTCTAGACTTTTCTAAACTGTGATTAATTAGAAGGTCATCAATTCCCACTTCCACTTACAATTTATTTCAAAAAATGGTTAATTTTTTTCAAAATTCTTTCATAATTTTAGGCGGTACACTGTTTCTCAATTTATGTCTTTCCTTAGGACAAGTACCTTACTGGTAGTTAAGATTTGTTTTCAATCTGGAATTTTTGAGGTTGGATGATGCTGGGTGGTCTTTCTTAGTGGTTTTAAGAGATTTTGGTTTAAGAACTACTTTTGAGAGTGATATGGGTAACCTTTTAATGGAATTATCATCATAACCCTTGGAACTAGAAGTTTGAATTGATCCTAGGGGACACACTTTTCTGTTATTTATTAATGTAATTAACTTAATGATCCAATGTAAATGGTTTCTATAGATTTTTTTGAAACATGAGTAGTTTGGGCATCTGTGATTGTCACGACCCATCCTCGGGGCCCGTGCCGTGACTACCCCAAGCCCGCCTTCCATAAGCCAGGGGATGGCGACTAGCACCAAAGGAGAATCCCTGATAAAAAGGAAAGGAATTCCTTTAGACCTGTAACACACAAATTCTGAACACAAGCCGTAGAGGCAACAAGTACTAATATAGAAAAGAAAGGTGTGCTGAATGTAAGTGGGCCAATATACAATTAATTAATGGGGAGTTAAAAGGGGATAAGAAGCTCGGGTGGGCCCCACCAAATAATATCCTCCCAAGGGAGGTTATGTGTGGGTGGGCCCCACCACCATAACCTCTCATGGGAGGTTATGGTGTGGTGGACTCCACCACTAACCTCCTCTTTGAGGTTTTAACCACCTTAAAAAAATAAAGTTAACACTTTATTTTTATTCAAACTAGTTAAAATCTCCAAAAACTAACTCCCATTCCCGACAGTACGCAACTGAGGTGAAGGTCTCACTAAGAAATCACCAACTCTATGAGCTCATCGGTACCCTCAGATTTCAATTCCGAGCTCTGGTTCAAATGTTATAAAATCCCGCTCGTACGTTTACTGAACCCATCCAAACAAAACATAAAAAATTTATTCCAGGCACACCGGGCCTCGGACTCAAGTGCCGTAAATTTTCATGGACTCGTAAAAATCCCATGAATTTAAGAAAAAAATTTCCACAAAATTCCAGGGTCTTTATATTCTCCCCACCTCAGGCCTTTACATCCCCAGAAGCTACAACTCGAACTAAGGGAACAAATGGGGGGTACTGAGCACGCATTTGAGTCTCCCGCTCCCATGTGCTCTCATGGGGGATCCCGTGGTGCCAGCAAACGCGCACCAGAGGTATCGACTGTCCATGAAGGACCCACACCTATCGATCCTCATTATCCACTGGAACCTCTATGAAAGTCTCCTCGTCATCGATATCCAACTCTCCATGGTCAATGATGTGGGAAGGGTCATGCACGTATCTCCTCAGCTGAGATACGTGGAATACGTCGTGCACCCGGTGCAACTGAGGTGGAAGAGATAAGCGGTAAGCCACCTCACCTACTCTACTGAGGACCTGGAAAGGTCTGATGAATTGCAGAGACAACTTTCTTCCTTGACCAAATATCTGTAGACCTCGTTGAGGTGAGACCAGTAGAAAGATGTGGTCTCCATCTTTAAACTCTAGAGTTCTCCATCTCCTATCAGCATAGGACTTCTGCCTTCTTTGTGGAGTCTTCATTCACTCCTAGATGATCTGCACCTTCTCCATCATATCCTGCACCATCTCTGTTCCCATGAGTGCTGACTCCCCTGGGTCAGTACAACACATAGGTGATCTGCAAGGTTGGCCGTACAATGCCTCGAAAGGTGCCATCCCGATGTCCGTCATTCTTCGTTGAAAGATTTTGTTCCTCCATGTTCATCCTCCTCTCCCAAAGGTTCCACCAAAAGAATTCTAAGCCCAAAAATAATAAAGGAAGTTCTCTATTATTTCTATGGCACAACAACACAAATTGTTGTGTTTAATTAAATGAGACAACTCATTTAATTAATGGAATGGAATAGTTCAAATTCAAAATTAGAGGAGGTGAGGAGTTCCAATTAATTAATGGGGAGTTAAAAGGGGATGAGAAGCTCGAGTGGGCCCCACCATATAATATCCTCCCAAGGGATGTTCTGTGCGTGTGGGCCCCACCACCATAACCTCTCATGAGATGTTATGATGTGGTGGGAATTACCACTAACCTCCTCTTGGAGGTTTTAACCACCTTAAAATAAAAAAAAGTTAACACTTAATTTTTATTCAAACTAATTAAAAACCCCCCAAACTAACTCCTATTCCCGACAGTATGCAACTGTGGTGAAGGTCTCACTAAGAAGTCACCGATGCTGCGAGCTCAACAGTACACTCATATTTCAATTCTGAGCACCAATTCAAAAGTTATAAAATCCCACTCGTACATTTACTGAATGTACCCAAGAAAAACTTCATAAATTGATTCTGGTCACACTGGGCCTCATAATCAAGCGCCGTAAATTTTCACGGACTCGTAAAAATCCCATGAATTTAAGAGAAAAAATTTCCATGGAATTTATTGGTCTTTATAGTGATTCCACAGTGAGTCTCTGAGACCCTAGAAGCTGGGTGTGTTTCTGTTAACTATAAGCCCTCTGTACACTTTGAATAAGTGCATATGCACAGTGCTCAGCACAATGATACATGGCTTGGAAAAAATAAAATAAAGTGTCTAGGGTCAAAAATGAGTTCAATAAAGTGGGGGGGAATGATGAACACCGAATGAAGAAGGGGAATTTTTTTATGGGAATCATTTAGGTTGGATCATTAGGTTATTCAATTTTTTTTGGAATCTTGGATAGAGTCAAAATACAAGGTTCCTCTGTTATGTTTTTGATTCCACTGATGTTTTACTTCTTGTCAATCTTGGACGTAGTACCTGATTTTGGATTGAAGTGTGTCACTAAGTAATGTCATGTATGAGGTAGGACATTTTCAATGAATGACGATTCATTGTTTTCTAGACTACTAGTAGGGTTTGGAATTAGGAAATATTTCACTAGAGAATTTTCTATTCTTAAACATAAACTCTGTTTTCAGTCCTCTGTTCTTAAGTGCGGGACATGTTACATTTTGAGCAAAATTATAAATAAATTCACATATGTTTTTTAGAAATATAATAAAACATGAGATTTTTTGAGGAAAAACAATACTTAAGTATGGTGTAATTTTATGTGGCCTTATTTTACATAGTTTTGCCACATCTTTTTAACTATTTTTTTTAATTTTAATTAATAATTTGTGCACTTTTTTTCTATATATTAAAACTTTTTTATTTTTATAAATAAAATTATCAATTAAACATTTTGTATAATTTATCATGTATTTTAAGCTCTAAAATAGACAATTTCGGTTTTACTTTATTGTTTTATAAAATTTTATTTAGTTAGTAGCTTTAGTGTTCTTAAAAAGTTAATTTACATTTTAATCCTGCTCTCTCCCACTCAAAATATAAATTTTTATTAAAAATCCACATTATGGACAAGTGGGAAACCATCGTTCAGAAAACCAAAACCACTATGTGTTACAGGAGCTAACAAAATTGTTAAATACCAGACTAAGGTCTTTTGAATCAGCCACTCTATATAATTCCCAGTGAAAAGTGCTAACCTGTGTGTTTGGATCCTCCCTGAGAAGTTCTTCAGGATGTGAGATTATCTTGTCCATTGTATGGATGAAATCTACCAGAGATATTTTTTCTTGATTGAAACCCCAAGCAATTATTCGATCTTGCTTGTCAATACACGCTTCCTTCTACTCAGTGGCCTCAACTTGTAACCTACTTTCATAAATTCTAGCAATTTACTCAATCAAGGATTTGGGCCTCATGTCTTTCTCAATCATTTCTTCCTTGGAGTGGAAAATGAGCTTCAAGCATTCCCCTACCTCTTCCTCTATTACCTTTGGTTCTCTTATTTGACCACCGTTATCTCTGTCTTGCGGGGCCTTTCTTTCCTTGCTCCCAACTTTCTTGGCCGACCTGGTTTCCATTGGTTTTGGCAGGTAAGAATAGTCTTTACATACCTTTGGTTTTTTCCCATGAACCACAATGCATTTTCCAGAATCGTGCTTTCCTTTTTTCCCCTTCTTCCTTCTAGGGCTGTGAGGACCTTTCCCATGGAAACGATCCCAGATGTCCGCTGATAATTGGATGAAGCTATCAGCACTTGAATCATCCTCCTCATGCATCGTTACATGATCTTGATCCACCAGACAATCAAATCGGTTCCTTATCTCAACCCTCGGGCCTTCAAAGAGGCCTTCAGTACAAATAGCTTTCTCATCTCAGTGGAGAGCTGCTTGTTTTCCCCTGCAGATTCATCCTTTAGAGAGGATGGGGGTTGGAGAATGATTGGATCCAAGGGACCCATCACATTCCCCTCCTCCCGACTCCCTATAATATGAACTGCACCGACAACCTTTGACACCATCTGTATCCTCGGAGTCTCTGCCACCCTTCCCTCCTCAGGATCAGGAGAGGGCACCTCGGTATACAACAAGGGAACCTCCTTTGAATTTTCAGAAGGTTCGGCCTCCTTGCCATCCTCCACTACAGCAAATTCTTGCTCATTTTGAGTGATTTTATTCATCTCCACTATATCCCTGGTAGTATATGACTGCTTAGAACCAGTGCAGGCCTATTGTTCCTCATTAGCTCTTGGCTCATTCAACGGTAAACCCAGGTTCTGTTTTAGCCGATCAAATATATCAGCTACCTTTGGATTTTCATTCGATCTTCTTCCATTACTCTGGAAGGGAGACGTAGGATCAGTGGTCCCCCGAGACTCCCTAATAACAGTGTGAACCGATTTTGTCTTGGGAATGGAGGGATCCATGATTTGGACACTCACATGAGGCCCTCCTGCATTCATGTAGTAAGTTTTGATCAATTTAAAATAATATAACCTAATTAATATATGTCTTTTTATAATTCATTAATTACAAATTTAAGTTTTTAAAATAACTAAATTTTTTCAAACTTTATAATTTTAAGTATTAACTTAATTTAATTATTCAATAAGATGATAATTAATTGTCTACATTAATTAATTTATTTTTATAGTAAATAATTTAAATAATTTAACTTTCTTTATTATTGATTATTTTAAATCAATTTTATTTTTAAATTAAATAATAATTTAACTTAATTTTAATTTTTTTAATAAGTTTATTAAAGTTTTTGAGTACCTGGATTTTCAGTTGTTTTAATTATGTTTTAGTTTTAATTAATTATTTTCTTCATATTTTAATTAAGTTTTAGTTAATTTTATCCTTATGTTTATTTTGCGGTGTTATGTCTGCACGGTCTTGATCTCACAGTATCATCCCTGTCACGGTGCCACAACAACCATTCTAGCTCTTTATAGTGCCTCCTCACACCGTTTCTAGCTCAATTACCTGGAACCATTTCTCACCAGCACCAATGGCCTCTTCACACCGTTTCCCATTTTTCACCTCGGCCACCATTTCATCTTTTCACTGTTTCTCTTCTACACTGTGTATGTTCACAGTGGAGTTAGAAACATAAGGAGGTTCACACCAAAGCTTAAAAAACATCCAGGTATATACAACTAACGCACCTAGAGTTAGTTACGAGGGAAGAAATAGTGCGACATGTTAGTCATGAAAAAACGCACTTGTGCGGTGCATAAGTGAAGGACTTCTGAAGTCAGTGGAAACATGCGATGACATGAAGAAAATACCGGATGATATTTAAAGATGAGGAACAGTATAATTTAGGAGATGCTCATTCATTCCACGAACAAAACATTGGAGAGTAGATTCGTAGATTCTCATTCTGATTTTCCATGAACACACCAGATTCGAAAGCAGATTCCCAGAAGCAACACTGGAGACGAGCTAGAGGCCATGGAGCCTGAGAGAAGAGTAGTATTTAAGGATTTCTTCTTTTCTCTATCCTTAATATTTGTACTCTATTATTGGATGAATTTCACTGCTAAAATCAAGATGATAAAAGGATGAATTGTCTTATCTCGATAATTTAATTATTCTGGTTAATTCTTTAAACTTATTTATTCACTTTAAATTTTCCATAATCATAATTAATCGGGGAGATTGATTGATGATTCTCTGTTTAGTTGTTTCAAACAACATTTGTTTTCTAAATTCATAATTCAAGATCAACTGGAAAGATAATTATTGAATACATTTATCAAATCATTAATGTCTTGAAATTTGGAAATTTATGGCGAGTTTATTTCCATATGTTATCCTTTTATAACTGTCAGGAAGTTCGACTGATTTCGGAGTGGAAAACTCCTAATGCGATTCTTCTGTGTGTTGAGTTTCTTGGATAGGGAGACTCTTCACCTTTTTCTTGAGGTATGATTCAGTAAAGTTTAGTGGGGAAGATATCCTTTAAACCAATATTTTGGAATTCTTGAGTATTACATTTGATCTGCTCCTTCGACCTTGATGCTTTATTTTAGTATTTTATTCTTTTATGTATGTTTTAATGTAGTTCAATGTTTATCAATATATTAGTAAATGATTTAGTTACATGGAAACATTTTTATCTTTACTTATTTCTTAAATAAAATTACAAAAAAATAAAAAGTAATAAATATAAACAACGTTCACTGTCTCCACAGCTGACAACAATGGAGTTAATTTTGAATAAAACCATATATTTCTCACCTTCCTTCCCTTGTGTTCGACCCTGAACCACTGTGCTAGTGTAAGAGTTATAAATGATATTTTTATGGCCATGATGACCTCTAGTCTCATAAAAATTTGGAACCGTTTCTGCAGAATTCATGTGGTGAGTAATATAAGTGTTTAAAAAAACTAAAAAAATTCAATATAATGATAATAAAAAATTATATAAAAAAATTCAAGAAAACATTCTATGAACATTTTCTACCCATGTTGTCTGTTTATGTTCTGTTTGAATTTTTGTGTGTGTGTTTAATATGATTTTTTTTAAAATGGAATATTTTGATGGATCAAACTTTTACTGGACATTACCGTGTTTGTTGTGGAGATTATGGACATAATACCTATCAATGTGTCTATATCCAACCAAAAAAGATTGATTACATTGAATAAAATGAATATTTTGTGCCCAGTCTTGACACCCTAGATAGGATTGACCTAATTGATTCTAAATTGGATGCTAGGGTGGAACTATTGAACACATGGTTAACTAAATCCCATGAAATTCAACTTAGAGATTCTCAAGAGCAAGATAAAAAAAATGAAAAAATTAGAAAACATGATTTTGGAATAAAAAAAAGGTTAAAAAACAAGAATAATTTGAAAAAAAAAGAAAAAGAAAATCTGTATAAAAGAATTGAAAATAAAATTGAAGAGACAAGTGATAGTGAAATTGAGAAACAACACTTTATTTCTAAAAAATATGAATCTAATGAACCAATTTTGGAAACTATCAACTGACTAAATCAATAACACATTGTTGAAAACCCCAAAAAGAACTTTAATGATGTTGAGTTGGATAATTTTGAAATTGAATTGAAACAGATTGAAAAATATTGCCCAATTATTTTCATCATCACTTATTTTGAGATAAATTAGTATTTTAGGAGTTTTGAAAAGGAAGTCACTCGGGTAGAAGAGATATTTGAGAATGAAAATTTGAATGTTAAAAACTCTTCACCCAAATTTTCTGATGTTGTGAAAAATGAGTCTGAACATAATATTGGAAACACTTTGGAAGAGAACCTTAAGCTAGAAATCAGAGAATATCAAATCTTTGAACCTAAAATAATAACCACTCTTCCATGTTTTGAACCTCTTAACCCAATAATCTCTGAAATGTTGGTGGATGATGAGGATGAGGGAATGATATGTGAAGAAATACAAACTGATGAGTTTTAATTTTCCCTATTCTCATAGTAATCACTTTTCTGAATCTTTTTGTATAGTAATTGAAAGTAGCATTTTCATTCCTGGGGATAGATGTTTAAATTTGAAAAATCTGGAAATTGAATTTATTGAAGCTGAATTGAACATTAACCCCCTGATTTGAATTTTTTGGAACACACTACAACCATTGATTTGGAAGGTGATCTTTTTGAACATGAACTTGAAGTAGAGGTTGAACACACACTAGATGATGGTTGCAGAATTGATTTGACAGAAGAAGTAGATGTTTCGTGTGAGTTAATAGATGATGAACTTTTTTAAGAGATTTACAACATGGTTAGACCTGAATCGGGTTGTGATAAAATAAATCTTCCCTTTCTGTCACTTTCATCCTCAACTGTGAAGGGTGATGAGTCTTCCCATGATACTGATAGTAGTCTATAGGGGGAATCAAACATGAGTTCCGGTTTCCTTGATTATGTACAGTAATCTAATGAATCCCTTCTTGAACCTACTAATCATAACTCACCCATTATAACTCTTTAATTTGAATATAATTATATTGAAGTTGATAAGGTTATCTCTGAGGATAATGACACACCATTTGAAGCACCTACTTTTTCATCCCTTCCTAAAAAATTTAAATGTGTCAAATCTAAAACAATTCTTGAAGTGGACAACATTATGATCGTAACTGTTAAAGGGTCTTTCTTAGGGATTCTTATAAGCTGTGAGAGTTAGGTTGGGTTTAGCTTTGGAGCCCACATTTTTCACTGTTCTGTTAAAAATATTTGGGCCAAACAAATTTGGTGGTTACTATTAAGGAAACCCCATCCACCTAGTGACTATGGTTAGTTTCTAGGTGAGTTCGGCTGGGGACTTTAAATCTAGCACTTCATGGGAGGAAACCAATGGTTTTTGTTGTGTTAATAAAAAATCAAATTTGAACTTAAATAAAGTCTAATTGAAGTCTTTAAACTTAGTACTTCATGGGAGTGAACCCATGATTTCCATATTGTTTTCACTATTGTTCCTTTATAGGTTTTACTAAATAAAGTGCTTCTTTATTGCTTCCCATGTATGCCCTGTCTCTGCTAGATATTTGTTCTTGATTTAAATGCTTTGTGTTTTTATGATTTAGCTACTGTGTCAACAAAGGAGTGGAATTTACATGTCGGAGGTGTAAAGGCATCATTTATTCACAAAGTTTTCACTTTTTGTTTTTAAATTAATTTTGTACTCCTATTTAATTAATTTTTTTGATTTATATGTTTTTGCTTTAAATAAATATGCTTTTATTATAAAATCTGCTACATGTTTGCTTTAAAAATATTCTACAAGTCTTGCATACTAAAAGATTTCTACTGCATGTCACTTTTTTTAAAAAAAAAATTATTCATGTTCCTCTTTCTGAAAATTTGAATTTCATTGATATATTTAAACCTATATTTGAAAGATCTAAAGTGTGTGTGTGTGGGGGGGGGGGGGTAAATGTGGGCTGAGAAATTTTGTATTGAAACTACTTTGGTTTGGGGTGTTTATCATGAACTTTGTCTACTGTATTGAATTTCCAACTGAATAAATTCTGCTAAACTTACTTTAACCCCAATTAACTGTGCACCCACACCTTATATGATACTTTTGAGATATATTGAAAATTATTCATTAGACTTAAATGCTCATGCATGTACAAATTTTAGAACCTGTTGTAAATTAGTCTTTATGGAAAATAATATTTTTTAACTTAATAGAGCCCCTTTATACATGTCATCAATCTACTAAATTGAAAATATGTTTTGAACCTTAATTGTTTAATTGTTCTTCTCCATATTTATAAGTCAACTTTGGGGACAAAGTTGGGTTTTAAGTGTGGGGGAGGGGGTCAATTCTTTACTTTTCTAAAATTTTATTAATTTCAAGCTCATCAACTCCCACTTCCACTTACAATTTTTGTCTAAAAAATGGTTAAATTTTTTCAAAAATATTTCATAATTTTAGGCTATACACTATTTCTCCAATTAGGTCTTTCCTTAGGACAACTACCTTACTAGTAGTTAATATTTTTTTGAATCTGAAATTATTGAGGTTGGATGATTGGTTACTGGTCTTGCATACTGGTTTTATGAGATCTTGGTATAAGAAATACTTTTGAGAGTGCTATGGGAAACATTTTAATGGAATTATAATCATAAACCTTGGAAGTGGATGTTTGTATTGATCCTAGGGGACACACTTTTTTGTTATTTATTTAAGTAATTTCTTGAATGAGCCAACGTAAATGGTTTCCATAGAATTTTTTTTAAACTGGATTAGTTTGGGCATCAGGGATCCCATGATGAGTCTCTGAGTCCCTAGATTCTCGGTGCATTTCTGTTTACTATAAGCCCTCTGTACACTTTGAATAAGTGCTTATGCACAGTGCTCAATACAAATATACATGGCTTGGGAAAAATAAAATAAAGTGTCTAGGGTAAAAAATAAGCTCATTAAGGTTAGGGGAATGATAAATGCTGAATGAAAAAAGGGAAATTTTTTATAGGGGAATCATTTAGGTTGTATCATTAGGTGATTCACAAAAAAAATTATTTTTGGAATCTAGGATAGAGTCAAAATACAAGGTTCCTCTATTAAGTTTTTGACTCCACTAATGTTTTACTTCTTCTCACTCTTGGACTTAGTACCTGATTCTATGTTGAAGTTATTCACTATGTAATGTCATGTATGAGGCATGAAATTTTCATTTAATGATGATTCATTGTTTTCTAGACTACCAGTAGAGTTTGGAATTATGTAAGATTTCACTTGAGCGATTTCATTTCTTAAACATAAAATCTGTTTTTAGTCATATGTTTTTAAGTGATGGACATGTTACATTTTGAGCAAAATAATAAATACAGTGACATCTACTTTTCAAAAGGATAATAAAACATGGGATTGTTTGAGGAAAAAAAATGCTTAAGTTCGGTGGAATTTGATGTGGCCTTATTTCACATAGATTTTCCTAATCTTTTTAATTATTTTTTATTAATTTTAATTAATAATTTCTGCACTTTTTCTATATATTAACTCTTTTTTATTTTTATAAATAAATTTATCAATTAATCATTTTTTATAATTTATCATGTTTTTAAGCTCTAGAAAAGATAATTTATGTTTTATATTATTTTTTATAAATTTTTATTTAGTTAGTAGTTTTAGTGTTCTTAAATAGTTAATTTACATGTTAATCCTGCTCTCGCGCATAAATAATATAGTTTCTAACTTAACAATTCATGTAGTAAATTTTTATCAATTTAAAATAATATTACCTAATTAATAAATACCCTTTGATAATTAATTAATTAAAAATTTAAGTCTTTAAGCAAACTAAATTTATTTAAACTTTATAATTTTAAGTCTTAACTTAATTCAATTATTCAATAAGATGATAATTAATTGTCTACTTTAATTATTTGAGTTGTTATAGTAGCTAATTTATATAATTTAACTTTGTGTATTATTGAATTATTTTAATGTATTTTATTTTTGAAGTTAATAATAATTTAATATATATTTAAATGGTTTTATAAGTTTATTAAAGTTTTTGATTTCATGAATTTTCAATTGTTTTAATTAAGATTTAGTTTCAATTAATTATTTTGTTCATATTCTATTTAAGATTTAATTTATTTTTTTCCTTTTATTTATTTTACAGTACTACGTTGGACCCGTCTTGATCTCACGGTCTCATCCTTGTGACTATGCCACAACAACCGTTCTAGCTCTTTACGGTGCCTCCTCACACCATTTCCAGCTCAATTACTTGGCATTGTTTCTCACTAGCACCGATGGCCTATTCACACCATTTCCCATTTTTCACCTCATCCAACATTTCATCTTTGCACCATTTATCTTCCATGTTGTGTAGGTTCATAGTGGAGTCGGAAACATATGTAGGTTCACAACAACGCCTAAAAAAAGTCCATGTTCATACAAATAACTCACTGGGAGTCAGATACAAGGGGAAAAACTGGCGCGACATGTTAGTCATGAAAAAACACACGTGTGCGGTGCATAAGTGAAGGACTTTTGAAGTCGGTGGAAACGTGTGGTGACATGCAGCTGATGACGAATGATATTTAAAGCACAACAGCAACAAAATTTGGAATATGCTCATTCATTCCAAAAACACACCATTATAGAGTAGATCCAGAGATTCTCATTCTGATTTTCCACGAACACACCAGATTTAATAGCAGATTCCTGGGAGCAGCATTGGAGATGAGCTGGAGGCCAAGGATCCCGAGAGCAGAGTATTATTTGGGGAGTTCTTTTTAAATTCCCATATTTTTCCATGTAATGTTTTTAATTATATGGGAATTTTAAAAGTCCGCGAAAATTGACGGTGCATGATTCTGAGGCCTGGAGTGCCCGAAATAAATTTCTGATCTTTTTTGAGGTACATTCAGTAAATGTGCGAGCATCATTTTATAACTTTTGAATTGGTTCTTGGAATTGAAATCCGAGGGCACCATTGAATTTATAGCCCAGATATTCGCTTAAGGAGACCTTCATCTCAACTGCAGTAGGATGAGGGTAGAATATATTTTTTCAGAATTTTTGTGGGAGAAAATAAAATAAATATTCTTTATTTTATTTTTGAAATTGAAACCTCTGATTTGAATATTTAGTGGCTGGGTCCACCCGAACTCTCCCAGTTAATGTGGGGAATCCCTTGAAATCCTCCCAACTTAATGTTCCAAATTAAACTTAATTAGAGTGCCAAATTTGTTTAATTAATAAAATTCATCTTATTAATTTGGCACCACACCATTTGTGGGAGAAATTGTTGGAAAAGGAAAGGGGAGCTTGGGAGAACCTTTGGAGAAATATCCTCTGACGAAGAATGACTTATGAATGAAGAATGAGGAACTGACTTCGGAAGCATCTTTCGAAAGCGGAAAATGCCGATTTTCCCTTCATCGACTTTGGATTCTTCCTCACGCCTTCTCCAAGGAACTAGGTAGGGGTTCTAAATTGAAATATGATTAAATATTTTTGTTGATTCTTCATATTATGGATTCACAACGACAATGGCAAAAAAAACATGGCCATCATTCCGTACTTATAACTTTCCACTTTTTCTTCTGTTCTTCGTGCATTCTTTGTGCATTCTTCAATGTCAAATAATTAACAGCACTGAAAACACAATGTTTTGTTTAGTGTGATGTTTGGACGCAGAGCCCTCGACCAGAGAATCGTGAATATGTGGTTGTTATATTTTTTGGGATTAGAATAGAGATGTAGTGAACCGCAGAAGAGGAGAGCGTCCGACACACCGGCCGACCACGTGGATATTGGGTGGCGTGCATTTGCACCGCCAGATGAGTAGGAGGCCAAGGCTCGTCGGCCACAGAGGAGTAGGGTGGCAGCTGACACCTGGCCGACCGCATGGAGAGGCGACGACATGCGTCCGCGCCACCGTTGGTGGTGGCCGCGACCCTTAGCTGCAGTGGAGGCCAAAGGGCAGTTGACACCTAGTCAACCGTGGATGACAGTGGCACCAACGCACCGCTGGAAGGAGGAGGACTGGCCAGAGAACCGGCCGACCATGGCGCACTGAGTAGGACCCGCTTCCAAAACCGAATGGTCTGATGGACCGTTCGGGTGACCTGGGGGGGGGGGCACCCATCCCAGGAGTCGGCCAGGGAGAACCCCCCCCCACGATGGTCCCCCCGATCGTGGGCTCCACTACGGGCATCCCAGCGGGCCACACCCACGAGCCGCGCCACCGTGCAGTGCCTAGAGGGCCATGCCCAACGGGCTAGGCTAGGCTGTCCCCTTCGCAAGCCGGGACGGATCACAGTCCAATGGGCTAGGCCCACCGAGGCCCAGTCCAATCAGGCCAGACCCCGATCGGGTCAGGTCGACCCGAACTCGATCGGGTCGGCCCAGTCCGGGTTGGCCCGGGCTGGGGTGGTCCTGACCCAGGCCCATCAGGACCAAGTTTTACTTTTTTGGCCATAACTTGTGATCCATGTGTCTATTTGAAAAACCATCTATGGTGCCAGAATCCTTGGATCAAGATGGTACATTTAGTATAATCCACTTGAGTTTTGGATAATGTTGGAGTACTGCCAGGTTGGATCAAACCCGAATCCAACTGGTCCCTCGGAGAGGATAAACTAATAACTTACAGATCGGGCGACCCATTGACACACCATCAGTTTCATTAGGTCGCTTATGAGATGGTGGGAATTTGGGACACTTCTTAGTGGGACTTCATGGAATTTGAAGGATCAAACAATGGCTTGAGGAGAGGAACCTCCCAGAATCAAGCATGCTTAGTGCTGAAACCCAGTGGCTGGCAGTGAGGCAGAGGTCAGAGATAAATCATATGGAGGTTAGTACCGAATGATCCTGTGTGGGTCAGCACAAATCCTATATAGGTCAGATCCTATGTGGGTCAGCACTCACTGATCCTATGTGGGTCAGCGCATACTGATCCTATGTGGGTCATCGCATACCGATCCTGTGTGGCTCAGATCCTGTGTGGGTCAGCAGGGGTTAGTACCTATCGATCCTATGTGGGTCAGACTCCATATATTCAGCCATAGTGCCTCTCTATAGAATAATATAATCTATCTTCTCGATTAATCATTTTTACTTCTGTGCCTTACTTATATACCTGGTGTGAGTTGTGTCTTCTAAATTCGTGGTGTTACCTGTGTGGTACTTCTACCTTCGTGGTGTGACCTCTGTGGTACTTCTACCTTCGTGGTGTCACCTGTGTGGTACTTATACCTTCATGGTGTTACCTATGTGGTACTTATACCATCGTGGTGTTACCTGTGTGGTACTTCTACCCTCGTGGTGTTACCTATATGGTACTTCTACATTTGTGGTGTTATCATTGTTGTACTCTTCCCTCTTGTATGAGATGAGCATATCTGGATAACTTAGGTATATTTATGGGCATATACCTAAGTAGAGTTTATGTATATTGCTTTTTTCTTTTTTGTGTTTTCCTTTGTGGAACTCTAGGAGTCCTACAAGGGTCTCGGGGTCCCTACTGAGTATCGTTATACTCACCCCTGCACGGTCTATGCCCGCACCTTATTGTGTCTTATACAGACGACAGATAGTGCTGACCGAGGATGAGGGTACCGGGACTGGAGGCTACTCGTAGGTGGAACTTAAATGAGGTATATCATAGAGACGACCTTTTGAGAGCTGTACCTACACTTCAAGTAGGATCCTTGGTGGGAGTTCACAGGAGCTGTTTTTAGTTTGACTTGTACTTTCCAGTTTGACTTGTACTTTCTAGTTGGGCTTGTATTCTGTCCCATTTACTTACTATACCCACCCTTTTTTCTATGTAGTTTAATTTGTCTTTGTATCCTGATTTGTGCTTGGTTTTTGTGAGTTTACATGTTTAAAGGTAATGCCTTCCCAGATTTAGGGATATTCCTTTCCGGTGATAGTCTCCAGCCCCTGGCCTTTGGAAGGCGGGCTTGTGGTAGTCACAACACGGGCCTCAGGGGATGGGTCATCACAAATTGTTATTAGAGGAGATTTTTTCTACAGAAGAACTAGAACTATGATCTTTTATATGTGGAAACCGTGTTAAGTTTGATCAGTGTGGTTTTCAGTACATGGTGTCCAGTGTTGGTGCGGTGGTTGACTTATCAATACACTAGGACCCTGACTTCTGATTTCCGGCTCAGTGCATGAAAACACTAATTGCGTGTGTGTCTTTGAAAAGTTTTGTTTTTTGATCTATTTGAGTCAAATCACCATGTATAACTTTTTGACCATGGTGCACCTGTTTCATTTCAGGATGCCTCCACACAGACAACCATCCAGGGTTCCAGGTAGAGTACATGAGGACAACCCACTGAACGATGAGGCTTCAGTGCAGGGCCCCCTTATGACAGTTGTACTATCTGGTGGGGTACCGGTAGCACCACTTCCTGTTGGGTAGCCTATGCTACCAGCTCCAGCAGCATAGGGTGAACACTACTTGAGTGCGGTTCATGAGTTCTAGCGGTAGAGGCCACTGAGGTTCTGGGGCGAGATGAATCCACAGGTGGCTAAGGATTGGCTGGAGTCCGTGGTTAGTCTTTTGACTGGTAGGGACACTAGCTGATCTCATGACGATCCTTACCACCAACCTTCTTCAGGAACCAGCGGGAAGATGGTGGAGCTTGATGATCCAGGTTTATGATGAGGTAAATCTCATCTGGGCAGACTTCGAGACCCTTTTCAGGGCAGAGTTCATCCCAGCGACCTCACACTCAGTGCCTATACATGAGCTTCTCCACGTGCAGTAGGGAAGCATGACCGTGGCTCAATATTCGGCGAGGTTCACCGACCACTCGTGCTACTCCACTGACATGGTGTGGGAACCTTTATTTAGGGCCCGAACCTTCAAGCAGGGGCTCAGACGGGATATTAGAGCTTTGATGATTTCTCTCAGCATCCCGACGTAGGAAGGGGTGTTTGAGAGAGTACTCTTAATGGAGAACTTCCAAGCTGAGCAGTCACTGGCAGCGAGAACCACCACTGGACGACACGTAGCAGAGTCATTAGCAACTAGAAGCAGAATGATGGAACAGAGGTCCAGGAGGACCATACCTATAGGTGGACGAACATAGGATACATAGTCGGTGGTGCGGGGCTCTCAAGACAGAGCATGAAATGTGAGGATCAAGCAATGTTACTCTTGCGGTGGGTAGGTTCACATGGCTTGCAACTACCCGACTCACTATACGGATGACCAAAAGATGGTCGATGGACTTACAGGGAAGAGGCGAAGGTTCGATCGAGGAGTTTCACAGGCGGGAGGCGGACATGGCAGAGTAGAATGCCATGTAGTAGGTGGTGGGAGGCTATTCGAGGTTCTACTTCCACCACCACCAGGTGGTTCACCCCGACCATAGGGAGTAGGTGGACAAGGACAAACTCAGCTTCAGGCAGCTAAGGCCTATGGCCAAGGTAGTCTGGAGATGATGCGAGGTATGATCTGTGTCTAATCCACCTTATCTGCAGTACTTATATACATAGGTTCCAGTCATTCTTTTATTTCTACGACCCTCGTTCGGATCTCAGAGATTCTGGTGGAGATGTTAGCTTGATCCTTACAGATAGAGACTTCTATGGGAGTATATTTGATGATTACGCACTGGTTCCGGTAGTGTGAGAATACTCTAGGGGGTGAGAGATTCGGCTTGGATCTTCTAGTAGTGGTGTCGAGGCCTTACGATGTTATCTTGGGTATGGACTAGTTATCCATAGTCCATGCTCAGATCAACTATATTAGGCACAAATTGTGGTGTGTATGCATGGATGAGACCATTTATTCCTTCACTAGCATGAATATAACCTTTGTAGCATAGGATGGTCAAACCTGGAGGAGGGTATAACCGATCACACATCATCTGGATAGCCTTACCCTCGGAGCGGTTGATGTGGAAAGTCCAATCTATCATGTAGTAGTGGACCAGTACACTGATGTTTTCTCTGATGATGTTCTGGGTCTACCACCTCACAGAGAGGTGGAATTCAACATCAACTTGTACCCTGGTATGTCACCGGTATCTACTCCAGCATATTGGATGGCTCCCGTGGAGATATGAGATCTGTGAGTATAGCTGGAGGACTTACAGAGAAAGGGGTTTATTAGGCCCAATATTTCTCCTTGGGCATCCCCGATTTTGTTCGCCAAGAAGGCGGATGGGAATTTGAGACTCTATGTGGACTATCGACGCCTAGACTAGGTGAAAATGAAGAACAAATACCCCCTCCTGAGGATTGACGATCTCTTTGATCAGCTGAAGGGAGCACACTGGTTTTCAAAGATAGACCTCAGATTAGGCTATCACCAGCTTAGAGTACGAGATGAGGATGTTCAGAAGATGGCCTTCAGATATTGGTATGACCATTATGAGTTCTTAGTTATGTCATTCGGCATGACCAATACCCCAACAGTGTTCATGAGACTCATGAATAGGATCTTACAGCCATACCTTGATTTTTTTGTGGTAGTATTCATCGAAGACATCTTGAAATACTCAGCGATAGAGGAGGAGCATGCCTATCATCTTCAGATAGTTTGGGACACACGCCGAGAGCTCTAGCTTTATGGTAAGCTCTCAAAGTGCCAGTTCTGGATCCGAGAGGTTCAATTTTTGGGACACGTTATCTTGGAGGCTGGAGTTGCGGTGGATCCAGTGAAGATCGAGGACGTGCTTTCTTGGGATCCACCTAGGAGTGCGACAGAGGTGCAAAGTTTCTTAGGTTTGTCTGGTTACTACCAGAGGATTGTGCTTGACTTTTACTGAGTTGCAACACCCTTATCAGCATTGACGAAGAAGGGGAAACCCTTCATGTGGTCTGAGAGATGCCAACAGATTTTCTAGGAGTTGAGACAGACACTGAAGAGTGACCCTATCTTGAGGTTATTAGAGGAATATGATGGGTACGTAGTCTACTGCAACACATCAGGGACCAGACTTGGATGTGTCCTGATGTCGTAGTGAGAAGTGATCGCGTATGGTTCTCGACAGCTGATACAACATGATCAGAACTATGCTACCCATGATCTGGAGTTAATAGTAATGGTCATCACCTTGAAGATGTGGAAATATTACTTTATGTGCATACATTTATAGTCTACTCTGATCACAAGAGTCTCAGGTATATCTTCTCTCAAAAGGACTTGAGCTTGAGACATAAATGTTGAATTGAGTTCCTCCAAGACTATGACTTCGAGATAGTCTATACTCCTAGGAAGGGGAATGTATTAGCATATGCACTCAGTAGGATATCTGGTATACAATTGTTGAGTGAGGAGACATAGCTATTATCTGCTTTGCGGATATCCTACATGGATCGAGATGGAGCAGCTTATCTTCTGTCTCTGACAGTCACTCCCCCACTCCTTCAGCAAGTCAGGGAGGTGCATCTTGGGGAAGCTGACTGCAAGGATCGGTGAGCTCGGATATCCATAGGATAGGCACCGGATGGATTTTCTGAAGGTGGGGAGCACGTCATCCTCTTCAAAGGATTTACTATGGTACCAGTGACGCTTCAAGAGTAAGTGTTGAAGGAGTTTCATAAGTCTCCTCTAGCGGTACATCTAGGTGTGGAAAATATGTACCAGGACCATTGGCATCATCATTGGTGGACGATATTGAAGAAAGAAGTGACAGAGTTTGTCTCACAGTGCCTCACTTGTTAGCAAGTGAAGGCAGGACATCAGGTTCCAGCATGCTTAGTTCAGCCATTTGAAGCGCCAGAGTGGAAGTGGGATGGAATTTTCATGGACTTCTTGATGATACATCCATGAATTTCTAGGAATCATGATTCTATCTGGTTGATCATTGACCGACTCACCAAGTTAGCCAACTTCCTACATATCAGAGAGTAGGGTTTAGTAGAGATATTGGGATGCCTCTACGTGCAGGAGATTGTATGACTTCATGGAGTTCCATATATGATTATCTCTGATTGTGATTCTATTTTTACTTCCCAGCTATGGAAGGGGTTGTAGGGGGAGTTCGAGATGAAAATTCGGTTGAGAACCGCCTTCCATCCTCAGTTTTATGGACCGACAGAGCAGACCATTCAAAACCTCGAGGAGATGCTACGTGCTTGAATCCTTGATTTTTACAGTAGCTGAGAGGATCAATTTACCTTAGTGTAGTTATCATACAATAACAGTTATCACTCCACTATCGGTATGAAACCATTCGAGGTGTTGTATGGTTGAACTTGCAGATCACCTATGTGTTGGACTGACCCAGGGGAGTCAGCACTCATGGGAGAAGAGATGGTACGGGCTACCACGGAGAAGGTGTAGATCATCTAGGAGCGGATGAAGACTACACAGAGTAGGTAGAAATCTTATGCTGATAAGAGAAAGAGACCATTGGAGTTTGAAGATGGTGACCATGAATTTCTATGGGTCTCACCTTAACGAGCTTTGCAGAGATTTGTCTGGGGTGACAAGTTATCTCTGAGGTTCATCAGACCATTTCAGGTCCTTAGCAAGATTGGAGAGGTGACATACCACCTAGCCCTTCCACCATAGTTGGAGAAGGTGCATGACTTTTTCCATGTATCCCAGCTGAAGAGATACGTACACGACCCTTCACACATCATTGACTGGGGCGAGAAGGACATCGACGACATGGAGATGTTTTCAAAGGTTCCTGTAGAGATTGAGGATCGACTAGAGAGAGTCCTTCATGGGTGATCGATACCTCTGGTGTGCGTACATTGGATGTAGGATAACCTCTATGAGAACATGTGGGAGCGGGAGGCTTAGATTCGTGCTAAGTAAACGCATGAGTGGAGTTTTGTAACTTTTGAACTGGTGCTCGGAATTGAAATCTGTGGGCACCGTTGAACTCGCAGCTCCGATATTCTATTAAGAAGACCATCATCTCGACTACAATAGGTCGAGGGTATAATTTATCTTTTCATACTTTTTGTGGGAGAAAATAAAATAGACATGCCTTATTTTATTTTTGAAATTGAAACCTCCCATTTGAATATTTAGTAGTGGGGACCACCCGAACTCTCACAATTAATGTGGGGAAACCCTTGGAATCCTTCCAACATAATGTGCCAACTAAAACATAATTAAAGTGCCAAATTTGTTAAATTAATAAACTTAATATTATTAATTTGGAACCACACCATTCGTGGTAGAAATCAATGGCAAAGGAAAGGAGAGATTGGGAGAACCTTTGGAGAAATATCCTCCGACAAAGAATGACTCCTGAAGGAAGAATGAGGAACCTACTTCAGAAGCGTCTTGCAGAAGTGACGAACTCCGATGTCCCCTTGACTGACTTCGTCTTATTCCTCATGCCATCTCTAAGGAACAAGGTAGGGGCTGTAAATTGAAATATGATTAAATATTTTTGTTGATTCTTCATATTCTAGATTCACAACGACGATGACCAAACAAACATGGCCATCGTTCCGCACTTATAAATTTCCCCATTTTCTGTTGTTATTCATACATTCTTCAATGTGAAATAATTAATTGTGCTAAAAACACAATGTTTTGTTGAGAGCGACGTATGGATGTGGAGCCCTCGACCCGAGAATCGCGAATATGCGATTGTTATATTTTTATGACATAGAATGGAGATGTAGTGAACCATGGAAGAGGATGGTGGCCAACACACCAGTCGGCCATGTAGAGGTAGGGTGGCACGTGTCCGCACCATCAGATGAGCAGAAGGCCGCGACCCATTGGCCGCGGAGGAATAAGGTGGTGGCCAACACCCGGCCGACCGAGTGGTGATGCGACGGCACACATCCATGACGCCATAGCAAGAGACCACAATAGAGGCCAAAGGGCGGTCGACACCCGAGCGGCCATGGATGACTGCAACACTATCGCGTTGCTGGAAGGAGGAGGACCGACCGACTAACTAGCTGGCCATGAAGCACTGAACAGGACCCGCTCTGGTGTGTCCCACTTCCAAAACCGAACAGTCCGTTGGATAGTTCGTGTGACCTGGGGAGGCGGGGGGGGGGGGGGGGCACCTCCCCTACTGGGAGTTGGCCATGGCGGACCCTGCCACGGTGGTCCACCCGACCATGGTCCACACTGCTGGCTGTACAACA
Organism: Viscum album; assembly: GCA_963277665.1. NCBI lineage: Eukaryota > Viridiplantae > Streptophyta > Magnoliopsida > Santalales > Viscaceae > Viscum > Viscum album. The sequence goes on along the minus strand of OY728167.1, from coordinate 129,080,834 downwards.
GACCAACTGACCGCAGGCCACACCGTGGGCCGCACGATGGCCCACCCGACGGTGGGCCACAGCTCGAGCCGCACCACCGGGTCAGGATGTCCCCTTCACAGGCCGGGTTAGACCCTGACCCAGTGGGCCGGGCCCGCCGAGGCCTAGGCCAATCAGCCCGGACCCGGATCGGGTCGGGTCGGCCCATGCCGGGTCGGACCGGACCCAGGCTCATCTAGACCCAGTTTTACTTTATTGTCCATTACTTGTGATCAGGGAATCCATCATGAACCATTTACGGCACCAGAATCCTTGGATAGAGAAGGTCCTTTTGGTATACTATACTTGAGTTTTGGATAAAGTTGGAGTACGACCGGGTTGGATCGAACCTGAATATAACCGGGCCCTTGGAGCAGAAACACTAATAACTTACAGACCGAGCATCCGATTGACGCGCCGTCATTTTAATTGGGTCTTTTATGATGTGGAAGACCTTTAGAATATTTTCTTCGTGGGACTTAGTGGTAGTAGAAGTATCTACCGATGGATTGAGAAGCATAAGCTCCCAGAATCAAGCATGCTTAGTGGAGAAACCTAGTGGTTGGCACTGAGGCTCAGGTTGGAGACAGATCTTACAGAGGTTAGTACCGAGTGATCTTGTGTGGGTCCGCACCGATCCTGTGTGGGTCAGATCCTGTGTGGGTCAATTCTCAACGATCATGTGTGGGATAGCACATAAATATCCTATGTGGGTTAGATCCTGTGTGGGTCAGTGCTCAACGATCCTGCGTGGGTCAGCGCATACCGATCCTGTGTGGGTTAGATCCTGTGTGGGTCAGCGGGGGTTAGTACCTATAGATCCTGTGTGGGTCAGACTTTTTATAGTCAGTAGCAGTGCCTCTCGACAAAATAATTTGATCTAGCTTCTCAACTAATCACGTGTACTTATGTGCCTTACTTATATACCTGGTGTGAGCTGAGTCTTCTATCTTCATGGTGTTACCTGTGTGGCACTTCTACCTTCATGGTTTTACCTATGCGGTACTTCTACCTTCTTGGTGTTACCTGTGTGGTACTTCTACCTTCGTGGTTTTACCTATGTGGTACTTCTACCTTTGTGGTGTTACATGTGTGGTACTTCTACCCTCGTGGTGTTACTTGTGTGATACATCTACCTTCGTGGTGTTACCTTTGTGGTAATCTCCCCTCTTGTATGAGATGAACAAATCTTGATAACTTTGGTATATGTATGGGAATATACCTAAATAGAGTTGATGTCTATTGTTGTGTGATTTGTGGGTTTTCCTTTAGGAGACCTACGAGGGTCTCGGGGTCTCTACTGAGTATCATTATACTCACCCCTGCATGAGATATCCCCGCACCTTGTTGTGTCTTGTGCAGACGACAGACAATGCTAACTCAGGACTAGGGTACCAGGACTGGAGGCTGCTCGGAGGTAGACCTTAGATGAGGTATACCATAGAGACAACTGTTTGAGGGTTGTACCTACCCTTCAGTTAGGATCCTTTTTGGGTGTTTACAAGAGTTGTTTTCAGTTTCACTTGTACTTTCCAGTTTTACTTGTACTTTCCAGTTGGGCTCGTATTCTGTCCCCTTTACACACTGTACACACCATGTTTTCTATATAGTTTACTTTGTGTTCATATCTTTCTTTTTGTTTGGTTTGTGTGAGATTACATTTTTAAAGGCAATGCCTTCCCAGTTTTAGGGATATTCCTTTCCGGTGCTAGTCACCATCCCCTAGCCTATGGAAGGCAGGCTTAGGGTAGTCACAGCACGAGCCCTGAGGGATGCGTCTTGACATTATTCTTGTCTCTATACTTAATTTTTGTACTCCTTTCTAGGATTATTTTCACTGCATAAATCAAGATAATCAAAGGAAAAATTTTATTAGCTTGAGAATTTAATTCTTCTGGTTAATTATTTAAACTTATTCATTCACTTTACATTTTCCAGAATAATAATCAATCACTGAGACTGATTAATGATTTTCTGTTCAGTTGTTTCTCACCCCAATTGTTTTATAAATTCATAATTCAAGATCAAATGGTGAGGTAATTCTTGAATACATTTATCGAAGAATTAATGTATTTATCTTTCGAAATTTATGGAGAGTTTATTTCTATATATTATCCTTTTATAACTGTCTAGAAGTTTTACTGATTTTGGAGTAGTGAACTCCTAAAGTCTGTCTTGTGTGTGTTTTGTTTCCCGGGGAGGGAGACTTTTCACCTTTTTCTTGATTTATGATTCAATAAAGTGTATTGGGGAAGATATCATTTAAACCAATAGTTTGTAATTCTTGAGTATTACATTTGATGTACTCATTTGACCTTGCTGTTTTATTTTTGTATTTTGTTCTTTTGTGTATGTTTTACTGTAGTTCTTAGATCTTCAGTATACTAGTAAATAATTTAGTTACGTGTCAACATTTTTATCTTTAATTTTTTCTTAATGAAAAGTAGAATAAAAATAAAAATTAATTAATATAAACAATGTTCACTGTCTCCACTGATGACAACAGTGAAGTTAATTGTGAATAAAACCTTAGATTTCTCACCTACCTTCCCTTGGGTTCGACCCTACACCACTGTTCTAGTGTAGGAGTTATAAATGATATTTTGTGGGCTGTGACGACCTCTTGTCTCATCACTAACCTTGGAATTTAGGCAGGATCCACCAAATTACACTAAGAAAGAGGCCTAGAGGGTCACACACTATGTGTGTCCAAGTATCTGAGTTAAATATTAATTTAACAAGTAGAATAAAAATTATTCCTGATTGTAGTTTAATAATTATTCCAGGATGCCTCATTGAATTTATTTTTAAACTTGTCATTCAAGGGAATATACTATGGGTGAGATAATATATTTATTAGTGAGTAATTCATTGATATTTGTTTGAGAAATAAATAGCCATTATTTAGGGTGTAATCAATGTGGTGGAGTAAATAAAGAAAATGGAAAAACAATAGTACACACCACGTATATTAATATACATGCCGTGTAATTTTTCTAGGGATTTGTGAGAAGTAATATTATTTATTTATTTAAATAATATTATGTATAATTTTCTGGGATCATGTCAAGTAATAATAATAATCAACTGTTTTTATTAGAAATGAGGTATTACTAAGAATTAAATGAAATGAATAAATGTTTTCATGCAATTAAATCATTTTATTATTCTACATAATTAAAATCCCAATTATATAATTCTCATTATCCTATCCATTTTTGGTTGTCGTGAAAAACAGATCTAGAGAAATATCACAATCCATGAGAGAATTATTTTCTTCCAAGAACTCTCTCTAGCTACGGGAGAGATCCTCCCCCACCAGATCAAGGAGAGCGCTTTGCAAGCAGTTCTCAAGGCGATCAATGATAGACATCGCAAGAAAAGGCTCTTCTGTGCTGGCACCCATAGATCCCTTCGGCGACATCCAATGATACGTGGAGAACGTTTGGATCACCACTAGAGGAATCCTACACTAAGATTCTATGATGCAATGACGGATCACATTAGATCGTGACCAGAAACATAAACGGAGAGAGAATTCCATCAAGGAAATTATTTTATTTTAATTAAATTAATTATAACAAACATATGATGATCCTATCTATGGTTTCAAGACTCCCATCATTTTCTTTCATTCTTTGTTCTATTCCAAATATCTAGTGCTTTATTATCATGATGGATCTCAGATTGATCGTTGTTAATGGAACAATTAAAGTTGGGCACACAAACTAACACGCTTCCTCTGCAGCCAGAACCTACATCGATGTGTTCCATCAACACCTGATTTGAAGAGGGAATTACTCTATGAATCCTATAATTTATGTTTCTTTATACACTTTAGTAGAACCAAGATGTATGAGGATTTTTTAGAACACTTTATTTGGGAAAATATGAAGTGGGAAATTTTTATCTGTGCATCAAGATGATTGATTTTCCAATAGGAAAAAACTAATAGAAAATACGAAAAAGGATTCATAAAACCTCACCATATTCCTATATGAAAGTGGGATGATATTAATCTAGAATTTTTCATTGGATATCCAAAGAATCCAAAAATAAATGATTCGATATGGATTATTTTATATTTCCTTACCTAGGGTATACATTTACTCAATATAATAGAGGATTTACTTCTTGAGCATTTCACATGACCCTTTATAAATTGTTATGATATTTTAGGGTGAACTTATTTAAATTTTATCTGATTGTGACCTGAATATTATATCTGAATTTATAAAAATATTCAGAAGGATCTTAACAATGAGCTATATTTGAGCTCTGTTTATCACCCTTAGACAGATGGAAAATCTAATAGGCCTATTCAAACATTAGAAGAAATATTGAGAATTTTATCACTTAACATTAAAGGAATTTGAGATTAATATTTACCTTTTGGAGAATTTTCATAAAATAATATCTCCCACTATTGAATTCAAATGGCATCGTATAAAGCATTTCATTAAATAATATGGTGTACAACAACTTGTTGGGTTGATGTTGGTTAAAGGAATATTTTATGCCTAAAACTTATTGAGGTGAAAATGTTGAATTTGAGAACTATTCATAGTTATATGAAGGTAGTTTATAGTAAGAAAAATATCTATACAACTAATTGATGTAAGGATGGGATCTTTTTTTCTTTAGGGTTTCTCCATGTACTGGTGTTATAAGATTTAGAAGGAAATGTAAACTAAGACCTAGGTACATTTATCCTTTTGATATCTTGGAAATAATATGAATTTTTGGATTATCATTTGGAAATACTACCAAACCTCTTTAAAGTGTATGATGTGTTCCACATCTCTTTACTGAGGATGTATATGATATACCCAACACATGTACTCATCTTTGAAGAAAAATAATTGGATCCTTATCAATATTATCATGAAGATACTATCTAAATTTAAACACTATAGATATAGTGTTTTGGAATCGGATGACTTGGAAGATAAAGGTACTTTTGGAAAATCAAAAGATAAAAGAGGAATCATGGTAACTTGAAGAAGTTATGATGAATAAATACCCAGATTTTTTGATGTGGTTAAATTATATATATTTTGAAGAATTGTTTTTAATGTGGGGAAGAATATAACACCCGAGATTCAATTTAAATAAGTAAATAGTTAGTTCTTAAGAAACTATAACATAATGAACATAACTTTTTTCAAGAATGTGATTAAAGTCTAAACTCCAAAATTTTATAATTTTAATTTTAGGACATGATTTTAATTTTTTAATTAATCATTTAAATATTATCTTAGGGTAAATTTTTGATATTTTTTATAAATATTATTTTTTTGGTTTAAGAATGAAAATAGTGATTTTACAAATAATGTCACTTTTATGACCTTATTAAGATATAATAATGATTTGAAAGTTTATGAAATTTTTTATCAACCAAATATATATTTAAGAAGTAATATAATGAATTTTAAAAAATAATTATGATATTATAAATATAAATAATCCAATTAATTTCATATGAATCAATATCATACATGATTTTTGAATAATTTTTTTTAAGCTTAAAATATGCATTTCTTTAAAAACAGTTTCCATTGAATTTTAATTTTTTTTAAAAGTACTTTTTTATACTTAAATAAATTGAATATTTTAAAATGGATTATATACTTTTTATTAGAAAAATTGAATTAGTTTATATGGTTAATTTAATTTTTCGTCATAATGAATAATAAACATTGTAAAAATTTATGACATCAGTTAAGGGTAAAATGAGTTAAAACAGATAAAATAAAGGGATAAGGCTTCAATATAACACTAAAAACACTCATAAATATCATTAGTTGGTTGGATTTTTACCTCAAATTTATCATACTAAAATGTATAATAATTTTGTGTGACTTTACCTGAGTAATTAATATATTATATAATTATGTATCAAATATTAACAAGTTTTCCACCCACCTCACTTATAAAAGATCATCTCCTATCCCATATTCTTCACAATTTATGAGCCACTTAACTCAAGAAAACCCTACCCAAACACCTTATCATATTTTTTATTCTTGTCCTAGAGGCCATGATCACACCAAAAACCACTTTACTAATTCTTATTTTTTAATCCAAAGAAGATTACTAAAGGAATATTTATATGTTATTATCGATATTTTTCATATTCTATTCTTATTAATACTAATATAACTCTAAAATAAATTTCTTGAAATAATTTAAAAATTATATTCAGTATATTTATATTTTTTAAGGCTAATTTTATATCCATTTTTTATCTCCATTTCATCTTATTGAAAATAAAAATTTTCTCATGAATACATACATACCACCATCTCCACATAGTGGTGTAATTTGTTTTTCATTACTAATTAACTTGTATGGTTATAAAAATATAATTAATTAATATAAATAACATTCATGAAATATTAATTATTCTATAAATATAATACGTCATCTATCTTCTTACCGTTACATTCATTGGAAAATAATAATGTCACTCAGGCGTACATGTGAACTACCACCTCTACAAAGCGACGTGATTCATTTTTCTATAAGCCCCATTTATGGATGATTATAAAATTTTATACAATGAATTAAAATTATATTCATGAAATAATTATAATCATGAATATGAAGGAACCATTTCCTACCACCTTTTACCACTGTTAATTTAATGAACTAATTTGGGAGAAAATGACCAAATAAAATTAAGTGGTTGATATAATCAAGAAAAATACAATGAATGGATGTGATATGATTATAAAATGAAATTAAAAAAGTGAAATATAAAAGAAAATATTTATTAATCAATTTTTTAATGAACTTAAATTTATTATTCATAAGGATATTAGGCATTCGATCATATAAGAATCCAAGGTAAGGGTTTCTCATCTAAATTCCACACCACTGAGACATATTTTATAATATACAAATAATTTATTTTATACGGTATATATACTGACCCTTTGAAATAATATATCATTAATAACTCTTTCTTCATTTAATTTAATGTTTCAATTCAATTATTTTATTTTAATGGGGTTTGGATCAAACATTATTAAATCTATAAGGGTTTATTTTACAATCTCACTCTTATTCAGGATTGTTCATGTTTAAATTTACATTGGAAGAATGATATCCTATATTTTTATAAAACCCTATATATTATTATCTTGTTTTGTTAATTATTTAGTTTACATTTTTTTCTTCTAACTTTTCCTCTCTTTGGTACTCAAACATTGAAAAAAATATTTTTCAAGGAAAAACAAAATTATTTATTCTTTTAGGTCGATAATATTTTTCTTCTACATAGAGATTTTCTAAAATTCTTCTGGAATGTTATTTTATATTATAAAATTATTTTTAAAGTCATTTTAAACCATACAGGTTTTTATTTTGAATGTTTTATAATGTATTTTTTTATTTTTTCTAATCAATTCATTTTTTACTTTTTACAAAAGTGTAAAGTAATGTTCATTTTAACATATATGGAATAAATTGTTTTTCCATCTAAATGAATGTTATTCACCATTTAGATTACTCTAAATGTTTACATGGTTTTTAAAAGAAAATTTTTTTTCCATTATTTAAATTTTTTAGTTTTTATATTAAAATAAAAAATGAAATTATTTTTCAAAATGTTTAAAATATTTTTAGAAATGATTTTGATTTTTTTTATAAAAAAGATACAAAAGATATATGGAATGTTCTTTTTAAAGTTCTTATATTTTCCTTTATAATTATGAAAATAATTAGCTTTATTAAAAACATTTATTTATGATGAATTTATGGACTTTTATAATATTTTATTTATTTATAAACTATATATTATTTTTGGATCATTCACTTTCTTATAATCATGTTTTCTATCACTCTTCATTATTCATTGGATATTATTTTTGTCCTTCATATCGATATTATTTTTTATCATGGATATATTAATAATTTTAATATTATATAAAAAATATACCATTACCACATATGATGTTATTCGAAGGATGATTATTAAGAAAGTTATTTTATTTACTAGGGAAATATTGATGTTCCATATTCCTGATTCAATATTGGTATTTATTAATTGATAAGTAATATTGAATATGTATTATATTATTGATTCAGTATATGAATAATTAATTGAAAATATATATGTGATGGGTGAGGCTCATTTATAGATATCCCCTTGATACATTGTTTGGTCTCATGATACAAAATATTGGTTAAATTAGTTTGGTATTTGTTGTATACCTACCCTATCATTAAAATTTCATGGCATAAGGCCTTGATAGAAAGGTTCATGGTTTCATAGAATGAGAGATTAATGAAAAGGTCATGAAATCCAACATTATTCATTACCTCATTAATATTTCAATTATTTTTATCCATGTGATTGTTATATTGATATTTTATATAGATATATTTTGATAATAAAGTTATTGATTAAATGACATATGTATTTATTATAGACCCTTCTATATTGCTAATTACTAATCTATTCATGATAGATTACAGTCTACTCATTCCCTTACTGATCATTTGAGCTCATCCTTTATTATGTTTTCCGTTCTCTAGGATATGGTGAAGGAATATTTTAAGGATCTTGAAGGATTCAATAATGTTTTCATGCTATTTTTACAATGTAATATAAATATCAAATATATATCAAGTATCCCAATTCTCATAAACCGATAGATCCATTTTTATGAGCCCTTGTATCTCATAAGAATGTAATAATGTAAACACATGTTATGGTTTACTAGAGTTAGGGTCATTATATCTAATGATCATATATCAATGATGTGTTGATATACTAATTATGATACATTTTAGGGGATAATCGCATGAACAATGAAAATTGAAACAAACCAAAATAATGCTCGATCTATCTTGGAGTATTTAACATGAAAGGATTTTTTAAGAACAACACATATAACATACTTGTATCATGAAAATTTTAGGATCCATATTGATGGACCTTCTTGATTATGATCATAGAAGCAAATAAAATAAATTCATATCTTCAAGAAGATTTTACTAACCTTGGTTTCCAAAATTCTTATGGAGTACTCCATAACATTGAAGGGATTTTAGAACCTTCACAGTGTGACAAATAAATATTGTGATAAAGATATATCCTCACCTTACTTTTTATATAGTAGCGTACCCTAAAAAATGAAAATTTTACCATTATATATTAATCCCAACACTCTTTATTAAATGATGATTATCAACTATATTGTGTTTATTAGGTTATATGTAATGACACATGTATTTTAAATTTTGATAGAATTATCTCCATTAAAAAATGAAATAAAAAATGCATGAAACCTTAAATAATCCATATAATGGATTTAAAATCGATGATACTATATGGGATGGATTTGGATGGTGTAAGAATCTGCATCACATGAAATTTTTTTTCTTATACCTATCATAAAATATGAAAAATGAATTTTGGGGATTCCTTTTCCACCATAAGACTTTGGATAAACATATGATAAATATTAATTATATACATATTTTTTCTTATGATTCATTCATGTCATAAAACATGATATACATCAAATAAAAAACCAGAATTACAATTAAACGGTACCTTAAAATGAAATATCATTGGTTTTATAGCATAAACCTAGATATCCCACATGTACTAAAAACCCATAATGAATTAATGAAAAGATAAAAAACTCTTTTGAATCCATCCAAAACTATTTTTGTTATGGTTTATTATACTCTCTTCATTTTAGAACAAACATGATTTCAAAAACATAATCCTTATTAAATGACATAATCGTGTGACCCTATGGGTATTTGTAGAATTGAAAAAACATATGAAATATGAAATATAATATTCATAAATGTATGTAAAGAGTGGAATCTAGAAAAGCATCAGTTCAAATGAATCTGCTAAGGGGTTTAGCATGACCTCCATAAAACATACTCATATCTCATACTAATATTTCCACCATAGGATGTATCATATATATCATATGTATACCTATATAATCCATTTTATCATGAAATAAGGTGACCACTAGACCTATAATAATGTCAATATAGTACTGTCCATCTCATACTATATTTATTATTTAAAAAAGATTACCTATTCAATGGATATGTCACATGTTATTCATTTATAAAATGAGGACTACACATGTTGGTCATCCATGCAATTGGACACATATGATGTTACTTAACTATGAATGAAAATGCATTTCATAAATATAATTCTATAAAGGGAAACATTTATTTTCTTTTTATATGAGTGAAAAAAATCACGTATTCGATATCTTCCAACTGATGAGATGATCAACATCATACCTGGCTACCCCTGATTAGCTAATCTGTAATGGTTTATATAAGATAGGTATTAAAGATTTTAGGTTTTCATTCTTTGTATCTATCCAACATTAGCTAAGAATGATTTATTTTAAGTATACACACTAATAATATCCATGAATGTATGAAATCCCATGAGAAATACTTTAGTGGTCCAATCCAAATAATGCTTCTCCACTTATTATCTATTGAGTTAACTACTCATTCTAATATTAACATATCATCACATCCCATTATACTCCATGATGATCATTTATTAGGGAAAAATCAAATTCATAAATTGATGGTATTTTATTACTCCATTCATGAAAAGTAAATTATATCACACATTAATTAATGATAAATAAATATTAACTTTATGATAAATACATGATACATTGTTTTACCGTTACACCAATACCTTAATTATCATATACCAAGACACTATACATCAACCTCATGGTTCTGCTGTGATAACCCTTTCATAAATGAGTCTAGTACATTTTCATATATATCCACCCAAAAAATCCTAACATTACCCCTATTAATGATATCTTATATGAGATGGTAATTGTAAATGATGTTTTTGGTCCTTTATTGAGACCAAGGTTCTTTTGCTTGAGAAATGGATCCATATGGAAAAGTGATGTACTCTATCTCTATTTTTTAGTATTCCAGAATGGATTTCTTAGAACTCTCCCAACTAATAGCTCCCAAATATAAGAGAAAAACGAGATTGAGTCCTCAAATATTCACTATTAAATTGGAAAATATTATTTGTGTAACCCTTTAGATGGAGATAATCCTCTACTCCAAAGGTCATGAACATATCCTCAGTCATTCTAAAATACATAAGGAGGTTTTTAACAATAATACAATGAATTTCACCAGGATTGGACTATTATCTTGAAGAAATGATTTGAGTATAGGTGAAATTCATTCGATTTCACAACATGGAATGCGTGACAGATCATATGGAAGATTCATATGTAATTTTATCCATTCATGATAACTCAATTGAAGGATTCTCAGTCATCCTAATATTCAAACCATATAACACCAGTAAAGACCCAATTTTTATATTCTACATTATAAAAATATTTATAACATTAATAATGTATGCTTCCTTATTTATTCCAAGAAAACACATAGATATATCTCTACAGATGTTCATAATCAGTATATAGGCTACTTGTAACGACCTGGGATTTTATAAATGGAATTTCCCTTCTTATGTCATAAAACACATATATCACATAGAGAACCCAATAAAAAATTATTAAAATAAATTAAGAATGATACATTAGTTATAAAATAAACCAATATTAATGATAAAGATTAAATCCAAACAATAAATAAAAAATAAGATAATAATAATGGGAAAATATGGATCTTCTTGATCCACTAGAATACATGAACTCATGAAAAAACTGTACAAGTAAAACATAATAATAAAAATATAATATTAAATTTGAAGATGAAAATATATAACTTCGGTATTAGGTATAAGTTAATTAATAATGAATGAAATAAGAGGTATTTATAGAAATTAAAGAACCTATACCATTGAAATAGTAACATGACCGATGGAACATTAATATAAACATTAGTAATAGTAATCTTGCTATTAGAATAATAACCTCACCTATGAAAGTATAAATAAAATTTAGGCATCTTATAAACTAAAATATGATATAATTATATCACAGTGTAAGTAAATAAATATTTTAAAAATGTTAATTTAAGTGTTGGTATTTTTGTAAAAGACAAATGTTTATTTAAAATTTTATAATTAATGTAATGATTTTAAAGTTTTTTTTTCATAAAATAGATTCATAAATTAATAATATGTTTTATTATAATTATAAGATAATTTTATGGTACAATAATTAATTTTTCAAACGTTCATAAAATCGATTATAATATTAAAATCGTTATTTTTTGAATAAATGATGATTTTATTTAGAAATTAAATTTCTCAAATTTAGAAAATTATTTTAATAAATTGGATTATATTTATGAAGTTTACATGTAGAAAAATATTTCATGATAAATTTTGATATTTTTCTAAAATAATTGAATTTTTGGTCAATAGTGAAATACGATAATTTTCCGTATTTAACATTATGAGCTAAATACATGAATTTTTTAGCCACTAATGATGTATGAATTATGTAATAACCCATTGGTTTAAAAACTCATAAAATATTTACTATCATTATTCATAGGAATCGACACTATTGTTAGTTTTGATCCAAATTAATAAACTAATGAATATAATAATAAAAAACACCCCTCCCCTCTGACTCTAAATACCACCCCTTCTCCTCACACCATTTATGACTTGTAGATTATAAATATTATACAAAATTTCCTTCCCCATCCTCTTCCCCACATCCAAGAACTGATGGTCTCAACAAAATACCAAACCAAAGTTCCTTAAGGAGGTTCTCAAGGAGATAACATTCAAGAGGTAAAATCCTAAATCCTTCTCTTTTAATTTCATCTCTTTTTTTATCCTATCCTCAATTTACCTATATAAAGAAACATAATAAATATATTATTATATATATATATATTGTAATTTTATTTCATTAATGGAATATCTAGCATCAAATATATTCTCTTATACTGTTATTATATAACTGAAAACATCAAGGGGAAGGGTCTCTTTGTCCTTTGGAAGGAAAGGAAATTATGAAATGGACTAAAATGTGGATAAAATGAATTAAATAGGTTATTTAGATTAGATAAAAAAATTTGTATCTATTTTTTAATGTTTCATTATTAAGGTGCATGGTTAGGAAAACCGTGCACAAACTATGCTATAAACACTGCCTAAAAACTCCCCTCACATGGTTGGATTGAAAGATTATAAAAACCACGAAAAAAACATGATAAACCCCTATATTAAAATTTTCATAGTTTCTCATAGGTGGTTGCATCATTTATTCAAACCTTTATGCCAACCGTGCACCTACCCAGTGCCCACTGTTTCCCCTTGTACGATCTCCTAGAGGTGTTTCACAGTTTCAACTAACTGTTGTCAAACCTTGAACATCAATAAAATCCCCAAAACATTAAAAAAAATCATAAAAACCTTTCTAAAATTATTCCAACTACTTTATATACTTAAAATTAATAAATAAATTCTTAATTAACTAAAACTGATGGTGCTACATCTCGCCTGAGAGCTGGGTGAGTTTAATAAATTTTGGTTTCTATGAGTTATTCAGGTAATCATATACGTTTCATAAGGAAATAATCACCCATATTTTAGGTATCAATATTTTATTTTGGTAATTTAGGTGTATACTTTGAGGTCTTAAAGTATACATTGGGTAATTAAATATGAAACATTTTTTTACATTGATAAAGGGAGTGTTCAAGGATCGATGATTGTCCACTGATGTAATATTTTTATTATCTTTTTCTATCCACATTTGTTATTATTTCAAATATATAAATATATTTTTTAGTTTTTTAGTTAATTTATATCATTTAAATCTCCACTTTTAATTTTAACATTAAACAAAAACAAATTAACATTGTGATAGTTTGAAAACGAATTTTACAACCTCCTCATGAGACCACCCAATGGTAACCTCTGTACTACATTTTTAAAGGGGAAATTATTGCATATTATTTATAATAATTTAATGAATTAAATTATCGAAAAATAATCTTAATAAATGGAAAATATTTTCCCACCAACGTTTTATATTAAGGAACCATTTGTTGGTGAGTTGAAAAATGAATTTGAATATTATCATTTAAATTTAAAGGAATAAATTGTCACTTATTTACCAATAGAAATGTAATTAGGAAATAAAATGACTTTAGAAAATTATTAGGATAACTTTGTTGAAAATAAAATTCCAAGTGAAATCCCATGTTTTAAATATGAAAAATGAAGACCTCTGTATCAAAATTTTCCCAAAGGGGAAGAGAAACATGATCCAATTATTTCTCAAGAGCATTTGGAGAAACCCGAGTTATTGTCTACTTTCAATGAAACTTTTTTCCACCCCTAAATAGAGATATAACCAGAGAAAAAATAGTATAATTATTAAATTTTGATCCATGTCTGTTAGATTATTTTGATAATGAATTGTTAAAGGCCTATCCCTATGAATATTTAGTGTCCATTACTTCTGAGTGGATTAAGGTTTCTTATGAAGATGTAGTAAAGCCTGAAATTGAAGAAATAATTGTATTAATAATTAAGGATTATAATATTTTACATGAAGATATTGATATTGAGAAACTTTACAAATAAAAAATCATATTTCAAGATGGAATTGAACATGAACCATATCCTAGAATTAAATTTTAATATCTATTGGAGGTCATTTGTGTAGATAATGTTTTGGAAAGTTGGTTTTATATTTTGTTCACTATACCAAAACAACATTCTAAAAATAAATACATGGAGGTGAACCTGAATAAATATTGTTGGAATCACCTATTTTGATAATCCCAAACCATGTTTAATTATATAATGGATTGGTTATTTGACAGTTTAATTCAATCTATTTTAATCTCATGGCTTTACTTGAATCAGTTTACAACATAAAATTTTCTAAGTCAAAGGTCACTGTTGAATGTTATTGGTAAGAGGTCATTGTTCTAGGTCACTGTCACTGTCACCATTGAAAAATCTACATCTGAACCCTACAGCTTGAAGTCATTGGCGAAAAGGTCACCGTTGATGACCTTACTACTGAAGGATACCGTTAGAAGAGCTACAATTATAGAGTTACTGTTGGAAGTCACCAGTATAAGGTCACTGTTGTAAAGCCTACTATTATAATACTTATTGAATCATACAGATGCAGAGTCAATGTGATAGGTCACTGTTGAGACATGTTTTCTGCTGCAAAGAGTTTCTGATAGATGTCCCATGTTAGACTTATTATAGAAGTCTACTGTTGGTTAAGTCTACTATTAGTGAAATATACAGTTGGTGAAGTGTACTATTAGTGAAGTCTATATTTGGTGAAGTCTACCATTAGTAAAGTCTACATTTGGTGAAGTCTACCATTAGAAAAGTCTACCGTTGGACAAAGCCTACCTTTGGACAAGACTACCATTGAAAATCCTATCGTTTGACAAAGCCTACCATTGACAAGCCTACAATTGCTGAAGCCTACCACTAGATACACCTCTGTTAGAAGTCTATTGCTGTTTGAGATTGTCGCAGAAGATGCTACCGATTGATAGGATACTATTACCAGTCTGCTGATAACATAATATATACTTTATCCATTTTCTGTATATTTTCATAACGGTCATATTTGATAATATAAATGCTCTGACATTAATTAATGCTGATTATAAATGTTGCAGGAGACAATACCATGGACAATACAAGGTACGAGAAATCATGAACGTGATCTACTTATTCCCATTATCGGACCTCAAATATAAAAAGAGAAGAGTGGCATATGGAACAAACACACGAAAAGATGACACACACACGCAAAAAGAGAAGAGTGGCATATGAAGTGCGAAAAATCTTACTTGCTAGGTCAAAGAAGAACCATCTGTCACTATGAACCCACAAGCATCACGAAGATCAATCTAGGAAAAAATTGCTTCTGCCTTCAGTGATTCATCAACTCTTGATCAACAACAGAAGAAGAACTCTGAAAACCAGAACTTGGAGTTGCGACACTCTGTTTTGGAAACAACTTCTGGAGATTGACTCGAACTTCAACATTTCTCATTCTAAGGAGTCAAGAGCTGAAAAAACACATAGAGACTTATAAAATATTTCTCATCATAACTTCTATATTGTGTTTTTCTCTCTTACATCTGCGAGAAGTGTGTAAATCTATTGAACACACTATCTCCTGTGCTTGAATTAGAGGATACTGAATATCCTCACATCAAACATCATCTATTTTTGTTTCCCATGTATAATTGTGGAAGAGACTGTGTGTGGTCTATGTTATTTTTCATTCCCACTAAGAACAGTGGTAGAGGGTGTGAACCCTAGACTATTTGTGAAAACTATTGTAAAGCCCGATATAGGCTGTGTATCAAGTTTATTAATATAAAATACTTGGTGTCAGGTGATCACTATGTGGAGAGGATTAGTTCTTAGCTTGAAAATGAAACTCTTTATACATTATTGTCAAAATCCTCATATACGCTATTTTATTTTATCCACTGCTTATATTTTGCAAAGACAAAAAACTGTTTTTACAGTCACTCTGATAGTGAGTTTTGGTTAGTGGGTATATATGCATAATTTCGTAAACCTGTTTCAAAAGTTTAATTAGTTATTACATTGATTCAACTTAGGACTAATAAACCTTAGAGAAACTTGTTGAGCAATTAAACATTTGTATTTATACTACCATAATTTACTTGGGTATTTTTAATTGGGGGATTTTAATCATAATGTTTACAACAGAAATGTTAATTGGAACTCAATTCACCCCCCTCAAGTGATTCCACTCAGACCAACATTTGGTATCAGAGGTTGAACTTTTATTTTCAAGTGTTCGAATTCTTTTCAACTGTGATTTTAGTTGTATCTTAATGATCTTAAAATTTCTGTTATATCTAAAGTTTCAGTTCTTTAATTTCAAAGTAACAATAGAAACTAGATTTGAGGGTGTTGCTACTAACAGTACACCTTTCTTTAATGGTAATAACTATGCTCAGTGGAAATTAAAAATGAAAATGTATCTAGAGAGAATGGGACCTGAAATTAGGGATACAATTGAAGAAAAACATGTATTTCCTACTACTACTAGGGAAACATGGTCTTAGTTTACTAAAGCCACATATAATAATAACTGCAATGCAATGAATATCTTGTACTGTTCTCTAGGTGATGAGGAATTCAATAGAACATCTTCTTGTAAAACTACATATGAAATTTGGGATAGCTTAGCTATTTCTCGTGAGGGAACAAAAAATGTTAAAGAAATTAGATTAAATACCTATAATATTAAATATGACAATTTTAAAATGAATCATGATGTACTTATTTATGAAATGTATGTCAGGTTCAATGAAATAGTGAACACCATGAGTCTTCTTGGGAAACTACTGGACAACAAGGACCAAATCATGATACTTCATCAATGCCTACCTGACAAATAGAGGGGAACATCAGTTTCTATCTAAGAATCTTGTGACATAGGCAAACTACCAGTAAAGGAACTAATTGGAAATCTTATGATGTATGAAGAAGAACATAAAGTGAATCAAGAAGTAGATTAAGAACCACAGAAAAAATCTGTACCATTCATGACTACTATTTCAAATAACGGAGAAAAATAAAAAGTTCAAGTTCCTGTAGGTAGTTCCACTATTGAAGAATCAAATTTAGACAGCGATGAGGAGATGTCTCATCTTTATTGAAGGTTCAAAAAATTCTATCGAAAGAAGAAATTCTTTAGGAAGTCAAAATAAAAAGGAAAGTATCATAATAAAGGACAATGGAAGAAATAAATAAAATGGAATTGCAACTCAAATGAAATAATCTGCTATTAGTGACAACGAAAATGTCATGTGAAGTTAGAATTCCACAAGATAATATTTAAGAATAAATATGAAGATAAGGGAAAGGGTTATAAAAAGGCTATGAAAGCTACTTGGAGTGCTTAACAAGACAGCTCTAGTGGATCTAATGCTTCTGATAGTGAACATAAAAATCATGCCAATTTATGTTTCATGAAAAAAACATCTGAGGTAACACTCAATTCTCCTATACATAATGCATATTATTATAGGAATAAGAGTGAGTCACATATTGAGAAAGATATGACTAAGGATGAACTATTTGAATACTATGAAATGCTTAAGGATACCTTTAATGAGCTTAAGGAAAAATATAAATCATTAAACATATAACATGCTTTAAATGAAAATTTTATGTCTAATTTGGATATTGAAAAAGAAAAATGTGCTCAATTGTTAAAAGAAAATACTAAACACAAATTATCAAATGAGGAATTAAATAAAGATCTTGAGAAGTTTACTTCCGGTAGAGATAACTTGACTTAGTTTCTAGGAAAATAGATTGCCCAAAAATATATAACTGGTCTAGGATACCAGCTAGGATAGAGAAGGACCATTAAAACTAAATTTATTCCAAAATGTGGACAATTCACAGCTAGTTCAAGTTCACGACAATTTCTTGAAAATAAATTCTCTAAAGGACCAAACAAAGTGTTTATGTATCAAAATATATATGTTGATGTTAGGAAACCTATAAAGAAAATATGGGTTCCCAAATTTTTACTTTCTAACCTCTCTAGACCCAAGAGAATCTAGGTAACAAAGTTACCCCATGCATAATCTATTTTGCAGGGATGTTTCCCAACATGTTCTTATAAGACCCTGAGGTACTTTGAAAGTGGATGTTCAAGACATATGACAAGAGATTATTTTTGCTTCAAGAGACTAATAAAAGTTAATGGTGGACATGTAAATTTTGGGGACATTTCAAAAGGAAAAATCATTGGTTTAGACCATATTGGTAACCCTAATACAATATTAATTTCCAAAGTACATTTTGTTGATGGATTAAAGTACAATTTACTTATCATCTCTCAGTTTTGTGATGATGGTTTTAATTTCATGTTTGAAAATGATGCATGTAATGTTTTTAATTCCAAAAATGATTTAGTATTCAGTACCTATAGAAATGAGAATGTATATTCTATTGATTTAAATTATTTATCTAAGGAAAATGTTCCTTGTTTAAATGTGTTTCATAAGGATTCCTGGTTGTGGCACAGAAGATTAGGACACTACAATGTGCACTCACATAGGAAACCAACTAAAAAAGGTTTAGTTATAGACTTACCAAAACAGGAATTCCCACTTAACAAAGTGTGTAATCCTTGTCAAAAGGGAAAACAACACAAAGTTTATTTCAAATCAAATAAAGAATTTTCTACTTCTCAACCGCTAGAGTTGGTTCACATTGACTTGTTTGGACCATAAAGAGTTTCATGTTTAAATTGGAAGAACTATGTTTATGTTCTTGTAGATGATTTTTCTAGGTACACTTGGGTATACTTTTTGGCTCACAAAAGTGAAGCTTGTTCTTATTTTATCAAATACTCCAAATCGGTAGAAAATCTTAGTGGACATAGAATTAATCCCTTGAGAAGTGATCATGGATGTGAGTTTGAAAATCAAGATTTTGAATCTTATTTCTCACACAATAGCAGTAGTCACAATTTCTATTCTCCTATAACACCTCAAAAAAATGGAGTCATCGAAATAAGAAATGAGACCATTCAAGAAATTTCTAGGACAATTCTCAATGAGTATAATTTAACTATTTATTTTTGGGCTGAAGCTGTAAATATAGGTTCTTATACCATCAGTTGAGTCTTGATTATACCTATTCTTAAGAAGACCCCTTATGATCTTTGGAACAATTGGAAGCCTGAGGTTAATTACTTTAGATTTTTTGTTTTAAAAGTCTTCATCCATAACACTAAGGACAACCTTGACAAGTTTTCCTCCAAAAGTGATGAAGGAATTTTCCTAGGTTACTCAATCACAAGTAAAGACTATAGAGTATTCAATAAGAAAACCAAATGTGTGGAAGAGTAATTTCATGTTAAATTTGATGAGACTGGTCCACATGAACCCAAAACCTCTCTTGACTATCTTGAGGAAGATAGGTCAATTATGGACC
The DNA here is from genome assembly GCA_963277665.1 of Viscum album. NCBI lineage: Eukaryota > Viridiplantae > Streptophyta > Magnoliopsida > Santalales > Viscaceae > Viscum > Viscum album. Next base: position 129,060,853 of record OY728167.1, on the reverse strand, counting down.
TTAATGATAATGATAGTGAATCCCCTATAAAAGTAACCAGTTCTAGGAATCTTCCAGAATCTGCACCTGTTGATCCTGAACCTATAATCAATAATGAGGAGTCTAGTTCAACTCTTTATATCGGTATTAGAACTCTTAAGAATCATCCTTTAGATGCTGTAGTTGGTGATTTAAATCGAGGGACTCAAACTAGAGCTTCTCTAAGAAACCAGGTTGAACCTCAAACTTTTCTTTCACAGCTTGAACCTAAAAATATCAATGATGCAATTAGTGGTGAATTTTGGGTGATGGCTATACAAGAAGAATTAAATCATTTTGAATGAAATAAAGTCAGGGAATAGGTTGAAAGACCTAAGGACACTTTGACAATAGACACTAAATGGGTTTTTAGGAACCAAGTTGATGAGTCTGGAAAAAGAGTTAGAAACAAAGCTGGACTAGTTGCACAAGGGTATAGTCAAGAGGAATGAATAAACTATGAGGAAACCTTTGCTCCTGTAGTTAGACTAGAAGCCATTAGCATACTACATGCTTATGCAGCTCATCTGAATTTCAAACATTAACAAAAGGATGTCAAAAGTGCATTTCTGAATGGATATATAATTGGATATGTATTTGTTGAAGAACCCCTGGTTTTATAAATCCCCATTTTCCAAATCACGTTTCCAAACTATCTAAAGCCTTATATATATTCTAAGACAAGATCCAAGAGCTTGGTATGACAGACTTAGTTCTTTTCTTATTTCAAAAAGTTTTACAAAAGGTATAGAAGATCCTACTTTATTTATTAAAAGGATTTCCAAAGATGTTATAATAGTAAAAATTTATGTAGATGATATAATTTTTGGATCTTGTAAAAATTCTTTATGTACTGATTTTTCAAAAATGATGCAAGATGAATTTGAAATGAGTTTATTGGGAGAACTTAAATTTTTCCTTGGATTTATGATTTTTCAAAATAAAAATGGTATTATTTTAAATAAAAGTAAATATACTAAGGATATTTTAAAACGTTTTGGTTTTGATAGAATTAAAGGTAGTGATACCCCTATGAGTACCACTTGTAAGTTGGATGTTGATGAAACTAGTGAACCGGTGGATCAAACCAACTACAGATGTATGATAGGGATTCTGCTCTACCTTACAGCTATCAGACCTGGTATTATGTTCAGTGTTTGCATGTGTTCTCGTTTTCAATCCAATCCTAAAGAGTCTCACTTAAATGATGTTAAAAGGATTTTTAAATATCCCAAGTATACTATAAATTTTGTACTATTTTACCCAACAGGATAACCGTTTGATTTAATTAGTTATTCGGAAGGTGACTTTTATAGTTGCAAGTTAGACCGAAAAAGAACCTGTAGAACATGTCACATTTTAGGCAAGTCACTAGTATCATGGTGTAGTAAGAAATAGAATTCAGTTGCATTTTCTGCTGCCAAATCTGAATACATAGCAGCTGGTAGTTGTTGTGCTCAAATTCTGTGGATGAAACACACTTTACTAGACTATAGATATCAATTCAAACTTGTCTCAATAAACTGTGACAATGCAGGTGCTATTAAAATTTCTAAAAATCTAGTATCTCATGCTTGGACAACGCATATTGATGTAAGACCTCACTTCTTGAGAGATAATTATCAAATAGGTGATATCACTATTGAATTCATTGGTATTGAACATTAATTGGATGATATATTCACAAAGCCTTTAAATTCGGAGAGGATAAACTACATCAAACATTAATTATAGATGATCAAATTTCAGCTGTTAGAACCTCACTGTTGCATCTCACTGTTAGCACCTCACCATTGCACCTCACTGTTAGCACCTCACCGTTGCACCTCAATGTTAGCAACTCACTATTACACCACACTATTAACACCTCACCATTACAACTCACTATTAGCACCTTACCATGCACCTCACTATTAGCACCACACTGTTACACCTCATTATTATCACCTCACCGTTACACGTCACTGTTAACACCTCATCGATACACCTTACTGTTAGCACGACACCGTTAGAATCTCACTGTTGGGTACCTCACTGTTGGACCTTATCGTTACTTCATATTTTATATGGGAATCTGAACCATTTTATTAGTATTATTTTTCAATTTGTTTAATTTTTTTATCCCTAAATGATAAAATTAGATTACAAACACATTTCAATCCACTCTCTTCCACCACTCTCGAACCCTTGCTCCCAAAAATCCTTAAACCCTAACTTTCCACTAAATCCTCAAACCACTTAGAACCTCAGTGGAAAGGGTCAAGCGACATTTGGGTGATGATGGAAATGCGCTAAGGCCTAAGAGACCCCAAGCCGAGTACAGTGGCGGTAGAAATATATCAACATAGCCTGTTAACCCACATCTGTCCAAGAGGGAAATTTTAGCTTAAAAAGAATTGTGCGAGGACTGGTTACTTTCAAGAAAATCTTTGGTGCTGGAGGCACTAGAGGCTCAAGGCTCGGTGGAGTTCTTTTCCAAAAATAATGGACCTACTACCCTAGGATATTCAAATAATTCTACAAATATCTATAATTCAAGAATTCAAATGATGAGAACTGACTGGTGTCAGGAGTAAATGGAACTGAGGTAACCTATTCGTCTTCTGAATGGGCTGAATGTCAAAGGTTACCTCATGAAGGTATATTTTATTACTATTCTGGAGTGATTCCTATAGACAGTGAGATTTTTGTATATAAGAAATCATTGGAAGAGTTGACAAGAAATAGGACCACAAGGAAGGTTATTGCTGCTGAAATGGATGGGGAGGATAGACTTTTGTTCATGTTTATCCAACATGTGATAAGTCCCAAGAGATGGGACTTCACTGTGTTGATGTATCAAGACATATTCCTACTATATTTACTGAATCTTGGGCATAAGATCAACTTGTGTAGGTTTCTGATTGATCAGTTGGAAGACATGACTAAGCGAAGTTCTAAATCAAATGCTCTATTTCATGCCAAACTGATTTCAGTGATGCTGAAGGATAAGGGAATTGCTGGAGATAAAGAGGAAAAAAGTTTAGCCAAGAAAAACATTTGTATCTCTAAGATATTCTACAAGTTCATGAGGATTAGCTGGAATCCCTGGAGAAGAGAATGGGCAAATGATGAAAGGAAGATTTATGAGAATTTTGACCCTGTAAATAATCCTTCTAGACCAATGGATAAGAGGGATCCAGGTTTGAAGCCTGATGAGGCAGAACCTGTATATCATGATGAAGAATTAGAGGAGGCTGTGGAACTTGAGAAAGAGGGTACTCCTATAAATGAAAGGAGTGATCCTGATCTACCTTCTAGTCATATAGCTGAAATGATAGCTTTTGGAGAGCCCAGTCCTCCAAGAGAGTTACCAAGAAGATAATTTTTCCTAAGGGACAATGATATTGAAGAAACTAGTGAAGAAGAGTATGATGAGGCTCATATCACACTTAGAGATACCTCAAAAGAGGAAGAAGCTACGGAATCTGGTCATTCTAACCACGAGGAACATGAGGCTGCTACTGATAAGGATCGTGAAGGAGAGGAACTCAGTCTAAGTACTCTTATATGAGCCACTGAAAGGGAAATTAGTGAATAAGAAGAAGTAGGTATACCTACTACCCTTGCTATGGAAATTGTGGATAACTCAGTCGAGGAAGTAGCTCACTCTAGTGGGGAGTTAGTTGATTAAGCAGTAACAACTGTCGAGGTTACAAGACTGGAAGGGGCTAATGTAGTTGCTACGGAAGTAGCTCCAAGTGAGGGGGAGCATCATGCTACAGAGGGGTCAGTATCTTTTGTACATGACATTGAAGGCTGGTATGAGGACCCTGGGTTTCTGGTGTTGGGACTATATTATGATAACTCAGAAGATGAAAGGCCCAGTAGAAGACCTATGGTGCCTAACCTCGTTTTCAAACCTCCAAAAAACTCTTTCCCTCAAGACTGTGTCAAAAAGTCAGACCTTGAGTCCTTGAAATCTGACCTGCAGAGAATTCCTAAGGATAGGTCCTCTGAGATGGACAAGTCTTTTGCTCTGATTTAGGAGTGGTAAGCATCTGAGTTAGCCAAAATTCAGTCCAACATCCACTCTGATTTGTTTTAGGAAGTGAGGAATTGTCAGAGTCAAATGAGTAAGTTGTCAGAATCTATGGTGCTTCTGAAACAATTAGTGGTAAGCCGGAATTATCTTCTGACTTCAAGAGATTAGGTGGGAAGATACCTCAGATATGTTAAAATTGTTGTTCAGAAATTGGTCACAGTGTTTTTGGATTTTAAGATGTCTATGGAAAGTCATGTGAAAGGTCAAGATGATGATGTAAAAAGGCTGATCAGTGGGCTAACCAAATCATTTAAATCGACTGTGTCTTTCAATCTAGCACCTATGGGTACATCTACATCTTCTTCCACCTCTCCTCTTGTTGATATTTAAGCATTCAGGATAGTTGTTAGAGAAGAAGTGAAAAATATCTCAGGTACTAGTACCTCAGACTCTCAAGTCATTTCCATTACCAGATAAATTCATAAGATTGTGGGAGATTATTTTAGAGAAGCTGCTCAAGAGAATAAGGCCATCAAGGATCAAGTTGAATTGTATAAAAAAATGGTGTACACTAAGAATAATATGGATAGACACTTTAATTTTCTATTGGAGAACCTGAGGATTCCACCTGTCACTCATGAATTTATGGACCAAGTGAGCATGCTTCTAGAGCGGACTCCTGCTTTGGAGAAATTTATGGAGAATATGGATGATTTAATTTCAGCTATGTAATGAGAAGGAATTATCATCATAGACTTATAAAATATTCTGTTACCTTTCCTCCATGTGGTGCACACACCCATCATTGTCCCTTCAGCATTTCCCTCCACCTCTGGTGCCTCAGGATCTATCAGTACTGCTCCTATGATGGCTGCTGCTCAAGCCATCAGAAGCTTGACCCCTACCATTCCTCAAAGATCTACTCACTACAGGTCTACTGATGCTTCTTTTTCAACTCCTTTTACCCTGCTAACTACCATCCCTCGGCCTATCCCTCCACCTTCAGATCATGCATCCTCAGCTTCCAAATCCCAAGCTCCAATGGAAATTTCTGTGGTGGATTGAGTGTGGCTGTATCATTTGATAGGGATTGTGTAATTCTCTTTGAATCATGTAATGATATTTCATTAATATACATATTCTCTATTTTTTCTTATTGTATTTATTTTTTCTAATCAAAAAGGGGGAGAACATACACCAAATGTAATTTCATATCCATATCACATTAATACATGCTACTGCATGTGTGATCGGATTATCTATAACACTTATTTATTCTAATTTCTTATCTTTGATAATATTATAAATATTCTAAAGTTTAATGGTATAATTTGTGATTATCATAAAGGGGGAGATTATTGGACTCACTTATTTTTATAATCCCAAATCATGTTAAATTCTATAACGGATTGGTTATTTGATCGTATAATTCAATCTATTTTAATCTCATGGCTTTACTAGAATCAGTTTACATCTTAAAACCTTCTAAGGCAAAGGTCACTGTTGAATGTTACTGGTAAGAGGTCACTGTTCTAGGTCACTGTCACGGTCACCATTGATAAACCTATAGCTGAACCTTACCGCTTGAAGTCATTGGTGAAAAGGTACCTATTCATGACATTACTGTTGAAGGTTACCGTTAGAAGAACTACAGTTATAGAGTTACTATTGGAAGTCACCAGTAAAAGGTCACTGTTGTAAATTATACTGTTAGAGTACTTACCGAAGCATACAGATGATGGGTCAATGTGATAGGTCACTGTTGTGACTAGCATGCTGCTGCAAAGAGTTTCTGATAGAAGTCCTCTATCAGAATTATTACTGAAGTCTACCATTGGTTTAGTATACCGTTAGTGAAATCTATAGTTGGTGAAGTCTACCTTTAGGGATGTCTACAGTTGGAGAAGTCTACCATTAGTCAAGTCTACAGTTGGTGAAGTCTACCATTAGTAAAGTCTACCGTTGAAAAAATCCTACCATTGGAAAATCATACCGTTGAAAAGCCTACCATTTGACAAAGACTACCATTGAAAAGCCTAACATTGCCAGAGCCTACCACTGGATATGCCTATGTTAGAAGTCTACTATTGTTTGAGCCTGCTACTGAAGATGCTACCGATTGATAGGCTACTGTTACCAGACTGCTGATAACATATTCTATACTATATCCATTTTTATGATATTTTCATAACGGTCATATTTGATAAAATAAATTATCTGACATTAATTAATGATAATTGTAAACGTTTCAAGACAAAATACTGAGGATAGTATGAGGTACGAGAAAGAATGCACGTGATCTAGTCCTTCCCATTGTCGGACCTCAAATATAAAAAGAGAATAGTGACATACGAAACAAACACATGAAATGACGACACATATGAGAAAAAAGAGAAGAGTGGCATATGAAGTGAAACAAAGCTGACTTTCTAGATCAAAGAAGAACCATACAACACTCAGAACCCACAAGCATCACAAAGACCATTCTGGGAAACAATTGCTTCTGCCATCAGTGCTTCATCAACTCTTGATCAACATTAGAATCAGAACACTGAAAGCTAGATCCTAGAGTTGCGACACTCTGTTTTGGAAACAACTTCCTGAGATTTACTCGAACATCAACATTTCTCATTACAAGGAGTCATGATCTAAACTGAAAACACATAGTGCCTTCTAAACTCTTTCTCATCATAACTTCTTTATTCTGTTTTTTTTCATTTACATATGCGAGAAGTGTGTTAGTCTATTGAACACACTATCTTCTATGCTTGAACTGGAGGATATTGAATATCCTCACATAAAACATCATCTATTTTTTGTTTCCAATGTATAACTGTGGAAGAGACCTTGTGTGGTCTATGTTGTTTGTCTTTCCCATGAAGAATAGTGGTAGATGGTGTGACCCTAGACAGTTTGTGAAAACTATTGTAAATCCCGATACAGGCTGTATATCAAGATTATCAATATAAACTGCTTGGTGGTAGGTGATCACCAAGTGAAGATGATTAGGTCTCTTCTTGAGAATGAAACTCTTGTTTACATTACTATGCAAATCCTCATATAATCTATTTTATTTTTTCCGTTTATTATATTTTGCATAGACAAAAAACTGTTTTTACATTCACTCTGATAGTTAGTTTTTGTTAGTGTGTATTTATGCTCAATTTAGTAAACCTGTTTCAAAAGTTGAATTAGTGATTACATTGATTCAACTGAGGACTAATCAACCTTAGAGAAACTTGTTGATAAATTAAACATTTATATTTGTACTACCTTAATTTACTGGGTTGTTTTTAATTGGGGGATTCTAATCATAAATTTTATAACAGAAAATTTAATTGGAATTAAATTCACCCCCCTCTTGAGATCCCACTCTGACAAAAAAATATGATTTTGGGAGATTTTAATAGTTATGTGAGTTAAAGAATATTATTGAATTCATTTTCAGTTTTTGAGAAGGAAACAACATCCACCTTCATATCGGGGATGATCAGTTTGAACTAACTGACTAAGGGAAGTGAAATCCTTGAGCCCACTTGGTGGTTCAAACTAAGGAACTTTTTTTTTCTCTTTCCTTTTTTCCATTCATTGTTTTCAATAAAATTTTGATTTTTTTTGTTTTTTTATAAGTTTCCATGTTGATTCTTATAGAAGGATATCCTAAGGATGTTTCTCCTCAACAAAAATAAAATTTTGTATTTCCTTCCCACTTTTTTTCTTCATGTATTATCTTTTTGATTTTCACATCTCATATAAAAATGAAAATGTGGAAAGTTTGAAAAATAACTGTGAAGAGATTAACATCCTTCGAAAATTATGATTTCATGTGTTTTCTTTAATAATTTATGTTTTTAGTTTTCCTTTCAAATTTTGAATGTTTTTTTTTCAATTTGTGCGTGTTTTTATAAAATTTTGTGTTAAAAAACTTATAATATTAAAATTAATTACCTTTATGAATTAAAAAAATCAACGAAAGGAACTAAATTGATTAATGGAACTATACATAAATGATTTTTAAATTCTAGGTTCTTGATTTCAATTTTATAAATTTTGGAATGGATCATTGACTTATGAATTTCCAGAAATGAATGTCATATAAATGTCAAAAATCAATTTCCTGTAAGGGACTTGAACAATTTTTACATATTATTAATAATAAACCCACTTCTTGATTCATGAAAATAATTTTTTAACTAGATCATTTTAATTTTCTTTCAAAATCAGTGATATTTAAGAAGTTGTGTTGAAAATGATTGAGGTGATTAATTTTTGATTGAAATACCTTTTTTTAAAAATAAATCTCTTTATTTATGATACCATTTACATTTGACCCTTGTGATCCCTTAGTATCCATAAACTGACTATTAGTTAGACTCATTGTATGCCAGTTTCACTATCCCACATGATATTGAAAAACATTGCATGAATTTGTTAAATCTTATGTACATGATAGTTTCTTTGTAATTTTCTACACAATTTTATTCTACATTTTGTGGAGAATATTTCAAGGATGGAGTAAAAAAAATTTATATTGAAATAGGTTCATTTTTGGATATTTCATGGAAAAAAATGATATGCCTATCTGGAGCTTTAAAGGATAATGATTCTTGGCCTTTCTGGAGCATCCAAAGAATGAAAAGAATTTAGAAATTTTGGGAAGAAAATTTCAAACCGTTTCTTCTAAATTAGAGAAGTTTTGGATTTTACATGATAGAAATTTTTAAGTTGTTTTGGAGATTATATTATTCTAAGAATAAATAGGAGAATGATACGCTTATTATAAAACTAGAATCCTTCAATATTACTAAAACAAAGAGACAAACACTCTTATTTTTTCATAAATATTTTCCACATTTGTATCCCTACAACCTTAAAAACATAATAACAATCCTTTATAAGTCCTCATGATGTATACAATTCTCGTAGTTAATTGGGTATAAATTAAGAAATTATTCAAGACTATGGTGACTGTTGTATTTATTTGAACGAGGAATAATTTATTCAAAATAAAAATCATGTGTTGAGAGGAAAGAGAGGTGTGGTTGGAATCCTTGAGCATTGAAGAATAAATGAAATGATAATGTAATTAATGAATATAATAGAGAATTTAGAATTTTTGTTTTCTAAGATGCATGATAAGCTGGTTACCTTTATTTTAAAACCTTTTAATTTCGTTGACATGTGTTTTGAAATTTTCATTAGAATTTATTTTGAGTTCTTACTTGTCTAGGAGTCTTAGTATTAAGCATGGGAGAATTAATAGAGTTGAAATTTTAAATAATTTTTATATCTATTTTTATGATTTTATCCTCTAAAAATTGTTCCTTAATGTAAAATTGAATATTTTTTTGTAAATTTTATGAGGTTTTAGATAAATTTTGATAATATACTAATTATGGAATTGTAATAGTTTTTATCACTTTCATATGTTGGGCATACCATTTTAAAAATTTATCCAATTATAGAATGTTCTTTTGTGAAACCTTTATTCATGGGATTCATTTCTTCCTACCGGGATAAGATCTAAATTGACTGTTATGAGTCCTAAAAAATCAGTCAATTTAGAAAATATTTTTTCAAACAGAATCGAGACACCTTTATTAATAAAAATATAATTCGACTTAAGGGTGTCCAAAATAATTTTTTCAAGTTGGAAAAAATAGGCCTCTATTTCTAATCTACACATAAAATACTAAGTTTATATTTTATCATTAGGGTTTCAGTTGACTGAGGAAAACTGGAGGATGTTGAAGAGTGACTTTGACCAGAAATTTTTTTTGGAGTAATTCAAGTACAAATATTTCACCACATATCCAAAAGATCTTCAATTTTGTTTAGGAAAAGTTAATACACTTTAATAAACATTTAGGATGGTACACTAATAATATTGTTCATTAGAACTAGAATTAATAGAGGAATATTTCATAGGACATAATCTGGACATAAGATTTTCCACACAATTTGTAATGAACGGACCTAGGTTAACCTCAAGCCCGGAACCTGACTCGATACACAACATACCCGAAGGGAATTCACGATCCCTTGGGTTGGCGAAAAGTACCCGGGAATCGACCAACAAACTAGAGGGAATGATTTCACCCAACCTGAACAGAAACATGGCACATATCTACACATGGAATAAGAAGGAATAATGGAAGATTAAAGAAATATATATTCCATAACAGTAAAAATATAGTATAAATAAACAACAACAAAAGTATCAAAAAATACAAGAGACAAATCCAACTGGAAAGGACCAAAACCAAAAACCTACTCCATGAGATGGAATAGAAAAATTCCCACCATCTCACCACTAGTTACCCAACCCAGCTGACACGAAACCTCGTCGGCTCACTCCATCACCTTGCCTTTCCTTACATTGGAAGACATAAAAATGTCTACACACCAACAAATAGGTGAAAAGGGTGTAAGACAACAAACTTATTATGATCCCACCTAGGTGTTCCATAACAAGTCCATGTATACCAATTCTTGTATACTAATTTAAATAAAACATGGAATGATATGCAACAAATAAGTTTTATAGAAAACATGGTAAAACTCCCCCTTTTATCAGGTTTCTAAAACAATATGGTATTTTTTTACACCCCAAGCTTCCATGGTAAGTTTGCCTTTGAATAATGCAACATCTTGCATTGTACGCAACTTCGAGATTCTAACACACCACGACCAATCAAAGTAGCTATTATGAATAGTAATACCCACTTTTTGAATTTTATAAATTTTATCTTTCAAAATGGACTTCATTTTTGGATACTGAATATCAAAATTAGCTTAGGGTGAATATTTGGTATTTTTCTGAAAACATTCAATTTTTGATGAATAGTGAAAACACTGAGTTGTAGTTTAAAACCGAATTTTTATTTAAATAATTATTTATTTTATATAAATTTAGTTTAGTTCAAAATAGACTCATAATACCTATATAATTTCAATGTAATTAATTGTATTCAATTTATAATAATTTTAGATATATAAAAGTTTTATAGAACTTTTCACCGTCTTTTACCCACCACCTAGGAGAATTTACAAATTCACATAAAACTTAATTTTACCGCTTCTGTGAGTAGAATTTTGAAAATCCGAAAGGCATGGTTAATATAAAGGAGTAAAATGTGGTTCAATAAGATAAAAATAATTTTTGGTGAATAGTTACTTTTTTACTTTTATTTACCACGGTTAAAAGTAAATTGGGTAATTAAGGGTAAAAAAGATATTATTATTACCCTAACACAAGTCTTAATTCTATTGGATAAGTATAATTCGACCAAATTCAACCTTATGAATAAAATATGAACCTCTTTGGTCCACTTGAATTAGATTAGGACATTTATTATTTTTTAATTCAAAGAAGAGTTAAAAGAGTTAAAATCAATGTTTAATAACTAAAACATTTTTAATATAGGGTTATTGATAAGATAAATTCTATTATAAATATTAATTAGAAAGATAAAAATATTTCCTACATTATGGTATTTTATTTATAATTTTTAGAAACTAAATAATTTATTTTATTTTTGACACAATGGTGATGCAGTAATTAACTAATTAATGAAATATTAAAATAATTGATATTATACTATCGAAATAAATGTAATTTGAAACTTTATATGAATTAAAATAATTTTATAGGTTAACATGATACGTTAGGATTTATTAAATGAAATTATTTTGAATTAATAAAGTTGTTAGAACTTTTACAAAAATCAATTATTAAATAGTGCAAAATTGACACAAAGGAGTATTTAAAATAAATATTATATTATTAATTGATATTCTATTCCTAAAATATAAGGATCTGTCAAATGACTTAGATAAGGTTATATATATTAAAAATTAACCACTTGGGGTTCGCTTGGCTTTGTATAGTAGGTTTATTAACCATATAATATAAAAATACAAAGATACATGGTAAATGTTAAACTATTTAACTAAGAGTTATATATAAATGATAAGGTTAATATAGTGAACGAAACCTAACTAAAATCAATTGGATGAAATGATTTCGAACCATCCCCAGCTTATACTTGAAATAAGTCACTTTAGAGCCATTATGAACCGAATATGAATTTATTATAAATAATATTTTATGTTTTTCCTAAGGTGCCCATCGCCCCTCTTATAAGAGGGCACTCCCACTTCTCTCAAATTCATACCTTCAAAGCCTTTTTGATCGGCTGGACCCTGCCCAGATATCCTATAAACTTCCCAGACTTCATCATAGTGGCCTTATTTTGATCAGAAATCCAACCTATGGAGTCCTTTTGATCAATTCGAAAGGAATAACCTGAAGAAGAGGTAAAAATATCACCACCTCTTTCAAATTCCTTTCTTCTTCCACTTCCTTTTTCTTATTTTCATCCATTCTAAAATAATAACTCAAGTATCTTCTATCTATTGTGATGTTATTATAAATATGGTACAACCATATTCATTATTCTATCCGTCCCTTGAATGACATGTCACCATACGAGCGTACGTACGACTTACTGTCTCCACGCCATGGTGTAATTGTTATTCAATACTTTATTATTTGTGTGGGTATAATAATGATGTGTAATTCATGTAAATAATAAAAATAACATGATAATTAATCTTTATATATGATACACCTTCCAATTATATATTACATCAAAAGAATGATATTGTCGCTCGTGCGTACGTACAGACTACCGTCTCCACGAATGCGATGAGATTCATTCCCCATCGTATCCATTCAAGAATAATTTTCATTTGATGATTAAAAATAATGTTTAAGGACTTGATATCATTCTGGATATGAATAATATACAAAGTACAGATAACAAAACCGACTTATGTAACAAAACATATAAAATAAAACGAATAAGTTACCACCCGAAATGATGATAATGCTAAAATATTATTAACAAATAAATATTAGAAGATCATATATGATATCATATTTATGTATATTATTATTGTATAATTTAATAACAATGATTTAACTATTATACAAGAGGTTAACCTACCCTTGACCAAGGAAAAGTACAAGGTAAGGGTTTATGTCATAATTTCTATATTATCCGAGGTTGTTTATACGTAATTGCCTACTGGAACCTCTTTATCATCCACATAAATGTTTCTTAAAAATATATTTCAAATAATTATTACTATTTTACAGACAATTAAAGTCATTTATACCCATTTTTGTCTTTTTATAAGATGTTTATAAAGGAATCTTTCCGTTGTTTTCCAAACAAGGTCCTTTTTCACCTTTTCGACAAAATTAAGGTAAGAATGTCTTTTTTTAAGTTATACGGAGGGTGTGGCTATTTTCCACCATTATAAAATCATAGAAGCTTACCTTTCAAGCTTATAATAATATTTTGAAAGTAAATGTTTCATTTTATTATTATGTGACTTCTAAATTATTTCAAAAAAAGAGATATTTATCTCAAATAGTTTTGATTTCATCTATGTCAAACACTTTGATGGATTTTAAGATTATTTGAAGTTGATTTATTATAATAAAAAACTTCCATATAGTATTGAAGGATTTGTTATATGTTTGACTTTGGATATGTTATTTTTATACCATTCATGGTTTATGGAGAATGTATTGACATTTCGTATGCTAGTTTTAATACGAATGTTTATGTTATGTTTAAACCTATTCATATAAGGTATGCATTGGACCTAATAAGTTATGGGTGGAGCCCACTCTAGCTCCTTGATGCATCAGTAGGTCTCATGAGACAAACTAGTGTCTTGGCACAAGGCCTTAAAAAATCTTATTTGTTGTCTTGGCACAAGGCCTTGACAATGGGGTTATGATAGTCTGGCATTGCGCATTCCATCATTATGAAAGTGGTTATTGATATGGAATGTGATTATTTGACTAGTAGAATATCCATGTGAATAATTAAATGACATTATTTCATTTCATTTTTTACATATCATGCTGAAGTTCAAGTGTAAAAGGCCTTGATTTTATTTATACATTGACTTAAATGTTTATGCTTTATTTATGAAAGTTTCTGCTATATTGTTATCCTTACTGAGCATCTGAGCTCACCCATTTCTATGTTTTATTTTTCTCAAGATGTGGAAAAGTATTTTATGACTCACATGGAGGGATATTTTGTGGGGATATGAGTGTGGACTATGGAGACTTTATTTTGGTATTTTATCACTGTATGATGTAATGCAAGACATATGAATGTATCTAGTGTTTCCAAGGCAACTAAACAAATCAGTCTTTCGGGACTTGTTCTTTTATGATCATGAAAATGTTATGTAATAATGCACTAACTTTGGGTAACTGGGATCAGGGGATTACATATTTCAATTACAAAGAACATTTTTTCACATCACATGATTATCTAGGATAAACAAAAAATCCAAAAAAAAACAGAAGAACAAGTATCAACACAAAGGACCACTTTAGGACAGACATACAGACTACTCATACCACAATCAATTAAGTGCAGAATACGATGCATAGAACACATACCTATGAAGTAGAGGAATACACCACGATTAGACCCCCCCAAAATGTCAATATTGGTTCCCCAGAACAACGAGCGTAGTAAATATAGGGAATCCCCATTATCAAACCTCCCGATAATAAAAAAACATAGACGATGGCCATATGTTAAAACTTCCACCTAAGTACCCAAGGCAACCCATCTGCTCATATTCACAAATCCATTTCAATGCTTTAAAAAATCCATTTTTTTCCATTTATCAAAAACCAGGGGAAAATCATTTTCATTAAAAAACCTTTTCAACACACACAAAAAAATCATTTTAATTCCTCTTTTAAATCAGTTTATAAAACATGAACAATAAAGTTCATTAACATAGGCTATAGTTGGAACCACCTACCTCAAAGCTCGGGTCATACATTCCCTTAACGGGATTTACCAAGAATGCAATCCCAAAAAAGACGAGGAAGGCCACAGAGTCAAATTCATATCACAATATTGATCCAATATATAAAACAAGGGGTTAGTGGATAGGGGAAAACCCAAATAACTCAAGATTGAAAACCCGCCACACCATAAACAACAATAAAACAGCCTCCAGACCGAGATTTCACAATAGATATTCGAAGAATAAAATAAATAACACCAAAATAGATCAATAGATCTGATAGTGCAACCCAAAGGTTCTACCTTGAATAAAAATAATGAAGAGGAGGAATTAATACTCACCTGGATAGATGTACCGTGATTTCAACGAAGGTCAAACACCAAACAGATCAATCTGAAACGAAAAATGTCTCAAAAAATCATCAAAGATGAGATTCGATTCGAGATAAATGTAGAATAAGTGGTTTAATGGGCACCAAAAAACCTGAGCAGTTCCCTAAATATTCTATGCTCATGGAATTATACAATGTGAAACTTCTATTCATGTTGTGAAGTTCATGCTGGTTAAGTATGAAGAAAAACCCATCACCTTATATTAAAAACTGTAGGGGTCGGTGTCTTTAGAACCAAATGTTTTGTACTTTGATTACATTAATGTTCACTTATTATATATAGTTCATTGTTCTGCATGACTATAATATAATAATGTCATGGAATATTTGTCGCATTAATATTTTCATAGCAGATCCCCGCTATGATGAGAACCTTGAAATGCTATAACAATATTCTCAAATAAAGTTTTGTGGTTGGATGACATACTATGATAGGACACATAGTATACAGACCGTCATGTGCGAGTACTCGTAAGAAGATGAGCCTCTCTCTAATGGAGTTCGCACTTGGTAATCTCCAAAATGGGAGATTATGAGAACACACCCGCCAGTAGTAATTCCGCACGTCATGGTGTCATCGGATATTTCTATCTGCGAGCGTGTGTAATGGTCCTTAGACTAGAATATTATCATTAACTCATGTCATGACTCGCACACTTAGATTTACTGACGAAAACCGTCACACAGACAGTTGGCGGAAAGTAGGGGACGTTGGGTGCGTCACGAGTGACATGTTGTTAATGGATAAGTCAATGAAGGATTTGTCCCTTCTATTTATGGAAGTTGATATCTCGGCCCTTTGATTGAAATAGAACTGTCGCATTAAATTCCATGGAAATGGTGTAAACGATGAGTCTATTTAAGGTATTCAATGAACGACGGATCAAGCATATAGGTTTATGACACTTACATGAAACCTGCTTGATGATATATTGATTCAAAGGGATTAAATTATCACAGTAAGCGTTCGTATCAGGTGATACGTCAGTGCAGCGTCAACTTCTTTCTCTTGGGTGCCTTGACCCATTGCTAGAAAGTAATCTTGGATTTTAGGCAAGCTAGTATAATGCCAACGAGAAAGAGGCCTAGAGGGTCACACACTAAGTGTATCCAAGTATCTCAAGTTGAATAAAGATTATTCCCGTACGTGGTTTAATAATTATTCAAGGAAGCCTATGTTTTTTTTAAATGATGGAGGAAAAATAAAATAAAACAAGTACACGCCGTGTATTATTAAATGTACACGCTGTGTAGTTTTATTTTGGAATGGAAATGAATAAATGAAAACAAGATATACACGCCGTGTACGTTTAATATACACGCCGTGTAGTTTTCAATGAAAACAAGTACACGCCGTGTATTTATTATTAAACGCCGTGTAGTTTTTCTAGTCGGGATTTTGAGGATATAATATCGTTTTATTAAATGATATTTATTACAATCCGCATGACCGCATGTCAAGGAATTAATTATTCGACATGGGGGTTTTCAATAAGAGTTAATGAAATAAATGAAATGCGTAACGTGTTTATTTATTGTCATAACTCTACAACCTCAAACTTGATTATAAATATCCTCACAACCCCAACTCTTTTCCTACACAAGATAATCGTTGTGCACAACATCTCTGGAGAATTCTTTCAAGGCCGAAAGAACCTCTTCCTCCAAGAACGTTCTCAAGACCGAGAGAGATCCTCTTCCATCAGATCAAGACAATCTAAGGAGGAAAATGCAAGAAAAGGATTCTCCATGCTATTAGCTAGAGAATCCTTTGGTGAAATCCAGTGATACGAGGTACACGTGTGGATCACCACTAGAGGGAGTCTACACTTGGCTTCTACGACACAACGACGGATCACATCGACAACGTGATCAAGAAAATCAACGAATAAAGAAAACCCCAAAGGTATTTTTTTATAATTAGTTAAATTAATTATAATCAACCTGTAAGGATCCTACTTTTTGGTTCCAGGAAAAACCTTCTTCTTTGTCTTTTTTTGTGATTCGATCTGTGGAGACTGGCGTTTATCGTCGTATTGATCCCGGATTGATCACTGTTAATGACAAAAATCCAAGTGGGCACATCCACCCATGCGCTTCCGCTACGCCCGGAACCTTCAAAAACATGTTACTTAAAACATTCACAACGTGAAAAACTCCTTCTATAACGCCCCGACCCCAGTTACCCAGAGTCGGTGCATTATTACATAACATTGGCATGATCACAAGAAAGATCAAATCTCGAAAGACCGATTGGTTTAGTAGCCTTGGAAACACTAGATACATTCATAAGTTTTACATTACATCATAAAATGAATAACTACTACAACAACATAATGTTTCCACAATACACACTATTAACCCCTCATAAAATCCCTGCAGGTCATTCATAACTTACTTCTTCACATCCTGGGAAAAATAAAACATAGAAAAGGGGTGAGCTCAAATGCCCAGTAAGGATAACAATATAGCGGAAACTTTCATAAATAAGAATAAACATTTAAGGCAATGTATAACTAAAACAAAAGCCTTTTAAATATTAACTTTGAACATGGTATGGCATAAATAAAATGAAATAATGCCATTTACTTATTCACATGGATATTCTACTAATCGAATAATCACATGCAAAAATCAATAACCACTTTCATAATGTTGGAATGCATAATGCCAGACTATCATAACCACATAGCCAAGGCCTCGTGCCAAGACTACAAATAAGATTTTGTCAAGGCCTTGTGCCAAGACACTAGTTTGTCTCATGAGACCTACCGATGCATCGAGGAGCTATAGCGGGCTCCACCCGTCACTTATTAAGTCCAATGCATTCCCATATGAAAAGGTTTAAACATAACATAAACATTCGTATTAAAACTAGCATACAAAATGTCAATAATTTCACCATAAACTATGAATGGTATAAAAATAGCACATCCACAGTCAAACATATCACAAAACCTTCAATACAATATAGAAGTTTTGTATCATAATAAATCAACTTCAAATAATCTTAAAATCCATCAAAGGATGTTGACATAGATGAAATCAAAATTCTTTTTAAAGAAATATCTCCTTTTATTTTGAAATCATTTAAGATCCATATAAAATAAAACATTTTCTTTGAAAATATTCTTATAAGCTTGTATGGAAAGCTTCGACGATTTTATAACGGCGGAAAATAACCGCACCCGCCGTATAAGTTAAAAAAAACATTCTTACCTCAATTCTGTCGAAAAAGTTAAAAAGGACCTTGTTTTGAAAACGACGGAAAGATTCCTTTATAAACCTCTTATAAAAAGTCAAACAAGGGTATAAATGACTTTAACCCATATTCTTGTAAATAGTAAAAATGTTTTGAAATACATTTCGAAGAAACATTTATGTGGATGATAAAGAGGTCCCAGTAGATTATTACGTATAATACAACCTCAGATAATGAAGAGATTGTGAAATAACCCTTACCTTGTACTTTTCCTTGGTTGGGGTAGGTTAACCTCATGTATAATAGTGAAATAATTGTTACTAAATTATACAAGAATCATATACAATAATATGATATCATATATGATCTTTTAATATTGATTTGATAATAATATCTTAGTATTATCGCCGTTTCGGGTGTTAACTTACTCATTTTCTTTATATGTTTTGTTACATAAGTCATGTTTGTTGTATCTTATTCATATCCAGAATGATATCAAGTCCTTAAACATCATTTTTAAATCATTAAATGATAATTATACTTGAATGGATACGATGGAGAATGAATCTCATCGCGTTCGTGGAGACGGTAGTCCGTACGTACGCACGAACGCTACTTCCATTTAATTTTTATTTTAAAAGAATCGAATCCAAATGATACATAGGTATATTACTATTCCAGTATAATATAATATTTTATATATGTTACTTAATTTCATTAACACCATCCTTTATACGTTCCATGTGTGGTATGAACGAGTCATATCATTTTAAGGGGGCGGTAGTCCGCACTTCCTCAAATGAAATTATCGTATGTACATACAACATGAAACGAATAATGGTATGAAATAAAATGGAATTACAGAAGCTTATATATAAAATATATATCATTAATATCATAATTAATTACAATGCCATCATAATGGCCACCATGAGAGGCGGTAAGATGTATTTGAACAATCATCGTTTCGTGAGGCGTTAGTTTGCCATCCACAGAAACATTATGTTCATCATCCATTAGATGGATTTGTGTGTATGTGTAGTTTGAATACTTCTTATAACAACATCCTAGTATATTGAGGATACTGGTGTTGTTACAAAAGAAAGGAAATAAAAAGAGTTTGGGGGTTGAAGAAGCAAAATAAATGAAAATAATTTAAGAGAAATCGTTACCTTTAATTTAGGTAACTCACTTTGGTTGGAACCAAAGGACTTGTTGAAATGCTTTCTGCCTAAGGGGAAGCTTCAAGGAGGAGGAGAGGGATGTGGGGAGCTTAGTTGGGCAGAGTTTGGACGAGCCAAGTGGCTTGAGAGGTGTGAGGAATGAGTAGAAGTGGTCTCCTTTTATAAGGGAGAGGAGGGGCTCTTTAGGAAAGAGTGAAAGTATTACTTTATAATATAATTATATTCGGTTTATAATGGTCCAAAAATCCTTGAGGTCGAAGCTAAGATGACTCATATTCTAAATAACATCAACCAATAATAATTGGACAGGTTTTAGATAATATTTTAATCATTATAATATTATTTATTTCAATGATTTATTAATGAGGTAAACATTGCATCATTATTGTGTCATTAATTATTTAACTTATTTGATGTCTAAAAATTATAAATAAAATATCATCATTTTGGAAATCTTTTTAGCTTTCTAATGAATATTTATAATCGAAAATCCAACTTGTATAACCCTATGTAAAAATTGTTCTTCTAAACGATATATGCTTGTGTCATTTTTGTATTCATTTTAACTTAATTAAAATAAAGTGTCATTATCACTTACAAGTGGATCCATGGGGTCCCAAAATTGACACAAAGATGCCCATGGTAGACCATGTATCAACCAATAGGGTTAAGACACGTTTTAGGGTAATTTAGTATTATTATAATATTATTTGTTTTAACCCTTATTTACCGGATTTACCCTTAACCATGGTAAATAAAATATATACCGCAGTAATTATTCAAAATGTCTAAAAATAAAAGTTACCTATTTACACAATTTGAACATCCTGATTCCAAATATGGAATCCATTTTCCTAAATTCAAAACACAGAAGTGGCAGAAATTAATTTAAAATTAATTCCCGCTGTCAAAACAAAAAGCGTGTTTTTAAGAGATAATAACTATCAAAAGATTGACACTTGTTTATGTTCGGTTTAATTGTAAAATTATGTCCAATGACCAACAATATATTAAGTGGTAAAAATATATTCTAAATATACTTTTAAACCACTCAAATTCATAATTTATCACTATTAATTATTTTGATTAAAAAAGTTGTTTTTAATTAAAACTTAGTAATTTTCACTATTCATCAAAATATGAAAGTTATCCGAAATGTACCAAAATTTCACCTTAGGCTAAATTCGATATTCCGAATCTAAAAACGAAGTCCATTTTCAAATATAAAATATATATAATTTCAAAAATTAGGTGTTACTATTCATAACGGCTAGTTTGATTAGTTATGGTGTGTTAGAACTCGGTGTTGCGTACAACACACGCTATCACATTATTCAAAGAGAAGCGTACCGTAGAAGCTTGGGGTGTTACATTCTCCCCTCCTTCAAATAATTGCGTCCTCGCAATTTCTAGGGTATTACTGCATAAAAAGACTCGGGTGGTTCTTCATCATAAGTTCCTCAGGTTCCCACGTTGCCTCTCCCATCTTATGGTTTCTCCACAAAACTTTTACCAGACGCGTCGTCCGGTTTCTCAGTACTTGTTCTCTTTTATCAAGAATCTTGACGGGCTCTTCACAATAGGAAAGATCGGGTTCCAGTTCTAATTCCTCATAGGTGAGTACATGCGTTGGATCAGGCATGTATTTCCTCAATAGAGATACGTGGAACACATCGTGAACTTTGGAGAGACTTGGCGGCATTGCCAATCGGTAAGCTACAACCCCAATTCGTTCTAGAATTTCGAAAGGTCCGATGTACCTGGGACTCAATTTACCTTTCTTACCAAAACGTATGACTCCCTTCCACGGAGATACCTTCAGGAAAACATGATCACCGACTTGAAATTCCAAATCCTTCCTTCGATTATCGGCATAGCTCTTCTGCCTACTTTGAGCTGCTTTGATGTGATTTTGGATTACTTTCACCTTTTCCACCGTTTCCTCCACTAGTTCTGGGCCTACAAGTTTTCTTTCACCAACATCATCCCAACAAGTTGGTGTACGACATCTCTTTCCGTATAACGCTTCATATGGTGCCATCTGAATACTCGAATGGAAGCTATTGTTATAGGAAAATTCTACCAAAGGTAAATATTGATCCCACATACCCTGAAAGTCAAGTGAGCAAGATCTCAACATGTCTTCTAAGGTTTGAATAGTCCGTTCTGATTGTCCTTCTGTCTGAGGGTGGTAAGCAGTGCTCAAATGAAGTTCAGTATCCAGGGATTTCTGAAGACTTTTCCAGAATCTTGAAGTAAAACGGGGATCACGATCAGAAACAATCGATAGGGGTACTCCATGAAGTCTCACAACTTCATTAATATATAGTCTTGCTAGACGTTCCAGGGGTAGATCTTCTCTTATAGCAAGAAAATGTGTTGTCTTGGTAAGACGATCAACAATAACCCATATTGCATCGTTCCTTCTAGGAGTCTTTGGTAGCCCCATGACAAAGTCCATCGTAATATTGTCCCATTTCCACTCCGGTATGGGAAGAGGTTGCATGACTCCTCCAGGCTGTTGCCTTCCAGATTTCACTTGTTGACAAACCATACATCTTGACACAAAATCAGCAATCTCCCTCTTCATGTTGTCCCACCAAAAATGTTCCTTCAAATCTCTATACATTTTGGTGCTCCCAGGGTGTATAGAGAAATTGGAACTATGAGCATCATCCATCAATTCCCTTTTTAGATCAGGTATATTGGGAACACAAAGTCTCTTCCCGAATTTCAAAATTCCATCTTCATACACAAAGTCTCTCAATCTCCCATCATTCACAGCTTTAATCTTCTTTTGGAATTCTTCATCATCGGTCTGAGAACTCTTAATCCTTTCTAGTAAAGATGGTTTGGCAACCATTTGAAAAAGCATTGACGTTTCACCTTCCCTGGTTATTCCCATGTCCATCTTCACTAGATCCATGAAAATTGGATCCCTTTCAATTCTCATCATGTTCAAAACTCCATGGTCTTTTCTACTCAAAGCATCTGCCACCTTGTTTGCTTTCCCTGGGTGGTAGTGTATCATACAATCATAATCCTTGAGTAATTCAAGCCATCTCCTTTGCCTCATGTTGAGTTCTTTTTGTGATAAAATATACTTCAAACTCTCGTGATCAGTATAAATCTCACATTTTTCACCATAGAGGTAGTGCCTCCATATCTTCAAAGCAAAGATCACTGCTTCTAACTCGAGATCATGAGTAGGATAGTTTTGTTCATGAATTTTCAACTGTCGTGATGCATAGGCAATAACTCTATCATTCTGCATAAGGACACATCCAAGTCCTTTCTTCGATGCATCACTATAAATAACGAACCCATCATTCCCCAATGGTAGAGTCAATATAGGAGCATTGACTAATCTTTTCTTCAGTTCTTCAAAACATTCTTCACACTCTTTTGTCCAAACAAATTTAACCCCTTTACGTGTGAGCTTCGTTAATGGGTTAGCCAATCGGGCAAAATTCTGGATGAAACGTCGATAATAACCTGCCAAACCAATAAAACTACGTACCTCAGTTATACTCGTAGGTGCTGGCCATTCTTGGATTGCCTTGGTCTTAGAAGGATCAACAGAGATTCCATCTTTAGAGACAATATGGCCAAGAAAAGAAATCTCCTGAAGCCAGAATTCACACTTGCTAAACTTCCCATATAATTCATGCCTCCTCAGAGTCTTCAAGATAATGCGCAAGTGATTTTCATGATCTTCGTAGGTTTTGGAGTATACCAAGATATCATCAATAAATACCACCACAAATTCATCGAGATACTCCTTGAAAACTCTATTCATTAGATCCATGAATACAGAGGGTGCATTAGTCAATCCAAACGGCATTACAGTAAACTCGTAATGCCCGTACCTGGTTCGAAATGCTGTTTTCGGAATGTCTTCCTTCTTCACACACAACTGATGGTATCCAGATCGAAGGTCAATCTTTGAAAAGTATTGAGCTCCATGCAGTTGGTCAAATAAATCATCAATACGAGGTAGGGGATACTTGTTCTTTATCGTTATAGCATTGATCTCCCTGTAGTCGATACATAACCTCATAGATCCATCTTTCTTTTTAACAAAAAGAACAGGGGCTCCCCATGGAGAAACACTAGGGTGAATAAATCCCTTATTACTCAATTCCTCTAGTTGTTTCTTTAGTTTGACTAACTCTACAGTGGCCATTCTATAAGGGGTCTTTGATATAGGCCTTGATCCAGGAATCAAATCAATGGAAAACTCAACTTCTCGTTCTGGAGGATGTCCAGGTAAATCTTCCGGAAATACATCTACAAATTCTTTCACAACAGGTACATACTCTATTTGAACATTCCTTTCCTCACCGACAGTTATTTCATTCTCTTCCTCCCCAATAATTGAATTAAGTTGAGCTACTAGGGGTGGATCTAAATAAGAATTAGGTGGTGACGATTCTGCTCTAAAAATAAGGTGTTCCTTATCATTATCATCAAGAATCGTAACCTGTTTCTTCTTACAATAAATCTTTGCATCATAGTCCGAAAGCCAGTCCATACCGAGGATTATATCAAACTCAATCATAGGTATGACGATGAGATCAGCAGATAAAGAAAATTTATGTGCTCTAATGGGGACTGATTCACAAAACTTTGTTGCAATGATACTTCCCTTAGGAGTTTTAACCGACAACTCCCTTATTAAATCAAATTGGAAATATCTAATTTTATTAGCAAACTGGGAAG
The DNA here is from genome assembly GCA_963277665.1 of Viscum album. Classification (NCBI taxonomy): domain Eukaryota; kingdom Viridiplantae; phylum Streptophyta; class Magnoliopsida; order Santalales; family Viscaceae; genus Viscum; species Viscum album. Next base: position 129,036,455 of record OY728167.1, on the reverse strand, counting down.
ATATGAAACAATGCGATGATCCAGAATCAAATAATGCATTTGCTAAACTTGAGGAAACCATTAAATTACCTGCCACCACGTCTTTCGGAGCTTCTACCTCAGCAGTAGTGATAGCATAAGCCTGGCCTTGATCCCTTGGCCTTTTTTGAGGTAAGTTCTCCTGACGCTTAGGACATGCATTTGCATAATGCCCCATCTCCCTGCAATTGTAGCACTGAACGTTGGTAGCTTCCTTCTTCCCCTTGCAATCATGAGCTTGGTGGCCTTTTTCACCACACTTGTAACAGACTCCCATTCCCTTCAAGCAAGTACCGGGGTGTTTCTTCCCGCATTTACCACAAGATGGATATTCAACCTTTCCTTTCTTCCCCTTATTTCCATTCCCAGATTGATCAGCAGGTCTCTTCTTCTCTTGCTTTGCTTTAAAGTCATAAGACTAAGAGAATTACTTTTCGGTCTTGATAGCACATGAGACAATGTCTTCGTACGATGAAAAGGATTGTGAGACTAATGCTCGACGGAGAAATGGTTTTAACCCATCAAAGAAACTATCAATCTTACTTCTTGGGTTCCGAATATAATCTCCAGCATACCTCGCTAACCTTGTAAAGTTAGCCTCATACTTTGTGACACTCTCATCCTCCTTTTGTCTCAGACTCAGAAATTGCCTTTCCATATCTGCTCGATGGTCACGAGGAAAGTATTTTTCTGAAAACAGATCTTTGAACTCCCTCCATTCCATATTTGATACTTCATCATCTTCCTTCATGTTTTGAATCAATGACCACCATTGATCAGCATCTCCAGTGAGGCAGTAAACTGCCATGATAACTTTTTCCCTTTCACTTCTCCCCAAAGCCTGAAATATTTTCTCTAGGGAATTTATCCATTGCTCAGATACTAAGGGATTTGTACTCCCATTGAACGTTGGTGGTTTTTGCCTCATGAATCGATCTAACATTGATCCTCCACGCTGCGGATCAGGGTGCTCCATACGGGTAAGGTTATTATTCATAACCTGAGTAAGTTGTCCCAGTATGGTGATTAGCTGATCGGCACCAGTTGCATCACCAGCCCCACTATAATTATCTTGAGCAGGAGGGCAATCCCTACATGGAGTGCGTGCATTGATACGGTTTCCATTTCTTCCACTAGGCTCCATTTCTAAACAATGGCATAAACTAGATCAGTTTATGAATCAAAATACATAATCCCATACTTATAAAACACTTAACATAAATTGAACTATTTATGGATATAATCCATAATCATAAAAATGTTTTCTTTGAGGAAGTATATACTCATAAACCCTTCATAATGATTTGTAAAGAAAATGAGAGTTATCCTAAGCATATCCCCCGGGAGTGTCGTAACCAAGAGTGCAGCAAGGCCCGTTGTCGTGCACCAGTTCTCGTTCGAGTCTAGCTCAAAGCGGTGTTTTCGGGTTTTACCCCTAGGTACATCTATGCCAGAGCCGCCTCTACCTGCTCGTATCCAGACAGGGATGTATTGCTCGGAAAACTCACAAAATCTCTATAATACCAAAATTCTAGGAAGTTCTTCTATACTAATCCTCAAAGTTCATCTTAGGTCTACGTGCTCTAATCAGAGTTTATCTAAATCTAGCTTCCAAGGTTTGTACTAAACTTCCTCTGATACCAACTGTAATGCCCCGACCCCAGTTACCCAGAGTCGGTGCATTATTACATAACATTGGCATGATCACAAGAAAGATCAAATCTCGAAAGACCGATTGGTTTAGTAGCCTTGGAAACACTAGATACATTCATATGTTTTACATTACATCATAAAATGAAAAACTACTACAACAACATAATGTTTCCACAATCCACACTATTAACCCCTCATAAAATCCCTGCAGGTCATTCATAACTTACTACTTCACATCCTGGGAAAAATAAAACATAGAAAAGGGGTGAGCTCAAATGCCCAGTAAGGATAACAATATAGCGGAAACTTTCATAAATAAGAATAAACATTTAAGGCAATGTATAACTAAAACAAAAGCCTTTTAAATATTAACTTTCAACATGGTATGGCATAAATAAAATGAAATAATGCCATTTACTTATTCACATGGATATTCTACTAATCGAATAATCACATGCAAAAATCAATAACCACTTTCATAATGTTGGAATGCATAATTCCAGACTATCATAACCACATAGCCAAGGCCTCGTGCCAAGACTACAAATAAGATTTTGTCAAGGCCTTGTGCCAAGACACTAGTTTGTCTCATGAGACCTACCGATGCATCGAGGAGCTATAGCGGGCTCCACCCGTCACTTATTAAGTCCAATGCATTCCCATATGAAAAGGTTTAAACATAACATAAACATTCGTATTAAAACTAGCATACGAAATGTCAATAATTTCACCATAAACTATGAATGGTATAAAAATAGCACATCCACAGTCAAACATATCACAAAACCTTCAATACAATATAGAAGTTTTGTATCATAATAAATCAACTTCAAATAATCTTAAAATCCATCAAAGGATGTTGACATAGATGAAATCAAAATTCTTTTTAATGAAATATCTCCTTTTATTTTGAAATCATTTAAGATCCATATAAAATAAAACATTTTCTTTGAAAATATTCTTATAAGCTTGTATGGAAAGCTTCGACGATTTTATAACGGTGGAAAATAACCGCAACCGCCGTATAAGTTAAAAAAAACATTCTTACCTCAATTCTGTCGAAAAGGTTAAAAAGGACCTTGTTTTGAAAACGATGGAAAGATTCCTTTATAAACCTCTTATAAAAAGTCAAACAAGGGTATAAATGACTTTAACCCATATTCTTGTAAATAGTAAAAATGTTTTGAAATACATTTCGAAGAGACATGTATGTGGATGATAAAGAGGTCCCAGTAGATTATTACGTATAATACAACCTCGGATAATGAAGAGATTGTGAAATAACCCTTACCTTGTACTTTTCCTTGGTTGGGGTAGGTTAACCTCCTGTATAATAGTGAAATAATTGTTACTAAATTATACAAGAATCATATACATTAATATGATATCATATATGATCTTTTAATATTGATTTGATAATAATATCTTAGTATTATCGCCATTTCGGGTGTTAACTTACTCATTTTCTTTATATTTTTTGTTACATAAGTCATGTTTGTTGTATCTTATTCATATCCAGAATGATATAAAGTCCTTAAAAATCATTTTTAAATCATTAAATGATAATTATACTTGAATGGATACGATGGAGAATGAATCTCATCGCGTTCATGGAGACGGTAGTCCGTACGTACGCACGAACGCTACTTCCATTTAATTTTTATTTTAAAAGAATCGAATCCAAATGATACATAGGTATATTACTATTCCAGTATAATATAATATTTTATATATGTTACTTAAGTTCATTAACACCATCCTTTATACGTTCCATGTGTGGTATGAACGAGTCATATCATTTTAAGGGGGCGGTAGTCCGCACTTCCTCAAATGAAATTATCGTATGTATATACAACATGAAACGAATAATGGTATGAAATAAAATGGAATTACAGAAGCTTATATATAAAATATATATCATTAATATCATATTTAATTACAGTGCCATCATAATGGCCACCATGAGATGCGGTAAGATGTATTTGAACAATCATCATTTCGTGAGGCGTTAGTTTGCCATCCACAGAAACATTATGTTCATCATCCATTAGATGGAGTTGTGTGTATGTGTAGTTTGAATCCTTCTTATAACAACATCCTAGTATATTGAGGATACTGGTGTTGTTACAAAAGAAAGGAAATAAAAAGAGTTTGGGGGTTGAAGAAGCAAAATAAATGAAAATAATTTAAGAGAAATCGTTACCTTTAATTTAGGTAACTCACTTTGGTTGGAACCAAAGGACTTGTTGAAATGCTTTCTGCCTAAGGGGAAGCTTCAAGGAGGAGGAGAGGGATGTGGGGAGCTTAGTTGGGCAGATTTTGGACGAGCCAAGTGGCTTGAGAGGTGTGAGGAATGAGTAGAAGTGGTCTCCTTTTATAAGGGAGAGGAGGGGCTCTTTAGGAAAGAGTGAAAGTATTACTTTATAATATAATTATATTCGGTTTATAATGGTCCAAAAATCCTTGAGGTCGAAGCTAAGATGACTCATATTCTAAATAACATCAACCAATAATAATTGGACAGGTTTTAGATAATATTTTAATCATTATAATATTATTTATTTCAATGATTTATTAATGAGGTAAACATTGCATCATTATTGTGTCATTAATTATTTAACTTATTTGATGTCTAAAAATTATAAATAAAATATCATAATTTTGGAAATCTTTTTAGCTTTCTAATGAATATTTATAATCGAAAATCCAACTTGTATAACCCTATGTAAAAATTGTTCTTCTAAAAGATATATGCTTGTGTCATTTTTGTATTCATTTTAACTTAATTAAAATAAAGTGTCTTTATCACTTACAAGTGGATCCATGGGGTCCCAAAATTGACACAAATATTCCCACGGTCTACCATGTATCAACCAATAGGGTTAAGACACGTTTTAGGGTAATTTAGTATTATTATAATATTATTTTTTTAACCCTTATTTACCGGATTTACCCTTAACCATGGTAAATAAAATATTTACCGCAATAATTATTCAAAATGTCTAAAAATAAAAGTTAACTATTTACAAAATTTGAACATCCTGATTCCAAATATGGAATCCATTTTCCTAAATTCAAAACACAGAAGTGGCAGAAATTAATTTAAAATTAATTCCCGCTGTCAAAACAAAAAGCGTGTTTTTAAGAGATAATAACTATCAAAAGATTGACACTTGTTTATGTTCGGTTTAATTGTAAAATTATGTCCAATGACCAAAATTATATTAAATGGTAAAAATATATTCTAAATATACTTTAAAACCACTCAAATTCATAATTTATCACTATTAATTATTTTGATTAAAAAAGTTGTTTTTAATTAAAACTTAGTAATTTTCACTATTCATCAAAATATGAAAGTTATCCGAAATGTACCAAAATTTCACCTTAGGCTAAATTCGATATTCCGAATCTAAAAATGAAGTCCATTTTCAAATATAAAATATATATAATTTCAAAAAGTAGGTGTTACTATTCATAACTGCTAGTTTGATTAGTTATGGTGTGTTAGAACTCGGTGTTGCGTACAACACACGCTATCACATTATTCAAAGAGAAGCGTACCGTAGAAGCTTGGGGTGTTACACCTTCATGATGTGTAACCATTAACAATGTGAAGCCTTTCACAAATTTTACCCATCAACTCTTACATGCCACATAACCTAGTTACATGGCTTAAAATTATTCTATAGCCAAAAAGAAATGATGGTTAAATCTACAAGACCAAAAAATCATTGAATTCACCCCTATAGGTATCCCCCAAATTCCTTCTCATCCTTATAAAATCAATGAGAAATGGAAAACCATGAAAATGATGAGGATATAACTGATGGATTAGTAACAGGAGTTTACACACTTTTCCTATATATTTTCATCTTCACTTCATTTCTAATGATGCTAATAATGAGGGAGTGAGATATTTTGGACTGAATATTATGTATAGGAGACTTTTTTCATGATGCAATCAATTAATGAAGGGATAAACACCAATTGGATATGGAAATCAAAGATCTGAAGGTGTTTCCCTTTTTATTTGGCTCTTTTATTTGGAAACACTTTTTTTGAATTATTTTAGGAATTGTTTAATTGATTTAAGGAGGTCTATTTATTTATTATTTTAATTTTATTCCAACTTATGCTGTATTTTTTTATCTTATAAATTTAATGTGATTATTCTAATTGGTTAAATTTCTTTGGGGAGGTCACACCAATGAGTATAGTGAGTTTAATTGATTTTAGTTTCTTGAAGGTCTTCTAGTAATCAGATCATATTCATAAGGGGATTGATGCCCATATATGAGGGATAAATATAATATCTAGGTAATTTTGGTGTATAATTTATGGTATTTAAGTATACATTGGAAAATTAAATAGGAAAACATTTATTGAAAATGATAAATGGAGTTCCTAATGATTGAAGTGTTCGAACCATCCCATAGGGGCCCGTGTTGTGACTCCCCAAGGATGCCTTTAATAGGGCAAGGGATGGAGACTAGAACTAAGAAGGCATATCATTGACATTAGAGGCCTTAACCTACGTACCTACACACACACCCACATCTCTAATCCTATATAATGATGAAATTTAAAAACAACTAAAAAACAATACATGCATACATCTAAATCCCCAAACTAGATTATGATAGGAATTAAAGGAATGTAAACATGGCCAAATACATGCCCGCCACAAATAGTCTGAAAACAAAAGACCAACCTGAAATTAATTATTGGGACTACATTCAGATAGTCATAGGAATAAACCTTAGTTTGTTTGGTATTACTAAGCACCATATGGTCTTGGTCTGCCTAGGACACTATCAAAGGGTTAATCATCTGCATAAGACACGACATGTGTGGGAAAAGCCTATATTGGGGTGATTATAACAACACTTAGCAGGACACCCCCAAAATCAAAAATCATACAACAAAGGAAATACATTCACCTCTACACATGTATATTTCTACATCACATATAACAAGAATATAGAGATATACTTAACAACGATAGATAGTCTAGAGGTAAGCCACAACCATAGTACACCAGCCTAGGATTCCAGATCAAATAATTCCATGAAGTACTTGTCCAAGAGAACACACTCTTGAGTGATAGAACTGATGATGTCCATCAAAGAGGCAATGCTCGTTGGGTCTCATCATGAGAAATAACACACTAGTAGATAGAAGAAAACACGATACATAGATGAGGATCACTGATTGTTCAATGAGGTGATACCAACAACTCAATCTGGATTATCCCATTTAGTAGAGGATCAATGGAAGCATAATGTTGGTCGCAAAGATAACAAGTACTCCACCTAGGGAAGAATAAGAATAGAGGATCTCTCTCCAGACCTCTAATATGGATTCCAATGTCTCTATCTTGGAAGTCCTGCTGAAGGGATCTAGTAAGAGGAGTAGGAAATCATTCCATACTAAACTTTTGGGAATGGATAAGGGAAATGAACCCTAAAACAACTTTTCCAATATAAAAAGGAAAATAGATCTAATCCATGTATAATAAAGTACACAACAAGTAGTAGGTGTCACACACCGTGTGTCTTGTCCCTAGGTATTCGCCATGTAAATGACCCATGTCATCAAGTCATGTCCATGTTGCACTAAACAGTGTGTAAGATGCATGTGTAGTCTTTCTATGTGCTAGTACATGGATCCATCATATGTATGTCTTCCTGTGTACTAGTACATGGCTTAGCCTGTATACCTGGTCCAAGTTGTTTCCGTGTGGGGGAGTACACAATGTCTAAGCATCCCGAGTAGTCCACCCCATGTCAGTGTACCTTCCAAAGTACATGATGAATTAAATTATGAGGTAATTCACACTATGTGATATTATTTAGATATCATGTGATGTTTAAATCTATATATAAACTCTAACCATCACATAGGGGCCCCACATTGCATTTAGATTCTACTTACATGCCGTGTAGTGCGAGATTTTCCTAGAATCCCATATCTAGAATCTGCACAACTTCTCCTTCATGAATCCTTTGACATGGAAACCTACTTTCTAGAGAATCATGAAATAGGATTTAATGAACCATTCCATCAATGATCTATACCTTGTATCCCTTTTATTCATTCTGGAATCAAAATTATGTGAAATTATTCATTGTGTTCCAAATAACATAGAAGAATGAGAAATCAAATATCCACCATCATCCGCTTTTTCACCACTTCTACTTTTACATCACCTTCATGTCATTCTGATCCTCGATTTATGTTTTTGGATTATTACTCCATGAAATGGGTGTGTGAAGATCGATTGATCGGGATTTTTCGATCTGTTGTGCAAATGAAAAACACCCACGATGAATGATGAATATGGGAGAAAAGAAAAATAATAGGTTAGATGAACGAACCTCAATCATTGTTCATGTCTATCTTGATCCTTCACCATTATAATGATAATTGAAATAATCAAATCACAAATATAAATATCCCATAAAAAACCCAGCAATATAAACCCATTTCACATGATGATCAAAGCACAGATCAATAGGTTTGTTGATTAATTTGTATTCATCATAAAAATCAAGAACAAGGAAGAATAAAATCAAAACACATTCCCTGCCTCAATTTTGATAGATCACTGATGATGAACAAATCTGCATCATGTTTTTTTGATATATCTTTTGAAATGTATGCACGTTGATCATCTATCCACTATCTTGTTATTGTTCGCCTAAGAGGATTTCACAAAATCTCTCTCCAACGGCCCTCTAATGATTCTAGGGTTATGTGTATAACAGTTGAATTTCTCTATAATGGACTATTTAATGACTATAAATCATTGCATCAACAAAATTTGAAGGAAATAAATTATTCAATAATTTTATTCCTTTCTGTGCCCATGATGACTTTTCCAAAAACACCCCACACTAACTAATGTTTTGTCATATAGAGGATAAAACTCACATTCTGAACTCAATGGTGCCCTCATATTTCTAATATAAGAACCCATTAAAATTTATTCCACTTTTTTTCAGGGAAACAACATTAGTTTTCCATTTTACATATTTAATGTATTTCAAACATTTATTACAGTTATATCGAGCCTCAGAATCGCACTCTGTCTCAATTATTGGTCTAAAAAATAATCTATATTATATCCAAAAATAATAAATAGAAAATATGATACATTGAATTCTCCAAATCTTGGGGATTTACATTCCCAAAAAACCAAAATACGGTCTACTAAAAAGGTGTGGGTATTGAGCATGAACCTAAGCCTCCCACTCTCACGTGCTCTCATAGATATTTCTGTGCTACCACCAGACACACAATAACGGAATAAATCACCCATGAAGGATCCTATAAAACTAATCATTGATCTCCAAATTCCTTATTCACCTTTTAGCACAAGACTTATGATGGACATGTTCACTCTCCATCCTTTCTTGGATGATTTTGACCTTCATTTTTATAGCTCAGACCAACTACGGGCCCATAAGCACTGAAACTCCTGAGTTAGTCAAGAAATACGGTGACCTATAGGTTCACATGTAAAAAGATTTTAATAGTTCCATAACAATGTTGGAACAGTATCTATTATTGTACGAAAACTCCACCAGTGGTAGGTGATCCTACCAACTATGACCAAAGTCCACCATGCAAGCTCACACACTATTCTCCATAACCTAAATGGTATTCTTAGTATATCTATCTGTTTGTGGGTGAAACACTATGGTTATAAATGCCTCTTATAATCCATTCCACAAACAGGATCTGAAGAGAGCATCATAGTCAGAAACGATCATCAATGGAACTCTATGGAATTAGACTATCTCCTGAACATAGAGGCGTCCAAAGCTCTCTACCGAACACTACTCTCATATAAATAGGAAGTGGACCAATATGGTGATCTGGTACTTGATGACCTATATGGAATGAAGTCCCCTTAATGTACATGGTAATACCATCATGATTTCCATATATATCCCATCCCACTTCCATTTTGGTAGCTCAAGGGGTTGGGCACAACCCACTAGAACATTGTGCTCAGCCTTCACTTGCTGACAAGTAAGGCATCAAGTGAAAAACTCTACAACTTCTTTCATTATCTCTGGACACCAAAACTGACATTAGAGGTCCTGGTATATCTTTTCCACACTTGGATATATCAACAAAGGAGACATATTATACTCTCTCTGAACCTATTCCCATGATGTCAATGGTACCATCGTGCGTCCTCTAAAAAGAACGACATGATCCCCACTTTATAATATCCATTAGGGGAGTTTCCAATGGATATCTGAGTAAGTAGAGTCTCACAGTCAACATCCCCAAGATGTGCCTCCCTGAATCATTATAAGAGCATAGGTTTAACAACCATAGACTAAACTGCTCTATTTCCATCCACAAAGGATAAAATCAACAAGGAAAACTTCTCTAAAACCTCATTCAACAACTGTTAAAAATACCTCCTACTAATATAATATACTACCAAGTTCCCCTTACCAATAATATAGAAAAAATAAAAGACATAATCCAAGAGGAACTATATCCATCAACTCTACCTCATGTTGATATCCTTCTGAGAGAAGATATAATTGAGAATGTTGTGATCAGAGTAGATGATAAACTGCACACTCATTAGGCAGTGTCACCACATCTTTTAAGCAATGACTATAGATTCTATATCAAGAAGGTGGGTCACATTATTCTAATCATCTGGTCTCAATTGGCATGAACCATAATAAATAACCACTTTCTTCTAAATCAATACACAACCATTCATGGTTCCTGATGCATCTCAAAACACTACATACTCAACACCTTACTCTGAAAATTTCAAGATGGGAGTGCTCATCAAACTCTGCCTCAAATTCTAAAAATCCTAATGGAACCCTTATGTCCACACAAAAGGATTCCCCTTTTGTCTCAAAGCTATCATGGGTTCTGACATTCTGGATAAATTAGGTATGAATCTATGATAATATCTTGCAAACCCATGGAAGATCTATACCTCTATCACACTCTTTGGTGGATCCCAAGCTAGCACTACCTCGACCTTGGATGGTTCAACTTCCACTCCATCCAATGAGATAACATGTCCTAGAATGTGGATCACCTAAATCAATAATTGGATCTTTAAGAGTTTTCCATAAAGCTGGTGCTGTCAGAGTATGTCCAGAATTATCCATAAGTGTATCATGTGCTCCTCCTCAGATGCCGAGTACACAAGGATATAATCTATGTAGACTACTAAAGACTGGTCTAATTAAGGAAAAATGTTTTGGTTCTTGAGTCCCCTGAAAACTTCTGGGGTGTTCATCATGATGAAGAGCATCACCAAGTACTCACAGTGACCATAAAAACATCTGAATGACATCTTCTGTATATCCTCATCCCATACTCATAACTGGTGATAGCCTTACGTAAGTCCAAACATTAAAAACCATCATGCTCTACTCAATGGATCAAAGATATCATTGGTCATTGGTAATGGATAACTATTATTTATGTCCACCTGGTTCAAGTGCCGATAGTCTAAAGACATACTCAAGTTCTTGTATATATTCTTGGAAAACCAAACTGGGGCTACCCCGGGTGAAACACTAGGTCTAACAAAGCCCTTACTTTACAAGTCCTCCAACTACACCCTCATCTTGAGAAGCTCTGTGGGTGTCATCCAATATGCTGGTGAAAATATCGGTGCCATCCCAGAGTGCAGATCAGTAAAGAGGTTTATATCATGGTATAGAGGTAAAACATGAATATCTTCAGGGAAGATGTCCTCATACTCCACCACCACTCTAGGAAATTGGGAACTCATCACATCTAATGCACTAAGGGTTATTCTATCCAACTAATTAGCAACTGAGTGTAGACTCTTATGAACGAGTTTATCTTGGGGTACCTAGGTATCCTTTTTAACCAAAAAGGAAAACTTAGTTATGTCACTATGGAAAGACAACATCCTTCACATAAAAATAGTCAATATGGACATGAACTATAAAAACCAATCCATACCAAGATTGAAATTATAAGGTCTCAGTGATATTACCATGAGATTCCAATAGAAACTATCACCTATAAGAGTCAGGTCACACTGTCCACATAAGTGCGTGATCACTGAGTCTTCTCTAGTAGGAGTCACCAAGAATAAAAGTCTAGAAAATGGTTCAACCTAAATCTATATATCTCATACAAGGTATTTATAAAGAAAGGAATGACTAGAAACTATGTCTATCAGTACTACAACTAATGTAGAAAAGACAAATCTCGTTCCTTGAAAATTTCTTGTAGCCTTTGGGTCATAAGATTTAACCACCTCCATATGTCCTCATACCTATCCTCTATCCCCATGATCCTAACATTGACAACCTGGGGGTGGTAGTGGTAACAACTCAAAACATTGAACACCTCCCTCTGCTCTCCCAACTCCTCTACCACATTGGCTGCATTGCGGACCTACATGCTCCTCATGTTGCCTCTGCATCAATGGCTCATCTACAGTTTCTCTATCATTTTTACAAAGAATCAAACAAACCCAAGAAAGATGAATCCTACCACCACATGAATAGAAACTCCTCTCTTTGGGATTAATGGTCCCACAATGTGGGACATGAACTACAGATCCTCAATCTCGGGACCTCCTCCTAAAAAATCTCACATATCCAGGTCCATAAGAATGATGTTGTCTCCCTATTTCCTAGGTCTCTACTTCTATTTTTCCACTAATGAAAAAAACTTTTTGTATCTTCTCAGCCACGAAACTCTAATTCAACAAATCATGTTATGAAACCTATGTGTTGGTAGGAATGAATAGGGGAATAAAACTGGCTCAGATGTCTCTATGTAGACACTGCATGAAGGTATGATCCCTAAAAAAATGATCTCAAACCATATCCGTAATGTACTTGGATTGGTTGGTAAACCATGATGAATACTCAACTACTATCATACTGCCCTATTGGAGCTGTAGAAGATCCTGGATAAAAATATCCCTCAAAGTAGATAGTGATAAATCATATCTAAAACGGCACTTGAACTTTGTTCATGAAAGCGTATCCTCATTGTAAGACTTGGTAACCAAACCCCACCATTACCTTGCTGAGTCCTGAAGAAGGATCACCTCCATGAACACCATCTGATCATCTGGTGTCTTGACTAGATGAAAAACACAGGTTGCCACCTCAAGCCAGTCCTCATCAACATGTGGGTTAGGATCACCTCAAAACATTAGGGCTTTCTACTACTGAAACTTGTGATGTGAGCTCAGCTTCTGCACCTCATTCTACGGTATTGCGGGTACCATATGATGATCTACATGTGGTGGTTTGGATGGTGCACAACATGAAGGTAACATCTTTGGAACTAACCCCTGTATTGATGCCTCATCACTGAGGGGATCATCCTCATGATCATACTACTAAATCTTAGTAAGGATATATCACAGAGGCATCCTGAGACAAAAAGATGTACCATGGTCATTAAGTATATCTTGAAAACTGAATCATGAAAGACATGGAACCCATTACAATATGATTCATGTACCATTTTTTATGTGAAACCCTTATTCTCATGTAAAAATTAAAAAAGTAGGTGATTAGAGTCTTGTTGTATGGATATGTCAGCCACCGCACCGAAACTGGAGTCCCTGGATTGAAATCCAAACTCTAAACACTCAAAATTATTCCCTAAAACCAAGCTCACAGACTCCCAATCCTAATGTAGAACCAAATGATCTGATACCAGTCTCTCACAACCCATACTAGTGGGGACATTTCCATGACTCCCACTACCTACATCTAATAGGCCATGGGCTAGAGACTAACGCTGAAAAGGAATTTCACTAACATGAGAGGCTTTATCCTAATTAGTTGTACACATGCACAAACCTCCAAGCCTATACAATGTTTAAATCTAAAAACAACTAAACAACCATACATGCATAAATCTAAATCCCACAACCATAGTATGATAGAAATTAAAGAAAAGTTAAAAGGGCCAAATATAATCCGACCAAAATGAGTCTAAAAACAAAAATCCTACATGAATGTACGTATTTGGACTACTGTTAGAAATATGTAGGAAGACACCTTGGTCTATTTAGTCTCACTAAGAACTGTCTTGTCCTGGTCCGCCAAGGACTCTGTCAAAATTTAGATCATTTCAATCACACAATATGTGCGGAAAATACCATATAGGGGTGAGTATAACAATGCCCAGTAGGACCCCCCGAAACCACAAAGAATACAAAAAAGGAAATACAGTTAGCTCTACATAGTTATATGTCTACATAATATATAATAGGAAAATCTAGATATACTCAGAAAAGGCACATAGACTAGAGGTAATCCACAACCACAATACAATGGCCTATGATTTCATCTAGAAGAATAAAATGAAGTACTCATCCAGGAGAACACATTAATGAGTGATACCACATGATGATGTCCGTTTTAGTGGTAGTGATCTTAGGGTATCTTCACGAGGAAGAACACACAAATTGTACAAAGAGAACATTAAACATAGATTAGGATCACCTCCATAGCCATGGGGTGATACCAACAACTCAATATGGATTAACCCTTTATTTAGAGGATCAAATCCCACGTAGTGTTGGTCTCAGTGATACAATGAAATTCACATAGGTAATGAACATTAATAGAGGATCTCACTCTAGGCCTCTCAAAGTGATTCTAATGAATCTATCCCAGAAGTGCTGCTGAAGGTATTATAGTCCTAGGAGTAGGAATCAATTCCATACTAAACTTATGGGTTTGGATAAGGGGAATGAACCCTAATGATACTCATCCAAGATATGGAGGAAAAGAGATATATGAAATGTATAATAATTCAAACGATGTGTAGTAGGGGTCACATGCAATTTCTCTTGACCCTGGGTCGTGCCCTGGTAAATGGACCGTGTCATCATGCTGTGTCAGTGGATTCCAAAATGATGTGTAGGCTGCATGTGTAGTCTACACGTGTGCAAGTACATGACTCCAACCCGTGTACATCATTCCATGTACCAGCAAATGGTCTAGGTCATGTACCTAGTCCAGGCATGTTTGTATGGTGGAGTACGCGAGGTGTAAGCTTCCATGTGTAGTCCAACTAATGTCTGTGTATCATTAGAAGTACACACCGAGTTCACATAGGAGGGACCACACACTGTGTGATAGGGGTCAAAATCCTTATTATTTTTAACTCCCTCAAGAAACCCTATCCTCTACTAAAGGGTCTCCACATGACATGTTGATATGACATGCACATCGAGTAGTGCGAGATTTTCTAGAATCCCATATCTAGAATTCGTGTTCCTTCTCCTTTATCCAACCTTCGGCCTAGTGACCACCTTACTAGATAATCATGAAATAGGTTCTTAAAAACCTCTACATCAACAATATCAACCTTTCAGACTTTTTATTTTCTCAGGAATCATAATTATTTTATTTCTTCATTACATTCCAATGAACATCGAAGAACACCAAATCAGGAATCTTCCAGCATCCGATTTTTTGATGACTCCACTTTCTCACCAAGTTCATGTTGTGATGATCCTAAATCTACAATATCAGATCATGTCACTAATAAGTGGGTGTTCAATGATCGATTGAATGAAATTATTTGATTCATAGGAAAAATAAAGAATGCCCACAACACATGATGAATGGGGGGAGAAATGAAAAAGAATATATTGGTGGAATGAACCTCGATTAATTTTCTTATTGATATAGATTCATATCCATTATAAGTATAATTTAAATAATCAAATCAGAAAGACAAACTTCCCATTAAAACCATGAAATACAAAACCATCCCACATGATGATGGAAACATAGTTCTATCTCAATGTTGATTGATTTTTATTCACTGTAGAATTTATGAATGTGGAAGAATCAAATCTAAACACTCACCCTACATCGATTTGGCCCAATTTTTGATAAAGAACAACTCCATGTTTCATTCGTTGGTGAGGTATTTTTAAATCTATGGACATTGATTGTCAATGAACGATCTCATCGTCATTTTCCTGATTGGGTTTTTTCAAAGCTCTCTCAAACAACCCTCGAACGGTTTTGGGGTTATGAATCTAACCCTAGGATTTATCCATAATGGTCTATTTAAAGACTATCAATCATTGTATCAACATAATTGGAATAAAATTATTTTTCTCAATCATTTTATTCATTTTTTCACCTGCCATGACTATTACATGTATGACTTTAATCGACTAATGTTAAGTCTCTCCTAGTGTAAAACATGAATTCCAAACTCAATGATGCCCTTAGATTTCCGATCTGATCACCTGTTTAGTTGTTATTCATCATTTTTTAGAAAAAAACACACCTGTGCTATTAAATATATTTAATATATTTCAAAAATTTATTCTGGGCACACCATGCTTTAGAATCAAATGCCTTTTTAGCGCATAGTCTAGAAAATAATCCATATAATATAAAAAATAACACATTGAAAATTTGAGACATTACATTTATCTTTTCCACTACTCTTATCATTATCTATTATTTTTCTATCCTTCTTGCTTCTGATTTCCAATATCTAACTATGATTTCTATTGTTTATATGATTTTTATAGTTTTTTAGATCATTTCAATCCCAATTCTAATTTTAAAATTTAACATGGAAAAAATTAACAATGTGATAGTTTGACAACTTAGTATACAACCTCCTCTGGAGACAATGTAATGGTAACTATTGTGTTTCATTATTAAAGGTGGAATTATTGAATGAAGTAACATGAATAAATACCCATCTTCGATTACCAAGTAAAATTAAGGGATAATAATATAGGTATACATGAGAGATACATATATACATAATTTAGAAGAAATCTATAATATCAATGTTTCACATAATTGATTAAAATGTATTTAAAATATTACAAGGAATATTTATTGAGGAAAATACTCTTTTCAGTTTGAAATAAAATCTTCAATATATATATATTTGAAGATATTATAGAAAAATTATTTATTTAAAAATAACCATGGAAACATATAGAGTAATATTTAAATAATTGTGTTTTCATTATGTCTTGAACATTTAATTAATGTTGAGTGTGTTAAAAAAATATTCCTATCATATTTACTGTAAAAATTCAAAAAAATTACGTATTTGGAAGGAAAAAAGAGGATTCCTTTAAAAAAAAATTATAACAATTCATACATGGTTTAAAGTGAATTTAAAAAATCATTTCGAGAATTTTAATAAAATCTTTGAAAATATTTTTAGAAAACATAGATATTGAAGAAAAAGTATTTTTGAGTGAAAAGAGAAATAAAGTTAGCTTTTCTTAAAAACACTTTCTCAATTATTTTATGTACCAAGAAAAAGAAAATGGTACTATTGATTGAAAATGTCATAAATAACCACTGAAGGATAAAATTAAAATTTTATGTTAGAAAATGAAAAAATAATTTCATCGATATAAATTCTTGCACAAACAATCCATTATAATGATAAGATTGTGAAATAAACCCTTACCAATTTTGTATGTTTTGAATCAAAACCTCATGAATGAAAAAAAACTAATTTAAAATTTTTATACTATCATGATAAATAAATTCATGATTTTACATATCCACGTGGTAGTATATACATCACACAGAGAAAATAAGTGGTGAATATGGCATATGTCTCATATAAATTCTTGTGAGAAGAAAACCCCTTACAAGTGTCGTGTCATTGAATTAAGAATTAATCGATGAAGTTATTATATGTGTAAAATGAAGGTAAAAATAAGAAAAATCAATTAAACCAAAAATAATCTATTTTAATTCCAAATATTATCTTATCATATCAAAGACAATGAAGAAGTAATTTAACCAAATGAAATAAATTTAGTTATAAAACCCACTACCTCGAGTTTAATTATCATGTACATAAATTATAATAAAAAATAACAAAATTATTAAATCTATTTAATTACTTAAGAAATATTTTCATGTTTTTATTATATTTATTACCTTGTAATATAAATACGTACTTAATCAATTAAGTTTGTGTCAGACATTCGGAAGGTATTGGGTTCATGTGTCTCCAATGACTTCATTAGAATGATTATTGTAAAATATGTAATTGTTCCATCATATATAGAATAATTATCAGGAAATAATTAGGTTTTTAATATATAAATTATATTTTTAAAACCAAACATGATAGATGGTTGTGAAAAACTAACTATGTTACAACCATGGAGACGATATGCCAAACGTACTCCCCAGTAACATTTCCATTTTGAAAAAATCATAATTTAAATAAGTTAATTTTTATTTAATATTTATATAATTATGATTATATCATAAATATAATATTATTTCTTTAAACTCACTTGTATATATCATCTATGTGCTCCGATAATAAAAAAATGGTTCAAATCGCTTCGTGAGGCCGTAGTCCATCATACACATGAACAACATTATAAATTTTCAACAGATGTTAAGGTAAAAAGATATATGATATATAAATTTAAAATAATTACTAATATTTCCCAAATATATTATATAAACATGAAATACATACTATTGAGCCACCGTGAGAGGAGATGACGGAAATGAATTACATTGGTTCGTGAGGAGGTAGTCTGTTGTACACACAAACAATAATTTCCATTCCCATATGATAGAATATGGGATAGATATAGATTATTAAATTAACATAATAATATATCTATATATTTATGGTATTTATTTTATTATATCAACATTATCGTGTTTTATTTGAAGGAGGTAAAAGAATAAATAAATCAAAGATGCTCGATTAACAGAATACCACTTATTCCGAGTACCTATTTAAGATTATACCTAAAGCCTCCATAGATTAGTCTTTGGATCAAAAAAATGAATATATAAAGTGGTATGTGATGTAAGGAAGGGATTTTGGAAGGTTTTTCCACACTAAAATTCTTTTGAAGTTTAGAAAGGATGGGAGTGGTGGTTCCCTTTTATAAGCGAGAGAGTGTAACATTTTTGAAAATCCCCAAAACTATTCAGTAATGGGAATAATTATCAATAAATATCCCTTAAAAATTAATAAATAATGTAATATATGAGTGATAGTCATAAAAATATCAATCATTAAAAAATTAACATGTTTTAAACATGTTATTCCATTTACTTCTATGATTACTCACTTTTACCTTTTTTGAATTCCACCATGGTAAGAAGTGTTTTTATTATTAATTATAACCATAATTAATTCAATCTTAATAAATAATATAAAATTATAATCTTCCAAATATGGAATCCATTTTATCAAATTCAAATAACAAAAGTGGTAGAATTAAATTTAAAATTCTACCTGCAAAACGTGTTGAAAAACAAATTTCACAGAATCACATATTTCAAGCAATTTATGATCTTTTATTAACTATATGACTAGAAATAATCATTTTATGAATTGAAATTCAAATAAGCAGTTATATAATATTTGAATTTTATTTATATATTTTATCTCTAGTGGATAATTTAATTAATTATGATGGATAATTTTTATGTACTTAAATATAGGTTGTAATAATCCTTGTTTTTGAAGCATAAAAATAAACATATGAAAAATCATGAAAACCAACAATTAATTTTTTTTATTATTGTGAATAAAATATTTCAAATGTAAATTTATGAACAAATCGAAAATATAATAAAACTCTATATTACTTTCTTTAATGAAAAGAAATGACTGTATTTGTAAAATCATATTTTTTACTATACAATGAAAAATAAAACATTTAAAAAAATCAAATAATTTTACCATAATTTAATTTTGGTAATATAATTTCAAAAACATTGTTAACATTATAAAATAAAATTTCCAAAATTTCTATAAATTATTTATAATATCTTCTCACAAAAATCCATTAAAATTAAGAGGAATCATATCTTTTATAGAATAAAATATATTTATTAAAAGTTCAGAAAATATTTATTCATAATTTATACATAAATTTATATCAAGTATAAACATTGTATATATTTCATAAAGAATTCAATACTATTCATACCTATCAATTTACCAGCTAGTTTATAACAATCATTTTATAAAATAATATTTTGTCATTCGTTTAAGATCAATTTTGCGTGTTGCCTATGATTTTGAAGACATTGTTATTTTAAAATGGGGATTTTCACCATGTACCATGGGGGAAACTTTATTGTATATGTACATGGCTATCCAAGATATGTTCCAGGTGTACACTACAAGAACCCTAGGTAGACATACCCACCTTGTGTAGTGTGGACATACTATGTAGTTTCACATGGATTCATAAACTGTGTCCATGGGAGAACACACCAAAGTGAAGAAGTAAGGGAACACATTGTGTAACCCATTGTACACATAATATACTTATCCCAAAAACTTAATCATTGCATATATCCCTCATTAGGACTCAGATTTTATCCTGTGAGAAGTATAGCCTGCGTGTTTCTTCACATAGGATGCGATGGGAGACTTAATATAAGATTACAAGATATGAAATGTGATTTTACAAGAATAAAACTCATTAAAGTGATTATTTAGTGAAGAAACTGATCAGGAAGGATCATTAGAGATATTATGGGGTTGGAAATCCCTCTATCACATTAGGGCCCAGGTCCCCTATAATTTTCGCTCAGGAGGAGTGGTACACCCTTAGGGTATAGAGGGCACATGTCCTATATCTACCAAGTGGAACCCCCCTCATTCTATGAAGGGAATAGTTTTTCTATCAACATAATAGAACCCCATGATGCACTAGGTTATGATTCCTCTACCTACTGAGTGATAACCACTAACACACCTGGGAGTGATTCCTCTATTATATGTTTCACCCCCGTGATTGTGGAGTTTAGTGGTGAGGTGATATTGATCCAAAGAGTTTATTATATGGTTTCACATGATGATGGGAATATGAGATGAAACTATGGAGCTTTATGTTGACTAATCATCCTTAAATAGGTTTTACGGATGGGTATCCAATTTCTCTCTCTCTCTCTCTCTCTATCTTGGGTTTCTTTATGAGAATATATATACATTGGGTTGAACTAACATCCATTGTAACCATTTATGGTTTTAATAGTGTCCTAATGGGTATGTATGTATACTCTCCAATGCTTGGGATTTTCCCATATATGTCACATCTTATACAGATGAAAGATAAATCATTGGTAATTTTGGTGGAGCATAATAGTACATTGGTACATTGATCATATATGGTAGTCAGACATGGTGATCAGGATCTAGGATCTCTCTAGTTTTCTATATTTCTAATTTTTTTCTGGTTGATATTTCATTTCTGGTTGTGAGTTTATTTTTTCCCTTTAGGATTTCCTTACATATGTCACACTCTGATGTATTCCATAGAGGTTATTGTGTGCATTATTTTACTCTAGATGTTATAGTATTTTATTATTCCTATAAATTTTTCAAGGATACATTTGTGTGCATTAATGTAGGTAAATTATGCTAAGGACCCCCATTTCAATTTATGATTTATCATTTCTGGTCACTAGCCCCAATCCTATTAGAGGTAGGATTATTATATTATACTCACCTTTCTGATGGTTTGGTAGACCCCAATGGGTTTTTTCACGATAAAGTGGTATTACAGTAGTATATACTTGGGTCGATATTTGGATTTAGACTTATAATGAGTTGTTTTTGCGAACCTAAGGAAATTGTATTGTTGGGTCTTGAGTGCGGATTTCAAGAGAGGGAACCCAGTGTTTGTGTGCTGGCTAATGTATCAATTCACCAGGACTCTGACTATATACTTGTCAGCTCAGAATTCTAATACATTGGTTTTAGAAAAAAACTATACATGCATCATATATGATTGAGTCCTTTGACTTTCCTTCTTGAAAAAATATCTCCATATATGCTCATCTAGACATGGTATTCCTTGACAACTTTTGGGATGCCTTCACGAAGAGAGTCAACTAGAATACTGATACAAGATCGTGATGAAAGTATGTTTAGTGATTAGGCCTCCATTAAGGGACCGTATCATGAGGTGTTTCCTCCAGGAGATTAGGGAATAGTGAAATTTACCATTAAGAAGTGGACAGTTCTTGCCGACCATGATGATGATGAACATAGTCTTAGTGATCTACTTGAGTTCCAACTTTAGAGACCACTGAGGTTTCATGGATATCCAATTCTTTTGTATAAGGATATTTGATTTAGTCGGTGGTCTGATTCTTTAGTATTTTTTAGATCCCAATTAATCTGATGGTTGTGGTTGTGGACAACCTTCTTTATAGAGAAATAGGGAAATGATGGAGTCCAATTACCCAGACACCTGATGAAGTGATAATTTCATGGGAATATTTCCAAAAACTATTTTTCATCGAGTATTACCCATTAATCATATGCTATGTGTGGATTAATAAGCATACCAAGATGAAGAAGGGTGATATGGTAGATTTTGAGTATGATGTGAGGTTCACTAACCTCACACATCATTCCATTAAAATTGTTATATATGGTTTCTCTGGGGAAAATATGTTTGAGAAGGGATTTTATAGAGAAATACATACCAGCATAGTACCCTTATGCATTCCTATTTATGATGGGGAACTTGAGTGGTTTATAGTAATATAGATCTTACTATCATAGGGATTCCATGTGGATGGAGTTGGTAGTGGATGTCATGGGGTTGATTTTTGTTCAAAAAATAGCGGTTATAAGTTATTAGGGTATCATCCTATGATACCTCCCCCTTCATGGACTCAATCAAATGGGTTAGAGACTGTGGTATCGCTCAAAGGATCCAGTTATCCTTTAGAGGAGTGATTTTATTCTTTTTATGGGTGTGGTCACATAACTCATATTTTCCTGACTCGACTTCCTTAGGAGGGAAGGTTTTCGGTGGATAGACCACCATAATTGAAGAAAAATCATAATCTAGGATCACCAAAGCATGGATAGGGAATCCCACCGGGAGTCAATGGCGTAAAAGGAGTAGGTGGATCTTTAGAGCTAGGAGTTTCTAGTAGAGGATGGATCTAAAATCTACTCCCACCACCACCATGAGTTTGTCAACACTAGGCTCAGGGATTTATCAGTAGGGTACATGGACAAATATAAAATATGGTGGGATATGACTAGGTTGTACACAAGATAATTTTACGTGTGATCTATTTACTTTATACTCCTGGCCCAATACTTATAGGAATAGTCACAATTCATTCCTTTATCTCAGTATTTATTTTGTGGGAGTTTGATATTATAGTTGAGACATTGTCCCATCAACTATTGTTTGAGGTTCTTATTGTGAGAGACTCTTATATGTCATATATATTCTGGATGTGTGAAGTTTCATTCAGTAAAGAGAGTATCTCATGGGACCTCTTGGTCATCATGATGAAAACAAATGATGTCATATTAGGAATGGAATGGATTTACATGTTTCATTCCCATATTTACTATCATTGCAGGGAAGTTAGATGTATTTATATAGATGGGATGATATTCTCCTTTGTGGGTAAGAGGGATCTCAAGGAAGAGTGGGTTGGTATTGTGAGTGGGAAGCAGAAAACTATCACCCATCAGTTGAAAATTTTATCAATTGGTTTAGTAGTATCTTAATACATATATATTCCTTTAGTAGTTGAGGATTTATGGATGTATTCCCCAAATATGTTCTAGGAAAAAATCTGAGACAGAAGATGGAGTTTTTATTTTAATATCACCACAATAATACACCGATATCATCATTTGTTTCTAGATGAACCCTAAAAAGATATGGAAGATTTTATGGTTTAGTTGGAATAAATTTAAGAAAAATGTTTTATCAGACCTAGAGTGTCCCCTTGGAAAACTCCACGTATTTTCAAATAAATGAAGATAAGAGATTGAGGATTTGTATGGAATTTTTCTCCTAAATCAGGTCATGGTAAATAAAAAGTACTCTATGTCGAGCATTGAGGAAATCTTTGACTAGTTGGGAGGTGAAAGTTGGTTCTCATAAATCAATCCCAGGTCCATCTACCACCAATTGAGGGTTCCCATAGATGATATTTTGAAAACTTGATTTGGATTTTGCTACAAATACAACAGGTTATTTGTGATGAAATTTGGTGTGATGAATTCCACTACCATGTTCATGGATATTATTAAATATATCTTATATCCATACATGTATTTATTTATGGTTGTATTAATTGATGAAATATTCATTTACACTACATCATAGGAGGAGCATGCAAATCTTTTGAGGTTGGTCATAAACATACTCTAGGAGAACCATCATTATGGTAAGCTATCAAAGAACTTGTTTTGGATATGTGAGGTTCAATTTTTAGGTAATTTCATCTCTGAGCATGGATTAGCTATAATCCTGATGAAGATTGATGTGGCTTTTTCTTGGGAGCCAACCAAGCACGTGATAGAGTTGTAGAGTTTTCATGGTTTGGTCGGGCACTACACAGGGTTTCTAGAAGACTTCTCCAGGATTAAATCCCCATTTAATGACCTAACCTAGAGAGGTTATCGATTTATCTTGGATAATGAGTTTTAAATGAATTTTGGTGAGTTGAGGATGAGGTTAAATAGTGATTTTATATTGATACATTTGGAGGAGGGCATAGAGTATATAGTGTTTTGTGATTACTCTATAGTTGGGCCCAGTTTCATGTTGATTAAGAGGTATGTAGTGATAACATATTAGTTGAGGTAGCTGAGACCCCATGTTCAGAACTACATAACTCACGACCTTGAGTTACTGTAAAGATATGGGGGCACTAAATTCTAGGTTAGCATTATTTTCATTTACTCAGACCACCTAAGTTGCACATACATCTTTACTTATAGAGATATTAACCTGAGATGGATAGGATGGTTGTAGTTCCTATATGAATATAAATATTATATTTTCTATAATCATGGGAAGGTTAACATTGTGGAATATTCTTTTAGTGTGATGTTCTGTTCTCACATGGTAGAGGAGGCATATGAGTAGTTTTCTTCACTGTATCTAGCCCTAGTGGATGAGTGGGGTGTATTTTTTCTTAAATTTATGGTGGTTGTCCACCGCTTCATCATCATGTGAGAGAGGTTTAGTTTGGGGAGATCAACAATGTGGTTTTGATTGAATATATATCCTTAATATATGTAATAGAAGGATTTTAAAAGGATGTGATAATGTCATCATTTTCTCAGGATGGAGGTGGTCTTGGTCGTGTTGTGATAGGAGACAATGATGGAGTTTCATATTTCCCCAAATTTTTACATCACATTGTGGTAAATATGTACAAGGAACTTTAGCGACAGTTTTGGCGGGTTTTCATGATGTGGAGTGTCAATGCGTTTGTCTATTAGTGTCTCACATATTATTAGGTAAATACATGGAATAATGTTTATAAAATTATATCACAGCCACTTGAGATATTTGATTGGAAGTGGGATGGAATATTTATAGTCTTCTTGATATGAATTCCCTAGAGAGTGAATGGACAAGTGATATTTGGGTGATTTTTAGATGACTTACCAAGTCGACACACATTCATTCCATTAGGGAGAAGAGCACATTTGAGTTTTTGGGGTAGTTTTATGTGTCGAAATCATCCAATTTCATCAGGTACCCTCAATAATTTTCTCATAACATGATGATTGGTTCACATTGTGATTGTGGAGAGGTATATATGAGGGATTTAGGTCCCATTTGAAGATTATTACAATGTTTCACCCCTAGATAGAAGAGAATACTGAGTTGACTATCGGTATATTGTAGGATATTCTAAGAGCCTTGGTGTTGGACTTCAGCTAGAGCTGGGAGGTTCAATTTCCCTTAGTAGAGTTTTCTTATAAAAACAATTATCACTATAATATTGGCATGAACCTATTTGAGGACCTATATTGTAGACCCTATAGTCCACCCTTTTGCTGAACTAATATTAGAGATGCATCTATTTTTGGTATAGAAATGGAGCATGTGATGATAGATAAAGTATATGTGATCTACAAGCACATGAGTATATACCGAGATGGATAGAAAAATTACACATATCGACATCATTATTCTTTAGAGTTCAAGAAGGGAGGCCATTTTTTATTAAGAGTCTCCTCATGATGATGATTATAGAGTTTTTGATAGGGAAAGAAATCTATCTAAGATGTTCATCGGGACATTAGAGATCATACAAAGTATTTATGTAGTTTCTTAGTGTTTTCACTATGCCCCATAGTTGGAAAGAGTGCATGATTCCTTTCATGTGTGAAACTATAAAGATACGTGCTTGATCCAACACATGTTGTTGAATGGGGTGAGTGGGACATCAGGGATGGATCCCCCTTCATGGAGTACTAGTGGAGATCAAGGATTAATAGGAGAGGATTCTGCATGTATGGACCATCCCTTTTGTTCCTATTCTTTATAAGCACACGATCATGAAAGAAACCTCCTTAGATTGTGAGGGTCAGATGCGGTCTTAGTGGCTTTTGCTTTTGGGAGAGAAAATCCTTGAAGGAGGGGAGGATGTAGTGACTTTGGTTTTTTTTGGTTTTGTCCTATGAATATTTCTATGTATATATATAGATTATTTCCTTGTTGTCTATGTAGTGTTTGGGTGTCCCGGGACCCTGTAATTAATATAGTAAAAATATTAATATATTTTAAAGAACATGCATGCATCATTTTTTAATAAATAGTTTTACCATTTTTTGGGACCTCATATGTGAAATCAGAGACTGTGGTTAATTATAAAACATGTGGTTTATCCTAAGAATGACATATTGTTTAACAATGGATATAGTTTCATGGAAATCAACAGTTAGTGGTGTGTTAAATAATTAAATGAATATTTTTTTATATTAATTGAAAAAACCAAACCCACTCTCTATTTAAGATATATTATGGAAACTCTCCATGGTTAGCTTCCTAAACCTAGGATATTAGAGAGCGAGAGGAGGAGAGCACATTTGTCAACCAGGAGCATGGATTAATGATATATGATTGAAGGATCATGAGCGTGATGGAGAACATAGTGAGATATTTTCATTCATAACTAGTGAACATGTTATTCAGAAATGATCAATCCATCATCAAGGGTTGACTTCTTATTTGTGGTTTCAACCCTTTGATTAATTGTTAAGAAATAATTTAACTATTTGTTTTTGTTTCATGGTGATTATCATTCTTTTCATGAGCTGAAATATGAATTGAATTGTTGAAAACAAATTATTCTTACAAATACATGATTTTAATCCATTATTCCACACTATTTGATCATTTATCTAGGATCACATTGTCCAACAATAGTCATCACATTTGTTCATGTTCTTTTCTACTGATATTCATTGTGTTCTTCACCACTGGCCCACGGGGTCAGGATTTGACTTTTTCATGATGGATTATATTGTGATAAATTCCCTGGATATGTGAAGATAACATTAATGACAATTTTTTATGATTTTCATATAGATTATGATGCTTTCATTGTTATAGGTGATGTATTTGGGTTTTAGAACCCTAAACAGTGATATATGCATGATAATTTCCCATGCAGTTGATTATATTTCAGATTTTCGACCACCTAAAGCCAAAAATTGACAACCCTAGATGCAATGAATTTATTTCAAGAAGTAAAAAAATATGATTTTTGGTGGATAAAGTAGATCTTGAATTCACATTAAGGAAATTTATGTTCTTAAAAATTCACGACTACACGCTATGTAGTCTAGGTTCTCACAGTGGATATGTTTTTACCTGTGTTAAGTATCACATTCTATATGGCTATGTGCAAACACTCTATGACCCCACCAGGGTGGCTATGTTTTCTTCCAAATACACATGTCTAAGACCCTATGTAGTCAGACATACTATGTACCATAGGGGAAATATTGTGTATATGTACATGGAAAGGCAATTCATATTCCAAGTGTACACACCTGTGACCTAGAGTATAAATACACATCGTGTGCTAAGTGGAAACATTGTGTAGTATGAAATGGAATCCCATGTTCTGTCTATGGGATAACATGACCTAATTATGTGGCAAGGTAACCCACCATGTGACCGCTCAAACAAGTCATGTTCTTCTTCTAGAAACTTCAGCCTTATGTATCTCCTTCTTTATAGTTCATATTATAGACCATGAGTAACCTATCTAAATTATTTCTCTATGTAGGGAATTATGGTATCCTTATAGGTGGATTACAAGATTCAATAATAGATTTTACAAGAATGGTGCTTCTTCAGGAGATGCTTGGGTAAAGGCAGTGATTAAATAGGTCCATCAGAGAGATGCTAGTGTTTGAAATCCCTCAATCACGGTAGCGAATGGGTCCCCCATACTCTTCCTTCAAGAAGAGTGGCACCCCTCATGCTCTAGAGGGTGTGAGTCCTATATCTACTGATTTACACCACCTAATTATATAGAGGAAAGTAGTCATCTATCAACCAAGTGGTATCCCCCTAACAAAAAATGGCGCATTCCTCTACCTACTGAGTTCCCCCCGATGCACTAGGTAGTGGGTCCTCTTCTAATGATATTCCCCTTTTTATTTGGAGTGCAGTGGAGAGGTGTAGGTCCTCCACATTGTTTTTTTATATGATTACTCATGATACTTGAAAAATGAGATGGTCCTTTGGTGCTACAGGAAGACTCATCTTCCTTATATGGGCTAGGGATATGGATATCACCATTCCCTTTCATGTGGGTTTCTTTATGAGAATATATGTGCATTTGGTTAATATAACTTAATTTCTTTATCTTTATATTTCTCTATTTATGGATTTTAGCTAATCATACAAGGAATGTATATATTCACCATTATATTGGATATTACGACACATGTTGTATCTTATGTAAATGATAGATATATCATTGGAGACTTTGGTGGATCATAACTCTACTTGAGTATATTGACCATGTATGTTGGTTGAAATAGGTGACCAGGAGATGAGATCTCTCTATATTTCCTTCTTTCCATTTCTTATCATGTTGGGACATCAATTATGGTTGGGAAATTATTTTTCCTCTCTATGCTTTATATATATATATATATTTATACTCTGATTTATTCCCTAGAGGTTATTATAGGCATGGTTAAATTATAAATTTTTAAATATTTTATTATTCATCAACAATTTTCATTGAGAAGATTTTGTGTATGTGTGTATAAGAACATGAGGATAAGGCTTTCCATTACAGTTAATGACTTCTCATCGCTTGTCCCTTTCCCCTAGCTTATTAGAGGTGGTCTTGGGGTGTTACACTCATCTTGTTGCGGGCCAAGCGTGCCTTAGTGGGTCAGGTCATGACACAACCACACTTGACCATACCCTAGAGAAACCCCTACTCTGAATACCATTAAATTCTATCTCATATGAAGATATCCCAACCCATTACTATAAAATAATAAAAAAGGAAACAATAATATGAATGGGGTAAGAAAAAGGGCCCCATCCTCATCCTAGATAAAAAAATTCAATGACCCTAAAATTATAGTTTTTTTATAATTTTAATCAAATTCATCTGCAGTTTCCCCTAACCTGATCAATACATGATGTAACATAAAGGGAAAATACTATTTTCCATTACATGACTACAATAAGGTATTTCACAAATTTATACCATCACATCTTACATGGTAACCACCAATGTGTAATCATTCACTAAATTCCTTCAACATCTCATGACCCATCATAAAATGACCAGGGAACTATGGATTCCTAGACCCTAACATAACACTTTGGCATACCTCAATGTTCTACTCCCAAAATGGTCTCAAGGGACTAGTCATGAATATGATAAAATTACCTAACACGAAAACCTAATAATGCATAAAATGCAACCACCATTCATTACCATCATTCTTCAAGACATCACCCCAAGAGTTACATGAACTACAAAAAACACTATTCATATCTCAAATAATTTTCAAAATATAACCATTAATATGACCCACATGTTTTTCAAGTTTGAAAATTCCTAATCAATATAAATGATTAAATTTTTAAAGGTATGTTTGGTCCAACATAATCTATACACCATATAGGTAAAAAAACACATTCTATTATTTCAAATTAATAGAGAATCTGACTAGCCACTCACAATAGTGCATCACTGCTACAATTATCAAACCATCACATCTATGAGTATGTTTACACCCAAGTGATACCCTTCATAAAAACTCAACTAAAACCACTATGAATCAAATCTCATAAATTATAGTATTGATCCTTTAATTAATCATTTGACCATTCCGATCGTCCATGTTTACCCATTAAAATTACTTGCACTACCCATGCTTTCACATTCACAACACCTAATGAATATCCATGCCTAATTGAATACATTATCACACACTATCAATGTGTCCTATCTAAACATGAATCATCTACAATTGTTTTCTATATCTTAAGTAAATCACAAAATTGAGTTAACTCCTCTCCCAAGAAACCCTTTTAAATCACAAACCATTTCATATAATAATAGAAAAACACCGCACCACTCAATTATAACACTCAAATCACTAATATTATAATTTATATCTCAATATCACCAGGATCACTAACCTAGTATATAGGTCACATATCACTTCGGACACAACTCATAGAGAAACATCCAAATTCCCAACTCATATACCACTGGTCATATAACATGTTATAACCCCCACTCTTGGGATCTCACATAGATCATGCATCCCATACCAAAGTAAACAACCCAATCTATGATACTAATACCCACTAAGAATCTATACATTAAACAAACCCCATAAGAAGTGAGATAATATAGATGTTCATATATATATAAATAACATCTCTTTATGATGATAAGTACTGATTAAATTGAAACCGTTATGTTCAGTTATGTATAATTTTACTATGATGATATTTTGGAAATTACCAAGCATGTTAATGTTGACACTTTAAATAATCAATACCAATTTTGTTATAAGAGACAATATCATAATTATATTCATGAATTAATATGTCATGTGAACCTACATGAATGATATGTTGTAGGAATACATGCCCTTTTCTAGTCCAAGATAAGAGAAAAACAAAAAAAAATCAATAAATCAAAAAATTATACTAAAAACAATCAAGCAGACCACAACATTGAAAAACAATTCCCATCAACCCCAACTCCCCAAAATCATTGACTTCAAATCACATAGCTTCTATCTAGACACAAATATATCATGCATACCTAGTTATGACCAACCATATCTACTATATATAATATCCATATTATAAGATTAATGAATCTAGGATCTGACACCACTTTGTAAAGTCCCAACCCGTAACACTCAATAGTAAATAGACTGGAGCACAACGTGACCTCAAGGATGCCTTTGTTTATTCCAAAGGCTGAAAACTATCCGTATTGGTCTATGGTGATATAATAGGGAGACTATAACCCTTAGTACAAAAAAACATGAATCATAGTAGATGTTACATACAATTAGTCATCATATTACCTAATAGAATAAAAAAGGAACCAATCGAACTATGTATCCAACCGATGTCAAAAATTAACCCCATGTTATAAAAGAATGAGATATTTAATGTTGTATGTGCCATATAGACACAAATAAGTTCACCACTACGTTAATCATAAATACCCCAAACCAAAATTAAATAATTTAAAAAACTAAAACCACACCTTAAATCTTTAGCTAGTCACATTGTCTAAATCCTCCCAAACTATCTAGATCAACTATTAAAAATCAGGAATATTCTCTACCTATACCTGCAATCAAGATGTATTATTGGGTACAAAATTTCCATGAAAAACGATATGATTTTGAGTATAATTTGTAGGACATAAAAAAATAATTTCCCTAATATAACTAGTATATGAAATGTATGAACAATGTTCTATGCTCATAACGAATAAATAAAAAATTATATGAAAAAAAACTATCATCACCAGGAGTTATTACCAATCCAGTGAGGTGTGATTATATCTACTTTTTCTAGTGTTGGAGTGTCTTTGATCATGTAATAGGAATATCATGACTAGGAATGGTGTCTGAATCCTTATAATATAGAATATCATCTAAACATGAATTACTATCATCCCTAAAGGAATAAATTATGGATATATTCCCTAAATCCTATACAAAAATGATATATTTTTGACATATATAATATATTATAATATAAACATGTCATATGGTAGGGCATATTAGTATCACATGGTTCTATTTATATCATATTTTATGATATAAGAAATATCTTATTGGCTTCCTTGAATAATAATATTTTATAACATAAGGAATACTAATACTAATGAGTTTTATTGTATGATTAATTTGGAATTTCTTCGATTCATATTATGTAGTGGAGTGTTAATGAGTTTAATAACTGATTATTCTATATTTTGGCCATGATAAATGAAATGTTTTATAATATGAAATGAATAAGAGATTACACATAGCTGAGGGTTACATTCAATGTAACTGTATTCCTTAACTCATACTGTATGTGTTAATGAATGTTCACATGAGAAGACTCCTCAATGTCTCTATAAAGAGATAGTAACTATGATATAGGGATCATGAAAGCCAGCACAAATATTTTAAAAATCTCTCCTCCCCATAGATTTCTTCCCCTACCCCCTTCCCAACATGATGAACTGGCATCCTAATGTGGGTGAAGGATCCCACACACATGATGATTGATTTACTAAAAATCATGGATACATTTATATGGGTCGATTAATTTTTCTATCTCTTGGTGATCTTCATCAATCCCATATGGTGATGTTTGAGGATTGTGCAACAATAAAAAGGGATTAAGTCACACATACACAATTTCTTGATTTATAATATGCATGATTTCTGATTCATGTATGGTTGATATTGGTTTATAGTGTATATATACTTTTCTCAATATTGTTTTTATATCTGTCCTTATAAACCTTAGTATTCTATCAAAGGCTTTTCACACCTTTTGATGAGTGAAATCATGTACTAGATGAAGGTTTTTGAAAAATATCCCCTCTCATAATCCTAATCAATAAATAAGATAGAATACTTGTTTGTCTAGTATAGTCATAAATTATGATATGGGATATCATAACTAGTGACTTAGTACAAATATTTTGGATTTTTATTATCTATAGCATTTGAATTCAACATATTTTATCCAAAAATTCACAATTACATAGTTTAAAAAACTGATCTCCATAATACCTTTATGATTTTGGTGCATACTGTTAATCATTATAGGGATATCATAGGAAACAATAGGGATGTTAGTTATAAAATATGATTGATATCACTTTCTTCTATCCTAGCAATAATACCACATGATTCAATATAAATAATTAAATATGATTGATAATGATTTTTTTTCTTTTTGTTAAATTAAACAGTGAATTGAATTATTTTATTTATAAATTATTTATAAATTACAATTAAAGTCATTTTAGGATTTTTTGAATTAATAAAAATTATTAGAAATTATTAATCATAAAGTGTTTATAATTATTTTATTAAATCTTTATGAAAAATATATTATTAAATATTTAATAATACTAATAAATAATACTAATATACATTTTTACAAATTTTATGTCATGCCTTATGACTTAGAAATAAAGAGGTTATTTGGAAATCATAAGTGTAATATTTAAAGTGTAATAAATTATAAAAATAAGGTGAAATTTAACGTGTTTATATTTTAAATTATGAATTGCTCATAATCCTTAATTTGGATTATTCAAATTAAAAGGATATTGTTTTCAAATTAGTTAAACATTATCAAAAATGAGTTTTGATAAATGATTTGATTAATGTTTTTAATAATATTAATATGTGTTTTTTGGATTATGTAAAATGTTTACATAATAAAATTGAAATATAATATGTTTATATTTTATTTTATATCATATATTTAAAGTGAGATTTCATATAATTCATAATATGGAAGATTTCATATTATTGAAAGGAATAAAAAGTGTTTATATTAACGATTATGGAATTCATATAAGATAAGATAAGATTATAAGGTAATTATTAATATCTTTAATTTATGATTTTTTATAATTTTTTATCCCACATTTAAATAAGTGAATTTTTTATTTATTTAAATTATATTAATTTGTTTAATTCATAGATATAATTTATATAATATTTATTCTTATATTTTAGCTATTTTATATGATAATTCACTTTTTATACAATTATCAAATCGTGAAATATATTCTAGGTACAACAACATAAGATTTAGTTTTCATCTATATTGACCTCAGTTTGTAATTAAATTTATTAACATGAAGTTATTTTTTGAATATATTATATTTATATAAGGTATTATAAATATGATGAATTGAAATATATATTGCGTAATGTTTCCCTTAAGAGAGGTATATTGGGTAGGACTTCCCACAAGCCTTAAGGCTCATACAATGTTCTACAAAGGCGTGGGTGGGATATCTATGGCTATAGGCTTACTCAATTATATATCATAAATTTTATATTATTGTAAAGCTTCAAATTAATTTTCATGTACCTTAGGAATAAAATTCATTTATATATGTGTAAATATTTTTGGATTCTATTTTGTTTAAGAAAAAGAACTTGTAGATTATGTAATGGGTTACACATTAATTTGGTTTGAACATATTAATTTGGTGTATGGAATATGAATACAAAATAAATCATTATAATCATGAATAAAATTAATGGAAATACCAAGAGATAACATGGTGAGATTAAATCAAAATTAAAATATTATGTGTTAGAATTATTATGATTTAAGAACATATTAAAACCTTGATCATTCAATCGGGTTGGTTCTACCAAAACAGGGTGCCCATAAATTATCTTCTATAAGGAATGGTGGGAATGAATAACCCTAAGAGTTGGGTAACTAAATATCACTGTAAAATTTGATTTATAATTACATGGGAAACCCTAAGTGTTAGGATACTAAATGAATGATATTGGGTTTGTCCATATGATATATTATGAAAAGTGTCCATTTAATCATGAATGATTTATTCATGATATGATTTGGATGGTTCCCTACCTAAATAATAATTTGGTGAAAGGAACATGAAATAAGAATCATTACATAGTTAAATATTTATCTTATCCCACTAATGGATATAATGAGTTGTAAAGGCTTAATCATTTTAATGGAATCACGTTCAATGAAAATCATAATTAAATGTTTGTAAAATATGATAGTCATCTGATAATATTTTTATTACTGATAAATTGAATATTCATAATCCAAATTTAAATTTAGATCAAAACTAGAAAGGAGAATTTTAATTTAAGAAACTTCAATGACTAGTAAGTTAAGTAATTTTATCAAGTTTGATATATATGTGTTAGAGAAACACACTCATGAGTCACCAACTACTAAAGTTGTTCAACACATTAATATACAAGCTTATGAGAAGCAAAGAAAGGTTCAATTTAATTATAAAATACATTATTTAAGAGGATTATTAAGAGATTTCAGTCTCCACTAATATACATTATATTATTTTATATGTAAATTAATTGGTTATACAAGAGGTTTCATTGAGGATTGTTCAAGATAAGAAATTAATTTGATTATCATTGATGAAAATGGTTAACAAATGTGAATGATTTCAAGAAATATATTAATAAATTTCTTTAATGTTTTGAGAATATATGAACTATGTCATATAATATCGAAATTGTGGTTTTTCATCTATATTATTACTGGGTAAAAGTTCCAATCAGCGGAAGAAAGTTAGTTAGAATGTCTAAAAATGTTTCTTTGAAAAGATAGTCCAGGTTATTGAATCCTAGAGGTGTTATCAACAAGAAAGAATAATGATTCAACAAAATATAAATGTCTAGAAAACATAAATATGTTTAACAAACTCCATGGAATGGACATACCATGTACCCATGTTATACAAATAAATTGTTTGATTTTGAATTTTATATAGTACCAAATATATACTTTATAAATATTTTAATTATAAATGAGTTGAAAATAAAGGAAAGAGTTTATAGATCTTATAGACTTCATTCAAATGATGAAAACAGTGTTGATAAATTATTGAATTTCAGTAAAGGGAATATATCATTCTCATATGGATCATATTAAAGGATTATAATAGTTATTTCATTTATCTCATATGATAAGAGAAGTTAATTGTTAACGAAGTGTTGTTATAAAAAGATACTAGATAATGGATTCTATAAAGATGGCTTCTGAATTATTACATTCTATAATATTTTCTGAGAATGAGAAAATGATAAATAATTCAATCCAAGATATATAATTTTATCTAAGATGTTTGTTAAAATATGAGGACTTTTTATTCCACCACCATTAGTTGAATGTTTTAAATAATAATCTTGTTTTCAATAAAATGATCCAAAAAATAGAATACCATATATGATTTGGAAACTATGGTTTATTTGTTGAATATTACTACTTATAAGAAATTAGAGTTATTTTATAAACACAAAGATGTTTGTGCAACTTATAAAAGTTAATAGGTAAAGGATTATAGCATTCAAAAGTGAGATTCACATAATATCTCAAAATGTTTTATGGTATGTAAGTAAGGAGAAAAATAAAGAGTTATATTTTTTACCAAAACATTGTGAACCCCACTTTTTCCTAGAGGAGATTAGTATTTTTTATAAATTGATAGTGAAAATTTTTACATTATTTACCTATAAATTTCAAAGGAATATTTTGATGGAATGGGTTTTAAGAATGATGATAATGTACATAGCAGAGAAAAGAAATTATTAATATCATCACATTAGATGTTTTAGATTTAAGAAGTTTGAATATGTTCATGGAATTGAATATTAGGAATACGATTATTAAATAACACAATTCATTAAACCTTTTTCTTCATAGATATTTCAAACTAAATATTTTAGTGGGATGGTTTTATTAGGTGGTCTCATAGGGATGTTGCAGGAATTATATACATATGTAAAACATTAGGTGTAGAAAACAAAAGTTTTATATATAAGTCTATCATATATGATATTATAGATAGGATTGTATATAGGGTTTTGTTAAGTATTCTTAAAATAGTAATATAATATAAAATATATCATATAAAATAAAATCTCCACTTTATCATTCTTTCATATTGGATGTATATATATATATTGATATACATTTTGTTAAGTGTAATGATAGAATACCTCTCAACGTATGGCTTTTGATAAACCCAAAATTCAAATTTTTATGACGTATTATATATTATGATTAAAATTTATGGTTAGAGTGAGTATGATACTCATTTGGAGATGCACAATAAGCTCACAAGGAAACAAAAATTATTTGTGCATTGGATTCCCCACTAATTATATTACATATAGTTCCTTACACTATGTTTTTATTATAATGGGGGTTCATAGATCATATTTGGATACCACACAACCTAAGGATAGTGAGATACATAGAATGTTATCCTTTATACTTTGAGAACATTTTTTTGAAGATATTGAGGCATATCTAATCAGAACGTTGTTGGGAATAATGATGATCATGTCATCAGTTGAATATTAACTAAGATGTAACTTTTTCCTCTTGTATGAATATTATGACATATATTCCATTAATTGAGACACAATGAGGGATTGTAAAAAAACACCTATAGAGTACATATGATGTTATTATTTATTTTGTTGAGGGACATGGGATGTTCACATCTATAATGGTGAAGTTCATTTGAAATATTCACTGACTTGGTCAGTCTATACTAGAATAATCAAGAGCATATGAGTTGGATATACAAGATTGACATAATCTATGTACCATGGTCGCTCTATATATTAGAAAAGGGGTGTATACATGAATGTATAATAGCATTTGATAAAACTGATGGACATAGGTATAAAGATACATGTGTTTGATGGTGATCACACCTGATCCATTTTTCACTTGATTAGCATTGATTATTTACTATAGGACACTCTTTTAAAATATTTATAGATATTATGGATCATATTTTTTTTCAATTCTAAAAAGGCCCACGGGGTCACACATTATGATTTACTGAATATGGATTGAGTGTGACTGAGAGAATTACTCAGAAATTTTTTTAGAGTTAATTTAACAGTGTTTTGGATATGTATTCACAAGGTATTTTAATGAGGTAATATATGTGGAAGTTAATGGTGAATTTAAAAAAATTCATTGGAATTCATAAAAATTATGTTTTGGAAAATATTTCTCAAGTTATCATATATGATATTATATAAGGTGAAGTGTCAAAAATTCCTTAAGGATTTAGTGAAAGTGGGAGATTAAAGTAGATATGACCAAGATACTTTACACAAATTATGTGTTGTCCATTATATATCATAGTGTATGATATAATCTTTTTATATGGTATAAAATATTGATAAAAAGTGTATGTTATATTTCAAGGTTTTGGGTATACCATATTTTACGATATAAGAGAAATTATATGGGATTCCAAGAATATTTATATTTTATTACTTAAGTAATAATTGTACCAATGAATCATATGATATTATTCAATTGGAACTAATTAAATTAATTTAAAGTAGTGGAGTGTTAGAGAGTTTAAAAATATATTATATGTTTTCTATTATAAACAAACCATTTAATAATATTACATTTAATAGATAGTTATAATAGATGATGGTCATATAAATAAACCTCAAGAAGAATCATATCCAAACTATATGATCTCAAACCAACCAAACTCACAAATCATCCATGGTTGTAATGATGTCCAACCTGAAACACATTTCTTTTCAAAAATTATTCATTATCCATGTTTGGAAAGAATCTCGAACCCAAAAAATCAGTCATGATATAGTTTTCAAGACACCCATATCATCCCTTAGGAAAATATATAGTTGGAACTATTTCCCAACCCATATCATAAGATCTATTCCATAACAACTCACACATCAATGGTTGGCATGAATTGCCAATCCATATCCACATAACCCATTCTATACTATTACACATGTCTATAGTTGAAATTAATTCCCAACCCATATCAAAACCATTCCACTACTGGAATGTCACAAAAAATATAGCATATACCATACCATATCATCACCTATCACTATCATTGTCGTTATCCCCAAACCTAAATAAAAAACCATTACTACACCATAAGAAATAAACGGTTGGAAGGATTCCCAACAGATATTAAATCCATATCCATTTTATTGACCAACATTATTATTCATAGAACAAAAACCAATTTTTAATTAAATACCTAATTAAAAAAATAATTTAGTAAACACACATTTATAACAAGGGTCATATGAGCTGGAAAATCACCCAACCCCATAATAAAATCAACTTTAATTCTTGTATGATCTCTCAAGAACTCAACCTATTCACTCTTACATTTCATTCAAGGATACAACCATGTTATCCTAATTCTAATATTTATCTAGTTTGTAGAATTATTTTAAGGTTTTTACAAGTTTCACATAATCATATCATAATTGGAACATCCCTCATGGGTTCCCCAAAACCATTTCTAATCACTCAGTTCAAGGCCCATCATTCAATTGTCACAACATCCCTTTACATATCCATACCCACTTCATGATTTGATGAATGCGTTATAAAGAATGATATTAGAAAATAAAATAAGAGATTAAATATTACCTATCTCACTTTTAATGTCTAGCTGGTTTGTTCCATTTATTCCTACCCTATACATATGTTCTACACCTGGTATACCCACCTAGATGCCTACACACTAGTGGAGGAGGAACACTCACCCTTAACATAAATTGACTATCCATGAGGCTATTTAATAATTCATAGTTAAATGTATCCTACCCCTCTTACAACCACCCATGATCAATTGAATACCATTTTGGGAGGATTATAAGGTAACTCTTCCAATGTTTATCATATTATAAAATACCAAGGTCATACCCCTTTAGGGTTTATGTATCACATGTTTAAAATTTTAGGCCAAACCAAGGCCATCCATGACCAAGGAATAACATTTAGTGATAAAGGGACCCTCTGGGTCCAAGAAATTTCCATCCTACTCATATGGGTCAAATGAGCATAATTAATTTTTAATTTATGGTTAATCAAACACAAGTGGTTAGACCATATATCCGATGCCACATGATAACTTTAAAATTCCATAAATAAATTTTTAAGAACCAAATACAATAAAAAATGTCATTATCAATATTAAATCCCAAACACCAATATCGACCAAGATCAACTATGCATTATCCATAAATATGAGTCCATAAATCTTCAATAACCACTATTATTAATTTTAAATCAAAAGAAATTGAAGGAAATAATTAAATCCCAATTAATCCCATAATTAATTATTTTGGAATAAATGGATAAAAATATACCATCTAACCTTCCATGGACTAAACTAACATGAAAGGGGGTGATGATCACCCCCAACACCACCCTAAGCCCACTGAAAATTAAATACACAATAATAAACTTAACATTACTGAATAATTTCACTTCCAAATTGATGAAAAATGGAAATTAAATCGTGGATGTGACATACCTCTTATTAAACACCAAAAAAATTGATAAATCATCCTCATAATACCTATTTTATCCATAAAAAATGAATGACACATTTTATAGACTTTATTCCACCATTATCTAGTGTAATCAGTATCAAATTCCTAACTTGAATCCATAAAAATTAGAGGAAGTAGGGAGAGGTTTAAAATAAGAGAAGGATAGGATGGAAACATACCTCAAACACCATGAAAATAAACTCTATGGAATATTGAATTCATAGATAAAATTATGATAACACTAGTGGAAATAGTAACAACCAAATATTTTATGGTATTTCTCTTTTTAAATCTAATCTCATCAAAAGATAACGTTGCACACAACACCCAGCTTAAACGAATGATGAAATATTCTTATAACCTCATCGTTAAATGTATGGGAAGGAATATTATTAACCAAATTATGAAATTGATATATTATATGTTGAAACTAACCTTATAACGTTCATATTATTTGTTTCATAGATTTGATATAAAAATAAATCCACTTTAACGTGTAAAAATATGTATTTTTCTAAATGCATTTTTGATGCCTTTTGATGATGAACTTGTTTTAAATTTAAATTCTGAAACATTTATAAATTCTATTTGAATAAAATTATTTTAATTTTTTTTTATAAATTACCATCAGGTGATTTTTTGGTGTTTTTATGAAAAGATTGATTTTCATGTGAATAGTGAAATATAATGCATTTTAATTGAAAACTAACTTTTCATTTAAATAGTATATAATGTTAAGTTATATTATAATTTTTTTAAGGTATCATTAGATAAATTATAAATTTATTATTCCAATTAAGTTCATTTGAATCATTTTCATATTAAATTTGGATTAAAAAACAATTCAAACTTTTGAACATTTTCACTTTAAAACCCCAGTTCCTCGCCCCGTCTAGGAGATTAATTTAAAAGTAAATTTATAAAATTATGTGTTTCGAATTTTGAAAAATTGATTTCAAATTTTTATTATTGTGTTACAAATTAATTAAATTGGTAAATTTTATTTTTGGTCAATATGAATAGAAACTTTAGTAATTTTTGTTTCCATAGTTAAGTGAAAATCAGGTAATTAAGGGAAAAAAATTATGACAAAAATTATAAAATACTATGAAACGTATTCTAATTTTATTTTATGAATATGCGTCAAAATAAACCATCCTTTTTATGAATTTATTAACTCTCAGATAAAATTTCACGACTTTAATACCCTTATAGCATTTTATTTTAAGAAAAGTCAAACTTGTCACACTAATGTTTTTAATATGCTTAAGATTTCCAATATGTAGTCATCTAAAATATATTGTGAAAAAATAAATATTATTTGAACATATAAAATATTTATGTTCATAATTTAATTTTTTTCTAATTTTTTGTGATGAAATAATTACCTAAAATAATTATAATTTGATGATACAATAATTACTCAATTAATAGAAAAATAAATTGAATGATATCTGAACTACTAAAATAAATATAATTTGAGATAATTATTGTCATAGATGAATATTATAAATTACCTTTACATATTATGGATGTATTAAAAGTGTTTTTTTTCAAATATATCTAATTTTATTGATTTTTGTAAAATTCCATGTAATGAATAGTGTCAAAATTGACATTAATGATGATTTAAAATAAAATATATTTTATTAAATGATATAACATCCCTAAAAATATAAAATTTAAAAGAACCATATTGTATAAGGTTAAAAATTTAATAAATGTTCCATTTATGGGTAGTTTGTAATTTAATAGTACTTATATTAATCATCAAACACTAAAAATCCTTATGGTCACGGTAAGAGTTAATGTGATTAAAAATGGTTAAAACCAAAGTATAAGGGTAAGAATGTGACCCAAACTTATATAAAAATTATTATATGAGATTAATTTTACAAATAATCATATTATATTCTAAATAAAATATTTTTTAGAGATTTCAAATTTTAAAATAACTTATATTAATTTATTATTTTCAGAGTTTTTAGAAGTTCCCCTAACCTCAATTATAAAAGGGAACTATTTCCATTACTTCTTTACAACACTTGGGTCAATATAGATCATCCAAAACTTATCCATATCAACTTAAAAAATAAACCCCCTCATCCTAGAGGCCCCACATTGGACATATATCAAAACCAGGATATCCTTTGGCACAAACCAAAAGGAATTACCCTGAGAAGAGTATCTTCAATATTTTGAGATATTGTTATGTCAAGGTTAAGACCAACAACTTCACATACTTACATAAAAAGAAAACCAAATCTTTTTTAATGATTACTTTATACTACCACCACTTGAACTGATGTCATTATTTTTTCCATTACCACTATGCAAGGAGGTTTGGACATGTTTAGAGGAAATCAGACCTAAGGTAAGGGTTTCTCGCACTACTGGAAATATGATCTATACCAACGGTTTGGAACCATTGGTATAGGCCTCCAAACCGTTGGTATAGCCTTTACCAATGGTTTGGAGAACTGTTTCCAAGTAAGCCATGGGGATAGGTCTATACCAATGGTTTTGGGAAAAACATTTGTATTAGTAATATGAAAATCTATACCAATGGTTCCATAAAACAGTTGGTATATGTAATTTAAAAAACAATCATCCAATTGGTTTTGATCCCGGCACCTCCCCT
The DNA here is from genome assembly GCA_963277665.1 of Viscum album. NCBI lineage: Eukaryota > Viridiplantae > Streptophyta > Magnoliopsida > Santalales > Viscaceae > Viscum > Viscum album. Next base: position 128,993,686 of record OY728167.1, on the reverse strand, counting down.
TTATGATTAAACTACCTAACCACTAACCAAACATACTTTTTTGAACATAATTTCATAAATATATATGTTTTATCATAAGTATTTTAAATTTTGATTTATTTAATGTCCTATGTAATAAGATTCCATTAAAAATACATATACATATACCGATGGTTCTCAAAACCATTGGTATACACCTTTACCAATGGTTTTGAGAACTGTTGATATAGGTTCTTAGATTTTGGGATCTATACCAACGGTTTTGGACAAACCATTTGTATAGGGGGTACCTATACAAATGGTTTGGACAAAACCGTTGGTATAAGGTATCTATAATGGACCTACACCAACGGTTTTGTCCAAACCATTGGTATAGGTCCAAATTAGTGAACTATACCAACGGTTTTCCCAAAACTATTTCTATAACTCCAAATTAGTGACCTATACCAACGGTTTTGGGAACAATTTTGGTATAGGTCCATATAAGTGACCTATTCCAATGCTTTTGGCCAACCCGTTGGTATAGGTACAAATTAGTGAACTATACGAACATTTTTCCCAAAACCGTTGGTATAGATCATATTTCCAGTAGTGTCGTCTCACTTTTACTTCCATGAGACATATGTCATATTCAAAACTTATTCCTTTTGTTTTGTGTATATTCTAGCATTTGATATATTATATAATTAATATCTTTATCTTTATGGCATATAAATTTTCATTTGATGTTATATTTTCTTGGGGCATACGATTCAACTGATTACAAAGGATAAGGGTTTATTTCAAAATATATTCAATGTTCATGATGGTTTCTATTTATGTATCCATTGGGGAATATTTATCTTCAATTTCAATGTTTTAAAGAAATAATTTTTTATTATCCTCCTGTGATTGTTTGCATTCATTTATACTAATGTTTTTTATTTTTACAAAATATATTGGAAGGTTTTTTTTCTAAACACGGTTCTTAGAGACCTATCCAACAAAATATGGAGGGAATGTTTTTAACTTATAAAGAATGAGTATATTTTCCTTAATCATATATAATTATTGATTTTATGATTATTCTACAAGTATACATGGTTATTTTCAAAGAAAATTTTTTCTTATATAATTGTGTTCCATTTTAAACATATGATATTTTCAAATTGAAAAAAGTATTTTCCTTATGAAATATGCCAAGAATCAATTAAATGTATTTTCATTCATGTCAAAATAATTGGTTAAATATTAAGTTAAAGATGTACTATAACAATACCATTCATCATATTTCTTTGGATGTGTTATGATTATTTTTACTGGGGAAGTATTGATATTCTATATGACTAGTTATTCTAATATGAACAATTATTAATTTTTTTCATTTGTACTATTTATTCATGTAAGGAATTAATTGTGCTTAGTTAGTGAGTTGTGGGGCCCGTTATAGCCCCATGATTCATTGTTAGGTCTCATGAGGCATTCTATACAGGGTTTTTTAATGTCCTTACCCATTTATAAGAATCTAGGAATGAAGAATTGATGATGTTAGATTATTAGCACGATGCCTCGACTGTATGTTTCATATGCCCGACATTATTCATTCCAACATTATGAGATTATTTATTGATTTCCCTGTGATTAATATAGTATTATAATATCTATGGTGAAGGTTTCTTTCTCTTGTTATTTTTTATATGGTATTATTTAATCATATTTCATTCTAGACATATTATGATCAATTTATCTATTAAATCGAATGTTTTTTAGTTATTTAGATTTCTGTAATTGTTATTTATTTTTTATAACAGATTCCACTTTATATATAACCTTACCAAGCATATGAGATCACCCATTTATTATGTTTTATTTTTCCATAAGATTCCATGAAATTTATTATGATTGATATGCAGGGATATGCTAGAAGAATAATGGATTTCTAAAAAGAGTCTCTATGTTGTATTTTATTTTCTAAATTATACTTTATCATTCAAGTATGTATCTAGTTTTCTGAAATTATGATACTATTTGGTGCTTCATGGTGTGATTAATTGTAAATTATTCTAATATAATAATGTAACCATCAACTTCAGGATACTGGGGTTAGGGTCCTTACAGGTGGTATCAAGGTAAGTTTAGTGGAAACCATGGGAGATAGATTTTAAAAAAATAGATTATGTAAATGTAACCATAAAATGGACATTTATTATATTCCCAACGATACCAAGATTATGATTTTCATCTTAGTTATACATATATATTCAACTTATGTTAAGTGTTTAATTAGTTTTTATTTATGAATTATGATTCATAACCCAATACAGTGTATGTCATTTTTTAGAAAATGGTGCCTATAATATGGGATAGAAATGGTATGAATTCATACAGTCCATTTAGGCATCTCCATCCTAAAACAGATAATGGCATTGTATATCGAGTTACAAATGGAGTAGAACAATTTATAACTATATCGGGACAACTGACTCAGGTTATGAGTAATAACCTTACCCAAGTAGAGTAGCTCAATCCACAATGTGGTGTAGTAATGATAGACTACTTCATGAGACAACAACCTATATCTTTCAAAGGGACTACAAATACATTTTTAGGTGAGAAATGGATAATTTCGTTAGAAAATATATTTATGACTTTAGGAAGTAATGAAAGGGATGATATTTTCATGATAGAATATTGTCTCTCTGGAGATACAGATCATTGGTGGTCTTTGATTAAAAACACTAAGGAGTATTAGGAAATATAAAAAATGGAATGCAAGGATTTCAACGAAATTTTCTTGGAAAAATATTATTTTCACAAAATAATAGATATTATGGAGAGGAAATTCTTGAGTTTGAGAAAAAAGGAGGATGATAATGTTTCTATGTATGAAGAAAACATTACAAGATTAGATATGAAATCTTCACACTACATACATAACCAAATGAGTAAGACTAATCATTTCTTTGATGTCTTAATACCTTTCTTACTAGTGGCACTGGCCTCCCAAACATTATCATCATACAATGATAGAGTCTCATGTGCTATCATGAAAGAGAAAATATGCTCTATGTGTTATGGATTTAAGGGAAATAAATATAAAAATAGAATTATGGAGTACAAGATGGATAAAGGTAAGAAGGGAATGAATTATTTTCCAACATGTGATACCTATGGAATGAAACACCAAGGCACATTCTTAAAAAGAAACTGAGTTTGTTTCAAGTGTTGGAAAAAGCACCATTCTTGTAATTTCAAGGAAAATAATTTTTTTCGATTGTGAAATGATTTCACTATAAGGATATATGCCACTATAAAACTGAATTCCTCAAGAATCAGGAAAATATACCATAGAAAAAGAAAAGGGATCCAAGACAATATTATGTTATTACTATAGTAGAAGTGTAATAATTAAAGATCTTGTGTTTTTATATTGAGTAATTATATTGAAAAATTATTATATTAATGATATTGTAGTAATAGGAATCATTATATATATAAGGATTGTACTTTAGTACTTCATTATTAATTATTTATAAGAAATGATGTTTTTATTTATGTTTTAAGGTGATAAAATAATTGGTATGTGAAAATAAAATATAGATTATATTGTTTTGGAAATCTAATATTAATTTTATTTTGTAAATTTAGTGACCTTAATTCTAAATTTTTAGACTTTGAATTTGGGTAGAAGTATTTGGAATGAGTGTTAAGGTAGCTACTTATGGAATGGATTAAGTTGAACATTGGATATTATTATTAAATTTTAATGAATGATTCATCTTAATTGATAAACAATGCCAAAAATTTTGGTTCTGATTATTAATTGAAGTCTAAATTAATGACTTATGGATTATTTGATCAAGGTGTTTTAGGAATAAAATTCATCATGAATATCCATCCCTTGGTGTAATAAATGAAGTGAAAAAGATCAAAGTATAACCAAAGGATGTGATTATTCTTGTGATATAAAAATAAGTCAAGTAAGTATATTTTATAAAGTTATTATCTAGAGAATAAAATAATCCTTCAACTCTAGGAAAAGGATTTTGGAACAAAAGTTTATACATTTACTTTTTATTCTGAGAAATGAATCATTACTTACCGATCACAGATTTCCAATTTTGTGTGGGAAACATTATAATGTCTTTGTTCTTTATTACTCTACATTAGAACCTAATAGATATATTTCACTTCTATTTCCATTTTTTAACATCTCACTTGTGTTATCCTATTGGAAATACTCATTTTTTGGTGACCATTAAATTTCATTTTCCCTATTATTAAGAGGATGTTTTATTAACCAGATTTACGATGTGGTTTTCCTAAAAATGAATTTTCAAGTATAAAACTATGATTTTTGAAGTGAAATTTTAAAATTGTGAGAAAGAAATATATTAAAGGAGGAGACAATTTAATACAACAAGATTTTTTGATATGTATTTTTTTAAATTTAATCTCTTTGAATGCGTACACTGCACGAAACACCATGCTTGAACGAGCAATGAGATATTATTATAACCAATACATTAAATTCATAGGAATAAATCATATTAACCAAAATATAAAATTTGATATTATATGTTCAATATAATTTTTATAATCCATCTTATGTGTTTTCTAGATATGATATAATAATAAATCCACTTTTATGCCTAGAAAATTGTATTTTTCTAAAGTCGAGTTTCAACCTTTTAAAAGAGTATTTGATTTAAAACTAAATTTTGACACTTTTATAAATTAAATTTGAAAAAATAATCTTAATATTTACAATGGTAATGTCAAAATTATGTTAGGGTTGATTTTTGGGGGGTTTTTTTCTTCTAAAAATGATTATTTTCCAAGGAAAATTAAAAATACTACATTTTAATTGAAAATTGACTTTTCATATAAATAATTTATAATGATAAATTATATTTTATTCTTTTAATGTAAAATTATATATATGATAAATTTATTAATCCAATAAAAATTATTTTAATCTCTTTCATTTTGAATTTGGATTAAAAACATTTCAAAATTTTGTAAATTTTCACTTTAAAATCCCTCTTTCTCACCCTATATATGAGATTAATTTTAAATTAATGTTAACCACTTATGTGTTTCTGATTTTTAAAAATGGACTCTATATTTGGATTCAAGAAGTCAAAATTAAGTAAATAAGTTCCTTTTCTTTTTTTCCAATATGAATAGTAACTTTAGTAATTTTTGTTACCATTGTTAAGGATAAATCAGTCAATTATGAGTAAAAATAATTATGAAAAGGATTATAAAATTACCCTAACACTTGCTGTAATTTTATTTTATGAGTGAATGTTGACTAAAATCATCCCTGGTCTAAATATATGACATCATAGAGCCACGTGGATGACTTTAAGCCCCTTATAGTATTTTATTTTAAGAGAACTCAAACATGTCACATTAATGTTTTTAATAATTATATCATTTTTAATATGTTGTCATCTAGAATATACCTTCGACCATAAATAGTATTTGGAAATACAAAACATTTAATTTCATCCTGGATTCTTTTTTAAATTTTTATTTGTGAAATTATTACCTCAAATAATTACAAAATGATGATACAATATTTATTTAATTAACTGAAAAATAAAATAAATGATGTTAACACTATTAAAAAAGATATAACTTGAGATAATTTATGTAACATCCCATGATTTTAAGAAGTATCTTATTTCAAATTAATTTAAATCCTTTGACAGATTATGTTACATGAAATTCACCATTTATCATGAATTATATGAAACATCAATTTTATCTTACATTTAATGTAACATTGTTTTAATTATATAACTTTTGTTACATGAAAGACCAAATTATACTGAACAATAATATACTTTTAATATTATTATTTAATTTGGAAATTTTGGTTCCTCTTAATAGAATAATTTCTTTAAAAATAAAATTTGACACTTTTATAATTTTTATATGAAAAAATAAATATCATTATTGAAATTCGAATCTTCAAATTTACATTGGGTGAGTTTTTGGTTTTTTTAGAACATTCATATTGTGATGAATTGTGAATAATGCACAATTTTAGTTCAAAACCCCATTTCCATTCAATTTATTTATATTGTTAAATAAACTTTTTAATTGTTTTTAATGTATAAATAAATCAATTTTATATCATTTAAACCAATTTAGTTAATTTGAAACTAATTGTTATCGAATTTAGATATAAAAGCATAGCAACATTTTGAACATTTTAACTTTAAAAACAAGCTTTGTCATATAGTCCGCATGATTAATTTTATATTATTTTCTACTATTTTTTTGAGTTGAATTTTGAAAATGGATTCCATATTTAGAATTATCATAATTTATAATGTCTAATAAGGTCAACATAGATTTTTACTAAAAAGGATTAGTGAAAGTAATTAAAACTAATTGCAACAATTAAGGTAAACATGTCATTACTTAGTGGATAAACATTAATCTTAAGAAACTAAATAACCTATAAACTTCTCCGAAAGACATTTTATTCGAATATATCATCCATATCCTACCTGGTTTTATAATATTATGAGTTGTTAGGACACATGTTCATGAAAGTGACCCATATAATATGTTAAGTGAGGAAAAAGGTAAAAAAGGAACCTTCTTTTCCTTTAACACATATAAAGCACTGGAGTGGGGAAGAAGCTATATAATTTTAGAAATAAAAATTATTTTTAAAGAGATGTAATTTATTTATCATGATAATTTAACATTAATTTTTATATTTTATATAATTACATTAAATAGTTATGAAATGCTAACACAGTGATAATTTATTTTATAATTTAAAAAAATAAATGAATCTAAAAATATTAAAAGTGAAGAAAATAAAATGAATTATTGCATTACAATATTTTTTGTATTAATATGTCATGTTACAAATATATTAACTTAACATATTTTAATTTCACCTTTTTATTGATATTTTAAATTTTAAATTATGTAATTAATTTTAAAATTGATAGAAATGTCATTTTATTATAAATGATATTTTATTTAATGATTTAATATTTAATAAAAAACATATGTTCTTCTAATTGATTTTTTATTTTTAAGAAAAACTTAATATGGATCATTCATATTACTATATATCATTTATAATGAACATATTGACCCATAAATAGTAAAATCTCGGTTAGCGCAGTTAGGGTTAAAGTAGTTTTTTGCTTGTTACAGGTGTTTTGGTAAAATTAATTTCCAACACATGTGGGATTTTATGTTTATAAATTATATTTAATTTTTTATAATTATTTTTCCTGAATTTTATAATAATTATCTCATTAATTTATTCTTAATGGATGAATTACATAGGTTAGAAAACTAGCTACCTAAATAAAAAACCAAAATTGAAGAAAATAAGTAATTCTAAAGACTGAGGAAAAATTAATAAAAATGGTTTTATTTTGAGTGGCGTGAGAGTTTCTTGAAAATAAATCTTTTCTACTACATTATTTTTCATTTTTTATGCATGTGATGTAATAGAGACCACCCAATAGTGTTTACCATTTTATATTTACAAGAATGCCACTCCCCCACCACTATAAAAACACACTCATCCTCCCCACTTAATCAAAATAATAAATACTTTTATCTCATCCAAATCCTAACCAATAATATTATAACATCCATACCCTAAACTAAAATTCCTCACTTTGTGTGAAAAGAAATCCAAGGAAGTCATTTGGTGTAAACTTAAAGGAGTTACCCGAATAAGAGATGAAATTCTTCAATGATCACTCTTGTTTATTTCATTCTACACCCCTTAATGTATGGTTATTATTATATGATTATATAATGAAAATATTATTCTAAATATAATAATATATTTTTATGTCATTTTTTTGAACTACACCAACATACACTTCCACCAAATGCGTAAAAAACTTACCGTTCATGTGTACGAAGAAATACTACCACACGAAATGATGTGATTCTGTTTTACCTTTACTACCTATCATGGTTGATAATTATGCTGGAAAACATATTTTATATGATATATATGATATTTATATTGTTTTTGTACGTATGTAATTTTTATATAACACAAACCTTGATGCTTTCTGTATTCTGTAAATATGATAACGTTGTTGGTGGATGTGTGGACTATCACCTCCTGAAAGAAATGTTATATGTACACGCATTACATTGAATATATTAAGGAAATTTTTAATTAAACATATTTGAAATAAATAAAATATATATTTAATTTATTACATAATTAATTTTTTTAAATATAATGTATCATTTTCTTTATTACCCATTCAAACACTAAAAAAGTGACAACTTCAATCATGGACTTGTGGGGTACTACCTCCTTGTTGAGATGTGATTAATTTACATGAAAATAATTATATATATAATTATATGTTATGAAATAATATGGTATTTATGATATAATTATCATTATGGAATGATAAATTCTAATTTCATTCTTTTCAAAACGTTCATTGAAAAATGAGAATGTTACTCATATATATGTACGACCTACCATCTCCATGATTGCAACATTCGTTCATTATTTATTACCATAATTATTTATTAGTTTTAAAAGTATAATTTATTTATAATTATGATAATTATTTCATGATTATAATTATATATATATTTTAATAATGACCCATTTGACCATAGTTTATGTTCCAAATTGGTTTTTCACATATAAACCAAATATGGTCAAATCATGTGGCTTAATAATTATTGATTAAGCAGTTATCTATAATTTTTTTAATTGAAATAAAATTAATAATAAACATGTTAAATTTTCTTATAAATTATATAATAAAACTATGTTTTGTAATTAGGAATATTTAGGACACACATGACAAATCATACTCAAAGTAAGGGATTCTTTTCCCTCTTTTACTTTCGTGAGACATATGTCACAATAAAAAATTATTTGTTTTATGTGGTGTTTATAACACCATTTATGATATATTATATCATGACTTATTTTACATACATGATATTAAAATTTATAATTTAATTATTCTTTCTCATGGGGTTTATGGTTTTGATGTTACCAAAGAAATAACGGACCGTTATAACAATTTTCTTTATCTGTGAGGTTTGTTATGTTATGCACATAGTTTCTTTTATTTGGTGTATATACTTCCATTTGACATGTTATATCATGAATATAATTTTTATCATTATATTATATTATTCATTTAATTTTATCTCATCATGTGGATTATGATTCAAATGTTTCAATGTGGTATGAGATTCTTTGGAATTTTTAAATTTTATTTTTCTCAAGAATGTTTTTAATGATATTTTTAAGGCCATTTCTATTCATAAACATCAATAAACCTTGTTATTACTTATCATCCACTGGGGATATTTTTTATTGATACTATCCTCATTCATTATTTGGATGGATTATGATTATTTCAATGAGATTGTTATTGAACTGATTTATTTTCCATGGGTTAATCTATTTCAAAGAGATTGACATTGATCCATTTTATTCTCCCTTGGTTAATCATGTTTAGAAGAGATTTTCATTGAAACCGTTTCTTCCCCATGGGTTAATCATGTTTGAAAGATATTTTCATTTAACTAATTTTTTTCCATTGGTTTATTATGTTTTTAAGATATTTTCATTGAACCCATTTCTTTTCCACCGATTAATCTTATTTAAAAGAGATTATTATGGAAACCATTTCCTTTCCATCAGTTTAACAAGTTTTGAATAATTTTTTTATGAATTTGTTTTGTTCATGGTACGTGAGAATTATATGAAACAAACGATTCTATTATAACTTATATGAAGGGTTGAGCCCTATTATTACTCACAGTTGAGCCTGATATAGCTTATACATAGGGTTGATCCCCAATATAGATCATGGAATATAGGTGAGCCTCATATAGAATTTACAATAGGTGATCCCCATTATATATATTTGAAGCAATGGGTAATGATCATTTTAGAAGTCAATCTTGTGTTTTTTCCAATAAAAATAGTTCTATAAAAGTGACGCTCTAAGTTACCAAAAATATTTTTAATTGTTTATTATGAGTTTATAATGATTCTAATGACCGATATTGATATAACATGGATTTTAATTATTGATTATTATGAATATTTCCTTTTATATGTATTCATATTTTATGGTCTAATTATTTCTGAGTATGAATTAGTTTATGATTCAATAATTCACTTTGATTATGTCATCATACCCTTATAAACTATTATGCTCATTTATGACATTCAATTGTTAATTATTATGTTTTCCCTTACCGAGCATATGAGATCAAATTTATTATGTTTACTTTTTACCAAGTTTTATTGAATGATTATGAATTATTTATGTCTATATAGGATTCTACCAAAATAATGTTGATGACAAAATTTGATATAACAAAAACTGGGTATAACGGAAGATGATGTCCAACATTAAGAACAAGTTGTTTATGATTCCAAGTTGTTGTGAATTATTTATTTAGTAGTTTTTCATAAATCTATAAAACACTAAACCTAAAAGGTCCTCTATAATGTAAGCACTACTATAAATAGGGCTTATAATAGTGCTAAAAACAGCCTTCAACAATGCTAAAAAAGCGTTGTTAATCTCGGCGAAGATAAAGGGGGGGGGTCCCCTTTATCAGTGCTAAAAATAGCGCAAATAAAAGGGGACCTTTATCAGCGCTGATAAAAGTGCTCCTTTATCAGCATTTTCTTAGCGCTGTAAAAGGTATCCTTTATCAGTTCTATTTTCAGCGCTGATAAATGTATAATATATCAGCCCTCAAAATACAGCCGATAAACACTACCTTTATCAGTGCTATTTTGAGCACTGATAAACACTACCATTATCAGTGCTCAAAATAGCACTGATATATTATCTATTTATCAGCACTTAACTAGAACTAATAAAGGCCAAAGATCCTGTGAAAAACTAAAACCTGCACAAAACCTGCACACATGACCGCACCTACACACAACACAAACAACACCTACACACAAAGAACATAAGAAAAAAATGCTAAATACATTTAATTTGAATCTTGAATAGAAAACAACACACTTCTATATACATTTCAAACAACATTTAATTTGGTTACAATTACAATTATCCAAAAAACAGTTAAAAAACATTGATGTTTCATCCTTTTTTGCATCCATCCGCTCTAAAAAATTGTCGTCCATGGCGACGGTTTCGAAACAAAGCATTTGAACTCAGGAAAAATATTTCACCTATATATGAAAACAAATATTATGTTAATAATACAATAATGAAATAAATTAAACATTAATATGAAATAATACATTAATAAAATGTTAATTTTTACCTATTATAACATTTATTTTCATTAGTTCATAGGTCTATGAGATATTAATATAGAGCGAGAGTTCCTTCCCCATTATGATGTGATGACCTAGGTAGGTAAATATTTGTGGGATAATTTTTGTATTGTGGGGACTTTCATGAGGATTTCAATCTATGATGACACATAGGGGACCCAAGAACATTGCCAAGATATATGAGCTCATGTTAGTCTACATATGAAATGAAAAACACTCATGAAACGTGACCCTTATTTACTCAGATTGCTAGAAAACTACCAGGATGCCTAAATAGTAGAAGATGACTCCCTCTAGTTATACCTAGATGATGGTGTCGTCCTTCTTTTAGCTAATAATGGGGTATTTACATCCTATTATATTCAAAAACATATTCTATTCCAAAAGAGATTGAATAAAAACAGTGGTGGATACTAGGGGAGAAGTCCTACAATGGAAATGCACTAATGAATGCATATAAAAGATATCATAGAGAAAGAAGCACCAGGACTCTTACACAATCATTTCAGTACTCAGATAGGTGGGTAGAGAAAGACTTCCATATTCATATTCCAGGATAATAGAAGGGGAAGCACTTATCTCACATACAGGATTCACCTCACTCTATTCCTGACTAGCGGCATGAGAGGGAGGACTTGGGGAGCTCAGTTGGGATCAGAGGGGAAATACATATTCTGGTAAACAAATAGTTATGGACTCAGATATACTGCTCGTACTTATATTGATATTTACCTCTGGATGAGAATCCTTGTAAATATACTTGATTGGGATATCCAGCTAGAAAATGACTCCATATATGCCTTTTGTAATGCCTACCCCTTATAGAAGGAAGAGGTCTTTCTGCACCTGATTGTATACCAACCATAAGAGGGTTTGAAGGAGAGAAACCTCTATAATATTCTTACAGGGTATAAAAAATACCTAACCTAATGAGGATATAAAAAATTATATTTTCAATGTATAAGAGAGACCTTCAGGAACAATAAAAGAGAGGGAGACCAGAGGGAGGATGATAGGTTGCGGTTGTTGATCTCTTCTAGGTAGAAAAATACACAAGGTTGGGCCTAGATCAGAAGGAAAGTGTTGCTAAATCTATCTGTCAGAACGGTCCTCCCTCACTCTCACAAGAATGGAGAGGTAAATGATTCCCCAGTCGGGCTCCCTAGGGGGATCCATTCACTCAACATGCAATTCAAAAAATGATTATCATATAATAACCACTGAAAGCATATTGTGTCCTTTAAAAGGAAAGTAAGCAGAATCAAAAATTAAAAAAGGATTCTTCTGATGCTCAAAATATTCCGATTTTGTTGGATGGTGAAAACTCAACAGGACCAAATACTAATTTATTTCTTTAGTCTAATGGATACTACTTCCTCGTAGGAATAGGATTGATCTCCCAGTTGTCCAGACTTTCTCCTGGCATTAGAGGTTGAATGGTGCTGCCTTATGACATACTAGGGAGTGTCCAGATGATGGCAACCTATTATTCTTGAGAAAACACCAACTGCAGGACTTCTTCTTGTACTTCATCATAGTAAAATGACTTTCTCATGTCCAGGGGAATGTTTATCAAATTTGATACCTCAATGGTTTCTCTGGGCTCTGGTGGTGACGTTTTGGGTTGGAGGATACAAGCAGGCATGTGGGAATTAATAAAAAAGGGAGGCACATATCCCAAACTTGTCATGGTAAGTTCTTTTCCCTCATCTTTTTCAAGATTATTCCTTTGGGTTGCATGTTTCCTGTCATATTTGGCTAGATCATACCCCAGAAGATGGGGATAAATGGGTTCACTATGTAAATAATCCCTTATTTGATATCCATCCTCGCCTTCCCTCAACAGGTGCTCAAATAGGGTTTTTACACAATGTAGGATTTTAATGTCCTTTATTTATATTGTGTCTATCTATATAGACAATCCCTATGTAATTATGGAGTGACATGGGTATCCCTATTAGGAGATCATCTCCCAGGGGAAGAATGTCCCTGAGATATTTATAAAGTTAACCCCCTCGATCATAATAAATGACTTATGATGGTTCAAACCTATTGCTTAAAGGGATAAAAGGCCTGACCGATATATCTATACATCTAGCCCCCCTGTCTTAGGATGACCTGGAGTCACCTCCCCCTCACTGTGTTCCTTGAAGCGATCCCCTTCAGCAACCAGCACCGGCCCTTCCAAGGCATTCACTCTACCCAAAATTTCCACAGTTCCCTGGCGATGCTCAACTAACTCTCTACTGAACTCCTCCCTCTGATCAGCCACCACTGTAGGATGAGACTCCCTGCCACTTCCTTCTGGTATTTCATCCTCCAGAATAGGTACCTCCCTCGCACTAACCTCCAATGCCTTAATCATGACATATCCATCTCCTCGAATAGAGCCAAGACCAGCCACATCCTTAATTATACAGTCCTCAACCAGTTGTCGTTCCACAACCGAGAGGTGAGGCTCCTTACCCACAAATTCAGGTCATGTTTGCTTCTATCCTGGACCCGCCCCCACACCAGCCTCTAAAACCCTTCCTGAAGTACCTCCTACCCTTCGGGTAGACACCTGTGGACTTTAATAGAGAGCCTTCTAGGGCCCTCCCTTATTGTAAACCACCACTGAATGACCCAAGCGGTGACAAACAGAACAATAATCTATCCAGTCCTCATAAACCACCTGCTGTTTGCACCAATACTCTTCTCCAACAGTTCCAAAAGTCCCTCAATGATACCCATTATCTCATGAATCTACCTAGAAATAATTGTTCAAGTCAAACAACAACACATGTTCTCAAATAGAAGTTCAAACAAACGAGATACAAAACATTGAAAATTCATAAAAATGAATGAAGGGGTACATGACGTGTGAGAGGAACCAAACAGTGTCTGGTACCACTCCACCTATGGTCCTTTTCCATGGGGCTACATGGAACCAATTAAATTTAGCATTACATGTGGTACATGTGGAATAAATGGCATGTCCAAACTAACTTGGACCAGGTTGTGTGCTGCAGGTCATGTGCTACTGGTCGTGTCCATGTACTTGGGTATGCGGTCGTGTACTTCCTCATGGGAACCCATCAATGTGATTCTCCAAATGTCTTGGAATACTGGAGAAGGGGTACACATTGTGTTGGAGAACTACATGCAACTCCATAATTATGATTTCCTGAAACCCTATCCACCACAGACACTGGGCTACACACAGTGTGTTCATCGTTGTACACAATGTGTATTAGGGTTTTCTCCAGATTCTCAAATACTATCTCTGCATGTTGAATCTGACCCCTCTACTTTAATTTCAACAGTTTTTATATTTATGCCATATATCTAACTGAAAATGGTGGATATATGCCATATTTGTTGTTTCCATCAATCGTTTGTTGGAAAATGGATTTTGTTGATCCATGGTAGTTTCGTCATTCACCCCATACACACTGCACACCATCATGCCTTACTTCAATATTTATTTTTTCAAAGATCAATAATATGAATCCGGGGATAGAAAACATTGTGTAAATATTTAATATTTCAATACATTGGGAAATTATCAGTCTACAATTGGTACATATCTATATAAGGGATTGATCTGCTCAAACTATTTAATCAACAACGGTGTAAACATAAAATTTAAGATTCCTACTCTGATATTAGATCATTTTTCATCAAAAAACATGATGTCTAATGATTAAAGGAAGTGATTGTGTTCATTGTATCTCGATCTTCTCTAATATGTCATTTCTTCATCATCCAAGGTTATTCACCAAAGAAGGTTTTGAGGATAATCAATGATCATATATAGATAACATATGTAGTAGGAATTCACCTTTATCCTATTTGTGTACAATCTTCTATCAAGTATGCCGCCCATTCATTTTCAAACACATCTATATAATCTTCTGAATATGATTTTTTGCAATAGTCATGGAAGTACATAAAAAATATAAATACACAATTGAATAATAAA
This sequence comes from Viscum album, assembly GCA_963277665.1. NCBI lineage: Eukaryota > Viridiplantae > Streptophyta > Magnoliopsida > Santalales > Viscaceae > Viscum > Viscum album. The sequence continues at coordinate 128,978,441 of OY728167.1, read as the reverse complement.
AATTTTAAATGAACTCATAATTATTTTAAAAAATACCTCGTCAGGGATACTGGTTTGTTGATGAAATACGATCTCTTTCATAAATTTACAAACATAATAACCACAGTCCTTTCCTTTAATTTGTTTTGGAAACTGTAGAAACATCGAAAACAATAAGTAATTTTTTTTATATATGTTTGGATAGTGCAATGTTATTATATATATTACGATACTTTTCCAGTTTAAGATCTTGTAGGCATTCTAATCCTTAGGCCCTGGATTCATTCCATGAATTAGACGATATTGATGCACCACCCTATCATAACCGAATCCTTATTAAAAGGTAACATAAATTATATAACTAGATGTTTAGTTTTAAAATGTTTCATCTAGTGTATTACAAATTAACAAATACCATCATGCGTGGTTGGTTTGTTGGATATCCTTACATTGAATCCAGAAAATAAATCTTTAGAGTATCCAAATTGACTGCAATCAGCATCCAATGGTTCCTAAAAATAAAAAAAGGAATAAGTAAATAAAGAAATGAAAATATAGTTGATATGATTAAATTTTAGAGTTTTACCACTACATCGTTGGTATTAAAAAGAGTATGTATTCCGTAATTTTGTTTTCAAATTATTTGAGTAGCGATGACATTATTGCAGCCTCTTTATCAGAATCTATTTCATCTTCTGAAGAGGTGGTGTGAGGACAAATGAGTCCAAATTTTTTTTCATGGTGAAATCCCATCAATTATTTTTCATATATATGTCTGTGACAAATATAAAATGTATTTAGTCATAATTATCAGAGTATATCAGCTTTTGTAATCTAAAATCCTGAAAAGATACCGCATGTATACATTTACAGCTAAGGCGCCTAGCCATTCATACTTGAGGAGTTCATTTACATTTTTAGCACTAATGAAATCTTATTTTTCCTCTCCATACATATTTTTTTCAAAATCAACTGTGTGAGTATTGCCGTCTTTCAACTTTGTATCCACATGAGCCTGTAATGATATTAAATGTAGATATAGAACGGGTGGGGTGACGGTGCTCTCATTAGAATGTTTCAATCATTTGGATGATCCTTGAGATAGTTTTGAGCTGATATTTCATTTCACCCAACACTCTTTGTCATTATTTAATAAAATTCATCTGTTCATGCCTTTATTCATTAAATGTTAAAGGTCCATCTTGAAAATAAATTTGAAATGGATACCTTTTTGTCGACATGTTTTTACAAGAACTGTCAGCCATGTGATGAATGTCCCAAAAGATTGTTCAACCATGTGAATGTCATCATCGTCATTTGGAACAGGAATCTCGGAACATGGCTCATTAGCTACGTTAATTTACACTCTTAGATAATCTTTTGGAAGCTGTCTGTTGTGTAGCATGTCGGTTTTCATATTGAACACCGTAGCCCTCACTACAAGGCGATAGGTGGGAGTTGATAGATATAAATCTCAGTCATTTCAACCCTGTAGAATATTAGTACATAAAAGGTATCAGTGTCTATGTAAATCAAATTTCACAGAAACAATTATTAAAACATTGATTACCTCATCTATGTTAGGATTTTTAGGGGAATGGCTCGCCTCAAAGCTGGTGGGGGTGGGGTGGGATCGTCACGCATGGGTTGTTGTTGAGTTGTTTCTTCTCTTTGCCTCTCCCCCATCAATGTTTCTGTCATCTCTCTCTAGTATTTTAATTATTCTTTAAAAATAGATAATTGTTCTTGCAGCTTTTCCATTTTCTCATTTAGATCCTCCTCTTGATTTTGTTTTTGAAAATATGTTCGGGGTGTCACCCCAAAACCTGCACCTCTAACACGACCATACTGTTCTAGCTGCTTCAATGCTGCTAAAAGTATGTCTACATATGGTGTGGTTGTTGTTGATACTTGTGACTATGTCAGATATAAAATATAGACAAATAAGTAGTTATTGTAATTTAATAGCGATTTAAAGAAAATCAAATTTATATTTTGTCATACTTACACTTGTTTCCCACACTTTTTGTGTGTTTTCATCTATCAGTATAACCTCTTTATTTATACGAGCCTCCGTCCATAGCACATGGCATGGGATGGATATGGCTTTTTATTTTGATTCATCAATCTTCATATAAACAAAGAAACATGGATATGGTGTTGTTTTATGTCACATACAAGTTGTACAGTATATTTAAAAGACGTACCAATTTTTTTCAAGTGCAGCGTACCCCATCCTTGCTTTATGGTAAGGGTACACTGGCTCTGTTGCGCATTTTTTATTTTCAGCACTCAGTTGTTGTTTCATAAATAAAAAACTATCAATAAAAGTGATGAATACATGCAAACATCAAACAACATATTACCCCACACAATGTACCTGAAAAGTCCGCTCCCCATGACGGTTGCTAAACGCATCCCACGCTCCTTGGGATATCAAGTGTTCATAAAGAGGATCTGGGTGCAGATTGATTTTCCCATCTACATCTTTAGGATGATATTTCGTTAACATTGTGTGAAAACCTCTATGAATCCTTCCTGCAACTCTTAATACATATTCCTTAAGCAAGGCATCTACTATAAATGCACTCTGCAATGGATGATGAAGAGTAAGTCAATTTTTTGTTATCTTATTTAATTTTAAAAAATTAGAAAAAATGATATCATAATGTTACCATAATCTCTTTCAATAGTAGTGTCTTCAGCCTGGTGACAACATGGTGCCAAGACTATACATCAATCGGCACGCGTTGCCGAGTGACGATTCAAATGTAGCTACTAAAGATGTCTCTGTTGGGGTTAACATGTTGGCCTCACTTATTCCATCCCGCCTCAAATTTTATGCCTTTTTCTTTTGCCTTAAGTATTTTGGATAACACTGTCAAACTACGATGCTCTTGTTTTTTTTACGCTTTCAGGGTTTCATTTCCTACCATTTTCTCAGAAGTAGCATCAATATGTTCCCCCGGAGCGCTAGCATCAGCACTGGGACCAACATCAATATGTTGAGAAACCTGTTGTACCTCATCACTAGGACCAGCGACAAAAGGATGAGAAACCTATTATTGCTCTGCACTAGGACCACCAGCATCTGGTTGAGAAACCTGTTGTTTCTTTACAATGGGACCACCAACAGCTGGTTGAGAATCCTGTTGTTGCTCTGGACTGGGACCACCAACTGCTGGTTGAGAGACCTTTTGAGCCTTGGGATTGGGTGCATCGGCAGGTGTAGAAGTCATTATATGTATAAGTGGTTTAATATTTAATTTAGATTACATAAAAACACCAGCGAATAGATAATAACATAACACAACACAATTTATATTATAATAAACAAATAACATGATTATTGTACTCTCTTTTTTTTCATTAATGGCTGAAGATATTTGACTCCTCAATCAACTATGTACATCCCTTCATTGTGGTCTCCTCTGACATACAAAACGCCATCTATATTTGGTCCACTGTGAAATGATTCTGAAGTCCCTATAAAAGGGTCAACCTTGGTTGAACATTCATATGACCCTTTAGTTGTTTTGGTCGATAACAAAACAATTGACCAATTTCGGTTTGCGAGGTCTGGAAAATAATATACTTGTACATCCTATGATTCCATTATAAATGGTTCGTCTTTATCTCCTTCCTTTCTGAAATCAACTTTCACAAATCCTAATTCATCTAATTTAACAGCACATCTGTTATGAACCCACTTGCATTGAAAAATCAGAACTTTGAATTTTGTATAATCCAAATCCCATATTCATTTGATGATCCCAAAGTATGTCATATTCGCATAAATTGGATTTTTGTCCTTAGCACCGGAAACATGCATCACCTCAGCCACAAGTGTAACCCCACTATTCTGCATGGTACTATCTTCATCATGTTCATTAGTATAGAATGTATAACCATTAACTGCATAAGCATTGTAAGATAATACGTACACACTTGCTCCTCCTTCTAGCCAACGAAGTCGTTCTGAAATTGAGTCTGGATTTTCATCTAACTTCATAAAAATATGGTCTTGAAACCATCCTATAAACTATCAATTATGTGTATTTGATATCCATTTTTCATCCCTATAAGGATTCAAACACTGAAGAATTTCATTGTGGGTTTGATCATAAGGGTCAACGTCAAAACTGTTATGAAAAACCTAAATGTGGACCTGCTCCCGATCTGTAATATTGATTGTGACAACCTCTATTCCGGAAATTACTTCACCCAAAAGCTTCTCAATGTGATAAGATTTCGGTAGGCCAACTATTTCCACCCCAGACAGGTATTTGGTAAAAAATTTGATGACTTCCTCAACAATATATTGCTCTGCAATAAAACCCTCTGGCCGAATTCAGTGTTTGACATACCCTTTCAAAATCTTCATATACCGTTCAATGGGGGTACATCCATCAATAATGTATAGGACCACATAGTCGAATGTCTCTCACCAAATGAACCATCAAATGAACCATCATATCGGAAAATGTCAGTGAGAAGAACATTTCCAATTCACATAATATGACGACAATTTCTCTTTCAATAGTTGGAAATTTCATCGGATCTATAACATTGCTGTATATAGCTTTGAAGTAGAAACAGAGCTTTGTTAATGTATGGTAGACATTCTTGGAAAAAATGGAATGTAAAGCTATAGGAATTAGATCTTGCATCAAACCATGGCAGTCATGTGATTTCAGACCCTTTAATTTTAAATCACCCATTGACATGATGTTTATGATATTTGATGAATACCCCTATTGAACCTTTAATTCATTCAAGAAATTTCAAAACTGATATCTCTCCTATCTGGAAATATTGTAAGCAGCAGGAGGAAGAAATGTTCGTTTTTCACCCTTCACTGGTGCCAACTCATCTCGTATTCCCATCTCAACCATGTCCAATCTAGCCTTAATTCCATCCTTTGTTTTTCCAGGTGAATTTAGCAACGTTCCGATGACACTATCACATACATTTTATTCAACATGCATAACATCAAGAAAATGTCTGACATATAGACAATTCTAGTATGGTAATTAAAAAAACTGATCTCTTTTTCCAACCAGTTTTTGTATGTTTTTTTGAAAATAGTTTACCAAAAGTAGTGTCAAAATCTTTTACTTTCTCAAACAATTGATCAACTGTTAGTAGAGATGGGGTTGTATGTTCTTCTGAACTTCCATCGAATGGTGTTGTCCATGATTGGTACTTATGTCGTTGAGGTAGAAATCAACGATGTCCTAGAAACATGGTTTTCAATGAATGTTTCATCCTAATTGACTGTGTACCTTGTTTGCAAATGGGAAACACTTGAGTTCCTTTAATGATATATCCTGAAAAACATCCATAAGCAGGAAAGTCATTTATCATACCGTATAACATGTCTTTCAATGTGAAATATTCATTTTTGTAAGCATCATACAACGTAACACCTAAATCCCACAATATTATCAAATCCTCGATCAATGGGGACAAATAAACATCAATATCATTACCTGGTTGTTTTGGTCCTGATATAAGCATAGATAACATGATGTATTTTCGTTTCATGCATAACTAAGGTGGTAAGTTATAGTTTACCAACATAACCGGCCATGTACTATGACTGCTGCTTTGAAAACCAAAGGGATTCACCACATCTGTAGATAACGCCAGACGAAGGTTTCTCAGCTTGTCCCCAAATTCAAGATACTGGTGATCCATTCTCTTCCACTAAGGAGAGTCTACTGGGTGACAAAATTTCCCATCATTGATTCTTGTATCTACATGCCATGTCAATTATCCTGAAGTCTACTCACTTCAATAAAGGCGCCTAAACCTTGGAATGATTGGAAAGTACCATACTACTTTCGTAGGACTTGAATCATCTTTCTTGTGTCAAGAAGCACCACACTTTGGGCATTCTTTAAGTGATTTGTGGTCCTTGAGAAACAATATACAGTCATTCGGGCATGTATGTATTCTTTCAGATATCATACACATCGATCATATCATTCTTTTGGCAATGTATTGTTGGATTGGGAGTTCATTATCTTCTAGGAGCATGTCATTCAGGAGAGCAAGTAGTTTTGTAAAACTGGTGTCACTCCACCCGTTTCCTTCTTTCAATTTATACAGCTTCAATACTGGTGACAATGCTGTATATTTACTGCAACCAGCATACAATGGTGTTTTTTCAAAACTCTTTAAATTCTCAAACAATTTTGGGAAATCACGAAGTTTATCTTCATCTGTCCTTGTCATTTCCACAATACGATCTTCATCATCATTCTCATCTGTAATCACACCCTCCATACGATTGTATTCACTATTCTCGCTTGTAATCCTATCAGATGATCTATAAAATGTCACATTATCTGATCCACTACCTCCATTTTTTTCCCCATGTTTATTCCAACATCGATCTATTCCATGACAGATCATGTGCTCTTCCAACTCCTCTAGACTAATTTTTCTTGAATAACAACAACGTAAATGCGGACAAAGGATTTGAGAAGGGTCACATGCATGATCTTCTGCAAACATGCTAAACTCTTTCTTTCTATCTTCATACTCTTTTGTTAACCGATTGGCATTCATCCATTATTTATTCATATTCATCGTCTTTATGGGTCTGATCTCGGACTCGCCTAATATTATGTTTTAATTAATCAGGTAGCATTGTTTGGGTTTTATAAAAAAAATCATGGTACAAATGCCTCTAAACTCATGTGAAATCCATATATATGGTGTGTCCAGTAGGGTGAACATCGTGTATGGATAAGATACCTGATTTAATCTGACATATATAAAATTCATTCCAAGTTAGTATTACAAATAATGAATGATGCCTTTGAAAATACATGACATATAGAATAACTTGGGCTAAAGGCATGTACTTTAGATACATACTAAGTCACCTCACCAGCTATGCATCACATTTTTGTGGAATACACGGTGTGTAGTCCTTACATGACCACTAGGGGTGTATAGTCTATACACATCAAGTCTCTATGGTATCTATACAAGGTGTGAGTGAAGTAAAACACATTTCATATGGTTCTACCATTATTTCAGGGCATGTACATGGTTTCATTCTGAAGTATATGTCTTGGAGATACGTTGTGTGTGACCTAGGTTCACATGACATGTAACATTTAAAATGAAACTTATTCAAAGTCGAGTCAGAAGATTAGTCATGCGGTGTAAATTTTGGAGATAAATGTTGTCTGGACTTTAAATATACATGAAATCCATGTATGGTGAAGCATGTTCCATTTAACAAGACTACATACCATGTATTTTAATGTGTCTCATAGAGTCCTCTAGAAGTGGTTTTCTAGGATTCAGTGGAATTGAACTAGTAACAAAGTGGTGGTTCCATTGAAATGGGTAAAGATGGATTGATATTCAATGGTGGAAGAAATACAACATGGAAAACAAATGGCATATCAATCATGCCCACAACCACAACACCATACAAAAACACAATCGTGATCACAATCGCAACACCATACAAACCAAACAATCATAATTTTAGATTTTACAAAGCATCCCTTATTCGATTTTGTTTGTTAATTTAGGGGTTATCACAGAAGTTTTATCATCCTGGGGTGTTCATTCATAAGTCAAGTATACGTAAATTACTAATTTTTATATTTCAATGTTCAATAAGAACCAACCGACATTCAATTCATTTAGTGCGCAAACAAGGACCACCAACGGCCTTGATTTTTAGCAGGGCGTTTATCCCATACATTTAACATTATAACCATCAATATCAAATAGTAATAACATGATAACAAGAGGAAACCAATGAGTAATAAGAGAAAACTTACCGTGAAGGTGTTGTTAAGTGCACGGAAGAGGTGCGTTCGTGGCAGAGGAGAGGTGCACAATAGAGGATATTTCCAACTGAAAAGAAAACATAAAATAGGGGAAACCCATGAGAATAAAATAATCTAAAACTGAGTACACCATTTACCACATCCCACAAACCCCATGAACCCACTAAAACCGAAATCAACCAATACCATGGTTAAACACACCTTAAGATAACCAGAAAGTATAGAACCCACCTTTGATAGAACGAGTTCAACAGACATGCAAAATATAATATATGAACATACAATGGGTAAGCCCTGACCAATAGGTCCTACATACTAGGTATAATCCCCATGTTTATTCTAGATAGTATATCCCAAATGAGTAAGCCCTAATCAATCCGTTGTTATCACACCTTTCACGACATGCCCTATCCTAATGAAGGTCATTATTAAGAACACCACAATCCCACCCTGATGGCGGTTGTTATCCTTAGATGATGGAATGTCCCAACCAAATTGTTTGACATAATTAGATAACACATCACGCTTGCATGAAATTCTCCCACCTCATCCTATATCTGATGGATTCTTGACCCATGCATGTTCTACAGGTAATTCAATAGCATAAAAAATATACACTATATAAAGAAAAAATATGGAATATCAAGAATAGTTCACAAGGGCATATAAACTAACTGTTTGATCATATATAAAGAACAAGTTTCAAGGTCTACTCACAGTCTTGAAAGAAATAACATCATGAAAGGGAATCAAGCATAAACCATTACATTAACATTAAAGGAACTCATAAAACAACCAATGGGATAAAAATAAACTCCCATCAACGCTGACATACTAGTCCGATCAATCTCAACCATCAACATACTATTCATCACATCATCATAAAAAGATAGATTCAATAATAAAACCTAAAAAAAACATATCGAATACACATATTAAACCACAAAATATTCATCTTCTCATTAGACCCAATCATAGGTGAAATCTACAAAAGCGTAGAAAAATTGTTGACATACATCAAAATGGTCCAATTAGCCTGTTCGACTTTCCAAATATCCATAGCCTTTTCCATCACAAAAAAGATTGTTGAAGGGTTTTTTTCTTTTGAAAATAAATTTATGATCCTGCCACTGAAATCCCGCATGCTACTTTTTCATAATAACAGATTTCCACCATCTACTGTTAGGGCCTTCTAACTTGAAGGGGGAAAATTTCACCTTAAGAAAATCTTGAATCTACAAGTACACATACTAAATCTTTTACATTATAAAAAAAATCACATTAACTTGAGGATCATTATAATCATGTAAATATAGTGTCTTTTGGAAGAGTAACTCATAGGAAATATTCCAAGATTCATCCCTTCAATGTTCCAAAATTGGTGACTCATTGTGAAAGCGTGAAGTTGCTTATTCCTATTTTTATACAACACATACAATAATCTCAATAATATGATGGTCCATATGATTACTATCCCATTGTGTGACATCCGAGTATTATTTAAAGAGCATATTAATGGGTCTTCTTAGAGGAATGATGCACAACAACATTAGACAAATCATTGGTGACATAAAAATATTACTCAGAATAACAACTCAGACCAGAGAAATGGTAAAATAAATCACATTACAAAACAAAACTAGATTTGGATTATTAATATATCAAAGTAAAAAATAATTGAAATTTATAAAATTATATCATATTATTTCTACAGTGTCCTTTCCCAAACCACCCAAGTCAATTAAGGATCATTATGATGAAACCTGGATAAATAGTTTCTAAAAAATACCTCATATGCCCCCACAAGATATCCAAAATTGTGTACTGATATTAATGTACGATTCTGAACATACACCTCTATTACAAATTCTTCAGAAAATAGCTCTGATACCCTGGTTCCTATATACCTGAGTTGGAACTAACAAATCCATGTGGGTATCCCTAATATGCATTGGCTGCTGACTAGCACATGGAACCATAAAATATAATAGTGGGAATGAATTTTCCAATAAAATATCGAAAGGTAGAAGATACAAGTAAATATTCCCAATACACAATAAGGAGAATTTTCCAAAAACCAAATAGGCATAATAATACCCAAAACAACATATTATCAATGTATTCAGAAAAAAGAATAATATCTCAAAGGAAGAATAAATCCAAGAAAAATGGATGAAGAAAAACCACAACATCCACTTGGAACATTCCATTTTTGCAGGCCTATATAAATAAAATCAGCATCCTCCGAATAGAAAAAATTGAATGTGACCTAAAAACCAAGTAGGGTTTCACCAAGTGTTTCATAAACAATTACATAATAAAAAACCAAATCAAACATTCAATTCAAGCGGTAGAAAAAAATTTACCTGAAAATGAATATCAATAATGGTAGCGGTGGCAGCGGAGGCGGAGCCAGCGGCAGAGGCAGCGGCGGTCACGGCAGTGGGGTTGGAGGTAGCATTGGCGACGGTAGAGGAAGCGGCGGTCACAACATCGGGGGCGGAGGCAGCGGCGGTGGTGGAGGGGGAGGAGGAAAAAAGGAGGAGGACGAGGAGGAGGATGAGGAGGAGGAGAGGTCACAGTGGATGAGGGGCCTGGTTCAGCTTCCACGAAAGCTTGACCGCGTGTGAGCGAGGAGGGCCTGTTAGGGTTATTAAATAAAAACCGATGGAACCTTTATCAGTGCTCGTTAAAAGAACTGATAATGGTAAGTTTTATTAGTGAAAAAATAAAATCGCTGATAAAACACTCATTTATAAGTTCTTTTTTAGCGCTCATAAAGAGACACCTTTATCAGCGCTAAAAAAAGCACTGATAAATGCATACCCCTTTATCAGCGCTTTCTGTTTAGTGCTGGTAAGGGGCAACGCTTCCCTTGCCCTGTTTTGTGGTGGTGAAGTGATAAAAGTTTCCATTTTATGTTATACGGTTTTGAAGAAAAAATTTGGGTCATAATTATCAACATCATTGAAGGATATGTAAAGTCATCGATTTTAGAATGTGATTCGAGAGTGTGGGTTTTGGGATATTATAGTTGGTATCAAAGGTTGGTTTATATAATTTTGGAGATTTTGATATTTTAATATAAGGATACTTTAAGAGTTATGGACACCATCATTGGTCTATAAGATTAAGGGTGATCATAATTCCAAAGTATTTGACACCCCATTGAGGTTTTAAGCGATGAGATATTAGAGAGATGTTTGGAGATGGTTTTTTGGGATGAGGGATTTTATCCCGTAATATCAAATTAAATGTTTTTATAGAGGGATTATTTTTCATATTAGGTCAACTATCTTTCCATGTGAAAAAGAGTTTTATTGAATATCCTAAATTGACTTGAGAAATATTCTATTGGGTCTTGTTTATCCCAAACAATCAAGAACATTCACTACCCTATTTACATGTATCGATGATCGTCTAGTACTTCACAACTAATCCATAGTCTATTCCATCGTTTATAAACCAAAAATTTGTGGAGGGAGATAATGATTATTTTACCAAGGAAAAATTAAATAACGGATTTAAAATTCAATAAAAATCTCAGTTGATAATAAATTCTACTATATGAAATTGGAAACAACATTTAATAAGAAAGAAATTTCATTCAATTATGTCCAAGAACTCAATCATTAAAAAATAGAAAAAAACCCTTCCCCAATCACTCAAAATTTTTACCCCACCATGGAAAGGAAAATTGAGATGATTGGTGAAGAATAATAAATTAAAAATCTATGTTAAATAAATGAATTAAAAGAAATAAAGTCTTAAAGTTATCCTCCTTGGTGTCCTCGAAGGAATGGGATGGAATGCGATACTTTGAGAGGGAGGAGCTCCCCTCCTTCTACAGCTAGAATCTTTCCCCTGAAATTTGGCAAATTTTATCCCCATTAAATGACATCTTCCCTCTTTTAACCCTTCTTTAATGTTGTTAATAATTATCTTGGCCGACTATCCTCAATATTTCGGCATATTTGGACATGTATTTTGAGATTTATGCTTGTTTTACTCTAACAATTTATTCTGTCCAGTCAGACTCTCCAAATCAAAAACCTCTGGATTAGAATTTTTTAATGACCACTAAAAAAACCAATTAACACATCCCCAACTTCATGATGGATGTTTCCAAACGTTTTTATCATCCACCCACAGATTTTCATAGCAATTGGGACCAACATGAATGAGTTATGGACCCACACCAAAAATCGACAGATCTGTAAGCAGTTTTGATGGTCCAACTTGTGATCTTATTTGGCACTTCTATATAGTAGATTCATCTTTTGGTCAAGTAGGATGAAATGAGTCACCGAATTTTTAAAATCTATAAAATAATGAATTTTCCAATTTGGATTATATTTGAAAATGTTATGGCCATAATACAGATATAATTTAAAACAATTAAAAATCCGAGATGGCCCATTTTTACTATTAAGCTCAAAATATCACCAATATCATAAAAATGCATAAATTTATCTTAATTTAATAGTTTTGTAAGTTTAAACCAATTAAATTCAATTTAAATTTAATTGAAAATATTTTCTCTATCAATTTCCCCACACTTATCACTTGGACTCCTAGACAAGTAAATAATGAAATCAAATCAAATCAAATTCAAAACACATACCAATGAGATACACCGAATCCACACTAAAAAAAATATAATGCCTCATAAAAAAATTTATTTCATGATCTCCATTTTAGATTATTTAATATATTTCCACTTCATTTCTTATCCCATGCACATAAAACACCTACCTCACATGATTTTTATCTCATCTCACAAATGTAAATCTTCAACAAGTATTTTCTCACAAAAAATCAATCAAGAGTCACCATATGAATGATAAATCAATAGTTCTTCACTAGATGTGAGTCAAGGACATTTTTTTTCTCATGATGATTTTTTTTGTGTAGTTCTGTGGATTCCGGTTGGTAGGATTTAGATGTTAAAAATTCTGAGGCTCAAAAAGGAGTGTTGGGCTCTTTTTAAAGCAAAACTGCAAGATTATAATCTTCACTCAAGCATGGTCTCCTTATATTAACCTTTGTATAAATTAGTCTCCATAATCATAAGAACTCAAGTAATGTTTAATCCATTTATCATTTTACCAGCAATTGTTTTTCTCAAACATTGTTTTTCTTGAAAGCTCCAGATAGGCAAAACTTTCTTTTTTACATTGAAAGCTCGAGAAAAGAACAACTTCTTTTATCATGGAAGGTCTAGAAAAGGAACATATTTTAATAAAATGAAAGCCTAAGTAGAAACATCAGCTCTAAAAAATTTCATTTTCCACCCAACGTATCACCAAATGAGGTAGCACACCACAAGACATCATCCCACACACTTATGTTCAACTAGATCATGAAATTTCACTTTAAGAGCATGTTGGATAGAAAAAATTGGATTGTAATGTGGCTAACCTAATAGGATGTTCATGGATTCTAAGGGATACAAGGATTAGGGTAGGCCATAATAAAAGGGATTATATTGAAAAGGGATCTGAAAACCAAATAAATTCCTCAATCATTTAAAACACAAGTACCTCAAACCCTCAAGTTTTTATAGGAATAAATCAAATTCTAGTTAAATGAAGCATGGTCTGGTTCTCTCAAGAAATGAGGTGACTGTAAATAATATGACAACAATGGTAATTATGCCTCACAAAAAAGTTATTTCAAAAATAAAGGCAGTGATATATGGCATGAGATTTAAAAAAAGAGGGTGCTTTTAATGAAATTCCAAAAGATTTGAACATAAAAAAAATTAATTTCAACATTCTTTTATGCACAGTGTAATGAAATAAACTGGTTCACTCATTGACATTGGTTTAAAAAAGGGATATGATAATCATTATAGCTCAAAAGGATCAAAAACATGCAAAAACTAAAAAACAAACACACACAAATCTGAAAACAAAACAAATCATTGTTTTTTAAAAAGTAAACGAAATATAAAATGAAAATCCGAAACTGCAAAGGTTTCCTCCCCACCCTTAAATGATGTAGTGTCATCAGTGCATTAAAATGGATTTAATCATGAATGAATATTTTATAATGAATCGTAGAAATCAAGAAAATGTAATGGAGAGGTATACCCTGATGGATTTTATTGATAAAAAGGTTGGAGAAGCGTGATTTCCACCACTAGCTCTGATAGCAGGGTCCCAAGGAATTTCTTCAACCTATGCCCATTAACAGTGAATGGATCCTTCTCTCCATCCTTCTTAATCTGAACAACACCAAAAGGATATACTTGAGTACCTATAAATGGACCTTCCCATTTGGAATGATGTTTACCTAGAATCAACTTGAGTCTTGAGATGAATAACTACACTTTTTCACCAAGATATAAGTTTTTCGGTCGGATCAGCTTGTCATGGACCACTCTTGTTCTTTCTTTGTAAATCCTGGAATTTTCAATTGATTCTCTTATAATTTCCTTTATATCTTGCAATGTCAATCTTCTATCCTTTCCAGCACTTTCATGGTCCAAATTCATCTACCTCGCATCCCAATATTCCTTATGCTCTAATTCCACACGTAGGTGGAAACTTTTCCCATAAATCTGCCTATATGGACTCATTCAAATTGTTTTTTAGGATGTCCTGTAAGCCCATAAGGTATCTTCCAACCTTTGGCTCCAATCCTTTCTGTTGGATTAACAGTATTTTCAAAAATTCCTTTGATTTCCCTATTGGAAACTATCCCATTAGTCTGTGGATGATATGGAGTTGATGTTTTATAATACACCCCATACTTATTCAGAAAAGTCTCCATTCTCTAATTGAAGAAGTGAGTCGCATGATCAATAATGATTTATCTATGTACTTCACAACTACAAAATATGTTAGCCTTGACAAAATCACAAACCACTTTAGCATCGTCAGTCCTGGTTGCCTTTTCATCCACCCTTTGGGAAACATAATCAACACAAAGCAAGATATAATTATTTCCAAATTCCATTGGGAAAGGTCGCATAAAATATGTCCCCCAATTTAAAGACCCGTAAAATTCAAGGGAAAGTTTTGTCTAAATTTTCTTTGGGATTTTACAAGAACGCAGTTTTTAACGGCGCCTAATTCCGAGGCCCGGTGTGCCCGGAATTTCTATCCGAAGTTTAGCTCGGGTACGTTCAGTGAACGAACGAGTGGGAATTTCTAACTTTTGAACCGGTACCCGTTATCAAATTCCGAGGGCACCGATGGAACCGCAGTGCTGGTAATTGCTTAGGAACTCCTGTTTCGGAGTTGCGTTTACATGAGGGGAGTTATTAATTTTTGTGGTAGTTGAAAATAAAAATTAACAAATTTTATTTTTCCCACTTGGTAGTTTTATCCTATGTAAGGATGTTGGGGGTGGGACCCACTTGTGATAACCAAACTTGAGAGGATAATGTAGGGTGGGACCCACATGAGCCCAACCCCTCACTTTCATAACCCCTCTAAACCCCCCCATTTATGTTTTGCTAACTTATGCCCTCATTAATTTTATAAAATCTTATGTTATAACTTAAGTTAGTTAAATGTGGGTTTTGAATTTTCAAACTCTTGAAATTCAAAAACCTATGTTGGGTTAATAAAATAAGTGGGAGGCTTATTTTATTTTGTTGTTAGAGTTTTTTCGTTGAGAGATTTTAGGAAGAACACCTTCTTCTTCGACGAAGAACGTGAAGAACACCTCGGACTCCGACGAAGAACACCGTCCTTAGCGAAGAACATCTCCACCGAAGAACGCGGAGAAATTCATCCACGACGTTCTTCTTCCGCGACGGTTTTCCGCGATGAAATCTACGTCAACGTCTTCGAATCCTCTCTTCGTGACATCGATGTTCTTTTTCTGTGACGCCTGACCTCCGCGACGCTCGTCTTCCGTGGCTCGTTGATGTGCACCGTTCTTGAAACCGAGGTAGGGGTTCGACTATTTTAAGTTGGTGATTCTTTCCTTCGAATATGAAAGATAAATCTGACGGCCATGTTCCAATTTTTATTTAAATTAAAAAAATTGTGAAGGTTAAACGTTTTACGTTTTGGCCAACTGCTATCGATATAACGGGAAGGGATCGGTCTGCACAAACACGGCTGATACCCCTCCCCCTTTGCTATTCTTTGGTTTTGATTAGCGAAGACGGTAATGCATCGTTGCACCGCGCTTGAGCGAAAGGTGACGTGAACGATGCAGTCCACGACGAAGAAACGCGACACCGTCGCGCCGCGTCGAGGGTACGAATGAGACCAGGATCGAAGTCGGGCCACACCGTAAGGACGCGGCGTCGTCACGCCGCGCCGGACGAATTTGCAGCCATCCTGGAAGTAGCGGCTGGAAAAACCACCCACTGGAGAATTCGAAGAAGGCGACCGGAACTCCGGCCGCCGGCGCCGTAAGGCGCGGGACCGCGGGGTTCCGCGGTGAGAAACCGGCCGGCCCTACGCTGCCCAGCCATTACAGGAGAAAAGCCGGGGGGTTACACCCCCCGGGTTGCACATGGAGCGGCCCCTTAATGGGGGCCGCCGTTTGAATTAAAGGAGGGTCGAAGCCCCTCCCTTGGGCGCGCTCGCACTGGCCGCGCTGGCCGCGCCGCTGGCCGGGCCGGGCTTCCAGGCCGGGCCGGGTCGTCGGGCCGGGATGCCGCCTGGGCCGGGTCGACCCGGTTCGGCCGACCCAGGGGGTACTGGGTCGGGCCGGGCCGGGCCCAGACCCCCTATTTTTCGGACTGAGTTGGTTCAAACGCCCATATCTTGGGCTACGGACCTCCGATCGACGCACCGTCAGTTGCGTAAGAATCCTTGGAACGAGACTGTCTTTTTGGTATATCGCACTAAAGGATTCAGAATAATTTGGGTTCAGCCGGGTTGGTTCGGATACGAAACCAACCGGGCCCTCAGAGCGGAAACGCTTGTAACTTGAGCTCCGGACGTCCGATTGACGTGACATTGACTTTTTTGGATTCCTCTTAGTGAGGAAGATCTTTTGGCTTACTCCGCTCGAGGTTTGGATGCCGTCGGAGTGCAGTCGGGTTGGTTCGCTCACGAAACCAACCAGGCCCCTGGAACGAAAAAGCCAATAACTCACAGACCGGGCGTCCGATTGACGCGCCGTCTGTCTCGTTGCTTTCCTCTTGATGAGACGGAACTTTTCGCATAATTAACCCCAGTTTTGGTTGCTGTTGGATAGTGGGCGGGTTGGATTGTACCCGAAATCCAACCGTGCCCCGGGAACGGAAAAGCTGATATCATTCAGACTAGACGTCTGTTTGACGAACCGTCAGCGCCGTTGGTGATCACGTTGAGAAACGGTCCCTATGAGTATACCCTATGAGATTTCGGGGTACAATTGAGATACGGCCGGGTTGGTTCGCTCACGAAACCAACCGGGCCCCGGGGACAAAAATGCTAGTAACTCACAGACCGGGCGTCCGATTGACGCGCCGACTGTTGCATTGAGACCCCTATGACGAGGCGGTACTTTGAGATACTTCTTCATGGGACTTTGTGACACATGAAGTATCGACCTATAGCTCATGGAGCGGACCCTCCTGGAGATGAGCGTACGGAGTACGGAGACCGTGTAGTTGGCTGAGACCTGACGACTGGTTGACCGACTCGACTTGGAGTGAGTCGACAAGCCCAGTGGACAGAGCACCCGGTATTTGGTGACAGACCCACGGTGGACGGAGCGCCTGGTAGTTGGCAGTAGACCCATGGTACTCGCCAGGAGGAGTACCTCTGGAGGCTATTAGGGGGAGCACCCGGTATCTGGCGACAGACCCTCAGTGGACGGAGCGCCCGGTAGTTGGCCGTAGACCCACGATACTCAACAGGAGGAGTACCTCAGCAGTATTAAG
Source organism: Viscum album (assembly GCA_963277665.1). Taxonomy (NCBI): domain Eukaryota; kingdom Viridiplantae; phylum Streptophyta; class Magnoliopsida; order Santalales; family Viscaceae; genus Viscum; species Viscum album. The sequence continues at coordinate 128,960,798 of OY728167.1, read as the reverse complement.
TTAGTGAGCAGTACCTCGAAGTTGTGACAGGACCACTGTACACTTCAGAGACGTATCTCTTCAGCAGTTACGGTTTCGATAATGAAAATCTTGGTTTGAGCTGAGACTTTGACCTTTGTGTTTACCTCATGATTGAGATGGGTCACTTGATAACTTAGGTGTATGTATGGGCATATACCTGGGTAGTGTTTATCCGTTGATTTCATGATCCTTGTGTTTACTCATGATTGATATGGGTTACATGATAACTTAGGTATATGTATGGGCATATACCTAAGTAGAGGTTATCTGTTGAGATCTTATTTGTGGTTATCCTTGTTGGTTTTAGTGAGACCTTGAGGGTCTCGGGGTCCCTACTGAGTATCTTTATACTCACCCCTGCACGGGCTATGCCCGCACCTCGTTGTGTTGGTTGCAGACGACGAGCAGTGCTGACAGAGGCCGAGTGTTCGAGGACTGGATGGTACCCGGAGGTGGACTACACGACAAGTCAATACCCGGAGGTGGACTACATGATGAGTCATTATCTGGAGGAGGACTTCACGGCGAGACGACACATGGAGGAGGTTGACGGGCGAGAGCGTTGAGGAGGCTATCTGTACCTACCCTTCAGGTAGGATCCGTGGCGGACGATCCAGGAGCTGCGCTATCTGTACCTACCCTTAAGGTAGGATCCGAGGACGACCCAGGAGATGCTTTCTTCTTCCAGCTGTTTGCCTTTTTCTGTTGTACTTTCGTTCAGTTGTATCTGCACTTTCAGTTGGGTTTGTATTCTGGCCCATTTACTTTTCAGCACTTTCTTTTGTACCCAGTGTTTTGCTTCCGCTTGTATTCTGTGGTGTTTTGTTTACTTTTATAAAGGAAATGCCTTCCCAGTTATCAAGATTTACGCCTTTGGTGCTAGTTGCCAGCCCCTGGCCTATGGAAGGCGGGCTTGGGGTTGTCACGGAACGGGCCTCGAGGATGGGTCGTGACAAATTGGTATCAAAGGAGTTGGTTCTACCGCAGAACTTATAACTCTGATGTTTTCTTTCAGTGAATCAAGAGTGTTAAGGGTACCGAGTGTGGTATTCAGTTCACAGAATCCAGTGTTGGTGCGGGCGGCCGACGTATCCATACAGAAGACCCTGACAACTGATTTCCGACTTTGTGCACGAAAACACTGATTGCGTGTGTGTTTCCAGAAGTTTTATTTAAATATCAGCTCAAACCAGGTCAGCTCACCAGGTATAAGTCTTTTGACCATGTCATGTTTGTTCCTTTCAGGATGCCTCCCCGTGGACGACCAGCTAGAGCCCCGAGAGTGGTACGTACTGACAGCCCGCCGAGCGACGTGGCCTCAGTACAGGGCCCTATCACAGTTGAGGCACCAACGGAGGCACCAGCGGTACTACTAACCATTGGGCCACCGATGCCACCAGACCCAGCAGCAGAGGGTGCACGTCTCTTGAGTGCACTGCACGAGATCCAGCGCCAGAGACCACCCAGGTTCCAGGGAGGGACAGACCCACAGGCGGCTGAGGATTGGCTGGAGGCTGTGGTGAGAGTATTCAGGCTAGTGGGGACGCCGACAGACTTCGTGGTGATCCTTGCTGCCAGCCTTCTTCATGCAGCAGCAGGAAGATGGTGGAGTCTGATGCTCCAGATGCATGACGAGGCGACACTTCTTTGGGAAAACTTCGAGAGCATGTTCCGGGCAGAGTTTGTACCAGCCACCCTTCGAGCGGTGCGTATACAGGAGCTACTTAAGCTGCGGCAGGGTAGCATGACAGTGGGACAAGATTCAGCGAGGTTCATAGACCTCTCGCACTACTCCACAGATATGGTACGAGACCCGTTCTTCAGGGCCCGAACCTTCGAGCAGGGGCTCAAGCGAGAGATTAGAGATTCTGTTGTTTCTCACAACATTCCGACGCAGACAGGGGTGTTGGAGAGAGCCCTCTTAGTGGAGAGTTTCCTTGCTGTGCAGTATCCAGCAGCAGGACCCACCACTAGCCGGCTTGCGGAAGAGTCTTCTACAACAGGCAGTAGACAGATGACGCAGAGGTCCAAGAGAACCAGACCTACCGGTGGCCGACTGAACGACTCAGGTTCAGTTATGCGGGGAAACCGGGGTGGAGTCAGAGCCAGACATGCCGAGAGTGGACAGTGTTACTCCTGCGGCGGAATTGGTCACATGGCACGTGATTGTCCGACCCGCCATGCAGATGACCAGTAGTTAAATGAAGAACCTCCTAGCCATAGGCAGAGGTTCAATCAGGGCAAACTGCAAGGAGCAGGCGGCCATGGAAGAGGAGATGGTCGTGCAGCTGGAGGTGGACGACACTTCGGGGTGTTGCCACCCCCACCACCAGGAGGCCCACCCTGACCATAGGGGACAAGAGAACATGGGAGAGCTCAGCTTCAGGCAGCTGAGGCCTATGGTCATAGAGCTCCGGAAGCAGATGGACAAGAGCGGGACTAGCTTCCGACCTGGAGGCTATTGATCATGTTGCTTCTAGTTTTGTTGATGTTTGTCTGTAGTTGCTTTGTGTCTTTGTACTATGAGCTGCAATAATGAAAAGACACTTATCTTTGTAAAGTTTTCTTTCCTATCCTTTTTGTTTGGTTGATACTAATTGGTCTCGGTTAAGACTGTTGACTTGACCCTCACTTTCGAGATTTCTACTAGAGGAGACCAAGTGACCTCACACTGATGCCGACAGTGTGACTCAACCCTTGGAGGCGAGAGTTACAGTTTGATCTCTTGGTAGTTACGTCGAGGCCTTACGACGTCATCCATGGCATGAATGCATCATTCATGTCAGGATTGACTGTATTAGGAAATGAATGTGGTTCATCCAGGGGATGAGACCAGATTTCTTTTATCAGAAAAGAAGAAATCATAGCAGCTCTTGTGAGACTAGAGATGTTCCAGGTCATCCAAGAGAGGATGAGGACAGCACAGGGCCAATAGAAGCCTTATGCTGACAGGACTTGGAGGCCTCTAGAGTTCGAGGATGACGATCACGTCCTTATATGGGTCTCACCTCGACGAGGTTTACAGAGATGTGGCTAGGGAGGCAAGTTATCTCCAAGGTTCAATGGACCTTTCTAGGTCCTCAGTTGGGTAGGCGAGGTGGTTTACCGCTTGACCCATCCACCTCAGTTGCACTAGGTGCACGACGTTTTCCAGGTATCTCAACTGAGGAGATACATGCTCGACCCTTCACATATCATCGACCATGAGGAGCAGGACAATGGCGATGGGGTTACTTCCACAGAGGTTCTAGTGGGGATCAAGGATCAACAGGAGCGGATCCTATGAGGATGATCGATTCCTCGGGTGCACTTTCTCTGGCAGTACGGGAACCTCCAGGTGAACACATGAGAGCGGGAGGCCCAGATGCGTGCTCAGTACCGCTTTTGTAACCTAGTTTGTGTTGAAGCTTTACGGGGACGTAAAGCCCCGAGGTGGGAGTAATGTAAAGACCCGTAAAATTCAAGGTAAAGTTTTTATAAATTTTCTTTGGGATTTTAAAAGAAAGAAATTTTTGACGGCGCCTGATTCCGAGGCTCGGTGTGCCCGGAATTTATATCCGAAGTTTAGCTCGGTTACGTTCAGTGAACGAACGAGCGGGAATTTCTAACTTTTGAACTGGTGCCCGGAATCGAATTCTGAGGGCACCGATGGAACCGCAATGCCGGTAATTGCTTAGGAACTCCTGTTTCGGAGTTGCGTTTACACGAGGGGAGTTATTAATTTTTGTGGTAGTTGAAAATAAAAATTAACAATTTTTATTTTTCCCACATGGTAGTTTATATCCTAAGTAAGGATGTTGGGGGTGGGACCCACTTGTGATAACCAACCTTGAGAGGGTAAAGTAGTGTGGGACCCACACGAGCCCAACCCCTCACTTTCTAACCCCTCTAAACTCCCCCATTTAAGTTTTTCTAACTTATGTCCTTATTAATTTTATAACATCTTATGTTATAACTTAAGTGAGTTAAATGTGGGTTTTGAATTTTCAAACTCTTGAAATTCAAAAACCTATGTTGGGTTAATAAAATAAGTGGGTGGCTTATTTTATTTTGTTGTTAGAGTTTTGTCGTTGAGAGATTTTAGGAAGAACACCTTCTTCTTCGATGAAGAACGTGAAGAACACCTCAGAATCTGACGAAGAACACCGTCCTTAGCGAAGAACATCTCCGCCGATGAACGCGGAGAACTTCTTCCACGACGTTCTTCTTCCGCGACGGTTTTCCGCAATGCAATCTCTGTCAACGTCTTCGAATCTTCGCTTCGCGACGTCGACGTTCTTTTTCCGCGACGCCCGACCTCCGCGACGCTCGTCTTCAGCGGCTCGTTGACGTGCACCGTTCTTGAAACCGAGGTAGGGGTTCGACTATTTTAAGTTGGTGATTATTTCCTTCGAATATGAAAGTTAAATCTGACGGCCATGTTCCAATTTTTATTTAAATTAAAAAAATTGTGAAGGTTAAACGTTTTACGTTTCGGCCAACTGCTATCGATATAACGGCAAGGGATCGGTCCGCACAAACACGACCGATACCCCTCCCCCCTTTTATATTCTTTGGTTTTGATTAGGGAAGACGGTAATGCATCGTTGCACCGCGCTTGAGCGAAAGGATACATGAAAGATGCGGGCCACGACGAAGAAACGCGACGCCGTCGCGCCACGTCGAGGGTATGAACGAGGCCAGGGTCGGAGTCGGGCCGCGCCGGAAGGACGCGGCGTCGTCACGCCGTGACGGACAAATTTGTAGCCATCCTGGAAGTAGCAGACGGAAAAACCACCCACCGGAGAATTCGAAGAAGGCGGCCAGAAGGCGCGGGACCGCGGGGTCCCGCGGTGAGAAACCGGCCGGCCCTGCGCTGGCCGGCCGTTACAGGGGAAAAGCCGGGGGGTTACACCCCCCAGGTTGCACATGGTGCGGCCCCTTAATGGGGCCCACCGTTTGAATTAAAGGAGGGGTAAAGCCCCTCCCTTGGGAGCGCTGGCCGTGCCACCGGCCGGGCCGGGCTTCCGGGCCGGGCCGGGTCGTCGGGACGGGTCGCCGCCCGGGCCGGATCGACCCGGTTCGGCCGACCCAGGGGGTACTGGGTCGGGCCGGGCCGGGCCCAGACCCCCTATTTTTGGGACTAAGTTTATTCAAACGCCCATATCTTTGGCTAAGGACCTCCGATCGATGCACTGTCAGTTGCGTAGCAATACTTGGAACGAGACGGTCGTTTCGGTATATCGCACTCAAGGTTTCGGAATACTTTGGGTTCGGTCGGGTTGGTTCGGATACGAAACCAACCGGGCCCTCGGAGCGGAAACGCTCGTAACTTGAGCTCTGGACGTCCGATTGATGTGTCGTCGACTTTGTTGGATTCCACTTAGTGAGACAGATCTTTTGGATTAGTCCTCTCGAGGTTTGGATTCCGTCGGAGTGCAGTCGGGTTGGTTCGCTCACGAAACCAACCGGGCCCCTGGAACGAAAAAGCCAATAACTCACAGACTAGGCGTCCGATTGACGCGCCGTCTATCTCGTTGCTTTCCTCTTGATGAGACAGAACTTTTGGAATACTTCGCCCGAGTTTTGGTTGCTGTTGGATAGTGGCCGGGTTGGATTGTACCCAAAATCCAACCCAGCCCCTGGAATGGAAAAGCTGATATCATTCAGACCAGACGTCCGTTTGACGAACCGTCAGCGGCGTTGGTGATCACGTTGAGAAACGGTCCCTATGAGTATACCCTATGAGAGTTTGGGGTACAGTTGAGATATGGCCGGGTTGGTTCGCTCACGAAACCAACCGGGCCCTAGGGACGAAAAGGTTAGTAACTCACAGACCGGGCGTCCGATTGACGCGCCGACTGTTGCGTTGAGACCCCTATGACGAGGTGGTCCTTTGAGCAACTTATTCATGGTACATTGTGATACTTGAATTATCGACCAATAGCTCGTGGAGCAGACCCTCCCGGAGACGAGCGTATGGAGTACGGAGACCGTGTAGCCGGCTGAGACCTGATGACTGCTTGATCGACTCGACTTGGAGTGAGTCGACTAGCCCAGTGGACGGAGTACCCGGTATTTGGCGACAGACCCACAGCGGACGGAGCGCCCGGTAGTTGGCCACAGAACCGAGGTACTCGACAGGAGGAGTACCTCTGTAGGCTATTAGGGGGAGCTCCCGGTATTTGGTGACAGACCCTCAGCGGACGGAGCGCCCGGTAGTTGGCCGCATACCCGCGGTACTCAATAGGAGGAGTACCTCAGCAGTATTAGGTTAGTGAGCAGTACCTCGGAGTCGTGACAGGACCACTGTACAGTTCAAAGACGTAGCTCTTCAGCAGTTACAGTTTCGATAATGAAAATCCTGGTTTGAGCTGAGACTTTGACCCTTGTGTTTACCTCATGATTGAGATGGTTCACTTGATAACTTAGGTACATGTATGTGCATATACCTGGGTAGGGGTTATCCGTTGATTTCATGATCCTTGTGTTTCCCCATGATTGAGATGGGTTACTTGATAACTTAGGTATATGTATGGGCATATACCTAAGTAGAGGTTATCTGTTGAGATCTTCTTTGTGGTTATCCTTGTTGGTTTTAGTGAGACCTTGAGGGTCTCGGGGTCCCTACTGAGTATCGTTATACTCACCCCTGCATGGGCTATGCCAGCACCTCGTTGTGTTGGTTGCAGATGACGGGCAGTGCTGACAGAGGCCGAGTGTTCGAGGACTGGACAATATCTGGAGGTGGACTACACGACGAGTCAGTACCTGGAGGTGGACTACACGATGAGTCAGTATCTGGAGGAGGACTTCACGGCGAGACGACACACGGAGGAGGTTGACGGGCAAGAGCGTTGAGGAGGCTATCTGTACCTACCCTTCAGGTAGGATCCGTGGCGGACGATCCAGGAGCTGCGCTATCTGTACCTACCCTTCAGGTAGGATCCGAGGAGGACGACCCAGGAGCAACTTCCTTCTTCTAGCTATTTGCCTTTTTCTGTTGTACTTTCGTTCAGTTGTAGCTTCACTTTCAGTTGGGTTTGTATTCTGGCCCATTTACTTTTCAGCACTTTCCTTTGTACTTAGTGTTTTTCTTCCTCTTGTACTCTGTGGTGTTTTGTTTACTTTTATAATGGCAATGCCTTCCCAGTTATCGGGATTTACGCCTTTGGTGCTAGTCCCCAGCCCCTGGCCTATGGAAGGCGGGCTTGGGGTAGTCACGGCACGGGCCCCGAAGACGGGTCGTGACACCCAAACTTTAAAAATGTCACAAAAATTTGGTGGCTTTTGAGGCATTTCATGTCTCTTTGAAATATTTCTTGAAAACTGACATTTTTCACATATTTTTCAAAATTCACGAGTATATTTAAAAATGGTTGGCCAATAAATTCTGGATTGTAAAACCATAATTGTAGTCCTTTGAGGTCCAAATTCACCTCTACAAGATAAAGGGTGACAAATCACAAATAAAAATTTAACTTCACATTTAGGTAAACATATTCTTATTACATGATCATTGCAATTCTTCTGAAGGAATGGATCATGAAAAATGTAATACCTACATTCAGATTTTCAATTAAATTTACATTGAATTTAATTGTTTTAAACCCACCAAATTGTTAATTTAAGATAAATTCCTACATTTTTATGATATTGGTGGTATTTGGTGATGAATAGTGAAAATGGCCCATTTCGGATTTTTAACTGTTTGAAATTATTTATGTATTTTGTGTGCACGCCTTATGATGATGGAGGCTTGGGTATCAAGAACCTGGGTTGTTTCAATGACTCTCTATTAGGATGGATTTATATGGAGGCTTGTTAACATGCAATCCGAGTCTCTATCTTTTCTTAGAGACAAATTCATACACATACTCAAATCATACAACCTCAATTATTTCAACATCTCTATTTGGTATTCTTTCAGGTATATATTTTCAAGAACTGATGCAAACTATCACTGGATGGTCTCAAATTAATCCTCCATTCCATTTTTGAAATTCAATTGTACTAGAATAAATTTTAATGACTTGGATCTTAGAGATTACTTCAACCTGGATTTTGACCTGTCAATCAAAGATCAACGTGGCTATATGGAATGCCTTCCAAATCTGGTCATTTCCATTGTATGGAAGTAATTATTCTCATCCAAAGGGGACTTATGGGTATGGGATCCAACCTCTAATGGGAATCTATCCTCGAAATGAATTTATAATAACCTTGTTGGAAGTGTTCCTTGTCTTAAGTGGATGGGAAAATTTAATAAGGGCTTCCTCAATCCCTCTCAGGTGACTTTTTCTTAGAGATTAGTGCACAGGAAGCTTCCAACAGATTATTACCTTCAAAAATGTGTTATATCTCTCAGCTCAAGGTGTGACATGTGTCACGAACATAGGGAAGAAATTGAACATCTCTTCCCCAACTATGTAGCATCTTCAAAAATGTAGGAGTTTGTGTCCATCATCTTTGAAGTGCACCAACCATGGGATAACTCAATTGTTTAATTTATCATGTGTTGGCATGCTCTTAATATCTTCATATAGATTCTTTTTTTATATTTATCACTAATTAAAAGGATATCATCTCTCTTTTCTGGTATTCTAGTAATAGATTCATTCATGAGAATCATTCCTTCTGTGTAGGTTCTATTCTTTTGGGAATCCCCACTGTAGTTTGTGAGGTTGTCATCCCGAGAGGCGAATCCTATGGGAACTCCATTCATGACCTGTCAGTCCTCACTAGGATGTGTTTCAAGGGAAATTTTACTTTACCTCTTGGAACACATGATTTGTTATGGAAATCACATTTTCATGTTTGGATAAATATGAACTCAGTTGTCTCTTTGCGAGGTAATCCAAGTGATTATATTTTTACGGCGGTTTTTAGGGGTCACAAAGGGTGTTTTATTGGTTGCCTTTATGGTTCGTTTAGATTTTCCTCTGCTATTGGAGAAGAGATGTGTGGAGTTATTGAGGTAGTTGAATAGGCTGATAGAAGGGGTTGAAATAAGTTATGGATTGAATGTGATTCCACAGATATGGTGTTATCTCTCATGACATGTTCTCTTCATATCTCTTAGAAGATGACTAATTGATGGAAAAAATGCTTGGATCTGCTTTATTTAAAAGAGCACATTTTTACCCAAGTCTATTGAGAAGCAAATGTGTTTACATATTGTCTTGATAACAAATGTGTTAATGGATCTTATTTTCATTTGGTGGATCAAGTTCCAAGTGATCTTTTTCCTATAAGGAGGAATGATCAATGTAAATTTTATACTTTAATACTGGTGTATGCTTTTTTTAATAATAATGGGATCTTCCTTTTCTAGGAAAGGTCTCAGTCTACCATTAAAAAAAGACAACTTGTTTTCTCGGTGACAACCCATTGCAATTGGAAAGCCGATGGGGTTTGATCCTATGACTGAAGGATGATAAGGGTTTCACACTCTACTATTGGCCTACATGATGTTTGAGATAGTATGAACTTTATTTAGTTATTTATTATATTTATTTGTAAAACATATGGTATTTTATTTTATGAATAATGGTTTGTTTATTTTGGAAGAATATACTATCAAATCCTTCAAATATTTGAGTTTCAAAAAAATTCAGGAAATGGTTTATGGATTTTAAGAATAGTTATTTATGGAATAATTTGTTTTGGAAATTGTGTACTACTATTTAATTGTGAATATTAGTGTATCATTTAAGGCTTAATAATTTTGGAAAATATCTTACTATGTTCAAACAATTTTGGTTCTATTAAATGTCTCAAAAAAGATGGAATATTTTGAATATCCTTTTTGGGTTATGTGGTCTTTAAAAAATGATTTTAGTGCTTCATGAATTAAAAAATCATTTATAATAATAATATTTTAGAGAAAATTATTTTATTTTTTCGAAATTTGATAAATGATAAAATTATAATCATCAATTAAGTATATTTCCTCTTGGACTATATGGTAAGTGAATTATTTATCCTTAGGAAAATGATCTTGAAATAAAATGTTAACCTCTTACCATTTTTCTCATGACATCAATAACCTTCTACATACCTATTTGGCTGGTGGTTTTGTCTTCATTAATATCCTCCTGACCTTGTTCTCTATCAGTCTCTATTAGTCAATTGGAGTTAGGTTTAACTTCCAAATCAATCTCTTAATTTCCTACATATGTTCTCCCTATGTTTCAAACTAGTTATACATTACTACCGGTGACCATTAGGTTTCCTACCTAACATTTTTAAGAGGATAATTTATTTACCCTTTTTATGATGTGGGATTCAATAACGTAATTCTAAAAATTTTACTCCTTCGATAATAAATATGTATTTCTAGGGAGAAATCCAATTTAACGGGGGTAGGATGTGACATCCATAGATATTAAGAAATATATTCTTTCAAATTAAATTAAATTATTTGATAGCATTTGATACATACAATGCACCGTTTTTTCATGGAATATCCAAAAAATCAATTTTATCTTGTGTTTAACATAAAATTTAGTTTTTCAATAACTTGTGTTTCATTAAAGGCCAATTTATACCAAACAATAATAAACTTTTAATTTGAATATTTAATATGGAAATTTTAAATCATTTTAATAAAAGACTAGATTTAAAAATAAATTTTCACACTTTTATGATTTTTATATAAAATTATAGACATCATTTTTGAAATTTTAATATCTAAATTTTATTTTGGTGAATTTTTCATATTTTTTTGGGAACTTGTATATTTTGATGAATAATGAATAATACTTAATTTAAGTTGAAAACTACAATTTTTTCAAATTTGAATATATATATATATATATAGTTAAATAATGTTTTTAATTGGTTTTAAATTATATTTAGATCAATTTTATATATTTTAAACCAATTTATGTCATTGGAAACAATTTAACATTGAATTTAGATATAAAAACATAGCAAACTTTTGAACACTTCTACTCTAAAAACCTACTTTGTTGTCCTGTCTACGTGATTAATTTTAAATTAATTTCTACCACTTCTCTGAGTGGAATTGGGAAAAATGGATTCCATGTTTGGAATTAGAACAAATTTTAAATTATAATATGTTAAAATTACTTTTTTAACAAAAAAATATTAGTGAAAGTAATTAAAATTAATTACAGCGATAACGGTAATATTGTGATTACTTAGTAGTTATACTTTAATCTATAGAGTATGAATGACCTATAAACTTGTTCAAAATACATTTTACACCCATATTTAGAACATATCTATCCGTTTGTTTTAATTTTATGAGTTATCTAGACACATGTTCATGAAATTTACCCATACAATAAGTTAAGTGAGAAAAAAATACAAAAAAAGAACCTTCCTTACCTTTAACATTTATAATGATTTGGAGTTCGGAAGAAGATACACAGTTTCGTTTATGAAAATTATTTTTAAATATGAATGAGTTTTTTATCATGATAATTTAACATTAATTTTTAGATATGATATAATTACCTTAAATACCTATGAAATAACAATGAAATTAATATTTAGTTAATAATAAAATAAAATGAATGATAATAAAAAAATTACATGTGATGAAAATTAAACAAATTTTTGTATTTACTTATTGTTTAGATAAATATTTCATTTTAAGAATATTTTATCTTAATATATTTCAATTAAATATTTTTATTTATATTTTTAAATTTGAATTAAGTGAATAATGTTAAAATTGACATTAATGTCATTTTAAAATATATTATATTTAATTTAAAGATTTAAAATTTCTAAAAAAATATATATTCTTCTAATTGATTTTTAAGTGTTAATAAACATCAAATATTGTCCATTCATAGGCCAAATATTTTTTTATAATGAACGTATTGACCCATAAATCATAAATATTTTGTTAGCACAGTTATGGGTAAAGTGGTGTTTCTGCGCATTACATGAATTTCTGTTAAAATTAACTTCTAAAACATGTAGGAAATTTATTTTATAAATTATATTTATTTTATTAGAATAATTTTATATAAATTTTATAATATTTAACACCTTGATTTATTCTTAATTGATGAATTATATAGGTTAAAAAACTAGCTACCTAAATAAAAAACCAAAATAGACAGAATATAAAGAAAATATAAAGGATAAGGAAAAAATAATAAAAAATATTTTATTTTGTGTTGTGTGAGTTTGGATCGATCATAAATCCTTTTTACTCAATTATTTTTAATTTTTTAAGAACATGATGTAAGAGAGACCTCCCAAGAGTGTTTATCTTTTTATATTTACAAGAATACCACTTCTCCTCCACTATAAAAGGCACTCTTACTCCCCAATTCATCACAGCTATCAAGAACTTTAGAACATACTAAACCTTCCCAAATAATCTCCCAAAATCCCAAACCTATCTTTAAAATCCTCACTTTGTTCATAAGGCAATCCAAGGAAGTCATTTGGTGTAAATCTATATGAGTTACTCTAAAAATGGGTATCATTCTTCCACAATCACTCTTGTTTTATTAGTTTCTCCAAACCTTCAATTATTAATATCCCACTATTATATAATATCCTTAGTATAATAAATACAATAATATTTTTTTTGTTAATGTTTATACCTACACCTAAACACACTACCATCAAATGGATAATGAACTTACCATTCATTTGAATAGAGAACTACCACCTCACAAAATGACGTCATTTGTTTTTTTCCTTTACCACCTCTCATGGATGTAAATTATGATGTAAATACTATTTTTATATGATATATATGATATTTATGTTTTATTAATTATTCTGGAATTTTTATATAACACATACCTTTATACTTTCCATTTTGTGTAAATATGATAACATTGTTAGTGGACGTGTGGACTACCACCTCCTCAAAGCGATGCCATATGTTCACACATTACATGGAATGCATTAAGGATTTTTTTAATTAAACCCAAGTAATATAAATAAAATATATATTATATTAATTAAAGAATTAATAGTATGGAAATAATATATATCATTTTCTTTATTACGCTTTTACACAATGAAAAAGTGATAACGTCATTCGTGGATGTGTGGACTACCACCTCCCCAATGCGATGTGATTCTGTTATATTAAAATAATTCAAAATATATTTATATATGATTAAATAATATGTTTTTTATGATATAATTATCATTATTTAAGTTAAATTTTACTTTCCTTCTCTCTAGAACATTCATCAAAAAATGAGAACGCTACTGATGCGTACATCAAACCTACCATCTCCATGATTGTAGCATTGGTTCAATTTCACTTTAACACCATTAATTATTTGTTTTAAAAGTATAATTTATGTATAAATATGATAATTATTTCATTATTATTATTTTAGATATATTTTAATAATGAACCCTTTGACCATAGTTGACCTACCAAAGTTGTTTTTGACACATATACCGAATATGGTCAAAACATCCGGGTTAAGCATAATTGATTAAGTAATTATACATAAATTTTGCATAATTGAAATAAAATTAATAATAAAATTGTAAAATTTTATTAATAAAATATATAATTAACTTATGTTTATTATTCGGGAATATAGAGTACAAGCATGACAAGTTGGACTCATGGTAATAGATTCTTGTCTCGCTTTTACATTCGTGAGGCATACGACATAATAACCACTTGTATCTTTTTAGTGATGTATATAATTACCATTTGGATATATTATATCATGAAATATTTGAAATTACTGGAATTTAAATGATTCATTTAATTATTATTATTTCATTGGGTTTAAGGTTTCGATGCTACTAATGTAACAGTGGAATGTTTTCACAATTTTCCTTATTTGTGGAGGTTGTTATGTTATGCACCATGATTTTTCAATATGGTGTATATAATGAAATTTGACTTGTTATATCATGAATATCATTATTATAATGATGTTATATGATTCATTTAATGTTATTACTTCATGGGTATTCTGATTCAAATGTGTCAAAGTGGTATTGGATGTGGTTAAATGTTTAAATATTATATTCCACAAGAATGTTTTAAATGATCTTTTTATAGTCATTTAAATTAATAAAAGTAAAAAAAACTTGTCATTAATTTTCCTAAATTGGGGATATATTTCATTGATTAAATTATAATTCATTCATTGGATAGATTATGAGTGTTTTAAATATATTTTTATTAAACCTGTTTCATTTCAATGGGTTAATCATGTTTGAAAGATATTTTCATTGAACCCATATATTTTCCATGGGTAAATCGTGTTTGAAAGTTATTTTCATTAAAAACATTTATTTTACATGGGTTAATCATGTTTGAATGAGATTTACATTGAAGCTATTTCTTTTCCAAGAGTTAATATTATTTAGAAGAGATTTTCATAGAATCCATTTATTTTACATTTGTTTATCATGTTGTTTATGATTTTTATGATGAATGTGTTTTTTTCATAGTATTTGAGAATTATATGAAATAGGTTATCTCAATATAGCGTATACAAAGTGTTAATCCCCAATATACCTCATGGGTGAGCCTGATATAGCTTATATGAAGGGTTGATTCCCTTTATAGCCCAATGAAAATTGGTGAGACAAATATTGCTTATATGAAGGGTGATCCTAATGCATAGATCTAAAATTCATATTGTAATGTTACTTTTGGATTTTTTACTTATGGATATTATAATTAAAAGGGTTCTGAAATGGTTTTGAAAGGGTTTTATGAAAGTGATGTTCCAAGTTACCAAAACGAGTTTTAATTGCTTGTTTTTAGCTTATCATTATTATAATGATCGAGATTGATATCACATGGATTTTAATTATTGATTATAATGAATATAAAATTTTCCATTTTTTCTTATTTTACTGTCTAGTTCGAGATGCATATGTGTTCTTTTATGATTTTCAAATGCACTTTGATTAGGCCATCAGATCCTTATAGAACTCTGATGCTCATTGATGACATTCAATTGTTAATGAAAATGTTTTCCCTTAAAGATAATATTATTTAACCTTCTTATGTTTTATTTTCCCTAGGTTTTATAAAATTATGTAGAAAATGTTTAAACTATAAATGATTCCACCAAGATTATTTTGATGACCAAATGTGATATAATAAAAGATGGGTATAATGGGAGATTATGCTCAACCTTATAAAATCAGTGTTTATGAATCCAAGTTGATGTGAATTATATATTTAGGACTTTTAATGGTTTTATAAATATATAAACTTTAAATATCATCCATAATGTAATTTATCCAGGTTTCCCTTTTGATGTTGTATGGTTCTGATAGAAACATTTGGGTCACAATTATCAGAATCATAACTGGATATGTAAATTCATGGATTTCATCACAGTATCGGGGATTGTGGGTTCTGGGATGTCATAATTAATTTTATATAAAACTTTTCTTGATTAAATTGACACATTAGGTATTAATTAAAATATTTGTTTCAAATATATTTTGCTTTATTTACTTTTGTAAAATTCAATGCAATGAATAGTGTCAAAAGTGACATTAATGATATTTTTTAAAAAAATATTTTATTAAATGATATAAATATCATAAAAATAATAAACATGGATAAATTAATAGGATAAGGTTAAATGTGTAATTAATTATACATTTATGGTTCTTTTTACATTTTATATTATGTATTTTAACTATCAAAAAGTAAATATCCATGTTATCATGGTTAAAATTAAAGGGATTAAACAATGGTTAAAACCAAAATATAAGGGTAATAACGTGACATAAAATTTTCTAAAAATTATTAGATAATAGTTTTTAGACCCATAATCATCTTAAATTTTAAATAAATCACTTTATATCCATTTTAAATAAAAATAAATTTATATTAATTTAATATTCTGAGAGTTTCTAAAAGTTATCCTCACCTCAATTATATAAAAAGTACCCTTTCCTTACCCTATTTACACCAATTTGATCTATCTATATCATCCAAAACCTAGCCAAATAAAATCCCAATATCCCTAACTATATCCTAGAAGCCTCAATTTGGGCATAAAGCAAACCAAAAAAATATTTTTGTGGAAACCAAAATGAGATACTCGAAGAAGAGCATGTTAAATATGTTGGGATGTTGTTATGTCAAGGATATGACCTAAAACTTCAAGAAATTCCATCAAATGGTTTAAAAAATAATTTTTCACAAGTATAGAGGACTACTCACTCACGAACTGATGTCATTGATCATTCCATTACAACCATTGAAGGAGGTTGAGACACATATGGATTAAATCAGATCTAAGGTAAGGGTTTATCACTTTACATTTCTGATAAAAATGTCATATTCACCACTTATTAATTTTTTTATGGTTTACATTATACACTTTGATATATTATATCCTGAATATATTTTTATTCATGGTATTTAAATTATCATTTTACTTTATTTATTTTGTGGGGTTTATGATTCAACTAATTACAAAGTGGTAAGTGTATATTTCAGAATATCAACATTATTTTGGATTTTTTTAATTTATGTCTCTGCTACGATATTTTTTACTTCCTTTTCCATGTATAAAAAAATAAGTCTTATTATCCTCCCATGATTTATTAAATTCATTTATACTCATGTTTTTATTTTTTAAAAATGGTTTGGAGTTTTTATTTTTTTCATTTTCAAAATATGGTACTTCGAGAGTTTTTCAAAAAAATGGAACGAATGTTTTTTTGACTTATACATCCTAAGAAAATTTTAAGTCATCCTAATTCATTAATGATTTTAAGATTTCATTACAAGCATATATGGTTATTTTCAACACAAATTTATTATTTGATAATTTTGATACGTTTTAAACATAAGAATTTTTCAATGTGAAAAAATGTATTTTATTCAAGAAATATTCCAATAATATCATTAAATTATTTTTATTCATGAAAAAATACTTTATTAAACCTTATATTAAGTATATACTCTAATGATACCATTCATCATATTTCTTTGGATGGTTTATGATCAATTTGACTGGGTAAGTATTTATATTTGATATGACTAGTTATTCCAATACAACTAATCATTAATTTGTTCAGTTTTATTATTTATTAATATGAGGATTGAATTAGACTTAGTAAATGATTTTTGGGGCCTAATATATCCCATTGATGCATCTGTATGTCTCATCAGACAATCTATACTAGGTTTCTGTCTAGGCCCTACCCATTTATAATATTCTTGGTATGACTCATTGATGATGTTATATTATTGGCGTGAAGCATTATAATATGTTTTAGATATTTGGAATTATTCATTCTATACTTATGAGATTAGTTATCATTTTCCATGTGATTAAACGATTAGTAGAATATCCATGGTTAAATTTCCTAGAACATGTGATTATTTATATGGGATTATTTAATCATATTTTATTGTGTCCTTACTGTGCTCAAATAATTGATTAGATAGAATGTGTTTATGTTATTTACCTTTATATTATTATTACCTCTTATTTATGATACTTCCACTGTATACATACCCTTATTGAGAATTTTATCTCACCCATTTTTTTTCTATGTTCCACCAATGAATGTCATTTATTTTGTTTTCAACCATATATTAGAATAAGATCACTAAGATGCATTTATCACACTTTCTCTTTTATGGTGCATCTACTAGTAGAACTAAATCACTAGGCACTTGTGTGGGATTCTTCTTCACTATATGATACACTAGTATCTCATAAGGTAAAATATTAAGAATTTGAGAACCAAATAGGGATGGAGTATTATCCAAATGGATTTCTCCAGAATTACACACCTCACTCTAGTGGTGGTTTCCTCCTTATATAAGTCCTCGATAAACTCCTCAGTATTCATTCATTTACTCATACAATACACAACATAAGAGTTTATTCTTTTTCTATTCATGAATTAATTGTATGATTAAACTATTGGTCCTTCTTAGTATTTTATATTATAAGACATTTAATTAATGATAGACATATGTTGATCATTAATGAATTTTAATGGTTATCATTTGACTGCCTTATCAATCATACAATATGATTGATAAATAGAAATATGATATCTGAAAATAGGGGTTATGATATCCATAATATAAGGAATATGATATAATTATTCTTTTTAATCATTCATAATTTTTGGTATAAATATATTTTACAAAAATATATACTTATACCGTCTCATGGAATTTCAAAATACCTGTAATAATCTACAACTTTCACTAAAGACTAATATAATTACCATCATATCACATTATAATTTATCATATACAGTAAATTGGGAATCCATATCAAAAAATACATTTGGGTATTTTAAAAACTACTTTGTAAAGCTATTATCAACTTCATATTATATCGCATCATATGGAGTACGTTTTGAATATCTATGAAAAACTCTTTTTTTATAAACACTTTTACATTTCTAGAGAATATATCCGAGTAATGTAAACCTGAATCCTCACTTAGTCATGAAAAAATGTGACCCTACATACCATTATAGACATGGGTTCGTTTATAATTCACATGCATTGATCAGATTAGAATTTATAATATCTTGAACTACACTTAAATGGTAATCCATAGCATAGTTGTAATGCAAGGTTGAACCCACAATGATAAGATGTAAGGTAGAAAAGTGTTATAAACTTGTGGTAGGAGTCCTCACTCTCTCTCTTAGGGTTGGTTTTATTAAGACTACCTATCTAGGATTTTATTTTAAAATATATATAATAGATAAGGGTAAATTTAATGGTTTAGGCAAAGGAATAATCCTAAATCTATCATGGGATAGACCTATGGATTAGTCTGTGAATCGATGAAATATCCACCAATTGGTAATGATCCAAACAATTTAATCTACATAAGTTTCATCTTTTCACTGGCCTAGAAATATAAAATAACCTAGATTCAGTAATATTATCTTTAGGGGAAAAATTATCAGAGTCTATTGGTCATAGCCTTCTCAACTCCAATTAGGTTGACTTCCTTCGATTAAACATCCCATGAGATGGTTTATGAAAAAAATACTATATTTTTCTAACATAATTACTATCCATATGGTTACCAGGTTTAAATATATAGATTCATTAAATTAAAAGCCACCCTTACTCTCGAACCATAACCCTATATAGATTCTCCAAGCATAAAGGTATTAATCAAAAGCTATAAAACTAGAATAATGCTCGAAATGATAATTAGACAACTCAAATCATAGAAATAAAAAATTGAGACCATATAAAATAAATAAAATATTAATTTTAATGAAGGAACAATGAAGAACGTGATAGTTGATGATGTTGAATGACAATTATGATTGGATTTGAACATAGAAACAACAAAACAAAATGAAAGTGTATCAGAATGGTAAAGGCGTAAAGAAAAAATGAATAAAATGGTAAAAGAAATAAACAGGAATAAGTTTGGAAGAAAATAGAGAAGAAACAGATTAGAAAAGAAAATGTTTAGAATCCCCAAAAAATTCCTTGCTACGCATCGAAGGTGACTTCATATTTATAGTGCTGGCAGGTTCATGACATAAAAATGAATCATGTCATGATTGTGCTTCATGTGACATATATTTTGAAATTTACATGAAGTGCAACTAGGAATCACGTAGTGTGCTTTAGATCAATAAAGGTCTCCAAATATCTTGAATCTCTCAGATTTCAAGGCTTGTATGTTTAATGGGATATAGGTTTCAAAATTTTTCCATCATGTATAATGTTCACATTGTGTATCTTCTCCATGTATCTGATTCAAGTCTTTCACGACATGTAAATGTGATTCAGACTGTGTACCTCGTTCATATCATGTAAATTGGATTCATGGGTTTCCCCTCGGCTCGCTCATTTTCTACTCAATGAATACATGTTCTGTACTTCATATTCATGACATGTATTGTACAAATTTTCTATTTTATAGCATTCCCTCCTTCGAGTATTGAGATCATATTCTCTATAAAAAACATAATAAACCTAATGTATTATCTAATAAAGTTTTATTAAATTTTAAATAAATATCTCCAAAATATGTATATGAATTTGGTTTATCAAATTTCCCCACACTTGAATAATTTCCTGCCTTCAAGAAAAAAATTATCTCAAAATGGATTCCAAATCATAAAGTTTTCAAATAGAGTTCATTCATAACAAAAAAGAAATTAAAAATATGTGAAATAGAAAAAGTAAAGTCCTGTAGAATCATTTTTACATAGAAAATCAATCATGTGTCATAGTTAAGTTCTTTATTCAGATTTTTTTCTCCTTTTATTACATTTTTTCAATTATTCCATAGAATCTATACCAAATTTGAAATATACCTCATAGTAAATTTTATCTCAAGGCTGAAGGTAAAATGAAATTGTGTTTGTGATCATCCCTTGAATAAATTTTCTAAACTATAGGATTTTATTGGTTCTAACATCTTCACTTTATAAATATAAAAACACAATTAATCATAATGGATTAAGAAATAAGGTTTAGGTGACTTTGTGGTTGAGTATATGTGTGTAAATGATAAAAATAAATCTAAAAAGGAGGTTAAAATCTAAATTCTAATACAAGATCATCAAAAATAATTAAATGAAAAATATCATCTAGAAAGTGGTATATCTACACTTCCAAAATATTAGGGTAGGTCCATGGGTGTTTTATAAAAACAAAGAATGTATCGTATTTCTTTTTTTTTGAAAGTCATGTCTACACCATATCTTAAATCCATCACCTAACTATATATGATCCATCATAAAATTCATCAGTCTGGTGGATGGTTATTTGTGACCTTCATAATAGACGACTCATATTGTTTATATACTATTATAAAATAAGCTCATTTATTAATAGTATAATCATGAATGATACTTAAAAAGAACTATGGACCACTTCCTATGTATAATTTAAAATAATCACCATACATTACCATAGTACTAAACCACCCGCTTCCATCAGTAGTGACCGACTCCCCCACACTTATTTAAATTAAAATCATGCAATTATATTAATATTAGGTTAAGAAGGGATAACATGGGAATCTAAGATGGATCAATCCTAGAAATTTTCGTCATTAATAATACATGATTAAGATGGAGAAATGAACACATGGATCTCATAACAATTGGATCAAAAAAATATTTCCAAAATTACCTTAACAGTGTATTTATTAAATAATATCTTTGATAATATTCCAATGAATGTTTTGAAAGGTTTACATTCCCCAAGTATCTCTCAGGAAATATGATCAAAAAAGAAGATGACAATATAGGTATAGAATTATCTCGATAATGGGAATATTAAGTGGGTAAATCACTCAATGTAAGGTATCTAGTAACAAGTCAATCAAAATCAACTATAAGAATATGGAATTATAATTAAATTACTCCACTTAGTAATCATGTTAGAAACATTAACAATAAAATTGAATTTTAAAAATTTATAACCAAACATTATCTTTTATTTGAATGGGTGTAATTATATTTCATAATATATAAAAAATTCCATGGAAAATTGTTTCATAGACTCATGAAAACATTAAAAAATAAAATTTTACAGACAATAAATCTCAATACTGACTCCCCACACATAGAATGATACAGTGTCCACACTGTCCTGGAAAACTATGTATAAGTGATAAAAATAGAAGTATAGACAGATTTGAAATGGAATTTATTTATTTTAAATTAGATAAGTAAGAGATCCCTATAATGAAAAGTCATTCCATGTGGTATATTTTAGTATGGTGATAGGAAAATGTGAGACATGAAATAATTATTAGAAATAAAATAACTACACTATATAATCCATTAGTATGTAAGGGATAATTAATATGGAAGAAGAAAAATGGGTAGGTTTACTTAGTCAAAAGTTAGAGAAATTAGCTCAGATAAATTCATGAATTGTATGCAATTATGTTTTGTAAGGCCAACATACATAAAGTGTTAGAAATGGAAAAAGGTCCAAATAACACAACAAAGATATAGAAAAAAATATACGGGTTTCTAACTGTAAAGTGATAACAATTACATAATTGGACATCCAGATGGATAAAAGAATTGGGAAGATCTATCCATCAACTCAGATGTCCTTTTCCTCCTAAAGGAACTGGTAACATCATTCATGGGAACATTGGGGCATTTGGTATGTTTAACCACCTCAAAAATAGGTCAACCAAAATACCCATGTGGGAGGATTAGCTACCATGAATGTCATGTAGGGGACTCATGCAAAGTATGGTTCTTGAGATGGAGTACCTCAAGCTAGCACTACTTGTCACCCACATGCTCATATATCTATCGTGGGAGGCTAGAGGTTGGCCTTATAGACCTATTAATAACCATGGATTATGTAGTATAGCTATACATGGCTAAAATAATTCATTATTAAAAATGAAAATTAGCAATAAAGTCATGAAATAAAAACTGTATCCCATATATATATATATATATAATAAATGATACAAAAGTGAAAATGGAATTTAATGAGAGTATAAAAAAAGACCCAAATTGAGTAAAATGGGGGAGGTGTTCAAGGATACAACAAAGAAGTAGAGGTAGACTTTTCAGTTGGGACTACTCTACAAAAAACACCTACTGTGTTGTAGGGTCTATGATATGGGGAGGTAGCTTAAACAACACATCTTATGGGGTTGGAATGGAGGATGAATAGAGGTCTATAGGTTGTGGGTTGATGTAGGGGCTGGTGGTGCGGTGCGGGGGGGGGGGGGGGGTTGAAGTGAGATGGTTGAAAGGGATGTAGAGGTAGAGGCATATATGTATCTTATTCTTGAGAATAAATGGGACAAAAACCGTGATGTCATAGGGAATAGATGGTGTGGGTAAATATGTGGTTTGGGGTGGTGGTAGTAGTAGATATGGTAGAAAAAGGAACAACAGAAGTAATGGGAAGAGCTTTAATGGTAGGGACGGTGGTAGGGGTAGGAGCAAGAGTTGGGAAAGGTGATTCTAAGGTTGGGACATGATGGGCAGGTGGCTTTTCTGCACCATTAATGTAATTTAGAGCCCAATGGTATCCCCCCAAGAACTTTATAAAAATTTCATTCTTTTACAGCATGAGAAGATCAATGGAATCCATAGTGAGGGAAATGGGGGGTTAAGAAACATCATAGGCGATGAGATGATACAAACGGTACGTGATGAAGTTCCCCCCCATTAGAGTACCATGAGTCATCCTCACATAGGCCATGTAATATAAGGTGAACTATTTGGCCATGTTGATAGAATGACCCCCCATGGACGGGGAAAAAGTGATGACCTTGATCTACTTGATTATCCTCTAAGGATATCTCTAGTCTATCTATGTGTGATCTAGATCCAGGTGAATAATCAATAAATAGACACCCAAAAGTTGGGTGCTCTTAACCGTAAGTAGATTGTGTACAATTTGGGAATCCTTGGTGATAAACTCCCATATCCTCACTGCATCCAGCTTTCTCAGGTAGTGAATTATGTTCATAAATGATTGGTAAGAAGTTAAATATGATGATTATATTATGATCTCTTCATAAATGTCTTCCAAGGTAAGTGACCAAGGCTGACCACCCCATATGAAGGTGAAATTCGTGATGACCATCTAAAAGGTGCTGAGTAACTTAAGGAATATATCATTACAGGTCTCTATGTGGACTTCAGTGATGGTGGAGAGGTTCATTCGACCCAAAGAGATCGAGGACCTCCCCATGCTTGTGGATATGATAAGAATGGCTAGGTCGTAGTCTTTTTGGACCCCATCATCTTGGAATGTAAGTAGACCAAGCATATTCTATAACCGTGGGTAGAAAAATGAAGGAATGGGTATAGGTGTTGGTGTGGGGAAGCACCCTAGGATAGTATATATGAGTATTAAGAATCATTAGTGGTTGATGAAGTGGTTGTACTTGATGTAGATAGTGATGGGGTGGGATCTGTTGGTAGCGGTAGAGGTGTAATAGATGGTCACATAGGTGTCAGAGGATCAATGACCTATATTTTTCATTTTATGGTTTTGGTTTGAGACATGGTAGATGGAGGAATAAAAAAATTAGAGGATGGGGGGGGGGATGGCGGCTGGCGGTGGAGGAGGGGACCATATGAGGTTTTAGTAGTAAGGGAGAAAGGAAAGTGATCCGTAGTCGGGGAGGGGGAGAGGCTGTTCCATGAACCTAGGAATCAAATAATTTATAGTCACTTTGAGGATTTCATATCATTTATTTAATACAATATGTGTAATTATTGAGTTTTTGAATTTTTTGAACCATAAAATTTTCACATCACATATTTTTATTAAACTAAGTGAATTTGAAATTAATTTTTTTAATTTTATTATTTTTGGAAGTAAACCCGTAAACCATATCCATAACTATAAAACCTTCATAAAATCTAGTATAACCTATTTAACCTATCATGTGTTGCCTCACAGTCAGTGCTTTGTTTTTTTCTAAGATTTAGAAATTCTTCCATTCTGAAGAGGTATCCCCCGTTAGATATTTAGTGTAATTCCCATCCTCGTGACAATTGTATTTATCTTCATCAAGATATAGGGTCTATTTTTCATTATCCCTAGTTATATATTCATCTCTCTCATCCATTAGAAATATGTATTGAAACTCTAATGACTCACCAATTTTCTTGGAGTCTTTTACTAAATCAAACAGAACTCGTTCTTCACCTACTATGAATATCAACCTTCCTTGGTTAATATCAATCAAATCGTTCCCAATGGAAGGAAATGATATCCCTAGATTCATGGGGACATATCCTTCTTATTCCTTGTCTATGATCATTAAATCAGTAGGAAAGATGAACCTAACAACTTTCACTAACATTTCCTCGAGAATTACATGAGGGTACATGATTGACCAGTTAGCCAGTTGAAGAGCAACTCATATTGTTTTTAATTAATCGATCCCCATATTTTTAAAGACATTAATAAGCATGATATTGATACCATCACCTTGATCAAACAAGGCTCTTTAAAATTTTAATGTCCATATTGAGCAGAGAATTGAGAAACTTGCAGGGTCTCACATATTTCAAGGAAGCTTCTACTGATGAATTCAGGAGTATTATTTTTTTAAGAAGATGAATCCAAGGTCTTTTATTTTCTGATTATTGAAAATTAATTCTTTTAGCAACATAGAATAATTAGGAATATGAGGAATCACTTCTTAAAAGATTATGTTGTCTTTTAAATATTTAAACATATCTAGAAACTCTTTATATTGTCCCTCTATTTTGGATTGTATTATTTTTCAGGAAAATGAAAATGTGGTTTGTTTTGAGGATGTTCCTCATAAAAATATTCCTTTTTTGTATTCTCTTGATCTGAAGCATTTTTTGTCAGTTCTAATTATAAATTTTTATCTTTACCATCTTTATTTGTACAATCATTATCATCCTTGATGATTATTGTCACACATTTCTTAGGTTATTGAAGCTTTTTTTCTTCACCTTATCATGGATACAGAATGTACAAAATTTTCCACTCTTAAGAATCATAGATTTAGCCTCCTCTCTTGGACATGTTTCTATATTATCTAGAAACATACCTAGTAATTGATCCAATAAAGTCTTATAGATTTTACCCACTTAGTTCTAAAGGTTTCATTGGGAAGCCCTTTAGTTTTTCATTTTAGTTTTTTGGATAGTAATCATATGATCATTTTTCTACGTGAAAGTAGTTGCTAAGTTCTTATTAATGAATTATGGAGGTGGAGTTTCTTGTTGCTATCCTAAAATAGATTTTGGATGCTGCTATTGTTGAAGTGGAAACTGCTGAGCTCTAGGGAGAAAAGGATATTATTAAAATTGTTACTACGAATGAGGAGTTGGAATCTATGATGGGTACCATAATGGTCCCTAATTCAATGGTGGAAATTCACATCCCTTTTATTGATAATAATCATTGATTGGATATTGTGGCTATTGAGATGATCGTTGATAATACTTCTACTAATATTTCTAGGGTTGCTGAAACTGTTGGTTTTGTGGAATATAACTTATGTAATTACTATATTGGATATAAGGATCTTCCATCACTTCCTTATAGTCATGATATGGGTGAGGTCATCTATACATTATTCAAGCACGAATCTCCATAATAGGGGTAGGTGGGGGAGGTGGTGTAATAGGTAGTTGAGAAACTTGATGCTTCTTCATGAGAGCTTCAACATTGGATGGTAATTGAGCATTCTATTCCTCTTGATGTATTCTATTCCAAGGCAGTCCTCTATCACTCTTCCACAGACATAAATTGTGGTAGATCTCATCAAAGATCACTCTTATAGCTTTAAGTATATTAAGCATAAGTATCCCATCGTCGACAATATCCAAAAATATGCATGAAAATTCTTGGAGTCCTTAGTATAATTTTTTTGGTTTTATCCACACATTGAGTCTATGATTTGGGAACTTTTGGGGTAGCTCATTAATAGAGTCCCATGATTCCTAATCATATTATGTATATTCTAGGGTGATGTTTTGGATATCATTCTAGATTTTCTATGTTCCTATCAATGGGAAGTAGTTATCTAATAATTTCTTTTCTAAATATTCCTATGTAATTATAGACTCCATCATGTGGCCTTTAATGTAATTCTGGTTCTGCACAAGGATAAGTAAAAGACACTTAGTCTAATGGAATTAGATGATACACCATGATTTTTAAAGGTGGCACATAATTATATGAAATTTGATATGTCTTCATGGGGATATTTTATTTGAAGTCCATTGAATTTCCCCATATTCAAGATCATATGTATGAGTTGATATTTTATATAAAATGAATAATATTGGATAGGATGGAAAACAATGGTCGGTGTAACATCACTAATGGATGATAAGTCATATTCCATTATTGAGTGCTCCTATAGTGATGGTTTCTCACCCAAATTTTCAGGTGGTGCATATTGGAGGTTTTGAGAGTTAGGTGGAATAAAATATTTGTGGTTAGCAATAGTTAATATATCAAGACCCATCCCAAAGGGGCACATACTATGACTACCCCGAGACCACCTCCAATATTCTCGGGGATTGTGACTAGCATAGTGTAAGAATATCCCATAGATTGGAGGCATTATCCTAAAGTACCTATACACATACACACACATCCAAGCCAAAATTCTGAAATGTAAAAAGACACTAAGAAAAAAAATGCACGCATACCACAAAGATCTGAAAAAACAATACAATAGTAAAATTACTGGAAAGTGAACATGGAAAAATAAAAGCACTCTATAAAGAGGCTCTAATGCAAGTCCAACCTGAATTAATGGTATGGGGACTGCTATTTGAAGGTGGCAAGAACACACCCCAATCTATCCAGTCTCACTACGAACCATCTAGTCCTGGTCTTCCTAGGACTCAATCAAAATGTTGAATTTCTGCACAAGACATGACACGTGCGGTCGTAGAACATGCAGGGGTGAGTACATAAATACTCAATAAGATACCCTGAAACCTCAAAGGCATTTAAAAAAGGAATGTATAGTTATCTCTACATTGGTATATATCTACAACACATATAACAAGAATATCCAAATATAGTCAGGAATTTCACCCCACTAGCAGGAGGTCATAACCAACTACTAGCCACATGATTCCACTCAAAGCATGCTCATTCTGGGAGAACTCACTCCTCAATCCATGATGTCATTAGATAAAATCATGAGGAGGTCTAGGTCATTTGGGCCATGCCCAAAGGAGAACACATTAGTAATGGAAGAATGTGATACATAGAGAGGGGGTTACAACCAGAACTAATAGGGGGACACCATAGATCATACGCAGACTCACTAGGGGATGCCACGTACCCAATATGGATCATCCCACTATATAGGGGATCATTCCTAGAACCAATTAGGGGATTCCATGAACCCTACTGATGCGTCCTTCTATATTCAAGATCATGGCCATGCTCATGGAGGTTACCCAATCCAAAAAACACCACTACAGGTTATATAGGACCTCACTCCAGTCTTGGGGAGGGAAACAATACTCTATCTGAGACTCAACCTCTAGAGGGGATCAAAATACAATAATGTGGACATAATTCCATACCTAACCCTCGAGGGAAGGACCAAGTTAACTCTATCAACCTATATTTTTTAAACAAAAAACTCACCATTTTTTCTAAAATGACCATATCAATTTTAGGGTCTCAACACTACATACAACTCATCGATTGGATGTTCTGTTTTGGAGATACACCCATTTGATTGAAACTATACAAAAGATTGTTGAGGCCTATCGGACTACCACCATGTTAAGAGTACCTACCACTATCATCATCCATCGTGTCTAATCTTTCAATTTCTTCACCATGATATAGATCATGTTACCATGACTCCTGGTCGATCACCGTGGTCGACCATGACCGCCATCATCCTAGTGACCCCAAGTCTGACCCATGATTGACTCAGTTAATAAAACTGGCCCACCTAGGCTGAACCACCATTTCCTGACCCATTCTACTTAGGCCCACTCTGCTGGACTGCTCCACCTAGGCCACTCCTCTAGGCCCACTACACTTAGGCCACTCTATCTGGGACTCTCCTCATGGGCCACTTCGTTAGGCCCGCTGCATCAGGCCACCTCCACGTCTACAAGAACCTGCCCCATTTTCCATCAACATACACCACTGCAGTTAATGAGGCCACCTATTGTGTTCCCATACATCTAGTCACATGCTGCTATCCACCTCGTTGGCCTCTCCTGGACCTACGACGACCGTTTTCTAGGACCGAACGAAGCTGCCGACCCGACCACTACCATGCACCACCACCTACACCACCATACCATCCAAAATACACCACTTCCATCACTATCACCTCGTATTCAAATAGATCTGATCCTATGTCTTTGGTTTTAGATCATTTTTTCAATAATAAAGTGTGAAACATATGATTGTTCATGAAGGGTTTCAATGCATGGGGACAAAATGAAGAACACTTGAATAAAGCTAGAAACATGGGGTAAAATCACAAAAATAGGGAGGGATGAACGTTGATCAATGTTTGTGTCAATCATGGTTCATCACCATTAGAGCAGTAACAAAATAAAGAAACTCTCTATAATTCATTCCCAATAAACCTAAAAATATAACCCATCCCGAAAACATGACCGAAATGTTGATCAATATATTCATTGAATGATAGTCATTCATCGAGGAATTCCATAACGGGGAAAGAAAATCAATATAACAAGAACTACCTCAATTTAGATCATTAGTTGATGAATAATGATCATCACATCATCGTCGTTGGCGAGGTTCCTTCGATTCGGTTGTGCATTGTTCATTATTCCACAATCAATCATCATTTTTTTATAGAGTTATTCAATGGTTCTCTCCAATGAATATCTAGATATTTTAGGGTTTTGTGGCTAAAGATGGAATTATTACAAAATATATTATTTAAATTTTGTTGAAACGTTGTGTTAAAACAATTTTATTAAGTTATTCTATCTCCATTACGTCCTGCAATAGCTTTTTCACAAATGCCCTTTTCCGACTAAAAATATCTTTCACCTAGGTTAAAGACACCATTCTAAAATCAATAGTGGCCTCAAATATTTTACTTGAGCACCCATTTAGTTTTTAGTCCACTTTTTCATGAAAAATTAATACTCGTTCTATTAAAAAGATTAATATATTTCAAGCATTTATTCCAGGCACAATGGGCCTTGGAATCACATGCTGTCTTAGCACCTAGTCTCAAAATCAATCCATATAATATCCAAAAATTGTATATGGAAGTTTTGAGATGTTACATTCTCCCCACCTTGGGGTTTTATGTCCTTGAAATCTGAATTAATTGATACTCAAACAAATGAGGGTATTGTGCAATAATCTAAGCTTCTTAATCCCATGTGCTCTCATAGAGATTCCCATGCTTCCACTAAACATGAATAAAGGTAATCAATCCCCCGAGAAGGATCCTATCCAACTAATCCCCAATATACACCAGGTACTCAGTTGATGTTTCACCATCCTCAATCTCTATCTCACCCTAGTCGATTATGTGTGATGGTTAATGCACATTACACCTCAGCTACGACATCTAAAAGATATCATGTGCCCGATCTAGCAACAATGGTAGATCCAAGCAGTACTCCACCTCAATAACTCTATAAAGAATATAGAAAGGGACAATGAAAATCATAGATAGCATACTACCCTGGCCAAATCTCCGTAATCCACATCGAGGTGAATCCTGAAGGAACACATGGTATCTTTCCTCGAAATCCAAAGACATCCAATTTTTGACAGCATAAGACTTCTGATGGCTCTGTGCAGTCTTCATCTTCTCCCAGATGATATGAAAATTCAATGTTATAGCTCCCACCAACTCTTGGCCCATGAAAGATGACTCTCCAAAGTCATTCCTAAAAATTGGTGACCAACAGGGTTGCCCGTACAATGCCTCGAATGGGGCCATACCAATGATAGAATGATTGATGTTATCATATGATAAATACACCCGTGGTATATGATCCTCCCAACTATATCCAATTACCAAAATTCAAGCCTGCATCATGTCTTCCAGAACAAGAATGGTTCGATCAGTCTTGTCGTCTATCTATGGGTGAAATGTTGTGCTCAGGTGTAACTGGGTCCCAAATGCCTCTTATAATCCCGTGCAAAACCGGGATGTAATGTGAGCATCACAATACGAAACTATCATCCATAGAAATCCATGGAGCCACACTATCTCTTTTACATAGAGGCATCCTAGGATTTCTACTAAACTATAGTCTTGGATAGCTAGGAACTGGGCCAACCTGGTGAGTTGTTTAATGATCACTCATATGGAATCGTGTCTCATAGATGTATGTGGTAAACCCTTGTTGAAGTCCATCGATATCCCATACCACTTCCATTTTTGAACCTCAAGGGGATGTGATAAAGTTGTTGGTACATGGTTCTTAGCCTTCACATACTGACCAGTAAGGTATACAGAAACAAATTCTGAAACTACTTTCTTCATCTCTAACCACAAAAACTGATATCAGAGGTCCTAGTACATCTTCACCACAACTAGATGTACCACCATAAGGGATTTGTGAAACTTCCTTAGAACCTCCTCCCACAATTCCACAGGTACTAATGTGCACCCTCTTAAAAGAACGACGTGCTCCACACCTTTTGAATATCCATTGGGAGAATGCCCTATGGATAGCTGATCATGTAGGGTCTCACAGTTGGTATCTCCAATTTTTTCCTACATGACTCATTTTATGCGTAGAGGGGTGACAACCTTTGACTAGATGAAATATTATCCATCTATATCCACAAAGGATATCAGTTATGAGGCCAACTACTCTGATTCCACACTCAGCAACTGCAAACTAGATCTCTTGCTAAGAGTATCTTCCAACATGTTCCTCTTCATAGGAGTATTGACAATCTCAATTTCATTGACCTATAGGAACTCTATCCATCACCTATGCCTGAAGTTCTAATCCTTCTGAGAAAATACATACAACAGACTATTGTATTTAGAGTATATGATAAATATCTCTACCATCAGATAATGTCAGCAAATATTCAATGTGAAGAATAACACTACAGCCTCACTATCTTGGGTCATATAATACTACTCATGCGATCTCTACTAAAGAAAACCATATTAAATCACTACTTTCCCCTGAATTAGGACACAACCAAGCCCAGTTCTGGATACATCGTAGACCACCACATACTCAACTCCTTCATCTAGTAACCTAAATAAGGGAGTTCTCATCAACGTCTGCCTTAGCTCTTAAAGCACTACTGGCACTTCTCTGTCCACACGAAAGGATAACCCTTTCATGTCAAATATGTCTAGGGTACTTCCACTCTGGAGATGTCGAGTAAAAAACTCCTGTAATACCTTGACAATAAAACTATGCCTTGCACATGAATAACACTCTTAGGTGGCTCCTAGGAACATATTGTATCAACCTTTACTAGATCCACTGCAAATCTAGACTCTAAGATGACATGTCCTAGAAAATGGACCTCTCGAATTAGGAACTTACACTTCAACATATTTCCATAAATTTTTTTCTATCAGAGTGTTTACAGGACCATCCTCAAGTGTCTTATGTTCTCCCCCTTGGATACTGAGTACTCTAGGATTTCATCAATGAAGACCACCAAGAACTGGTCTATGTAAGGCTAAAATATCTCGTTCATTAGGCCCATGAAAACTGATGGGGTGTTCGCCATGAAAAATGGAATCACCAAGTACTCAAAATGACTGTAATGAAATATGAAGGTCATGTTCAGTATATCATTATGTCACACTTGCACCTGCTGGTATCCAAATCTGAGGTAAACAATCGAGAACCATATTGCCACTTTCAATTTATCAAAGAGGACATTGATCCTCAGTAGTGGATACATGTTTTTTAAAGTTCCCTGGTTCAAGCACCAGTAATCCACACATAACCTTAAGTTCCTATCCGCCTTTTTTGAAAATAAAACTGGTAATTACCATGGTGAAACATTAGGTATCACAAATCCCTTCCTCTAAAATCCCCCCAACTATACACTCAACTTGCGAAGCTCTTCCGGAGATATCCGATATGCATAAGTACATATTTCTTCCATCCTAGGGTGTAGATCAATGACGAAGTCCATCTCCCTACTGGGAAGTAAACATGGAACATTTTTTAGGGAAGATATCATTATACTCCACCGCCATAGTTGGAAATTCAGTAATCATATCATCCATTTCACCTAGGGTGAGGATAGATAACCGATTAGTAATAGAACACACCCCCTATGTGTGATTCCATCCTACAATGCATGTGTTTCCTTTCACCAACAAAGGAAAACATGATTCCATCACTATGGAAACACCAAAATCTATGCCTAAAATAGTCAATCTTAGCATAAACAATGGATAATCAGTCCATAATAAGAATGATGTTGCTAGGCCTTAAAGCCTCTACCAAGAGATCCCAAGTGAAACTCTCTCCTCCAAGAGTCAGGTCACACTACCTGCACCAGGGTGTGGTCATTGAATCTCTTCTTGTAAGAGTCTCCATGTGTAAGGGTTGAGTCAACGGTTCAACATAAATCATTGATTCTCAAACTAGGTTCATGGAAACAAAGGAATGACTAGAAACTATGTATATATAAACATTAGCTAAGGTGGAAAATAAATAAAGCATAACTTGTATCATCATTGGTGTCCCGTGGTCATAAGCCCCAATCACCTACAGTTGGCCTTGTCCCTACCCTCTAGCTCTCTAAGCTTGGCATGGACCACATGGGGGTAGTGGTGGTAATAGGTTAAACCTACGATCACCTCATGCTGCCCTGCCCACCCCTCTTCCCTGTCTTCCACCCTGGGGACCACCCTGCTCCTATATATTCCCCTACCTCAGCGGTCCCTCGAATATCTCCCGATCAGTTGTACGTTGAGTTGGGAAATCACATGCCAGATTTCCCCAACTACTGCTTGAGTAACACTATCTATGATTGGGCTGACTCGAGCAACCCTGTGATCCATTCATCACTGACCCCGAGTCTTGGGATAATCCCTTTGAATCACCTAACCTTCTTGGATCCTTGTGACTACTGTCAACTACATGCTACTAAGGTCCCAATTACCCTATGCCAACTGATATCTCCCACTACCAGTGTCTTCTATACTAAAAAAATCTCCACTAGCAGGGCTTTCTCAAGTACCCCAACATAGGTAGAAATACTGAGGGATACCACTAATTACATGATGTCCTGACATAATCACTGCTTAAATTTCTAATCCCTAAAGAAGTGGTATTGCACCATTTACAAGGAGTAGAAAAAAACATCTATAAACAATGATTAATACTCCTTCATGATCACACTACCCTGATATGGATACAAAATATCCTTTACGCATATCAATCATAATGTGGTTGGATAGAAATCCTCTATAAAGAGAAAATCAATATTTTTCTAGGAGAGAGCTCACTTTTCATGTTACTTAGTCACAAAGCTCCACCATTGTCCTGTAGAGCCCAGAATAAGACTCATGATGAGGACTTAAATATTTTTGAAATATATCCTCATAAGTAGAAAACATGGTAGACTACCTCTAGCCAAGTCTCAGCCATCTGGGGGTCTTCCTCACCTCGAACCTTAGGAGGTTGCTGCCTCTAGAACTCATGAAATGCACTCAGTCTACGTGCATCCTCAGATAGTAGAGATGGTACTTGCTGTTTCTCGATGGGTGGTGCTATAAATAGTAAACCACCCTAAGGTGTTATCTCTAGTACACTCCCCTATACCAATGCCTCTTCACTAATTGGATCATCCTCATTATCAAGTGGTGGAATTCAAGATGAATGTCTATGTGGAGGCATCATGTAACAAAACAAGATGTACCACATTCAACAGGGTATATCTGGAGAGAAAAATATATATGTTCCTGGAAAACACAACAATTTCTATATGAAGCATGTACCACTATTTTCCTTGAAACCATTTCTTCTTGTTCCAAGTCAAAAACAAGTAATCAGAGTCCTGGTGTGTGTATATGATAGCCACTGCCCCCAACACTAGGGTCCCTAGCCTGGAGGCCGAACTTGAAACACTAAACACTATATCCCCAAACCAACCACATAGACTCCCGATCCTAAATTAGAACCGACCACTCTAAAACCACTCTGTTATGTCCTGTTGAAGATGGTCTCATGCCATGACTACACCAAACACAACTCCAATAGGCCAGGGGATGGTGACTTGCATCGAGTAGGAATATCCCACAGATGGAAGGCATTATCATAAAGTACATGTACACACACACACATATACAAGAAAAAATGATGAAATGTAAACATACACTTAGTGACAATTTCATACATACCACAAATAAAACAAAATAGAGTATGAAAATAAAATTAATGGAAAGAAAACAGGTCCAAATACAAGCCCACCTCAAATATTCTGAAACACAAGACCAACCTGAAGTAAAGGTACATAGTCTTCCATATTAGAGTCACAGGAACACACCTCGTTCTTTTCAGTCTTACTAAGCACCATCTAGTCCTGGTCAGCATAGGACTCCATCAAAAGGATGATCTTCTGCAAAATACATGACATGTGCATGAAAATCCTAAGAAGGTTTAAGTATAAAAATATTTAGTTGGACACCTAGAAACCATAAAAGAATATAACAAAGGAACATACATTCATCTCTATACATGTATATGTCAACCACACACATAATAAAAATATCCAGATATAGTCATGAATGTAACCACACCATCAGGTGGTCATGACCAACATCCAACCATGTGATTTAACTCGAATATTGCTCATTCCGAGAGAACACACTCCTCAAGCCATGATTTAATTGGAGACACTCAATAAGAGGTCTAGATAATTTGGGCCCTGACCAAAAGAGAACGCATTAGTCAAGGAAAATAATGATACAGAGATAGGTTTTCATGAGAATAACTGATTGGGGGACACCGCTAATCATTCCCAAACTAACTCGGGGATTCCATATACCCAATATGGATCAACCTTCTATGTATGGGATAATGCCAAGAAACAACTGGGGATGACATAGAACTTGCCGATGCAACCGACTAGATGGAGGATCGGTGCCCTACTCAAGGAGGATACATGATTCCAAAACTCCATTAGGGGTGATAGAGGATTGCACTCTAGTCTCTTGGAGGGATACCACACTCTATCCAAGACATAGCCTCTAGGGGGATTAAAATTCAATTATGTGAACATAATAACATACTGAACCCTAATGGAAAGGACCAAGGTAATGCTGTCAACCTATATTGGATTAAAATAAAATCTTACCCTTTGTCCCCAAATTACCATCTCATCATCTGGGTCTCAACGCCACAGATGGATTAACAACTGGACACCCAGTTTAAGAGATACACTCATTTTATTGAAACTATATGCAAGCTTCTCAGGGATTGTATACCTACCACCACATTCAAACACAATGGTTGATCACACATTCATTTTACCTCACAATATCTCAAGTTATCAAATATCACGGACGACCACCATGGTTGACTATGGCCGCCTTCATCCTAGTGACCTCGGGTTCGACCTTGGTTTGACCCTGTTCTTGGCCTCGCCCACCACGACCTAGCCTACTCCACCTAGGCCAACTCTGGTGGGTCATTCCACCTAGGACACTCTTTTAGTCCCACTCCATAAGGACTGCACCACCTGGACCACTTCATATGGGCTACTCTGACTAGGATGCTTCACCATTCCCTCTCGACCAGGCCGTATACGCGTCCTCTTGTGCCGAACCCGATAGACTTGTGCATCTTCCGCCATGGTTGACGTGGTTGCTTGATGTGGTCTGATTCCACTGGCTGCCTCATCAGATGCCATTCCATCCCCCTAGGTCGACCTCTCATGGAACTACACTGCCCACTCGCCAGGACTGAATCATGCAACTTTAATGACCATCTTTGTACGACACCGCTTGTGTTTTTGGGCACCACCGTCCTAACCAAAACACACTACTGCCCTTGTCATTGCCACATCATCACACTATTATATTCTCAAATCTACAGTTTCAGATCATTACACCATGAATCGAGGGAACAATTATTGATTGTTCATAAAGTGATTCAAAGCATGGGGAGAAAACGAATTACACATTAAGAACATAAGAAACGACAGAGAAAAGTATAATGATCAAGAGGGAATAACCCCGATCAATTTCCATTTCGATCTTGGGTTTTCACCATTAGAATGGTGACGAAGAAAAGTAATTATACATAATTAAATATCATATAACCTATAAATATAACCCATCATGCAAACATGACCAAACCATAGATCAATATGTTTTTTAATTGGTCTGTGTTTCTTAAGGAATTAATGAACATGGATATGAAATCAATATCACAATCCCTACCTTGATTCGGATTAGTCACTGATAAAGAATGATCGCAATGTCATTGTTTTTGGCAAGGTTCCTTTGAATAGGCTGCATGTTTATCATCGATCCACAATCCATTTATGTTTTTTGAGAGAGTTCTTAAAAGTTTCCCTCTGATTGATCTCCTGAGATTCAAGGTTTTCTAGATAACCCTGGAATTTTGACAGAAGGTATTATTTAATGTTTGTCAAAAAACTGCGTTAAAATAATTTTATAAAATAATTTTTCCCCATTACATCATGTGATATATTTTTCATAAACATACCATGATGAATAAAGTTAAGGTTAACATAGGGAACAATCTCCATTTTTAACTCTATAGTTCCCTCATATTTTTGATCCAGTCATCCGTTTATGAGTTATTCAACTTTTTTTGGAAATCTATATGCGTGTGTGATTAAAAAGTTTAATAGTATTAAAAATTTTATTCCCAGCACACCGGGCCTTATAATGTCACGTTATCTATATAAATAATCTCAAAATCAATCGACATAATATCCAGAAATATTAAATGGAAAATATGAGTGGTTAAATAAGCATCGTCATGTAGTGACATATATCTTAATTTCATTGTTGAAAGGAAGCGGTTCTTAAGAATCAAGAAACTTTTAGCGAGTCAGAAGGCCCTGTCACATGTACTAGCCCAAAGAAGATAGGACTCAAGTGCTATTACAAGAAAAAAATTTAAAATTAATGAATGAAAAAAAGGTGAGTTAATTCTATATTTTAGATCAATTTTATTGTACCTAGGAAACAAAAATTACCCCAAAACAATGGGAAAATTCGACCAGACCACAAAACATCATTTATAATAAAAAGGACTTGATCAGATTAGAAATTATAATATAAAAACTATAATTAGCTAAAAATTCAAAACATAGTGGTAGTTCAGGGTCGAACCCATAGAGATAAGCGGGATGGAATGAAACCAAGAAATTAAAACCCTATGGTAGGATTCCATACAATCTCTCTTAGGTTTTGTTTTATTAAGACTTCATAGATTAGGTTTTAATTTAAGAAATAGATAAGGGATAAGGGTAGATATTAATGTTTATGATAATGAGAAATCCAAAATATGACTTGGGATAGTCCTATTTCTTATGTTGTTAAGCGATGAAAAAGTCAAAAAAATTTCATGGTCAATCAAATTGAATCATCCTAAGGTGAAAAAATTATTTTCTCTAGTAATACTAAACATCCTTGAAGCAAAAATCCTGGATTCATGGCAGAATGTACCACCTTATATTGGTCTTATCTTGATATGCTCTAATTAGGTCATGGTCCTTCGATTACACCTCCCACGATCATGGCTATGAAAAAGAATTTGATAAACAATATTTTTTAAACATAATATGATTATCCGCACATGAAAATATTTATTTAAATTTGGAAAATAGGAATAATTATTGGCCTGATAATTAAACAACATAAATAAGTTCAATCCACAATTAGAACCATATAAAATCAATCAAATACTAACTTTATTGAAGGAATAATGAAGAACATGGAAATTTTTGAAGTTAAATGGAAATTAGCTTAGGATTAACATATAGGAATAAAAAAACGCAATAAAGGAGTCATATAAAATTAAATCAATAGCGATGTAATTAATAAAATATAAAAATAAAGTAATAAAATAGGTTGGGAAGAAAAAGATAAGAAATAGAGAAGAAAAGGAAAAGTTTTACATCTGCCCAAAAGTCCCTACTTTATATCAAAGGTGACTTCCTATTTATAGATCTTACTAGATCACTACATGTAAATGATTCATGTCATAAATGTTCTTCATGTGACTTTGGCTCCAACATTTACGCATAGTGTAACTAGGATTCAATAATTGTACTTCATATTTGAAAAGGTCTACAAATATCTGGGATCTCCACGATTTTTGTGATTGTATATTTTTTGAGATTTAGGTTTCAAACTTTTCACATTAAGTATAATGTTTACATCACATATCTTCAATAGGTATAAAATTATAGTCTTTCATCTCATGTAAAAATGATTTATGCCATATACTTAGTTTATGTCAGGTAAATTAGATTCACAGACTGGAATTAGACTTGTAGGTAATTTTATAGAGGAATAAACGTCGTGTAATACCCATTCATGACATGTAAAATGAAAATTTACTATTTTCTATCATGAACTCCTTTAAAACTAGAGTTCCTATTCCTTATAAAAAGTATCTAGAACCCTATGTATTATCTAATAAAGTATTATTAAACATTAAATAAATGTAACCAAAAGATGTATATAAATTTGGCTCATCAACAAAAAATATGGATTCATGAATTCATAAATTTATGTATATAGTAGCCTATATCAAGGAATTGGTGATACTGAAGCTATAAAAGGATCTGACATGATCTTAATTAAACACACATTTCTCTATACATGTTTCTAGCATCAGTATAATGTGTAAATTTAAAATTTCATATGATCCCTTTTTCCAAGACATTGATAAACCATGAGACACATAGTATGCCAATCCTTAATAACTATTCATATATTCTTAATTATCTGAGTATAGACTGACTATGATGATGAAAGCATCAAACATATTTCACCCTTATAGGTGTTCACACCAAATTTTCATTATCCATTAGATAAGGACATCACATGTCCTATCTAGGTATGAAATTACACTCATTCAGTATATCAAAATCAAGGGCCTATATTTCATACCCATTATATAAGAGGAAAAATCTCTTCTTGGTTAAGATCCTTCTGATAATATGATCCAAAAAATTACAAATAACACATAATTATCTAGTTCATAAGGATTATGTAATAATGTTATCAATGTAGGAAGGTTATCATGTTAACAAACTCACCAACATCATGTATGAGGAAATATAAATATGAAACATGCACCCATAGTATATTAAATAAATTGAGTATGAAACTATATGGGGTATACTTATTGGGTGATCAAGTACATAAAACAAAATTTATACCTCATGATAATATTACGTATTTTAATAAAAAATCCTATCCATTACAACCTTAATATATCATCACAACCTATAATACTACATGAAAAAAATTAGATAGTGATAACTCAAAGTCATACTTTGAGAGGTAAATCTTCATTTTACTTCAAGTAATTTATATAGTCCACGTGGAAGAACAATTAAGTGATGAATACAATTTATATAACATGATACATTTAATATTCTTAAAAAAAATAATAAAATTTTAAAACCATACATAAGATATTGTCTTATCATATCACATATGGTTGAATTACAGAAAAGCCTTATCTTTGATACACTGTTAGGATTTTTTAACTCATTATAGCTCTATGTAATTCCTACAATGTATCTGTGTGACATTTTGATCAAACCCTAAAACTAAATCATTTAGTGAGTAACATCTATGAATAAATATAGTTTTAATACTATTGAGACTACAGTATATATTCAAAATTTATAACTCCTTGAACATGTTATTAAAACTCCTTATCTTCACCATATCAAATGTTATGATGATAATAAGTTTTCCTACACATAAATATTTCTATGTCCGTAATTTTCATCATTCAGGTAAATACTCTATTAAAAGTTTTCCATGAGATCATTATGGTACAAATATATAAATCTTTATATTTTTGTCACCAATATATCCTACACTTTTATAATATTAAGTGAAATTAACCTTAAGGTTTTACTAGTATAATCCTTTATTTGTTTAAATTTAATGTCTCTAAGTATAAATAAATTATCAATAGACTCATAGACATTATAATCCCTTCATAATATCATTATAAGGTTGAAAACCCCTTTCTATTTTGAAAATAACTGTTATTTCCCCTTAGTGGTAATATTTAATACATACTATAATTAAAATTCATATCATATATAGTATGGTTTGTGTTTGAGGTATTATTCCATAAACAATACTCTATTATTTAAAATATACCACTTATAGGTTTTGGATTGTCAATTAATCATATTTTAACAAATATCAACATAGTCCTTTAAGTATCCTTCAAAATTAAATCACAAAGAAATAATTTCCTTCCCTCCCAAATATACCTTTATGTTTCAATGAATTTGAATAGATATTCAAAGAAATAGTTTTTCCCATTACCACTAAATTTTCTTTATCCAATTTGAAAATCTAGCCACATATATTTTCAATACAGCATTTTAGACTAGGCATTACATTCCAGGGTTATTTATCTATAATTGTTTTGGAAAATAGGGTTAAAATTTAATAATTTCCTTCATATTTTTATGATATTTCCATTGATGATGACAAAATGAATTCCTTATCTAGATTATTCCGTAAAAGAAACATTCATTCATTAGAATACATCGGTACACCCAATAATATTGAGTATGTGAGTAAATTCAAATGTTACTAAAGTTATATTTCATATAATACCTTATAAAACATAAATAAATTCAAATATGCATCAAATAAGAATTTATATTAACTTTCTGATTAGTTTCAACATTTGGTTTCTGAGGTATGGTTCGATCTAACATATCTAATTTCCTTTTTCTTAAAAGTTATTCTTATGTTTCTATTACAGTATAAGGAGTTTCTTCCATTAAGTTTTTTTCACAAAGATTAATCTCAAATTTATGTGTGATGATGGTGATTACATTTATCTAAAATAGGATTATTTATCAATGCATAAAGTTTTTAATATTAATTTTGTAAGTAATTATATTAAATGCACTCCCATAAAAATGATGATACCTATTGAAAAAATCATATCAATTCAAGAACAATGATCTGTATTTTACTAATCAATGAGTTCACTTTATAGTTACTGTCACCACTTATCGATTTATGTATGCCATTTTTTAAATCATATATTATATAACTCTTGTATGGTTGAGTGGACATCACCTTTCCCAATACATCAAAGAGATAATATCAACACCATTTTTACTGTACCCAAACTCTTAATGTTTCATAGGTAAGTGTAACCCAATTATAATTCAAAAATAAATCACCTAACTCTTAGGTTAACCTCATTAATTACTTACCTTAAACAACGCAATCTAAGGTACCCTGATTTTATATAACCTACTCAATTTTATGATTGTGGTCTTAGAAAGTGTTTTCTTTAGATGGAATATGATACTTATTATTTTCAAAGGGGATTTAATATCACCATCTTATCTAATAGAAATAATATTTATAAACATGAAAATTAAATCCATGAATAAGGTATAAAAACCCATTCATGTAAAGGATTTTAATAACATAAAACCAATTATAGCCATAGGAGTAATCTTAGAGTGCCATATAGCCATCCCCGATTTTCAGGAAAAGGAATACACATCCAAGCTAGTGAGCCGTTTGAACCAAAGTACCTCTTCCCAATGATACTTTACATAGTATAGACCTTATTTAAATTATAATTCTAATACATAATATATCAAAACAATAGGAAAACATTATATTAAATCTCACAACCTATTATAAGACAAATATATGATTTAAGAGAACTAAATCAATTATTATTTCTAGTATGTAACACAGTGAATGAATTTATAAAAATTTATTAGATCTGTTTACCAATTTAAACTAACCACTAATAA
Source organism: Viscum album (assembly GCA_963277665.1). Lineage (NCBI taxonomy): Eukaryota > Viridiplantae > Streptophyta > Magnoliopsida > Santalales > Viscaceae > Viscum > Viscum album. The sequence goes on along the minus strand of OY728167.1, from coordinate 128,918,377 downwards.
TATTTCAATAATATTGATGCAAAAATTATGAAATAAACTAAATAAATTAACAATTCACAAATTTAAATATGAGATTTAAATTTATAAAAAAGTCACAGATAATGAAATTTTAAGCACTTTATAATTTTATAACGCATTATGAAGATTCCATATTTAAATGAAGATTAAATCTTTATAAATATTTCCAACATGAAATATAAAAATTTTATTATGATATTTAATAAAATACTAACATTTTATATTTTGATTCTATTATTAACACAATTTACATAAACCAAATATCAGATATTAAATATTACATAAAACAAAATAATATAGACTATAAAACTAACTTTTGATATTTTTTAAATAATATCTTAAATAAGTCATTTAATTTGGAAAATTAAAATTAATAATTATGATAAATTCATAATCTTAAATGTTAAATATTTTATATTTTTACATATTTTGTAATTTATAAACACATTATAAATTAACATTAAAATTTCCCTACTACCATTTTATATCCAAATTATGAGGCATACCATATAAATTTCAAAATTCATTTTAATATTAAAGAAAATATGGATAATTATTTGACATGATGAAATACACATGAGGCCCCCCATCTTGAAAATGGATGGGGGGAACTTTTTCTTGACCGACCCCATTTGTGTGAGGGAGAGGGAAACACCACTAGGAGAAGACTTGGTGAGTTCACCTGTATGTTCATCTGAGCACATCAGTGAATCATGGTCAACATGCTTCTATATATAAACCTACAAATCACATGTATTGATGATTCAACACAACACAACAACCATATAAAACACGAAAACAAAATTCAAATCACCAGACCAAAAACTGAGGAGCCTTAGAAACTAGATTGATTCAGTGCACTAGGGCCCCATAACCTCAAATAGGCTGACTTGAAACTTGGTCATGTACCTCACATCATCAATAAAGCATCCATCCCCCATTAACCATGCATAAGATGTTAGAAAATTGAACATTAACTGATAAAGAGGGAACCATCGAGAGAATGATGAATCTGGAAAGACATCATTTACCAGCATAATAAGAATCCAACCATATGATTCCACACTACCACTGCACGCCTATGATCATAAAAGGAAACCGTATATAAAATATACTAGGAACCACTCATAAACCAATAACTAAAACTTAGATGATGTAGTCAGTCACCCCAACCTTGGATGATTATTAGAGATAAGGGAGGAAGGGGAGTGGAGGTAGGGAAACCCTACATCACCAAGAAGAGAATTCCAATCTCATTCTGTGATTGACAATGGTATCATTTAAATAATTATACGATGCAATATGTTTTAGGTTTTTTTGACACTATCATAATCTATGGTTGTCTAAATCATACACTGTGATATGTCAATGTATGAAGAAATTGAAATGTGTCACCACATATTATATCTCATATCACCAAGAATGAATATATCATGGCATATAATATCACATATCATATGAAAAACTATAGAAGAAAAAAAGAACAATAATAATAAATGATATAAAAAATGAAATCTATACAATATCAAATTTCTTAATTTTTCTTGTGTAAAAATACATGGTAATGATATGATACCAGTGGTTGTTTTTTGAGTGTAAAAACACTTATTACATGAATTGACAGTATTTAGAGACTACTAATTCCCAATATCACCACGAATGATACTAAAATAATGTATATGTATAAATGAATATTCCTTTCATTGATGAATGTAACTATATTTTTTTTAACTATACATTCAAAAAATATTGGTGAGAGGCAACCATCACACACCCTACTCCATGGTGCATCCAAAAACTGAATGAAATCACCTAATGCTCATGTGGGATTTATCTTCACTCTATGATAGGAAAGTATATCACAAGTTAAGGATAAAAAATAAGAGAGATTCAACAGAGGGGGAGTATTATATAGAATTATTTTTTTATGGATCACATGATCTATTTTCATGGAAACAATATCTTTATATAATACCTTAGGAAACTCTTCAGTATTCATGAATTTACTCATATGTTATATAATTCATGTGTTAATAATTTTATAATTCATGAAGTCATCATATGATTTCACCATTGAACCTCTAGTTAATTTTATCTAATGAAACATATAATTAATGATATAATTATATAAAAGATTCACAAATTTTTACAATTAACGTTCAGCTACCTTATCAATCATAAAATGCAATTGATATCCAGAAAAATGTTGTCACACAATAAGAGTTATGATATCCCGAAAACAAGGAATAAGATATTCATTGGTTTCAATGCATTTATTAATCTATGAAATATATAAATATATATCATACAATATGATTCAATTAAAATAATCTCATGGATTTAGGTAATATCTATAACACACTGGCTACCCACTAGGCCCCTAGGGGTTACCCCTCTTCTCCCACATCCTACTTATACTTGGTCTACTACACTGGGCACATAGTGATTTTTTTACTCAAGGGGACTAATTTGAAACCAAGTCCATCCCCTTGAAAACTAACCCTAAACTTTTCTAACTCCTAAAAAAACCTAAAAGTATCTAATTACACATGATTTATAAAAAAATAAATGTATTTCATTCCATATAATATAATGGGTGTTACAAACTCTTGAATATATAAAATCTAACCCATATGTTATGCAGCTGAGTATCCCTAGTAAATAATAATTTTTTTATTAACCCCACATATCATCCTCTCAATCCCGCATCTCCTCCTAGATACCCCAATGCTCCCACTGAATATGTACAATATTTACCATCTTCCCATGAAGAATCTAATTAATATGGTTAAATATATGAAGTGGTCCATCCTTGAGGGAAACATTAGGACCTAAATCAACATTTTTTATGTTGATCGCATGATATATATAAGGACACTATCTCTAAGGTTGAGATATATAAAATACATCATGAATAACTCTATATCTATAAGGAAGTTATAATCAATATATTACAATACTAATTATCTCAATAACATAAAACTCCCCGACAGACAAGGGAATTGAATTTCATTATCTCTGAATCCATTTGTTTCCCAAAAGAGGTGGTACAACAATCACAAGAATCATCCAAATAATAGAAGGGCTCAAACTTCCAACCTGTACAATAGTGATCAATATGATTTTCCATATAAGGCCTCAAATGGTTCCATCTAAATAGATGCCTTGTAAAAAGTTTAATAGTCAAAGGCATTTTGTGATAGATGACTCTCCCATAAAAAACTAGTGTCTAGGACACATGGTCATATAATGTACACTAAAACATGGATAATTATTAAGAGTGACAATTAGTCTAAGAATGGTTTGAAGTTTTCAAATTCTCCAAGATATCCAACACCTATTACAAAAAATACCTGACGCGTGACCTAAACCTTACATCCTAACCAAACTTGATACTCCTGAGAACAACATGAATATGTAATATCTTTTAAATATAGAAACTTCTTAGATTAATGTCTAAATAGGTCTCCCTAATTGGTAAGACATTTGTGATTTTTTTGACCAGTATCCAATTAACCATATTGCATCATTTCCTCATAGTGACCTCAAAAACCCGATCATAAAATTCATCTCCGAATCAATCCACTTCCTATTGGGAATGAATAGAAGATGGAAATTTTTTTTGGTTCATTGATACTATACTATTACTTATAGAATATAGAATCATTGTGAGACTAACCCCACAACGTCATTCTTTATCACAAGACACAATGCCTTTGAATGTTATGATAAAACATGGTAATACCTAGGTGAATATCCCATCCAGTGGCATGAGAATATATCATTAACTCTTCATGAATGATCAAAGGGGCTAGAAACCAACCTATAACATATATGATTCCATAATCATCCTAGAATAATAAAATGGTGTCTCCACACCATATATAGTAGTCTCACATAACCAAGTTGTTTTAGTTAGACATCTGACCGTCATTCAACCTTTCAAGGAGTAAGGAGCTAATACTTAGATATGTAAGGATAGATTTTCATAGATACTCTTAGACATAAAGATATATCTCATTGAGGATTCTCATTATTTGTAACTTGGTACTATCCTCTTAAACCACATTTGTTTTACTATTCCAACTTAATGGGTCAACCATGAAATTCACCTCATCAGGTGTGTATTTCATACTTAATTAAAAGTCCTAGAAGTACATGAACCACTTTAACCATTGAATGTTTAGGTCACACTAAAAAAATATATATTTTAGGATCTTCTTGTTTTTATAAACCATGTAACTGTCAAAAATTATGTAGTGATGTAAACATCTCAGTGTGCTCAATACCAAAAAAACTCTAAATCATGCATCGAGTAGTTCTTCTAAAGAAGCCCTTAACACCCAAAGATTTTAGTATATATTTTATTTTAAATTAAAAATATATTGAATATATTCTATCACACCAAATAAAAAAATAAAATGACTAAAATTATGAGATCTATTTAGAAAGGAGAAGTAATGACATCTTGTTGTTTGAGTCTTCCTTTTGAGGATCATTTGCCCGATATTTGAAAGGAAGTAACATCACTAAGATTTTTGATAAACCAATTCAAAGATGAGATTAAATAATTAATAATTGATAATAATAGTGTATGATATTAGTTCAGGCTTGTGGAGATCCAAACAAGATCAATGCCAGGAAAATCACCACCTGTGATGGATACCATTTCCTATTATACCCTTATTTACCATATAATGCTATTGAGGGGTTTCATAAGTAAATGTTAGGGTGATGTAAACATGTAATTTTATATTCAAATTATTTTTGAATATTAATTAAATTTAATTTTAAAATAAATGTAAAATGTTTTTTAATACAAATGTGATTATTAATTCATAAGTAATAAGCATTCAATTTTAAAAATTTGAAGTAAAATCCTTTGATGTTAAAAAGACCTATTTTTCAAAGATTATTATTTTTATATATTTTTATCTAGATAAATAAAATTAAATTGTTTTATAAGATTATTTGAATATAATGTTTCAACAAGAAAAATAATATTTTTGACACCAATTTAATTAGTAATTGATATAAAATATGATTAATAAATATTTTTGATTAAAAAACTGATCTTATTTTAAAAAAATATTTTTTCAATATATTATATATTTACATTTAAATTTTTAATTCCAAAATTATATAATATTAATTTAATAATAATTATTCATTTTTCTGTTCAACTTGTGAAAATTACATTTGGGTGATTTTTTTGGGAGTTTCTTAAAAAACTTGAATTTTTAGTGAATAATATAATATTGTTTTAATATTATTTATATTGAAGTAAATTATTATCAAATTTTCTATTTTAAAATAAAAAAATGAATTTCATATTTGAAATCATCATGTATAATTTTTTTAATAAGGAATATTTAATTTTTGGTCAAAAAAATATTTTACCTAATTTTATGGTTAGTTACCACAGAAACGGTTAAAGAATGTAAATTGGTTAAAATTAGAGGACAATACCAAAAAACCTAATCTATAATGGATATATGTTGGATTTGATAACCAATCCCCCACTACTAAAATTTTGGACATTTGGAATATGGAATATGGGATAGACAAATGCCCTATCACAAATAGTCATCAGGCCTGAACTATTTGTGATAGATGTAATATTCCATCGCAAAAAAGATTGGGATGGATTTCCCACCAACCCTCATAGAAACTATTCACAATGGGCATTTACAATAGACCACTAAGTTCATCAAAAATTTCTATCGAGTATGGATTATTTTTGAAGGTAATTGTTGGCCATCACAAATAATTTTGACTAAAAACCTTATTGTGATAGAATTAATTCCATCAAAAAAAGACAATTAATTTAACAGGGAACAACCCACTTTATTTATTCCTCTCATTTATTCTTCAATCTCCAAAACCATTGTGACTGGAATCCCCCAACCAAACCACTCTGTACCGATCGAGAAACATTAGTTTCTTTCTATTTTTGGTCCATTTCATCTCAGATATTCTAGATATGGACTCCACTTACATACTCCATATTTTTTGTGTCTTTAGGAAAAATTTTTTAAATAATGTTTTGGTGAAAACTAGGATTATAAATTTACCCTTTATTATAATTTATTTTTCATTTAGGGTGAATCTAAATTGCTTATTTCCTATTTGAGTGTTCTAGTTATGCACGAGATTATTTAATTTGATTTAAGGTATTTTGGAAATTATTTGATCTTTAAATTTAATAGATTATTTTTTTGGTGTTCAGGTTTGATTTTAGTTTATTATATAATATTATTATTTGTAATATGATGATTATTGAAATATTCTGGCAGTTTGCAATAACTTGAATATATATTAGTTTGGTTAAAACCTAGGAATATTTTATTTTTTTGGTGTTTAGGGTTGTTGAATGTTTATTATAAATTTACCATTTTTTTTCTAATTGTTTTTTTGTTCTTGTAATCATTTTTTATGTCTCCATTCCTGATTTTTGTGTGTGTGCACACAAGTTTGTATATATGTATATAAATTTGATATGTAAATTTGTTTAAATTAATGTGTAATAATTAATTTGATGTAAATATTTTTGATTAAGAAAATTTTAATATATATATATATGCAACGTATGAAATAAATAGAAATGATTGATCTTTATTAATGATGAAAATACTAATTTAAAGAACGCATTTTAACAAAACATCATTTATAAGTTTTTTTTATAAAAAATGTAGGAAAATTTATTTAATGAAAAAAATAACAATTTAAAATGTGTAAGATTTATTAAAAACATAGGTAATGATAATTTATAAAATTATTATCAATATTTTTAGAAAAATATAACAAATTAAAAGAATTATCAAATTTTTTTAAAATATATTAATTATTTAAATTGAATTATTAATTTAAATAGTTTGTAAACATCAATACCTAATTTATAACATTTCATAACTAAAGAGTATTTATTTTTAATATGTTGTAAATATTGGTGATAATTATAAAATAAGAACAATAATGTTTTTAAAAATTATAAAAAAAATAAAAACTATTAGATATTCCCTATAATTCATATAAATGTTATATTAATTAAAAAAAATTATTAATAATTCATATAAATGATGTAAAAACTCCCAACATGCACAACTATTATAATGCATCAAGGGTAAAAATTATATATTCAAAATAAATATCAATTCAAAGTAATTATTAATTCAAAAATATGAACTCAAAATTACTTATAAATTATTTACATAAATTATTAATTCAAGATAATCAAATTTTTTAACAGCACAAATTAATTATATTTAAAATTGAATAAAAATTATATACATATATATATATATATATATATGTTAATATGGGTTTGATATTTTTATATTTATTTTAAAATAAGTTATAATATACTTGATGTATTTATATTAATTAATAAATCAGGATATATATATATATATTAATTATTAAAATTTATTATTAATTTAAATAGTTAATAATAACCATTACATAATTTATAATAATTAATAAATAATTATTAAATATTAATAATAAATAGTAAATATTATAGTGTTAGATACAAATTATTATTAATAATTTTAAAATTTGAGGAAATTATGACAATATTTTGAAATTTATAAAATAAAAAAATTTGAAATAATGGTAATAGATAAATATTTGTCATATTTATTAAAAAATTAGACAAAGATAATAAATAGTTATTATTAATTAACAAATAATTCTATAAACTAATAAATATTAAAAAAAATTATAATAAATAGTAATTTTTCTTTATCATACCTTGAAAAAAAATATAAAAAATAATAACTAATAAAAATTCACAATAATTCATGTAATTGTTATGTTAATTGAAATAATTATTATTAATAGTTTTTATAAATGTTGTTATATATATATTGTAACACACCAAGATTTTTATGAGATTCATTTTTTTAATTTCATTGATGTTATATGTCGTATGCTACCCCAAGATATGCTTGAGCTACACAGAACACCGACTTAGCTTGTGGTATACGCCCCAAAATGCTTGGTTTCTATTTCAAATCAATAAAATATTTTTTTGTTAAAATTATAATAACCATTAAAAGACACGAACACTGGACCAAATATTACTAGAGAGTATATATCTACCATACCCATGCAAGGGTCAAGTTACCGACCATTTGGAGCCTTATAGAAGTGATTATGACACATATATTATTTTATTTAAAGTGATGTTAAACTTATCACATTCATAATTTAATAATAATAACATTTTAATGATTGATTTTATGGAATATTTATTCTAATAACAGTACAATAATGAACTATATTAGATTTATCTTCAGCATTGTATTTTATTTTAAATTTTTACCCATCAAATTAGTATATTAAATAATTAGACAATATTGAGGTAGTGATTATTTTATTAATGGACATATAGAATTAATGTTATTAATAGTACTAACATAAATATAATTTTAGATAATTAAAATTTAAAATTAATTTTATATATTACCTAGACCCCATGTAGATATAAATAATAATTTTTTAGGAGAACTTCTTATATAGATATTTTTAAAAATCCAAGAATTGAATAGTTTCAAAATTGACACTATTGTTGTTTTGCCATAATAATGTTTTTTTAAAATTATTTAAAAATCATAATTTTTTCAAAATATATTATAATTATTATATAGTATAAAATTATCTATATTATTTATTTATGATTTAATTTATATCAAATAATTAAATATTTAACCTTTTAAATATTTAAATAATTGTTACCACTGTTAAAATGAAAGAGAATAACAAAGTGTTAAATTAAAATGATGAAGTTTAAATTAACATAAAAACATGTAAAAAAATTATTTGTTGATAATATTAAAACCTAAATATTTATAATATTCAAAACTATGACATTTTTGAAGTTTTTTATGTGGTTTTATTTTATTACAAATTAATATTTTCGGAGATTCCAAATGTTCTCCTCACATCCTTTATAAAAGGCCACATCCTCCCTCACAATTTAAATTCACTTTGAGCCTTCAAGTTCATCCATACCCTGAAAAAGTACCTTATAAAAGTATTTATTCACATTATAGAGGTTTTGGTCTTCTCAAAAGACCAACTCTAGTTCCTTCAAGAGGATATCTAGTGGGAGCTCGTCGAAGAAGAGGTATCTCCTCTACCGATTCTTTCAAATTATTTATTCTTATACTTCCTATTCATGAGTATTTTAGAAAATAAAATAATTAATCTAGTATAACTTGTATACTTAGATGTTATTAAGATTATGGAACATCCATATTCCACCTTTAGTCCATCCTATGGAAAATGAAATCACCACGCGTATGTAGGTATGACTTACCATCTCCACGTTGTTGTGTAATCTCTTTTCACCACCACTTTTCCTGGATGGGTATAATGATTGAAATAATAACAATATATTATTATCATAAAATTTTAATTATTATATAAATATAAATATACCATCCAACTCCATACTTTTTACTATTAAAGAAATGATACAATCGCTTGTGCGTACGTACGACCTACCGTCACCACGACGCAATGTGATTCATATTTTAATGTACACCATTAAACAATTATTATATAAATATATATAATGAATAAATATGATATATATTACCTTAATATAATTCTGAAAATTATGGAACTATATTCAATTTAAATGAATATGAACTTATATGACAAAACATGCCAGATTAAATAAAGTATTTAACAACAAAAGAATAGATATAATGAAATATTATGAAAGAGGTGTTAATGTGATCACATATGATATAATAATTATAAATAGGGTTCTAGAATAATTTAATGAAATTATTTAAACCATTATACAAGAGTTTAGGATTCATACACAGGAATTCAGACAAAAGGTAAGTGATAATTTTTCAATCTCAATATTATCTGAGATTGTTTATTTGTTAGTATTTACTAGAATATATTGATCATACACATCCATGTTTCCTAAAAAATTATTCCAAAATATCATTTATATCCTTATGAAATTTTTTAAATTAAATTTCACCCATTGAATAATTTTTGTTAAATAGTATGAAAGGAATATTTTTTCATTTTCTGTATGAGGTACTTTTTGTATATTCCCACAAATGTACAAGAAAAATGTTTTTTAACTTATACAACATGAATGTAATTTCACGCTTTCATAATGACTTATTTAAATGAATATTTCTTTACAAGATTACAATTTTATTTTCAAATAATTATTTTCTTTTGAAATTATATGGCATTTTTGGAAAAGAAAATATTTTTGAAGAAAAAAGGATATTTTCCTCAATTATTAATTCCAAGTGTTTTACCAAAATTATTTCCATCTAAGATGAAATTCTCTAAATATAGTTACGTTTAAATCCCCATTATTACTATGAGTCCATTTTGTGTATTATGGAATGATATTTTTGAAATATATTATCTTTTATATGAATTATTAGAGAAGGATGTTTAAGAAACTCATTTAATACCATGGGTTCTGCTAGGATGAATGATAAATGTTATTGTGGCCAACATATATTTGATTTCATTATGACAAGGGTGGGACCTATATATTCTTATAATGAATAGGGTAATGATTAATATCTCATGATATAGACATGATTAGACTGAAATGTAATTCTATTTTTGTAATATAGGGATGGAATGAGGAGTGAACTGAGTTCAATAACAGTCTTTGTCTGCTATAATGGTCTTGTAAATGAGTTATGGCTAATATAGAAATGTGTTTCTATGATTATGTGTTTGTAAATATTAAATGTTTTATTCCTATTCTATTTTATCATGGTTCATTTTCATTTATGATATATACCTTACGAACTACCAGGATTTATTTCATGACTCAAGACATTGATATTCAATATGAATGTTTATGTTTTCACATTATTATGTTTATGACTTTGTTTGATGTTCTCCATATTTACCCTTACCGAGCATTTGAGCTCATATTTTTCATGTTTTCTTTTCCCCATGATATAGAGAGATGTTTTAGATGAGAAAACTATTGGGGAGGATATTTATGGGAGATGTTGAAGATCTTTCACCATGTTACCATAATGTGTTCCCTATTTCCAAAGGCACTAAATTAATATGGTATTTGGGCATCTATTTGTGTAATGTATTATGTATTCAAAAAAATTAATGTAATTTCCATGTACATCTAGACTTGGGTCATTAGATTTGGTATCAGAATGATGGTTTAGTCAATCTTTGGAAACGAGGATCTATAGTGAGTCCCCTATAAATAATTCTAAGGATATTTCTAGGGATGTACTTATGGTAAGTCTAATTATAGGTAATAGTCCTAGAATATTGGTAATAATATTAGATATCATATCATCAAACCGAATATGTTATAGATTAAATGTACTTCCCATTGATTATCTGGTTTTTCAATTATGATTATTGTCTCACAAACATTTAGTTTTGGGTTTTAGGAAATGTTTGAAAATAAGAGGTTTCATGATAATGGATAATATGATGGATAATTGAATGATAATACTCATGAGCAACCAAATGAAGTTTGAGTTGGAAGATGAAACATCATTATTCTTTTTAATCAATAATCCCAGAATATGATTAAAAATATCAACTTTTTTAGGTTTCCTAACCCACATAATAGGAGGAATATTGAGTTTTATGGTGATCATAGAGGATATAAAGTTAAACATTCCTAATGTAAATCATGTGGGATGAGGCATCAAGGAGAGTGTTTCAAAGGAACTGGAAGATGATTTGGGTATGAAAAATAAGGACACAAATCTAGTAATTTCAAAGGAAAAGCTTTAGTTAAAAAAAGGACAAGGATAATGGTATTTCTAAGACATCAATGATGGATTAAGGTTTTAAATGTGGAATATATGGGAATTAGGAAAATTGATTCCCTAGGAAAAAATATTAGGAAGAGAATCAACATGGTCTATTGGGATGTATTTATGTTTCATATGATGAAGAGAATATGAGTGACCTATGAGATGAAAGAAGTGTTAAGGATTAAAATGATGAAGCTTGGTCAATGGTTTAGGAAGATAGTGGAATTATTGCATGTTTATCAAGAATAAAGAGGTACATGTAAAGTTATGGTATTATGGAATAATGAAACCTCTAAATATTGTTACAATATTCTTTTTCCTAAGGTATTTTAATTTATATGATGAATTTTACTGGTTATCCTAAAAAGTGATTGGGATAATAAGTTTAAAAAATATGATTAAGGAAACAATAACCCATAATATGAGGATGATGATGAGATAATGATATTCCGGTTGCGAATATGTAAATTGGATGGCAATGATTTCCTTAGGACTGATTAAGGATTTATCGAAAAGTATTTTATGCAATCATGGATGAATTTTACAGTTTTTTGGAATTAATAATATAGAAATATGCAAGTTTTCAATAAGGAAATTTGGTAATTCATGTTATTTACTTATTTGAAGATACTAAATGATTAAGGTATTCAAATTTTTTGAATGTGACATCCAAGAATTTACATATGAGATATGGGAGATTAATGGTAAGAAAATTTAGTTCACTACTATCTAATGTCTTGGACTTTCATCTTTGGGAAGGATTGTATGGTTATAAATTTATATAATGTTTATGTTAAACTTCAGTAGATTTTTATTAATATAATATATTATCTCACTATAGGTGTACTTGTGAATATTTGAAGACTTTTTCTAAAAAAAATTCATGATAAAGGCAAATGGAATTCTATTTATGGATCACATGATCTGTTAACGCTTCAGGAATGAAAAATTCAACTTCATTTCATTGAATAAAAGCATAAGAGGAAATTGTTCAAGACACGACCAATAGTGAGATTTTACTGTAAACCAGGAAGTATATCTTATCATGAAAATTCATAACCATTATGAAAATGGATCATGATGTAAAAGGGTGTCTTATTATCATCATTTTGGTGATTTTAATGACCTCTTTCATGATTATTTTGTTTATGGTTTGTGATTGTTAAATTTCATTGGATCACCAACTTCCTTGTGATCAATGATATTTATCAATATCTATGATTATATATGCTTTTCCTCTATTCCCAATATTCACCTATGATCTGCTATGTAGATACTTAGTTATGATTTAGTTGGGGAAACTTTTATTTACAAACTATAACTTGTTAAAAGTATGTTTTAGTCCTTATTTTTCCGATGTGAGTTTCTATGAAATAAACATTCACGTATTAATCACATAAAAAACCAGATGAATTTCAAGGGAGAAATTCATTTTATTGGGGGGGGGGGTGTATAATATAACACCTTGGGATTTTTATGATCTATATTTTTTTATAATTTCTTTGATGTCTTATGTTGTATGCTACACCAAGAAAATATTGCACTATACGCAACACCAGTATAGCTTGTGGTATACACAACACTATGCATGGTTTGTGTTACAAAAAATATTTCTTTTTTCAAGAAAAAATATATGTAAAATATTTAATATAATATTAAAAATTAATATTATATGTTTTATAGATATGATATAAGAACAAATTCATTTTTTTGGATAAAATAAGTATTTTTTCAAAAAAATGATTTTTTGTTGCCTTTTGATGGAATACCCATTTGAAATCTAGTTTTGATAAATTTTTATATTCAAAATTTTAAAAAAAAATTCTTATTTTAATTTGAAATATAAAAATTCATTTAGGTTGAATTATTGGTATTTTTCTGATAAGTTTCAATTTTGTTGATGAATAGTGAAAATACAGATTTTTATTGAAAATTATAATTTCATTTAAAGTCTTTAAATAGTAAAATTATTTTTAATTAGTTTTAAAGTTTTATTAGTTAATTTTAATCTAATTATTTTTATTAAAAATAATTTTATGCTTGAATTTATTCTAAAAACATTTCCCATCTTAAAACGTGCATTTTTCCAAAAAATTGTTTTTCTGAAAAAACTTTTGGTTTTATTTTAAATTTAACATTTCGACCTATATGTTTTGAATTTTGAAACATATATTTCATATTGGGAATCAATAGGTCCAAATTTGGTTATTATGTCCCTTTTATTTTTGTCCAATATGAATAATAACCATGGTAAATTTTGTGACCACAAAAAAGGGTAAAATAGGTAATTTATGTTAAAAATAAAAATATAATGACGATAAAATGACCAAATAAAATGAAAAAATTTATTTAATAAATGATATTATACCCTTAACTCTTAAGTATCTAAATTATGTTATGTAATGGACATTTTCTCATAGAAATGACATAAATAATATTTAAATCAAAGAAAGACACAAAGCGTCATTTTATTTGTCTTTAATATCTATTACATGCCCCCATATGGACAAAGGGGTGGTATCAATGAATATAAATGGTAATATTTAAATTAATAAACATATTTCCCTAATATATATTTATATTTGACGTTTTGGGTTCATTTGGGAGATAATATTGTATTTATAATATTTTATTTAATGAAAATTTAAAGATGTCACATTCATGTTTTAAATAATATATCGTTTTTAAAATATGGTTATACATAATATAAATTATCCTATAAATATTTATTTGAAAAATAATTTTTTTTATTTATCATGGTAATTTATTTTTATTTTTTGGGAAAGAAATAATTACCTTAAATGTTTAGATACTGATGATAGAGAAATTATTTAACTGATGAAAAATAAATAAACAAATATTTATTAAAATTTTATTAACCATTAAAAGAACAACAAACACGAAAAAATATTATTTATAGATCATATATATACCATAATAATACATGGGTCGAGTTATTAACCATTTGGATCATTCTAGAAGATATTATGACACTTATATTATTTTATTTCAAGTGATGTCAAACTTGTCACATTCATATTTTAATATGTATAAAATTTTTAATAATTTATTTTACAGAAGTTATATTCTATTAAAATTATTCTACGGAACTATTGTAGATATATTTTCATCATGGTATTCTATATTTATTTTTTACCTGAAAAATACATATGTTAAATAATTACACAATACTAATGTAGTGATTATTTTGTTATTGAAAATATCAAATTAATAGTATTAATTTTTATAAACTAATAAAATTTTAGCTAATTAATACGTACAATTAATTTTATCGATGAATTAGACCCCATAGTGATATAGTAAAGTACTTTATGGGGATAAAATATTATATGGATATTTTTAAAAATCTAGGAATTGAATAGTGTCCAAATTAATAGTATTGTTGTTTTGTCAAAACAATGTTTTATGAAATAATATAAAAATACTAAAACATTTTAAAAAATATATAATAAATATTATATGGTATAAAATGATCTAGATTATTTCTTTGTTATTTAATTTACATCAAATAAGTAAAAAATTTACCATCTTAATGTTAGAATAATTGTTACTCTAATTAAAATGAAGTAAAATAACTAAGTGTTTAATTAAAATGATAAGGGTTATATTAAAACAACAACATGTCCCAAATTTATTTTTTGATGATATTACAACCGTACCTAACATCATATTCTAGTCTAGGACATTTTGGAGGTTTTTGGATGTGGTTTTATTTTGTTATAAATTATTATTTTTGGAGATTCCAAATTTGCCTACCACCTCAATTATAAATGAAGACGTCCTACCTCATAATTTAAATTCATATTGAGCCTTAAATCTCAGACATACCATGAAAATTTACCTTATTAACTTTATTATTTATATTATAGAGGGTTGGGTGTTCTTAAAAGACCAATTCTAGTGCCTTTAAGAGGAGATCTAGAGGAATATTGTCAAAGAAGAGGTAATATCCTCTACTGATTCTTTCAAAATGTTTATTCTTAGACATACACTTCATGTGTTTTTTTAAAAATTAATTACACCATTATAACTTGTATACTGAGATATTATTAAAATTATTTAACAGCCATATTCCACATTCTTTCTATCCTACTATAAATGAAATCACCATGCATGCGTTGGTACTAATTACTGTCTCCATGCTGTGGTGTAATCTGTTTTTCACCACTACCATACTTGGATGGGTATAATGATTGAAATAAAAACTATATATTTTTATTATACCATTATAGTTATTCTTTAACAATAATTATACTACCCAATTCCATAATTTTTACTATTAAAGAAATGATACCATCACCTATGCGTACGTACGTCCTACCGTCTCCATGATGCGATGTGATTCATATCCCTGTCCACCATTCATGTATGTTTATATAAATGTATATAAATAATAAATATGATATAAATTACCTTAATATAATTATTTAAATTATGTATCTATATTCTATTTAGATGAATCAGGACATACATGGCACAACATGCAAGATAAAATAAAGCAGTTAACACCAAAGGAAGAGTAGTAATGAAATGTTATTAAACAGCTGTTAATATGGTCACAAATGATGTCATAAAAATAAATATTGTTTGGAAATAAGTTAATGACATTATTTAAACCATTATAAAAGAGTTTAATATATGTATAAAGGAAGTCAGATCAATAGTAAGGGATAATTTTTTAATCTCAATGTTATCCCAGACTGTCGATTTGTAAGTATCTACTTTGGTATATTTATCATCCAGATCCATATTTCCTAAATAATTATTTTAAAAATTATTATTTCTATAATTATATAATTTTTTAATGTCAATTTTAACCATTGGATAATTTTTATTAAGCGGTATGAAAGGAATATTTTTTTGTTTTTGGTACGAGGTACTTTTTGACTTTTCAGAAAAAAGTATGAGAAGAATGTTTTTTTACTTTTATGGAATGAACAAATTTTTATTCTTGCATAAAATATTATTTCCATGAATATTAATTTAAAATATTTCAGTTTTATTTTCAATTATTTCTTTTCTTTTGAAATTACACTGTATTTTTAGAAAAGAAAATGTTTTGGAAGAAGAAATGATATTTTCATTAGGAATTAATTTCAAGTGTTTTATCAAAATTATTTTCACCTTAGATGAAATTATCTAAATAGGTTTATTTTTTTATTCCAATTATTACTTTGATTAAATTGTATTTATGATGAAATAATATGTATTGAATCCATTTGTTTTATTTGGATTATGATGAAATGATATTTAAGAAACCCCTTTTATTCCTTTGGTCATGCTATGATGAATGATTTATGTTTTTGTGGAACACATATGTATAATTTCATTATGAGATGGGTGTGACCTATATATCTCTTCAATTAATTGGGTAAAGATTTATATCTCATGAGATGGACATGACTCGAACGACAAGTAAATGTGGTTCAGAAATACAGGGTTGGAATGAGGAGTGGGCTCAGTTCAGTAATAAACTTTGTTCGCTATGATGTTCTTGGAAATGAGCTTTGGATAATATAGAAATTATTTAATATGATTATGTGTTTTCCACAATTACATATTTTTTCCAATTCTGAATTATCATGGATCATGTTCATTTATGATTTATTCCTTACAAATTACCAAGATTTATTTCATAACTCAAGAATTTGATATTCGAATTTAGGTTCATGTTTATAAATTATTATGTTTATGTTTTGTTTTATGTTCTCAAAATTTAAACTGACTGAGAATTTTAGCTCACCCTTTTTATGTTTTCTTTTCCCTCGGATATAAAGAGAGCTTTTAGGTAGGAAAACTAAAGAGGAAGATCTTTATTGGATACATTGAAGATATTTCACCAAGTTACCATAATGTGTTCTTAGTTTCCAAAGACACTAAACTAATACTATCATTGGGAATATATTTGTGTAATGTATTATGTATTATGAAAAATTAATGTAATTTCCATGTATGTCAAGCCTTGGGTTGTTAGATATATATATAATATTAATAAAATATGAAAAATGATACTCACACATGTGATGTTACCAAAGACCACACCCTTAGAAATGATACCCACCTCCCTGACCCAATGGTGGTCTCTAAGTTTTCATACCATAAATGGTTTAGGAGATACATTAGATATTTATATGAAATTATAATAAAAATATAAAATGAATTACCCTCACCTATGATGTTACCAAAAATCCTACATACACAACTATAATATCACACCTAGGGTAAACCCCACATCTCGGACCCAACGATGGCCTATGTTTTTTCATACGATAAAAAATTTGGGATATACATTAAAATATTATAATAAATTATAATAAAAATTTTAAATTAATTACCTTCATGTTCAAGTTTTCCAAACATTCGACACACACAAATATAATTTCGTGCCACGGGTAAATCCCACATTCTAGGAATAATGGTGGTATCTGATTTTTCATATGATACATAGTTTGGGAGATAATTTAATTTCTTATATGAAATTATAATAAATATATTAAACAAAATACCCTTGAGTTCAATATTACCATACACCTGACACACACAACTATAATTTCATGCCTAGGTTAAACCCCACATCCGGGACCCACCACTGGTCTCTGATTTTTCATACGACATACAGTTTTAAAGATAATTAATGTTCAAAAAGAAATTATAATAAAAATATTAAATTAATTACACTCATATACAATGTAACTAAACAGCCGACTCTCACAAATTTCATGTCGTGCCTACGGTAAACCCCACACCCGGAACCCAATAGTGGACTCTGATTGCTTGTATGAGACACTATTCGAGAGTTATTATATTATTTTTTCAAAATTTAATGTCTTATATAATATATTTAATATTTTTATTCAACATGCATCGATATTCTATGAGTCCCATAATCCAGTGCTAACTCATCACCTCAAAAGATCATATTCCACAGAATATTTCAAGGTATTAAAATATAATAATAATTTTCAACAAGTCAAAGAGGTTAGAAATAATAATTATTATTTATATTTCTTTAGACAACAATGGACCCAGGAAGTAGAAACCAATTTCTATTACATGATTGTGATTGGATAAATAATCATAAAAATAAAAATGGATCTGCTGTAAATCATGTATTAATTGAAGGTGTTGAAACCTTTATATGTTTTTTATTATTGAATTCCATTTTTTTCTGAGGGAACAATTAAATTTCCATGTTACAAATGTGATATTAATAGATTCAAAATGATTTATAATTTTGGAATTAATATTTTGAATTATGGTTTTAAAAAGATTATATTTCTTTTTATCATCTTGGTGAAAATAATTTAGTAAAAAATAAAAATTATATGGTTATGAAACCATCATTTCTGATTTTATTACCTGAGGCTTCCATTTTAACTTTTTATGAAACTACAACATAGAATGATATTCAAAATCTTAAATCCGAACTTCTGGTGTTTATAATTTGTAGAATTTTGCTGAGGAGGACTCATATATGGGATTATAGATGAGAAAACATGAGGCTGTTACAAAAATTATGGCTATTAAATAAGATTTTAGATTGAAAAATAGTTATTTTGATCAGGTTTTACCTACAGTTAAATCATCACTGCCTAACAGAAAAAAATTACCTGAATGTTTATTTAAAATTAAGAGGTTGGTTTATAAATTAGGTCTTAGTTATCAAAAAATCATTTCATGTTCAAATGACTGTATCATATATTATAGTGATTATGAATCCTTAGTTAATTTTGAACAATGTGGATAATCAAGTTATAAAGTGGAAAAGCATGGAATATCTGGAGATCCTATGAGACAATTGAGTTATTTTCCAATTCCACCTCATTAACATAATTTATTTATATCTCAAAACAAAATTGGATTGATAACATAGAATAAATAAAATATTTCCATAATTATAATCTTAAATCGTTCATCTAATGGTGATTCATGGAAACAATTTGATCAAGAACATCCTTATTTTTCTCCAGTTCCACATAACATATGACTGTTCCTTTCAATTTGATGGTTTTGTCCATTTTGTTATTATGGGAGTCAATATTCTTATTATCTAGTTTTCATTACTCTTTAAAACTTACCACCTTGGTTGTTGATGAAGGAACCATATATATATATATATTGCTATCAAATCCAAGACACCCAAAAAAAATATTTATGTTTATTCAAATCCACTAATTGACAAGGTAATTTATTAATGGAACAATGGTGTAGCTACATTTTATATAGTTGCATATCAGAATTATACAGTGAAGGTTTCATTATTACGGACAATTAGTGAATTTTAGGTGATAATATGTTGTTGGATGGAGCACCCATGGTCTAAAATCATGTTCATACTGCGTACTTAAGCTCAAAGAATTTATGATGAGTAAAGGGAGAAAGGTTAGTTATTTGACCATTCATTAGAGATTTCTTCCCACATATCACCCTTTTCAAAGGAACAAAATTATTTTACAAAAATTATAATTGAAATAGATGAACCTCTAGGAGTTCTCTCAGACAATCAGGTGAAATCTATTATCTCTATATTACCTCATGCTAAATTTGGACAAACCATAAATGAATAAAAAATAAATTATTTTATGAGAGATCATAACTGTATAAAGTGTAGTATTTTTTGGGATCTTCCATACAAGATTGATTTGTTGGTTCATCCCTTATTTGATGCAATACATATTGAAAATAATTTTTATGATAACATAGAATATACCATGTTGAACACACCCGGTAAAACCAAATATACTATAATGGAATAGTTAGATCTTTCCCTAATTTGTAGACATCCTGAACATTAATTATTTTAAGATGAAAGATTATAGAAATTAATGAATCCAAAAGAAGATTACTATACAAAAAATAAAACAATTTATTATTAAATCAATGGATTTTAGTTTTGATATTACCAGATGGTTGATGAAGCATTGTCGTATGTGCTCTCACAAATATTTATAACTAAGTGTAGCACATGGGCTGACCTAGATTGTTCTCTTGAGGAGATTTTGTGGTCAATCAATCACTACTTATAATCCACTATTTTTATATTTTTATTATTTATAAGACAAAACTAAACGAAATTTTGGTTTTAAAAAATGATAATACAAGATAAAGTAATGTAAACATGCAATGCATAATGCAGACAAAATGATGTTTGACAGAAAGGAGATATTCCCGATAGAATCACCCAGATTGAACCTTCATCGTCTCATTATCAGTTTCATATATAATTAATAAACACACTCCATCATATGTGTGGATATCATCTTTTATATGTGGTTGTGAACATAAAATTCTCTCAATGTTCACCGAGAGACTGTACATCCACCTCCTTGATCGAGGGAAAATATTATAAAAGAGAAAGTTAAGCCTCGGGTTGCAAGTGGAGAAAAAAAGGTGCCTTACCCACTAAGATCCCCCTTGACCTAAATCTAATAAAATAAGAAAAAAATTAAACATTAATATGCAATGACTTTGGTTCAACACTGGATTTATCCCTCTAGGATGTTCCACAGGTTAGCTACTCATGATCACAAGTAGATGAGATCTCAGAGGAGACGAATGGGGTGGAAGAATACAAGATAAAAATATTGAGAATGAGATAAAGAAAAAAATACAAAAATATTAAAAATGCACAATACTATTACAATTGAAGGAAACTACAAAAAAATGGAAAATGGCCACACAGAAGTGCCAATGCTTTGAGAAGGGGTGGGGATACATATTAATGGGGAGAGGAGATGAATAATTCATACTCAAAACATTTAATCTGAACGGTTCTACATGTATGTCCATTAAATGACCCAATGTTTAATAGATATCTTCATAAATGTTGTTCTGTAATTTCTCCTACATTCACCCTCAAAATATGATCTTTATTGGCCATCAGACGTAGGAGTTTTGACCGATTTAGTCTGAGACATTTTAATCTATCCATTTGACTGGCCAAGTTCAAATTCTTCAACTTCCCTGGCCATTATGTCCCTCCCAAATGTTGGATCACACATTGTAGCCTTAATAAAATTTGTTCCCTAATTTATTTTGCATCTCTCCACAAAATATTTCCCATTTTGGATGAATTTTCACGATGTTTGAATTTATTACTCTATGGAAACGTTTCTCCCTTGTGAGATATTTCATCTTTTACATGTTTTGAGCGGTCCAATAATGCCGTAATGATGGTATTTTGACTTGAAATTCATCACGGATGATCCTTATTGAATCCAAGTTCATTTACAACAGGAATAAATACATTTGGAAGAGTGTGGTCCCTGTTATGCTTCAATTTTGTCGGTGGGTCCCATTCAATTCTACCAGAAAACTCTTCAAATTCATTGATTTTATACGGCCTCTATATGATCGATTCATCCCCTGGTCCAAGAGAAAAAAATTAAGGAAATTAAATAATGATTCTAAACAAAATTAATTGTAAAATTTGGACATATATTTTATAAAAAGTGACAAACATACCCCTATGATAAAAATCTTTCAAAATTGTAGATTTAACTGATTTTTGGAATTTAAGCTCGAATTAACACTATAACCTAAAAATGTGACAATTACCCATACAATAACACTATGGTGGGATTAAAAAAAAATTAACTATAGTATAAAATATATGAAAATTTCAGCTTCATCACTCCCCCACACTTAAATAATGCACTCCTGGGAAATCATCTTACATCCAAATCAAATTCTACACAACAATCAAAAATGAGAAAATATCAATGATCTTATCCAAAATAGAAGTCCATCACGTATCATATATGAAAAACAGTCCTCTCTCATTTTAATTTCAATAATTAAATTTTTTTCAACCTCATAAATAAATCCATGGCCCAATCACAACATACCTCACAATGAATTTTATTTCACACGTCACTCAAAAGAAATTGAATCTAGAATTATAATCATACTTGAAAATCGCATGTATCACCATAGGTTTGTGAAAATTATCATTTATCCACAGCATGAAACATGAAAATAAATTGTTCACGAGGGATTTAATTAATGGTTCAAATAATTCTGTGGCTTAGGGTTGGTGGAAAAATTGTTGAAAAAATTTCCAGGCTAGAAAGAGGAGGTAGAACTTTTTAGTACACTGCATGATTAAATCAAGGGAAAACACAGGTAATTCATCTCTCAATCCCTCTTGAAATTGTGAAAAACAAAACCACCCCACTTATGACATGGTAAATGAGTAAAGAAGTTATTACAGTGAAAGATATCATCTATGTTCTCCCCCTTTTTTGCAAATCTCCAGAAAGACACAACTTTATATTTTTTCATGGAGGATGAGCTGATAATTGAATTCCATGAATGAATGATAATTCATGCCCTTGATTTTTGAGAGGGACATGATTAATAAATGTATGTACAATGAGGAATCATGCTCGTCTCCATTTTTTCAATTTTTTTAAAGGAGAAATTGATGAAACAAATAAAGCACGATGAAATGACCACACATGCCCAATTCTCTTATTATCCACTACCCAAGGTATTGACACACTCCTCGCACTACCCAGAAATGATACGCACCCCAATGAATGACCAAGAAATCCCCTTCCCCCATAATCAAATTAGAAATGACCATGACAAAATACTAAAAGTGCGGGTAGGTATGGAAAAGTTGACTTATAATGTGGATTAAATCTCTAAGGAAAATCATGGAATCTAAGGGCTTACGAAAGATAAATGTAATGGTGGGCCTCAAGATAAAATGTGGCTAGCCAAAGAGATGCCTCAATCATTTCAAATACATTCCATGAAATCCAAATCTCCGAAAGAGAATTATTCACAAATTCAGGTTCTCACACAAAATTAAAGTTTCCCTCAAGAAAGTGTGGGTATTAGGAAGAATATGTAAAAGTTGTTTAGAATACCTGACAGGATTAGAAAAATATTTTGAGTCAGTGTTTCATGGGAATGGATTTCAAAAATTAGTCAAACTCATTAAAATTCATGAAAATCATTTTCAAGGAAAAATAATTCATATCAACAATCATTTAAAATCCATTATTTGAAAAACCATTTCAAATCTTTCAAAATCAATTGATGTGTGAAAAGTGATAAGAATTTTCATTTAAGCTAAAAATTCCTAAAAATATAATAAACAAAATCAAAAATCACACTAGAAGACCTAAGCATGTTGACACTCCCCCTCACTTAAATTATACTACCCCTCATTTCAACTCAACAAAATATAAATATAAAGGTAGAAAATCCAAGGGAAGGAAAGATACAACCTGACATTATTTTTGAAGTGGATGCCTTGAGTTAAGCTCATAGTAGCTACCACATTAAGACTACAATAAAGTAATGAAAATACATTAGAAAAATAAATAAAAAGAATGATAAAGGGAAATAAAATGATATAATGCTTGTTTTAGACCCCAAAGAAGGTGCTAGGTTTTTACTTCCCCTAGTTAGGTAGTTTTAGTGGATTATCCCCAATCAGAAGGATGGTGTGGTTTCTTTGAGATGAACCACTACATGTGAGTTTTTCCGATATCCATGAGTAAAACCTGAATGTAGAGAACTCAAAAGAAGATAATAAAGTTACCAACCCCCAACAATGAATAAAGAAAAAATTTGAGGTTCAAATTGGGAGGTAATAAAAGATAAGGGTGATCCCTATTAACATCAGTGGTGTCCAACTCTATATGGTAGGAAAATTTTTGTTGAGGAAGTAGTCGAACCACCACCATCTTCTCAAGATATTTTTCCATGATCACCACCACTTTAGTGGTCTTTTTCATATCATCAATGGTCTGATCCATTTGTACTGTATCAAAAATTTCTGTAAAGGAGATGTCAGAAAACAATTCTGTTTGAATAAGATTAAAACATGATGAGTCAAGAAAGAAATCTTCCCATTCAAGTAAGTCCACTTGGAAATTTATCTCTTCATGCATGGCCATTGGAAACTCAATCTCAGCAGGTGCATCTTCTTCATTATCTTCCAAAGCAAGAGAGAGGTAGAAATATTCTGATGTTTCATCATCAAGGATGGGAAGATCATGTTTCAAGTTATCTTCAACAATGTTATTCTAGGATTCTTCCAAAAAAATGTTGATATTTCATCACTGAATCAGTTGGAATGTGTACTTTTGGGGCCTCCTAGAGCAATGGTTGAGTGCATGATGATGTGATTAAATCTTTTAGTAGCTCCTTATCACCCTCCTCATGCTCTTCAACATAAAAAATTATTGGTGAAATCTCTTCCACAACTTGTTTGGGTTCAGGTTCTGACTCATGTTTGGATTACTCCTTGGATACACATACATATTCAGAAATAAATTCTATTTGACTCTCCCGTTTTTTTGCTTTATCACTAATCCTATGAAATAGAGCTACAAGTTCATTGTAAACATTTTCTTGCACTTGGGATTTGTCAGCCCATCCATAATAATCCTAATTTGAATACATCATGAACGAAGAAGAGTTTTTTAGTTTTTTTTTAAAATTTATGATTTTTTGTTGTTTTTTTTAATGAAATGAAAATTATTTACAAAATTTGAATAATAATAGTGAATGAAAACCACATGGATCTCCGACAGTGACGCCAATTTTAAGATGCATTGTCGTACGCACTCTCAAAAATAAATATTACTAAGTGTAGCACAGGGGCTGACCTAGGTCGTTCTATTGATGAGATTCTATGGTCAATAAAAAACTACTTATAATTCAATTCTTTTGTATTTTTATTATTTAGAAGACAAAACTAAATGAAATTTTGGTTTAAAAAAATGAGAATACAAGATAATGTATTGTAAACATGCAATGCATAATGCAAACAAAATGATGTTTGAAAGAAAAGAGATATTCCAAATAGAATCACCCGGATTGAACCTACATCGTCTGATTATCAGTTTCATATTTAATTAATAATCACACTCCATATCATGTGTGAATATAATTTTTATATGTGGTTGTGAATATATTTTTCTCTCAACGATCACCGAGAGACTGTACATCCACCTCCTCGATCATGGGAAAATATTATAAAAGAGAAAGTTAATCATCGGGTGGCAAGTGGAGAAACAATGGCACCTTACCCAATAAGATACCCCTTGACCTAAATCTAATAAAATAATAAACAATTAACTTTAATATGAAATGAATTGGGTTCAGCATTGGATTGATCCCCCAGGATGTTCCACGGGTTAGCTACTCATGATCACAAGTAGAAGAGATCACAGTGGAGAAGAATGGGGTGGAAGAAAAAAAGATAAAAAAATGAGAATGAGATGAAGAAAAAAAGAAAAAAATATTAAGAATCCACAATACTATTAAAATCTAAGGAAACAACAAAACAATGTAAAATGGCCACACATAAGTTCTAATGATTTGAGAAGGGGTGAGGATACATATTTATAGGTAGAGGAGGTGAAGAATTCACACTCAAAACATTTTATCAGAAAGGTTCTTCGTGGATGTTCCATTAAATGAACTAATTTTTAATAGGTGTATTAATAAATGTTGTTCCATAATGTCCTCTCCATTCACCCTCCAAATATGAACTTTATTGGCCATCAAACATAGGATATTTTATTGATTTAATCTGAGACATTTTAATCTGTCCATTTGACTTTCCAAATTCGAATTCTTCACCTTCCCTGGCCATAATGTCCCTTCACAAGGTCAGATCAAATGTTGATGCCTTAATAAACGTTGTTCCCCACTTGATTTAGCGTCTCTTAGAAAAATATGGCATATTTTGGATGAATTCTCGGGATGTTTTGAATTTATTACCCAATGGAAACATTTCTGCCTGGTGAGACGTTTCATCTTCCACATGTTTGGAGCATTAGAATAATACATTAATGGTGGTATTTTGACTTGAAATGCATCATGGACGTGAATTATTGAATCCAGGTTCCTTTACAGCAATAATAAATGCATTGGGAGTTGTGTGGGACATGTTATGCTTTAGTTACGTAGGCAGGTCCTATTCTATCCTCCCAGAAAAATCTTCATCTTCATTGAATTTTTACGGCCTCTAAATGATCGATTCAGCCCCTAGTCCAGAAGAAACAAATAAATTTAATTAAATAAGGATTCTACCAAAATTTTAATCATAAAATTTGGGCATATATTTTATGAAGTGACAAAAATACACCACTGATAAAAATCTGTCAAAACTGTAGATTTTACTGCTTTTTGATTTTAAGATCAAATTACCACTATAACCTAAAAATGTGACAATTACCCATATAATAACACTATGGTGGGATTATAAACAATTAACTACAGTATAAAAAATATGAAAATTTGAGCTTCATCACTCCCCCACAGTTAAACATTGCACTCCTGGGCAATCATTTTACATCCAAATCAAATTCCACACAACAATCAAAAAATGAGAAAATATCACTGATTTTATCCAAAATAGAAGTCCATCATGTATCATATATGTAAAACAATCCAATCTAATTTTCACTTCAATAATTTAAACTTATTCAACCTCATAAATAAATCCATGGCCCAATCACAACCTACCTCACAATGAAATGTTATGTCACTCTTCACTCAAGAGAAATTGAATCTAGAGTTATACTCATACTTGAAAATTTCATGAATCACCATAGGTTTGTAAAAATTAGCATTTCTCCACAGCGTGAAACATGAAAATGAATTTAATCATGAGGTCTTTAATTAAAGGTTCAAATAATTCAGTGGCTTAGGGTTGGTGGGAAAATTATTGAAAAAAGTTCCAGTCTAGAAAGAGGAGGTTGGACTTTTTAGTACATTTCCTGATTAAATCAAGGGAAAAGACAGGTAATTCCTCTCTCAACCCCACTTGAAAATGTAAAAAACAACACCACCCCTCTTATGACACGGTACATGAGCCACAAAGTGATTACAATGAATGATATAATCTATTTTCTCCCTTTTTTTCAAATATCCAGAAAGGCACAACTTTATTTTTTTTAATGGAGGATGAGCTGAAAATTGAAAATAATGAATGAATGATAATTCATGCCCTTAATTTTTTAGAGGGAAATGAGTCATAAAAGAATATACAATGCGGAATTCATGCTCATCTAAATTTGTTCAATTTTTTTTGAATAATAAATTGATGAAACAAATAAAGTACAATGAAATGACGAGACATGCCCAATTCTCTTATTATCCACTGCCCAAAGTATTGACACACTCCTTCCACCACCCATAAGTGATACACATCCCAATGAATGCACACGAAAGGCCCTTCCCCCACCCTCAAACTTTAAATAACCATGAAAAAAATACTAAAAGTGCTGGTAGGTAAGGAATGGTTGGCTTGTAATGTTGCTTAAACCTATAAGGAAATTCCTGGAATCTAAGGTCTTATGAAGGATAAATGTAAAGGTGGGTCTCAGGATAAAATTTGGCTAGCCAAAGAGATGCCTCAATAATTTCAAATACATTCCATGAAATCCAAAGCTTTGAAAGAGAATTATTCACAAATTCTTTTTCTTACACAAAATTTAAGTTTCCCTCAAGAAAGTGTGGGTATTGGAAAGAATATGTAAAATTGCATTAGAATACCTCACATGATTAGAAAAATATTTTGAGTCTGTGTTTCATGGGCATGTATTTCAAAAATTAGTCAAACACATTAAAATTCATGAAAATACATTTCAAGGGAAATGAATTCATATCAACAATCATTTAAAATCCATTATTTCAAAAATCATTTCGAATCTTTCAAAATCAATAGATGTGTTAAAAGTGATAAGAATTATCATTTAAGCTCAAAATTCCTAAAAATATAATAAACAAAAACAAAACACACACAAGACGACCTAAGCATGTTGACACTCCACCACACTTAAATTTTACTTACCCTCATTTCAACTCAACAAAATATAAATATAAATGTAGAAAATCCAAGGGAAGTAAAGATACAACCAGATATTATTTTTGGAGTGGATGCCTTGATTTAAGCTCTTAGTAGCTACAAATTTATGACTACAAAAGAGTAATGAAAATACATAAGAAAAATTAATAGGAAGAATGATAAAGGGAAAAGAACATAGATAATGCTTTCTTTAGACCCCCAAGTGGGTGCTAGGTTTTTACTGCCCCTAGTCAGGAAGTTTCAGTGGATTATCCCCAATCAGGAGGGTGTGGTTTTTTGAGATGAACCACCACATGTGAGTTTTCCCGATATCAATGAGTAAAACCTAAATGTAGAGAACCCCAAAGAAGATAAGAACGTTACCAACCCCAAAGAAAGAATAAAGTAAAAATTTGAGGTCCGAAGTGGTAGGTAATAAAAGATAAGGGTTCTCCCTATTAACTTCGGTGTTTTCCTCCTCTATATGGTATGCAATTTTTTGTTGAGGAGGTCATCGCACCACCAACATCTTCTGTAGATCATCTTCTATGATCACCACTTCTTTGGTCGTCTCTTTCGTATCATCAAAGGTCTGATCCCTTTGTTCTCTATCAAAAATTTCAGGAAAGGAGAAGTCAGAAAACAATTCTATTTGAATAAGATTAAAACATGATGAATCAAGAAAGAAATCTTCCATTTTAAGTATGTCATCTTGGAAATTGATCTTTTTAGGCATGAGCATTGGAAACTCAATCTCAGCAGGTGCGCCTTCTTCATTATCTTCCAAATCAAGAGAGAGGTATAAATTTTGTGATGTATCATCATCATGGATGGGAAGATCATGTTTCAAGTTATCTTCAACAATAAAATTCTAGGATTCTTCCAAAAAACATTGATCTCCCATTACTGCATTAGTTGGAATGTGTACTTCTGGGACCTCCTCGAGGAATGGTTGAGTTCGGTATGATGTGATTAAATCGTTTAGTAGCTCCTTCTCACCCCCTCAGGTTCTTTAACATAAAATTTTATTGGTGAAATATCTTCCACCACTTGTTTGAGTTCAGGTTCTGGCTCAGGTTTGGATTGCTCCAGGGATAAGCGTGCATATTCCGTAATAAATTCTATTTGACTCTCCAGTTTTTTCACTTTATCACTAATCCTATGAGACTGAGCATCAAGTTCATTGTAAACATTTTCTTTCACTTGAGATTGGTCAGCCCATGCATGATAATCATAATTTGAATACATCATGAATGAAGAAGTTCTTTTTTAGTTTTTTTTTTAATTTATGATTTTTTTGTTGTTTTTTTAAATGAAAGGAAAATTATTTACAAAATTTGAATAAAAAACAGAATAAAAACAACTTGTCTCCCCAGAAGCGGTGCTAATATTATTAAGTGTTGTCATACGCGCTCTCAAAAATAATTATAACTAAGTGTAGCACATGGTCTGACCTAGGTTGTTCTCTTGAGGAGATTTTGTGGTCATTAAATCACTACTTATAATTCACATTTTTTATATATTAATTATTTAGAAGACAAAACTAAATGAAATTTTGGTTTTAAAAAATGATAATATAAGATAATTTAATGTAAATATGCAATGCATAATGCAAACAAAATGATTTTTGACAGAAATGAGATATTCCCGATAGAATCACCCGGATTGAACCTTCATCATCTCATTATCAGTTTCATATTTAATTAATAAAAACACTCCATATTATTTGTGAATAACTTCTTTCATATGTGGTTGTGAATATACAATGCTCTCAACGATCATCGAGAGACTGTACATCCACCTACTCGATCGAGGGAAAATATTATAAAAGAGAAAGTTAAGCCTCAGGTGGCAAGTGGAGAAACAAAGGTGCCATACCCACTAATATCCCCCTATAACTAACTATAATAAAATAAGAAACAATAAAAATTAATATGCAATGACTTGGGTTCAACACTGGATTTATCCTCCGGGATGTTCCACAGGTTAGCTACTCATGATCACAAGTAGAAGAGATCACGATGGAGAAGAATGGGGTAGAAGAACACAAGATAAAAAAATGAGAATGAGATGAAGAAAAAACAAAAAATATATTAAAAATGAACAATACTATTACAATGGAAGGAAACTAAAAAACAATAAAATATGGCCACATAGAAGTGCCTATTCTTTGAGAAGGGGTGAGGATACATATTTATAGGGAGATGAAATGAAGAATTCACACTCAAAACATTTAATCTGAAAGGTTCCGTGTGGATGTGCCATTAAATGACCAAATTTGTAATTGGTTTCTTCATAAAGGTGGTTTGATAATGTCTACTCCGTTAACCCTCCACATATGAGCTTTATTGGCCATCAGACGTAGGAGTTTTGACCGATTTAATCTAATACATTTTAATATGTCCATTTGACTGGCCAAATTCAGATTCCTCAACTACCCTAGACGTTATGCCCATCCAAAATGTCGGATCACACATTGGAGCCTTAATAAAAGTTTTTCCCCACATGATTTCTCATCTCTCCACAAAATATGGCCCATTTGGGATTAAGTTTCATGATGTTATGAATTTATTACACAATGGAAATGTTTCTGCCTGGTGAGACGTTTCATCTACCACATTTTTGGAGCGTACCAGTAATGCCTTAATGAGGGTATTTTGACTTG
The DNA here is from genome assembly GCA_963277665.1 of Viscum album. Taxonomy (NCBI): domain Eukaryota; kingdom Viridiplantae; phylum Streptophyta; class Magnoliopsida; order Santalales; family Viscaceae; genus Viscum; species Viscum album. Next base: position 128,887,053 of record OY728167.1, on the reverse strand, counting down.
TAATTAATCATGGATGCGCCGTATTGAATCCACGTTCCTTTATAGTAGTAATAAATTCATTTGGAGGTGTGAGGGCCATGTTAGGCATCAGTTACGTTGGTGGGTCCCATTCTATCCCCCCAGAAAACTCTTCACCTTCATTGAATTATTTCGGCCTCTAGATGATCGATTCAGCCCCAGGTCCAGAAAAAATAAATGAAGGATATTAAATATGGATTATAAAAAAATTTAAATAATAAAATTTTGACACATATTTTATGAATAGTAACAAAAATACTCCTATGATAAAAATCTGTCAAAATTGCAGATTTAACTACTTTTTGCATTTATGCTCAAATTTCCACCATAACCTAAAAATGTTTCAATTATGCATACAATAACACTATGGTGGGATTATAAACAATTAACTATAGTATAAAATATATGAAAATTTTATCTTCATCAATGGTTATGGTTATAAATTTACTCTTTCCATCATAAAAGGACATATTTCCAGGTTAAGAAAGTCATGATTGTGATGTAATGATTGAGTGATCACAAAATATTGGTCTTAAAGTGTATTTTAATTCTTAAATATGGGACATGTTGACTGAAATATCATTTTTTAGATATTTTTTCACAAAGAGTGGATTACGATGCATTGAGTTTGTTGGAAAACGATGTTGTTTTATGTTTATGTAAATTGGAGAAAAATATCCCCAAAGAGGTTCTTGGATTCATTGGAACATTTAATATTACATTTTCTATATGAATATAAATGTGGAGGTACAGTGATATTGTGGTGGAGGTATCTGTTTGAGATATTTATGCAAAAATTAATGAAAAAATTACGTAAAAAAGCATCATTTGAAGGGTTGAATAATGAAGTGTACATATAGGAGGAAATTTCATATTTATTCTCTTATTATTTTTAGTTAGAATATCCTTCAAAACATAATCACATGCCTTACAATGAATAAAATTTTGATTGTGTCGCAGACTATTAGTTTTCAGTTTTTAATCAATTTGAGCTTGGTTTTGGTGGTTATCATGAATAATGGATTACAGATGAACAACATCCTAGAGATCATACATATGTTACGCTAAATTTTGAAGAAATGTCATGATTTGTGTAGTAAATAATGAATTTTTATTAATTTGATAAATATTTATGAAATATAATTTTATTTACATTAAATTTTTTAGACTATATGATGACCTTATTAGAAATCAATTTACACAAATTTTATCAACTGATCATTAATAATGTCTTAAAAAAATTTGTATATTGGTTTCAAAGAATAGTAAGTTATATTTATTTCTATGGTATAATAAATAAATTTTGGAATGATATATATTATTAATAATTTTTAAAATTTATAGGAAACACAACATGAAAATAAAATTAATAGTCGATTATTTGTGCTAAAAACCCTCCATTGAAATTGGTAAAATATTTTAATGGTTATGTTGTTAGTAGATTTTGATTCCAAACAGGAATATATGGAGGCTCAAAGAAACCAAAGAATATTCGTTTTTGTTTGAAAGGATACCATCATAAGGAAAGTGAAGTTGACTTTTTCTGTATGATGGATGAAATAATAGAGTAATGTGATTTTGGAAAAAATTACGTAATAATTTTTAAATGTCATTGATTTGATATTCATCGACGAATGGGTGTTCATCCACAACATGGAGTTGTTGAAATTAAATATAACAATATTATTGTATAAAATGAGCCATTTATGTTGGCAGATCAAGTTTATTATGTTAAATATTGGGTTGTTTAGAGAGATTTGAAGGACTGGTGGAGTGTGATAAAAACGAAAACACGTGACACTCATTTTTTTGAAAACAATTATTTTGTAGAAGTGAAACATGTTGAAAATTTTCAAGAAACATCCCAAAATATATCTCTTACCCAATGAGATATAAATATCAATAATGAAACCCCCTAGTTAAGGGATGATGATATAGATAATATTGATAATTTAACAAGGGATGATGAAACTAAAAGTCATATGGAAGTTAATGATGCTAAATATGGGGACGTAGACATTGAACTCGATGGACCTAATGATGAATATGACATTTGATGTATTATACTCTGGTCTTTAGTTACACGTTACTATTATATTATCATAATTATTAGTTATTCAAATTTGATATTAGTATTAACAATTTTTTATAGGTAAGATTATCATATTTTGGTATTTATTAGTTTTTTTATTTGACATATGTATTAACATTTTGTTAGAGGTATGATTATTATATTATGGTACTTATTAGTTTTTTATGTTTTATATTTGTTTTAACAATTCGTTATAGTTAAGACTATTAAAATATGATATTTTTAAGTTTTTTTAATTTTATATCTGTATTAACAATTTTTTAAAGGTGATATTATTATATCCTGTTATTTATTAGTTTTATATATTTGATATCTTTATTAACAACATCTTATAAGTGAGATTATTTGTGTCATATGGATGGAGATGATCCTGATGATCTATTTCATTCTCCCACTAATGGTAGACTTCTGAGTGTTGAGCCCAATTCAGCTGACCCTCGGGCTGGTGCACCTATTAGGTTGGGGAGCAGTCTTGCTAAATTGATTATTCTGGATATTGTTCCAAATATACGACCATATATGGATTTTGATCATCGTTTATAGAGGTATTTTTAAAATTTTATGTTATTTATTTTATATTAACTTTGTGCATTAATTTTTGGTAATAATTTTATTGTTATTTATTTTTATTTTCACAGGTTTTCACATTTATCTATTGGCTAGGCTTGTTCAATTCTAAGAAACTATTTTTTCAATCCATGGGTGTAATGAGACCTAGTTCCCATCACCCTGCATCACCAGATGTTCGACCACTGGATTTTAAATTATAAAATAATATATAATTTTTAAATTTTTTTAATTACTAACATATTTTTTTAACTATCTTCTAGAATTTATTTTCTCCAATTCATGATAGGAAGAGAGATCTGATCCGAGAGGCATGAGATATTTTTATATCCGAGAACTTTCTTTAGTTTCTACAAAACCGTCGAAAGCGAGCTATAGATAAATCTCGTGCTACATTTTTCAACCAGTCTTGAATCTCCCATCAGCCTGACTATATGATAGCCCTGTTAGGGGATGGATTGTTATCCTTCTTCAGATGAGAAAAAGTTAGCAGGAAGTCATAATCTAGACATTAGAGCTTGGGGAGGTAGGAGGTCACATATAAGGCCACAAGATGTAAATTTAGTATACATTGGTGAAAAATGACAAGTGATATTATTTATTAATGTATATATACTTTATCTATAACATGTTTGTTATATTTTACTAGAATCTACTAATCCGTCTACTATAGCGTTTGAAGTGTATATGAAAATGATACTGATCCTTGTATGTGAGAAGTTCTAGAGACCGATAACACCATATTGTTGTTCGAATTTTATTTTAAAAAAATAAATGATATTAATTTTATTGTTTTTTTAATTTTTCATTATATTTAAGGGAAGCACATGAGGTTTAAAGTTCTCATTAAATGAGAGTGAACAAGATTCCACTGGTGACTAAGGTTTATATTAGGGGACTTGGATACATGTTACTTTATAGGGTGTCGAGAAAGGTTGGGTGATTGGTATTTGTTCTCGATTGACACCTATGAGTTATTATGGTACTCCTGCGATGGCATCAGTGAGAATGAAGGGAGATCATTGAGAGTTGTCGTCAATGTCATTGTCCACTACATAGAATTAGTATAGTTTGAGAGCTCATGATGAGATGATAAAGAAGATACAGAAAGAGAGGGAGGAGTATAATGAGCAGCAATATTAGGGAGATGAGCAGATGTTAGAGTATATAGGGTGACTCTCACGTGGCATTGGTATGAAGTTTCCTCACCTTGGTTCTTCAAGTGATCCTCCCCCTGGTCCTTCAAGTGATCCTCTTCCACCCATCGATAACTGATTATTTCTAGGATTATTATGACTGTTTGGTAATTTGGTTTGACAAATATATCATGTTTGAAGTGATGTATTACCTTTATTTATATTTTATTATTATTATTTAAAATATTTTCAATTTTATTAATTAATTTTAAATATTTTTAATGTTTGAACTATTTAAATAAATTTTAATTTTATTTATTTATAAATATATCTAGTTATTTTTATATTAAACTTTATTTTTTAAATTAATTTTTATATTTTAATTTATGTTAATTATTTTTCAGTAATTTTTTTTAATTCTTTAATAATTTAAATTTTTGTATTATTAAAATTAATTTTAAATATATATATATATATATATATATATATTATTTGTTTAATTAATCTTATTTTTTTTTAAAGAATGATATTATTTTCAATGGTTGGACTGTCCATCACAAATAACCAATTGCGACGACCGTCACAATTGGTTATTCAAAAACTGACAATGCTTATTTGTGATGGTCTGTCAAAAATAACTATAACTATGATGCCATTTTTTCCATGGTGTTTTTGCAATGGAATGCTATAACAAATGAATGTTTGCAACGGGAGTCCATCGTAAATACACTGCCGAAAATGAACAAATTTCTAGTGGTTCCCATTCTATATATAACATCCCTAGACATGAACTCCCAGATCTATCACAAAAAACATAAACTAAAATTTATGGCATTAATACTGATAAATGTGAAAAATAAATTTTCATCCAAAACATAGAACATCAAAAGGATAGATTGGATCACTTGCATACTAAATGACATTTAAGGTTTGTAATTTTATAGAATTAGGATAAAATTTTACATTAATAACATTTATAAATTTAAGAGTGTATTTCTACCACTATACCATGATTTTCATAGTATATATTATGTCTCCAACATATCCCATAAAATTATTCCAATATTAAATATTTATAGACTCAAATAATTCTTCCTTACTTTGGGGAAATGAAAAAAATAAGGGTGTGATAAAATGATCCGTAAGGATAAACAGAATCATTATTATTTCTATGTCATTAGTTACCATAAGGGTTTGATGACATAGTCATAGTGCATGATCATAACAAAAGATAATTCATACCAATCAATACCTAGATCATCATTCATGAAACATGGTATATAGTTTTATCAAAATAAATATTCATATAAATCAATAATAACAAGACATGTGAGTAAATATTGATTAATGTAATCATTTAAACCCCAAAGTAATAATAAATGAAATGTGTTTGTATCTAGGAAAACTTTCTTTATAGAACCCTCACAGAACCCTTACAAATGAGAATAACCATACAGTAACATCTAATATAATTACCGAATGAATTAGAAAACTATATTGGAACACCAACAAAATAGTTTATATCAGTATCACCCATTAACATAATCAAATTCCAAGATTCATAACATGAATAAAGTACATAGAACATGAATTTCATAAAAAAATCATAAAAAAAATAATTGTTCCAATCAAAACGTAATTAATTTGTGGAAAAGAAATGGTTTCTATGAAAATATAATTGAAAAAATATTAATGAATCCATAATGAGGCTGGTATCATTACAAAATACCTATAATTGAGTATAAATAAAATCAAGGGTTTTTAACATTCATGAATGGAAATTACATTAGAATATCATTAAAAATATTTTGGAGGAACATAAAATTTCCCCTTAAAAATTAATTTTTTAAAACAAAATATTCAAAAAATATTTTGAAAAACCTTTTCATTGAAAATAAACTATGAAACATACAAATTAATCATAAATTAAAATAATGGTAATGATAGAGAGAAAATATCTTCATGTTCAAAATTTTAAAAATAAATATTTTCAATTTTTTTGTAATGAGTGTGAAATGTGACCCATTTAGAAAGCAATAAGAAATATCCATTAAATTTTTATTTTGAAATAAGGTCAAAACAATGTGGAATATATTTATGAAATCATTTTTGTACAGAAATAAACATTTTTTAAAAAACATTAGAAAACATGGACATGGAATAGAAATATCCTAGATCTAAATTAATATTCAAGATCTTTATAAAATAAAATTGACTTTTAGTTATATATTTAATCAATAAGGGAGGAATTGGAAATTAAATATATAAACCATATTCATAATGAGAGGATAATAAATGTTATTTGGTTTAAGAAAATAAGAAAATATGATTTCTCCCACTGTAACCTTGAACATAAAAAATCCAAAAAAGAATGAATATTCTAACATAAAGCCTTTTCCATATGAAAAAATCTAAATCATAAGACCCATGAATGAATAATGGAAAATGAAACATTGAATATCACTAAAATAATATAATTTATGATATAACATGTCAAAGGGGGAGTAACTATACCTCTTAATATAAGATATGTGCATTTCATAGACCTGTGTCCCAAAGAAAGAGAAATTGAGATAATTTACCCTTAAAAATATCATATCATTGAATTGAGAATTAGGTAATGTAGACATTGTGGGTACGAAATAAAAATCCGTAAAATGAAATTGGGAATATAGCATAATAAAATTGAAATATCCATTCATACATAATCAGGGAATAGCAATGTAAACGAAGAAGAGTTATAACCTAGTGAAAAAAATTAGATGAGAAAAATGTGAACCATAGATAAATACATGGTCCTATAAAATGATTACTAATAATAATGTACACTGAATGTGAAAGTGAGGGGAAATAAAAACATACTGAAAACAATAGTTTCACAAACAGAGAAGCAATCACATAATTTTATGTTTATTTTCTCTTCCTCGAGAGCCACATCTACTTCTCAAGTGTCTTCCCCTTTTCCATTTCTTGGAAACTCAGAATCTTCCATAAAATCTCAATGACTCAATATCATTATCATTTGTTTTAGTTCCTCTAGTGTGATATTTCACATTATATTTATCTTGATGTGAAGTAGCATTCTGCTAATCAAGAGCCCTCTTCATCTTAAGAGGCCACACATCAACACAATAAGAATCACAAAGCATTACAATATCCACATGGAAAATCTCCTTAATAGTTGATAGAATTATTACAAAAAGTAGAGAGATTATACCAATTCTTCCCTCCTTAGTAGCCAAATTATATTCCTTGGATCCACTAGTAGAAAGACAATGCTTTTGATGGTCATCTTGCAGGGTCATTACAGGGATAATAGGTAATGTCTTCTCATTTCTAGTCATATCAGGTATAGTAGATCCATGGAATTGAACATTTAGATCCTTACAACATATTTTTTTCTATAGAATATTACCTCCTCTGATCTATCTAATTTCTATAAAGGAAATGATAAAAACCCTACTCATCCACCAGTTGGATTTTTTTCCTTTCCCTTATTTATGGTTTCTTTTTTCCATGACTCATGATCAAATTCTTATTGAATGATCACCTCATGATTAGGAGATTCATATGAGGCATCATAGACTAATGTGGAATCATCCTTCTTGCACATGGCCTCTTCAATGTAGATAGTGGCATGTAGTTTCTACAATACCCCTGTATTCTTAGGATATGCACCAGATCCAGGGGGCATCCCCACATGCCTAGTAGAGTTGAAAGGTCCCTTCTACCAACATTCTATAATTCCTCTAGTCTCTCACAACAACAAAAAAATATTGTGATCATTTTTCTGACCACTATTCATATTCTATAGGGAACTTATTTATTCCTTCGACATATTCCCATTAGAATTTCATTTACCACCTAAGAATCCTGACAAAAGTGTTCAATTGAGTGGCCAACAACACATTTACCCACACAATATATATGTAATTTATCATATTCAACATGAATATAAAAATTAACACTTAGAGTAGAGAGAATTACTATATCAATTAGAGTAATAATTAGGTCCATCTTCACCAACCTTTGGTAAATGTGTTTGAATCAAACCTACTTGGTCACATTGTACAGCCAAATAGAAACTCCAATCGTATTAGAAATATCGTGTAAAATATTTCGATGCCATAAGATCCAATTGAGTACACGGATATTGACCCATACCTATTAAAACAAATTTGAAACAATCAAAAAATTTAAATCGATGTTCCATTCATGAATATGTATGGTAGATAACTTAAAAAACAAGGATTTGAATCTCTATTCTTGTTGCTTAAAATTTTCAGAAGGAAATGAGGAGGGTAAAAATCCATGGCCATTTGAAATACACCACCACTCATAAAATCCCCAAATAGAGGGAACCCTATGAATACTATTATCCATTTTCCACAGTTTCTCTCCATTTCAAAGTGTAAGAAATAAAATTAAAGAGTTATTACCCATCTAAAATCATTATGATAATGCTTCCTGGTTAACCATCACAAGGACCGTGGAGCCCTTTTTTACAATCCTTCCTATGGGAATTTCCCAAAATGAAACAATAGATTGACAACCTCCATTCGAGCCTGACGTCCAAATATCCCCAGGATCTAGACCCATAAAAACATAAAGTAATGATGATCATTGTTCATCATTACTTTTCGAAGATCGATTACCACTGGTAAACATCCACTAGCATCTAGAGCTCTGAAGCTCCACAACCTCCTCCATCCTCCTAACAATTGTATTTATCCTTGTGAAAAGAAACTGAGTTAGGAAATCTTCTACCACTTATTAACATCAAGTCAAATTCCTTTGATTAAAATATTTCAAATAAAAAATTTATATATCATGAATCTTGGAGGATTCATGATATAAAATGTAAAAGGGTCAGTATATACACTATGTAAAATAAATTAGGATCATAACAGTAAAATATAAATCACGGAAAGTAATTTGAGACCAAATCCATTACCTTGAGTCCAATATTTCTGTGTATTAACTTTATCTCCTTTATAAGAAAAATATATACATCATTGAATTTCTAAAACATTTTATTGTTTTAAAACATTATCTATAATTTTTTAATTAATTCCAATGACATGTGTAATTTCATAATCGGTTAAGTCCATGTTTGGTGTTCTGAGGATGGTTAGTCCATGATTTCAAAAAGGCTTTCTTATGTTGGCCATGGTCAAAGTGGTAATTGTTCCACAATATCCAAAATAATAATCCTGAAATAACTATGGTTTTTATAAATTAATTTTTCTTTTAAAAATAACATTCAAATATGATTATGAAAATGTGCTAAATTATAATCGTGGAGATGGTAGGTCATATACATGCATGAGTAACGTTTCCATTTAAAAACTATAATTATGGAAATAAGGTAAGTATTATTTTATTTTTCTATATTGATAATTTTATTATTAAAAACATTTTATTTTTTTAAATAAATAAATAAATAAATAAATATATATCATCCAAGTGACGTTGTAGGGAAAAATGAATCACATCAGTTTATGGAGGTGGTTGTCCCTGGATATGTAAGAATGATGTCATCATTTTTTACTGTATGGGAAGGTTAGAAAATATTTTTAGTAATATATTTAAAAATATATAAATATTCTATGAATATCATATATAAATATTAAATCTATCACTTTAACCTATAGTAAGAAGTGGTGATTGAAACAAAACTAGTCCAGCCCGTGAGGTGGTAGTCCGTCGTGCACACAAATAATTAATTACATTCCCATTTGTGGGAGGTTGGAAGACGAATATATATTATTTAAAGAACATAATAAATTAAAAATATATACAGGATAACTATGTTATTATCTCATAATGGTTGGATAATATTAGAGGGTGGTGGTAGAATAAATAAAAAGAAAACTCTCAGTTAAAAATTATACCACATCTCTGGAAAACCAAATTTTAGAAAAGGGTCGGAGAAATCCCATTTAATAAGAAGATAAAAATACCACAAGAACGCCTTTTAATATAGGTAAGGGGAAAACTAATTACAAGCCTACCATTTTAGAGGGATCAAAACCAATACAAACCTAGAAAAAATCCATTATAAGAGAGGGGAGTGGTACGTTTTGTATTTCTTAAAATTTTAAATTAATATATATTAATTTTATGACCAAATGGATCCAAATTGATAATATTATTAGATAATATTATAATTATCCTAAATAATCTAATTTAGAAATTTTTTTACATGTTTGGTTCATATTTTAACCCTTATATTTTTTTAAACATTACACAACCCTTGGGACAACTATGAGGATATCTATGCTTTTATACTTAAGGGGTTAATATTGTAACAATAAATGAAAAAATGACATTACATAGAACCATGGTTGATTTAACAAACCATATAAAATTTGAAATTATTTATATGAATTTTTAATAAATTTTAAACATTTTATAAAATATTATTTTTTATATAAGACCATTAATTTCAATTTTGGATATGTTCCTTTAACATGAATTTTAGAACAACAATAAAAGAATGGTATTTTAATCCAATGCATAAAAACTAATATAATATATCATTTTTATCTAAAAAAATTTATTTAACATATTGATACATTCAAATCATGTTATTTGCAACATTTTTAATTTCATTTATTTTATTTTTTCTATTAAATAAATAATTACCACATCAGTGTTCTGTAATATTATATTGTAATTATTTTGTCACTATAAATTATAAATTAATTACCATGATACAAAATTAAATTATATTTCAAATGAATATTTATAAATGAACACACCCTCTGTTTATCAAAAAATAAGTTGCATTATATTTATTAAAATCAATAGTGTGACATTTTTGACTTCATACTTATTTTAATATTATAAATGTGAAAATCATATAGAAGTGGAAAAATGTGATGTATTATAATTTTAAATGGTTATAGAAAATATATGATCATAAAAAAAAAATTAATTCAAGTTTTATGTTCATTTTAGAGTCCTTTCCATTTAAATGTTTTAAATTTAATTAATTGATTAACCCTTCACCGTGGTAACAAAAATAACTAAGGATACTATTCATAATGAAAAAAATAAAGGAACTATAAACCAAATTTGGACCCACTGATTTCAAATATGGAATCCATTTTTCTTTATTTATAAAACAAATGTGGCCAAATTTATTTTAAAATTAAATCATTAAAAAGTGACGACTAACTTTTTTTTTGAAAAGTGACTTTTTAAATACAAATGTGTTTTTATACTAAATTTATGTTTAAAGATCATTTAATTTTTTTTGAAAGAATTTATATAAATATGAAAAAATTTTATTTTAAAGCAGATCCAAAATAGAATTTTACTTTGTAAATACTATATTGGAAAAATATTTTCCAATAAAGATCATAATTTTTCACTATTTTTGAAAAATAAAACTTTTTATAAAATATCAAGATTTCATCATTAGAGAAAATTGAAATTCTAATTTCCAATATGATATAATTTTTATCAAATAAAATTTATAAAACTATATTAAATTAATTTTATTATTCTCCCATAAAAATAAAAATAAACAATTTTTGAAGAAAACACAAATTTTTTGAATAAAATGACTTCACTAAAAATTTAGTTCTAATTTATTAATATTTAATTAGAATGTTTTTATTTGTGAGAAAATTTATATATATTTCAAAAATTAGTTAATATTATTGCAGTTGGGTTGGTAGTCGATTGGTTAAGACACCCTGTAAGACTATAGACACCAAGGATCAAATCCTGGCGGAGAAATATTTATGGGGTACTATAGTAGTATTGTGACAGGAACTGTAGTAGTACTGTAGAAGATGGAACTATCTATCCGGTTGGGGCATCGATCCACAGTGTTGGGCCTGTGGGCCATAGGGGCTTTGAGCCCCTTAGGGCCTTCGAGCCCCTTAAGGGCTTATAGATGATCACATCACATTTACCTTATCAAATAAATAATGGAATCACATGTCCTATCTAGGTATGACTTCAAACTCTTTCAGTATATCTCAATCAAGGGCCCATATGTCATACCCCTCAAAAAAGAAGAAAAATCACATCCTAGTTAAGATCTAGCGGATAATATGATCAACAACATCCCAAACCACACCTAATTATCTAATACTTAAGGATTATATAATAAAGGTATCAATGTATGGAGGTTCTCATGATTGGAAAATCACATACCTCATATATGAGGAAATCAAAATATGAAACATACACCCCTAGTATATTTAATAAATAGAGTATTACACTTTATGTGGTATACATTTTGGGTCATCAAGTATATAAAAAACAATTTATACCTCATGATCATATTTCGTGTTTTTTATAAAAAACCCTATCCATTTCCACCTTAATATTTCATCAAAACCTGTAAAACTTCATGAATAAAATTGGACATGGATAACTCAATGTTTTACTTTTAGAGGTCAGTAATCATTGTACTTAAAGTAATATATATTGCCAGTGTTAAAGAATAATAAAGTTATAAATACTATTTTTATAATATGATATATTTTATATTATTAAAAAAAATTAATAAAATTAATAAAACTATAACTAAGATCCAGTCTTGTTATATCAAATATGATAGTATGCCAGATAAGACTTATGTTTTCCACACTTCTAGGGTTTTTTAAACCTATTAAATCTCAAGTCATTCCTAGTACATCTCTGCGTGACCATTTGGTCAAACCCTAACACAAAACTATTTAGTGAGTAACATATATTAATAAATATAGTTTGAATAATAGTGAGACTTAGGTATAATATTCATAATTCTTAACTCCTTGAACATTGTATTAAAAATCCTTATCCTCACAATATCAAACATTATGGTGTTAATAACGTATGCTTCATACTTATAAATCCTTCTAAGTTCCTCAGATTCATCATTATTATAAATCATGCATCAAAATGTCTCCATGTGATCATTATGGTAATAATATATAAATCATTACAATCTTAATTATAAACACATCTTACACTTTTATAAAAATAAATAAATTTAATTAAAGGTTTTTATAGTATAATTCTTTATCTTTTATACTTAAACTCCTCAAATTACAAATAAACTCTCACTAATCTCTTAGAAATTATAATCCCTCAATAATTTCATTCTATGGATGGAAAACTCATTTCCATTTTGGAAATAAATGTTATTTCCTCTTAGTGGTAATATTTAACAGATAAAATATTTAAAATTCATATATTATATAGTATGATATGTTTTTGGGGTATTATTTCATAAAGAATAATTTATTCTTTTAAATATACCTCTTATGGGTGGTGTAATATAAATTTCTCATATTTTAATAAATATTTACATAATACTATTGGATTTCTTGAAAATTCCCCTCATATAAAACAATTCCCTTCCTAACTCTATAATAAAGTTTCTATGAACTTTACTAGCTGTTGAAAGAAATAGTATTAGAATGGAAAACTAAATTTCTTCAACTAATTTTATTTTTTTATGTGTATTTTTAATTAGATACTAGACATCACATTCCATGATAATTTATCCTCAAAAAATTTATAAAATATGATTTTTTTATTAAACTTTTTTATATTGTTAAGAAATTTACACTAATGATCACAAAATTAATTCATTATCTAGATTGTGCCTTAAAGGAAACATGCATTCTACATAATTCATTGTTACACCCAATCATAGTCATTATGTGATTAAAGGCTAATGTTCCTCAAGTTATTTTTCATATAATCCACAAGAAATGTATACTAAATTCATTTATTCTCAAGATAAACATTTATATTGACATGTTGAATACTTTAAATATTAGGTTACTCAAGTAGGATTTTCTATAAAACATATTGTTTCCTTTTTCCCAATAGTGATTCTTAAGTTTCTATATCAGTCTATGGAGTTTCTTACATTAATATTTTTCTTCTCATGGACTGATATCAAATTTATGTGTGATGATGGTTATGCCATTTATCTTCAATAAATGATTTTTTCACGTTAGTATAATTTATAAAATCCATTTAATGATGAATATTATCAAATTTACTCCAACAAAAATGACGATCCATATTGGAAACATCATATTAATTTATGAACCATGATTCACATTTAACTAATCATTGTGTCTTCTTTAGTGTTACTCGCAATAGTTACCCATTTATGTAGGCCATTATTCCAATCATATTATCTATAACTCTTGTATCGTTTAGTGGACATAACTTTTCCTAATATATCATATAAACATTATCAAATTTATTCATCTTTTATCCAAACTCTTTGGGATTCCTAAGTATGTGTAAACTAATCAAAATTCCAAAATAAGGCACCTAACTCTTTGGTTAACCTCACTAACTACTTTCATTATACATGACAATTTATGGAAACCCTACTTTTACATAACCTACATCGTTGTATGATCTAGGTCTTGATAAGTGTTTTCTTTATAAGGAATATGATACTTAGTATATTTAAAGGAAATTTAATCTCACCATCTTATCTAATGTGTTCCATTTACATGTATTCATGTTTCTAATGATATTGTTTGGAATCCCATTCCTTGCACGAAATCAATAAGTTCAAAACATATTTATGTATAAGTATTCACACAACCCACATCTTGATTTAATGGAAAACATCTAAAGAAAACATTATTTATACACATGAAAATGAATGTCATCAAAAAGGTATAAGAAACCCCTTCAGGTAAATGTTTAGAATTATTTAAAACCAATATTACCCATAGGAGTAAGATTGCAGTGATATATATAAAACTCACATTTTCAAGACAAAGAATATACATCCAGGCTAGTGATTAGTTTGACCCAATGTCCCAATACTCACGGATACATTACTTAGGAGATACCTTAGTTCCATTATAATTCTAATACATAATATTTAAAAACTATACTCAAACATTATAATCAATCTCTTAACCTTGTACAGGATAAATACATTATAGAAGAAAACAAAATCAATTATCCTTCCTAGAAGGAAATATCTTAAATTTGTTTATCAAAATTTATAGAATTTGTAATGACCCGTAAATTCTCATTGGCTTGAGAGCTCAACGAGTCATTTGTTGGCCTTAAGCGACATCCTCGAGGCGCTAAAGGCTGGAAATAAATGCCGAAGGGTTTCAAAACACATGGGGGACGATTTACCATTTAAATGATAACAACTAACAAACCATGCAAACTAAATAAACATCTCTAAGAAACCACTATACGATGCATGATTTAAACCAAAGATAGTTCATCCATTTAATTCACAATGAACCAAGCAAAGTGCAACAACGGAATCCAAAACAAAATAAAATTAAACATAGGAATGACAATTGGAAAGACTCAAAGACAACAAAGGATCCAAGGCTCCACAAGCTCTATGATCCAACATCACAAACCATACCATGGATCACGAATTAGTTCAATAAACACGCAACACTTTACCTTTTCCAACATCCCGGTATATGACATCTGCAAAAGAACCATCGTGCCATAGAAGGGGGGTGAGTAATGAAACTCAGTAGGTTTTCCCCAATGACTCCCCAACCCATGAATCTTGGGTAAAACATGTTAGAAAAATTATATAAATAAATTTATATAAAACAGTTCCAAACAGTTCACAATATAGCAAGTTCCATGTCGAAACCATTTTCCAACTAAACAATTTTTCTAACCAAAACCTTCATTTCCAAGAAAAGTAACCAAGAAATGTTTCCAAATCATAAACACAACTTCAATTTGGCATAACCATTCCATTCCACATAATCACATCATTACCCTTGCATGCATCATTATGACAGTTCCATACTCATGAGCGGTCTCTCGTCAATCTACAAAGTTGTCACAATGTAATTTTTCCCCATGTTCCATTACACTTTTGGCACTGAGTAGAAGGTCATATTTCAACAAAGGCTCATAAATAAAATATTAACACACACACCAAGTATTCCCAAAAACCACACCATTTCAACCATACCAAAACCATTTCAATAAAACAACCATTTTATTGAAAACCTTTTCCCCCAAACAATTTTCCAAATCCATAAAATCCATATTTTAAAATCTCCATTTTAAAATCTTGAAACCAAAACATATTGAACAAACCATTCATTCAATTTCCACAATTTCATAAAAATCCCATAAATGAACACTAAAGAAGATTTATAACATGATTTGCACTAAAATTTCACAATCAAAACCAAGAAGTTAAACCAATTTGAACTGAGCCTTCATGTTCTACGAAAGAGGAATCTAGAGTGAATCCACCTACCTCAACATGTTGGGCGAAACCAACCAACAGACAAAGAACTCCAACAAAACCGAGCCGATTCTCCAAAAAACCCTCCTAAGATTTCTTCTCCTAGCACATCCAAGACCAAATATTGTCATATTTGGTATCCACACCCTTAGATCTACCCCCAACGGGCGTAGATCTATGAAAATGATAGAATAGGAGAAGTAGATCTAAGTAGATCTAAGAAACCGATCAAGAACGATCACATACCATAAGAATCCGGATTCGATTCGCCAAGAGAACCCTTTGAATCGCCTCTAGAACACCAAGGAGAAGTCCTAAAACCTTCAAGGGAGAGTAATCCAGAGTTAGGGCCGCATAAGAGCTTTAATGAAGCAATTAGAGGCAAAACGGATTACATACACAATTTTAGGATCAAATTTTATGTGACCGAACGGTTAGTCCGCACAGTTTGAAAACTGTGCGCTAATCGTGTGTTAGCTTCTGCCTCGGCCATCCTTCACACACGACCTCATCACACGGTTTCCCTTAACCGTGCACTGACCATGCGAAAGCCACTGCCTCCCCAGTCATCCACACACGGTTTGTCCTCACGGTTTAGACTAACCATGCGCTACCCGTGCGCCTTCCCATTTTACTTCAAACTTCAATCCAGGATCTCCCAACTCTCCCAAACGCCACCCATATCTTTTACAAAAAAAATCATCAATTAAGGGTTACATACCAGAAACCAGGGGTACTACATTCTCCCCACCATTGGCCATTCCGTCCCCAAAAAGACAAAAACCATGGCTTGCCTAAAAGAGTTCTGGCCACTGCTCTTTCATTTCTTTCTCACGTTCCCAAGTCTCTTCCGGAATCTGACCATGTTGCCACAAAACCCGCACTAGGATGATGCTTTTTCCATGCAAGACATTATCCTGTCTATCCACATTCTGCACCGGGGTATGTATCAACGAAGCATCCAACTCAAGGTCAATGTGATCCCATCTGGTCACATGGTTTGGATCGTGCTGATACTTCTTCAACTGAGATACATGGAACACATTGTGCACTACACTGAACCATGGTGGTAATGCCAACCGATATGCCACCTCGCCAACTTGTTCCAGTATCTCAATAGGGCCTATATATCGAGGAGATAATTTGCCCTGCTTCCCAAAATGACGATGTCCAAGCCATGGAGAGATTCTCAAAAAGATATGATCACTCACCACAAACGACAAGGGTCTTCGACGGTGATATTCATGAGATTTCTGATGACTCTAATCCGTCTCTATCCTCTTTCTAATAAACTGAATATTCTCCATTGTTTCTTTGACAAGGCTCAACCCAACTAGTGATGTTTCACCCATTTCCACCCAGCATAGTGGAGAACGACATGGACTCCCATACAATGCGTCAAACAGAGCCATGCATATCGATGCTTGATAGCTATTATTGTATGAGAATTCCACTGAGGGTGTATGATCCTCCCATTAGCCACCAAAGTCTACTACACAATCCTGAAACATGTCTTCCAACGTCCATATCGTCCTTTCAGATTTTCCATCTGTTTGAGGATGATACGCCGTACTCATATTCAACTGAGTTCCCAGGGCATGTTGTAAGGATTTCCAGAAACAAGATGTGAACCATGGTTCTCTATCTGAGACAATAGAAACTGGTACAACATGCCTCTTTACAACTTCTCATATATTGATTTTTGAAAGATCTTACACCTTATGAGTTTCACGAATAGGGATGAAATGGGCCGACTTGGTCAGACGATCCACTATCACCCAAATGGCATCGTTTATCCGGACCATTCTGGGAAGAACTGTAAAAAAATCTATTGCTATCTGATCCCATTACCACACTAGGATTGGTAAGGACTGTAACATACCATCTGGTCTCTAATGCTCTGATTTAATCTGCTAACAAGTTAAGCACCATGAGATTTACTCGGCCACCTTCCTTTTCATGCCGCTCCACCAAAACTGCACCTTCAACGCCTTATACATCATTTGTGTACCCAGGTGTGCATCCCATATGGAATGATGGTAATCATGAAGGAGTTGTTCCTGAGAAGGTAAAGGTACAACTATCCAATCTCGAAACTGCAAAATTGAACTCCCATTAAGCTTCCATCCCTCAATGGTCTCCCCACCATTGAGTTTTGAACTCATTGCAACACAGTCTAGATTAGATTCTTGTGCCTCCTTTATTATCTCCACCAAATCAAGAACTAGCGCAACTGGAAAGAAAACTGCAACATCACCCCGGTCTTCACATTCCACATGCATGTCGGCTAAGACCAACATCAACTGCCATTCTTCTAAATCTTCTCTCGACAACTAGCATATGAATTCCTGATTAATGCATCAGCCACCGAATTGCCCTTACCCGGTGTATACATCAAGTCGTAGTCGAACATTTGAAGATACTCTATCCATATCCTCTTCCTCAGATTCAATTCTCGTTGTGAGAAAATGTGTTTCAAGCTTTTGGGATCTGTAAACACAGTGAATTTCTAACCAAATAGATAATGTCTCCATGTCTTCAAAGCATGGAAGACTGCAGCCAATTCCATGTCATATGTTGGATAATTCTTCTCTTTCACCCTCAACTGCCTTGACCCATAAGAAACAACATGGTCTCCTTGCTTGAAAACACTACCCAACCCTGATTATGAAGCATCACAATACACCACATACCCCTGTCCTTATTCTGGCAAGATCAAGATGGGTGCTGATGTAAGGCGGACTTTCAACTCTTGAAAAGATCTTTGACATTCCTTAGTCCATTTAAATGAACTGTTTATCTTTTTCAATGCTGTCATTGGAAAATCTAGTCATGAGAAGTCACACACAAAGCGTCGATAATAACCAGATCGACCAAGAAAACTTTATATTTCAAATACATTCTTTAGAGGTTTCCAAGAAGGAACTGCTTCTATCTTTTTTGGATCCACTAAAACACCTTTCTCAGAAACAACATGGCCCATAAAACGTACCTCTTGTATCCAAAAATTGCACTTTGATAATTTGGCATACAACTGATGGTCCCTCAATATTTTCAACACTGTTTCCAAGTGTTTCTCATGCTCAGCCCTTCTTCTTGAATACACCAATATATCGTCAACAAACACAACAACAAAATAATCTAGATATTGATGAAATATTCGATTCATCAAATCCATGAAGACCGATGGTGCATTCGTTAGACTGAAAGTCATGACTACATATTCGTAGTGGCCATATCTACTTCTAATGGCTATCTTTGGAATATCCTCCTTTCGAACTCGCAACTGGTGATATCATGACAGTAAGTCAATCTTATAGAACCACTGATCTCCCCTAAATTGTTCAAACAGTTCATCAATGGATGGAATTGGATATTTATTCTTTATCGTAACTTGGTTAAGTTTACGATAATCCACACACAGCCTCAAGGTTCTATCTTCTTTCTTTACAAACAAAACTCGTGTTTCCCACGGAGACACTCTTGGCCAAATAAAGTCATTGATTTACAGCTCCTCTAACTCCCCTTTCAATTCACTTTACTCTGTTGGTGCCATCCTATAAGATGGAAGTGAGATAGGACTGGTCCTCGGAAAGAGATAAATCATAAAATCCACTTCTCTTACAGGTGGTAACCCTGAGAAGTTTTTAGGAAAAACATCTAGAAAATGATCCAAAACAACTGGGAAACTGTTACTCACAATCTCGTCCATCAATTCCATGTTTAACACAGCCAACTGGTATGAGATCGTTGCCATTACTGGTGCCAACAAGCCCGTTTCACCGGCCTTCACCACTCTTTCTTCTCTAAAGAGATGCTTGATGCCATCCTCAGTCGCGAAAATGATTGTTCTATTATAACAGTCGACGTGAGCCCTAAATGCTGTCAACCAATCCATACCCAGGATTATATCATAGACATCCATCTCCAGCACAGAGAAATGCCATTTCAACTCAACTCCATCAACAGTTATTGAACATTATCTACACACAAAGGCTCTACATTCTCCTTCACCAAGAGGTGTTTGAAGTTTTATCATAGAGGGAATCATTTCAACTCTTATGTTTAGCAAATCAGCAATACGGGAAGCAAGAATATAATGTAATGCACCAGTATCGAAAAATGCTTGCATGAGGGTAGAATTCAAAAGAATCGTACCTCTCACCATAGACGGTCCAGACTGGTCATCCAGAATCACATGTTCCGCTCCATACAATTTCTTTATTGCTACACTTTGCTCCTTATTGTCTTGTTGAGATTGACCTGCCTGAGGAGTCATGGTATTCCTAGAATCACCATAACTAGCTATGTTCTATTGGCGAGACTGAATTTGATGCCCTCACTCAGTCGAAGCATAGGATGCTTGCGACGCCTGGGTAGTGTCACATGCACCTGACCTCAGAGCACTGCGATAATATCACTAAAGATTCCCCATCTTGTTTCAATTGCGACATGCTTTCAGTGGTGCTGTACATTCTCATTTCATGTGATCAATTGCACCACATTGAAAGCACCCGACCTTCATCATGGGTCGGGGAGGAAGATTCACTGATCCAGCCGTTTGATTCTGATTCACACTCCCACCTTGGAAGTAGGTGTCCCTCTTCTGCTTATTCCCAGCATTAGAGTTCCCACCCATTTCCGTGGGTATCATCATACTTCCTCCTCCAATAACTCTTGAGATGTCTCTTTCTGCTATTGTTGCCCTGTTTACCATCTCCGTATAATCCGTAATACAGAGCACAATTATCTTCGAGCGAATATCCTGTCACAACCCTGATTCAAAAATTTGTGCCTTTAGCGACACACTTTCTGCAACCTTCAGTGCAAAGAGTACTAAATTCATGAATTTAGCCACATACTCCGTGACAGAGATATTCTCCTGCTTCAGGCTGAAAAAGTCAGTTGTACTATGGATCTTGAACTTGTGAGGATATAATTGTTTATTAAACAATTCCTCAAATTCCTCCCAACTAAGGCCTTGATCCACCTTAGCCTGCACCACCAGCTCCCACCACTGTCATGCATGATCCTCCAGTATATACGTTTCCAGCTTTACATTCAACTATACTAGTGTGCCAATGAAATCAAAGATATGATTCATTCTGCTTAGCTGCACCTCCGCCTTTTCTGGTTCAGAATCACCCCAAAAGATTGGTGGATTCTGATTTTGGAATTGGATGGAATGGTCTACATGCCTTGACTCATCCCTCTGATTCCCCGTGTCTAAAGCCTAAAATGCATGAACTATACTTTGGACCAGCTGCTGGTTCACCTGTGGCTCAGGTGCGACCACATTCTCCACAACCTCTTCCGTTTTGTTTCTACGACGTCTGACGGGTGCAATTTTCTATAAAAACAATGCACGATGTTAGTCTCACTTCCTAGCAATTGAAGGCTTAGCATTTCAATTTCTATTACATCACTAACACAACATTAATTTCTATACATTTCTAGAATAGAACTTTTCTTTTCTTTTTAAAATCAATCTTTTTTCAAAATACATCAACCATTATCATTTCAAAGTCTTTCATGTGAAAACATGCTTAAAATTTTCAGGAATCACGTTTTTGCATCAAACCATAATCCATTTCTCAAAATGATATATTCAGTCCTAGTAGGAAGTCATTCCTCTACAATGCATACCATGCTCATCTCATTGGCTAAACCTATGACAATGAGATTTTCAACATTCTAGGAGTGTCTCAAAACACTTATGTACCCAACTCCCTAGTAACATGAAGTTCAACATAAAGGGGTTAGCTACGTCCTTTTATACTATACCTTTCATGTTCCCACAATCCTAATCCTTTCTAAAATTCCAACCCAAGAAATAGACAAGAAGGAATTTCAACTCCCAGACCAATGACATCAATGACCACTTGTTAGGAAAGGACCCAACAAGCTGGTACCATTTGTACCTCAAAGGAAGGAAGAGACTGATACAATTTGTAATGACCTGCCAATTCTCATTGTCTTGAGAGCTCAATGAGTCATTACTTGGCCATACGTGACATCCCTGAGGCGCCAAAGGCTAACAATAAATGCCAAAGGGTTTCAAAACACATGGTTGATGATTTACCCTTTAAATGAAAACAACTAACAAACCATGTAAACTAAATAAACATCTCTAAGAAACCACTATAAGATGCATGATTTAAACCCAAGATAGTTCAGCCATTTATTTCACAATAAACCAACCAAAGTGAAATAGTGGAAACCAAAACAAAATCAAAGTAAACAGAGGAAAGACAACTGGAAAGACTCAAAGACAACAAGACTCCAAGGCTCCACAATCTCCATGCTCCAACATCACAAACCAACCCATGCATCACGAAGTAGTGCTATAAACATGCAACACTTTACCTTTGACAACATCTCGGTATATGACATCTAAAAAATCACCATCGTGCCAAAGCAGGGGGTGAGTAATGAAACTCAGTAGGTTTTCCCTGATGACTTCCCAACCCATGCCTATAGGATAAAACATGTTATCACAATTATATAAACCAATTTATTTAAAACAGTTCCAAAATAGTTCACAATATAGCAAGTTCCATGTCAAAACCATTTTTCAACTAAACCATTTTTCCAACCAAAACCATCTTTCCCAAGAAAAGTAACCAAGAAATGTTTCCAAATCATAACCACATCTTCACTTTGGCATAGCCATTCCATTCCACATAACCAGATCATTACCCATGCATGCATCATTATGATAGTTCCATACTCATGAGCGGTCTCTCGTCGATCTACCAAGTCATCACTAAGTAATTATTCCCCATGTTCCATTACATTTTTCGCACCGAGCGCAAGGTCATATTTAAACCAAGCCTCATAAATGCAATATGAACACTCACACCAAGTATGCAAAAAAAAACCACACCATTTCAACCATACCAAAACCATTTCAATAAAACAACCCTTTTATTGAAAAGCTTTTTCCCCTAAACATTTTCCAAATCCAGAAAATCTGTATATTAAAATAACCATTTTAAAATCAAGAAACCAAAACACATTGTACAAACTATTCATTAAATTTCCACAATTTCATCAAAACCCATAAATCAAAACTAAAGAAGATTTATAACATGCTTTTCACCAAAATTTTACAATCAAACCCAAGAAATTAAACCAATTTGAACTAATCCTCCAAGTTCTAAGAAAGAGGAATCGAGAGTGAAGCCACCTACCTCAACAAGTTGGGAAAAAAACCAACATATGATGAATGCCAACAAAACCAAGCCGATTATCCAAAAACCCTCCTCAGATCTCTTCTCCTAGCACAACCAAGACCAAATCTTGTCATATTTGGCATCCAAACCATTAGATATACCCCTGATGGGCGTAGATCTATGAAAATGAGAAGAGAGGAGAATTAGATCTAAGTAGATCTAAGAAACCGATCAAAAACGATCACATACCTTAAGAATCCAGCTTTGATTTGCCATGATAACCCTTCAAATCACCTCTAGAACGCCTCGGAGATGTCCTACAACCTTCAAGGGAGTTTAGCCTGAGTTAGGGCCACTTAGGATCCTTAATGAGGCAATTATAGGCAAAACTGATTAGATCCACAATTTTAGGGTCTAATTTTAAGTGATCGCATGGTTCGTCCGCACGGTTAGACAAAACGTGCGCTAACCGTGTGTTAGCTTCTACCTTGGCCATCCTTCACTCAAGTCCTCATCGTACGATTTCCCTTAACTATGCAATGACTGTGCGAAAGCCACTACCTCCCCAGTCATCCACTCACGGTTCTTCTGCACGGTTTAGACTAACTGTGCGCTACCTGTGTGCCTTCCCCTTTTACTTCAAACTTCAATCCAGGATCTCCCGACTCTCCCAAACGTCACCCTTAAATTTTACAACAAGAAAAGCATCAAGTAAGGGTTACATACCAGAAACCGGGGGTACTACAACATAGGTATAAAAATTTAAACTATGCACTTATAACATAATAGTTATAATCAAGAATAAAATATGAAAAAAAATAAGTAAACAGATCATAAATTTATACATGAAAAATACAATTAAGAAAAATGCATGGATAAAAAATTGTAAAAATTTTATAATTAAATCCTGAATAATGGAAAATATATATTTAAATAAATTTACACACTTTATATTTATTACTAATATGAAATTTAAACATTTTATTACAAAATTAAATAAAATAAAATATTTTATATTTTGATTCTCTTTTATAAAAGACATACAGAAACTAAATATCTCAAATTTTATATTACTTAAGCCCAATTCATATAAATGATCAAAATAACTTTTGATATTATTTAAAAATATCTTAAAAAAGGCATTTAATTTTGACAATTAATATTAATAATTATGGACAATTATTAAATTTAAATATAAAATATTTTATAATTTTCCTTATTTTGTAATTTATAAACACTTTAAAAATTAACCTTATAATTTCCCAGTAAAAATTTGATATCCAAATTATAAGTCTCACTACATAAATTTCAAAAGGTATTTTAATATTAACACATAGAATTATAAATATTTATTTGATAAATGTTTCATTAACATATAAGTAATTAATTATACGTTTTTAAAATAAATTAATATATATATAAATTATTAATTAAATTAATATAAAAAATATATTTTTCATAATTTATAAACATTTTTTAAATTATATAATTCAATTCATAACCAAAAATAATAAAGATCAATTTTATATACAAATATCATATTTTAAAATATTAATATTTCAGAACGAAAGACATTACACATGCATGCACTATCTGTTACACATCATGAAGGGTAATGCATGACTTGTGATAGGCCACAGTTATCACATAACAATAACCCCATGAAACATAGAAATCATGGCTTACAATATTTGACCTACATAACGTTAATCATCAGTGCTCATTTCATTGTGTAAGAGTAACCCATTTCTTATTGAATGACTGAAAATTAAATTTTATGTTTTTTTGAACAGAATGATTTAAGGTTGAGTATGAACCATTAGATGAGGCAATACACATGAACCCTAATCTTGAAAATGGTATGGTGGAACCTTTTCTGGACAACCCCATTTTTGTGAGGGAGAGGGAATATAAGGCTTCGTCCTTAAACCTTACTTAATTGTTGAATTAAATGAATAATTCACCTTGAGGATCTTTTCAGGTTTAGAGTTGTAGAGAATTAGGTCAAAACTATTACATCTCAAAAGATTACATAGTAGACACTTCTACTAAGTTTCCATAACATAAAAAAACTTAAAAAGAAACATGTCTAGTTCCATGTTTTAGATAGCATATCTTTCCTTGATCCCATCCTTGACCCTATTCATCTTTAAGTCATGTGGAAAACATTTCAAAAACTTGGGATGATCATAAAAATACCAGTAAAGGATACACAAAGAAGGAAAACTGTTAGTTTTTCCAAAACAACAAGTAAACCATGAGTACTTTACCAAAGTAATACTTTTCACCTTTATGAAGTAGTAAAAACTCTTCACTGAATAAAAGACCATTACTTACCCTTTTGTAACAAAAAGATTACCATAAAACCCGTGTAAAGAACACCTAACATATAAAGGTAACTTAGTACATAAACATACTTAAATGGAATAACCATATGGTCGAATTCCACACATACTTAATGGAATTGCCATACGGCCGACTTCCATACCGAATGCATTGGAGGATATAACGTAACCACCCGTCCTGGTATTCACGGCACCACCCGTCCTATGGTTTATCACGTAACAACCCGTAAAATGTCCAAGTACCATCATTACACATAAAATATTGAAAATATAAACATTTCAATAACAACATTTCATTTTCAATCACAATAAGTAATTCCAAGATGTTGAATTAATCAATTTACTTTCAAAAAACACTTAAAAGAGATGTTTGAATCAATGTGTCCCATACCACTTTGAAGCTTTTAATTGAATTATAATTTTAAAACATTAATGTCCATATAAATAAAAACTGAAAACCATTTTGAAAACATGGACATTAAAGATAAATATTTAGAATAATGAATCTTTAAAAAATTTAAAATGAAATTTTTGTTAAAGAGTTTTTAACAAAATGAGAGACTTTTGAATACAAATAATCGCGGAATAACATTTAATCCGAGCTTTATAATATCATGAGAATAAAGGTATTAATGATATAATATTTCAAAGGACAGTATACACACCAAATAAGAGTGAATTGGTGCATAACAACAATGAAGTCTCAATGGAAATGTAAATTGAGATGTTATCCATTATAAAGAGGGTATCCTTAAACTAAGGATAAATCTATCACATAATTATGTGTGAGAAATAAAAATAAACCCAATATAAGTGGATATTATGTGTGAAAAAATATAAGTTCATTAACACATATTCATAGGATTACATGTTCATGAAGTACATGTTGAACCCAAAGAAATTGAAATTGGGTTAAGATGTTCCCTTGTAAAAATTCGACAGCCTAACGACGTCACTTCAAAATTCAGAAAAATTAGTCGATGAGAGAGTGAATGGTATATCATCACTTGGAAATAAACTTTACATCAATAAGGATATATAAGAACATATCCCAACATAATAAGATGTAAATTAAAAGACATAACAAAAGAAGTCTTTTAAAGAGAGGAGGGTGAAAGGTCCCCTTACCGAGTTGGGTATCTTTCGAAACGTACACCCCATGGAAGAAGGGTCATACAATGAAGATGTAAATAACCATAAATGAAATTATAATACAAAAAGTGTATAATAATGGGTATTACATACACCACTCAAAGGAAATAGTGGCAAACTTAGCATAAATGTCACGAGAATAAAAGTGGGATGAAAAATCCCTTACGAAAACTCGGTAGCCTAACGGCGCCACATAAATCTTCCAAAAATGGATTCATTAGATCAAATAGGGTATCTCATTATATGAACATAAAAATTACAGAATGAGGAATATAAAATAACAACCCCAAACATATGAAATATGAGCTTAAAAGAAATGACATAAAAGAGAGTACTTAAAAAGAAAGAGAGAGGTTGGATCTCTTACGAAAATTCAGCAGCCTAACGACGTCACTCAAAACATCCAAAATGGATTGATGAGAGAGAATAGGGTCTCTCATCATATGAACATAAAAATTACAGTAATATTAATATAAAAGAACATTCCAATATCAAGAAAGATGATCTTTAAAAGGAGCGACATAAAAGTCTGTACTTAAAAAGAAAGAGATGAGTAGGATCCCTTACCTCAAGTCCAACTTGTCTTGTTCGTTTCTTTATATTCCTGAATAATAAACTTTTTTCAATTTATAATTTCTTAAGAAACTCCTATAAAGATTATTTTTCAGTTCATATCAAATATTTTAATGCTATAATAATTGGTTAATAATATGAGTTCATATCAGACGTTTTTGTCAATGTTTGGTACATGAGTCAAAAATGAACTTGTTTGAAAAATGATTGTCCATGTAGTTATAATTAAATAATTTACAGAATAGTATTAATGATTAAAATATAATATATATACAGTACATATTCATTTTATACTATTCCATATCATTTGGAGATAAAAAATGAAAAGCACCGTTCATGGAGACGGTAGGCCGTACGTACGCATGAACGCTACTTTCATTTTTTCTTTGTCATATTAATGGAATTAAAAAAATGAGATATATATATATATATGTGTTATAATTCCAGAATTATATCCATAATTTATATGTAATATATTACATATATATCCATTATATATATGTACTTATAATAGTACATAACATTTTGAGATAAGAAATGAAATGTACCATTCATGGAGACGGTAAGCCGTACGTACGCATGAACGCTACTTCCATTTCTATTTCATATTTAATGGAATTAAAACATAATGATACATAATAGTATTTTAATTCCTGTATGGTATCATATATAATATCATTAAATATATCCTTTATACGTACCACATATGGTATTAACGAATCAAATCACTTTGAGGGGGCGGTAGTCCGCACTTCCTCAAATGAAGATATCGTGTTTACCCATAATGGAAACCATAAAGTTATGCCATAAATTAAAAATAAATAATCTTAAGTAAAACATAATCATATTATATATCATATATAAATATAGTGTCATCTTAATGTCCACCTTTGAAGGTGTTAGAAGAATTTTGAACAATCATCGTTTTGTGAGGCAGAAAATCCCCAACCACAGAAACAGTATGTTATTTAACCATTAGATGAAGGTTTGTGTAAGTGTAGCTCGAATAATTATAATAAAAACATCCTAGTATATTTAAGATACTGTATTTATTACAAAGTAAATAAATAAAAAGAGTTTAGGGGGTTGGAGAAGCAAAATAAAACAAAAGGACTCAAGTGAAGACATTACCTTAAAATCGGGTAACTCCCTTTGGTTTGAGCTAAAAGGATTCCTTGGGAAGACTTCTACCCAATGTGAGGCTTCAAGGAGTTATATAGGGATGTGGAGAGAGAAAATGGCAGGGGTTGGCCGAGCCAAAGGCTTTGGAAGTGTGGGTAAGGAGGTAGAGGTGGGGGCCTTTTATAAGAGGAGAGGAGGGGCACTCTTGGAAAGTAAAGAAACGTTACTTTATTTTAAAATGAGTTTCAGATTTTAATGGTACAACATTGATGTGTTTCAAGTATAAGGTGATAAGGGTTCGAAATCCACCCATAAAATAGGTTTTGGACATGTTTAGGTATTATATTTTACATTATCTTTCCATTTTATTTAAATCGTTAAATAATGAGGTCATCGCTGCATCTTCATGATGTCATAAATAATTTAATTTATTTAATGTCTAAAAATTATAAAAAAAATAATATGATGTAGGAAATCTTTTTATCTTTTCAATGACTATTTATAGTCAAAACTATGACTTGTATAACCCCATGTAATTTTTTTTAATAAAACATCTCATGTTTGTGTCATTTTTAATTTAACATTAAATAAAAAGGTATTTATGTCATTTTCCAACCAAAGTGGCTCCATGGGGTCCCCAAGTTGACCCATGGATTGTATTGGTCGGCCATGAAACATCAAATGAGGGTAGGACATGTGTCTAGGTCATTTCATTTTATTAAAACATTATTTTTACCTTAAACTACACTAATTATCTCTAATCGCGATTAAAAACTTAATAAGTTACTATTCACCAAAAAATTATTTTAATCTCATTGAACCAAATTTTACTTATTAATGAAAACCATGTATGTCGGATTTTTGAAATTCAAAACACAAAGATGGAAAATTTTCATTTAAATGGAAAAATCAGTTTTTATAAGTACCACTTAGTGGTTTCACTATTCATCAAAAATTGATGTTTTTCAGAAAATTACCAAAAATTCACCCTAAGCTATATTTTATATTCATAATTAAAAAATGATGTCTATTTTAAAAAATTCAAAACATAAAATTGCATTAATTAATTTAATAATTAATTCTTGCTGTCAAAACAAATAGCGTGTTTTTATGAAACAAAATGTATCAAAAGATTGACACTAGTTTAAGTTCGATTTCAAAGTGAATTTAATTCCAACGAACACTATTGTATTAAATGGTAAAAATATATTCAAATTTCACTTTAAAATAAATTCAAAAGATAATATAATGATATAAATAAATTAGATTAAGAAGAGGTTTTGAATTAAAATACATCATTTTTCACTATTCACTAAAAATTGAACTTTTTTGCAAAAATACCAAAAATTTACACAAAGTAAATTTTGATGTCCCGATTCTAAATAAGAATTTTATTTTTTCAAATATAACACATAAAATTTTCAAAAAGTGGATTTAAAAGAGGTTCCCCATCAAAAGACGGTTAATTGACCTTTTAAAGAATATTAGAATGTTTACACTTAAAATTGGATTCATTCACATTTTTAATCCTCTAACATTTATTGCAAAAAGTAAAAATATTTGACAAACATATATAATAATTTTGTAGTTTGTTCTGTTCATTCCTGCCATTACAACGGCCAGGCGTTAACTACTATTTAAAATAATATTATTTTATTATTAGAGTGCAACGTAAGATTCCCAAGAAGCTCGTTATTGCGTGTTGGGTACGCCATCGACCGTAGCGTCCCCTTTAAAGTCAAATTAATATTTTATTCACAAATATGGATAAATGTGAAAATTTCATACTCTTTATTTATCTGGGGTGTTACATCCTTCCCCCCTTTTGGGAATTGCGTCCTTGCAATTTTAAAATTGGGCTTGGAAACATCCTTGAAAGTCCCACATCGGAACAAGAGTCGGTAAAATAATCAATTTAAAATAAAGAAAGAGAAGTACAGAGGTCACCCGAGTTAACCCATACTAGGATTCGAAGTATGAAAATATGGACATGGAGGAAAAACAAAGGGTCATGTTCTGATGGAGAGTGATAGTAAACATGTCTAAGAGAATGTTAACCACATGAAAATCACAAACTTGTGATGGGTTAAACGGTATTCGATTCCCCAATAGGAAAAGTTAATAGACAACATTTTTGTTTTAAGTTACTTTTTATTGAGGAATTTATTCATAAGGAAACATAATCACTTATCATGTTTACTTTCAACTTTTATTAGATTCTTTACACAAACTCATATTTTCTCCAAAAGACGGGTATTTAGGAAGACTTGTTCGCATTAAGAGTACTATAATCAACATCTAGATTATCACCTAATCCACAAAAAAGAACTATATACTTCCCATATCTTTAGACTTTAACCAAAACCAAAACCAAAAAGGTTAGTAAAAGATCAGATAATCCAGAAAAGGATAACCCTTTATAAAAATAAAATCAATTCTTAATCTCCAAAATTTGTCCAACAAAACCCAAAGTTCAACGAGGACCATTTGATAAACAATTTGTCCATAAAATTATTCAAAGTAAACCAAACTAATATTGAAACCCAAATATTTGAAGGACTTAGTCACATAGTCTTCCAAGGTACCAATTAACTTTTATCTCCAAATAACATCAGTTGCTCTTAAATTCTCATATTGAAAAGTAATTAACCTAATCACATATCTTCGATGATAGGTTAATCATTTCCATAGATAACCCAAAATAAACTTACTCTTGATTCGTAAAATCATCTAACTAAAAATAATCAGTCAAACTAACCAGGGACTTCACGTAGTCCAGTGGTAGGAAATAAATATCAGTCGCACTTTGGTTGTGGGTTCGTTTCCCACAGCTTTGTCCGACGCGACGGGTTGTCACATAGTCTGCGTGTTGTCCTTTTTCCAAAACTACATAATTCTTAAAAATTTCCCCAAAACGAGATAAAATCTTCAAAAATAATCATAACATATTTTAACCTCAAGTTTATCTCATGCCTTTCATTTTCCATCATAACATATAATAACCCATAATTACCTCAAAAGTAAGGATCCTATAAACTCTAATGGTTACCTTTATAATTATTACCTGAACTTCCACATCGATTGGTCATCTTGTACATGATGCATTACAGATCATACCAAGGTTCAAGTGGTTGATAATGACTCCTTGATAGTTGGTTTAAAAAACCACGAGTTTCCTCATTGAATCCTCCGTTTTATCTAGTGTCTTAATCAGAGAACCACCACAGTTTCCTTCAAACCTGTTGTCTATTTGGTGCTTGCTAGATCCATCCATTCACTAAAAATAGAAATGTTAGTGTGAGTATATCAACAAAACCATCATGTAATAATGATGAAGGTAAACACTAAGATATACTTACTCATTCACTTTATCTAAAACCAGGACTCTTTCTGAAATCCTAACCATTATGGTAATGTCACTTATGCTTAGAGGATACCCTAATCTCTAAAGTTATCTAAACCGACCTTGGATACCAACTATAAGGCCCCGACCTTAATCCTTACTTAATTATTGAATTAAATGAATAATTCACATTGAGGATCTTTTCAGGTTTAGAGTTTTAGAGAATTAGGTCGAAACTATTACATCTCAAAATATTACCCAGTAGACACTTCTACTAAGTTTCCATAACATAAAAAAACTTAAAAAGAAACATGTCTAGTTCCATGTTTTAGATAGCATGTCTTTCCTTGATCCCATCCTTGACCCTATTCATCTTTAAGTCCTGTGGAAAACATTTCAAAAACGTGGTATGAGCATAAAAATCCCATTAAAGGATACACAAAGAAGGAAAACTGTTAGTTTTTCCAAAACAACAAGTAAACCATGAGTACTTTACCAAAGTAATACTTTTCACCTTTATGAATTAGTAAAAACTCTTCACTGAATAAAAGACCATTACTTACCCTTTTGTAACCAAAAGATTACCATAAAACCCGTGTAAAGAACACATAACATATAAAGGTAATTTGGGACATAAATATACTTAAATGAAATAACCATACGGTCTACTTCCACACATACTTAATGGAATAGCCATATGGCCGACTTCCATACCCAATGCATTGGAGGTTATAACGTAACCACCCGTCCTGGTATTCATGGCACCACCCGTCATATGGTTTATCACGTAACCACCCGTATAATGTCCAAGTACCATCATTACACATAAAATATTGAAAATATAAAAATTTCAATAACAAAATTTCATTTTCAATCACAATAAGTAATTCCAAGATATTGAATTAATCAATCTACTTTCAAAAACCTTTTAAAAGAGATGTTTGAATCAAAGTGTCCCATACCACTTTGAAGCTTTTAATGGAATTATAATTTTAAAACATTAATGTCCATATAAATAAATACTGAAAACCATTTTGAAAACATGGACATTAAAGATAAAGATTTAGAATAAGGAATCTTTAAAACATTTAAAAAGATATTTTTGTTAAAGAGTTTTTAACAAAATGAGAGACTCTTGAATACAAATAATCGTGGAATAACATTTAATCCGATCTTTATAATATCATGAGAATAAAGGGATTCATGATATAATATTTAAAAGGACATTATACACACCAAATAAGAGTTAATTGGTGCATAACAA
This sequence comes from Viscum album, assembly GCA_963277665.1. NCBI lineage: Eukaryota > Viridiplantae > Streptophyta > Magnoliopsida > Santalales > Viscaceae > Viscum > Viscum album. The sequence continues at coordinate 128,854,034 of OY728167.1, read as the reverse complement.
CAATGAAGTCTCAATGGAAATGTAAATTGAGATGAAATCCATTATAAAGAGGGTATCCTTAAACTAAGGATAAATCTATCACATAATTATGTGTGAGAAATAAAAATACACCCAGTATAAGTGGATATTATGTGTAAAACAATATAAGGTCATTCACACATATTCATAGGATTACATGTTCAAGAAGTACAAGTTGAACCCGAAGAAATCGAAATTGGGTTAAGATGTTCCCGTGTAAAAATTCGACAGCCTAACGACGTCACTTCAAAATTCATAAAATTAGTCGATGAGAGAGTGAATGGTATCTCATCACTTGGACATAAACATTAAATCAATAAGGATATATAAGAACATATCCCAAAATAATTAGATGTAAATTAAAAGACATAACAAAAGAAGTCTTTTATAAAGAGGAGGGTGAAAGGTCCCCTTACCGAGTTGGGTAACTTTCGAAATGTACACCCCATGGAAGAAGGGTCATACAATGAAGGTGTAAATACCCATAAATGAAATTATACTACAAAAAGTGTATAATAATGGGTAGTACATACACCACTCAAAGGAAATTGTGGCAAACATAGCATAAATGTCACGAGAATAAAGGTGGGATGAAAAATCCTTTACGAAAACTCGGCAGCCTAACGGCGCCACATAAATCTTCCAAAAATGGATTGATGAGATCAAGTATGGTCTATAATTATATAAACATAACAAGTACAGAATTAGGAATATAATATAACATCCCCAAACATATGAAATATGAGCATAAAATAAATGACATAAAAGAGAGTACTTAAAAAGAAAGAGAGATGTTGGATCTCTTACGAAAATTCGGCAGCCTAATGGCGCCACTCAAAACATCCAAAATGGATTGATGAGAGAGAATAGTGTCTCTCGTCATATGAACATAAAAATTACAGTAAGATTAATATAAAATAACGTCCCAATATCAAGAAAGATGATCTTTAAAAGGAGCGACATAAAAGAGTGTACTTAAAAAGAAAGAGATGAGTAGGATCCCTTACCTCAAGTCCAACTTGTCTTGTTCGTTTCTTTATATTCCTGAATAATAAACTTTGGTCAATTTATAATTGCTCAAGGACCTCCTATAATGATTATTGTTCAGTTAATACCACATATTTTAATGTTATAATAATTGTTTAATAATATGAGTTCATATCATACGTTTTTGTCGATGTTTGGTACATGAGTCAAAAATGAACTTGTTTGAAAAATGATTATCCATGTAGTTATAATTAAATAATTTCCAGAATAGTATTAATGATTAAAATATCATATATATCCAGTACATATTCATTTTATACTATTCCATATCATTTGGAGATAAAAAATGAAAAGCACCATTCATGGAGACGGTAGGCCGTACGTACGCATGAACGCTACTTTCATTTTTTCTTTGTCATATTAATGGAATTAAAACAAACGAGAGAGATATATATATATGTTATAATTCCAGAATGATATCCATAATTTAGATGTAATATATTACATATATATCCATTATATATATGTACTTATAATAGTACATAACATTTTGATATAAGAAATGAAATGTACCATTCATGGAGATGGTAAGCCATACGTACGCATGAACGCTACTTCCCTTTCTATTTCATATTTAATGGAATTAAAACATAATTATACATAATAGTATTTTAATTCCTGTATGGTATCATATATAATATCATTAAATATATCCTTTATACGTACCACATATGGTATTAACGAATCAAATCACTTTGAGGGGGCGGTAGTCCGCACTTCCTTAAATGAAAATATCGCGTTTACCCATAATGGAAACCATAAAGTTATGCCATAAATGAAAAATACAGAAGCTTAAGTAAAACATAAACATATTATATATCATATATAAATATAGTGTCATCTTAATGGCCACCTTTTAAAGTGTTAGAAGAATGTTGAACAGTCATCGTTTCGTGAGGCACTAAATCACCAACCACAGAAATAGTATGTTCTTTAACCATTAGACGAAGGTTTGTGTAAGTTTAGCTCTAATCATTCTTATAACAACATCCTAGTATATTTAAGATACTGGAGTTGTTACAAAATAAATAAATAAAAAGATTTTAGGGGGTTGGAGAAGCAAAATAAAACAAAAGGACTCAAGTGAAGACATTTCCTTAAAATCATGTAACTCTCTTTAGTTTGAGCTAAAAGGCTTCCTTGGGAAGACTTCTGCCCAAAGTGAGGATTCAATGAGTTATAGAGGGATGTGGAGAGACAAAATGGCAGGGGTTGGCCGAGCCAAAGGCTTTGTAATTGTGGGTAAGGAGGTAGAGGTGGGGGCCTTTTATAAGAGGAGGAGGGGCACTCTTGGAAAGTAAAGAAAGGTTACTTTATTTTAGAACGAGATTCAGATTTTAATGGTCCCACATTGATGTGTTTCGAGGATAAGGTGATAAGGGTTCGAAATCCACCCATCCAATAGGTTTTGGACATGTTTAGGTCTTAGAGTTTACATTATATTTCCATTTTATTTAAATCGTTAAATAATAAGGTCATCGCTGCATCATCATGATGTCATAAATAATTTAATTTATTTGATGTCTAAAAATTATAAAAAAAATACTATGATGTAGGAAATATTTTTATATTTCCAATGACTATTTATAGTAAAAAATATGACTTGTATAACCCCATGTAAATTTTTTTTATTAAAACATCTCATGTTTGTGTCATTTTTTACTTTAACATTAAATAAAAAGGTATTTATGTCATTTTCCAACCAAAGTGGCTCCATGGGGTCCCCAAGTTGACCCATGGATTGTCTTGGTCGGCCATGAAACATAATATAAGGGTATTACATGTGTCTAGGTCATTTAAGTTTATTAAAACATTATTTTTACCTTAAACTACACTAATTACCTCTAATCGCGATTAAAAACTTAATAAGTTACTATTCAACAAAAAAATTATTTTAATCTCATTGAACCACATTTTATTTCTTAATGACAACCAGGTATGTCAGATTTTTGAAATTCAAAACAAAAAGATGGAAAAATTTCATTTAAACGGAAAAATAAGTTTTTATAAGTACCACTTAGTGGTTTCACTATTCATCAAAAATTGAAGTTTTTCAGAAAATTACCAAAACTTCACCCTAAGCTATATTTTATATTCCGAATTCAAAAATGATGTCTATTTTAAAAAATTAATAACATATAAGTTGCATTATTAATTTAATAATTAATTCCCACTGTCAAAACAAATAGCGTGTTTTTATGAAACAAAATGTATCAAAAGATTGACACTAGTTTAAGTCCGATTTCAATGTGAATTTAAATACAACAAACACTATTGTATTAAATGGTAAAAATATATTCAAATTTCACTTTAAAATCAATCCAAAATATAATCTAATCATATAAATAAATTTGATTAAAAAGAGGTTTTGAATTAAAATACAACATTTTTCACTATTCATTAAAAATTGAACTTTTTCAGAAAAATACAAAAAATTTACACAAAGTAAATTTTGATGTCCCGATTCTAAAGAAGAATTTTATTTTGTCAAATATAACACATAAAATTTTCCAAAAGTGGATTTAAAAGAGCTTCTCCATCAAAAGACGGTTAATTGACCTTTTAAAGAATATTAGAATGTTTATGCTTAAAATTAGATTCATTCTCATTTTTATTTCTCTAACATTCATTGAAAAAAGTAAAAATATTTGACAAACATATATAATACTTTTTGTAGTTAGTTATTTTCATTCCTGCCATTACAACGGCCAGGCGTTAACTACTATTTAAAATAATATTATTTTATTATTAGAGTGTAACGTAAGATTCCCAAGAAACTCGTTGTTGCGTGTTGGGTACGCCATCGAGCATAGCATCCCCTTTAAAGTCATATTAATATTTTATTCACAAATATGGATAAATGTGAAAATTTCATACTCTTTATTTACCTGGGGTGTTACAGGGAAACACCACTATTAGAAGACTAGGTGAGTTCTCTTATAAGTGCATGTGAGTGCATTTGTGCATCATGGTAAACTTTCTTTCAGATACCCACATACACCTATTCTTTGACCACGCATCACCACAATTCACCCACAATGAAAAACACCAATAAAATTAAAATTAAAATCCACAAAACCAAGGATCCATGGAAACTATACTAAAGCTGCACACTGGGGTCCAACACATCAGATAGACATGATCCCAAAAATCACACATCGCCCACTGAACCCTTTTATGAATGAGAACACATAGATATACATGTCCCCACCGAATGACTCAAAACAAGGTTGAATATCAAAAATCATCAATAAAGAATCCATTTTTTGTTAACCATGCATAAGATGATAGAAAATTAAAGAGGAACTGATAAATAGGGAACAATCAAGAGAAAGATGAATCTTTAGGGACATCAAAAACCACCATAAGTTGAAACCTTACATAGGATTCCACACAAAAATTTCATGACCTAGTCCATGAAAGGAAAACATGGTGAAAATTGAGTCAGAGCCAAAAACAGACCAACAACTGGAACACAGATTCTATAGTAAATAACACTAAGTGTAGGAGGAAGGTGGAGAGAATGTTGGAATGACAGTGGATGCTGGAAACCCTATATCTCCAAGAGGAGAATTAAAATCTCATTCTATGATTGCATTATTATCACCTAAATAATGAAAAAAAAATATTTTTTTGGTTTTTTGACATAATCATACATTATGATTGTCCAAATCATGCATGACGATATGTCAGTATATGAATAAATTGAACTGTTTGACTGCCAATTATATCCCATATCTTCAAGAATGACTCTATCATGGAATATGATATCACATATCACATGGCCAATCATAGAAAAAAAATACAATCATATTTTATGATATATAAAATGAAATCTATACAATATCAATTTTAATTATTTTTCATGTATAATAAAACATTGTAATTACATAATACCGTGGATGGTTTCTATAAATCTAACAATATTTATTACATGAGTTTAAGGACATTTTAGACCACTAATTCCCAATACCACCATGCATGAAACTGAAATCATATATAAATATATATGAATCTAACATTCATTAATGAATTTTACTACTTTTATTTTCAACTATACATTTGAAAAATATCACTGAGATGCAACCCTCAGACATGCTACACCATGGTGTATCGATAAGATGAACCAAATCACCCGATTCTCAAGTGTGATTATTCTTCACTCATGTATATGATATCATATCACATGTTACGGGATATAAAAGAAAGATGATTAAAGAGAAAGAGAGAGAGGGTATTAGATAAAATTCATTCTCAAGGATCACACACTCTATTTTCATGATAACTGGAACCTCATATAATCCTGTAGGACACTATTGAGTATTCATGAATTTACTCATACATTATACAATGTATGTGTTAATAATTTAATATTGCATGAATTCATTATATTATTTCACCATTTCATTTCATCTTATGAAACATCAAATTAATGATATATTTATATAAGAGATTCCATAATTTTCACAATTAATGATCGGATGCCTTATCAATAATACAATACAATTGATAGCCCATAAAAGTTTGTCACACAAAAATACTTATGAAATCCCGACGAAAAGGAATATGAGATTTCTATGTTTTAATTAATTTATTACTCTATGACTTAAATATATATGTCATAAAATAAGATACAAATAAAACCATATCATGGGTTTAGAAAATATCTCCAACACACTAGCTACCCAATGGGACAGTAGGGTATTCCATCTCTCCCATACATTCTTCGAGTACTTGGAATAATACACTGGGTTACCTATTCTATATATTCTTCTTGAGGGATAATATAGCACCAAGTCCATAACCTTGAAAACTACCCCAGAATCTGCTTACCCTACAACAAACTGAAACTATAATATTGCTCATGATTTGGAAAAAAGTAATTGGATTTTATACCATATAATATAAATGGTGTCACAACTTATCAACTATATAAAATCTAATATGTAAGTTATGAAGTTGAGCATTGATAGTAAAAAATCATTTTCTTTTAACCCCACTTATCATGATCTCATCCACACATATCCTCTTAGGTACATCAATTCTTCCACTTCATATGAGCCATAGGTACCATATTTTTATGAATAATATTATTTCTATGGTCACCTATATGAACTTGACCATCCTTCACTGACACATTAGAACCTAGATCAAAATTTTTTATGTTGGTCGCATGATAAGGGTAAGGATATTATCTTTGAGGTTGAGATATATAAAATACCCAAAAAATCGGGGATATGAATTGGTGACACAACCCATATCCCTCCAAAAAAATTTTAAACAAAAAGGATACATTAGTTATTGCATGATTTGTAATGAACGTACCCCCACTAAGAAATGAAAGGAAGGAAAAACAAGGTTTCCCACCTTAAACTCTAGAGGACGTAATCACCAGTCATCATATAAGATAGTTTACGACCTCAAAATCTAGAGGATGGCATCACTAGTCATCATATATGATATACCTACTTGGCATAGTTTATAAAGATTTCCTAACCAGCAAAATATTATCTGATGCTACCATCACAAGACTCATCCCAAAAATAAAGGGGCCCATACTTTCAATGAGTACAATGGTGACAGATATGATTTTAACTATAAGGCCTTGAATGAATCGATATAAATTTACTCTTTATAGGTATTTTTATACTCATCCTAGATTTTTGTTAGATGACTCTCCCATGAACTATAAGACATTCTCATAGAATGTACTATAAAATAGGGATAATTCAATCTAACTGCTGATTAGTCTGGGAATGTTATGATGTTCTCGAATGCATAAATGTATCTAACACCTATTGCAAAAAATAAAAGAAGTGTGATATAAATATGGAATCCAGATCAAACATGTTACTTCTGGGAACACCATGAATATGTACTGTCTTCTGAACATTGAAATTTCCTAGATTACTATTTGAATGGGTCTCCCTAAGCAGAAGGAAATTCTTAGATTCTCTCAACATGTCTAAAATTACCTAAAACGAATCATTTCTTCATGGTGAGCTCTGAAACCCCATCATAAAATTCATCTCCACATCAAATAAAATACACTTGGGAATGACTAGAGGCTGAAATTTTCATTCAGTTCACTGATGCTCGACCTTTACTTGACTACAAGTGAAGCATTGTGAGACCAACCCCATAATTTCCTTCATTCCCATATTCCATCATTCTTATGAACTTCGTGATACAACTTCGTGATACCTAGGTGAATATACTATACTATAAAATGTGAATATATCATTATCTCATCATGTATTCTCACATGGCCCAAAACCCAACCTCTCACATATAGGATCCCATAATCATCTTTTTCTAATCTAGTAGTGGCTCCTAGACATATATACTAGTCCCATATAACTTAGAAGTCTAATTCAGAAGCCTGAGTCTCCTTCACCCAGTCATGATGTAAGGAGATAATACATAGATTCAACCGGGTAGATCTACCATGATACTCTAGTGCATCAATATATATCTCATTAAAGAGGGTAATTTTTTGAAACTCTCTACTAGCCTCTTAAACTACATGTGTTCTAGTGTTCCTACATAATGTTTAAACTATAAAATTACCCTTATCATGCATGTATTTCATATTGAATTCATAGTCCTGTTTTTACTTGAACAAACATTACCATTGAATGTTTATGTTACATTGAGAAAAAAAATATATTTTAGTCTCTTGTGCTTTGTATACACCATGGACCTCTCAAAAAATATGTATTGATACTAATATCTCAGTGTTCTCATTTACACCAAAAAACTATAAATCATGCATCATGTATTTTTTCGTAGGAATACCATAACACCATAATCTTTTAGTATATATATTACATTAAATTAAAAATATATTTAATAGATTATATCACAAAAAAAAAACAGAACCAAAACGAACCACATTATGAAATCTATTTAGAAAGGAGAAGTAATGAAATATTGTAGTGTGAACCTTCCATATGAGGCTCATATGTCCGATATTGAAAAGAAATTAACACCACTAGGATTTTCCCTCAAAAAATACCATTATGATAATCAATAAGTAAAAATCGAGAAGAATTGTGTATGAGATTAGTTCATGCTTAGAGAAATCAAAATGGGATATACGCTAGAAAAATCACCACCCATGATGGAATCCATTTCCTATCAGACCCATAATTATTTTAAAGATTTATTGAGGGTTTTTAGTAGATGATAGGATGATATAAACATGTATTTATATATTCTAAATATTTTTTATTTTTTATTACATTAAATTTTAAAATAAATTTAATAGGTTTTATTTTATATATATGTGTTTATTAATTCCTAGGGAAAAAGTATTCAATTTAAAAAATTATATTTAAATTTGTTTTTGATTTTTTAAAGGAAATTTTTTTAAATTATTTTAATATTACCCAATATATCTTACACATTTATAATATTATGTGAAATTAACTTTAAGATTTCACTAGTAAAATTCTTTATTTTTTTACATGAACTTATTTAAGTCCAAATAAACTCTCACTATCCTCTTAGACATTATAATACCTGTATTATATCACTCTAAGGTTGAAAAACTAATTTACATTTATTAAATAATAGTTTTTTTATTAGTGGTAATATTTATGAAATAAACTATTTAAAATTCATATTCTATATAGTATAATTTTTTTTCCAATTATTATAAAATAAGGAAGACTGTATTATTTAAAATATAACTATTAGGGGTGGTGGAATATCAATACCTCAAATTTTAACAAATATTTACATAATCCTTTAGGTATCCTTGAAAATAATCTCCTAGAGAAACAATTTCATTCTTTCCAGAATCTACATATAGGTTTCAATAAACTTGGATGGCTATTTAAAGAAATAGGGTTGGACTTTAAAACATAATTTTCTTCGTTCAATTTGAAAATTTACCCATAAGTATTTTACATATTCCATTGGAGACTAGGAATCACATTCCATGATAATTTATCTAAAAACATTTACAAAATAGTGAAATAATTTATCAAAATACTTTATATTTTCTGGATATTTCAAATGATGATCACACAATGAATTCCTTTTCCAGATTGTGTACTGTAGGAAACATTCATTCACTATAATTAATTGGAATACCCAATACAATTGTGTATGAGTGTATTGTCTATTATTCCACAATATATTTTTATTATAATGAATAAAAAATCGTTGATATATTAATCTACGATTCAGATAAGAAATTAGATTATCATTTTGAATACTTTCAACATTTAGTAACTCAGGTGTGGTTTTCTATAACACATATAATTTTCTTTTTCTTAAGAGTGATTATAAAGTTTCTATAATAGTCTAAAGAGTTTCTTAAATTAATATTTTTCTTCTCATGGATTGGTCTTAAAGTTAGGTGTGATGATGTCTATTACATTTATCTACAATATAAGCTTTTTTCATATGAGTATCATTTTTAACATTCAATTAATAAGGAATTTTATTAAATTCACACCCACAAAAATGATAACACAAATTGAAAACATAATTTCAATACAAGCACCCTGATCCATTTTTCCATAATTGATGATTAGTTCTTTAGAGTTACTCTCAACAATTATCCATTTAGGAGGGCCACTGTTCCAATCAAGGAATCTAAAACCATTGGATGGTTGAGTGGACATCAATTTTAGTAATACATCAAATAGAAAAACATGACACCATTTATATGTTATTATAAATATTAGGGGTTCCTAGGTAAGTTTAATATAACGAGAATTACCATAACAAGGCACCTAACTCTTAGGGTAACCTCTTTAATTACTTTACATACAAAATATAATCTAGGGAAAACCTGTTTTTACATAACATACTTGGTTGGATGATAGAGGTCTTAGAAAGTGTTTTCTTCAGAAGGAATATGATACTTATTTTTTTTAATGGGGGTTTAATATCACAATTTTTTGTATTGTGTTACCTGTACATGTATGAAAACTTATAATGATATTGTTTGGAATAATATCCCTTCCACAAAAATAATACGTTCAAACCATATTTATGCATAACTCTTTTCGACCCATAGATTGATTTACCAACCAAAATTTAAAACCAACAATATTTATATACATCAAAATTATTTTCACGCACAAGGTATAAGAGACTTTTGTATGTAATGGATTACAGTAATATAAAACCAATAATACCCATAGGGGAAATCATAGAGTGAAACATAACGAACCTCAATTTTCAAGACAATAGATACACATCTAGGATAGTGAGCAGTTTGACCCAAAGTCCCTCAACCTAAGGATATATTAATTAGGAGAGACCTCAGTTCCCTTATAATTCTATTACATAATATATTAAAACTATAATCAAATAATATATTCAGTATCATATCATATTATAAGACAAATACATGATATAAGAACACTAAATCAATTGTTATTCCTAGAATGTAGTAGTTTAGATTCATTTTTGTCAATTTATAGAAGCAGTTTACCAATTTAAACTACCCACTCAAAATATAAAAATTAAATTTATGACTAAAATTAGGAATTAACTAAATAAATGAACAAATAATAAATTTATAAATGTGATAGATTGTTTCTGATGATTTTACTTCGGGGCACGTGAACGCGTCCATCATGCGGGGGGGGGGGGGGGGGGAGGACGCACGGCTTGTGGCCCCGTATTCCCGCTTTCCAAAGGCGGGTGACATCCATTCCTTGTTCAGGGATGTCTTCTCCTTGGCCTAAACTAGGATGATGGGACGTCGGTTCTTCCTTCTGTGGATTCCTCCTCGGAGCTCGTCACCTAGTCCGGGTCTCCGTCATAGATTTAAGACGGGTTCGTGAAGCTCGCTCCTGGCGCCATATCTACATGGACGCCAGTTAATTACGCTGCTTCCGTCGAGATGCTCCAAGGGGTCTGGCCAGGGCAGCAACCTTCGGGGAGAAGAATGGTCACACTGGGGTGTCGTCGGCACGTCTTGACGTTGGGGATTGGCATGTCTATCTTCTGTCCCTTGTTATAGGGCTTCTCAAGGGCGCAGAATCCCGAGGCATCCCACATCGAATGCGGGGAACTTTGTACCATCTGAGGTTTTCCTCAGATTCCCATGTTTAACACAGGGTATGCGGAATGTTTAATGTCTTGCGGAGACGGATCAAACTGATCAGAACACTGAGAGTGGATCAGATTGAAGGACCCCCTTGGGGGAACGCCGATGTTGGGGCCAACACGTGGGCGGATTCCCAGATACTATGGAATGGAATGAGGTGGCATGATCTCACCGGGATGTGGCAGCCTAGGTAATGATCAGGATGGGCGATGGAGTGATGGGCTCGAATCTCATGGGGGCTTCCTACGTATCCCCATGGCAGGGAATCAATGTCCGGGTCATTCGGGGCATACAGTTTAACGTCATGAGGGACTACGACATACAGTTTAACGTCATGCGGGAAGAGGGAATACAGTTTAAAATCATGCGGGACGAGGGAATACAGTTTAACGTCATGCGGGATGAGTGGATACAGTTTAACATCGTGCGGGATGAGGGCATACAGTTTAACCTCATGAGGGACGAGGGTATATTGTTTAACGTCATGCGGGACGAGGGGATACAGTTTCACATCATGCGGGATGAGGGCATATAGTTTAACGTCATGCGGGATGAGGAATTTGGGGCTTACCCACTGAGGCGGCCCAGAGAGTTTGGTGAATAGATGTGAAGAATTCCGAACTACCGGGTGGTGGGATTGAACGTCGTGGAGGCTTCCTACGTATCATGCGTTATCATGGATCAAAGTCCACGTAGTTTGCCGGGATGGGGCATACGCTCTGAGGCAGCCCATAGGAGGATGTCATGGTCAATGCGCGCTCTAAGCCCACGTGAGTCATGCTCGGTGTGAGAAACAAGAGGCAACAGGGACCAGACGATCACGTCGCAAATGGTGCGTCTGTGAGAATCGGAAAGGGTCTTACGCGTTGAGCGGCCCAAATAGGAAACAGGGGCTTACGCATGGTTAGCGGCCATTGGTTCCGGGGCTTACTCGAGGTTGGAGGCCCGTGGTGCGATAAAGCACAGTGGGAAAGGGACTCCACTGGCCTTGGCGGTGGGGATGTACGGAGGTGCATGGGTGCAACCTTCCGCAAGAGAGGATAGGGACTTACGCTCTGAGGTATCCCTTCCCCCATGGACAAACGCCACTCCAACACGGAGGATCTCATTCCATGTGAGGAAGAATCCATTCCCGTGGAGACGAGTGGGTGTAAAGAATGTTCGAGCTGGGGGGGGACCCTGCGTGCGAGGCACGGGGTTGGACCACATTTAACATCATGTGTTAAGGATGAGGTGCTTGGCAGTATAACGACCTGCAGCTCAGACGAGGTGGGTTCTCTCCAGACCCCTAGGGCTTACTTTCCCAACACCCTCTACCCCTTGTGGGAGGGAAGGCATCGGCAAGGCCATAGAGAAGGGGGGTCACAGGGCGAACCATCGAGGGGTCCACGTTAGCGTGGCTATTCTAAGAAGCAATAGTCGTTAGCATACCTATGAGAAGAAGCATAAGGAAAAGAAATGCAACGGGAAGCACTACCCAAGGGACCTTCAGGTTACTTCGTACGAGCCTGGAAGGCTGTACGGGAAAACAATTCATGGCGTGCATGCCCGGAATGGGAGACATCGGGATAACGCGCAATTGGGCCAGGGGATTGCGCGCGAATAGGGAATTTCATGCAAAGGGCCTGGATTGCGCGTAGAGAGGGGATTTCGCGCAATGGACCTCGATTGCGCGTGCGGAAATGTCCAATCCCTTGTGAAACCTATCAGAGGAATTGCGCGCAAAGGATGGGATTGCGTGCAATTTGAAGGGATTGTGTGCAAGGGGCACAGATTGCGCGCAAAGGAATAACCCGGAGGAGTTTGGAAAATTGACATAAGCCTGTGGGGTTACGCGCAAAGGCGAACCCCAGGGCAAGATTGCACGAAAAGAGGAATTACCTGGAAGTCATATTGCACACGCGAGAGTCCGAATTGCGCGCACGGGAGCCGGTCTGAATTCCTCAACCCCGAAACGGCTGAGGTCGCGTTTTATTTATAGGCATCGGCCGTCACAAAATCTGGGCGGCGCTCGAAATCTACCGCGCAAGGACCTATCGGCGTGCAGAGCTTCACCGCGTGGAAACGGGGCGCGCAAAATTGCGCACCATTCCGGTGTTTTTACATGAATCCCGGACTTCCTTCGCGCGGAAAACATTTTTTCGCGTAATCCCTCTTTAATTTTGCACACCACTTCCGGGCCATCCGGACCGGGTCTCTGAGTCTGAATATGACTTCGCATCATCATTTCGAAACCTCCTCCAAGATTTATGGAATTTTTCGGCATCTAAAAATGCCCCCCCCCCACGGAATTGGATCGGTGAGAGGTCACAACGATCGGGTTCTGAGGGAAATGCCGAAACGCCGAAGTAGTGCATCTCATGGGAATTTTGCGCGCAAAAATCCATCACGGTGCGCAAAACAATGGATCTGCGTGGAATTATGTTTCCACGCGGCACGGAACCCTGGCCTCACCTATAAAAAGGGGTGCTGGGTCAAAATCCGTACTCAACCATTCCTGCGCGATAAGCATACCGCTCTCGTGCGCGAAATTGCTCCCGCGGCTACGCGTAAAAACGCTCTGGCAGCGCGTAATTCCCTCCGAATTTCTGCCACATTTGCGCGCCAACTCGAGATATTCCATGCCTAGTGTGCCTATTGCGTGATCCACTCTTGGATTTCGCACCAAAGCTTCATATTTCGCGCAACCCTCTCTGATTCTGCACCCTTCATCATGATTTCACGCAACTCCCGAAATATTCGAGATGGCTTCAATCCAAGTTGATGAAGGGGAAGCCACCGCTCGTAGAGCCGAAATGGTGGAGAATGAGGAGGTTTACGGTGCCAAGGTGATCGTCTCAAACAACCTAACCTTATTCAACCTACTGACCCCAGCCCAGAAGGAGTATCCCTTATTTGAAAACCTCCAGCTCTAGAACATTGGCATCCTGGATGAGGTTCCCCTGCCAGGCTTCGATGTAGACACACCATGGTCATGGGTGACCTGGGAGGATGAGCTTCCTCGCTACAACATCACCAACAATGTCCATCCTGACAGGGAAACCAGGCATATGGACGTATATGTCCTGAACCCGAGGACCATGACCATTACTGGGGATGAGCCTATCACGGAGGATTATTCGTCCCTCTACGTGAGCATATTCCGTCAGAGCATCACAGATGACACTAAGGGATGGCAAAAAGACTGGGACCTGCGGTCCGGGGGAAACTTCACCAGTGAGTGGGCCTGGGCGTTCTTGGTCCACCATACTGGCGATCCGTTTTGGGCCGAGCTACAACATATTGGCCTGTTTGAGGTGGTAAGGACGTCGCAGTTCCACTTCCATTGTCAAAGGGATCTCTGGCCGGAGCTATTCACCCGGTGGTCCCCTGATACCAACACATTCCACCTTCACCATGGGGAAGTTGGCATCAGCATATGGGACGTTAACTGCATCGCAAGTATCCCACTGGAGGGCTACCAGTACGACGAGTTCGTTCCTCCAAAGAACACCTGGGAAGCTAGGTCACGGACCCCCATGCTGACGTGGAACCTGCTGGAGTTGTCCAAAGAGAGGCTGGGGGTCAAGGACTTTATAAAGGAAATTGCCTACAAGGTCTGGTTTAGCCAGTTCCTCGAGAAGGACCCAGCAATCAAGATGCTGAGACAAGGTAAACGGTGCTCAACCGCAGCTCAGAGGAGCAAGGATGGGTCGTATTAGAGGACTCTGGAGGCGGGGAAATACCAATCAAGGGGTTACTGTATCATTGAGGCTCGGGACCCGAACATCCGGTACGCCGGGTTCCTTGCCGCCTTCTTGAGCGGGTGGCTCCTGCCAGTGCGGGACGCGAGGATGGCGTCCATCCAGCAACATTGGTGATGGCGGTTACCATGGCCGCCAATAAAAGGTTCAACTTGGGGGGTCCCCATTCTGGCCATGCCATATGCCATCATGGGACGTATCTCATGAGGGGGGTCGCCTTAGAGGGTATGTGTCCCTTTCCAGATATTCCACGGCTGGGTGGCGGCTCATCTTGATGTGTACACTATCCCAAACGCCATCCGTCCTCTAGGCAACGACCTGCGACCATCCCTGCTGAACATCGCCGGGGTGGCACCGATGACGCTCAATGAGGAGGGCGTGAGGATCCGCATTGGTAACCACACCAACTTCATCTTCAGTCTATTCCCCACCCCGATCAGCTAGATGGTGGACAATGCGTGAGGCTCCCTGGAACAGTAGGAGTATTTCCAGAGCATCCGGGGCGGGGTGCCCATGGCCTGGATTGACGGGAAGGCGATTTTCGAGCCTTACATGCCATCCCGATTCGCCAGGATGTTAGGGTGCCTCCAAAGGATGCCGAAGAAAGTTGTTACGGATATCTGGGAGGAGAAGAATCCCTACGTTCTGCACCAGATATGGTTGATGTTCACCACTTTTGGCTCCGGCGACATCATCACTCTTCCTCCCACCGGGGTCGACACTTGCCTAGCAACTGAGTATGCCGAGCACTGGACCATTGCATACCCTAAGGGGATTTTGCGCAAGCGAGTCCCGCAACTCGAGACTACCCGCGTGGAAACCAGGCGATGAGGGAGAAGGCAAGGTGCTACTGGAAGGCGGGAACCAGGGGTGTGTCAGGCAGCGAGGCATGCGCAGGCCAGGACCTCAGCGGCGGGAACATCACACAACGCCGCCGCGACCTCGTTGCCCATGGGGGGATCACACAAGGTGGCCAGGGAACTGCTCAGGAAGTAGATAAGGTACCAGCTGGAACCTTCCCAGGAAGCAATTTTCCCGGTACTCTGGTCAGCCTGGATGACCCTGCGTCAATCATTGGGCATTGAAGCCATCTGGCAGAAGATAATACAGAATGTGATCCAGCTGCCAGAGGTCAGGCTCATTCGAGTTACCGACAGAGTGAACTCCCATCGGCGGCATGTTTATCTGACGTCCATGGACACATACGCGTGCCAATGGGGTTGGCGTGCGGAGCCACATTTCCTAGTGAATGTGATGCTCGGCCAAGAGAACGACTCAGATTTGATGTCGTTGGGAGAAGGTGACAATGACGAGGTGTCAGAGGGGGAGGAGGAAACCGGAGAAGACGAAGGCGAAGGAGAAAATGAAGGAGAAATAGAACCCGAAGGTGAAGGGTCGTAGGGGGCGACCTACCTAGGGAGTCTCCGAGAGAGTGGTGAGATTGTCTGCTCTGATCTCGACATAACCGAGATACTCGAGGTTTGTCTCTATCTTTAATCATTTTCCTTCTTCGTCAATTCTCCTTTTCAATTTCAAACCCATCTCTCTACCTCACTCAGGAGCACCTAAGTGTTGGTCAGGAGTCCCCACTAGAAGAGGGAGGATGGGGACCGATGGGACAGGATGGGGACCCGATGCCCATCATTGAATTGATAAGCGCAGAGGGGTCTCCTGTCATGGCAGATCCTGTAGCGGCTAGAACACTGGAGGTCGGCGCTCTGGGTTCCTGTAAGTCCCATACTCAACTACTGGTGCTTGTTATCAAAAGATCCCAACTAATCAGCGTATTCCTTGTGCAGTGATCTCAACATTGGAGGCTCTTCAGGCTGCGGATCCCGGGCTGTTCGTGAGCGGACCAGTGGCGGACATACCACCTCGTTCAGAATATGCTCCCCGCATTGAGTCGGCCCCGAAAATTGGGGAGCACGGGATGGCAGACATCAGTGGCGCTGTCCTTGAAGCGAGGCTGGAAGCTGACAGAGGCACCGTCGCTATTGGGGCGAGAGAGGAAGGTCGCCCGGACGTCGAGGATCCTATTCCTCAAGAAGACATCCCTGAGGCAGATCCTGCCACCGACCTGCTGGCTGCCTTTCCTGTGTACTGGCCTGCTGATCCCGAGGAGGTAGACGACTCGGACTCAAAAGCGGCCAAGGAGAGCCGGATGGCACGACAGAAAGAGTGGAAGTGTATCCAGTTCTTTCTCAGGAAGCCCAAGTCGGATTGGCTGAGGAGGATGGGATCACTTTAGACCTGGCTGTGTTTCCTGTGCGCCGGAGGGGATGAAGCTCAGTGCCTTCATATGGCGGTCCGTGATTACATGGCCGAGAAGATTTGCGAGAGAATCCGGTTCACCGATGTTGCCTAGTGTTGGGAATGATTGGAGAGCACCCGAGCGTTTCTCAGGGTGGAGTGGGAGGTCTGGTGCCTCGAAGGGCAGTCAGCAGAGAAGGAGGCCTTCATTGAGATGTTCTCTGAGCTCGTGGAACAACTGACGACACAGATGGATGACGCCCAAGAGCAACTGATGGAGGTGAGTTAGCAGATGGCCGTACTTCAAACCGAGTGGGTGCAGGCACATACCATAGTTGGCGAGCTACGCTCTGCGGCTGCTGATGAAGATAGAGTCTTCAAGGAGTGAGAAGCAGTCCTGGAAGCTACCAGCCAAAGGGTAGCAGCATTGGATAGATCGATCTAGCATGCTGATCCTTAAGGGATTTGTTTCGGCCATCTCATGAACTTTTTGCTTTTACTGCTCAACATTTTGACCCATGTATGGACCAATCTATTGATCTGTACCTTTGGTATAATATGCTCACCATAATTCTGAAATGAATAACAACTCACCCTTAAGCTCATGTGGGTTTCACCCAACGCGAGAAGTAGAGGATTCTTCTGTTATCATTTCGTCCAACTATGAGGAATTAACCAAGCTTCAGGCATCCGAACTCAGGCCTGGATTTCTGAGGAGAAGAGGGCGGTCCAGCCGACGGGGGGGGGGGGGGGGGGGACCTCAGACTGATCGATGCATCGTCTTCTCCACATGCCCTAACACATGAACGAGATAAATCCAGGGAATTGGAATTCCTCCAAACATAGGGAAATGAGAAAGGTGAATCACGATACCTGAATTCGGAACACAATGGGGCGCGACGATGGAGGATAACCATTAACTGTGGCAGAAATGTAGCATCCATATCACATTGGCCTGAAATGGGGACAATAAATGAGGGATGACCACTGGCCATGTTCGCAACACGGGGCCTAACTCAAATATCGCCGATCAGTATTTCAGAACGTTGGCCCAAGACACCAGGAAAACTATAGGTCTATCATCCATATTGCTACAATAGGTGGACAAAAGGTCTATCATCCTTATTGTGGAAGTAGGCGGACCGAAGTCTATCATCCATACTGTTAGGGGGTCCCATCGAACATGACCAGTCCTCCGGGACGTTGGCCCAGGACAGTAGGCGGACCGTAGGTCCATCATCCATATTGCTACAATAGGCAGACAAAAGGTCTATCATCCATATTTCTACAATAGGCGGACTGAAGTCTATCATCCATATAGTTAGGGGGTCCCATCGAACATGAAATCAGATGAGGATTCCGAATAATGGGGCACACAAAGCATGGAAAGTGGAGTAGGGGTTTGTTCAAACAGAGTCCAACACTCCCAAAATTGCGCCACCGCGGCAGAGGCACATTAGGTGGACGTACCATCCTGATCACGAATCGTCCCATGCTTCAGACAGGAACTCTCTGGAGAGAGAACTACCGCATCCCAAAATAACTATGGGGCGTCCCAAACTAATTCGGGGTAGATTTTGTAATTACACCGCTCCCCCAGAAGCCAGGCCGAGGGGACGACAGTAAGGAGGGATGGGCTTTGGTAATCCTTAGTGCTGGACCCAAGAAGAAATGTCCAGACGTTCCTACGTATCTCATAAGTATGAGAATCAAGCCATACGTAGTTCTAGAGAGATCTTAGTTTATGGTCTTAGAGCTTGGACCAAAGGGGCCTAGATGTAGGGCCAAATATAGTTTAAGGTCATGATGGACAGTGTAAGGATACTAGTTTATGGTCTTAGAGCTCGGACCAAAGGAGCTCGGATGTAGGGCCAAATGTAGTTTAAGGTCATGCTGGACCGTGTAAGGACCCTAGTTTAAAGGTCGTAGAACTCGGACCCAGATCATAGTTTATGGCCATAGAGCTTGGACTAAGGAGCCCATATGTAGGAAAAAATGTAGTTTAAGGTCATGCTCGACTATAAGGGTCTTAGTTTAAGGTCTTAGAACTCAGACCAAGGAGCCCAGATGTAAGGAAAAATGTAGTTTAAGGTCATGCTGGATCGTTTAAGGATCTCAGTTTAAGATCTTAGGACTCGAACCCAGATCTTAGTTTCTGGTCTTAAAGCTCAGACCAAAGTGCTTAGACAAAATACCGTTTGAGGAACCTATAATTGGTGGGAGGAGTGACACGCTCACCATCAATAGTTACCAGGGAATACACTCCATTGGGATCGACCTTATGGACAATAAAAGGCTCCTCCCATTTTGGCATCAACTTGGGTGGTTTCCTACCCGGAATCATTGGCGCTCTGAGAGCCAGCACCAGGTCACCTTGCAGGAAAGAGCGGAGGCAAACCTTCTTGTTGAATGCTCGAGCCATCCTGCTCTGATGCCTTTCCATGTTATGTAAAGCACAAAGCCTATTTTTGTCCAGCACTTCCAATTCCGCTAGACGGATTTCGAAAACTCTATCTGGCACTTGCTGGTCGTAGACCGCCGTGCGCAATGAAGGGAACTGAATCTTGATGGGTCGGACAGCCTCAGCTCCATATACTAGGGAATACGAAGTCACCTGGGTGGAGTTACGTGTCGTCATTCGATAATCCCAAAGAGCATTGGGGAGCTTTTCTGGCCAACTTTTCATGTTCTGACCAACCATTTTTTACAGAATGTTAGAGAGGGTTTTGTTAAATGCCTCGATCTGCCCATTCGCCTGCGCATGATTGCGGGAGGTGTGGTTAGAGTGAATGTTGTACTTGGCATACAATTTCTTCATCTCGGCTTCTTGGAAGGTGGTTCCTTTATCCCTAAGGATAGCATGAGGTACACCAAATCGATAGATGATATTGGAGCTCACGAAGTCAGCGATAGAATAGGCTTTAACTTCCTTGAGCAAAATTGCCTCCAACCACTTGGAAAAGAAATCCGTAACGGCCAAGATTTACTGGCAATGGCGGGCCGTTGCCGGCGGGTAAGGTCCTACGACATCTAACCCTCAGACTACAATGGGCCAAGAATACTTGGTAGTATGGAGAGGCTCCGGTGGCCGATGCACAAAGTTAGCATGAGCTTGGCATGCATGACACCTCTTGGAAAACTCGATGCAGTCGTAGATCATGGAGGGCCAGAAGTATCCCAGCCTCCGAATCTGGTGGGGTAACTTTGACCTGGTCTGGTGGGCACCACAGGAACTAGCATGATCTTCTTGCATGACCTGTGGGATCTCGAATCCTTAAAGGAAACGGAGGAGAACACCATCAAATCTACACTTGTAAAGGAGCTACTCAATTCTGGGACCGCTCTGAAGGGTAAACTGCAGCGCATGGCGTCGGATTCGCTCACGCTCAGCTCAGTCCGATGGAAGATTGTCGTGCTGTAGATACTCAACCAAGGGAGTCCTCTAGTCCAAAACTGTCTTGATTACTACATCTTAAGTCCCCGGGGATCCTAACGTAGGGGCACTAGCGGTGTGATGGTTCACCCGCGGGCCACGATCATCTTCCATAATAACAGGAGCAATGACTCTCCGGTGTGCCGAGTGGATAACTAGGTCATCCTGTTCAGGCTCTGCAAGTGATGCGGCCAGGCTGGCCAAAGCATCTGCTCGACTGTTCTGTGACTGGGTAATATGAACAACCTCTAGCCGCGAGGGGAACGTAGCCATTAGACGAATGGTGCACTCCAGCAATGGCACGAGTTCTGTCTTTCTGACAGCATAGTCACCATTTACCTTCTTGATGACTAGCTCGGAGTCCCCTTTCACAGGAAGATGGGGTACGTTAATCTCGAGAGCCAACTCGAGGCCAGTGATGATGGCATGATATTCTGCCTCATTGTTGGTGCAGCCTTCTGACAACATGAATGAATATGGAAGAACGACTTGCTCTAGGGTGATGAAGACGACACCCAAGACCACTCTGTTGAGACTAGGATCATTGAGCCTTCTACCATTGGGGCTCTGGGAGGCACCTTCAAAGTACATCTTCCAGCATGGGATGACATGGTCGACTGAGAAGATTGCCTCATCAAGAAAGCCTAGATCCAGTGGCTGGTCCGCGGAGGTTGGATGAGCAGCTACGAAGTCTTCCAACGCTTTTCATTTGATAGCCTTCTGAGGTACGAACCTAACGTAGAACCGCTGGAGGATCACCACCCAGCGCGCCAATCATCCGATCAACATAGGTCGGTTCAGGATGTATTTCAACAGGTCTACCCGAGAGACCAGCTGTACCTCATGGTTCTACAAGTAGTGCCCCAATTTATGCACGGAAAATACGAGTGCCAAACAACTCTTCTTGATGGGATAATATATAATTCTGTATCGAGGAGCACGCAGCTGTGTTAGTAGAGGCTATTCCTTGTTCCCTCACTGTTTTTCTGGGCGAGAAGTGCGCCGAGAGATCGTTCCAGGGCAGTCACGTAAAGGACCAGCGACTTTCTGGAAACGGGTGGCATCAAGACCGGAGGCTGGAGCAGATACTGCTTGATTTCCTCAAACTTGATCTGACACTCTTCATCCCATTCATAGGCGATGCCTTTCTTCATGAGCCGGGAAAAGGGCTTACACTTGCCGGCCATATTCGCAATGAATCGGCGTATATAGGCTAAGTGGCCTTGGACACCTCGAAACTCCCGAATATTGTTCGGGGGAGGCATTTCGCTAATGTCCTTGATCTTCTCTGGGTCGATCTCGATGCCCCGGTGTCTAACAACGAAGCCAAAAATGTTTCCGGAGGTGACCCCAAAGGCACACTTCTGTGGGTTCATCTTCATGTGGCGAGAACGGAGGAAGCCGAATACTTTCTCAAGGTATTTGAGATGGTCCTGGCGCTTGCGAGATTTAACCACCATATCAACCACATAAAACTCCACCAGTGTCCCTAGAATCATCTTGAATATGTGGTGCATGGCCCATTGATAGGTCGCACCTGCATTATTCAGGCCGAAGGGCTTAACCTGGTAGCAGAAAGTACCTTGGGGGGCCCTGAAGGAAGTGAACTCTTCGTCCTTGGGGGCCATCCGGATCTGGTTGAACATGGAGTACACATCCATGAAGGAGAGGGCTTGGAACCTAGTCGTGGCATCGATCAACAACTCTGTCACTGGAAGGGGAAAATCATCCTTTGGACAGTGGCGATTGAGATCACAGAAGTTGATACAGACCCTGATCTGTCCGCTTTTCTTTCTAACTGGCACAATGATGTCTAGCCATCGAGGATACTGAACTTCTTTGACGAATTTGGCTTTGATGAGCTTATCAACTTTGGCCTCAACCATGGCACCGTGAGAGGGGTGCATCTTTCTGGGAGGCTGCTTGAACCCGTGATGGTTTGCTGGAAGGCCAAGGCGGTGGACGACTACCTAGGGATATAGTCCTAGCATCTCGTCATAACTCCAAGTAAACACATCACGGTGCTGTCTAAGAAAGTCCACGTAATGTTGTCATTCCTTGGGGGCAAAACGGTGCTGACCAGCATGGGTCTTGGGTCCGCCTCACTACCGATGTTCACCTGCACAAACTCATCGACCGTAGTGGAGACGCCTTCCTCAAAGGTAGGGGGTGCATCTTCCACGTCCTCCTCTCCACTTGTGGAGGTATAATCCACGGGGGGAGCTGTTTCGGGGCTGCCAGACCCTGATGGGAAGCTGGTGCCGTTTTGGGCGGCAGAGGTCGTCACGTCAGGAGACTCATGCACTACGGAGATGGTGGCGACAAATCCGGTTGATCCAATACGATCTGGACTTCGGCCCAAGGGGCCAAGCTTTATGACATCAAAGTAGTGGTGGCGCGTCGTCTTGAGACGGTCGATTCTGGCCTGGCAGAACAGACATGTATGACGTACTGCCATTTCCATGATCCTAACGTCCCGATATCGTACAGGGGTAGGAGGCTCGGGGATCACCTGAGCCTGGTTGGTGTAGGAGTACGAGGTGATTTCCCACCATCGCTTGGACCTGGAAATATTCCTTCCTCTGGTACTCAAAACAACAACGCATTGCCCCATGTCTGGGGTTGTGGACTCTAACCGATGGATTGGGAAGACATATGCATCATCCAAACCTACCCAGGGATCACTTGCGACAGTGGCAGGCTCAACCTCACCTACCAGGATCTTCTTTTCCTTGCTCTTGTAATGGTCGGCGTCCAGATAACAGGCTTCACAAGAGGAAAAAGGAGACACATCTCCTTGGAGCACGCCTACTCGACCCTTAAGGGAGTATTTGAGGCACTAGTGCTACGATGAGGGAAACACTGCGTGAAGGTGGATCCATGGCCTGCCCATCAACGCGTTGTTGGTGGTGTCCCAAGAGACAACCATGAATTTGGTGTTGGCAATTAGGCTACCAATCTTGGTCATCAAGCAAATCATGCCGAGTGGAGTTTTCTCGGTTCTGTCATACCCATTGATCCTGAGGTCGGAGGGGGTTAGATCATCCTCAGACAACCCCAGTTTTCGTAGTGTCCGAGTTGGGATTAGGTTAATTCTGGAACCCATGTTGACAAGACAGCGTCGGACTTCCACGCCATAGAACTGGCCGATGATGCACAGTGGGAGAATGTGCCCCTGTATGGTAGGGTCGTCATCTTTACCGGAGAATGAGATAACATCTTGAAATTCAGTGTTCTCAATTGCCTTGGTGTGGAAGGCTTCTGTAGCCGTAACCTCCGTCTCAAACTGGAGGGGGCTCCTTAGGGTTTCGGCGAGCGCCTCATGCATTTAAGACGACAGGCGAAGAGACTCAAGGATTGAAAGCCTTGCCGAAATGTCGGCCAGGTGCTTTAGAACATCATACTTTCGAGACAAACACGAGCTTTTGCTTACAGGAGGCCGCTCTATGATCGGGGGAATGACGGGCTCCACCGGCTGGACCGGTGACTGACTGGTACTAGGCACATCTCGTTGTTCACTAGTCGAAGCCCGAGAAGTGGCTTCCAGATTAGGGCCGGAAGGCTGTGGTTCCGGATTAGGACCGGAATGTTGCGGTCAGCGAGTGGCAGGGTAGAGCTTGTCACAGCACGGCTGAGGCAGTTCTTCCTGATCCAGCAACACAAACGGTGGTAAAGGTGAACCTGTCGACACCGGATGAAGGGGCCGCATGTGCTGAGCTCTGTGTCAAGCCTGCTGCCTGGTTTCAGTGGTGCGCACGGCCTACCTAGAGGTGCCAACTGTCATGCCCCAGCGATTCACGTAGCCATGGCTCTGTCGATGTTGGCGATGGCTGGGGACATTGGGAAGGTCCACTAGGCGTTCCTCATCATTGGGAGTCAAAAAGGGATTTACCAACTCTACGGTGTTAACCGAAGCGTACCCCGAGATTTCACTCTAGGAGTCATCCACTACCGAACAGAGTCTCGGAGGGATCCCAATTTCTGGGGGCATAAAATCGCCAAAAGTGCGGGAGGATGACAGCATTGGCAGGGCACGCTCTTTCTTCTTGCGCCACCGCCTGCACTTCTGGGAAGAGGTAGGCCTGGACGACGGCGCCGAAGTGGCGCTCGTAGATTCTGAGGCCTCTGGCTGATTCAGGCGGGCATGGATGATTCCATGGGCGCGGGTGACCGTCTTGTGGCCCATCCAGTCATTATACTTCCGGGACCCACTGTGGAAACCAGCTGCCATTCATCCTCGCTGCCACTACTGCCATCTGGTCTCACAAAGACACCTGTCACCTGTGCCGGGGCTGGGCCCAACCTGACAATGTTGTTGTCAATATGGTCTTAGAGCCAGTCCTTGAACACATAGCATCACTGGATGGTGTTCCCCATGGTTCGGTGATAAGGGAAATAGTTATGGTGATCAGTGAGATGCGCCTCTTCCGGCTTCTGGCACTCTGGCAGCCGCACGATCCTCTGCTCTAGGGAACTACGGAAATAACCAGGGACCTTGGCCTCGTCAAACGAGTAAGTCTGATTCCTTCTATATGGAAAGGGGGCTCTTGGAGGCTGGCCTTGACTAGGGGCGAAGGGGCATGCCGAGGAGGCGGAGCCTGATTATCTCGCCTAGGTGGTGGCGGTGTGCGGTGCGGAGGTGCCTGCCGATTTTATGGCAGTCGCTGATGGGCCGGAGGCTGTGCCCGTGGGGGTGGACCCCTATGTGGATGTTGAGATGGCCTCAATGGTTGTAACTCTAGCTACCTGGGAGCCTCTATCTAGGCTATAGCTGTGGGCTTGGCTCTGGTAGATCTCCTTGCAGGGATTACAGGAGGCAGCGGGCGTGCCTGACTGGCCTGCTGCAGGGCTTCTTTAAGGCACTGAGCCTTTTCTGAGAAGTCCCGGAACCCCTTGGGATAATTCTGAGTGATCAGAGAGGGAACTACCTCTTCCTTGACGTTCCCTACGCACATCGTCAGTAATTTCTCTTGAGTTAGTGACATGTCAAGGGAGTACATGAGCCCCTTCCACCGGGCGACGAAGTCCGCGACTCACTCATCGGGCCTTTGTTTACACCTGAAGAGGTATGCGATGTTCGACTTCCGGTTCACAGAACTGAACTGGTAGAGGAACTTCTTGCGAAGGTCCTCCTAGCTAGTCACATATCCGACATGGATCTGGCTGTACCAGAGGAATGCTGGTCCTTCCTGCGTCTGAATGAAGCAACGGAGCTTAGTGGCCTCCTACTATGCCGGAGTCCCTAACATAGACCCGCACTTCGAGTTGAAGAGGTCCAGGTGTTGTGGACGGTCTCTGGTCCCGTTAAAGGTGGTGAAAGTGGGGTTCCCAAATCCCGGCCGGGCCGACATATCATCCACCCATGTTGGGTATGGCTTGTCGTCTAGTGGGATTGCCACCTGTCAAGTTTCCAGGGCTTCTAAGCGGGCGATGAGAACTTCCATTAAATCATCCGAACACAGATTCCTGTCCTGACGGGGATCACGAACCACAAGCGTATTTTCGGGCTATTTGATCCGGTAGTCGAGCTCAGCAGATTGCGGGGCGGCAGGCGGAGCGACTCTTGGGGCAGCGGGAGGAAACCGAGTGTGGTCCCTTGGGTGATCACACCGCTCAGGAGGGTTCGACGAAACATATCGCGCCCTCTTTCCATGAGTCCGGCCTCTCCCCTGTCGGCAAATGCGGCATGGTCGCGGTTGCCCAGGGGAATCTCGTCAAGGGGTAGGTGTTCCTGCCCCTGCTGTCCCGGCCTAAGGTTACCGTAGTCAGGCCGCCGCTCTGCAATGCGTTCGGCCAAGAGCTCATCAACCAGCATTTTTTGTTCAGAAAGTTTTTGGCGTAGCGTGGCCTTCTCGGGATCTTCCTCTTCCTTCTGTACCGAGGCAGATGGGTCGGCGAGCTTGACAGCCTCGACATGAACTTTACCCTTGCCGATGTTTCGGCTCAGTGTTAATGCCTTAGTGGGTGCAGAGAGACCTAGGAGGCTCCTATGTAGGCAAGTAATCCTCCCAGATGGGTCCAGTAACATCTTGTCCTCAGGGGGTGAGTCCCCATCGAGGAGTTCCACAGTGTTTCCCTCACCCGGAAGGTCGACCATGTTGACCGCCACTGCCCTCGACGACATTCCCTCAGAGCCGCCCAGTGAATCGGGCTATCGGTGAATCGCACAACAAATAAGGGTAACGTACTACCCCCATACACGGATGAGCACGTGCAGGGTGGATTCCTCGATAACTTTGTGGAGTAGATGAAAACCCTTGACGCAATGTTGCTGGAGGGCCCTATGGTGGCCATGTGACTTGGGGTGTCGAACCGCGGGGAGCGCAGCTAGGTCGACCCGACGACACTTCTCACCGATATCCTCGAGATGTGCTTGACTCATGGGATAAGGTTCCAGCTGATGGCGAAGGCGAGAGTGAGTCACCCGAAGAGTCTGGCGGAAACATTAAAACTCTCCCGGGGTGAGCGACTCTGGTATATCAAAATCTGATCCTGCGACCGGCCAAAAATTCTCGGGGAAGTGGCCTGCTGCGAGGACGGTCGAGAAGCTCCATGACCCTAGTTCAGGATCCAGCCCTTGCAGCCGCAGATCATCAACATGGAATGGCCGGGGAACTGGCAGCGGTGTCGAGGCAGGCCGTTGGGCCGGTGAGCTGGCCGAAGGAGAATACGGAAAGCAGGCTGACTGGCCGCCGATCCCTAAGTCATCTTCCGAGGGCTGCGGTGTCCTGGCTGCCACGTCACGATAGGATGGGCCGACGAATAGGCCTCCTGTCATAGCGTCGATGCTTGCCGAGGGTGTGTCTTCTCGCGACTCTTCTGTCGGTCCTGAGAAAAGTTCCCCACCCTCCCTGACTGAGGTGGAAGATGCTTCTAGGGAGGCCAGTGGTAACTGCGGGTCTGACCCCTAGGGGTACTCCAAGTCCTCGTCCTCCTGGATATACCTTTGTAGGGAGGCGGAATCATGAGGATCTCGCATTTGGGGAGTACAAGGCTGACGATGTAACACCCCGAGATTTTTTGAAAAATATTCTTTTTAATTTCATTAATGTCTTGTGTTATACGCTACACCAAAAAGAGCTTTCACAACACACATCTCTGACCTGGCTTGAATTACACGCAATCGCGACCTTCCACGATAGCGTGTGTTGTACGCAACACCAAGTTTCGATAAACAACGATATGCTATTAAAATATTATTAAAACTAGCCGTTATGAATAGTAATAACCACTTTTTGAAATTTTATAAATTTTATTTTTCAAAATGGACTTCATCTTTGGATTCGGAATATCGAAATTAGCTTAGGGTGAAATTTTTGTGATTTTCGGATAAATTTCATATTTTGATGAATAGTGAAAATTACTAAATTTTAATTAAAAAAAACCTTTCCAATCGAAATAATTAATAGTGATAAATTATTAATTTGAGTGGTTTTAAAGTATATTTAGAATATATTTTTACAATTTAATACAATGTTGGTCATTGGATGTAATTTCAAATTTAAACCAGTTATAAACAAGTGTCAATCTTTTGACAGTTATTATCTCTTAAAAACACGCCTTTTGTTTTGACGAAGGGAATTAATTTTTAAATTAATTAATGGAACTGATATGTTTCGAATTTGGTAAAATAGAAATCATTTTTGAGTTCATAATATCAAATATAGCTCAGGCCTAATTTTTGGTATTTTTCTGAAAACTTTCAATTTTTGATGAAGAGTAAAACCACTAAGTGGTAGTTAAAAAAACTGAATTTTTCATAAAACTTAATTTTACCGCTTCTGTGAGTGGAATTTCAAAAATCCGAGAGACGCGGTTTATTTCAGTAAGTAAAATGTGGTTCAATGAGATGAAAATATTTTTTGGTGAATAGTAACTTTTTATTTTTATTTACCACGGTTAAAAGTAAATAGGGTAATTAAGGGTAAAAATGATATTATTATTACCCTAACACATGTCCAAATTCTATTGGATAAGTGTAATTCGACCAAAAACAAGCTTAGGAATAAAATATGACCACTTAGGGCCACTTTGATTTGATTAGGACATTTATTATTATTTAATTCAAAGAAGAGTTAAAAGAGTTAAAATCAATGTTTATTTACTACAACATTTTAAATATAGGGTTATACATAAGATAAATTAGATTGTAAATATTCATTAGAAAGATAAAAATATTTCCTACATAATTGTAATTTATTTGTAATTTTTAGACATTAAATAATTTAATTTATTTATGACACAACAATGATGCAGTAATTATCTTATTAATGAAATATTGACATAATTGATGTTATAAATACCCAAATAAATATAATTTGAGACTGTTTATGAATTACACTAATTTTCTAGGTTACTGTTACATGTTAGTATTGATTTAATTAACTTTTTTAGAACTTATCATTCTGTTATGAGTTTCACAAAAATCAATTACTAAATAGTATCAAAATTGACATAAAATAGTTTTTAAAACAAATATTATATTATTAATTGTTATTTTATTCCAAAAAATATAATGTTCGACAAAATTACTTAGATAAGGTTATATATATTAATAATAAACAATTTGGGGTTCGTTTGGCTTCTTATAATAAGTTTATTAACCTTATAGTGTAAGAACACAAGAAGACACGGTAAAAGTAAAATTATTTAACTTAATGTTAAATCTTAATGATAAGGTTAAAATAGGAACCTAAACTTGTCTAAATTCTATTGGATGAGATGATTTCGACCCATCCCCACCTTAGACTCGAAATAAATCAATTTGGAGCTATTTAAAATGGAACATGAATTTATGATAAAATAATATTTTTAGTTTTTTCAAAGGAGCCCCTCTCCTCCCTTATAAAAGGGAACCTCCTCCCTCTCTTCCTCACACAACTTTGAGCCTTAAAGCTCAGCCAACCCCTGCCAAATTATCTTTTCCACTTCCCTAGAAACATCCTAGAGGTTCTGGTCTTCCTCAAAGACCAATTTTAGTGCCCTAAGAGGAGGTCTCAAAGAGGCGCTTCAAAGAAGAGGTAATTTCCGTTACCGATTCTTTCACCTTTATTTCTTCTTCCACTTTTTCTTCTTAGGTTGTTTCATTATGAAGTAATAACATCAGTATCACTCATATACTTATATGTTATTATAATTATTAAACAATCCTATTTCACCATCTATCCATCCTACGGAAAACGAAATCACCGCGCGTGCGTACGTACGAAATACCGTCTCCACGCCGTGGTGAAATCTATTTTCCACCACCACCTTACATGGATGGGTATAATGGTGTAAATAATAACTATATATTATTATTTTAAAGTGATATTGATTCTTAAATAGTATACATACACTCCAATACAATCCCACGATCATGAGAACGATATCATCGCTCGTGCGTACGTACGGACTACCGTCTCCACGACGCGATGAGATTCATTCTCCACTTTAAACCATTCATGAATGATTTTAAAGTATATATAATAAGTAATAATGAAATATATGACATAATAATGATACTGGATTTATGTTTATATATATGTATGTCATCTACTTAATTCCATTCAACTCAATAAGGAAACAAAAACAGCGTTCATGCGTACGAACGGTCTACCGTCTCCATGAACGGTGTATTTATTTCGATTTACTGATCTATTATATATATATATATATTATGAATATATATTATATATAAATCATGTTTTATATTCTGGAATTAAGTAATCATTATCTAATTAATCATATGAATAATTACAAGTTAAAACACGAACGACAAATGAGATGATTTTACCCAAAACGCTACTTTAACATGAATTTACAAAAGAACGGGTAATATAAAGTCATAAGTGAACCATATATGATATAATAACAATGAATATGATTCTGTAATAAGTCAATGACATTATTTAAATCATTATACAGGAGGTTCGGACACTTACGAAGCAAATCAGACCTAAGGTAAGGGAAATGTCACAATCTCCTTTTTATCCGAGATTTTTTATACTTTGGTATTTACTAGGGTGTATTTTATCATCCACATCCATGTTTCCTCAATATTTAATATTATTTCAATTCACCTAAAATTTTTTAAATCCATTTTTACCCTTTGGTGAGTTTTTATTAAAAGATATGAAAGGAATCTTTTGTCGTTTTTCGTACGCGGTACTTTTTGACTTTCCGACAAAAGTACGAGAAGAATGTTTTTTTTAAACTTATACGACATGAATGGATTTTTAAAACATTATTTCCAAGAATCTTCCTTTACAAGTTTTCAAGTTTATTTTTAATCAACTTCTTTTAGTTTATAATTGTATGACATGTTAATAAAAGAAAAGTGTTTTTGAAGTAGAAGGGATATTTTCCTCAAGAATGGAGTTCAAATGTTTTATCAAAATTATTTTCCATCTAAGATAATATAGGGTTCTGTTTTTAACCCTATTATTACAGTTATTTGATTATGTTGTGAGGGAATTATTTTTATGAAGTCATTTACCTTATATGATTTGTTTTATGATGTCATGATGTTTCAAGAATCCCATTTTAGTTACATGTGTTATGCGATGAGGTATGATTTATGATTATGTGGCACACATAAGAAAGGATTCATTATATGATGGGTGGGACCTATATCTCCCTCCAATGCATTGGGTAAAGATTTTATATCTAATGAGATAGACAAGGCTGGAATGGTAGGTTATACCGGTTCAGTGAAACAAGACTGAAACGAGGGTGACTCGGTTCAGAAAGGGACTTTGTCCACTAAGATAGTCTTGGAAAAATTGTCTTGACTAACAAGAAATGATTCTCTATGATTATGTGTGTTTTCCACAAAGCTTCATGTTTTATGTTTTGATTATTGTGATTACATTTCACTGCCATGATTTATCCCATGTTATGATATTATGCTCTCTTTTCTAGGTTAAGATTTCCAAAATGTTATGTTCTTATGAATACGATGTGATTGATATTTATTTTGTTTACCCTTACTGAGCATTTGAGCTAACCCTTTTATGTTTTCTTTTCCCCAGGATATAAAGAAAGGTTTTAGGAAAAAAAGGAATATCTTTATGGGAGATGTTGAAGATCTTTCACCACGATTAGAAGATTATATTCTGAGTTTCCAAAGACACTAAACTATTACGATCCTTGTGTGTGTGTTTTTGTTATGTACGAAGTATTCCGCAAAAGTAATGTAATGTCCATGTACGTCAAGCTTCGGGTCTCTACAGTTGGTATCAGAGGAAAGGTTTTGTCAACCTTTGGAAACGAGGATGCGAAAATGTTAGTGAGATCCCTAGAGATATTTCTAAGGTATGTCTAGGGATGTCCCTAAAGATAAGTATACATATAGGTTATAGTCCTAGGATTGCGCTAACGATCTTAGAATTTAACCTAAGATGTTAGATATTGAGGGTACTCCCCTTTTACTATGTTGTTTGTTGGTCGGAGTGGACACTCAAGAGGGGGGTGAATTGAGTTCCAATTAAAAATATCTGTTAAAAACAATTTCTAATAAAATCCCCCAATTTCAAAAACAAATTAAACTGTAGTGAATTTATATAGATTATAAAGGTTCAATTAGCTTCTCAAAGATTGATTGGTTCTCAGTTAACTTAATCTTATGATTAAATTAACTTTTGAAACTAATTTACTGATTTATAATAAATATAAACACTTGCGAATTTAATTATCAAAGTATCTTTGAAGATAGATTATATTTCAAAGTAATAGCAGCGGAATATGAAATAAATATGTATAGTATGGATATAGAGTATAACTACAAACATAGAGAATTAACCAAGAGGTTCAGTCTCAAGCTGAGACTTAGTCCTCTCAAAAGTTTATATAAGAATGATCCACACCCTGGATCAGGGTTAACAACAGTGAACACACTGTCCAGGTCACAAGACCTCTACCACAGTTCTACGGGGGAAAGAAAATGACCAAGCCACACCAGGCTTCTTCCACAGTTATACGTGGGTAACAAATGTAAAAAGGTTTGGGATAGGGATTTTCAGTATCCCTCAGTTTAAGCACAGGAGACAGTGTGTGTAATACTAACACACTGCTCACAAATGTAAAACACTTAAACACAGTAGAGCAAGAGATAGAAAGAGGAAGGTTTAGAGTGCTCTATAGTGTTGGCAGATCCGTTCTGGACTCGTAGGAATGAGTGACTTGAAGCTTTGGTCCTTTTTCTGTAGGTTGACACTAAAACAGAGTGTCGTGATTTCCAGACTTCCAGATGTTCAAGTGATAAGCTTCTTTGAGTTTGAGTGCTTCATAACATGGCTCTTAGGAGACGGTTCTTTCAGTCGGTTCACTTGAGACTCTTTTGTTCTTCAGAATGAATGCTCGAGAGTTCTTCTTTTTGTGTATATGCGTATCTCCTTCTCAGTTGTAGATGTTAGACTCTGTGTGTCCTTCCTCTATTCTTGTTCGTGTATGTAACTGTTCTTTTCGTTCCTTTCATGCTGTTTCTTGAATGGTTCTCTCTTCTTTTTATACTCCTCCATATATGCCCTTTTTGTTCACCCGAGGCCGACAAGATAAATAGTCTTGAGTTACACGTGCGATCTTCCTCGTACATTGTATTATTTCTTGATATGTCTGCAAA
Source organism: Viscum album (assembly GCA_963277665.1). Lineage (NCBI taxonomy): Eukaryota > Viridiplantae > Streptophyta > Magnoliopsida > Santalales > Viscaceae > Viscum > Viscum album. The sequence goes on along the minus strand of OY728167.1, from coordinate 128,820,867 downwards.
TATCAATAAATAATGTTAGGTGTATTAATTTGTCTAGACATGACCGTTAGATTAGTATTAATCAAATTGGTAAAAAAAAGAAATATAATAAAAATAGACTGGTCGGGAATGTATGTCACTGTGGACTTCAACTGTGGTCTTCCAACTGTGGACTTCCTTCTGACTACCGACTTCAACAAAAGGCTTGCTGTCTGTAGGCTTGCAATGGTAGCTTTTACTCCATGTAACTGTAGCCTCTATAACTGTAGACTTGTAATATCAAATTTGTAGAACTGTAACCTTTGTCAACTGTAGACCTCGATCATGAGTAGACTTAGTCGACAGAAGCTGTCTAACTGTAACCTTGACTGTAGACTTATGACTGTAGGCTTGTTCGACTGCGAACTTGTTCCAACTGTAGACTTGTTCGACTGTGAACTTGAGCAGAGAAATCTTTGAACAGAAGTCTTGTAACTGTGACCTTCGTCTGTGAGCTTTGACAATAGATTGCGGTAGACTCGTGACTGTAAGCTTGTATTAGTCTTCGACTGTAACCTTGTAACTGTGAACTTATTGCAACAGTAACTTAAGGTGACAGTTAGCTGTAACTATGACTTTGAAAATAAAACTCTGACTAGTAGCTAACAATACTAAACTTATGTAAATACTACTGTAAGCTGTTACAGTAAAGTTGTGAGAGTAAGAATATGAACTGTTTAGAATAAAATACGTTTAAGCATAGAATAATAAGATTAATGCAAGGTTTTAATACATCATAATCAATGTTTAAGCATGATTTGGGATTATCAAAACAGGTGATTCCAACAATCTCCCACTTTTTGATAATCACAAATTATGTCAGTATGGAATGAAATATAGATGTATTAGATAGAAGTGTGCAAAACACAGTATTAGCAATATGAGCACAAAAAAATTAGGTATAATCCTCAAGGATTTCTCCCTCTTTGTATAGGTTCATTTCTTCCCCGAGTTTTCCCTATTTCTCCCTATTTCTCCCTATTTCTCCCCCTTTGTGATTAACAAAAAGAAAGACAGAGAGAGAGAAAATAAACATTGTATTAATAATGAGTACATTACATGACCCAAAACGTGAATACATGATCCCTATAAAAAAAAACATAAACAGACTCAATCCTCTTCATCTGTAGGTAAGGGATCTTTTCCTTTGGAGGAAGAAGATGGAGCAGTAGGTGAAAGATCAACAGGCTTAGGAATTGTAGTAGGAATGTCTGGAGGGGCAGCAACAGATGCTCCTGAAGGCCTGTAGTGAGTAGCTTGTCGGGGTATCAGTGGTCTAAGGCTTCTGAGGGCATCAGCAGGAGACATTACTGAAGAACCACTGGGGTTGGAGACAGGTAGGGTAGGAGGAACTATAACAGGTGTGCAGTCCACATGAAGAAAAGGTAGGAGCAGATTCCTGAAATCCATGATGATGTTTCCTCCTCTGTCCATGGCAGATAAGAAGTCATTTTTGTTTTCCAAGAATTTATCCAAAGCCAGGGTCAACTCTCGTAGCTTGCTAACTTGTTCTTTGAAATCTTGAGTTACAGGAGGCAGCTTCATAGTTTCTAGCATGAGCTTGAAGTGATGGTTCAACTGATGCTTGGTGAAAATCCGATCAAAGTAATAATCCACTTTACTTTTGATGGCCTCCTGAGAAGCAGCAGCAGCCTGCAGGTGCTCACGAACAAAGCCACTGACTTCTCTTGTAGTAGCAAGGATCTGTAGGTCTGATGTGTCATTTGCACGGGCCTGAGTAAGCTCTTCTCTGAGCAGGCTTCTAAACTGCTCAAGGTCTACAGGAGAGCTAGATGAAGGAAGGGACTTGACTGAGAATGCCAATGTCTCCTTGAAAGACTGAGTCAGATTTCCAATCACTTTCTGAATGACAACATCCTGATTGCTAAAGTGTTCTTTTACTGATTTCTTGAAAGCCTCAAATACTTCCACAAACTGCTTGACCACTTCTTTGATGTATCGAATCTCACTGGCCACTTGTGTCTGAGAACTGCTCAGGGCAGTTAAAGAAGCAACTGATTGTCTGAGGGCCACTACTGCTCCAGTCCAGCTTTCAATTTGAGTGTGGCACACTTTCATTTCATCCATCACTTCTTTGATTGGACTTCCCACAACACATCCTAGAGATAATTCTAAGGATTGTTCTACATTTTTCAGCTCATCAAAAAGACTGGTTTTCAATTCAGCAAAAGACTGTCTGATGGTCTCCTTCATTTCATTCTTTAAGGATTCAAGGTCTTCCTTGGTGGCCAATCTTTTAGTTTCTAACACTGGAGAGCTGTTAGTTAGGATAACTGGATTTCTTGGTGGTTGGTTTTCCTCATCTGAATCCTCATAATTGAGTCCTAACACCATGTATCCTGGATCTGAGGTCCATCCTTCTATATCATACAGTACAGAGACTGAACCAAAACGCTCCCCCTCACTTGGAGCTCCTTCCTAAATATTTTCTACTATCTGCTCGACTCTGGGTAACTCTAAGTTCTATTCTGTATCTCTGGAAGGTTCCATACTTGCTTCCTCTGTAGGTTCAGCAGTGAGGTTAGCCTCCCTCTCTATTGAGTCATCAACCACTTCCATGACAACAGTAGTAGAGACCACTCTTGCTTCCTGGTCAGACACTGACTTGTCTGTATACCCTATCAGAGGGCTCATACTAAGTTCTTCTGTTTCTTCACCACTGATCTTCTCTTCATCTTCTGCAACACTTTCTTGATTTTCATTTTAAGCTCCAGCCTCTTCTGCTTCGACTGTATCATCCTCGTCAGAGGTGTCCTTGACAAAATATTGAGATTCTTCTTCTTCTTCTTTTGTAGACTCAGTCTCACTGTCTCTTAGAACAGGTTCTCTACTAGGTAGTTCTTTTGGAGGGCTTGCTGCTCCAAACGCCACTGTCCTGACAGGACTGTGAGTAGTCTCAGGATCACTCCCTTCATCAATTGGGGTGTTCTCTCTTGCAGAGTCACCAACTACTGCAGTCTGTTCATCATCTGAGTATACAGGTTCAGGCTCATCAGGCTTTAAGCCTGGATCTCTCCTATCTCTCGGTCTAGAGGGATGAGTAGAAGGTCTAAATTTCTCATAGATTCTCTCCTCATCATTCACCCATGATTTCTTCCAGGGATTCCAACTGATCCTCATGAATTTGCAGATTACTTTCGAGATACATACACTGTTCTTTGCCACTATCAACTCTTCCTGACTTCCAGCTGCACCTTTCACTTTCAACATTACCGAAATGAGTTTAGCATGAAACAAGGCACTTGATTTTGAGCTAGCCTTTATCATGTCCTCCATCTGAGCCATCAGCAACCTACAAAGGTTGACCTTCCTTCCATGTTTTAATAAGTACATCAAGTAAATATCATGGTGCTTCAGAGTTGCAAAATCTCTTCTTCTAGGACTCAGTACATGCTGAATGAACTTAAACAGAAGCCTGTCCTCTCCACTCATTTCAGCAGCAATAATCTTTCTTACTGTGCCATTTCCTGTCAGTTCTTCCAGAGCCGTCTCATGATCAAAGATTCCACTATTTGGAGGAGCCGCTCCAGAATAGTAGTTGTAAATACCCTCATGAGGAACTCTTAAACATGCAGTCCATTCAACGGATGAAAAACTGACCTCATTGCCGTTTACTCTGGATACCAGTCTATGCAGATCATCCTCTTCCTCGAACTGTAGATATTCATAGAATTCCTTCACCAGCTTCGGGTAGTACGGTCCATTATTGTTTGCGAAGCATTCGGTCCATCCTTGCTCATTAAGCACTGCCAGTACTAATGATCTGCTCGATAAAATCCACTCTTCACTTAGCTCCTTCTCAACAACTATTTCTCTCTTAGTCAGATGTGGATTAACAGGTCTTATCGAGGCGTTCCCGGTGCCACTGGATTCGACTCGAGTCCTCTTTGGCATTGGTGCATCTTCATTGACAGTCGGGGGTCGCTTTGTTCTGGCCATTGGAACTGAATGAGGTTTCGAGGTTCGGTTGAAGGTTTAGGGTTTAGGACTTGAGAGAGCAAGGGTCGAGATGAGTGGATTGAGATATGTTTGATGTTCTAAATTTTATCATTTAGGGATTTAGAAATAAAAGTATAAAGAAAAGAAACGGTTCGAATTCCCGCAAAAAATAAAATAAGGTTAAACAGCGAAACAGCCTACAGAGAGATGTAACAGTGAGGTACACCGGGGAGGTCTAACTGTGAGGTTTCAACTGTGAGGTTTCAACTGTGAGGTTTCAACTGTGAGGTTTCTACTGTGAGGTTTCAACTGTGAGGTTTCAACTATGAGGTTTCAACTGTGAGGTTTCAACTGTGAGGTTTCAACTGTGTTACAATTAATCATACCTAACTCATGTTTGATGTAACTTAATCTCTCAGAATTCAAAGGCTTTGTAAAAATATCAGCTAACTGATGTTCAGTGCCAATGAACTCAAGAGTGATATCACCTTTTTGATAATGATCCCTCAGAAAGTGATGTCTCACATCAATATGTTTTGTCCTAGCATGAGATACTGGATTTTTAGAAATGTTAATAGCACTTGTATTGTCACACCATATAGAGACATGTTTGAATTGATATCCATAGTCTAGTAAAGTGTGTTTCATCCACAAGATTTGTGCACAATAGCTACCAGCAGCTATATACTCAGCTTCGGCAGTAGACAATGCAACATAATTCTGCTTCTTACTACACCAAGATACTAGTGACTTGCCTAAAATGTGACATGTTCCAGAGGTGCTTTTTCTATCTAACTTGCAGCCAGCAAAATCAGCATCAGAATAACTTAATAAATCAAATGATTGTCCTTTTGGATAAAGTAATCCCAAATTGGGAGTATGTTTTAGATATTTGAAAATCCTTTTAACAGCAGTCAAATGAGACTCTTTTGGATTGGCTTGAAACCGAGCACACATGCATACACTGAACATGATGTCAGGTCTACTGGTAGTAAGGTACAGTAGACTACCTATCATACCTCTGTAATTGGTTTGATCCACTGGTTCACCAGTTTCATCACTGTCCAACTTGCAAGTGGTGCTCATAGGTGTGTCACTACCTTTGGTTCCATCCAAAGAAAAACGTTTTAGAAGATCTTTAATATATTTACTTTGGTTCAAAATAATACCATTTTTATTTTGAAAGATCTGAAATCCAAGGAAAAATTTGAGTTCCCCCATTAAGCTCATTACAAACTCATTTTGCATTATTTTTGAAAAATCAACACATAAAGAATTTTTAGAAGATCCAAAAATAATATCATCCACATAAATTTGTACTATTAAGACATCTTTAGAAATCCATTTAATAAAAAGAGTAGGATCAGCTATCCCTTTAGTAAATCCTTTCGAAATAAGAAAAGAGCTGAGCCTATCATACCAAGCTCTTGGAGCTTGCTTTAAACCATATAAAGCTTTAGATAGTTTAAAAACATGATTAGAAAAATGGGGATTTGTAAAACCAAGAGGTTGTTCCACAAATACATCCTCAATTATATATCCATTTAGAAAAGCACTTTTAACATCCATTTGATATAGTTTGAAATTCAGATGAGCAGCATAAGCAAGTAATATCCTAATGGCCTCTAGTCTAGCCACGGGTGCAAAGGTTTTCTCATAGTCTATTCCTTCTTCCTGACTATACCCTTGTGCAACTAGACTAGCTTTGTTTCTGATTATATTACCAAACTCATCAACTTTGTTTCTAAACACCCATTTAGTGCCTATGGTAAGAGTGTCTTTAGGTCTTTCCACTAATTCCCAAACTTTGTTTCTTTCAAACTGATTTAGTTCTTCTTGCATAGCCATTACCCAGAATTCATCACTGATAGCATCATTGACATTTTTGGGTTCAAGATGTGAAAGAAAAGCTTGATGTTCAACCTGATCTCTTAGAGAAGCTCTAGTTTGTGTTCCTCTATCAAGATTACCAACAACAGCATCTAAAGGATGATTCTTCAGAATCCTAGTTGATTTGGTAAAGGTTGAACTAGAGATTTCAGGTTCATTTATAGGTTCGGGTTCAACAGAGGAAGATTCTGGAAAAAGTCCAGAACTGGATGTTTTTATTACAGGTTCTTTAGATTTGTCATTTAGGTCCAGAACAGATAAGTCTTCTTCAACATCTTCAAGAGAAGTTTTAGACTCATGTGGATCAGTCTCATCAAACTTGATGTGAACAGATTCTTCCACACATTTGGTTTTCTTATTAAACACTCTATAGGCTTTACTAGACATAGAGTAACCCAGGAAAATTCCTTCATCACTTTTTGGAGCAAATTTATCAAGATTATCTTTAGTATTCAGAATAAAGACTTTGCAACCAAAAACTCTAAAGTAATTAACCTTAGGCTTCCTATTATTCCACAACTCATAAGGGGTTTTCTTAAGAACCGGTGTAATCAAGACTCTATTAATAACATAGCAGGCTGTATTTACAGCTTCAGCCCAAAAGTAAACAGGCAGGTCATATTCATTAAGCATAGTCCTTGCAATTTCTTGCAGGGTTCGGTTTCTTCTTTCCACTACACCATTCTGTTCAGGTGTCCTAGGAGCAGAAAAATTGTGAGCATAGCCATTGTGTGAGCATTAAGATTCAAATTCTTGATTCTCAAACTCACGGCCATGATCACTCCTCAAGGTCTTAATCTTATGTCCACTAAGATTTTCTACAGACTTAGAGTATTTAACAAAGGAATAGCAGGCTTCACTTTTGTGAGCTAGAAAGTATACCCAAGTATATCTAGAAAAGTCATCTACAAGAACATAAACATAGTGCTTCCCATTTAGACTTGAAATTCTTGATGGTCCAAACAAATGCATGTGAACCAGTTCAAGTGGTTGAGAAGTTGAAACTTCTTTCGTTGGTTTAAAAGAAACTTTGTGTTGTTTTCCCTTTTGACAGGGATTACACACTTTGTCATTTGGGAATTCAAGCTTAGGTAGGTCTCTAACTAGGTGTCTCTTAGAGAGTTTTCTAAGTGAGTGAATGTTGCAGTGTCCTAATCTCCTATGCCACAGCCAAGACTCTTTATGAAAAGCATTTAAGCAAGTAACATTATGTTTAGCTAAAGTGTTTAAGTCAACAGCATAAACATTTTCATTTCTTAAGGCAGAAAATATTAAAGCATTTTTGGAATTATAAACATCACAAGAATTGTTTTCAAACTTGACATTAAAACCATCATCACACAGTTGAGAAATGCTAAGTAGGTTGTACTTAAGTCCATCAACAAATAAAACTTTGGAAATTAATACTGAGTCAGTGTTACCAATCCGGCCTAAGCCGATGATTTTTCCTTTTGAGTTATCACCAAAAGTGACATATCCTCCATCAACCTTTATTAAGCTTTTGAAGCACGAATAGTCCCCAGACATGTGTCTTGAACATCCACTGTCTAAGTACCATACCTTCTTGTAATTGCTTTTCAAACAGATTTCCTACAAAACAGATTAGACAGGAAATGACTTTGGTACCCAGATTTTCTTGGGTCCAGATATGTTAGCAATCAAGGATTTAGGTACCCAGATTTGTTTTATGGGTCCCATACAATTAATAGATGCAACAGATTTAGAGAGATATACTTTATTTGATCTACAACTATTTAAATAACCAGTTGAGGCATATGGATTTCCAAAACTGGAACTAGCAGGATTTTTTCCAGACTTGGGAATAAATCGGGTTTTAGTAAACTGTCTTTGTCCAGGTTGGTATCCCAAGCCAGTAGCATACTTAGGTGCAACTTGCTTTCCTAGCAGTTGGGTTAGAGTATCTTTTCCATTTGTGAATGTTTCTAAGTCCTTTCTAAGTTGTTCATTAGATAGTCTCAGTTTTGTATTCTCCTTTAATAATTGAACAGTTTTCTCTTTTTCTACATCAAGTGCAGACTTGACACTTGCAGTAAGAGCATGCTGTTTCTTTAAAGACTTATATTTATCCTTTAGTTCATTACACGTTTCTTCCAGCATATTATAGTATTCAATCAATTCATCTTTAGACATATTTTCAGAATCAGAACCAGATTCTGCTTCACCTTCAGAATAATAAGAGTTTAAAGTGGGAGTGTCTAAGGTTACCTCAGATGTGTTTGTCATGAAACACATATTAGCACGATTTCTTTCAGAATCACTGGATTCTGATTCACTTGTGCTGTCTTCTGAAGCACTCCAGGTGGCCTTCATAGCTTTCTTATAATTCTTGTCCTTGTACTCATATTTCTTCTTGAATTTTAACTTAGGACAGTCAGCTTTGATGTGTCCTTTACTTTTACATTCATAGCAAACTATGTCTTCTTCTTTATCAGTTTTCTTCCAATCTTTCTTCCACTTACCTTGTCTATCATACTTACCCTTGTAGTTTGGTTTTCTGAAGAACATCTTCTTCCTATAGAACTTCTTGAATCTCCTTGCTATTTGTGCCATCTCGGCATCACTGTCAGAATCTAAGTCTTCACTAGATGAGCTTTCAGTTGGTATATGCACTTTCTCCTTGTCTTTTCTCTTTGATGCAGTAGAATTAAAAGCTACAGATTTTCGTTTTGGTTCCTCATCTTCCTCTTTATTTACCTTGAGCTCTTCTTCGTACATCATCAGCATACCAATTAACTCCTTGACAGGCAGAGTTCCAATATCACAGGATTCTCTAATTGAAACGGATGTGCCTCTCCATCTATCAGGCAAACATCTCAATAATCTCATGATTCGCTCCTTTGCTGGAACAATCTTTCCGAGTGAGCTCATTGTGTTGACTATCTCATTAAACCTGAGATACATATCCGAAATAGGTTCATCAACTTTCATCTTAAAGTTATCATATTTGATAGTATAAGTATTTAACCGCATTTCCTTGACATTATTTGTTCCTTCACGAGAAACAGCTAAGGTGTCCCAGATTTCAAAAGCAGTTTTACATGCAGAAATTCTATTGAATTCCTCATCTCCTAGAGCACAGTAGAGAGCATTCACAGCCTTACAATTATTATTGTAAGCTACCTTAGTAGGTTCATCCCAAGTTATTCTTTCAGTTTCTGGAATCTTGTATTGAGACTCTATAGCAGTCCAAATATCAAAACCCATACTTTCCAAATGAATTTTCATTTTGAGCTTCCATTGGGCATAATTCACACCATTAAAGAAGGGTGTCCTGTTAGTAGCAGCACCTTCTAGTCTATTATCCATAAGGAAATTTTAGAAAATGTTTTAAAGAGATAAAGTTTAGAACTAACAGAAATTTAAGATCTTTTAGATAAAACTACAATCACAGTTTAAAAACAGAGAGTTAAAATAAAACTTTGAGCAAGTATAACAGAGATAAACACACCCTCTGATACCAAATGTTGGTCGGAGTGGACACTCAAGAGGGGGGTGAATTGAGTTCCAATTAAAAATATCTGTTAAAAACAATTTCTAATAAAATCCCCCAATTTCAAAAACAAATTAAACTGTAGTGAATTTATATAGATTATAAAGGTTCAATTAGCTTCTCAAAGATTTATTGGTTCTCAGTTAACTTAATCTTATGATTAAATTAACTTTTGAAACTAATTTACTGATTTATAATAAATATAAACACTTGCGAATTTAATTATCAAAGTATCTTTGAAGATAGATTATATTTCAAAGTAATAGCAGCGGAATATGAAATAAATATGTATAGTATGGATATAGAGTATAACTACAAACACAGAGAATTAACCAAGAGGTTCAGTCTCAAGCTGAGACTTAGTCCTCTCAAAAGTTTATATAAGAATGATCCACACCCTGGATCGGGGTTAACAACAGTGAACACACTGTCCAGGTCACAAGACCTCTACCACAGTTCTACGTGGGAAAACAAATGACCAAGCCACACCAGGCTTCTTCCACAGTTATACGTGGGTAACAAATGTAAAAAGGTTTGGGATAGGGATTTTAAGTATCCCTCAGTTTAAGCACAGGAGACAGTGTGTGTAATACTGACACACTGCTCACAAATGTAAAACACTTAAACACAGTAGTGCAAGAGATAGAAAGAAGAAGGTTTAGAGTGCTCTATAGTGTTGGCAGATCAGTTCTGGACTCGTAGGAATGAGTGACTTGAAGCTTTGGTCCTTTTTCTGTAAGTTGACACTAAAACAGAGTGTCGTGATTTCCAGACTTCCAGATGTTCAAGTGATCAGCTTCTTTGAGTTTGAGTGCTTCACAGCATGGCTTTTAGGAGACGGTTCTTTCAGTCGGTTCACTTGAGACTCTTTTGTTCTTCAGAATGAATGCTCGAGAGTTCTTCTTTTTGTGTATATGCGTATCTCCTTCTTAGTTGTAGATGTTAGACTCTGTGTGTCCTTCCTCTATTCTTGTTCGTGTATGTAACTGTTCTTTTCATTCCTTTCATGCTGTTTCTTGAATGAGTTTTCTTTTCAAAGTCACAGTTACAGCTAACTGTCACCTTAAGTTACTGTTGCAATAAGTTCACAGTTACAAGGTTACAGTCGAAGACTAATACAAGCTTACAGTCACGAGTCTACCGCTATCTATTGTCAAAGCTCACAGACGAAGGTCACAGTTACAAGACTTCTGTTCAAAGTTTTCTCTGCTCAAGTTCACAGTCGAACAAGTCTACAGTTGGAACAAGTTCGCAGTCGAACAAGCCTACAGTCATAAGTCTACAGTCAAGGTTACAGTTAGACAGCTTTTGTCGACTAAGTCTATTGATGATCGAGGTCTACAGTTGACAAAGGTTACAGTTCTACAAATTTGATATTACAAGTCTACAGTTAGAGAGGCTACAGTTACATGGAGTAAAAGCTACCATTGCAAGCCTACAGACAGCAAGCCTTTTGTTGAAGTCGGCAGTCAGAAGGAAGTCCACAGTTGGAAGACCACAGTTGAAGTCCACAGTGACATACATTCCCGACCAGTCTATTTTTATTATATTTCTTTTTTTTTACCAATTTGATTAATACTAATCTAACGGTCATGTCTAGACAAATTAATACACCTAACATTATTTATTGATATTTGCAGACATATCAAGAAATAATACAATGTACGAGGAAGATCACACGTGTAACTCAAGACTATTTATCTTGTCGGCCTCGGGTGAACAAAAAGGGCATATATGGAGGAGTATAAAAAGAAGAGAGAAGCATTCAAGAAACAGCATGAAAGGAACGAAAAGAACAGTTACATACACGAACATGAATAGAGGAAGGACACACAGAGTCTAACATCTACAACTGAGAAGGAGATACGCATATACACAAAAAGAAGAACTCTCGAGCATTCATTCTGAAGAACAAAAGAGTCTCAAGTGAACCGACTGAAAGAACCGTCTCCTAAAAGCCATGCTGTGAAGCACTCAAACTCAAAGAAGCTGATCACTTGAACATCTGGAAGTCTGGAAATCACGACACTCTGTTTTAGTGTCAACTTACAGAAAAAGGACCAAAGCTTCAAGTCACTCATTCCTACGAGTCCAGAACTGATCTGCCAACACTATAGAGCACTCTAAACCTTCTTCTTTCTATCTCTTGCTCTACTGTGTTTAAGTGTTTTACATTTGTGAGCAGTGTGTTAGTATTACACACACTGTCTCCTGTGCTTAAACTGAGGGATACTGAAAATCCCTATCCCAAACCTTTTTACATTTGTTACCCACGTATAACTGTGGAAGAAGCCTGGTGTGGCTTGGTCATTTGTTTTCCCACGTAGAACTGTGGTAGAGGTCTTGTGACCTGGACAGTGTGTTCACTGTTGTTAACCCCGATCCAGGGTGTGGATCATTCTTATATAAACTTTTGAGAGGACTAAGTCTCAGCTTGAGACTGAACCTCTTGGTTAATTCTCTGTGTTTGTAGTTATACTCTATATCCATACTATACATATTTATTTCATATTCCGCTGCTATTACTTTGAAATATAATCTATCTTCAAAGCTACTTTGATAATTAAATTCGCAAGTGTTTATATTTATTATAAATCAGTAAATTAGTTTCAAAAGTTAATTTAATCATAAGATTAAGTTAACTGAGAACCAATCAATCTTTGAGAAGCTAATTGAACCTTTATAATCTATATAAATTCACTACAGTTTAATTTGTTTTTGAAATTGGGGGATTTTATTAGAAATTGTTTTTAACAGATATTTTTAATTGGAACTCAATTCACCCCCCTCTTGAGTGTCCACTCCGACCAACATTGTTTTCTCTAGAATGATTTTTGCCTCTCACAAAATTCTTTTTGTGTTTTAGTAAATGGAGGGAACCAGAAGGAATTCGGTTAACATTGAATCCAATGAACAAATTGGTGACTATGAGCAACAAAATTGTGTAATTCCTAGAGAGAAAGATATTGTGATTATGCCGAATCAGTCATCGCGATATATTATTAACAAGGTGAACTTTAGTGGTATGCCTAATTCATCAAAGAAGAGGAAGATAAACTATTATGCATGTTTTCATGTTGAGGAGCATAAAGAAAGGAAGATTGAGATTTCTAAAGAAGGGATGAAGAACCTTGAGGAATACCTCAAATGGAGGGACCTATGTTATCTGTGTGGAGAAAAGGGTCATAGAGTGACAGAATGTTATGGAGTTCAATGTCTTATTTGTGGAGAACATGGGCATTACCCAACTCAATGCCCTGACCTAAAAAGTTACATTTAAATCAAGGAAGGACTTATTCCAGGACAATCATTGAAGTGGATGGACTAAAGTGTTTATGTATTGGTATTCAAGAATAATGTTGTTGAGGCACTTTTATGATGTATTGGAATATTTATGTATTGGTCTATTGTGGTTTTCAATAATTTTAAGGTACCGGTAACCATGAAAAGTGATTCAAATATTTTGGAAAGTAGATGATATGCGCATAATGAAGGGATAAAGAGAAAATGAAATGTTTGACAGTATTCATGAGCTCATGATTGATTTAAGGACTAAGTGATATCATGGTTTGAGTATATAGAATTTTGAGGATTTTGGTATGTGGAAGGTGTTAACTTTTAACTGCATTCATTTTTTCACTAAGGATCAATGGGTATTCAAGAGAATACATGATTAAGGCCGTTGAATGTTTGGAATGTGACCAACAAGACATATCTTATGATATATGGGGATCAACGATGGTATTAAATCTCTGGTAATCATTTTCACTATATTATGAGAGTGGACTGCAGTATTATGGATAAGCCTAAAGATTTGAATGTATTATGTTGGACATAAGTTAGTATTGTTTAAGGATAGAAGTTTTTTCGATATTATTGATGGGATGTTATAGTAATATAGATTTAGAAAAAGGACAACCTGCAGGACGGGAAACAGCCCATCGCGTCGGACAAGGCTGTGGGAATCGAACCCACAACCGAAGTGCGATGGGCCTTTATCGCCTACCACAGGCCTACAGGAAGTCCCTGTTTAGTCGAAACTAGTTTTATTATATTAAGCAGTATGATATATGAAGTATAAGTCCATTTTAGGAACCATATATGATTAATCTCACTATAGATCGACTTATGTATATTTAATTACTTTTGCTAACCTTTTGTTTGAATGACCCGTCATTCTATCACAAGATCTGCTAACACATCACGAATAACAAATTCAACTTCATTTCTTTAAGGGATGAAGTGGAAATTGTTCAATTCACGAACAACAGTGAGATTGTCCCAAAATCAAGCAAGTATTTCTTCTAATTCAAAATTTTCAACTTTAGGGAAATGATATTGAAAACCAAAAATGTTGTCCTAGTGCCCTTATATCCGATGAATCAGATGGTACCCTAGATCATCACAAATTTATGTCTTTGTGATTGATGGCTTTTCCATAGCCATGTTCTCTACCACTCTCCATCAGAACATGATGGTTAGATTTCTCTTCCATATCTATATTTCCACCTATGTGGAAACCCAGGGATTAGTATATTTGGGTAACCGTTACATTTCATACTTTTGTTTTTAAAGATTGGTTTTGGTATTCCTTTTTACGACGTGGGTTTCTATTAAAGAAACTTTCGAGTAGTAAACCATTTATAACCCCGACGAATTTCGAGGGCGAAATTCAATTTAAGGGGGGTAGAATGTAACACCCCGAGATTTTATGAAAAATATTCTTTTTCATTTCATTAATGTCTTGTGTTATACGCTAAACCAAAAGGATCTTTCACAACACACATCTCTGACCTGGCTTGAATTACACGCAATCGTGACCTTCCACGATAGCGTGTGTTGTACGCAACACCAAGTTTAGATAAACAACGATATGCTGTTAAAATATTATTAAAACTAGCCGTTATGAATAGTAATAACCACTTTTTGAAATTTTGTAAATTTTATTTTTCAAAATGGACTTCATTTTTGGATTCGGAATATCGAAATTAGCTTAGGGTGAAATTTTGCTGATTTTCGGATAACTTTCATATTTTGATGAATAGTGAAAATTACTAAATTTTAATTAAAAAAAACTTTTTCAATCGAAATAATTAATAGTGATAAATTATTAATTTGACTGGTTTTAAAGTATATTTAGAATATATTTTTACAATTTAATACAATGTTGGTCATTGGATGTAATTTCACATTTAAACCAGTTATAAACAAGTGTCAATCTTTTGATAGTTATTATCTCTTAAAAACACGCCTTTTGTTTTGACGACGGGAATTAATTTTTAAATTAAATAATGGAACTGATATGTTTTGAATTTGGTAAAACAGAAATCATTTTTGAGTTCATAATATCAAATATAGCTTATGCCTAATTTTTGGTATTTTTCTGAAAACTTTCAATTTTTGATGAATAGTGAAACCACTAAGTGGTAGTTAAAAAAACTGAATTTTACATAAAACATAATTTTACCGCTTCTGTGAGTGAAATTTCAAAAATCCGAGAGACACGGTTGATGTCAGTAAGTAAAATGTGGTTCAATGAGATGAAAATATTTTTTGGTGAATAGTAACTTTTTACTTTTATTTACCACGGTTAAAAGTAAATAGGGTAATTAAGGGTGAAAATGATATTATTATTACCCTAACACATGTCCAAATTCTATTGGATAAGTGTAATTCGACCAAAAACAAGCTTAGGAATAAAATATGACCATTTAGGCCCACTTGGATTTGATTAGGACATTTATTATTATTTAATTCAAAGAAGAGTTAAAAGAGTTAAAATCAATGATTATTTACTAAAACATTTTAAATATAGGGTTATACATAAGATATATTCAATTTTAAATATTCATTAGAAAGCTAAAAAGATTTCCTACATAATGGTAATTTATTTGTAATTTTTAGACATTAAATAGTTTGATTTATTTGTGACACAACAATGATGCAGTAATTATCTTATTAATGAAATATTGACATAATTGATGTTATAAATACCCAAATAAATATAATTTGAGACTGTTTATGAATTACACTAATTTTATAGGTTAATATGACATGTTAGTATTGATTTAATTAACTTTGTTTGAAATTATCATTCTGTTATGAGTTTCACAAAAATCAATTACTAAATAGTGTCAAAATTGACATAAAATAGTTTTTAAAACAAATATTATATTATTAATTGTTATTTTATTCCTAAAAATATAAGGTTCGGCAAAATGACTTAGATAAGGTTATATATATTAATAATAAACAATTTGGGGTTCGTTTGGCTTCTTATAATAAGTTTATTAACCTTATAGTGTAAGAACACAAGAAGACACGGTAAAAGTAAAATTATTTAACTTAATGTTAAATCTAAATGATAAGGTTAAAATAGGAACCTAAACTTGTCTAAATTCTATTGGATGAGAGGATCTCGACCCCTCCCCACCTTAGCCTCGAAATAAATCAATTTGGAGCTATTTAAAACCGAACATGACTTTATGATAAAATAATATTTTTAGTTTTTCCAAAGGAGCCTCTCTCCTCCCTTATAAAAGGGAACCTCCTCCCTCTCTTCCTCACACAACTTTGAGCCTTCAAGCTCGGCCAAACCCTGCCAAATTCTCTTCTACACTTCCCTAGAAACATCCTAGAGGTTCAGTTCTTCCTCAAAGACCAATTTTAGTGCCCTAAGAGGAGGTCTCAAAGAGGCGCTTCAAAGAAGAGGTAATTTCCGTTACCGATTCTTTCACCTTTATTTCTTCTTCCACTTATTCGTCTTAGGTTTTTTCATTATGAAGTAATAACATCAGTATCACTAATATACTGATATGTTATTATAAGTATGAAACAATCCTATTTCACCATCTATCCATCCTACGGAAAACGAAATCACCGCGCGTGCGTACGTACGGAATACCGTCTCCACGCCCTAGTGAAATCTATTTTCCACCACCACCTTGAATGGATGTGTATAATGGTGTAAATAATAACTATATATTATTATTTTAAAGTGATATTGATTCTGAAATAGTATACATACACTCCAATACAGTCCCACGATCATGAGAACGATATCATCGCTCGTGCGTACGTACGGACTACCGTCTCCACGACGCGATGAGATTCATTCTCCACTTTAAACCATTCATGAATGATTATAAAGTATATATAATAATTAATAATGAAATATATGACATAATAATGATACTGGATTTATGTGTATATATATGTATGTCAACTACTTAATTCCATTCAACTCAATAAGGAAACGAAAACAGCGTTCATGCGTACGAACGGTCTACCGTCTCCATGAACGGTGTATTTATTTCCATTTACTGATCTATTATATATATATATATATTCTGAATATATATTATATATAAATCATGTTTTATATTCTGGAATTAAGTAATCATTATCTATGTAATAATATGAATAATTACAAGTTAAAACACGAACGACAAATGAGATGATTTTACCCAAAACGCTACTTTAACATGAATTTACAAAAGAACGGGTAATATAAAGTCATAAGTGAACCATATATGATATAATAACAATGAATATGATTCTTTAATAAGTCAATTACATTATTTAAATCATTATACAGGAGGTTCGGACACTTACGAAGCAAATCAGACCTAAGGTAAGGGAAATGTCACAATCTCATTTTTATCCGAGATTGTTTATACTTTGTTATTTACTAGGGTGTATTTTATCATCCACATACATGTTTCCTCAATATTTAATATTATTTCCATTCACATACAATTGTCTAAATCCATTTTTACCCTTTGGTGAGTTTTTAGTAAAAGATATGAAAGGAATCTTTTGTCGTTTTTCATACGAGGTACTTTTTGACTTTCCGACAAAAGTACGAGAAGAATATTTTTTTAAACTTATACGAAATGAATGGATTTTTAAAAAATTATTTCCAAGAAGCTTCCTTTACAAGTTTTCAAGTTTAGTTTTTAATTAACTTCTTTTAGTTTATAATTGTATGACATGTTAAGAAAAGAAAAGTGTTTTTGAAGTAGAAAGGATATTTTCCTCAAGAATGGAGTTCAAATGTTTTATCAAAATTATTTTCCATCTAAGATAATATAGGGTTCTGTTTTTATCCCTATTATTACATTGATTTGATTATGTTGTGAGGGAATTATTTTTATGAAGTCATTTACCTTATATGATTTGTTTTATGATGTCATGATGTTTCAAGAACCCCATTTTAATTACATGTGTTATGCGATGATGTATGATTTGTGATTATGTGGCACACATAAGAAATGATTCATTATAAGATGGGTGGGACCTATATCTCCCTCCAATGCATTGGGTAAAGATTTTATATCTAATGAGATAGACATGGATGGAATGGTGGGTTATACCTGTTCAGTGAAACAGGACTGAAACGAGGGTGACTCGGTTCAGAAAGGGACTTTGTCCACTAAGATAGTCTTGGCAAAATTGTCTTGACTAACATGAAATGATTCTCTATGATTATGTGTGTCTGCCACAAAGCTTCATGTTTTAAGTTTTGATTATTGTGATTACATTTCACTGCCATGATTTATCCCATGTTATGAAATTATGCTCTCTTTTCCAGGTTATGATTTCCAAAATGTTATGTTCTTATGAATATGATGTGATTGATATTTATTTTGTTTACCCTTACTGAGCATTTAAGCTCACCCTTTTATGTTTTATTTTCCCCAGGATATAAAGAAAGGTTTTAGGAAAAAAAGAAAGATCTTTATGGGAGATGTTGAAGATATTTCACCATGATTAGAAGATTATATTCTGAGTTTCCAAAGACACTAAACTATTACGATCCTTGTGTGTGTGTTTTTGTTATGTACGAAGTATTCTGCAAAAGTAATGTAATGTCCATGTACGTCAAGCTTCGGGTCTCTACAGACGCGCCGCGTCCCCACCCCTTGACTCGTAGGACCGGGGGGAGGGCTCCATTGTCAAGTCGTCCTCCACCTCAGAGTCTGAGAAACGGACTGGTCCGATTTCCTTCCGGACATCCCTAACATTCCCCTTACGGCGGCGACGTCCCGCCTTCCTGCCCCTGGGTGGCTCCTCAGGGCAAGGATGGTTTCTGTCATGGAGTCCCCTGGCCGCAATAGTGCTGGGGCAGAGAGGACTGAATTCGGGGGTGAGAGAACCACCACGAAAGATGTCGAAAGGGACATAGGGAGGACCTTCATGTGGGCGAGTGGCCGGATATGCAACGGCTCCATACTCGCGGCCAGCGGCAGGAGAAGTGACCTCATACCCAGCATAGTGAGCGTTGGAAAAAGCCATACACGGATCGTAGCTGTCGCGGAGAATCCTTCTTCTTTCTAGATCAGTGGCACGGAATGGGCCTTTATGGTGGGTGGAACTACCACGAATTGGTCCGCGGTGGCCATTGCCTGTGCCCGCGACCGGGAGAGTCGACCCAACCTTCCTGCAGGGCGGTCGGGGCCTCGATTCGGGTCAGGCATGTGACTACCCCTGCTTAACGTGTGCGGGGGTCTGGAGACATGAGTCAGAAGTGGCTTGGGCCACAATGGTTGCTGATGTTAGTGCCCCATGGAGGGCATTCTCCTCCGCTCGGGCCCGACTCTCGCATCGGGTCAGATGGGTTGGAGCCGGTGGTACGAGCACAAATATTGCCTGCTCCTTGGCCCGGGGAGTCAGGAGGCGGCGTTGACGCAACCTGGTGGGGGCTCTTGCTGTGAACCCCTGAGACGGGTCTCCGATCGGGCGGACCCAGACATCTCCCACCTCATCGGCGTAGGGAAGGGAGGGGTCAATGCGCTCCGGGGATAGGCTCCCGAAGCGGTTGAACATCGGAGTGGGGAGCGGTTGTTCCCTACATGTCCCTCGGGGGAGAAGATGGTGGTTGGGAGGCGCAATGACCTCTAGATCCAAATGGGCCATATCCTTACTGGGGATGACCCCTTCCTCATTGTACCTACGAACCAGGTCGTTGATCACCCTTCGTTGGATGATTTCGGATGGGGAGAGGGGGCGTGAGTGCCCGACAGTTGCGGCCGTCGGAGTTGGATCGACTGTGGAAAAGGCGGGATCGCGTGGGGTGGCCGCGTCGGTATTTCCCTTGACCTTACCCTTGTGCTGGTGGGCAGGTGGCGATCGAGCTCCAGATGCAATGATCTGATTCCTGGAAGTAGGGAGATGAACCCATTAATACAAACAGGAAAATAAATTGACAACCAATAGCCCATCATGATTCCATCTTCCGTGGTCGGCGAGAGGGATCCATGCTGACGACGTCACAGAATGGAGAGCTCAACATCTTGACTGCCTCAACCCCTGGCGGGTATCACGTCCTGGTAATAGGTGCCCAGACCTGGTGACATGCTAATCATCTGACACCCCAAACGCTACCCGTCTGTGTATTGTGGAGAAGATCTTCACGTCGGGTTCACCATTTTCTGTTTCCAACGCTTTTATGCTGGGGCGCGCGCGCATCCGTCATGCGGGGAGGGGGGGGGGAGGACTGGCGTCTTGTGGCCCCACATTCCCACTTTCCAAAGGTAGGCAACATCTGTTCCTCGTTCAGGGACGTCTTCTCCTTGATCGAAACCGGGATGATGGGATGTCGGTTCATCCTTCTGTGGATTCCTCCTCGGAGCTCGTCACCTAGTCCAGGTCTCCCACATAGATTTAAGACGGGTTCGTGAAGCTCGTTCCCGGTGCCATATCTACATGGACGCCAGTTAATTATGCTTCTTATGTCGAGATGCTCCAAGGGGTCTAGTCGGGGCAGCAACCTTCGGTGAGAAGAATGGTCACGCTAGGGTGTCGTCGGTGCGTCTCGACACTAGGGATTGGCATGTCTGTCTTTTGTCCCTTATTGTAGGGCTTCTTGAGGGTGCGAAAGCCTGAAGAATCCCATATAGAACGCAGGGAATTGTGTACCATCTGAGGTTTTCCTCAGCTTACCATGTTTAACACGGGGTATTCCGCGAGTTTAACGTCTTCTAGAGATGGATCAGACTGATCAGAACACTAAGAGTGGATCAGATTGAAGGACCCCTTTGGGGAACGCCGATGTTGGGGCCAGCACGTGGGCGGCTTCCCGGATACTATGGAGTGGAATTAGGTGGCATGATCTCACCGGGATGTGGAGGCCCAGGTAAGGATCAGGATGGGTGATAGAGTGATGGTCTTGAACCTCATGGAGGCTTCCTACGTATCCCCATGGCAGGGAATCAAAGTCCACGTAGTTCAGGGCATATAGTTTAACATCATGCGGGATGAGGGAATACAGTTTAACATCATGCGGGACGAGGGCATACAGTTTAACATCATGCGGGACGAGGGCATACGGTTTAACGTCATGCGGGATGAGGGCATACAGTTTAACGTCATGCGGGATGAGGGAATACAGTTTAACATCATACGGGATGAGGACATAAGGTTTAAGGTCATACAGGACGAGGGAATACCGTTTAACGTCATGCGGGATGAGGAATTTGGGGCTTAAGCTCTGAAGCGGCCCAGAGAGTTTGGAGAACCAACGTGAAGATGTCGGAACGACCGGGTGGTGGGCTTGAACCTCGTGGAGGCTTCCTACGTACAATGTGTTAGCATGGATCAAAGTCCACGTAGTTCACTGGGATGGGGATTACACTTTGAGGGGGCCCATAGGGGGAAGTCATGGTCAATGCGCGCTCTATTCCCCCGTGAGTCATGCTTGGTGTCAGAAACAAGAGGTATCAGAGACCAGATGATCACGTCACAAAGGGTGCGTCTGTGAGAAGTGGAAAGGGGCTTACGCGTTGAGAGCCCCAAAGAGGAAACAGGGTCTTACACATGGTTAGTGGTCCTTGGTGTCGGGGCTTACTCCAGGTTGGAGGCCCGTGGTGTGACAAATCGCAGTGGGAAAGGGACTCCTCTGGCCTTGGAGGTGGGTAAGTACAGAGGTGCATGGGTTCAACCATCCGCAAGAAATGATAGGGGCTTACTCTCTGAGGCAGCCCATCGCCCATGGAAAAACTCCACCCCAAAAAGGAGGATATCATTCCATGTGAGGAAGAATCCATTCCCGTGGAGACGAGTGGGCGTAAAGAATGTCCGAGCTGGGGGGACCCTGCGTGCGAGGCACGAGGTCGGACCACCGTTTAACGTCATGTGTTAAGGACGAGGTGCTTGGCAGTTTAACGTCCTGCGGCTCGGATGAGGTGGGTTCTCTCCACACCCCTAGGGCTTACATGCCCAACACCCTCTACCCCTTGTGGGAGGGAAGGCATCGGAAAGGCCGTAACGAAGGGGGTTGTAGGGTAAACCATCGAGGGGTCCACGTTAGCATGGCCATGAGAATAAGCAATAGACGTTAGCGTACCTATGCGAAGAATCACAAGGTAAAGAAACATAATGGGAAACATCACCCAAGGGACCTTGAGGTTACATCGTACGAGCCTAGAAGGCTGTACGAGAAAAAAATGCATGGCGTGCATGCCCGGCATGGGAGACATCGGGTTCCTACGCAGGGCGTCAAGGTGAGAGATCCTGGGTTTTGCGTGCAAAGAGAAGGTTTGCGCGCAAAACACCAGGATGACGCGCAATTGGGCCAGGTGATTGCACGCGAATAGGGAATTGCGCACAAAGGGCTTGGATTGCACGCAGAGAGGGGATTTCGCACAATGGACCTCGATTGCGCGCGGGGCAATGACCAATCCCTAGCGAAACCTATCAAAGGAATTGAGCACAATGGAAGGGATTGCGCGCAATTGGAAGGTATTGCGTGTAAGGGGCACGGATTGCACGCAAAGGATGAAGCCGAAGGAGTTTGGAAAATTCACTTAAGCCAGCGGGGTTACGCGCAAAGGCAAACCCCATGGAAAGATTGCGCGAAAAGAGGAATTACATGGAAGTCATCTTGTGTGCGCGAGAGTCCGAATTGCACGCACAGGAGCGGGTCCGAATTCCTCAACCCCTAAATGGTTGAGGTCGCCTTCTATTTATAGGCATCGGCCGGTGCGAAATCCAGGCGGCACATGAAATATGCCGTGTCAGGACCTATTAGCATGCAAAGCTTCACCGCGCAGAACCGGGGCGCGCAAAATTGCGCGCCATCCGAGTGTTTTTACGTGAATCCCAATCTTCCTTCATGCGGAAAACATTTTTTCACGTAAGTCCTCCTTAACTTCGTGCACCACTTTGGGGCCATCCAGACCGGGTCTCCAAGTCCGAATATGACTTCGCTTCGTCATTTCAAAACATCCTCTAGAAGTTAAATACTTTTTCGGCATCTACAAATGCCCCCCTATGAATTGGATCGGCGAGAGGTCGCAACGATCGGGTTCTGAGGGAAATGCTGAAATGCCGAAGCAGTGCATCTCATGGGCATTTTACAAGAAAAAATCCAACGTGGCGCGCAAAATGATGGATCAGCATGGAATTATCTTTCTGTGCGGCGCGGAACAATGGAAACACCTATAAAAATGGGTGCTGGGTCAAAATACGTACTCATGCTTTCCCGCATGATAAGAATACCACTCTCGTGTGCGAAATTGCTCTTGCGGCTGCGCGTAAAAATGCTCTGGCAGTGTGTAATTCCCTCCGAATTTCTGCCGCATTGGCATTCCAACTCGGGATATTCCGCACCTAGTGTGCCTATTGCACACTCAACTCCTGGATTTCGCGCCAAAGCTTCCGATTTCGCGCAACCCTCTCCGATTCCACACCCTTCATCCTGATTTCGCACAACTCCCGAAATATTTGAGATGGATGCAATCCAAGTTAATGAGGGGGAATCCGCCACTCGTAGAGCCAAAATAGTGGCGAATGAGGAGGTTTACAGCGCCAAGGTTATTGTCTCCAAAAACCTAACCTTATTCAACCTACTGACCCCAGCCCAGAAATAGTATCCCTTATCTGACAACCCCCCGCTCTGGATCATTGGAATCCTGGAGGAGGTTCCCCTGCTGGGCTTCGAAGTAGACACACCGTATTCATGGGTGACCCGGGTGGACGAGCTTCCTCGCTACAAAATCACCAACAATAGCCATCCTTTCAGGGAAACCAGGCATATGGACGTATATGTCCTGAAACCGAGGTCCAGGACCATTCTCGGGGATGGGCCTACCGCAGAGAATTCTCCGGCCCTCTACGCGATCACGTTCCGTCAGAGCGTCACAGATGACACTAAAGGATGGTTGAAACACTGGGACCTATGGTCCGGGGGAAACTTCAACTGTGAGTGGGCCTGAGAGTTCTGGGTCTGCCATACATGCGACTAGTTTGGGGTCGAGCCGCGGCATATTGGCCTGTTTGAGGCGGTATGGACATCGCAGTTCCACTTCCATCGTCAACCGGAGCTCGGGCCAGAGCTATTCACCCGATGGTCCCCTGATACCAACACATTCCACTTTCACCATGGAGAAGTTGGCATCAGCCTCTGGGACGTTCACTGCATCGGAGGTATCGCACTGGAGGGCTACCAGTACAACGAGTTCGTTCCTCCAAAGAACACCTAGGAAGAAAGGTCACGAACTCCCATGCTGACATGGCACCTGCTGGAGCTAGCCAAAGAGAGGCTGGGGGTCAAGGACATCCTGAAGGACATTTCCTACAAGGGCTGGTTCAGCTAGTTCTTTGAGAAGGACCCGAAAATCAAGATGTCGGGACGGGGTAAATGGTGCCCAACCGCGGCTCAGAGGAGAAAGGATGGGTCTTATTGGAGGACCCTGGAGGCGGGGCAAGACCAATCATGGGGTTACCGCGTCATTGAGGCCCTAGACCTGAACGTTCGGTACGCCGGGTTCCTTGCCGCCTTCCTGAGCGGGTGTCTCCTGCCAGTGCGTGACGCGAGGATGGGCTTCTGTCTAGCAACATTGGTGATATCGGGTACCATGGCCGCCAATAAAAGGTTTAACATAGGGGTCCCCGTTCTGGCCAAGCTGTATGCCATCCTGGGACATATCTCACAGGGGGGGTTGCCTCGGAGGGTATGTGGCCCTTTCCTGATCTTCCACGGCTGGGTGGCGTCTCATCTCGGCGGGTACACTTTCCCAAACACCATCTGCCCTCCAGGAAACGGTCTGTGACCATCCCTACTAAACATCGTTGGGGTGGTGCCGATGACACTCAATGAGGAGGGTGTGAGGATCCAAATTTTTAACCACACCAACTTCAACTTCAGCCCGTTCCACACCCCTATCAGCCAGATGGTGGACAGTGGGTGAGGCTCCCTGGAACAACATGAGTATTTCCAGAGCATCTAGGGCAGGGTTCTCATGGCTCAGATCGACGGGAAGGTGATCCGAGAGCCTTATGTGCCATCCCGATTCTCCAGCCAATTCGGGTGCGTCCAATGGATGCCGAAGAAAGTAGTTACGGATATCTGGGAGGAGAAGAATCCCTACGTTTTGCAACAGATGTGGTTGATGTTCACCACTTTCGGCTCTGATGACGTCATCACTCTTCCTCCCACCGGGGTCGACGCTGGCCTAGCAACTGAGTACACCGAGAACTAGACCATTGCATACCTAAGGGGATTTTCCGCAAGTGATTCTGGCAACTCGAGACTACCCACGTGGAAACCAGGCGACGGAGGAGAAGGCAAGGTGCTACTGGAAGAGGGGAACCAGGGTGCATCAGGCAGCGAGGCCTGCGCAGTCCGGGACCTCAGCGGCAGGAACATCACCCAGCACCGCCGTGACCTCATTGCCCATGGGGGGATCACACGAGGTGGCCAGGGAACTGCCCGGGATGCAGATAAGGTATCTACTTGAACCTTCCCAGGACACAATTTTCCCTGCACTGTGGTCAGCCTAGATGACCCTACGGAAATAACTGGGCGTTGAAGCCATCTGGAAGAAGATAATGTAGAACGGGATCCAGCTGCTAGAGGTCGGGCACATTCGAGTTGCCGAGAGAGTGAAATTCCATCAGCGGTATGCATATCTGAAAGCCATGGACACATACCCGCACCAAAGGGGTCGACGTGAGGAGCCACCTTTCCTAGTGAAAGTGATCCTCGACCAAGAGCACGATCCGGAAGTGATGCTGCAGGGAGAAGGTGACAGTGAAGAGGAGTCGGAGGGGGAAGAGGAAACCGGAGAAGATGAAGGCGAAGGAGAAGATGAAGGAGAAGGAGAACCCGAAGGTGAAGGGTCGCAGTGGTGACCTACCTACGGAGTCTCCGAGAGAGCGACGAGATTGTCGGCTCTGATCTCGACATAACCGAGATACTCAAGGATTGTCTTTATCTGTAATCATTTTAATTCTTCATTCATTCTACTTTTCAATTTACAACCCCTCTCTCTACCTCACTCAGGAGCGCCTAAGTGTTGGTCAGGAGTCCCCTCTAGAGGAGGGAGTAATTGAACTGATGGGATAGGATGGGGACCCGATGCCCATCATTGAATTGACAAGCGCAGAGGGGTCTCCTGTCATGGCAGCTCCTGTAGCAGACAGAACACTAGAGGCCGATGCTCTGGGTTCCTGTAAGTCCCATACTTCACTACTGGCGCTTGTTATCAAAAGATCCCTACTAATCAGCATATGCCTTGTGCAGTGATCTCAACATTGGAGGCTCGTCAAGCTGCGGAGTCCGAGTCGTCGATGATCAGACCAGTGGCGGGCATACCACCTCGTTTAGAACGTTCTCCCCGCACTGAGTCAGCCCCAGAAATTGGTGAGCAGGGGACGACAGACATCAGCGGTGCTGTCCTTTAGGTGAGGCTGGAAGCGGACGGAGGCACCGTCGCTATTGGCGTGAGAGAGGAAGGTCACCCGGACATCAAGGATCCTATCCCTCATGAAGACATCCCTGAGGAAGATCCTTTCACCGACCTACTGGCTACCTTTCCTATGTACCGGCCCGCTGATCTCGATGAGGTAGACGACTCAAAATCCGAAGCGACCGAGGAGAGCCGGATGACACGACATAAAGGGTGGAAGTGTATCCAACAATTTCTCAGGCATCCCCAGTCAGATTGGCTGAGGTGGATGGGATCACTTCAGACCTGGCTTTGTTTCCTGTGTGCCGGAGGGGCTGACGCTCAGCGCCTTTATCTGACGGTTCGTAATTACATGGCCGAGAGGATACATGAGAGAAGACGGCGCACCGATGTTGCCCAGTGTCAGGAAAGATTGGCGAGCACCCGAGCATTTCTGAGGGCGGAGCGGGAGGTCCGGCACCTCGAAGGGCAGGCAGTAGATAATGAGGCCTTCATTGCAATGTGATCTGAGCTTGTGGAATAACTGACGGCCCAGCTAGCTGATGCCCAAGAGTAATAGACGGAGGCGAGTCAGCAGATGGCCATACTTCAAACCGAGTGGGCGCAGGCACAGGACAGAGTTGGCGAGTTGCACTCTGCGGTTGCTGATGAAGAGAGAGTCTTCAAGGAGCGAGTAGTAGTCTTGGAGGCTACCATCCAAAGGGTAGCATCATTGGAAAGATCGATCCAGCATGCTGATCCATATGGGCTGTGTTTTGGCCATCTCGTGTTCTTTTTGCTTTTACTGCTCAACATTTTGGCCCATGTATGGACCAATCTATTTATCTGTACCTTTGGTCCAATATGCTCACCATAATTCTGAAATGAATAACAACTCACCCTTAAGCTCCGGTGGGTTGCTCCCAACAGGAGAAGTAGAGGATTCTCGTGTTATCATTTCGTCCAACTGTGGGGCATTAACCAAGATTCAGGCATCCGAACTCGGGCTTGGATTTTTGAGGAGAAGAGGGACGTCCAGACGACAGGGGGGGACCTTAGACCGATCGATGCATCGTCTTCTCCATGTGCCCTAACACACGCGAGGGGCAATGCCAAGGGAATTGGAATTTCACCGAACCTAGGGAAGTGAGAAAGGTGAATCACATTACCCGAATTCGGAACACAATGGTGCACGACGATAGAGGATAACTCTTAACCATGGCAGAAATGTAGCGTCCATATTTCATTGGCCTGAAATGGGGACAATAAATGAGGGCTGACTACTGACCATGTTCGAAACACGGGACCTAACTCAAATATCGCTGATCAGTATTTCGGAACGTTGGTGTAGAGACCCGAAGCGTGACGTACATGGACATTAAATTACTTTTGCGGAATAATTAATACATAACAAAAATAGAAACACAAGGACCGTAATAGTTTAGTGTCTTTGGAAACTTGGAATGTAGTCTTCTAATCGTGGTGAAAGATCTTCAACATCTCCCATAAAGATCTTCCACTTTTTGTTTCCTTACCTAAAACCTTTCTTTTGATCCTGGGGGAAAATAAAACATAAAAAGGGTGGGATCAAATGCTCAGTAAGGGTAAGCATGGATAAAATAACACATACCATGTACATTTGAACTTAAAAACATGAACATAATGTTTAAACATCAAAATTTTGAGCAACGACATAAAACATGGAAGTACATAAGGCATAGATCATAATGGAACATAAACCATGATAAAATAGTATGGGAATAAAACATGTAATTGTGGAATCCATTAAGCACATTTAATGATTTCCATAGTAGCCAAGGCATTGCTTCCAAGACCATCTTAGTGGACAAAGTCCCATTCTAAATCGAGTTCACTCCTCGTTTCAGTCCTGTAACACTGAACCAGATTAACTTACCATTCCAGCCATGTCTATCTCATGAGATATAAAATCTTTACCCAATGCATTGGAGGGAGATATAGGTCCCACCCATCTCAAAATGAAACCATTCTTACTTGTTCCACAAAATAAACTTAAAACATTCATCATAACCCAAAGAATAAAATGGGTTTCATAAAAATCATCCCATCATTTCATAATCCATATAAAACAAATGGACATTTCATCATAATAAAAGTGAACCATGTAAATCATAGAGACATTAAACTTGAAACATACACTTTTGAAATAATGTTATCTTAGATGGAAAATGGTTTTGATAAAACACTTGAAATGAATTCTTGAGGAAAATATCCTTTCTTCTTTAAATTCATTTTCTTTTCACAAAATGTCAGGCATTTTTAAAAGAGAGAGATTTTTTTGGAAATAGTCATGAAATATTTTTTAGGAAGCTTTATGAAAATAAGGCTTTATAAAACCGTAAAAATATGTTCGTGCCATATAAGTCAAAAAGAAAAACATTCTTCTCATAGTTTTTCCGGAAAAGTCAAAAAGTACCTCGTAACCTAAACAAAAGAAAGATTCCTTACATACCATGTAGTAAAATTCAAAAATGGGTAAAAAGGTCTTTAAAAATACATGAAAACATTTTTATAAAACATGGACATGGATGATAGAAATAACCCCAGTAAATACTTACGAATAAGAAATCTCAGATAAAAATGATATTTGCAAAATTATCCCTTACCTTAGGTCCGATATGCTTCGTACGTATTCAAATATCCTGTATAATGATTTGAATAATGTAATTGACTTATTAAAGAATAATATTCATTGTTATTATATCATATATGGTTCACTTATGACTTTATATTACCCGTTCTTTTGTAAATTCCAAGTTAAAGAGTGTTTTGGGTAAAATCGTTTCATTTGTCGTCCATGTTTTGACTTGTAATTATTAATATGATTACATAGATCATGATTACTTAATTCCAGAATATATGACATGATTTATATATAATATATATTCATAATATACATATATATAATATATTGATAAATAGAAAGAAATACACCGTTCATGGAGACGGTAGGTCGTACTTATGCATGAACGTTGTTTTCGTTTCCTTATTGAATTGAATGGAATTAAGTAGATGACATAAATATATATATACATAAATAAAGTAGCATTATTATTTCATATATTTTATGATTACTTATTATATATACATTATAATCATTCTTGAATGGTTATCATGGAAAGTGAATCTCATCGCGTCGTGGAGACGGTATTCCGTACGTACGCAGGAGCGATGATATCATTCCCATGATCGTCGAATTGCATTAAAGTGTATGTATAATATTACAGAATCAATATCACTTTAAAATAATCATATATATTCATTACTTTCACCATTATACCCATCCAAGTAAGGTGGTGGTGGAAAATAGATTACACCACGGCGTGGAGACGGTATTCCGTACGTACGCACGCGCGGTGATTTCGTTTTCTGTAGGATGGATAGATTGTGAAATAGGGTTGTTTCATACTTATAATAACATATACGTATATGAGTGATACTTATGTTATTACTTTATAATGAAACAAACTAAGAAGACGAAGTGGAAGAAGAAATAAAGTTGAAATAATCGGTAACGGACATTACCTCTTCTTTGAAGCACCTCTTTGGGTCATCCTCTTAGGGCAGTAAAATTGGTCTTTGATGAAGACCAGAACCTCTAGGATGTTTCTAGGGAAGTGGGGAAGATAATTCGGCAGGTTTTGGCCGAGCTTGAAGGCTCAAAGTGGTGTGAGGAAGAGAGGGAGGAGGTGACCTTTTATAAGGGAGGAGAGGGGCACCTTTGCAATAACTAAAAATATTATTTTATTATAAAGTCATATTCGGTTTTTAATAGCTGAAAATTGAGTTATTTCGAAGCTAAGGTGGGGATGGGTCGAAATACTTTCATCAAAAATAATTTATACAAGTTTAGTTCATTATATTAACCTTATCTTTTAGTTTTAACTCTTAGTTAATTAGATTGACATTTACCATGTCACTTTGTATTTTTATATTATATAGTTAATAAACATACCATATACATCCAAGAGACCCCCCAAGTGGTCCATTAATGATACAACTATCATGTTATAATTATCTTGGACGAAACTTAGATTTTGAGTAATAAAATAACAATCAATAATATAATATTTGTTCTAAAAACTATTTTATGTCAATTTTGACACTATTTAGTAATTGATTTTTGTGAAAATCATAACAGACTGATTAGTTCGAAAAAAGTTTATTAAATCAACACTAACATGTCATATTAACCTAGAAAATTAGTTTAATTCATAAAAAGTCTCAAATTATATTTATTTGGGTATTTATAACATCAATTATGTCAATATTTCATTAATAAGATAATTACTGCATCATCTTTGTGTCATAAATAAATTAACATATTTAAAGTCTAAAAATTACAAAAAAATATCATTATGTAGGAAATATTTTTATCTTTCTAATGAATATTTATAGTCGAATTTATCTTATGTATAACCCTATATTAAAAATTATTAACTTATTAAACTTTGATTTTAACTATTTTAACCCTTTTTTAAATAAATTAATAATAAATGCCCTAATCTAATCCATGTGGGCCTAAATGGACATATTTTATTCCTAAGGTTGTTTTTGGTCGAATTACACTTATCCAAAAGAATTAGGTCATGTTTTAGGGTAATAATAATATTATTATTTTTACCCTTAATTACCCTATTTACATTTAACCGTGGTAAATAAAAGTAAAAAGTTACTATTCACCAAAAATTATTTTTATCTCATTGAACCACATTTTACTTACTGACATCAACCATGTCTCTCGGATTTTTGAAATTCCACTCACAGAAGTGGTAAAATTAAGTTTTATGAAAAATTCATTTTTTTTACTACAACTTGTGGTTTCACTATTCATAAAAAAAATTGAAAGTTTCCAGAAAAATAACAAAAATTAGGCCTAAGCTATATTTAATATTATGAACTCAAAAAATATTTCTATTTTAACAAATTCAAAACATATCTATTGCATTAATTAATTTAAAAATTAATTCCCATCGTCAAAACATATAACATGTTCTTAAGAGATAATAACTATCAAAAGATTGACACTTGTTTATGTCTGGTTTAAATGTGAAATTACATCCGATGACCAAAATTGTATTAAATTGTAAAAATATATTCTAAATATACTTTTAAACCACTGAAATTAATAATTTATCACTATTAATTATTTCGATTAAAAATGTTGTTTTTAATTAAAATTTAGTAATTTTCACTATTCATCAGAAAATGAAAGTTATCCGAAAAGTACCAAAATTTCACCCTAATCTAATTTCGATATTCCGAATCCAAAAATGAAATCCATTTTGAAAAATAAAATTTACAAAATTTCAAAAAGTGGTTATCACTATTCATAATGGCTAGTTTTAATAATATTTTAATAGCATATCGTTGTTTAGTGAAACTCAGTATTGCATACTACACACGCTATCGAGGAAGGTCACGATTGCGTGTAATGAATGGAAAGTCAAGGATGCGTGTTGTGCAAGCTCATTTTGCTATAGCATACAACACAAGACATTAATGAAATTAAAAAAAATATTTTTCATAAAATCTCAGGGTGTTACATTCTACCCCCCTTAAAATGAATTTCGCCCTCGAAATTCGTCGGGGTTATAAATGGTTTACTACTTGAAAGTTTCTTTAATAGAAACCCACATCGTAAAAAGGAATACCAAAACCAATCTTTAAAAACAAAAGAATGAAACGTAATGGTTACCCAAATAAACTAATCACTGGGTTTCCACATAGGTGAAAATATGGATATGGAAGAGAAATCTAACCATCATGTTCTGATGGAGAGTGGTAGAGAAAATTTCTATGGAAAAGCCAGAAATCACAAAGCAATAAATTTGTGACGATCTAAGGTACCATCTGATTCATCAGATATAAGAGCACTAGGAAAACATTTTTGGTTTTCAAGATCATTTCCCTAAAGTTGAAGAATTTGAATTCGAATAAATACTTAATTTATTTTGGTACAATCTCACTGTTGTTCGTGCCTTGAACAATTTCCACTTTATCTCTTAAAGAAATGAAGTTGAATTTGTTATTCGTGAAGTGTTAGTAGATCATGTGATAGAATGAGGGGTCATTCCATCTGTCTCAAACAAAAGGTTAGAAAAAGTTATTAAATATACATAAGTCGATCTATAGTGAGATTAATCATATATGGTTCCTAAAATGGACTTATACTTCATATATCATACTAATTAATATAATAAAAATAGTTTATACTAAACAAGGACTTCTTGTAGGCCAGTGATAGGCGATAAAGGCCAGTTGTACTTCGATTGTGGGTTCGATTCCCATAGCCTTGTCCGACGCGATGGGTTGTCGCCCGTCCTGTAGGTTGTCCTTTTTATAAAACTACATTACCATAACATCCCATCAATAATATCGAAAAAAGTTATATCCTTAAACTATACTAACTTATGTCCAACATAATCCATTACAATCATTAGGCTTATCCAAAATACTTCTTTCCAAACTCATTGTATAAAGAGAATGATTACTAAAAAGGTCATATCACAAGCACGTGAATACCATCATTTATCCCTCATATATCTTGTTGGTCACATTCCAGTCATGTGAATATCATACTAATGTAATCTCTTTAAAAATGAATACCCATTGAATCTTAGTGAAAACATGAGTGCTGTCAAAAGTTAACTCTTTCCACATACCAAAATCCTCAAAATTCTATATACTTAGTCCTTATATCAATCATGAGCTCATGAATACTGTCAAACATTTCATTTTCTCCTTATCCCTTCGTTATGCGCATATCATCTGCTTTCAAAATTATTTGAATCACTTTTCATGATTACCGGTACAGTAAAATTATTGAAAACCACAATAGAATAATATAAAAATATTCTAATACACAATAAAAGTACCTCAACAACATTATTCTTGAATACCAAAACATAAACACTTTAATCCATCCTCTTCAATGATTTTCCTGGATTAAGTCCTTCCTTGATTTAAAAGTAACTTTTTAGGTCAGGGCATTGAGTTGGGTAATGCCCATGTTCTCCACAAATAAGACATTGAACTCCATAACAGTCTGTCACTCTATGACCCTTTTCTCCACACAGATAACATCTGTCCCTCCATTTGAGGTATTCCTCAAGGTTTTTCTTCCCTTATTTAGAAATCTCAATCTTCCTTTCTTTATTCTCCTCAACATGCGAACATGCATAAAAGTATATCTTCCTCTTATTTGATGAATTAGGCATACCACTAAATTTCACATTGTTAATCATATATCACGATGACTAATTTGGCATTATCACAATATCTTTCTCTCTAGGCATTACGAATTTTTTTTTCTCATAGTCACCCATTTGTCCATTAGATTCAATTTTAAACGAATTCCTTCTGGTTCCCTCCATTGACTAAAACACAAAAAAAATTCTGTGAGAGACAAAAATCATACAAGGAAAATAGCATAATCAAGGGGGAGTACCTTCGACATCTAACATCTTAGGTTTAATTCTAAGATCGTTAGCATAGTTCTAGGAATATATCCTATACGTATACTTAACCTTAGGGACATCCCTAGACATACCTTAGAAATATCTCTAGGGATTTCACTAACGTTTTCGCATCCTAGTTTCCAAAGGTTGACTAAACCTTTCCTCTGATGACAACTGTAGAGACCCGAAGCATGAAGTACATGGACATTACATTACTTTTGCATAATACTTAATACATGACAAAAATTTAAACACAAGGACCGTAATAGTTTAGTGTCTTTGGAAACTTGGAACGTAATCTTCTAATCATGGTGAAAGATCTTCAACATCTCCCATAAAAATCTTCCACTTTTTGTTTCCTTACCTAACACCTTTCTTTTGATCCTGGGGGAAAATAAAAAATAAAAATGGTGAGCTCAAATGATCAGTAAGGTTAATCATGGATAAAATAAAACATACCATGTACATTTGAACTTAAAAACATGAACATAATGTTTAAACATCAAAATCTTGAGCAACGACATAAAACATGGAAGTACATAAGGCATAGATCATAATGGAACATAAATCATGATAAAATAGTATGGGAATAAAACATGTAATTGTGGCATCCATTAAGCACATTTAATGATTTCCATAGTAGCTAAGGCATTGCTTCCAAGACCATCTTAGTGGACAAAGTCCCATTCTGAATCGAGTTCACTCCTCGTTTCAGTCCTGTAACACTGAACCGGATTAACTTACCATTCCATCCATGTCTATCTCATGAGATATAAAATCTTTACCCAATGCATTGGAGGGAGATATAGGTCCCACCCATCTCATAATGAAATCATTCTCACTTGTGCCACAAAATAAACTTAAAACATTCATCATAACCCAAAGAATAAAATGGGTTTCATAAACATCATCCCATCATTTCATAATCCATATAAAACAAATGGACATTTCATCATAATAAAAGTGAACCATGTAAATCATAGAGACATTAATCTTGAAACATACACTTATGAAATAATGTTATCTTAGATGGGAAATGGTTTTGATAAAACTCTTGAAATGAATTCTTGAGGAAAATATCCTTTCTTCATTAAATTCATTTTCTTTTCACAAAATGTCTTGAATTTTTAAAAGAGAGAGATTTTTTTGGAAATAGTCATGAAATATTTTGGAGGAAGCTTTATGAAAACAAGGCTTTATAAAACCGTAAAAATCTGTTCGTGCCGTATAAGTCAAAAAAACATTCTTCTCGTACTTTTACCGGAAAAGTCAAAAAGTACCTCGTAACCTAAAAAAAATAAATATTCCTTACATACCATGTAGTAAAAGTAAAAAATGGGTAAAAATGTCTTTAAATATACATGAAAATACTTTTATTAAACATGGACATGGTTGATAGAAATAACCCCAGTAAATACTTACGAATAAGCAATCTCGGATAAAAATGAGATTTGCAAAATTATCCCTTACCTTAGGTCTGATATGCTTCATAAGTATTCAAATCTCCTGTATAATGTATTAAATAATGTCATTGACTTATTACAGAATCATATTCATTGTTATTATATCATATATGGTTCACTTATGACTTTATATTACCCGTTCTTTTGTAAATTCCATGTTAAAGAGTGTTTTGGGTAAAATCGTTTCATTTGTCGTCCATGTTTTGACTTGTAATTATTAATATGATTACTTAGATCATGATTAATTAATTCCAGAATATATAACATGATTTATATATAATATATATTCATAATATACATATATATAATAGATCAATAAATGGAAAGAAATACACCGTTCATGGAGACGGTAGACCGTACGTACGCATGAACACTGTTTTCGTTTCCTTATTGAATTGAATGGAATTAAGTAGATGACATAAATATATATATATAAATCCAGTATCATTATTATGTTATATATTTTATAATTACTTATTATATATACTTTATAATCATTCTTTAATGGTTATCATGGAGAGTGAATCTCATCGCGTCATGGAGACGATATTCCGTACGTACGCACGAGCGATGATATCATTCCCATGATCGTCAAATTGTATTAAAGTGTATGTATAATATTACAGAATCAATATCACTTTAAAATAATCATATGTATTCATTACTTTCACCATTATACCCATCCAAGTAAGGTGGTGGTGGAAAATGGATTACACCACGGCGTAGACACGGTATTCCGTACGTATGCACGCTCGGTGATTTCGTTTTTTGTAGGATGGATAGATGGTGAAATAGGGCTGTTTCATACTTATAATAACATATAATTATATGAGTGATACTGATTTTATTACTTTATAATGAAACAACCTAAGAAGAAGAAGTGGAAGAAGAAATAAAGTTGAATGAATCGGTAACGGACATTACCTCTTCTTTGAAGCGCCTCTTTGAGTCCTCCTCTTAGGGCACTAAAATTAGACTTTTATGAAGACCAGGACCTCTACGATGTTTCTAGGGAAGTGGAGAAGATAATTTGGCAGGGGTTGGCCGAGATTGAAGGCGCAAAGTGGTGTGAGGAAGAGAGGGAGGAGGTGACCTTTTATAAGGGAGGAGAGGGGCACCTTTGCAATAACTAAAACTATTATTTTATTATAAAGTCATATTCGGTTTTTTAGTACCTCCAAATTGAGTTATTTCGAAGATAATGTGGGGATGGGTCGAAATACTCTCATACAATAGAATTTATACATGTTTAGTTCATTATATTAACCTTATCTTTTAGTTTTAACTCTTAGTTAATTAGATTGACATTTACCATGTCACTTTGTATTTTTATATTATATAGTTAATAAACATACTATATACATCCAAGAGACTCCCCCAGTGGTCCATTAATTATACACCTATCATGATATAATTATCTTGGCCGAACCTTATATTTTTAGGAATAAAATAACAATCAATAATATAATATTTGTTTTAAAAACTATTTTATGTCAATTTTGACACTATTTAGTAATTGAGTTTTGTAAAAATCATAACAGACTGATTAATTCGAAAAAAGTTTATTAAATCAACAATAACATGTCATATTAACCTAGAAAGTTAGTTTAATTCATAAAAAGTCTCAAATTACATTTATTTGGGTATTTATAACATCAATTATGTCAATATTTCATTAATAAGATAATTAATGCATCATCTTTGTGTCATAAATAAATTAACATATTTAAAGTCTAAAAATTACAAATAAAATATCATTATGTAGGAAATATTTTTAGCTTTCTAATGAATATTTATAGTCTAATTTATCTTATGAATAACCCTATATTAAAAATTATTTACTTATTAAACATTGATTTTAACTATTTTAACCCTTCGTAAAATAAATTAATAATAAATGTCCTAATCTAATCCAAGAGGGCCTAAATGGTCATATTTTATTCCTAAGGTTGTTTTTGGTCGAATTAAACTTATCCAATAGAATTAGGTCATGTGTTAGGGTAATAATAATATCATTTTTACCCTTAATTACCCTATTTACTTTTAACCGTGGTAAATAAAAGTAAAAAGTTACTATTCACCAAAAATTATTTTTATCTCATTGAACCACATTTTACTTACTGACATCAACCGCGTCTCTCAGATTTTTGAAATTCCACTCACAGAAGCGGTGGAATTAATTTTTTTGAAAAATTCATTTTTTACTACCACTTAGTGGTTTCACTATTCATCAAAAAATGAAAGTTTCCAGAAAATTACCAAAAATAAGGCCTATGCTATATTTGATATTAGGAAATAAAAAATATGTCTATTTTAACAAATTCAAAACATATCAGTTGCATTAATTAATTTAAAAATTAATTCCCGTCGTCAAAACATATAGCGTGTTCTTAAGAGATAATAACTATCAAAAGATTGACACTTGTTTATGTCTAGTTTAAATGTGAAATTACATCCAATGACCAACATTGTAGTAAATTGTAAAAATATATTCTAAATATACTTAAAAACCACTCAAATTAATAATTTATCACTATTAATTATTTCGATTAAAAATGTTGTTTTTAATTAAAATTTAGTAATTTTCACTATTAATCAGAAAATGAAAGTTATCTGAAAAGTACCAAAATTTCACCCTAAGCTAATTTCGATATTCCGAATCCAAAAATGAAATCCATTTTGAAAAATAAAATTTAAAAAATTTCAAAAAGTGGGTATTACTATTCATAACGACTAGTTTTAATAATATTTTAATAACATATCGTTGTTTAGTGAAACTCGGTATTGCGTACTACACACGCTATCGAGGAAGGTCGTGATTGCATGTAATGAAAGGAAAGTTAAGGATGCGTGTTGTGCAAGCTCCTTTTGGTGTAGCGTACAACACAAGACATTAATAAAATTAAAAAGAATATTTTTCATAAAATCTTGAGGTGTTACAGTTGGCCCAAGACAACAGGAAGACTATAGGTCTATCATCCATATTGCTACAATAGGAGGACAAAAGGTCTATCATCCATATTGTGGCAGCAGGCGGACTGAATTCTATCATCCATACTGTTAGGGGGTCCAATCAAACATGACCAGTCCTCCGGGACGTTGGCCTAGGATAGTAGCCGGACCGTAGGTCAATCATCCATATTGCTACAATAGGCGGACAAAAGGTCTATCATCCATATTGCTACAATAGGCGGACCGAAGTCTATCATCCATATTGTTAGGGGGTCCCATCGAACATGAAAGAGGACGGGGATTCTGAATAACGGGGAACACATAGCGTGGAAAGTGGAGTGGTGGTTTGTTCGAATAGAGTCCAACACTCCCAAAATTGTGCCACCGCGGCAGAGGTGCGTTAGGTGGACATACCAACCTGATCACGAATCACCCAAAGTATCAGACAGGACCTCTCTGGAGAGAGAACTGGCACATCCCATCATTACTATGGGGTATCCCAAACTTATTCGGGGTTGATGTTGTAATTACACCACTCCCCCAGAAGCCAGGCCGAGGGGCCGACAGTAAGGAGGGATGAGATTTGGTAATCCCTGGGGCTGGACCCAAGACGAAATGTCCAAGCATTCCTACGTATCTCATAAGTATGAGAATCAAGCAATACATTGTTCTAGAGAGATCATAGTTTATGGTCTTAGAGCTTGGACCAAAGGGGTCCAGATGTAGGGCCAGATGTAGTTTATGTTCATGCTCGACCGTGTAAGGATCTTAGTTTAAAGTTCTTAGAACTCGGACCCAGATCTTAGTTTATGGTCTTAGAGCTCGGACCAAAGGAACCCAGATATAGGGAGAAATGTAGTTTATGGTCATGCTGGACCATGTAAGGATCCTAGTTTAAAGGTCTTAGAACTCGGACCCAGATCTTAGTTTACGGTCTTAGAGATCGGACCAAGGAGCCGAGATGTAGGGAAAAATGTAGTTTAAGTTCATGCTGGACCATATGGGTCTTAGTTTAAGGTCTTAGAACTCGGATCAAGGAGCCCAGATGTAGGGGAAAATTTCGTTTAAGGTAATGCTGGATCGTGTAAGGATCTTAGTTTAAGGACTTAGAACTCGGAACCAGATCTTAGTTTAAGGTCTTAGAGCTCAGACCAAGGAGCTTAGAAAAAATTCCGTTTGAGGAACCTGGCGTTGGTGGGAGGAGTGACACGCTCACCATCCATAGTTACCAGGGAATACGCACCATTGGGATAGACCTTATGGACAATAAAAGGCCCCTCCCATTTGGGCTCCAACATGGGTGGTTTCCTACCAGGAATCATTGGCGCTCTGATATCCAGCACCAGGTCACCTTGCAAGAAAGAGCAGAGGTGAATCTTCTAGTTGAAAGCTTGAGCCATCCTGCTCTGATGCCTTTCCAAGTTATGTAAAGCGCGAAACCTATTTTCATCCAGTGATTCCAATTCATCTAGACGGATTTCGGCTACTCTATCTGGCTCTTGCTGGTCGTAGACAGCCGTGCGCAATGAAGGCAACTGAATCTCGATGGGCAGGTCGGCCACAACTTCGTATACCAGGTAATATGGAGTCTCCTGGGTGGAGTTACGAGTCGTCGTCCGATAAGCCCAATGAGCGGTGGGAGCTTGTCCAGCCAAATTTTATTATTCAGACCAACCATTTTTTTCTGAATGTTAGAGAGGGTTTTTTTAAACTCCTCGATCTTCCCTTTTGCCTGCACATGATAGCGGGAGGTGTGGTTAAAGCGAATGATGTACTTTGAGTACAATTTCATCAGCTCGGATGCTCGGAAGTTGGTTCTGTTATCCGTAAGGATAGCGTGAGGTACTCCAAATCGATAGATGATATTGGAGCTCACGAAGTCAGTGATATAACAGGAATTAACTTCTTTGAGCGGAATTACCTCCGCCCACTTAGAAAAGAAATCCGTAGCAGTCAAGATGAACCAGCACTGGCGGGATGTCTCCGGCGGGTAAGTTCCTATGACATCTAACCCCCAGAATACAAAGGGCCAAGAATACACGGTAGTATGGAGAGGCTCCGGTGGTTGATGCACAAAGTTAGCGTGAATGTGGCACGCATGGAACCTCTTGGAAAACTCGATTCCGTCGTAGATGATGGAGGGCCAGAAGTATCCCTACCTCCAAATCTGGTGGGACAACTTCGACCCGGTGTGTTGGGCACCACAGGAACCAGCATGAACTTCTTGCATGGCCTATGGGATCATGACTCCTTAAAGGAAACGGAGGAGAAAACCATCAAATATGTTCTTGTAAAGGAGCTGCTCAAGGCTGGGACCACTCTGAAGGGTAAACTGCGGCACCCGACGTCAGATTCGCTCATGCTCAGCTCGGTCCGACAGAAGATTGCCGTGCTGGTGATACTCAACCAAGGGAATCCTTTAGTCAGGAACTATCTCAATTAATGTATCTGATGTCCATGGGGATCCTGACGTAGGGGCACCGACGGTGAGATGGTTCACCTTCGGGCCACGATCATTTTCCGGAATAACATGAGCAATGACTCTCTGGTGTGCCATGTGGATAACTAGGTCGTCCGGTTCGGGCTCCGCAAGTGATGCGGCCAGGCTGGCCAAAGCATCTGCTCGACTGTTCTGCGACCGGGGAATATGAACAACCTCTAGCCGAGAGGTGAACTTAGCCATTAGACGAAGGGTTCACTCCAGCAATGACACGAGTTCTAGCTTTTTGACAGCATAGACACCATTGACCTTATTGATGACTAGATCGGAGTCCCCTTTCACATGTAGATGGGGTATGTAAATCACGAGAGCCAACTCAAGGACAGTGATGAGGGCATGATATTCTGCCTCATTTTTAGTGCAACCTTCTGACAACAGGAACAGATACGGAAGAACGGCTTGCTCCAGGGTGATGAAGACGACACCCAGGAACAATCTGTTGAGCCTAGGATCATTGAGCCTTCTACCGGTGGGGCTCCGAGAGGCACCGTCAATGTACATATTCCAGAATGGGACGGAACGATCGACTGAGAGGATTGCCTCATCAGGAAATCCTAGATCTAGTGGCAGGTCCGAGGAGTTTGGATGAGCATCTAAGAAGCCTGCTAATGCATGTACTTTGATAGCCTTCTACGGTATGAACCTAATGTCGAACTGCTGGAGGATCACCGTCCATCGCACCAATCGGCCGGTCAACATAGGTCGTTTCAGGATGTATTTCAACGGGTCTACCCAAGAGACCAGCTGTACCTCGTGGTGCTGCAAGTAGTGCTACAATTTCTGCATGACAAATACGAGATCCAAGCAGCTCTTCTCGATGGGAGAATATCTAATTTTCGTATCGAGGAGCATGCAGCTAAGGTATTAGTGGATATTCACTGTTCCCTCGCTGTTTTTTTGGGCGAGAAGTGCGCCGAGGGATCGTTTTAGGTTGGTCACGTAAAGGAACAACGGCTTTCTGGAAACTTGTGGCATCAAGACAGGAGGCTGGAGCAGATACTGCTTGATTTACTCAAATTCGATCTGACACCCTTCGTCCCATTCATATGGAGCACCTTTATTCATGATCCGGGAAAAGGGCTTACACTTGCCGGCCAGATTCGCAATGAATCAGCGTATATAGGATTAGTGGCCCTAGAGACCTCGAAGCTCCCGAATATTGTTCGCGAGAGGCATTTGGCTGATGGCCTTGATCTTCACCGGGTCGATCTCGATGCCTCGGTATCTAATAACAAAGCCAAGAAACATTGAAGAGGTGACCCCGAAGGCACAATTCGGCGGGTTCATCTTCAAGTGGCAAGAACGGAGGAATCCGAACACTTTCTCAAGGTCTTTGAGATGGTGCTGGCGCTGGCAAGATTTAACCACCAGATCATCCACGTAGCACTCCACCAGTGTCCCGAGAATCAGCTTGAATATGCGGTGGATGACCCATTGATAGGTGGCACCTGCATTCTTCAGGCCGAAGGGCATAACCTGGTAGCAGAAAGTACCTTGGGGGCCCTGAAGGTAGTGCACACTTCGTCCTCGGGGGCCATCCGGATCGTGTTGTACCCAGAGTACCCATCCATGAAGGAGAGGGCTTGGAACCCGACCGTGGCATCGATCAACAAATCTGTCACTGGAAGGAGAAAATCATCCTTCGGACAGTGGCGATTGATATCGTGGAAGTCGATACAGACCCAGATATGTCTGTTCTTCTTCCTGACCGGCATAATATTGGCTAGCCACCGGGGATACTGAACTTCTTTGATGATGTTGGCTTTGATGAGCTTATCAACTTCGGCCTCAACCATGGCACCGTGAGAGGGGTGCATCTTTCTGGGAGGCTACTTGAACCTGCGGTGGTTTGCTGGAAGGCCAAGGCAGTGGATGGCTACCTGTGGATCTAGTCCTGGCATCTCGTCATAACTCCAAGCGAACACATCACGGTGCTGTCTAAGAAAGT
This sequence comes from Viscum album, assembly GCA_963277665.1. NCBI lineage: Eukaryota > Viridiplantae > Streptophyta > Magnoliopsida > Santalales > Viscaceae > Viscum > Viscum album. Next base: position 128,778,456 of record OY728167.1, on the reverse strand, counting down.
CCACGTAATGTATCCGTTCCTTTGGGGTCATAGCGGTGCTGACCAACGTGGGTCTTGGGTCCGCCTCACTACCGAGGTTCACCGACACTAACTCTTCGACCGTAGTGGAGATGCCTCCCTCAATGGCAGGGGCTGCATCTTCCATGTCCACCTCTCCACTGTTGGAGGGATCATCCATAGGGGGAGCCGTTTCGGGGCTGCTAGACCCTGATGGGAAGCTGGTGCCGGCATGGGCGGTAGAGGGCATCACGTTAGGAGACTCATGAACTACGGAGACAGTGGCGACAAAGGAGGTTGATCCAATCCCATCTGGTCTTCGGCCCAATGGGCCACACTTTATGACATCAATGTAGTGGTGGCGCGTCGGCTTGAGCCAGTCGATTCCGTCCTGGCAGAACAGACATGAATGATGTACTACCGTTTCGATGAGCCTAACGTCCCGATATCGTATAGGGGTAGGAGGCTCGGGGATCACCTGATCCTGGTTGGTGTAGGAGTACGAGGTGATTTCCCGCTGTCGCTTGGACTCGGAAATATGCCTTTCTATGGTACTCAAAACAATAATGCACTGCCCCATGTCTGGGGTTGTGGCCTCCAACCGATGGATTGGGAAGACATATGCGTCATCCAAACCTACCCAGGGATCACTTACGACAGTGACAGGCTCAACCTCACCTGCCAGGATCTGTTTTTCCTTGCTCTTGTAATAGTCGGCGTCCAGATAACGGGCTTCACAAGAGGCAATAGGAGACGCATATCCTTGGAGCATGCCTACTCGACCCTTAAGGGAGCATTTGAGGCACTGGTGATACGATGAGGGAACTGCTGCGTGAAGGTGGAGCCACGGCCAGCCCATCAAAGCGTTTTAGGCGGTGTCCTGAGAGACAACCATGAATTCAGTGTTGGCAATTAGTTCCCCAAACTGGGACTTCCTGCGAATCTTGCTGAGTGGAGTTTGCTCGGTCCTGTCATTCCCCTGGAACCTGAGGTCGGAGGGGGTTAGATCATCCTCAGACAACCGCAGTTTTCGCAGTATCTGAGTTGGGATTAGGTTAATCCCAGAACCCGTGTCGAAAAGACAACGTCGGACATCCACGCCATTGAACTGGCCGGTGATGTACAGTGGGAGAATGTGCCCCTGTATGGGAGGGTCTTCATCTTCACCGGAGAATGAGATAACCGCCTGACATTAAGAATTCTCAATTGCCTCGGTGTGGAAGGCTTCTACAGCCGCTACCTCTGTCTCAAACTGGAGGGGGATCCATAGGGCTTTGGCGAGCGCCTCACGCATTTCGGACGACAGGAGAAGAGCCTCAAGGATAGAAAGCCTTCCCGGAATGCCGTCCAGGTTCGTCATAACATCATACTTTTGAGCCAAACGTGAGCTTCTGCTTAAAGGAGGCCGCACTGTGATTGGGGGCATGACGGGCTCCGCCGGCTGGACCAATGACTGACTGGTACTAGGCACATCTTGCTGTTCACTAGTCGAAGCCCGAGAAGTTGCTGCCGGATTAGTGCTGGACAACTGCGGTCCCAGATTAGGACCGGAAGGTTGCGGTCGGCCGGTGGCAGGGTAGATCTGGTCACGGCACGGACGAGGTGGTTCTTCCTAATCCAACAACACAAATGGTGGTAAAGGCGAACCCGTCGACACCGGATGAAGGGGTCGCGTGTGTTGAGCTATGTGTCGGGCCTGCTGCCTGGTTTCAGTGGCGTGCATGGCCTGGCTAGAGGTGCCAACTGTCGGGCCTTGGTGATTCACGTAGCCATGGCTCCGCCGATGTTGGCGACGGCTGGGGACATTGGGAAGGTCCACCTGGCGTTCCTCATCATCGGGAGTCCAAAAGGGATTTACCAACTCTACAGTGTTAACCGAAGCATACCCCGACTTTCACTCGAGGAGTCATCCACTACCGGACGGAGTCTCAGAGGGATCCCCATTTCCGGGGGCTTAAAATTTCCAAGAGTGCAGGAGGATGACAACATTGGCAGGGCGTGCTCTTTCTTCTTGCATTTCCGCCTACTATTCTCGGAAGAGGTAGGCTGGGATGATGGTGCCGATGTGGCACTCACAAATTCTGAGGGTTCTGGCTAATTCAGGCGGGCAAGGATGATACCATTGGCACGAGCGAACATATTGCGGGCCATCCGGTCATTATACTTCCAGGACCCATGGTTGGAAACCTACTGCCATTCATCCTCACTGCCACTACTGCCATCTGGTCTCACAAAGACACCTGCCACCTGTGCCGGGGCTGGGGCCAACCTGACTATGTTGTTTTCAATCTGGTCTTGGAGCCAGTCCTTGAACACATATCATCACTGGATAGAGTTCCCTTGGGTCTGGTGATAAGCGAAATAGTTAGGGTAATCAGTGAGACGCGCCTCTTCCGGCTTCTGGCACTCAGGCAGCCACACGATCCTCTGCTCTAGGGAACTACAGAAATAACCAAGGACATGGGCCTCGTCAAACGAGTAAGTCTGATTCCTTCGGTATGGAAAGGGGGCTCTGGGAGGCTGTCCATGACCAGGGTCTGGAGGAGCATGCAGAGGAGGCGAAGCCTGATTATCTCGCCTAGGTGGTGGCGGTGCGTTGCGCGGAGGTGCTTGCCGATTTTGAGGAGGTTGCTGCTGGGCCAGAGGCTGTGCCCATGGGGGTGGACCCCTATGCTGCTACTGAGCTGGCCTCACTAGGAGCAACTCTAGATACCTGGGAGCCTCTATCTAGGCCACAGCCGCAGGCTCGGCTCTGGAAGCTCTCCTTGTAGGGATTACAGGAGGCAGCGGGCGTTCCTAACTGGCCTATTGCAGGGCTTCTTCGAGGCACTGAGTCTTGTCTGAGAAGTCCCGGAACCCCCCGGGGTAATTCTGAGTGATCAGATAAGGAACCCGATCTGCCTTGACGTTCCCTATGCACATCGTCCGTAATTGCTCTTGAGTTAGTGGCATGTCAAGGGAGTACGTGAGCCCCTTCCACCGGGCGATGAAGTCTGTGACTCGCTCAGTGGGCCTTTGTTTACACCTGAAGAGGTCTGCGATGTTCATCTTTCGGGGCGTGGAACTGAACTGGTAGAGGATCTTCCTACTAAGGTCCTCCCAGCTAGTCACAGATCCGACAGGGAGCTAGCTGTACGAGACGAATGCTGGTCCTTCAAGCGTCTGAACGAAGCCACAGAGCTTAGCGGCCTCCTGCTGTGCCGGAGTCCCTAACATAGGCCCGCACCTCGGGTTTAAGTGGGCCAGGTGCTGTGGCGGGTCTCCGGTCCCATTAAAAGGGGCGAAAGTGGGGTTCCCAAATCCCAGCGGGGCTGACATATCATCCACCCATGCTGGGTAAGGCTTGCTGTCCGGTGGCATTACCACCTGCTGAGTTTCTAGGGCCTCTAAGCGGGCGATTAGCACTTCCATTAAATCGTCCGGACGTGGATTCCTGTCCTGACGGGGATCACGAACCACAAGCGCATTGTCGGGCTCTTCGATCCGGTAGTCGATCTCAGTAGCTTGTGGGGCGGCAGGCGGAGTGTCTCTTAGGGTAGCGGGAGGAAACCGAGCGGGGTCCCTTGGGTGATCACGCCGCTCAGGAGGGTTCAGCGAAACATATCGCTCCCTCTTGCCATGGGCTCCGGCCTCTCCCATGTTGGAAAACACGGGATGGTCGTGGTTTCCTAGGGGAATATCATCAAGGGGTAGGTGGTCTTGCCCCTACTCTCTCGGCCTAGGGTTACCGTAGCCAGGCCGCCGCTCTGCAATGCGTTATACCAAGAGCTCACCAACCAACCTTTTTTGCTCAGCAAGCTATTGGCGTAGCATGGCCTTCTCGGGATCTTCCTATGCCTTCTGTTCCGAGGTAGATGGGTCGGCGAGCATGACATCCCCGACGTGCTCTTTACCCATAGTGATATTTCGGCACGGTGTTAATGCCTCAGTGGGTGCAGGGAGACCGAGGAGGCTCCTCTGTTGGCAAGTAATCCTCCTAGATGGGTCCAGTAATGTCTTTTCCTCCGGGGGTGAGTCCCCATTGAGGAGTTCCACACCGTTTCCCTCACCCGGAAGGTCGGCCATCATGACTTCCACTGCCCTCGGTGACATTCCCTCAGAGCAGCCCAGTGAATCGGGCTGTCGGCGAATCACACAGAAAAGAAGGGCAGCATTCTGCCCCATCCATGGACGTGTGTGGGGGGGGGGGGGGGGGTGGATTCCTCAATAACTTTGCAGAGTAGTTGAAAACTGTGGACACAATGTTGATGGAGGGCCCTGTGGTGGCCACGTGACTCGGGGTGCCGAACCGCGGGGAGCGCAGCTAGGTCGACCCGACGACACTACTCACCGATATCCTCGAGATGTGCTTGACTCCCGGGATAAGGTTCCAGCTAATGGAGAAGATGAGAGTGAGTCACCCGAAGAGTCTGGCGAAAACATTCAAACTCTCCTGGGGTGAGCGACTCTGGCATATCAAAATCTGATCCTGCGACTGGCCAAAACTTCTCGGGGAAGTGGCCTGCTGTGAGGACGGTCCAAAAGCTCCATGACCCTGGTTTGGGATCCGGCCCTTGCAGCCCCTACTCATCAACTGAGAATGGCTGGGGAATTTCCAGTGGTGACGAGGCAGGCCGCTGGGCCAGTGAGCTGGCCGGCGGAGAATACGACAACCAGGCTGACTAGCCACCAATCCCTAAGCTGTCTTCCGAGGGATGCGGTGTCCTGGCTGCCACATCACGATAGGATGGGCCGGCGAATAGGCCTCCTGTCACAGCGTTGGCGCTCGCCGAGGGTGTGTCATGTCGCGACTCTTCTGTCGGTCCCGAGAAAAGTTCCCCACCCTCCCTGACTGAGGTGGAAGATGATTCTGGGGAGGTCAGTGGTAACTGTGGGTCTGAACCCTAGGGGTACGCCAAGTCCTTGTCCTCCTGGAAATACCTTCGGAGGGAGGCGGGAATCATGGGGATCTCGCATTCGAGGAGTACGTGGCTGACACGCCGTGTCCCCACCCTTTCCCTTGACTCGTAGGTCCGAGGGGAGGGCTCCATCGTCGAGTCGTACTCCGCCTCAGAGTCCGAGAAACAGACTGGTCTGATTTCTGTCCGGACTTCCCGGAAATTCCTCTTACGACGACGACGTCCCGCCTTCCTTCCCCTGGGTGGCTGCTCAGGGGAAGGATGGTTTCTGTCAAGGAGACCCCTGGCCGCAATAGTGCTGGGGCAGAGAGGACCGAAGGACGGGGTGCGAGAAGCACCAGGAAAACTATTGAAAAGGACATGGGGAGGACCTCCATGTGGCTGAGCGGCAGGATATGCAATGGCTTGATACTCACATCTAGTTACAGGGGAAGTGACCTCATACCTAGTGCAGTGAGTGCTGGAAAAAGCCATACCCAAAGCATAGCTGTCACGGAGAAGCCTTCTGCTTTCCAGATCAGTGGCACGGAATGGGCCTTTATGATGGGTGGCACTGCCGTGAATTGGACCGCGGTGTCCATTTCTTGTGCCTGTGACCGGGAGAGTCGACCCAACCTGCCTGCAGGGCGGTCAGGGCCTCGATCCGGGTCGGGCATGTGACTGCCCCTTCTCAACATGTGCGGGGATCTGGTGATATGAGTCAGTAGTGGCTTGGGCCACAGTGGTTGCTGATGTTAGTGCCCTAGGGCGGGCATTCTCCTTCGCTTGAACCCGAATCTGGTGTCAGGTCAGATGGGTTGGAGCCGGTGGTGCGGGCACAAAGATTGCATCCTCCTCAGCCCGAGGAGTTGGGCGGCGGCGTTCATGCAGCCTGGCGGGGGCTCTTACTGTGAACCCCTGGGACGAGTCTCCGATCGGGCGGACTCAGACAACTCCCACCTCATCGGCATAGGGAAGGGAGGTGTCAAGGCTCTCCGGGGATAGGCTCCCGAAGCGGTTGAACGTCAGAGTGGGGAGCGGCAGCTCCCTACGTGGACCTCGGGGGCGGCGATGGTGGTGGTGAGGTGAAACAGCCTCTAGATCCAAACGGGCCACATCCCTGGTGGGGATGACCCCTTACTCATCGTACCTATGAACCAGGTTGTTGATCACCCTTAGTTGGATGATTTATGATGGGGAGAGGGGCGTGAGCGCCCGACAGTTATGGTGGTCGGAGTTGGAGCGACTGTGGAAAAGGCAGGACCGCGCAGGGTGGCCGCGTCGGTACTGCCCCTGCCCTTGCCCCTGCATCAGTGGGCAGGTGGTGATCGAGCTCCGGATGTAGCGATCTGATTCCTGGAAGCAGGGAGATGAACCCATTAGTACTAACACGAAAAGAAATCGATAACCAATAGCCCATCATCATTCCGTCTTCCGTGGTCGGTGAGAGGGATCCACGCTGACGACGTCGTAGAACGGAGTGCTCAACATCTTGACTGGCTCAACCCCTGGCGAGTTTCACGTCCCGGTGATATGTGCTCGGACCTGGTGACATGCTAATCTTCTGACACCCCAAATGCTACCCATCTTCGTATTGAGGAGAAGAGCTTCACGTCGGGTTCACCATTTTCTGTTTCCGACGCTTTTACGCCGGGGCGTGCACACGCGTCATTCACGCTGGGGGAGGATGCGCGGCTTGTGGCGCCGCATTCGCGCTTTCCAAAGGCGGGCAGCATCCGTTCCTTCTTCAGGGATGTCTGCTCCTTGATCGAAACCGGGATGATGGGATGTCGGTTCTTCCTTCCGTGGATTCCTTCTTGGAGCTCGTCACCTAGTTCGGGTCTCCCTCATAGATTTAAGACGAGTTCGTGAAGCTCGTTCCCGGCACCATATCTACATGGACGCCAGTTAATTATTCTTCTTCCGTCGAGACGCTCCAAGGGGTTTGGTCGGAGCAGCAACCTCTGGTGAGGAGAATGGTCACGCTGGGGTGTCTTCGGCGCGTCTTGACGCTGGGGATTGGCATGTCTGTCTTCTGTCCCTTATTATAGGGCTTCTCGAGGTCGTGGAAGCTCGAGGAATCCCACATCGAACGTGGGGAATTTTGTACCTTCTGAGGTTTTCCATAGCTTCCCAGGTTTAACAAGGGGTATGCCGCGACTTTAACGTCTTGCGGAGATGGATCAGACTGATCGGAACAGTGAGAGTAGATCAGATTGAAGGACCCCCTTGGGGGAACGCCGATGTTGGGGCCAACACATGGGAGGATTCCCGGATACAATGGAGTTGAATAAGGTGGAATGATCTCATCGGGATGTGGTGGCCCGGGTAAGGATAAGGATGGGTGATGGAGTGATAGGGTTGAACCTCATGGAGGCTTCCTATGTATCCCCATGGCAGGGAATCAAAGTCCGCGTAGTTTGGGTCATAAAAATTAACGTCATGCGGGATGAGGGCATACAGTTTAACGTCATGCGGGAGGAGGGCGTATAGTTTAACATCATGCGGGACAAGGGCATACACTTTAACGTCATGGGGTGTCGCACCCCAACTTTTTGGATTAATTTTCAATTCAATATATCTTAGTTTTGGGTTCTCGTGCCGAGGTTTGGGTTGAGTCCTGATTTTTTTTGAAGTTTAATATTTTTAGCGAGTTTCGGGCCTGTGCGTGGTCACCGCATGGTAGGCGGTGGCCACACGATCGCCCCAAGGGCCTGTGCGAATTCCCAAGCAGTCTGAGTTGAGGCGCGCAACTTGCGCGTGGATTAGTAAGTTGTCTGCCGAACGCGCGGTGATCTGGTTTATAGAGTATGGTAAATAAACAGTTTCTTTTTAAAAATAACGTTTGATTATAATTGTAATAATTTTACATTTTTTTTATATTATTATTAAGGTTATTACTAGGAGTATTAATTTTATTAATGATATTATTATTATTATTATTATTGTATTATTATTATTATTATTGTGTTATTATTATTATTACTATTTTTATTACATGAAAAAAAATTTATTTTGTCAAAACCCTAACCTACCAACGCGACCCCCGTCTTCATCATGTCTGCTAGCCGCCACCCCATCCACAAGCCCCCACGTGGCCCCCTTCCTGTGTCGTCTCCTTGGAATGCGGCTGCCCACAACACCCCTGCCGCAGACCTCCCTCTCCCTTGCTGGCACTCAGCCACCGCTCCTCGTGCCACCTGTAGCGCCCAGCCCTCCCTCCACCTCGCCTGGCCGCCCTGCCGCGCACAGCCCTCCTCTCCGCCTCGCCCCGCTGTGCCCAAGCCTGCTCTCTCGGCTCCCCTGCTCCTGCTCGGGCGAATCAGCCACCCCATCCGGCTCCCGTTCCCCTGCTCGCCCTCGGCCTCGCACCCCGCTGCCCTTGGCCGCATGCACGAGCCTCCCTTTGATGCCCTGCCTACAACGGCCAGCACACCTCCCTCTTACCAGTGCCCTCCCGTCGGCCTCTCCGACCTCCGGGCGACCTCCCTGCACTAGCCACAACACCGACCACCTCCCCTTGTTCCTGCAGCGCACCCCCTTGTCCAGGACCTAACCCTTGTCCGGCTTGTGCTCCAGCCTCCTACCACCCACGACCCGCGATTCCATTTTTCCCACCGGTGCGCACGATCCCTATCCAGTTTCGCATATCCGGCAGCCCCGCTCTTTGGTATTCTTTTCCACTCCTTCCTTTGATATAAGGTTATTTCTTGGTTAGGGTATGATTTTTGGGCGCATATCCATAAATGGTGTAACCACCTTCGCTGTGCCGGGTCAAATTTAACCTTCTCACGGATGCGTTTAAGGTGCGCATGGGGTCTTGCTCTGTTTTTTCAAACTTTCTTCATCATTTGAGGTAATATCCCTCTGCCTTTTGCTTTAATTTTAGAACTGCGTTGATCTCTTGTGGCGGATTTTTTCTCGTGGATTAAATAGTTGACCATGACGTTATTTAATAATTTTAGAATTCTTGTCTTGCTTCTTGTTTTCATGTTGTGGGTTGGTTATGAGGTGTGAGTTGTGTCTAGTTAAATTTTTGACTTGTTTCGCATTCTCCAAATGCAATTAGTTAATATGTTATAGTGTTGTCCAATTTATTGGCTTTGTTAGGAATAAGTTCGAAGTGATTTTCTCTGGTTAAATTTATGTGTACTTATGGAGTTTTTTTATAATTTGGTAACTTATTTGACCTAGTTATCGAATCTTTAACAAATTGTGTGTTTTTCTTATACAGACTGTTTATGTGTTGTTTGGTCTGCTTATAAAAATTGTTTAGAAATTGGTTTTCTTGTTCATAAAAGTGTCTGTAGACTGGTTTAGTCTTGATGTCATTTTATTAAGTTGTGTAAATTGTTATTTTAACTGTGGAGTTGGTGCGCATTCTATTTTGGCGTGTTGTGAGTGCTCATTAAATTTTAAAATGATTTATTAAATAGTATCGACGGTGTGGGTTATGTTTTGAAAGTTTGTCTAGGTGGTTTTTGTGCCGTATGTTCATCTAGTTTGTTTTTAGTCAGTGGTGGTGGGTTTTTAGTTGTTGTGCATTTGTTGCAGCGCGTTGTCGGTGAGGAAAACCAGGGATATTGCAGTCATCGACTAGTGCGTGCTTGTGCGTCTGTGCGGGGCGTGACACACCCTTATGTTTGGACAGCGAGCCGAGGTAGGTCCACCACTGCACTTACCTTTAGATTTAGAATTTATTAATTGCTTGCTGTTTCATTAATTTTTAACGAATGAGAAATAATATAAGATAGTGAATTTTAAATGATTATTTGGGGTGAAAAGAGCCATTTATTTTATACCGAACACTTGAAACATTTTCTTGACGGGCGGAGACCCAGTATTAAAAGAATGCCCGTTTGGCCTTTAAACATAATTCACGGAATTTCAAATGCACTTTTAGTTTTAAAGATAAATAATCTCTCTCGAACAAGTGTTTTGGGTTTTTCCAAGAAAAGAGGTTTTGTTTTAAAATTTGTGATGGACCGTTTGGCACTTTAAAAAAATAAATTATTTCATAAAACCCATTCAGGGGTGCTCTTTGGTGTGCTTTGATTGCGCGAGTTGTATGTGATGTTTGTGCATCGTGACTGTTTTATTTACATTATGGACGCACCCCAATCTTATTGTATGTGTTGACATGGGAACCTGGAATATTGAGTGAATTTTCTGAGAATGATTGCTGCACTAGTTTAGACTACGCACTGGCTAGTGGCCCCATAGCAGGGGAATACTGAGTTATTGTTTCTATGGGGATTGGGCCCCTCGGTTAGGCCATGTAGGGCTATGCCGGGCATTAGGGTGTTATGACGTCATCGAGTTAGGGCATGCCTTCAGGATGAGTCACATGTATAGTATGTTCTGGATTGTTCACGATCTCCTAGGTTCGACCCATGTATCTTTTAGTGTTTATTTGTATGTGGCGGACGATTGAGAGGTTGAGTTTGGTTGCTGACCCTTGTGTGCCACTCCTTTCCATTGCCCTTAGTGTGTGTTTTGTGTTGTATGTGATTTTTCTTTTGACTAACAACTAAAATTTGGATTTCTAAAATTGTTCGCAAAATATTTTAAAATGAAATGCACTTGTCTCTTCCAACACTAAAATTATTCTAAACTAAAAAGGGAAATGGGTTGTTACTTGTTTTAGAAATGAATGTGTGTGTAAAAACCCATATTTTGTACAATGTAGTTCAAACTTGAAATTAATGAATTCTTTATTTAATGGTATGTGCATTGGGAACAGAATTAGTCAGGCCTACCTATTGAGTTTTAACACTCACGCCTATAGTGTTTTCTTGTTTTTAGTTTTGTTTCAGGTTCCAGCTTAAGTTGTTCGCCTTGAGCAACATTGGTTGTGGTATTGGAGAGTGACCCATGAGGTCACATGGAGTTTTGAGCTTGGTCAGGTTAGTAGCATTGTTGGTTAATTTTTATTTATTTCCTTTTGTTCCATTTATTTTCCGCTGCTTAGATTATTTTCTTTTGGGCCAAATCGTTCCCACTTGTTTAATTTTGATGCCCGACACTAGTTGCCAGCCCGTGGGGATCTGGAACGACCCTCGGGCCATGTCGCGGGCCGACTGGGGTGACCGGTTTAGGGTCGACCCTGGTTGGTTCGTGACAAAATGGTATCAGAGGAGGCCCTTGTTATTTGGGATGTCCGGTAGATGGAGATTAGTTTTTTCGGGACTCGAGAGGTAGGTACGGGAAGGATGTCATGAACCCTCGCCCGTTCCGCACCTCGAGTCGTCAGGGATAGTCCGGGAATTGAGTCTTTGTTTCATTCTGGCTTGTTTTGGATTAAGGGATGACAACGGAGGTAAACCGATGTTACCTCGTGATCTCACATGGAGTAGTGACCTATGTGGAGTCTGGGTACACGGTTTGAATTCTTCCTAGTGGTTGACGCTTACCTGGGGCATGACCCACTATCATGTCGCCATGTTAAGTGTGACCGCTGGTCCCTCACCCTGATAGTTTGATGCGAGTTGAGTGTCGTTTTCGTTTTGGTTAGTGTAAGTGCTTTTTTTGAAGTGAAAAAGGGTTTTTGAAAAATGGGACTGATTTCTTTTAAATGACATTAAATTTATGAAATGAGTTTTAAAACTGAAAGCCTTTGGTTTGGAAAAACTGGTTTTTGCTTGGAAATTGGTCGAGAATGGTTTGGGGTGAAACCGCAGGTACCCCTTATGAACGTTTGCAAATGTGAAAGAATGCATAGAAATTGTGTGTTGGTGCGTGTATGAATGGAATGTGGATAATGACATGTGCAACGGGTCATGAGATTACCTGGGTGTTTTTTTGAAATTAAAGGCTTGACCATGTGTTTCTAAATTGGCTTTTAAAGAGGAAAATGGTTTTGGAAAGTGATTTTGGTTTGAAAGGGATTGGGTATTTGGAAATTGGTCTTGTAACGTGAATTTAAAAAGAGGTGGTTTTGGAACCTAAAATGAAATGGGAATTTTGGACAGGGAATTTTGGGTTACGTTTGCGGTTGTTTGTTTCTTTTGAGCTGGTTGTTTTGGATGAAGCCACTTTCTTTGATGTTGCTTCGATTGATATGGGTTTCGTCTTGATGTTGTATATCTTGTTCAGAAATTCTGCCCAGAAATATCCCTAGTGTTTTGATGAGTCATGCCTAGTTTTTGGTCTTTCTCGGACGTTGTCTGTCCTTCATGGTGATTGGAGTCTGCTAGAGACAGTGTAGTGGCTTGAAGAAGTCGAGCGTGTCTTCAGGGTATTGGGAACTCCCGAAGCAATCTGAGTGCGTATTGTTTTGAGTCTGTTTGAAGGTCCATCTCTGGATGAGTAGGAGTTGTACGCCTGCCGTTTCTGCAATTTGGGATGATGTGGAATTTCTTTAATGTCGTCTTCATTCAATGTTTTATACTTGTGGAGGTGAAGATGAAGGAAATAGAAGAGCTCATGTGTGCTCAACATGGCCACCAGACGGTGAAAGCGTATGTTGACCATTTCAAGGATCTTGTGTCTCCTTTTCTGGGGGTAGTGTCGCAGGACTAGATGCAGACTTCTCCCTTCATCAGGGGTCTTCGTCCAGAGATAAAGGAGCGAGTCCTCCCTTTTTGAGAGCACCACTTTTTGGGAAGTTGGTGCATGAAGTGTTCTTAGTTGAGTTAGTCTCCAGAGCGCAAACGGTTGACAATCAACTGTATTCAGTTGCTCGTGAAGGTCCCCCATCTGACGAGCAGAGTGTGTTAGGTAAATTTGTTTCTAAAGAGTTCTGTGTAGTTGCTCTAACTTCTGGTTTGTCGGATCATCTAATGGTGTACCATCAGTATGGACGTTTAGGGCATACGAGCCGTCATGTCACACCCCTTCGAAGACCTGCCATCATTGCAGGTGTGTAGGTCATCTAGAGAAGCTTTGCAGGAAGCGTCTCATGAGGAAGACACGGTGACCAGAAGATTCCAGTGCCTGACTGTGAGGCAGGGGATGCTTCAACCATCAGAGCCCAAACCACAGGTCTTGGGGTGAAGCTCGCGCGCAGTCAGGAGTTGTCGGGAGTGTGATGCTTCAATTCGGATTTTGGGTTCCGTGTTTTCGGTGAAACATTTAAAGTCTTTTCATTCTTGTCTTTTTTCTGCTGGTTAAAGTTTTGGTGTTGTTATGAGTTCATTGGTTCGTCATGAAGTTATGATGGACTTGACCTTTTATAATCCTAGCAGTTCCGTTTGTATAGACTTGGTTCTCCGAATCGTGCGCTTATCTTAAAAGTGTGTCTGGAACTTGTGTGGGTTAATCTCGGTTTAGTGGTGTTCGTTTGGAGATGTAAGTGCTTGTGGAAGCGTTGATGTCGTAGTTATGCTCGGGTTTACTTCTTGGGTTATGTTCTGCTCGGAAGTGTTTTCCTCTCGTGCTATAAAAGATAGTTTGGAACGGTTGAGAGTTCCTGCGTCGCCCCCCCTTCCCGGGGTGGTATGTTTGAGTGTTAAATTTTCGCATTAGTGGTGTTCTTGTAGTGGGGAGAACCCTCTCGTGTTCTCCCGTTCCCTTGTGTTGTGTTTTCTTTTGGACTCAATTGGGCTTGGATCCTTGTTAGGTCTGTTGAGTGAAGATTTTTGAATCGTTCCTTCTTTATTGAGTGTGTTTAAAACATTATGTGGATTAGTTTTGGGTTGGGAGTTCCCATGTTGACCCCCTCCCCGGGGTAGTGTATTTTGGTTCTAAAGCCTCCGTGTTGGTCGAGCTCTTGTGGTGGGGAGAACCCTCCCATGTTCTCCCCTCGTTTTATGTCGCAGTTTCTTCATGATCGGTCTGGTGTGACCTATGAAGTAAAAGTTCATTTCGAATTTCTTAGCTTCTCGGTTTTGGATCGGGCATGAAATCGAGTTTTGGATATCTTTGGGCTTGGTGACTTTCTGGGGGCAGAAAGTTTTTGTGGGGGGGAGAATTGTCGCACCCCAACATTTTGGAATAATTTTCAATTCAATATATCTTAGTTTTGGGTTCTCGTGCCGAGGTTTGGGTTGAGTCCTGATTTAATTGTTTTTTGAAGTTTAATGTTTTTAGCGAGTTTCGGGCTCGTGCGCGGTCACCGTTTGGTAGGCGGTGGCCACACGATCTCCCCAGGGGCCTGTGCGAATTCCCAAGCAGTTTGAGTTGAGGCACGCAACTTGCGCGTGGATTAGTAAGTTGTTTGCCGAACGCGTGGTGATCCGGTTTACAGTGTATGGTAAATAAACCGTTTATTTTTTTTAAAAAAAAGAACGTTTGATAATAATTGTAATAATTTTACATTGTTGTTTATATTATTATTAAGGTTATTACTAGGCGTATTAATTTTATTAATGATATTGTTATTATTATTACTATTATTGTATTATTATTATTATTGTGTGATTATTATTATTACTATTGTTATTACATGAAAACAAATTTATTTTTTCAAAACCCTAACCTACTAGCGCGACCCCCCTCTTCATCCTATCTGCTAGCCGCCGCCCCATCCGCAAGCCCCTGCGCGGACCCCTTCCTGTGTCGTCTCCTTGGAATGCGGCTGTCCGCTACACCCCTGCCGCAGACCTCCCTCTCCCTTGCTGGCGCTCAGCCACCGCTCCCCGTGCCACCTGCAGCGCCCAGCCCTCCCTCCGCCTCGCCTGGCCACCCCGCCGCACCAAACCATCCTCTCCGCCTCACCCCGCTGCACCCAAGCCTCCTCTCTCCGCTCCCCTGCTACTGCTCGGGCGAATCAGCCACCCCAGCTGCCTCCCGTTCCCCTGCTCGCCCTCGGCCTCGCACACCGCTGCCCTCGGCCGCATCCACGAGCCTCCCTTTGATGCCCTGCCTACAACGGCCAACACACCTCCCTCTTACCAGTGCCCTCCATTCGGCCTCACCGACCTCCGAGTGACCTCCCTGCACTGGCCACAACACCGACCACCTCCCCTTGTTCCTGCAGCGCACCCCCTTGTCCAGCGCCTAACCCTTGTCCAGCTTGTGCTCCAGCCTCCTGCCACCCACGACCCGCGATCCCATTTTTCCAACCGGCACGCACTATCCCTATCTGGTTTCGCATATCCCGCAGCCCCCCTCTTTGGTATTCTTTTCCCCGCCTTCCTTTGATATAAGGTTATTTATTGGTTAGGTTATGATTTTTTTGCGCATATCCTTAAATGGTGTAACCACCTTCGCTGTGCCGGGTCAAATTTCAGCTTCTCGCAGATGCGTTTGAGGTGCGCATGGGGTCTTGCTCTATTTTTTCAGACTTTCTTCATCATTTGAGGTAATATCCCTCTGCCTTTCACTTTAATTTTAGAACTCCGTTGATCTCTTGTGGATGATTGTTTCTCGTGGAATAAATAGTTGACCATGACGTTATTTAATAATTTTAGAATTCTTGTCTTGCTTCTTGTTTTCATGTTGTGGGTTGGTTATGAGGTGCAAGTTGTGTCTAGTTAAATTTTTGACTTGTTTCTCATTCTCGAAATGCAATTAGTTAATATGTTATAGTGTTGTCCAATTTATTGGCTTTGTTAGAAATAAGTTCGAAGTGATTTTCTCTGGTTAAATTTATGTGTACTTATGGAGTTTTTTTAGAATTTGGTAACTTATTTGACCTAGTTATTGAATATTTAACAAATTGTGTGTTTTTCTTATACAGACTGTTTATGTGTTGTTTGGTCTACTTATAAAAATTGTTTCGAAATTGGTTTTCTTTTTCATAAAAGTGTCTGTAGACTGGTTTAGTCTTGATGGCATTTTATTAAGTTGTGTAAATTGTTATTTTAACTGTGGAGTTGGTGCGCATTCTATTTTTGCGTGTTGTGAGTGCTCATTTAATTTTAAAATGATTTATTAAAGAGTATCGATGGTGTGTGTTATGTTTTGAAAGTTTGTCGAGGTGGTTTTTGTGCCGTATGTTCATCTGGTTTGTTTTTAGTCAATGGTGGTGGGTTTTTAGTTGCTGTGCGTTTGTTGCAGCGCGTTGTCGGTGAGGAAAACTCGGGATATTGCAGTCATCGACTAGTGCGTGCATGTGCGTCTGTGCGGGGCATGACGCACCCTTATGTTTGGACAGTGAGCCGAGGTAGGTCCCCCACTGCACTTACCTTTAGATTTAGAATTTATTAATTGCTTTCTGTTTCATTAATTTTTAACGAATGATAAATAATATAAGATAGTGAATTTTAAATGATTATTTGGTGTGAAAAGAGCAGTTTATTTTATACCGAACACTTGAAACAATTTCTTGACTGGTGGAGACCCAGTATTAAAAGAATGCCCGTTTTTCCTTTAAACATAATTCACGGAATTTCAAACGCACTTTTAGTTTTAAAGATAAATAATCTCTTTCGAACAAGTGTTTTGGGTTTTCCCGAGAAACGAGGTTTTGTTTTAAAATTTGTGAAGGCCCGTTTGGCACTTTAATAAAATAAATTATTTCGGAAAACCCATTCAGGGGTGCTCTTTGGTGTGCTTTGATTGCGTGAGCTGTATGTGATGTTTTTTCATCATGACTGTTTTATTTACATTGTGGACGCACCCCATTCTTATTGTATGTGTTGACATGGGAACCTGGCATATTGAGTGAATTTTCTGAGAACAATTGCTGCACTAGTTTAGACTACGCACTGGCTAGTGGCCCCATAGCAGGGGAATACTGAGTTAGTGCTGCTATTGGGAATGGGCCCCTCGGTTAGGCCATGTAGGGCTATGCCGGGCATTAGGGCGTTATGACGTCATCGAGTTAGGGAATGCCTTCAGGATGAGTCACATGTATAGTATGTTCTGGATTGTTCACGATCTCCTAGGTTCGACCCATGTATCTTTTAGTGTTTATTTGTATGTGGCGGATGATTGAGAGGTTGAGTTCGGTTTCTGACCCTTGTGTGCCACTCCTTTCCATTTCCCTTAGTGTGTGTTGTGTGTTGTATGTGATTTTTCTTTTGACTAACAACTAAAATTTGGATTTCAAAAATTGTTCGCAAAACATTTTAAAATGAAATGCACTTGTCTCTTCCAACACTAAACTTATTCTAAACTAAAAAGGGCAATGGGATGTTACTTGTTTTAGAAATGAATGTGTGTGTAAAAACCCATATTTTGTACAATGTAGTTCAAACTTTAAATTAATGAATTCTTAATTTAATGGTATGTGCATTGGGAATAGAATTAGTCAAGCCAACCTATTGAGTTTTAATACTCACGCCTATAGTGTTTTCTTGTTTTTAGTTTTGTTTCAGGTTCCAGGTTTAGTTGTTCGCCTTGAGCAACGTTGGTTGTGGTATTGGAGAGTGACCCAGGAGGTCACATGAAGTTTTCAGCTTGGTCAGGTTAGTAGCGTTGTTGGTTACTTTTTCTTTATTTCCTTTTGTTCCATTTATTTTCCACTGCTTAGATTATTTTCTTTTGGGCCAAATCGTTCCCACTTGTTTAATTTTGATGGCCGGAACAAGTTGCCAGCCCGTGGGGATCGGGAACGCCCCTCGGGCCATGTCGCGGGCCGACTGGGGTGACCGGTTTAGGGTCGACCCGGGTTGGTTCGTGACATGGGGGATAAGGGATACAGTTTAACGTCATGCGGGACGAGGGCATATAGTTTAAATTCATGCGGGACGAGGTCATATACTTTAACGTCATGCGGGACGAGGGCATATAGTTTAACATCATGCGGGACGAGGTCATACAGTTTAAAGTCATGCAGGACAAGGAATTTGGGGCTTACGCTCTGAGGCGGCCCAGAGAGTTTGGCGAACTGACGTGAAGAATTCGGAACAACCGGATGGTGGGCTTGAACCTTGTGGAGGCTTCCTACGTACCATGACTTAGCATGGATCAAAGTCAACGTAGTTCGCTAGGATGGGGCTTACACTCTGAGGCGGCCCATAGTAGGATGTCATGGTCAATGCGCGCTCTAAGCCCACGTGGGTCATTCTCGGTGTGAGAAACAAGAGGCTGTAGGGACCATACAATCACGTCGCAATGGGTTCGTCTGTGAGAAGAGGAAAGGGGCTTACGTGTTGAGTGGACCAAAGAGGAAACAGGGGCTTACACGTGGTTAGCGGCCCTTGTTTCCAGGGCTTACTCCGGTTTGGGGGCCCGTGGTGCGACAAAGCGCAGTGGGAAAGGGACTCCACTGGCCTTCGCGGTGGGAAAGTACGAAGGTGCATGGGTGTAACATTCCGCAAGAAAGGCTAGGGGCTTACGCTCTGAGGAAGCCCTTCCCCCATGGACAAACACCACTCCAACATGGAGGATCTCATTCCATGTTAGGAAGAATCCATTCCCGTGGAGATGAGTGGGCGTAAAGAATGTCCGAGCTGGAGGGACCCTGCGTGCGAGGCCCGGGGTCGGACCATAGTTTAACGTCATGTGTTTAGGACGAGGTGCTTGGCAGTTTAACGTCATGCAACTCGAATGAGGTGGGTTCGCTCCACACCCCTAGGGCTTACATGCCCAACACCCTCTACCCCTTGTGGGAGGGAAGGCATCAGCAAGGCCGTAGAAAAGGGGGGACGGAGGGCGAACCATCGAGGGGTCCACGTTAGCGTGGATATGCGAAGAAGCAATAACTGTTAGCGTGCCTATGCGAAGAAGCATAAGGAAAAGCAACGCAATGGTAAACACCACCCAAGGGACCTTGAGGTTACTTCGTACGATCCTGGAAGGCTGTACGTGAAAACAATCCATGGCATGCATTCTTGGCGTGGGAGACATCGGGCGCCTATGCAGGGCGTCAAGGTGAGAGGTCCTGGGTTTTGTGCGCAAAGAGAAGGTTTGCATGCAAAACACAGGGATGGCGCGCATTTGGGCCAGGGGATTGCGAGCGAATAGGAAATTGTGTGCTAAAGGCCTGGATTGCGCGCGGAGAGGGGATTTCGCGGAATGGACCTCGATTGCGCGTGGGGAAATGGCCAATCCCTAGAGAAACCTATCAGAGGAATTGCGCGCAAAGGAAGGGATTGCACGCAATTGGAAGGGATTGCACGCAAGGGTAACGGATTGCGCGAAAAGGAAGAACCCGGAGGAGTTTGGAAAATTCACTTAAGCTAGTGGGGTTACGTGCAAAGGCGAACCTCGAGGAAAGATTGCGCGAAAAGAGGAATTTCCTGGAAGTCATCTTGCACGCGCGGGAGTCGGAATTGCGCGCACGAGAGCTGGTCTGAATTCTTTAACCCCGAAACGGTTGAGTTTGCCTTCTATTTATAATCATCGGTCGACACTGAATCAAGGCGGCATGCGAAATCTGCCGCGCCAGGACCTGTCGGCGTGCAAAGCTTCACCGTGTGGAACCGGGGCACACAAAATTGCGCGCCATCCTGGTGTTTTTACACGAATCCCAGAATTCCTTCGCACGAACAACTTTTTTTCACACAAGTCCTCCTTAATTTCGCGCACCATGTTCAGGCCATCCAGACCGGGTCACCGAGTCCGGATATGACTTCGTTTCGTCATTTCGAAACTTCCTCCAGGAGTTACGGAATTTCTCGGCGTCTACATAGTTATTTATGATAAATTTATTGATAAATAAAATTTAAAGACTTTATAATTTATCCATTAATTATGAACATTACATAATTAAATAAATATAAACACTTTATATTTATTCTCAATATGAAATATGAAATATTTATTATGATATTAAATAAAATATGAACACTTTATATTTTAATTCTAATATATAAAATGATTTAAAAAACTAAATAACAAATATTTAATATTACTTAAACCCGAATTAGAAAAATCATCAAAAAACATTTTGATATCGTTTAAACAATTTCATAAATAAGGCCTTTGATTTGGACAATTGAATTTAATAATTATGAACAATTTATTATTTAAAATCTAAAATATTTTATATTTTTCTTATTTTATAATTTATAAACACATTATAAAATGCCCTTATAATTTCCATATAAATTGTTTATTTCCACATTATAAGGAATACTATATAATATTAAAAATGTATATTAATGTTAACACACAACATTATGGATGTTATTTGAATTTTTTTATAAACATATAAATAATTAATTATAATCTTTTTATAATCAATTAATTTATATTCTCATTATAAGTTAAATAAATATCCAAAATATATGTTTTATAATTTATAAAGAATTTCTAATTATAAAATTCAATTCACATTTGAAAATTGAAAAATATATTTTTTCTACAAATATCATATTTTCAATATTAATATTTCATAAGGCATGACTTTCCACATGAATGCACTATATATTACACTTCATGCTAGATAATTCCTAACATGTGACAGTCCATCGTTCCCATATAACAATAACTTCATGACACTTTGAAATAATGGATTACAATATCTGGTATTCCTAATATTGACCATCTGCGCTCACTATCTTGCCTAAGAGTAACCCAATTATTAAGGAATGAATGAAAAGTAATTTTTTTTCAATAGAACGCTTTAAGGTTGAGTAGGAACCTTGGACTATGAAAATACACATGATCCCCCCATTATGAAAAGGGTTGGGGGAACTTGTGATTGACCAACCCCATTTGTGTGGGAGAGAGGGAAACATCACTAGAAAAAGACTAGTTGAGTTCACAAGTATGTTCCTGTGAGTGCATTTATTCATCGTGGTCTACCTGGTTCTAGAGAACCAGGTACAACTCACATGAATACATGTGTCACAAAAACAAAACAGTATATAAACGCCAAAAAAATTCAAATTCATATCCCCGAGACTATAGATCCTTGGAAACTAGACTAATGTAGCACACTGAGCCTCCATCATGTCAGATAGACATGATCCCATAAATCACACATCATCCACTAAAAATGATAATTAATAAAGCCTCATCAAAATCCACGTAGCTATCGAATGACTCAAAACTAGGTCCAATTCCCCACATCATCAATAAATAATCCCTTCACAATTAAGAATGCATAAAATGTCAAAAACCTGAACATGAACTAATAAATATTGAACCATCATGAAAAAGATGAGTTTGAATGTTTTTATGAACAACCATAAGATGAACCCTTCCATAGGATGCCACACTATTTTTTCATGCCCTAGGGAATGAAGGTAAATCATTAAGAGTACAGAGGAGGATCCAAGAACATTCCAATAATTGGAACTTAGATGTTGTAGTAAGTGTAATGAATCCTAGGAAGAAAGGTGAAGCAAAAGGGAGGATTGAGAGTTGGTGAAAAGAAACCCTAAATCACCGAGAGGATAATGTTAATATCATTAAATTATTGACTTTAGTATCACATAAATAATGATACAACTATCTATTTTTTTACACTATCATACACTATGATTGTAAAAATTGTACACAATGATATGCCAAAATATAAAATAACTGAACAGTGTTGCTACCTATTATATCCCATATCACTAGGAATGACTATATCACAACATATGATAACAAATATAATATGGACAACCACATTAAAATAAACAATCATATTTTATTGTATATAATATGACATCTATAAAATATCAAATATCATTATTTTTCATTTACAAAAAACATAATAATTTTCTGATACTACAGATGGTTTTTATGAATCTAGAAACACATATTCCAAGAATTAAGAGAAATTAGAGACCACTAATTCCCAATATCACCATGCATGAAACTAAAATAATGTGTAAATACAAATTAATGTATTTTTCATTGATTAATGTCAATATTTATATTTTCAACTATACGTTTTAAAAATATCCATGAGAGGAAAACATCAGACACCCCTCTCAAAAGTGTATCAACTAGTTAAACCAAATATCCTAACACTCGTGTGG
This sequence comes from Viscum album, assembly GCA_963277665.1. NCBI lineage: Eukaryota > Viridiplantae > Streptophyta > Magnoliopsida > Santalales > Viscaceae > Viscum > Viscum album. The sequence goes on along the minus strand of OY728167.1, from coordinate 128,756,837 downwards.
GATTCTTCTTCAATAAATAATATGATAATATATCACATGTTAAATGTTAAAATGAAGTGATATTCAAGAGAGAAGGAGTTTTATCTAAAATTATTTCTCATGGAATTCATAGTCTATTCTCACGAAGAATACATCCTTATATAATCCCTCAGGTCACCCTTGAGTATTCATTAATTTAATCATACGATAAAAAATGTTTGCGATATTAATTTATTCCTTCATGAATTTATCATATGATTCCCCATTGAACCTCCTATGAATTTTATCTTATGAAACATATAATTTATTATATATTTATATGAAAGATTCCAAAATGTCAAAAATTATCCTTTAGAGGATCTATTAATCATACATTGGCTTTGATAGGCTATAAAACATTACAACATAATAAGGCATATGATAAACCTAATAAAATTAATATAGTATTACTAGGTTTTCATTCATTTCTTACTCAGTGACATATATATATATATATATATCATACAACATTATACAATTAAAATCAAATCATTGATTTTGGTAATATCTCCAACACACTAGACACACACTATGCCCCTAGGTGATTCCCCATATCCTCTTATTTCCTTTGGGTAGTTGGTATACTACACAAGGTATCCAGGGATGTTTTTCTCTAAGGGGACTGATCTATCACCAGGTTTGTCACCTTGAAAACTAACCTTGGCCTTTTCTAAATCCAAAAATAAACTAAAAATATTAAATTAGACATGATTTTTAAAAAATAAATGGGATGCATACCATATAATATAATATCCATTACAACCTATCAACTATATAAAATCTAATCCCTATGTTATGTATCTATGCATTAATGGTAAAAAATTATTTTCTATTAACCTCACATATCATCCTCTCATTCACACATCTCCTACAAGATATACCAATGATTCCACTGCACATGTACTATATGTTGCATCTTCCCATGAAGAATCTTCAAGATATGGTCCACTATATGAGCTGGTCTATCCTTAAGTGAAACATTAGGATGTTGATTGATATTTTTGATGATGATCACATGATATGGGTAATGATAATACATTTGAGGTTGAGATATATAAAATACATCATGAATAACACTATATCCCTTAGTATGTTCTAATCAGTATATTTCAATACTAATTATCTCACTAATATCAACCTCCCCAACAAACATGATAATTGTACTTCATTATATCTAAATCCATTTGTTTCCCAGAAAAGGTGATACACTAAATAAAAAAATATTTTCCATCCAAAACATTCTAGAGGATTGAATCACCAGTCATCATATTAGAACTACCTACTCTAAGAGGTTTCTAAGCATTTTATATCTAAAAAAAATATTCTATGATTATACCATCAAAAGAAACATCCCAATTATAAATGGCTGTTTATTCCAACAAGTACAATGGTGATCGATACAATTTTCTACATAAGGCCTCAAATGGTTCCATCTAAAACAAGGGATTATAAAATTTATTATTTTCATTGTCAATTGGTTCTAGATGACACTCCCATTAACCACCATAGTCAAGGACACATGGTTATAGAACTTAATCTTAAACATGGATTGTCCGATCAGACTTCGCATTAGTCCGAGGATGTTCTTATGTTATCAAACGAACCAATGAATCCAACACCTATTACAACATGTACTAGAAGCATGATATAAAACAGAAATCATGATCAAATATTATACTTTTTTAATCACTAGGAATATATACTATCTTTTGAATATAGAACATTCCAAGATAATTGGATGGATAGGTCTCCCTGATTGGTTAGAAATTTGTCACTTTTTCAGCTTGTCTGTAATTACCAATATCCCATTATTTTCTCAGGGTGACTTCAAGATCCCCATAATAATATTTAACTCCACATCAAAACACTTCCACTTAGGAATGAATTGAGGTTGAAAATTTTATTATATTAACTAATTATTGACCTTTACCTATAAACAATTGACGCATTGTGAGACCAACCCCGCAATGTCCTTCATCATCACATTCCACCATATATATGAATGTTGTGATACAACATTGTAGTCCTTCAGTGAACACCCTATCCTGTGAAATGTGAATATATCATTATATCCTCATGAATTATCATAGAGACCACATGCCAACTTTTAACATATTGGACCCCATCATCATCTTGATCTAATTGATTGGTGGATCCCCACCTTGTATACTAGTACCAAATAACCTAGAAGTTTGAGTCAGATACTTGTATTTCCTTCACCCTTTCAAGGTGTATAAATCTATTACTTAGATATGTAAGGGTTTATATTCCATGATACTCTTAGATATTAAGATACATCTCATTGAAGAGGCTCAAAATTTGTAATTCTTCAATAGAATCTTCCACCACATGTATTCTAGTGTTCCTACTTAGTGTGTAAACCACTAAATTTTATTTATTAGGAATATATTCAATATTGAATTAAAAGTTATATTAATATTTGATCCACATTCAACATAGATATTTTAAGTCACACTAAAAAATATATATTTTAGGAAACTGTGATTTGTATACCCCTTGGACGCCTCAAAAAATAGGCAGGGATGCTAACATAGTATTGTGCTCATTACAACCACAAAATCTAAATCATTAATCAAGTAGTTTTTATTAGGAATCACATAACACCCTAATATTCAGTATATATTTTTCTATTAAATTTAAAATATGGTTAATAGATTGTATCACAAAAAACACCAAACTAAAATGAACCACATTATGAAATTTATTTTGAATGCAGAAATAATGGCATCATGTAGTGTGAGACTTCCTTATAAGGCTCATTTGAACGTTCATGGAAAGGGGGTAACATCACTAGAATTTTACCTAAAATAACAAAAAAAATTAGATTAAATGATTAAAATTTTAGAAGAATCATAAATGAGATATGTTCAAGCTTTTGTAAATCACAATGGGATCTATGCTTGTAAAATCACCACCCGTGACAAATTTCATTTCCTATCATACCCTTATTTCTTATATAGAGGTATATAAGGGTTTTATAAGTAGATTATAGGATGAAATAAAAATGAAATTATATATTATAATTATACTGTAATATTAATTAAATTTAATTTTAAAATATATTTACGGGTTTTTATTTAATATAAATTTGTTTATTAAGCCATTGGGAACATGTATTAAATTTTAAAAAGTAGAAGTAATGTAATTTGTTGTTTTGAAGACCATTTTTTCCTTGAATTTTATATTTATATATTTTTATCTAGAAAAATGAAATTAGAATGTTTTGGAGGATTATTTTTATATAATGTTTCAACATACAAATGAATATGTTGACACTAATTTAGTTAGTAATTGATATAAAAAAGATTAAGAAAGTTTATTTTTTAAAAATTATGTTTATATAAAAAATAATTTCTCATTATGTGATATATTTTCATTTAAAAGTTATATTTCTATAATTTAGAATTTCAATTTTAATAAAAGTATTCATTTTTTGATTCATCATGTGGAAATTAGATCAAACAATTTTTTTTGGTGTTTTTCTAAAAAAATTATTTTTAGTGTATAATAAAATATTTTTTTTCTATTATTTATATTAAAGATAATTATTATCACATTTAGGATTTTAATCTTGAAAACTAGATTTCATATTCGAATCAATAATGATTAAATTATTTGATAAGGTGAATTTCATTTTTGGTCATGAAAATAAGTTACCTAATTTTAAAAGTTAATTACCATAGAAAAATGTAATGTTGGTAAATAGGTTAAAATAATGGGAACATCTTATGAAACTTATTATATATTTGATATATGAGGGATTTTAGTACCAATCCACATTGTATCAATACCATACCTATACCTGTATACCTGGATCTAGGGATAAAAACATAAACATTATATTTGGGCTCTGATACCAATATATGATAACCAATTTTTTCTATCCAAACCATATAACATTAAAAGTAAATATGGGATTAATTAAATTTACATGTACCTTTTATGTTTAATCTTTTTAAGAATTAGGATAAAATCTTAAATAAACAATACTAATGAATTAAATAGAGTATTTCCCCCACTAAACCAAACTTTTCATATTGAATATTAAGTCTTTGACATACTCCATACAAAAATTAACATATGAAACCTTTCTAGACTGAAATCATTCATCAAAACCTAGGGGAAAGAAAGAAAAATAATGGTGAGACAAAATTCGTTGTATAAATAAACAAAATAATTCTTAATTCAATGTAATCAATGAGCATAAAGGTATGATAAAATAGTGAAATTGGATGAGCATAACAAAGGAGAATTCAGACCCACAAATACCTAGATAAATAATCATGAATCAATTCATAATGATTTATCAAAAGAAAGAGTCAATGAAATAAATAATAATGATTCATGTGATTTCAATATTAATCAAATGAATTGTTTAAATCCAATAGTAATAATAAAGAAAATTTGTTGGTATCTCGTAACATTATCATCATAGAACCCTTACAGAACCATTACAAAACCCTTACCAATTAGAATGAACATAATGATAAGATAAAATATATTTATCAAATGTATTGGATAACTATATAGGAACACACATAATATATTACATATCATTCTCACCCTTTATCATGAATAATTTCAAAAATCCAAAACAATAATAAAGTACATAGAAAAAGTATTTCATAAAAAAACTCAAATAAATAATTATTACTCCTTTTGTAACTTCATTAGTCCATGGAAAAATGGGCTATATGCAAATCTCTTTGAAACAATCGTAATCCATCTATAGAAATAATCAGTATTTTATCATTAAAAAATATCCCTAACTGAGTATAAGTATAATCAAGGGTTTTCAACATTAGTGAATGTAAATACCATTAAAATATCATGAAAATTTTTTTTAAGGAAAAGAAAATTTTCACTTTGAAAATAATTTTTATAAACAAAAAATTCAATAAATATTATGAAAAAAATTTATTTGATAATAACCATGAAAACTTATAAATAAATCTTCAACGAATGTACTGGTCATGATAGTGAGAGAATCTAATAATATTATAAATGTTAAAAATAAACATTTTTTCAAATATTCATTAATGAGAGTGAAGGGTGAACCATTTATAAAACATTACAAAAGTTATAATTACGAAATATGAAAAATAAGGTACAAGAAAATATGAAATAGATTTATTAAAAATTTTGTGTTTAGAAATGATGTTTTTTTAAATTTATTATAAAACACAGACATGGAAGAGAAATATTCCCGATCTAATAGAATTAACAGGATCTGTATCAAATTTAAATGAATTTCTAAAAGATTATTTAATCAATAAAGGGGGAATTTGAAATTAAAAAAAAATAAACCATATTCATTACCAAATGACCAAAAAAGGGACATGGTTCATGAAAATAAGAACATATAATTTACCCCAAATGAACCTTGTACATAAAAAATCCATAAAATAAATAAGAATGCAACATAAATCCATTTCCATTTGGATTTATTTCAATCGTAATCCCTATTGAAATAGTAATGAAAAATTAAAAATTAAATATCATGAATATAATGAAATTTTTGATATATCTTTTAAAAGGTGTAGTATCTACACCATTTAAAATAATATATGTCCATATAAAGAAACGTATGTCCCAAACAAAGATAATTTGAGATGATTTACCCTTAAAAATATCATATCATTGGATTGAGAATAAAATAATGGAGATATTATGGGTAATGAATATATATCCACATAATGAAAGAGAAAATATTGATTAAAAAATTGATATATCTATTTATACATAATCAGTAAATAATACTGTCATTGAAGAAGAGTTATAAACTAGTGAATGAAAATTGAGTTAAGAAACGCTTTACCACTTGGTAACATTCATGTAAAATCCCTATAGATAAAATAATTCAAATTTAAAATTTAAATTACTTGAGGTATTAAGGATTCATGATATAAAATATAAAAGGGGTAGTATATACACCATGTAAAATAAATTTGGTTCATAATAATAATATATGCCTTAATAAAAGGATGTTGAGACAAAATCCCTTACATCGACTCTTAACTTTCCCTATATGACTTTTATCACCAATATAATAAAATTATATCAATTATTTATTTTTACAACATCTTATAGGATTAATAAATTATCTATAATTTTTTTCATTTATTACAATTACACATGTAATCGCTTAATTTGTTTATTCCATGTTTGATGTGTTAAGGATGTTCAGTTCACAATTTCAAAACGAATTTGATTTATTGGTCGTGGTCAAGGGGGTTATTGCTCAATAATATATAGAATAATAAATAATTTTATTTTTTATAAAGTAGTTATACATTTAAAAATAACCTTGAATTATGGTTTTTTAAAATCATCTACATTACAATAATATAGAGGGTGGGTCATAGGTACACATTAGTAATATTTTCATTTTCCAAATATAATTATTGAATGAATATAAGTATTAATTTATTTTTATAAAATGATAGTTATAAAATTAAAACTATATTATTTATTTTTCTATACTTATATATATATATATATCATCCAAGTGTTGTGGTGATGAAGAAAAATCACATCTATTCATGATGGTTGTAGTCCCCACGTTTGTACGAATGAAAATATCATTTTTAAGTGTATGGAAAGGTATGAAATTAGGTGAAATATTATATTACAATAAAGATAAATATTTCATGAATATTATATATAAATATTATATCCATCATTATAACCTGCTGTAAGAGGCGGTGATGAAAAACAAATTACATCGGACCGTGTGGTGGTAGTCCATTGTGCACACGAATGATGAATTACTTTCCCATTTGATGGAGGTTGGAGATGGATATATGTAAAAAAACATAATAAAATACAATTATATTTAAGATAAATATTTTATTATCTCATAATTATTGAAGAATATTTAAGGGAGGTAGAAGGAAAAATGATATGAAAAATCTATGTTAATAATTATTTGTATTCTTTGGAAACCCACCATGGATTTACACGTTAAGCCGTATAAGTTTGGTATTATTCCAAAATAGAGACCCATTTAATGTTAGGATGATTTATATTATGGTCTTTTATAAGATATTAGTTGGAAAAATGGGTTTTGAGGTGTGAAGAAACCACAAGAGATGTAATTTTATAAGAGATGAGAGGGGATCTTTTTGAAGTACATAAAATTTAAAATTAATATAATAGAATTTTTAATTATAAATGGATAAAATTTGATAATATTATAATAAATGATTATAATGGGACTAAATAATAAAATAAAATAATTTTTTTTATGTTTGGATCTTGTTTTGACCCTTATCCGTTTTCAATCCTTACCCAACCCTGAAGACAACTACACCGATATCAATGCTTTTTATATTGAAGGGGTTAATATAGTTACAATAAAAGTAAAATCAAACTTCAAAAGGACCATGTATTATTTCATCAACCATATCCAATTAATGTGTCTGATGTAACTTTTTTTTTGAATTTTAAATCATTTCATAAAATATTATTTAATATTAAATATCATTATTGTCATTTTTAGAGCTATTCATGTTATTTGATTTTTATAAATATATGAAGAAATTGGCATTTTAATCAAATGAATTAAAATCACTATAATATATAATGTGTATATAAAAAATTCATGTAACATAATAATTCAATAAAATAATATTATTTTTAAAATATTTAATATTATTTATCTTATTTTTTCTGTTAAGAAAATAATTACTAAAATTGTGTTGTGTATGATTATAAGATAAATATTTTTTTTCACTAAAAATTATAAATTATTGACCATGATAAAAAAATAATGATTTTTTAAAATTAATATTTATAACTGGACATATCCTTTGTTTGACACTATATTAAAAATATTATATATATTAAAATCAAGACTGGGACATTTTTATATTTAAATATATTTAAATATTATAAATTTGAAAATAATTTCCAAATGAAAAAAGGTAATAAATTATAATTTAAATGATTATGGACAATATTTTCCAATCCAATAAAATTAATTAATGATTTAAAGTTATTTTGTAGTCCTTATCATTTTATTTTTTTAAATTTAATAACTTGATTTACCCTTTATAATGGTATTAAAAATTACTATAGTTAATATTCATATTGGAGAAAACAAAAGAAAAATATATAGAAAATTTTGACCTCCTGATAGAAAATACAGAATCCATTTTTTAAAATTTATAAAATATAAGTGGTAGAATTTTATTTAAAATTAAATTGTCAAAACATGACATCCAACAGTACAACACATCAAACATTATAAAAGAGTAACATTTAATTCAACAATGTGTATGACATAGAACACCAATCATAGAAAGGAATATGAAATCCTAATTCATTAATATTTATATTTACTTTTTTAAATAAATTAAATATATTGTGTATCTTGAAATGAGCACAATACTGAGTTAACTTGCATCGTACACAACAACGCGCTTTTCAATAGTTTGCTCTACAATAATGACCAGGTTTTACTGAAAAAATTAGTATTATTATTTTAAAGGATAATTATCTCATAGTCATTAAATTAGAGGTAATAGAAAAATTAACTATATAAAAAAATATGTGGTTTAATTCATTGTATAACAATTAATTAGAAAATAATATGAAAATGAATTTATTATAAATGAAAGGTTTTTATAAAAAACAAATTTTATGCTTCATATTCATTTTATCTTAATAAATAAAATTAATTAAAAATAGCTGATGGTATTAACGAAATATATTTTTTATAATAAATTTTTTTCATTTAACCAATATATTTGATAGGCATAAGATATGAACAAATCCGATTTTACTCATAAAAAGCAGTATTTTTCTAAAGGCAGTGTTTCCGCCTATTAATGTAGAAGTTATTTAAAAATAAATTTTGAAACTTTTATAAATTTTATATTGAAAAATAAACTTTATTTTTGAAATATGAATTTCATAATTTTCATGTGGGTTAATTTTTAGTATTTCTCATAGATGTTTCATTTTTTTTGATAAATATTGAAAAATAAAATTTTTTACTTGAAACATGTAGAGACCCGAAGCCTGACGTACATAGAATTTACATTACTTTTTCGGAATACTTAATACATAACAAAAATACACACACAAGGATCGTAATAGTTTAGTGTCTTTGGAAACTCGGAACGTAATCTTCTAAACGTGGTGAAAGATCTTCAACATCTCCCATAAAGATCTTTTTTTACCTAAAACCTCTCTTTATATCCTGGGGAAAAGAAAACATAAAAGGGTGAGCTCAAATGCTCAGTAAGGGTAAACAAAAGAAATATCAATCACATCATATACATAAGAACATAGCTTTTGGAAATCTTAACCTGCAAAAGAGCTCATAATATCATAACGTGGGATAAATCATAGAAGTGAAAATGAAATCATAACTTAAAACATTACTCATTGTGGCATACACACATAATCATAGAGAATCATTTCTTGTTAGTCAAGACTCATTGCCAAGACTATCTTAGTGGACAAAGTCCCTTTCTGAATCGAGTAATCCTCGTTTCAGTCCTGTTTCACTGAACCGGTATAACCTACCATTCCAGCCATGTCTATCTCATGAGATATAAAATCTTTACCCAATGCATTGGAGGGAGATATAGGTCCCACCCATCTCTTAATGTTACCATTCTTATGTGTGCCACAAAATCATAAATCATACATCATTTCATAACCTATGTAATAAAAATGGGATTCTTAAACAACATGACATCATAAAACCATTCATATAAGATAAAGGAATTCATAAACATAATTCCATCACAACATAGTCAAATCAATGTAAAAATATGGATAGAAACAGAACCCTTTATTATCTTAGATGGAAAATACTTTTGATAAAACACTTGAAATGAATTCTTGAGGAAAATATCCTTTCTTCTTTAAAATCAATTTCTTTTCACAAAACATCATGCAATTTTAAAAGAAAGATATTTTATTGAAAATAGTCATGAAATCTTTTAGAGGAAGCTTTATGAAAATAAGGCTTTATAAAACAGTATAAATCCGTTCGTGCCGTATAAGTTAAAAAAAAACATTCTTCGTACTTTTGTCGGAAAAGTCAAAAAGAACCTCGTATAAAAAAACGACAAAAGATTCCTTTCATACATATTACTAAAAACTCACCGAAGGGTAAAAATGGATTTAAACAATTGTAGGTGGATGGAAATAATATTACATATTGACGAAACATGGATGTGGATGATAAAATACACCCCAGTAAATACTTACGAATAAACAATCTCGGATAAAAATGAGATTGTGATATTTCCCTTACCTTAGGTCCGACTTGCTTTGTAAGTGTCCGAACCTCCTGTATAATGATTTAAATCATGTTATTGACTTATTACAGAATCATATTCATTGTTATGATATCATATATGGTTCACTTATGACATTATATTACCCGTTCTTTTGTAAATTCCATGTTAAAGAAGCGTTTTGGGTAAAATCGTTTCATTTATCGTAGGTGTTTTGACTTGTTGTTCTTGACATCATTATTACTTATATCATGATTTACTTACTTCCAGAATATAAAATATGATTTATATATCATATATATTCAGTATATATATATATATAATAGGTAGATAAATAAAACGAAAAACACCGTTCATGGAGACGGTAGTCCGTACGTACGCATGAACGCTATTTTCCTTTCCTTGTTGTCTTGAAATGGAAGTAAGTAGATGACATACATATGTATATATATACATAAATCCAGTAGCTTTATAATGTCATATATTTCATTATTATTTCTTATATATACATTATAATCATTCTTAAATGGTTAACATGTAGAATGAATCTCATCGCGTCGTGGAGACGGTATTCCGTACGTACGCACGAGCGATGATATCATTTCTATAAATATTGAATTGAATTGGAGTGGATTATACAATATATCAGAATCAATATGATGTTGTAATAACTATGTATAGTTATTCTTTACACCATTATACCCATCCATGTAAGGTGGTGGTGGAAAATAGATTACACCACGGCGTGGAGACGGTATTCCGTATGTACGCACGCGCGGTGATTTCTTTTTCCGTAGGATGGATAGATGGTGAAATAGGGTTGTTTCATACTTATAATAACATATCAGTATATGAGTGATACTGATGTTATTACTTCATAATGAAAAAACCTAAGAAGAAGAAGTGGAAGAAGAACTAAAGATGAAAGAATTGGTAACAGTAATTACCTCTTCTTTGAAGCGCCTCTTTGAGACCTCCTCTTAGGGCACTAAAATTGGTCTTTGAAGAAGACCAGAACCTCTAGGATGTTTCTAAGGAAGTGGAGAGGAGATTTTGGCAGGGTTTGGCCGAGCTTGAGTGCTCAATTTGGTGTGAGGAGGAGGGGGAGGAGGTGTCCTTTTATAGGGGAGGAGAGGGGCACCTTAGGAATATCTCAAAATATTATTTTATATTAAAGTCAAAATCGGTTTATAATGATTCCAAAGGGTCTTATTTTGAAGATAAGGTGGGGAAGGGTCGAAATACTCTTATCCAATAGAATTTAGACAAGTTTAGGTTCCTATGTTAACCTTATCATTTAGATTTAACATTAAGTTAAATAATTTAACTTTTACCATGTCTTTTTGTTTTCTTTCACTATATGGTTAATACACTTACTATAACATGCCAAAAGAACCCCAAATTGTTTATTATTAATATATATATCCTTATCTAAGTCATTTGGCCGAACTTTAGATTTTTAGGAATAAAATAACAATTAATAATATAATATTTGATTTAAAAACTATTTTGTGTCAATTTTGACACTATTTGATATATGACTTTTGTGAAAGTCATAACAGAATTAAATGTTCGAACCAAGTTGATTAAATCAACATTAATATATCATATTAACCAAGAAAATTATTGTAATTCATAAAAAATATTTATTTTGGTGTTTATAACATCAATTATGTCAATATTTCATTAATAAGATAATTACTGCATCATCGTTGTGTCATAAATAAATTAAATTATTTGATGTCTAAAAATTACAAATAAAATACCATCATGTAGGAAATATTTTTAGCTTTCTAATGAATATTTATAGTCGAATTTATCTTATGTATAACCCCTCATTAAAAATGATTTACTTATTAAACTTTGATTTTAACTATTTTAACCTTTCTTTAAATAAATTAATAATAAATGTCCTAATCTAATCCAAGTGGGCCAAAATGGTCATATTTTATTCCTAAGTTTGTTTTTGGTCGAATTACACTTGTCCAATAGAATTAGGACATGTGTTAGGGTAATAGTAATATCATATTTACCCTTAGTTACCCTATTTACTATTAACCGCGGTAAAAAAAGTAAAAAGTTACTATTCACCAAAAAATTATTTTCATCTCATTGAACCACATTTTAGTCCTTGATATTAACCGTGTCTCTCGGATTTTCGAAATTCCATTCACAGAAGCGGCAAAATTAAGTTTTATGAAAAATTCAGTTTTTTTAACTACCACTTAGTAGTTTCACTATTCATCAAAAATTGATGTTTTTCAGAACAATGCCAAAATTTCATCCTAAGCTATATTTCATATTCCGAATTCAAAAATGAAATCTATTTTACCAAATTCATAACATAGAAGTTGCATTAATTAATTTTATAATTAAATCCTGCTGTTAAAATAAATAGCGTGTTTTTAGGAAACAATATATATCAAAAGATTGGCACTTGATTATGTCTGGTTTAAATGTGAAATTACAACCAATGACCAACATTGTATTAAATTTTAAAAATATATTCTAAATATACTTTAAAACCACTCAAATTAATGATTTATCACTATTAATTATTTCGATTAAAAAAGTTGTTTTTAATTATAATTTAGTAATTTTCACTATTCATCAGAATATGAAAGTTATCCGAAAAGTACCAAAATTTCACCTTAGGCTAAATTCGATACTCCAAATCCAAAAATAAAGTTCATTTTGAAAAATAAGATTTACTGGATTTCAAAAAGTGGTTATTACTATTCATAACGGCTAGTTTTAATAATATTTTTATAGCATATCGTTGTTTAGTGAAACTCGGTATTGCGTACAACACACGCTATCGAGGAAGGTCGCGATTGCGTGTAATGCAAGGCAAGTCAAGGATGTGTGTTGTGCAAGCTCTTTTTGGTGTAGCGTACAACACAAGACATTAATAAAATTAAAAAGAATATTTTTTTATAAAATCTTGGGCTGTTACATTCTACCCCCCTTAAAATGAATTTCGCCCTCGAAATTCGTCGGGGTTATAAATGGTTTACTATTTGAAAGTTTCTTTAATAGAAACCCACATCGTAAAAGGGAATACCAAAACTTGGCTTTTAAAAACTAAAGTATGAAATGTAACGATTACCCAAATAAACTAATCACTGGGTTTCCACATAGGTGAAAATATGGATATGGAAGAGAAATCTAACCATCATGTTCTGATGGAGAGTGGTAGAGAACATGGCTATGGAAAATCCAGTAATCACAAATCCATAAATTTGTGATGATCTAAGGTACCATCTGATTCATTAGGTATAAGATCACTAGGACAACATTTTTGGTTTTCAAGATCATTTCCATAAAGTTGAAAATTTGAATTAGAATAAATACTTACTTTATTTTGATACAATATCACTGTTGTTCGTGCCTTGAACAATTTCCACTTCATCTCTTAAATAAATGAAGTTGAATTTGTTATTCGTGAAGTGTTAGCAGATCATGTGATAGAATGACAGGTCATTCCATCTGTCTCAAACAAAAGGTAAGCAAAAGTTATTAAATATACATAAGTCATTCTATAGTGAGATTAATCATATATAGTTCCTAAAATGGACTTATACTTCATATATCATACTGCTTAATATAATAAAACTAGTTTCTACTAAACAGGGACTTCCTGTAGGCCAGTGGTAGGCAATAAAGGCCAGTCGCACTTTGGTTGTGGGTTCGATTCCTATAGCCTTGTCCGAAGCGATGGGCTGTCGCCCGTCCTGCAGGTTGTCCCTTTTTCTAAAACTACGTTACTATAACATCCCATCAATAATATCGAAAATCTTCTATCCTTAAACAATACTAACTTATGTCCAACATAATCCAGTCTAATCTTTAGGCTTATAATACTGCAGTCCACTCTCATAATATAGTGACAACGATTACCAGAGATTTAATACTGTCGTTGATCCCCACATATCATAAGATATGTCTTGTTGGTCACATTCCAAACATTCAAAGTCCTTAATCGTGTATTCTCTTGAATACCTTAGTGAAAACATGAGTGCAGTTAAAAGTTAACACTTTCCACATACCAAAATCCTCAAAATTCTATATACTCAAACCATGATATCACTTAGTCCTTATATCAATCATGAGCTCATGAATACTATCAAACATTTAATTTTCTCCTTATCCCTTCATTATGCGCATATCATCTACATTCCAAAAATATCTGAATAACCTTTCATGGATACTAGTAACATTAATCATACACTTTCAAAACACAAGGAAAGACAACAGTGTAACAATCCATAGATGTCTCTTTATTCCAAAATTACACATGATAAACATGTAATCATTCCACTACATTCTCAAACCATTGACCGAGCTTCAAAAATTCTTTCATCTCACATATCATTTGTAGTCTCTTCATCATCATCCACATAAATACTACCCATATGACCATACTGATTCTCTTCATGAGTCTTTCCCTTAGGTCATTTGTTTGCATAATGCCCATACATTCCGCATTTAAAACACTTAACCATTTTTGATGTCGTAGCAATACCATTATCCTCATCCATGGTGTTAACCGACCCTTTTCCTTTGCACTTACTTGCTTTGTGTCCTTCGTTTCCACACCCAAAGCATCTTCCAGTTCCCTTGAAACATTCTCCTTGATGCCTCTTCCCACATGAATTACATAGGGGAAATTGAACTTTCTTTCCTCTATGATCATCATGAAACTCCATTTTTCTCTTATTAGCCGAGTCAGGAAACTTACCAAATTTTACTTTATTGATCATGTTGTGAGATTGCTGATTCGGCATAATAATGATGTTTGGACATCCAAATCCCATTTCATTTGGTTGCTCATGAAGAATATCATTCCATTGTCCATCATATCCTCCATTATTGTGAATCATCTTGTTTCCAGCCATTTTCTAAAACCCAAACAGAATAGTGTTAGATGCAAAAATCGTAATAAAGGGGGAGTAACTTAAATATCTATCATCTTTGGTTTAATCTAATATCGTTACCATAGTTCTAGAACTATATCCTATACGTATACTTATCCTTAGGGGCATCCCTAGACATACCTTAGAAATATCTCTAGGGATCTCACTAACGTTTTCGCATCCTAGTTTCCAAAGGTTGACTAAACCTTTCCTCTGATACCAACTGTAGAGACCCGAAGCCTGACGTACATAGACTTTACATTACTTTTGCGGAATACTTAATACATAACAAAAATACACACACAAGGATCGTAATAGTTTAGTGTCTTTGGAAACTCGGAACGTAATCTTCTAAACGTGGTGAAAGATCTTCAACATCTCCCATAAAGATCTTTTTTTACCTAAAACCTCTCTTTATATCCTGGGGAAAAGAAAACATAAAAGGGTGAGCTCAAATGCTCAGTAAGGGTAAACAAAAGAAATATCAATCACATCATATACATAAGAACATAGCTTTTGGAAATCTTAACCTGCAAAAGAGCTCATAATATCATAACGTGGGATAAATCATAGAAGTGAAAATGAAATCATAACTTAAAACATTACTCATTGTGGCATACACACATAATCATAGAGAATCATTTCTTGTTAGTCAAGACTCATTGCCAAGACTATCTTAGTGGACAAAGTCCCTTTCTGAATCGAGTAATCCTCGTTTCAGTCCTGTTTCACTGAACCGGTATAACCTACCATTCCAGCCATGTCTATCTCATGAGATATAAAATCTTTACCCAATGCATTGGAGGGAGATATAGGTCCCACCCATCTCTTAATGATACCATTCTTATGTGTGCCACAAAATCATAAATCATACATCATTTCATAACCCATGTAATAAAAATGGGATTCTTAAACAACATGACATCATAAAACCATTCATATAAGATAAAGGAATTCATAAACATAATTCCATCACAACATAGTCAAATCAATGTAAAAATATGGATAGAAACAAAACCCTTTATTATCTTAGATGGAAAATACTTTTGATAAAACACTTGAAATGAATTCTTGAGGAAAATATCCTTTCTTCTTTAAAATCAATTTCTTTTCACAAAACATCATGCGATTTTAAAAGAAAGATATTTTATTGAAAATAGTCATGAAATCTTTTAGAGGAAGCTTTATGAAAATAAGGCTTTATAAAACAGTATAAATCCGTTCGTGCCGTATAAGTTAAAAAAAAACATTCTTCGTACTTTTGTCGGAAAATTTAAAAAGTACCTCGTATAAAAAAACGACAAAAGATTCCTTTCATACATATTACTAAAAACTCACCGAAGGGTAAAAATGGATTTAAACAATTGTAGGTGGATGGAAATAATATTACATATTGACGAAACATGGATGTGGATGATAAAATACACCCCAGTAAATACTTACGAATAAACAATCTCGGATAAAAATGAGATTGTGATATTTCCCTTACCTTAGGTCCGACTTGCTTTGTAAGTGTCCGAACCTCCTGTATAATGATTTAAATCATGTTATTGACTTATTACAGAATCATATTCATTGTTATGATATCATATATGGTTCACTTATGACATTATATTACCCGTTCTTTTGTAAATTCCATGTTAAAGAAGCGTTTTGGGTAAAATCGTTTCATTTATCGTAGGTGTTTTGACTTGTTGTTCTTGACATCATTATTACTTATATCATGATTTACTTACTTCCAGAATATAAAATATGATTTATATATCGTATATATTCAGTATATATATATATATAATAGGTAGATAAATAAAATGAAAAACACCGTTCATGGAGACGGTAGTCCGTACGTACGCATGAACGCTATTTTCCTTTCCTTGTTGTCTTGAAATGGAAGTAAGTAGATGACATACATATGTATATATATACATAAATCCAGTAGCTTTATAATGTCATATATTTCATTATTATTTCTTATATATACATTATAATCATTCTTAAATGGTTAACATGTAGAATGAATCTCATCGCGTCGTGGAGACGGTATTCCGTACGTACGCACGAGCGATGATATCATTTCTATAAATATTGAATTGAATTGGAGTGGATTATACAATATATCAGAATCAATATGATGTTGTAATAACTATGTATAGTTATTCTTTACACCATTATACCCATCCATGTAAGGTGGTGGTGGAAAATAGATTACACCACGGCGTGGAGACGGTATTCCGTACGTACGCACGCGCGGTGATTTCTTTTTCCGTAGGATGGATAGATGGTGAAATAGGGTTGTTTCATACTTATAATAACATATCAGTATATGAGTGATACTGATGTTATTACTTCATAATGAAACAACCTAAGAAGAAGAAGTGGAAGAAGAAATAAAGATGAAAGAATTGGTAACGGTAATTACCTCTTCTTTGAAGCGCCTCTTTGAGACCTCCTCTTAGGGCACTAAAATTGGTCTTTGAGGAAGACCAGAACCTCTAGGATGTTTCTAAGGAAGTGGAGAAGAGATTTTGGCAGGGTTTGGCCGAGCTTGAGTGCTCAATTTGGTGTGAGGAGGAGGGGGAGGAGGTGTCCTTTTATAGGGGAGGAGAGGGGCACCTTAGGAATATCTCAAAATATTATTTTATATTAAAGTCAAAATCGGTTTATAATGATTCCAAAGGGTCTTATTTTGAAGATAAGGTGGGGAAGGGTCGAAATCCTCTTATCCAATAGAATTTAGACAAGTTTAGGTTCCTATGTTAACCTTATCATTTAGATTTAACATTAAGTTAAATAATTTAACTTTTACCATGTCTTTTTGTTTTCTTTCACTATATGGTTAATACACTTACTATAACATGCCAAAAGAACCCCAAATTGTTTATTATTAATATATATATCCTTATCTAAGTCATTTGGCCGAACCTTAGATTTTTAGGAATAAAATAACAATTAATAATATAATATTTGATTTAAAAACTATTTTGTGTCAATTTTGACACTATTTGATATATGACTTTTGTGAAAGTCATAACAGAATTAAATGTTCGAACCAAGTTGATTAAATCAACATTAATATATCATATTAACCTAGAAAATTATTGGAATTCATAAAAAATATTTATTTTGGTGTTTATAACATCAATTATGTCAATATTTCATTAATAAGATAATTACTGCATCATCGTTGTGTCATAAATAAATTAAATTATTTGATGTCTAAAAATTACAAATAAAATACCATCATGTAGGAAATATTTTTATCTTTCTAATGAATATTTATAGTCGAATTTATCTTATGTATAACCCCTCATTAAAAATGATTTACTTATTAAACTTTGATTTTAACTATTTTAACCTTTCTTTAAATAAATTAATAATAAATGTCCTAATCTAATCCAAGTGGGCCTAAATGGTCATATTTTATTCCTAAGTTTGTTTTTGGTCGAATTACACTTGTCCAATAGAATTAGGACATGTGTTAGGGTAATAGTAATATCATATTTACCCTTAGTTACCCTATTTACTATTAACCGCGGTAAAAAAAGTAAAAAGTTACTATTCACCAAAAAATTATTTTCATCTCATTGAACCACATTTTAGTCCTTGATATTAACCGTGTCTCTCGGATTTTCGAAATTCCATTCACAGAAGCGGCAAAATTAAGTTTTATGAAAAATTCAGTTTTTTTAACTACCACTTAGTAGTTTCACTATTCATCAAAAATTGATGTTTTTCAGAACAATGCCAAAATTTCATCCTAAGCTATATTTCATATTCCGAATTCAAAAATGAAATCTATTTTACCAAATTCATAACATAGAAGTTGCATTAATTAATTTTATAATTAAATCCTGCTGTTAAAATAAATAGCGTGTTTTTAGGAAACAATATATATCAAAAGATTGGCACTTGATTATGTCTGGTTTAAATGTGAAATTACAACCAATGACCAACATTGTATTAAATTTTAAAAATATATTCTAAATATACTTTAAAACCACTCAAATTAATGATTTATCACTATTAATTATTTCGATTAAAAAAGTTGTTTTTAATTATCATTTAGTAATTTTCACTATTCATCAGAATATGAAAGTTATCCGAAAAGTACCAAAATTTCACCTTAGGCTAAATTCGATACTCCGAATCCAAAAATAAAGTTCATTTTGAAAAATAAGATTTACTGGATTTCAAAAAGTGGTTATTACTATTCATAACGGCTAGTTTTAATAATATTTTTATAGCATATCGTTGTTTAGTGAAACTCGGTATTGCGTACAACACACGCTATCGAGGAAGGTCACGATTGCGTGTAATGCAAGGCAAGTCAAGGATGTGTGTTGTGCAAGCTCTTTTTGGTGTAGCGTACAACACAAGACATTAATAAAATTAAAAAGAATATTTTTTTATAAAATCTTGGGCTGTTACAAAACATTACTTTTCATTTAAATAAATTATATTTAAAATTGGTTTTAAAGTTTAATTAATTCAATTACGTATCCATTAATTTAATTTAGCTTATTGGAATAATTTTCATATTGAATTTTTGTTGAAAAAGATTTCAAACTTTTGATCATTTTCACTTTAAAAACCTGCTTTCTCGTCACGTCTGTGAGATTAATTTTAAATTAAATTTAGGACCTTATGTGAATTATATTTTGAAAAAATGGATTAAATATTTGGAATTATAATATTTTATAATGTTTAATGAGGTCATATAAATTTTTTAAAATAATTATTAGTGAAAAAATTAAAATTAATTACCACTATGAAGAGAAAAATTAGTTTACCAAGGGACTGAACATGAAACTTAAGGGGCCAAATAACATAGAATGATATTGGAAATCAATTTTATTGTTATATTTAAAACTGTAACAGATTACTCTCAATTTTTATGTGTTATTGGATACTATTATTTTAATGTGACTGATATAATAAGTTACATGAAGAAAAAGAAAAAAACAATTCTTTTCTTACTTTTAATTTCTATAATGTTTTGATATATGTGAAAATATTAAATTTGTTCAGTTATAAATATAACATCTAAATATAATTTTTTTACGATGATAAGTTATTTTGAAATTTTAGATATGAATTAATTAATTTAAATTATTATGAAACATCGACATAATAGTTTTTTAGTTAATAATTAACCAAAATAAATGATAATAAAAATATTAAAATAGATGTAAATTGAAATAATTATTGTATTCCGTTAATGTTTTAGATTATTAAATCATATTATATTGGTGTTAAAATATAATATTTTAATTTAATAATTTTACTGATGTTTTTAAATTCAATTTAAATAAATGATGTCAAAGTTGACATTAATGTTTGTTTACAATAAATGATATTTTATTAACTAATTTTAAATTACTAAAAATAATTTCTTTTGAAAAGTGATTTGTAAATATTAATAGATATAAAATATTTACCACTAATGGTGAAATTGATCTTTGATAATGAACATATTTACCCCTTAATATTAAAATCTCTATTACCATGGGTTGGGTAAAAGCAGCAATTTTGTGTAGTATATGCACTTCTATTAAAGTTATTTCCGAAATACATGGAATTTTTAATTTTCTTAAATTGAATCATCGTATTTAAAATTATTGGGTTTAAATTTTCTAATATGTATCACATTAATTTATTCTTATGTAATAAAATTTATATGTTATAATATAAGTTACCTAAATAAAATCCAAAATGGTGAAAATAAGGATCCATAAAAGTTAATGAAGAACATGAAAAAATGTGTTTTTTGTTTTTTTGAGGGTTTAATTGACAATAATTCCACTACAATCCACTATTTTTCAATTTTGGTTGAACATGAGGTAAGGTATACCTTCCAATAGTGAATAATTATGATTATTTACAATAATTTATCTCCTCCCCAACTATAAAAAGGAACTCACACCCCCCACTTCATCACACCTCTCATGAAATTTGTATCAAACAATATCTTCTAAAAGGTAAGGGCTCAGATCTCCATTGATCGAACCTTTTCATTTTTTCAAACACCAAGGTTCTTAGAGAAGTCTCGAAGGAATTCTAGAGGAATTTGGACACAAGAAGCTGGAAACATGGGGCTACACGATGTGACCCAGGGGTACATGATGTGTAACGTTTGGGTTTCGGAAAAATAAAATGGGTTTCCGAAAAATAAAACAAATTGTTGAGGTGATGCATTTTTTGGTGTGAGTCGCCTTGAGGAAGTACACAACATGATGAGGAGGTACACATTGTGTATTTCCCCCCATTGGGTATTTTAAAAACACCATGCCTCTCGAGTTTTTCAAACCCTATGGCTTGGGCACACCCTCTCTCGACACCCGACGATGGGGACACCTCCCTCTTCAACATTTGGGGATTCCTCCATCCTGAATCAGTTCCCCGCTACCATTCATCAATCAGTTTTCAATATGAGGTAATACCTAACTCCGTTATTTGTTTTTCTTTGATCCGTTTTTACCTTTTTCTATTTTACATGCTATGGAGTTTGATCTCCATGGTTCTAAGGGAGTTTCACTTAGATTTTGTTGATGCGGTTGTGCCGCGACATCCTTAGGTGGATGCAGTTGTTGTGGGGAAGATGATTGTGATCCGTTGCTTTGATCTATTCTCAAGAGAAGAACATCGAAAATCTTTGAGGTAGGGGATTCATTGATTCTCTATTATTTTATGTTAAAATATAGAGTTATCATGTTTTAGATCTTTGGATCCCAATGGAATTAACCTAACTAAAAACATGTACGGAATTTACAGAATCATTTTGATCGCATATTGTTGCTTTGAACTGTGTCAATGGTCTGCCTCTTTATTTTCTAGATATTTTGATATCTATGATTTTCTAATTAGAATTTTGTTCTTGATGAAATTGGTAAATAATTTAAATATGGAATTAATTGATAATTATTTGGCTAAATATAAAGAGTCATGTAAATGAATTTGGTTGTTGTCATAATTTGATGTTAATCAAATTGATTCAGTAGCCATGTTTAATTAATTTGTGACAACTTTTTGTTTAGGATGAGCATAGTTATAACCACCTAACGACGAAAATGTTAATTCATGATGGATTAAAGAACTAGATAGCTGATAAAAAATAATACATTTTAGGGTTCTGAGTTACCATCTTACTCGTAAAGGCCAAGAGCCTTATTATTGGAGCTGTGAGAGCATGATGCATGTGAAGGAAGAATACGTTGTTTAAAGGACATGAGTCCAGTTGATATTATGTTTTTTTCAAGCTTCTTGTGTTGTGATGTGAGCCTGGATGGATGTTGTCATGTGTGGGGGCTGGGATGCACATTGGTTGTGGTGGCAGTTGACACATAGAGTGGAGAGATGCATCAGTTTATGTAAGTGGGTGTCGGGGTTGACACCAGAGGTGATGAAACGGGTTGGATATGAATGTTGAATGATTTCTAAATCATGCTTTTTGTTTATCTTCATTAAATTCCCCACTAATCAGGGCATCCAGTTTTTCTACCCTCCTCTCAAAAGGGGTGAAGACGCACATGGTATGCCACGTGTTTTCCATTTTTAGCTTCTCAAATGAGGATGGGCTAACTCTCCTTCTATTAGTGGAAAATATTTGATGGGTACTTCATCTACTCATCGTGTTAAAACCTCTTGTGTTTAGACGGTTAGAATGTTTTTTCTAGACTGCCTAAGAATTTGGTAAATTAATAATGCTGTTAATAAATTATTGAATAAATGATGTTATCCCATGGGGTTGGAGCTTGCTGGGATGCAATACTGAGGTAATATTTATAAGAAGTTGTGGACCTGGTTTGATTATTCCTAGAGGGCATGAAAATTTGTTGTGACGCTAATGAAATATAATGTGGAATTCTTAATGGTTAATTATTTTTTAAAGAATTAATGAATGTAAAGTGAAACAAATAAATTGGGAATGGAGTAATGTAAAAAAAGATCATTTAAAGGTTGTGTGATTATGGGATACCTAGTCTTAGTAGTGGCATGAGAGAGTTTGAAAGATGTTTGCTGCATTTGAATCAAAAACTATGTTATTACCATAGTGTGGTTGTGAGATATAATATATTATAGACTTTTAAGTTTCTATATTCTACTCCACCCCATTTGTTAGGGAAACTGAAACCCTAGAGGTTGTTTTCCCCAAAATTCCGGTGGGAGGATGGATGGCTGACTACCCCCTTTGGCACTACTATCTTCTCTTGTTAGTTACTAGTGCTGGTAGGAACAACCGTTAGTTTCCCCATATATGTGTGTAGAGGGCATTAATGTCTTGTGGTTATTCACACACATATATTCTAGATATAGATTCATATGGAATAAAATAGGTGTTACCAGTATAGGCTGTGATGGCTTGAGGATCCTTACTCTATGCATGGGATATAATGGCTTGTGGCATGATGCCCAATGTATGATACATGTTATGTGAGATTTGGTGGCTCTTGGAAACTACTAGGTTTCTTTGGTTACCTAGATGTGGTGGTTATTCTTTATGAGGTGCATGTTGTGGTGCTTGACCTAGGTTTCTACCAGAATGTTTTTTTTGGGGAGAGAAACTTAGGACATGCGACGTTGGGGAAAAGTGACAAACCACTAGGGAAGTAGTAGAGGGGTACCCTTGATATTCATTATTATATTATATACTCTTGTATGTGATACATTGTGAGAGTAACCATGGGGAGGATGGAATCATAGTATACCTGTTTAGGTGATGAGTTAGTTTTACTTTTTTTTCACTATGATTTATCATGGTTTCATTAATTTTAAACAAGAGGCTCTAGGGAGGATGATATTGTGTATACTGTTATACTCACCCTACTTATATATAAAATATTAATCAGGTCACATGGAGAATGTTGAAGATCAGGTTGGTTGCTACTAGCTTGGGGTTGGAGGAGATATTTGAGCTTCATGGTCGCTGACGTCTTTACATTATTTTGGTACTTACAGTTTTTTCTTGTGGATATAGTAGTTCTTATAGGACACTACATATGTGTACTTGGGTTTTATTTTATATTGTAGTCCGAGTTGGAGTTGGTTGGTGTCTATCTTATCTCTCTCTCCTACATGTGTTCTCTTAGAGGGTAATGCCTCCCATTTGTGTGTTTACTATACCCTTGGTGCTAGTTTCCATCCCAGGGCCTATCGGATGTGGCACTCAGGGGTCAATATTTCCCTTCTCACATTGCCAGCCTATGAGGGGTACAACATATGGGTAGGGGGTCATGAAAATGTTGTATTAGAGGTCAGGTTGAGGGATATGATGTAGTTTGGTGTTAGGCATAGGGGAGGTTGCATGTTTTGGTTGGGAAATGGTGTCAGTTAAGTCTAGAAAGTGATGTTAACACTAGAGAAGGGCTGAGACATAGGCATTTAGGGACCCCTGTCATCTGATGCATGAACCTTTATTTTTAAAGTGGCTACTAAACAAGGTGATATTGGATACATGGTAGAGACCCAGGAAAGGATCATGCATCATTATTCTTTTTTCCCGTGTTTAAATGGGTAGAACATGGGATAGGTTATCCAAAAATCAATAAAAGAATTCAATTAATTAGTTAATGTCCAGTCTTTGATATTCTAGGTTTAGGAGATCTACCTATTTTTTATTTTTCTGGTATGGCTCTAGGTTGACATCCTCATCAGGTTTTCATAGAATATGTTCAGTAGGCTAGGCCAGTAGATCGTTGTAGGGAAGTGGTTGACGATGAAGGCCCTTCGAGGAGGAAACATTAAGAGTGTCAGTGCCGGAGTCTATAGAAGTATGATGGATCTATTTCAGATGCAATCACAGAAGACTGGTTAGATGAGGGTGAGATAACCTTCAGTTCTATCTGTGCTCGAAAGGAACACTGGGTATCTTTGGTTGTGACGATGCAATGTGATGGAGTGTAGTAGTGGTGGTTCTTGTTCCTCTGGGATTTTGAAGAGTCGGTGATCTCATGGGAGGAGTTTCGAGACATGTTCAAATCTATGTTTATTTTTTCAACCATGAAGGCATCCAGTGTCCATGAGTTACTTACCCTTCGATAGGGGAGATCTAGTGTGCGAGAGTTTTGATTCCATTTCAGGAACCTTTTATGATATTCTTTGGACCTGTTACCAAATGGGGAGGCTAGGTAGAGGCATTTCGAGAGGGTTTTCATCTAGAGATCTAGCGCTAGGTCACCCCGTTTTTACTGAAGACATATATTGAGGTGATGGATAAGGAAGAGGCCAGTGAGAGGACATTTTACAGAACCAGATCATCACGATATGGGAGTCTGATTCCACACAAAGTAGAGATGTGGTTTGGGGTTCCCGATTTTTAGGGTATAATAGATTCTATTTGGCCAGGGGTAGGTCCTAGCCCTCCCCATATCATTTCTTTACGGGAGGTGGCTCTCTAGAATATTCCAAGGGATTAGGAACATGGTTTTCTTATGGAGGAAATGGTCATCAATAGAGAGAGTTCTTGACCTTACAGGGAAGTCCCTGTGCAGATGGTGTTCCACTCTAGGATCCATGGTTGAAGTAGTTCCGACCATGGCAATAGTAGTATGTTGCACCAGCTTTGGATCAACCGAGAGTAGATGGGGTAGGCACAGGACAGCCCCATAGTGCCCCTTTTCCTTAGAAAGAGAAGCATTTCCATGGTGGTGGTCATCATTTGGGTCATAGAGGCCATGGTGGAGGTATTGGTCAGCTTGATGCTTTAGTGATACAAGTTCCAAGAGAGCTAGATGTTGTTCGAGGCAACCTTTTCTTGTTTTCTAATTGGGTGTATGCCTTTTTTAATTTGGAGTGTCATAATCCTTCATATCCCCTTCCCTTTTCCATGTTTTGGGACTCCAGGTAGACAGGCTTCCAGCTCCCTTAGCGTTGGCTATGCCAGTTGGGGGTCGAGATAACTTGTTTGATGTATGTAGAAACTGTGAACTAGTTCTAGGGATTAAAATATCTTGGGAGTATTTTCTATGTTTATGGATACAATAATATGATTTCAACCTCCCTGAAAAAGTTTCATTTGGTGCATTCTATCATGGATTTTATCATGAGGTAGGTGGCGTTCTTCGATGGTGATAGAGATCTAGCGATGCTTGATGGCAAGTGAGACCCTCAAATGGGTCACAACTATAAGAACCTAGGGTTTTTAGAACGGGTCAAAATCTCGACCCTGTTTGAATTCTTGACTTGTTTTTGAGGAAACTGGAGAGAATGGGCAGTTTCTAGAAATTTCCAGACTACACATCATGTACTTTAAGTACACGCCTTGTATGTGTTAAGTGAGTGACCGATTGTGTGGTCGCTGAGTACATGTCGTGTGGCGACCGTGCAAAAATTTCTTACTACAAGACGTGCAGTTTTAAACACACCTGGTACCCCGCGACCGTGTGGCGGCTATACCTGGTGTGTAGGCCTGTTGGCCTGGGATAATCATTGAAACCATGTACACTCAGTGTTACCCTTGGACATGCCGTGTCGTCTATCCGTGGTTGAGGTAAATACATGGCATGTGGGTAAGTTGGAAAGGATGAGAAGAGAAACCTAGAACATCTCATGTACCCATAGGTACACTCCGTGTACTCATGTCGGCAGGTTCAGAAAGTGAGTTGGTGGAACTCCAGCCACCAAATGAATAGTTAAATGATATACAGGGTGTGTAGTCCTAAAGTACACACCATGTAGTTTCTTTTTTTGTGTGTTAAAATTGGTAGTAGCCTCGTATTGAGGTAGAAGCTCAATATATCACTGGGTTTTGCAAACCAAGCCGGCCAAAGTTTTTTTCTTCTCCCGATCGTCTGTCCGAGACCCGATTCGAACAATGATTTCCGCATTGGGACCCCCTCAGTAAGGCCTGGATTCCCCATGAGCTATTTTGTTTGATTTCTATTCTAGAACAAGTTATAGGGGTTTGATAAGTTCCAATTATTTTTTAGATATATCGTGTTTTAGACCGAATTGGAGGCTGTTACCAGAGGTTTAGATTTGAACGAGTCTCAGATAGGTGGTGCATACCACTTTTTGTGTTTTCGTGGTCATTTGGGTAATGCGGACTTCGGCGCATTTTCAGGTTTTTTAGCGCGACCTGTTTTATATGTTTTTTCATATTGAATTTTTTATTGGACCTATGGGATGCCTTTGGGTATGCCCTATAACAAGTTTTTCTTGAGCGGGGCCGGGTGAGGGGCTGTAGCTCATCGGGGAATTTTTGCTGACGGATGCCAAAATCATTAAATTTGAATTATATTGTTATAAACTATTGAGTTTAATTTATTAAAGCCTGATATAAATTTTTAGAAGCATTTAAGTCCTTAGTGCTGGTATGGGACAACACCTTGCATAGTGTAATTCAACTGTTTAGTTTGTTTTGCCTATTTATATTTTCTGTTTAAATATGTTATTTATCCAATTGCAGAATTTCATCTGATCGACCCTTTTGGTGATGTTGGGAATGTCCTGGATATTCTTGATTTTTGGGGATCACATGTTGGGCTTGGCCCATGTTACCTTGGGTGGTTTTCACCACGGAATTTGGCGTCATGGACGTTTTCATGAGGCAGTACGACTGTTAGGTTGGGTGTGGCCCGAGTTACTGGGATGGTGAGGAAATCAGACTTGAGCGGCATGGTCACAGGGACACGAGGTGTCAGATGTGTTGGTGTCTTAGGTACTAATTAATGATTACCACTCACCCAGACCACTGATTAGTGTGCACACAGAGATACTCTGTAATGATGTGGTTTTGACCACTCGTGTGGGTAGAGGCCCCCGTTAGTTTTAGTTTAGGTACATTCTTGGGGGGTGTGTGCCATAGATATCCACGTGGGATTAGATATCATTGAGGCTATCGGGTTGGGGGATGAGGTTGGCCATTATTTGAGGGAAGATATCACTGTCCCTACAGAAAACGTTATTTGAGGGCATACATCGCGGTTCCTCCGGGCTACTTCTTGGGCATGCCATTGGGATGTCGATAACTAAGACACGAAGTTTCAGGGGGCACATGGTGTTGGGTTGTTACTTCTTGGGCGTGCCTTCGGGACGTCGGTACTTGAGACACGAGGTGTTGGGTGGCACATGGTGCCGGGTTACACGATAGAGATTCCGACGTTGGCCGAAGCAGGTGACACTCCATGGTGGCTGTTGAGCACCAGTGGAGTTTATGTTTATTTGTGCATTGTACTGTTTACTACTTTACTTATAAATTCATGATTTCTTAATAACTTATATGAGGTACGTAACTTTGGGTGGTATCCTACTAAGATTTGTCTCACACCCTGCCCGGGCCCTCCAGGACGCGTGCAGACTTTATAGATTTACGTGCAGGAAAGAGGCCAGCTTCAGGAGCTGGGCTACATTAGTTGTTGCTAGGAGATGGTATGGACCTTGAGGTCTTACATAGATGGGGTTTACATTTTTTTTTCTGTATCGACATGCTTACTTTATGTTGCTACTATTGGTTAGCCATTGGCCCCCTTTTTTATATTCAGTTATGTATGACCTGCTTTGGGTGCATGTTTTACTGTTTAGTAGTAGTTACATGTTATCAACATGATGTTGTGTTTATTTACGCTACTGTTGTTATATTTGTTTCTTCCTATATTTATTGTTATTGAATGTGCTTCCGCTCGGTGGGTCTGGTTTGAGTTGTTTATTCCGCTACATCCTTACTGATATACTCGGACCAGTACCGTTATTATTATCTTCTGAGAGGGTATAGCCTCCCCAATATACCTATCATACCCTCTCTTCTAGTCGGAAACCTTTGACGTTCGGGGAGGTGCGCCTATGTTAGTAAGACCCGACCCGTTTAGAACTGTTCAAGTGGCTGATTGGTTACGAGTCGTTACAAAGTGGTATCAGAGGACTTCGTAACAGGGATTTAGTACCAGTGTTTTATTAGCTAATAATGAGATTGAGAATTATCTTTTATTTATGCTGGTTTTACTATTTGGGATATGGTAGGCTGGAGATATGTTGTTACTGGAACTGGGTTACTAGCTTGTGCTTGGGTGCCTGCAGCCCCAGTTACGAGGGATGAACCAAGTTACCTTGGGTGGTTATTGCTCTTTGATTTTTTATCAGATTACAGTTGATATGACTTCCACATCGGTGACTCAATGGGTGTGTGATTTTATTGATTGTGATATGTGACCCTTGACTAGTGAGGTAAGTGAGAATTGGACCATGGCCCGGTATGGAAAGGCACGTTTTCTTGGCTTTTGATAGGCACATTTTCGGGTATTTCAATTTCATAACTGCATGTATGATTTTTGATGTGATAATACCGTGTGAATAAAAAAACAATTTCCATTATTTATATGCTTTGAAATGTGAATAGGTGAAATTACTGATATAATTTCTTGTTGTCGCAATGTGTATGCCATGTTTTGTATATTTGTAGAATTGCATGTGGTTGGATATTTGGGTCTGGATCTTGTACGAGAAGGCATGTACTTTGGTTGTGGTGATTTTGATTACCATGATTGGATGACTCGGTCGTAGGTTTGAGGCAACATTGGTTTTCAGGACAGGCATGGCTTGAGGTAATTTTGATACTTGGCTCCATTTGGCGCGGGTAAGGAGGCCATGAGGCCGAGATGCTGTGGGGAATGGGTTGCAGTGGGGGAGAGTAAGGGTAGTAGTTATGCACTGTCTTTTACTCCTTTATGATCAGTGTTGAATATATATTGTCATATATATACAGGTGATGTCTGACCATTTATGGTATTCAGCAGGTTCCTTTTTGGGCGAATCAGATGGAGCGTCAGACGAGAGAGGGTACAATGCCCCAAGTGCAGGATTAGGTTCCGGATTCGGTACAGGGAGATCATGAACAACAGGTATAGGATCAGGGACAGGATCAGGTCCAGGATCCAGTACAGGTAAGACATTACCTGGGTTTGACATCGTTCGGGCCTTGGCTCGATGAGCAGCTTCGAGGTAGTCTGGTGCGGGTCTTGCAGGGGATCGACAGAGGTGCGTAGGGTACAGATCCATCTATGGGATATCTGATGCTGGAGTTCCAGTCGCTGCACCTGCCACTTTTTTTGGGTGAGGGTGGTCCGTAGATAGATAAGAACAGGATATAGAGTATGCAGATGATCATCATGAAGCTTGAAATGCCTCCAGGGCGGAGGGTCAAGCTGGAGACATACATTGTGAGAGTACTGGAGAAGCGTTGGTGGGATGTGCAGGTTCAGGCTTGTAGGAACGAGGGACTGGCATGGAAGGACTTCAAGGATAGTTTCTTCGATCAATTTTACCCGGAGACACTTAGGGCACAGAGTTCTCAGGATTTCCTGAGTCTTCAGCAGGGAGACATGTTCGTCATGGACTACGCATCTACTTTCACAGTGTTGTCTTGCTTTGCTACGTGTATGGTAAAAATGACGCGGCTAGGGTGAGGTGCTTCGGGGATGGCTTAAGACATACCATTCGGGTCTAGGTGAATATCTTTATACTGGGTTCTGTTTTAGAGGCGGTGAATTTGGTGCTTATAGCAGAGGGAAACCAGAGGGATATGCCCAAAGATGGCCGAGCGACAGCTTCAGGTGACAGTTTGGATAGCAGGAAGTGAGGAAGGGATGAGTTCTAGCAGGGAGGTCAGTCCAAGGAATCAGTTAGACCACCTCGTGGTAGTTCTTCAGTGATTTATTTTCATTGTGGACAACCGGGACATGTTCGGGCTCAGTACGATAGGCCTACAAAGGAGTTCTAGGCATGTGGACAGGTCGGGCATTTGGAGAGG
Organism: Viscum album; assembly: GCA_963277665.1. Taxonomy (NCBI): domain Eukaryota; kingdom Viridiplantae; phylum Streptophyta; class Magnoliopsida; order Santalales; family Viscaceae; genus Viscum; species Viscum album. Next base: position 128,725,887 of record OY728167.1, on the reverse strand, counting down.
TTTTGCAGGCAGCCTTTTCAGACAACCAGCAGACAGGGACCAGGACAGACGGTGGAATTTGGAGTTGGTTCAGGTTTGGTACTAGGAGAGGGAAGCCGAGGTTCTGCTGCACGCTGAGGAGAGGACAGAGATAGCGGGACCCCACTGAGGGGTCAGTGGCCGGTGGCTGGAGCAGCACTGCAGGTAGTTCAGGCATCTGATAGTCGTACTTTAGGCCAGGTGCACACCGTAGAGATGCCAGAGGCTGAGAAGGCTGGTGAGCCGATGATGGTTAGAGGTAAACTGCGGTGTGGTCATGATCTCCATGTTTCCTTTTTGGCATGACCTGTAGAGGCATGTCTGTTTTGAGTGCACGTGGTGGACATTATCTATGTGGACTAACTAGATGATAGTTAGTGGGATTGACACCATATCGGCTGCGTGATATATATATATATATATATATGAGATGTATAGCATCAGGGAATCGAGGATGCGAGTTACTTAAGGTTCCCTGGGCATCAGAGCATCGAGGATGCAGGTTACATGAGGTGCCTTGGTCATCGGGGCATCGAGGATGTGGGTTACTTGAGGTGCTAGGCACCAAGACCTCGTGAAGGTGGACACCTATGCGGTGTGGGCTACGTTGGGTGTCAGGAACGACATAGGAGTGCCAATGAGGCACGGGGTTGACGATGAGTCACAGAAGGACTATGCATCTGAAAAAAATAGGTTAGTAAACCCTTGTCTGTTTTGAGTTTTGTTGGGTTGAGACTGGGTTAGCTGATTCCTAAGGTTGGGGGCCCCTTGAAGAATTTAGTCGGGATCGTTGAGTCCAAGAAATTCATGGTTACTTTGAGCGGAGTGGTATGTTCGGGGCCATCTCTAGGTTTCGTTTGATAGCTCGGGGATGAGCATTGTTAAGGTGGGGAATTTGTAAGACCCCGGGGTTTTTAGAACGGGTCAAAATCCCGACCCTGTTTAATGTTTTGACTTGTTTCTGAGGAAACTGAAGAGATTGGGTAGTTTCTGGAAATTTCAAGACTACACGCCATGTACTATGAGTACTTTCCGTGTATACATTAAGCGAGTGATCGACCATGTGCTCACCGAGTACATGCAGTGTGGTGACCGAGTAAAAATTTCATACTACACGGCGTGTAGTATTAAACACTCCATGTACGCTGTGACTGTGTGGGGGCTATACATGGTGTGTAGGCCTGTTAGCCGGGGAGAATCATTGAAACCAAGTACACACCATGTTACCCTTGGACACACAGTGTCGTCTGGCTAGGTATGAAGGATATACATGTCGTGTTGGTAAGTCGGCGAGGAAGATAAGAGAAACCCAGTACACACCGTGTACTCATGTCGGCAGGTTCAGAAAGTAAGTCGAAGGAATTCCAGTAGCCAAATAAATAGTTAAATGATACACATGATGTGTAGTCCAAAAGTACACCCTGTGTAGTTTCATTTTTGTGTTTAAACATGCAGTAGCCTTGTATTGAGGCAGAACCTCAATATCTCACCGGGTTTCACAAACCAAGCTGGCCGAAGCTTCTTTCTTCTCCCTACTGTCTGTCCGAGAACCAATTTGAAGACTGATTGAGGCGTTGGAACCCCCTTGGTAAGGCCTCTATTCCCCTTTAGCCAGTTTGTTTAAATTTTTGTTCTAGAGTGGCTTAAAGTGGTTTGAGAGTTTTGGATTCTTTATTATATCTATCACGTTTTAGACCGAATTGGAGGCTGTTATCGGAGCAGTAGCTTCATACGAGTCTCAGGTAAGTGGTGCATACCTATTTTCTTGATTTTGTGGTCATTTAGGTAACACGGTCGTCGACACATCTTCAAGTATTTTGAGTGGGACCCATTTTATCTCTTTTTTCATATTGAATTTTTCATTGGACCTATGGGATGCCTTTGGGTATTCCATGTTACCAGTTTTGCTTGAGCGGGGCTGGGTGAGGGGCTGTAGCTCATCCGGGCATTTTGGCAAGGGGATGCCAAAATGGTTAAATTTGAATTATTTTGTTATAAACTATTGAGTTTAATTTATTAAAGCATGATATAAATTGTTAGAGGCATTTAAGACCATATTTATGGTATGGGACAACACCATACATGGTGCAATTCAACTTTTCAGTTTGTTTTTATTATTTATGTTTTCTATTTAAATATGTTATTTATGAAATTGTTGAAGTGCATCTGCTGGACCCTTTGGGTGATGTTGGGATTTGCCCGAATATTCTTGAGGGATGGGGATCACAATTTGGGCATGGCCTTGACTACTTTGGTAGATTTTGACGAAGAGATTGGGAATCATGGACGTCGGCTTGGGGAAGTACGACTGTTAGGTTTGGCATGGACTGTGTTACATGGATGGAGAGGCAGTAAGACTTCAGTGTCATGGTCATTGCGACATGAGGTGTCAGAGGTGTTGGTGGATTAGGTACTATTTGGTGATTACCGCTCACATAGAACATTGAGTAGTGTGCACACAGAGATACTCCGTGATGAGGTGATTTTGACCACTAATGTGGGTAGAGGCCCACGATAGTTGTGCTTTACGTACTTTGGTTGGGGGTATTTTCCATAGAAAGAAACGTGGTAGGTGAGGAACCTTCAGAGGATAGCATTGAGGATATCGTGTTGGGGGATGTGGCTCGCCGTTATTTGAGGGAAGATGTTACTGTCCCTCCGGATACATTAGTTGAGGAAAGACATCGTTGTTCGTCTAGGCTACTTCTTGGGCGCGCCTTCGGGATGTTGTTACTTGAGACACGAGGTGTCAGGAGTAACATGGTGCCATGTTGTTACTTCATGGGTGTGCCTTTGGGACATCAGTACTTGATACACGAGGTGTCCGGTGGCACATGGTGACGGGTTATACGACGAAGATTCTGGCGTTGGCCGAAGCAGGTGACACTCCATGGTGGCTGTTGAGCACTAGTGGATTTTGTGTTTATTTGTGTATTGTACTGTTTATTTCATTCCATATAAATGCATGACTGCTTAAACACTTATATTAGGTATGCACTGTTGGGTGGTATCCTACTGAGATTTGTCTCATACCCTGCACGGTCCCTCCGAGACGCGTGCAGACTTTATGGATTTACATGCAGGAAAGAGGTTGTCTTCAGGAGTTGGGCTGCGTTAGTTGTTGAATAGAGATGGTAGGGACCTTTAGGTCATACCTAACTCGGGTTTACTTTGTTTTGTTCTATATCGGCATGCTTACTTGTTTTATCTACTGTTGTTTAGCCATTGTCACCCTTTTTATATTCAGTTATGTATGAAATGATTTGGAAGCATTTTTTACTGTTCAGTAGTAGTTACATGTTATCAGCATGCTGTTGTGTTTATTTTAGATGCTGTTGTTATATTTATTACTTCTGATATTTATTATTATTGAATGTGCATCCTCTCTATGGGTCTGGTTTTAGTTTTTTTATTCGGCTGCATATTTACTGTTATACTCGGACCAGTACTGTTATTATTATCCTCCGAGAGGGTATATCCTCCCCACTATAACTATCAGACCCATACTGCTAGTCGGCAGCCTTTGGCCTTTGGGGAGGTGCACCTAATGTAGTAACACCCGACTCGTTTAGCACTATTCAGGTGGCTTCTCAGGTCCGGGTCATTACAATGTTATATCAGAGGAGTTATTCATAGGGATTTAGTAGCAGTGTTTTGTTGTTTACTAATGATATTGATACATCTGTTTTATTTAAGCTAGTTTTACTATTTTTGATACGGTTTACTGTAGATGTGTTGTTACTCGAACTTGGTCTCTAGCTTGTGCTTGGGTGCCTACAGCCCCAGGTTAGAGGGATATACCAAGTTACCTTTGGTGGGAATTTCTATTTTCTTTTTTCTCAGATTACATTTGATATGATTTCCACCTCGGTGGCTCACTTGGTGTGTGATTTTATTGATTGTGATATGTGACCCTTGACCGGTGTGTTAAGGCAGAATTGGAACTTGGCCCAGTATGGCAGGGCTTGTTTTCTTGGATTTTTATAGGCACATTTTAGAGTATTTCAATTCTATAACTGCACATATTCTTTGTGAAGTGATAGTACCATGTGAATAAAAAACAATTTCCAAGGTTTATATTCTTTGAAATGTGAATAGGTTAAATTCCTGATATAATTTCTTGTTGTCACAATGTGTATGCCATGCATTGTATATTTGTAGAATTGCATGTGGAAGGATATTTTGTGTCTGGATTTTGTATGAGATGGCATGTAATTTGGTTGTGGTGATTTTAATCACTAGGAATGGGTGACTCGGTCATCAATTTGAGGAAACGTTTGATGTCAGGATCGTCATGGCCCGAGGTACTTTAGATACTTGGCTCCGTTAGGGGCAGGTAAGGAGGCCATGAGGTCGGGATGTCGTGGGGCATGGGTTGCAGTGGGGGAGAGTAAGGGTAGTAGTTGTGCACTACATTTTACTGATTTCTTATCTCTGTTGAAAATATATTGATATATATATATATATGGGATGTCTGACCATTTAAGGTATTCAGCGGGATCCTTTTTGGGTGACTCAGATGGAGCATCAGACGGGAGAGGGTACAGTGCCACAGGTGCAGGATCAGGTTCAGGATTCGGTACATGCAGAGAATGAGTTGCAGGTGCAGGCTTAGGGATATGATCAGGACCAGGATTCAGTACAGGCAGGACAACAATCGGGTTTGACACTGTTCAGGCCATGGCTCGATGAGCAGCTCTAAGCTAGTATGGTGCGGGTCTTGCAGGGGATCGATAGAGGAACGTAGGGTACAAAGCCATCTATGATATATCTGACGTGGGGGTTCTAGTCGCAACACCCACCATTTCTTCAGGGTGAGGGTGGTCCGTAGGCGGCTGAGAACGGGATAGAGAGTATGAAGGTGATCTTTGAGCAGCATTAGATGCCTCCAAGGCGGAGGGTCAAGATGGATACGTATATGGTGAGAGGATCGGCGAAGTGCTGGTGGGATGTGCAGGTCCAGGCTCGTAGGCATGATGGACTGGCATGGAAGGACATCGATGATAGGTTCATCGGGCACTTTTACCCGAAGACACTGAGGGAAGAGAGAGATTGGGAGTTCATGAGTCATCAGCAGGGAGACATGTACGTCATGGACTATGCATCTACTTTCAAAGAGCTATCTTGCATTGCACCGGGTATGGTAAGCGATGATGCATCTAGGGTGAGGCGCTTCAAGGATGGAATACCATAGAACATTCGGGTCCAGGTGAATATCTTAAGTCTGGGTTTCTTTTTCAGAGGTTGGGAATTAGGCACTTATAGTAGAGGGAAACCAGAGGGATGGGACCCAAGTTGGCTGGGTGACAGCTTCAGGTGACAGTTCAGATAGTAGGAAGCGAGGACGGGATGAGTTCTAGCAGGGCGGTAAGGCTAAGGACTCAGCTAGACCACCTCGTGGTAGTTCCATAGTGATTTTTTAGTGTGGAAAATCGCGACATGTTCGGACTCAGTGCGATAGGCCTCTAAAGGAGTGTTGAGAATTTGGACAGGTCAGGCATCTGGAGAGGGTTTTCAGGAATCCTTCTCAGACAGCCAGTAGATAGGAACCAGGACTGACAGTGGCATCCGAAGATGGATCAGGTTTGGTACCAGGAGAGGGTAGTTGATGTTCTGCTGCACGCGGAGGACGTGACATAGACAGTGGGATCCAGTTGAGGGGTCAGGGGATGATGACTGGAGCAGTACCACAGGGAGGTCAGGCATCAGGCAGTCGTACTTCAGGCTAGGTGCATGCCGTGGAGCATCCAAAGGCAGAGCAGGCTGGTGAGCCAACGACGGTTAGAGGTACACCGCAGTGTGTCTGTGATCTCCATGTTTCCTTTTTGGCATGACCTATAGAGGCATGTCTTCTTTTAGTGCATGTGGTGCACTAGAACTGTGTGGACTGACTAGATGCTAGTTAGTGGGATTGACACCATATTGGGTGCATGATATATTCTATATATATATTTATGAGATGCGTAGCATCGAGGCATCCTGGATGCGGGTTACTTGAGGTGCCTTGGGCATCGGGGCATCGAGGAAGAAGGTTATATGAGGTCCCTCGGGCATCGGGGCATCAAGTATGCATGTTACTTGAGGTGCAAGGCACTAGGAACTCGTGAAGGCGGACACCTATGTGGTGTGGGCTACGTTGGGTGTCGGGAATGAAATAGGAGTGCTAATGAGGTGCAGGGATGAGGATGCATCGTGGAAGGACTATGCATCCGAAAAAATAGGTTAGTAAACCCTTGTCTGTTTTGAGTTTTGTTGGGTTGAGACCAGGTTAGGAGATTCCTAAGGTGGGGATCCCCTTGATGAATTTAGCTGGGACCTTTAACACTGTGAAAGACCGGGTTACTTAGAGAAGAGTGGTATGTTCGGTGCCATCTCCGAGTTTCGTTTGATAGCTCGGGAACGAGCTATGTTAAGGTGGTGACTTTGTAAGAACCTGGGGTTTTTAGAACGGGTCAAAATTCTGAACTTGTTTGAATTGTAGACTTTTTTTGAGGAAACAGGAGAGAACGGGAAGGTTCTGGAAATTTCCAGACTACACGCTGTTTACATTAAGTACTTGTCGTGTATGTGTTAAGCGAGTGACCAGCCATGTGCTCACCGAGTACATGCTGTGTGGTGACCGTGTAAAAATTTCATACTACATGGTGTGTAGTTTAAAACACACCATGTACCCCGTGACCGTGTGGTGGCTATACATGGCATGTAGGCCTGTTGGCCGGGGAGAATCATTGAAACCAAGTACACGCCGTGTTCCCCTTGGAAACGCCGTGTCGTCTAGCCATGTATGAGGGATATACATGGCGTGTGGGTAAGTTGGAGAGGGGATTAGAGAATCCCAGTACATTCCGTGTACCCATAGGTACATGCCGTGTACTCATGTCAGCAGGTTCGGAGAGTAAGTCGGTGGAATTACAGCCGCCAAATGAACAGTTAAATGATATACACAGCATGTAGTCCTAAAGTACACACCATGTAGTTTTTTTTGCGTTAAAATGGGGAGTAGCCTCTTATTGAGGTAGAACCTCAATATCTCACCGGGTTTCACAAAACAAGTCGGCCGAAGCTTCTTTCTTCTCTTGATCATCTGTCCGAGACCCGATTCAAACACCGATTGAGGCATTGGAACCCCCCAGCAAGGCCTCGATTCCTCTTGATCCGTTTTGTTCGATTTCTGTTCTAGAGCGAGTTATAGGGGTTTGAGAGTTTTGTATTCTTTTGTAGATATATCACGTTTTAGCTGAATTGGAGGCTGTTACTAGATGAGTAGCTTCATATGAGTCTCAAGTAGGTGGTGCATACATCGTTTCATGTTTTCATGGTCATTTGGGTAATGCGGCCTTCAGCGCATTTTTAGGTATTTTGACCAGGACCCGTTTTATCTATTGTTTCATGTTGAATTGTTTATTAGACCATTGAGATGACTTTGGGTATGCCTTGTTACTAGTTTTTCTTGAGCGGGGCTGGGTGAGGGGTCGTAGCTGATCGGGGAATTTTGGCCGGGGGATGCCAAAATGATTAAATTTGACATATATTGTGATAAACTGTTGAGTATAATTTATTAAAGCCTGATATAAATTGTTAGAGGCATTTAAGACCTTAGTGCTGGTATGGGACAACACATTGCATAGTACAATTCAAATATTTTTTTTGTTTTGTCTATTTATGTTTTCTATTTAAATTTGTTATATATGTAATAGCTGAATTACATCTGCTGGACCCTTTGGGTGATGTTGGGCATGACCTGAATATTTTTGAGTGATGGGGATCAAAAGTTGGACGTGGCCTGAGTTACATTTGGTGGTTTTGACCATGGTATTGTGCGTCATGGACGTCGGCTTGATGCAGTACGATTGTAAGGTTGGGCATGGCCTGGGTTGCTTGGATGGTGAGGCGATCAGACTTGAGCTACATGGTCGCAGGGACATGAGGTGTCAAATGTGTTGGTAGCTTAGGTACTATTTGGTGATTACCGCTCCCCCGAAACATTGAGTAGTGTGCACAGAGAGATACTCCATGATGAGGTGGTTTTGACCACAAATGTAGGTAGAGTCCCTCGTTAGTTGCGGTTTAGTTACTTTGGTTGGGGGTGCTTGCCGTAGAATGCCACGTGGGAGGTGAGGAGCCATCATAGGATAGAATTATGTCCATCAGGATTGGGGATGATGCTCTCTGTTATTTGGGGGCAGTTATCGCTATCCCTCTGGATATGTTATTTGAGGGCAGACATCACTGTTCCTCCAGGCTACTTCTTGGGCGTGCCTTCAGGATGTCGGTAATTGAGACACGAGGGGTTAGGAGGCTCATGGTGCTGGGTTGTTACTTCTTGGTAATTCCTTCTGGACGTTGATACTTGAGACAAGAGGTGTCAGGTGGCACATGGTGCCGGGTTACATGACAGATATTCCGGTGTTGGTCGAAGTAGGTGACGGTCCATGGTGGCTGTTGAGTACCAGTGGATTTTATGTTTATTTGTGCATTATATTGGTTACTACTTTCTTTATACATTCATGATTTCTTAAACACTTATATTAGTTATGCACCATTGGGTGGTATCCTAATGAGATTTGTCTCACACCCTGCACGGGCCCTTCGGGACGTGTGCAGACTATATGGATTTACGTGTAGGAAAGAGGCCAACTTCTTGAGCTGTGCTATGTTATTTGTTGCATGGAGATGGTATGGATCTTGAGGCCTTACCTAGATAGGGTTTACTTCGTTTTGTTCTGTATCAGCATGATTACTTTTTGTAGCTACTGTTGGTTAGCCATTGGAGCCCTTTTTATATTCAGTTATGTATGACTTTCTTTGGAAGCTTGTTTTACTGTTCAGTAGTAGTTACATGTTATTAGCATGCTGTTTTGTTTATTTCTACAGCTGTTGTTATATTTGTTGCTTCTGTTGTTTATTGTTATTGAATTTGCTTCTGCTCTGCAGGTCTAGTTTGAGTTTTTTTATCCCACTGCATCTTTAATGTTATACTCAGACCAGTACCGTTATTATCATCCTCTGAGAGGGAATAACCTCCCCACTATACCTATCATACCCTATCTTCTATTCAACAACATTTGGAATTTGGGGAGGTACGCCTAAGGTTGTAACACCCAACATGTTTAGCTCTAGTCGGGTGGTTGCTCGGGTCCAGGGAATTACAACAGTCGTGTTCCATCCTTGTAATCCTTGAGGGCTATGATGATTCTATGTTATCAGAGGATCAACAGTTGGAATTTCCTAGGGTCGTAGAAGAGTGGCATGATGTCTTTTCAGAATAGGTTGTATCATTACCCCCTTTATGGAGATTGAGTTTGGGTTCAAGATACAGCTTGGATCATCTCTTATCTCTATGTCTCCATATAGGATGGTACCTTCTTTGTTATCGGAGTACTGTATACCACATGATAGTCTGTTACAGTGTTGTTCTGTTCAGTTGAGTGTGTCACCGTGGGGCTCACCAGTTTTGTTCATAAATAAAGCTGATGAAAGTTTGCGGTTGTGTATCAATTATTGTAGGTTAAACAACATGAAAATGAAGAATTCCTATCCTCTTTGACGGATTGATGATTTATTTAATCAACAGAAGGGTGAAATTTGGTTCTCAATGATCAAATTGTGGTAAGGGTATCATCTGATGTGTGTGAAGGATGATGATATCCCAAAAATGCTTTCCGTTATCATCATGGAAATTACGAGTTTGTTGTAATGCTATTCAGTGTGATGATTGCTCCATCTGTGTTCATGGGATTGATGAACTCCATGTTCCGTGAGTTCATAGATATGTTTTTTGGTTTTCATCAATGAAATCCTTGTGTACTCCACGTCTAATGAGGAGCATACAGATAACCTTCACAATATTTTGTGAGTTATTCGTCAACAACTATTTGGAATGTTTTTGAAGAGTGAGTTTCGGGCTTGAGAAGTCCATTTTTTGGGGAATATTGTATCCTAGTAAGGTGTATCAGTGGATTTGTCGAAGATAGAAGCAGTTTTGTCTTGGTAATCCCCCAAGACATTGATAGAGTTGCGGAGTTTCCTTTGTCTCACAGGCTACTACAAGAGGATCATAGCCAATTTATCTCGAGTTGTGAATCCTTTTATAGTATTAACTAGGAAGTTTCAGGTATTTTTGTGGAATGATCAGTTTTAGGAAACTTTTGAGTATCTAAAATTAATGTTTCTAAGTGCTCTGGTTCTTTGTCTGCCAGTAGAGGGAGTTTTGTTTGATGTTTTTTTCAATGTGTCGCATCTGGGGTTAGGCTGTGTTTTGATGTTTCAGAGATCAAGTTTTTTTATGGGACTCGACAGTTTCATTTCACTAAATATAAATATGCCACCCATGATCTTGAGTTAGTAGAAGTGGTATTTTCCCCGAATTTGTTGAGACATTACCTCATTGGAAAGAACTTTGTGGTTTTGACTGATCATAAGATCCTGAGGTATGTTTTCTCCCAATGTGACATGAACTTGTGGTAGTGTCAGTGGATGGAGTTCTAACCTAAATATGACTTATAAATCTCATATACACTTAGAAATGGGAATGTTGTAGCTGGTGCACTGAGCAGGAAGTCACGTAGTGATGAAGTATATGAATCTGGAGATTCCTGGAGAGTGATGGAAGAACATTCAAGAGTACACCAAAATATGGGAGATGTTGGGGGAAGTGGATGCCTTTTTCTAATGAAGGTGTAGTCATCTCTAGTGAAGCAGCTGGAATATTCCTAATTGGGGGATCTAGAGGTGGAGGTCTGCAGAGACTGAGTTGTTTGTGGCAAGGCCTCTGATGGTTGGTCTGAGGATGAACAACATTGAGTGTTGTATTAGGGAATCCTATTAATTCCTATGGTGATGCATGAGATAGATCTTAGAGGGTTACACAGTTCACCCTTATCAGTGAATCATGGTGTGAAAAATATGTATTGAGCCTTGGGGAGTAATTTTTTATGGCTAGGGATGTTGTGTGTAATTACAATGTTTGATTCTGAATGTTTTATCTTCTAGTAGCTGAAGGTCGAGAACTATGTCCCCAATGTTTTTCTCCAGCCATTAGATATACTTCAATGGAAGTGGGAGGACATCTCAATGGACTTTTTTATTGGGTTACCTCAAGCTCGGGTGGACATGACCCTATGTTGTTGGTATTGGATCATTTGACGAAATCATCCAACTATATAGAAATCAATGAATCGATCTCAGTAGAGGTTTTGTCGAGGTAGTATCTAGAGTAGGTGCTGAGAGTCCATGGAGTGCTGAGGATGATCATTTTTTTATCGAGATCCTCATTTTACATCTAGTGTGTGGAGAGATCTCTAGAATTATTTTGGTTCCCAACTATGCGTTAACACCACTTTTCATCCATAGATGGATGAAAAGAGAGAGGGAGAGGACCATCCAAACTCTTGAATACATGTTTCACTCTTGTGTCCTAGATTTAGGAGGTTCATGGATGAGGAAATTACCCTTTCTAGAATTCTCTAATAGAAATATTTTTCACTCCACCATTAGAATAGTGCCATTTGAATACTTGTATGGCTGACCTTTCCATTCTTCGTTGTGCTGGACTGTGGTGGGAGAGTCAGTAATTCTCATATCAGAACTAGTGAGGAAGATGAAAGAGATGGTTCTTATGATTCATTTGAGGATTAAGGAAGCGTAGGATCATTAAAAATCATATTTCTATCAAAGGAGGAGACCTTTGGAGTTTGAAGTTAGGGATCATGTGTTTCTGAAGGTGAATTCTTACCTTGAGCAGGGAAGGTTTGGACATGGGAGTAAGTTGTCTCCCTAGTTTGATGGGCCTTTCGAGGTGTGGGATCTATTGGAGTAGTGGAATATTGAGTAGAACATCCCCCACATATGATCATGATGCATGATATTTTTCATGCATTGTAGCTCCGTCATTATCTTCATGACGTCACTCACATCATTGATTGGGGAGAGATCGACATTGATAATGACGCGACCTTCGAGGAGCGGCCTGTGGAGAACCAATACTACAAGGAGAAGGTTTTGCACAGGTGTTCTATTCCCTTGGTTCATGTATTGTAGTGACACAGTATCATGGAGGAGAGTACATGGTAACGCGAGTCATAGATATGTGATCAGTTCCACATGTTGTTTGATGTTTAGATCTTTACTTGTAATGATGTTCCTTTCTTGGTTGAAGAACCTTCCTATCTATGAGATAGATTTATTTTGTTTCTTGTTGTTGATTGATCAATTTGAGAGGTATCTCCCTAGAGAGAGTGTTCAAGAGACAGTTGTGGTAGTTTCAAGGTGTAAAATTGTTCTTTTGATGTGGTTGAGCTCCTGTGGGGGAGAAATCATGGAGTGGTATCTCGCAGGGTGGTTTTTCGGACAACCCACTTTTTGTTTCCTCTCTATGTTGGTTTTGTATTCTAAAGGAAGAGAATTTTTTCAAAGGTATATGATGTAAGGACCCAAATCCACGAGGAACATCCCTTTTTCTGTTTTGAAAGACCTAGGTTCTCATAGAAGGCTCAAAAGAAGTCTGGAGGAGTCCTGTCATAAGAAGCCAGGAATAGGGGGCCACAGAACACGACCAAGGGGTACATGACGTGTACCATTTAGATTGTAGAAAAATAAATCAAAGCATAGAGGTGAGGCATTTTTCGGCCTGAGTCGCCTCAAGGTAGTACAAAACGTGACAAGGAGGTACATGTCGTGTACTAAACTAATGTTGGTTATTTTAACAACACCCATCCACTAAGGTTTTTCAAACCCTATATCTTGAGAGCACCCTCTCTAAATCCCAGACAACCCAGATGCCACCCTCTTAAATGTTTGGGGATTCCTTCATCCTATATCCATTCCCCACTACACTTCTTCGATCCATATTCAATATGAGGTAAGATCTACCTCCATTTATTGGTTCTATTTGATCTGTTTTCTCTCGTTTCGATTTCCATGCTATGGAGATTAATATCCCTGGTTCTAAGGGAGTTTATTTTGGTTTTGGATGATGCAGTTGTGCCACGACATCCTTGGGTGGATGTATTTGTTTTAGGGAAGATGATCATGATCAGTTGCTTTGATCCATTCTCGAGCAAAGAACATCAGACACCTTTGAGGTATGAGGTTTTTTCTTCTCTATTATTTCACATGAAAATTAAGAGTTATCATGTTTTATCCCTTTAGATCTCCATGTAATTGACCAAATTAAATACTTGAACCAGATTAAAAGAATTGGTTTGATTTAATTTTGTTACATTGCACTATGATAAAAGTTTGCCTCTTGATTTTCTAGATAGTGTGGTATCTATGATTTTCTTGTTAGCATGTTGTTCTTGATGAATATGTTAAAGAACATTAAGCTGTAATTAATTGATAATTATTTGGCCTAAGATAAAGAGGCATGTAAATGTATCTAGTTGTTTTCATAATTGATGTTAATCAAATTGACGAAGTAAGTAGGTTTAATTAATTTTTGATAGATTGCTATTTAGGATACCAATAGTTGGATCCTTCTAATAATGAAATGGTTAATTCAATATAGATTAAAGAACTAGTCGGTTGATAGAAGATTATTCCTCATAGGGTTCAGAGTTACCCTCTTTATTGTGAAGGCCTAGAGCCTTATGCTTGGATCTATGAGAGATCATTACATGTGAAGGTATAATGCTTTGTTCTAGGGACAATAGCCTAGTTGATATGACATTTTCCTACAACTTGTGTTGTGATGTGAGCTCGAATGGCTGTTGTGATGTGTGGGGGTAGGAAGGCCCATTGGTTGTGGAAGCAGTTGATGCAAAGAGTGGTGAGATGCATCAGTTTATGCATGTTGGTGTCAGGGAGGAAACCCGATGCGATGAAATGGGTTGGATAGAAATATTTGATGCTTGTTAAATCATGTTGGTTTTTATCATCTTAACTTTCCCCACTGCTCAAGGCATCTGGTTTTTTACCCTCCTTCCAGAAGGAGAAAAGAAGCAATGGGTATGCCACATGCTTTCTGTGTTTAGCTTCTCGAGAGAGGATGGGTCTACAATCCTGCTATAGGTGGAAGAGACATGATAGGTAGTTCAACTACTCATGACGTTGATCCTCATTTTTTTAGTATCATAGATTGTTTTTCTACAATTCCTGGGAATATGGGAAAGTAATAATGCTGTTAATAAATGATTTAATAAATGATGTTAACCCATGGGGTTGGAGCTTACTGGGATGCAATTCTGTGGTATTATTTATAAGAATCTGTCGACTTGGTTTGGTTATAACTTGAGGGCATGAAACTTTGGTGTGATGCTAATGAAATATATTGTGTAATTGTTAATGGTTAATTATGGTTTAAATAATTAATCAACTTAAGGTGAAATTGATAAAAAGGGAATGGAATAACGTAATAAATCACTTAAAATGTTTTTGTTCTTATAGGATACGTAGTCTTACCAGTGGCAGCCGGGGGTCTGAGAGACATTTTCTGCATTTGAGTCTAAGTCTAGGTTATGCCCATAGTTTGGTTGTGAGATATAGTTTATTCTATACTTTTTGTTTTTTTGAACACTACTCCTCCCCATCAGTTAAGGAAATTTACCCACCAGGGATTATGAACCCTAGGGGGGGTTTCTATAACATTCTGGTGGGAGGATGGTTGTCTGACTACCCCCATTGGAACCACTCTCTTATCTTAGTAGTTTCTAGTGCTGGTCGGGACATCAGTTGGTTTTCATGATAAATGTGTGTAGAGGGATATAATGTATTTTGGTTATTCACACATATATATTCGCTCAGACGGCGGCGATTCCTCCTCAATCCTCCCAACATGCTCAAGGTGAGGCGGCCACTCCCACGGTGAACGATGGCCTGAATTTCAAGGCTCGAAGTCTATTATTTTGCAGAGTTGCTGTTTTTGGTTTTCTATGGATTTAGGGTGGTGATATGGCTCTTCCATGATGTGGGGTTGCGATCTGGTGAGGCATCAGCTCGCGAACCTTCTCTCCAGCAAAGAGGGTTTCTGATCGGGTGCATCTGGGTGGTGGTACAGTTCTCTGCGGAGGTGAGGTCTAGATCTGGGGCATCGAGATCTTGTCTTTGCGGAGAAGGGGTTTTCTATTAGGTGCATTGGGCAGGATTTATTCTTGTTCATTGGTGTTGGGGACGTGATTTAGTGTATCTTGGGGTTGTGAGTCTGTGCACCGTGGGGTCGAGCTCTTGAGGTGATGGCCTTGACTGTCTTTCCGTGGTGATGGGTTCGTGTTTCCACTTAGGGATATGTTCATCCTCATATGTGGCCATGTTTTCTACCCCTTATTCTGTGATGAGGACCGTGATCTTCGGTGTTGGAGTCGTGTTTCTAATCCGTGGAGAAGGGGCTGGTCCGTCTTCTATGATGTGCTCTAGTAGGGGGTTCCATGGACGAATTCTGTGGTCTCTGTGAATAGGGATGATGGCGGTGACAAGGCTTTTGTGTGATGAGTATATGGAGGAGAAGAAGGGTAATTGTTGTGATAAACCACCTGGTTTGTGTTGGTTGTTATGTTTTGGTAGTACTATATGCCTGAACAGATTGATTTTCAAATTTGGGAAGTTTGTGATACAGGGTGCGACATCATGAACTAACTTCAAGTGGTTTTAGAGATGGATTTTCATATTTTCATAGTTAGTTTTAATTTGGTTGTTTGACAGGGTATGGTGTCAGCCATCGGATGGGCCTGTGCTTTGACACAAGACACTTGATTGCCGATTAGCCGTGCAAAGTGGTAGAGTTTCTTCATCATCAAATGATGTGGATGAGTTTTTCAGTGGTGTCATTTTGGTCTTAGTATTTCTACGTTTTAGTTTGATTGTCGCATATCCATGATGTCTTTGGGTTTTCACCCCCTTCATTCCTTAAAACGGGGATTTATCATATAATCAAAACATTTGAAGGCCTTTGGTCCATTGGATGGATGTATAGGCTGTGATGGCTTGAGGATTCTTAATTGATGCATGGGCAATAATGGATTGTGGTATAATGCCCAGTGTATGATACACATTATGTGAGTTTTTGTGGTTCCTAAAAACTACCTAGTTATATTTGTTACGTGGAAGTTGTGGTTTTATTGCATGAGGTTCTTGTTGTGGTGCTTCACCTAGGTGTCTGAGAGCAATCCTTTTTGGAGAGAGATGCCTAGGATGTGAAACATTGGGGCAAAGCCGCATACCAGCGGGGAAGTAGTAGCGGGGTACCTTTGATATTATTTATTATATTATATCATATTATAGGAGGTACTTGGTGAGAGTATCCATTTTGAGGATGGGAACTTATTATAACTATTTATGTTATGATTTAGTTTGACTTGTTGTTCATTGTGATTTAGCATGCTTTCTTTACTTTTGCATGAGAACCTCTGAGGATGATCTTCATATGTATACTGTTATACTCACCCTACGTATATATAAACTATTTTTCAGGTCAGTTAGAGTAGGATGGATATTAGGAATGTTCCTAATAACACGAGGTTGTAGGATCTTTTGGGGCATCGTTGTTGCTAATGTTTTACTTTCTTTTGGTACTTGCGATTTTCAAATATGTTATAGTATTTATTTCCTGAAATTACATATGTGTACTTGGGTTTTCTTTTATATTATTGTCTGAGTTGGAGTAGGTTGGTTTCTATTATATCTCTTTCTTTTTCTTGTTTTCTCTTAGATGGTAATTCCCCCCATTTGTGTGTTTACTATACCTTCGGTGCTAATCACCAAACCAGGGCCTACTAGAGGTGGGACTCAGGGGTCACTATCTCCATTCTCACATTTACACCCTAGTAGGGGTACACCTTGTGGGTTGGGGTTCATGAAAATAATTCACTTCCCAAATTACCTCCCCTAATCATAGAAGCCTTATTTTGGGAATGAAGAAAACATTTCAAGGTTTTAGTTTAAACCTAAGTGGGAAACTTGAAGAAGACAGAATGTTATTATAAAAGTGTTTTTATTTTATTTCCTTCTCCACCAGCTCCAATTATTATTATTACATTATATTATAATAACCATACAATATTACGTATACTGATATGTTGTTATGTCAAGGGTATGACCTAAAAATACACACACATCCATCAAATTGGTTATCAAATCATCGTTCATGTGTACGACGAACTACCACATCACGACCCGATGTTTTTCATTTTCCCATTACCTCATTTCAAGGATGATAAGAATGATGGATTTATAGTTTATACATAATATTTATTATATATATATATATATATGTTTTTTATTAATTATTTAATTTTTATATTACACATATCTTCATGATTTATATTTTTTGGGAATATAAAATATGTCCCTCGTGTGCACCACATACCACCACTACGCGAAGCGATGTGACTAGTTCATGTTTTATACAGAATATATTTAGGTCTATTATAATAAAAATATTTATATATATATAACACAGTAAGGATAATGGATTGTTAGTATATATATATACCATTTATTTTTATTTCTTTCAATATGATAAGAAAATGTAAACAACATTCATGCGTACATACAGTCTAACATTTCCATGAGTGGTGCATTACATTTGCCACTACAAAATATTATGGATTACACTAAATACATATGTAATGAATATATATGATATTTAAATCCTTTTTTACATTATTTAGTTTATTAGATCATGATCTAACTATGATAAAAAAAATTGGTCAAAACGTACTTTAAAAAATGCAATAAACACCCAAAACAATGAAAATAATGGATAATTATTAACAAAAGGTAACAAGGTGTTATAAAAGGATCATATATGATATTATAAATGTTAATATGGTTCTTCTATAAGTTAATAACATGATTAAAACCATTATACATGAGATTAAATAGCATTTAATCAAAAGGAAGCATAAGGTTAGAGATTTCATCTCCATATACAATCCATTGAGACTTATTTTTTATTATTCACCAATTAACATTCGTGTGGTGTGTATACATACATTTTTACATTTAATACCATTATTCATTCATAACTCATGATATTTTTATGTTTCAATATGAATTATTTCGTCCAATGGTGTTTGAAATGAGAATTACCATGTGGTAAAAGTCATTGTGCAATCTCACTTTCTTTTGTGATTGTTTAAAATCTTAGGAAACAATATCCTTCTAGTGATCATTTATATTAAATATATATATTACTTCCTAATGGATATTATTATTTCCTAAACCTTATTACATTTTTATATATGGATAATAAATTTAATTTTATTTATATATCTGAGAAATGTTGATAAATCCATATTCATTTACTCGAGAAATATATTTAATAATAACTAACATTATTAAAGTGACTATTCAATATATGAGGAAGTATTTGGACCTAAAGTAAAGGGTGGGGCCTAGTAAATGATATCCACTTGATGCATTGGTACCGTCAAGAGACAAATCAGTTGGCCAAATGAGAGGGGTTTTTAACTAGTATTTTTAAACCATCTTGAGAACAAGTCCTGATGGTAAAGCTTCCATGTTCCAAGGAAACATTTTATGAATTAATTAAGCATCTCATGAATTAATATTTCATTTTTTATTCTTCATTATGTTTTAACTATGAAAAAATCTATGGATGCATTTCATTCTTATCATATTGAGTACAGGGCATGTGTGTTCAGTTAAGCGCATTTCCAAAACTAGTTATGCATTATCTAGTTATTTACATGGAATCAGTGTTCAGTTATTTAACTTGCCATATTTATTATTATTTATGTAGTTATATAAAAAACATGTGGGTTCAGTTGTTTACATTTTCGTATTGATTATCAATTATTGATTCATGATATATTCTGATGTACTTAACGCTTACTATGCATTTGAGATCGACCTTATTTTGTTTCCTTTACCCAAGTTATGAATAATATACCTTTGAATTAGTTTTAAAGGATTAAATTTATTAGTTTTTTATGTGTTATGTTTTATTTTCTATTTCCATTATAAAATGGGTAACATATAAGTAATCAAGTTATCTAAAACTACTATGCTTTTTGATCATTTGGGATGTGATTCCTTGTATCAATGCCAATATAATAATGTAAGGCACCAGATCTAGGATATGAGATTAGGGGGTATTTTAGATTCTATCAAAGAAAGGTTTCTTAGAAATATTGGAAACTATATTTCAGAAAATATACATTAGGTTACACGATCCCAAGACAGACGTTGTGGAAAAGCTTATAAGAATATCGTAATGTTTTGAAACTACACATTCTGTTTCATAATGATATTATATAATCTATTGGATTTACTTTTTTAGAAATGGTACCTAGAAGATGGAATGTAATAGACGTAAATTCATGTAATAAAAATGGTAATAATGTTCATTTCATTGATGGTTTTCTACCAATCCTTTGAAGAGATGTACTCCTAAAAAATTTATTATCATATGAGGACATATAATCATGTTCCAACAAGATAGATAAATAATTCTACAAGTATTATGGATTAAAAGGGAAGAAATAGATGAATTTTATGATTAATAACAATATATATAAAGAGAATGAGGTAAATAATGATTTTCCCTCATTTGATAATTGTGAATTGAATCTCCTTTGTATATGCTTAAGAGGAAAAGTATCTTACTTCATGTCTGGGGGAAAAGGTCATCATGTTTATGATTTCAAGGGAATTTTTTTTCTTCCAATATTCAATTCTTCTACTATATTGATATGGGGTACTTTGAAAATGAACTCCACAAGTTTCAAGGGAATATACCATAAAAGAAGATATGTGATCAAGTTTAAGCTTAAGCTATTGATACAACAGAAGATGGATGATTAAAGTGGTCATGTTTAGATACATGAATTATGGAATTTTTTTATTTTATAAATGATTTACTAGTTATAAGAATCATAAAATATAATAGTATTATACTATAGTACTATTTCATTAAGGATTTTGAGTGCACAGGTTGAAGGACACCTATAACCAAGAAAAAATATCCAGTGAAAAGTTTTACTTAATTAAATTTTATATTAATAACCACGTTAGAAATAATGAATTTTTTTTGAAATGTTATTATAACATCATATATGGTGTCTATAACATTACATATTTAAGGAATATATCCAATGACCACTATTTTACGTGATTAATAAAGAATTATAAATTTTTTAAATAATGTTTTATTGTAATTACAGTTATTTCAATGTTTTATGAGAATACACGGTGAAGGTATTCACATGTTTGTAGATGACTATTAAGAGCCATTATATGTTTTCTGGGGAATATAATGGTTATTTAGTAAACTTAAATAGAAATTTCTTCATTCATATGTTGGCTGAGCTTTGTAGAAAACTATTTATAGAATGAATTAAGCTGAACATTATGTTTTCTAGGACAATTTTTACAATAATTTTGGTTTCAGTAAATAAATGAAGAATATATTGATTATATTTGTTGTATTATATGATATGTTAAAGGTTATTTTAGAGATTTAGGCACTAAAGTACATTTTTGGATATTCATTTCATAGTGTAATAGAGGAATTAGAAATTTATCTAAGAAAAATGTTAGGATGAAAGTGTGTTTAGGAAATAGAATCACATCAAGTATATTTAATTATATTCTTAGAGAGTGAAATAATTCTTCAAATATGATAAAAATGGTATTGAAATAGAAATGATATCATATTAATACCATTTTTTCTAAAATACAGATTTCTAATCCTCAATAATTTCAGTATTTTAGGCCCTCGACTTTCCAATTATAATTCACTTTTTTTTATCAGTGATCTCAATCAATCTCTATAAATATTTCAGATTTTCCAAAATGTACATATTTTCACGTTACACTGATGTCTACAATATAAAAACCTAGTTATGTTATTCCATGTGACATTTTTACTTACCATTATCTCTAATTAAGAGGATGTTTTACCAGTCTTTCTTATTGTGTGGGTTTCTCAACATTAGTATTTCGAAATTTCAAATCCTTTAATAGAGATATCATCTTTAAATTGTGAGGACAGAATTTATTTAAGGTGTGGGCAATGTGACACCTCAAAAATTCTACAATAGTAACATTTTATATGATAGTGTGTATGAAACAAAACAACAAGAGTAGAAAGGAATAGAACATCCTAATAATTTATGATATATTTAATATTAGAAATAAATTCAGTGTTTTCTATATCTTGAAGTGCACTCAATATTATGTTATCTTGCATCACACACAACAACACTTTTCTTTGATACCTTGTATTAACCGTAAGTCATGGTTTTACTGAATACTATTAATATTATTATTTAAAAGAATAATTATATCCTAAAAATTAAATTAGAGAAAAAAATAGGATCAAATAACTTTTGAAAATATATGTTTCAATTAACTGGTTACCAATTAATTATAAATGAATAAGAAGCCCAATTTAATATAATGGAAATGTTTTAATTAAAAACTATTTTTATGTATCGAAGGAGTTATATATTAATAAATTAAATTATTTAATACTGTTGGTTTGTATTAATGAAATATAAATAACATAATTTTGTTTGACAATAATACAATAGAATAAATAGGCATAAGATAAGAACAAATCCAATTTTATGCATAAAAAGCTGTATTTTTCTAATGTCATTATTGTAGCCTTTAAAAGGTTCAACTGTTTTAATACTAAATTTTGATAATTTTATAAATTTTAACAAGAAACAGTAACTAAAATTTTTAAATAGGAATTTCAAAACTATATTTGGGATTTTTTTTTAATTTTTCATAACAGTTTCATGTTTTGATGAATAGTGAAAATCACAGAATTTTAATTGAAAACTAACTCCTTGTTTAAATAATTTAAATAGATAAATTAATTTTTAAATGGGTTTCAATGTTTAATAAATTAAATTATTCAACAATTAACCCAATTTAGGTTATTGAAATCATTTAATATTCAATGTTGATATAAATGTTTTTTAATCTTTTGAAAATTTTCAATTTTAAAACTCGCTTTCTCATCACGTATGTGAGAGTAAATTTAAACTAATTTTAGTCACTTATATGAATTTAATTTTGAAAAATCGATTCCATATTTAGAATAACAAAAATATATAAGGTATAATAAGTCTATGTTAATTTTTTACAATAATTATTAGTGAGAACAATTAAAATTTATCAACATGATTAAGAGAAAAATTATTTTACTAAGGGATTACACTTTATGGTTAAGGGGGGAAATGGATTAGAAAAATATACAACATGCATTTTCATGACATTATTATAACCTTAACACCTTAGTTTATATTTTTATGACTTATTGGGATATTATTCCCCAAATATAACCTATATAATAAGTTATGTGAAAAAAGATAAAAAACATTATTTTCTTACTTTTAATTTCTATAATGCTTTTGGATATAGGAATATATAACATATGTTTGTTTATGTAAATCATTTGAAATGAATTTTTTTCCATAACAGAATAATTAATTTTAATTCTTTAGAAATGAATTAATTAATTTAAATTATTATTAAATGCCAATATAGTAATTGTTTAGTTAATAATTAACTAAAATAAATGATGCTAAAAATTTTAAAAGTGATGTAAATTTAATGAATTATTTTTATAAATTAATCTTTAAATGATTAAATTATGTTACTCTAGTGTTACAATAATGTATTTTAATTTCCTAACTGTACTGATATTTTTAAATTCAAATTAAATAAATAATATCAAAATTGATAGTAATATTAATTTATTAAATGATTTAAAATTACTTAAAATCATATACTCTGAAATTTAATATTTAAATTTTAATAGATATAAAATTTGGACCATTAATGGACCAATTAATATTCTATATTGAACATATTTACCCCTAAATACGAAAAACATTATTATTACCGTTAGGGTTGAAATGTCGTTTTTGATCATTACATGCGCTTCTATTAATGTTTTTTTCTAACATACATTAAATTTTTTATTTTATAAAATTTAAATATATAATTTAAAATAATTTTGTCTAAATTTTAAAATAATCATCACTTTAATTTAGTCCTACTAGATATATTACCTAATCTTGAAAATTATTTACCTTAATAAAAACCAAAATGGAAAGAAGAGGGAAACTTAGAAGTTAAGGATGAACATGGTAAAAAAGTGTTTATTTGTGCGTTATGGAGGTTTTTATCAAATATAAGTCCCATTGAATCCATTATTTATCAATTTTTGAGGCACATTGGGTAAGGTATACCTCCAAATATTAATACTTTTGTGCTTTCACAAGAATTCCACTCCTCCTCAACTATAAAAAGGCACCCACTCCCCCGCTTCTTCACAACTCTCTAGACATTTCTATTGACTAATATTTTCAAACAACTCCCCAAATTCTATAAACACATACCATAGGCCGTATTTTGGTTAAAAATAAACCCTTTTAAGGTTGTAGTTAAAACCTAATGTGGGAACCAGAAGAAAAGAGATTGTTCTTCTAAAAGCATGTTTATTATATTTTCTTCTCCACCTCCTAAAATTAATATTATTTCCTGACAATATAATAACCTTAGTGTATTAAATATAATTATATTTAGATATTTCATTATTAATAACTAAAATTTCACACACTTCTATCAAATGGTTTATGAAATCATCATTTTTGTGTACATCAGACTACCACCTCACGACCAAATAACATTCGTTCTTTCATTACCACATTTCATGGTTGAAAATAATGAAAACATTATAGTTTATATATAATTTATATGATTTTAATGATGTTTTAATGCTTCATAAATTATAATATTACATATATATGTATTTCTTTACATTTTCATTCGAATACGATAACATCACTCGTGTGTACGGTGAATTACCACCACACAAAGAGATGTGATTCATTCAAGCTTTACCTGGAAAATATTCTGGATGGTTTTGGTAAACAGATGTGATATATATAACATAATAATGATAATTATAATATATATATATAATTTACTCCTTTTCCTTTTATTGAGACAAGAAATTGAAACAATGCTCATGCGTACGTATGACTTAAGGTCTCCATGAATGGTGTATTTCATTTTCTATCAAAAAAATTAGGGATTACAATAAATAAATATCTATTGAATATATATTATATTTATATCCCAATTTTTTTTATTGAGATTATGAAATCATGATCTATGTAATTGGAACATAAATAAACAAGTCAAAACATACATGAAAATGATTGATTTTAACACCCAAAACGAGGAAAATAATAGAATATTATTAACAAATGGGTAACAAGATGTTATAAAATGATAATATATGATATTATAAATATTAATATGGTTCTTTTATACATTAATAACATGATTAATGACATTATACAGGAGGATAAAGTGCATTCAACCAAAATTAAGTGTAATGTACAGGATTTTGTCTCAATTTTCATTCTATTGAGGCTTATTTGTTATTTTGAACCAATTAAATTTTATACAGTGTATATATATAAATTTTATCATTTAATAATATTATCAATTCCAAATTCATTATATATTTAGGTTTCAATTTGAACCATTTCATCCAAGGGGATTGGATTTCAAAATTACAAAGTCATAAAAGTTATTGTGAAAAATCAATATATTTTGTGATTGTTAACATTCTCTTAAAACAATCAATTTCTTGTGATAATTTATCATGAGACACTTAATAAATCTTAAATATCCATATTATTGAATAATGTATATGATATTTTTCAAAAAAAATTAACATTTTTACCTATAGATTATTTTTAAAATGTTATTTGTATATCTGGTAAATATTGATAAATACATAAAATTTTACTCAATATACATATATGATGATAAGGAAAATTATTAAATACACTATTCAATATATGAATAATGTTTTTGACCAGAAGACAGAGGTGGGTCTTGGTTAATGATAGCGCCTCAATGCATTAGTAGTCTTCGAAGAAGAATCAGTTGACCAAATCAAATGTGTTTTTAACAAGTAGTTTTAAAATATATTGAGAATAAATCTAGACAGTAATGTATTTTTTCTATATTCATATTTCAGTTATTATTTTCCATGTTATTTTCAATATGAAAAATATCTGTGGATGCATTTCATTCTCAAATTATTGATTAAATGAATTGTGTTTTCAATTATTTACCTCGACATATTGATTATGCTATATCCAGTTATTAAAATGGAATGTGTGTTTAGATATTTACCTCAACATATTTTTTATTACATATTTAGTTATTTAAATGGCACATGTTTTCAATTATTTACCATGAAATGTTGATTATTAATTAGTGATTAATGATAGCTTCTATAGTACATTACCATTACAAAGCATTGGAGTTCACCATTATTTTGTTTCTCTTCCCTATATTATGAAGAAGATATATTTGAAAGATTTTTCAGGGATGAATTTTTCTTATATATTATGTTTTGTTTTTTATTCTCAATGTAAAATGGGTAACTTTTCTGTAATCTATTTTTCCAAAAATACTACACGTTTCATTCCATTGGGATTTCATTCATTATATCAATTCCAATGTAATAAAATAAGGCACTGGCTCTAGACTACTAGATTCCGGGTCGTTAAAAACAGTTATTACAAAATACCTTTTGAAATACAAAAATGTATTTATATTAATATAATTATAAACCACATTTCAAAAACCATATTTGAATTAGTTTTTATAAAAATTAACTAATTATTTTTTGAAGCTAATAATAAATAGAATATTAATTTGTAAATAATTTAAAAGGAAAAACAATTTTCAATAAAAACTAGTATATTTCACTATTCAATAAAAAATAAAAAATTTCAAAAAAAATTAAAATTTCATTATAGGATAAATTTGATATTAAAATTTAAAAAATGATATAATTTTTATCAAATTAAATTAAATAAAGTTCCAAAAATTAATGCTATTATTCTCAAAAAAGGTTACAAAATCCATTTTTGAATAAAACCTATTTTTGATGAATAAAATGACTTTATTAAAAATTTAGTTATTATTTACAAACAATTGATCATTAAATTTTGATTGATTATAAAATTTATATATATTTCAAAAAGTATTTAATACTATTCAAACCTACCAATTTAATGGGAGGGTTATAACAATCATATTTAAATAATGATATCTAACATTTCATTTAAGATCAGAGCTACATATCTTGTACACTATTGAAAATAGTATTATTTTAAAAGTAAAAGATATTTAATTTTCCTATATTTATTATATTTAATTACCTCCAATTGAACATGTGCTTTGTAAAATGGGTTTGACTTCTCAACATACCTTTGATAATATCCCACATCGTAAAATGGATTGATGAAACATATTTATGAGAAGATGGAAAGGGAAATAACATAGTTATTAGGAATAAAACATAACCATGTTCCAAAATAAGATAAAATTAGTTGGAAGTAAAAATATGTAAAAGGAAGAGAAAAATAACACCCTTGGACTCATAGATAGTGATAGAGAACGCAACCATGTCTAATTTAATGACTAAAAAGTGTTGAATCTATGATGTGTGAATATACCATCGATCACTGGGAAGTGAAGGTAATGCGATCACATTTTTGTTTCAATAACGTTTTCTTAGAGTTATAGAATTCATTTATAATATTGAAGAATAAAATAAGGAAATATACATAGTTGATAAGTATAATTTAATCCTTTATTAAATTTCTACCACAATAACATCATTTCTCTAAATGATGAGTATTCAGGATGAATTTCATATATATGATGTAATAGAGTCCACTACCATTAGATCATACACTTCCCCAAAATGAAAACATTATTTTTAACCTATCATTAAAGATTAACTAAAACCAAAATGGTTAACACAAGGTATGATAATTCCCATAATGAATAAACCTTCACATTAAGAAATAATAAATTAAATTCCAAAATTCCACAACAATACCCGAAGATAAAATTAAATCACTCCACAAATAAATATCCTTAAAATTCATCCTAACATTTCTGAACAATATTGAAACAAAAACATTAGATGTTTTTTATTAAGAAATATTTCAGGGTAATTTTTATATTTATCTCCAAATAAGATTACTCACTCAAAAAATTCATATACCAAAAAGGTACTTCCGAATCATATAATATCAAAAATATGCTAATCATTTCCATAAATTAACTAAAACACCATAAAGCTGTATTAAGATCAAATTTTCTCATAAGTGATATTTTAGCATTGAATACTTAAATAATAATTCATTTAAACACTATGGGTTACATATACATAAAAAATGTCTCCTAAGATATCATTAAGCACCTCAAAATCCAATCAACAAAATCCTTAATGGGGGTGTCTATGATTCTTATATTATGATCAAACTTAATCATATAAAACCATTATGGTATCCCCGTTGTTCGAATAGCATATTATGTATTCAACAACTCCCATAAAACTATTCACATATGAAACCATTATAGTCTCAAATCATTCTTCTTATACCTGGGGAAAGGAAACATCATATGGGTGAG
The DNA here is from genome assembly GCA_963277665.1 of Viscum album. NCBI lineage: Eukaryota > Viridiplantae > Streptophyta > Magnoliopsida > Santalales > Viscaceae > Viscum > Viscum album. The sequence continues at coordinate 128,698,437 of OY728167.1, read as the reverse complement.
CTCAAATTATTATTAAAGATATTAGTAAGCATTTTTAATTAATTTTTATCATTGATCGGAAGTGTATAATGAATTCATCAAGGTGATTGAGCAAAACATAATAGAATTATTACCCACCAATACCTACATCATCAGTTAGGAAACATGGAATAAGGATTTATCAAAGGAAAGAGTCATATAAATCAATAATTAAAAGACATGTGACATCAATGTTGATAAAAGGAATCATTAAAAACTAAAGGAAATCATAATGAAAATATGTTAGTATCTTGGAGAATTATATTCATAGAACCCATACAAAACCATTAATAATTTGTGTTATAATAGGATTATCTTCCAATATAATTGCATAATACATTGGGGGTGATATCTTGGTACACCCACATTATAAGCTTGACCAAGAAAACACATTCATATAAAAAATTTCCAAGATTCATATCATTAATAAAGTACAAATATCATGTATTTCATCATAAAACTCATAGAAACAATCATTATTCATTTAAAAAATTCAACAACCCATGGAAAAGAAAAAATTTCTATTAAAATCTTTTTGAGACAGTCATAATAAATAAAGATAAATAAAGAGGATGATATCATTAAAAAATTACCCCAATGGATTATAAGTAGCATAAAAAGTGGTTGACCTTGTTTAATGGAAATAAATTTAAAAGATCAATACTTGTTTTAATAAAAAATCTTTATGACATTGAAAATAATTTTTAATAATAAGAAATTAAAAAAATATTGTGAATTTTCTTTTCAGTAAAAATAACCTTGTAAACATATAAATAATGGTTCAAATAAAATAATGGCCAGGATGGAGGGGAAATTAATTCATATTCTAAATGTTTAAAAAATGATTCTTCTCAAATATTTTATAAAGAGAGTCCAAGGTAACCCATTTAGAGAAAATTAATAAATTTCCATTCAATATTTTTTTAAATAAGGTAAAAGACCATTTGAAATTTATTTAGGAAATAATTTATGTTTACCAAAGAATATTTTTGATAAAATTCTATAAAACAATGATATGGAAGAGAATGATTGCCAATCTAAATGATTATACCGGATCAGTATTCCTCACAAATGAGTTTCTTGTTTTTTAATCAATATGAGATGATTTTGAAATTAATCATATAAAGAACATTAATAATAAATGAAAAATAATATATAAAAGGTTAAATAAAATAAGAGTATATTATTTTCCCTAAAGTAACCCTAAATAAAAAAATTCAGTAAAGAAAGGAGACAGTAACATAAAGGCATTTCCAGTTTGAAATATTTTCAATTGTAATACCCTATAAATAATAATTCAAACTAAAAAAATATAATTTTTGGAACATAAATATAATTACGATATATTTTTTCAAAGGTGAAGTATATACTCCTCATAAAATATGGTAGGTCAAAATCCGAAAAAAATTTCCCAAATAAATAGAATTTGAGATGAATTACTGTTCCAAAGATCATATCATTGTGTTGAGAAATATTCAGTGGAGAGATTATATGTAACAATTATAAATCCATTAATTTTTTTTGATATATATAATAAAAAAATTGAGATATGTATTCATGAAAAATTATGGAACAAAAAAAGTCAATGAAGAAGAGTTATAACCCAATGAATGAAACTTGAGTTAAGAAATGCTTTACCACTTGGTAACATTCAATTCAAATACCATTGAATTTAATAATTCAAATTTTAATTTAAAATATCATGAAGAATGAAGTTTTTATGATATAAAAAATTAAAGGGGAATTATTTACAGTATTTAAAATAAATTTGGTTCCTAACAATAAAATATTTCCTAATGAATGTAAATCAGGAAGAAATCCCCTAGATTGAGTACAAACATTCTATGTATACCATTTAACACCTGTATAATAAAATAATTAAAATTATTTTAATTTTATTAAATGTTCCTAGGACTAATAAATTATCCTTGAAGCATTTTTTTATATATTATAATTATATATTTAATCAATTAAGCAGTTCAGTCAACATTGGCTGTTTTGTGGACTTTCAGTCCATAATTTCGAAACTACTTCTGTAGGTTGACCATCATGAAATGGGTTATTGTTATATAATCCACTGAATAATTATCATGAAATAAATATAAATTCTTTGATAAAATAATCCTTTAAAAACAAAAAAAAATTATGGTGATTAAAAACGTGAAATGTTACACTGATGTAGACGGTAGGCCGTACATACACATGCGTAATGTTTACATTTTTAAACGATATTAATGTAAAAGGATAATAATTAATTTATATTTTAAGCATGATAATTATATCATATTAAACATATTTTTTTAAATACACACACACACACACATATATCTTTTAGGCGATGTGGTGTTGAAAAATGAATCACATCGCTTCAGGGATGTGGTAACCCACACATACGCATGAATAATTTTATCATTTTAATGAGTATGAAAAGGTAATAAAATAGGTGATATATTATATTTTATGAATGAATACTATATAATTAATATTATATATTAATATTAAATTCAATATTTTTACAATCCTTGATAGGTGGTGATGGAAAAAGAATTTCATTGGACAACGAGGTGCTAATTTGTCGTACACACAAATAATGAATGTATCTTCCATTTGATGGTGGTTGGAGATGTATAAAGAATATTAGACTAACATAATAACACAAAAGTATATTTATGGTACTAATTTTATTATATAATCAAGGTTGGATAAGATCTTTTAGTGGTGGAAGATGATATAATATGAAAATTCTTGCCTAAGAACTATTCCTCTTCTTTAGAAAACATCATTTTCCTTACAACTTAAGCCACATAAGGATGGTATTATGACAAACAATACCACTAGAATGTGGGAGGACTATTAGGAAGATATCTGAGCTGATCTTGGTTGAAAAATTATATTGAGTTGTGAATAAATGAGAAGAAGATGTTCCCTTTTATAAAAGAGGTGGGGGCACATTGGATATTTATTAAAAAATTAAATTAATACAATTAAATTTGATTTAAAAATGGATCAAAATTGATAATATTAAAGGTCAGATAAGGATTAATTGTAATCCAATTATTAAATAAAATTTTAACATGTTTGGATCACATTTGTGTTTATATATTTTTTTAACCCTTCAATAACCCTTTATCAATTGAATGTTATGTGGTTTATTAAATCAACCACGGTTTATTTATGGGCGTTTTTTCATTTTATTGTTGTTATATTATCCCCTAAAGATTAATTTTTTTACTTTAATGACTATAAGACAATAATTAAATTACAAACCAATCCATAAAAAAATCTCTAATATTTCATTTTTATTTAAAAAAATTATGGAACATAACGAATCATCCAAATAATTTTAATTCAAACATTTGTATTATCAAATAATTTATTTTATATTAATTTAATAAGTAATGTATCTAAAAAAGATAAAATGGTAATTATTTATTCTCTAAATATTTCAAAAATTCCGATGAAAAATAAACTCATTTATATTGCTTATTATCACTTATAATCAGAAATATCATTGTTTATTCCTTTGTTGAAAATATTATAGTCATTAAAATTAATAGTATGGAATTTTTTGTTTTATATTTAATTAAATATTATAATGGTCAAAACCATGAACAAATGGAAAACATACTCATATGCTACTTTTGGATAATAATATATGATATATACTAAATCAATAAAATTAATCCAATTGTTAGGATTATTTAGTAGTCATTATCTTTTTTAACATTAAATATTCAATTTATCCTTTATCGTGGTAATAAAAATTACTAAGGTTACTAATAAAATGTATCGAAAATAATGGGAAATATTTAAAAAATTTATAAACAATGATTCCATATTTGTAATTCATTTTTCCAAATTCAAAACACATAAGTAGAATAATTTCTTTTTAAAATTAATCCATCAAAAAGAGATAATGACACATTTTATCGAAAATGCCTTTTTAAATACAGAAAGGTTTTTATATTAAATTAAATATTAAAACTCATGTAAAAAAACCAATTAGATTAATTTAAATAATAATAATACAATTAATTTTTTAAAAATAATCCCAATGAGAATTTTAGTTTTTTAATACATTAAATCAAAACAATCTTTTTAATAAAAATCAATATTTTTCATTATTTATAGAAAAATAATTTTTTTTGGAAACAAATAAAAAATTATTTTCTGGATGATTTTGATATTTTGATCTTAAAAGTTATATCTTTTTTATTATGTTTTCTTTAAAAATGGTTGAAATTAATTATATTTCTCTCATAAAAGCTATAAATATCAATTTTGAAGAAAACATATTTATGATGAATAAAATAACTTTACTCAAAATTGAGTATTATTTTATAAGAATTTATCAGTAAATTTTTATTTATCATAACCATTATATTTATTTCAAAAATTAGTTAATCCTATCCACACATGAAAATTTAACAGCTAGATTTTAACCATCATATTTAAATATTAATATTTCACTGTTCGTTTAAGCTTAGTGTTTCATATCTTGTATGATATAAAACATATTATTCTTTTAAAATATTATGATAGTACACTGTCATCTATATATATCAATTTTGGATACATTTTACCAGAAATTGAGAATTTTTTTAAATTTTGAAATTAATGTTTTCAGAAGTGTTACTCTTCTAACGTAGATATTGATCCCTTTACTACCCCACTTCCCCTCACACGATAATCCTTTTAGCTCAATAAAGGTCTTTAAAACCCATAAGAAATTTTGTATCCCCATCCTAGAGTATCTAGTATCAATAAAACCAAAATTTTTGGGAATAAACACCTTATTAAAGGAGATATCGTAAGATTTAACATAAGAACTTCAAATTTCTTTTTTAATTTCTATTTTCACATAGTAACTCCATTAAATATATTCAAAAACATAATATAATAATTAAATTAGTTTGAATAGAATACTAAAATTTTATTATATTTTTTAAATAACTATTATCTACATACCCACCAAATATTTGAAAATTAAAAATGCCACTCCTGTTACGTGCAGTCTACCACCTTTATGGAAGACATATTTTATTGTTCATCAATTCCTTGCATGAATTATTTAATAAATTTATTTAATTTATAAATATGATATATAATATAATATTAATATTATAAAATTATAAATTTTACATTATTTTATTGATATTAACTTTAAATGGTCATAGTGATATTTAACCATAAAAAACAATCATACCAATATATTTTCCTAATTTGAGAATATTTTGGAAAATATTTTGAGATGTATAACTTAATCTTACTGAAGTGAACAATATTATGTTATTATATAATTATGGAAATTATTAGATCATGGAGATTATGTGATGGCCAAAATCATTACGCTGAAATAGAGAAAGAACAATGGAACTACTAACAACTGATGATCAATATTTACAAAAAATATGTAACCATTATGTAAAAAATAAACATAAAATAATAAAATAAAAGGTAATAAAAATGAACAAGGTTATGAAATAAATGATTAATCAATATTAGTGTTTTATACATTATGTTAAAATATGTCTGAACAAGAGAGGATTCAAGGTAAGGGTTTCTTGCTCTCAATTTTAATTCCTTGAGAGTTATTTTATGTGATGAATCTATTGGTCTTTTACATAATGTAAAAGATACCATATTGAATTCTTATATATTAAATAATTTGTAATTATTTTAAATTTAATTTTAATTTCATTATTCCCTTTTATTATCTTTTGAGGCATATATTTTCATAAACGTATCTTTCTTTGTTTCTTGATTTCATTATTTGAGACATGTTTATTTATAAACCTATTTTATTTTATATGATGTTTATACTACTTCCTCTAAATATTATTCCATGATTTTGACAATATTAAAGAAATTTAATGTTTTATTTCATGTTATCTCTTTCAATGGGTTTTAATTAAAATGTTACAATATATATAAGTGTGTTTTCTTTAAAACATTTACTCTATGTGTTCTAATGATTTTTAGACGACTCTTTCTATTCCAAGTACATATTCATTATTTTGAATCTATAATGCTAATATAAATACATAAAAAAGTTATTAAGGACATTTTCAACTAAATATAAGTTTATTTACTAATATTTAATGTAATCTTCTAAATGTTTCAATATGGGCCACATTTGAATTTCTTAAAAAAGTGGTAAAGGAATGTTTTTAAATTTTTTAAACATCCTCATATTCCCATAATAATGTATGATATTTACAAATAAGCTTCATTTAATATTTTATTTAGTTTTTTAATGTTAATATTATTCCTATAGTTCTTTGATTTTTTTATTTCAAAAATAAAAGAAAATTATTTAATGGAATAAATAAATGGATTTCATTTAATTTATATATTTATATTTAAATACACTTTTCATAGATTTGACCATACTTATTTTTTAGATTATTTGTTTTATAAATCAGTAATATAATACATTTTTAAAAACCATAGGAAAAAGTTTAAATATAGAAAAACATACTAGATTTTGATAAATTAATGTGAGTGAGACTTCCTAGAAAAATTGGTTAGGTATTAACTCAACCTTCACTAAGTACAAAACTAATTCATGTAACTACACACCTAGTTTGAAACTCCATTGGGCATTCATTGGATTTTTAAAATCTTATTTTGGAACAAATGAACATAAAGTATCATGTGATCCAACTATTGATATCTTCATATTTAATATATTTTAAAAGCATTAGGTAACTTATCATTCAATAATGATCTATTTCATCTATTTAAAACTAATTAATTGATTCATTTTCCATGTTCATAAGTATGTACTAAGTGATTAATAAGAAATATCAATGAGAGAGATGATGAAACACTACCATTGTCTTATATAATCATCCATTGTGTATAAAAAAAATGAAACAAAAGAAGATATTAGTGATTATTTCCCATTAATAATTATAGTGTTAGGTATATTACATTATATATAGTAGAATACTGATCTAAAAACAATGAAACATTAATAAAATTAAATTATTCAAGATTACTATTATAGTTGTTAAACCAATAAGAATAATTAATAGTAACTATATTTTGAATTCATGAATTTATAATACATTTAAAAATTTAATTTGAAAAAATTAATTTGATTTTTCGATTTATTAATTCAATATTTTGAAAAAATGACTTTATGTGTTTCTTCTAAAATAATTTATTTTAATGTGAATATTAAAAATGCTGATTTGCTTGAAAACTATAACATTTATTAATAAAAAGAATGAATTAAAAGTTTATGAAAAAATATAATATTAATAATATATATTTAATAATTAATATAAACCATTTAAATAAACTATTTCTAATATATGAAAAACGTGTAAAACGTTTATGAAACTCAAGTAATAGTTCACAGTACAAACTAATTTTTAAGCATTTAAATTTTTTTTATAATTTTTTACATTTAGAAATTAAATATAGAAAAATTATTTCTTATTTGAGTTAAAAATATATGTATATTTTTATTAGTAAAATCTAATTTCTAGGCACACTAATAAAATTAGTAATAATAGTGTTAATTATTAATATAATTGTGAAGAATTTTTTTTAGAGAATTATTTTATTAATATTGAGTAATATTTATTTAATGAATTAAAATTATGAAATTTATATTTTGACTATAATATTATGCTTAATAATATATATAATTTTAAAAATAATTATTCAACTAGTAAGAAATACTAAATAAAATTAAATAAGAGATTATTGTTATTGTCATTTTCTACAAAAATTGTAACATATATATTATTTATTTTATTTCAGAAGTGGGTTTTCTAATTTTTATAAATTGAAATTTATTGTATAAAGATAAAATTTAGTTTAATAAAAATAAATAGTTTTTAATATGTCTTTACTTATATTTTTTAATAAAATATACTTTACCTAGTTAAAAACTAGCAACCAAGGTAAAAAGAAAGAAGTTAAGATGTAAAATCCTATGGTAAAAAATTTGAAACATGTTTAAAACATTTTTGTAAATTCTTTTTTAAGGATTATCAACCCAAGATCAACCAGAAATTCATTATTATGAAATTTTGGAGTCATTAACTGAATTATACTTTGTTAATATCATGGAAGTGTATAGGGTATTCCAAAAAAGTTTCATTTTCTACACTAATGAAAGTGGGTCACTTACGCCCATATAAGGATAAAATTTCTAAAAGAATATACCTTGAACCTATAAATAAACTAACTATATTATATTTCATTTTTTCATGCTTAATTCCTTGATTTCTATATTTTACCTCAATTCCATCTCTTATAAGGAAATAAAAAATGAGAAGATCAAGTCTCATTTGTAATTATTACCTTGTTTATATTCCTTTATCCATTATAATCTTATTTAAAATAACTTATATCAATTAAAAAAAGTTATATCAGAATAAAAATTATAATATTTTATTATTATTTTAATTTAATAACTATTATTTATTCCCATCCATCCGGTAAGAAAAAACAAAAGTATTGTTAGTGTGCTGTGGAGACTGCCGCCTCCATAGAGAGACATCTTTTGTTTCTCATCACAGCCAATCATGGCTACTAAAAATGATTTAATTTAAGAGTAGATATTATTTATATTATGTAAATATAATTCAAAATATTTAAAACTTATTATTTACCTTCGTTCATTATCATTCATGAAAAAACAGAGTTGTTAATTGTGCGTACATGCGAACTGCCGCCCCAATGAGTAATGAGCCTCATTTTCATCGCCATCCATTTTAGATGGATTTAAAAATTTATTAAAAATTTATAAATTATTTCCACAAAACTATTAAAATTTATGATACAATGAACCTATATTTTGACATTGTTTACTGTGATCCACATATATAAAGAGTTATAGAAACATTACCAACATACACAAAGTAATTAATGTAGTAATGAAAAATATATTAAAAATAAATAACAAATTATAATTAAATTACCCTGGAATATGAAATATAGATGAAAAATGTTCTTATTTTAATATTTAATAAACATATTTTGGTTATTTTAGGATATAAAGAGTGTGGAAAAAATGAATCAAGAACCCGAGGAAAGGGATCTTCCTTACATCCTTCGTGACATGCTGGTTAGACATTCCCTATATTTTTATCACTTTTATAAAATATAATTATCAATTAAGTCCTTTATTCATATATATATATATGTCCCTTAATTATATACTTAGTTAAATATTCAACTAATTTTTGGAGTTATACATGTTTCTAGTTACCGTTGAAATTTACACATTTATGTAAACCCAGCTTATTAGGAACACTACTACTTCTTATCTCAACTAAATAATAACCCCATAAGATGTTATAAAATAATTAATAGATTCTCAAAAATCTTATTATTTTAAACATAGACCTATTCTATTAATTTTAGTTTTATTAAAATTAATAATGTCTTTTATTAATTAAAATATCATTTAATTATTTCATAAATCTTCACACAGATGGAATGTTTTTATTCTTCCGTCTCCTAGTTCCTTGAACTAAAATATATTTATTGGAACATAATGATCAATATCTATGATTAAATTTAAAAGAAAAAAAATTAAAAAGGTTTAATTCCATCATATCCTTGGAATCCTTATGATTTAGACATCATTTATGCATTGAAATATAATTTTGAAACTCACTTCTTTCACATTGGTTTCACCTTGTATATGTTTTATGTATTGATTATTTTTCACATTTGGAACCCATATATTTTATTTTAATTTATATTATGGGTAGGTCTAGAATTATATGTCCCTCCAATTAATTGGGTAAATTTTTATATCGTATAATACATAATGTAAGGATTATGGTCAGGGTAGTGGCCCCAGAATTATATTTATGGAATCATGTTATTAATTATTTCGACATGTTATTATATTATGATATCATTTACTTTTTAAATTCCAAAATGATTATGATTATCATATTTATTTAATCATTCCATGCCTCTGAAATATCATTTTTTATTTATTCCATGATTATTCCATTGTTGGGATTTCTAGCTCACTCTTTACATAAGAAATGTACCCACGATATCCTATATAGTTTTATAATATCATTGGGTGTAGGGAAAACAATATTTTGTTTTAATTAAATAATTTTTTTTAATATGATGTACTTGTATGTATAATATTCTAAAGACACTTTACCAGAAGATTATCCACTTGTATTTATATTAAAAGTACATTATGAATTATAAATTAATATTTATTTGTGGAATAGGTCATTATAGTTGGTACCAAATGAAGGTATAGTAAATGTTTTGGATTAATATCAGCAAATATTAGTTTAAAACCTTATAAAAATTCTAATATAACATCATGATATTTTGGTAAAGTATGGATTATTTGTTTTTCCACGATAATAATTCCGTTTCTAGATACTAAACAATGGATCTGAGCTGTTGAATAGTTTTATCTAGGGGTAATAACACTAAAGGGGCAGTTTTGGGTATCAATTCAATTATAAATTCATGAAGAAAAGGAGGCCTAACTGCAAACCCCACAGAAACTCATGTGAGATATTATTTGGTTAATTCACGTTCTCTTTATAAAACATTATGAATGATTTGGATAATTGCTTTATGGAATGTTTTTGGGTTAAATAACCTAATATGAAAATGATCATGGATAATGTAGATTGAAACTCAGGGATTTTTACGTTAGGTTCTACACATTATGTATCTGTTACATATTCTATGTTTATGGATTAACATTTACACCTTTATCAATAAAATTATTCGTATCCGTAACTATTTTTTATTTTTTCAATTGGTTGATTGTAGGCAGAATCTTTTCAAAGAAATGAGAAATCAGAAATGTGAAGATTGTGTTAATGAAATTATTAATATGATGGGGGAATTATTTTATAACATCATGTAAGTAAAGGAAACAATGACACAACTTATCGATAATAACAAAAAATACATGGAATACCTTTATGATAGAATGTTTTAGTTGAGTCTTTTATGTGTTAGATACATCAACATTTAGTGGGTCATGTAATCCCATAATTGCAGAGTAATGTATTGTCACAACTGAGAAGGGATAATTTTTCAATCATTAATTTGAGAAAGATAAGGTCATATTATTTATTTATCACATTAAGAGTGATGTATATTATTAAAAGACACCATTCAAGAATAGAATGCCACTTAGTGACATATAACCTATAAATTTATATTAATTCAATATGTTATTTCATAATCTATATATAAAACATTTTAAAATAACATGTCAAAAATTACATGGTAGACAAGTTTACAAGACATACATTTTTTTCATAATCTATTGGTAAAACATTTTAAAATAAAATATGAATTCTTTTCACAGATAAAAATATTCTGGGCTTATTATTTACTCTTACCCATCCTTAAAACCTACAGAAAACATTTAAAAAACATGGTATGATCACAAAAAGATCAGTAAGGGATATAAAATAAGGAATAAAACTCTTATTCCATGAATAAATTTCCTCAAAATCATACTTTTCACCAAGAAAACATAAACTATTTAATACACCTCAAGAAGTCATATGATTCATGAAAAACTTCTTAGAAATCATAAATCAAAAGGGAAATTTTTGGAAGCCATATCATACTTACATTGTATCAGTCACATCTATATAGAGAGTAGCCTTCGTGGTTACATTGGGAATACCTATCATAGTATATTCCCTAAATCTATTAGGAGAGACCCAGTCATTTAACTTCACCTCATTACCCAATTCATTGGAGAGATATGATTGGATAAACCGCTCTTGGGTTATAATGGAAGAAACTGTATACATAATCAATTCCCAAGAACCATAACATAATCACAACTCATAAAACCAGCATAAAGAAAAATTAAAAATTTCCCTTTGAAATCACATTTCATTTTTACAAATCCACACACTTATAAATGAAAAAATTTATTTGAAAATAAATGTGTAAACATTAAAAATGAACATAAAATCAGTAAAGCGATATAAAAGTGAGGAAATTCAGTTCATGACATATATTTTAAATAAAATACAATCAATGATATTGAAATAATCAATCCATTTCTAAAACACATTTAAATCATTTAAATTGAATATTTTTTAATTAACTATCCCATACCACATTGAAAACATGTGAAAGGATTTAAAATTTTCAAATATTCATGTCCATGTAAATAAATACTTATTTTTTTTTTAAAAAACATGGACATTAATGATATTTATTTATTAGAATAAATCATTAAAACATTTAAAACATTGTTTTAATGAATGAGTCACTAAAAAGAACATTTTTAAAAAACAATAGATATATAATATGATTTTACTATAAATCAACATAAAAAAGTAGAAATAAAATTAAAGATATTTAAAATTTATTTCATACATAAGAGTTGAACAACATAATCATGAAGTAGATGTTTAAGCCAAAGAATGGATATCGAGTTATGAAATTCCCTTACCACTTGTAATATGTCAAATTGTGTGACCAATAAAATAAGTAATACTCGAATAAAACATTTAATACCATTAATAGAAGTATATATATGATATTTTATATAAAATTTCATTATATACACACCATATTAAATTAATTAGTGGTGAATAATGCATATATCTCAAAGAGGTAAAATTTGAGATGTGTAAATCCATACAAAGTTCATATCATTGAGGTGGGAATTAATAAATGGGGATATTATTTGTAAAAAAAATTATATCCAAATATATTAATGTTTAAATACAACATAAACCAATAAAAATTTATTCCACACATACTCTTGGATTAATAAAATCAACGAAGTAGACGTATAACCTAATGAATGGAAATTGAGTGAGAAAATCTCTTACCTCGAGTTACAATCATCTCGTATGTTCCATGTTATAACTAAATAATAATCTTAGGTTAATTTATAATTAATTGAGAAAAAATTTCACGTTTATTATTCCTTTTATATCAATTATTACCCTGTCATAAAAATTTCATAATTATTTATGTTCATATCAGATGTTTTGTCGATATTTGGTACTTGAGTCGAAAATGAACATGGTTTGATGTCACTAGTCCATGTGGTCATAAGTCCATAATCTCTTGAAAAATATTCATGAGATAATAATAATTTTTATAGATAAATTAATATTTTTAAATAAGGCAATTTATATATGGTATGAAAAATGAACAACATTATAATCATCGAGACGGTAGGTCGCACGTATGCATGAGTAACGTTTCCATTTTTCAATGATCATTATGGGAATAAAGTAATTATTATTTTAAATTTATATAATGATCATAATATAATTAAAATAATAATAATAATTTAAATATACCTATATATATTTCATGAAAGTGATGTGGTGAATAAAAATGAGTCACATCACTTCGTGGAGGTGATAATTCACAAGTAAACAGGAACAAAATTATCATTTTTATGTGCATGGAAAGTAAGAACATAAGAGAAATATTATTCTATTACACTTATAAATATATAATTAATATCATATAAAAACCTTTATTCCATCATTATAACATGTCTTGATAAAAGGTATTTGATAAATGTCCTACATCTGTTCGTGAGGCGCTTGTACACAGTATACACGAACGAAAAGTTAATTTACCATTTGATGGAATTGGAGACTTATTTAGGTGATGATATTAGCATAATAATATCTATGAATATTAAGGATAATGGGGTAATTTTATCCTTATTTGTTTTGCAGATTTTAAGGAAGTTGTAGAAAAAATAAAATAGAAATACTTAATGAAAATGATACCTCTGTTTCAGTTGATCACCTTTGAAGAAAACCATAACACCTCTAAGAAGTGTGTTCTAACTAAAATAAGGACACGATAATGTGGGGGGGGGGGGATTCATGGAAGGGTTCTGAGAAGATCTTGGCTGAACCAAAATGATTTTGATGTGTGAGTATTAGATTAGAGTTAGTACCTTTTTATAGGATATGGGAGGGGAACTCTTAGAAACTATTAAAATATTAAATTAATATAAATTCCATTTCATTTCCCAATGGTCCAGAAACCATTTATTTCAAATATTAGATGATTTTGGGTCGAATAAAAATCATATAATAAAAATTATACATGTTTGTACTAATTTTAATCCAAATATTTTATGTTTAACAAATATTTTATGCTTTTTAATCATTCAATGATATTATGTTATTTACAAATTCTGATTTAATTTAAAAAAAATAACATGTCAAAAAAGATAAAAAGTACCATTTGTGACATATTTGGACTTAATGTAACCATTTTAATGAATATAATATTTATAAAAATTCAATGTCATTTAATAAAATATTTTTTGTTTTAAAATACCAATAGTTTAAATTTTGATATTATTCAGAAGTTGATTTTTAAAAATTATCATTAAAGTAAGATAAGTTTGAAATAACTCCATTAAATCATAAACAACATGTAAAATATATCCATAAAATTCATGGAAGACATAAATTAGGTCATATAATATTTATTCTAATATTAATTATAACATTAATTTTATTTATTTATTAATTAAGAAATTACTACATCATCATTGTGTCACAATTAAATTTAATTATTTAATTTTAGAAAATCATAAATAAATTATCATGATGTACGTAGTATTTTTATATTTCTCATGAATATTTATAGTCAAAGTTATCCCATTTATAAATCCATAATAAAGTAAATTACTTTTTAAAAACATAAGTGTACCAAAAATGAATATTCATCGATTATAATATTATAGAATAATTAAATTCATCCAAATTTATCCAAGAGGTCCTAAAACAGACCCAAGGTTGATCAAGGCCAAGAAACACTCATCCAATTAATTTGGGAAAAGTTTTAGGGACGTTTTATTTTATTATAATATTATATTTACCTTTAATTATCTGATTTACCTTTAACCGTGGTAATTAAAATAATTACCAATGTTACTACCCATAATGTACAAAAAATTGAAAGGACCTATTAAAATAATTTATAACTTATGATTAAAAAGACCAAATCCATTTTTACTAATTTCAATCTTAGAATATTCAGTAATTAATTTATAATTTATCTATATTGTCAAAATGAGAAAACATGTTCTTTTAAAATTAACAACCATCAAAAGATTGACATGCATCTATATATGAATTCAATTTGAAATTACTTAAAATAACCAAAATTGGATTAAATTATAAAGAAATAATAAATTTATACTTTGAAAATGTTTAGAAATATAATCTAACAATATAAATACCTTAAATGAAAAAGTAGTTTTGAATTGTAATGTAGTATTTTTTACTATTCATTAAAAAATGAATATAGTTAAAAAAATACAATCAAATTCACCGAAATTAAAATTTTACATCCCAATTACAAATAATAAGTTTATTTTGTGAAATATAAAATATAAAAGTGTCTAAAACTCTATTTAAAATGGGCTCTCCGTCAAAAGGCAGTAATACCATATTTATTTGAAAAAATTGAATTTTTTATCATGTATTGAAAACATATAAGATGAATTTTAAATATTAAATTTAATATATTACATGAATATTTCGTTAATAAATTCAATAAAGAGTGGTTTTAGTATTTTATAAACTCACTTATTTGAATTTTAATAGTTTTTCAGAAAAACACATCCTTTATATTCAATTGGTTTTTTTTAATTTCATAATTAATTTCATAACCAATTTATCATTATATAAACATGTGTAATCCATTTTTTATAGTTTATTTAATCCTATTGATTCCCACCATTCAAATTCCAATGTGTTAACTATCATCTTAAATGATAATATTATGTTGTTCATTTACGCTAAATTTGGCATATCATGTATGTTATCGAATATAGTGTTTACATTTAAAAACTTGAGATGTTACATTTTCCCCCATATTTTAAATTTCATCCTTTCAATTTTAATTTAGGGTTGGTAATTAAGGTATGAATTTTAAAAATCCCTTTATTGTAACTCTATATCTGAAAAATGATTTACAAAACTTTTACTTTAAAAGAATGAATAGAAAGTAGGAAGGTCACATATGATAACACATAGTAATAATCCATTTAGGAAAACATGGATATTGAATAAAAAATAACTTTCAAGATTTGATTGAGAGTTATAGAAAACATGATCAGGAGAAATTTAACAACCACAAAACCCTGAATTTTTCATTGGTCAAGAGGTCACTGATTTCATTGTAGGAAAATGAAACAATTTTTTTTAAATATCATTCTCATAATTTTGATGAATTATTTTACTAAATAGGAAAATAATATAAGGAAATATACTTACTTGAAAAGTTGAGTTTTATCCTAAAACCAAATTCCACCACAAACTCATCTTTTTATTCAAATGATGAGTATTCAAAATGAATTGACTTATTAATCCACAAAAGATTAACTATATATTTATCCAATCATGATACATTAAAAAAAACCAAAATTTATAAGATAAGATAATTCTCCAAAAATAATAGACAATTAGAAGAAGAAAATATACTTTTAATCTCCAAAATTCAACTATAATTTCCAAAGTTCAACATATACCATTAAACATATAAATTTCTTTAAAATTCCTCTAATAATACAAAATAAGATTGAATCCCAAAATTTAGAAGGTTTTGGTCACATAGTCTTCAAGAATAATTTTTAACATTTATCTCCATAAATCACTCTAAATATATCATACAAAAAAGTAATTTCATAATCAAAATATTATCACTAATATTTTAATAATATACATAATTAACCTAATTTCACATAATTCTACAATAAAAACATTGATTCATCCAAAAAAATTCAACCATTATTACACAAATAAAATCCCATAGTATTCTATTTTCCATAGGCATATATGGGTTCCGAAAATAGTAAACGTCTTCCAAAATTACATTTATCAATTATCCCAAAAATCATTTTCCAATACCAATGATATCAATTTGATAAAACATATGTTCTTAAAAACAAATTATTATAATTTCGTCAACTCATTTAAAAAAAAATAAAGTCATAATCACCATGTAATTCATGTAGGCTAGTGGTAGGTGATTCCCCCTTATTGCCCTTTTGTTGTGGGTTGGATCCCCGTGGCCTTACCGGACGTGATGGGTTGTCACCCATCCCACAGGTTGTCCCGTTTAAAAAACTAATTAATTCTTATAATATTCTAAATCTACTATAAATACCTCAAAAATAACCACATCATGTTTTCACCTCTATGCATATTTCATACCACATATTTTTCATCACAAAAAATTAATAACCCATAATTTCCATAATGATGAATTTATCCCAAAATACCATTAGTCACCAAAATATTTCAAAACATAAATCCCAAAAAGTTATTTCTAAGACACTGAACATATTACCAACCCTAAAATTATAAAGCCATGATGATATCCCTAACTCTTAAGAAGACATCCTAATATCCAGAGTTATCTAAACCATCTTCTGATACCAACTGTAAGGACACAACCATTAATGTTACATAATCGTGAGTTATGTTAAGAATTAATGTTGAGTATCTTTTCAGGTTTAGAGATTTATAGAATTAGGCCACAACTATTACATAACATTTCAAATATTTAAATGTATACAAGTCTACACGCCAAACATTTTTTTCATAATTTATATTTAAATCATTTTAAAATAAAACATTTTAAAATAAAACACAATTTTTTTCATTGATAAAAATAATGTTGACTTATTCCATTCTCTAAAACATACATAAAACATGTTAAAATTATTTCAAAAACATGGTATGAGAAAAAAACCTTATTAAGGGATATAAAATAAGGAATGAAACTATTAGTCAATGAAAACATTTCCACGAATCATACCTTTCACCAATAAAACATAAACTCTTTAACATAACTCAATATTTCATATGAATCATGAAAAACATCTTATAAATCATAAAGAATATGGGTAACATTTGGAATCCATATAAAAATTACATTGTAGCTTTCACAGCTATATAGGGAGTAACCTTCATGGTTACATTCAGAATACCCATCACAATATATTCCCTAAATCTCCTAGGAGAAACCCAATCATTTAACTCTGTTTCATTACCTAATGCATTGGAGAGATATCATCAGCTCACCCTCCTTTATTTTATCATGTATCCAACATTATATATAAGCAATTCCCACGAACCATAACACAATCATAACACATAAATCAAGCATAAAGGGAAAATAACATTTCCACTTTGTAATAAGGTTTAATTTTTACAAAGCCAAAAAATCATAAATGAAAACACTTTTTTTAAAATAAAAGTGTATACATACAAAGTAAACATTAATTCATTAAAGAGATATAAATGATATAAAATTCAGTTCATGATGTATATGTTAAATAAAATACACTCAAAGTGATTGAAATAATCAATCCATTTATAAAACACATTCAAATCATTTAAAAAGAATATTATTGAATCAAAATGTCCCATAACACTTTTATAACTTTGAAAGGATTTAAAATTTTACAAAATTTATGTGCATATAAATAAATCCAAAAAACCATTTTTGAAACATGTATATTAATGAGGAATATTTTGTAGAATAAATATTTAAAACATTTAAAACTATTTTTTAGTTATAGAGTCCCTTTAATAGATCATTTTCATAATAAAATAGATCAATTATATGTTTTCACTATAAATCAACATAAAACAATTAGAAATAAAATATATGATATTTAAAATTCATTTCACAAATAATAGTTGAACGACATAATCAATAAGTAGAAGTTTAAACCAAAGAATGGATATTGGGTTAAGAAATTCCCTTACCACTTGCAATCTGTCGAATCGTATAACCATAAAATGTAATAATAATTGAATGAAACATTTAATAACCTGAATATAAATATATTAATTATATTTTATATCAAAGGTCATTATATACACACTACATAAATGAAATTAGTGGTGAATAATGCATATAACACAAAGAGGTAAAAAGTGAGATGAGTAAATCCTTACAAAGTTCATATCATTTAGTTGAGAATTAATAAATGGTGTGATTATGAGTAAAAAAATTATATACACACATAAATAAGTTGAAAGTCAATATAAAATAATAACAAGTTTTCCCACAAAAAATATTTTCATAATAAAATCAATGAAGTAGACGTATAACCCAATGAATGGAAATTGAGTTAGAAAATCCCTTAACTAGAGTTCCAATCCTCTCATGTTCCTTGTTCTTATGGAATAATAAACTTATGTAAATTGATAATTTATTGAGAACTGGTTTCACGTTTATTATTTATTTTATATCACTTATTACCATGTTTAAAAAATTACATAATTATTTATGTTCATATCATTTTTTTTGTCAATATTTGGTACTTGAGTCGAAAATGAACACGGTATGATATCACTAGTCTATGTGGTCATAAGACAATTATATCAAGAATAATATTACTAAATTTATAATAATTTTTATACACAAATTATACTTTTTAAATAAAACCATTCATTTAGGGTATCAAAAATGAACAACGTTATAATCATGGAGACAGTAGGTTGTACGTTCACATGAGTAACGTTTCCATTTTTAATTGATCATTATGGAAATATGGTAATAATTATTTTACCCTTATGTAATTATCATAATATAATTAAAACCATAATAATAATTTAAATATTCTTACATATATATCATACAATCATGTGGGGAATAAAAATGATTCATATCGCTTCATGGAGGTGATAATTCACACGTACGCACGAACGACATTATCATTTTTATGTGCATGTAAAGTACTGAAATAATTGAAATATAATTATTTTAAAATGATAAATAAACATAACATATCATATATATACATTTATTCCATCATTATAAACCGTCAGTATAGACAGTAATTGAAAACGAACTATATCGGTTCGCGAGGCGGTAGCCTGTCTTACACATGAATGAAAAGTTAATGTCCCATTTGGTGGAATGGGAGAAGGATTTAAGTGATGGTATTAAAATAATAAAATCTCATACTATTAAATATAATGGAGTTATTATATCATCATGGTTAGAGGAGAGTTGAAGGAAGTGGTAGAAGAAATAAAATATAAATACTTAAAGAAAACGATACTTTTTTGTTCAGTTGATCACCTTTGATGAACACTTTAAAACATATATGGATGGTGTTATACATAAAATAAGGCCTCATTAATTTTGAGAGGTATTTTAGGTAGGGTTTTGGGTAGATACTTTCTGATCATAATGGCATTGGAAGTGTTAGTATTAGAGAAGAGTGATAAACTATTAATAGGAGAGGGGCACCCTTGAATACTTTTAAACTATTAAATTAATAAAAATTCTATTTTGGTTCCAAATGGTCCCAAAAACATTTTTTTTTATTTGAAAATATGATTTTGGGTATACTAAAAATCTTAAAATTAAAATTTTAGAAGTTTTTACATTTTTTAATCCTTATCTTTTTGGTTTAACCCTTATTTTACCCTTTGTAATCCCACTGTGATATTATGTTATTTACAATTTATGGGTTAATATAATTACATAACTTGTAAAAAGACCCAAAAAGTTCTAATTAAGACATATTTGGACTTATCCTAAACATTTTAAATAATATTAGACACTTATGTATTTAATATCATTTAATAAAATATTTTATATTTTAAAATACCAATGATGTCAAATTTGACAGAATTCATTAGTTGATTTAAAAAAATTATCGTAACAATAAGATAAGTTCAAACCAAATAATTTAAATCATAACAAAATGTAAAATATATCCAAAAAATTCATCCATCAAATAAATTATGTCATATAATATTTATTTTAATATTTATAATATCATTTATTTGATTCGTTCATTAAATAAGATATTACTAAATCCCCATTGTATCATAATTAGATTTAATTATTGAATTTATAAAAATTATATATAAATTATCATGATATAGGTATTAGTTTTATATTTCTAATTACTATTAATTATAGAATAGATCACCTGTATAACTCCATATTAAATAATTTACTTTTAAAAAATATATATTAAAAATGACTATTCGTTGAATATATTATTATAAAAGCATTAAAGACATAATAGTGGCTCCAAGTTGTCCTAAAATATACCCATGGATGATAATTATCGGGATAAAGTCATAAAATAAAATTATTACATGTGTTAGGGTAGTTTTATATTAGAATAATATTATTTCTACATTTAATTAGTCGATTTACCCTTAACCTTGGTAATAAAAATAATTACTAAAGTTACTGTTCATAATGTCCAAAAAAAGGATTTATTTAAAGAATTTTTAAATTATTATTCATAATATGGAATCAATTTTTCCAAATTCCAAACCCATAATTTGTATTAACTAACTTTAAATTTATCCCCATCGTCAAAATGAGAAAACTTATTTTTTAAGTAAAACAAATCAAAAGACTGACTTGTGTTTTAATCAAATTTAAATTTGAAATTACTTAGAATGAAAAATATTGGATTAAATTATAAAAAATTAATCTTATTATACATTAAAACAATTTAAAAATACAATCTAACAATATAAATAACTTAGATTAAAAGGATGATTTGAATTAAATTATAGTAATTGTCACTATTCATTAAAAAATGAATAATATCCTAAGAATAAAAAAACTCATGAAAAATAAAATTTTATGTCCCTCATACAAATAAAAAGTTTTTTTAATATATAACATATAAATTTGTTAAAACTATATTTAAAATGGGTTCACCATCAAAAGGTGGTAAAACTGCATTTTTTTTTGGAAAAATACTTCTTTTATTCGAAAAAAATGAAATTGTTTTTATATCATTTCTACAAAACATAAAAGATGAAATTCAAATATTAATTTTAATATATTACACGTATATTTCATTAATATAATCCATAAATAGTGATTTTAATATTTTATAAACTCACTTATTTGTATTTGAATAGTTTTTTAGAAAAAAACATCCATTATATTCAATAGGTTTTAATTTAATTTATTAATTTATTTAGTAACCAATGAATCATTATATAAAAATTTTTAAACCATATTTTCAAAATTTAGTTATTCCTATCCATTCCCACAATTTTAATGTCTATGTGATAACTACCATATTAAATAATTTTATTAAGTTGTTCATTTAAGATAAATGTGGCGTATCATGTATGCTATCAAACATAGTGTCCCATTTTAAAAACTCTATATTTTACACTCAATCACCATATTAAAATGTATAGGGAGTTCCTCATACTAAATAAAAAGGAAGACGAATATATCCAACATTTTAAGGCTAAATTAATTAGGATTCCATGATACTCCTCTAGTTTTATCATCAACACCAAATTCAAAAATGACTACTTCTTTGGTGTCTTAAAGATGATTTTATAATGATATTAGGAAATTATACAATTTTATAGCTATGAATAAGTTAGATTTATTTTCTGTTCTTTTAATCATGTAATTTAAATTTTATTCATGGGCTATCCTTTGATGCACAATTGCTCTACTAGAAGAATACATGTCATGTACTTTCGACTCACGATGTGTAGTGTCCAAATTTTCTGTTTTCCAGCTTGTTCCCCTTCAGTACTGAGTTCATATTCCCAGTAATAACCATCCCAAACCCAAATCACTATTTAAAAAAGTATTATAAAACATTAAATATATTTATTCAAAAGATGTATATGAAATCGTCTTATCAAGAAAAATTATTTATTATTGAATTTATAAATTTAGGAAAAGGTTATCCTTTAATAATTATTGGTGATAGTCTAGAAATAAATGTGTAGGACATCATATTAATTAAAATCATGTATCTATATAAATTTTCCCATCGAATTTTTCAATTAGAAATTTTAGTTCTCATTTGATCCAATTTTCCAAGGCATTGAGTTACCGTGATACAAGGTGTATGTCAATCCGGTATAACTATTCATATATTCTCGATTCCCTAATTATAGACTGACTTGGTCGATGAATATATTATACATCTGACACCCTTACAGATAAGTACATTACAATTCCATTATAGATTAGACATAGATATCACATGTCCTATCTGGGCATGAAATTACACTCTTTTAGTCTATCTCAATCAAGGGGACATATGTCACACACATTATATATAAAAAAAATCCCATATTGGTTATGATATTACTAGTAATATGATAAAATAATACCAATCACCACCTAATTATTGAATCCTTAAGGATTATGTAATAATGCTAACAATGTATAAAGGTTCACATCTAGGAACCTTACTATCCTCATGTATGAGGAAATATAAATTTGAAACACGAACCACTATTATATTAACTAAATATGGTATGACACTCTTTGTGGTATTCCTTTTGGGTCATCGAGTACATAAAACAAAATTTATACCTCATGAAAATATATTGTATTTTTATGAAAAATCCTATCCATTCTAATGTTAGTATTTAATCACAAAATATAATACTCCCAAAAAAAATTATCGAGGGATTACTCCATGTTATACTTAGAGTTTTCAATCACCAGTTTACTTCAATTATAATATGCAGCTAATGTGAATGAAAAATAAATTAGAGACTACCTTATATATTACATGATACATTTTCTATTCATAACCAACTTTAATAATATTAAAAAACCATACATAAGATCCTATCTTATCATATCTCATATGATAAAATTCTAGACAAGCCTTATGTTTTCTTATCATTTAGGATTATCTGTAACTCATTATAAATCTAAGTAATTCCTACACCATCCTGGTGTGACCAATTCATCAAACCCTCGCACTAAACTATTTAGTGAATAAAATATATGAATAAATACAGTTTGAATAAATGTGAAACTTAGGTATAATATTCATAATTTTTAACTCCTTGAACAAGGTATTAAAATTACATAGCTACACAGTATAAAATTTTATGATGATGACAACTTATACTACATGTATATAAATCATTTTAAGATCATCATGACCATTATTCTTTGAAATACCCCATAAAATTTTTTTCGGGTCATCATAGAGGTAACAACATATAAATCTTTAAATTTTTTTACCAATATATCCTACACATTTATAATATTGAGTGGAATTCATTTGAATGTTTTAATATTAAAATAATTTATTTTTTACATGAACTTTTCTAAGTACAAATAAACTATCACTATTCTCTTAGAAATTATAATACCATCATAATATCATTATGAGGTTTAAAAACTCTATTCCATTTAGAAAATATTAGGTATTTCCTATTTGTGTTAATATTTAACAAATAAAACTTTCAAAATTAATATCTAATATAGTATGATATGTGTTTGGAGAATCATTTCAAAAATAAGACTTTATTCTTTAAAATAAACCGCTTATGGGTGGTGGAATATTAATTCTTCATATTATAACACATATTTGAAAAATAATTTAGCTATCTTTGAAAATTATATTATTTAGAAAAACATTCCTTCCTTACTGATTCTACCTTTAAGTTTCAATGTCCTTGACTGTCTATTTAAAGAAATAGTGTTGGACTTTAAAATTAATATTTTTTTGTTCAATTTGAAAAGTTACCCACATGTAATTTCCATATGTCATTAGAGACCAGGAATCAAATTCCTTAATAATTTATCATCATAAATTTTATAAAATAGGTAAAAAATTTATCAAAATCCTTCATAAGGTCAGGAAATTTACAATGATGATAAAAAATTAATTTATTTTCCAGATTTAGCACTAATGGAAACATTCATTCTCTTACATTCATTGGTACACCCAATAACATTGAGTATGTGATTAAATACGGGTGTTTCTAAAATTATTTTCAATATAATGAATTAAAAAACATTACTATATTCATCGATACTCCAGATAAGCTTTTTTATTAACTTTTTTAATTGTTTCATCATTTGGTTACTCCGATAGGGTTTTTTCTAATATATATAATTTTCTTTTTTCATAATAGTGATTATTAAGTTTCTATAATAGTCTAATGAGTCTCATGAATTGTAATTTTTCTCTTCAGGTATTGATTTCAAAGTTATGTGTGGAGATACTGATTTCATTTAACTATAATAGAATCACTTTTCATATGTATATCATTTTTATTATTCATTTAATAAGGAATTTTAATAATTTCACTACAAAAAAATGATGTTCTCTATTGAAACAATAATATCTATTAAATAAAAATGATCTATATTTCACTAATCTGTGATTCTTCTTTAGAGTTACTCTCACCACATATATATTTAGCTAGGCTACTGATCCAATCATATCATCTGTAATACTTGGGTGGTTGAGTGGACACTAACTTTCCTAATATATCACATATAACAACTAAACACCATTCCTATGGTATCACATCTCTTAGGGTTTCTCAGGTAAGTGTAACAAAATGTCAATTCCAAAAATTATGAACCTAACTCTTAGTGTAACCTCATTAATTTCTTACCTTACAAATGATAATCTAGGAACACCCCTATTTTACATAAACTACAATGTGGGATAATCAGGGTCTTCGAAAGTTCTTTCATTTGAAGGAATACGATACTTGTTATTTTTGAAGGGTATTTAATCAAACCATATTATCTAACGTGTTCAATTTATATATATTATTTTTTCTAATGATATAGTTTGGAATCCTATTCATTCCACTAAATCAATATTGTAGAACCATAGTAATGTGTAACTCTTTAAGCAACCGATAGCTTTATTTACTAGCTAAAATTTAAATCCAACCATAATTATGCTCCTGAAGAAGAATGTCTAGTATAAGGTATAAGAGTCTTGTTTATGTAAATAATTATAATAATATAAAACCAACGATACACATAGAACTGATCATGGAGTGACATTTAGCCAACTCCCATTTTTAGGATAAGGAATACACAACTAGTATAATCACCAGTTTGACTCGAAGTCACTCTACGGAAGGTAACATTACCTAGGATATACATCAATTCCATTATAATTGTAATAAATAAAATATAAAAACTATAATAAATCATTTTATTCAATCTCATATCCAAGTACAATCAAAATACATATTAGAAGAAAACTAAATCAATTATTTTTCCTTGCATGAAACATCTTAAATTTAATTATAATATTTTTTGATGAATTTTACCCATATAATCTACCCACTAATAACATAAAAAATATATTGATGAATAATATAAGGAATAAAATAAATAAATGAAAAAATAAATTTTTTTACAAGATATATACATTTGTGAAAAATTAAATGATAAGTCAATTTCAAAAACATTCTAATTTATCCATGAATTGTGGAAATTCCATAAATTAATAAATATAAACACATTATATTTATTTCTAATATGAAATTTAAAGATTTAATTATGATATTAAATGAATTAAGAACATTTTATATTTTCATAAACTAAATATCACATATTTAATAATACTTAAACCCAAATCAGATAAATTATAAAAACACCATTTGATATTTTTGAAATAATTTCTTGAATCAGGACATTAATTTGTACAATTCTAATTAACAATTCTGAATAATTCCTAATTTAAAATATAAAATATAATTTTTTTTTTCTTATTTTATAAATTATAGACACAATATAAATTACCCTTATAGTTTCCATGTAATAATTTTATTTCCAAATTTTATGCATTAACATATAAATTTTAAAATTTATTTTAATATTAAGAAACAAAAATATGAATATTTAATTGACTTTTTTGTAAATATATAATAAATTAATTACATTCCTTTTATAGATAATTAATTTTTATACACATTACGAAACAAATAAATATCCAAAATATCCTTTTCAAAATTTATAAACCATTAAAAATTTATAGAATTCAATATATAATTGAATATAGAAAAAAATCAATATTTTCTACAAATATCATATTTTAATATATCAATATTTCATATGTCTTGAATTTCCACATGCATGAACTGTTTGTTATACTTCATGAAAAATAATTCCTTACTTATGAAAGGCCATAGTTCCCAATTAACAATAACCCCATGATACTTCTAAACCATGGCTTACAATATTTGGAATGCATAACATTAACCATCAACGATCATTACCTTTCATAAGAGTAACCCAATGCGTAATGAATTACTAAAATGTTTTTTTTATTTTCAATAGACAAATTTATGGTTGACTGGGAATTTTGAAATAAGAAAATAAAAATAATCCGCTCATATTGAAAATGTTTAGGGAACTTGTGCATGACCCAACCAATTTGTTTTAGGGAGAGGGAAACACTACTAGAAAATTACTAGGTGAGTTTACCTGTTTGTTCCTGTGAGTGCATCTTTGCATCATGGTCAACCAGTTTACATATCCACAACTAAACATCTCTGGCATTAATGACTCTCCAAAACAAAAGCACTAGATAAAGCACCCAATAAAAATTAAAATTCTAATCCCTAAGACTATGGATCCTTCAAAACTAGACTAAAGTAGCACTCCGAGGTCCCATCATGTCAGATAAAAATGATCTCATAAATCACACCTCGCCCACCAAACACGACAACGAATAAGACCTAATTAACAACCATGTCACTTTTGAATGAATTGATGCCATTTCTAATTCCGTTCATCATCAATAAATCTTCCCTTTTCTATTAACCATTCATATAACATAATATTCTTGAATATGAACTGATAATGAGGGAACCATCTAGAGAAAGATTAATCTGGAAAGACATCCTAAGACACTATAAGAGAGACCCTTCTACAGGATTCCATGCTACCACTACACCACCTATATAATGAAAGGTATCCATAAAAATTACAGAGGAGGAGAAATAAAGAGACCAGTAACTCAAACTTAGATGATTTAGTCAGTATCACCAATCTTTGGACGAAATGTGGAGATAAGGGAGGAAAGAGAGTGGACACAAAGAAACCCTAGATCACCAAGAAGAGAATAACAATCTCATTTTTTGATTTAAATTATCATCACTTAAATAATGATACAATGCTCTATTTTTTAGGTTTTTCTGAAAGTATCATACACTATGATTGTCTAAATCATACAAAATGATATGTCATAATACAAAGGAATTGAACTATATCGCCGCCTATTATGTCCCGTATCGACGGGAATGAATATATCACATAATATGATATCACATATAATATGGCCAACCATAGAACAAAGAACAATATTATTTTCTTATATGTAACATTACATCTATACAATGTCAATTTTTTTCATGTATAAAAATCTTGGTAATGTTTTTGATACCAAATATGGTTTCCATGAATATATCAAAAATTATTCCAAGAATCAATTGAAATTAGAGACAACTAATTCCCAATATCACCATGCTTAGAAATAAAATAATTTATAAATATAAGTGAATGTATATTTAATTGATGAATTATACTACTTATGTTTTCAACTATACTTGTGAAAAAGTCCACTAAGAGGAAACCATCAGACACTCTACTCCACGGTGTATCCACAAGCTTAACCAAATCACCGAATGATCATGTGGGATTCTTTCGACTATAAGATATCATAAAATATCACAAGTTAAAGGATAAAAAATAAGATAGATTCAAGAGATAGGGAGTATTATCTATAAGGATTTCTTAAGGATCCCCCACTATATTCTCATAAAGACTACATCATATAATCCCCTTGGTCACTCTTGAGTATTCATTAATTTAATCTTATGTTATATAGCATTTGAGTTAATAATTTTATCGTTATTTAATTCATCATATGATATAACCATTTAACCTCCAATGAATTTCATCTTATGAAACATCTTATTAATGAAATATTTATATAACATATTCCAAAATTTTCAACATTGACCTTCGGCTACCCTATGGATCATACAATGAGATTGGTAGGTAGTAAATTTTATCACACAATAAGAATTATGATAACTGTAATACAAGTAATATGATATTACTAGGTTTTCATACATTCCATACTCTATGAAATATATATATATATGTATATATATATATATCAAACAACGTGATAAAATTAAAATCACCTCATGGATTTTGGAAATATCATCAACACACCAGCCTCCCAGTAGGCCCATAAGGGATTCCCCCTCTTTTCCTACATCCTCCAGGTACGTAGTCTACTACATTAGGTATCCAGTACTATTTATTTCTTCTAGGGGGCATGATCTAGCACCCGGTCCATACCTTGGAAACTACCCCTACACCCAGCTAACTCTTACAAAAAACCTGAAATTATCAATTTACACATGAATTAGAAAAAAAATATATAGATTTCATACTAGATAATATGACCTGTGTTACAACATCTCAAATATATAAAAACTAATCCCTATGTTATGTATCAAGGAATCACTAGAAAAATTAATATTATATTAAGCCTACATATCATCATCTCATGCACACAACTACTCATAGATACACCAATGATTCCAATACACAGGTACGATAGGTACAATCTTCCTATGAAGAATCTTCTGGCTACGGTCTACTCTATGAAATAGTCCATCCTTGAGTTACACATTATGATGTATATCAATATTGTTGATACTAATAACATGATAATATCATTGAGGTTCAGATATATAATATACCTCATTCATAATAGTATTACTCTATGTAACTTTAAAACAATATATTACAATACCAATTCTATCAATAACCTCAACCTCCCCAAAAAACATGGGAATTTTCAATCATTGTCTTTGAATACATCTATATCCTTAAAGAGGTGATACATTATGTAAGACCATGTTTACCACCTCATACTATAAAGGATGGAATCAACTATCATTATATAATAACTATCTTCTCTCAGCAGTTTCTATTCTTTTTCTAACAAAAAACATTCTCTGATGCTACCATCACAAGACAAATTAACATAATAAAATGGACCCTACTTACAATTAATATAATGCAGATCGGTAAAAATTTCTATATAATCCCTTGAATGGTTCCATCTAAATCAATGGATTATAAATATTATTATAGTCAAAGTCTATTGGTGCTAGATGAAACTCCCACGAACCACTTGTGTCTATGAAACGTGCTCATAGAATATACTCTAAAACATGGATTGTTCAATCAGACTACCCACTAACCTGAAGAGAGTATGAAGTTATCAAATACACCAAAATATCCAACACCTTTTGAAATAAAAACCAGAAGCATGATATTGATCAGACATCCTGATCAAACATGGTAATCTTGTGAACACCATGAATATGTACAATCTTAATAACAATGAACATTACTATATTATTGTATGAAAATTAATCTCTAATTGGTATGAAATTTTGGACTTTTCTCAACCATTCTACAATAAACCATACTACATCATTTCTTCAGGGTGGTTTCAAAAAACATAACATAAAATTAATATCCACATTAACCCACTATCACATGGCAATTACTAGAGGCTACAAATTTCATTCGAGTCACAAATGCTTGAAATTTACCTTTCCAAAAGTAATGCATTGTAAGACCAACCCCCCAATGTGCTTCTTCATCACATGACACAATTCATATGAATGTTGTGATACAAATTTGTAATACATAGGTTAATATACCATCATGTGACATGTGAATATATTATTAACTCCATATGTATGCTCACTAGGACCACAACCTAACCACTAACATATAGCGTCCCATCATCATCTTGGTAAAATTAATTGGGGGCATCACACCACATATACTAGTCCAACATAACCTAGATGTATGAGTCAGAAACCTATCTATCCTTACCCTTTCAAGGTGTATGGGGAAAATACTTTGTTCTTTAAGGGTAGATATAAAATGATACACTTGGATATTATGATTTATCTCATTGAAGAGGGTCATCATTTGTAACTCTCTACTATCCTTTTAAACCACATGTGTTTAAATGTTCATAAATAGTGTGTAAACAATAAAATTCCACTCATTTGACATTTATTAAATATTGAATTCCAAGTCCTTGAGATACTTGAACAAACCTCACCGTTGAATTTTGAAGTCACTCTAAGAAAAAATATAATTTAGGTCCCTATGATTTTTGTACACCCTAGACCACTCAAAAATAGGCATTGAGGCTATAATATAAGTTTTTTCATTACCATTATAAACTCTATATCTTGAATCTTGTAGTTTTTATTAGGAATACCATAACACCTTATGATTTTAGTATATTTATTCCCATAAAGTACAAATATATTTCAATATTCCATATCACAAAACACACCAAACTAGAATTAACCACATTCTCAAATATATTTAGAAAAGAGAAGGAATGAAATCTTTCAGTGTGTGTCTTCCTTATGAGGATCGTTTGTTCGATCACAGAAAGGATGTAACAAGAGATATCCTGAGTTATTATAAAAGAATTAATTATTCTATGTATTTTGATTTAAACATTAATTCAATAATAATAAAAAATGGGGTATGTGTATTGAATTATAAATTAAGGAAATAAATAAATAAATTACTATGTTAATTCATAAAATATTCTTTTATTTAAATTTTATAATACTTTTAAATATATAATTATTTTCATGAAAATGATATTTAATATTAAATTAATATTTTAAATAATACTTTTTCAAATGTGGTATTATTTTTAAAATAATGTTTTATTAAAAATGGATTGAACCTAAAAAAATATAATTTCAAGGAATGAATTAGAAGATTATATATATAAGTATTATTTTCAATTATAAATATTTTAATTTCAAGTACATTATAATAATCCTATAATTATATTTTGAATTTATTTTACAAACCATATGAAAGAATTAGTTTTATTTATTCTAGATAATTATAAATATATAATAATTATGTTTAATTAAATGATTTTAGTAATAATAATTATTGATAATGATAAAAAATGAAATCAATGGATGTTTCGAGCATTGATTCTACTGATAGGAAACCTGAGTAGTAGGGTTTATGATTTGTGTCCCTCTGGTGAAAGATGAGGCCTTGCATTTTGAGCTGAGGCTGAGACCAAGTGAGTGTCATAGATCGAGAAAAAATAATCTCGGTTGTATTATGGTAAGACAATGTTTGAGTAAGGGAAACATAGGATGGGAGAAGAAGAATCTATTAAAATGGCCATATCTGAGGGAGATGCATCCGGTGAGGGTGGAATGAGTGCTGTCGTAGGAAATTCAAATAGTAGATAGAGTATTGATCATGGATGAGAGTTACACATTAGGTGTAGATCTAGTAGTATCATCCAAAAATATTCAATTATGTCTCTATTATTATCTGAATATGATTTCTAGGTTTGATTGCAGTGTCTTCATTTTCCTATCTTTTAATATTCATCCACTTGAGTTTTTCATCAATATCTTTTCCTATTGGCGCATATAATTTCTTTAACTATAAATATCATAAATTTGGGTTTTTATTCAAATGCCAATGATTAAAACATGATTGATTATTATTCTTTAATGATTTGTATCCGATTTTCGATGATTCATGTTGTCCTCTTCCCTTAATCCATCATCAAAATGATGTAAATATTTATAAATTTGTTATCTTGTTTAATACATGCACTGCAAATGATGGAAATTATCACCATCCACTCTTCCAAACCATAACCATGAATGAATTATAATTTATATATTATCACTTTTCTTTTTTTTTTCAAATAAGGGACTCATTTCGGATTTTTAGGGACTATATTTATTCATGTTAGGTGAACCTATCCATTTTTCTATGTCTTCATTTTCTTTGACCCTGAATTTTTAGACACATTGTACTTATTTAAAATTATATGGTATGGTGTATAATCGCTATATAAAAAAGTTTAGCAATGTTGGTTGTCCAATGAGATGTCACATAGGGGAAGGCGAGGTAGATGGTCATGAACTTGTCTTCCTTCCTTTCTATTTTGAACTTCTGAGAATTTTCTAGACAGTGTATGGGAAACAAGTATCCTATAATAGAAATAAACTCATCTATATCAGGAATTGGTAAGGGAGATTATATATTATTTTAGTGTTATGAATTTAATTATTTTCATGATTTAATTTATGTTATTGTTTTTTTTCTTCTGTTAATGTTTTCATAAATAATATTTTATGTTTAAATTTTATTTATATGGGATATATTATATCAATTATTTAAAATATTTTAAATTTTAAGAGTGAATATTAATATTTTAAATATTTATTTACTTATATTTTAGTAAGGGGAATATTTTTTTTTGATATATTTTATGTTATTTCAATGCAGTTACCCTATTCATTGATATTTGATGTAAAATCCATCTTAAAAACATATTTTATAAATGATTTTTTTTGTACAAAATGTATCATCAACATGAAAAGGACAATTTAAAATCTGTCTTTATGAATGTAAGAGAGTATGTTACTATTGATTTTAAATTTAAAATCAGTCAACAATCTAATGTTTTATTAACTTTTAATAGTAAGGGACTTTTTTGAATACAAATATTATTTTTAAGATTCAATGTGTGTAAGGGATTACTATTATTTTTATTTGATTTATTTTATGTATGGTTTGTTTATTTATCTCAAAATTTGGATTTTAGTTTTATGGTTCTCTGTAAGGGAACAATAATATTTAGTAATTCATTTACATTAATTATATTCTCTTCAGAGAAAATATTACAATTATGTATTTTAAAAGTATGACTTCCAGTTTTTTTAAGAGAAAATATTCATTTACAACTATTTGTTTTTATTTATGTAAGGGATTTTAATATTATAAAAATAATTGTGTTTCTTATAATTCTATTTTAAAAATTATTTTTGATTAAAATTTTAGTAATTAATTTTTGACTATGTATTTTTTTTATATAAATTATGATTTCATTTAAAAATTAGATAATTAAATATAATTACAAGAATATGTATGTTAAAAATTATGTCAAAGCTCTATTTTTTCTTCTAAAAGGATTTTCATATTATCAAAATATATTTTTCTATATTTATAGATAGTTTTTATGTCATGTTTATTATTAAAACTATCATTCAATTACATGCATAGAAATGAATTTCATTCACATTAAGAGGTATATACAACATCATACTTATTGAAATGCCATACATTTATGTTATATTCATATATTCTATTATATGTATATATATATATACATGCATTCAACAGATATAAAAATTCTTTTATGTGTTAAAAAAAGAAACATTATTTCATGATTATTAGTAGTACTTTTATTAAAATTTTGTGTATTTAATAAATTATTAAGAAATGTAATATTTAGTTGTTGAAAATCTAGAAAATTATCTCCTAATTTTTTTATAAATATAAATATACATATGTATATAAATATGATTCCATGAATTTCAACGAATAAAAATCCAGTGAATATATATAAATATAATTAAAGAAAACTTGAAAATTTTTATATAATTTGGATCATGAATGTTGTAAATATGATAGGGAATTTGGGATAGGACCTATCCCTCGACATGTGGGTAGGTCCAGGATAACCTTCAATTTTTCATGTTTCCATGGAGTTTTTGTTTTTAAAATGTTGCATTATATTTTTAAAAAATATCTGGAATATATTTAAATAATTTTTTGAACGTAATTAATTTAAAAAGTGGAATACTATTTTGAACCATAATTAATTTCTATAATTTTTTCAAAAGGGAATTTCCAAAAGTATTTTTATTCTATTACCAGATGAATTTTAAGGCATTTCTCAGACCTCTTTTTTTCAAAAGATGATTTATTAAAATGTATTTCTGTGATTTTAAAATACCATAGAAATTTAATTCTCATCCCACAATTTTAAATGTTTTTCACATGAATCATAGAAGCTCTGTGTTGGTCATATTTTCTTTTGGAGTTCTCATGCACAAAAGCATAGTATGAATTTGGTTTATTTTTTTCAACTCTGAAAAATGTAAGGTGTTGTCTAATCCTCCATAACCGAGATCGGTAAAAGTTACTATATTGTAATAAGTGTTGTGAAACTGTTGATGTTATTTTTATTAAAAATAATTATATAGAATATTCAAGAACTGAACCTGGGAGCACAGGTTTGGGGCGTTATAATTGGTATCAGAGTAACGATAATGAAAAATTTGAAGATTAGATGTTATCTTTTGAGGAAAACATATTCTTCACGATTGAGTTTCATAGATCATCCTGGTAATTATGTCCCCTTAGAAATTATTATCTTCTATTGAGGGATATTTGTAATTTTATTAAGTCCAGCGAATGAATTGTGTAATTCCCTGCCTCTAGAAGCCCAAAGTCAGTGCCTTGTTTTAATAATTTGGAATGATTAAAAGGAATCATGTCCTAAAAGACCAATCAATTTAGTATTCATGGAAAATATATTACATATATGAATGTTACATTATAAATTAAAACACAATACACAAAATAAATAATCCATTGAGAATGCCATAATTCCCCTATCTTAACCCTACATATCAAACATAATACATTTCTTGGAATCATGGGAAAATAAAATATAATAAAGTGGTGATATTAAATGACCAGTAAGGGTAAAGATTTTAGCAGAGCCAATAAACTTTTAAGGAATGATGTGTAATAAAAACAATAGCCTTTTAAAAATAAACATGAACATAATATGGAGAAAATAAATCAAACAATACCATATAAACATGTACATGGATATTCTACTAGTGTAATAATCACATGTAATAATTAATTTCATAATGAGGGAATGCCTAACGTCAGACATCATTACCACATAGTCATGGCCTCGTTCCTAGGATATTTTTTTTTCAAAGCCTTGTGCCAAGACACTAATTTGTCTCATGAGACCCACCGATGCATCAAGGAGCTATAGCAGGATCCACCTTCCACATACTAAGTAAACTACATTCCTCAGGTGAAAATGTTGAAACATAACATAAAAATCTGTATTAAAACTAGCATAAATATGTCAATATTTCAACCATAAACCATAAAAGGTATAAAAATAATACATCAATAGTAAAACATATCATAACTCATTCAATAAAATATGGAATATTGTATTATAATAAATCATATTTAATCAAGAATAATATCCAGTAAAGGATGTTGACATAGTTGAAAATGAGCAGTAAAATTTTTCGAGAGAAATATTCCTTTTGTGAAATAATTTAAGAGTAACACATTTATAAATGAATTAATTTAAAAGAGATTTTTGAATCATAGTTTCCCATAACACTTTGAAACGTTTTTAAAGAAATTAATATTTTAAAACAATCATGTCCATATAAATAAATCCTTAAAACCATTTTGAAAACATGGAAATTAATGAGAATGATTTAGAAGAATAAATATCTAAAACATTTAAAATTATGTTTTGGTTAAAGAGTACCTTCAAAGAATAATTTTGAAATTTCTTTTGTAAAACATCGACATGGATAATAAATATGTCCCATAAAACACTTACTCATAAACAATCTCAGATAATAATGAGATTGACGAATTACCCCTTACCTTGTACTTTCCTTTAGTCGAGGGTACGTTTAACATCATGTATAATGAACATAGTATGTTATTAAATTATCCCAGAACCATATTAATATTTATTTTCTCATACATGATTTATTTATGACTTTATACTACCCATTTAATAATTATTTCTTTGTTAAATTAACATTTAGGGTAATA
This sequence comes from Viscum album, assembly GCA_963277665.1. Lineage (NCBI taxonomy): Eukaryota > Viridiplantae > Streptophyta > Magnoliopsida > Santalales > Viscaceae > Viscum > Viscum album. The sequence goes on along the minus strand of OY728167.1, from coordinate 128,661,876 downwards.
ATCAATTTCTTTATCGTACACGTTTTAACTTATTACTCTTGATCGTATAACGTAGATCATGATTTAAATAAATATATAATATAAAACATGATTTATATATCATATATATTTAGAATATAAATTTCTATAATATATAAATATATGAAATGGAAAACACAGTTTATGGAGATAGTAGGTCGTACGTATGGATAAACGTTATTTCCTTTTTCATATTGTATTGAATGGATCTAAGTGAATAAGAAATATGTATATATGTATATATATATATATTCAGTAGAATTATTATGTCAAATATTACACACTTATTCATAATATATATTTTTATACTCATCGTTAAATGGTGAATGTGGAAATGAATCTCATCGCGTCGTGGAGACGGTAATCCATACATACACAAGAGGGGTGATATCATTTACTTAATGATTAAAAGGTGTGGAATTGGATGGTATATTAATTTTACAAAGACATTATCATGTAATTTTCATTATTTATATATATATTACTAATCATTATAACTATCCAAATAACATAGTGTTTAATAATAGATTACATCACAACATGGAGACGGTAATCTGTACGTACGCACACATGGTGACATTATCATTCATAGGATAAAAAGAATATTGAAAATGATGGTACCATATTTATAATAACAACACAGTATGTAGAAGGTATTGGAGTTATTTTTTTGGTATGAAAATAAAAAAGAAATAGAAAGTGGAAGAAGAAGATAATTTTGAATGTGGTGATCAAATTATTACCTATTCTTTGGGTGCCTCATTTTTATTTGAACAAAAGGGCTCCATAGGTTGGATTTAACTTTAAAGGAATGCCTGTAGGTTAAATTTAGGATTTTTTTGGAGGATATTTGGGTAGGAATTGGCTGAGAAAAATGGCTTTGGAGGTGTAAATGTGAGAGAAAAGGAAGTGCCCTTTTATAAGAGGGGTGAGGGGTACCATAGGAAAAAACATGAAATATTATTTTATTATACAATCATATTCAGGTTGAAAAGGCTCCAAATGAATTTATTTATAGACTTAAGTTGTTAGAGGTCGTGGTACGCTAAAAAAATAGGTTTTATAAATGTTCAGGTTACCATATTAACCTTATCGTTTAGTTTAACTCTTAGTTAAATAGTTTATCATTTACCATGTCTCCTTGTATTTTTCTACTATATGGTAAAAAAAATTACTATAAAATTCCAAGAGAACCCCAAGTGGTTCATTAATGACATATATACAATTATATAATTATTTTTTACTAACAATATATTTTTATAACTATTATATAATTTAATAATATAGTATTTGTTTTAAAAACTCGTTTATGTCAATTTTGACACTATTTAAAAAGTTATTTTTTTTAAATCAATAAAAAAATTTTCTCTTCGAAAAGATGTAGTAATCGACACTAAAATGTCATATTAACCTATAAAATTAGTGTAATTCATAAAAACATTCCAATTATATTTATTCTAAAATTTATAATATCATTTATTTGATTATTTTATTAATAAAGAAAACATAACATCATCATTGTGTTATCAATAAATTTAATTATTTAATGTCTAAACATTATAAATAAAATAACCTGATATAGGAAATATTTTTAACTTTGAAATGAATTTTTATAGTCAAATATATCTTATGTATAACCGTACATTAAAATTTTATTAGTTATTAAAATTTTAATTTTACAATTTTAATTCTTCTTTAATTAAAATAATAATAATTGTCCTAATCTAATCCAAGTGGATAAAATGGATCATATTTTATTCCTAAGGTTTCTTTTGGTCTAAATACACTAATCAAATATAATTAGGATATGTGTTAGGGTAATTATAATATAATATTAACCATTAATTACCCTATTTACTTTTAACTGTGGTAAATAAAATTCAAAAGTTACTATTCACCAAAAATTATTTTCATCCTATTCAAGCACATTATAGTTACTAATATCAACAGTGTCTCTTGGATTTTTTAAATTCAATTTACAGAAGCATTAAAATTCTGTTTTATGAAAATTTGAAAATGTGCCAAGCAGGTGGGTAAAAGGCAGTAAAAAGTTCAATTAAATATTAAATATCTAATTTTATTATAAAATGACTCAAACAAATTACATTGAACTAATATAGGTATTATGTCACTATTTTTACTTAAAATAAGTTTACATAAAAAAATAATTGTTTAAATAAAATTCAATATTAAAAAAACACAACGTTTTTCTCTATTTATCAAAAATTGAATGTATTCAGAAAAATACCAAAAATTCACCCTAAGATAATTTTGATATCCAAAATCCAAAAATTATTTAAAAAAAATTCAATACATATAAGTTTCATTAATTATTTTAAAATTAATTACCGTTGTCAAAACCAAAACACGAGTTTTAAAAAAAGTAAAAACTATCCAAAGAATGACATGTGTTTATGTTCAACTTAAATGTGAATTTACTTATAATAACCTAAATTATATTAAATGATAAAAATAAAATCTAGTTATAATTTAAAACCACTCAAATTCATAATTTAGCACTATAAATTATTTCTATTAAGAAATTGGTTTTCAATTAAAATTTAGTATTTTTCATTATTCATCAAAATATGAACGTTATTAGAAAAGTACCAAAAATTTATCCAACCTAGATTTATTGCCCTGATTATAAAGAAGATTTTAATTTCACTAAATTGAATATATAAACTTATCAAATATTGGATTTAAAAAGTTTTCTCCATTAAAATTCTAAAAAACTGCATTTTTTGAAAAATATTTCTTTTATCTGAAAATTGAATTTGTCCTAATATTATGTCTGAGAAACATAAATGTTGAATGCTAAAACTATATATGACATATATATAATTCAAAATGTGGTTAATACTATTCATAACCTCTTTTTGAACCACTAGTTCGGTAATTCATGGTGTGATCGATCTTGATGTTGCATGTAGCATAAGCTATTGAATTAATTTAAACATGTAACACCCAAAGATTTCATGGTACATTATCTCTTCAATGCAATTAAATAACTTTAACTATACGCAACACTGAGTTTGATCACACCAAAAATTACCAAACTAGCCATAAAAAACGGTTATGAATAATATTAATTGGATTTTGAATTTTATATACTCCATATAATTTTAACTTATGTATTATGTGTTTCTTAGACATTTTAGAAGAACAAATTCATTTTTTCAGATAAAAAATGTATTTTAAAAAAAATGAAATTTTACCACCTATCAATGGTGATCCCTTTTTAAATCCAATATTTGAACCTTTTACATATTCAATTTGAAAAAATAAAATTTTTCTTTAGAATCGGGACATCAAAATTTACTTAGGACGAAATTTTGGTATTTTTCTAATAATATTCATTTTTTTAATGAATAATGACAAACACTATATTTGAAATCAAAAATGCATTTTATTATAATTTATTTATATGGATAGATTATCTTTTTAATTTGTATTGAATTTTAATTAGATTATATTTGTACCATTTAATCCAATTTTGGTTGTTGGAAGTAATTTCACTTTGAAATTGAACATAAATAAGTCTCAATCTTTTGATAGTTAATATTTCCTAAAAATACGTTTTTTGTTTTGACAAGAGGAATTAATTATAAATTAATTAATCCAAATTCTATGTTTTTAATTTGTAAAAATATACATAATTTTTGAATTTGGAATATCAAATATATCTGAGGTTTATTTTTTGGTATTTTTTTGAAAAACATCAATTTTTTATGAATAGTGAAACCACTAAGTAGTAGTTAAAAATATGACTTTTTCATTTAAATGAAATTTTACTACTTCTGTTAATTTAATTTAGAAAATCCAACATAGATGGTTGTTATTAATAAGTAATATGTGGTTCATTAAGATAAAAATAATTTTTGGTGAATAGTACATTTTGACTTTTATTTAACGCGGTTTAAGGTAAATAGGGTAATTCAAGGTAAAATGAATATTATAATAATTCAAAATTACCATAACACTTTTCCTAACCATATTTTATGAGTAATGGCCGACCATGGGCATCTTTTGGTCGATTTTGGGACCTCATGTATCAGCTTATGAGTGATATTGACACTTTATTTTAATTAATTTTAAGTAAAGTCAAAAATGACTTAAACATACATCTTTTAGAAAATAATTTTTTTCATGGGGTTATATAATTTATCTCTTCAACTATAAATATTAATTAGAAATATAAAAATATTTCCTATATCATGGGGTTTTTTATAGTTTTTAGACATCATATAAATAAATTAATTTAGGACATAATAATGATTTAGTGTTTACCTCATTAATGAAAGATTTAAATAAATAAGATTATAAAGATTTAAAAAAATATCTAAAAGCTCTCCAATTCTTATTGGATGATTTTATTTGTACCATTAGGCATCTTATATTTTAATATAATTAGTTTTGGACATTTAGAAACCGAAAATCATTAAACAATAAAATAATATTTTTACACTTTACTAAAGATCCCCTCTTCCCCCTTATAAAAAGCCATCATCTATAACCCCTTACTCACACCTCTAAATCCCCTTGGATTATCAAAAATTTGCCCCAATAAGCTCTCAAGATCCCTAAATTCCACCTATAAGACTTACCTTAGGCAGAAGACATTTTAATAAATCCTCTTGGTTCAAACCAAAGGGAGTTACCTAATTTTAAGGTAATGTCTTCCCTAAAGTTACCTTCCTTTATTTTACTTCTCAAACCCCCTAAACACTTTTTATAAAAAAATTTCATAACAAAACTAGTATCCTAAATGTAATAGATTATTGTTATGATAGGGATTCCAGCTACAGTTACACACACCTCCATATAATTGTAAAAGAACAAACTGTTTCTGTGGATGACGAACTACAATATCACAAAACAGTGATTGTTCAATTATCTCTTACCGCGTATTACGGTGGACATTATGATGGCACTGTATTTATATATAATATATATTATGATTATGTTTTCCCTATGCTTCTGTAATTTTTTTTTATAAAAAGACCATTATGCTTTCCAATATGTTTGAACATGATAATTTCATTTGAGAAAGTGCAGACTACCGCCCCCTCAAGGGGATATGATTCGTTCAAGGTATACATGGAACGTATAAAGGATGAAGTTAATTAAATTATAAAACACAGATATCATATGATATTATACTGTAATTATAAGATACCTATGTTTCATGATGTTATCATTTCATTAAATATGAAATATAAATGAAACTAGAGTTAATCCGTACATACGGCTTACTGTTTCCATGAATGATGCATTTCATTTCATATCTCCAAATATCATGAACTAATTATAAATACAAATAAATATATATATATATATACTGTATATATATGATATATATGATATTTAAATAATTAATATGATACTGGAGATAATAAACTATTGACCACATGGACAATTTGTAATTATAACATGTTCATTTTGGACTCAAGTACCAAATATCGACAGAACGACAATTATTAACTTAAATGATTACATAATGTTTTTAACATGGTAATAAGTGATATAAAAGGAATTATAAACATTAAATATGTTCTTAAAACGTTTAAATTAACTTTCGTTTATTATTCAGGAGATTAAATAATGAACAAGTCATGTTGAACATGAGGTAAGGGGTTCTTATCTCACTCTTAATTTCATGAGATTTCCATTGTTCACCACTTATAAATTTCATGTGGTGTATTTTGTACTTCTAATTGATATATATTATCATGATTTTCTTTATATTCATGGTATTATTTTATTCATTTTGTGGTTATTATCTTTTGTTCATACGACTCGATTGATTACAACGTGGTAAGGGTTTTTCATATCACTTTTTATTCTTGTGAGATTCATGCTATATTAGCCACTATTTCTTTTTGTGTGGTGAATGTACATTGAATTATTGTATTATTGGTGTAATATACTTTAATTTATTGATATTTAAATCTTCATTGTGTGATCCTTCTTTCATGGGGTGTATTCCTTGTGAGTTACCAAATCAGTAAGGGAATTTCCAATTTAAATTTCCACTCAATGGGCTTTACGCATACTTCATTGATTATTTTACTCCAAGATTATGTGTGGAATCACTATTTATTATTTATGTAGTAATTTCCACTACTGTTTTTATGGATATACATTTGATTCACATAATCACTCCATTGATAATTACTCAATTCATTGATATGAACTTTATAAAAGTAATCTTAACTCAATTTCCATTTATTGAGTTAAACATCCAAGTCATTGGTGTTGTATTTACAAGAATATGTGTGAATGACCTCTGATTTATATACACTGAATATCCAATAATATTGAGTGTATTTATATTTTTTCCACATATTTATGTTGTTGATTTATCCATAACCAAAGGATATTGTCTTTATAAGGGATTTAATCTCAATTTACATTCCATTGAGGCTCCTTTGTTGTTATACGGAAATTCACATTTATATGGTGTATATAATGTACTTTGACATAGTATATCATAAATCCCTCTATTCTCATGATATTATAAACTATTTATTACCTCAATTATTTGTAGTCAAGTGTCTCTCTTTTGGTTAGGAACTCTAACTAAAATATCATTTTAAATGTTTTAATGATTTATTCTTCTAAATATTTCTCATTAATGTCCATGTTTTAAAAATGGTTTTATGGATTTAATTATATGGAAATTAATGGTTTAAAATTCAAATTCCTTTAAAAAGTTTCAAAGTGGTATGAGATGCTTTGATAAAAAAATATATTTTAAACGGCTTCTTGATAAATAGTGAGGCTTTTAAATGTTTTCAAGAAAAAGGGGGATATTTCCCTCAAATTTTGTGATGATTATTTTAATCTATGTCGATATCCTTCATTATTCTCAATTGAGGTTTATTTATTATAATAACATCTTCCATATTGTGTGTAATAAGTTATGTTTGACTGTGGATGTCCTATTTTTATACCATTCAGGGTATATGGATAAAGTATTGACGTTTTTTATTCTAGTTTTAATACGAATGTTTATGTTATATTTCATCCTTTTCATATGAGGAATGCATTGGACTTAGTAAGTGATGGGTGGAGCCTGTTATAGCTCCTCGATGCATCGGTAGGTCTCATGAGACAAACTAGTGTGTTGGCACAAGGCCTTGAAAAAATATTATTTGTAGTCTTGGTATGAGGCCTTGACTATGTGGTTATGTTGTCCAGAATTATGAATTCCATCATTATGAAATTAGATATTAGTATTTCATGTGGTTATTCAACTAGTAGAATACTCATGACTATGTTTTATTATGGTATTATTTACTCACCTAATATTTCTACATAATGTGATCATGTTTATTATTGGTAAAGACATGTTTTTTCAATTATTCACCATGGCTAATGTTTATGTTATCTTCCAATTTATTACTTACTTTTACTAAGCATCTGATCTCACCACTTTCTAAGGTTTTATTTTCCTAGGATTCTAGGAAGTGTATTATGACTGATATGCAGGGTTAAGCTAGAATATTAATGGAGTTATCAAAGGATAATTTATGTTTTGTTTTATTTTCTAATGTGTAAGGTAAAATTCTTGTATGTAATCTATTTTCCAAGACAGGTAAACTGATCGGTCTTTCGGGACTTCATTACTTATAATCTTTCCAATGTATTAAAATAATGCATAGGCTCGAGGATTCTGGGGTCTGGGTGTTACGAAAGATATAACTTACTATAAAATATTGGGGTGTTACATTCTCCCCTCCATTAATAACTTGTTTCTTCTCAATTTGAAATTTTTCTTCAAAAATAAATGGGTGAAAATAGAAAATACCTTTGTAGAAAACCGACATCGGAAATAGGGATAAAAAATATTAGTCTCAAAAAGAGGGAATGGGAAATGAAAAAGTCACCACCAAATTGTTATATCGATTAAGAGAATAATGGAGGAAATTAACGACACATAATTAGAGGAAAAATGTAAATATTTAGATAGAGTGATTGAGTTCATCAATCACAAACAAGTTTAAAATTGAGTGCCTCAAAATGATGAATCTATGATGATTTAAAATATAATCGATTCAACAAAACATAAGATATTTGGACAACTCATTTTTGATTTTAAGATCCCATCCCAATATTTTAAAAATTAAGTTGTTCATATAATAAGATAAAAATTATATACTTGACATGTTGAGTTTTATACTTTAACTAATTCCAACCGCAAAATCAACTTTCCATCCAAAATAAAATAGAACTCAAAAATATTTTATTTATCCTAATTGTATAGGGTTAAGAATATAAATATATACCATTTAAATGAAGAAAAGTATTTTGTAATAACCAAGGACTTTTTGAAGGCTAGTGGTGGGTGATAAATCCTTGTTGCACTTTGGTAGTGGGTTTGATTCCTGCAGCTTTTTCTGGTGTGATGAGTTATCATCTGACCTGCAGGTTTTCCTTTTTATAAAATTCCAAAAAATAAACTTATGAAATGTTTTTACCATAGACAATAGTATCCAATGTACAAAATAATCCATTCCAACCATTATAGTTATCCAAAATACTTCTGTCGAAATTCTATCTAAAAGGTATCTAAATTCCAAAATAAATTGTAACATCATATTACACAAAAAAGTAATGTTTCTCATATTATCACATACTAAAAATATTATTACCTTAATCATATTAAAACCTTAATGAAAAAAAAATATACTGTAGTGAAATACTTATATATATCACATTTTTCTTATTACCAGAATATAATTCTTGAATCCAAAAACACAAATACATTAATTATTCCACTTTAACTATAGTAACAACATAAGCTTGGCCTTGCTCCCTTGGCCTTTTCGACGATAAATTTCCTTGGTGCTTAGACATTCATTTTCATAATTCACCATTTATCTACAATTTTAGAATTCAATATTGGCTGACTCTTTCTTTCCCTTGCAATCATGATCCTGGTGGCCTTTTTCTCGACATTTGTAACAAACTCCCATTCCTTTTAGGCAAGTACTAGGGTGTTTCTTCCCAAAATTATCACATAAGTGAAAATCCTTCATTCCCTTTTCTCCTTTATTTGTCTATTAATCCAAAGTAGTCTTCTTGAATTGCTTTACTTTAGTTGCATAAGAATTAGAGAATTCATATTCTGTCTTGATAGCACATGAGACTATATCTTCATTTTATTAGAAGGATTGTGAGAATAATGCTCGATAGTGGAATGGTTTTAACCCATAAAAGAATCAATCTATCATACTCTTTGGGTTGAGTATATAATATGTAGCATGCCTTTCTAACCTTGTAATGATAGCCTCATACTTTACGTTATTATCATCCTCCTTTTTCCTAAAACTCAGAAATTGACTTTCCATATCCACTCGATGGTCACAAGAAATGTATTCTTCTATGAAAATATCTTTATAGTCCCTACATTCTATATTTGATACTTCTTCATCCTACTTTGTGTTTTGAATTAATGACCACCATTTATCTACAACTCCTGTGAGGTGACAAACTACCATGATAAATTTTTCCCTTTCTATACTCCCCAAAGCATGAAATATTTTCTCAAAGGAGATTATCCATTGCTCAGATACAAGTGAATTTGTAGTCCCATTGAATGTTTGTGGTTGTTTCCTCATGAATAAGTCTAACTTTGATCATCCATGTTGTGGATTAGGGTTCTCCATACGGGTAAGTTTATTATTAATAACCTGAGTGAGTTGTCTCAGTTAGGTGATAAGCTAATTAGAACTAGTTGCATCACCAGCTCCACTATAATTATCTTTATTAAGAGGTAAATACCTACGTGGATTACTTATGTTGATACGGTTTCCATTCCTTCCACTAGGCACAATTTCTAAACAATGGCTTACACATGATTAGTTTATGAATCGCAATACACAGTTCCAAATTTGTAAAATAGTTAACATAAATTGAACAGTTTATGGATATAATCTATAATCATAAAAATGTTTTCTTTGAGGAGGTATACACTCATAAATCATTCATAATGTTTCTTAAAGAAAATGTGAATTATCTTATGAATATCCCCTGAGAGTATCGTTACCAATAGTGCAGAAAAGATCATTGTCGTGTACCAGGATACCCCAGGTCAAGCCCACAACTCTTTGTCAGAGTTTTCACTTGATGGAACATCTGTGCTAGATCCGCCTCTTCCTGCTCATATCCAGACAAGGATTTATTTCTTAGAAAACTCACTAAATCTCTAAATTAAAAAAAATTCTATGAAGTTCTTCTATACTAATCCTCAAAGTCTATCTTAGGGAAATGTTATCTAATTAGAGTTTTTCTAAATCATGTTTTGAAGGCTTGTACTAAAATTCATATGACACCAACTGTAATGCCCTGACTCGAGAATCTTGAAGCTGGTGCATTATTTTAATACATTGGCATGATTACTTGGAATTAAGTCCCAAAAGACCGATCAGTTTAGCAGTCTTGGAAAATAGATTACAAACATGAAAGTTACATTACAAATTCAAACATAATACACAACATAAATAATCTGTTGAGAATTCCATTACTTAATATAAACCCTGCATGTCAAACATAATACACTTCTTGGAATCGTGGGAAAACAAAACATAAGAAAGGGGTGAGCTCAGATGATCTGTCAGGGTAAATAATTTAGCGGAAGCTATAAACTTTTAAGGAACGATGTGTAATAAAAACAACAAAATTTTAAACATATACTTGAACATAATATGAAGAAAATAAATAAAACATTACTATATAATCATACACAAGGATATTCTACTTGATGAATAATCACATGTGATAATTATTTTCATAATGAGGGAAGGCCTAACGCTGGACATCATTACCACATATTCAAGTCCTCGTGCAAAGAAAACAAATTTTTTTTATGTCTAGGCCTTGTGTCAAGACACTAATTTGTCTCACGAGACATATCGATGCATCGAGGAGCTATAGTGGGATCCACCCATGACATAAAATGTCCACTGCATTCCTCATGAGAAAATGTTGAAACATAACATAAATATTCGTATTAAAACTAGCATACAAAATGTAAATACTTCAACCTTAATCCATAAAAGGTATAAAAATAGAACATTCACACTCAAACATATCGTAACTCATTCAATACAATATGGAAGATTGTATTAAAATAAATCAACCTTAATCAAGAATAATATCCATTAAAGGATATTGATATAGTTTAAATTGATTAGTAAAACTTTTTGAGAGAAATATACCTTATGTGAAATCATTTAAGAGCCACACATTTATATTGGAAGTCATTTAAAATAGATTTTTGAATCAATGTGTCCCATACCACTTTGAAACTTTTTGAAAGGAATTACCATTTTAAAAAAATCATGTCTATATAAATAAATACTTAAAACCATTTTGAAAATATGGACATTAATGGGAATGATTTAGAAGAATAATTATTTAATACATTTAGAATGATGTTTTAGTTAAAGAGTACCTTAAAAGAATAATTTTGATATTTCTTTTATGAAACATGGACATGGATAATAAGTATGTCCTAGAAAAAACATACACATAAAAAATCTCGAATTATAATGAGATTGAGGAATTAACCGTTACCATGTACTTTCATTTAGTCGAAATGAATGTCATCGCGTCGTGGAGACGGTAAGCCGTACGTACACACGAGCGACAATATCATTTACTTAATAATTACATGGTGTAAAATTTGATGATACATTAATATTACAGATACATTATAATGATATTTTCATTATTTATATACATATTACTGTTCATTATATCCATCCAAATAACATAGTGTTGAATAACAAATTACACCACGACGTGGAGACGGTAAGCCATATGTACGCACACATGGTGACATTATCAATCATAGGATGGATATAATAATGAATATGGTTGTTACATATTTATAATAACATCACAGTATTTATAAGGTAATTTATGTATTATTTTGGTATGGAAATAACAATGAAAGAGAGATTGGAAGAAGAAGAAACCTTTGAATGTGGTGATGAAATTATCACCTCTCCTTCGGGTGCCTTATTTTGATTTGAACAAAAGGGATCTATAGGTTGGATTTCTGCTCTATGGAAGGCATCTAGGTTTAAGTGGTGATAGTTGGGAGGATATTTGGGCTGGTTTTGGACGATCCAAATGGCATTGGAGGTGTGAATTTGAGAGAAGGGGAAGTTTCCTTTTATAATAGGGGTGAGGGGCACCTTGGAAAAAAAAGATTAAATATAATTTTATTATACAATAATATTCAGTTTATAAAGGCTCTAAATGAATTTATTTCGAAACTTGGGTTGTTATGGTTTGAAATACTTCTACCCAATAGGTTTCAGACATGTTTTGGTTACTAATTAAACTAATCTTTTAGATTTAACTCTTAGTTAAATAGTTTAACATTTACCATCTCTCCTTGAATATTTATATTATATTGTTAATAAAATTACGATAAAATGAAAAGAGAACCAAAAATTGTTCATTAATGAGATAGCTATTATTATATAAGTCCTTTGGTCAAACCATATATTTTTAGAACAATTATATAATTTAATAACACAATATTTTTTTAAAACTCATTTGTGTCAATTTTGACACTACATAAAAATGGTTTTTTAATGTCATAAAAACTTTATCTCTTCAAAAATAATTTATTTAATCAATACTAAAATGTCATATTAACCTATAGAATTAGTGGAAGGCATCAAAACTTTCAAATTATATTTATTTTATTATTTATAATATCATTTATTTAATTCTTTTATTAATAAGGAAAATAATGCATCATCATTGTGTTATAAATAAATTTAATTATTGAATGACAAAATTTTTTAAATAACATACCATGATGTAGGAAATATATTTAGCTTTCTAATGAATATTTATATTCAAATATATATTATGTATAACCATATATTAAAAATGGTTTATTTTTTTAAAATTGAATTTTACAATTTTAAATATTCATCAAATAAAATAATAATAATTGTCTTAATCTAATAAAATTGTTTAAAAAGGATAATATTTTATTCCTATTGTTTATTTTGGTCGAAATAAACTTATCAAATACAATTAGGACATGTGTTAGGGTAATTATAATATAATTTTTACAATTAATTACCATATTTACTTTTAACTGTGGTAAATAAAATTCAAAAGTTACTACTCACCAAAAATTATTTTCATCCTATTTAACCACATTTAACTTACCGATATCAACCATGTTCTTATATTTTTAAAATTATATTAATAGAAGCGGTAAAATTACATTTTATACAAATTTTTAAATGTGCCTAGAAGGTGGGTAAAGGACGGTAAAAAGTTCAGTAAAATTTAATATATCATAATTTTTTTATAAAATGAATCCAATGAATTATATTAGACTAATATAGGTATTATGTATCTATATTGAATGAAAATAATTTTAGATAAAATAAATTATTATTTAAATAAAAATTAAATTTTAAACAAAAGCGCACTATTTTTTAGTATTCATGTAAAATTGAAAATTTTCAGAAAAATACCAAAAACATCTCCCTAAGATAATTTTGAAATTATAAATACAAAACTGAAGTCTATTTTACAAAGTTCAAAACATATTAGTAGGATTAATTAATTAAAAATTAATTCCCATTTTCAAAACCAAAAACATGGTTTTTGAAAAAGTAAAAACTATCAAAAGATTGACATGTGTTTTTGTTAAATTTAAATGTGAAATTACTTATAATGACCTATATTCTATTAAATTATAAAAATATAATCTAATTATATTCTAAAACCATCCAAATTAATAATTTTACACTATTAATTATTTCGATTAAAAAAGTTGATTACAATTAAAATTTAGTATTTTTCACTATTCATAAAAATATGAATGTTATTAGAAATGTACAAAAAATTAATCAAAACTGAATTTTTATGTCCAGATTCTAAAGAAGAGTTTAATTTCACTAAATTGAATATATAAAAGTATCAAATATTTTATTTAAAAATAGTTCTCCATTAAAAGGAGGAAAAACAACACTTTCTGGAAAATATTTTATTTAACTGAAAATTGAATTTGTTGTTATATTATGTGTAAGAAACATAAATGTTACATTTTAAAATTATATAGGATATATATAAAATTCAAAATGTGGTTAATACTATTCATTATGACTTTTTGAACGACCAGTTTGGTAAGTCGTGGTGCGTTCAATCTTGGTATTGCATGTAGCCAGATCTATTGAATTTCTTAAAAGAGATAACTAACTATGAAATATTTGGTGTCACATTCTCCCCTCCTTCAATAAATTGAGTCCTCACAATTTTTAATTGCTCTTCAAAAATAAAAAGATTAAAATAGAAAATACCATTGTGGAAAACCCACATTGGAAATACATTTAATAAAATTTAGTCTTAATAAGAGGGAAAGGGAAATAAAAAAGTCACCACCAAATTATATTCTATATTGGGAGAAAATTGGTGGAAATTAGAGACACATAATTGTAGAAAAACATAAATATTTATATAGAGTGATTACGGTCATCAATCACAAACAAATATAAAATTAAGGGCCTCAAAGAGATTAATCTATAATGATTTAAAATATAATCGATTCAAAAAACATAAGGTATTAGGATAACACATTTTTTTGTTTTAATATCCCATCCCTATAGTTTAAGAATTAATTTCTTCATAGAATAAGTGAAAAAAGATATACTCGACATGTACAGTTTATATACTGACATATGGTTTTACACTCAATTTAAGGCCACTCTCCAATTATTTTTTGAATAACTTATAATGCATAGACTGATATATAATTAATTTTAGCATCAATGGTTGTCCATTGAGATGTCACACAGAAGCAGGTGAGGAAAATTGTCATGGACCTATCTTATTTCCTTTTTATTTTCTAGTTCTGAGAATTTTCTAGAAAATGTAATGGAAATTTGACTCTTGTAATAGAAATAAAGTCAACTTTATAAAGAATTGGTACGGGAAATAATATATTATTTTAGTGTTCAAATTTGATTTATTTTTATGTTTTAATTTAGTATTGTGTAATTGAATTTCTATCAAAGTAATCATTATTAATATTTTTTTTGAAATTTTTTACACGGGATTGATTATCTCAATTATTTCAATTTTTTAAATTTTTATAGTGAATAATTATTTTTCAAATTATTATTTACTTATATTTTATTTAGAGAATTTTTTTTAATTTTTGATCTATTTTAAGGTGTTTCAATGCAGTTTCCTTCTTCTTTGCTTTGTGATGTAAAATCTGTCTTGAAACAACATATTTTCTAAATGAATTTCTATTTACAAAATTTTTCATCAACTTTAAAAAGAAAATTTATAGTTAGACTTTTTGAATGAAATATATTTTATTACTATTGATTTTAAATAGAAAATCATTCAACAATCTAATATTTTGTTATATTTTTATTGTATGAACTATTTTAAATTCAAATATGATTTTTAAGATTCTTTGTGTGTAAGGTATGATTAGAATTATTTTTATTTGATATATTTTAATGACATCTTGTTTATTTATATGAAAATTATGTTTTAGTTTTAGTGTTTTTTATAATGGGACATTTATGTTTCATTATTAATTTATTCCAAATTATATTTTCTTCTATGAAAAAATTACAACTATATATTTTAATATTATGATTTGTAGTTATTTGTAAGAGAACGTATTTGTTTTTATTTATGTAAGGGATTTTAATTTTATAAATCAAATTAACTTTCTTATAAATCTATTTTTAAAGTAATATTTGATTATAAATTTAATAAATAATTTTTTATTAATTATTTATAGTCTTATATAAGTTAATATTTCATTTAAAAACAAGATAATTCAATATTATTATAAGAATGTCTTTGTTAAAAATTATTTCAAAGCTCCATTTTCTATACTAAATGATTTTTGATATTATCAAAATCTATATGTTTGTTCTTTTATATATTGTTTATTTCATAATTATTATTAAAACTATCATTGTATTACCTTCACGAACTTGAAGGTCATTCACAATAAGAGGTATGGAAATCGTACTATTCAATGAAATGTGGTACATTTATTTTTTATGAATCAGTTTCATTAGTATTATATATATACGTATGTGTAGTAAATATTAAAAAAATTTATTATTGTTTAAAAAAAGAAACATTATTTCATGAATGTGAAAAACATATTAACATTTCATGTATTTAGGAAATGCATAAAAATGGCAGGATTTTTTTTTTCAGAATGTAGTGAATGATCACCTATGAAATATGTATATTAATAAATATATATATATATATATACATTTTTATGAATATGATGCCACAAATTTCAATTAATAAGACTCCAATGAATATATATATATATATATAAGTAAAGCAATCATAACCATTTTTATAAAATCATCCAATTTAATTTTGTAAATATTGTAGGGAATTGGGGAGTGAACCCATCCCTTGACAAGTGGGTTGTTCCAAGATAGTATTAGACATTTAAAGTTACCATAGACTTTTTGTTTTCAAAAGTTACGTTATGTTTTTTTAAAATCACTAGAAAATATTTAAATATTTTTTTAAACGTAATTAATTTGAAAAGTGGTATAGTATTTTAAAGCATAATTAATTTCAATTATGTTTTCGAAAGGTAATTTAAAAAATTATTTTTATGCTATTACAATAGAATGTTAAGAAATTTCATAAAAGTTATTTTCAATGGAAGAATTTCTAAAAGGTATTCAACAAATTTAAAACCCTTTAATATGAAATTAAATGCTCATCCCATTATTTTAAATGTTTTTCATAAGAATCATAGAAGCTCTAAGTCGGTGATCAATGATTTTGGAGTTAGTGCGGGTGGAAGTGAGTAGGCAATTGATTACTTTTTTTCAACTATGATAAAGGCAAGGTGTTTTCTAATCCTCCAGAACCAAGATCAGTAAAATATCTTGGATTGTAATAAGTGTTGTGTAATTGTTCAAGTTATTTTTTTAAAAAAAACATTAAACAACATATTCATTCATTGAACCAAAAAGCATGGGTGTGGGGTGTTTTATATCATCACTAGTATTTTACCTAAACCAACAACAAGATGAGATTAAATAATTACAATTTTAAAAGAATCATGTATGAGATATGTTCAAGCTTGTGGAAATGAAAATTGGATCATTTCTATCCAAATCATCACCTATGATGGATACCATTTCCTATCAAGCACTTATTTCATAAACATAGGTATAGAGGGGGCTTGTAAGTTGATTTTTGGATGATATAAATAGGTAAGTATATATTTTAATTATTTCAGAATGTTTGTTAAATTTAAATTTAATATAATTGTATAAGGTTTTCTTTCATAAAAATGTTTTTACTAATTCACATGGAATATGTATTCAATTATAAAAATTAAAAATAAAATCAATTTATTTTTTAAAGACGCATTTTCACTGAATTTTATTTTGATATATTTTAGTCTTGAATAATAAAATTGAAATTTTTTATGGAATTATTTAAATATAATTATTCAACATAAAAGCTAACATGTTGACAATAATTTATTTAGGTATTGATATAAAATAATATGAAGAATGTTTTGTGTTAAAAAATTCATTTTTTAAAAAATATTATTTAATTATATTTTATATATTCTATTAAGAGGTAAATTTCAAAATTTCAATATTGTAGTCTGATAAAATTATTCATTTTTTGATTCATCATGAGAAACATAGTTTGGGTTGAATTTATTGGGTATTTTTTAAATAAATGATTTTTAATGAATATTATAAAATCAATTTTTTATATTATTTATATTGATGTTAATTATTAACACATTTAGGATTTGAATCCTGAAAAATGGATTAAATTTTGAAATTATTATGTCAAAAATAGTTAATAAGGTAATTTAAATTTTTTGTCAAAAAATATGTTACATAATATAAATATAATTACCATAGAAATGGTTAAAGAAGGTAAGTGGTTTAACCTTAGTGGAAAATCCCACATAAACTCATATATAATTGATATATGAGGGATCTCATGACCACTCCCCAATTTTATCTATAACATCCCCAGACCCACACTCCCGGGTCTGGTGCTTAAAATATAAACTTTATATTTGTGGTTGTGATACCAATAAATCTGACCCAATTTTTCCATTCAAACCATAGTTAATTAATAGAAAATACCGGATCACATAAATTCGAAAAGAACTTTTAAGTTTATTGTTTTATATAATTATGGTATAATTTTACATAAAAAACACTAATGAAATCAATAGAGAATTCCCCCCACTATACCTATTTTTTTGTAATCGATATTTAGTATTAAACACATCCTAAAAATTATTCCCATATAAAAACATTCAAGGCTAAAATATTTCTTCCTAAAACGGGGGAGAGGAAATAAAATAATGGTGAGATCAAATGATTAGTAATGATAACAAATAATAATTTTAAATTCAATGTCACCAATGAGCATAAGGGTATGATAATATAGTGAATGTTCATGATTATAACATAAGAGAATTCATACCCATCAATACCGAGATCAATAATCATGAAACACGGTATACCAATTTATAAAAGGAAGGTTTCATAGAAATAAATAATAATGAGCCATGTGATTTAAATATTGATCTAAGAAATAATTTAAAAAACATAGTAATAATAAAAAAATGTGTTGTTATATTGGAACATTACCGTCATAGAATCCTTTCAGAACCCTTATAGAACCCTTATAATTTAGAATAACCATATTTCCAAATTCAAATATAATTACTTAATATATTAGGGCACTATCCAGGAACACCCATACTATAGTCTATATCATAATCACCCTTGAAATTAAATAATTTCCAATATCCATAAGCTGAATAAAGGGTATTGAAAATGTATTTTATCAAAAAAATCATTGAAAAAATCATTATTCATATTATAACATCATTAATCCAAGGAAAGTAAATGAGTTCTATGTAAATATCATTGAAAAAATAGTAATCTATCTATATAAAGAGTTTATATATTATAATTACCAAATATTCCAAACATGAGTATAATTAAAATCAAGGGTTGCTGACATTGTTGAATGGAATTACAATTAAAAGGTCATTAAAAACATTATTCAGAAGAAAACCTTTTAAAATTTGAAAATCACTTTTTAAAACAAAAAATTGAAAAAAATATTTAGAAAAACCATTTATTTGAAAATAATCTTGTAATATTATAATGGAATCTTCAACAAAAATAATGGTCATGACAACAGGTAAATCTGGTAATGGACTAAATGTTAAAAATAAACATTTTTTCATATATTTTGTAATGAGAGTGAAGTTTGACCCATTTAGAGAAAATTTTGGAATTTTCTTTTAAAACATTAAAAAAAATTTTAAAAACAATGTGAAATATCGTGATGAAGTCATTTTTGTTTAGAAAATATCATTTTTGAAAATATATTACAAAAAACTAAACAATGAAGAGAAATATCTATGATCTAAAAGAAGATAAAAGCTCAGAATCACATATAAATGAATTTATTTATGATTCTTAAATCAATAAGGGAGGAATTGTAAATTAAACATATAAACCATATTCATAAAAAAAGAATAAAAAATATAAGTGGTTCAGTATAATAAGAGTATATTATTTCCCCCAAAGTATCCTTGATCATAAATAATCTAAAAACGATATGATATTGTAACATAAATAACATTCCATTTGGAAACAATCCAATCGTATTCCCCATGAATGAATAATTAAAAATAAAGCATTAAATACCTTGAAAATATAGAAATTTATGATATATCCGGTAAAAGGGTTAGTGTATACACCTCATAAAATAATATATGTGCATACCATAAACTTATTTCCCATATAGATAGAATTCGAGATGATTTAACCATACAATGATCATATTATAGAATTGAAAATGAATTAATACAGAGATTATGGGTAAAAAATATAAATCCACATGATGAAATATGATATATAGCATAAAAATATTGACATATTTATTCATATATAATCATGGAAAAATAATGTTAACGAAGAGGATTTATAACACAGTGAAAGGAAATTGAGTTTAGAAACACTTTACCACTTGGAAAATTTCAAGTCAAATTCTATTGGATAAGATAATTCAAAATGAAATATAAAATATAATCAACTAAGAACTATTAATGATATAATATTTAAAATGGAAAATATATACACCATGTAAAATAAAATAGGTGAATAAAAAAAAATATGCCTCATTGAAATGATTTTGATACGAAACCCCTTTCCTCGTGTCCAAACATGTTATGCATTCCCTTTATCACCTGTATAATAATCTTTTATAAATTAATTTTTTTTTAAAAAAATTTCTATTATTAATACATTATTCATATTTTTATTTATTAAAATGAAATATTTAATCAAATAATTAGTTAAGTTTATGTTAGGGGTTTTGGGGACTTGTAGTCCATAATTTCGAAATAACATTGGTATGTTGACCATGGTCAAATGAGTAATTCCTCAAAAATAAATAGAATAATAAGAACAACAAAATTATCTTTCTTATAAATTAATTTTACATTTAAATATATCCATGAAATGTGGTTATGAAAAATGAGCTACTTTAAACACATAGAGATGGTAGATCGAACATACACATGAGTAACATTTTCATTTTCCAACAATAATTATGGAAAGCAGGTAAATATTTTTGTTCTAGAATTACCATTATATCATTAAAAACAATATTTTTTTTAAAACTACACACACACACACACACACACACACACACACACACACACACACACATATGTCATCCAAGTAACGTGGGGATTAAAAATGAATCACATCTATTCAAGGAGGTGGTAGTCCCCATGTATGTATAAAAAATGTTATCATTTTTTATTGTTTGGAAGAGATAAGAAAAAATATGAAATACTATATTTAAATAAAGATAAATATTTCATTAATATCATATATAAATATTAAATCTGTCATTATAACCTACCATAATAGTTGGTGATGGAAAATGAATTGCATTAGTCTAAGAGATGGTATTAGGTCATGGAGGCAAATGATTAATTACTTTCCCATTTGATGGAGGTTGGAGAAGAGTATATATTAGTAAAACAACATAATAAAATAAAATTATATGCCTGATACCAATGTTTTTATCCTATCATGGTTGGAGAATATTTTAGGGAGGTGAAGGAACAAATTAAATGAAAACTCTCAGTTAATAATTATACCTCTTCATTAGACAACCTCTATTTATTTACACATTGAACCCTATAAGGTTGGTATTCTGCCAAAAATGAGACCCTAAGAATGTTTGGAGGGATTTTAGGAAGGTATTTTAGTATATATTGGTAGAACCAAATGGGGTTTTATGTGAGAGAAATGATAATAATAATTACCTTTAACAAGAGAGGGGAGGGGAACATTAAAAATATCTTAAAAAATTATATTAATATAAATTAAATTTTAGGTCCAAATATTAAAATAATCATATGATTACAAGATAAGAGTATAATTTTTCTAAATAATAAAATCCAATAAAACCTTGAAACTTATGGATCATATTTAAACAATTATCTTTTTCTATTATAATCTTAACATAACCCTTTGGAAAACTACGGGGATATCAATGGGGTTTATACTCATGGGGTTAATATAGTTACAATAAAAGAAAAAAAGTCCTAAAAATGGACCATGGATGACTTCATCAACCATATCCTATTAATGTGGCCAATGGTAATGTTTTTAGAAATTTTATATCATTTCATAAAAGATTATTTATTATAGAATATCATTAATGTCAATTTTGGAACTATTCCATTAATTTTATTTTCATAACTGCAAGAGAATATTGAAATTTTATTTCAGTGACTCAAAACCCTTACAATGTATCATGGGTATCTAAAAATTCATGTATCATAATGATTCATTCAAATAATATTAATTTTTACATTTTTAATATCAATTATTTTATTTTTTATATTAATTGAATAATTACTTTATTAGTGTTGTGTAATATTATAAGGTAATTCATTATTCAATAAAAAGTATAACTAAATTAACATGATAAAAATAAAAATAATTAATATTTTTAATGAGTATTTTTTACTAAAAAATACTATGTTTATATATATATATATTAAAATTAATATATTTATTAAAATTATGATTGTGACAATTTTGACATTATATATATTTAAATTCTATAAATTTTAAAATCATATACAAATGGAAAAAATTGATATATTATAATTTAATATGATTATGGAAAATATATTATCATCTAATAAAATTAAGTCATGTTTTATGGTCATTATTTAGTCCCTATCATTTTAATTTATTAACATTAATTACAAGATTTACCCTTTACTATAGTAAAACAATTAATATGGTTAATATTCATATTGTCTAAAAATAAAATGAAACTATATATAAAATTAAGACCCCCTAATTTGGGATATGGAATTTATTTTTCAAAATTCATATGGCTTAAGTGGATTTTATTTCAAATTAAACTGTGAAAACGTGATGTCAAACTGTTTTTTTTTTGAAAAATTAATTTTTAAATATAAAAATGATTTTATACTAAATTCAAGTATAATACACATTTAAAAGACCATATCTGAATTTATTTATGTAAAAAAATACCTAATTATATTTTAAATTTAATGTAGAAAATAATTTTAGTTTATGAATACTTGAAAAGGAAAAATGTTCAATAAAAGTCAGTATTTTTCACTATTCATTTAAATATATATTTTTCATACATATATCAAAATTTAATCATAGGATATTTTTTATAATATAATTTAAAAAAATATATAATTTTCATATAATATAATTTATAAAAGTTCCTTAAAATTATTTTATTATTCACATTAAAAAATAAATAAAAGCCATTTTTGTAAAAAAAAATATTATTTTTGGAGAATAAAATTACTTTAGTAAAAATTTAGTTCTTATTTAAAAAGAATTGCTCAGTGAATTTTTATTGATTGTAAAATTTATATATAATTTTAAAATTAGTTAATACTATTCATATCCTCCAATTTAATGGCATGGTTATAAAAATCATATCTGAATGATAATATTTTGTGGTTTCTTTAAGTCATTGCTCTGTATTTTATATGCTATCAAACATAATATTATTTTAAATCACATGATATTGGATTATACCCCCTCTAATAAATTTGATAATCTCAATTTCAGTGGGGGCTCTATAATAGAGGATTGAATTTTCAAAATACCTTTGATGAAATCCAGAGTTATAAACAGGTTCAATGAAACTTCCCCATGAGAAGGGAATAGAAATATGATGGTATTTTGGGATAACATATAACAAGGTTTCTAAATAAGATCAAATTATTGGAAAGTTAAAATAAATAAATAGAAAAAAGTAACACCCAAGGACAAATATAGTGTTATAGAGAACATGTCCAAGAGAAATTCAATGACCAAAAAATCTTAAATATGTGTTGGGAGAATAGATAATCAATTCATGGGAAATTATGTTAATATGATAAATTTTTTTGTTTAATGACCCTTTTATTAGAGTTGACGAATTATATTAAAATATATAATAATAAAATGTGGAAATATATTTACTTTATTAGTATAATTTTATCCTTTAATAAATTTCAACAACAATATCATCTTTACTACAAACGATGAGTGTTAAAGACGAATTTCCTATGTCTAAAGAACTAAAATTTCATTCTATTAGATCATAAACATCTAAAAAAGGAAAACATACTATTTCATATAACATTTAACATTAACAAAAATAGAAATGGTTTTTACAAGGTAAGATAATTATAATAATAGATGAACCTTCCTACGAAGAAATAATAAATTCATCTCTGAAATGAAATAGTAATACCCAAAGCTCAAACTAAATCATTCCTTAAATAACTATACATTAAATTCATGAAATAATGTTTAATAATAATGAAACCCAAAAATGAAATGTATTTGTTCATACATTCTTCTTAGATAATTTTTTCATTTACCTCCAACTAACATTACTAACTCATAATGCCATATACCAAAAAGTTACATCCTAAATATAAACTATAAAAATATAAAAATCATTTCCATAAATTACCTGAAATAGAAAAAATATGTATTAAGAAAAAATATTCTCCCAAAATATATTTCAACATATATTCCTCAAATAATATTGTATGTTAATCCAAAGGATTACATATACTTAAAAAACATGTCCTAAGATATCATTAAGTACCTCAACATACCGTCACTAAAAACCTAAAAAGTGTTGTCTAATAATTTGAACTTATGATCATCCATAAAAATATAATCCCGTGATGTTATCCATAAATCATAGTATAACATCATATTAAAAAAGTCAGAGTCTATAAATTCATCTAAACCATTCATGGATACCAACAAAAACACCCTCAATCATGTACTCCCATATGAGTTGTGACAAACAAAAACATTAAATTCATGGATTTTATACTAATATATGTGACCTAATTTTTTCCATCCAAACATTATAACATGAAAAGGAAAATATTTGATCACATACATTAACATGGTCTATTTAGTTTTAGAGTTTTAGTGAAATGTGACAAACACTTATATAAGACAAACTAATGACATCAACAGAGTATTTCTTCAACTATACCCAGCTGTTCATATACAATATTATGTCTTCAATATCTCCCTTAAAAGGATCACATATGAAAAATTTCTAGACTCAAATCATTCATCTTATCCTATGGGAAATGAATCATCATAAGGGTGGGCTCAGATTTTTAGTAAGGGTAAACAAAAGCATTTTTAATTCAATTTCATCGGTAAGAATAAGGTTATGATGAAATTACCAAAGTGGATGAGAAAAAAATAATAGAATTCATAACCATAAATATATTTATCATCAGTCATGGAAAATGGAATAAGGATTTATCAAAGGAAATATAAATAGAGAACAATTTTTACATGGAATGTGATTTGAATTTGGATTGAAGGAATCATTTAAAACCCAAGGTTAGAATAAATAAAATGTGTTGGTATCTTATAAAACTATCTTCATAGAACCCTTAAAAATCCCCATGAAAATTTGAATAACCATATGGTTAACTTATAATATAATTACACAATGAATTGTAGTGGTATATGGACACACCCATTATATAAGATTTATTATGATCACCCATTAACATAGACAATTTCTATGATTCAAATCATGAATAATGTACATAGAAAATGAATTTTTCCATATAACACATAGAAACAGTCATTATTCTTTTCATAAAT
The DNA here is from genome assembly GCA_963277665.1 of Viscum album. Taxonomy (NCBI): domain Eukaryota; kingdom Viridiplantae; phylum Streptophyta; class Magnoliopsida; order Santalales; family Viscaceae; genus Viscum; species Viscum album. The sequence goes on along the minus strand of OY728167.1, from coordinate 128,636,584 downwards.
TCATTATCCCAAGGAAAAGAAATAGGTTCCATGAAAATATATTTGGAAAAATCATAATCCATCTAGATAAATAATGAAGATGGTATCATTAAAATATTATCCAAATGGAATATAAGTATCATAATGGGTTTTTGAATGTTTTTAAATGGAAATAAAATAAAAATATCATTAATTGTTTTTCGTAAAAAACCCTTTTCACAGTGAAAACCTCTTTTAATAACAAAAAATTCACAAAATATTATGAATTTTTTTTAATTGGATAAGACCTTGTAAATTTATAATGGATTATTTAGATAAATTTTTGTTCATGATGTTATGGAAATCCATTCACATTCTAAACTTTAAAAATAATCATTCATTTAAAATATTTTCTAAAGAGATTAAATGGTGACCAATTTTGAAAACACTAATAAATTTCCATTGACAACATATTAAAAAAAGGTAAAAGAACATGTGAAGAAGATTGAGGACATAATTTCTTTTTACTAATGAATATTGTATAAATTATTTTAGAATACATATGTATAAATATTCCCAACAGAAAAGAAAATAAAAGTTATATATCACTTATAAACAAATTTCTTGATTTTATTTAATCAATTATGGAGGAATTAGAAATTAAACATATAAACCACATTCACAAAAAAATGAAAATAAAATATACATGGTTTAAGAAAATAAAATTATATGATTTACCACAAATTAACCTTGACTATAAAAAATTTAGAAAATAATGATGATGAAAACATAAAGCTATTTTTACTTTAGAAACCTTTCCATCATAAAACCCATAAAAGAATAATAAAAAATGAAAATTTAAATATCATGAAAATAGGGTGATTTATGATAATCTCCTATAAATGGGAAAGTATATACACCTCATAAAAGAATATTGGTTCAAATAAAAAACATATTTCCCAAAGAAAGAGAATTTGAGATGACTTACCCTTATAAATATCATATCATTGAATTGAGAATTATCCAAAAGATATATTGTGTGTAACAAATATAAATCAATAAAAAACAAGAGGCTATATATAATTATAAAAAATTAGATATTTTTTGACACCTAATAATTGAATGAAAATTTCAATGAATAATAGTTATAATCCAATGAAAGGAAATTTAGTTAAGAAATTATTTACCACTAGGTAACTTTCAAGTCAAATCCCCTTGGGTAAAATAATTTAAATTATAATTATACATATTATGAAGCATGAAGGATTCATCATATAATATTTAAAAGGCATACTATATAATACATTTAAAATAAATTAGCTTTATAAAAATAAAATATACCACAATGAATGGGAATTGAGATTAAATCGCATATATTGAGTCCAAACATGCTATGTTTTCCATTTAAAAACATTTTACTAAAATTTAAAAATTATTTTAATTTTGAAGAAAATTTTCTAGGATTAAAAATTTATCCTTGAACTATTTTTTTCATTTCATACACTGAAATATACAACCACATAATTAGTTAAGTCCACGTTAGGTAATTTAATAAAATATTATTTATTATAAAATACCATTAAAGTAATTTTTGGAAGTATTACATTAATTTTACTTTTAAAACTACAAGACAATAATTAAATTATAATAAAAAAAATTAAAAATATGTAATATTATAATTTGTTTCAAAAATCATGTAACATAATAATTCAGTCAAATAATATTTATTTTAACTTTTTTAATATCATTTATTTTATTTTTCTATTTATTGAATAATAACTTTATCAGCATAGGATTTTATTTTAATTATTTATTCACTAAAAAATAATTATAAATAAAAATGATAAAAAACATTTATATATCTTGTTATAATTTATAAATTAACATATCCTTTTTTTATTCCTCTGTTTAAAATATTATTGTCATTAAAAGTAAGAGTGTGATGTTTTTAGTTTTATATTTATTTAAATATTATAAAGGTCTAAATCATGTAAAAATTGATAAAAGACCATATATTATAATTTTGGATGATAATAGATGATATATATTCATAAATTAAAATTAATCTAACTATTTGGGTCATTTTTATTCCTTATTGTATTTTAACATTAAATACCAGATTTACACATTATTCTGGAAACTAAAATTACTAATGTTACTAATGATATTGAGAAAAAAACAAAAGGGATATATTTTTTAAATTTGGATATAATGATTCTAGATAAGGAATCCATATTTCATAATTCAAAACACATAAGTCGAATGATTTTATTTAAATTTTAACCCTTAAAACGCGACGATGAATAATTTTTCTGAAAAATGATTCTCTAAACACACAAATGTTTTTATACTAAATCCATGTATAAAAATAATTTGGAAAAATAATTGGATTATTATAAATCCTATGGAATTAATGAATTTTTAAATCAAATCCAAAATAAAAATTTACATTGTAAATACTTTACAAGAATTTTTTTAATTAAAAATCAGTATTTTTCAATATTCATAGGAAAATAAATGTTTTTATAAAATTATAAATATTTAATCATTGGATAATTTTAAAATTCTGATCTAAAAAATGATATCATTTTTATAAAAAAAATATAATATTGACCGAAAATAGTCATATTGTAATCCAATAAAAAGAAATAAAACTATTTTTAAAGAAAACACATTTTTGATAAATAAAGTGACTTTAATAAAAATTGAGTTAATATTTCATAATAATTTATAAGTACATTTGTATGGATAAAAAAATTTAAATATAATTTCAAATGTAGTTGATCTTATTCATACCAACTAATTTAACGGCTAGGTTATAATGATCATATTTAAATAATAATATTACGCGGTTCGTTTAAGCTCCTTGGTGAATATATAGTATTATATCAAACATAGACTTATTTTAAAATATTATAATATTAAAATATCCCCTATATTGATTGATTTGGATCAAATTTACATAAATATGAGACCTTTTTAAAATTAATTAATTAAAATGTTCAAAAGTGTCACTCCACTAACTTAAAAATGAACCCCTTCACCACCCTACGCATACTCACACCATAATCATTTCAGCTCAACCAAGACCATTAAAAAACCATATGAAATTGTTTATCCTCATCATATAGAATAAGGAATCAACAAATACAAACTTTTATGGATTTATACTATTAGTAAAAGAGATACCCCAAGTAGCAAGATGATAACTTCAAATATCATTTTTTTCATTTTTATTTTCTCCATCTTCCTCCTCCAAATATATTCTACACATTATAACTTAATTAAATTTGTGTAATTATTATATTAATTTTTTTTTATTTTTTAAAAACCATTTTCTATCTTTCTCCAAAATATTCCAAAAGTTAAAATGTCCCTCATGTGACGTGCGTTCTATGAGCTTTATAGATGAAATATGTTATTTTTCATCATTTACATGCATTTATTAGTTAATAAATATATTAAATCAGTATATATGATATTTAATACATTATTATGATTATAGAATTTTTTTTTATATTAATATATTTATATGAACAATAATAGACTATAGTGATTTTTAACCACCAAAAATAATCATACCATGAAATTTTCATAATTAAAATATATTTTGGAAAATATTTTAGTATGAATAAATTAATCCTATTACAATGATAAATATTAGGTAAAAATGATATTGTATATATGATGAGATCATAGAGATGTAGTGGTGAGAAAAATTGTTTCTCCGAAATAGAGAAAGAACAGTTCAACTATTAACAACCTATGATCTATATTAACTACAAATAATGCATCACTATGTAATAAATAGACACAAAATAATAATATAAAAGTTAATAAACATGAATAAGGTTATGAAATAAATGATTAATTAGTATTATTTTTTATAAATGAAGTTCAAATATGTCTGAGAAAGTAAGGATTTAAGGTAAGGGTTTTTGTCCTCAATTATAATCCATTAGAAAATATTTTCAATTTTGAATCTATTGTTATTTGAAATATAGTACAATATTAACTATATATTTTTTATATATTTAGTCATTTTTTATGTTTAAATTTAATATATTTTATTTTTTTATTTGACATTGATTCATATTTTTTCTTATCCAAACATTTTCTTGTTTCATAATTTCATTATATGAGAGATGTTTTTTATGAAACTATTTTATTTTATATGGTTTATATACTTCCTCCTTGAAATTTTATTCCATGGTTTTCTATTTATTCATTTTATCTAATGTTTTATTTCATGTTATCAGTTTCAATGGGTTTTAATTTAAATTTAAAAAAATTATATATGTCATCTCTCTTGTAACATTTACTCTAAATGTGTAATGGTTTTCGCCTATCTAGTCAGACAATTTGCAGGTTTTGTTGTATGGAGATGTTTGAGGGAGGATTAGAGGGAGTTTGGAGAGGTTCAGTTTGTAAATGATGGAAGAAGTGCGATTACACATTGTGTAAAATGATTACACAACGTGAAAATCTATTTCACAAATTTTCTGGAAGGTTTCACAGTGTGTAATATTTTGGGGTTTGAAAAATAAAATAAATTAAGAGGTTGCCAATTTTTTAGCAGAAACCTGACACAGGGCACTACATGTCAAGAAAGGGTATTGCGCATTGTGTTATACCCCGATCTAGTTTTGTTTTAAAATAATTTTCAGCCACACATTCATTCATTCGGTCATTTTCTATCCTTCTTTTCATTCTAGATGAACCCTAGGAACCCTGATAAATTCATTGAGGCCTCTTCCTCCCTCTTAGATCTATTTACTTGGTGGTTTTTTGTTAGGGATCCATGGTCGATCTATAGTAATTTTCTCCTATTTATCATCTATTTGCTCTCATTATTCCTCTAGTATTAACCATCGCAATATGTGTTGGATTGAGTTGAATGTTTCAGTAGCATTTTGATAATCTTATGGTGAGGAATAGTAAGATCTAAGTGTTTCAAAGTGTAGTTGTTTCTTAAGAGCATTCTTCATTCCTTGCAGTACACATACAAGTACAAAATAATCTTCGAGTAAGGAATATTTCATTTCTATTTAGTTTTGAAACAAATTGGATTGGTTTTCTATTGTCCCCTATAGATTTTTGTTGTGAAAATTTAATCAGATATAAGAATAAGATAAATTCTACTGAAAATGGTAGAGGGGTTTGTTTTCATTTTTTTAATCCTTCATATTTATTGTAATGATTTTGATTGTATTGGATGAACTCACCACTGAAAATTATGTTTTTGGGTGGATTTTTTATGTTGGGTACATCTTCTGTGGTTGTTTCCTTAATTTAGAATTTATTAGTATCACCATTAAAACGAGAATTGGTTAATTACGTACACTCGACTAATGAATGGATGCCCAAGGATTATACAGCTTCTATGTTAACCCATGAATTAATATGTGTAATTTAATAAGGTATTCCATAATAATTATGAAATTGTGTTTTATTAGGTTCGTGTAGAGATGCGGTTGGTGGAATGGTTGTGTGTTGGGGGGTGGATCTGGTAGTGAAATGGAATCTCTGGTTGAGAGATTCATTGATTGTGTAATGGATGAGAAGTGTTGTGCAGTAGGGCTGTTATTTGGTTTTGTGGTGATGTGTTTCAATATGTGGTTGTGTGTGGATGGTTTTTGGAGGGATAACTTTGACGAAAGATGGTGATGGTTGGTATGAGTAATTTTCCCATTGTTTCTCTGTGTATGATTTTTGTTGTGTTTCTTAATGTTTTCTTTTCTTAGTAGTTTCCTGGATAGTAATGGAATAAATTAATAAATAACAAACTAATAATGTTTGGAATTGGCTTGGAGTGGTTTGGTTAAAGGAATGAATAAATTAATAGTGAATAAATAATTGAAATGTTTTATTAAATTGGTTAAAATATTAATTGTGTTATGGCTTGATGTGTGGTGTTTTGCATTTAGAAGTAGAAGAAATGTTGGAAGTGCTGCGATTCAGTTGTTTTTTTTGAAAAATCATAAGTTTTGATAGAGTGTTCGGTATTTTACTTATATACATATACATGTATTTTCATTTTGATTTATATATGCACCTAACCCTATTTGATCACTATGATCCAAACAGCCCCATCATCACATGAGAGGTTGTCTTTCCCAAACATATCAGTGGGAGGATGAATGTATGGACACCCACTCTTCCCTTCTCCCTCTACTAGGTGGTGGTAGCTCGATATTGTTTGTAAATGTTGTGGTTTTTGAGGCCCAGGTGTGTGTGGGCGGGTGTGATTTCCCATGAGTTTTTTAGGATGAGTTTTTTTGTGCGTTCCAATGTGTTTTTAGGATTAGAAGTGTTGTGATTTCTGAGGTGTCTTTAGGATGAGAAATGGTTTGTAGACCATCTGTCTGCCGGCGGTATATGGTATTATTGGTGGTCCTGGTGTCATTGGGTGGGATATGGTGTGGTTTTTGATATAGGTGTTTGTCGGTGGGATGTTGTGTGCTTTGTGGCCTACGTGTTTACGGGTAAGATGTTGTGTGGTTTGTGGCCCATGTGTTTGTGGGTGGGATGCGATGTGGTTTGGGAGGCTTAGGTGTCTGTGGGAGGGTTGTGAAGAGGTACTTTGGGAAGAGGTGGAAGCACGAGGACATTTTCTGTTAGGAAAGAATGGCTAATATGTGGGAAGTGGTGTGGGGTACCCTATTGTCGATGTGAATTATATTAAAATACCTGACATGGGTTTGGTTTTGTTGTTATCTCATAGGGTCATTAGTATGCTCCATTCATAAGTTCAACAGAGAATTTGGTTTTCCTTCTGTGTATACATACATTTCCACCGTACAAATATAAAACTATTTTTATGTTTTTTGGAGGACATCGCAAACCGTGCTGGAACATTCTTGCTCAGAACTCGATAATTTATATGTCGCAAACTAGCTTTAGTTTTGGTATATAATTTAGAGACTCTCAATAAGGTAATATGGATTTTCATTTTCGTTTATATTATGTATTTGATTTTCATTATCGTAGATTCATCTTATCTATCAATCTTTTTTCCTTTAAAAGGGTAATACCTCCTATTTTGTGAGATTTTTATACCCTTGGTTCTAGTCTCTAACCTGGGGCCTACTGGGGGTGGGACATGGGTGTCATTATAATCCTTTCTTCAATGCCAGATTAGGAGGGGTTTCCTTTGAGGGACGATCTTCTAGAATAATGGTACCAGAGCTAATTATTGAGAGATAGGATGGAGTTTTGAGTTATGCACAGTGGGGATTGCATGGGTTGGTAGGTAAACAGTGTCAGGTTACCTTGGTGCGTGACATAGTTCAGAGAAGAGAGACCAAGAAATGGGACTTTAGGGCCCCCTGTAATCTAATTCAAGGACTCTAAGCCTACTGAACATCCAAGTGATACTACACTATTTCCAGGATAGTGACCTAAGAGAGGTACAATCATAATATTGAATTGTTTTCTTGTATGTATTAGGTTATTTTGGGAAGGATAAAATTGGAAAAATCAATAGAATTAAGTAAAATGAATCTTAATGAAAATTACATACAACTAAGGCTTAGAGACTTATTTTTAACCTTTCAACAGTGTCTCCCATTAATTTTCCATGTATGGTTCATAAAATGGAGGATCGGCAGGCTAATCGGGTTGATTGATAGATGGTTGATAGATTCGAGGCGTATGACCCGTGGAAGAAGACATTGTGTTCTTTCTAGTGGATGGATCTAGGAAAGTACAAGTGCAGTGTTTGAGACATGGATATTAAAATATAGATCAAGAATCTTGATATCACCATTAGTTTGATCTGAGCCCCAATTGAGTACAAGGTTCCATTAGTGGTTAGTTAGATGTTAAGAGATACAAATCAATGGTGGATGCTTTATCTAGGGTGAGGAAAGAAGATGGAATTTTATGGGTCGACATTGAGATAGAATTCAATGAAATTTAATTCCACCAAACATGATGGTTGAGAAGAGGTAGAATCTACTCTCCCTTTAATAGGGGAGTATGTTAGTACATGATCTTGAGATCATGTTAAAGGACCTCCATCATTTTTCACCAGATCTCTTTCTGGATGAGGAGTCTCATGTGTGACATATCGGGGAGGCACTATGTCCTTCGATTCTATTTGTCTTTACTCCCTTTACAATGCCAACATATCTAGTGATCCAGAAGAAGGTGGATTTTATTGAGAGGATGCACTCACAAGGAGGTTTACAGTGAGAGTGATGCTAGAGTAGTTCCTCAAGATATAGGGTTGCCAGCGGTAGGTCTCAAGTGTCAGGACCTTCACAGTTTCGACTTACATGGAGTCCACCTTGGTAGATTCCATGTCAGACTTCTGGTGCTAGTGGTTTTTGTTATATTTATGTGGTCTATGGGAAAATATGTTTCTTTCTATTAGTCTGCGACCGTCTTTAGAATTAGTCCCTAGTTTCTTCCCGAGCTCAGTTTGGTGGAGGAGCAAAGGATCAGAAATCTCCCCATTAGTAGTTTCTAGTGATACAGTTTTAATTTTAGGGACAATTGGATTTTACTACATTGAGGGGATATGGAGTGGGTAGAGGCTGAACTCCGGATTTCCATCTTTCTTAGGGATCACGAGCCGAGCATGACCGCAAATGTGGTCATTTACCAAAAATTCAGCGGTCTAATGTTGTGTATAGACTATAAGAGGCAAAATCAGGTGATTGTAAAGATCCAAGACTCTATTCCAATAATAGATGATCTGTTCAACTATATAAGAGGGGTGATATAGTTTTCAATGACTGATCTATGGTTTGGATATCACCAATTGAGAGTGAAGGAGAGATATATCATAAAGATTACATTTAGATGCAAGTATGGGAAAATTGAGTTCATATTCAAGCCGTTCGATGTTACGAATACACCTACCATGTTCATGGGGATTTTAAAATCCATCAATCATTATTTTTTGGACCGGCCCATCATCGTATTCATAGATGATATCTTAATCTACTTGAGGTCTGTGTAAAATCACACCATCCATCTTTGAAATGGATTGCATGTTCTTTGATTCCACACACTCTATGGAAGGTTATCGATGTGTAAGTTATAGACATGAGAGGTGCATTTAATTGGACATGTTGTGTCTCATCAGGGTGTATCAATGGATTCATTAAAGGTTGAGGAAGTTATTAATTGGAAAAAACCCAATAATATAGAAGAAGATTTCTGTTTTCTTGGTCTCGTAGGAAATTATTAGAGGATTGTACACACCCCCTCTTGAATTGTAGCTTCATTGATAGCTTTGAATTGAAAAGACAAATATTTTTTGTAGAGTGATCAACGAAAGGAAATATTCAGGTATCTTAAGTGGAATTTGGTTAGTTCTCCATTGTTTTGGTTTCTTCATGATTGGGTGGTGTTTGAGGTGTTTTGTATTGCTTCTCATCTAGGGTTGGGATGCATCTTGATGAAGCAGTGGGCATTGATCTCTTATGGTTCCAGGAAGTTACACCCAAGGAGAATAAATATTCCACCTAAGATTTGGAGGTGGGAGTAGTTGTGTACGCGATTATTTTTGTGATATCATTACTTCATTAGGGAGTTCTTTGTGGTCATTATAGATGACAATAGTGTGAGGTATATCTCTTCCAAGTGAGATCTGAACTTGTGGTTGCAAAGGTGGATCGTGTTTTTTAGGAAAAAGATTTTGAGATATCCTAAAACATAGAAAAGGGAAATATCATGGATGATGATTTGAGCAAGAAGATATAGAGGTTGGTTGTTCAAGAATTTGTGGATGCATGGAAGGTGATGGGGGAGTTGGAAACCTTGCACTTGGATGCAAGGGTGGATGACAGAAGAGGCTATTTATTTTATATGGAAGTATTGTCTTCTATGATGTATTTAGTAGAGGAATATCAGTTGGGGGGGGGGTCATAGGTGGATTTGTTTCATGACCATGTTGGACATACTAATTCATAATATTGGTGGTTAGAGGATAGTCAAAACCCGATATTGTTCCATGAGAAGTTGTTTGTTTCGGTGGAAATGTGTGAAGGATTTCACCATGAGTTTCATAGACCACCATTATCAGTACACTAAAGAGTTTCTAAGATGGGCCATGGATTGAGGATTTAGATTCAGTGTCCCATTATTAAATGGGAAATGTAATAGTTTCTAGAAATGTGCATAGTTTTACAGTAGGTGAAGGCTGAGAACCGTGTCCCCGGTGGATTGTTTCAGCCCTTGGATGTCTCTGAGTGGAAGTGGGACAACATATCAATGGATTTTGTCTTCGAGTAACTGAGATCTGAGTTAGGTTATTATGTGGTTGGTAGTGGATCTATATATTAAATTTTCCCACTTCATGGTGATCAAGGAGTTAGGCACAGTGGATTCCTTGGACAAGAGTTAGTTGGATGAAGTTAGGCATCTACATGAATTTTCTAGGACCTTTGTCTCAGATTGGGTTGAACAGTTCACCTCATGAGTATAGAGGAGATATAAGAATGGTTTTGGCAACCAATTTTTCCCGAATACTGATTTTCACCCTCAGACATATGGGTAGATAGAGGGACTATCCAACCGTGGTAGGATATATTATGGGAATGCATCTAGGAATTTGGAAGATCATGGGTATAACACCTGCCCTTGTTGGAGTTCACATATAATAATAGCTATCAGTCTTCCTTAGAAATGTATAAATTTGATTTATTTTATAGAAGAACGTTTCACTCACCAATGTGTTGGATGGAGGATGGGGATACTACTGTTGTTGGTTTGGATTTGGTGTAGATCATGACAATGAATGTTTATCATGTTTGAAAGAGGATGAAAGAAGTACAGGAATGGAATAAGTCTTATGTTGATCATATGAGGAATCACTTGAGGTTAAATGTTGGGGACCACTTATTCTTGATGTTTTCCCCTCGATGTGGGATTTAGAGGTTTAGGATAGGGATAATGTTTACCCATCATTTTGTTTGACCCTTCGAGGTGTTTGGGAGGGTTGGTGGGGTGGATAAATGATTTGCATTTCCATAGTAGTTGGAGATGATTGACGATGTCTTACACATCTCCCATAGTCGATGGTATCTTCATTTTGACTCCCACATCATTGACTAGGGAGAGTTGGATATCAAGGATGAATCGAAATTTGTAGAGTGACCAGTAGAGATCCAGGATCATCAGGGGAAGGTTCTGTGTGGGCAGACAAATCCTATGGTTTGTGTGTTGTAAAGGCATGGTGTCTAGGGGGAGATTATTTGGGAATGAGTAGTGAAAATGATTTCCCATTACCCGAAGTTGTTTTGAGTTTTATTTTTCTCTATTTTTAATTTTAATCTGACACTTGAAACATGTTTTATATGATGTGAGTTATTTTACCTTAGTAGTGTTATGTACGATATGTTGTGTGATAAAGTCTTGACATTTGGGAAGGGAAGGACCAAATTCATAATCAGGAAACATTAATTTTGATGTGTTTAATCCCATGTGGGTGAGTCAGTTCCACCCAGAGTGGATAATATCTTGACATGGAGGATGTAATTCCATGATTCAGATGTTCACATGGTGGGGTTGTTATGCTTGAGTGGTATAATATGTGGCCGTTTGGGTTGACATGATATGATCTGGTAGCTGATGTCAGAGGAGGTGTTCTTAGATGTGGAGGTTTCCAGTATATATTTAAAAAATGCATGTGTTGTTTATTGTTGAACATTTATGTGTTTGGAGGTATATGCATTTCAAGTGTAGATAAATCCATGAGAGGTATCTCATGAGGTGTTTTTTGGACACATATTTCTTCGGTAGATGGTTTGGATTCTTGAGGATGAGAATCCTATGAGAGGTATATTATGTAATGGTTGGTTTCTTCCTAGTCCATTACATTGTTGTTTTTGGTGGTATGGGATGTTTGGGGGAGGATCAGAGGTAGTTTAAAGAGGTTATGTTACTAAAGGCAGGAAGTTGTGGGATTTCACATCATTTATCATGATTACACAATGTAAAACATTTTTTCAGGGATTTTCTAGAAGGTTTAACAACATTCAATATTTTCGGCTTTGTAAAATCAAATAAATCTAGACATGAAACATATTTTTGCAGAAACTGAACCCCAGGTACTACATGATGTTAAATGGTATTACACATCATGTAATACCCCAATGTAGATTTGTTTTGGATATATTTTCAGTCAAATATTAATTCATTCAGCTTATTTCTCTTCTTCCTCTCATTCTAGATGAACCTTAGGAGCCCTGATGGATTCCACAATCACTCTTCCACCATCATCTATTTTTTGATCTATGTGGTTGTTCATTGGTACTCTATGTTCAATCCATGATGATTTTCTCCCCTTTTTCAAATTTTTCCTCTTGTTCTACCCTCTGGATTTTCTATTGTGATATGGGTTAGATTGAGTTTGATATTTCTCCAACATGTTGTTAATCTTCTTGTACAGAATAGGTTTCTCCGGGTTCTTAGTGGTGCAGTTTTTTCTAGCGGGCATTCATCATTACCAGGTGGTGCACAGAGTAGTTGAAAAGCTTATTTGAGGTAGGATTCCTTCATTTCTCAATAATTATGCAACACAGGAGAGGGATTTTATTTTATCAACCAATATATTTTTGTGGTCCCAAATTAACCAAATATACGAATCAACTAAACATGATTGAAAAGGGTAGAGGGGTTTGTTCACATTCTTTTTACAGCCTTAATATTGATTATGATAACTATTGTTGTATGGGCGCAAAACCCCTTTATAAATTGTTGTTGGTGCCGAATTTGTTTTCACTAGGTACATTATTTCTGGTTTTTTATTGTTTGAGAATTGTTTGGTATCACCGTAAAAATGATAATCGGTTAATTATGTAAAATTGTCTAATGAATGGATTCCCTAGAATTATATATCCTCTATGATAACCCCTGAATTAACAAGTGGAATTCAATAATAGAAACCTTATTAAATCTAAAATTGTGATTTTTAGTTTGTGTGGTGGTGTAGTTGTAATCATGGTTGTGTTTCATGGGATGGATTAGGTAGTGAATTGGAATATTAGGTTGAGAGATTGATTGATTATAGAATGGAGGAAAAGTGTTTTGTAGAAGGGTTGTGATTAGGTTGTGCAGTGACATGTTACTAGACCCGGTTTCATGTAGTTGGTTTTTAGAGGGATCAATTTTTAGAATGATGGTGATGGATGATATAGGCAATTCTCCCTGGGATTCTCTATATATGAATTTTTCTGTGTTTCTTATTGTGTGTTGTTCTTGTTTGTTGCCTAGATACTAATAGAATAAATGAATAAATTATTGATTTATAATGTTTTGAACTATCTTAGGTTGGTTTTGTTAATGGAATTAATAAATGAATTATTAATTATGAATGTTAATGGTTAATTAAAATTTTTGGAAATATGAATTGGGTTGTGGGTTGATGTGTGGTGTTGTTCATTTAGAGGTACCGGTAAATATAGAAGTGTTGTGAGCTGGTTGTTTGTTTGAAAATCCATATGTTGGGATTGAGTGTTTAGTATTGTACTTTTACACATATAAATTTATTTACATTTTGATTTATAGATCTACCAAACCATAGTTTAGAATTATACGTGGAATATCCCCATAGTTATGGGGAAGGTGTCTTTCTGAAATATCATGGTGAGAGGATGGATAGATGAACACCCTCTATTTCCTAATACATATTATAGGCAGTTGTAGGCCATGATTCTTCAGGAAGACTATGGTTTTCATTGACCAGGTGTGTGTGTGTGGGGGGGGGTGTTATGATTTCCCAGGAGTTTTTCGAGATGAGATGTGTTGTGCTTTCCCAGGTGTTTTTGGGATGAGATGTGTTTTGATTTCACATGTGTATTTGGTATGATATATGTTTTGTGGACCATGTGTCTGTAGGTGGGATGTAGGATGGTTTGTGGCCTACGTGTATACGATTGGGATATGGTGTTGTTTTTGGCCCAGGTGTTTGTGTGCGGGATATGAATTGGTTTTGGCCCAGGTGTCAGCAGGTTAGATGTGGCGTGGTTTATGTCCCATGTGACTGCAGTCCAGATATGAATTGGTTTGTGAGGCTTTGGTGTGTGCAAGTGGGTTGTGATTTGGTACATTCAAAATAGGTGGGAGCACTAGGATGTTTTCTGTTAGGAAAGAGTATCTAATCAGTGGGAAGTTGTACATGGTACCCTATCATAGATGTGAAATATATTACATTACATGAATTTCATTATTTGGTGAGTGTGCCTCAGTGAGGTTGGGAGGGTTAGTATACATGTTAGGTGCTGTTTAGTAATGTTGTTTTCTCATAGAGGCATTAGTATGCTTCTATAACATGTTCCTCAGAGACTTTGGTTTTCGTACTGAGTATACCTGTATGATCAACCTATGTATATTATACTATTTTTAGGTTTTTAGGATGACATTGGGGATCATGATGGACCTTACTAGATCAAATCATGAAATTTTTCATGTATCTTCCCAACTCTAATTTTGGTACATACTTCAGAGACACTTGCTTTTTATAAATTCTACTCTACAAATTCATGTGGGATAGATTTTGGTTTTCATTTAAATTTTGTCTTGGAGTTACATTGTCAGTGTTTTATCTTATCTCCTGATCATTTTTTACAATAATTGAGAAATGCCTCCAATTATTTGAGATTTTTGCACCCTTGGAGATAGTCACCAACCTAAGGCTTAATTGAGGCAGGACTTGAGTTTCATTATCTTTCATTCTTCATTTCCAGCCTAGAAGGGGTATTTACGGAGTGAGGGGGTCGTGATTTTTTTTTTACACGTAACATTATCTTCAAAGTCAATTTTAATTATTTTGAATTAATAATGATTATCAATATACTTGAAAGACTTAATAATAAAATTTTCAAGAACATTTGATTTTCCATACTAATTTTTAATGTAATCATCTATTTTTTCCATATAACTAACATTTTACTTTCTTTAAAACAAATGTAAAATAAAGGTTTTTAACATTCATTTTAGGTCCCCATTTTCCCTCCATCATGTCTATTATTCATTAATATGCTACCCTTCCCCATGTCTATGTTTTTTTAAAGAAAATATTATTCCTATAGTTCTGTGAATTTTTCATTTCAATAAAATGGTTAATGTTTTAAAGGAATAAATAATGGGATTTATTACACTTATATCATTATCTACTAATCCACATTTCTTATAATTATGCTTATTTATTTTCAAGATTATTTATTATTATAAATTAAGACTATAATATATTGTTGAAAACCCCAAGGAGAAATCTAAATATAGAAAATCAACCTAGGTATGGATAAAGATAAGTGTGTGAGACATTCTAGAAATAACATCCCTATCTTAATAAAAAAACATTAGATACATGCTTTGATTTGGATTCACGTAGGGGTTATAACCCACAAAATGGTTGTTTAGATATCAAAGCAATCATCACTTAGTGCACAACTAATGTGTGTAACTATACTAATGATTTGACACCACCAATGTATCTCATTTGGATATTTTACACACCTCTTTAAGAACTATTAAACATACAATATCATGTGATCCCACTCTTTATATCTTATTATTTGATACCATAAGAAAGTGTAAAGTAACACATCTTTTAGTAAAGTTGGGATTAATCTAGGTAAATATAATACATATAATCATTATCAATATTCTTAACTATGTATGAAGTGATTAAAATGAAATCTCATTAACGGAAATGATGCATCACAGCTTTTTCCTTATCTAATAATACAATATATGTAATAATAATGTAACAAATAAGATATGATTTATTATTTCGCCTTAATTATTATTATGTTGAGTATATTATTTTAAATGCAGTTAAATTCGAAATGAAAAACCAAAAAGCATTAATAAAATTAAATTACTCAATATGATCATTATATCTATTAAACTACAAGGAATAAATTATAGTAAATATATTTTGAATTCATTAATTTATAATAGAGTGAAAATTTTAATTTGACGGAAGTAAATTTATTTTTTGATTTAGTAAATCAATATTTTCATACTTTGAATTTATGGGTTTTTTCAAAAATAGTTAACTTTTAGGTGTGTAGTAAAAAATGAAAAATTTGTCAAAAAGTGTAACATTTAAAAAAAAGTTAATAAAAAAGTTTGTTAAACAATTATATTCAAAATATATATTTAATAAGTAATGTAAACCATTTAAATAAACAATTTTAAATTTATGAAAAACTTGTAAATCATTTTTGAATCTCATATAATACATCACACTTAAAACTATATTTTATCTTTTATAATAAAAATTATAATTCACCCTTTTATAAATTCTATATATGAAATATCATTCATGTATATGTTTAACATGAGAATATTAGTCAATAAGATAAATTTAATTTATAGGCAAACAAATAATATTATTTTGATAAGTGTTAATTATCACAATAATGGAAAAGAAAATTTAAAAAGAATTATTTTATTAATATGGTATACTTATTATTTAATGTATTAAATTTTTCTAATTTTGATTTTGAATAAAATATTTTTAATCCAATATATAATTATCTTAACATTAAATGAATTGGTAATCAATACCAAATTAGATTAAATATCACATAATTGTTGAATTTCAATTTTCACCAATAACGGTTATATATATATATATATTATTTATTTTATATTTAAAGATAGATTTATAAAATAGTTAAATATAATTATATTTAATGGAGATAAAATTTAGGTTTAAAAAATCTATAGTTGTTATTAGGGTGTTCCTTAAATTATTAAATTAAATTTTATTTACTTAGTTAAAAACTACTAACCAGAGTAAAAATAAAAAAGTTAAAATGTAAAAACCTAGAGTAAAAAACTTGAAGCATGTTTAAAAATGTGTAGAATTTATTGGGTGTGGATTTTTAAACCCAATTTCACCTACAGATACATTATTATGAAATTTTAGATTCATTGACCAAATAATAGTTTATTGATATAATGGATGTGTAAAGGGTATTTCCAGAAGTTCCATTTTCTGCCCCTATAAATGACGATCACTTACACCCATACATGTTTAAAATTACTAATATAATTTACATTAAACTTATAAATAAACTATCTTTAATATAAATTCTTTTATAATCCTTAATAACTTTGACCCTATATTTTATCTTAATTCACTCTCGTCCAAGGAAATATCATTGAGAAATTATCCAACGTAAGTGTTAACTTCTTTGTATTCTTTTACCCTTAATATTACTCCTCCAAATCACTAAAATCCATAAATATATAATGATATTAGTTTTATAATTATAATTACATGTTATTATATTAATTTAGTCACTATTTTTTATTATTTTCCATCCTCTATGAAAATCTAAAGTGTCATTACTACGTTGTACAGACAACCACCTCTACAAAGAGGCGTCATTCATTTTTCATCACTTCCATTCATGGATAGTAAAAGGTATGTAATGAAGGAATAATTTTTTTATAATGTAAATATTATCCAAAAAAAATTCACAATTATAATGTACATTAATTCCTATTTTATGGAGAAATTTAGATGTTAATTGTGCGTATGTGTGAACTACCACCCCCAGGAGCAATGATTTTCAGTATTAATCACCACCCATTATAGATGGATTTAAAATTATGTTTAATATTAAAAAATTATTTATTAAACAATTTTTTTTAATTTATGAAATATTTTTCGACTCTTTCTACCATGGTCTACAGAAATATGGAGTAACAAAATAATTATCTAAAAAACCTCAAGTAACCGATGTAGGAATGAAATATATATAATAAATTAATTTAAAGTTAGAGTTAAAGGGAATTATAATATTAAATATTGATGAAATATGTTCTTAATTAATTATTTAATAAACACAATTTGGTTATTCAGGATCTTATGTGTGTGTGGAAATTGTATCAGGAACTCGAGGTAAGGGATCTTCCATACCTCTTTAATGAATCATTGGTTACATATTATCTTAATTTCTCTCACTTTTATGAAATATTATTATAATTTAACAAGATTAGTATAAAATATATGTCCTTTAAAAACATATCTATTTAAATACCAAAACAATCATTTGGGTTATATATTTTTTTGGTTCCCTTCTAGATTCCCACTTTTAAGTAAACAAATTTTATTGGGAACTTTTATATATCTTATAAAGGTAATAAATCACACCATAAAATGTTTCCAAACCATAAATAGATTATAAAAAACCTAATTTTTTTATAGAACCCTCTTGAATAAATTTTAGTATTATTTAAATAAATAATGTCTTTCATTAATTACAAATATCATTTTCATATTTTATAATGCTTCATCCAAGTGGTTCAATTTCATTCCCACATCTCATATTTCCTTGACTTAAAATATATATATTAGAACACACTGATCAAGAACTATTTTCTATTTAAAATATGAAAATTCCAATGATTTAATTCCTTAATCTATTTGAAATCCTAATGATTTAGCCTTTATTTTTTTTCTATGAATTTGGATTTTGAAACCCATTTCTACGCCACTTTTTTGATCATGTATATGAATTATGTATTATTTATTTTCATCATGTGGAAAACATATGTATGATTTTAATTTATGTTATTGGTATAACTAAAATTATATAAACATACAATGTATTTTTTTAAAAGTTTATATATTGTGAGATGTTATGTAAGGGAATATGGAGTGAACCTAATAAACCATATGACATTGTCCACTTTATGATGATGGTCTCAGTAGTGAACCTTTACATATGATTATGATATCATGTTTTATATTGTTACTACATGTTTATGATCTTATTATATCATTTTATTATGAAATTTATACATGATTATTATTATCCTCTTTATGAAATCATTTAACGACTCTTAAATCTAAATTTTTGATATATTTCTATGTTTATTCCCTTATTGGGATTTTTGATATCACCCTTTTTTGTCAGAAATATCCCTAATATATCCTATAATGTTTTATAATATCTCTTGGAGTTAGGATAAATATATGTTCTTTCTAATTAATATTATTTTTTATGTTTATAGTGATGTATTTGTATGACTGATCCTCCAAATAAATTATACCTCGGGATCATAGACTTTTTTATTTTCGAAAATTACATTAACAATTATAAAATAATATGTGTTTAAGGCATGGTTAAATATTTTTCGTACCAAAGGAAGTTCTCGTTATTTATGGAGATTAGGATAAGAAAAGATTCGTAAAAAACCTAAGGACAAATCTATGATATTATCATGATATTCTTGTAATGTATGGATTATGTGTTTTTCCTAGAAAATAAGTCAATATCAAGATACTAGAATGTGGATGCGAGATCTATCATAGTTGTACCTAGTGGTAATATCCCTAAAGAGGAAGTGTTTGGTGTTAACTAATCTATTATTTTATTCATAAAATGTTTCCTAACTACAGACTTGGATAGACACACTTAATAGATTTTGTTTGGTTAATTCAATCTATCATTATATAAAATTATGAAGTATTTTCATAATATTTTATAAAACATAATTAGGTTAAATAAAGTAATAGTAAAATGAAAATGGATAAAGTAGACCGAAACATATGGAATCCTAAGTTAGGTTCTTCACATCAATTATGAGTAACGTTTTCTATGATTATGGATTAATTCTTTTAATTTATTAATCTTGGTATTCCTATACCTAACTATATTTTGTATTTATAATTAGGATGGTATATGGGGATTCATTTAAAAGACTTGTGTAATGAGAAATGTGATGACAATTCTAATGAAATGATTAATATGATTAGAGAAGGATTTGAGAACCTCATTGATGTAATGGGAAAACTGACTGGATTTATCAATAATAGCATCAACCATCAGGAATCCCTCCAAGAGAGAATGTTGTATTTGAGACCATTATGCATTAGAGATCTCACATTTTAGTGGATCTTCTGATCTAATAATTTTTTACCAAGGAATTACCTCAATTGAGAACATGTTCTTTTTTATTCAATTATCCAAGAAAGAGAAAGTCATAATAGCTATTTACCACCTTAATAGGGAAACTGATCAGTAGTGTACATTGATATAGAATAAAAATCCACTTGTAGGCATAGAATCGATAGATTGAGATGAATTAAATAGGTTATTTATAAATAAATATTTCCAACTCACTCGAAAAATTAATATGTATAGATATTTCCCTTTAATAAATAAAAAAGAATATGAATCTATCAAATCTTATGACACAATTATAACATGGACTTACTGATATGCCTCTAGTTTAATAATTCACAAAAAATATAAAATTTTCCACTTCTTTTGTGTCTTAAATTTGAGTCTATAAAGTTATTTCGAAATTATGTACTTTGATAGATATGAAAAATTTGGATTAATGGGATGGACTTCAGATCATGTCTTGTAGATTGGATTCACATTTTATCCTACGACACACAAGTGCTCTACTAAAGGAAAACATGTCACGTATTTCTGATTCACGACATGTAATGTCCAAACATGATGTTTTTCAGCATATCCCCCCATTCATTCTTCAGTTCCAATTCTCTAGAAAACGTAACAAATACCAGTGTAATGTCGAATAATGTTTTATTAAACATTACGTAAATGAATCCAAAACATGTATATGATGTTTACTTATCAACAGAAAATATGAATTCTTGAATTTAATACATTAAATCAAAGCGTATCCCATAAGAAATCATTGGTGGTACTAAAAATATAAAAGGATCTAACAATATCTTAATTAAAAACATTTATATCTATACATACTTCCATAATATATATCATTTATAGATATGAATGTCCGTATAATCTCTTTTCCATGACATTGAATAAAAATCTGATAAAGAGTATGTCAATAATATATAGCTATTCAAATATTCTCGATTCTCTGTGTATAGACTAACCATGTTGATGAGTACATCATAATTATTTCACCAATACATATGAGCACATCACATTTACCTTATCCACTATATTAGGACATCTCATGTCCTTTCTAGGTATGAAATTAAACTTCTTCATTCCATCTCAATCGAGGGTCCATATGTCATACACATTATATAAGAGGAAAATACCATCTTGGATGACATCTAATAATAATATGATCAACAACATGTGAAATAAAATCTAATGATCAAATCCTTAAGGTTTATGTAACAAAGGTATCAATGTATGAATATTATCAATCTAGGAACCTAAGCCCCCCCATGTATGAGGAAATATAAATATGACACATGCACCGAATGTATATTAAATAAATAGATTATGAACGTATATGTGGTATAATTCATGGGTAATAATGTATAAAAAACCCAATTTATACCTCATTATAATATTTCATGTTATTAATCAAAACCCTTCCCATTCCAAATTTAATATTTCAACAGAACCTATAATAATAATATATTTTTTCTATTGATAACGGAATTCTATACTTTGATAGGTCAATCATCATTTTACTTCAATTAATATTTGTATCCAATGTGAAATAACAAAAATGTGAATCCTTAATTTTATATAAAAATACAATATTTTATTGTTAACAAATTTTAATAATATCAATAAAACCGTACATAAGTTCCCATATTATCTTATCACCTATGAAAGAATGCCAGATAATCCTTGGGATTGATACACTATTAGGGTTCTTTAAAATCATTATAGATCTATATAATTACTATAACTTATCCGTCTAACCATTTTATCAAACCCTCACACTAAACAATTTAGTAGGAAACATATTTGAATAAATATAGTTTCATTAATATTTATATTCATGATATTTATCTCCTTAGCTTCAGAATATCAAATTTTATGATGCTAATAATATATGTTCCTAGATTTTAAGTCTTTTTATGTTCATCATCATCATCATTCTTATAGATACTCCATAAAATGTTTTCCGTGAGATCATTATTGAAACAATATATAAATCATTAAATTTTTTAATTCCAACATATCATACACTATTATAATGTTAAGTTAAATTCAATTTATTTTTTTGTTAGTATAATCATTCATTTGTTTTACTTAATCTTTTCTAAGTACAAATAAACTCTCAGTAGCCCCTTAAACATTATAAACCCTTCATAATATCACCATAATGTTGAAAAAAATCATTCCATTTTGGAAATGAAAGTTATTTCCTCTTATTAGTAATATTTAAAAAATAATATATTTAAATTTTATATCTTATATATTATGATATGTTTTTGGAGTATTATTAAATAAAAAGTCATTATTATATAAAATATATCACTTATGGGCGGTTGAATTTTAATTCCTCATATTTTCAAAAATATTTACATAATTATTTACGTATCCTTGAAAATTATATCATATATAAATAATTTCCTTCCTAACTGAATCTACATTTAGGTTTCAATGAACTGTAGAGGCTATTAAAAGAAACATTGTTTTTCTTCACAACAAATTCTTCTTCGTCCAATTAGGAATTTTACCTACATGTATTGTAAATATATCATTCGAGACTATATATAAATTTCTATGATCATTTATGCAAAATAATTTTATTAATTTGCGTAAATGTTTTTTAAATTCATTCATATTTTGATTAAATTCCAAATGATGATAAAAAATGAATTCCTTAGCCAGAATGAGCCTTAAAAGAAATAATCATTAATTGGGATTCATTGGTACACCCAATAACATTGAGTGTGTGAGTAAATAATAATTTTATGTATGTTATTTTTCATATAATTCATTATAAAACAATAATATCTTCATTTATTCTTCAGATAATCATTAGGTTAACTTCTTGATTAGTTTCATCATTTGGTTCCTTGATTTGGGTTTTCTCTATCACATATTATTTTCTTTTCCATAATAGCAATTCTTATATTTCTACACCAATCTAAGGAGTTTCTTAATTTAATATTTTTCATCTCATGGATTGAACTTAATGTTATGTGTGAATATGGTGATTCCATTTAGTTTCATTAGAAGGTTTTCTCATATGTGTATCTTTTTTAACATTCATTTAAAAATTAATTTTATTAAATGCACTCCCAAAAAAATAATGACCCCTATTGAAAACATTATATCAATTCAAGAAACATGTTCCAAATTTCCCTAATCAATGAGACATATTTAGATTTACTCTCACCACTTATCCATTTAGGTAGGGAATTGTTCCAATATATCATCTTTAACTCTTGGATGGTTGAGTGGGTATAGCTTTACCCAATACATCATATAGATAAAATCAACCCTATTTCTATTATATCATAACTCTAAGGGTTTCAGTGGTAATTTTAACCCAATTATATTTTCCAAAAACAAGGAACCTAACACTAAGGGTAAACTCATTAATTGATTACCTTTTACAAGATAATATAAGGACACCCTGCTTTTACATAACATATTTGGTTGGATGATCGAGGTATTGGAAAGTGTTTTAATTGGAAGGAATACGATACTGAATATTTATAAAGGGGACTATATTTCACTATATTATCTAATGTTTTCCCATTACATGTATTGATGTTTTGAATGACTATTTTGGAATCCCATTCCTTCCACTAAATCAATAATTTCAAACCATATTTATGTGTAACTCCTTAGAAAACCCTATCACTTGATTTACTAATAAAATTTAAATCCAACAATATTTATAAAAAATTCAAATTAATTTCATTAATAGGGTATATGAAACCCTTTTTGGTAAAGGTTTAAAATCATATAAAACCAATATTACCCATAGTGGTAAGCATGGAGTGATACATATCCAATCCCCATTTTCAAGATAAGCAATACACATGTAGGCTAGTCAGTAGTTTGACCCAATGCCCCTCAACCCTTGGAAACATTACACTAGATACACCTCATTTCCATTATAATTATAATACATAATATTTAGAAACTATATTCAAACAATATATTAAATCTCATTACCTCGTATTAGCAAAATACATGATAGAAGCAAACTAAATCAATTATTATTCCCAGATTGCAACACCATAAATGCATTAATAAAAATTTATGGAATAATATATCCAATTTAAACTACACACTCTTAATATAAAAATTATATTCATGAATAAAATAGTGAATAAACTAAATAAAAAAACAAATCCAAAATTTATACATAAAATCTAAATTTATGAACAATTCATAGATATGGAAATTCTAAACACATTATTACTTAACCATGCATTATAGAAATTCAATTTTTAAATAAATATTAACACTTTATATTGATTTCCAATATAAAATATAAATATATTATTGTGTTATTAAATGAAATATAAATATTTTAATTTTTGATTTTATTATATAACAAATTTACATATGATATATATCACATATTTAATATTACATAAATCCAAATCTTATAAATTATCAAAATACCTTTTGACATTGCGTAAATAATTAATTAAATAAGGCTTTCAATTTATAAATTCAAATCAATAATTATAAAAATTTTAAAATTTTAAATAATAAATATTTTATATTTTTTTCTTAATTTTAATTTTT
This sequence comes from Viscum album, assembly GCA_963277665.1. Lineage (NCBI taxonomy): Eukaryota > Viridiplantae > Streptophyta > Magnoliopsida > Santalales > Viscaceae > Viscum > Viscum album. The sequence goes on along the minus strand of OY728167.1, from coordinate 128,612,180 downwards.
TTATCAAATTATAAACTACACATATAATCTTTCTATAAACATTTGATATCCAAATTATAAGGTATACCATATAAATTTCAAAATTTATTCTAATTTTAACACGTAACAATATGGATATATATTTGAAAAATGTTTCATAATCATATAAGTAATAAAATGTATTATTTTTATAATTAAATAATTTATAAAAAATTTATAAATTAAAGAAATATCAAAAATAATTTTTTCATAATTTATTAATAATTTAGAAATTATAGAATTAAATTCATAATTGAAAATAAGAAAAATATAATTTTTCTATATATATCATATTATCAAAAATTAATATTTCATAATGCATTACTTTCCACATGCATTAACTATATATTATACCTTATAAATTGTGATATGCCATAATACTGACTTAAAAATAACCCTATGACACTTATATATCACAACTTACAATATTGGGCCTGTATAACATTAACCATTAGGGATCATTTTCTTGCATAACAGTAAAGAAATGCTCAATGAACGACTGGAAAATCAATTTTTTTAAATTTTTCAATAGACCTCTTTATGGTTGGGTAGGAACCATGACCTGAGGAAATAAACATGAGCCCCCATCTTCAAAAGTGTTGGGGAAAACATGTTATTGAATCACCCCATTTTTATAAGGGAGGGGAAAAACACTAGAAGAAGGCTAGGTGGGTTCAACTATATGATCATGTGAGTGTATCTTTTCTTCATAGTCAACCTACTTCCAGAGCCCAACCTACACCTTGACTGTGTTCATGCCTCATGACAATGAACCCACAATATAAAACACCAAAAAATTAAAATCACAATACCCATAACTGAAAAATCATGCAAACTAGACTAAAGCATCGCATGAGGGACCCATCACGCTAGATTGTGAAGATATTGTAAATCACCCCTTTCCCACTAAACTCAAAAATCAATGAGACCACATAAACATCCACATCACCATCCAAGGACTAAAAAACAATTCCAATCACATAAATCATTAATAAAGTATACCATCACTTTAAACCATGAATAATACATAAGAAACATGAAAATGAAATGGTAAATAAGGAACCATCATGAGGAATATGAATCAAAAAAGGCGTAAAAACAAGCATAAATAGAACACTTCCTTAGGATTCCCTAATACCTATGCACTCCCGGGGAAATGAAAGGAAACCATCAAAAAAATAGTGGAGGATCCATATAGAGTCCAATAATTGGAACTCATATGACATCATTAGTAGCACCAGGCCTAAATGGAAGAGCGGATAGATGTGAGTAAGGATAATAGTTGTAGGGAAACCCTTGATCTCCAAGAGGGGATTTACTATCTCATTCTACTATTAAAATAGTCATTACTTACATAATTATACAATGCTCTATTTTTAGGGTATTTAGACTCAATAATACATTATGATTGTCTAAATCATACACATTAATATGTTAAAATATGAAGATATTGAACCATGTCACTTCCTATTGTATCCCAAGTTGGTATACATGATTATATAATTTCACAAGATATAACATATCAAATAGCCAACAATAGAACCAAAAAATGATCCTATTTTATGATATATAATATGAAATCAATAAAATATCAAATTTATTTATTTTTTATGTATAATAAAACATGGTAATTCTCTAATACCACTAATGATTTATATGAATCTAACAACACTTATTCCAAGAATTGAAATTCATTATAGAGGTATAATTCCCAATATAACCATCATGAATCTAAAATCATGTATAAATATAAATGAATGTACTTTTCACTGATGAATGTCCCTAATTTTTTCCACTATACATTTTAAAAAGCTCACTAAGAGGTAACCATAAGATACCCAACATCATGGTGTATCCACAAGATATACCAAATCACCAGACACTCATGTGGGATTCTTGTTCACTCTATAATATAATAGTATATTACAATTTAAAGGATAAAAAAGAAGGGAGATTCAACATATAGTGAATATTAGATATAATGATTTCTCCAGGATCAAATGCTATATTCTCATGACGATTGTATCATTATATAAACCCTTACGGAACTCTTGAGTATTCCGAAAATTACTCATATGTTACATAATGTATGGGTTAATAATATGATCATTCATGAATTCGTCAAATAATTTTCCCCATTTACCCTCCGATATTTTCATCTTGTGAAAGATATAATTAATGATATATTTAAGAAAATGATTTTAAATTTTTTAGAATTAACATTAAGATTCCTTGACAATCAAACAATGTGATTGATAGGAAATAAAATGTTATCACACAATAATATATATTATATCCCTAATATAGAGAATATTTTATTCCATGATTTTCATGAATTTATTAATCTATGATATATTTATCAAAAAATAAGATATAATTAAAAACATCTCATAAATTTTGGTAATATCCCCAACACATTGGGAACCCACTAGGCCCCTATGGGATTCCCAATCCCCTCCAAAATCCTCTAGGTACTTGGTATACTATATTGGTTACCTACTATTATTTTTTCCTCATAGGGACTAGACTAACACCAAGTATATCACCTTGAAAACTACCCCAAGCCTCTTTTAAATCCTATAAAACATATAATTATCAAATTTCACATGATATGGAATAAATGGACTGTATACCATATAATATAAATACTGTTACAAATACTAAACTATATAAAATAAAATCCTTATGTGATGATACTTAAAATCACTGGGAAAAAAATTATTTTCTATTAACCCCACATATTATCCTCTCATTATCACATATCCACCTAGATAAACCAATTATTCAACTACACATGTATCATATGTACCATATTCACATGAATAATCTTCTTACTATTATCCACTATATTAAATTTTCCATCCTTGAGTGAAACATTAGGACCTATATTGAAATTGTCGATACTCATCACATGAGAAGGGTAAGGATTATATATCACAAGTTGAGTTATCTAATATAAATCATGCATAATACTATATATTTGAGGAAGTGATAATAAATATATTATAATAATAATTCTTTCAATAAGCTCACACTCCCCCATTAAAATGGGTTTCAAAATTCATTGTCTCTTGATCCATATTTTTCCCAAAAGAGGCGATACTCATAGTAAAACCTAGTTTCACACCTCAAACACTAGAGGATGGCATCACCGGTCATCGTATAAGAACTAAAATTTCTTGGTAGTTTATATCCATTTTCTAACCATTAAAATATTCTTTTATGCTTACATCACAAGACTCATCCCAATAATGGATGGTCCCTTACTCAAACTAGTACAATAATGATCAATATGATTTTACATATAAGTCCTCAAATGGTTCCATCTTAATCAATTCCTTATAAAACTTTTTATGTCAAATTTTATTAGTGTAAGATGAATCTCCCATGAACCACTGGAGTTGAGGAATGATTCTGACAGAATTCTCTATAACACATGGACAGTTCTACCAAACATCCAATTAGTCGGAGGATGGTATAATGCTCTCCAATGCACCAACATAGCCAACACCTATTAAATCACCTACCAAAATCATAATATAAATAGACATATAGATAAAACATGATACTCTAGGAAATACTAGGAATATGTACCATCTCATGAACATAGAACATTACAATATCACTATTTGAGTAGGTGTCCCTAATTTGTAGGAAATTTGTGACTTTTGTGAACCAGTCTTCAATTACCCACATTTTAACCTTCTCTCATGGTGACCAAAAAAACCCCATCATATAAGTTTTCTTCAAACCATCCCAATTCCACTTGGGAATAACTAGTGGATAAAAATTTCATTCGGATCACCAATTATTGTCCTTTATCCATTGACAAGAGAAGTTTTTTAGGCCAACCCCACTATGTCTTTATTCATTACATTCGACCATGATAATGAATACTATGATATACAACATGGTTATCCCTATGTGAATATTCCTTCCTATGACATGTGAGAATATTATTAGCTCACCATTCATACTATCATGTACCACAACGTAATATCTAATATATAGTATCCCAAAATCATCTAGGTTTAATCTTGTAGTGGCTCCCCACCATATATACTATTCCCACATAACATAGAAGTCTAAGCCACACAGTTAACTCTCCTTTACCCTATCAAGGTGTAAGGAGATAATATATATAGTTGTTAGGGTAGTTTTAATTTGACACACATGGACATTAAGATATACCTCATCAAAGAGTCTTATCATTTTTAACTCTCTACTAGACACTTAAACAACATTTTTTATTTTCTTCCTACTTAGTGTTTCAACCATGAAATTTCCCTTATCAGGGTGTATGCAAAATTTTTATTTAATGTCCCAGAGGTACATGAACCACCTTCAACATGTAATATTTTTGTCACACTGTGAAAAAATAAATTTTAGGCTCTTGTGCATTTTATACACACAAGAACTCTCAAAAAATAGGTACTGATTCTAATATATCAATGTGATCACTACTACAATGAACTCTAAATCATGCATTGAGTTGGTTTTCTTAGAAATCCTACAACACCCAATAATTTAAGTATACATATTATTTAAAATTTAAAATATTTAAAATATTTGTTTTCAGAAATAACAAAAAAATGAAACACGTGATTGAATATATTTATAATGGATAAGAAATGAAATATTGTTGTGTGAGTCTTCCTTATGAGCCTCGTTTGTTTGATCTCGGAAAGAAGTCACATCGCTAGGATTTTCCCTAATCCAATACCAAGATGACATTCAATAAGAAGAAATTTATATGAATCATGAATGATATTACATCAAGCTAGGGGAAATCACAACATGATCTTTGTATAAATGCACCACATGTGTTGGATAACATTTCAAATCATACCCTTATTTCATATATAGAGGTATAGATGGGTTTTGTAAATTGATGTTATGATTATATAATCATGTAATAATGTACTCTCATTATTTTTTAACATTAATTAAATTAAATATTAAAATGAATGTAAATGAGTTTCATTAATAAAAATTCATTTTTTAATTCATATTGAATAAGAATTAAATTTTAAAAAGTATAAGTAAAATAACATGATGTTTGAAAGGCCCATATTTCTATGAAATTTATTTTTATAAGTATTTATATTGACAAATCAAGTCAAAAAGCTGTATAGGATTATATTAATAAAATTTTCAACATAAAAAACATATATTTTGACACTAATATAACTATAAATTTAAATAAAATAATATTATGAATGTTTAATGTTTTACAAGAAATTTTATTTTAAAACTATTTTTTAATTATATTATCTTTTTTAATTTAAAAATTATATTGAAAAATAATTAATGTTTAATTTGGCAAAAAGTATACAATTTTCAATTAATTATGTGAAAATTAGACTGGGTGTAATGTTTTGGATTTTTCAGGAATATTATATTTTTTATTGAATAATAAAATATTGTTTTTATAATATTTATAAAGAAGTTAATTATTATCCCATATAGGATTTGAATATTTTCAAATGGATTTCATATTTGAAATCATTATTTCTATATTACACAACAAGGTCCATTTCATTTTCTGTCAAAAAAAGATACCTAATTTTAATGTTAATTACCTCAAAAAGGTTATTGTATGTAAATGAATTAATATTTGAGGACAATACCATAAAACCACATCAATAATGAATATACAAGGGATTTCACCACCACTCGTCGTTCTATCTATAACATCCCTAGACCCGCACTCATGGATTTGGGGCTACGAAAGTCAGCATTTACATTACTATTTTTGATACTGATAAATACATCCCTATTTTTCCATCCAAAACATAGAACATAAAAATGAAATATTGGATCACTTACATACCAAATGAAATTTTACGTTTATAGTTGTAGTGAATTAGGATAAACTCTTACATAAACCACACTCATGACTTTAAGAGAGTATTTATACCACTGTACCTAGCTATTCATATTCTATATTAGGTCTTCAACATATCCCATAGAGGTATTCACATATATATCGTTACAGGACTCAAATAATTCTTCATAACATGGGGGAATGGAAAAAATAAGGGAATTAACAAATGATCACTGGTGTTATAAATAATCATTAATAATTCAATTTCATCAGTGAGCATAAGAGTATGATTATATAGTTAATGTGAAAGATCATAATGTTAGAGAATTTGAACTCTTGAATACCAAGATAAAAAATCAAGAAACACGCCATAAAAAATTAACAAATTAAAGCGTCTTATAAATCAATAATAATGATACATGTGATGGTAATATTGATCATTGAAAACATATAAAAATAGTCTTATAAATAATGAAAATGGTTTGGAACTTTGGAACATTATTTTTATATAACCCTTATAAAACCCTCATATAACTCTTACAAATTAGAGTTATTGTATGGTCAACATACAATATAATTAGATAATTTATTAGAACACTATTTGGCCACACCCATAATATTGTATATATCAGTTTCACCGATTAACATAAAACATTTCCACGATCAATAACATGAATAAAGTATAGAGAACAAGTATTTCATCAAATAACATCATTGAAACAATAATAATTCCATTCATAGCTTCATTAAGTAATGGAAAAATTTGGTCCTATGGAAATATCAATAAAAAATCATAATTTATCTATAATAATAATGAGGATTGTATCAATACAAAATAACCCTAATTCTGTATAAGTAAAATCAAGGTTTTGTTTCTTTGGTGAATGGAAATAGAACTAAAAAAATAATGGAATGTATTTTGGAGGAAAATAACCATTTCACTTGGATAATAGATTTTAAAAACTAAAATTTCACAAAATAATTTGAAAAAACATTACATTGAAAATAATATTGGAAAATTATAAAGTAATATTAAATGAAAAAATGTTCATAAGAGTGATAAAATAAATTCATGTTCTAAGTGTCAAAAATAAACATTTTTTAAAATATTTTCTGATGATGGTGAAAGGTGAACCATTTTGAAAAAATCAATAAATATTTATTTAAATGATTTTAAAAATAATGTAAAAAAATTGAAAATAGACTTATGAAATCATTTTTTTTATAAAAGAACGTTTCTAAAAAATATTATAATGCGTAGACATGAAAGAGAAATATTCTCGATCTAAAAGAAGATACATCATCAATTTCACATAAAAATGAATGTATAGATGTTTATTTAATAAATTAGGGAGTAATGGGAAATTAAAAATATAAAGCACATTCATATGTAGAGGATAATAATATAGATGTGGATCAAGAAACTAATAAGATATTAATTCCCCTAAAGGAATTATGAGTATAAAAAATCCATAAAATAAACGAGATTGTAACATGAAGCCTTTTCCAATTGGAAATATTTTAATCATAAGCCTTGTGATTGAATTCTGTAAAATGAAACGTTAAATATCATAAAAATAATAAAATTTATGACATATCATGTCATACTAGTAGTATCTACACCTCTTAAAATAATTAATGTGAATATCATAAATGTATTCCCTAAAGAAAATGAATTTTACATGATTTACCTTTGCAAAGATCATATTACTGAATTGGGAATTAGATAATGGAGAGATTATGGGTAAAAAATATAAATCCACACAGTGAAATAAGAAGTATAGAATAATGTTTTTTACAGATATATTCACATATAATCATTGAATAATAATGTCATGGATGAAGAGTTATAAAAAAGTGAAAGGAAGTTCCGTTATGAAGGACTTTATGTAACACCCCAAAATTTTATGAGATAGATTCTTTTTAAATTTTTTTATTTATTATGTTATAATAGACACCAATATTATCTCGTGTTATGTGAAACATTATATTAGCTTTCAGTATATGAAACACAATTCTTGTCTTACGTTACATACAAGAGAGACCTTCCTCAATAACTTGCATCGTACGCAATACCGAGTTTCTCTAAAAAATGATATATTATTGAAATTTTATTTAATTGCATATAAAAAAGAGTTTCGAAATATTATTAACCAAATATATAATTTTATATAACATTAAAATTCATCTTATAAGAACAACATCAATTTTTTCAGATAAAATAAGTATTTATAAAAAAAATATAGTTTTACTGCCCTTTGATGGCGCACCCATTTAAAATTTATTTTTTGACACATTTAAATGTTATATTTAAAGGAATAAACCTATTTTTTAGAAAAAGGAAATCAATATTTAATTTGGATTAATTTTAGATATTTTCTGATAATAATAATGTTTTGATGAATAGTTAAAATACACAAAATTTTAATTGAAAAAAACATTTTCCATCGAAATAATTCAAATGGTTAAATCGTATTATTTATTATTTTTAAAGTATAAATGGAATATATTTTTATCAGTTAATCAAATGTTGTTCATTGGATATAATTTCACATTTATATTGGATATAAACTCATGATAGTATTTTGATAAGTTTTTACTTCTTAACAAACCCGTTTTTTGGTTTTTGACAACGAGAATCAATTTTAAATTAATTTCTACCAATTATGTGTTTTTAATTATTAAAAATATATTCCATATTTGGAATCATTTTTTATTAATTATATTAATAGTTTACTTTTATTTTTGGATATTATGAATAGTATGTGTGGTAATTTATATTTTCAACAATTAATTGTAAATTAGGTAAATTTGGTTAACTGATAATAGGAGAGGAATAGTAAAATTATCCTAAAACATTAAAAAATCACATTAGAAAAATAGAAGTTGACCCTTAACTTCATTGGTTCGATGCATATCATTTTAATGGCCACTTGACAATGAAAATAACATAGATATTAATAAAACCAATGAAAGTGAAAAACTGTCAAACTCACATTTCCTATAAGTATAATAATTTTTATATAGGTATAACCTAGTGATATCTTGGAAAATAAATATTCTATTTAAAGATTAATAATTTCCTACATCATCATAATTTATTTTTAATTTTTAGGAAACAAATAATTACCTTAAAGTCATATTCTTTGATGATGTTAAAATTAATTAATTGACTAGAAATCAATGAAATAATTTTTATTAAAATCATAATAACCATAAAAATGTCAAAAAACATTACAAAATATTATTAGTCGAGTATATATATACCATAATTATCCAATGGAATAATTATGGACCTGTTGGACCCACATGTTATTGATTAGGACTATTATATTTTTTTATTTAAGGTAATGTTAAAACTGTTACATTCATACATTAACAAGTATATCATTTTTAATGTTGTCTTTTCCAGAAGATAAATTGGACTAAATATATTATTATGAAATATAGTAAATATATGTTCATAATATTGTTTTATTTTTTATTTTACTAAACAAATATGTATATTAAATAATTACACAAAATCATTGTAGTAATTTTTTTATTAATGGAGATATCGAATAATTGTTATTAACAACATTAAAATAAGTATATTTTTGGGATATTTAATATGAAAATGAATTTTATAAACAACCTTGTCCACATAGGAATATAATAAAACTTTTTTTTAATAATAAATTGTTATCTTAATATTTTTAAAATTAAATTATTTTAATACTGTCAAAATTGATACTATTGATTATTTATCAAAATAGTGTTTTATTAAATTATTTAAAAATCATAGAATAGTTTAAAAAATATATAATAATTATTATATGGTCTAAAATGTTCCAAATTATTCATTTATTTTATAATTTAAATCAAATAAGTTAATATTTCACCCATTTAATATTGAAATATTGGTTATCATAACTAAAATGAAATTCAATAACTAATAGTCAATTAAAATTATAATATTTAAATTAACATAAAAATATTTTGAAATTTTATTGATTGATGATATTTCAGTTTTATCATATCTTATATTCGAATATATCTCATTTTTGAGGTATTTTTATTTATTTTAAAATTACTATAAATTAATATTTTTGAGGTTTCCAAAAGTGTTCCTCCCACCAATTTTAAAAGGACACCTCCTCCCTCATTTTTCCACAACTAATTAAGCACTAATGTTTAACAATACCACACCAATTTATCTTCTCAACTTCCTTAGTTACATTCTAGATGTTATGGTCCTCTCCAAAGTCTAACTCTAGTTCCATTCAAAGGATATCTAAAGAGAATCGGCAAAGAAGAGGTAACCTCCTCTACCGATTCATTCATATTTCTTCTACTTATAGTTATACTGTATCAGTTGTTTCATTATATATTTTTAAATCCATAAGAACAGATATATTGGTATGTTATTATAATTATGAAACAACCATATTCAAATTTTCATCCATCATAAGAAAGATAAAATCACTAAACGTGCGTACATACGATTTACCATCTCCACGTCTTGGTGTAATCTATTTTTCACCACCACATAACTTGGATAGGTATAAAATGGATGTAATAACTATATATGATTAATATAAAATTATATTTATTTTGAAAGAGATTAAACCTAGAAAATCAGTACCATTAAACAATTAATGGAATGATATCATTGCTTGTGTGTATGTACGACATACAGTCTCCACGATGCAATTTGATTCGTTCAACATGATAACCACCCAAGAATTATTATATAAATGTAAATAATGAATAACTATGGTTTTTATTATGTTAATACAATTTTATAATGATATAAATATGACCTAAGAAAAAGAACCATAACCTATTGGATAAAACATGCATACAATCATAAAGCAGTTAAACCCCGAATAACGAGTAACAATGGGTTGTTACAAAAAAACAAAAGAGAATATGACCATATATGATGACCATGATTCTGGAATAAGTTAATAACATTATCTAAATCATTATACATGAGGATCATACACATAATAAGCATATCAAACCTCACGTAAGGGATTATTTCGAAATCTCATTATTTTCTGAGATTGTTTATATGTAATTATTTACTGGGGTATATTTATCATCCATGTCAATGTTTACTAAATATATAATATTTTTTATAATCTTATAAAATTTCTTAAATTAAATTTTACCTATTGGATAATATTTAATTAAATGTTTTGAATGGAATATTTTATTCATTATTCGAATTGAGTTACTTTTTTACTTTTCTGGTAAAAGTATGGGGAGAATATGTTTTTAACATATACAACATGAATCGATTTTTATAGTTTCAGGACTAATTATTTCCATGAATCTTCCTATACACTATTTCAAATTTATTTTCAACTAAATTATTTTCTTTTTAAATTCTGCAGAATTTTTAGAAAATAAAACATTTTTGAAGAAGAAAAGATATTTTCCTCATGAATTAATTTCAAGTGTTTTTAAAAAATTATTTTCTATCTAATATGACCCTATAAAATATGGTTATGTTTCTATACCTACTATTACAATGATTTTATTGTGTTTTTAATGTAATTATTTTTATGAGATCCATTTATTTTATATGGATTATAACAGAATGATGTTTATGAATCCCATTTTATTTATTGGGTTATGCTATGATGAATGATTTATGTTTTTTGTGGAATATGTAAGAATGATTTCTTTATGAGGTGAGTGAGAACTATATCTCCTTCCAATGATTTGGTTAACGATTTATATCTTATGAGATAGGCATGACTGGAACAACAAGTAAACCCAGTTCAGTAATGGACTTTTTCCACTGTGACGGTCATGGTAAAAATTAATTACCTACTATGGAAATCATATTATGTGCTTATTTTTTCCCTCAATCCCATTATTTATGCCAATTATTTTTTATCATGGTTAATGTTACTTTATGATATATTCCATGATTTTTTTCATTTATCATGTTTTGGATATTCAAAATTTATGTTCATGTTTTCACAAACTTATGGTTATGTTTTGTTAGATGTTCTTCATGATTACCCTTTCTAAGAATTTAAGCTCACTCTTTTTATGTTTTCTCTTCCCCAAGATATAAAGAATTGTTTTTAGAAAATAAAACAAAAGGGTATGATCTTTATGGTATATGTTTAAGATCTTTTACTATGTTTAAAGATTTTATTCTATTTTTCCAAAGACACTAAACTTATACGGTCTTTGGGCATCTGTCTGTATCATGTATTAAGTATTATGAAAAAGAAATGTAATGTCCATGTACATCAAGATTTGGTCTCTACACTTTACAAATTAGTATATTTATAGTCAAAACCCCTTGGATAAAATATTTTAAATTTAATCCCAAAATATAATGAATTCGTAAAGATTCATGATATATCTTTTAAATTGTGTTGTATATACACCATGTAAAATAAAATAGGTGCATAATAATAAAATATGCCTCAATGAGAGGATTTTGAGATGAAACCCTTACGTCGAGTCCCATATTAGTACGCATGATCTATATTGCATGTATAACAAACAATTACAAATTAATTTTTAAAACCTTCTATAGGATTAACACATTATCCATCATTATTTTTTCTTTTATTACAAATACATATTTAAGCACTTTATCATGTAAGTCCATACTGGGTGTTTTTAGGACATTATGTTCATAATTTAAAAACAACTTCTATATGTTGACTTTTATAAAGTGGTCATTGACACATAATATTCAATATTATAATCATTAAGTAATTATATATTTTATAGAATAATCTTAATTTTAAAAATTAACATGGAGTATGGTTATAAAAAATGATTTCTGTTATAATCATAGAAATGGTAGGCCGTATGCACACATGAGTAATTTTCCATTTTACAACTACAATTATGGAAATAAGGTAATTTTTATTTAATTTTTCTAGATTTATAATTATATAATTAACAAATTTTATATGTTTAAGTGAAGGTATATATATATATATATTGTCTGAGTGATGTGGTGATGAAAAATCAATCATATATGTTCATAGAGGTGGTAGTTATCTCATATGAATAAATGATGTTATCATTTTTCCCTATATGGTAAGGTATGAAAACTGGTGAAATATTATCTTTAAATAAATATAATTATGTAATTAATATCATATATAAATATTAAATCCATCATTATAAACTTTTGTAATATGTGGTGATGGAAAAAAACTTACATCACTCAATGAGAAAGTAGTCTTCTGTTCACATGAATGATGAATTAATTTCCCTTTTGATGAAGGATGGATATGGATATATGTTATTAAAAATGTAAAGGAATAAAATTACATATACGATACATAGAATATTATCTAATAATATTTTGAGAATATTTAATGGTGATGGAAGAATAAATAAAATGAAAACTTGTTGTTTCGAATTATGTGTCTTCTTCGGATAACCACATTCGATTTAAATCTTAATCCCTATATTGTTGGTATTAAGAAAATAATGAGAACCCTAGAATGTGTGTAGCTATTTTGGGATGTAATTTTAGATGAAATTGGATGAAAAATGGGCTTTGAGGTGTGGATAAATCAGAAGAAGAGACTTTTTCTAACAGAGGGGAGGTGACCTTTTGACATGTTTGGTTCATAATTTAACCCTTATATTTAAATTTGAAACCTTAATTAACCCTTTAGAAAACTATGGGGATAGAAATGGTTTTTATATTTAAGGGGTTAAAATAGTTGTAATAGTTAATATAAATTGATGAAAAACCATAAAATGAATGATAGTTTATTTTATCAACCATATATAATATACATATCTTCTAATAACATATTAAAAAAATTTAAATCATTTAATAAAATAATATTTATTATAAAATATCATTATTATCAATTTTGAAACATTAGTTCAATTTGAATTTTAGAAGTATAAGAAAATAACTGAATATCAATCCAATGAATAAAAACCACCATCATATATCACATGTATAAAATATATTAATGTAACATAATTGTTTTCAAATCATATTTTCTGAATTTTTTTAATAATATTTATTTTATTTTAACTATTAATTTAATGATTATTGAATATATATTGTGTATGATTATAAGGTAATTATTTTTTTACTAAAAATTATAATTAAATTACCATAATAACAATAGTAATTTAAATTTAAAATTAATATTTATAAATAATCATATCCATTATTTGTAACTATATTTAAAAATTCTTAATAATTATAAGAGAGAGTGTGATATTTTTTTATTTATGTTTATTAAAATATTATAAATTTGAAAATCATGTTTAAATGGAAAAAGCTGATATATTATAATTTTGGATGACTATGTAAAATATATTGTTATAAAATAAAATTTGCCTTGTTTTAAGGTCATTTTTTAGTTCATATCGTTTTATTTTTTAATTTTAATTACTTGATTTACCCTTTACTGTGGTTTTAAAAATTACTATGGTTACTATTATTATTGACCAAAAAAATAAACCCATAAAATAAATTTATACCATCATATTCCTAATATAGAATACATTTTTAAAAATATATAAAACATAAGTTTAATATGGCTATTTAAAATTAATCTTTCAAAATGAGACGACCAACAATTTTTCGAAAATATTCATTTTTAAATACAAAAAAAATTTATACTATTTTCATGTGTAAAACAACTTTAAAAAACCATAATATAATTAAAATATATAAAAATTAACTAATGAAATTTTAAATCCAATCCAAAATACAATTTTAATTTGTAAATACTTTAAAAGAAAAAAAAATTCTAGAACAATTATTCTTTTTCACTATTCATTGAAAAAAAATTCATAATAATCTCAAAATTTCATCGTAGGATAATTTTAGAAAGGATTTAATTTTATCAAATAAAATTTATAAATGATTAAAATATCAATTTTATTATTATATCAGAAAAATGAATAAAAACCATTTTTTAAGAAGTGAATTTTTGAAGAATAAAATGACTTTACAAAAAATTCAGTGTTTATTTCAGAAGAACTAATTATTAATTTTTTAGTAATTATAATATATATATATATATCAAAATTTAGTTTATACTATTTGCACCTCTTAATTTAATGGCATGGTTATAACAATCATAATTAAATAATAATATTTTGTGGTTCGTTTAAGTACAGTGCTACGTATCTTGTACACTATCGAACATAATATTATTTTAAAATCATGGGATATTGAATTATCCACCTTTAATAAATTTAATTACCACAATTTCAGAACATTTTCACTTATTGGGGTTTGATGTTTCAAAATTCCTTTGATGAAATCCCGCATCTTAAAAAAGTTGTACCAAAAGTTTTTCTTAAGAAGAGGGAAAGGGAAATATGATGCTCATAAACAAATTACACATATCAAGGTCTCTATATAATATATCATAGTGGGAAGTGAATATATGTAAATACAAGATAACAATAACACCCATGTACTGATAGAGAGTGACAAAAAACATTACCAATAGAAATTTCTTGACTATGAAATCATAAATCTGCGTTGGGTGGATATACCATCGATGCAATGTAAATGTAGATAATATGATTTTTTTTCAAGATCAGTTTCTTATCATTGATGAATTCATTTTAAATAAATATGAATAATATATTTTAATAAATATACATGATAATTACAATTTCATCCATTAATAAATTTCTACCCCAATCTCATATTTTCTCCAAACGATGATTGTTAAAGATAAATTTGCTTTGTTTGAATGAATAAAATAAACATCCATCAAACAATATAACTCCAAAAAGTAGATAAGTATATTTCACCAATAAATAAATAAACTAAAAACAAAATGGTTAACATGAGGTAAGATAATTCCTGAAATGAATAAGCCTTCATACAAGGAAATAATAAATTAAATTTAAAAATTCAGCAATAATACCGAAAGTTCAAACTAAATCATTCTATAAATTACTATCCTAAAAATTCTTCCAACCAATTCTAACCAATATCTAAAACTAGAATTTATATTTATTTGATAATGAATTCCTGAAATATAAATTTTACATTTGTCTCAAAATAACATTTCTCACTCATAAATCCATAAACCCAAAAAGGTACTTACTAATCATATAATCTCTAAAATATGCTAAAAATTGCTAAAAATTATTTGAAACTCCCTAAATACATATTAAGATAAAATATGATCCTGAAATATATTTCAAAATTATCTCTTTAGATAATACTTCATGTTAATCCTAATGGTATCATATACACTACTTTTCTGGTTGTATGGACTCCCCAGGTGGCCATGGGACTTAGCCCCCTCTTGGATAGAGGGTGACACATGGTTAGATCATAGTTTGACCCAACATGCAGCCAAAGAAATAAAACCATTAAAATTGAAGTTTTACCAATCCACCTAAGTACATAAGTGTTCTATCCTGATTTTACCTCCTATTATTTCTCCAGTAGCCTAAGAGATAAACCAAACCCTCCCAAAATTTTAATGATTGATCTCCCTCATTTATAAGACATTTGGAGTATTTTTGGGTGAATATTGATGTTCTGGGTGACTCAAACACGCATATTTCTTAGATTTTCTAGTTAGGTGATGATGTAAATGCTATTATCCTTTTGAATAACTAAAAAACAATCTTGATTTACATTTCTAGGTTGGGTCTTCAAAGGGTGTTTGGTTTTTATTTAATGGTCTTGGTTAAGAATGTGTTCATCATCTAACTTGAGTTGAATGGTCCAAACGTTATATACAATGGTATTTAAGACATATTTTAATGTGTATGTGGTTGTGTGGTGGTATAACATTGCTATCCATTTTCGTTCATTGTACGAAATGGTAATTGGGTTAATTGAATAATGAATTGAAACCCACTTAATCCCTGTGGGATCTGATGAGGATGAGCCAACTAAGCCAATGAACACCCATGGGGTGGATCAACCCCTTGAATATTAGTTTATTGAATGTAAAATAATAAATTATGGGGTTTATGATATTAACCCATTGTTAAATGTTATTAATTTGGTAACATGGAAAATGCGGTGTTCTTCTTAAATTGAAAGGTTACATATTTGATAATGTGTAAATGAGTGGTTATGGGAATTGGTTAATGGGGATTGTCCTCATGGTTAAATGGATTGGAAATGTAAATAAATGGTTATAATGTATTATATGGTAAAATGAAATTGTATTAGTGACTAGGAACATGATGATCGCAATGAACCAGGGAAATGTTATTAAATAGAAATGATACACCATTTTTATTTTTTATAATGAAATGGATAATGATGAAGTGCATATTTGATTGTGATATATGGTAGTTGGTTATTGGACTGATTCTACACTTCTGTGGTCGGGCCTTACTGATTCTCAGTTTCCCCTTGGCATAGTATTTATTCAGGGGATGAACTGATTCTCCTAAACCCTATGGTATGGATGTGGTGTTCTATATCATGGTTGGGATTATCAGACATGGAATTATGAGTCTCTGTGGGATTCATAGACTAAGGCTCCATGTTTTTTGACATGTGACCCTTTTTAAATATGGATTAGATGACCAGAAACAGTTCAAGAAGGATTGATAAAAAATTGGAACATACAGAACAATGTAATGAATAGAATTAATCTATAAATTCCTAAATGATGTACCTTGTATATTTTGTTGTTTCATTGTTTATTATAATTCATGATACACTATTTAGAATTGATATTTTTTATACACCATTGGAGGTGGCCTAATAAGATGTAATCAAACCTTTATTGGGATTCCATTGGGTACCCAAGCATACTACATGGTTAAAGATCAGGACATAGGAAAGGGCCATATTCTAGATGATCTATTTTGGTTTGGAATGTGCATAGAGGAGGGAACCAGACATGGTGACATGACCCATTTTGGGGATTATTAAAATTTAATTTGTTTTTTTTAACTTTTTCACATGGAATAGTATAAATGACATGGAATACATATAATTTGGATGGGGAATGTACGCTTTTTTGGATATGGTTTGTGATGCATGGTTATTGTTATATTGTATCCATTTTATTGTATTTTATCTACTATGGATTACTCTGATAAAGAAATTATAGGCTCCCAAAAAGTCTCATTAGACCATCACTTCTAATCATTAGCCCCTGACATACATGGTGGCATAGCTACAGTCATGTACTTCATCAGCTCGGGGCACAATTTATAGTGGCACTCGGGCCATGGCATTAGAAAGTGGTATCAGATAAAATTGTTTTATTTTTTTGGGGGAGGTATATATTTGAATATGATGTGTGTGGCCTTGGGAGTGAGATCATTCATGGTATTAGAAAAACTATATATGGGGTAAAACCCATGTATCTAAGGTTGGATTTATGTTCTTAATATTTTTTGTTAAAGTTTGATGTTATTTCACCTTGAGTGATTCAATTATAGTGTGATGTTCTTAATTTATGTGACTTCATTAGTGACTTGATATGACATGGGTGTATATATATGAATTATTCTTACAACATAGGGAAACATGTTACAATAATAATGTTAGGATCCCAAGGAAGATGAGTTATGTTTACGTATAGAGAATGAAAATTCAGATTGATTCATTTGAAACATTAACAAAAAAGATCCTAAAAATATATAATTAAGAAAATAATTAACATATGGTTATGGGAATGGTTAAAATGGTAACTAATGTAATTTGAAATATCATTGTTAATAGGTTTAGCCATTTTTTGAGATGGACCAGGTTAGGGGGTAGATAAGAATCATAATCAACATTATTTATTTAAAGGAAAATATTGAAAAAACAACAAGTGGGACAAGAAAGTGGAATCAGGACCTAAGGGGGTCTGATGTAGTGGAGGATAAGGACATAACCCATTACGTTATGCCTTTTGAGATGTGTGTTTGGAATTTTAGAGAGGTTAAAACATGATAATGTTGACCAGTTTGTAAATAAGAGGGTATCACTGAGAATGAACCACCATAAGTGTAGAAAGAAACCCCATTGTTTCTTGGTAATAGAGGTAATGTTAGTCTAATTAGGTAAAATAAACTAAGATGGGGGGGGGGGAATCAGGGTATGATAGATTAAAAATAATTCCCCTTTATATCCTATTAGATCATTAAACAAAAATCTCTTCTCTACCTTTCTTATAGAAATCTATGTGAGTAAAATTAATCTTGCACTTGGTTAACCCTCACTGGGCTACGTCCAAGGATCATATAATGACAATGTGTCAATGCACCAAACCCAATAAGGATCCCTTAAAAAATTATGGGTTTTCTGGAACACTTATATGCCCATGATCACTTCCTTTAGAAGGATTAGGGTCAGTTCACTACTTTTCCCAGGGTAACCCCCTGAGTCTCTTTCTCTGGCCCACTGCCGGTGGAAAGGATCACTTTCATCCTCTTCCTTTTCTCACTTCTCATGGAAGATATTCACCCTCATTTTATAGACCTGTAGGTCCCTTCATTATAACTAATGAATGTATCCTCAATTGTAGATAGATGGTCGATTGAACTCCCACTTTCATTATCTTTATGAATCTAAATTTACAGTACATTTACTAGGAAATTCATTTTTAACACTTTCACACGATGGGCACTGACTTCGTGAAGCACAGATCTTTCATGAAGATCAAATAGACGTTGAGATGTAACCTTATTTAATTAATATCAACACTTTTGGTCATATTTTTATAGCCTTAGATAACATAACCACTTTCATGAAGCTCAAAACATTTATTCTACTCTCATAGCCTTCATGATCTTTTTCAACATAACCACCTTCCTGAACCACCTTCGCAAATCCAGATCCTTAGAGTCATCATTTTGTATTTCTACTCTTCTAAAGGGGGTTGAGACCTATCTATAAGAATTTGGACTAATTTAAGAATCTTCTAGACATTTTACCATCATTAGATGACGATCCCCTATTTCATTTGTGTTGCTCCCTACTTTGCAAAGCTCTATGAAATATTCACTATTCACCATTCTTATCAAAGTCATGTTAATTACCATCAACTCTTCATGTTTTCATGGTGATCCAATTTATATGATCCACACCTTCATGAAATGAACTTTGTGAGTCTAATTAATTTTACCTATTTTTATATGTACTTTAATGTAATCCCTCTTTCACGATGCTATCCATCCTCCAAATTTTGAACCCCAAAAACTTGGGAAACACTGGGAAAAATTGTCACCTTGAGTAATGAAATTTTCTATAATACATCTAGGATATCACTTCCCCTTTCTTGAATCATTTTCATCATACTATGTCAATAATATCTCTAGATCTCCAGAACATAGCTTGGAAACTCTGTTTTCTAATAAACACAATCAACCCAAAAATTTTTCAATGTTACCTTGATGGATTTTTTCACAATTGGAGAGGATCAGTTATAGGAAAAATTTTATCATTTTATTCTTTTTATGGATCTATAACTAGGGTGGGATGCATTGATTATGTTCAGTTTGACACATAAGTTCTAGCTATATCACCCTCACATGTTTTATAGAGAAGTTGGACCTCGGGTAGTGAGTTTTTTATTAAATCCTTCCACACAATTTTGGATCACTTGGAGACCCTACCCAAAAAGATATTTAAGATGGAAAATTATATGTTTTGGGAACCAACAATAAATTTGTGGGATATACAGGATAAAGATGAGTAGAAAGAGAGAATTTAATGTATGGACTTCTAAGAGAAGTTCCTAGAACACTTTTAACATGCGACATTGAGGAAAAGGAAGGATAAAGAGTTTATGAATTTCACTCTGGGGGAACATGAAAGTAATTGATTATGATGAACTCTATATAGAAATGTACATTTTTTCACCAATGTTAGTAGGAGATGATGAGATTATGTCTAGTGAATTTTAGGATGGACCTAGATCTGATATAATGTCCTAGTGGAATACCTTTTAAATAATTTTTTTTTCTATATAGTGGACCATGTTCCCATTTATGAGGGGAATATGAATGATTCCTTAAGTGGTGGGTAGTTCCTAGAATATAGGTGATCGGGTGGTAACTCTTATGATAATAGGAATCACTATTCTAAGAGTTTCCACAAAAGTAGTGGCGAGTAGAGTACTCAGGGAAGGGGAACCTTCTCATTGGGGAGTATCTCATTAATTTTCTATCATTCTTCCAGGCCACTCAACATGAATGGTTAATATACAAGACCACTAGTGTAATTTTTTTATGTGGTAGGATGGTTTATATGAAGAGGTTCTTCAGAGGATGAAAGTTGAAATGAAATGGTGGAGGATTCAGTCTAGTTCAGGGTGACTGCTGGGGGTTAGTTACTTTGTATCTGTCAAGTGGTTGGATTTACACCAGCCACACCAATCATGGTAGGTCATGTGTTTCTTCAACACAGAATATTTCATATCAAAATGGTGGTTCAACATTGGTAACATACACCTGAGCACAAGGTATAGGGGTATAACATCTTCATGCAGTCCATCCTACACCTAATAATGGAGAGGCTAGACCATTGAGTGTTCGAGTTATGATTAATGTAGATTCAAGGATTTGTAGTAGTATATTTGATACATGGGAATTGATTTATTTTATATATGTTTGAAAATTAAATTCTTTTCATAGATTCATAGAAAATGTGTGTGGGGTCATGTCGATTGACACAGTATTTAGTGTTCGATATGATAATATCCAGTTAAGTAAGGGGTTTTCTATTGAGATTGTTGGGAATTTTTTCCATGAGATTTTTTTATGATTGAGATGTCAAGTTATTAGTTGATAATGGGGATATATTGATTGATATCATATTTAGTACATGTTGACTATTATTTTTGGATTGGGTTATACTAAATATGCACAAGCGGAGGGGGGGGGGTGAAATGTGTCTTTTAAAAAATCTTCACGAATCAGGATGAAAACTGAGTCTGTAATTTTATCTTTATTAGATTGTTTATGTAGCGAAGGATAAATGGTTAAAGAACTCAATAATGTATAGTGGTTCAGGAAATAGAAGGCCCCTAGTCCACTCCACCAACACTCTACTCCACGAGCATGGTGATTTTCACTATCTTGTCCTTTTATCAACAGACCATCCACAACTGAGTGTAGGCAGTTGACACCTTTACAAGTTAAGAGTAAAAACACATCCTTCTAGTTCATACACAGAACTGAATACATAGTTTATTATGAGAATCCATTTACTCAAAATAAAAAGAGTATTTTTCTTGAAATAACTTTCAATTGTTCTTCACTGTTGCAGCAACACACAACTGGCATTCAATGGATCATTGTCTTCGGAAAGAATGATCTTCAGGTAGATGTAGTTCTGAGCCGATATGGTTGCAATATATATAGAAATAATTTCTTAAACTCCAACAACAATGGATTCCTGAAAGATATTCAGTGTAGAAATGGTGAATATTCAACATGTTTATTGTTCATCATAAAAATAGTGTTTAATAGATCTTGGTAGCAGCAGATATGTAAATCAAAAATGACTCAGTAAAATAGTAGATCTGATGATCTAAGGAGGTTGTTAAATATATTTTTATACATTTAGATGATTCTCCTCCTGCTCTATAATGCAAATATATATATATATATATATAATAAAGACGAGAATTTTTCTTTATAAAATTTGATCCTAAAAAGGTTCCTTTAGAATCGCGATATTCAAATATTTGAAAAATAGAGCAGTTGTAACTCCCTAAAAATTTAGCATTAAAAGATCCTCATAAATCGATCATTTGAATCATAAATAAACGGATTTGATTCAGTCAAAGACACGTTTTAAAATCAGGCTTTTAATATGGCTTCAAATCAGCCTAACAATCTGCATAAAGACTGTTGCCCAATAATGTCTTAATTTATATCTCTGACGCCAAACATAGGGTTGAACTGAATAGCATACATTTTATGAACGTATGTTTTGAAATGTAATGTTGATCAGGAAAGTATGATTTGATGATCCATTCTTTAAACATAAGGTTGATCTCAAATGACAGGTAGATCATCCATACATTTATCTTCATGTTTCAAATGTATGTTATATAATTCATACAATTATCATCTTCTAAACGTAAGGAACGCGATCTAACACATGGTTGTTTTCAAAATTAAGGTTGGTGAACCATACTTTTGAGAAACAAACACGACATTCCATAATAACGTAGGGTTCTTCTTCTATACTCTTATGATATTCCAAATTTAAGGTTCTTTCCAAGCATAGGGTTCTTCTTAAATACTTTTCTGATAACGTATGGATTCCTAACTATACTTTTCTGATAATTCTTAAGTGACAGATTCCATCCTTATGCTACGCTCCTCAACGTAAGGTATGGATAGTGTTTCCACAACATGCTAATGTGATTTCCCAACACATAGAGCATGAATAGTGTTTCTAGAACACTCTAATATGTTAAAATGATTTCCAAAAACATTTTAAAATATTCCATGTGGATTAAACACTTAAATGTTATTCCAAAATAGAGAAACAAGTAATATAATTTCATAAAATATACTCAAATAAAAATATTTAGAATAAAAAATAAGGGTATCTATGAACATCAAAATCATCATAAAGAGATAGAGTATTGTTCTCAATGATATCCCCTTAATAAAATAGAGTATTGTTGAAAACAAATCTTGCTCAACAATATCCTCCTTTTCGATGATCACAAAACCCACTTAATAATCAAGGAAATTATCTTACAAAATTAATTTCATAGAATTTAGAATTTCAAAAAGATAAAAACAATATTTTATTTTAACACAACTGTTTCTTAATTTTTACATTTTCTTCCACTTTATAAATTAAAATAACATCTCCTCCTTATAAATAAATAATTTTGTGTTTAAGAAAAATTTCTCCTATTGAAATGAAATAATTTCTTTTCTTCCTCTGAGTAAAAGATTTTTATATAAAAAAATGGTGTGATTATCCATATTTCTCCAAAAAAATATGTTGTGTTTATCCATATTTCTAAAAAATATGTTGTATTTATCCATATTTCTCGACCTTTTTTGATATAAAAAACAATGATAAAATAAAGAATATAACACATTTTAATGTTGCACAGAACATAAGTAAATGCTATGATATACTATTTTCCAATATTTGAATCTAGATTACTGGCATTATAACATAGAAAATATATTAAAAAATTTAATAACAAATAAACATGGGAAGAAAATATATATTATTGAAAATATAATTACATTTACAGTAATGAAAAGGAGAATCAAGGTTGGGCTAAAAAGCTTTGGAAAATAGGTTTTAGAATCTCTAAATGACTAACTTGAGATCTGATATCAGCATTCTCAACCATTTTATTAGTCCATTGCCTAAATAGACTATAACATCTCTTCCTTCCTTTGTCACATGGATGTCTTCAATCAAATTGACTCTGAAAAACCCATGTAACTGCTCTTCCTTCTCTATAAACTGATTGTGTTTCTATGTGTATCTATTCATCAAAACTCTGATCCCTGGTTCATTTGAGGTGAGATGGTCAAAAATATACTTTTTATTATCCAGTAGAACAGATAATGGAGCACTATTACACTATAAGTCCTACAATATGTCATTTATATTTCTCATTGCTTCTGTAATGGCCTGAAATCATTTTATCAGATCAGAAGAAGTACCTAAGGTACCTCATAGATTGTCCCTAATAGTAGCAATATGTTGTTCCATGAAAATTTTAAATTTTTCGAAATCTGATTTCAGTAAAATTTTAGATTTTAGTTTTCCAGCTTCATCTATCATTTCCTTTTAAAAAACTTCCACTTCCATTTTTGAAACTGATCTATCATTCATGTTCTGAAACTTCTATCTCTCATTTTTAATGATCTTATCAAAGAATAATTTTCATCTTTAACATTATTAAATTTTTGAATTAACTCCTCCACATGATAATTCATAGAATCAGAGGCACCTTGTGCTTGATTCTCAGTCTGAGCTTCCAATGCATTTATCAGAGCTAAAGTCATGGATTCAGCATCTGACTTATCTTTATCGTTCCTTTTTACTGTATTCTCTACTTATGTTTTCCATCAAGTCCTTTCCTGAATCATTCATAGGAAAATCCTTATTAACAATTTCAGTTTTAATTTCAGAAATTTTCTTTGCTTAATTCTTAGTCACAGGTTCTTGCTCGTCCTGAGCATATTCATTGATTTCATCCATGACTGGATCCTCTAATAAAGGTTCCTCTTAAGATAACTCCTCTTGAACAATCTCTATAGGCTATACAGTTTGAGCATATTCAGATCTTGACACTTCAACTTCTCTAGTATTTTCAACAGTTTGAGGAACAATTTCTTTTTCTACTTGAGTAGTATCCTAAATCTGAGAAACTGTTGGGTGTGAAATTTCATGTACTGCAGATTATCTAAAAAATTTGTATCTTTGAAGAGGTTCAGTTGCATCTGCTTTTTTTAGTAGTATCCACACCAACTTGAGCCACATTATGCCTTTTACTATGAAGTCCTTCTTGACTTTCTTCATCCATAGGTTGATCAACTATTTGGTATTTCAGCCTTCTTGTGGTTCCACTTACTCTAGATTCTTCAGGCCTTCCTTAGATTTAGCAGGTTGCTCCCCCTAATCCGATTCCTGGTTCTCTTCAGCTCCAACAAGCAAAAGCTCTCCTTTCTTAGTACTCCAGAAGAAGCCAATCTTCCTTAGAGTTCTAGCACTGAAAATACTATTGTGATGCCATCTAACTCCTGCATATATTAATCTCACCATATCAGACTTAAACAATAATTTGGAAATGAATCTTCCATAGGGATGGTAGTTCATTATAGCCTCTGACTGATAGCAGTAGTTGAGATATCATACCATATATCTTGGAAACTTTAACATGATTTCAATTATAAGAAAAAACATTAAATACATGTAAGGAAATAAAATATTCTCGATCTCTAACATCTTAGGATCAATCCCTATTTTCATAAACTTAGCAATAATCTTCTGATCAGGTTCCAGATCCTTAACTAACATTTTTTATGTTTGTAAAACCAAATAAAAATGACATAATGTCCTTTGAATTATGTTAATTATTTTCAATATTCTTTATGTAGAAATGAAAAAATCCCTCATGATAGAAATTTATGATTCGAGATATTTCTGCCCAAGAAATAGAAAAATCCCGATCTTCAATTTTTGCATATATGGTATCCTTTGTATCTCCAAGACTGAACTGGATAGATTTGAAAAAGTGAATAATCTCTTCCTCATATAGAAACTATGTATTGTTTCCACTAAAAGTTTTCTCGGGATTCTAAAATGCGAGGGCTTGCCACAACATGAGATCCTTTTCATACAACCATTCCAGGTCGATTACCTTTCCCTATAGAATCCTTCTTCCTGCTGTGCACTGATGCTAGGAATTACTAGCTTCACCTTCCCCAATTCTCTTTGTCTTGGCCATTACTGTTTCAAAGTTCTCAAGGCTTGATATTTTTTTAATGTTTAGTCGAAGGTAGATGATGGAGGTATATGTTTTTTGGTTTTGAAAGGGTTTGAAAGAATTGAACAGGGTTTAGAATTTGAAATGGTTTCTTAAATTGTTGATTCCCATGTCATTTACGTATATAATAATCATTAAATTATTTAAATAAAATAAAAAACGAACGCGGAAAAAATATTAAAACATAACTGATGAAATTTTTACATTATTAAAAAAAGTAATAACAAACCAGATAAATTAAGAATTAAAATAATTAATTTAAATAATTAAAATTTCATTTAAAAATAAATAAACCTGGATCCCCCTTAATAAAATCAAACCTTGCAGTGGGATGTGGTTTAGTAAAAATATCAACTAATTGAATACTAGTGCTTACAAATTCTGAGAATATATCCTTTTTAATAACATGGTCTCTTAGAAAGTGATGTCTGATATCAATATATTTAGTTATTGAATGATTAATAGTGTTTTTTGAAATATTTATAGCACTTGTATTATCACATAAAATAGGGGTGTTATTAAAATTTATTCCAAAGTCCATAAAAGTGTATTTCAACTAAAAAACGTGTGCACAACAACTGCCTACAGATACATATTCTACCTCGGCTGTTGATTGGGAAACTAAGTGTTGTTTCTTACTAGACCATGACACTAATGATTTTCTTAAAAAGTGACAAGTCCTTGAGGTGATTTTTCTATCTTATCTAAAACATTCAAATTCAGCATTTGAATATGAAATTAGATTAAAATCAGAAGTTTTTTGATAGAGAAGAGATTGAAAAACATTTCCTTTTTAATAAATAAAAATTCTTTTAACAGTAATTATGTGAGATTCTTTAGGGTCAGATTGAAATCTTGTACAAAGAAAAACTGATTACATTATATCTATCCTTCATGTAGTAATATATAATAAACTAATAGTCTAACTTCTATATAACTTATTTTCAACTGATTTTCCAATTCCATTCAAATCATGTTTTATATTAGTGCACATAGGAGTTGTATGTGTCTTGCTATTTTCAAGTCCACATTTCTTTAGTAAACCAGAAATGTATTTTCAATGATTAAAAACATTTCCAAAATCATTTAGATAAATTTTATTTCATAAAAAAGTTAATTCTCCCATCATGCTCATTTCAAAATATTTTTGCGACAAATTTGAAAACTCATGACAATGTTTTTTTCTTATTGAAAAAAAATTACATCATCAACATAAATTTGGACCAATAAAATATTATAGTTGACAGTTTTCTTAAACAATTATGGATCTTCCATCCCAACTAGTAAAATCATTTTTTAAATGAAAAGATCTTAATCTTTCATGCCAAGATTTAGGTGCATGTTTAATTCCATAAAGAGCATTAGTACGTTTAATAAAGGAATCTGGTTTTTGTGAATTTTCAAAACCAACAGGTTGCTCAAGATAAACATCATCCAATAAGTAACCATTTAAAAAGGCACACTTCACATCCATCTGAAATAATTTAATTTTCATATGTGATGAATAGAATAAAAGGATTATAGTAGCTTTTAATATAGTTATGGGTGAAAAGGTCTCATCATAATAATACCTTATTCTTGATTATAACCTTTAGCTACTTGTCTTGCTTTATATCTAGTTATCATTCCTTGGACATCTTTTCTATTTCTAAAGACCCATTTAGTTCCTATAACTGGATAGTTCTGAGGTCTTTCAACTAAATTCCAAACTTAATTTCTCTTGAATTGGTTTAGTTCTTCTTGTATTTCTATCATACAACATTCTTCATCTAAGTCTTATTCTAATGTCTTAGGTTCTAATTGGTATAAAAAGGTATAGAATCCCACAAGATTTCCTACATTTCAACTAGTTTTTATTCCTGTGTCTATGTCTCCTATAAAATTTCCTAAAGGGTGATTCTTTAGGGTTCTAGACAATCTAGATAGTACATTGTTTGGTTCATTAATGTCACATCCTTCTGAACAAGATAAGAATTAATTTAAATATTTTTCAAAGTCATCTTTTAAGTTCTCAAATCTCATATTATTATTAGAGTCAGATTCAACAATTTGGGCTTTCCTTTTCCCAAAGGGATGAGATTCATCAAATTTCACATGAATGGATTTTTCAACAATCTGTTCTATTTTATTCAAAACTCTATAATCTTTGGAAGTAGAAGAATATCCTCTAAAAATTCCTTCATCAAATTTTGGATCAATCATACCAGTATTTTACTCGGTGTTTATGGTGTAAACATTACATCCAAAAACATTAAAGTAATTTATGTTAGGATTTATGTTATTCCAGAGTTCATTGGGTGTCCTTATAAAAATTGTTTTGATTAAAATTCTTTTCATTATATAGCAAGCTGTACTTATAGATTCTGCCCAAAAATCTGTAGAAAGACTATATTCATTTAGCATAGTCCTAGCCATTTCATGAATAGTCCTATTTCTTATTTCTAGAATTCCATTTTATTGAGGTGTTGTTGTTGAAGGGAAGGTGTGTTTAATACCCATATTTGAAAAAAAGAATTAAATTCTAGATTCCCACATTCTCCAGCATGATCAATTCTTAATGATATTATTTTACAAACTTTTCCATTTTGAACAGCTTTTAAAAAACATTCTATTATAGTAAAAGCTACATTTTAATATTTTAGAAAATAAATCCAAGTAAATCATTAATATTTATCAACTAAAACATATACATGAAATTTACCAGCCAAGCTTTCTATTATTAATGGTACAAAAAAGTCCATATAGATAACTTTTAGAGGCTTAGATGTAGCAATTTTGTTATCAGATTTGAAGGAGGATTTGTGCTACATGCCAAGTTGACATGCATCACGGAATCAATCACATTCAAATTTGAGACCAGGAAAATCGGATACTAATTGTTTCTTAGATAGCATATGTAATGAATATATATTGCAATGTCCAAGTTTTCTATTCCACATCCATGATTCATTTATCTTAGTAGCTAAGAATTTCCCTTTTTGTTTAGACAAGGAATTTAAGTCCAGTGTGTAAACATTATCAGTTCTGGGTGCTCTAAACTTAAGAAATTTGCCTTTATAAATAGAACAATAGTTGTTAGAAAAATACACAAAATAACCATAATCACCACGTTGAGAGATACTTATCAGGTTGTGTTTCAATCCTTGTACATAGAGTACTTTATTGATTGAGACAACTTCTGGTTCTCCAAAACTTCCAATTCCAATAATTTTACCTTTGGCATTGTCACCAAATGTGACTTGACCACCATCCTTTTGAGTTAATATTTTAAAGTAACATGAATTTCCACTCATATTACTAGAGTATCCACTATCCATATAACATAATTCAGTTCAGCTTCTGTGGCCTGCTTCGTACAATGGAATTTAAAAAATGGTTTGTTTTGGTACTCATATTTTGTTGGGTCCATCCGTGCTAGCCCGTAAAGACCTCGGAATCCAGACTTTCTTTATTATTCAATAATCAATAGAATCATATAAATTTCTTGTAACAAAGGCTTTCTTTCTCCTACTTATTTTTGGTTTCCTTAAATAATAGTTTTTAGATGTGTGACCATTTGTACCATAGTAGTTGGAAATTTTACCTTTTGTACTTGGGAAAAAATAGTTCTTATACAGTTTTAGTTTCTCACCTTTACTGATTATTCCATATCTTTCCTTTTAAATCTCTCTATTTCCAAGAATTACCTTTTGAGTATTTTCTCCTTTTGAAAAAATAAGAGTTGCACTTTTGTACGTTTCCACTTCTGTATGTAGTGATTTTATTTTAGTTTCATTATCTATACAGTTTGTGTTTGATGAGTTATATTTTTCAATTAACTCTTGATGTTGTATTAGATGAGTGTATCTTTCTATTAAAATAGTCGTATGAATATTTTTCAGTGATTTAGGATTCTTAAATAAGGGATAATATTTCCCTTCCAGCATGTTGCAGTAGGCTATAAGATTATTATTTTAACATCTAGAACTGGAATGAGAATCTGATGAGTAATAATATATTACCTCATCAGCTTCTGCCAAAAAGGACATGTCTGATTTAATATTTGATTCTTATTTTTCTAAGTCAGACTTTGATGAGCTGCTGGATTCTTCAGAAACACTCTATGTATCTTTCATTGCTCATTTTTCTTTCTGATCATAATCATTGTTTTAAAAAAAATTCTTTTCCCCATTTAATTTAGGATATTCAGGTCTAATGTGACCCATATTTTTACATTCATAGAATCTGACATCCCTTGGTTATTTTCCATCATTTTGAGGGATTTTATGAATCCTTTCTTCATTATGTACAATTTACTGAACTTTCTGGCTAGCTTATCCTATACCACATCATAATTAGATGAATCCTAATTCTCTGATTTCACTTTGATTTCATTCTTCATTTTTCTTCTTTTTTATTTTCAGATGTTACCCTCAAAGATTTATTTTTCTTTTTAATTAAAACTTTATGTTCTTTTTCTTCATCTTCCATCTCATATTCAATCATCATTAGAGTTAAAATTAACTCTCCCATTGTAAGAACATTGACTGGTTAGGATTGTTTAATAGCAGCCAAAATTCCATTCCACTTAGGGGTAGTACTCTTAGAACATTCAGGGCTTGATCTTCTTGTTTGATAGGCTCACCAAAGGCGGTTACATTATTAACAAATTCTATAAGTCTTCCATTCATCTGGGTGATGCTTTCTCCTTAAAAAATTCTGAATGTGTCAAATTTCAATTTATTAGTGGAATTCCTCATTTTTAAAACATTTTCTGTTTCTTCATAGGTAACTACAATAATCTACCACATTTCCTAAGCCATAAGGCACTGAGATACTCTATTGAATTCAACTAGTCAAAAACCACTGATGATGGCATTCATAGAATTTATGTTTGGGTCACACCCTTCTCATTTATCATCACTCTATGTTTCATGTTTCTCTAGAATCACATAAGGTTTTAGAATTTTTTAGTAGACTTTGTAACCAAGGTTCTTTAAATAAATGATAATCCTTGATTTTCAGAATCCATAATTTTCACCATTATAGTAGGGAGCTCGAAACATTGACATACCCCCTCGTGTATCATCCATTGTGCTATTTATACTCTGAAAAAATTTAGCTTGTTATATCTTTACCAAAAGAACCACCTTTGATACCAATTGTTTGATCGAGTTATACCACATTTTCACAAGAGGGGGGTGTGAATTGTGTGTTTTACAAAATAATCATGAATCATGATGATGACTGAGTATGTCCTTTTATCTTTATTAGATTGTTTATGCAGCAAAAAAATAAACAGTTAAAGAACTCAAGAATGTATAGTGGTTTGGGGAGCTGAAGGCCCCTAGTCCACTCCATCAATACTCTACTCCATGGGCATAGTGATTTCCACTATCTGGTCCTCTTATCGACAGACCGTCAACCACCAGGTGCATGCAGTTGACACCTTTACAAATTAAGTCTAAAAATAGTTCATTCTGGTTCATACACAGAACCGAATACATTGCTTAGTATGAGAATCCGGTTACACAAAATAAAAAGAGTATTTTCCTTTAAATACAATCCAATCGTTCTTCATAGTTTTAGTACAACGCAACTTATAGTTGATGGATTGTTGTCTTCATAAATAATGATCTTCAGGTATAAGTAGTTCTGAGCCAATCCTGTTGCAATAGATTTAGAAATACATTATGAAACTCTAACAACAATGCATTCACAAATGATATTCAATGTAGAAATGGTGAATCTTCAACATGTTTCTTCTTCTTTAGAAAAACAAAGTTTGAATGATATTGGTAGCATTAGATCTATAAATGTTAAATGAATCTGTAAAACTGTAGTCAGGAAGAACAAAAGAGCTTGCTAAATATATTTTTCTTCTTTTCGATGATTCACCTCTTTCTCTGTAATAGAAAATAATTTATATATATATAATAAAGATGAGTGTTTTATTTTATAAATTTCGAACCAGAAAAGTCACCTTTAGAATCGCGATATTCAAATATTTGAAAAACAAAGCAGTGGTAACTCCCCTAAAAATTTAGCATGAAAGGATCCTCATAGATTGATCCTTTGAATAATAAATAAAAGGCTTTGAAGAAGTAGAAGACGTGTTTTAAAATAGGGATTTTAATATTGCTTAAAATTAGTAGAATAATCAACATAAAGACCATTTCTCAATAAAGTAATAATTTAAATCTCCGATGACAAATATAGGGTTGAACAGAATAGCATGCATTTTATGAATGTAAGGTTCACAACATAAGGTTGATCGGGAATATAGGATTTGATGATCCATTCTTGTAATGTATGGTTGGTCTCAAACGTAAGGTTGATCATCCATACTTTTTTCATCAACTTTCAAATGTATGATATATAATTCATACTTTTATTGTCTTTTAATTGTAAGGAATGTGATCCAACATAAGTTTGTTTAAAAAGGTAATGTTGTTGAACCGTATTTTTGAGAAACAAACATGACATTCCATACTAACATAGGGGTTTTCTTCCATAATTTTTGATATTCCAAACGTAAGGGTCATTCCAAATGTAGGATTCTTCTTCCATACTTTTCTGATGATGTTTGGTTTCTTGACCATACTTTTCTGATAACCAGAAAGTGACAGATTCCATCCTTATGCTACTCTCTTCAACGTAGGGTATGAAGAGTGTTTCCAGAACACGCTAAAGCAATTTCGAACACGTAGAGGATGAATAATGTTTCCAGAACATGATAATATGTTAAAACAATTTCCGAACTCTTTTCCAAGTATTCCACGCTGATTAAATGCACAAATATTATTCCAAAATATAGAAATAAATAATATTAATTTCCTGAAATATACTCAAAATAAAATCATTAGAATAACAAATAAGGGTTTTCATGAACATAAAAATCATCATATAGAGATAGAGTATTATTCTCAACCATCTCCACTTAATAAAATAGAGTATTGTCAAAAATAAAACATGTTCAAAAATTATATCCAATGTATAACATTCACATCCCTTATTATTACAACTTATGTTTCGTGTGGGGTGTTGGACATGTATGAAAGCCATGCAGGGCTAGTCCGTCTATGGATAGGTTATCTCACAACCCAAGTGATTGAATTGTGATTGATATTGGGGAAATAGAGATTAATGACTTCCCACCCTTGGTGGATTGGTTCCTAGATGTATTTCTCGATGACCTATCAAGGATACCTCTTAAGAGAGAGTTTGAGTTCATGATTGAGATTATTCCTAGAGCTGAGTAGACTTTCATTCAGCCATATAGAATAGAACTCATAGAGCACAAAGAAATAAAGACTCATTCAGAGGAAATAGAGGGTAAGGGATTAATCTACCAAAGTATTTCACCAGGGGGTTCACTTTACTTTTAGCCAAGAAGGCTAATGGGTCGCTCTTCTTGTGCGATGATTACTGTGAATTGAATCAGATGAAAGTTGGGAAAATTATCCTCTTGTACATATTAATGAACACTTTGATCATCTAAGAGGTACTTCTATTTTATACAACATCAAATTATGGTTAGGTTAACATCAGGTGGAGGTGAGACCTTCTAATATACCACAAACAACCTTTAAGATACAATATTGTCTATATAAGATTACTATGATGCCATTCCAGTGAAAAACATACTCTAGTAGTGTCTGTAGATGTGATGAATGGAATATTCTACCCGTACCTGGACCATATTTTAGTAAATTTTTGGATGAAATATTGGTGTACTCTTATACTCATGATGATCATTCCAACCATCTTGACATCATCTTGAGTACACTGAGATATCATCAGCTATACACCGAGATATCCATGTGTATTTTCTAGATTAATAAGGTACACTTCTTGGATCACAACATCTCTAATGAGGTTGTGTTAGTTTACCGAAAAAAGAGCATTGCATTATATCTTTGTTGAGGCCGAATAATTTTTTGGAAATAAATAGTTTTCTTGGTTTTGCAGGATATTATTGAAGGTTCATAATGAAATTATATTTCTTAGGAACACTACTTTCAGTATTGACCATGTTGTGTTTCATGTTCGAATAGTCAATATCATGTGATAATTCCTTCTATGAGCTAAATATGAATTTGACTAGTACTGAAATTTTGATCGTAATTGAGTGTGGTATAGAGTATTCCTTTTTGTGTGATGAATATGCAGTTGGGCTTGGAGAAATGTGTATGTAGGAATATTGGGTTGTGGCATAAAAGTCACAACATTTGAGGCCACATGAGTAAAATTATCCTATGAAAGAACTTGAGTTGGATAAAGTGGTTTATGCTCTAAAATGTTGGCATAAATACCTAATTAGAAAAATATCTATTGTGTATATTGACCATAATATTCTGAAGTACATATTTTATCAACATTATTTGATCTTCTGACAATGACTATGGGTCGATTAAATGAAATCATTTTATTTTGAGTTAGCCTACATGCCAGGGAAACAGTACAGTTTTATAGATACCTTAAATAGAATGATGTAGACTTAAGTAGTTCAGGTTTCCAATTCTGAGTGGAAGGTGACAGAATTTGTCACTGTGATGCCCATAAGGGTTCTAAACAGATACTGATTGGTTACACTCTCATTCTTGGAAGTTCAATATACACTTCATACCTGGATCAAAGAGAGATAATATTAGGATGCATGGTGTTTATCCTTGAGTGAATTCTTTAAAGGTGGGGAGTCACCTTATGACTACTAGGTTGGCTATGATGGTATCATTTATGTTCGAGGACATGTTTTTTTCCCACATGTATACATGATGAGTTGAGGTTCGAGTTTCATTCATTGAAGTGGGAAGTGAATCATACTTCAACCAAAATGTATCATAATATTTGTAGATAGTATTGGTGGCACGAGATGAATATGGAAGTTAAAGGTTTCATGTCATGATGTATCACTTGATATTAGGTAAAAGATGGGAATCAATGGTAGGGTGGTATGATATAGCTATTTCCCATTATAGAATGGGAGTGGGATGATGAAACCATGGATTTTGTTGTGGGTATCTCAAGGACGCCTTGGAATATTGAACCCATATGCGTAGTTGTGGATTGGATGACCATGGTTTCCCATTTCCCACTAATATGGGTGGGTTTTACTATTGATAAACTAGATGAATTATATGTTTGTGAGATAGTATGATTACATGGAGTACTGAGAACCATAGATTCATGTCATTATACATGTTTTACATAACACTTCTAGAGAGTTTTCTAGAATGGATTTGGGACCATGGTTCTTATTAGTATAGAATTCCACCCAATGATAGATGGGATGTCAGAGCGTACTATCCATGAACAAGTGGACATGCTGAGAGCATGTGTCCTCAATTTTGGCGGCACTAGAGAAAATCAGTTAACACATATGGAGAACACCTATAAAAATACTAACAAGGAAACAATTTATATGGAACTATATGAGGCACTCTACGATAAGTAGTGTCGATCCCCATTATGTTGAATGGAGTCCAGATAATTAGAGTTATTTGGGACAAGTATTATGTGGAAGATATCATAGAAAAAGTATTTGATTCAGAAATATATAGATACTTCTCAGAGCATGTATAATTTTCCTAAAAATAAACATCATAGACCTCTTGAGTTTGCAGTACATGATCATGTGTTCATCAAGGTGTTCTTAAGGATGGTTAACCGTCAGATTCAGAAATTTGGTAGGTTGATGCCCAAGTATATGGGGTTGTTTGAGAATGTGGAGAGGATCAGACATGCAGTTTACCTATTATATCCTCCATAGAGGTATAATGGAATGAATGACGTTTTTAGGGGTAACCAAAATGACTATATCATCCAACCCTTCTCACGTGATCACATTTGATTTAGTGGAGCTTGAGGCTGATACACCCATTGAGGAGCATCCAGTTCATAATGTGGATCATAGTGAGAAAATATTGTGTGGTAATACTTTTCTACTATATAGAGTGTTTTGGAATCATGGAAATGTCCAAGAGAAAACATATGGGAGAGATGTAGATATGAGAGCCTAGTTTCTGGATATTTTTATCTTAGAGACTCACTAATACTTGGAAGTGTTGCTTGTGGATAAGTCATTATAATGTAGGGAGGTTGTATAATCCCAAACATCTAATGAGGTAAATTCTTAATCCAGTTTTGGTTCAAATACAATTAAATTTGTTAATAAAACATTTCTAAGGCATATGGGGAGTCTCAGGGGGTGTATCAGGGGTTTTAGGAATAGAAAGGTGGGAATAGAGACCAACCAGTGCAGGTCACATGGTTGGTACATGGTTACTTCCAACAGTGTTCCTTAGAGAGGGGATGTGCATGGTAGAGAAAACCATGCATCGTGGTGGGCCTACCTATGTATTCTTTGATAGAAACATCCCACATGGTCAACATAATGTTTTTCAAACCGTTAAGTCTCCCCAGGATGTTGTGTGTCATGGAACCCTCTTGGATAGAGGGACGTGCATGGTTGGTGCACGGTTTGGCCATCCAGGCAGCCAGACCATGTGACATATTAAAATAGGGTTTTTGTAATTTCCCAACTTGGTATTTAAGGGTTCTAAGCCAAATTTATGACTTATTCTTCCTCTAGTAGCCTATTTTACAATCCAATACTCCCAAACATTTGAAGGATCTGCTTTTCTCATTTATATATTATTTGGAGTGTAGTTGGGTGTATATTGATGCATGGGGTGAGTCTAACAGTCCTATTATTTCTATTTATAGGTTAGGGTATTGTGTAGTTGTTATTATACTTATCAAGACCTAAATACATATTTCCAAAATTATTTTTAGGTTGGATATTTAAAGGATGATTAAGTTCAAATCAATGGACATTGTTAAGTGAGAATTCATCATCTAACTTTAGGTAGGTGGTCTACAAGTTATATCCAATAGTGTTGGTTCCCTATTTTAATTTGTATGTGGTATTGTATTAGTATAACGTTTCTTTATCTTTTTCCCCTTGTAGGAAATACTAATAGGATTAATTGACTGATGAATTGAGTCCCTCTTGGACATCATGGGGTCCAATGAGGTTGAGTTGACTAGGACATTGAACACCCTTGTGGTTGACCACTCCCTTGAATAATAAATATTGAGATGTTAAATGATTAATTGGGGGGATTATGATATTAAACCATCGGAAAATGTGATCAGACAAGTAACATGGGAAATTGGATGTTTGTATTAACATGAATGGTTATGTAATTGATAGTGGGTAAATGACTGGTTATGAAAATTGGATAATTGGGTTTGGCCTCATGGTTAAATGGATTGTAATTAAAAATAAATGTTTGTAATGTATTAAATTTTAAAATGGGATTGTATTGGTAATTGAAAACATTATGATTGAAATAATCCATGTAATTCGGATTAAATAGAAATGGTTCACCCTAGTTATATTTTGTAATAAAATGGTATATGATGAAGAGCCTATGAGATTTTGATATATGTTAGTGTGATGCTAGATTGTTGCTCAACTCTTGTTGGATGGCTTCACTGACACTTGGGTTCCTCTTTACACAATAGTAACTCATGGAATGGACTGATTCTACTGAATCATAGGATACGAACATGAAATTTTGTATCGTGTTTGGGATGTAAATAAATATCATTTGGAGTCCCGGTTGGATTAATGGACTGACGATCCATGTTATCCAACCTATGAAAATTTTGAAATATGGATTAGATGACCTACACAATACGGTGAGGGTTTGATAAAATTGGGTAAAATGTTGAACAAATAATTAAAATTAATTAATAAAATAAAAGTTAAATAGTGTAACCTATTTATTCTTTTCTTTCATTATTTATTAATCATATTCAAACACTATTTAGAATAGACATTTTGAAGACACCATTGGTGGTGGCCTACTGAGTTGTACTCACACCTTTCTCAGGCTGACATTTGGTACCCGAGTATAACTCATGGTTGTAGGTCAAGACAAGGGTAAAATACCTTTTCTAGATTGTTGATTTTATCTTGGGATGTTCATGTTTGAGGGAACTAGACATGGTTTGGGGACTCATTTTGGGGGATTCTATAGTTTTTATTTATTGAGGGTATAATTTTTCACCTGGCAGTGTAGACATGACATGACATATATATTATTTAGTTGGGGCACGTTCCATTTTTGACAAATGGTTTGTGATGATTGGTTATTGCTATATTGTTTCCTTTATTTCATATTTTATATATTGTGGATTACTCTGATAAAGAAGGTATAGTTTCAACACATGTCTCATTAGTCCCTCACTACTAGTAAGTAGCATTTTTCATGTATGGAGGCATCTATGAGTTCATATACCACATCAGCTTAGGGAATCAATTATAGTGTCACTCGAGCAAGAGAGTTACACATAAATACCTAGATCAGCAATCATGAAACATGGAATAATTTTTTTTCAAAGGAAATATTCATAAAAATGTATAATTACAAGCCATGTGATGTCACTCTTGATCAAAGAATAAATAAAACAACAAGGTAAGAATATATAAAACATATTGGTATCTAAGAACATTATCATCTGGTATCCCTTAAAAACCCTTAAAATTTTGAATAACCACACAGTCAACTTCCAATATAATTACACAATTCCTTTGAGTTCTATTTAGGCATATCCATTATAGAGGCTTTATCAGGATCTCCCATTAAACTAAAAAAAATTTATGTTTTTTATCATAAATAATGTAATAAGAACATTTATTTCACCATAAAACTCTTAGAAACAGTCATTGTTCCGTTAATAAATTCATTAATCCATGGAGAATAAATGGCTTCCATGAATGTATATTTTAATCAATTATAATCCACCATGGTAAAGAATGAGGATGGAATACTTAAAAAATTACCCCAAAGGAGTATAAATAATAAAATGGTTATTGATATTGCAAAAATGAAGTACCATTAAAAAATCATTATTTTTGTATAAAAATAAAATTTTCTCATTGAAATGAAATTTTAAAAAGAAAAAATAAAAAAATGTGAAATAAATTCTCATCGAAAACAAACATGGAAACTTATAAAGAACGGTTCAAAAAAATGGTAAGGATGGAATTGAAATCCATTCATGATTGGAACATTAAAAATAAAATTTCTTTTCAAATATTTTGTAAAGAGAGTCAATAGTGATCCATTTAGAAAACATTAATATATATCTATTCAAATCTTTTTAAAAAAATAATGTAAAATTCCATGTGAAATATATATTGGAAATCAATTTTGTTTACTAAATAATATTTTAGGTTTTTTTAGAAAACATGGATACAAAAGAGAAAGATTACTAATATAAAAGAAGATACAATATCAGTATCTAATATAAATGAATTTATTTATTTTTTAATTAGCATAGCTGGAATTGGGAATTAAACATATAAATCACATTCATACAAAATGGAAATAGAAATAGTCATGCATCATGAAAATAAGAGTGTTGTATCCCTAAACCAAACAACCACAACAATAGTGCTAAGGGGTTGTGTTCCACTAACCATAGGCGCACCCCCCCAAATT
The DNA here is from genome assembly GCA_963277665.1 of Viscum album. NCBI lineage: Eukaryota > Viridiplantae > Streptophyta > Magnoliopsida > Santalales > Viscaceae > Viscum > Viscum album. The sequence continues at coordinate 128,572,416 of OY728167.1, read as the reverse complement.
CAAAAGGCTTTAGACTAGTATTTAGGGTGTAAAATTTTATATTGGGGAGGTTCACATAAGGATAGTGGCACCCAGCTTGTTCACACTGTTCATGTGGTTGTTCGGTTCGGGGATGCTAAAAGTGGTATCAGAGGGGTTTCTTTTACCTCTATTGTGTTGGGATACTATTTGGGATATGGTATATAGGACATGTATTGTAATTGAAACTAGGTTTATAACTAGTTCTTGGGTTTCTGCCTCACCATGTATGAGGTAAAGACCATGTACCCTTGGGTGGGAATTTCTATTTTTATTTTTCTCAGATTACCGTTTATATGTTTTCAACCTTGGTGGCTCACTTGGTCTATAATGATTATTGGTTGTAATATGTGACCCTTGACCCTCTATGGTAAGGGAGAAATGGACCATGACCCCATATGGAAAGGGGATTGTGATTATTTGTTTGGTTTTTCTTTTGATAGGAACATTTTTAGGGTATTTAAATTTCAAATATGCACATATGCTTTGTGATTCGACAATACCATGTGATATATGTCCACTACCACGTTAAATGGTGAAATTCCATGATGTGATAGAATTCTCATTTTATGAAATGTGATATTCCATTCATTATATTTATAGAGTTTCAAGTGGCATGTGAATGGTCTTATCTCTTATAGGAGAATGATAATTTTATAGTTGAGGTGATTTTTTATCACATTGATTGGGAAACACAGTCATCAGATTGAGGAAATGGTGGTTTTCAAGATGGTCATGGCCTGGGGATATTATCTTACGTGGCTCTGTTAAGGGTGGGTAAGGAGGCTATGAGGCTTGGATGTCACGGTGGAATGGTTGTAGTGTGGGAGAGTATGGGTAGTAGGAATGTGCTACCTTTTTATAGCTTTTCCTATCTACTGTATATATATATTGTGATATATATGGGCTATATAACTATTTGATGGTATTCAGAGGATTCCTCGTAAACAGATCATATGGAGCATTAGGTGGGTGATAGTACATTACCACATGAGAAAGATCAGGTTTAGACCCCTGAGGTTCTGGAAAAGTATGGGGTGCAGGTATTGGCTGAGGTATAGGATCGGGTTCATGATACAGTGCTGGAAAGGCAACTACTATGTTTGAAAGTGTCTAGGCTATGGCTTGATAATTAACTCCAATCTAGCCTTGTATGTGTCTTTCAAGGGATATATAGAGGTTATAAGGGAGCAGAGCCATTGATTCAATATCTGATGCGGGATTTACAGGCCCATCACCCACCACTTTTCCAGGGTGAGTGTGGTTTGCTGTTGGATGAGAACTCGATAGAGTGCTTGAAGATGATCATTGAGATGGTCAAGATACCTCCAGGTTAGAGGTAATAGATAGAGACATATATTCTTATAGGTCTAACTAAAAACCGATAGGATTTGTGGGTTTAGGCTTACAAACATGATGGACTGGCATTGGAGGACTCAAAGGGCAGGTTCTTTGAGATGTTTTTCATAGAGATGCTGATGGAAAAAAGAACTCAGGACTTCCTGAGCCTTATGTATGGTGGCATGTACGTTATGGAATATGAAACTACTTTCACTCAGTTTTATCTCTTTTCACTAGGTATGGTAAGCGACGAGACCATGAGGTTGAGGCAATTCAAATATGGATTACGATATGCCATTCTGGAGCAATTAATCATCTTTGGGCTTGCCTCGTTCTATAAGGTGGTGAATTTGATGCTTATATCAAATGGGAGCCTGATGGATATGTCTCACATGAGTAGGGTAGTGGCTTCATGTGATGGTTCTGATGGATGGAAATAAGATTGGGATGAGTTCTAGTAGGGAGACCAGGACAAGGACTCAGCTAGGCCACCTTGTCGAAGCTCAGATATGGTTTTCTATCAGTGTGGGAAGCCAGGGCTTGTATGACCATAGTTTTATTTTCCTTTAATGGAGTGCAGAGCATGTGAGTAGGCCAGTCATATTGAGAGGTTCTGTAGGAAACCTGCTCAGATAGACGACAATCAATGTCCTAGATAGAATGCGGCGTCTGGTGTCAGATTAGAGTCGGTATCAGGTGAGGGTAGCCGAGGCTCACCTATATGAAGAGGATGTGGAAGATATTGTGGGACCTAGCAATGGAGTCAGTGGCTAGTGTCTGGTGAAACACCACAGGGAGGTTAGGCTTGATAAATCCATGTGTGAGGCCATGTGCATGTTGTGGAGCTTCAAGAGGCTGATTAGGCTGGAGATACGACGATAGTAAGAGGTATGTCATGGGAGTGGCTATAGATTTTTTTTCTTTTCTTTGTCATGGCCTATTGAGGCATGTCCAATTTGAAATGGTCTTTTAACTCGTGTCCATTTTGAGTGCATGAGATGAACATGTTTTATATGGACTGACCAGGTGCTTGCCAGTGGGTTGGCACCGTCTCAGGTGCGTGTGTATATATACATATATATATGTGTGTGTGTGTGTGTGTGTGTGAGGTTATTAGGATCGGGGAATCGTTGGATGCAGGTTACTTGAGATGTCTTGGGCACCAGGGCATTAGGGGGATGTAGAATAACATGAGATTCCTTGGGCATCAAGGCCTTTTATATGTGAATTTTTATTGTTGTGCGAGGTAATAGATTTTTTCTGAGAATCAAAGGGATGATGGACCTTGTTGTGCCATGAGTTCCATGGGATTGAGGTGGGAATCAATGAGGTGTAGGATATGGTTGGGTGTTGAATGTGACATAGGATCACTTGATAAGGTGTAGGGAGGAAGATGTTTCACAGGAGGACCATGGGTCCATAACTAAGTCAATGTACCTTGATTGATTTTGAGATTTGGGTTAGCATTAACCGGGTTTGGAAATTTATATGGTGGGGATCCATCATTGAGGAAGTTGGATTATACCCTCGATGCGGGGGTAGAATAAGTTAATTTACCCAGGTGTGTGTGTTCAAACTATCTATTTTTTTGTATCTTGGGGATGTGCTATGTTATGGTTGGGATATTGTAATGACCTGTGTTTTTGGAATGAGTCAAAAATCCCCACCTTGTTTGAATTTTTCAATTAGTGGATATGTTAATTTTTTATTCGTTGATCAGAACTCAAATCCAAGAGTTCTGTTGGCCATAAATGGTGTTTTTAGGTTGGTTTAGTGGCTAGGAGAATGCATTTGGTGGTTTGGTTTGGTTTGGGAGTTTCAGAGGTTTGAAGACTTAGTTTTTGGGAAGCAGGTGTAGGTTCCCAGTTTAGGGGAAATAGTGCGAGTGGTGGAACACGACTGTGTGGTCTCATATGCAATATTGAAAAGTGCTACACATTGTTTCTGCACATTTTGTAAAATTGTTCCGGTAACCTATGTAGACCCGCACCCTTATGTAGGGTATTCAACACAGTTTCCACGCAACTTTGAAAACTGTGCGGCCTGTTCATGTTTCATTTTTTCTTTTTTTTTCTCTCTGTTTTCCTTATTTCTCCCCTTATTTGTTTCTTTCTATATTTCTTGGTTTCACACATAGAAGGGGGTTCGTTCTTCCTAATTCAGAGGACTTTTATCCAACTCCTCCATATGATCTCCATTGGTCAATCTGTAAGATACACTTGGATCGCATGTGTAAGGCTAACCCCAGCACACCTTTCTTCTTCCTTGTTCTGTCGCCTTAAAGACCACTATTTCCATTAGAACCAATTTCATGTTTTAATAAGTAAACATAGATATATGACAATTCACTTTAAATTGGTCTTTGATATCGGATTTTCATACACCTACGATTCCGAGGTAGGTGGTGCATACATTTTTTTTAGTTTTGTGTACTTTTGAGGGTTGAGAGTTTTTAGGAAAACAACATGTATTAAGAGATACCGTGTTATTGAATGTAAAAATGATTGTCGGACCATGTGGGATACCGTGAGAATGCCCAATGGCTATTACACCTGAGAGTGGTTGGGTTAGGAGTCGTTGTTCCTAATGTTATATTGTATAGGGAGACAAAATGGTTTTAATTTATTTGTTTTGATTTCCACTAATATGTATAAATTATTAAGGATTGATTATGATAATTATAGGCATTCAAGACCTCCATGTTAATGTGTAAGAGCTTTTAAATTTTTCAATTGAAATTTTTTATAATTTAATTGTTGACGAAAGTGTTTTAAGGTGATTTATATATATGTATTGCTTGATATTACATATGTTGTGACCCATGGGGTTGTCATGTGATTGTCCCAAGTTTGGGATTACATTACCATAGAGATTGAGTGATGATGATCACTGTTTGGGATTGGCCAGAATTTAGTTGAGTGGGTTTGACCACAAGATTGGCCATCGTGGTCATCAGTTTGACTTTATGTGAATTTTAGGTTGGGAATGACCCAAGATACATGGTTGGAATGTCTATCAGATTTGAGAGACACAGTTGCAGGCATATGAGGTGCTACATATGGTGTGTATTAGGTTCTTATTAGTTATTACTTCTCACCAGGGATGGACAAAGTGCCGATTGAGTCTTATGCACATAGGCTGACTCTATGATGAGGTGTTTCAAACCACTTATGGGGGTTGAGGTCCCAGATATTTTAGTCCTAGGTATTTATGGTTTGGTGGTGCTTTCTATAGAAAGGCACATGGAATGATAGGAGCCTCTTGTTGATAGAGATGAGGCTATCCGGTTGGGGGTTGGGGCTCTCAGTGCTTGAGGCCATGGGTCTTGATATTTATTTTAGGACATGCATCATTGTTCCTCTAGTTATCATTCCATTGGTCGATGTTAGCTTCTGAGTTGGGGTTAGTGGGATGGGGATATGATTGTTCAGGCATGTCTTTGGGACATCGATACATTGAGACATGAGGTTTCCGGAGGCATGTGGTGACAAACTATATGATTGAGGTGGAACATGAAGGTTCAACTAAACTTGTGACTAATTGGGCACCTTGGGGGATGGGAAAATGAATTTATTTACATTTGATATTCTATTGATATGTGAAGTAGGAGACACTCCCCGGTAGTCGATGAGAACCAGTGGAGGTTGTGTATATTATTGCATTGTACTTTTTAATTTTCATAGAGGTGCATGTCTTCTTAAACACATATATTAGCTATGCACCATTGGGTGGTGTCTTATTGAGATTCATCTGACACCCTGCATGGGCCCTTTGAGATTCATGTATAATTCATGAAATTATGTATAGGTTAAGGATAAGAATCAGGATATGGATCATAGTACTGTTGGGCATAGAGATTGGCATGAACCTTGAGGTCATGCCTTGCTAGATCTTTGTTCGGTTTTCTTTTAGTTTCAACAAGTTTATTTTATGTAGCTACCTTGTTCTACCATGGAAAACACCTTGGATAAATTATTTTATAACCCGAATAAAATTCATGCTTTTCATGTTTTGTTTTGAGTGGCTACAAGTGATTTTATGACATGCTTTTCTATTTACATACTTTTTCAGTTGCTTCTATATTTCTTCTGCTATTTATTTCTACTGAATGTGCTTCCTCTTTTCGGGTCTGGTTCAGGTCTACTGAGTTGATTATTTCTAATTCAAATTACATTATTATACTCAAATCGAGAATTTATCTATTCACAGAGGGCATAACCTCCCCACCATACATATTTCCACCCTAAATTCTTGTTGACAGCCTTTGGTGTTTGGGAAGGTGTGCCTAAGGCCAGTGGAACCCGACGCATTAGTACTATTTGAGTGGTTGTTTGGGTCATGGTATCTAGAAAGAGTATATGATTCTCTCCAATGGAACACTAAATAAAAACAATCCCAAAAATTAATAAGATTTTAACGTAAATTCTTTTCACATTTGGAAACATTTCAATCATTAGACCCCTGAAAGAGTAATGAAAAATGAATCATTAAATATCTGGAAAATAAGGATATTTTTGAAATATCTTATCGAAGGAGAAGTATATACACCTCCTAAAAGAATATTTGTTAAAATAAAAAACATATTTCAAAAATAAATAGAATTTGAGATGGATTAGCACTAAAAATATCATATCATTGAATTGAGAATTAATCAATGGAGAGATTATATGTAAAAAATATAAATCCATAAAAGTGGATATATATAGTAAAACAATAAACATATAAATTCACAAATCATCTTGGAGAAATAAATTCAATGAAGAAGAGTTATAACCCAATGAAATGAAATTGAGTTAAAAAGCACTTTACCACTTGCTAACATTCATGTTAAATCCCCTTGGATAAAATAATTCAAAGTATAATTAAAAGTATCTTGAAGTATGATTGATTCATGATAAAACATGTACAAATGATATTTTATAGAGAGTTTAAAATAAATTATGTGAAAAAGAAAGTAAATATACCTCAATGAAAGGAAATTGAGATGAAATCCTCTATATTGAGTCCAAAATTGTAATGTATGACTTTTAACACCTATACAAAAAAATTATGAAATTTATATTATTTTTATGAAACCATTAAATGATTAATTAATTATATTTTAATGATTTGTTTCATTGATTACAATGACATATTTAATCACCAAATCATTTAAATCCACTTCGGGTGTTTTAAGGACTTTTAGATCATAATTTTAAATAGCTTCAGTATGTTGACCATTGTGAAATGAATCATTCGTCCATCATAAAATAAATTATAATAATGACATAATTATAAAAAATTTTACATAAATTATATTTCTAAAAACAACACTGAAATATAGTTATTTAAAATTATCTATGATATAACGATGGAGACTCTAGGTCATACATATGAATAATTAACATTTCCATTTTGAAACGATCATTATAAAAAGAAGGTATTTATTATTTTATATTATTAGAATGAGAATTATATCATAAAAATATTTAATTCATTAAATATATATGTATATATATTATTTGTGTAATGTGTTGTCGAAAAATGAATCACATTGCTTCGTGGAGGTGGTAGTCCACATGTACACACAAAATCATTATCATTGTACTATGTATGTAAAGGTAATACAATACTTGATATATTATAATTTATTAATTTAAAAGATATCATTAATATAATATATGAATATTAAATCCAATATTATAACTAGATGCGATAGTTGGTGATGGAATATAAATTAAATTGGACCATGAAGTGGTAGACTTCCTTACACATGAATGATAAATTACTTTCCCATTTGATGGAGGGTGGAGATTTATATATGTTATTCCAATAGAATAATATCATAATGGTATATGTAATATTATAATTTTATTATATCAAAATTATTGGAGAATATTTGAGGGCGTTGGAATAAGAAACAAACAAAAACACTCACTTATGAACTATAATTCTTATTAGAAAAATGGTATTTTGGTGTGAATAAATGAGAAGAATATGTGACCCTTTATAAATTAGGTGAGGGACACTATTGGAATTTCAAAAAAAATTAAATTAATATAAATTAATTTTAAATTCAAAATAGATCAAAATTTGTAAAATATGAAGATCAGATATGTATTAGACATAATAATCATATTGAATAACATTTGAACAAGTTTGGATCACATTTTTATTCTTATATTTTTGTTTTGACCCTTTATTAATCTTTTTAACAACTACGATGATATTACCATTTTTTACTCTCAAGGGGATAATATACTTAATATAAAAGGAAAATTAGATAATAAATGGACCATGTTTGATGTAATTTTCCATATACCATTAACTTTATATAATATTATATTTTTACGAATTTAAAATCATTTAATGAAATTTTATTTATTAAAAAATCAATATTGTTAATTTAATATATATTCCTTTAATTTGACATTTAAAACTACAAGAAAATAATTAAATTCTAATCCAATATATAAAAATATATATAATATATCATGTATATCTAATGAAAACACGGAACACAAAAATTAAGGCAAATAATATTCACATTAACTTTTTAATATCATTTACTCAATTTTTCTATTAATTGAATAATTTTTTCTCAGTGTAAGATTTTACGGTAAATATTTATTCACTAACAAATTGAAATAAATTCATATAATAAAAAGAACATTTATCTTTATAATTATAATTTATCACTGAATATATACATTTTTTATTCCTATTCTAAAAATATTATAGTTATTTAATGTAAGAGTGAAATTTTTGGATTTATATTTACTAAAATATCATAATTGTCAAAATCAATTTCAAATGGAAAAACGGACATATATTAGACTTTTGTATGAAAAGGTACTATATAATCTCATAAAATAAAATTAATATAACTGTTAGTGTAGGTTTTTAAACCTTATCATTTTTTAATTTTAAATACCTGATTAACCCATTGTCGTGGTAATAAAAATTACTACGGTTACTAATCATATTGAGAAAAAATAAATGGGTCATATTTATCAAATTATTAAATAATGATTCGTAAAATGGACTAAAATTTTGTGAACTCATAACACACAATTGAAAGAATTTTAATTTTAAAATTTACCATCAAAATGGGATGATAAACAGTTTTTTCTAAAAATTAATTTTTAAATAAAAAAATATATTATAGTAAATTCATGATTAAAACTCTTTTGAAAAACCTTAATTAGATTATTAATATTCATATGAAACTAAATATTCTTTGAAAAATCCAAAACGGAATTTTACATTCTAAATACATTAAAATAAAACATAGTTTTTTAATAAAAATTGGTATTTTTCACAATTCATTGAAAATTCAAATCTATTAGAAAATTTTAAAAATTTCACCAGTAAATTTTTTTGATATTTTGATCTAAAAAATTATATCTATTTTTTCACAGAAATTACTAAAATTTATTGTAATTAATTATATTATTTTTTAATAAAGAGAGACAAAAAGCATTTTTGAAGAAAACACATTTTTTGATGAATACAATGACTATTAAAAAATGATTTATTATTTACAAATAATTTTTTTACATTTTTGTTCATAATAATGTTAATATATATCTTAAAAATGAGTTAATAATATTCATACCCACCAATATATCCACTAGGTTATAAATTCCATATTTAAATAATAATACTTCACGGTTAATTTAAGACTAATGTGGTGTATCTTTTATGATATCAAAAAATTAATTCATTTAATATATTTTTATGTTATATATTTTGCTCTATAGATCAATTTTGGGACAATTCTATAAGAATATGAAACATTTTTTAATTATGAAATTAAAATTTTCAAAATTCTCACTCCTCTAACTTACCAAAGGACACCTTCACCACCCCACATATCCTCACACCATAATCAATTTAGCTAAACCAACATATATTAAAACCCATAATAAACTATTTATTATAATCCTATTGCATTTGGTATGAAAGATACCACACTTTTAGGGACTAATCCTACTAGTAAGTTTGATTCCCCAAGAAGATAGGTGAGAACATCTAATTGCTTTTTTCATTTCAATTTTTTCTTCTTCCTCCCCCAAATATATTCTAAGCATAATTACCTAATTAAATATGTATCAATAGAATAATAATACAATATTTTGTTTTTTATTGACCATTATCTACCTTCATCCAAAATATTAAAATAGTGAAAATGCCGCTCGTGTTATATGTAGCCTACCACCTTTAAGGATAACATATTTTTGTTTTCATCACTTGTGTGGATTATTTAATACATGTATTTTTTGAGTAAATATTATATTTAATACAATATTAAGATTATATAATTAAAAATTTTAAATTATTATATTGATATTAAAAACAAATGACCATAGTTGTTTTTGACCACACAAAACAAAGATACATAGACATTTTCATAATTTGAATTTGTTTTGGAAACTATTTTTAGATGTATAAATTCATCCTACTAGAATGATAAATAGTAAGTAAATATAAAATTTTGGGGATTATCATCACATGGAGACGATGTGATGACCAAAATCATTATAGAAAATTAGAGAATAAAAGGTTAAACAACTAAAAATTGATTATCAATGTTAACTAAAAATAAGTAATAAATATGAAATAATTAGGGATAAAATAATAAAATAAAAGGTAATAAAACTGAATAAGATGATGAAAAATTTATTAATCAATATTATTATTTTATACATGAAGTTAAAATATGTATTAGAAGAATATCATTCATTTTAAGTGTTTCTTAGTCTCAATTTTAATTCAAAGATACCTATTTACGGTTTTGTATATATTATTAGTTGACATAGTGTTCAACCAAAATTACTAAATAATTATATATTGAATCATTTTTATTTATTTTATATTTAATTTTACATTATCTTTTCCCTTTTTATTTCCTTTGATTCGTATATTTTTATATCTGTAAGTTTCCTTGTCTAGTAATTTCTTTATTTGAGACATGCTTTGTTTTGTGCACCTATTTTATTTTTGTATGATGTGTATACTAACTCCTTGAAAATTTATTCCATGATTTTATTTTTATTCATTGTATTTAATGTTCTATTTTTTTTCTCTATTTCAAGGGGTTTTAATTTAAATGTTACCAAATATATATTGGGGTTATCTTTTAAACAATTGATTAAAATGTGTTGATTCTTTTTACACGAATCATTCTCTTCCAAGTCTATATTGTTTATTTTGAATCAATATTTTTAATATCTATACATAAAATATTTATTATCGGAATTTGTAACCATATTTTACTTTCCCAATTAATTTTTGATGAAATATTCTAATTGTTTTCCATATCGGTTACATTTTACATTCTTTACAAATGTTTAAAATTAATGGTTTTTAATATTTCATATACATCTTCATTTTCCCACCATCAGGTCCTTTAATCATTAATAAACTTATTTTCCAAGTTTATATGGGTTTTTAAATAAAATATTATTCATATTGTTTGGTTAATTTTTCATTTCATAAATAAAGGTTAATATTTTAACAAAATAAAGAAATGGATTTTATTACACTTATATTTTTATCTTCTAATACCAATTTATTATATTTAACATTATTTATATAGAATATTAACAATTATTAGACGTTAATATTATAATATATTTTTAGAACACTATGGATAAATCTAAATATTTGAGAAATCATAAATTTTGATAATGTTAAGTGTGTGAGACTTCATAGTAATAACATCCCTATTTGAATTTAAATAAGTAAATACAAGCATTGTCTCGAATTCAACTGGGGCTAATAACCCAAAAAAATTTTTTTAGGTATTAACTCAACCTTCCCCCAGTGAAAAACTTATGGGTGTAACTACACACATGGTTTGACACTTCTAGGGGATAGGCTTTTGATATTTTGCATACTTTTTTGTGAAATATTAAAATTGTTGTATCAAATAATCTAACTCATAATATCATCTTATTTGATACCATTTGAATCTTCTATGTAACTTGTATTTTAATAATTAAGTGTTTCATCTATGTCTAAATTACACATTTAATCATTATCCATGTTCTTACATTTGTAAGATGTTATTGATATGAAATATCAATAAGTGAAATGATGAATTACTACCTTTATCTTATATATTCATCCCATGTATATAAGAATATTGTAATAACCCAAGATATTAGTTATTATTAAACCTTAATAATTAATTTTTTGAGTATATTATTTTACATGAAGTAAAATTCAAAACCAAAAACCATGAAACTTTAAAAAAATTAAATAACTCAAGATGACCATTATAGCTTCTAAACTCGTGCGAATAAATAATATTAACTATATTTCTAATTCATGAGCTTACCACATATAAAATTTTAATTTCACTAAATAATATATTTTTCTAATAGATAAATATTTTCATAAAATGTTTTTCTGTTTTTTTAAAAAATAGTGTATTTTTAGGTGAATATTAAAAATAAAGATTTTGTTAAAATCTAGAAATCTTATAATAAACAATTGAATTATTAGTTTAAGAAATTTTTTTTATTAAAAATATATTTCTAATAATTAATATAAAAAATTTAAATCATCAATTTCGAATTTATGAAACACATAAAAAATTTATTTGAAACTCAAGTAATACATCACAGTAAAAACTGTTTTTATATTTTCATAACAAAAATTTTATTTTCCCTATTTTAGAAATTAATTATAGAAAATTTACTTCCTATTTTATATTGACATGTATATAATAGTTAATATGTTAAATTTAATTTTTTGGAAAATATAAAATATTAGTAAGATTAGTGTTAATTGTCACGATAATGTTGAAGCACTATTTTTAATGAAATATATTATTATTATGGTGTAATTTTTTATTTAATTAATTAAATTTATATAATTTATAATATGAATATAATATAATGTTTACGTCTATATATAATTACTTTAATTCTCATTCAATTGGTAACAAATAATAAATATGATTAAAGAACACATAAAGGATGAAAGCCATTTTTCTCCAAAAACTATTATGTAAATATTATGTATATTAATTTAATATTTTGTTTTATAATATTTATAAATTTAATTTGATTTAATAGAAATAATATTAAGGTTTAAAAAATCAATAGTTAGTAATAGGGTTTTCCATATATTTTTAAATAAAATAAAATTTACCTAACTAAAAACTAGTGACCATGGAAAAAAATAAAAAAGTAAAAATGTAAAAACCTATGGTAATATACTATAAACATGTTTAAACAATTTTTAGAATGTCTTGGTTAAGGATTTATAAAACGAAGATCACAGAAAAAATCATTATTATGAAATTTTGGAGTCATTTACTAATTATTAGTTTGTTAATATCATGGAAATGTAAATGGTATTCCTAAAAGTTCTGTTTTCTGCACTTATAAAAGTTGATCACTTACACCCCTACAAGATTAAAATTACCAATTGAATTTACCTTGATAATCTAAATAAACTCCCTATTTTATAATTACAGGTATAATATATAATACCCTGGTATGTAGAAGTTATCTTATGTTCCTCTCTTCCATGGAAATCTCAATGAGAAGATCAATTCTCTAACTTATGTATTACCTTCTTTGTATTCCTTTCTCCTAAATATTCTTCATCTAAATAACTTATATAAAAAAAATATAATTATATCAGTATAAAAATTATAATTAAATGTTATTATATTAATGTAAATGCTACTATTTATTCGTCTCATCCTCTGTGAAAAAAGAGTTATTAGTGTTTTGCGAAGACTCTCGCCATCGAAAAAGGATGTCTTGCATTTTTAATCACTACCATTAATGTCTAGTAAAAAGGTTGAAATGGGTGAATAAGTATTATTTATATAACATTATTATGTTTAATATTTTTTGAAAATTTCATTTACCATCATTCCTTCTCTTTCATGTAGAAGTAGAGATGTTAATTGTGTGTACATGTGGACTACCACCAACACAAGTAATGAGATTCATTTTTCATCACCACCCATTATGAATGGATCTAGAAACATATTTATTATTTAAAAATTATTTCCATTAAAATATTAAAAAAATTATATTTTGAAAATATTTTTCTAAATATTTTACCTTGGTCCACACACATTATGAGTTACAGAAAAAGTTATCAAAAAACCTCATGTATCCGATGTAGGAATGAAATATATATAATAAATAAATAAATAATAATAGTTAATGGGACCTGGAATATGAAATATAGATGAAAATTGTTTTAATTATTTTTTTAATGAGATTAATTCATTTATTTATAATTTTTATTATGTTTAATGAACGAACTAGGAACCCAAGGTAAGGGATATTCCATACCTCCTTCATGAATCGCTAGTGACAAATTATATTTATTAGTCTTACATTTATAAAGTATTATTCTAATATAAATCCATTTTTGTATATATGTCCCTTAAATACATAGCTATTTAAATGTCAAATTAATTTTGGGGGTTATACATGTTTTTATTTCCCTTCAATGTTCCTAATTTTATGTAAACCCAATTTATTTGGAACATTCATATTTCTTATCATAGGTAAAGAATATCACAATGAAAATGTTTTCAAACCCTGAATAGATTCTAAAAAACCTCATTTTTTTATAAATAATCCCATTTGATTAATTTTAGTACTACATAAAACAATATCATATTTCATTCATTTATAATTACATTTACTTATTTTCTAAAGCTTCATCCAAGGGGTCTGTTTTTATTCTTCCTTACCCTAGTTAATATACCTAATATATATATATATATAAGAAAATAATGGATAATATCTATGTTTCATTTTTATAATGAAAATCCAAATGGGTTTATTCCTTCCTCTTCGTGGAATCTTTATAAACTAGCCTTCATTTATTCATTGAATCTTAATTTCTAAACCCACTTCCTACTCAATGGTTTGACCATTTATATGATTTATGTATTGTGTATTTTCATCATATGTCACAGATATGTATGATTTTAATTTACGTAATTTGTAGTAATTGAAATATATATCTATATAATGTTTTGGTTAAATTTTTATATCTTATGATATGTTACTAAGGGATTAGGGAGTAAACCTAGTCCACCATGTGACATTATCCACTTTATTATGATGGTCGTGGTAGTAACCATTGACTTATATTTATGATATCATTTTTTATTGTTTCCACATGTTTATGATATTTTGATATCATTTTGATATAAAATTTCCCTATGATTATGATTATCCAAATAGTGGAATTATTTCGTGCCACTTAATCTCATGTTGTGATTTATTTCCATGTTTATTCCCTTACGGGGATTTCCCAGTCACTCATTTACTTTAGAAATATCCCCTGGATATCCTATATAATTTTAGAAGATCTATGGGAATAAGTATCCCTATATTTAGTTCTAAATAAATATTATTTTTTATTTTTAACATGATTTACTTGTATGACTAATCATCTAAAGAAAATGTACCTCTAGATCACATACATGTATTTCTAGGAAAATCATGTTAAGAATATTAAAATAATATATGTTTATAGATTGGGTCAATATATTTGTTACCAATGGAAGGTATAATTATTTTTCGAGATCAGGATATGAAAATATTAGTGAAAACCCAATGGAAAATTCTATGATAACATCACGATAATTTTTAATGTGTGGATTATGCGGTTTTCCTAGAAAATAAATCGTTCTCTAAAAACATTCAAGTGGATGATTGATATGACATAGAGGTACCTAGGGGTAATTAACCTAAATAGGGACCATTAAATATTAATTAGACTATGATTTCATAGATTTAAATTGGTATAACAATACACCTGACTAGACACAGTTATGAGACATTCGTCGGTTAATTCACATTATCTTTAAAAATTATTATAAAGTATTTGGATAATTTTTTATGGAATTTAATTAAGTTAATGAACCTAATAGGAAGATTACCATAGATAAAGTAAATCGAAACAACGAAATTCGGATGTTAGGTTCTATAAATCATGTACGAGTTATCTATTCTATGTTTATGTATTAACTTTTATACATTTATTAATCATATTAATCCTCTCTTTAATTATATTTTAGTTTTATAACTTTATGGACATAGTAGGAATCATGTTAAAGGCATGTGAAATGTGATATGTTTGATAATTAAATGCCCAATATGACATGAGATGGATTGGAGAACCCCGTGAATGTAATGAAGAAATTGAATCATATTATTAGTAATTACATGAACCACATAAAATATTTCTAGTATATAAAGTTGTATATGAGTCCTTTATGCATTAGATACCTCGCCTTCCAGTGGTTCTTCTGATCCCATATTTTTCTAAACAATGTATTATCTCAATTGAGAATACATTCAATGCTCTGAGAAATAACATGTAATACTAGATAATTTACACATTAATGGAGAAGCTGATGAGTGGTGGACACTGAATAAGAATACAGAGCCACTTATAGACACAGAATAGATAGATTGAGATGAATTAAAGTGGTAATTTATCAATAAATATTTCCCCCACTCTATCAATATTAATATTGATAGGGAGTTCCATGAACTCATGAAAAATAGAGATGAATATATTAGATCTAATTATGAAAACATAGGAAGGATTTCATGATACATATATAGTTTTATCATTAACACCAAATGTAAAATTGACCTATTATTTGGTGTCATAAAGCTGATTCTTTGAAGGGATTTGGAAGTTATTGAATTCTATAGATATGAATATGTTGGATTTACAGGATTTCCTTGGGAACATGTCATGTAAATTGGACTCATCGGTTATTCTTTGAAACACAAGTGCTCTTCTCGACGAATACATGTCGTGTACTTCATATTGAAGGTGTGTAATGCCAAATTATACTATTTTTAGCTTTTCCTCCTTTGAACATTGAGTTACATTTCCCTGTAATAAATAACCAAAACCTTGTGTATTATTGAATACATTATTATTAAACAATAAATATATGTAGCAAAAATATGTATATGAATTCAGCTTATAAAAAATAATATGTATTCCTGAATTTATATATTTAAGCAAGGAGTAGCCTATAAAAAGAATCAATGATACTCATGCTATAAAAGGATCTAACATTATCTTATTTAAGAACATGTATCGCAATATATGTCTCCATATTTGGTATCATTATCAAAAATGAATTCCTAAAATATTGTTTTCTAAGACATTTAGTATCCATGAGATATAGAGTATGTAATTTCTATATAGATATTCATATATTCTTTTTTATCTACTTATAGACTAACTAGGCAGATGAATACAATATAAATCCTTAACCATAATAGATGAGAATGACACATTTCTCTTATACATTAGATATGGACATCACATATCCTATCTATGTATGAAATTACATTTCATTATATTATCTTAATAAAGAGAGCATCTATTATACCCATCATATAATAGGGAAAAAGTAATTTCAGTTAAGGTATAATTGATAATATGATCAAAAACATACCATACCATAGTTTATTATATAATCCTTAATGGTTATGTAATAATGGAATACAATTATGAAGGCTCTCATGCTAAGAACCTCACAAACCATAGGTACGAGGATATATAAATACAAAACATGCAACCCTGGTATATTAATCAAATAGATTATTACAGTCTCTATGGTATACTTTGTGGTCAATCATGTACATAAACCATAATTTTTACTTCATGAGAATATTTCATATTTTTATACAAAATCCTATCCATTCCAACAATAATATTTCATAAAAACCTATAATAATATAAGAAAAAACTATACAGGGATAACAGAAAGTTATACATTGAGAGTTTAATCATCATTTTACTTCAATTAATATATGTAGTCAATTTAAAAGAACAATAATATTAATAAAATAATTTATATAACTTCAAATATTTTGTATTCTTAACCTATTTTAATAATATTAACATAAACAAACATAAAATCATGAATTATTATATCACATATAATATAATTCCAGATAACCCTTATGTTTCCTACACTTATAGTGTTCTTTTAAACTCGTTAAGGCTCTGTGTAATTCATGGGACATCTCTGGGGGACCATTTAATCAAACCCTCACACTAAACGATTTAGTGAGTAACATCTATGAATAGATACCATTTGAATTACATTGAGGCCTAGGTATAAGAATCAAAATGCTTAAATCCTTTATCATGGTATTCATACTATTTAACTTCACAATATCAAATGTTATGATGTTGATAACATATGTTTCCTTCTAATAAATTATTCTAAGTTTATCATCATCATCATTCTTGAAATTACTTCATCAATTTTTTTACATGAGATCATTGTGTTTAAAATATATAAATATTTACATTTCTATTTACTAAAACATCCTATACATATAGAATATTTAGTGAAATTTACTTTAATTTTTTAGTAGTATAATCCATTATTGTTTTCTTGAACATTTCTTTGTCCAAACAAACTCACACTAGCCTCTTAGAAATTGTAATACCTTCATAATATCATTGTATGTTTGAAAAAAAAATCATGATAAAATAACATTTAACCCATCTTAGTTGTAATATTTATGAAATCAAATATTTAAAATTCATATCTTATATACGATGATATGTGTTTGGAGTATTATTCCATAATGAAGAAATCATTATTTAAAATATATCAGTAATGGGTGGTGGAAAAAAATTCCTCAAATTTTATAAAATATTTACAAAATTATTTAGATATCATTAAAAATTCCATCATATAGAAAAATTTTCTTTCCATCCAGAATTTACCCTTCTGTTTCAAGGACATTAACTTGTTATTCGAAGACATAGTGTTGGAATTAAAAATTAAAATTTCGTTTCCCAATTTTAAAATTTAACAACATTTATTATTAATATGTCACTATAGACTATAAATCCTATTACATGATCAATTTTACTCAACACTTTTATATAATAGGGGAAAAATTTATTAGACATCATCATATTTTCATAAAATTTGTAATGATGGTCACAAAATGAATTCCTTAGCGAGATTGAGCTTTAAAGGAAAAATTCATTATATGGAATAAATTGGTATACTCAATAAATAGGAGTATGCGAGTAAATAATAAGGTTACTCAAGATATTTTTCATATAATTATTTAAAATCATTAATAAATTAATATTTCGATTAAATAAACTTTTCTATTAACTTGTCGAATAGTTTCAACATTTGGTTACTGAAGTTTGTTTTTCTCAAACACATATAATTTCATTTTTATTAATATTGATTCTTCTTATTCTATACCAGTTTACGAACTTTCTTCCATTAAAACTTTTCTTCTCATAGATTGATCTCAATGTTATGTGTGATAAATATGATGCCATTTATATAAAATTGAATATTTTTCATGAGTGTATGATTTTTAGCACTAATTTAATAAGGAATATTATTAATTGAACTACCACAAAAATAATGATCCATATTGAAAACACCATATCAATTGAAGAACCATGATTCATTTTTCAATAATAAATTAATCTGATTTTGAGTTAATCTCACCATTTATCCATTTAGGTAGGACTTTTTCCAATCATATCATCTATAACTATTGGATGGTTGAGTGGAAATCACCTTTCAAAATACATCATATTTATAAAATCATAACTATTCATAGGGTATCCTAACTCTTTGGATTTCCTAGTTAAGTGTAATCCAATTATAATTAAAAGAAACACCTAACTATTTGATAAAAATATATAATTACTTACCTTACACAAGATAATATAAGGACACCCATAGTTTAAATAATGTACACAATTGGATGATCAAGGTCTTAGAATGTGTTTTCTGTGGATGTAATATGATTCTATTTATTTTCATAGGGGATTTAATATCACCATCTTCTCTAATGGGTTCCATTTACATTTATTCATGTATCTAGCGATATACTTTGGAATTCATTTTCTAAAACTAAATCAATTTGTTCAAAGTATATTTATGTGTAACTCTTTACCAAGCCCCTAGCTTGATTTACTACCCAAAATTTAAATCCAAAAATATTTATACACATGAAAATGATTGTAAGGAATAAGTTATTTGAAACCATTTCATGTAAAGGATTAGAATCATATAAAACAAATATTACCCATAGGAGTAAGAATGTAGTGACATACTGCCAACCCCCATTTTCATGAAAATGAAGGCAATTCCAAGACAGTGAGCCTTTGACCAAAATTCCCTCCACCCATGGATACAACAAATAGGAGAGACCTCAGTTCCATTATAATTATAATAAATAACATATAAATAATATAATCAAACATTATATTCAATCTCATAACCTAGTACAAGATAAATACATGATAGATGAAAAGTCAATAAATTATCAGTCATAGCATGTAACATCCGAAATGCATTTAAATTTTTTTAGAATTATATTACCAATTTAAACTACCCACCCAAAACATAATAAATATTTTCATGAATAAAATATTGAATAAACTAAATAAATTAACATATCAAAAATTTCTATGTGAGATATATATTCACGAACAATTCATTGATAAGAAAATTGTAAACACTTTACTATTTAATAATGATTTATGGAAATTCCACAATTAGATAAGTATAAAAAAATTTATATTTCTTCCCAATATGAAATATATAACATTTTGTTATGTTATTAAATGAAATATATACATTTTATATTTTGATTATATTATATAAACAATTTACATAAACCAAATTTTATATCATTAATATTACATAAAATATAATCATATAAAAAATAAAAATTCCTTTTTATATTGTTTAAATAATTTCATTAATAAGGCCTTTAATTAGGAAATTTCAAATTAATAATTATGAAAATATTATATTTTTTTAAAATAAGATATTTTATATTTTCCCTTGTTTTTTAATTTTTAAACACATTATTATGTAATGTTATAATTCCCATATAAATATTATATATCCTAATTATAATGAATTCTATATAAATTTAAAAACGTATTTTATTATTTACAAAAAACATTATGGATATTAATTTGACAAAGGATTCATAAACATACAAGAAATTAATGATAATATTTTTCATAATTATTTATTTTTTTACCACATTATTAAATAAATAAATAAATATAATATAATTTTCAAACCTTAAAAACCTTTTATACAATATATAATTCATTTCATAATTGAAAATATGAAATTAAAATTTTCTTATAAATATCATATTTACGGCATTAATATTCATAAGGCATGAATTTCTACATCATGACCTATCTATTATACATAATTATAGATAATTCCTTACTTTTGATGGGCCATAGTGGCTAGATAACAATAATATCATGAAACATAGAAATCATGGATTTCAATATTTGGCTTACATAACATTAACCATCAGTGATCATTGTCTTACATAAGAGTAACCCAGTGATTATTTAAAGATTGGAATTTTTATTTTTTTCAATAATCCAATTTATGGTTGAGTAAGATCTTCATCATGGGGAAATACACATGATCCCACCATCTTGAAAATGGTTGGGGGGATTGTGCTTGACCAACCTCATTTTTCTGAGGGAGAGGTAAACACCACTTGAAGAAGACAATGGGAGTTCACATATATATTACTATGAGAAGATTAATGAATCATGTTCAACAAGATCCCTGATCCCATATATACCTTGATAGCATTCATGCCTCACCACAACACACCCATCATAGAAAACCCTAAAATATAATTCATATCAGAAGCCCCAAAACTGAGGGGCCTTGTAAACTTGTCTAATGCAGCGCACCATTTCCCCATCATGTTATATTGACATGATCACATAAATCACACCTCACACATAGATCCCGCCATTGAATGAGAAATCATCAACATCCACATATCTTTCGAATGAATTGAAACTAGATCCATAATCACACATCCTAAATAAAACATCCCTTCACCATTAACCATGCATAGGAAGTCAGAAACATGAATTTAAACTAATAAAGTGGGAACCATCGAGAGAAAGATAAATATGGAAAGACTTCATGAACCAACTTAATATGACAAATTCCTAATATCACCATTCATAAATCAAATATATTGTATAAATATAAATGAACATTTCAATGATAAATGTTAATACTTCAATTTACAACTATACATTTGAAAAGGTTCAATGCGAGGTACCATTAGAAACCATACACAATGGTGTATCCTCGTTATGAACCAATTTACCTGATTCTAAAGTGGTATTCTTCTTCACTCTATGATATGATAATATATCCCAAGTTAAAGGATAAAAAATATGAGATATTCAAGATAGATGGAGTATTATCCATAACGATTTCTAGAGGATCACAATCTATATTCTCATGATGACTGCATCCTTATAAATCCCCTTAGGACCATCTTGAGTATTCATGAATTTACTCATACGTTACATAATATATGTGGTAACAATTTGATCATTATTGATTCTTCATATTATTTTACCATTCACCCTCCCACATGTTTTATATTATGAAGCATTTAATTAATGATATCTTTATATAAAATATTCTGAAATTTTCGCAATTAACATTTGGCTACCTTATAAATTAAAAAGTATGATTGATTGGAAGAAAAATGTTATCACAAAATAAGACTTATAAGATAGCTAATAAAAGTAATAGGATATTCATAGGTTTTCTATAATTTTATACTCAATGAAATATATATGTATATGTATATATATATCATATAATTCTATACAATTATTACTATCTCACGGATTTACGTAATGTCTCTAACACACTAACCACCCACTGGGCCACTAGGGGATTCCCCATATAATCTAACATCTTTCAGTTACATGGTCTACTATACTCGGTACATGGGGTCATTTTTTCATGGGGATTGATAAATAAAGCCATTATCAGTGCTAAAAAATCACCGATAAAGGTTACCTTTTTCAGTAGTAAAAATAGTGATAGAAAAAGGTACTATTTTTCAGATCTTTTATTGTGATGTTAAAGCGTTTCATTTGTCAATATTTATTAATGTAGATAAATGATACATTTATCAAGAATTTATTCGCATCACTAATATATGGTACAATTTATCAATACTTTTTTATTGCTAATAATGGTCTTGATTATGCGTGTGAGTCTCACATAAAAATAGTTCATGAGAGGCCACTTCTTTATAAATCATTCCACCACATTCTAAGCTTAGAAGTATGATTTAGGGATGGGTATCCACATTTTCTGGAACCATCTAGGGTTAACCATAGACCGGTCACTTGTTCCGGTCTATGGACTACCCCAAAGGTCATTTCTGATCCCCATGGGCTAGCAATTAGCACTAGGCATCAACAAATTACACAAGGGAATGATTCATCCAAATAAATGAGAAATAAAGTAAATATTAGAAGATGTATAAATAGTTCAATATATAATTGAAATGAAACTGAACCTCATTGATAGAAGAAAATAAAAATATGACCATGAAACACAATACATCCAATCAATCAAGACGAAAAACACCATCACTATGTGACCCCAAGGGTCACTCTCAAACACAAGATCAACCATTCCCCATGGTAACCAAACTCATGTCGAAACCTACATAGGGGATGAAAACATAAAATAAATATATTCACGAGTATTAAAACTAAGTATGCTGGAATAAAAATCTATCCTCAATGTATATCTTTTAAAATAAAATAAACATCAATCTCAGGTTTAGAATACAATTTTTAAAAGTGTCATTTTCGACACATTTTACTTAAAAACAAGGTATGACCCATTTCCATTATTCATTTAGAAAAACCAATTTCATTCTATTACAGAAACATTAAAATTTTAATAGGAAAATGATGAATATATCTCCAACTTGCACAAAGTGGGTAAAATTTTTTCATTGATTTTTTTTCTTAAACCATTTTTGAAACCCACACATCACTTTCCAAAAAGGACACAATATAATAATTCACCGTGATGATCAAATAACAAGTGCAATGTAAGTAAGCATATGAGTATCACATTTATCACTACAAGAAACTATGATCTAATAGACATTGATGAACTCAAGAGATCTGGAATAATCCATAATATACTAATATGTGTGACCCCATCCCCATTAGAATTCCATACATGATCAAATAAAAAACACCCAAACACCTAGCCACCCTAAATCAGGAAAGAATGAGGTGCCCAATCGCATAGTAATAAACCCAAATATATCCATGTACTCTGAGCCACTGGTCAGTACTTCAACTACCAGTGTAGAAATTGTTCATAGAATTTTTTTCAATATGGATAGTTTACTTGTATCGTGTATATATTGGGGGTGAGAAAACCGATGCCATCTGGGCATCCAACCACATGTATATTTAATATTAAATCAACAATAGACATCACCCCAAGCCACACCAAGGACTAATCTCATGACATAGAATAAAAATTACACAAAGATTCCAACCAAAGGAATTTTGATAATTAATTACATGGATTCCATTTTGTGGACATCCCAACCATTATATACACATAAAAGGCATGATAAACATCCAAAGGAGGTTTTCATAATAACCATATTCATCATTTTCAAAAAGTTTCCAAATCGTCCTTCAACAATTTTACGAAACCGAAATTTATCAAAGATAAAAAATCATCTTTTCATAAAGATTTGAAGAAACACCATTTCCACATGAAATTATTTATTAAATCCCTAAAAAATTTCAGGTTACAAATTCAAGGAAGACACCACTTTTATAAAAAACAAAATGGGCCATTCATCAGCAACACATGCCAAAACACCTTAAAAACAATAATTATTTCATTATAAAACCAAAACCACATGGTATACTATATTAAATCCCCAAAATATTACCTCACACACTTCCATAAAATTTTTAAATCCAAATAAATTATTTATTATCACACATAGCCCATAAAATCCAATCTGGAAATTAATCAAACACTTGGAATGCAATATTTTACAAAACCACTAATATTAAACAATTGAAAAGGAATAGAACACCAATTTTCATTCCATAAATTCATTTAAATGTCTAAACCATGTTTTAAATTTCACTAAACATTATATAATTCTAAAAAAACATTTTATCAAACACTTTCTGTGCACATTTAAAAAAACAACACTATTTACCCTAAAACGAGGCATAAAGCGCTACTTTTAATGCACAATAATTTATTCAAGGACCATAAAAAAATATGAATCAATAGATGTGATAAAAACATGAAATATATGAATCTTAAATAATAATACAAAGTAAAATGGGAATCCTACCTCGAATCTGTTGCTGAATTGAAATTCACACCCAAAATCACTCAATGAGGGTTCCAAAACCCTAGATCTACGAAGAAAACCCATAAAAAACCAAAACCCCATAAAAATTACTTGAAAATAGAACCCTTGGACGAGAATGACAAGAAATGTAGAGGAAAAACAGAAGAATAAGGAAGATGGAAGAGCGGAATAGTGGAAAGGGATGAATTTGATGAAGAAATCCTGATGAATCACTATCCTTTGGAGATAAATCTACCAATAAGTGTCTCAAAACGATGGAAAATGGGGGGGGGGGTCATGGTCTATAACTAGTAGGAATTTCTAAAATTTATAAGTGGAATCATATAAATTTAATTTTTAAATTACAAGATATTTTTCCTGTAACGGGTTGTACGGTTTTATTGCATGGTTATGTAAACCATGAGAAAATCGTGGGAATACTAATGGAAAATTTCAGCAACTTTATACGTTTATGTTGCACGATTTGGGAAAAACTTGATTAAACTATGTGACTTGAAAAATTTCTCCAAGACCATTAAATTTCACCACATCCACTAGGGAATCCCACCAAATGATCCTTGAATTATTTAAACACAATATAATGACATTGTGGGTGTCACAAACTCTCCACCGTTCAACTTTCTCCCAAAATGAAGAAAGGTCCAAACATAGAACAAAAATATAGAAAATAGAATAATTAAAAAAACATCACCTGTCACACCCGAAACCTAAGAGAAGACTGATATTCCAATCGAACAGGAACATAAACCTTGACTTAAAAAATCGGGCGTGACAAATCTCCCCACTATTAGTGCTATCCACCCATATAATACCATAAAAATTTCCAAATGATCAATCAATGTCTAAGGATTTAAATCAATATGATCCATCCTCCTATGCCATGAAAATTTCACCCATGAAAAACATAACCTATTCCTCATTCCTGAAACAAAATGACATCCCACAGCCACTTCCTTAGAACCATGTAAGGATCAATCCACCACATCCACAACCAATAAAAAACAAGACCATTGGGCCATCTCCCATGAATCCCAATTATCACCCAACCCGAGGAGGAAACTAAAAATTAAAAATCATCAAAAGATGACACATTACTAGATCAAACCAAAACCAAACATGAAATATATCACAAGATAAGGGGAGGCCCAAATGGACTCTCCATTATTTGAAATCAACAACCACCAGTTAAATATTTTAAGAGAAAACCCAATGAGACCCGTAGTGGCTCTCCCAAGAATTAAGGAAAAGCTAAATACAACCAAATTAAAATTAGTCTTGATCAAGAAATAAGTATTTCCAAAAAAATCCAACCAATAATCTTCCACCGTGACCAACCCAAGCTATGAAGGACGCATCAATAATATTTTTTCTACCCACTCCTGAATAGAGGGGACAAGAACTGAGCCATAACATCGTTCACAAACCAAAAATACCACCACAACTTGGGGAGGGGAGGGAAGGGGCCCAATGATTATACCACTGAAACTGCAACCTATATCCACCCAAAAATCATCACCAATTGGAGAATAAAATCTAAGACCCCACCTGATTGACATGGGAATTCCACATAAGAACACTGACCATAAACTCAAATCAATGAAGGTATAACCACAGACACTGTGTGAGGGGTAAGTACATCACACTCTATATGATAAAAAAATTAATATTAATGAGAAAACACAATAATAAAACTAGAACTATGTCACCACACCAGTAGAAGAATTAAATTATCCAAAATCATTAAAACACTTGGATTCCGTACTACGTTCCAGATTCACTCTAGGGCCTATTGCTAGAGATCTGATGTATGAAGAATCGACTACCTCATAGTATGGATATGCTAATACATAACCAGAACCCATTATTCTAGTCCCATATGAAGCCACATAACACTCCCAATCAGGAAAAAAGGATTATGACAAACCATGAAACTCACTTCCTCAAATATCACTATTTTACCAAAACAAGGACTTAAGGGTACACATCACCATTCTCTCTCTATGAATAAGGAGCGGAATGAATAAAGAACAAAACAGAATATAACAAATATCATATAACAAAACATCCATAACTGAGTGAATTATTGTAACTAGAAAGCCTTTTAGATTGACCCCAAATAGCTCTATATTCCACAAAAGTATAGGGAATCCTTCAAAGAGGTGGATTTTACTTTTGAAACCGAAAAATGAAATCATTAGGTTGATCAACTAGAAATCATGCTAGTGGATAAACATCTATATTTGTACCAAATAATCCATCAAATCTATGTGGGGGAGAACACATGGAGACAAGGAAACCATGAGCTCTATCAGAACTAGCTTATGTACCCAAAACAACACCAAGAACAAATGCAAACTCAGAGGGGAACATTCTACAATTCCATTGCAAAACAATTTCTAAAATCCCTCTCAGACATTGCTTCAGGATCAGGTAACAAAAATACTCTCAAAACAAGATAAAACAGGTGTATCACTTCTAGATCATGAGGAAGTGATTAAAAAATAGAAAACACCTCTAAGACATAGAAAATCAAAAAACATAACCAATGGATTACATAAGAAAAACAATTTCCATTATTAAATAATTTTGGATAATAAAACAACATGGATTATTTTTCACCCTCAACAACGATGTTCCATCAAGTCTCACTCACATGCATATTTTTGTCCACCCTGGACATCTGTCCACCTTACCATACCAAGAATCATCCACATTTCACACAAACCACCCCACATGTGAGGACCCATGAGAATAACAATGTCTAAAAAAACCTCATCCTCCAAACCAATTCCATTATCCAATTTAAAAAATCATGATCCTTATAAAGGATCACTAACCAAGAAGTTAAATTTTCATTTCTCATAAGCCACACAACAAACCATTTTATCATACCTGAAAATGAAATCCCATATATTTCTGTAATAAAATATTTCATTTTCATTTTAAATTTAAAAAAAAAATAAACAAAATATCATTCGTTTTTAATTGAAAAAAATTTCCAATCAAACAAGCTCTTTCAAATATCCAATTTTTATTTTCAAATTTTCCCTAAAGCCCCTTTTCATAGTTTTCTTAACCAAAAGATTTATTTTACAAAAACCCAACTGTACAAAACCTTTATTAATTTAAAATATCAAAATCTATTTTCCACATATCAAAATCAAACAATCCCATTAAAAACCGATTCCATAATTCTCATACAAGGATTTTGAATTTTTTTCAGAATTATAGAAGATTCAAGGAGACCCACAAGTGGGAACTAGTGTTAATGGGCGACTTGACCATTTGGTTGGAATCCATATTTCAAAAAAACCACCATCATAAAGAGACATCTAGGAAAATTCCCTTAGTTGCACATGGCATTCCAGTATCTTGGAGCTCACATAGACCATTGTCCTAACTCCCTTGTTGTATCCCAGTCACCAAAAAATCCCTACTGTCTGAAAAACTATGAAAACCAGACATCCAATGGAAACTCAAGGATCCGAAAGAGAAATAGCTTGTGAGGCACTCCCAACAAAAACCTCCTGAGTCCTGAAAACCCTACCCCATCTACCTTGAAATCCCCAAATAACAAAGGGCACTCTAAAAAGAAGGGTCTTATAAGAGTCAACCAACATTGATACCCTTTTGTCACAAACTAGCCCAAGTCAACCCTAAACCAACCACTAGATCTAGTCTCTTGCATGGCCTGAAGGGAATTCCCGATCTCTATGGGCTGGAAACTAGTTTCGGGCATCAACTGAGTACGCAATGGAATTATTTCTCCCAATAAATGAACAAGAAAATAAACATAAGAATATGTAGATACTAGTAAATATATAAATGAAACTGAATTGGAAATCATTTATATAGGAAACAAAAAGTATGACTAACCTACACAATACAACCAACCCAACAAGAAGAAAGACCATCTCCATGTGACCCCAAGGTTCACTCTCCCATACAAGATCAACCATCTCCCATGGTGACCGAACTCAATCTGAAACATTCCCAAGTGATACAAACATAAAATAACTATATGCGTGTGTATTAAACATAAGACATTAGCCTGATAATATATTCCCAATTCACTTCCACTAAAATAAAATATTAATCAATCTCAATTTTGGACTAGAATATTTAAAAGTATACTTTTATACACATTTTACATAACAAAAGTATGACCCATTACCCATATACGTTTAAAAAAAACTAAGTTCATTATATTAGTGAGACATTAAAATTTTCAAGTGGAAAGTGATGTTTATATTTTAAACTAACATAAAAATGATAAAATGATTTTCATTAAAAACATTTATATTAAACCCTTTTTCAAATCAACACATCATCTTCCAAAAAAAGACAAAACATAATAAGGCAACATGATGATCATATAAAAATAGAAATGTATATAAGAATACAAGTATCACATTGATCACTACAAGAATGTAATATCCAATAGACATCTGTGAACCTAGGATATCACGAATAATCCTAAAGATACCAATACATGAGACCCCATCGATAGTTGCATTCCACACATGAGGAAAAAAACTCCCAAACACACAACCATCTTAACTCTGGATAGACTGGGGGGACCCATCCCATAGTAATAAACCCAAATATATCCACCTACTGTGGGCCACCGGTCAGTACGTCAACTACCAGTGCATCTATCATTCTCAGAAAATTATCTTAATATTTGAGGTTACTATGTATTATGTATATAATTGGGGTGAAAGAACCGATGATATCCAAGAATCCGACCACATTTATATATAATAATAAATCAACAATAGACATCAAGCTATGCCACTGAAGACCGATCTCATGCCACAAAATAAAAAGAACACAAAGATTCCAACTCGAGGCACTCTGATAATGGATGAAAAGGATTAAGAATCTTGGATATCGCATACATTATATACATAGAGAATTCATGTGATGCATATAATGGAGGTTTTCATAATAAACACATTTATTATTATCAAAAAGTCTCCAAACAAGCCCTTAAGCATTTCAAAAACCTGCAATTATTAATGATACAAAATCCAATTTTCATAAAGAGGTGTAAACACACCATTTTCCATATAAAAATTATATAAAATCCTTTAAAACATTCAGGTTACACATTAAAGTAATAAAAAACAATCATAAATATTCCAAACGGGCCATTCTTCAACAACACATGCCAAAACCCCTTAAAAACAATAGTGATTTCATTATAAATACAAAAAAACATGGGTGACCATAAAAGGTCCCACAATTATTAAATATGACAATACCAACATAATTATAAATCCAAAAAATTATTTTATATCTCAATTAATCCATAAAATCCAACTGGGAAATTAATCAAACACTAGGCATTCAGTTTTTAACAAAATAATATATATTTAACACCCAACAAGGAATAGAAATCCAATTCTAATGCCATAAATTCATTTAAATTTTTAGAATTTGTATTACATATCAAAAAGCACATGTGAAAGCTAATAGAACATTTTATCATACACTTGGTGGGAAATGTTTTAACAATATAACACTATTTCTCATAAAACAAGGAATAAACTGCTAATTTATTTCCCAATAAATTATCCGAGGACCATATAACAATATCCATGAGTAAATAGAGGTGAGAAAAACGTGAAATAGATTAATATTAAATAAATATGAAATGTGAAATGGTAAAACAACAATAAATATATGGAATATTTTAAATGCACACATGAAATAACTCGATGAGGGTTCTAAAACGTTTGATCTATAAAGGGAAACCCTAAACGACCAAAACCCCAATCAAAATCATGGAAAAAATAACCCTATGTTTAGAATGAATAGAGGAGAAGAGAAAACAAGAAAAATGGATGAATAAGGAAGAGAGAAGAAATGAGAAGAGGAAAGGGAAGGATTAGATGAATATATCATGAAGATTCACTAACCATTTGTAATAACTCAACCAAAAGTGGCTCAAAACGAATGAGAATAGAGGGGAGACCTCGGGTTGATACCCAATAGATTAGGTTTCAAAATAGAGGATTAATAAATTAAATTATAAGATATTTAACTCGATATCGGCTGAACAGGTTTTTGGCATGGTTTTGTAAATCATGCGCAAACCGTGTGAATACTATTAGAAAATTTCTGCAACTTTATAGATTTATGTTTCAGGGTTTGGGTAATTTTTTCTCAAACCATGTGAGTTGAAAAGATTCCCAAAAACCGTTAAATCAAACCCCATACATTCGGGAATACCAACCAATGATCCTTTAATTATTTAAACACAATATAGTGACACATTGGGTGTCACAAACTCTCCACCATACATCTTTATCTGAAAATGATCCAGGGACCAAAGACATTAAAAAAACTAGACAAGGTAAAACTTCAAAACACAACACCCATCACACTTGAAACCCAATAAAAGACAAATATTCCCATCAAACTGGAACATTATCCAAAACATGAATAAACTGGTGTGACACACATACAATGCACACACATATATGGGTCTGTTCAAAGGTCGACGTGGGCATTAGCCCACCCTTTGATTCTCTTGGGTCCTGGCCCACTATCATACTCGAAACTAGGTCTTACAAAACCTACTCCACTAATCTGATCAATTACATAGCACGACGTGATGCATCATCGAGCATTTTCATATAATTAGAAATATTAATAAATTGGAATAATTAAACAAATAAAAGAAGAATAAGTTAAAATCTACTAATATTTTTAAGTAATTAATTATAAATAAATTATATATATATATATATTATAAATTCTAATAAATAGTTTATATAATGAATATATATATATATAATGAATATAAATTAAAAAATACAATAATTTTTAAAAGTATTAATTTTTTTATTAATTATATAATTATTAATTCAAATGAATAAACTATATATTTATATATTATAAATATTTATAAATAGTCTATTTTAAATATATATATAATATGAATAATTCATAATAATTAAACAAAATCAAATAAATTACAAAACTATGAAAAACATTGTTAATGAAACAATTATTAATAAAAAATAATACATTTAATATAAATGTATATTAATTATAAATAGTAATAAAAAATATATATTAAATATAAATATAGAGAATGAATAAAATGTAATAATTATAAAAATATTAATGTATTATTCATTTTAATATTTTTTATAAATAAGTATTCATTAATATAATATATATATATATATTTATTATTGAAATCCATTCCTTTTGATATATATATATATATATCAATATATAGATTATTCATTAAAATATGATTTATATAATATAATTTTTTTTTTTACATTATACAAGTAATTTATTTAATGAAAAATATTTTATAACTGAAAACATTATTCCACACAAATAATGACTAATTGTATCGAGTAATGGATATTTAATCGAAGGCCATCTGAATTTTGAATTTAATATATATCAAACATGTGTGACATTTATTTCACACATACCTATTTTTAATTAATTTATTTTTATATAAAACAAAAAACACACACACAAAATATTTCAATAATGTAATTAGATTTTAATATTCATTTTAGAATTGTATTTATTAACATAATATATTTAGTATATATTATTTCTCTAATTAGTAAAACATATCATTTTTTATATTTTTTCCATATATACTATATATTACTTTTTAGTATTTTTTTGTAGTTATTCATTTTAATATTATTTATTCATTAAAAATCTTTATTTTATTTTATTATTTTTCTAATTTTTTATTTTCAAATTTCCATTGTTCAATATGTTTGTAATGTTATACATTTTCAATATTTATTTATCAAATTTAATTCATAAACATTTAAAGTTTTCAACATGGTTGTATTTTATATAATTAACATGTATTCTCTAACATATATAAATATTCATTTTAAACTATTTTAAAATTATCTATACAATTCATAATTGTTATTATTTTTTTAAATGTAGTCATTATTATTATTATTAATTTCAGTATTATGTTGTATATTATATAATTTCATTTTTCAATTTAACACATATAAAACATATATATATATATATAAACACACACTAATTTTACACACACAACTATTTATGTAATTAATGAAATCTTATATAGAAATACATACACATAATATTTTTTATAGATTATTCAAAATTTAACATTCACTTTAGAATTTCATTTAGTAACGAAATATAATTTAATACATTAATTTTGTAATCATTTAATTTTATTTATTTATTATTAATTTTATTTGAATTAGTAATACTTATTCATTTTTAATATTTTTTTATTTTTTTTTATTTTTATGGAATTTATTCATTTTCTAAAATTTAATTATAAATATTTATTTAATATGTTTTAAAATTTTCAATTGTTATTAATATTCATTTATATATATATCAATATTATTTTCATAATTTATATAGTTAATAAAAAATATATATTTTTTCAATATTTTTAAAGCAACTCATTTTTAGTTATTGAATTTAAATCATTTTTAAAATTCATTAAATTATGTTTTTATATTTATTTATGATGATAAAATAATTTTTTAAATAAATAATTATTAATAAATTTATTTATAAAGCTATATTTATATTATATAAAAAATTATATCTTTATAATTATAAATAAAAAAATAATTTCTAAAAAGTATTTGTATAATTATAAATAATTAATCATATAATTAAATAAGCATAAAATCACAATAGATATATTTAAATTATTAATATATTTACTAAATTTATATGTATTTATTATATATATTTGTATAATTATAAAAATACATAATGAAAAAATATATATATAATTATAAAATTATAATAAATATATTTAAACAGTGAATACATTTACTATATTTATATTTATATTAATTTATTAAATATATATAATGATATAAATATATTTATTATTTTTCTGAAACAGCATGATCAGAGATCTTTTATTAAATAACAACAGATAGAGAAAAGGAGAGACAAGTTCAGACTAAATAATGATTCCCTCATCAGGAATGAAATCAAAGACCTAATTTTTTTATAATCTCCTCCCCAATTCAAAGTAATTTATTTATTTACGAATTCCAATAAAAAAAATTCACCCACGACCTCAACTCTGAGGACGTTTCTGTTACCTCCAGGTATTCACTTGTTGTAAGAGACCATCAATTTCAGTATCATCAAAATCAGTTCTTCTTGAATTTTATTAAACCTAATCCCTTTTTGATGAGTCTTCAAGAAAGGAATCTTCAGTGATCATCTCAATTAAGATGTGCCACATTTATCTAAACAATTCCATTTGCACATCAAAATTAGAAACCACCATCACATCTCATTTTTTAGGGGATTAGGATAGAAATATTCTTCGAGAGATTGACCATAACCTTCATCGAGTTTATTAAGAACTCCACAGAGGTTCAAATTTTCCACATGCACCTTGCTTTTGATTCCCAATCATTTCATATAATTAATAGCAGAATCACCTAAAGAATCTGGCAATGCAACATCAACCTTGTTATACATGTGGATACATGATGGATGCTCCATTTAAAATGGTGAGTGTGTGTATGGGTAATGCTGAACTCTCAGTGGGGTCCCACAAACAATACTAGAGGGCACCACACATTCCCTAACTAGGAAATGACTTTGAATCTCCCTTGGTATAATACACACTATGTTTGAGACAATTGGGACTTGATCCCATGCCAGCTCTCAAAGAGATCGAGGGGTACAACTAGTAGGTACCACTTGACAAACACCACTTGAGAAATATATATTTATAATTATTATTAAATAATTATAAATGTATTCACAAATATATTTATAAAATTATATATTTATACTTACAGATAAATATATATAATTTTTTTAGAATTATTTATATAATTATAAATTAATAATTACATTTTTAATAATTACAAAATTATAATAAATTTATTTCAAAAATGAATTTATTAAATAGATTTATAATTGAATATATATTTATATATTTATTAATTACATATATAACTATATAACTTTATATATTGTTAAATATGAATTTATAATTAAAAACCAATATTTATTAATATATTTAAAATTTTATTTATTTATTAAAAAAAATTGAAATTGTTTTTGAAAATTCATATTTATCAGTGCTAGAACAATAGCACTGATAAATATGGATTTGTGAAAAACAATTCATCACTTATAAAGATATATTTTTATCAGTGTCAAAAAAGAACTAATAAAGAGGTCTTTTACGATCGCTTATTAATTTAGAACTTATAAATAACCTATTTATTAGTTGTTTTTTGTAGCAGTGATAAAACCTACACATTTATTTTTAAATGAACCGTAACCAAACATATTTCAATCATACCTCTCAAAAACGCGCAAAAGTCTAGTGTGGCCATCACTTTCTCTCGAACGAATTAGGAATTGAATCATAGGAATGTTAATTTTTATCCTACTATCTCATTAATTTCTTTTCCAGGTTCCATGGTGTGCACTATTTTTTCATTTTCTTAGATCAGTGCTCTTGTAGGTTCTATAGTTATTTTCTCCATCATTTTATCCTCCGTACATTTTCTTCATTCTCCTCACTTGGTAATTCTTGCTGTTTTCCGAACCATATTTGGGTTTAGGTTCTAAAATTTTATTATCTCGATCTGTAGAGTGTTTAGGTTCTATTTTTATATGTTTTATTGTTTGTAATTTGTATATATTTTTTTCATTTGTATTTATTATTTTTTTATGGTTATATATTCTGGAATCAGGTTTCATTTTAATGGGAAACTTATGGATGTCAAAATTTTGTGTTATTTATTGATTTGGTTCAGTTCATGGGGTTTTGAATTAGAAATATGTAGAATGCATTATATTAATTTTTATGTTGTGTTTTTTAGTAATATATTAGAAACATGGTTATGGGTTGATTATTTGAGATCGTATATTTTTTGGATTGCATGACATGTGATTGATTTGGATGTGTGTGGCATAGGAATAGTAGGTTCTTTAGTGAATGTATTTCATACTAGATGGTTGTCTAAATTCATGTAAATATCCCATAGAAATTATTAAGGATTGGATGTCATATAATGTGGTGGTTATAATAGATATTCCATGATTTACTTGATTATAAATCCATTGAGGTGTTATTCATGGAATTTAAATTTCCATTGTATGATTTCAATGGTATTTTTGTATCATCAATTGTATTAGTATTTGTGATTTGCTTTTTTTGTTATGAAATTGTAGTTCCCTGATTTTATGGGATTATTATAATCAGTTATAATTCTTAAATATATCCATCTATATTGGTAGGTGTTCTCATCACACCATGGGATTCTCAGGCTATTCCTATAACATGATTTCCCTCTATTATCAAAATATATTTATAAAACTCATATTATATTATTAATTTTCAATGAAAGGTTTCAAATTGAATTTTTATATAACTAATTATCTTTATTAAATGGTTCCAAAGGATTGAATATAGATATCAACATTACCACATTCTTATTTGTGGTGAACTATTCTTTAACAATTTAGATTTATTGATACATTACAAACTTATATTAAAAATATTTAGAATATTTCATGAAATTCAAATCTAGGGCCACATATTAGATCATGTCACATGACCCCATAATCTCAAAGTGTTACAAAATTTCTCGTGAAAGGTAATAGGGAAGAAATGGAACCCTTTGGTATGTTTCTATATCATTTTATTTTATAAAAAAAATATATATAAGGGCCTCCACTTGAATTATCATCATGGATAATTATCATAAAACTAGAGTGGAAGTCATTTTGCCTCAACCAAATTTTATAATTAGAGTCTCTTATTAATACTTTAACTTAAATTAGATAGCATTCAAAAAACCACATATATTATATGGTAAAGACTAATTCAATGGTTATTTGAAAGGCGAGTTTAATAGGAAAGAAGAATATATTTACTAGAAAAAACAATATATATATATAATTAAACATCACACGTGAAAACTGTAGTGGTTTTCTGAGAGTTAAAGTGTGAATTTTTTTATGAAAAAACTATTCTAGAAATGGAATCTCTTAAGATATGAATTTTTTCATTTCATTCATTAATTATTGTTCAAATTATTTATATAATTTTTTTCAGTGTGTAATATTTTTTACTTTCTAAAATATGAACAATTAAATAATTTTTTTTATATTGTGTCAATTATAAGTATTTTTTTGACTGTTGATTAAAGAAGTTTAACATTGAACCCAAAAAAATATAATAAATTAATAACGATAGATTATTATAAAATTTTAATTTTCATTGAATTTATTCTTTACCCTCTCATCCCAAAGACTACCCATAAAATGATAATGTTTACATATTAAAACTATATTATTCTATATCTTTGTAATTTATTAGATATTTTTTTCTCGCAACCAATTTCACATGTACATTGAGAAACCAATAGTGGTTTCCTATAACACTAAAATCGTACATGGACTCCTCAGTGAACATAAAACCTCTGTTTTTCATATTTCCATGTACTTAGGGATAATATTTACCATAAGATCTCCTGAGCAGCTCATTTGCGGTTTTTTATAGATGGTGTATTAGTTACTATATTATAGTTTCATATAATTGAGGTTATTAACAATCATGTTTAGATCTTCTCTAACTCCTAATAGTTTTTCCTTTATATTAGGATTCTTTTTTTAATTTTATTATAGAAAAACTTTATATTATGAGTTTAATGTTTTTAGTTGTGTTAGCATTTATGTAGAGAGATATGTGAAGTTTACATTCTTTTTCTATTCTTATATTGAGTTTTTTGTTTCAGGTTTTATTCATGTAATGTTAAACATACTGATTAGTCATTATGATTTTTTATAAAAATTAACTATGAAGCATCCTTATATGAAACATGGTATATAATGCCCCAACTACATGTTGGGAGCCAAAAGACTGACCACTAGTTTTTGGGGACCAATCAGCACTCTTGGTAAAGTAGTGAACGTGAATCATGTTTCATATGGGTATTTTAGTCATGTGTAATATATAATGAGTTATTTTTTACTTTTATTAATATTATTAATATCATGGATTAAAATTAATAATAATTTAATTCTACGAATAACTATATTGAAGTTGCAAAAAATGAGTTAAAATTCGATTATTGATTAAAATAAAATGGTTTGTTGAAATTTAGCAATCCTTAAAAGCTCCACTCTGGCTGTTAATGAGAAACAACCTAGACTACCATATACCATGTGATGAAATGAATACAAATATAATAATCCCCCTTATTGGACACCATCCAACAAATGTTACATAAAACAATATATAATTATCACAATATTGTCATGGGAAGCTAAGGGATTTTGAAGTTCAGTTCATATCCCAAAGACCTTTTTCTTTTCATGGAGTAATTAAAGGATTTCATTAAATGTTGAAGCTAAAATGGTTGTCTTAGTATGAGCGAGTTTAAGACCATCCATCAGGCCCTTCTCATGGTCGCTATAACCAAGGAGCCCCTTGTAGATATTAGACTTCTGCTATTCCTTTTTTCAAAATTAGGTAACAAACTAGGAAATGTTATCCGGTGCTTCACTAACTCCCAGCATGAGAACATTTACATTTAATGAGACAACATTAAAACTCAATATAATCATCAACAAAATAGTTATTATTTCATTTAATTTATTCATAAAAATCCCCAATATAAGGTATACATTCACCATTGTTTCTTGAACAAATTTTAGAAGTATTTAACCCATATCGGGCAAAAAATGATCATTTTGGATGAATTTAGTGGTTAAAACCTACCACTAGTTGAGTAATTGTTTTCTTAAATTGAATTACCTATTTAATTTAAATCTAACTAATTTTTTTTGAAATAATAAAATGTTGGGTTCCCCTTATTATAATTATCTTTAACTTTATCTGTTGATTATTAATATCTTATGAGAATTTATTTCATTTTTGTTCACAATGAATATTTTTGAACCATATAGGATGGATATAAATCGAAAATGGATTCACTCTAATCGTATAAAAAAATATGATGAATATTGGGTTAATGTATTCATCAATTTTTCAATAGAGCATGCATACTAGCCTTCTTAGGACCTTTTTCTATGTTTAGATTTGTATTTATTGAAAAAAAATTAGTCTTGATGAGTTGGAAAAACAATTTTTTTTCAGAGAATATATCATATATATAAATTTGGGACTATACATGGGGAAAAATGAACATTCACACTGATTGGGATGATACAGTAGTTTATGGACCATTTGATATGAATACTAGTGTAAATGATGAAGGATATAACATTGAAGAAATGAAAATGGAAATTGAAGATGACCAACAAGATTATCCATAGTTTTTTAGATGTTAAAAAGTTTTTCCAAGATACTATTGTATACCTGTTATACTAAAGGCAAAACATTGAATGTTATACTGATGTTTTATAATTTTAAATACAGAAGTGGATGGAGGGACACCGTATTTATAGAAATACTTGGTATCCTGAATGATATGATACTAGAAGAAAATAAATTTTATCGAGCTTATATATTTAAAAAAATATATTTTCAATGAGTATGATCTATAAAAAATTACATTCTTGTCTGAATGATTAAATATTATTTTAAAAGGACATTAAACAACTCATAAAATACCATAAGTGTGGTGTAGATCAATTTATGTAAAATGAATCAATTCATTCTATAGCATTATGATTTTTTCATATCATTCCACAGTTTAAAAGACTTTATAGAAGTTAGTAAACCACTAGAAAATTGACTTGTAATTCAAATAAAAAAATTAAAAAAGAGAAACAACATCATAAAGTAGATTCTCCCAAATTTTGGAAAAGTGATTATGTGTATCTTGAAATATTAAATGAGCTAAGAAAATTCTATCTTGAATTATCTATAGTTGGAAAAAAATAATTTTGGTTTACATAGTATCACTCATAGTATGTTGCCTGCTGTTTTTTTAAATTATAACTTGTCACCATTTTTATTGAAGAAGTGTAAATACATTCAATTTTCTCCACTTAAATCTGGACCAAATAACCCTTTTAATGATATTGATGTCTATTGGGATCCATTGATTGATGTTTTGAAATTGATGTGGGATATAGGGGTTTCAATATCTAGTGCTCCTAGAAGTGAATCATTCACATTAAGTGACATATTGTATTGTATGATAAATAAACTTATTTCTTATGGAAATTTGTCATTATATAACATTGAAGGATTGTTGGGGTGTTCTATTTGTGAATAAAAAATATAATCATTTCATTGGAAAAATTTACATCAAGACTATGTTTTTAAGACATCAGAAATTTTAGACAATGATGAAAAAAATATTAATCCTTTATGACAACTTTGGATGGGAATACAGAACAAGGTAAAACATTTTCTCCAATAATAGGTGATCAACTATGTAATGGACAAGATCATTTTGGTCCATCCTTTTGTGACTTTTTCAGTCTAGTGGTTCCCAGAGTAGGATTTTGGAGTGGTCTAGAGGTCTTTGGATGCAAAAGGATATAATAATAAACAATTCATGTTGTGTGATGTTATACGATTTGGAAGGGTGATTCACGACTTGTGCATAGCCGGTTCACCATGTATAAATTTTTTGGTGTTAAATAATAAATAGAAAAACATTTTCTAGTTTAAAATTTACCCTAAGGATTACATGATGTGAAAGGATATTACACATCATGTAAATCCCCTCTGAATTTCATATTTAACGGTTTTATCCTCTTGGGTATTTTCATAAACCTTACAGCCTGTAGCATCTTCATCTCTCATTTTAGGCATCTAAAGACTCCCTTAGGATTTGGGATCCCTTCAAGGGGAATGGATCCTTGTCCATTAAAATTCGATTCATGGTGACCATAGTTGATATAAGGTGTTTTAATTATTCATTTTCTCAATGTTTCCCCATTTTTGATCTTGTTTCCTACAATTTCTTTTTTCCATTTGATAAAATAGCATCTCACATGTTTCTAATATGGGTTTCTTGGTTTTTTTTGGTGAGTTTGTGTCACAAAATCCTTTAATGGATGCAGTTCGTACAAGAAATATGATCATATATTAGTGTGATGTTTCATTCATGTTGGATTAACATTTTCATATTTTGAGGTTGCGAATTCATTTATTCGGTTATATAATTTAAAAGAAACCATAATCTGAGCATGGTTTTCCCATTTGATGGATGTTTAATTAACCAAATAAATAATTGATCGAGATTAAAGAAACTAATTATGATCGCATGTATCAGATGTTATTGCTTTATACCCTAATAGAGGTTTTCCTATTATTATGTTAGGTAATGTCAAATCTATGTTGTTCATTATCATAATGGTAAAATTTGTAAATAACATAAATTCAAAATTAATTGATAATTAATTTTCATCAGAATAATTGATGAAGAGGAATATTTTTAATATTGTGATTGTTAAAATTTTATGAAAATAAAATTGATAAAATCCACTTGTGTGACTAAAAATGTCTATCCATGTGGTTAATAAAATTGAAAAAACGGTTGTTGAAACCGATGAAGGATAATTTTTGGCAATAATAAATAAGAGGAATATTAATTTATAATGGAACATATCTAGGTTTTTGAAACCTGAAAGAAATTCTAAGAGATTTTTTTAATTCATAGCTTGTTATAGATTGATGCCTTAGGTTTCCTTATTTGGAACCTATAAATAATGAATAAGTTAATTCAAAATTTATTGAGAACCCATCCTATGTTAAAGATAATTTTCTAGGTCCTCATTTTCTCATTTTCATGGGAAGCCCATGTGCCTTATTTTAGATCCATG
Source organism: Viscum album (assembly GCA_963277665.1). Taxonomy (NCBI): domain Eukaryota; kingdom Viridiplantae; phylum Streptophyta; class Magnoliopsida; order Santalales; family Viscaceae; genus Viscum; species Viscum album. The sequence goes on along the minus strand of OY728167.1, from coordinate 128,531,011 downwards.
AATGCTTCTTTTAATAAGAGAAAAGAATTCCTTTTTAAGGGACTAGTTTCCCTAGTAATTTTTTTTGTAGTTATTTTTGATGTGTTGTGGATACACGAATTACGATATGAGCATGATACGGCTGATCCTCGTATGGATGATGTTATATTTGTAGGATCAAAATATGATGTTGATGATCAATATACTAGAGGGGGGTGAATTGTATACTTTAAAACATCCTTTAGAACCATTAATGTTGGTATAAAACTTCTGTATTTATCCATAAGGAAAACCATGTTTATCAAAGTTAAACCAGGTAAATTCACAAGACCTCTTTGTTCTAAAAACATTACTAGGTTCCAGAAATATGGTTCCGGAAGTGAAACATAAGAAAAGATTACATGGAAAATATTCAACCTTAAAGAATATATAATCCTACTAATCAGAGTATACAAAAGTACAAGGAAATATTATATAGTTATAAATTACTTATTAATTAAAATACAGTGGAAAATAAACATGAAACAAAAGAAGTTACTAGTATGAATCCTTTTAACCCAAAGAGTAGGGTATACAAAAACATTGGATAAAGGTCCCTTGATTTATACATTCATGATAGTCTGTTTTACCCACACCAGGGTAAACCCTCGATAGAAATGTCGGAATCTGTCTTGTTATCCCTGTAAGCCCCCAAATTTCAAGGTAGTCGGAACCTTTGTCTTCTTCATCAAGGAAGTCCTCGAACATTAAAGTAGTCAACACCTCTTTCATCCTATCCCCAGAAGCCCTGGATTGAACACGACAAAAATTGCAGTAGTACAAAGCAAGCTGAACAAGATGTTCTATACACAAAAAGCTTGAGAATATATTCTCTCTAGAAATCACTTCAGTAGCATGCAATCTCTAGAGAGATGGAACAGTATTGAGCTCATTCAATTGAGCTCCTATTTATAGGCACTTATCCAATGGTTGGATGCCTCCTCCAATGATCAAATTTATCCTTGAATTTCAGAGGGACATATACACATGTCACTCAAATAACGGTTGGTTAGAAATAGAATATACGACATCATTTCATAACATTAACAAGGGTAAGAAAAAATATGGTTGCTTAACCAAATCTAATTTTCAGAGTCTAATAAAAGAATAATGTTCTATGTCTATGAAAATAAACATTCAGATTCTAAATGAAATGGATATTCATATTTTGTTTATCAATGAATTCGGAGTAATAATTATTTAGACATTGGAGTATGAATTCTAATGAATTTGGAATCGATATTCTGAGGAATTTGGAGTCGGAATATTAAGGAATTTGGAGTCTGACATCTAAGGAATTTGGAACTCGAATTTCAAGGAATTCAGATTCTAAATTTTAGAGAATTCAGAACCTGAATTTCAGAGAATTTGGAGTCTGAATTTTGGGGAATTCAGAACCTGAATTTCAGTGAATTTGGAGTCTCAATTTCATAGAATTCTGTACCGAAATTTTAGAGAATTAGGAGTCTGAATTTCAGAGAATTCAGAACCTAAATTTCAGAAAATTATGAGTCTGAATTTCAGAGAATTTGAAGTATTAATTTCAAAGAATATGGAGTCTTAATTCAGAATCTGAAAATAGAATACTCTATATATATGTGTTTATATGATTCCAAGGTTTTAGAAATGAAACTGAATTTTAAACATATAAATAAAATGATTTAGATTTAGATAAACTATAATTAGAACAAATAAGTCAAAGGTGAGGAGAAATTTTCTTGGGGAAGGAATATTTTCCTTATTAAGATAAATCGTAGGGGAAATAAAATTTTCCTTGATATATAGTGTTATTGATTTTAAAAACCTAGAGGAATGGAAAATTCATAAGGAAAATTTATTGACTCAACAATCTCCCCCTTTTTGGAAGGCACAAACATTCAAACAATAATGAATATAAGGACTTATAATTTTAATGAACTTGAAAATAAAAACTTATCTTTATTTACATATGGATCAAAGTGAATATGACCAACTCAGCCTTAGGTTTTGAAATCCATACGGCTCGAATTCTAGATTTCCTGAAAGATATTTAACATTTTCTTACATATGAAAATCTTCATGATAAAAACTCCCCCTAAGATGAACTATCCCATAGTTAGGAAAATTTCTTCATTACTTAGTATTCTTTTTAACATTAATTTCTTCCGCTTTGTGATATTCAAAAGGGAATAAATGGAAATGGAAAAGAAAACATGGTACCTTAAATATTAGTACACAACAACCAAATATATAGAGAGATACAAAAATTTTCATTGGTATTGAATGAAATTGTACAATACAACAAAAGATCGGAATTAGGAAAAATTATCCTTCTTTCTCCATCGGAAACAGCTTCTTCAAAATGGTTTTTAGCTTCTTGAGATCCTTGTGATCTTCTTCCATATGCTTGATTAGCTATACATGATCTTCAATTTTCTTCTCTGAGACTTTACTTTTTTATTCTTGAGCCTTAATAAATTCTTCTTGGGCTTTCAACACTTATTATTGCTTAAAAACTTCTCTTGAATCTCAATTATGAAATCCCTTTACCACTTCTAATTCATGGTTACAGAATTTATCATTCCATTCAAATCCTTAACTTACTGCTTCCGAGTTTTCTTTTCGAGGGTTAGCTTTTCTTCAAAACTATTAGTAAGATCCTTGATCTTAACTTATTCGGTGTCAAATGCATCTTTTACATTATCATGAAATTCATCAAAGATTCTCATTTCGTAGATTATTTTCTTTGACCAGCTTGTGATCTTCTTGCAAGATATTTTATGAGCCTCATAACAAATGAGGAAGGTTTGGAAATCTGCTTCGAGAGAAACACATTTGTCCATCATCATGGAAAATGAATCTGATTTCTGATTTATCATATGCAGAAGCATCTAGCATCATGATTCTATTCTAGGGAATAATGGAATAGTTTTAACCAACTTTTTCAAAGACTGGACAAAAAAAATCATGTCTAAGGGTAGATGATTCTGAATCTGAATGTTTGATTGGTGAGGATTCTTTTTATATATCCCCATCTTTCCTCTTTGATGAAGCGCCAACATCTTTATTCTTTACAATGGATTTACTATGTGAATCTACTACTTCATGCTTTCCCATATCATCTCTCAGAATGATGTCTTTTTCATTGGGAAATTTGTGCTTAGTGTCATAGAATTGAACAATTTTATCTTCCTTAAAATCCTCTTTTTCTGCATTAGCCACTTGATCTTCTAGATGAATGAAGTCATGATTTCTACATTCATCATCTATTGGCTTATTCACATCTTCTTCACCCTTTTAATCTTTTCCTGGTGTAGCAATTGTTGAGGATTTTGCTTGAGATGTCTGAATCGATAAGTTTATAGAGGGGCTTTCCTTCTCATGATAATCTTCAAGTTGCATTGTGATATCATCAGTTTCATTTCCTTCTTCTTATTCCTCTTCCTCATCTTATATTTCCTCTTCCTCTTCCTGAGCAATTTCGGCTTCTTGATGCGATTCTGGAACCACCACTTTCTTTCTCAGAGTCTCTGGTAATAGTTCAACTTGAAAAGTTTCGGGTACTGGAATTTTTTCAAATTATTTCTCAGTATCATTGAGAAGGGATTGGACTATCTCAACTTTTGAAAATTTCGTTCTTTTCTTCTTCTCTTTCTATTGATACTCATAATCTTCAGCACCATTCATTTTCAAGGCTTTTCCCTCACCATTATCCTAAACAAAACTAGGATCCGCTGCCTTTTTGTTCTTCTTATCCTCTCTCCACTTAGCAGTCACATCATGAGTTAAAGTCTTTTTCTTCTTAGGTTTTGAGGGTGCGGATTGAGTTTCCTTAGCCACAGTGGTTTTTGTTTTCTCTTCTTATTCCCTGTCTTTACTCTTTATTCCACATTTCATAGAGGTTTCATCCACTTCCAGATTCGTTGTCGATGTTTCTACTTCTTCTTTAGATAGATCATAAAATTATCTGGATTCATTGGAAAAACCGATCTCCATCCTCCTTAGAGTGTCATCAATTAATAGCATCACCTTGTAATTTCTCGGCTTAGAACTACAAGGAATATTGAATTACTAATGACAAAGAACAATATTCATGATAGAATGGTTGGATACATGATAATATGGGAATTCAAATTTCCAGTCCTGATATTCTCAATTGTAACCAAGATATAATTAACCAAGTTTATATTTCTTAGGTTCACTAGGAAATCCAAAATGCACATGCCACTCACCTTCAGAGTATCCTTATCTCCTTTCCTTATTATAAAAAAACCTTGAACCTGTAGTTCAATAATCCTAAGGTTTGTAGATAGATGGAAAATCTTCCAAGTCTTCAACTTTGAAAGACCACGATAAGATATAGCCTTTCCATGTCAAAAGATCCTACTACATCAAGTCATTTGTTTGAGCAGAACTCTACTTCGCCTTCATAAGGAATTCCAATAAGACTTTTTTCCTTGATGTAAGAAATAGATTTGGTCTTTCTGTAGCTCTTAAAAGAGAAGTCAACTATCCCTCCATTAATGAAAATGCTTATTTTCTCATAGAACTCATCCAACAATTCCGGATACACCAGATCCTATGCCTTTGGATTTGAAATACAAAGGTTCTCCCATCTATTCAGCTTGATATTAATAGATATAATGGAATCATATATACCATAAAACATTGGATCAACCATCCTTTCTTTGTATATCTACCACTCGGAAATTTTCATAATAGTCGACATTTTTTTTTAGGAGAGGCTTTAGCAGATATTCGAAACTGTGGAAATTTTGAAGATCTGGAACAAACTTAAATACATAGGAAGATCTTCAACACACGAAGTCTTGAGAAATTATGTTGGACAAGCATCAGGGAGGCTTTATATAGGTTTTATAGAGGATGGTTTAGCTTCTATACTTGATCAAATAGTGGAAAACGTTCAGATAAGATCTAACAGTTGAGGTGATAACCAATGAAGGATTTTGATAGATTCTGATGTTTTGAGGTTTATAAGATAAACATTTGGATTAAAGAGAAAGTGAATCCAAAAAAATTAAAACACAATAATTATACCAACAATTAAAAGAGAAATACGATAATTTAGGAAAGGAAACTTACCTTTCAGATTTCTCGGAAGATTATTCGTAATGAGGAAAATTCTTCTTGAAGAACTTTATATTATGAAAAATTTTAGATTACAATAAAATTTAGATTAAGAAAAATTATTGATTATGAAACACATTAGATTATGAATAAATATGGATTAAGAAAATTATTAGACTATGGAAAATTATTGTTTACGAAAAATTTTAACTAACCAGAAAACGTACTCCCCCTATGAAAATGATTTTGTTAATATAAGGAGATAGGATTCAACAGGAAGTTAATATGGAAGATTAACTTACATAAATCATTCCTAAATTATGTTTAATGTATTCAAATATATTGTAGGGTAAATATTTTGTGAAAATATCAGCAAGTTGATCTTGCTTTTGGATAAATTTTTGAATGAAATCTACTTTTTGTGTGTGATCCTTAAGAAAGTGATGCCTACTATCTATGTGTTTTTCACGAGAGTGTTGTGCATGATTTTTACATAAGGAAATGGAACTATTAATATCACAAAAAATTTGTGTTCTACAAAAACTCATACCATAGTCTATGAGTGTGTGTTTAAACCACAACACTTGAGCACAACAACTTCCATCTGCTACATATTCAGCTTCAGTAGTGGAAAGTGCTATTGAGTGTTGCTTCTTCATGACCAAGAAACTAATGAATATCATAAAAAATGACACGTTCTAGATTTACTTTTCCTATCCATTCTACATCCACCAAAGTCAGCATCTCAAAAGCCTTTTAAAAACAAAATAATTTCCAGAAGTATAAATGAGTCCTAAATCCATGGTTCCCTTTATGTAGCGAAAAATTATTTTCACTACCTTTAAATGAGATTCCATAGTATTGCATTGGTATCTTGCACATAAGTATAGTGAAAACATTAAGTCTGGATGACTATATATTATGTAAAGTAGACTTCCTATCATACCTCTAAAATATGTTTGATCAACAAGTTTCCCAGCTTCATCAAGATCAAGATTATTTGAGGTACCAATGGGAGTACTTATACTTTTAGTGTTGTCAACCCAATACATTTTAAGAAGATCTTTGATATACTTATGTTGAGATATATAAGTTCCTTCTGGTTTTTGAGAAATTTTAAAACCTAGAAAATTTATTAACTCACCCATCATACTCATTTAAAACTCCTATTTCATTAGACTCAAAAATGAATCAGTTAAATATTACTGAGTTGAACCAAATATAATGTCATCAACATAAATTTTAACAATAAAAACATTTTTCTTATCTTTCCTTATAAAAAGGGTTGGGTATTCATTTCCCTTATTATAATAGTTTTGAAGAAAAAACCATGTAAGTTTATCATACGAGGCTCTAGGGGATTGTTTGAGACCATACAATGCTTTGGTAAGTTTGAAAACATGTTCAAGATGTTTTATGCCTTCAAAACCAGGAGGTTTTTCAAAAAAATACTTCCTCTTGAACAGAACCATTATGGAAATAACATTCAACATCCATTTGAAAATTATTGAAATTAAAGAATGCGGCAAAGGAAAGTAAAATACAAATAGATTCAATTCCAGCTACTGGAGCATGGGTTTCTATATAGTCTATTCATTATTGTTAATTATAGACTTTAGAAGCTAATCAAGCATTATTTCTTACTATGATTCCATTTTCATCACATTTATTTTTGAAGACTAATTTTACTCCAATAACAGAATTTTCCTTAGGTATTTCTAACAAGGTCTAGACATTATTTCTTTTGAATTCATTTAGCTCATCTTGTATGGTTTTAACCCAATCGTCATCACCTAAAGCTTCATCAGTTATTTTGTGTTCTAATTGAGAAAGGAATGCTAGATGTTCTACTTCATTTAATAAAGAACTTCTAGTAGTTTTAGGTTGATTTACATCACCAATGATACTATCACTGGGATGATTCTTCAGAAACAATTGATCTGGGTTTTGTAAAACATGTTCAACAACAAATGGTAGAAAATCTTCTCAGTTAAATGCTTCAGAAAAATTTTCCTAAAAATTTTCCTTATAATAAAGATCTTCTATGAAGGGTTGAAAATCAGTTTTCGGAAACACATCTTAATATATTGGTTGAGGTTGTTTGAAAACAAATGGATTAGTTTCATCTAATTGGACTTGTACTGTTTCTTCAATAGTACATTTTTTTTATTAAAAACTCTCTATGCCTTAGAAGTTGTGGAGTAGCCTATGAAAATACCTTCATAAGAATTGGTTGAAAATTTATGTAGATTGTCATTAGTATTCAGATTGAGTACTTGAAACCAAATACCTTGAAGTAGGAAAGTCTAGGTTTTCTACCATTCCACAATTCATAAGGGGTTTCGTTAAGAAAAGGTCTAATCAAAACTGGATTTATAGTATTACAAGTAGTACTTACAGCTTCATCCCAAAAATGATTAGCTATTGAATATTCAATCAACATGGTTCTAGTTATCTCTTGAAGAATTATATTTCTTCTTTCAACAACACTATTATGTTGAGGGTTTCTCAGTGATGAGAAGTTACGAGTAATGCCTTTTCTACTACAAAAAGATTCAAAAATCAGAATTTTTAAATTCTCCAACATGATCTCTATTAATAGATATCAATGGAATGTTTTTTCTCATCTTTTACATGGGCTATAAAATTTTTTAAATAATAAAAAACATCATATTTCTTTACTAGAAAATAGAACCATGTAAATCCTATGTAATCATCAACTAAGAAAAATACATAATATTTTCCCCCAATGCTTTAAGTTTTTGTGGTACCAAAAAGATATATTTGTAATAATTGTAATGCATCAGTAGTTGAGACTTCCCTGATTGATTTAAAAGATGATTTAATTTTCTTACCATATTGGCAAGGATCACCAACTTTTGAAAAATCAAATCTACGCTCCAGTAGATCGTTAAGACGTCTTTATTTAGAGAGTTTTAATTGGTTCCTTTGGTTACAGTGTCCTATCCTTCTATGCCATAACCAAGATTGATCTTCCATTTCACTAAGGTAGGGTAGGTCTTGGCTCCTAATGTCTTCTATGTTTTGTCTGTATAAATTATCATTCCTATGGGCAGTGAGAAGAAACTCTTACTTGGAATTGTGGACTAAGAACTTTTCATTCCTAAAATTTACAAGGTAACCTTCATCCTATTATAGAATTATTCAAACGAGGTTGTACATAAGACATTTAACAAATAAAACATTTTAAATCAATGCTTTTTCAAGAAGAACAATGTTACCTATACCAATAATTTCTCCCAGAGCATTATCTCCAAAATTTACTTCTCCTACTTTTGTCTTGATAATCTTTTCAAAGATGTTTTTGTTACCAGTCATATGCCGAGAACATACACCATCCATTTACGATGTATTGTTGTTGTTACTACCATTATAGTCCTGAAAATAAGAGTGTTAGACTTTCTTAACACAAACATTCTATGATACGGAAATTTAAAAAATCAAAATTTTAGGAACTTGCATTTTCTTAGAAAAATAAGCTTTATGAAAACATAAAGACTGAGTTTTGTTTAGAGAAAATTTTTTCACCCAATGTCCCCCAAAATGAAATTTAGTACAGAATAGAGCACTTTGGGGAAGAAAATAGATATTACTAAGAACCAATTTTAAACTGGTATAACCAAAACCAAAACGATTCTTTAGAGGTTGAATTTGAGAATACATCTTGTCAAAATTTTCCTTACCTGAGGTAATGTTTGAAAAAAAATCCTCAAGGAAAATATTTCTAACATTAGTTTAATAAACTTGTTTTTATTATAAAAAACATTAGTTTTAGAACATGAGATAATCTCTAATATATTTTTCTTAGAAATTAAATTTTCAAGATCCTTAGAGAGTTTGTCCTTCTCAGAATTACCTTCCTCAAGGTTTTTAAAATATATTAAAAATCAAAAAATATCATTTCAATATCATTAGAAGGATCTGATACTTCCTTAGTATGAATTGAATTCTAGAATATTTCTTATTAATATTTTTCTTGAGTTTAGAATTTTCATTCTTATGAAGTTTAGAAAACCTTGAAACTTCATCATAAGTAGGTAAAGTATTTTATTCTGATGAGGAAGACTCATCATCTGAAGATTTTTAGTGTTTATATTCAGTATAATTTCCATGAAAATATACATTTTTGATATATTTATCATTGTTCACCTTATCCATTAGACAATGATTTTCCATAGGTATTCTGGCTATTAGACCAAAATTTTTTTGACCAGAGGATTCATAATCTGAGGATTAATTGGAAGAGTCTCCGCCACTGGCACTCCAGGTGTCGTTGGCTTTCAAAAAATTCATAACTTTAGCTTTTTAGTACTTCTTTCTATTCCATTCAGAACGCTTTTCCTCTCGATCATTTTTCTTAATCATAAGATAGTCTGACCTTATATTCCCTGCTCTTTTACATTCATAACAAGTGAATTCTAAGTCTTTATATTCTTTTCTTTCTTTATTCTTTAATATATACTGAAAATATTTCTTTCCAACTATCATGTTCATCATTCTAGAAATATTAGCTAGTACATTCTCAAAATTTTCACTTTCACTAGATTTAGATAAAACAGTGACATTCTTGGATATGGATATTGTAACCCTTTGAGGAGTCTTTGCTTTAGTAGTAGTAAAGACAACACTCTCATTGCAATTTTTCTTCTTTTTCATATCAACATCTATTTTCATTCTAGTCTCTTGTTGAAGAAGAGTTCCCAAAAGCTCATCAAGAGTAATTTGAGATACTTTCATATTCTCATCAATAGTTGTTCTCTTAGATTCCCACTCATTAGGAAGGATTTCTATAATCTTGTCCACAAGTGTTTCTTCATCAAGACCATTTTCACCCATTGATTGTAAACTATTAACAATAGCCATAAATCGTTGTTGCACCTTTCACACTGGTTCTCCATAAGGAAATATAAATCCATGATATTCTTCTCAAAGAATAGCCCTTCGAGTGTCTATAACATAGGATGTACCAAAATGAGTAACCTCCAGTTTCTTCCTAATATAATTTTCCGCTAAACAAAAAGAAATTTGACTATATATATTCCTCTTCATGGAACACAACAAAGTATAGCATACCTTATATTTTAGTTGATATTCTGACTTTTTCTAGGTTAGTAAATGTTTCGACTTCTTTATCAAGAATATTGTAATATCTAGTAAGCATAAAAATGTTTTCCACTCTAGTATTAAAAACAAAAGACTCTATATGATATCTCCAATATTCATAACCATTCCCATAAAAAAATAGGCGGTCTAGTAGGATTTATATTTTCAATCGAACCAACATTGAATCCTTCCATCTATAATCAAATATCTTTCTACACAATCATGTTAAAAGTTTGTAAACATGGACAAAAATTCCCTAAGGGAAATATTAAAGACAATAAAAATAGAGCAAGAAAACATATATGTGAATATAAGTATTTTAGAGACAAGCTATGATACCAATTGTAGGATAGAAATATGATGTAGATGCTCAATATACAAGAGGGTGGTGAATTGTATAATTTAAAAATTCCTTTGGAACCTTTAAAGTTGGTATAAAACTTTCGTTTTTAACGTTAAGGAAAACAATGTTTAACAAAATTTAAAAAGGTCAATACACAAGAACTCATAGTTCTACAAACTTCTCTAGGTTCTCGAAATATGGTTCCAGAACAAAAACTTATGAAAAGTTTACAAGGAAAATTCTACCATAATTCATATAGAATCATACTAAGTAGAGTTTAAAAAAGTACAAAGAAATATAAGGTAGTTACACTTTCCTTATTAATCAAAATATCGTGGAAAATAAACTTGAAACAAAACAAGTAACAAGTATGAAACCTTTGAACCCAATGGCTAGGGTATCCAACAACTTTGGATAATGGTCCCTTGTTTTATACATTCATGAAAGTCTGTCTTACCCACACTAGGGTAATCCCTCTAGAGGAATATCAGAATCTATCTTAATATCCCTGAAATCCCTCGAACTTCAAGGTAGTCTGCACATATTTCATCCTTATCAAGGAAGTCCTCGAACATTAAGGTAGTCAAAACCTCTGTCTTCTAATATCGAGAAGCCCGTGATTGTACACAACAACAATCAGAGGCACACAATGATAGTTGAACAAGATGTTCAGTACGCCAAAATAATGAGTCTCTTCTCTCTAGAAATCACTTCCGCAGCATGAAATCTCTAGAGTGATGGAACAGTATTGCTCTCATTCAAATGAGCTCTTTTTTATATACACTTCTCTAATGGTTGACTCCCTCCTCAAATGGTCATATTTATCCTTGAATTTTAGAGGGACCTATACATGTGTCACTCAAACAACGGTTCGTTAAAAATAGAATGCACGACATCATTTCATAACTTTAGCAAGGGTAAGCAAAAATAAGATTTCTTTACCAAATCCAATTTTTATAGTCTAAGGAAAAAAATAAAGTTTAGAGTCTAAGTAAATGAAAATTTGGATTCTAAATTACATGGATATTTGGATTCTGTTTATCATGGAAGTTGGAGTCAGAATTCTGTAGACTTCGGATTTTGAATTGTAATGATTTTGTAATCTGAATTCTGAGGAATTATGTTTCTTAATTATATGGAATTCAGAGTCTCAATTCTATGGAATTTGGAGTCTTAATTATTAGAAATTAAGAACCTGAATTTCAGTGAATTCGGAGTCAGGTTTTTAATGAATTCCGAACATGAATTTTAGAGAATTCAGAGACTGAATTTTAGAGAATTTGGAGCCTGAATTTCCGAGAATTCGGATGCTAAATTTCAGAGAATTTGGAACCTGAATTTCAGAGAATTCAGTGTTTTATTTTCAGAGAATTCAGAGTCAGAATTTCATATAATTCGGAGTCTGAATGTAGAACCTGAAAACAGAGTGATCTATATCTAAGTGTTTATAGGATTTCATGGTTTTAGAAATGAAACTGAATTTTACACTTAGAAATAAAATGAGTAAGATTTAGATAAATTATAATAAGAACAATGATATCAAATGTAAGGATAAAATTTTCTTGGGGAATGAAAATTTTCGTTATTAGATAAATCTTAGAGGAAATAAAATTTTCTTTAATATAGAGTGTTTGTGGTTTTGGAAACATATAGAAATAGAAAATTCATAAGGAAAACTTATTGACTAAAAAATATCGGGTGTGGAGTCCCAGATTTTATGTGAGCCTAAGATGGATAATCCTAGGATGGATGTTCTGATATGGGGCATGGAGGCTGAGAGGATGTGGAAAGAGATAATTCTTATGTTTCCCAGATGCATTGGTATATGCTTGTGGGTATCGATGATGGTACCTAATGTTATGGAATTTTCTAAATTTCGGCTCACCTAGTGATGAGATGCTGATATCTTCAATGATTTCCTAAATCCTTTTAAAGGTTGATGGTTTGAATTCTTTTTTTATATTCATTTCTTTCCCCATTCCATGTGGTAGCTGGAGGTTCATGGATGTATGTTTCCTCTTGGTGGTAGATTTGGATGATTTTTCTAGTGTATATTAATCTAAATTGATTTTAATAATGAATTAATAAATCTTAACCCATGAGGTTAGTTGATGATGTACTTTTTATTCTCTAAAGATGTTAATGTTGATAAACCATGAAATTGGTTTGGATTATTCCTAGAGGGATTGAGATTTACACATATCATTAATTTAATGTAATGTGATGTTGAATAATTTTAATAGTTAATTAATGGATAATGAATTAATTAATGAAATAAATGATAAAAATTAATGAATTAATTAATGTACCTCAATTAATTTCATGTGTGGTTATACGATATCTAGTCATAGTAGTGGATGTTTTGAGATCGAGTGAAGTTAGTTTATGTCAAGTATATGACTAGGTTGTGCCTATAATGTCGTTTTGAGCTATATTATATCATGTATATTCTGTGATTTCATAAAATACCCAACCCGTTTTAGTTAGGGAAACTCACACCAAGTGAAATCTGGGAGATTATTTTCCCAAACATCCTCGTGGGAGGTTGAATGGTGAACTACACCCATTATCCCCTCTTTCTTCTCTTGGTTGTTACTTGTGAATCTCTGCATAGTGGTTCTTTTTTACTATATATATTTATAAATGGATGTGATGGCTTGTGATTATTACACCCACATGTATTAATGGATATAGTATCCAATGATTATTATAGGTATGGTAGGTATATGATGGGATGAATTGAGGTACTTACTCATTGTATGGACTGCGATGGTTTGAAAAATAATACTTGATGTTTGATACATGTCATACGAGCTATGGTGGCTCATGAAAAGTACCTGGTTATAATATATTGTTATGTGATATCATATTATGTGACAATGTGTTTCATGAGGTTCATGGGGTAATTCCTTTACCATTTTTTTTGCATGAGATTAATTTTGGAGAGAGATAGAACATGACATACGTCATTGGGGAAGAGCTACCATCCAGTGGGGAAGCTGGGGAGGGGTACCCTTGGTGATCATTTTTATGTTACAATCTCTATTTTATTTTATTGTTGGTGAATGCTATCCATGGTGAGGCTAGGAAAAAATAATACATATTTAGGTGATGAGTTAGTTTCACTATTGTTCACAATGCTTTAGTATGTTTTATTTATCATCTTCATGAGAGGCTTTTGGGAGGTTCATATTGAGTATATTGTTATGATAATCTTATGTATATATATAATCATTTTTTAGCTCAGTCTAAGTAGGATGGGGATTATGATAGATATTAATATATTGGGGTGTTTCAAGAGTTGTTTGGGATTCATGGTCACTACCGTCTTTTCCATTTTAGTACATGTATTTTCCATAAAAATTTTAATTACTATATGAAATTTCTTTTTTTACATCGTTTTTCATAATATAAATATTTTTCTGAGTAGGTTTTGGTTGTTTTATTCTTTTTATCTGTCTCTTTCTCTTATTTCCCATAGAGGGTAATGCCTTCGAAATATATGATTAATATACCCTCAGTGATTGCATCCTACTTGGGGTCTAATGGAGGCAAGACTCCAGATGTCTCCATCTCTCTCCCCACATTGTGATATATTTTTGGGGAGGGGCTATGAGAAATTGGTAGTAAGGGTTCATGATGAGGGATAAGATAGAGTTTGGAGTTATGAACATGTGAGGTTTAAGGGTTTGGTAGGGAAATAGTGAAAGTATAGTTTTTTTAGAGATGTAAACAAGAGAGACTTGCTGGGAAATGGGCATTTAGGCCACCCCTATGATCTGATGCAGGGGCCATTATGTTTACTGAGTGTACTAAACATAGTGTTACAATATGATGGGTAGAGACATAGGAAGGGATCATGCATCATTATTCTTTGCGCCTATGTTTTAAATGGGTATACCTTGAGATTGTTTATAACCATATAGAGGATAATTAATTAATTAATTACTATTAAGTATTACATATTCTATGTTTAGGAGATCTAAAATTTTTTTCATTTTTTTGGAATAGATCCATGACAATTTCTTTGACAGTTTACCACTAAAAATGTTTAGCAGGATGTGCCACCTGATCACCAGAGAGTAGAGGTCAATGATGATGCCACATATAGGAGGACACAACAAGAGTTTCAACCCAAAATTCTATATAAGAATGAGGGTGTTGTTTTAGATTCAGTCATAGACGACTGGTTGGAGGAGGTTGAGATATATTTCTCTTCGATTTAAGCTCATAAGGTGAACCATGTTTCATTGTCTACGATGATGCTGCACAGAGCAGCAAAGAAGTGTTAGTTCTTGTTCTTTGGGGATTGTGAGGATTCCAAACTCTTGTTGGAAAATATTTTAGACGAGTTCCAAAAATGATTCTTTTTTGACTAAAAATAAATCTAATACTGTGAAGTTTCTTATCCTTCAAATGGGGAGTTATAGTGCTTGAGAGTCGGGATCTGTTTCCCTACCTTTCTACAATATGCTACAAACATATTACTAGATGAAAATGGTTGGGAGAGGCTTTTCTTGGAATAATTACATCCATATATCTAGTTCTATGTCACCCTATTCATGTTCAGGATGTATCTCAAGGTGCTGGAAAGAGAAGAGTTTGTTGAGAGGATGTTATCCATAACTGGGCTTTCATAAGAGGGGAGTCATCATGATTTTATATAAATCAGAGCTACTGTGTGGTGTTACCAGTTTTCCAGAAAAGATACTTTTTAGTTTGATAGGGTTATGCCTTGACTCTCATCATCTCATTTCTCTGGAGGTGGCGTCTCTAAGACATATTACAAGGGATTATACATGTGTTTTTCTTATGGAGGTCGAGGTTATAAGAGACAAGAGTTCCTAAATTTTTTTACCAGTTAGTAAGTGCCATGTATTCCACTTCAAATTCCTCCATTGAGGTAGTATCGTTCATGGTTGGAAATGTAGGGTTCTCTAGTTTGGGATCAGCAGAGAGGAGATAGGGTAGGTAGAGGACATCCCTAGGATGCATCACATCCTCAGAGAGAAGAATGTGGCCCTAGAGGTGGTCGTTAGTAGGGCCTAAGAGTCTATAGAGGAGTTCCTAGTCAACTTCATCCATTAAAATTTCTAGTTTTAGAAAATCCAAACAACATTCAAGGTACGCTTTCATTTTTTCCTACAAGGGTACATTATTTGTTTTATTTCGGGATAAAGACACTCCTTTATAACACCCACCCTCATCCATGCATTGGTACATGAGGTAGAGAGGTTTCCACTTCCCATGGATTGGACTACACTAGTTGGTGGTTGTGCTTCCCTAAATGAAGTATGTAGAGACTGTGAGCTAGTTCTAGGGTTGCACTTCTCTTGGAGAGATTTTATATGTTTGCGAATATACCCATATGACCTCTTCCTTTAGATAGATTGGTTGTGTTAGGTATAGGATAACATGGATTTATTCTGGATTAAGGTTATTTTTTATGATTCCAAAGGAGATTTAACCACATTTATTGGTGAGTGAGACCCTCATATGGATTATATGCATGTTTTGTTCTCGTCATATTTGGTGGATGAGTTGATGTTGAGTTCATCAGAGGTTTAGCAGTTATTATTTCCTAGGTTTGTGGAAGAGTGCGCTAATGTATTTCTAGAGGATGGAGTAATGTCTCTTAGATCTTGATTGGGATCAAAAAACAACTAGGTTTGTCTCATATCTCAATATATCTGTATAGGATGAAACATTCCATGTTGTAAGAACTACTTGAAAAATTGATGACATGTGACTATAATGTTTATTTTCCCAACTGTGTCACTTTGGGGTGCACCAGATTTATTTTTCAAAAAGTATGATGAAAATTTTCATTTTTATATAAATTATTAACCCTTTAACCACATGATAGTGAAGTGTAACTATCCTCTTTCATGGATTTATGATTCATTTGATAAGATAAACTGAGCACTTCATTCTCGAAGATCAATTAGATGTCAGGATATCAATAGATATAGGTTAAGGATATTGATGATTTGAAGACTATTTTCCATTGTAATCAAGGGAATTGTGAGTTATTTGTGAAGTAATTTAGTTTGATAAATTCTCTAGATGTGTTAAAGGGGTTTATGAACACAATTTCCAGAGGGAATCTGGACATGTGTTTGGTGGTTTTCATCAACAATATCCTTGTGTACTCCATGTTTGGGGAGGACCATTAAGAGCATCTGTGTTCTGTATTGGGAGTTCTTTGTCATCAGAATCTATTGGGGATGTTTTCAAAGTGTGTGTTTGGGTTCATGAAGTATATTTATTTGGAAATGTTTGATCTTATTATGTATTATGTATGGATCCTTCAAATGATAGAGGTTGTTTTTTCTGGGGAATCCCTAAATAAAATGGAAGAGGTTATGAGTTTCGTTTGGCTTGCCAGATATTATAGGAGGTTCAAAGCTGATTTCTATTAGGTTGCGACTCATTTGAAATTTCTTACAGAAATGGATTAGACATTCATTTAGACCAACTAGTGTCATGAGGCATTTTAGTACCTATAGGAAAAGTTCGTATGTACTTAAATCCATTGTTTTTAAGATGTAGGAGTTTAGTTTGATGATTTTTTGACACTTCATGTCTTGTCATGTGAAGATATCTGAGGCACTAATGATTAGTTTTTTATTATCATTATTAGAATGTATGCCTCATGAGAATAAATGTGCCACTCGTGATTGTGAGTTAGCATCCATGGTGTTTTCTTTAATGTTGTGACAACGTCACCTCATCAATGTGTGTTTTGTGATTTTTACTAACCATTAGAGCTAGAGGTATGTATTCTCCCAACATGACTTGAATAGGTGTCAGTTTCGGTGGATGGAATTGTTGTAGGATTATAAAAATGAGATTTCATATACACTATGAAATAAAATTTTTTTATCCAATGGACCGATCAGGAATTCACATAGTGATTCTCTATGTGTGTGTGTGTGTCTGTGGATTCTTGGGGAGTGACATTATAAATCTTTGTGATTCATCAAAATATTAGAGAGGATGGTGTAAGAGTTTATCATTTAATGATGATATATTTTCTGTATTTGTTACACCAGGTGGATGAGTCTTAGCTAGGCGATTTTGAGGAGGAGTTCTGGGGGGGACCAAGTTGTTTTTTGTGATGGCACTGATGGTTGGTCTGATGATGGACATCACTAAGTGCTATTTAAGGGCTGGATTTTCATTCCTTTGGTTATGTTTTATATGGATCTCTCTGAGTTACATAGTTCACCATTGGTGGTAAATCCCATTGTGACCAAGATGAAAGATTCATTGAGAGTTCAGTTTTGGTGCCCTAGGGTAAAGCGTGTAGTTAGATTGTTTTTTTCTTGATGATAGTTCTTCCATTTGATGAAGGTGGATCACCATGTTATCTATGGATTTATCAATCCATTATAAGTTCCCATGTTTAAGTGGGAGGATATTTCATTGGACCTTATTATCGGTTTCCTTGACCTCAAGGAGGCTATGATGCTATATGGGTGATAATGGATCCTTTGATGACATTACCCACTTTATAATGATAAATGATTCGAGCCTAGTGGAGGTATTATCAAGAAATTAATTTTATGTGGTGTTGAGACTCCATAGAGTCTTGAGGATGATCATATATGGTATTTCCATATCACATCCAGGGTTTGTAAAGGTCTCTAGAATTTGTTTGGTTCTCTTTTATGCCTTTGAAACTTCATTTCATCTATTTATGGGTGGATAGACATAGCAGAATACCCACACTCTTAAAGACATGTTGTGATATTGTGTCATGGATTTTGGAGGTTCGTGGATAGGGAACATTCCCTTGGTAGATTTTTATTACAATAATTGTCTCCACTCAGCCATTTGAACTTCACCATGTGAATATTTTTATAGAATAACATTCTATTATTTGTTTTTCTAGACAATGGTTTGAGAGGAAGCAATTCTTGGGCTAGAATTTTCATAGAATTTGACAAAGATGGTTCTGGTAATTAGAGAGAGGATAAAGGTAGTGTATGATTTTCATGAATCTTATACCGATCATAAGAGGAGTCCTTTTGAGTTCAATGTTAAAGATCATGTGTTTATGAAGGTTACTCTTCTTCATTGGCAGTGAAGGTTTTGTAGTTGGAGTAATCTTTCTTCCCAGTATTTTGGGCCAATCAAGGTGTTGGGTCTTTTTAGTGTTATGGAGTATCAAATAGAACATCCCCCAATGATGAGTAGGATACATGTTTTTTTTCATGTCTCAAGGCTTTGTAATTATATTCATGATGAATATCATGTCATTAATTGGGATGTTATTTATGTTGATGAAAATGATTCTGCAATAGAGTAGTAGACTATAGAGATATAGGACCTCCAAGAGAAGGTGTGGAGTTTGAGTTCTATTACCATGTTTCATGTCTTGTGTTGGTAAAATTCCATGGAGGAGAGTACCTTGGAATGTGAGTCATAGATTCACACTGAATACGCCATGTTTTTTTATGTTTATATATTCTCTTATTGAACTATTATTTTGTGGATGTTGACCATTTATATTTTGATATGGTTTTCTCTTGTAGTTTATTTAATATCATTTCAAAGGTATATAAAATATATATTGTATAGGAGAGGTTTTCATTATTTCATTAGTTTTTAATTGTTCCTTTGATGAGGTGGTCGAGCTTTTGGGGTGGTGACTTTGTTTTGTGGTATCAGATGGGGTGGATGTTTATAATACCCCTTTTAATTTCATATATATATTGGTTTTGATACTTGATGATGAGAATTAATTTATAGGTATCTAATTATAGGGTCTAGATCCATGTGGTCACATCCTTTTGAGTTATCGAGGATAGGGTTTCTTAGAGTAGGTTTATGAGTGGTCTAGTTGTGTTTTTCTACAAAATGATGTAAGTAGGGAGAATTCATATAATTTAAATCAACACGGTGTGGTAGGGTGGCTCACAAAATATTCCTATCCAGTTCAGAACATGTAAATTTTAAGGGTTAAATAAGAAAAGGATATTAATTATTCTATTCAAACTCAACCCCTTTTATTGCACGATGTGAAAGGGGATTACAATCCATGAAAATCCATTGTGTAGTGCCTCTTTAAAGGGTGCATCCACTTAGGTTTTTTCACAAACCCAACATCTTGTAAAACCACCCTATTTATTTATAAGAGACTAGCTACTCCATTCCATGTAAATTTGATATCCCTTCAAAGAGAATGAATTGTTAGCCTTTAATCCTCAATCTGTATTGACTTGAGTTGGCCTAAGGTGCCTTACTTCATCACTTTATTATGGTTTCTCCCAGTTTGATCTCATTTTGAAAGACTCCATCCCTATTAGGCTAGTGGTAATGTATATTTATTACATTGGTACTGAGTACTAGAGATCACATCCCAAAGGGCCAAATAATTTTTTAGCTTTGGAAAAGAAGATACATACATATGTTTCAAATTATAACATTAAATGGAACAAAACATAGAAACACCATTGAAAAAATACATATTCTTCTAGATGATACCTACATTTACATTATAATATATATCATGGCATCCTTTCCCCATAGGGCACAGTTCAGTGGTTCCACCCCTGCTGTACCTATGGTGCTGAGTTGAGGAGGTCCTGATTTCGAGCCTCTGTGTCTGCAGATTTTATTTCCATTGTTCCCCTCTCCCCAGACCTACCATGTATATATCATGGCATCCTTGGTAAAACTAAAACATTAGAAGAGGGTGAGGTCAAATGCTCAGTAAAGGTATGAAAACAATAGTAGATATAGTAAATAAATATAACCAATAAGGAATGTTCAATAACTAATAACACATGCCATTAAAACATAATCATGATCATAATATAGTTGGAAGAAATGATAATCAAACAATGTCATATAAATAATCACAAGAGAAAAAAATAGCCACGAATATTTAACTAGTCAAATAATCAAATAAAATATCAATATCTAATCTCATAATGATGAAATTCATAATGAGGGATGTCTAATACATACCATCAAGACATCAACAAAGAAGTCTACATAAATTGGTAAGGCCTAGTCAAAAACCTAGTCAAGTTTGCTTCATGAGATCTACCGATGAATCGAGGGGCTATAACAGGCCCCATTTTACACTTACTAAGTCCAATTCATTCATCATATGAAAGTGGTGAAACATAATCAACATAAACATTCTTATTTAAACAATAAAACAAAATGTAAATACTTTTCCCATAAAATAAACGTAATCATAATCCATTCAGGGAAATGTGGTGAATGATGTCCAAAGAGTACTTACCCACTCAAGAAGATCATAAAATATTCAATAAAATATGGTAAACCATATCATAAGTGATAAAACTCAATGAAGAACATTATTCAACAAGGTATGTTGACATACATAAGATCACTAAAAAAATTCCTGCTGAAAATACAGTTTCTAACATTGAATTGCTTATTCTTAAAATGTTGTAAAATCATAAAAGAAATATTTTCCTAGAAAATAACTGTGGAATATTATAAAATAATCTACTTAAATTATTGAATAATGAAAGACTAAAATCCTCTCATTCCATTAAAAGTTTTTAACGATTTATTTAAAATTTTGAAAAATGTTCCATATAAAACACATAAAAATTCTCTTTTCAAAAACAATTGAATGAAATTAAAAAATTTCAAAAAATTTAATTTATATTAATTATATATATATATATATATATATAAATATTAAAAATTATTTCATGAATATTTAAATTGATAAAAAAAATTTGATATTAAATCATTAAACATTTAAAGTGTCCCATACCACATTGAACATTTAAATCATAAGCCCCATGAAAGAATAAAATATAACGAAACATAACATTACATAAAAAAAATAAGTTCATTATATTTTAAGTGAAACGGTCTTTGTATACAACTCATAAATCCATGTGGGTATATAACCACACAATATGCCTCAATAAAATTATTTTGACACAAAATCCCTTACATATTTGTAATTAGACAAACTATATGACCCATCAAATTAATGATCATCCAATAAATAATTTAATATCATGAATATAAAGTGATCCATTATTTGATATATCAAATGAAAATATACATAAACCACACACGATAAATATTTAGTAAATAAGGAATATCCCACAGAAATAAAAAGTGAGATGAAAAAACCCTTACTACTTATAGTCAACCGAATCAAATGTCGCATAAAATTTATACTCATAAAATGAAACATTTATTAGAGTGAAGATAAATATATTCATGATATTATATATCAAAGGGCAGTATATATAGACCACACATAAGGAATAAGTGTGGAATAAGGTATATCTCATATAAATGAATGTAATATGAGAAAAACCCATACTACATGTAATTAATAAAATCAAATGTACCATTAAATTAATAATCATCAAACGAAAAATTTAATAACCTAAATTAAAAGAGATTAATATTATGATACTAAAAATGGATTTATAGTGACACTACATGTATTTAATAAGTGATGAATAAGGAATATTTCACCAAAATAAAACTATGATTAGAAAACCCTTACCTTATGTCCGAAAGTGTTCTGCACTTATACATAACAACATGGATAATAAAATTATATTTATTAATCACTTGAATTAAAACATCATAAAAATATATTTTATTTTTTATAATTTTATTAGGTTCATTTATGGCCATTTCTATTAGTTATATTTTATAATTTCATTGTACTGGGAGCATTTAATTCATTGTTTTATGGTTGGTTTCTATTAGTATAAATATGTGATTTGTTTGTAAAATGAGAATAAATTCATCCTAAGTGAAAAAATTTATAATTAATGAACATTAAAGTTTTTAAATTCTCTCATATATCACTTTTTCTATCAAATATTTTCAGGATTCATTAGATAAAATGTTAATGAGGAACATTAGTTCATTTTGGTTGTTTTTTAATTGTCACGGACAAGTTTTGTTTTTTATTTAATTAAATTTATACATATTAGTTCTTGAACCGAAAAGAAGTTTTAATACAAATATTATTATCTGTATTAACAATAATAATGGTTTTATGACCATCCTTGAAGGTGGAAAGGGAAAATTAAAATCGATCATCCACGATGGCGGTAAATCGACACATCATAGATGATGTTTCCATTTTTTGAATAAAAGGAAGACAAAAAGAGGATTGATGAGGGATATTACACTAATAAAATAAAATTAAACTATATTTAAGGTATTTTACTTGTCATAACAGTTGGAGAAGGGGAGGTTAAGAGAGGAAAAGAAATGATAAGAAACTGAGAGAGAAAGAGGGAGGGTTTTACCTCTTGAGTGTTGTCTCCTTGAGAACCACATTATGGGACTTGGAAATGGTCTTTTGGTGATTATTGGAAGAATAGAACATGATGAATAAGTTATGGATATGAAATGGGATAAATATAATAAAGATCCATCTATTATTTTTTGTGAGGATAAGGGGTGGTGAGGGTTGGTACGTATAGCGGAGGAGAGGGATGTTGTTTGACTATTTTATTCATTAGTTTATTATTTTAGATCAAGACTATCGATAATTATGATTATTTTTACCAATAAAAGATAATATAGAATTTTTGTACAATATAATAGTTACTTAAGTCATCCATTACTCATTCATGAGTCAAAAATTCACTTATTTATTTATAATGATAAATATCATAAATTACAGTATTTCACTATTCACCCAAAAAATAAACTATTTCAAAAAAACCCCCAAAAATACCTCTAATATCACTTTGATGTGTAAATTTTATTAATTCACTTCATTTTAATAAACTAATTATTTAAATATTATAAATTTAGTTTTAAATTAAAATAATCATTTTTTCAGAAAATACAGATTTTAATATTATAATCGATTTTATGATTCATTAAAAAAATTAATTATGGTCTCCTAAAATTGTCTTATAATTAAAATACAACAAATTATTAATATATGAATATATATTATGAAAATAAATTCTCTTTAAAATCATTAAATATATTATAAAATTGTAATTAAACATTTACATTATGAAAAATATCAATACTTAATTTATATATCATAAAAACATTATTTACTTATTATATGATATAAATATAACATATTTTCATTTATGAGATACGTAAATTTTTTTATATATTCATATGAGAGTTTATTATTCTAATGGAGATATGATTATTCATAACGGTTATATTACTATTCATAAAAATGAAACGTTTATAAAAAATAACAAAAATTTAACTGAAGAAATTTTTGATATATATATTTCAAGAATGAAGAATATTTTGTAAAATAATATTTATAAAAGTGTAAAAATTTGGTATTAACTCAGGATCTCTATTAAAAGGTGGTAAAATTTCATTTTAGAAAAATATATCTTTGTATGCTTACAATTAGATTTTTCATTTCATAAACCCATCAAACTTATTGGATGAATTTTAAAAAACATTTGATTGAACATATAAATTTCATAATGTGGATAATACTATTAATTCCTACTAATTTTAACATCTAGGTAATAAAAATAAAAATATTTCATTTTTTGTAAGATATCGAATAGATTATATTTAAAAGAACCATGTCCTAAAATTTCAGGGTGTTACATTGTTTCCTCCCATTTATTTCGTCCATGTGATGTTGGATTACCTCATATGTTTCTCATGGGGGTTTCATGGTTATTTTTTTAGTTGTTTCATGGAATCATCAATTGGAAATAGTTCTTGAGGGAGAGGTAATCAGAAATCCTTGACATGGTATGTTCTTTTTCGAGTAACGATGATGGATTTTGTGGTAGGGGATTCGTTATTTACTATATTTTAGTTACATGCAAGTGTAAATTGATAAAGGTTGATACCTTTGAATAAAATGAAATTAACTAAATAAATATATAATCAAATTAAATAAATTGATTATAATCACATGTTTCTAATGTTGTTTCGTTGTACCATGATAACAAGAAACCTATTATTTCATAAGGTAGTGTGATATCTATGATATGAATTTTAATCATGTTGAAATTAGTAAATAAAGTAAATATATAATTAATTTATAATTAATTTCATTAAAAATAATTAAAAATGTGGAATGTCTAATCTCTGATGGTTGTTGAAATTTGATGATAATAAAACTGACTCAATGTGTATGTGTAACAAAAAACAATATTCCATGTGATTAATGGAATTGGTAAAATTTCTTGTTAAAACATAATCATTATAAATCTTCATGATAATAAATAAAAGTCAAGTAAATTGATAATGGTACATCTTTAGGCTGTTTAGACTTGAAATAAATTCTAAGAACATGGTTTTCCTTTGATATCTTATCATAGCATGATGTCACTGGTTTTCGTAGTTGGAACATTTTAATAATCAATTGATTAATTCCAGATGGGATATGAACAAGTTATGTAATGAACATAATTTTATAGGTCCTTATTTTCATGTTTTCTTGAGAAATCTCATTTCCCTATTTTGGATCCATGAGAGCTCATTTTCAAGAGAAGGCTTAATGCCTTGTTTTGAGGTGACATCTACCTTGGATATTTCTAGTTTATTTATTGATTCATTTGGATGTGACCTGGATAAGAGCCTTAGTATATGTTCCTAGTACAAATGATCATGGGATGGATGATCTGATATGGGGTGGGGTGGCCAGGATGTGATGAATAATAGGATGGAGGATCCTAGGATGGGTATTGTGATATGAGGTAGAGAGACGCAAATGATGTGGCAACACATGATCCATGTGTTAGAGAGATGATATAGTAGAGGACATTCGGTTTCATGGTTGGTATTGGAGGGGACTAAATAGGTTAAATTTGGGCTTAATCATTAATGAGATGCTGAGATCTGGTAGGCTTTTGTTGAATCTATTTAATTGCCAATGGATGGGTTTCTTTTTTTTTGTATTCATTTCCCCACTACATAAGGAAATTGTAGGTTCTTGGTTAAATGTTTCCTCTTAGTGTTTGATTAGGATGTTTTTCCTAGAGTACATATAAATATAATTATTCTAATAAGGAATAAATATTTCTTTTCCCACAATGTCAGTTGATGATGGAATGAAAATAATTTAAAGGTGTTTATCCGGATAAACCATAGACTTGGTTTGGATTATTCTTAGAGGGAATGGACATTACATGGATCATTAATGTAATGTGATGTAATGTTTAATATTATTAATAGTTAATTAATGACTAATTTACCAATTATCCAAGTAAATGAAAATATAGAAGAATTAATTAATGTATATCTTTTCAATTCTTGTGTACTTATATGAAATCTTGTCTTAGTAGGGGTAGTCCGGATTCCATGTAATGTTAGATGTAGTTGTGTTTAAGACTATGTTATGATAGTAGTGTGGTTCGAAGATATATTATATCGTATATATTTTTTGATTTCATATGAAACCACACCCATGTTGGTTTGGGGAACCGAAATCTTGTGGAATCTTGGAGGAAATATTCCCCAACATCTCAGTGGGAGGATGGATGGCTAAGTACCCCCTCTAGCCCCTAATTATTATCTAGATAGTTACTTGTGTTGGTATTCACAAAAGACAGTTTTCTAATATATGTGTGTAGAGGTATGTGATGTATTATAGTAATTTAACACATATGTTTTACCAGATATAGTATCCAAATGATTATTATAGATATAGTGAGTTTAATATTTGATGGCTAGAGGTACTTACATAGTGTGTGGGATGTGATGGCTTGAGGTAAAATACATAATATTTGATACATGTTATAGAGCCTATGGTGGATACTAGAAACTACATGGAAACTATATATGGATATATGATATGGGATTATGTGATAGTGTGACTGGAGATGTGTATTTGGTGATGCATTTCCATGGTTTTTTTACAGATGAGTTACTTTTGGAGAGAGATGGATCAAGTCATGTGTCGTTGGGGTAGATCGGTAAATTAGTGGGGAAGTGGGAGTGGGGTTCACAATGTGTTCTTTATTATATTACATTCACTATTGTATGTGATAATTAGGTAGAGTTAGACATTGCGAGGCTTGGAACATAGAATACCTTTTTAGGTGAGGAGTTAGTTTCACTGTGCTTTAGCATGATTTGTTTACCTTATTCATGAATGGATTCGAGGAGGATCCTACTGAGTATACAATTATGATCACCCAATGTATTTATATAATATCTCTTTCAGGGATGTAGAAGAATGTCTGTGATTGTGCTGAATGTTACTAGATCTTGGTTTAGTAAGAGCTGTTTGGGCATCATTGTTATTGTTGTCTTTACAATTTTAGTACTTATAGTTTCATTTTATTTATTCAGTATTGTATAACATTTCATGTCTGTAATTGTGTTTTCATTACATATATAAATTTCTAAGTAGGTGTTTCTTGTTTTTTCCTTCTTATCTCTTTCTTCAACATGTTTCTACAAGAGCGTTATGCCTCCCATTTTCCTGTTTATTAAATCCTCGGTGCTAATAATCAATCAAATGTCAACTATAGGGGGGACTCGTGCAATAACCATCCATCTCCCCAAACTATGGTATCATTGTGGTGAGGGGGGTCGTGCCAAATTTTTTGATAAATAAAAATATATTGACAATGTTTTTGGTAATCATTTTTTTGAAAAACCATAAAATTCTTGTTGTAAAAATTAATCAATTTCTTTTTGAATTAACTTATTTTAATTTTTTCCATGTAGAACATTTTCATGTAGTCATACAAGTAAAAAAAAGTTATATAATAGTTTAATTGGAACAATACTAAATGTTCATGGAAAATGGAATTAAGGATAGGTTGTAATGATTTACATCCAGATAAGGGAATATTTTTCCCTGGTGAAAGGTAAAGGGTGAACTTTTTTTCCTCCAACAACTTACACTCTATCCAAATAGGTAAAAATGAAAATTTTCTTTTTCTTTAATTTGTAGTAATTTCAAAGGGGTGTTAATCAAATGTCAAGAATGTCTTTGTTGGCGTTGAAAAGTGATTAAGTGTTGAAGAAACTATTGAAATGACCAACAGAAGTCATATATGGACCCAGAGACCCGGTCCGAGGGGCCCTGTGGTGTTTTGTGAAAAAAATGGTGAAGTGTGAGAAAAAATCTCTCCCGCACGGAATGTCCTTGGATTTGTGAAGTGTCCCGGCACCGACTCGAAATAATTTTACGCCCGCACCCCACGGGGTTGACATTTCGCACCACCGCCTTTGTCGTGAAATTATTTCATGCTGACCTACATTTCGCTCCCCCTGTCGCCTATAAATAGAAGGTGACCCCATTCCTTTTTGAGTCAGAAGATTCTGAATCGACTCTCGTGCACATAATCATCATTCCACGCGCATGCAATCTGGCTTTCAAGTACGGTTATTTTCTCACCCAGTCGCCCTAGTGTCCGCTTTCACACGAGATCCCCTTTGGCTTAGACTGAATTCCAATCCCTTCGGGGTCTTCCCCGTGTTCACAATTCCTTCTATTGCGCACAGTCCCTCCAATTTCACGCAATCCTGACCTTTGTGCACACCCCTTCCCATGCGCGCGGAATATACCGCTTGCGCATAATTCATTCTCCTTGCGCGCAAAACCTCAGACCCCAATTATGATCAAGCAACCTCTATTTTGCGCCAACTCTGGGCTTTTCGGGTCTGTTCCCATTATTTCATGAAAACCTCGATGGCAGTGCGCAATTCCTCAGGGCCCTCCACCTCGGTGCCCCCCGAGTGCCCCCTTCTGCGAGCACCCGATGCCCTTCTTTCGGGTATCATTCACATGTGTTTTTTTCACCCCATGCATCCTCATCATACATGGTTTTCCCGTACGAACTTATAGGCATGTAAGAAGTAACTTCAAAGTCCCTTGGAAAATTCTTCCCATTGTGTTGCTTTGCCTCATGCCTCTTCACACAGTCACGCTAACGACTATTGTTTTTTCACAGAGCCACACTAACGTGGACCCCTCGATGGTTCGCTCCGCAACACCACCTCAGTACGGCCTTGCCAACGCCTTCCCTTCCATAAAGGGTAGAGGGTACCGATCATGTAAGTGCTAGGGGAGTGGAGAAAACCCACCCCCATCCGAGCTGCAGGACGTTAAATTTCCAAGCACCTCGTCCTCAACACATGACGTTAAACTGTGACCCGACCTCGTTCCTCGCACGCAGGGTCCCCCCACGTCGGACATTCTCCACCCCCACTCATCTACATTGGGATGGGGTCATCCCTCATATGGGGTGATATCCTCCATATTGGAGTGGCTTCTGTCCATGGGGAAGGTCAGCCACCTTAGCATTGTCCCTTAACCTTTCCTGTAGGAGGCAGTGCCCCTATTCCTCCTCACTTCCTCGGTGACAAATCCAGCTAAATACGTGATGGGGAAAGATGATCCTCCTTTCATCTTCGGTCCCCATGGCTAGCAGAGGGTGTGATAGGGAACGTGACTCCTCCTTTCCTCAGTCCCAAGCCCCTCTCCCACTGCGCTTTGTCGCCCTCGAGCCTCCATCTGGAAGTAAGACCCGACACCATGGGCCTCTCAATGCATTGTCCCCTCTTCATTTCCCATGAACAAACCCTTTGCAAAGTGATCTTTAGGTCTCTACTGGCTCTTGTTTCTCACACTTATCATGACTCCAGTGAGCTTAGAGTGAGAACTAACCATGAAAAACCATGGGACGACTCAGAGCGTAAGCCCCAAATGCCGGTGTCCGAGCTGCAGGACGTTAAACTGCCAAGAACCCTTGTCCCGTATGACATTAAACTGTACACCCGAACAATGAGGACTTTGATCCATTCTAAGGCATGGTACGTAGGAAGCCTCCTTGAGATTCAAGCCCAACCACCTTGGGCCGCCATAGAGTGTAAGCCCCAATCCATTGAACTACGTGGACATTGATCCATGCTAAAGAATGGTACGTAGGAAGCCTCCACGAGGTTCAAGCCCCTCCACCTTCGGCAGCCTCAGAGTGTAATCCCCAATCAATCCCAATCTATGGTAACTTTGATCCGTACTAAGGTGTGGTACGTAGGAAGCCTCCATGAGGTTCAATCCCACCGCATGGTCATTCCAACCCCATTCACGTCGGTTCACCAACCACTTGGCCCTCCTCAGAGTGTATTCCCCAATCCACCCCGAACTACGGGGACATTGATCCGTGTTATGTCATGGAATGTAGGAAGACTCCATGAGGTTCAAGCCCACCACCCGGTCGTTCCTTCACGTCAGGTTCACCCCCGTCCCGCATGATAGTAAACTGCATCCATCAACCTAAACTATGGGGACTTTGATTAGTGCTAAGGCATGGTACGTAGCAAGCCTCCATGAGGTTCAAGAAAACCATCCATCTGGACCCCAGGTCCACATTCACCTTAGTTTACTGACACCATGGGCCACCTTAGAGCGTAAGCCCCAAATTCTACATGAACTACATGGTCATTGATTCCCTACCACAGGGATAAGTTGGATAACTTCATGAGGTTCAAGTCCAACACCCATGTCTCATCCTGATCTCTCCCTTAAGATCATGTGTTTCGGGAATTTCATGCCCTAACCCAGAGGTTCCACTTCTTCTGGGTCCGATCCATGAGTTCATTCTCACGGTTCGCCTCTTCAGGTGTCCCATCATCTCATCAAACTATGTGGAATTTGATCCATACTAAGGTATGGTACATAGGAACTCTCTTCAAGGTTCAAGACCAAATCCATCATCCATCCTAATTCGTACCCGGGCTGTCACATCCCAGTGAGATCATGCCACCTAACTCCCTTCCACAGCATTCGGGAAGCCGCCCACGTGCTGGCCCCAATATCGGTTTTCCCTCCAGGGGGTCCCTCAACCTGATCCACTCTAATCAGTGTTCTTATCAGTCTGATCTGTCTCCTCTAGATGTTAAAATTGTGGCATACCCTGTGTTAAACATGGTAAGCTGAGGAAAACCACAGATACATGCCGATGGCATACAATTCCCCGTGCTCGATGTGGAATGCATCAGGCTTCCGCGCCATTGAGAAGCCCTATGATAAGGGACAGAATACAGACATGTCAATCAAGAGTATCAAGACACACTAGTGATGCCCAACATGACTACACTCCTAACCGAATGTTTTTGCCCTGACCAGACCCCTTGGAAGGTCCTGACAGAAGCAGAGTAATTAACTGGTGTCCATGATGATATGGCACCGGGAACAGATTCATGAACTACGTCTTAAATCTATGAGGGAGACCCAGACTAGGTGACGATATGTGAGGAGGAATCCAAGGATGGAAGAACCAATATCCCATCATCCCATTCCGATCAAGGAGAAGATGTCCCTGAATATGGAGCGGATGTCGCCCGCCTTTGGAAAGAGGGAATGTAGGGTAGCAACAACGCGTCCTCTATGTGATGGATGCACGTGCCCCAACAAATGTTTCGGAAACAGAAAATGGTGAACCCGATGTGAAGGTCCTCTCCTCAGCATGGAGGATAGTAGAGTTTGGGGCATCTGTGGATAAGCATGTCATCTGACCTTGTCATCCGGTACCAGGTCCCACTAAACAGGTCTGACATGATACTCCCCAGATGTTGGGAAAGTCAAGATGTTGAGAATTCTGTTTTGCGACATTGTTAGTGTGGATCCCTCTTGATGACCACTGATGATGGAAAGGCACTGGGGCACTGGTTATCAGTTTCATTTCCTAACAGTGTTAATGAGTTAATCTCCCTGCTTTTAGGAACCAATTTGTTGCATCTGAAGCTCATTCACCTGCCCACTGCCACAGGGGCAGGGGAAATATCGATGTGGCTACCCCGCGTGGTTCGGCCTCTTCCATGGTGGATTCGATCGCCATGATTGTTGGGCGCACACGCCCCCTCTCTCTATCGAAGATTATCCATCGAATGGTAATTAATGACCTTGTACGCAGGTACAAGGAGGAGGGGGTCATACCCACCAGGTATATGGCCCACATGGATCTCGAGGCCGCTACGCCTCACCATCAATGCCGCCCCCGAGGGCTACACAGGGAGCCGCTGCTCCCCACCCCAACATTCAATCATTTCAGGAGCCTCTACCAAGAACGCCTTGACAGCTCCCTCCCCTACGCCGATGAGGTAGGGGATGTCCAAGTTGGCCCAATCGGAGTCCCTCTTAAAGGGATCGTAGTAAGGGCTCCCACCAGGCCGCGTCAGCACCGCCACTCAGTCCCCTAAGCCAAGGAGCAGGTTGTCCACGTGCCTGCACCACCGGCTCTAGTTCATCTAACCTGGCGCCAACGTCGAGCGCGAGTGGATGAGGATGCCCTCCCTGGGGAGTCAACGTCAATGAATACTATTGCTCAAGCCACCGTCGACTCATATCACCAACTCCCTGCACACATTGAGAAGGGGAAGCTATACACCGGACTCAGATCGAGGCCCCAACCACCCCACATGCATGTTTGTTTGACTCTCCCGGTCATCGGCACAGGAGATTGCCACTGCGGACCAATCCACAATAATGCCACCCAGTAAGAAGGCATATGTTGTGCCACAGTTACGGAAGGTGCAGGCCCTCCCTGCTTCCAACCTCGGCTTGCAGGTCTTCCCCGCTCCACCTTCAGCCCAAGTAAGGGTCTTCCCTATGACAGAGACACTCCGTTTGGGGGGATTCTCTTGTTCTTACTACACTGGGTACGGGGTCACACCCCCCTACCGTAGACCGCATGTATAGAGACATTGCATGTATGGTCACCTTCCAACATGGAGGTCCTCCCCATGTCCCCATATCAATCGGGGAAGGTCCTCCTCACCCCATCAATCGAAGAGGTGGAATCCAACCCCACTTCACTAATGTCCAGCATGGAGGTCCTCCCCATGTCCCTTTCGACATTTTTCCCGGTACTCCTCGAACCCCATCTTTAATGGGTATAAACCCTCTCCGCTCCAACAACAGTGCGGCTAGAGGACCCCATGTCGGTAATCATCTTTGTCTCGAGGAGCCACCCAGGGATAGGAAGGCGGGTCGCCGCCACCGCAAGAGGAATTCTATGGAAGGTCGGATAGGAATCAGACCTGTCTGCTTCTCAATCTCCGAGACGGAGTGCGACTCATCGCAGGAGCCCTCCCCTTAGTCCTCCGAGAAAAGGGATGGGGGATGAACAAGGCGCATTAGCCTTGTACTCCCCAAATGATAGATCCATATGATCCCTACCTCCCTCCAAAGGTATATCCAGTAGAACGACAACTTGGAATGCCCCCAGGGAATAACTACACAGTCACCACCGGAATCTCTGGAAGCGCCTTCTGCCTCATCTAGAGATGACCGAGAGATAATCTGGGGGGTCAATGGCTAAAGAGCCGCGACATAGCACACCATCAGAGGACACAGATGCTGTGTAAGGAGCTTTGGTCGCCGGTCCATCCTATCATGACATGTTGGTCATGTCGCTACAATCCTTAGAGG
Source organism: Viscum album (assembly GCA_963277665.1). Taxonomy (NCBI): domain Eukaryota; kingdom Viridiplantae; phylum Streptophyta; class Magnoliopsida; order Santalales; family Viscaceae; genus Viscum; species Viscum album. Next base: position 128,498,084 of record OY728167.1, on the reverse strand, counting down.
AAAACCCACCAGTCCAGCAGCTTGCATCAGTGCCACCGGAAGTTCCTCAGCCACCCTCAGTTGATGAGTGGGGAAATCAAAGGTCAGACCAATAATCTGAGACAAGGAGCTTCTGGACCATCCTTGCAGCAGGCCGCTTCCCCCAGAAGTTTTATTCGGTCTAAGGATCGAATTTTGGTAGGCCAAAATCGCTCACCCTGGGTGAGTTTGAATGTTTCCGCTAGACCCTCTAGGAGACTCACTTCCATCATCACCACCGAATAATGACTTATCCTGAGATCCAAGAGAACAATAATGACATCAGAGAATAATGCCGCATGGTTGACCTGGCCTCACACCTCGCGGTCCAGCACCCTGAGTCACCTAGCCACCACAGGGCCCTCCAATAACAATGCGTTCAGAGTTTCCAAGTACTCTACAAAGTTATTAAGGAGGCTTCCCCCCAAGAACAAGTCTGTGGCTGGGGGAAGTATGTTTCCCTCCTCTTCAGTATGATTTAACAACTGCCCGAATCGTTTGGAAATAGTGAGGATATACCCCCAAGAGGAGTGGCAGTCAACATAACCGATCTGTTAGGAGGAGAAAACCAGTGGGAAATTCTCTAGGGGAACTCCTCCCTAAGGACATTCCCCCATAGATGGACCCATATGGGAGGATTACTCACCAACAGATGAACCTCCTAGTTCTCCCTCCACCCACTGAGGCATTGGTACAGAGCTGGAATGTCTGTAAGGGAAAAGAGCAAGTTGGAGCTGTCAATCTCTCCAACCCATATGACTCAGTGAAAAAGAGGGAGGAGGACCCCGAGAAGGCCACAATACGCCCGCAGATTGCTGAGATAAAGAAGTTAGTCAATGAACTTTTGGCTGAACGCATTGTAGAGTGGCGACCCAACTATGGTGATCCTAGGTCGGGGCAGCAGGGGCAGGAAAAACTACCCCTCGGTGAGATTCTCCCACGCAACCCTGATCATGCCGTATTCGCTGATAGAGAAGAAGTTGAAGCTCATTGAAATAGGGCGCGGTATGTCTCACAGAACCCTCCCGAATGGCATGAAAATCCATGGAACCCTGCTCGGTATCATCTGGCCATCCCAAGGGACACTCCACCAGCCGCTCCATGGGATGGTGATCTTGGCTACCGCATTAAAGAGTCCGGAAATGTGCTCGTGGTTATGGACCTCTGTCAGGACAGGGACCCGCGTCTAGACGATCCAATGGTGGCACTCATCTCGCACCTCAAGTCTATGGAAACGCGATAGGTGGCTATTCCACCTGATGGAAAGCCATACCCAGCATGGGTGGATGACATGCGAGAACCCTCGGGATTTGGGGATCCCACATTATCCCCCTTTAACGGGATGAGGGACCCACCGCAGCACCTAGCCCACATTAACTCAAGGTGTGTGTATATGTTAGGGATCCCAACGCAGCAGGAGGCTGCCAAGCTCCATTGCTTTATTCAGACACCGAAGGGGCCGTCATTCTTTGGTTACAACCAGCTCCCCATTGGATTTGTGACTATCTGGGAAGACCTTCGCAGGCAGTTCCTTTACCAGTTCAGCTCTACCACATGGAAGACAAACATCGCAGACCTCTTCAGGTTCATGGAAAGGCCGGATGAGGGAGTCGTGGACTTCATCACCCGGTGGAAGGGGCTCACATACTGCCTTGATATGCCACTTACTCAGGAGAAATTACTGACGATGTTCATGGGAAATGTCAAGACGGAACTGGTTCCCTCCTTGATTACTTAGAACTATCACGGGGAGTTCCGAGACTTCTCGGATAAGGCCCAGCGCCTCGAAGATGCTCTACAACAAGCCAGTTAGGCACGCCTACTGCCTCCTGTAATCCTAGCAAGGAGGGATGCCAGAGCCGAGCCCTCCGCAGTGGCCTAGATAGAGGCCCCCAGGGAACTGGAATTGCTATCAGTGGAGCCATCTCCACAACCCCACAGAGGTCCACCACCACGGGTGCAGCTTCCAGCCCTGTAGCATCCTCAGAATCGGCAGGCTCCCCCACATAATGCGCCCCCACCGCCTAGGTGAGATAATCAAGTTCTGCCTCCTCGGCAGGCTCCACCGGCCCCCGTTTGGGACAAGATCCTAGATCCCCCTTTCTTAATAGAACGAATTGGACCTACTTGTTCGATGAGGCTCAGGTCCTTGACTGCTTCTGCAATGCCATAGAGTAGAGAATTGTGCGATTTCCTGAGTTCCGAAAGCTAGAAGACGCACATCTCACTAATCACCCCAGCTACTTCCCTTATGTAAAGACCCGCAAATTCCGAGGCCCGGTGTGCCTGGAATCAATTTCCGAAGTTTGGCTCGGGTACGTTCAGTGAACGGACGAGCGGGTTTTTCTATCTTTTGAACCGGTGCCCGGAATCGAATTCTGAGGGCACCGATGAAATCGCAGCGCCTGTATTTGCTTAGAAACGCCTCTTCCGGAGTTGTGTTTGCTCAGACGTGGTTTTTAAATTTTGCGGCTTTAAGTCAGAAATAAAATAAAGTTTGTGCGACAACTTTATTTTATTTCACTTAAGCTGCTTGGAAGCCACTTGAAGTCACTTAAAGGCGGCTTGAGCTGAGTTGAACTGGATAGGATGCTATCCAGAAATATCCTACCCCTTGGTAGGATATTTGTGAGGTGGGGCCCGCACGAGCCCCGCCGTTTCTTTCGCTAAGTAACGCACCCGCGAAAACCCGTCAAAGTAACTGAAAAGTCAACCGATGCGTTTTCTTTAATTCTTAACAGACCATTTAATTGGGCGGTTTATTTCGTGAATTAAATGGACTGTTTCTTCGTGAATTAATTGGGTCGTTACTTATGCGTTTTACGTTTGTTGGAAAATTAATAAAATAGACAAACTTGTCTATTTTGGAGGATTGCTATCGTTGTACAATTCCTCTAAGCCTCCACCCTCTCCGCGAAGAACGCGAAGAACGCGAAGAACGCGAAGAACGCGAAGAACGCCGGAACCGGAATCCGACGACGCACGATCCGCGACGTCAACAGCTTTTCCGTGACCTTCTTCTTCTTCTTCGGTGCCTCTTCTTCCGCGGCGAACCTGCGATCGGCGGTTAAAGGTGAGAATCGAAACTTCTAAATTCTCCCTTCTTAATTTCAATAACAACGGATTTAATTAATTAAATCCGTTTGTTCTTGATCCGGAGATTGGCGACGCGACGCCGGATACCGCGACGACGCGACGATCTCCTTCTTCCGCGACGAGCGATTCCGCGACGACCTCTCGTCCGACGACGACTTCGAGGTAGGGATTTATTTTGGAAAAGTTACCCCTTTTAAATTTTCTCGTGAACGTTCTTGAAAATTTAAAAAGCCGGTTTCAAGCGAACAATTTTATCTTTAAATAAAATTGTTGGATCATGTGTTGATCATCTTATTCTTTTTCCCCGTTGTTTATGGCTAACGCGGAGGGTGCGGGTCTAACGAACAAGACCCGGCAACCCTCCGCCGATCTCTTTTGTTGTGCGGATATGGCGGACGACGACAAACCACGCGGCAGGGGCGATCCGTTGATCCCGCAGTGAAGGTCGGCATCCGGGAGGGGCAACGGCGCAGACGGGAGGCAAATCGGGCCACCGGAGCATCTCCGGCGGCCCGCGGAAGGAGGCGGCGGCGCCGGCGACCGGGGGGCGGCGGCGCCCGGCGCGCCGCCGGTGGAATCCGCCGCGGCTCGGCCGCGGCGGCGGCGAACCAGCGGACCCGCGGTCCGCGGGTCCGGTCCACCCGGTCGGGACGCGGCAATGTGCCGCGTCCGCTGACCACCCGCGCGGCCCCCACGCGGGCCGCGGCTCCCTCGACCGCGGGCTGCGCCCGCGGCCTTCCACCCGCGCGGCTGGCCAAGCCGCGCCGGCAGAGCCGGCCGGTCCGGTCGGCCGGGCCGCGCCCAGGCCGGACCGGACCCGGCCTAGCCGGGTCGGGCCGGGACGGGCCGACCCGGTTCGGCCGACCCAGGGGGGTTCGGGCCGGGTCACCCCGGGCCCAGAACCCCCGTTTCGGGCCCTCTACGGTCTTTCGCCCATATCTTGGGCCTGGGACCTCCGATTGACGAACCGTCAGCGGCTACGCGATCCTTGGATCGAGACGGTCGTTTCGGTATACTATACTCAAGGTTTCGGAAGACTTTGGGTTCGGCCGGGTTGGTTCGTACACGAAACCAATCGGGCCCTCGGAGCGGAAACGCTCATAACTTGAGCTACGGACGTCCGATCGACGTACCGTCAGCTGTGGTAGTTTCCTCTAAGTGAGACGGAACTTTTGGCATACTCCGCCCGAGGATCGGATATAGGCGGAGTACGGTCGGGTTGGTTTTGCCCTAAAAACCAACCGGGCCCCTGGGACGAAAATGCCAATAACTCTCAGACCGGGCGTCCGATTGACGCGTCGTCTGTTGCGTTCAGATCCTGTTGTCGATACGGAACTTTTGGATACATCAACTTCGGACTACGTGTCAGTTGATGTATCAGCCCCTCGGCTCGTGGAGCGGACCCTCCTAAACGAGCTCGCTGTGTGCGGGAACCCTAGCGCTGGCTGTGACTTCGACGACAGAGCCGAGATCCTCCGTGGACTGCGACGACGGCAGAGCAGAGATCCTCCGTGGACTGCGACGACGGCAGAGCAGAGATCCTCCGTGGACTGCGACGACGGCAGAGCAGAGATCCTCCGTGGACTGCGACGACGGCAGAGCAGAGATCCTCCGTGGACTGCGACGACGGCAGAGCAGAGATCCTCCGTGGACTGCGACGACGGCAGAGCAGAGATCCTCCGTGGACTGCGACGACGGCAGAGCAGAGATCCTTCGTGGACTGCGGCGACGACTGTGCAGAGATCCTCAGTGGACTGCGTCGACTACTGCACTCAGCGATCCTACGTGGATCAGTGCCCGATCCTGTGTGGGTCCTACTACCGGTTCTGTGAGAGCCACTGCCTACCGGTTCTGTGTGAGCCATTGCCTACAGGTTCTGTGTGAGCCCGATCCTGTGTGGGTCTTTTGCGGGGGTTAGTACCTATCGATCCTTCGTGGGTCCGACGACTTAGACGGATCAGTGATCGTCTTTGACGTCATCTGAAAAAGTATACCTGGTTGAGCTGAATCTTATGTTACTCTCCTTTGTGGATTGTGTTGAACTATCCTTTGTGGATTTACTGTTTACTCTCCTTGTGGATTTGAGTCTTGCTTTCCTTTGTGGATTGAGTTGTTCTTGAGCTCGTGAGCAGAGCTAGAATTGGGGACTTAGGTATATGTATGGGCATATACCTAAGTCGAGTCAGATGTTACTTCGTGATTGCATCTTTCTTTTGTGCTATATCTTTTGTGGGTTTCGGGAGACCTTCGGGGGTCTCGGGGTCCTTACTGAGTAGTTGTACTCACCCCTGCACGGGCTATGCCCGCACCTTGTTGTGTTGGTTGCAGACGACGGACAGCGCTGATCACGGTTGGGGCGTGGAGCAGGACGGTACCTGGAGGTGGACCACTGGGCGGGACGTGCTCGGAGCGGACGTGGGACCCGAGGAGCCTGGAGGCTATCTGTACCCACCCTTCAGGTGGGATTGCCAGTGGACGACACGAGGCCGCCGTCTTTTCTTCAGTTGCTGTTCTTTACTTTTCAGTTGTACTTTACAGTTGGGCTTGTATTTCCGGCCCCCTTTAATTTCTGCACTTTACTTTCCGCTTGCTGACTCTGTGTGGTTGTTACTTATAAAGGCAATGCCTTCCCTGTTTACTGGGATTTTACGCCTTGGTGCTAGTCGCCAGCCCCTGGCCTATGGAAGGCGGGCTTGGGGTAGTCACGGCACGGGCCCCGAGGACGGGTCGTGACAAATTGGTATCAGAGGTGGTCGGTTCTACCGCAGACTCTGATCGTCTTTTCTTTCTATAGGAAGCAATAGTGTTTAGTGTATTGAGTTTGGTTATCAGTTCAGGGAGCCCAGTGTTGGTTCGGCGGCCGACGTATCCGTACACCAGGACCCTGACTCCTGATTTCCGACTTAATGAATGAAAACATTGATTGCGTGTGTGTTTCAAGTTTTCTTTGTGATTTCTTGTGTCATCTCACCGGGTATACTGATCTTCTTTATGAAAGTCTCAAGTTTTCCTTGTGATTACTTGTGCCAGCTCACCAGGTATACTGTTCTGACTGTGGTGCTCTTGTTCTCCTTTTCAGGATGGCCCCGCGACGACTGCCAGCTAGGGTTCCGAGTGTAGGGCGCGACGGCAGCCCACCGAGCGACGAGGCCTCGGTGCAGGGCCCTTTGCCAGCAATGGCACCGGCGGTAGCTTTACCCGCCGAGCCACCGATGCTACCAGTACCAGACGCCGACGATGCACGTCGCCTCAGGGCACTGCATGAGTTTCAGAGCCAGCGACCGCCCAGGTTTCGCGGTGAGGCGGACCCCCAGGCCGCCGAGGACTGGCTAGAGGCGGTGGTACGGATCTTTAGGCTAGTGAGGACACCAGCGGATCTCATGGTGATTCTCGCAGCGAGCCTCCTGCAGGCGGAGGCAGGACGATGGTGGAGCCTGATGCTCCAGGTTCACGATGAGGCATCCTTGCTCTGGGCGGACTTCGAGAGCCTCTTCCGCTCTGAGTTCGTCCCGGCCACCCTCCGAGCGGTGCGCATCCAGGAGCTTCTCCAGCTGCGCCAGGGCAGCATGACGGTCGCTCAGTATGCGGCGAGGTTCACTGACCTATCCCGCTACTCGACCGACATGGTACGGGACCCCTTCTTCCTGTCCCGGACCTTCGAGCAGGGCTTGCGACAGGAGATACGGGCGTCGCTGATCTCCCTCAGCATTCCGACCCAGGCGGGAGTGCTGGAGCGAGCCCTCCTGATCGAGAGCTTCCTGGCAGAGCCTTCTTCAGCGGCGAGACCTAGCGCAGGGCGGCAGGTAGCTGAGTCTTCGGCAGCTGGTAGCCGACGGATGACTCACGGGTCCAGGCAGACCAAACCCCCTCGCAGACGGCCTCAGGACACCGGATCAGCGGTGCGGGGCACACAGCGGAGTGCCAGCCTTCCGAGAGGCAGGCTGTGCTACTCCTGCGGCGGGCAGGGTCACATGGCTCGTGACTGCCCGACTCGCCGATCAGAGGAGCAGCAGACGGTGGAGGGGCCACCCAGGCAGAGGCAGAGGGTCGACCGTGGCGGTCCGCAGGGAGGAGGCGGACGAGGCAGAGGAGCTGGCCGAGCAGCGGGTGGTGGGCGACGCTTCTAGGCTCTACCCCCACCCCCACCAGGAGGGCCACCTCGACCACAGGGAGCTGGCGGGCAGGGACAGGCCCAGCTCCAGGCAGTGGAGGCCTACGACCCCGACATGCCAGAGATGATTCGAGGTATGATCTGTGTCTATTCCACCCTTGCTGCAGTACTTATAGACACAGGTGCGAGTCACTCTTTCATAGCCTCTGCCCTTGTTCGGAGCTCGGAGATTCCGACTGAGCCGTTGGCTCGATCCTTACGGCTAGAGACTCCTACGGGAGCAGACTCGACGATTACGCACTGGTGCCGGCAGTGTGAGCTTACTCTAGGAGGCGAGTGCTTCGGCTGGGATCTCCTTTTAGCGGCGTCGAGGCCTTACGACGTCATCTTGGGCATGGATTGGCTATCCACGGTTCATGCCCAGATCGACTGTTTTAGGCGCAAGGTGCGATGTGTTCGCACCGACGGGAGCAGGTTTACCTTCACCGGCGAGAAGGGAACCTTTGCAGCACAGGATGGACTTCCGCGGAGGAGAGTGCAGCCCATCTCTCATCAGTTGGCTAGCCTCATCCTAGGAGCAGTGGGCGTGCGGAGTCCGGCTTTTCCTGCAGTGGTGGACCAGTACGTGGACGTCTTTCCCGACGACGTTCCAGGGCTACCTCCTTGTAGAGAGGTAGACTTTTACATCGACTTGTACCCCGGGACAGCCCCGATATCTACTCCAGCATATCGGATGGCCCCCGCCGAGCTTCGAGAGCTGCGGGTACAGTTGGAGGACTTGCAGAGCAAGGGGTTTATCCGACCCAGTGTTTCACCCTGGGCTTCCCCGATTTTGTTCGCCAAGAAGGAGGACGGGAGCTTGCGACTGTGTGTCGACTATCGTCGCCTGAACCAGGTGACAGTGAGGAACAAGTATCCGCTGCCACGGATTGATGACCTCTTCGATCAGCTCAAGGGAGCGCGGTGGTTCTCGAAGATAGACCTCCGGTCAGGCTATCATCAGCTCCGAGTTCGAGACGAGGACGTGCAGAAGACGGTCTTCAGGTGTCGGTATGGCCATTATGAGTTCTTGGTTATGCCGTTCGGCGTAACCAATGCTCCAGCAGTGTTCATGAGCCTCATGAACAGGATCTTCCAGCCATACCTCGACCGATTTGTCGTTGTCTTCATTGACGACATTTTGGTATACTCGACGACTGAGGAGGAGCATGCCTACCACCTGCGAGTTGTGCTAGACACGCTCCGAGAGCACCAGCTTTATGGCAAGCTCTCAAAGTGCCAGTTCTGGTTACGTGAGGTCCACTTCTTGGGGCACGTCATTTCTGAGGCGGGAGTTGCAGTGGATCCCGCGAAGATCGAGGCAGTGCTAGCTTGGGAGCCACCCAGGAGCGTGACAGAGGTGAGGAGCTTCTTGGGCTTAGCCGGATACTACCGGAGATTCGTGCCAGACTTCTCCAGAGTTGCGGCACCACTCTCAGCCTTGAAGAAGAAGGGGAAACCCTTTGTGTGGTCAGACAGATGTCAGCAGAGCTTCCAGGAGCTGAGACAGAGATTGACCAGCGCACCTATCTTGAGGTTGCCTGAGGAGGGAGTTGGATACGTAGTTTACTGCGACGCATCAGGGACTGGACTCGGGTGCGTCCTGATGCAGGAGCGGGCCGTGATCGCCTACGGATCACGTCAGTTGAGGCCGCATGAGCAGAACTACGCCACTCATGACCTGGAGTTAGCAGTAGTGGTCTTCGCTCTGAAGACTTGGCGGCACTATCTGATGGGCGAGCGCTTCACAGTCTTTTCTGACCACCAGAGTCTCAGGTTTATCTTCTCTCAGAAGGACCTGAACCTGAGACAGCGGAGATGGCTTGAGTTCCTCCAGGACTATGACATTGAGATAGTCTATACTCCTGGGAAGGGGAACGTGGTAGCCGATGCCCTCAGCAGGAGGACGGGCATTCAGCTACTTGAGGAGGCGACGGAGCAGCTAGCCTCCTTGCAGATATCCTTCGTGGATAGAGACGGAGCAGCCTTTCTTCAGTCTCTCACAGTCTCTCCTCCACTTCTACAGCGGGTTAGAGAGGCTCAGCGTGGGGACGCTGACTGTGAGACCCGGCGTGCACTGATATCCTCAGGTCAGGCGCCTGATGGCTTCTCCCTTGGAGCAGAGCATGACATCCTTTTCAGAGGACGTACCTTCGTACCAGTCGCTTTACGAGAGGAGGTGCTGAGAGAGTTTCACACTTCTCCCTTGGCGGTACATCCCGGAGTGGCAAAGATGTACCAGGATCTCAGGCGACAGCACTGGTGGCCGGGCATGAAGAAAGCTGTGGCAGAGTTCGTTTCACGATGCCTCACCTGCCAGCAGGTGAAAGCAGAGCATCAGGTACCAGCAGGCTTGGTACAGCCCTTGGAGGTCCCGGAGTGGAAGTGGGACGGCATATCTATGGACTTCGTGACTGGACTTCCACGCACTTCCAGAGGTCACGACTCCATTTGGGTGATTGTCGACCGACTCACCAAGTCGGCACACTTCTTACCCATCAGAGAGCAGGGCTCAGTGGAGAGATTGGGACGTCTTTACATCCAGGAGATCGTACGGCTTCACGGTGTGCCATCGTCTATCGTCTCCGATCGAGATGCTCGTTTCACTTCCCGGCTTTGGAAGGGGTTGCAGGAGGCGTTCGGGACGCGGCTCCATCTGAGCACAGCCTTCCACCCTCAGACGGATGGTCAGACTGAGAGGACCATACAGACACTCGAGGACATGCTCCGTGCATGTGTTCTCGACTTTGGTCGCAGCTGGGAGGACCACCTACCCTTGGTGGAGTTCGCGTACAACAACAGCTACCACTCCACCATCGGGATGGCACCATACGAGGCGTTGTACGGCAGACCCTGCAGATCACCGTTGTGCTGGACAGACCCTGGGGAGTCAGCACTCGTGGGACCAGAGATGGTCCGAGCCACGACAGAGAAGGACCAGATCATCCAGGAGAGGATGAGGACAGCTCAGAGCCGGCAGAAGTCATATGCTGACAGGAGGCGGAGGCCACTGGAGTTCGAGGATGGCGACCACGTCTTTTTGCGTGTCTCACCTCGACGTGGTTTACGGAGATTTGGCCGAGGCGGCAAGTTGTCTCCACGCTTCATCGGGCCTTTCCAGGTCCTCAGCAGGATAGGAGAGGTGGCTTATCGCCTGGCTCTACCACCTCAGTTGCACCGGGTGCACGACGTCTTCCACGTGTCTCAGCTGAGGAGATACGTGCACGACCCGACGCACATCATTGACTTTGGGGAGCTGGACGTGGACGATGGGGCGACTTTTGCGGAGGTCCCAGTGGAGATCGAGGATCGACAGGATCGGGTCCTATGTGGGCGGTCGATTCCTCTTGTGCGCGTCAGATGGCAGCACGGGAACCTCCAGGAGAGCACTTGGGAGCGGGAGGCTCAGATGCGTGCTCAGTACCCCCATTTGTTCCCCTAGTTTTTGATGTATCTTTACGGGGACGTAAAGCCCTGAGGTGGGAGTAATGTAAAGACCCGCAAATTTCAAGGAAATTTTTTTCTTAATTTTCTTTGGAATTTTACAAGAGCGCAGCTTCAGACGGCACCTGATTCCGAGGCCCGGTGTGCCCGGAATCAATTTCCGAAGTTTGGCTCGGGTACGTTCAGTGAACGGACGAGCGGGTTTTTCTATCTTTTGAACCGGTGCCCGGAATCGAATTCTGAGGGCACCGATGAAATCGCAGCGCCGGTATTTGCTTAGAAACTCCTCTTCCGGAGTTGCGTTTTCTCAGACGTGGTTTTTAAATTTTGCGGCTTTAAGTCAGAAATAAAATAAAGTTTGTGCGACAACTTTATTTTATTTCACTTAAGCTGCTTGGAAGCCACTTGAAGTCACTTAAAGGCGGCTTGAGCTGAGTTGAACTGGATAGGATGCTATCCAGAAATATCCTACCCCTTGGTAGGATATTTGTGAGGTGGGGCCCGCACGAGCCCCGCCGTTTCTTTCGCTAAGTAACGCACCCGCGAAAACCCGTCAAAGTAACTGAAAAGTCAACCGACGCGTTTTCTTTAATTCTTAACAGACCATTTAATTGGGCGGTTTATTTCGTGAATTAAATGGACTGTTTCTTCGTGAATTAATTGGGTCGTTACTTATGCGTTTTACGTTTGTTGGCAAATTAATAAAATAGACAAACTTGTCTATTTTGGAGGATTGCTATCGTTGTGCAATTCCTCTGAGCCTCCACCCTCTCCACGAAGAACGCGAAGAACGCGAAGAACGCGAAGAACGCGAAGAACGCGAAGAACGCCGGAACCGGAATCCGACGACGCACGATCCGCGACGTCAACAGCTTTTCCGCGACCTTCTTCTTCTTCTTCGGTGCCTCTTCTTCCGCGGCGAACCTGCGATCGGCGGTTAAAGGTGAGAATCGAAACTTCTAAATTCTCCCTTCTTAATTTCAATAACAACGGATTTAATTAATTAAATCCGTTTGTTCTTGATCCGGAGATTGGCGATGCGACGCCGGATACCGCGACGACGCGACGATCTCCTTCTTCCGCGACGAGCGATTCCGCGACGACCTCTCGTCCGACGACGACTTCGAGGTAGGGATTTATTTTGGAAAAGTTACCCCTTTTAAATTTTATCGTGAACGTTCTTGAAAATTTAAAAATCCGGTTTCAAGCGAACAATTTTATCTTTAAATAAAATTGTTGGATCATGTGTTGATCATCTTATTCTTTTTCCCTGTTGTTTATGGCTAACGCGGAGGGTGCGGGTCTAACGAACAAGACCCGGCAACCCTCCGCCGATCTCTTTTGTTGTGCGGATATGGCGGACGACGACAAACCACGCGGCAGGGGCGATCCGTTGATCCCGCAGTGAAGGTCGGCATCCGGGTGGGGCAACGGCGCAGACGGGAGGCAAATCGGGCCACCGGAGCAGCTCCGGCGGCCCGCGGAAGGAGGCGGCGGCGCCGGCGACCGGGGGGCGGCGGCGCCCGGCGCTCCGCCGGAGGAATCCGCCGCGGCTCGGCCGCGGCGGCGGCGAACCCGCGGACCCGCGGTCCGCGGGTCCGGTCCCCCCGGTCGGGACGCGGCAATGTGCCGCGTCCGCTGACCACCCGCGCGGCCCGCACGCGGGCCGCGGCTCCCTCGACCGCGGGCTGCGCCCGCGGCCTTCCACCCGCGCGGCTGGCCAAGCCGCGCCGGCCGAGCTGGCCGGTCCGGCCGGCCGGGCCACGCCCAGGCCGGGTCGGGCCGACCCGGTTCGGCCGACCAAGGGGGGTTCGGGCCGGGTCACCCCGGGCCCAGAACCCCCGTTTCGGGCCCTCTACGGTCTTTCGCCCATATCTTGGGCCTGGGACCTCCGATTGACGAACCGTCAGTGGCTACGCGATCCTTGGATCGAGACGGTTGTTTCGGTATACTATACTCAAGGTTTCGGAAGACTTTGGGTTCGGCCGGGTTGGTTCGTACACGAAACCAATCGGGCCCTCGGAGCGGAAACGCTCATAACTTGAGCTACGGACGTCCGATCGACGTACCGTCAGCTGTGGTAGTTTCCTCTAAGTGAGACGGAACTTTTGACATACTCCGCCCGAGGATCGGATACAGGCGGAGTACGGTCGGGTTGGTTTTGCCCTAAAAACCAACCGGGCCCCTGGGACGAAAATGCCAATAACTCTCAGACCGGGCGTCCGATTGACGCGCCGTCTGTTGCGTTGAGATCCTGTTGTCGATACGGAACTTTTGGATACATCAACTTCGAACTACGTGTCAGTTGATGTATCAGACCCTCGGCTCGTGGAGCGGACCCTCCTAAACGAGCTCGCTGTGTGCGGGAACCCTAGCGCTGGCTGTGACTTCGACGACAGAGCCGAGATCCTCCGTGGACTACGACGACGGCAGAGCAGAGATCCTCCGTGGACTGCGACGACGGCAGAGCAGAGATCCTCCGTGGACTGCGACGACGGCAGAGCAGAGATCCTCCGTGGACTGCGGCGACGGCAGAGCAGAGATCCTTCGTGGACTGCGGCGACGACTGTGCAGAGATCCTCAGTGGACTGCGTCGACTACTGCACTCAGCGATCCTACATGGATCAGTGCCCGATCCTGTGTGGGTCCTACTACCGGTTCTGTGTGAGCCACTCCCTACCGGTTCTGTGTGAGCCATTGCCTACAGGTTCTGTGTGAGCCCGATCCTGTGTGGGTCTTTTGCGGGGGTTAGTACATATCGATCCTTCGTGGGTCCGACGACTTAGACGGATCAGTGATCGTCTTTGACGTCATCTGAAAAAGTATACCTGGTTGAGCTGAATCTTATGTTACTCTCCTTTGTGGATTGTGTTGAACTATCCTTTGTGGATTTACTGTTTACTCTCCTTGTGGATTTGAGTCTTGCTTTCCTTTGTGGATTGAGTTGTTCTTGAGCTCGTGAGCAGAGCTAGAATTGGGGACTTAGGTATATGTATGGGCATATACCTAAGTCGAGTTAGATGTTACTTCGTGATTGCATCTTTCTTTTGTGCTATATCCTTTGTGGGTTTCGGGAGACCTTTGGGGGTCTCGGGGTCCTTACTGAGTAGTTGTACTCACCCCTGCACGGGCTATGCCCGCACCTTGTTGTGTTGGTTGCAGACGACGGACAGCGCTGATCACGGTTGGGGCGTGGAGCAGGACGGTACCTGGAGGTGGACCACTGGGCGGGACGTGCTCGGAGCGGACGTGGGACCCGAGGAGCCTGGAGGCTATCTGTACCCACCCTTCAGGTGGGATTGCCAGTGGACGACACGAGGCCGCCGTCTTTTCTTCAGTTGCTGTTCTTTACTTTTCAGTTGTACTTTACAGTTGGGCTTGTATTTCCGGCCCCCTTTACTTTCTGCACTTTACTTTCCTCTTGCTGACTCTGTGTGGTTGTTACTTATAAAGGCAATGCCTTCCCTGTTTACTGGGATTTTACGCCTTGGTGCTAGTCGCCAGCCCCTGGCCTATGGAAGGCGGGCTTGGGGTAGTCACGGCACGGGCCCCGAGGACGGGTCGTGACACCTTATCACCAGATCTTGGGGCACACCATCAAGAAATGCTCTATGTTCAAGGACTGGCTCCAAGAACATATTGACAGCAACAAAGTCAGTTTGGGCCCGACCACGACATAAGTGGCGGGTGTCTTTGTGAGATTAGATAGTAGTAGCGACGGTGATGGTGGGTGGCCGCATGTTTCTGACTGCGGGTCCTAGAAGTATAATGACAGGATGGCACACAAGATAGTCACTCATGACCGTGGAATTATCCGTGTACACCTAAATAAGGCGGTGAATTCAAAATATCTGGCCACCACGTTTGCATCGTCATCTCAGCCGGCCTCTTCCTAGAAGTGCAAGCATCGGTAGCGCAAGAAGAAGCAACACGCCCCGCCAATGCCATCATTGTTCTTCCCTATCGGTGACTTTATGCCCCCAGAAATGGGGATTCCCCCCATGATTCTCCAAGTTTTGGATGATTCATCAAGTGATAGCCAAGGGTATGCTTCAGTTAACACCGTTGAGTTAGTAAACCCCTATATAACTCCTGACGAAGGGGAGCACTAGGAGAACCTCCCCAACATCCCCAGCCGATGCCAATGTCGGTGGTGCCGCGACCATATGGGACACCAGGGAACGTCAGTTGGCACCTCCAGCCAAGCAGTGCTTGCTGCTGAGACTAGCCAGTAGGCCTAGCGCAGAACTCAGCACGTGCAACCTCTTCATCTGGTGTCGACAGGTCCACCTCCACCACTGTTTGTTCTACTGGATCAGGTAGAGCCACTTCGGCCATACCACAGCCATCTTCACCCCTCTACAGGCCGATCTCAGTTTTCCGGTCCTCATCCGGCAGCTACTCTTAGATCTTCAACTAGTGAGCAGCATGATATACCGAGCACCAGTCAGCCGCCGGTCCAACCGGCAGGGCCCGCCATGCCTTCCATCGCAATGTGATTCCCTGCAAGCAGAAGTTCGTGTCTGGATAGGAAGTATGACATTCTCCGTAACCTCACTGGCTTCACAACATGGCTTTCCATCCTCGAATCCCTTCACCTATCGCCAGATATGCGCGAAGCACTCACTGAGGCATTAAGGTGCCCTCTCCAGCTTGAGACCGAGATAGAAGCTATAGAGGCCTTCCATGCTGATGTAGTTTAGGATGCCAAATCCCAAGCTATCATTTCAGTCTATGGAGAAGATGAGGGCTCCCTCATATAGGGTTACATCCACCCGATGTACATCACCGGCCAATTTAACAGCGTGGAAGTTTTCCACTATCTCGTTGACATCGGCTCCAAGATCAACCTTATCCCGACACGGACACTACAAAAGCTAGGGTTATCTGAAGATGACCTAACTCGCTCTGATTTAAGAATCAAGGGATACAACAAGACAGAGAATACCCCGGTCTGCATGATCCGTCTGAAGACAAAGTTCGATGGCCTAATTTCCAACACCAAGTTCATGGTTGTCTCCCAGGACACCGTGTATATTGAATTGATGGGCAGGCCATGGCTCCACCTACACGCGACGGTCCCCTCATCAAATCACAAATTCCTCATGTCCTCCCTTAATGGTCGAGTAGGCGTACTCCATGGTGATGCATCTACTTTCATCTATTGAGAAGCCCGCTACATGGATGATGATTATTACAAGAGCAAGGATAAAAAAGTCCAGACAAGTGATGTTGAGCCTGTCACCGCTACAACTAATCCTTGTGCAGGCCTGAATGATGCCTAAATCTTCCCAATCCATCGGTTGGAGGCCACGACCCCCCGATATGGGGCAGTGTTTTGTCATTTTTGGGACAAGGGGGAATCATGCTCCCAAATCCAGATAGCGCCAGAAGATCACTTCCTATTCTTATAAGAACCAGGCTCCAGTGATCCCGGAGCCTCTCTCTCCCGTCAGATATCGAGACATCCGGCTCATGGAAACGACGTTACATCAAACTTGTTTTTTTCATTGGGCTGGAATAAGTTAGCTCTGGAAAACACGCCACTATTTATTTGATATTGTCAACCCCGGCCCCTTGGGCCAGATACTGGATGGGAATGGGTCTAAAGCCTTCATAGCCATGGTCTCGGCACTGCCATAGTTCCCCAATGCAATAACCATAGCTGCACAAGGTGGTACCAGCCTCCCATCAGGGTTTGGTAGCTCAGAAGCAGCTTCCCCCATGGAGGATCCCTCCATATGTGGAGAAGAAGATATAGAGGATGCTCCCCCTGCCATTGAGGAAGGCGTCCCATTCAAGGTCGACGAGTTGGTATAGGTGAACCTCAGAAGAGAGGCCGATCCGAGACCCACATTGATTAGGACCACTATGTCCCCTGAGGAGAAGCAGTAGTACGTAGGCATCGTTAAACAACACCGTGATGTATTTGCCTCGAGTTACGACAAGATGGCAGGACAAGATCCTCAGGTATCCATCCACCGCCTCGGTATTCCAGTGAATCAGCGTGGATTCAAGAAGCCTCCCAGAAAGATGCACCCTTCTCATGGTTCCATGGTCAAGGCCGAAGTTGAAAAGATCATCAGATCCAACTTTGTCAAGAAGGTCCAGAACCCCATGTGGCTAGCCAACATCATGCTAGTCCGGAAGAAGAATGGGAAGATCAGAGTCTTCATCGACATCCGAGATCTCAACTGTCACATTCTGAAGGTTGATTTTCCCCTTACGGTGACAGAATTGTTGATCGATGCTATGACCGGGTTCCAAGACCTTTTTTTAACACCCCAAGATTTCATAGTGTGTTATTTCTTCCAAATAATTCAATAACTTGCACTACACGCAACACTGAGTTCAGCCGCACCACGACTTACCAAATATGCCGTTCAAAAGAGGTTTTGAATAGTATTAACTAAATTTTAAACTTTATATAATACTTATAATTTTATAATCCTTATTATGAGTTTCTTAGACATAATGTAAGATCAAATTCATTTTCAGTATTGCACTTTTACCATCTTTTAATAGTGAACCCTTTTTAAATCCAATATTTTAAACTTTTATATATTCAATTTGACTAAATAAATTTACTTTTTAGAATGGGGACATCAAAAATTTACAATGAAACATCCCAAGATTCCATAGTACGCTTTCCATTGAATAATACAGTAGCATGTGTTGTACACAACTTCGAGTTCTAACACACACCACAACCAATCAAACTAGCCGTTATGAATAGTAATACCTAATTTTTGAAATTTTATAAATATTATCTCTCAAAATGGACTTCTTTTTTGTATTCAGAGTATCAAATTTAGCCTAAGACGAAATTTTGTAACTTTTTGGATAACATTTATATTTTGATGAATAGTGTAAATTACTAAATTTTAATTTTAAAAAAACTTTTTTAATCGAAATAATTTATATTGATAAATTATGAATTTGAGTGGTTTTAAAGTATATTTAGAATATATTTTTACCATTTAATACAATGTTGGTCATTGTACATAATTTCACAATTAAATCGAACATAAACAAGTGTCAATCTTTTGATAGTTATTATCTCTTAAAAACACGTTATTTGTTTTGACGACTAGAAATAATATTTAAATTAATAAATGCAATTGATATGTATTGAATTTGGTAAAATAGACATAATTTTTGAATTCATAATATCAAATATATATTTGGCCTAATTTTTGGTATTTTTCTAGAAACTTTCATTTTTGATGAATAGTGAAACTACTAAGTGGTAGTTAAAAAACGAAATTTTTCATAAAACTTAATTTTACCGCTTCTGTCAGTGGAATTTCGAAAATTTGAGACACACGGTTAGTATCAAGGAGTAAAATGTGGTTCAATAAGATGAAAATAATTTTTGTTGAATATTAACTTTTTACTTTTATTTACCAAGGTTAAAAGTAAATAGGGTAATTATGGGTAAAAATAATATTAATATTACCCTAACACATGTCATATTTCTATTGGACAAATTTATCTCAACCAAAAACAACCTTAGGAGTAAAATATTATCATTTAGGTCCACTTTTATTAGATTAGGACATTTATTATTATTTAATTCAAAGAAGAGTTAAAAGAGTTAAAATCAATGTTTATTTAATAAAAAATTTTTAATATAGGGTTATACATAAGCTAAATTCGATTGTAAATATTCATTAGAACTATAAGAATATTTCATACATAATCGTATTTTATTTATAATTTTTAGACATTATATAATTTGATTTATTTTTTACACAATGGTGATGTAGTAATTACCTAATTAATGAAAAAAATAGAATAATTGATATTATAAATACCAAAATAAATGTAATTTGAGAATTTTTATAAATACCAATAATTTTCTAGGTTAATATGACAAGTTAGTATTGATTTAATTACCTTTTTTTTATGTAATAATTCTGTTATGATTTTTACAAAAATAAATTGTTGAATAGTGTCAAAATTGACATAAAAGAGTTTTTAAAACAAATATTATATTATTAATTGATATTAAATTCCTAAAAATCTAAAGATCGGCCATGAGACTTATATCATGATAGTTGTATCATTAATGGACCACTTTGGGGGTCTCTTGGATGTATATAGTACGTGTATTAACCATATAATATAAAAATACAAGGAGACATTGTAAAAGTGAAACTAATTAACTAAGAGTTAATACTTCAAGATAAGGTTAATATAATAACCCGAACCTGTCTAAATTATTTTGGTTGAGTGGTTTTAAACCCATCCCCACCTTAAACTTTAAATAATACACTTTGGAGCAATTTGAAACCGAATATTAATTTATTATAAAATAATATTTCCAGCTTTTCCAAAGGTGCCCCTCACCCCTCTTATAAAAGGGCACTCCCCCTTCTCCTTAATTCACATCTTCAAAGCCTTTTCATTCGGCCAAACCCTTCCCAAATACTCTCTCAACTTACCTAAATAAAACCTAGAGGCCTTATTTTGATCATAATGCCAACCTACAGAGCCCTTTTGATCAAATCCAAAGGAAAACCCCGAAGAAGAGGTAATGTTTTCACAACCCTTTTTCAAATTCATTTCTTCTTCAGCATCTTCTTTATTTGTTATTCCCATTATAAAATAATGAATCCACTATCCCCTATATACTCTAATATTATTATAAATATGGTACAACAATATTCGGTATTCTATCAATCCTTTGAATGACATGTCACCATACGTGTGTACGTACGGCTTACCGCCTCCACATCTTGGTGTAATAGCTATTCAATATATTATTATTTGGATGGGTATAATAATGATGTGTAATTCATGTAAATAATAAATATAACATGACAATGATTCTGTATATAAGATATACCTTCCAATTAAATATTATTTTAATATCAAAAGAATGATATTTTCGCTCGTGCGTACGTACGGACTACCGTCTCCACGAACGCGGTGAGATTCATTCTCCATCATATCCATTCAAGTATAATTACAATTTGAAGATTTAAAAAAAATGTTTAAGGACTTGATATAATTATGTACATGAATAAGATAACAAATATCCATGACAAACATGGCTTACGTAAGAAAACATATAAAATAAAATGAGTATGTTAACACCCGAAACGACGATAATAATAAGATATTATTAACAAAGCAATGTTAAAAGATCATATATGATAACATAATAATGTATATGATTCTTGAATAATTTAATAACAATTATTTCACCATTATACAGGAGGTTAACCTACCCCCAACCAAGGAAAAGTACATAGTATGGGTTTATTTAAGAATCTCTTCATTATCCGAGGTTGTTATACGTAATAATCTACTGGGATCTCTTTATCATCCACATCCACGTTTCTTAAAAATGTTTTTCAAAACATTTTTTCTATTTTACAGAATACGGGATAAAGTCATTTATTCCTATGTTTGACT
This sequence comes from Viscum album, assembly GCA_963277665.1. NCBI lineage: Eukaryota > Viridiplantae > Streptophyta > Magnoliopsida > Santalales > Viscaceae > Viscum > Viscum album. Next base: position 128,477,953 of record OY728167.1, on the reverse strand, counting down.
TTTTAAAAGAAGTTTATAAAGGAATCATTCTGTCGTTTTCCAAACAGGGTCCCTTTAAAACATTTTCGACAGAATTAAGGTAAGAATGTCTTTTTTAACTAATACGGAGGGTGCGGCTATTTTCCACCATTATAAAATTGTTGAAGCTTCCCTTACAAGATTATAAGAATATTTTGAAATTAAATGTTTGCTTTTTATATTTATGTGACTTCTAAATGATTTAAAAAAAAAATATTTATTTCTCTCAAACAGTTTTGATTTCATCTATGTCAACATCCATTGATGGATTTTAAGTTTATTTGAATTTGATTTATTATGAAACAAAACTTCCATGTTTTATTGAAGGTTTTGTGATATGTTTGACAGAGGATGTGTTATTTTTATACCATTCATGGTTTATAGTGAAAGTATTGACATTTCGTATGCTAGTTTTAATACGGATGTTTATGTTATGTTTAAACCTATTCATATAAAGAATGTATTGGGACTTAATAAGTGATGGGTGGAGCCCTCTATAGCTCCTCGATGCACCGGTAGGTATCATGAGAAAAAAACTAGTGTCTTGGCATAATCCCTTGACAAAATCTTATTTGTAGTCTTGGCATGAGGCCTTGGCTATGTGGTTATGATAGTCTGACATTATGCATCCCATCATTATGAAAGTGGTTATTGATATTGCATTTGATTATTCGATTAGTAGAATATCCATGTGAATAAGTAAATGGAATTATTTCATTTTATTTTCTCCATACTATGTTGAAGTTAAACTTTAAAAGGATTTTGTTTTAGTTATACATTGCCTCAATTGTTTATTCTTATTTATGAAGGTTTCTGATATATTGTTATCCTTACTGGGCATTTGAGCTGACCCCTTTTTCTATGTTTTATTTTTCCCAGGATGTGAAGAAGTATTTTATGATTGACGTATAGGGATAGTATGAAGGGATATGAAGAAAATATGTTGTTGTAGTTTTTCAATAATTGATGTAATGAAAAACTATATGAATATATCTAGTGTTTCCAAGGCTACTAAACTAATCGGTCTTTCGAGACTTGATCTTTCTTGTGATCATGCCAATGTTATGTAATAATGCACTGAATCTGGGTATCTAGGGTCGGGGCGTTACTATTGGTATCAGATGAAGTTTAGTATAATCCTTGGAAACTAGATTTAGATAAACTCTGATTAGAGCACATAGATCTAAAATGGACTTTAAGGATTAGTATAGAAAAACTTCCTAGAATTTTGGTATTGTCAGAAATTTTTTGAGTTTTCCAAGCAATACATCCCTGTCTGGATACGAGCAGGTAGAGGCGGCTCTGGCACAGATGTACCTAGGGGTAAAACCTGAAAACACCACTTTGAGCTAGACTCGAACATGAACTGGTAACGGGCCATGCTACACTCTTGGTTATGACACTCCTAGGGGAGATGCTTAGGATTATTCTCATTTTCTTTACAAACCATTATGAAGGGTTTATGAGTATATACTTCCTCAAAGGAGAAATTTTTATGATTATGGATTATATCGATAAACTATTTAATTTATGTTATGTGTTTTACAAGTATGGGATTATGTATTGTTATTCATAAACAAATCTAGTGTATTCCATTGTTTAGAAATGATTCCCAGTAGAAGGAATGTGAACTCCAGCAATGAACATGATCCAAAGAGAAATAAGGATCATATCATTCATGTAGAGACTCGAAGCTTAACGTAAATGAACATTAAATTACTTTTGCGGAATACTTAGTACATAACAATAACACACACACAAGGACCGTAATATTTTAGTGTCTTTGGAAACTCGGAATAAAATCTTCTAATCGTGGTGAAATATCTTCAACATCTCCCATAAAGATCTTCCCCTTTTTTTCTTACCTAAAACCTTTCATTATATCCTAGGGAAATGAAAACATAAAAAGTGTGAGCTCAAATGCTCAGTAAGGGTAAGCATGGATAGAATATAACATACTATATACATTTGAACTTAAAAACATGAACATAATGTTTAAACATCAAAATCTTGAGAAATGACATAAAGCAAGGAAGTACGTAAGGAATAGATCATAAATAAACATTAAGAATGATAAAATAGCATTGGAATAAAACATGTGATTGTGCCAACCATTAAGCATATGTTATGATTTCAATAGTAGCCAATGCATTTCTTCCAAGACCATCTTAGTGGAAAAAGTCCCTTTCTGAATCGAGTTCACCTCTCGTTTCAGTCCTGTAACACTGAACCATATTAACTTACCGTTCCAGCCATGTCTATCTCATGAGATATAAATCTTTACCCAATGCATTGGAGGGAGATATAGGTCCCACCCATCTCATAATTAAATCATTCTTTCATGTGCCACAAAATCATAAATCATACATCATAGCATAACCCATGTAATAAAATGGGATTCTTAAACATCAAGCCATCATAACATAATCCATAAAAGTTTGATATCAATTCATCATAAGAAAATTGAAACCATTTAAATCATAGATACATATTACTTGAAAATATGAAATAATGTCATCTTATATGGAAAATAGTTTTGGCCAAACACTTGAAATGAATTCTTGAGGAAAATATCCTTTCTTCTTTAAAATCATTTTCTTTTCACAAAATTCCGTGAAATTTTAAAAGAAAAGGGTTTTGTTAAAAATAATCATGCAATCTTGTAGAAGAAGCTTCTTGAAAATGAGGCGTTATGAAACCGTAAGAATCCATTCACTCCATATAAGATAAAAATAACATTCTCCTCATACTTTTGTTAGAAAAGTCAAAAAGTACCTTATATGGTAACCAAAGGAAAGATTCCATTCATACAATGTGTTAAAAAGTCAATAAAGGGTAAAAATGACGTTAAAATTTCATGGAAGAATTGTAATCATTTTATGAAAACATTTTTAGAAAACATGGTCATGGATGATAAACATAACCCCAGTAAATACTTACATATAATCAATCTTGGATAAAAAATGAGATTGAAAATTTATCCCTTACCTTAGGTCTGATTTTCTTCATAAGTGTCTGAACCCCCTCTTCTTTGAAGCGCCTCTTTGAGATCTCCGTTTAGGGAACTAAAATTGGTCTTTGAGGAAGACCAAGACCTCTAAAATGTCTCTAGGTAAGTGAATAGGAGAAATTGGCAGGGTTTGGCCGAGCATTAAGGCTCAAAGTGGTGTGAGGAAGAGGGAGAGGAGGTGCACTTTTATAAGGGAGGAGAGGGGAACCTTTGGAATAACTAAAACTATTATTTTATTATAAAGTCAAATTAGGTTTAAAATAGCTCCAAAGTGATTTATTTTGAATCTAAGGTGGGGATGGGTCGAAATCCTCTCATCCAATAGAATTTAGACATGATTAGGTTCCTATTTTAACCTTATCATTTAGATTTAACATTAAGTAAAATAATTTTACTTTTACCGTGTCTTCTTGTCTTCTTATACTATAAGGTTAATAAAAATACTATAAGCAGCCAAAATAACCCCAAGTTGATTATTATTAATATTTATAACCTTATATAAGTCATTTGGGCAAACCTTATATTTTTAGGAATAAAATAACAATTACTAATATAATATTTGTTTTAAAAACTATTTTATGTCAATTTTGACACTATTTAGTAACTGATTTTTGTGAAACTCATATAAGAATGATTAGTTCTAAAAAAGTTAATTAAATCAATAATAACATGTCATATTAACCTAGAAAATTAGTTTAATTCATAAGAATTCTCAAATTATATTTATTTTGGTATTTGTAACATCAATTATTTCAATATTTCATTAATAAGATAATTACTGCATCATCATTGTGTTATAACTAAATTAAATTATTTAAAGTCTAAAAATTAAAAATAAAATATCATTATGTAGGAAATTTATTTAGATTTCTAATGAATATTTATAGTCGAATTTATCTTATGTATAACCCTATATTAAAAATGATATACTTATTAAACTTTGATTTTAACTATTTTAACCCTTCTTTAAATAAATTAATAATAAATGTCCTAATCTAATCCAAGTGGGCCTAAATGGTCATATGTTATTCCTAAGGTTGTTTTTGGTCGAATTACCCTTGTCCAATCGAATTAGGACATGTTTTAGGGTAATAATAATATCATTTTTACCCTTAATTACCATATTTACTTTTAAAAGTGGTAAATAAAAGTAAAAAGTTACTATTCACCAAAAATTATTTTCATCTCATTGAACCACATTTTACTTACTGACATCAACAGTGTCTCTTGGATTTTTGAAATTCCACTCACAGATGCGGTAAAATTATGTTTTATGAGAAATTCATTTTTTTAACTACCACTTAGTGGTTTCAGTATTCATCAAAAAAATGAAAGATTCCAGAAAAATACCAGAAATTAGGCCTAAGATATATTTGATATTATGAACTCAAAAATGATTTCTATTTTACCAAATTCAAAACATATCAGTTGCATTAATTAATTTAAAAATTAATTCCCGTGGTCAAAACAAATAGTGTTTTCTTAAGAGATAATAACTATCAAAAGATTGACACTTGTTTATGTCTGGTTTAAATGTGAAATTACATCCAATGACCAAAATTGTATTAAATTGTAAAAATATATTATAAATATAATTTAAAAAAACTAAAATTAAAAACTTATCACTATTATTTATTTTGATTAAAAAGGTTGTTTTTAATTAAAATTTAGTAATTTTCACTATTCATCACAAAATGAAAGTTATGTGAAAAGGACCAAAATTTCACCCTAAGCTAATTTTGATATTCCAAATCCAAAAATGAAGTCCATTTTGAAAAATAAAATTTACAAAATTTCAAAAAGTGGTTATTACTATTCATAACAGCTAGTTTTAATAATATTTTAACAGTATATCGTTGTTTAGTGAAACTCGGTATTGCGTACTACACACGCTATCGAGAAAGGTCGTGATTGCATGTAATGAAAGTCATGTCAAGGATTCGTGTTGTGCAAGCTCCTTTTGGTGTAGCGTACAACACAAGACATTAATGAAATTAAAAAGAATATTTTTCATAAAATCTCAGGGTGTTACATTCTACCCCCCTTAAAATGAATTTCGCCCTCGAAATTCGTCGGGGATATAAAAGGTTTACTGATCGAAAGTTTCTTTAATAGAAACCCACATTGTAAAAAGTAATACCAAAACCAATCTTTAAAAACAAAAGTATGAAACGTAACATTTACCCAAATAAACAAATCACTGGGTTTCCACATAGGTGAAAATATGGATATGGAAGAGAAATCTAACCATCAAGTTATGATGGAGAGTGGTAGAGAACATGGCTATGGAAAATCCAGAAATCACATAGCCATAAATTTATGACGATCTAAGGTACCATCTGATTCATCAGATATAAGAGCACTAGGATAACATTTTTGGTTTTCAAGATCATTTCCCTAAAGTTGATGAAATTGGAATTAGAAGAAATACTTTCGTGATTTCGGTATAGTCTCAACATTGGTCTTTATTTGGACAATTTCAACTTCATCTCTTAAAGAAATGAAGTTGAATTTGTCATTCGTGATGTGTTAGCAGATCATGTGATAGAATGATGGGTCATTCCATCTGTCTCAAACAAAAGGTTAGAAAAGTTATCAAAAAGTACATAAGTCCATCTATAGTGAGATTAATCATATATGGTTCCTAAAATGGACTTATACTTCATATATCATACTGATTAATATAATAAAACTAGTTTCTACTAAATAGGGACTTCCTGTAGGCCAGTGGTAGGTGATAAAGGCCAGTCGCACTTCGGTTGTGGGTTCGATTCCCATGGCCTTGTCCGATGCGATGGGCTGTCACCCGTCCTGCAGGTTTTCCTTTTTCTAAGACTATATTACTATAACATCCCATCAATAATATCAAAAAAACTTCTATCCTTAAACAATACTAACTTATGTCTAACATAATCCATTCCAATCTTTAGGATTATCCATAATACTGCAGTCCACTCTCATAATATAGTGAAAATGATTACCAAAGATTTAATACCATCGTTGATACCCATATATCATAAGATATGTTTTGTTGGTCACATTCCAAACATTCAAAGGCCTTAATCATTTATTCTCTTTAATACCCATTGAATCTTAGTAAAAACATGAGTGCTGTCAAAAGTTAACTCATTCTTCACACCAAAACCCCAAAATTCTATATACTCAAACCATGATATAATTATTTCCTTATATCAGTCATGAGCTCATGAATACTATCAAACATTTAATTTTCTCCTTATCCCTTCATTATGCACATATCATCTACATTCCAAAAATATCTCAATCACTTTTCGTGGTTACCGGTACCATAACATTATTGAAAACCACAATAAACCAATACATAAATATTCCAATATTGCACGATACTATATACATCATTATTTCGGAATCCCATTACATAAACACTTAATCATTCCACCACATCGTTTTCATATTCAACATCGCCAATGGTGATCGCATGTGACTTCCCTTTGTCCACTTCCTTAAGCAGTTGCTCATGTCGATCATCACTAACGCTTGGATTAGGGCATTTATTAGCATAATGCCCCATTTCATTGCACTTGAAGCATTGAAGTGTTGTTGGTGCGTTCTCTGGAGTCTTTTCTTTATTCACATCATTAGAAACCCTTTTTCCATTACTTCGACACTCAGCTGCTAAATGACCTTCTTTTCCACACTTAAAACATTTTCTAGTCCCTTTAAGACAATCTCTACCATGCTTCTTTCCACACTTTGAGCATAAGGAAACATTCTCATTCTTTTCACCATTATTCTGAAATTTCTCCTTGAACTCCATATTTCATTTCTTGTAAAAACTATGAGATGGATAAGTAACACCAACTTCCATTTCTACCTTGATTTCACAACACACAATTTCTTCATAGCTACTGAAGTCTCTTATAGTTAATGCCCTTCGTAGACTTGGTTTTAAGCCACTAAAGAATCAATCAACTTTAGTTTCAGGTTGGATGATAAAGCCAGATGAATACCTTGCAAGCCTTGTAAAATTCTCTTCGTATATACCAACAGATTCATCATCCTTTTGCTTTAGTTAAAGAAACTCCATCTCCATATTTGATCGAAGAATACAAGGGAAGTACTTATTGAAAAATAAGTTCTTGAACTCGTCCCATTCCATGGACTCAATTTCATCTCTTTGCCTCGTATTCTTGATAAGATTCCACCATTGATCAGCATCACCTTCCAAACAATATACTGCTAAGATGACTTTATCATGTTCAGAACATTGAAGAACTGAAAATATCTTTTAAGTGGTACTGATCCATTGTTCAGCAACAAGTGGATCAGAAGACCCACTGAATGAAGGTGGACGTTGCCTCATGAAGGACTCAATAGAATATTGTTCCCTTCTCTGCTCATTTTGAAGTCCATAATGATTAATAGCTTGTGTAAGTATAGCAATAAGATTTTGCACTCCATCTCCCATAACATTTGTTTGTTCAGGAGGACAATCATTACATTTTCCATTGCATTGATCAACACGGTTCCTTCGGGTTCCATCCATCGTCTAAAACCCAAAAAGAATAGTGGGAGAGGCAAAAATCATGCTAGGGAAAAAAACATAATAAAGGGGGAGTACCTTCAATATCTAACATCTTAGGTTTAATTCTAAGATCGTTACCGTAATTCTAGGACTATATCCTATACGTATACTTATCATTAGGGACATCCCTATACATACCTTAGAAATATCTCTAGGGATCTCACTAGCATTTTTTCATCCTAGTTTCCAAAGGTTGACTAAACCTTTGCTCTGATACCAACTGTAGAGACCCGAAGCATAACATACATGAACATTACATTACTTTTTCGGAATACTTAGTACATAACAATAACACACACACAAGGACTGTAATAGTTTAGTGTCTTTGGAAACTCGGAATAAAATCATCTAATCGTGGTGAAATATCTTTAACATCTCCCATAAAGTTCTTCCCCTTTTTTTCTTACCTAAAAACTTTCTTTATATCATGGGGAAAAGAAAACATAAAAAGGGTGAGATCAAATGCTCAGTAAGGGTAAGCATGGATAGAATAAAACATACTATATACATTTGAACTTAAAAACATGAACATAATGTTTAAACATCAAAATCATGAGCAATGACATAATGCATGTAAGTACGTAAGGAATAGATCATAAAGAAATATTAAGAATGATAAAATAGCATGGGAATAAACCATGTAATTGTGGCAACCATTAAGCACATGTTATGATTTCAATAGTAGCCAAGGCATTTCTGCCAAGACCATCTTAGTGGACAAAGTCCCATTCTGAATCAAGTTCACTCCTCGTTTCTGTCCTGTAACACTGAACCGGATTAACTTACTGTTCCAGCCATTCCTATCCCATGAGATATAAATCTTTACCCAATGCATTGGAGGGAGGTATAGGTCCCACCCATCTCATAATGAAATCATTCTTTCGTGTGCCACAAAATCATAAATCATACATCATAGAATAACCCATGTAATAAAATGGGATTCTTAAACATCATGCCATCATAACATAATCCATAAAAGTTTCATATCATTTCATCATAAGAAAATTGAAACCATTTAAATCATAGAGACATATTACATGAAACATAAACATATGAAATAATGTCATCTTATATGGAAAATAGTTTTGGCAAAACACTTGAAATGAATTCTTCAGGAAAATATCCTTTCTTCATTAAAATCATTTTCTTTTCACAAAATTCCATGCAATTTTAAAAGAAAAGGGTTTTGTTGAAAATAATCATGCAATCTTGTAGAAGTAGCTTCTTGAAAAGGAGGCGTTATGAAACTGTAAAAATCCGTTCACGCCGTATAAGTTAAAAATAAAATTCTCCTCGTACTTTTGTCGGAAAAGTCAAAAAGTACCTTATATGGTAACCAATGGAAAGATTTCATTCATACAATGTGGTAAAAAGTCAGTAAAGGGTAAAAATGACTTTAAAAATTCATGGAAGAATAGTAAACATTTTATGAAAACATTTTTAGAAAACATGGTCATGGATGATAAACATAACCCCAGTAAATACTTACATATAATCAATCTCGGATAAAAAATGAGATTGAAAATTTATCCCTTACCTTAGGTCCAATTTGCTTCGAAAGTGTCTGAACCTCCTCTTCTTTGAAGCGCCTCTTGGAGATATCCTTTTAGGGCACTAAAAATGGTCTTTGAGGAAGACCAGGACCTCTAGGATGTCTCTAGGGAAGTGGAGAGGAGAAATTGGCAGCGGTTGGCCGAGCATTAAGGCTCAATTTGGTGTGAGAAGAGGGGGATGAGGTGCCCTTTTATAAGGGAGGAGAGGGGAACCTTTGGAATAAGTAAAACTATTATTTTATCATAAAGTCAAAATAGGTTTTAAATAGCTCCAAATTGATTTATTTGGAAGCTAAGGTGGGGATGGGTCGAAAGACTCTCATCCAATAGAATTTAGACAAGTTTAGGTTCCTATTTTAACCTTATCATTTAGATTTAACATTAAGTAAAATAATATTACTTTTAACGTGTCTTCTTGTGTTCTTATACTAGATGGTTAATAAACAAACTATAAGCAGCCAAAAGAACCCCAAGTTGTTTATTATTAATATATATAACCTTATCTAAGTCATTTGGCCGAACCTTAGATTTTTAGGAATAAAATAACAATTACTAATATAATATTTGTTTTAAAAACTATTTTATGTCTATTTTGACTCTATTTAGTAATTGATTTTTGTGAAAAACATAACATAATGATTAGTTAGAAAAAATTTAATTAAATCAATAATAACATGTCATATTAACCTAGAAAATTAGTGTAATTTATAAAAATTCTCAAATTATATTTATTTGGGTATTTGTAACATCAATTATGTCAATATTTCATTAATAAAATAATTACTGCATCATCATTGTGTCATAACTAAATTAACTTATTTAAAGTCTAAAAATTACAAATAAAATATAATTATGTAGGAAATATTTTTAGCTTTCTAATGAATATTTATAGTCGAATTTATCTTATGTATAACCCTATATTAAAAATGATATACTTATTTAACATTGATTTAAACTATTTTAACCCTTCTTTAAATAAATTAATAATAAATCTCCTAATCTAATCCAAGTGGGCCTAAATGGTCATATGTTATTCCTAAGGTTGTTTTTGGTCGAATTACACATGTCCTGTAGAATTATGACATGTGTTAGGGTAATAATAATATCATTTTTACCCTTAATTACCCTATTTACTTTTAACCGTGGTAAATAAAACTAAAAAGTTACTATTCACCAAAAATTATTTTCATCTCATTGAACCACATTTTACTTAATGACATCAACCATGTCTCTGGTATTTTTTAAATTCCACTCACAGAAGCGGTAAAATTAAGTTTTATAAAAAATTCATTTTTTTAACTACCACTTAGTGGTTTCACTATTTATCAAAAAAATGAAAGTTTCCTGAAAAATACAAGAAATTAGGCCAAAGCTATATTTGATATTGTGTACTCAAAAATGATGTCTATTTTACCAAATTCAAAACATATCAATTTCATTAATTAATTTAAAAATTAATTCCCGTCGTCAAATCAAATAGCGTTTTCTTAAAAGATAATAACTATCAAAAGATTGACACTTGTTTATGTCTGGTTTAAATGTGAAATTACATCCAATGACCAACATTGTATTAAATTGTAATAATATATTCTAAATATACTTTAAAACCACTAAAATTAATAATTTATCACTATTAATTATTTTTATTAAAAAGGTTGTTTTTAATTAAAATTTAGTAATTTTCACTATTCATCAGAAAATGAAAGTTATCTGAAAAGTACCAAAATTTCACCCTATGCTAATTTCGATATTCTGAATCCAAAAATGAAGTCCATTTTAAAAAATAAAATTTAAAAAATTTCAAACAGTGGTTATTACTATTCATAACGGCTAGTTTTAATAATATTTTAATAGTATATCGTTGTTTAGTGAAACTCGGTATTGCGTACTACACACGCAATCGAGGAAGGTCGTGATTGCGTGTAATGCAAGTCAAGTCAAGGATGCATGTTGTGCAAGCTCCTTTTGGTGTAGAGTACAACACAAGACATTAATGAAATTAAAAAGTATATTTTTCATAAAATCTCGGGGTGTTACAATTCATGGTCTTAAGCCAGAATTTATAAGAGAAATAGTCTCCCAGGTATTATCATCATATGAAGAAATAATATCATGTGTTGATAAGATATGTAAAGTGTTTACTGAGTCCTATGTCTTTGAAGGGGATCAAGAGAAGTAAAGGATGGAAGAGATAAAGATGGATAAAGGGAAGAGGGAAAAGAATAATTTTCCCATATGTGATTACTGTGGGAAGAAACACCCTGGAACTTTCCTGAAAGGAATGGGAGTTTGTTATAAGTGTGGAGAAAAAGGGAACAAATAACGTGACTGCAAGGGTAAGAAAAGTGACTCAATAGCATGTTAAATTTTTGGAAAATATATGGTTGAGAGAAAGATAAACCATAATATGATTCTGATACCGAGGTAGTGATTTTAGAATAATACATGATTGATTTGGATAAATTATATTGGATATTCTTGACTACCTTGAAACTGATTAATGATTTGTATATTCCATCATTGTTTGGGTTTACCACATTTTTGGATTGAAGGAGTATATCAATTATTCATTAAGGAATAAGGGATCATGAATGTAATCAATAAGGTTATATGGTAATTCAGGATGTTTCAGTGTTTTAAAAGAATAAATGATGAAGGTGTTCACATGTTATTAAGTAGAAAAAAGGATCTTCATTGTGTTTACCTTCCTTATAACTTTTGTACTGAAATATTTTGGATAGTTCTAGTTTGGATTGTTTTGGATTGCTATAAAAGGACAACCCGGAGGTCGGGCGGCAACCCATCACGTCCGGAAAGGCTGCGAGACTTGAACCCACAACCGAAGGGCGAAAAAGGTGTATCACCTACCACTGACCCACGTGATGTCCGGGATTGAATAATTTTTTTAATGGTTCTGCTAGATAAATTATAAATTCATCTTTTTAACCCTATAAGAATAGGATAAATAGAATATTATTTTTATGTTCTATTATCTTTTAGAACAAAAGATGAGTTTGTGGTAGAACATAGTTAAAGGATGAGACTCTACTTTTCAAGTATATATTTTTCTTATTCTCTTATTCAATGAAGAAATTAATTCTTATAATTTAGTGAAGGGATCTTAAAACAAAAAATGTGTTATCCTAATACCATATGTTTTGCTGAAACAATGGTATTTTAAATCATCATAGATTGATGAATTTAAGGCCCACAATTTTACACTTGTTTGTGATTGATGACCTCAATCACTACCTATAAATATTTACATTTTTCCTCCTAGTATATGTCTCTAATTGCCTCCAATGTTCTCCGAATAGAGATCATAATTTGGTGGTGACCCTTTCATTTCTCTTTTCCTCTTATTAAGACTAAATTTTAGTAACCCAATTTCTGATGTGTGTTTTCCCACAAAGATATTTTCTATATTCATCCTTTTATTTTCAAAGAACAATTTAAAATTGTGAGGACGCAATTTATTGAAGGAGGGGAGAATGTAACACCCCACGATTTCATAGTGTGTTATTTCTTCAAAATAATTCAATAACTTGCACTACACGCAACACCGAGTTCAAGCGCACCATGACATACCAAAGAAGCCGTTCAAAAGAGGTTATGCATAGTATTAACTAAATTTTAAACATTATATAATCCTTATAATTTTATAATCCATATTATGAGTTTCTTATACATAATGTTAGAACAAAGTCATTTTCAGTACTGCACTTTTACCAACTTTTAATAGTGAACCCTTTTTAAATCCAATATTTTAAACTTTTATATATTAAATTTGACTTAATAAATTTACTTTTTAGAATGGGGACATCCAAAATTTAAAATGAAACATCCCAAGCTTCCACTGTACGCTTTCCTTTGAATAAAACAGTAGCGTGTGTTGTACGCAACTTCGAGTTCTAACACACACCGCAACCAATCAAACTAGCCGTTATCAATAGTAATACCTACTTTTTGAAATTTTATAAATTTTATCTCTCAAAATGGACTTCAGTTTTGTATTCAGAGTATCTAATTTAGCCTAAGGTGAAGTTTTGGAACTTTTCGGATTACATTTATATTTTGATGAATAGTGAAAATTACTAAATTTTAATTAAAAACAACTTTTTTAATTGAAATAATTTATAATGATAAATTATGAATTTGAGTGGTTTTAAATTATATTTAGAATATATTTTTACCATTTAATACAATTTTGGTCATTGTACATAATTTCACAATTAAACCTTACATAAAAAAGTGTTAATCTTTTGATAGTTATTATCTCTAAAAAACACGCTATTTTTTTTGACGACAGGAATTAATTTTTAAATTAATTAATGCAACTGATATGTTTTGAAATTGGTAAAATACACATCATTTTTCAATTCATAATATCAAATATATCTTAGGCCTAATTTTGGGTATTTTTCTGGAAACATTTATTTTTTGATGAATAGTGAAACCACAAGTGGTAGTTAAAAAAATGAATTTTTCATAAAACATAATTTTACCGCTTATATGAGTGGAATTTAGAAAATCCAAGAGACACGGTTTATATCAAGGAGTAAAATGTGGTTCAATGAGATGAAAATATTTTTGGTGAATAGTAACTGTTTACTTTTATTTACCACGGTTAAAAGTAAATAGGGTAATTAAGGGTAAAAATGATATTAATATTACCCTAAAACATGTTCTAATTCTATTGGACAAGTGTATCTCATCCAAAAACAAGCTTATGATTAAAATATTATCATTTAGATCCACTTTTATTGGATTAGGACATTTATTATTCTTTAATTCAAATATGAGTTAAAAGAGTTAAAATCAAAGATCATTTACTAAAACATTTTTAATATAGGGTTATACATAAGCTAAATTATATTTTAAATATTAATTAGAAAGATAAAAAGATTTTTTCATAATGGTATTTTATTTATAATTTTTAGACATTAAATTTTTTTATTTATTTATGACCCAATGGTGATGCAGTAATTACCTAATTAATGAAAAATTAGAATAATTGATATTATAAATACCAAACTAAATGTAATTTTAGACTTTTTATAAATACCAAAAATTTTCTAGGTTAATATGAAATGTTAGGATTTATTTAATTAACTTTTTAGAAGTAATAATTCTGTTAGTATTTTTACAAAAAATCAATTATTGAATAGTGTCAAAATTGACATAAAAGAGTTTTTAAAATAAATATTATATTATTAATTGATATTAAATTCTTAAAAACCTAAGGTTCGGCCAAGACACTTATATCATGATAGGTGTATCATTAATGGAACACATGGGGGTCCATTGGATGTATATAGTATGTTTATTAACCATATAATATAAAAATACAAAGATACATTGTAAAAGAGAAACTAATTAACTAAGAGTTACTACTTAATGATAACGTTAATATAATAACCCAAACCTATCTAAATTCTATTGGTTGAGTGGTTTCCGACCCATCCCTACCTTAACCTATAAATAATCCACTTTGGAGCCATTAGAAACCGAATATGAATTTATTATAAAATAATATTTCTAGCTTTTCCAAAGGTTCCCCTCACCCCTCTTATAAAAGTGCACTCCCCCTTCTCATTAATTCACCCCATCAAAGCCTTTTGGTTCGGCCAACCCCTGCAAAAATACTATATCAATTTCCCCCACTACAACCTAGATGCCTTAGTTTGATCAGAAAGCCAACCTAAGGATCCCTTTTGATCAAATCAAAAGGAAGCTCTCGAAGAAGAGGTAATGTTTTCACCACCCTTTTTCAAATTCATTTCTTCTTCAACTTCTTCTCTATTTGTTATTCCAATTTTAAAATAATGAATCCAGTATCTCTTATATACTATAATATTATTATAAATATGGTACAACCACATTCAGTATTCTATCCATACTTTGAATGACATGTCACCATACGTGCGTACGTATGGCTTACCGTCTCCACGTCGTGGTGTAATTGTTATTCAATATATTATTATTTCGATGGGTATAATAATGATGTGTAATTCATGTAAATAATAAATATAACATGATAATTATTCTGTATATAAGATATACAATCCAATTAAATATTATTTTAATATCAAAAGAATGATATTGTCACTTGTGCGTATGTACGGACTACCGTCTCCACGAACGCGATGAGATTCATTCTCCATCGTGTCCATTCAAGTATAATTATCATTTTATGATTTAAAAATAATGTTAAAGGACTTGATATCATCCTGGATATGAATAATATACAACCAATTCATGACAAAAATGGCATATGTAACAAAACATATAAAAGAAAATGAGTAAGATAACACTTGAAACGACGATAATGCTAAGATATTATTAACAAAGCAATGTTAAAAGATCAAATATGATAACATAATAATGTATATGATTCTTGTATAATTTAATAACAATTATTTCACCATTATACAGGAGGTTAACCTACCCCCAACCAAGGAAAATTAGAAGGTAAGGGTTTATTTTGAAATCTCTTCATTATCTGAGGTTGTTTATACGTAATAATCTACTAGGATATCTTTATCATCCACATCCACGTTTCCTAAAAATGTTTTTCAAAAAATTATTACTATTTTTTAGAATATGGGTTAAAGTCATTTATACCCTTTTTTGACATTTTATAAGATGTTTATAAAGGAATCATTCTGCCGTTTTCCAAACAAGGTCCCTTTTATCCTTTTCGATAGAATTAATGTAAGAATGTATTTTTTTAACTTATACGGCAGGTGCAGATATTTTCCACCGGTATAAAATCGTTTAAGCTTCCCTTACAAGATTATAAGAATATTTTCAATGTAAATGTTTTCTTTTATAATTATGTGACTTTTAAATGATTTTAAAAAAATAGATATTTCTCTCAAACAATTTTGATTTCATCTATGTCAACATCCTTTGATGGATTTTAAGCTTATTTGAAGTTTATTTATTATGAAACAAAACTTCCTTATTGTATTGAAGGTTTTGTGATATGTTTGACTATGGATGTGTTATTTTTATACCATTCATGGTTTATGGTGAAATTATTGACATTTCGTATGCTAGTTTTAATAATAATGTTTGTGTTATGTTTAAATCTGTTCATATGAGGAATGAATTGGACTTAATAAGTGATGGGTGGATCCATCTATAGCTCCTCGATGCATCGGTAGGTCTCATGAGACAAACATGTGTCTTGGCACAAGGCCTTGACAAAATCTTATTTGTAGTCTTGTTACGAGGCCTTGGCTCTGTGGTTATGATAGTCTAGTATTATGCATTCCATCATTGTGAAAGTAATTAGTGATATTGCATGTGATTATTCGATTAATAGAATATCCATGTGAATAAGTAAATGGCATTATTTCATTTTAATCTTTCTATACTATGTTGAAGTTCAAGTTTAAAATGATTTTTTTAGTTATACATTGCCTCAAATGTTTATTCTTATTTATGAAAGTTTCCGCTATATTGTTATCCTTATTGGCCATTTGAGATCACCCCTTTTTCTATGTTTTATTTTGCCCTGGATGTGAAGAAGTATTTTATGAATGACCTGCATGGATAGTATTAGGGGATTTGAAGACAATATGTTGTTGTAGTTTTTCACTTATTGATTTAATGTAAACTTTATGAATATATCTAGTGTTTCCAAGGCTAATAAACTAATCGGTCATTTGAGACTTGATCATTCTTGTGATCATGCCAATGTTATGTAATAATGCACCGAATCTGGGTATCTAGGGTTCGGGCATTACACACTTCTTCATTGATGGTTACTCTGGATATAATCATATTTGGATGGCCCCCGAGGACGAGGATTATATAGCATTTAGTGTTCCCCAAGGTACTTTCTGTTACCAAGTTATTCCCTTCAGCTTGAAGAAAGTAGGTGCCAACTATTAGCGGGCCATGCATCGCATATTCATGCCAATCCTAGGAACATTGATGAAGTGCTTTGTGGATGATCTGGAGGTTAAATCCTTCCAGCGCCCGGACCATCTCAAGAAACTTGAGAAATTGTTCAGTTTCCTCTCTTCCCACCACCTGAAGATGAACCCATTGAAGTGTGCTTTCGGGGTCACTTCCGGGAAGTTTCTTGGCATTGTTTTCTGATACCGAGGCATTGAGATCGACCCAGAGAAGATCAAGGCCATCAGCTGGATGCCTCCCCCAGGCAATATTCAGGATCATCGAGGTCTCCAAGGCCACTTAGCCTATAAATGCTGATTTATTGCGAATCTAGTTGGCAATTGTAAGCCCATTTCTCAGCTCATGAAGAATGGCACCGATTATGAGTGGGACGAAGAGTGCTAGACCTCCTTTGAGGAAATCAAGCAGTATCTTCTCCAACCCCCGATCTTGATGACACCCATCTCCAGGAAGCCGCTAATTCTCTATGTCACCACCCTGGAATAGTCCCTCGGTGCTCTTCTCGCCCAAAAGAACAATGAGGGGATAGAGAACAGCCTCTACTACCTTATCTGCATGCTCTTCGACAAGGGAACCATATAATCCATCATAGAGAAGAGTTTCCTTGCACGTGTATTTGCTGTGTATAAATTGCGGCATTACTTGCAGCACCATGAGGTACAAATAGTGTCTCGAGTAGACCCGCTGATGTATATTCTGAATCGCCCCTTGTTGACTAGTGGACTAGCGCGGTGGGTAGTAATCCTCTAGCAGTTTGACATCATGTTTATCCCCCATAAGGCTATCAAGGGACAGGCATTGGCAGACTTCCTATCTGCCCATCCTACCTCTACGAACTAGTCCATGGACTTGGATTTTTTTTGATGAGGCAATCCTATCAGTCGATCAGGCCATCCCATGTTGGAAAATGCACTTCGATGGTGCCTCCAAGATCCCATCTCATAGGAGGCTCAATGATTCTAGGCTCAACAGAGTAGGTGTGGGTATTGTCTTTATCACCCTGGCACAAGTTGTCCTGCGATACTCATTCTTGTTATTAGAAGGTTGCACTGACAACAAGGTAGAGTATCAACCCCTTATTACTGGTCCTAAGCTGGCCCTTGAGATCGACGTGCCCCATTGGCATGTGAAAGGGGATTCTGAGCTAATCATCATGCATGTCAATGGAGACTATGTTGTCCGAAAGACAGATCTCGTACCGTTGTTAGAACATACTCTCCAGCTAATGGCCTAGTTCCCTTATCGTCCAGAGGTTATCCATGTACCTCGGTCACAGAACGGTCAAGAGGATTCTTTGGACAGCCTGGCTGTGTCGCTTGCAGAGCCCGAAGAAGATGATCTAATTATCCACGTGGCGCACCAGACTGTCGTTGCTCCCGTCACCCCAGAGGATGATGACGACTTGCGAGTAAGCCATCGTACCGCCAGGTCCTCGACATCAGGACTGCTAGGCTCTTCAGATGTAGTGATTGAAGCAACTCCCAACTGGAGGGCCCCTTTTGTTGAATATCTCCAAAATGGTTACCTCCCAGCAGATCTGGCCGAACCCGAGCGAATCCGGCGTCGTGCACTGCAGTTTACCCTCCATAGTGGACCCAGTCTTGAGAAGATCCTCAATATGTGCGGTTTCGATGGTGTTCTCCTCCATTTCATCCACGAAGTCGAGATTCCACAGGTCATGCAAGAGGTTCATGCCGGTTCCTATGGTTCCCACCAGGCTGGTCCAAAACTGTCTCACCAAATTAAGAGATTAGGGTATTTTTGGCCCTCCATGATCCACGACTGCATCGAGCTTTCCAAGAGGTGCCATGCATGCCATGTTCATGATATCTTTGTGCATCGACCACCAGAGCTACTCTATACTACCAAGTACTCATGGCCCTTTGTAGTCTAGGGATTAGATGTTGTTGGACCATACCCACCAGCAACGGCTCACTAATGTCAATTCATTCTGACCGCTACTGAGTTATTTTCCAATTGGGCGGAGGCAATTCTGCTCATGGAATTCAAGGCCTATTCTATCATAAAATTCTAGAGTTCCAATATCATCAATCGATTTAGAGTACCTCACGCTATCCTCACTGATAACGACACCAACTTCCGAGCAGCCGAGCTGAAGAAATTGTAATCCAAGTACAACATTCGCTCCAACCATACATCCCGCTATCACACGCAAGAAAATGGACAGATTGAGGCATTCAATAAAACCCTTTCAAACATTATGCAGAAAATGGTTCATCAGAACATGATGTCTTGGCCAGATAAGCTCCCCAACGCCCTCCGTGATAAACGGATGACAACTCGTAATTCCACCCAGGTGACCCCATTTTCCCTGGTGTACAGAACCAAGGTCACCATACCCATCGGGTTCAATTTCCCTCATTATGCATAACGGTCTATGACCAGAATGAACCAGATAGAGTGGATGAGATACATATAACTGAAATGGAAGCACTAGAAGAGAACATGCTTCGTGCCTTGTACAACCTAGAAAGGCATCCGAGCATGATGGATCGGGCTTTCAACAAGAAGGTTTTCCACTTCTCTTTCCTGGAAGGTGATTTGGTATTAGCCCTCAGGGCACCAATGATCCTTGGTAGGAAACCACCCAAGTTGGAGCCCAAGTGGGAAGATCCTTTCATTGTTCATAAGGTTTATCCCAAAGGAGCATACTCCCTAGTGACCACAGATGGTGAGCGTGTAACTCCTCCCACTGATTCCAAGTTCCTCAAGAAATACGTTTCCGAATAAATTGGTCCTGAACGACATTAAACTGTATTTGGTCCTACATTTGGGCCATTACGGGTGTTCCATGACCCTAAACTGGAATGTGGTCCCGCATGACCTTAAACTGCTCGTCCCACATGATGTTAAATTGTATGTCGTCCCGCATGATGTTAAACTATATCTTCAAGAACTATGTGTGGCTTGATTCCCATCATTATGGGATACATAGGACCACCTGAACGTTTAGGTTTCTATTCCAGCCCCATCTCGTAGAGATCCCACGATCTCCCAGTCACCTAGGCCCCATGGCATGTACCTCTCCACAAGGGGGTATATAGGTGTCGTACATGGTTATTCCCCCTTTGCATTGGGTTTTTGGCACCACACCACCTTCTCCCTGGAATCAGTTATCTCTTGGCTTCCCTCATGTAGAGTCCCTCGACCCCCTGCAGTGGTCCACCAATGTGTTCAGAGTACTCTGGTTTAGGACCAGGAGTGTCATATTCAACTTAGGCAAGTTCCTTCCACTTGTCAAGATTCGTGTTCCCCTTCATTTGGGCCCCCATTATCTTACACGCCCGAAGGGACCCCCAAAAATGACATGGATACCACTCATAAGGGCTCTCTTACCATTACGGGCCAACGACCCCGAGGGTTTCAGAAAACAAATTGATACGAAACCCACATTTCAAATTGGGTTAGCGGTTGATGCGCATTTGTTTGTCCCCATTTCAGGCTAACGTGACAAGATGTTGTGTTGCGAACATGGTCAACAGTAATCCTCCGTCATCACGCCATCCCTTTCAGGGCTTGAATGTAGGTTGCATGATTCACATTATGTTACACCCCATAATGTCCAGGTGGAATCTCGACACTCCTGGCACTATCCCTCAGTGCACCTCCGCACTTCAGGGGGACAAAGTTGTAATACGGCATCTTTTGAGGCTCTCACAGTCTGAGCTCTAAGACCATATACTATGATCTACAATAAGGGCTATGTGTAGCTTGATCCTCATCCCCGTGGAATACATGGGATCACCCAAGCATCGTCTTTCCGGGTCTAGCTCGGTTGGGAGATAGTTTCTTCTGCCCCTTATCCTCTGACCCTAGCTGGCCTCTTGGCCCAAGGCTCCTTTTCCAGAGGTGTGCACGGTGATGATCTGGACCTCATCCACATTCACGTCGGGTATGTTTTATCGTGTCGTGCACATTCCCCCATGTCCAAGCCATATGAATTTAAACTGTGTTGTTTGGTCCAACCACGTGACTATAAACGGTGATAATATCATCCCAGTCACACGACGAAAAACATCATTGCATTATGATGACCTCATCACAGAGGAAATCACATTGGGTAATGGTCATTTACCATAACATTTGTCAACGCCCGTATACGGCCTGATTACTATGGTGGTGCCAGGAGTTTCTACCCTAGGTTAGTCGTTCCACAAAAGAAAAACCATTCACCTTAAAGGACAAACATGATACATCAAATGCTGCTTCTTTTAGTGTGAGGTCTATACCCGCATGCCCCTTTAATCCTTTGCACCGGTACCTTACTCTGTTGTTCCACCCTCCCAGAACTACGTATGGCTTGATTCTCATCCTCATGAGATACGTTGGAGCGCCCGAGAACTTCCCCACTGGCCCAACTTAACTTTCGGGTTCAGACCCTTGACTGGAACACTTCCCCAAGGAACACATGGTATGTATGACTTATGTCCTCATTCACGTCGGGTTTCGTAGTCTCCTTACTGTGTGTCTCCTACATTCATTACTGCTCCCCCGGGTCTGAGATCTATGACCTTAAAGTAAGACCCTTTCCAGTACTACGTGTGGCTTGATTCTCATCTTCATGAGCTACATTGGATGGCCCAGACATTTCATCTCAGGTCCAGCCATGGGAATAAAAAATCCCATCCTTTTCCCCATTACTGGCATCTTGGCCTGACCCCCCGGGGGAGTAGTGTAACTGCATCATTTGCCCTGAACAAGTTCAAGATGCCCCATAATGAAATTGGGAAGAAACAGTTCCCTCTCCAGAGAGGTCCTGTATAAAAGTAGGGATGATCCATGATCAAATTAATTCACCCTCCTAATGTGCTTCCACCACGGTGGCGTAATCTTCAGAGTGTTGGATTCTCTTCGAACAAACCACCACATCACATTCCACGCTTTGCATGCCCCTTTATTCAGATCCTCATCCTCTTTAATTTTTGAAGGGACCCCCAAACAGTATGTATGGTTGACCTATGGTCCGCCTGTTGTCTGCGGCCAATGTTCTGAATGACGGATCATGTTTGAAGGGACCACCTAATAGTGAGGAATCCTGACTTATGGTCCGCCTTCTGTCCTGAGCCAACATTACATAAGACTGATCATGAATGAAGGGACCCACTAACAGTGTGGATGCTCGACCTATGGTCCACCTGCTATTTAGGGACAACGTTGTGGAAGAAGATCAACGATATTTGAGTTAGGTCCCGTGTTTCCAAAATTGTCAGCAGTCAACCCTCATTTATTGTCCCCATTTCAGGCTATTGCAATAGGGATTTTGTGTTTCGAACACGGTCAAAAGTCATCATTTATTACCACACCCCTCCTTTACTGTTCCGAATTTAGGTAATGTGATTCACAATTTTAATTTCCCCATGTTCTGACTGATTCCAATGCCCCTCGCATTGCTCCACTCATGCGCTATAGCACATTGAAAATATGATACATCGATCAGTCTGAGGTCTTATTCCTTTGATCAGGCCTCCTTCATCTCCTCAAAAGTCTAGGTTTGAATTTAGAATGCCCAAATCTTGGTTGATGCTCCCATGATCAAACGTAGTGATAGTACGAGCTTCCTTTGTTTCTCACAGCCCATGTGAGCTTAGGGATGGATTTCTATTTATTTTGGGGTTATGGATGAGCATGTTACACCAAAATGACAAGTATGTTAAGAAAAGGGGTAAGTAAATAAATTTTCTCATCCATACAGTTAAAAATAACAAGAACTAGTAAATGGGGATTTTATGGGTTTGGCCAAAACAGGGCCCCTAATGGTCGGCTTCATGGATAGATCTCCCTAATGCCGCTAACATTTTTCTGGTGGCCCCTAGGACTACATCCCGTCCCCTGAGGACCCTTTCTTCATTAGCGGTCATGGAGCGCAGTTCGCTGACCCATGCCCATGCCCACTCCTGTTCAGTCTGGAGCTCAATTATAAGGCGACTCGCTTCCACGATTTGACCTTGGGCACCTGCTAGCTGGGCCCTTAACTGCTCCATGAGCTTAGAACAGTTTGCGATGAATATCTCCTGCTCTTTATCCTATTCCATGAGGCGTTGGACCACCTGATGTGCCCTTATAAATGATCAGGTACTCCCCGACTCCTCCTGGCACCGGATGACATCGGCACACCGACAGCTCTCACGCATCTTCTCGACCATGCAATCATGGACCGTCAGGTGAAGGAATGGAGCATCTGCCCCTCCAACACATAGGAAATACAGCAAGGTGTGGACCGACCCCATACACTTCAGCCATTCTTCCTGGGGGTGATTGAGAAAACGTCGGATGCACTTCCATCCATTGTGTTGCGTCATCCGGCTCTCCTCAGCCACTTCCGAATATGAAACATCGCTTCCTTTGGGATCAGCGGTCTGATAGACAGCGAAGACATACAAAAGGCTAGAAGCAGGGTCTTCTTTAGAGATTCCTTCCAGGGGAATATGCTCCTCAGCATATAGTTAACCTTCCTCTCTCCCCTCGATCCTAGTGGCACCCTCATCAACTTCCGGCCCTGCCTCGATGGAAGATCCACTGGTGTCCACCACACCCTGCTCACCAATTGCAGGTGCCAACTTAGTTTGGGAGGCGTGTTCGGTATAGGGTGGTACGTTCACCATCGGCTCGCTCGTGGAGGTTTTGGGCTCAGCAGCCCGATGAGCCTCCAATGTCATGATCACTGTACAGACACGGAGTACCCTGATCAGTTGAATCCTCCGATTGTTACTGCCTGTATCAAAGTAAGGAACTTACAGTAACCAAAGGAATCAGCCTCAAGTTCCCTGGTCACTAGAGGGGACATCGTGGTGGGGGATCCCTCACCACTCGTCAATTCGATAATGGGAATTGGTGCCCCACCTTACCCCATTGGTGCTTCCTCCCCTCCTCCAGCTGGTGACCCTTGATTAGCACTGATGTGCTCCTGAGTAAGATAAGGAAGGTGGTTTAAGGATTGGAAGGGAATGAGAATACAAGAGAAGGTATGGGTGGAACCATACCTCGAGCAGCTCAGTCACATCCATATCGGAGCCGACGATCTCACTGCACTCCAGGAGACACCCTTGGTGGGACGCCCCCTGTGACCATTCACCTTCGGGCTCCCCTTCTGATTCACATTCACCTTCTCCTTCTGCCTCCTCTCCTATTTCTTCACCCTCCAACTCATCATTGTCATCATCCCCCGGTGGAATCCTTTCTGGATCATGCACCTGGGCGAGCAACACCTTCACCAAGAGAGGTGGCTCGACATGCCAACCCTGTTGGTGTCCGTACGTATCCATGGACGTCAGATATGCATGTCTTCGAAGGAGTCTCACTCTGTCGGAAACCTAAATGAGCCCGACTTCTTGAAACTAGATCCCGTCTCGCACTATCTTCTTCCAGAGGGCTTCGGTACTCGCTGACTGCTATAGGTTTAGCCAGGCTGACCATAGCGCTTGGAAGATCGCATCTTGGGAAGGATGGAGTAGGTATCTTATTTTCATTCCAGGAAGTTCATTGGCCGCTGTGTGGGATCCTCCTCCTCTAGGAAATGATGGCACGACCACGCCATGCGACACCCCTACCGCTGCGGTTCCGGCTTGTGCGAGCCCTGTTGCCTAAGGCGCTTCTGATCCTCCCCCACTAGTGGTACCCTGCCTGCTCTCTCACCGCCGAGGTTCTATACAGGTGAATTTTAGTTGTTGAACTCTCTTCTGCAGAATCCCCTCAGGGTAAGCTATGGTCCATTGTTTAGCATACTCTGTTGAGAGGCCAGCGTTGACTCTGGTGGTTGGAAAAGTGATGATGTCGCCATATCCGTAAGTCATGAACATCAGCCACATCTGACGAAGAACATAGGGATGCCTCTCCTCCCGAACGTCTGTCTATACTCTCTTCATAATTCACTGGAGGCATCCGAACTGCCATGCCAATCTGGATGGCAAATAAGTATCACATAAGATCTTCCCTTCGATCCGGGCCACAAGCACCTGACCTCTAATGCTCTGGAAGTACACCTTCTACTCAAGTGAGCCCTGCCCATCGTCTATCAGTTGACCAGTTGAGGTGGGGAATGGGCTGAAGGCGAGTTGGCATGGTTACCAATCTTGATCCGTACTCCCTCTTCATTGAGGTTAATCGGCATGACCCTGGTAATATTCACCAGAGAGGGTCACAGGTCATTTCCCGAAGGACGGATGGCATTCGGGAAAGTGTATCAACCGCAGTGAGCCGCAACCTACCCATGGAAGATCTGGAAGGGGACCCATAATCTCCTAGGCGATCCCACTCTTGAGATGTGTCCCAAGATGGTGTAAAGCTGAGCCAGCACGAGGACCCCCAGGTTGAACCTATTGTAGGCAGCAATGATACCCGCCATCACCAGGGTCACTAGACAGACACCCATCCTTGCGTCCGGCACTAGAAAGATCCATCCGATCAGGAATGTGGCGAGGAATCCGACGTACCGAACATTCGGGTCCCAAGGATTATTTATGATGCTGCCCCATGATTGGTATTTCCGTACCTACAGGGTCCTACAGTATGATCCTCTCTTGCTCCTCTGAGCCTCGTTTGGACAATGTTTTCCCCGCCCTGGCATCTTGACTTCCGGATCCTTCCCCAGGAACAGGCTGAACCAGTCCTTGTAGGCGATGTCTTTTAAGATTTCGTTCACCCCTAGCTTCTCCTTGGACAGCTCCAGCAGGTGCAACGTCAGTATGGGGGTTCGAGACCTGTCACCCCAGATGTTCATCGGTGGGAGGAATTCATCATATCAATGGACCTCCACTGGGATACCCCTAATGCAGTGGATGTCCCAGAGACTAATTCCAACATCCCCATGATGAAGGTGGAATGTGTTGGTTTCGGGGGACCATCGAGTGAACAGCTCTGGCCCGATCTCAGGCTGCTGGTAGAAATGGAATTGAGATGTCCACACTGCCTCAAACAAACCAATGTGCTGCAGCTCGGCCCCAAATTGATCGAACGTATGGTGAACCTAGTACACCCAGGCCCATTCACTGGTAAAGTTTCCTCCAGACTGCAGGTCCCAGTCCTACAGCCCTCATTTGGTCTCGTTAGTGATGCTCTGACGGAACGTAGTTTCATAGAGGGCCGGGGAGCTCTCCGCAACAGGGTCACCCCAAGCAACAATCCTGGTACTAGGATTCAAGACATATACATCCCTATGCCTGGTTTCGTTGGTAGGATTACCATTAATGGTGATTTTGTATCGAGGAAGGTTGTCTTCGCGGGTTACCCATGACCGCGGTTTATCAACCTCAAAAACTGGAAGGGGACCTCCTCCATAATCCCGAAGCCCCACAACGACAAATTTTCAGACAAGGCGTACTATTTCTGGGTGGGGGTTAGCATGTTGAAGAGGGTTTGGTTATTGGATATAACCCTCTTTGCACCATAATCCTCCAGGTTTGCAGCCATTTCAGCTCTACGAGCAGCGACTTCCCCCTCATTTAATCAGTTTGTAGCCATCCTCTTCTGACCAAGTGTTTTAGGAGTATTGTGCGAAATCATGGTGGATGGCGTGAAATCTGGGATCCTGGTGCATAAAATCAGCGAATATCGCGAAATATCAGGCTGTGGGGAAAAAAACCCTGGGTTTGCACGTAAAATGCCTCCGAATCCTGGTGGAATTATGTGCCACCGAGGCGGTTTTTCACGCTGGAGCAGAAGAAATTTTGTGCACGAATGCTCAATGATTATCGCACGAGAATAGTCTTACGGAACATGGGACCCTTGGCTGCTTTTATAGGCTAAGACTGAGTTCTGTGCCCACGTGAAAAGTGGATTCCGTGCCTGTCTGAGTTTTTCACGCGGCTTCAAATTTTTGCATGTTGGGTCCCACGAAGCCTTGCATTTCTGCGTTTCCCTCGGAATCCAATCGTTGTGACCCCTCTCCGATATAATTCTTTGGGGGTCATATGTAGACACGGAAAAGTGAATAAGTGTTGAAGAAAGTTCCGAAATGACAACGAGAAGTCATATTTGTACTAAGATATGCAGTTCGATGGCCCGACGTTGTTGCACGAAAGAAAATGGTGAAGTGGCAAAAAAATCTATCCCGCGCAGAATGTCTTGGGATTCGCAAAGAGTCCTAGTGCATGTGCGAAATAATTTCATGCTCGCACCCTGCGCAGTTGACATTTCACGCCACCGCCTCTGTAACACAATAATTTTGCACCGTCCTGTATTTCGCACTATCGATCACTTATAAATAGAAGGTGACCCCTTCCTTTTGGAGGATGAAGAATCTGAATCGGCTCTCGTGCGCGCAATCGACATTCCACACATGCACAATATGGCCTTCAGGTACGGTTCTTTTCTCTCCTAGTTTCCACGAGGTCCGCCTTCGTGTGAGATCCCATTTGTCTTATACTGAATTACAATCCCTTCAGGGTCTTCCCTTTGTGCACAATTCCTTCTATTGCGCGCAGGCTGGCCAATTGTGTGCAATCACCTCCTTTGCACGCACCCCTTCCCTTGTACGCGGCCTCTGCCGCTTGCGCGTAATTGATTCTCCTTAAGCGCAAAACCTCTGCCCCCAATTACACGCAAGCAACCTCGATTTCACGCCAACCCGGGGCATTTCACGCCGGGTCCCTTTATTTCATGAAAACCTCAAAGTTTGCGTGTAATTCCCCGAGGCCCTTCACCTCGGTGCTCCTCGGGCACCCCCTTGTGCGAGCACCTGATGCCCTTATTCCGGGTAACATTCGTAGGTGTTTTGTGCAACCCGGGCATCCACATCATACATGGTTTTCCCATACGACCTTCTAGGCTTGTACGAAGTAACTTCAATGTCCCTTGGAAAATTATTCCCATTGCGTTGCTTCACCTCAAGCCTCTTCGCATAGGCACAGTAATGGATATTTCTTCTTCACATAGCCACGCTAAAGTTGACCCGTCGATCGTTCGCTCTATGACACCCCCTTAGTATGGACTTGCCGATACATTCCCTTCCACAAGGGGCAGAGCGTACCAGTCATGTAAGTCCTAGGGGTGTAGAGAAAACCCATCCTCGTCTGAGCTGTAGGATGTTTAACTACCAAACACCTTGTCCTCAACACATGACGTTAAACTGTGACCTGACCTCGTGCCATGCACACCGGGTACCCCTGGCTTGGACATTCTTCATGCCCACTCGTCTACACGGGGATGGGGTCATCCCTCATAGGGGGTGATATCATCCTTAATGGAGTGGCGTCTATCCGCGGGGAAGGGAATCCACCATGGAATAATCCCCTATCGTTTCTTACAGGAGGCAGCACCCTTGTTCATCCTCACTTCCTCGGTGCCAAAGCCTGTCAATGATGTAATGGGGAATGGTGCTCCTCATTTCATCTTCTGTCCCCAAGGCCAGCAGAGGGCATAATTGGGAACATGGTTACTCCTTTATTCAGTCCCAAGTACCTCTCCCACTACGCTTTGTCACCCTTGGGCCTCCATCCTGGAGTAAGTCCCGACACCATGGGCTGCTCAATGCATAAGCCCCTATTCATTTCCCATGGACGCACCCTTCGCGACGTGATCTTCAGGACTCTGCTAGCTCTTGTTTCTCACACCAAGCATGAATCATGTGATCTAAGAGTGATAACCAACCATGAAAAACCATGGTCCGCCTCAGTGCGTAAGCCCCAAATGACCTCGTCCGAGCAACATGATGTTAAACTGCCAAGAACCCTAATCCCGCATGCCATTAAACTGTACACCCGAACTACGTGGACTTCGATCCGTGCTAAGGAATGGTTTGTAGGAATCCCCCATGAGGTTCAAGCCCCACCACCTTGGGACTCCTCAGAGTGTAATCCCCAATCCATCGAACTACGTGGACTTTGATCTGTGCTAAGGCATTGTACGTAGGAAGCCTCTACAATGATAAATCCCCACCACATTAGGCTGCCTCAGACTGTAATTCCCAATCCATCTCGAACTACGGGGACTTTGATCCATGCTAAGGAATGGTACGTAGGAGCCTCCATGAGGTTCAAGTCCACCACCTGGTCGTTTCGACCCCATTCACGTCGGTTCACCAAAACCTTGGGCTGCCTCATAGTGTAAGACCCAGTCCATCCCAAACTACAGGGACATTGATTTGTGCTAAGGAATTGTATGTAGGAACCCTCCACAAGGTTCAATCCCACCGCCCCCTCATTCCTTCACGTCAGGTTCACCCCCGTCCTGCATGAAGATAAACTGAATCCCTCATCCCGAAGTATGAGGAAGTTGATCCATGCTAAGGCATGGTATATAGGAAGCCTCCACGAGGTTCAATCCCACCATTCATCCGGACCCCAGGTCAACATTCACGTCAATTTACCAGCACCATGGGCCACCTCAAAGCATAATCCCCAAATGCCACCTGAACTAAGTTGTCTTTGATTCCCAGCCACAAGGATACATAGGAAACCTTCACGAGGTTGAAGCCCAACACCCACGTCTCATCCAGATCTCTCCCTCAAGCCCATCTATTTTGGGAAGTTCATGCCCTATCCCGGAGGTTCCATTTCTTTTGGGTGACATCCATGCGTCCATTCTCATGGTTTGCCTCTTCATGTGTCACATCGTCTCATCGAACTACGTAGACATTGATCCGTGCAAAGGCATGGAACGTAGGAAGTCTCTTCGAGGTTCAAGCCAAAATCCATCGTCCTTCCTGATTCTTACCTGGGCCGCCCCATACCAGTGAGATCATGCCACCTCACTCCCCTCCACAGAATTTGGGAATCCGCCCACGTACTGGCCCCAATATCGGTGTTCCCTCAAGGTGCACCACAACTTGATCCACTATAATCAGTGTTTTGATCAGTCTGATCCATCTCCGCTGGACGTTAAACTTACAGCATACCCTGTGTTAAACATGGGATGCATGGGGAAACCTCAGATACATGCAAATGGCATACAATTCCATGCGCTCGAGGTTGCATGCCTCGAGATTTCGCACCCTCGATAAGCCCTATGATAATAGATAGAAGACAGACATGATAATTCCTAGCGTCAAGACACACTAGTGATGCCCAGTGTGACTACTCTCCTAACTGAAGTTTGCTGCCCTGACCGGACCCCTTAGAAGGACCTTAAAGAAGCGGCGTAATTAAAAGGTGTCCATGAAGATATGGCGCCGGGAAGAGCTTCACGAAATATGTCTTAAATCTATGAGTGAGACCTGGACTAGGTGATGAGTTCTGAGGAGGAATCCATGGAAAGAAGAACCGACATCCCATCATCCCATTTCGACCATGGAGTAGACGTCCCTAAATAAGGAGCTGATACCGCCCTCCATTGGAAAGCGAGAATGTGAGGTAATAGCAGTGCGTCCTCTGTGTGATAGATGCACGCGCCCTGACAAAAGCATCGGAAAGAGACTTGTTAATGAATAGTTTGAAGTTAAAGGGACTAAAATGACACGTATAAATTTTTTTAAAAAATATTTTATGCCAATCGTTTTATGTTTCATTCAACCTAAAAATGTACAACCTACCTTAACAAAACTCTTCTTCATTTTTAAAGAAATATTATTGAATTTATACACCCTAGAATGTTTCCAATATTGAATAAGGTGGTTTCATTTATGTAATATTAATTTGAGATGTTCTTCCAACCATCATTCTTTGATATAATGGTCAATATGATGGTTCACTTAGTTAGATAGATTTAACCATGTGTAGCTTCCCATTACATATGGAAAAACCCATTGAATGATATATGGTGATTCATAAAGGGTATTTCAAAAACATATGTCTTCTATAAGACTGTATTTAATAAGTATATATTTTTGAAGATGTTTTTTATCTCTATACATATTACCTATCAGATTATGATAGCATCAATCTCCGAAAATATCCTCACAACTGATTCCTTATGAAGGAAAATAATTTCAGAGGAGATGTATTCACAAATACCATTATAGATGGGGATCAAGTGTACCTTTAAAGTTTACATATTAGTGAGGATATTGATCCATATGTTGAATCCCACAAATAAATATCTATATTTTTTAATCCATCAGGGGATGAAGGATGTATATCAAATACATATAATAAATTTTTTATAGGATGGCTCTGATGTCATATTTATAAGGAGTTATCAGAAAATCCAAATTCCATTATCAAAAGAATTTGATGGATAACCAGGGTACCAAATGAAAATGTTATTTCTTATACTAGTTTGGAAATAAATATTTATATGTAATATAAAAAGAACACTATGAATTACGATTGATGAAAAGTAGAGTTACACTTGTGGAAAAAGAGATTCACATATCTTGTTCCAAGTATATAAATCTTATTTATTGGAATATTTCATATTTTGGCATTATCGAAGAGATATATTAGTTAGATTATACATCTTTTCAAATGCCAATTTTCGATTCAACATGGTTTGGCAATAGCTGTGTAGTGGAATTTGTTGAAATTGTCTTTGTGAAGGTGAATCTTAGTGTGGAAGGGGAAAAGGGTGATCCATACATAATGGAATCAAAATAATGGAAATTAGTTTATTTCTCAAATAAATGAAACCCGATTTGTTCGATTATCCTATAGGTGAGCAAAATAATATCAGGGATAGATGAAAATTCAATTGACGACAACACTTTCATTAGAAGATCACAATCAGTTTATGGTTTTCCAAATGTATAGAATGTCATGTATGTTAGAGGGGACCAAAAAGAGGTGACATTGATTCTTGATAAAGGATCCAAATTCAATAAAACATTAAACAAATAAAGAGAGTTCATTGAGAATGTTAAATTATTTTTTAATATATTTTTCTTTTATTTATAATATTATTTTTCCTCTACTATATTAACATAATCAAAATTAAATTTTTTACTCCTCACGAAGGAAATTTATTCTTCACATGATTATGATACCATTCCCATGGAAGAATCAATGGTTGATACTGAAATTGAATAGTTATTTGGGGATCAATATCATGTTAATGGAAACGTTAGAACAAAGTAGCATCATAGTGTTGACTAAAATTATCAAGGAAATAATTAAGGGTATAATATTTGAGGTTGGTTTGAAATGATGCAGGAAACCAATTAACCACAAAATGAAAATGTAAATTAGTTATTTTGGGGTCAGAAAAAGGATGAATTCAGAAATTGATTTAGATTCATGAATCTATTTCAGTCCTATAAATAGGGAAACCCTTTGGGACGTTATAATTTTAATGTTATGATAATATTCCTCTATTTTATAGAAAAATTATATAATGAAGCATTGATTTATTTTTCATTATTATTTCCAGAGTTAATATTTTTTAGAAGATATCAATTAGAAATATGTGCTAATGGACACTAGAAGAAACGAAAGAGGCATACACGCTCCTGTTATCAGGTTTTATATTTGGGATTCAGAAGGGAAAGTAAATCCCCACCCACCAGTTACTTATGAAAAAATTATAAACTAGGAAACAAGAATGAAATTTTCACTTTTCCTCATGATAAGTCATTCCAAGTGAATTTTATTCTAAAGTTTATTGTTTGAAATTATTTATGTTATCCTATTAAATTCAAAAAATTTAATTTATAAAAAAAAGAAAGGTGTAATAAAAATAACAAACATTCACCAAAACCAATGTACCCATATTAAAAAGTAAGGATGGGGTACGATTCACTTGGGAAGAAATTGGTATGTATTTTAATTAAATAATAAAATTTAAATGTGATATGGAAAAACATATGATACATTTTCTATATATAGATTGATGAATCAAAATCAGAATCCATTTCCATCACATGTCATCTTCTATGGAAGGAGCCTCGCGTAAATAAGGAGGGTAATCTAGTTGATGAAAACACAAAATCAGTATTGGAAACATGTGTAAATATTACATAATATTAATTATTTATACATTATAATAGTATTACATTAAAATATCTATTAATGTTAATATTTCTCTATGGTTTGGAGACATGAATTTATATGGACTATTCTGGAAGAAAAACTACTTTTAATAGCTTTAAAGTGGTGGGAACAATATCGTCACGTTAGAGGTATCAGTTTAGGAGTGTATCTCTCAACATATTTCAAAAAGAGAAATCCAAAAGGATATATATATATATATAAGCTTACGAATTAATTAAAGGCAAAAATAAATTCTTTTCATGATATTATTGTCCGATCTATTTTGGAAGACCGATATATGCGATAGGATCAAAGTGAAATAAAGGTGTAAAAATGATCAGAACATGACCAACCAAATGACCCTACTATCATTGAGGTTATTCATTCCCCTCTACGACATACCATACCTGAGGAAATAAATTTTTTCATTACTATTTTTCCTAACGGTGAATTAAATATCATTAGGTAACTTTATATTACTCGAATTCTATAGGGTAATGCTTTATGTGATTTCTCTTTTTCAAAACCCATTAACAACCTTATTGTGACAGTTACATTATATAATATCATGGGAGATAATATAGGCAAAAATTAATTCCTAAAAGTTCAAATGAGAGTGGGGCTTGAGGTAGCTCAAGATCCAATTGCTGAGTTTCCTTTTCCACATGATGATCTAGATATTACAATGGTCAATGATGCTATTCAAAATTTCATAGCATGGACATCTAATCGTATAAATATACAAGAAGTTTGTCTTTAACAATATTTTTCTAATTAATAACCTCTAATTGTTAATGGAAGAATGTCTGAAGTGAGGTATGGATTTATATATGGATAATGTGATGGGGAAATAGAAGGTTGTATCAAGACAATCTAGCGAATCAACTAAGAAATTAAAAGGACCTTCCAAGAGTACATTCTTTCCCTCCAAATACAGTTCAACTTGTATTATAATTACAAAATCATGAATATATCACAATAAATGATAGAAATATTTCATGCATTTTATTTTAAGAAGAACTATTTTGAACTATCATTACAGACATGGTTTGTCTCAAGATTATAAATGATATTCTCGTGTTAGAATAGATGGTAATCTCAGTAGTGAATACATAAATAAAGTAAATTTTAATAATACTTCTTTCCAAACAATGATATAATATATTCATTAAAGTTGGTAACTATTCATATTTTATACAGGTGTTTATATTACAAATATTTAAAGGGAAACCCCTATGAATCATTAATTGGATTCATTAATCCCTTTAAAATATATATATAAGAAACTAAATTGGATTCTAAAAAATTGATAAGAAAAAAGTTGAGCTAAACGAGGTGTTTGAAAACAAAATAATAGATAACAAACTTTTCTTGGTGCCTACAATTCATGAGTAAAACTCTATAATAAAATCATAGAAAATATTTTTCTTTTCATTACTTATTTGTTTTTTGTTTTTATGAAAAAGAAATTAGAATCAAAATCAATATGGATACAAAAAATATTTTTTGTATTTAATGTATGGAAATATATCAAGACAACCACACATGATTTCTGTTTTGAATTTTTAATTCATTTCAATCAACATTTTATAGATAAACATGAAATTATATGTTTCTGTTTTTCTTTTAATAATTGTTTTTTGATAGGGAATCCCCTAAATATAATCTGAATCATGGTATGAGTTCTGTGACTAAATATATGAAGAAAACATATTACTTAAAATGAAAAAAGGATAAGGTATACATTGAAATATTTAGCTATCAATACTTATTTCATAACAATTTACTTATCTTTGTCAATGTTTTTATAGTGTTCGATTTAATATAATAAAAATGATTATGGATATCATGTTATGAAATTTATAAAACATATCATAAACCATCTGAATACATGAAAACTTGAATAGGTAATTTACAATGGTAATTAAAATTTAATTATAAATGTTTATTAATAATTTTTGGCTATATTTTCTAATTAATACCAAGATTTCATACAATATAAATACTGAAAATAAGATGTAATGTTTTTTAAAGTTTATTGGGATGTACACATGGTGTGAGAATTTTTTTTGACATCAAATTTATTTGATTACCGAATATATTTGTGATCTAGTATGGGATATACCCTTAGAAATATATTTCAGTTGTGAATCATTAGTATCAAAATACTTATATATTATTTTTTATTTAATTTTCAAGGAGAAGTACATTGACGGAAACAAATTTTTTGCAAATGAATGGGAATAATATATGGTGTCTGAATGTATTCCAAAATCATGAAGATGTGTCTTGATAATAATCATTTAGTAAACTTTCACATAATTTATGTAATATTTTTAGTTAATTTCCTCATATTTTTTTTGATACATATTTTTTTAAATTTACAAATTAGTTAAAAAACCTATCAAATTCTCAAAACCAAGAGAATAGGCTCAAATATTTTTTAATCATTTGGAAGACTATATATAAATCATTTTTATATGTTTGAATTGGAAGAAAAATAATACTTCCCAATAAGCTGTGAAAAAAATAAATAAGAATTAGGTACAGATGATAAGGAAATCAACTTAAAAATAATTAATAAAATGACAAAAAAATTAACTAAAAATTACTAGGAATTCACTTTTTCATGATGTACGTATAAATTCAAGACACATTTAATTGTTTCCATTATATATGTTATAGCCTCAAAGACCAATCTCTCATGAGAAATAGTAGATTTGAAGAAACCATCCCAACTAGAGAAAAACAATCCTATAGTATACGAAAAAATTTATTATGATAGTAATAAAATGAAGAAATAAATTAAACATAAACATGTAATAATACATTAATAAAATTTCATTTTTAAAATGAAACAACACAATTTGAGTAATACTAAAAAATTCTATTCAGAAGCGATGCTTCTGACAACTTATTTAGAGAAGGAAAAGAGATAATAAGGAATGTTGATGGGGAAGACAACAATTTCCCTCATCCATAATAATTTAAATTAAATTTAATAATATGCCAAGTCTTTCCCGTAATAATGATCAACAACATTTCCCATTCAGATTAAGAGTTATAATGGTTGAATATTTTGAAAATATATGAATCGACCCTTCTTGACACCTTTGAAGAGGATCTAGTACACATGGTCTTTAGAATATTTTAGTGGTATTTCATCGGCCTTCTCTTCTAGGGTAGGTGGAATATATGAAGACCTATGTCTCATTTTCTTCTAACATTATGAAATAATGTCATTGAATGAGCCTTTAAGGCTCCTAATCATCATAATGGGTCATCTCCCAACACCCCTTCATCATCAAAGTCATTTTCCACTTATTAGGTATTGTTGAGGAGGTGTACATTTTCTGAATAGTATCCTGAAGGTTATTAGTTAATGTAGCCAAGATTAAATTACTATGCTTTGGCACAAATCCTAATGTATTATCGTCTATTTTCATTAAGAAATAATGCCCCAAAAATTGAGTTTGGGTGTTAGTATCTTCCAAAACCACACACCGAGTAACTTCACATGTAGTTTGATCATAAAAAGGTTCCACATTTAACTCATCACCCCTTGATTCAATAGAGGAGGCCCACTACATGGAATATTTTGTATCTGAATAGGCCTCCCCCTCTCCACTTCTAAAATAGTCCATTTGGAGAACCCTCATGTCCATTATATAAAAATAAAAATCCCTTTCAACAATAGATTAAATTACACTTGTAGGAGGATCAATCGGATCATCTGTACTACCACCCAAAGAAATAGCAGCTCCAGAGGAACAACTATAACTCGATCACTCAACCCATTCATATTAATTTGCAGTCAAATAAAAATAACCCTAAACTTTTTATTAGGAGGAATAATATTTTTTTCTTCTACATATCATGGATTTCATCACCTGAGTTTATACAAGAATCATGAGTGACCAGTTGATTAGATACGGATAACTATCGACCCTTAAAGGGTCACTACAATCTCCAATGAATGTTCTGCCACTATCAACAGGCATCCCATCAGATACCAGATTTTTCTGATTCACCCTTAAGCCAAGATCCTTGGACATCAATTTCCCACACATGCAATATAACAATTTATGCCTTGGTCACTTGTATAGAGGTATGAAATCAACCATGATTCAAAGGATACTAGTTTGTTATGCTTTAATTATTCACCTATAGTCCCCCAAAAGAAGTAAACAAGAAGCTTCGACACATCAATTTCATCACAACTCCACTATGAAATATGAGGGAAAACAACTCTAGAATGATTATCTAAAAAATATAGCATCTTATGAGATTCTATAACATTCAAAGAATTGATGGATTTTGAAAAGGAATAATGTTTTACATAAATATTACCCTTATCACCATAGTTGGTGAATCTCTCTTCATATGGAAATTGAAATTCCATTTGAAAAGAAGGAATTGAGGTCCATTGCAGATATGAGGTTTTCTCGACCAAGATAGGTCCCAATTTTCCTTTGTTGAAAACCATATCATAATATTATTGGAGTCAAGGAGACCAATATTTTCCCACTCCTATAAACCTTAGGTTCCTAAGATGATTCAGTCAAACGAATATATTGATCAAAAAAATTTACAGGATTATGAAATAAACATCTAAAAATGTAAAGAGGAAGCATCTTTGAATTCAAAATTCAAAATCAATATCTGCGGGGATCCGTGGAATAAATCTGTATCCTTCAGGCTGAGTGAAATTTGAGGGAAGGAGGGGATATAGTTAGGGTTTGAGAAAGGTGTAAAGGGTAATGGTGAAGAACCTTTGAGGGGTGTTGGAGGACCCTTACCCACTGAGTTGGGAGTGGTCGACACAATCACCATCGACAAATGGCTCATTAGAGGATATCAGCCAGTGAGAGAACATTATTGAATAAGTTCCTTAGTTATAAAAACTTATCATAAAATTTGAGTCATATTGGGTACACTATGCATCATATTAAGGTATGGTTGATATAATACATGTCTTAAATTTCTAAGGGATCATTTACATATAATATCAAAAAAATACAAATTATTTTTCTTAGTTTTGAATATGTTAATTTTTTTTACTAAAATGTTATTTTCAGACTCATACTACCAAATTGCAGTATAACCGATCACATCATGTGTCAGATTGATTTTCATTTAATTACTTAACAAGAAAAATTAATTAACGATAATTATCCTATATTTTGAAAAAAATACAAATTCATTTAATTTTTTTTGAAATTTGAAATATGTTTTTAAAAAAATGTGAAATTTTAATTGAAATCATGTTCTTCGAGTAATATCGACTACATTATGCCTCTTATTTATATACGGTCAATTACTACACATGAAAAATAAATTACTGATCATTTTCATAATGTTTTATAAAAAATATGAGATGATTTTTTATCGTTTCACTATTTAATGTCTTTTTAAAACTAAAATGAAACTTTTTTATTGATAATGTGTTCTTCAAGTCATAACAACCACATGGGGTTTTAGATTGACATGCGTTCAATTCCTACATGAGAAAAATGAATTATGGATCATTTTCCTAATGTTTGAAAATAATCTATGCTTTTTATTAGTTTATATAATTTTATTCATATTATAAACTAAATGAAACTTCTTTTTTGAAAACACATACATTTAGTCTTACAAACCAAATCACATGTCAAATTTATGTGTGGTCAATTCTTACACACGAAAAATGAATTTGGATCATTTTTTAAAGATTGAAAATAGATTATTCAGAAATAATTTTTAATGAAATTATAATTATCTTTAGAAATTACCTATTTAGGGATTCTATTGTTCAGATGGTTTATGATATCCTTCATAAATATGAAAACATAATATCCACAATCATTGTTTTTATCTTGATTTGGACATTATAGAAGCATTGACCAAAAGTAGTAATTTTTTTGAAATGTTTTTTATGGTTAAATATTTCTTTATATAGCTTAATATACATCAAAATGATGTAATACATTGGATTATTATATTTATTCACTGACATCATACTATGATTTAGCCTATATTTATTGACTACCCCATCACAAAAATCCATATTAAATCATAGACTAAAAAATATAATAAAAATTTGATCAATAAAATGTTGATTGTATTGCCATAAAAATTAAAACTAAACATCATGGGTAGTCTGTTTTATGCATATCAATGCATTATATCAAAAAAAAATTGGGGTATCCGGATTCATTGCGATCAGCATCCAGTGCATCCTAAAAAAATAAAAAATGAATAATAAATGAAAAAAATAGAAACATATTTTATATGATTACACTGAATAGTATTAACCTTGTATTATAGGAATAAAATAGAGTCCATTGTTAGTTATTTTATTCTCAAATGAATCTTTTTGATCACCTTTTTTGGTATAAATTTCTTCTGAACCCAATACAATTTCGTCAATATAAATGATAGAGGTAATAATGGATCCAAATTGTTATTTATAGGGTTTCCCTTTACGTATGAAACATCTCAAGTTTTACGATGAGGTAAATATATTTCATTTTTCAGTTTAAATGGTTATTTATGTCTTAATTTGGGTACCAAATGTGATCATGGGTGTATCAGGGGCGTCTGAAGATTTTTTAGAGCTCAAAGCCTC
Source organism: Viscum album (assembly GCA_963277665.1). Taxonomy (NCBI): domain Eukaryota; kingdom Viridiplantae; phylum Streptophyta; class Magnoliopsida; order Santalales; family Viscaceae; genus Viscum; species Viscum album. The sequence continues at coordinate 128,438,415 of OY728167.1, read as the reverse complement.
ACTTTTCATGAAAATAAGATAGGTCATATAGTTTGTAGAAACTATGCTAGGAAGACCGCATGGTGTGTATAACCATATAGGTCATGGGAAGAGGGCTTAAGGAGACCTCAAAATTTAATAAAGCCATGAAGATGGAGGTTCATACCCATGCATGGGTGTATATAGTTTTTAATAGAGCCTAAGATGCATTTTGGAGAACCATGCACACTAACCATTTGAGGTGTCATCTTAGGATAATTCTATATTATCACACGGTTTGGACAAACCCATATACAAACCATGAAACACAATAAATTTTGTAAATATGACATTTTATGCCTTAAATTATGTTAAAACCTAAATCTCATTTCTATCTTCCTCCAATGGAAAGCCCTGAGGCATGGGGAGATCCTTTGAAGTCAAATTCATAGCAATTGATCCTCTTTCATCATTATAACTCATAATTTAAAACCATCAGTCTTTTTAGATTCATGTTATTGAGTTATTAATTACTATTGTGACATTATTTGTTCATATATATATTGGTGGAGATATTTAGGTGCATTCTAATATTACTTATTTTTAGTTTTTTCATTCATTATTTGTTTTCTCTCGATATGTATCTAATCAGTTGTTGATAATGGATGAGTGCACCACTATAGACCTATGGTATGTTTTATATACTCTTAACAAAGGGTTTGGTGTTTTGCAAGGGTAATGTCCATTGTCTCATGAATAGGAAATTATGTCGGAACCCCTTAAATTTGTTAAATTGTTGAATTGAATGAATTGGAACTTACTTAGTTTTACTTGGAGTACCATTGATTTTGTTAGAGGTTGTTTCCTAAACCTAGGCCACCCATGGGGTGTGAATTTTTACCTGGATTACTTTATATCACCCATGGCATGGGTGTGTGCATTACTAGTTAGAGGAAGAACTTTATAAATTGAATTGAACATTATAGAGATATTAGGAGTTGGTGTTCCCCGTTTTCTATTTTATAAATGATGTGAATTGTTTAACTGTTTAAATGTGAATTTTTATATGATTTGGAAGAACTAGTGGATTGTTGCAGAATGTGTATTTATGAATGAGTATGATGAATTGAAATGGTAGTGGATTACATGGTCGGTAAACCATGGATCCTTATTCCATCATATGATTTGGATGTCACTTCCTTGTATCTTGATAGTGGTAGTGGACACCTAGGATGATATTTATCCTCGGGTATTAATTTAGTGGAATGCCTTGACCCTTGATACCCCATGGATCATAATTTCTTATACTCGTATTGGAAATGCTTCACAGAAATGATCCTTGTAATCCATCCAGGTCTAACCAAAAATCCCTCAAGATTCTATTGGGGCTCGATGAGGAGGCATTGGTCTTATATACCACTAATCCATCCATAAAAGTTCTAAAACATATGATTACATGATGAGGCCATTACAAATGACATTATTATACGAAATTTCCATGGTAAATTCTATCTTGGTTTTATGGTGTGTTGACGGTGGATCTTTAGAAATGCAACAGATATCCCTATAATAGGTATTAGATCCAATTTGATAGACATGATAGGGTGACATGATTATTACTAGTTACAAATACCTTATTATAGAATCGTGAGTATTGTTTACCAAGAGACATGGTAGAATTGGAATTACCACTTGAATTTATCACTTTACAATCAGTAGTGTCTTATCTATTGTATACTTGACACTACTTTAGATTGTATTCCATAACATGGACTCATTATAGACACCATTTGCAGTTTTATACAGAATGTTCCCTCATAACCTATTCGGGCTATCGTTGGATACCCGATCAGATTATATGGTTTCTATTAAGGATTAGAAGAAGTTCCCACAATAAAATGATTGCTTTTTTTATATATAGTAATAGTAGAGCACATGACTAAAATAAGGATTGATATTCTAGTTAGGTTTGCCTATTTGGACTTTTTTTTTTGTATTTTGACACAAATATTGTACTATTTTTGGTATAATTGTTTTGGCTATGTTTTAGAGACGTGACATTTCACATCATTGTCAAAATGGAATTAATTCTAGTACTGTTATTTGGATATATTTTGGATGTTTGTGTTTTATCTATTATTTGGTTATGATATATGATTTCATTGTGGAATTTTACTGTTATTGTACTATAGTACACTCTGACATGAGGAAATAGTATCCCAATGGACACACCCTAGTCCCTTACTTCTATTAGAAATAAATGGATATCTGAGGAGATGAATGAGACTATATCACCCTTCGCATCAAGTCACTGTTTAGTAGAATCCTATTCAGGATGCGACAAAGTTATATAAGAGTTGTTCCTTTTATGGATTTAATATTTTGAGACTATAGAAATGGGATTAGTCAGGTATTGAAATTTGGTAATGATGTATTCCTATGGTTAGATAACCCATGAATGAGTAAAATATGAATTTCCTGGAATTAGGAAATATTTATTTTAGTTTTTCCTATTATAGCTAAATTGATTCCATTATTGGATGATGCACTTTCAGATCGATGTTTATTTTGATTTTGTATTTTTTTATTTCTATATTTGATAAAGGTATTAATTTAGTTCATATTTAAATAAAATTACAATATTCACATCCCATTCATTATTCAATGGAATATAGGTTTCATTTCTTTACTGGTGGACTTGATGATATGTTCCTTGAGTGATATATTTGTTGTTGGGATAGATGTTTTTTGAAGGATATTGAGAAACATGGATGTTATTTTGAGTGCAACACATTAACTAATTTTTTCCTAGGATTATGCTATAACAGAATCCCTAAATATCAACTCTGGAATGTTGATTCATGGACCATTTATCGTATGGACTTGAACGTGTTATGGTGTGGATTAAGTGGGAAGTATTTTTAGTTCATGAGTTGTATGGGCCCTTGTGGACCCAAACTAGTGAATCATTTGGTTCAACCATTTAATGAATATTATGATATAAATTTTAATTAAAATGAAAATTAAATGGAAATTGAATGGTTTAAATAGATGAATTTACGTAGACCCAGTTTTTGAGTTAGAATTTCACAGTTTTTCTTGAGATGTTATTGACATTTTATTTTTTCACAACCACGGATTCATGTGAAAAAAGAGGTGTATAACCTGTTTATAGGATGGATTCAACCTATCCTATGCTTTTAGGTATGAAATTTTCATTATCAGTTTTTTAAGGAATGTCTTTACCATTATAGTGAAATTCGACCACCACTACCTCTAGTCGTACACTAGGAGGGTGGTGACTACCATACTCTAATTGGGATAGGAAACGTTCTACCAGTGGATCCTCCACTAGTTCCAGAAGTGGAACAAGATGCTTTTATAAACCCATGTGTTAATGCCCAGTTCTTCATGGGGGGTTTTACACTTCTTGTAGAATTTTCAGGGAGAACCACAACTTTCCTCATCTATAGAAGAGTTTATGCGTGTGTTTCAACAGTAACATCATCCCATGATTAAGGGGTGTTCATTTTTATAGGTTGAAGAGACATGTATTGAGAATAAATTTTCTATTTTCAATCATATGAAGAAACATACTAAGAGGAGAGTGATGCTCAAGACATACATTTTTTGGGGAGAAGAAAATCACTTGTTGTATGTTTTGAACAAGGATTATAGGCTAAAAGATCTTGTTTGGGGCGATTTTTAGACCATGTAATATGATTTCCTTATCCCCAAGGATCTATGAGTAGTTCAGACTAGGGAGTTCATGCATCTAGATAAGGGAGAGAAGAAAATTATGTAATATTTAACACGCCTATAGAGTTGCAATGTTTTTCACTGATAAATCATACTAATGAGGAATCAAGGGTGGGAAACATCGAGTAAGGTCTATGACATTCCATTAAATCTCATGTAAATTGTTTTAGGTTAATTAATATTAAAAATGTCATGAATTATGAACTTATTTAAGAGTGGAGCCTGGGGAAATTTGGGGTTTGGAGAAAGGATATATAGTCTCTCAACCAAATAGAGTAGATTCTAGTGGATGGAAGCGATGTTTTGAGGTTTCCCATGTGATGAGTACCAACTAGGTTTTATGTGCTTGTAGTGCAGTTTTATGTAATCAGTGTGGAAGACATGAGACATGAGGATTCAATGTGATCGATACCCACTCATGTGTCGAGAATTCTAGAGGATGGGCCACATGAAGTGTCTTCAAAAGACCATCCTTCCAACAGTCAGTCGTACGAGGTCAGCTCTGACACCGAGTTTGGAGTTGGTTTCACAGCTCCACATCCGGCTGGGAGCTCAAAAAATATTAGTTGACTAGGTTGAGGTGTTGGTTATGGCCGACAAATCCATGAACCAAATATACATAAAAAATAGAGAGGGATTTCTCAAAGTATGTATTTTCTGTCATAGGTCCACGGTTCAGGCTAGATATATTCTATCCATACTACACGTGAGGTGTAGAGTGTGAGTCCTTCTATGGAGAGAGGTATGATATTAGTATCATATACTCTAGTATCTTATCTTTTTTGTACAATTTCTTCACATAGTTTCATATATGGACCTATGGTTTAAAGTCTTGGTCTCATTGTTTAGTTTTTGGAGGGAGTCATGAAACTCGATACTCTATTGGGGATGAAAATGGAGACTGTTCGTCAGTACCTAGAATTTCTCCTAGATATTGGTGGGTTTCACTTCATAAGGGATATTTTTTTCCTCGAGTTAATATGGGTTGATGTCATACTCAGTATTGATTTGATATCTTTTTATTAAGACTTGGTTGATAACTATCACCAAAGGTTGAACATCACAAAACTAGAGTGTAACGCCCCGAGCCCTTGATTTATGACTTAGCACATGTAAATATTGAATAATTGTTTATAAAAGATGAATAAAAATACACATATAATTTATATTTATAGGAAATTTTATTGGTCCATGTTCTTGAATATTAGATTCAAACATTTCAACTATACAAAACTGCACAAAATAAAAAGTGATAAAGAAAAATACTTCAGAAGTGCTAACTCCGTAATCGAAACAAACATGTTCAAAAAACTCTACTGAACCTATAAAAAATATTTTAAAAAGAAGGGGTGATAATTTTATTCCTATTATGTTGTTTTAAAATCATTGAGAAATTTATTTAAAATATTCTTTGGAAAATAATTTCAAAAATAAATTTAGAGATACCTTTTGAAAACATTATTTTAAATTACCTATTCCTTAAAAATACTACATCACTTTTTAAAATACCTACATTAGAAAACTATTTAAACATATTCCAATGTTTTTTAGAAACAATACATAAGATTTTCAAAACCAAATACTATGATGTGGCCACTTGGAAAATTGAATGTTATCTTGGTCCTACCCACTTGACTAGGGATGGGTTCACTCCCCAATTCTCTAACATATTTACAATGATCAAGTTATGGATTTTATGAAAACAATTAATGATTTCATTACAAATATATAATTTTACTGGAGTATTTGATTTTGAAAAGTTGTTACTACACTAAAATAAACATTCACACTTATACTTATATATAAGTATCAATTAGATTTCATTGGATACCACGTGAGAGTTTTGTTACAACCAAAATTAATTCCATAAGCCTTCAAATGAATTATCCTTGTATCCAAATATTCTTTCATCTTTTCATGTAATAAATTTAAATAAATTGATAAATGTTATCCTTTATATGTCAATATTGAATAATAATATTAAAGTAATTTCTTTTTATTTATTTCAAAGAATAAAATAAAAATATGATTTTATACATCCTTTAGAAAACATAATATAAATAGTATATTTCTATTTATATAAATAACTGACCTTCATTGAATAATCATAAGAAAGAAATAATTATTTTTCACACATAATATTATAGAAGGAAAATTTTTAATATATCATTTTAAGGCTTAACGAGATCCATCTACTTAAAAATTTCAAAAGTAAACATTAAAATTTAAAATGAAATTATTAATTTTTTATTATTAATAGGTATGTCGATATTATACCTAACACATGACCATGACTATATGAAAATGTGATATCCATGACATCAATATAACATGATGACATTATTGTACATTATTTTTGAAATATGACAATAAAAATTATAAATGTCAATAAACATTTCATCCTCATATAAATATATATATTTCATGGAATTTATAATACTCATAATTGAAGAATAAATTCATCATTAAAAAAACATCAATAAAGAAAAATATTGCTTTTAAACCAGAATTAAAACATTGGTTTGATAATCCTAAATAATTTATTTTCATAATAACATAAATAATATTAATAAACCCCCATGTTTTAAAACATGATTGATGAATAAATCCTTACAAAAAAATATGAACATATAAATAATTCATAAATCTCTTAATATACCACAACTTATATATATATATATATATATATATTATAGCCATACAATCTTAAGAATTCATATTGAATCAAAGGTAAAAGTATATGTTGAAAAAGATATAACTTTTTATTAATACATTATTTTTATAAAAACTAAACAAAAATAAATAAATTTGTTCCATACAAGAACATAAATTAAAACATTAATTGAGAAAAATAAGTCTTTATAATTAAAATCTAAATAATAAATATAATGTATACAATATCACCTTCTTGAGGAGAAAACTTCAAGAATTCCATCTGCTACTTAGGACATGGGCTAATACTGGGTTTATAAATTTCATTTTCACACCAAAAAATATATTTTAAATCCTTAATTATACTACATGCATGATGACATACACTGCTTGTAGGGAAAGCTAAGGATATCGATGTTGATAAAAAGTGGAAAAAAGAATAATACATTAATGGGTCAAAATAAAAAAAACATGAAACATACATAAGAGATCTGTAGACCAGAATGATTTGTTTAATATTCAAAAGTGTAGAAAATAACAATTGATCAATAAAAATGATTGAAGCTTAGTTTATTCATTGGTCCAAACAAAAAAAATCCATCGACAGGGAATGAAAGTTTACAATTGCAGTTGAAAATAGGGAATAAATAGACAATCATTCTCATGATGAGTAAGATTCGACACATAATAAATTAAGTGCATTCCTACCTTTATAGGCAGAGAAAGATCTGAGACCCTCAGATCTATAATTCCATGTGATTCAGAAACCCAATCAACGAACATACCACCTCTGCTTGGTTCGAACCCTCACTGACGACCTGATGAAACTATATTAGTGACCACACCCCATTCTCCCCTTCGGTCGAAATTCAACCTTAATAGTGCCTCACAAAGCCTCTTCCTTGAACACTGCTCACCCTCTGCTCGACTTGACTTCAGCCTAGACTCACCCTAAAGGAGAAACCTAATCCCACCTTTCTCCATCTAAAAATCTCACCCCCTTGGACCCCAAATACCATAACCCAATTTCCCCTTTTTTATATGGATTTATATATTTTTACTATATTTTTATTTAACTATTATTTTAAAAAGTGAAATATTATTGAAATAATAAAATTATAATACTTTCAAAGTTTTATAATAGAAAAATTAAAATTTTTACACAATTAATTCATTCATAAGGATTTGAAAACTAATATTTCTTATATATTTTTATATATATTTCATATTTTGGAAACCAAAAATTTATAATCATATATATAATTATTAATTTAAAATATTTTATTAAATAACACATTGATAAAAATAAATCATATTTTAACTAAATAGTTGGATATAGTTATTTTAACATATTTTTTTAAGCAACAAAAAAATTTGTTTTTAGAATAATAATTTGAAAATCATAAATAATAATTATAATTTTTTACATGTAATATAAATAATTTGTAATAAAATTGATTGAAACACTAAATCTCCATAATTTTTTTAAAGAAAAACATCTTAAAAATATTGTTAGTTTGTTTTATTTTTAATTAAATCCATTTAATAAAAAAATTATAATAAATCTACGTTTATAATTTTTTAGATGTTACATAACTCCCCCATCAAAAGAATTGAATCCTCACAATTCATTCCTCGTACTCTTGAAAACTATGAATTTCCATCTTCAAAATTTAGAAATACTCAGACTACTATAATTTTATAGTACATCGCTATGGTGAAAAAATCTAATATCCAATGTTGTCTAGACTATTGCACTAATATCATATGATATGCCCCAAGACTCTGCTCCCAGGCTCAACACATATAAATGATCTTTATTTTTTTTATAAAAGAAGAATACAAATTCACATATAATTTACATTTCTAGGAAATTTTTCCAGTCTCGGTTTTCGAGAATTAGTTACACACCTTAAAACATAAAAATACTTCACAAAATAAAAAGAGTTAAAAAATGAATTCACATGAACTGATTCCTTAATCAAAACGAACGCCTTTAAAAAACACTACTGAACCTGTGAATAATAATTTAAAAACAAATGTATATTTTTTTTAAAACAGTTAGGGGTTTTACAAACATTGATAAATCCATTTAAAATATTATTTTGAAAGAATATACGAAATTAAATTTTGAAATAACTTTTGAAAAAATTATTTGAAATATATTACACCTAAAAATAATATATCAGATTATAAAATACCAATGTTAAAAAATTTCATTAATCATATTCGAGTGATTCTCTAAAAACTATATGCATGATTATGAAAAAAAATTGAGCTAAGGCCACATAAAACCTTGAAGACTGTCTTGGTACTACCCACTTGATGAGGGATGGGTTCACTTCCCAATTCTATACCTTATTTACAACTTTCAAGTGCCACATTTTTTAAACATTTTAATATTTATTTACATATATATACTTTCACAATATTTTTAGAATTTGAAAACATGTCACTACATTAAAATAAAAAATCACACTTATATTTAAATATAACTATAAATTAACTTTCATTGGATACCATTTGAGTGTTTTTTACAACCAAAACTCATGACATAAGCCTTCATATGATCTATCTATGTACCCAAAATTTCATTTTTCATTTCATGAAATACATCTACATGAGGATATTACTGTTATATATTATATCAAAATATTTAATAAGAATATTAAATACATATTTATTTAATTAAATATAATCAGTAAATAACAACATTATTGTTTAAAACCTTCAAATAGAATTAATAGCTATAGTAAATTTCAATTTTTATAAATAATTAAACATCATAGAATAATCATAAGAAATAAGTAAATATGTTTCATACATACAATTATAGAAGAAACATTATAAGTAATTTTTTTTATTTCAATGAAATCCTTCTTGTCAATAATTACATAAGTATACCTTAAAATTTAAATTGAAATCCTGAATTTATTATCAATGAATGATTTTTCAATATTATGAATTACACATGGCCCAGGATAAATGGAAATGTGACATCCTTAACATCAATATAACAAGATGACATGAGTGGCACATTCTTTTTGAAATTTGATAACAACAATTAAAACATGTCAATATAAATTTCATCCATATATATAAGACATGGAATTTATAATACTCATAATTAAATAATAAAATCATGTTTAAACAAAACATTAATAAATAAAAATATCCATTTTAAATAAGAATTAGAGAACATCCTTTTTAAACATTAAAATATCATTTCTATATGAACAGAAATAATCTTATTACACCACCATGTTTTAAAATATGATGGAAGAATAATACCTTAAAAAATAAATTTGAACCTATAAATAAATAATAAATCACTTAATATACCTCATGTTATTAATATATATATATATTAAAGCCATAGAGACATAAAATTATACATTGAATCAAAGGTAAAAGTATATGTTTCATAGATTTAGCTTTAATTAAAACATAATTTTCAAAACATAAATTAAAATAAATTCTCTGGTTCCTTCCAAAAACATAAATTAAAACATAAACTAATAAGAATAATTCATCATAATAAAAATATGAACATTAAAAATAAATTATATAATCTCCTTTACATGATGAGAATACTACAATAAGGCCATCCACTTCTTATAACTTGGACTGAAATTGGGTTCTCAAATTTCATTTCCACACAGAAAGAAGGATATTATATCCATAAATTTACTATGTGTACATCGACACACACAATGATTTCACAGAAAGATGATGCTATAGTCGACGACAAAAAAGTGTTGAAAAAATAGTAATAGATTGATTGATCAAAACCACTACAACATGACACACTAATACGACATCTATGGGCCAAATTCATTTGTTCAAAATCCAAAAGTATAGAAGATAAAAATTTATCAAGAAAAATTAGAGAAAATTGGTGTAGTCATTGGACCAAACAAAAAAATTATTTGACAAGGAACAACAGGTAATAAAAAAGGTATAAAATAGTGACAAAATAGATAGTTGTTTTTATGAAGAGAGAGATGAAAAACCTATACAATAAATTGCATGCCTACCATGCTAGGTTGTATAAGCTTTATGACCCTCAGATCTTGATTTCCATATATTCCAGAAACTCTAACTGTTAATAGACCACCTCTTATTAGTTTTAACACTTACAGAGGTCCATTAAAAACTATACCAGTGACCACACCTTGTTCTCCACTTCAGATGCGCTTCAAACCTTGACCACACCTCATGTGGCCTCTTCCTGGACCCCTACTCACCCTCTACTCAACTCAACTTCTTCCTAAACTCTCCTAGAAGGAGAGAACTTATCCCCATATTCTTCAAGGGGTTTTATAGTTCATTTTATGAAAAATGGGGATTGTACTCCATGATTGTGTGTGTATTTTCATAAATTTAACTTGTTGATTGTTAATAATCAATATCCATTTCCATTGATTGATTATCTCTTCAACCAGCCTTGAGGAGCTCGTTTTTTCCCAAAAATTAATTTTTGATATGGATACTATATGGTGCATGTATGAAATATTGATTTTCCACATATATATTATCAAAGAATGTATTATCTATACAAGTATTTGGTACTTTCATTCGGTCTGAAGAATGTTCTAGTGGTTTTCATGGTGCTGATGAAGGGAGTTTTTTATCCTTTTCAAGATTCGTTTTTGTTGGTTTTCATGTATGATATCTTATTTCATTCTCACAATAGACAAAACAATGACAAACATATTTGAGGTCATTTGGGATACACTGACAGAGTATTAATAATATTATATGCTCTAAAAGTTCCAATTTTATATGGTTCATATTTAGTTCATTGGATATATTATCGTAGAGACATGTGTTTCAGTTGACCTAGATAATGTGATATCTATAGTTTCCGTGGAGGAACCCAATGATTTCTTTGACATACTATGTTTTTCCAGACTAGTTGGATATTGAATGAATTTCATACAAGACTTATCATGATTAGAAGCACCATAGATAGGATTTGATAAGAGGGGTTTGATGTTTGTATGGAATGATACCTACGAGATTGAATTTTAAGAGCTAGAAGGGAGACTGATTTTATCTCCTTTCATTATTTTTCTAGATCAAGGTAAGAGATACACTACATATTCCCATGCATCGGGTATTTTTCATAGTGCAGTTTTGATGTTGGGAGATAGAGTCATGGTGTACATGTCTCATCAGTTGAGTCCATAAGAGATGAATTACACAATGAAGGAAATCAATATAGCTACAGTTCTTTATGCTTTACGCTATTAGAGACATTTTTTATTTGGAGATATTTTTCTTGTGTAAAATGACCAAAAGAGCCTCAAATACAATTTTAAATGGAATGATCTATATTTGAAGATGTGATGGTGGGAAGAGTACCTATATTATCTCGATTTTGAGTTCTCTTATACACTTAGAAAGGAAAATGTAGTGGTTGATGCACTGAGCATGAGGACTGAGATAAAGTTTGTTAACAAGTCCAGTAGTAAGTGACAATTTTTTTTTCTAAGATGTACTTTGAGGTTTTGGATAGTTAGGTGATAAATTTTATTTTAACCTTAATTTTTACCTCTTACCTTCTGGATAGAGAGAGGATGAATAATCATTCATATTCATAAGGCCTAGTCATATGGGAGAGTGTGACAAATTAGGACCCACCTCCAAGATGACTATGGGTGATGATGTGATCCTCTGAATTCATGGTTCTTTTTGGGTTTTATTGGATTTAAAAGATTATATTATGCCAGTGTTTCATACCTATACTTAGGTGGTACATCCCAGTGTTACGAAGATGTATCAGCATTTACATCATCCGTATTTGTGATTGGGGATGAAAAAAGATTTAGATAGTTTTTTCACAAGGTGATACACCTATCAATGGGTGATGGTGGAACATCATAAACCAGCTTGTATTTTTACAGCAGTTTCATATTTATGTGTAGAAATGGGATGATTTTATGATGGATTTCATCAATATTTTCCTGAGATATCCTTGGGTCCGTGATCCCATTTAGGATGTTGTGGACATAATAACAATGGTTTCTCATTTCTTACTAATTAGGGAGACCTTATTAGTGGATGATCGTCGGGTGTTGTGTATTCATGAGATAGTATGACTTTACAGGGTTCCTCACACTATCATTTAAGATAGGTATGCCAATTTTATATCTCGTTAAATGAAATTATTGTAGAGGGTGTGGAGTATAAAGGTTCATTTGATCCCAAAATACCACCCTCAGATCGTTGTCCCGTCAGAGCGTACAATTTAGGTGTTAGAGTAAATACTGAGAGCATAAATCCATGAATTTATGGCCTTTTTGGAGATACATGTACACCTAGTTGAGTTCTCTTAAAAAATTCTATATAGAATATATACATATGGAACCATATGAGGATTTGTATGGTAGTCAATTCTCATCACCCCTTCTGTATTTAGAGGTAGCTGAGGCAGGTTTACTGGGACATGTCACTTGTAGGATACCATAAAGAAGGTCCAATTGATCAAGATGTGTATATATTCTACAATGTCTCAACATTTATCTTATTTTGATAACTGCTAATGACCTCTATAGTTCATGGTCGGGGACCAGGTATGTTTAAAAATTTCACCAAGGTTAGGACAAAGATGGACTAGGATACAGTATAAGATTACAGCATGATGTGTCAAGATATTAGAGATACCATAGAGAGTCAGAGTGGTATCCTATCGATTACAATTAACTTAGTGGCTCCAGGCCATGAAATATGTATTTCACATATCTCAACTTCACCATTATCATTCAGAGCAGTCTCAGACTCTACAGTCAAATGAGGTGGACCAGAAGGTAGATGCATCATTTGAGATGCATCATATATGTATTGTTGATTACAACTGAATGGTTATTCAAGGCCAATTAGTTTCTATAGTATGGTTGTTATACTAGAACGATCGTTCACACGATGAGACTTGGGAGTGAGAGGTCGGCAAAAATGATTAGTGTCTAGAGTTATTATAAGTTGATTCTTAACTACTTACAGGAGGGTAATTTAGGGACAATTTTCTTTAAGGGGGAATGCTCTAAGATTCCATGTTTTCTTTCGAGGAATAGATATTTTTATTTTTTGATTTAAATGGATGTTTATGGAATAATGTCGGCACCCAATGTGATAATGGGTGTATTAGGAGTTTTTGAAGCTTTTATGTAGCCTATATCCCTGCCATTTTGGGAAAAAAAGGAAAGCCTAAAGGTTAGTAGAAACAATGTGGGGGTAGGCCATACAGTTTTTCAAACCATGTGAGTCCACGTCAAAGGGAAGAATGAGCCCACATAGTTGAAGGAAACCTTACATATGTGGGAACACCCATGTTCAATGGCCTCTATAGTTTTTAACGAATCTTGGTATATTCTTTCGACATGGCTTGTATGATCGTGCATACTAATTATGTGAGGTGCTACCTTATGATATTGAGGGGAACACAGTTGGGGAATTTTTTGGAGGAACATGTAGCCAATCCTTGTCACCCAATATTTTTGAGGAAAAATGACCATTTTTTAAAAAAATTATTTTAAAACCCAAATATCTAAATTTTTCTTCTGTTTGATATCCATGAGTCTTGGTGAACTCTATTAAAGGAATAATGTAATAATTTGATCTCATTTCTCCATCCAAACATATAATCGTATATTATTAGTCTCGTTGGATTTCTGCTGGTGAGTTCTTAATCTGTATTGTGTCGTTATCTATTAATCTTGGTATCAATGAAGATATTTTGATGTAATATAATTGGACTTGTTTTCAATTTTGTCATCATTTATTCATTTTCCCTTGATCTCGATCTAATGAAAAGATGAAACTGTATGAGATCTTTAATATGGACCTACGTTAGGTGTTCTATACCTTTCCCTCAAGGTTTGGTGTTTTATAAATGTAGTTTTAATTGTACCATGTGCTAAAATATATAATGATGCTACATTATGTTATTACATTCCAGAATTGAATGAATTAGAAACTGTTTAGGATTCCCTTAAGCACTATTGAGTTTATTAGAGGTTGTTTTCCCAACCTAGGCCACCATGATTTGGGACATTGTACATTCTTTACAATATTACACCAACGGGGTTCATGAAATATTTTCTATTTAGATTTGGTCCATTATAAATTGAATTAAAAAGAATTGATATTTTAGGAGTTTTTTTTCCTCATTTTCTGTGTTATATATGATGTTAATTGTTTAACTTTTTACATTTATATTATTATATGAGTTGGTTGAACTGATGTAATGTTGATTGATGAACAAATATGATGAATTAAAATAGTAGTGTATAACTTGATTGGTATATCATGGATATATATTCCATTAGATGCCTTGGATGTTACTTACATGGATCTGGATAGCGGTAGTGGATTCCTCAGATAATATTGCTCCATGGGTATTGATTCTGTGGGATGTTTAGGGCCTTGATTTTTGTTGGATCCATCTTCCTTAGACTCGCATTGGACATGTTCTATTGAAAACATCTTTGGATTCCACCCAAGTATGACTGAGATTACATCTAGATTCTACTAGGACATGATGAGGTTGCATTTGAATTCTATACCTTGGATATAACCTTGTAGGATGTGAAACTATTGATTACATGGTGTGGATATTGTGTATTACTTGAGTATACAACATGGAAATGGTAAACGTTTACTTGGTTATACTGTGTGTCCACAGTGGATATTTTTTCATTTTACACATATCCCTTGTATGGGTATCAGATCAATGTTTTTAGACTAGAGAACGTGACTATTTTATTTCTATTTATATATTCCTTATTAATAGAGATTGACTATTTTTACAGGGATCCTTGGTAGGCTAGACAAAACCACATGGCTTGAACACATTACATTCAGTACTTTCATATCAATTATATATTATACATTACTTTAACTTATACTTAATATCATATACATGTTATAGACACCGTTAAAGGTGGAATACTGAGTGTTATCTCAAACCCTATTTGGGATTAAATCGGGTACCATACAGACTATATGGTTGGAGGTAGGGACCGAGGCATGCTACCATATTACAAAGCATGATTTATGATATGATTAGGAGAAATGGATATTAGGACTATGATTAGTCTCGTGATGCTAGACATGATACTCTTTTTTGTATTTTTACACATGTATTGAACTATTGTTTGTATACTTGTTTTGACTTGATTATAGAGACATGTAATGAAACATAATGTTTTAAATGAGATTACATATAGTTTTTTTATTTCGATATATCTTATATTTTTATCTTTTTTCATGATTAATTTATTAAATCTACTTCAGATATTGACTATTATTGTTCTTCTAATTTTTTACACTCTGACATGAGGTTATAGTCTATCCATAGATACACCTTATTCCATCGATTCTAGTCATCAGTATATAGAATTTGGGAAGATGCACTTGAGGCCATGCACTCCACCGGCTCGAGGCACCAATTAGTGGCATCTAGTTTGGGACATTACAATGTAGTTGTAATACAGACCCCAATATAAATGTTGAATAATTATTAACTTTAATTAACATAATACATCATTTATTAGATATATGTAATATTAAAATGTACATTATGTATATATTCACAACTAAGACACACAACCATTCTTACATGAGAATCTTATTTATACTCTGAAGACCAACTGCATCAATAATGTCTCTTACAAATATTTATTCTTAACATGGAACGTAGAACATATATCCATCATTAAATGTGGACCCTACATGAAGTTTTAATGATAATATATGTTTTAGTGGAACTATCAAGGAGAAGGTACCTCCAGAAGGTCCTTTTATTTTCTTGGTCGATTCACTAGATTGTCTGGATCTGACCATTCATTTCCCCATCACATTATCTATCTCTAATACCAAACCTCACATAATAGATTTTTATCAATGTTTATGAGTTTTTCATTTGTTTTTTAACGACATAATTCATTTCACTTTATAATAAAAGACAAAAATGCTTCCAAAGTTACAATAACATCGTTAACCATTTTAATATTTTGATGATCAAGTGGAAAAGTAAAGTCAATGGTTGGATCTTCAGCTACATAAATATCCACCCCTAGTGGTACAGGGTCCTGCTTGGAAACCAAAACCCCCAGGATGAAATTTGGGTGGGAATAATTTCTAGGTACTGTAGCAGCACTGCAGCATGGCACTATAGCAGCACTGTAGCAGCGGCGGAACTGTAGCGGCGACGGTACTGTAGTAGGAAAAGGAGCATCATGAGTACTGTAGCAGTACTATTCACCGATGGGCCCTTTGGGCCAAAAAATGGGCTTTAATGCCTAGTAATCATGCCACTTGGCCTTAGACCTTTGGGAAATGTAATGGGTCTCCCTCTACCCAATATAAAGAGTTCTTTGCTTTAAATAATAAAAATTAGGCTTCGGCCCCAACCATTAAAAAAATAATGTCTCTCAGGATATTATACACCATACCCCTCATAAAATGGTGGTGTGTGGTTGTTGAATGATTGAAATCATATATAAATATACCTTGAAAAATATGAGTAATATAAATTTATCATATGATGTTTTATACACATTTATGTGGATGATTAAGGAAAAAGTTAACATCCTTGGGTATGGTATGGAAATTAGGGGAATGAATAAACTCATAATTCATGGGATCATTTGGGTGATCATTTTTTGATCTTTATTCCACAACTAGTCTGATTTTATCCTTTCATATATACTGGTTTTCTAAATAAGACCACAAAATAATATCTTTAAATGAATCTTTTTTCCTACAATTCGTTCAAAATATTATATGTATCTTCTTTTGTTTTTTTCCTCTAAAAATATTTTCTAGGAGATACTTAAAAATCTACACCTCTAGAATGACCATATTGTTTTGGAATCTTCAAAGATATTGAATTTATCTTTTCATCCATTACAGTTGCTCCCAATTGTTCTGTCTAGGACATAAAAAAAATATGTTAAAAATAGATATTTTAATTAAGCAATATTATAAGGAACATTGAATTATGATTATGTCACAGTTACATATGTTCTTTCATATAGATTTTTTATTTTGATTAACTAGTTTACCCTCTTTATTTACACGAGCCTCCTTCCATATCACATGATGTGGGGTGGAAGTGGATTAAGAAATTGATTCATCAATATGAATATATAAAAAGAAACATATCCAGTTTCTTATCAAATAAAATGTTTATTATTCATTTAAAATACCTACTAATTCCTTTATGAGAAAATTCTGCCCATCATTACATTGATATTGGTGTAAATTGTTTTTGATGAAAATTATTTATTTTCAGTAAACCTTTATTGTTTCATAAATTAACAATTCTGAATCAAAATGGTTATACTAAATAATGTAAAATAATATATTATAAGCCATAATACAGTATAAATATTTTCTCGTCCTGATGACTAAGGAGACCATTCCATGTTTACCATTATATAATATGTGTATAAGTAACTAGTGGGTGGAGATTTAATTTCCCCTAATCACCCCTAAGATGAATCATGATAAGAAGGTTTTGGAGACATATATGGGATTTTTGAGGAACCATGAATAAAAATTAATATTTTAAATTGTCTAAAATAAATGAACTCTATCTAAAATAATGAAAATTAAATATATGATTCATTTTGAAATTTTTTAGTAAAATAGTGAAAGGTTATCATAAAATTACCATTATATATTCCCATAGATATTCTTCCGTTACTAGCTACACATGGTTTTATAACTCTATATCAATCATCACATACATCTTCTCTATAAACCAAAAATTAAAAATGAACATTTCATTTTTGGGGTTGAATGGTTGTTCGCATTGATTCCATTCAACCTCAAATACTTTTCCATTAATTCGTGCCTTGAAAATTTTATTCAATACTATTATGCTGCATCGTTGTTGTTTTTTTCTTCAAAAAGTTCATGATCACCTTATAATTTGATAATTTTAGAATCAACCGCACGTTTTCCCTAGTATTTGTAACATCTTCATGTGAATAAGAAATTGTATGAATGATTAGTCAAATAATTAATTCAGAATATGTTTATATAGTAGAGAGAACATAATAATATGAAGACACCAATTGTATATTAAAAAACATTAAAGTTATCATTTAACTCTATTTATTTTTTAATGGTTGAATGGATTTGGATCATCTATAAATAATCCAAATACCCTTTTTTGGTTCCCCTAAAACACATAACACTTTGTCTACATTGTCTCTACCATGAACTGATTATGATATCCCAATGAAAGGGTCAACCTCAAATGAATTTTCATATAACCCTACAGTAATTTTAGTCACCATTAGGAAAACCAAAAAATTATTTTCTACTATATATTATACAAACAATACTTGAATTACATGTCATTACATTATGAATGGATTATCATTTTCCCCTTTCACATATAAAATCACCTTCACAAATCCCATCTAACCAACATTCACTACACTCCTATTGTAAACCCATTTATTATAAAAGATCAATAGACGAACTGATGTATAATATATCTTGTGTCTCTTTTCAATAGTACTAAAATATGACATTTTCACATAAATTAGATTTCTATCCTTGGAACCAGATATATGGATCACTTTACCAATAAGCATAACCCCCTAGTTATTTATTATACTGCCATCCTTTTGTTCATTTTTATACAACTTATAACCATTGATTATAAAACCAATGTATGAAATAATATTTTTATTTGGTCTCGTAGATATCTATAAAATTTGTTTGACATATGAATATATATTTTCAAATAACTCCATATAAATGTGATCTGAGAACCATCTTATAAACCATTGATTATGTGTATTTGATATCAATCCTTCAGAACTTGATGGATTCAAATATCTCATAATTTTTTGTGGGATTTAATGTATGGATGAACATGTTAACAATTAGGTAAAATTTAATTTTTTTCTTTCTCCTAGTCAATGATAAAAATTATAACAAAATATCTTCCATAAATCCCTTATCCCATAAGGCATAAGCTGTGATGAAACATTGACAGAATAATGTTATCATCATCAGATAGGTAATCAATATTCAATTAAATATTTTCTTTAATAATAAATCATTCTTCAATACAACCTTCCAGATGAATTAGATTATTTATATACACTTTAAAAATTATCATATATCATTCAAGAGATTAGATCCATCTGTAATAGATAATAGAACATAATTTAGACTCTATAGCCAAGTGAACCATTAGTTGGACCATTATATAAATGAATGATGGTTTGTAGAAAATCTCTAAATTATATAATATTATTTCAACATCCTCATTCATGATTGGGAACAACATCGGATATATAAATTTTCTGCACTGGAATGTGAAAATTAAGTAGAGTTTGGTAAATTTATCTTAAACATTTTTTGGAAGAATGCAATGTAAAGTTATTGGTACGGAATCAAGCATCAAAACAAGACATTCGTGTGATTTTTGTCCCTATAACTTATAATTAGTTATTTATAACACAATATCGATATTTTATGAATGCTCTTATGGAACATTTACAACATTATGTAAAATGAAAACATTCAATATATCCTATATGGATAGAGTGTAAGCTGATAGAGGAAGGAAATTCCTCCCTTTACCCTACACCCGTGCCAACTCTTCTCTTATCCTTAAGTAAATTATGTCCAACTTAGAATTGATGCCATCTTTTTTTTTTAAATTTAACAATGTCCCAATAATACTATCAAATACATTCTTTTCTTCATGCATGAAATCATGAAAATTAATGACATACAAATAATTATAATATGGTAATTCAAAAATAGTGACCACTTTTTCAAACCTGATTTCATAAGGTTTTTCAAAAAACATTTACCAAAAATAGTCAAATATCATTTACCCTATCTAAAATTTGATCACCTATTAGTAGAGATGGTGTTGTACCTTCTCCTATAATCCCATAAAATACTATTATCCCTGATCAGTATTTATGTCTGTATGGAAAAAATTTATGACATCCCAAAAAAAGACATTGTGGAATGTTTTAAATGAACTGAGTGTGTGAATTTTTTAAAATTGGGACAACCAAATATTTCACTGATTCTATAGTATGAAAATACTTTATAATCAAGATATTATTTTATCAACCCATACAATGTGGCCCTCTATGTGAATTCTTCAATTCTTGGAGAATCATACATTGTAACACATGTATATCACATCAATTTCAAGTCTTCAATAAATGGATCCATATATAGGTCAATCTCATTACATGGTTTCTTTATTCTAGATATAATAATATAAATAATAATGCATTTTTGAATCATTCATAACCATTGTGGAATGTTATAATTTAGAAACAGGACGATACATATACAATGAGTACTACTCTGTACACCAAATGGATTTATTATATCTTGACAAAAATGATTAAAAAACGGTATAATTCATTTTATAAATGTTTTACATATAGGAAATTACCATATATATTTTGAATTACAAGGTTCACCATTATTGTATCCATATGTGCCACACATTGGGTATTTTATAATTGATTCATTGTCCTTGAAAAACAATAGGCAATCATTTTGACAAGCCTTTATATTTAGATATCGTTCCCATTGAATATGGAATTTTTCTAGAATAATATATTATATAAAGAAGTTAATTTTCATCTAGAAATCTATTATTTAAGATTCCATGTAGTTATCTAAATCATGTGTCACTCCATCAAAAACTATATTTTAAATTATATAACTTCTATACAGCCTACAATGTTGTGTATTTAGTAAAATGATAAACAATGATCTATTAGAAAAAAAATTCATTAAAAAAATATTATAAAATCATTAATTTCATCTTCATTTTCCATTTACATTTCTCCCATGTGATCTAGATATTTCCTAATGTTTAGACCATCAATTATAACTCTATTCTATTTCCTGCAAAATCAAATATCCATAAAACTATTTTAAAATAGTTTTTATTGAATATAATCAATGTAAACATGGAAAAATGAAATAAAAGGGAATTTTTCATTCTATAAATAAAACATAATGAACTACATAACTCCATCTTTTTACTCTTTTATCATATGATTTGCGTACATCATTTTTTGATTCATATCCATCCTATTAGGTTCATAAAATATTCATTTTTTTAAAATAAATAATTAAAAAAATTATATATTCACAGTCAATGGATAATATTATTGATGATTATAATAAAGGGGACCCAACATTTGATTTTTTCAATAAATTTTTATATGTTTTAAAGGAAATGTGAAATTTAATTTATGAAAATAATTACTCCAGTAGTGATAGGTTTTTTCCTCTAAAATCATCTTAAATGATCATCGTTATCTGGTATGGGGAAGAATACTATTCAATGTATTTCTGAAACATATGTTCATGTCCAAAATATATAGGGGATGTGTCTCAAAAAAATAAAATAATAACTAATTAGGAGATGAAGCTGAGGAGGACGACATTTGTCCTCTTAAATAAATATTTCCATGAGTTGTGAGTTTGAAAAGCACCACCCACCATTTATTAGTTTTTTTCATGAATTTGATTAAATAAAAAGCATCATCATAATCCCTACAAGGGGCTACTTGATTTGTGTGACCACTAGGAGGATCAGATGGATGGTCTTTCGAACACACATGCTGATATGACCATTATGTTTTCAACATTCAATGTAATCCTTCAATTACTCCATGAAATGGGAAAGGTCTTTGGTTCGATGAATGAATTTTAAAAGTGATTATCATCCCATGAAAAAAGGTGGTATTTATTGGATTTTTTATATAACCATTCTAGATGGGATTCCATCATGTTGAAGGAGTTTATGTTTATTCATTTTTTTACATGGTATGTGGTGGTCTTGGTGGTGTTTCATTGGCTGTATGAGTATAGATTTAAAGGTTTGAGATTGTTTTGAAGACTATTTTATTTTTATCAATATTTGTATTATTACTTATATTTAACTATTATATAGTTCCATTATAATTAAACTGTTATTAATTTTATTCTGTGATATTAATAATATTAGTAAAAGTAAACAATTACTCTTCATGTATTATCCATGGATTCAATACCCATAAAACACATGATTCATGTTCACTACTACAGCAATAGTGCTCCTTGGAACCTAAAAATAGGTTTCTAGTGTTCTAGGTCTCATTATAAACATGGGGAATGATATAGGCATTTTTTTTAGAGATATTTCATGGTTTTTATTTAAATAAAATTTAGAATGACTCATCAACACATCGAACCTTGCAAGAATTTAAATTTGTTGAAAAATGATATATGAGAAAGGAAAAATAATATAATCCAACCCTAACTATTTTCATAAATGAAAACACACTGAAAACATGAATCTTGTATTATAATGGCATTCCGGAATGCAATTAAAACCAAATTAATCCTAATACTATGGAAAAAATAAGAGGAATTAGAGATTATACATATCGGATTGTGGATAACCTACAGTAGATCAAACATTGATGTAGGAAATGACTGATCTTATATAAAAAATATAAATGACCCAATCAGGTTATCATATGATTATAATTTTCCATAAGTACATGAAATTTAGTAGATGAAAGGTTTTATGTCCACTAGGGATTCTATGTATGGTTTTAGAAAAAAATAAATAGTATGAAACTACTAATAGTGTCTCAAAATATTAGAGAAGAAGGTTATGAGAATAAAACTATCAAAAAAATTTAAAATATATAGTCTAAAATATTTTTAATAGTTTATCATGGGAATTTTAGTAGTAGTCCTTTGGTTGAAATAGTAAATCATAAATTTAAAACTAAGTTATAAGTTTCTAATAGACTGTCTTTGTTAATATTTTTGGTTTTATTGTTTGATGTTAAACTTCTTTACTGATAAAATAATAAATGGTTTATAATCAACACTATATATAACCAAATTTCATTAAGTTTTCGTGTCTTAGATGTTATATGTCAGTAGTAATGGAAAAATCATTATTAAACCTTTTGGAGAAGAAATAAAGATGGAAATGATGAAAAATATATAAATAATAAACTAAGAGAAACAAATCAAGAATACAGTTTTTATAAGAAATTATAAATTTTAACTATCATAAAACCAATATAGTTTTCATGTTAGATGTTTTGGTAATATATAAAAATATATATATTCATAGAAAATAAAATATTATCTCCTATTAAACACAATGTTGGCCTCACCATTGAAACACTCTTTATCACATGTCATGTGTGGTTTGTTGAATTTTATTTTATTGAAGTTCAATTGGGAATAAATGACTCTATCAATGAATTTGGAGAAGGTAAAATGATTTCCACTCTAGTTATAAGAAAATTAACCAAGGTGATATGTCAAGTAGAGGCTGATAGCTACAAGTTATCAATAAAATATAACGACTTATAATCATTCCCATGGTTTCCAGTTTTCCCAACTACAAGTCAAGAGTGTGTGACACTTTAAGAGTATGGGGATATATGAAATGATCTAATATGGGGTACAATAATTTAATTTTAATTAATACTATAAAAATTATTATATAGGTCTATAGGGGATCACTAAAGATGAATTTGTAAAGTAAGGTTCACCCCAAATAATAAAGAGAGGGCAATGATATCCAAATAAAATCCTATGGAACCATTGAATACATTTTATCAATTGTATAAAAATATAATTAGAAACCATTCTTTGATGTTTTAAATATATAATATGAGTTTTATTAAATTATTTTTAAAATAGAGGTCAAACATGTCATAAGAATAGCATAAGAATCACATATTGAGATTATAATGCCTAAAAATATTAATGGAGATATTTTAAAATTCTAAATCATCATCAGAAGCCCCTAAAATAATGGAACAATAATTGCATAAAAACTATACAAAATCACAAAAACCATAATAATTTATTATAAAAAATTACCATTGAAACCGTATAGTGGCCATCTAAATTCCATGCATAAGACCTAAATAGATTTCTAATAAAGGAATACAATGAATAAATGTTAGATCCTCCCCATCATATGACTTCTCATCCCTAAGAATTTTTAGGAGATATTTACCTGAATTTAAACAACCACTATGTATGAAATCCATACAAAGTCGCACCTACTTAACCGTGTCAAACTCGTCCAAATCGTTCACATCCCACCAAATCCAACCAATCATAGATCCCGAATAGTCAACTCACAACCATATTTCTATCACATAACTCAAAACTCACCAAGAAATATGCCACAAATCTTTTATCATATAAATAATTCATAACCCCTACAACAAGCCCAAATTAATAAATACCACCAAATTGGGACATCCATAAATATCCCATTAAATTGAAACGTAACTCCAGAATCCATAACCATTAAACGTAAATAAATAACAATTAAAATAATACATACTAAAAACTAACAATAAAACATATCAACATATCCACAAATATAACTTCAACATCATATAAATTTAGACAGTTAAAATTTAAAACCTGAACCCTACAATGTTTCATACAATATCATGATGTTGTGAGGGAGGATAATGAAGAAAATGGATGGGGATAATGTTAGGGTTAAGGAAAGTACAGAACAGAAAAGATCACTAAGAAAATAAAATTCATCACTAACACACACCATAGAACTTGAATAATTAATCATTGAGAGAGGATGATAAAAAAATACCTTAGATTCGAGATTTAATTTATTTGAGAGAAGAGAAAGAGGGATCGGTGATATCACTAGACTTCTATGATATTTTGAGAGTAACAACTAAAATCTATTTTGTTAAAGATCTCTAATAAATATTGGGGAGGGTTTTATCATCACTACCAAATACCATTATCAAAGAGGGGTTTTATCACTGCTAAATTAATAAGAGCTGCTAAAAGGCCTTTTATCAGTTCTAAACGAGCATGAATAAAATACTTCTTCATCATCCCTAAAACATTAGTGATGATAAAAATTTATTTTCAATAAATATTTATAATTATATTTTTAAATAAATATATTTTTAAATATATTTACAAATATTAGTATACAATTATAAAGAGATATACCGTGATATATAGTTATATAATTATATATAAATTTTTAAAATATATTAAAATATAAATCTATATCTATTAAATATATTAATATTTTAAATATATTTATTATACATCTAGTATTATTAAAATATTAAATTGAATGGTTATTTTAATATAAATAATTTTCTTAAAAAATATGTTTTCATATTTATAATTATAAATATATAATTTGAAAAATATATGTGTAAATATATTTATAATTTTTATTTATACTTATAAGTATTATTATATTCTTATATATATTTAACAAACAAATATTAATACAAATATAGTAAATATATTCATTATTTAAATATATATATTATAATATTATAATTATAAATAATGTTCTATAGTTATGTATTTAACTAATTATATATTTATATATAATAAATAAATATAAATATAAATAAAAATATATTAAATATATTCATCATTTAAATATATTTATTATAAATTAATAATTATTTTAATATATTAATAAATATTTATAATTTGAAAAATAGGTTTTTAAAATTATATATAATTTTTTTAATTATAAATATATATATTTATAAATATACTTTTAACATTGTTAATGAATATTAATATTAAATGCATGAATGTCAAAAATTTGAGAAATTGAGTAATTAAAAATGTATAGACTTTAGGAATATTGAAAGAAATAGGCATGTTTTATTAACTATACTAATTATTAAAAAAAATAAAATATGGATTTATATTTACAAAAAGATGAATACATAATGAAAATATTAAATACAAATAAAAAACAAAAAACAAAAAATATTAAAAATGAACAAAATATTAATATTTGTAATAATAATAAAAATAAATAAATAAAATATATCGTTTAAAAACATAATAAATTAAATACATTTAATTAAATAAAATTCTAAAGTGAATATTCAAATTTTAATAAACATCATAAATAATATGTGTGTGTGTTTCTAGATATGGTTTCTTTAATTATGTAAATATTTTTATGTGTGAAATTACTATGTGTGTACATATATAAAAATTTGATATCTGTTAAATTGAAAAATTGAATTATAAAACATGTAGAGTTCGTTAATTAAATATTAATAAAGTTAGGGCCTAAGCCTCTTTATTATTGAAATAATGGAGAAACATTCATTTTTTGGGTTGAGGTGATCCATTACTTGGCCCGTAGGCCCAGTGGGAATTAATGCCCATTACATGGCCCTGAAGAAAAATATTTTTGTTCAAAAGGCCCTTTGGTGAATAATGTTACCATATTATCTGGGCTAGTATAGTACCTGCTATAGTATCATCTCCACTATAGTGCCTGCGCACTATTACAGTGTCACTGATGCTACAGTTCTAACACTGCTAGAGTCTGCTATAGTAACATATTCACAATGGGTTTTGAGACCCCATACTTCATGTAGTATTACTAGGTTCTTACCACAAATACATACCTCAACTACACACATCTATTAATGAAATAAATAACAATACGAATGAATAGTTTTTATAAAAGAATAACTATTATTAATTATAATGATAATTCAAAAAAATAAAGAAGAATATTTATATATGTTAATGAATACATGTTAATTATATAAAATAAAACCATATTAAAAAAATTTAAGGTTAATGCATAAATATATATAAATAAATTATGAAAATGGATAAAATTATTAAAATATTGAACAATGAAATATTAAAAATGAATACATTTCCAAAATAATAAAAAAAATTAATATTATTTTATAATAAATAATTAAAAATGATCAAGTTTAAAAAATATATATTAAAATATAAATAATTAAATATAGTATTTTGAAATATAAAAAATGATAAAATTTACCTTTTAAAAACATAATATATATTAAATAAATTATGTTAGTAAATACAAATTTAAATTGATTACTAAAAACTGAATAAATTACATATATATTATGTGTGTCTTTTTTGTATATAAAAATTAATAAACTAACTATACGTACGTTTGAAATATATATAACACACATTTAATATTTGATAAATTGAAATATAAAATTACACTCCACTAGATGTCCAATACTCCATACAATTGGTCAATTTATTTTAATTAATATTATTTTTTAATTATAAACTATTTTTCCATAAATATATGACTTATTTTTATGTACATACAAATATATTGTATTATATAAATAATATTTTAGGGAAAAATATATAAAAACTCAGTCTTTACATACATCAATGTTACATAACATTTTTAGAATACATAAAACATTATATAAACAGATGCCCAATGACCATATTACTCTAGTGCCTTTGGAAACCTAGAAACACGATCATTGGTACATAAGGGATCTATATTATCTCCCACTAGGTTCTCCATGAATTGAACCCTTCTTAGACACATCATACTCAATGCACATTTTCTTATATTGGGGAAGGAAACATAAAAAGGGCTGAGCTCATTTGCTTAGTATGGGGAAAGAAGGGAGAACTGCAAGCATAAACATGGGCATATGAGTATGAGAACGTGATCAAAACATTTGATGATAATACCCTTCATATCGAAGATCATAAAGATGAATCATGGAATAAGGATTAATATTTTACACGACATTAATCATAATGAAATAATTAAGATAATCCGTGAAAGCATAACAATGAAATAAAACATGGAATTATGAAAAACACATTATTATATAATAAGATTTCAATATTAGTCAAGGAATCACTGCCAGGGTCATCTTAGTGGAAAAATTCATTTACTTAACCGAGTTCACACCCTCTCCTAACTCTGTACTACTGAACTGATTTCACATCTCATTAAAACCCTGTAATACTGAACCAAGATCATTTCTCATTCCATCCATGTCGGTCTCACGCAATATAAATCTTCACCCAATGTATTAAAGGGAGATATATGTCCCACCCTTATCAAAATTAAATCACACATACATGTGCCACTAAATAATAAACAATCATATCATAACCCATGAAATTAAATGGGTATCATACGCATGTAATTAGATCATAACCTTTGGAAAAAGTTAGAGGTTTCAAAATCATTTCATCAAAAGAATAGCCCATGTTAAAGGAATGGATTTCACAAACATATAACCTATTAAATACAAATGGGTATTATAAATACCATGACATTAATAATAACATATTTAATGAAATAATATGAATGGAACATTTAGAAATTTTTTTATTAATGAATGAGTAACATGAACAGATGCCATCTTAGATGGAAAATAAATTTGAAATATATTTCAAAATAATTTCTTGAGGAAAATATACTTTATTTTTTAGAAAATACTCCTTAATATATAAAACCATTATAAAATTATTTTCCTATAAAATTTCATGAATACTTATAAAGAACAAATTAAATCATTAAAAAAATTCCTTGAAAACATATAAAAGAATCATGAAAACATTTTGAAAACAATTTTCCATGAAAATTACATGTAAAAAAAATTCATAAAAATTATCCTTTTAAACATTAAATGTAAACTTCAACTAAATGATGGAGGTTATATTAGTACATCTCATACGGGGTAAAAAGAATATTACTTTTGCACGGTAAAAAGTATAAAAATGTTGCTCAACTGAAAATAACAAAAACATTACTTTCTTTAAAACCCTTTTTGATTAAATGAAAAAACAAGGGTAAAAATTAATTTCAAATATAATATTAAAATGAGAAAATATTCATGGATTCCATTTTAGAAAACATGGGATTGATGGAACACAAATTTCAGACTGAAGAGAGAGGTATGGTCATATTTTCATAAAATCATTCCCATAATTGACTTAAGTAACAAAGACTAGAAAAAATGTTAATAATACATAAAGACGTCAAGTATAAATAGATGGTAATAAAATTCATGACTGTTCAAGAAATATGGATGATAATATTTCATTAATGAAAATGTTATCATAAACAATCTTGATAAATATTTATATTTGTTTCAATAAACTCTTGCAATATGGTATCATTGAATCAAACTCCCCATATAGAAAAATAAAATTACATAGAGATTTAAACTATCATTATAATAATGATATGCATGTTATAACATGTGAAATGAAGGTCATAAACCTCATATAAAAATATTTTTGTATAACATGGGATGTGTCTTAATTAATGAAAAGTGAGACAAAATTAATTTAAAGATTTGGTAACATATGAATCTTAATCCCCGTGATGGAAAGATAATAATATTTTTATCGAAATACCGATATAATTAATTATAAGAGGAATATAATACATTCATGGGAAGTATATACACCACACAATGTGGGAGGTGAATAAGGCATGTATCTCATGGGAATTAAGTGTGAGATGGAATTCCCTTACATTGTGTATTGACACTCTTTGCACTCTTTCAAAAATCCTGTATAATAAATATAAATTTCTTATAATTATATCATGAAACCATATTATTACTTCTAATACCATTTATTATTTGATTATTTCTTTATATTACCTACTCGTTATCAATTATATGTTAAGGATTCACTTCCGGTAATATTCTTTTTTTGCATGTGTCTTAATTTGGTATATCTTTAGTATTTATATTTATATCATGATTTATAGAATTTAAACCATAGGTTAAATATAATTTATATTCATAATATTTTTATTATAATAATCTTTATAATATAGAGGTATAAAATGGAATACATCGTTTATAGAGACAGTAAGTCGTACATACACGTGAAAGCTATTTTGGTTTAATTGTCGTATTGAAAGAAAGAAATTAAAAGACATATATATAATTATTACAGAAGATTTATTATATCATATATATCTTATATATTCTATAAACCCATCCTTAATACATTCCATGTAGTGTATGAATTAATCACATCATTTTGAGGGGTAGTAGTCCAAATTTCCCTAAACAAAATAATCATATTAAAAGAAAATGGAAAGTATAAAGATATGTGTTGTAAAAGACATAAAAAATCCTAAAGACATAATAAATATTTTATATATAATATATAAATATAGTTTACATCATAATATCAACCTTTAGATGTAGTAAAGGAACAAATGAACCATCATCATTTTGTGAGTTCGTAGTTCGTCGTACACAAGAAAAGTATGTTTGTTACCCATTAGATGGAAGTGTGTGTAAGTATAGGTAAAATTCCAAGAATAAAAAAAATACTATTATATTAAGGATACTGGTTTTATTATATAATCATTTAATAAAAATATTATAGGGAGTGGAGAAAGAAAATAAAATAACGTAGTTTGAGGGAGGGTGTTACCTCTTAATTGGGGAACTCCTTTTGGTTCACACCAAACAACATCCTTGGAAGGCTTTCATCACAAGGGAGGATTTAATGAATAAGCGAGAGATTTTTTGGGTTTAGTTTTGACGAATTTGAAAATGAAAATGTTTCTTGATAGTTGCAAGGAAGTGGGAGGAGATGATCCTTGTTATAATGAAGAAGGAGTGCCACTCTTGTAATATTTTGGAAAAGGGAAACCCCACCGATGTTTTATTACTGAAAGTGGATAAAATAATGTTAAAAATTTCAGAGAATGTATAATATTGTGTAATTTTTTTAAAAAGGTTATTTTTTACAAGTGCACCAGTCGTTTTGGGACTTAAGGATATGGTTTAGTCCCGTATTAATCATAATTTTATCATAATTATTGTAATTAATTTTAATTACTTCAACAATAATTTTTGGTCAAAAACTATGTTGAACTTATTAGAAATTCTAAATTATTATTATTCCAAATATGGAATCCATTTTCGAAAATTAAATACACATAATTTGTGTACATTAATTTATAATTAATCCCACACTCGGGTCAATAATGTAGATTTTTACACTAAAAACGTTCAAAATGTTGCTAGGTTTTTAAATTCAATTTCAAAGTGAAAATGTTTTTAATGACCTAAATTGTATTAATTGTTAAAAAAATTATTTAATTAATATTTCTATGTAATTTAAAATATAATTTAACCTTATAAATAAATTTTTAGAGAAAAAAGTATTTTAATGAAAATCTAGTTTTTTAACTATTCATTAGAAAATGATACCTTACAAAAACATTACAAGCATTTATGCTAACCAAATTTTTATATTTTTCATCAAAAGATGAATTTTATTTTTTTATATTAAATCTATAAAATATCCATGAATTGGATTATAGACGGGTTCTTTATTAAAAGGTTGTAAAACTACCTTTTTCAAAATATAGGGTTTTAAGCACAAAATTGGGATCATTATTATATTATGTCTATAAAATCTAATGGATGAATATAAAAAATATTTTTTTTGTTTATATAAAACATATATTTAACTAAAATTACTTACCAATTGTTATTAATTTAATTTATTGGTATTAAAAAAACACTGTGGGGATAATAATAGTTTTCTAAAAATACTCCCTTTATATTCAATTTGGTTCTTATATTCATTTCTAAATAATTTTTAAATAATTAACTGATTTTTTTTATTTTTTGAAAACCATATATTTAAAAAATTTAGTTAATAATAAAAATTAATGAAAAATTAATGGCTAGGTTATATATTATTATAATTTATTTTAATATTTTATTGTTCGGTAATACTCGGTCTTTCATGTAACACAATACATCAAGGAAAGTCATTGTTCAGTGTAAAGAAATCTATCTTCAATTTTATGTGTATATTTTCATGTAGTGCACATAATCCAAACATAGTTCTTTAATATAAAATAGTCTATTTTTAGTGGTACATGAAATGTAAAATATCAAAAAGTTTAAATTAATTCAAAAAATAATAATTCCCAAAATATCATGGTGTCACATTGTACCCACCATAAAAGGAATTTATTAATTAAAATTCGTCAAGGTTATCAAATAATTAATACTTGACAATTTCATTTGTAGAATCCCACATCCTAAAAATTAATACAAAAACATCCCTTAAAATATGAAAGTTATAACCATAACCTTTACACAAAGTGCCTTATAACAATGTTTCCACATGGGAGAACATAGGTGGAATGTTAACACATGGACATGGGAGGGAAATATAACCATAATGTTCTTATGAATAGTGGTAAAATACAAGGTTAGACGAAATTTAACAACCAGAAAGCCCTAAAATTGTGATGATTAAAAATACTATCTAATTTGTTAGAAACATAGGTACTAGGATATCACTTTTTTATCATTTTCTTAAATTTGTGTAATTATTTTTTTGAACATGAATATAAGGAAAAAATTCATTCTTTAATAATAAATCCATTACCTTAAGGAATGAATGTCTAAAAATTATCTTTGATGCATACAGCACAAAAATACACTTTTAACAGATCTTAAGTCCCATAAAAGAATGAAAAATATAACTATTTTTCTCTTAAAAATAAATCTTCCTTAATATATATACATAAAAAGAAACAATATTGAATCATCAATAATATTTATTCATAAAAAATTATTATACATTAACCAAGACATTGCATAGGCCAATGGTAGGCATAAAAACATATCGTCATTCGGGCATGGTTTTGAGACCTATGGAATTACAATACATTAATGGATGTCACTCCATATATGTGATATCCTTTTCTAAACCCACAATAATACAAATTAAAAAATAAAATATATTGAAATCCTTAAAATAAGGTTAGTCACTAAATAGTCTTTTAATTAGGGTTATCAATACTACTTTAAAAAAAATAGTTCACCTAAACATTAACATAAAACTTTCAGGAATGGATAACCTTATAACCATTATCAATGATGAAAATAAATAATTATAAAATTAGGTCATGAAATTAGATTAACATTGATCCAACATATATCAAAAAATAGGTCCTGGTTGTCACATTCGTAAAATATGAATACCCTCATCGTATATTCTCTTAAAACATGGTAACGACATGAATTACCATAATTATAATTTGGAAAACATGCATGTTTCCCAATTCCAATTGATACTGGATATATTATTAAAATCAAAGAAGTTGTAAACTTCATCAATGATAGCATACACTACTTCTTCAAAAAAAACCTTTATCTGATTTGAGGTAATCAATACCGCCCAATTTACATATTCATATCTAACTTGTATTTATACAAAACAATTATCGTAACATAAGGAACCTATTAAGGGTTATCTTATCTTAGTCAAAATTTTACATTTTCATTAAATCAAAATTCCATTACTTCGAAAACATTCAACATAAACTTGTAAATACTTAGCAAAAAACAATCCTGGTAAATTTAACCATTCATATAACATAATTTTTTATTCAAATTATATAACGACATTAAATATTCAATTTCATCTATAAGTCATAAGAATGGTACCTCGTCATTTTATTTAATACACCATTCCTTTCAAACTTCATATATTTTCTCATCGTCATTAGAAATATAACCATTTCATGTACCACCATGCTGATTCTCATTAGGAGCACTCCACTTAAGATATCTATTTTCATAATGACCATTCATTCTATACATAAAAAATTTTAGGGTTAATTATGTCTTAGGTAGGTCGATATTCCCATAAATGTCATTAGTTAAATCCTTTATTATTCCATTTTAGTTACTTTCTTTGTGTACTTATTTTTCATAGTCATAACACATTCTTGTTCCTCTATGGCATTTACTCTGGTGAAGGTTTCCACATTCATGACATAAAGGACATTGTTTATTCTTTCCTCCACGGTATCCATTAACTGAAAACCTATAAATCTTATTTCTTCTCATCCCTGGTGATTCAAAGAGTTTATTAGGGTACCTGTTGTGGATCATGTTCCTTGACTACTAATTAGGCATGGTCACAATATCCTTGAATCTGTTGATCATCTAATTTGTTTTATCATCAACATATTGTGCATCATATTAAATATAAATCTAGTTCCTTAAGGTTCCCTCCATTGACTAAACAAGGAATAATAGAGTAATAAATGATTATCATGTCGAGGAATCACATATTCATGAAAATTCACTCATTGGATGTCTAAATTTTGACACCTTCTTTAATTTATGTCACCTAAGGTTTATCCTAGTTTAATTATTACCATATTCTATTAAATTACATAATAACGGTGTGTGAATAGTTTTTTAATTTCCATATAATATATATCCCGACCCCTCCATCTATATATACCCCTCCTCTGATGGAAATGGATAAAGGGAGATGATAAACCCAGAGTCCCACCTCCAGTAGGCCCTGAGATGGAGACTGGCACCAAGGGTGTAAAAATCATAAAAAATGGGAGGTATTTCCCATTTATAAGAAACTATATTGAGAGATAAGATAAATAATCTACAACATAACATCATGACATAACAAAAAAGAAACCATAAATCCACCCCACGTGCATGTATAAAATAGAAATGATACAGAACAAAATCTCCAAAGTAAATATTAAAATTAATGCTAAGTAGTGACATGATAACTATCAGGATTCGAGCTACTAGGGTCCCAAATGATCCATGAAATCCTAATATAATCCTATAAACAGTTTATATATGTAGGGTAATCATATAGGTATATATAGTAGGAAAAACCAAAGTCTCTCATGCACATGTGAAATAGGAATACTAATTCATCCATGTGAAAATAACAGAACAAAAAAACAACTATGTAGGTATACTAACAATCCCAACCTCACAAAGGAATGATAACTAAATAATACAAGACATTTAATATAATATAAATCACAACGATGAAAGGTTACCCACACCACATTCACATTAATTAGATTTTCTCACACCCTAATGAAAAATATCATGGCTCACCCACCTCTTACAAACATACCACATCACAACCTGCCCGCTGACACCTGGGCCTCACAACCACATCCCATCCCACCCAAAGTCACCAGGTCCAAAAACCACATCACGTCCCACCCACAGAAAGTGGCTCCAAAAACCACATCACATGCCTTCCACAAACACCTGGTCTACAAACCACATCATATACCGAAGATACTAGGGAATGAAAAACCCAAATCATCCTGAAGACACATGGGAAAACATAACTAACCCACACACACCTAGGCCTCAAAAACCACAACCTAGCCAAGTAATCTTGGGCTACCACCACCAAAAAGAATGAGAAGGGAAGAGAAGGTTTCCATCCATCCATCATCCCATCGGGATGTTTGGGAAAGATACAGCTCCCCCCTTATGATGGGGGTGTTCGACACATAGTTCTCAACTAGGGTGGGGTGTGTATAGAAATCATAAGGAAATTAAATGTATATTAATATAATATAACAAAATAATATCCCAACTTATTGTTTTTGACTCAATAGCCAACTATTAACACTTCCACTTTTGTTGCTACCTCTATATGCACAATACCACACAATAATCCATAATCCAATTCACATTCCCAAAAAAATCAATTAACCATTTCCATTCTGTTAATCCTACCCAAACATTCCGTACCAATATTTATTAATCAAGAATTTAATTAATTCGTTTCTTTATTTATTCCATCACAATTTGGGAACCTACCAAACACAACACACAACAAGAAACACATCAAAAGTTACACAAGGAGAAACTTCATATTAATTATACAAACCAAATGTCACCATCTATCTTCATATTCATCCCTACAAAAACAATCCATGAAAAAATAAAATTGTAGAGGCACATAAAAACAAAACCCAATTATATTCATGTTGCACAACACTTATAATCCATCAAAAAAGCAATCAAGCTCTCATCCTGAGATTCTATTACACGACCCAATCTATTCCACAACACACACTATGCCCACAACCGCACTACATCACAAACTAGAACAACACGACACACACATCACATCAACAAAAATACTGATTTTGAAAAAAAATCATATTTAATAAGGTATCATTTATTTAATTACACTTTTTAGTTCATGGGTTATAATATAAACTATATAATCATGGGGTACCCATTCATTATCCAGATATATGTAATTAACCAATTTCAATTTAGAGTGATGCCATAGTAATCAAATTTAAAGAATAATCACAAAAGATATAACCATCACATGAAATTCTCCCAACAACTAAAATTTTCAGTTGGGTATTTAGCCCGTATAGGCACAACATTAAAAAATAGATGTAAAATCATGTGAACGAACCCCATTTGCCATTAAATTTCAATTAGTCATTCATTATATTTTTTAAGTCGTCACAACCATGAGTCATAGATAATAATAGTAGAAATCCCTACCACATTATGTTAAATAAATAGTAATGAGATAATACATACCTCGAAGGGGTTTCGTCATCCATCGCATGAGAAAAAAATCACAGAACAGACCTCTAATCACTACTCACGCAAGATCTGCATCCATCTGAGAATTCCACAACACCACCACATGGAAAAAAATTGAAGAGAAAAACATTATAAACATGGGTAAGACAACTCCACATCATAGATAAGATATATTTAGGAGAACATGATCATGTCAAGAGAGAATGAATAAAAATTAAGGGGGAACATAACTTGGATCACCATAGATCACCAATGAACAATCTCCAATATCAACGGGGTGAAGAGTGTGATAGAGGGATTAGAGAAACCCTTGTGGCATCTAAGGTTATTCAGGAATAATAGAAAGGAGAGAAAAAACCTAATGAATAAAATTCCTGATGAAAATAATTTTAAAAAAACCTGGATCGTGGTATTACATAATGTGTAATACTCTTTCACGTCGTGGAGTACCAGGGGTTCGGTTTCCACCAAAAAATGTGTCACCTATTGATTTATTTTTTTTCAAACCCAAAAATATTACACACTATGAAATTATTATAAAAAACCCCTAAAATATGGATTCATGATCTGTATAATAGTTACACGATGTGTAACCCCCTTTTCTCTAGTATTTTGAAACAAAACATCTCCAAAATCCATCTTACCCTCCCCTAAACATCTCCAACAACCAGAATTGGAAAAATAATGGACCTGGGGAAAATGTTCCATTACATCAGATACCTCTAAAATGATTCTCATCTAGGAGAATCTAAAACCAACCAGGAATGAAAGGAGAGGAAGAGCCAAAACATCCATCCCTTGAGATAATTCTCTAGGGTCTTTCTACACTTGAAACAATGCTAACAACCAGAAACATCAAGGTTCAACAATAATTAACATTATGATATTTTAAGGCCAAAGAGCGAAACCTCCAAAACCTAGAAAACATCCTCCAAAATTTTCCACCAAGCCTCATCTCGTCACCCCAAATGACCTAAAAAACATCACATGAGGAAAAAAAACCATGCCATCTCAAACACACAAATTACGGAATCCCATCCTCCATGTTAACATTCTATCTACTCAGGGGAACACTGACTCTCTCACACTATTTTAACCTCATCACAATTAATGCATCTTAATTTGGAATTAGGTCCTCCACTTTCAATATATTAGGACATTGTCACAAGTCACTATACCCAAAAATCGTTATCAAAGAAGAAAAATCATCTCATAACAAAAAAATGTTCTAAACATTACAATACAATGAAATATAGATCAAAACAAAACTCAATACAACTCTTGGTACTAGGAATTTATCTGTGTATCAGGCTTTCATGTACTCTCTTCATAGACACCATGCCTCCACAAAACTCATACCAGATGAATGGTTCATATACACAACTCCTCTCTGTGATCCTAGATCTCCACTAACTGTTCTACAAATGTTGTGTCATCCTCAATATCTAACTCCCAACATTCAATGAAATGGGAGTAATAATTAAGATATCATAGTATCTAGGATATGTGTAAGACATCATGGATCCTCTCCATTCACAGTGGAAACAACAACCAGTATGCCACCTCACTGACTCGCCCAAACACTTCAAAGGGACCAACATACTTGGTAGAATGCTTACTCCCCTCCCAAAACGCAAATTACCATTTCGTGGGGAGACCATTAAGAACACATGATCCCAAAACATGAACTCTTAGGGCCTCCTCCTACGTTCAACATATGATTTCTTCAAGTTCCACATTGCTTTCATCCAGTCATGAACAAGCTGGACCTTCTTTGTCATGCTCTTCATCACGTTTGGACCAAGAGCATCTGTCTCCCCAACATCCATCCATAATAATGGAGAATGACACAATAATTTATAAAATTCCTCAAACAGATCCATTCCAGTGGAAGAATGATATAAATTATTATAAGAAAGCTAACCAAAGGATGGTGTCAAATCCAAGATCCACTAACATCCATGAAGCATTCCCACACCATATCCTCCAATGTATGGTTAAT
This sequence comes from Viscum album, assembly GCA_963277665.1. NCBI lineage: Eukaryota > Viridiplantae > Streptophyta > Magnoliopsida > Santalales > Viscaceae > Viscum > Viscum album. Next base: position 128,399,781 of record OY728167.1, on the reverse strand, counting down.
TTAATATGTCTTATCAACAATATAAGGCTATAAAGAAGCGCCGAGATGTAACTATGTGATAATGGAATGTTTCAATCCCCTCCAGACTCATGAGGTAAACTGTATATCCCAATCTGAGACAATGGACCTCCAAAACCCATGAAAATATACCAATTAATCAATATTCCTCTTTGCCAAGGAATCCACTGCTCTAAACTCCTTGATAGCTATGAAGTGGGCCGATTTCATTAAATGATACACTATCACCCAAATAGCATCATATCCTCCTTAAGATCTGGGTAACCCAATGATGAAATCCATTTTGATGTCATCACACTTCCACTCAAAGACATCAAGGTGCTTCAACAAACAACTAGAGACACGATGCTCAACTTTTACCTACTAGGAATCTAAGAACCTCTCTACTAAATCCACCACTAACCATTTCTCCCTAGGACCCCAAAACAACATAATTAAGCATCAATACATCTCGGAAACTCATGGATTCACCGCCAAGGGTGAGATATGAAATTCATGAATGAATCCACTCTGCATCGCCACCAAAATAAACAAAATATTTTTAAACAACATCCAGTTCAGACCATCCACCAACCATTCCTATGGAGCATCACCATGATATACATAATCACACATCACTTTTGCCTACGAGTCACCCCACTAAGACTCATCCACCTACTGCATTAGAGAGGACTGCACAAGCATTTGAATCAAATATCACTTGTTTCCATCCACTCTTTCATCTAGGTTCGTGGCTACAAACTCCTCCATTTCTCTACAAGAATATGAAATTTCATGAATGACCTCGTTATAAGACTTACTTCAATATGAATCTGCCAAAAATTATCCACTTCTTATGGTGTAGGATATATAAGAATCACAGTCCTGAAGAAACTCGATACACCTCCGATGTTTTAGAGTCAAATCATGATGGGAGAAGACGTACCTAAAGATCATATGATCTGGGATGACATCAAATCACTCCCCAAGGAGGTAATTCTACCATAATTTCAAAAAAAACATAAATTCTACTAACTCTAAATCATGGGAGGAATAGTAATGTTCATGGGGACATACCTGCCTAAACCCATAAATATCACTGCTCATAGCTAAATCAATATAAATCCCAAACCAAGATGAGAATCAAAAAAAACTCCTCAAACATCACCGCTTCCTATAGAATCTATAGAAAAAGAGCACTATCAGGATCCCCCTTCAGTTAATTGAATTCTTCCTGGAAGTGATCACTCCACATGTACGCATTTTATTTTCTATACAAAGCTATCAACGACGACAAAACATGAGAGAATTCGGGCAAAAACCTCTGATAATAGAGTAAAAATAAAAAAGAAAATCATAACATCTTCCATGTTTAGGGGTGCTACAAAAAAACAACTGCTTCAACATTAAATGGGAAAATTCCCACACCATGATGAGACACCACAATCTATATGAAATGCACATATCATATCCCAAACATGAACTTGGACAACTTTCCATAAAGCTGGTAGTGATGAAGAACCTTTAAGATAGTTCTAATAATCACAACATGATACTAATCTATCACTATGTAAATTAAGATTTCATAGATGAATATGATGATGTATTGGACTATTGACTCTGAAAATATGGAGTCCATAACATCCATGAACACAGATGGTGCATTCGTAACATAGAATTGAATGACCATGAACTCGAAGTGACTATACCTACATATGATGGAAGTCTCCTAGATATTTACCTTCTTCACACTGAACTGGTGATATCCAAATAGTAGATCGATCCTAGAAAACCAAATCTCCCCTCTTAGTTGGTTGAAAAGACCGTCTATCTGTAAGAGAGGGTAAAGGTTCTTGACCACTACCTAATACATCCTCCAGTAATCTATGTCCAATCTTAGACCTCCATCTACCTTCTTTGTGAACAAAAATGGTGGTCCCCACAATAACACACTAGGATGGATAAATTCCTTCTTCACCAGGTCTTCAATCTGAATCCTCAACTCCCACAGCTCATAATGTTCCATCCGATGGAGAGTCATCAAAATTGGAGAAGCATCGGGATATAATTCTATCCCAAACTCAATGTCAAGTTGATTGTGGGGTAGCATCACAACCTCCTATGAGAAAATATCCATGAACTCCCCAATGAAACTGGGAACCTCCACCATCTCAACATCCATTGATTCCACTATTATCATTGACAATAAAGAAAGAAGTGGCTCCACATTACAACCTCCCACTTAACATCCATTCTTGTGTATGAAAACAACATGTTGGGCATCAACATCTAAAAACATGACATTACTCTAGAATAATTTGAAAACATCATGAGTGGAATACTACCTGTTGATGTTGAGGATGACATTCCATGGATGCATCTGTAATAAGAAGAAATCCCAACAGGACAGAACCAGTACCATCATTATTCTACACCCCTAACCCACATCAAAAAAACCTCTCTATCCTCTGACTTGCGTGCTCAACATGAGGGGAATGAGAAGCCTCTCTACACATTGTCCAAGATCTTGTGCTATAGTGGGTGAAAAAATCATTTTGAAGCTCCTGAATCAAACAAATTGCAAACAAGGTAACTTAACAAACTGATCGTACCTCTAAAAACCCATGGCCCTACAAGAACTACTAACTCTACTATTTTCATGTCACCATACCCATATACACTACCTCTCTACTAATGAAATAATTCATATAAATTCTCAGATTGTGGTCCCTAAACATGAGGAGAATCCAGATATTAGCCTGGACATACTCCATCTCCCCTTAGTAGAGAAAAATATAGATGTCTGTGCTGTTAAAAATGCATCGCCGATAACTATTGTTGAGGATGACACTAAACCTATCCACATCCACCAAACTGATCTCAAGAAGCCACTAGGAACTGATTCTGAATATGGCCACAATTTCCATTGAAGAAACACATCATCTCTAAGACCATAGGAAAGGCACGGAGACCGGTGTAACTAGATGTCCGGATGTAAGCTATTGAGTTCTCCTCATCGTCGACAAAAACATCAAAGGTCTTGGCACAATATATCTACCACCGATATCTCTACCTCTTGAAGAACTCTATTATCTACCCTCTTGTTGTTGAACTCCTCATGAGTACATCCACTTGATCACCTCTTCTTTCTCCTAAATATCCAAATATGTTAGTAATGTTAAAAGTGTAAAATCATACTTGATAGAAGGGTGTACCCCTCATCAAGAAAACTCTCACAAAAATCTTCATCTAGAAAAAGATATGGGGCCAAGCACTGAAGGTCCTTGAATGGGATCCCAGGATCCCTTAATAACAAACTCCCCTACTGATGGGTGAGTATCTAATACCTCTTCGCAATATTCATAGTCTACAAAAGAAACTCCACCGAGAACTCCTTCTGAAAGTCGACCGACAACAAGTATCCCTCTTTTCTCTCTCACAGAAACTCCCTCCACCACTATCACAAATATCCCCACATCTAACAAACTTCCAATGGGGCCATGTACAATGTCGGGGCCCAGATCAAACCGATCGAAATCCCCATATATTCTAGATAGCCTTCTATATCTATGTTAGAAACACTTCCCTCATACATTACCAAATAATACTGCTAGAATGCCCGTAACTACGTCCACCAAAAACCATCATCCTCTGCTAGATCAACCCTATAGTGATTAGCTGGATCATCCAACTAAATCCTTATAGCTGGACCATGTTTTAGAAGACGTCTAGGAGCTGTAGATTAATGGTAAACAATGATTTCATATGTCCAAATTATTTTTAATTTTAGCTAATTTTCTTTTAATTCGTTTTTACCCTTACCAAAAACCCCATTTCCAATAAGAACATAAGTCATTATGATGTATGTAACTTCACTAGTATCTACTATAAAACCCTGACCCCAATTACCCAGATTCGGTGCATTATTACATAACATTGGCATGACACAAGAAATCATGTCGTGAAAGACCGATCCATTTTGTATCTTTGGAAGTACTGGATTTATTAATATGTTTTACATTACGTCATGAAAAAAACATCAAAAACATTTTTCCCATTTTGAACATACTTATATCCTTAGCCTATCCTGACAATTCAACCATAAAATACTTCTTCACATCCTGGGAAAAATACAACATATAAAGGAGTGAGCTCAGATGCTCAGTAAGGATAACAATATTGCGGAAACTTTCGTAAATAATCATAAACATTTAAGGATATGTATAAGGAAAAAACAAAATCTTATTAAAAATAAATATTAGAATAATAAGGAAAAGAGAAAATCAGATAATTCCATTTACTTATTCACGTGGATATTCTACTATTCCAATAATCAAATGGAATATCAATATCCACTTTCATAATGATGGAATGAATAATGCCAAACATAATAACCACATAATCAAGGACTTGTGCCAATACAACAAATAAGATTTTGTCAAGGCCTTGTGTAAAGACACTAGTTTTTCTCGTGAGACCTACAGATGCATCACAGAGTTATAGCGGGCTCCACCCGTCACTTAATATGTCCAATTCATTCCTCATATGAAAAGGTTTAAACATAACATAATCATTCGTATTAAAACTAGCAAACAAAATGTCAATACTTTATCTATAATACATGAATGGTATAAAATAAAACATCTACAGTTAAACATATTAAAAAACCTTCAATACAATATGGGATATTGGTATCATAATAAATCAACTTCAAACAATATTTAAAATTTATCAGAGGAAGTTGACATAGATGAAATGAAAACTATCTGAATGAAACAAAAAATTCTATTTTGAATCATTTAAAATCTACCTATTTATAAAATAAGATATTTATTTTGAAAATATTCATTTAATATTGTCAGGGAAACTTCGATGATGTTATAATGGCAGAAAATAGCCGCACCCCCAGTATATGTGAAAAAACATTCTTACCTTAATTTTGTCGAAAAGGTCATAAAGTACCTTGTTTCGAAAATGACAGAAAGATTATTTTCAAAAAAATATAATTTAAAATAAGGGTATAAATTACCTTCACCAATTGTCTGTTAAAGAGTAAAAATGTTTTGAAATACATTTTTAGGAAATGCGGATGTGGATGATAAAGAGGTCCCAGTATATACTTACGTAAAAGCAACCTCAGATAATAAAGAGATTCTGAAATTAACCCTTACCTTGTACTTTTCCTGGGTTGAGGGTACGTTAACCTCTTGTATAATAGTTAAATCGTTGTTACTAAATAATACAAGAACCCTATACATAAATATGATATCATATATGATATTTTAATACTTCTATGTTAATAATATTTTAGTAATATTGTCGTTTCGGGTGTTAACTGATTTGTTTTACATTATATGTTTTGTTACTTAATTCGTGTTTTGTGGATAGGATGTATCTTATTCATATATATAATGATATAAAGTCTTTATACATTATTTTTAATCATCAAATGAAAATTATTCTTAAATGGTTACGATGAGGAATTGAATCTCATCGCGTTCGTGGAGACAGTAATCCATACGTACGCACGAGTGACAATATCATTCTTTTGATTTAAAATCTTATGTAGATATATGGTATATACTATATACCGAATCATTAAAATTTTATATTTATTATTTAACTCAATTATACTCATAATAATACCCATCCAAAATAATGTATTGAATAACAACTACACCACGACATGGAGACGGTATGTCGTACGTACACACGTATGGTGACTTTGTCATTCATGTGATGGATAGAATAAAGAATATGGTTTTAACATTTTTATAATATCATCAAATTATATATAAGATACTGGTGTTATTATTTTATAATGGAAACAACAATGAAAGAGGAAGTGGAAGAAGAAAATAATTTGAAAGTGGTGATGAAATATTTACCTCTACTTCGGGTTCTTCTTTTTGATTTGATCAAAAGCACTCAATAAGATGGATATATGACTAAAGGAAGGCCAATAAGATTAAGGTATGACAGTTGAATGGATATTTGGGTAGGGTTTGGCTGAGCGGAATGGATTTGAAGGTGTGAATTTTAGTGAAGGGAATGTTCTCTTTAATAAGAGAGGTGAGGGTCACTTTAGGAAAAGCTTGAAATATTATTTTATAATAAAATCCTTTTCGGTTTATAATGGCTCAAAAATTATTTTTTTTCAATTATAAGGTGGTAATGGGTCTAAAAACCCTCAACCAATAGGTTTTAGACAGGTTTGGGTCACTATATTAACCTTATCTTTTAGATTTAACTCTTAGTTAAATAGTTTTGCACTTACCATGTTTCTTTGTATTTTTATTTTATATGGTTAATAAACTTAGTATAAACATCCAAGCGAACCAAACGTGGTTAATTAATGATATATATAATATTATTTAATCCCATTGGCTAAACCTTAGATTTTTAGTAATAGAATATCAATTAATAATATATTATTTTTATAAAAACAGTTTTATGTCAATTTTTACACTATTTGGTGTTTTGTTTTTTTTAAATTCATAAAAGAATTATTACTTAAAAAAATACATTTAATCAACCCTAAAATGTAATATTAACATATAAAATTACTCTAATTCATTAAAATTCTCAAATTATATTTATTTGTATATTTATAATATCAGTTATTTTAATCTTTCATTAATATGGTAATTACTGCATCATTATTGTGTCATTAATAAATGTAATTATTTAATTTATAAAACCTATAAAAAAATAAAATTATTCAGGAAATTTTTTTACCTTTGTAATTAATATTTATAGTCGAATTTTTCTTATGTATATCCCTATATTAAAAATGATTTAGTTATTAAACTTTGGATTTAACACTTTTAACTGTTCATTAAATTAAATAATAATAAATGTCCTAATCTAATCCAAGTGGACCTAAGGGATCATATATTACTCCAAAGGTTGTTTTTGGTCGAAATAATCTTATCCAATAGAATTAGGACGAGTGTTAGGGTAATAATAATATAAGTTTTACCTTTAATTTCCCTATTTACTTTTAACCGTGGTAAATAAAAGTCAAAAGATACTATTCATAAAAAATTATTTTCATCTTGTTGAACCAATATTTACTTACTGATATTAACAATGTCTTTTGGATTTTGGAAATTCAACTCGCTAATGCAGTGAAAATATTTTTTATGCAAATTTTCAAATAATCTTATGATGTGGGTAAAAGACTGTAAAAAGTTCAATAAAATTTTATAGATCTATTTTTATTATAAAAATGACTGCAATGAATTAAAATGAAATAATATTGAAATTATGTATCTATTTCAACTTAAAATAAATTTTAATAAAACAAATAATTATTTAAATATAAATTCAGTTTTAAACAACTACGTACAGTTTTTCACTTTTTATCAAAAATTGAATGTTTTCAGAAAAATACCAAAAATTCAATATAAGCAAATTTTGATACTCTGAATCCAAAAAGAATTCTATTTTGAATGATGAAGTTTATAAATTTTTAAAAAGTGGGTATTATTATTCATAACGACTAGTTTGATTGGTCACAATGTGTTGTATTGTCGAGGTTGCGTACAATGCAAGTTGTTTCATTATTCGAAGGGAATCGTACAATGAAAGCTTGGGGTGTTACATCCTCCCCTCCTCCAAATAATGTTTTCCTCGATAATTCTATAATATTACTACATAAAAATAATTGGGTGGTTCTTCATCATAAGTTCCCCGGGTTCCCACATTACCTTTTCCATCTTATGATTTCTCCATTGTACTTTTACCAGATGAGTCATCTGGTTTCTCAAGACTTGTTCTCTTGTATCAAGAATCTTGATAGGATTTTCGTAATAATATAGATTGGGTTCGAGTTCTAATTCCTCATAGGTGAGTACATGTTTTGGGTCAGGCATGTATTTTCTTAATAGTGATACGTGGAAAACATCATAATCTTCGGAGAGACTTGGAGCAATTGCCAAATGGTAAGCTACAACCCCTAATTGTTCAAGAATTTCAACGGGTCCGGTGTACCTGGGACCCAATTTACCCTTCTTAATGAATCATATAATTCCCTTCCATGGAGATACCTTTCAGAAAACCTGATATCCTACCTGAAATTCAAAATCCTTCCTTTGGTTATCAGCATAGCTCTTTTTCTCAAATTGAGCTGCTTTGATGTGGGTTTGGATAATCTTCACCTTTTCCATTGTTCCCTCAAAAACTTCTGGTCCTATGAGTTTTCTTTCACTAACATCTTACCAATTGGTTGGTGTGAAACATCCCTTTCCATATAATGCTTCATATGGTGCCATCTGAATACTTGAATGAAATATTTTGTTATAGGAAAATTCTACAAGAGGTAAATATTGATCCCAAATACCATGAAAGTCAAGTGAGAAGGATCTCAACATATATTCTAAGGTTTGAATAGTCCGTTCTAATTTTCCATCAGTTTGAGGGTGGTAAGAAGTGCTCAAATGAAGTTTAGTATCTAGGGATTTCTGAAGACTTTTCCAGAATCTTGATGTAATATGGGGATCATGATCAGAAAAAATAGATAGTGGTACACTATGAAGTCTTAAAACATCATTAATATATAGTCTTACTGGATTATCAAGTGGTAAATCTTCATTTATAGCATGAAAATGTGCTGACTTGGTAAGACCATCAACAATGACGCATAATGCATCATATCATCTAGGAGTCTTTAGTAGCCCAATGAAAAATCCCATTGTAATATCATCCCATTTCCACTCAGGTATGAGAAGAGGTTGCATGAATCCTCCAGAGTATTTCCTTCAAGATTTTACTTGTTGGAAAACAATACATATCAACAAAAAATTTGCAATCTCTTTCTTCATGTTGTCCCACCAAAAATGTGCCTTAAAATCTCAATACATCTTAGTACTACCAGGTTTTATTGATAAATTGGAGTTATGGGAATCATCCAACAATTCCCTTTTTAGATTATGTAAATCAGGAAAACAAAGTATCATAGCAAATTTTAAAATCACATCTTCATATACGAAGTCCATCAATCTCCCATCATTCACAACATTAATTTTCTTTTGAAACGCCTCATCATCATCCTGAGAACTTTTTGTCCTTTTTAATAAATATGGGTTTTCAACCATTTGAAAAAGTATTGATGTTTCACCTTCCATGGTTATTACAATATCTATCTTTCGTATATCCATGTATATAGGATCTATTTCAACTCTCATCTTGTTAAAAACTTCACAATCCTTTCTGCTCAAAGCATCTTCCACATTATTTTCCTTCCCTGAGAGGTAGTGTATAGTGAAATAATAATCCTTGAGTAGTTTAATCCATATCCTTTTCCACATGTTGAGTTCCTTCTGAGAGAAAATATATTTCAAACTATTATGATCGGTATATATCTAACAATTTTCACCATAGAAATAGTGTCTCCATATTTTTAGAGAAATGTCTATAGCTTCTAACTCAAGATCAGGAGTAGGATAGTTTTGTTCATGAATTTTTAGCTGTCGTGATGCATAGGTAATAACTCTGTCATTCATCATAAGGACACTACCAATTCCTTTCTTTGAAACATCACTATGAATAACAAACCCATATTTCTTTGATGATAGAGTCAATATAGGATCATTGACAAATCTTCTCTTCAATTCCGCAAAAAATTATTCACACTCTTTTGTCTAAACAAATTTATCCCCTTTATGTGTGGGCTTGGTTAATGGGTTATCCATTCGGTAAAAATTATGGATGAAACATTGATAATAAACTGCTAGACCAATAAAACTGCATACCTCAGTTATACTCGTCGGTGCTGGCCATTCATAGATTGCATTTATCTTAGAAGGATCAACATAGATTCCATCCCTGGAGACAATATAACCAAGAAAATAAATCTCTTGAATCCATAATTCACTCTTGATAAAGTTCCCATATAATTCATTTCTTCTAAGAGTCATTAGGAAAATGCACAAGTTATTTTCAAGATCATCATTGCTTTTGGAGTATACCAAGATATCATCAATAAATACCACCACAATGTCATCAATATATTCCGTGAAAACTCTGTTCATTAGATCCATGAAAATATAGGGTGCATTAGTCAGCCCAAAAGGCATCACTATAAACTCGTAATGCCCGTACCTGGTTCAAAAGCTTGTCTTTGGAATGTCTTCTTTATTCACACACAACTGATGATATCCAAATCATAGGTCAATTATTGAAAAATATTGATCTCCATGATTTTTATCCAATAAATCCTCAATGTGATATTGGGGATACTTGTTCTGTATTGTTATAGCATTGATCTCCCTGTAGTCAATGCGAAAACTAATAGATCCATATTTCTTCTTAACAAAAAGGATAGGGACTCCCCATGGAGAAACACATGGGTGAATAAATCCCTTATTACTCAAATACTGTTGTTGTTTCTTTAGTTCTATTAATTCCACAAGGGACACTCTATAAGTGGTCTTCGATATGGGCCTTGAACCAGGAATTAAATCAAATGAAAACTCAATTTCTTGTTCTATAGGATGTACCACCAAATATTCTAGAGACACATATACATATTATTCCACAATTAGTACGTCCTCTATTTGAACATTCATTTCCTCACACAATGTTATTTCATTCTCCTCCTCCCCAATAATTGAATTTAGTTGAGCTATTGGGGGTGGATATAGATATGAATTAGATGGTGACATTTCTTCTCTAAGGATAAGGTACTCCTTATCATCATCGAAAATTGTATCCTCCTTCTCCTTACAAATTTTTGTATCATGGTCCGAAATCCAATCCATACCAAGGATTATATCAAATTGAATCATGGGTATGACGATGAGATTATTAGCTAAATAACCTTTATATTCCTTAATAAAATATAATCCACAAAACTTTGTTGCAAATGATAATTCCCTTAGGCGTTTTGACAGACAACTTCCTCGCTAATTTTTTTTTGAAATATCTAATTTTCCTAGAAAAATGGGAATATATGAAACAATGAGATGATCCAGAATCAAATAACGAATATTTTAAACCTGACAAAACCATTAAATTACCTTCCACCACATATTTCGGAGCATCATCCTCAGCAGTAGTGATAGTATAAGCTTGGCCTTCATCCCTTTCCCTTTTCTATGGTATGTTTCCTTGGCACTTATGAAATTCATTTGCATAATTCCCCCTTTATCTACAATTGTAGCAATCAACATTGATATCCTCTTTCTTCCCCTTGAAATCACGAGCTTGGTGACATTTTCCACCACACTTGTAAAAGACTCTCATTCCCATGAGGAATGTATCAGGGTGTTTCTTCCCACATTTAATGTAGGATGGATGTTCAACTTTTCCCATCATCCCCTTATTTCCATTTCAAGAGTTTTTAAAAGATATCTTCTTCTCTTGCTTTTCTTTAAAGACATAAGACTTAGATAATTCCTTTTCTTTCTTGATTGAAAATGAGACAATATCTTCGTACAACGAGAAGGATTTAGAGAATAATGCTCGACAACGAAATGGTTTTAACCCATCAAAGAAATGATCAATCAAGCGTCTTCGGTTATGTATAAAATCTTTAGTATGCCTCACTAAACCTTTAATGTTAGCTTCATACATTGCATCATTCTCATCATCCATTTGCCTCAGACTCTGAAATTGTCTTTCTATATCTGCTCGATGGTCATGAGGAAAGTATTTTCCTACGAAAACTTATTTAAAATCTGTCCATTCCATAAATGATACTTCTTCATTATACTTTGTGTTTTGAATCAATATACACCATTGATCTGCATCTCATGTGAGGCGATAAAATGCCCTGACAACTTTTTCTCATTCACAACTCCCCAAAGCATGAAATATTTTCTCTAGGGAACTTATCTATTGCTCATCTACCCATGGCCCGAATGGCCATAAGGCCTTCATTTTTATTGATTTTTTCTAACCCCCTTTCAAGGGATGAGGGGGAACCCTTACAAGGCCCATAGGCTCATAGATTACATGGCCCGTAGGCATAAGAGATTACATGAACCGAAGGTCTTTAGTGAATTCAACCAGAATATCTATAAGGAACTTCCCCTTCCCAACATCTAGGTCATGATAGTAGCTCTCCGCCATTTCATGGCCATTTGGCTAGGTTTCCCATGCAAGAACAGGCTTGTCCCGATGGTAGATCCATACCCTATCATTCTAACAAATCCATTTGGCTCTTTTTGGGTATGTGCACCTTCTCTGAATCCTCTTCTAGGGTAGCTCCTTTTTCTTAGTGTGTCTAGGGAAACTTCATGTGGCCTGAAAGCCTTGAGGTGGCCCGAGGGCCTTAAAGTTGGCCCGAAATCCCTACTATCTCGAAGGCCTGGGTGGCCCAAAAGCCATAAGGACTCCATGCCCAAAATGGTGGCCCAAGTTGAATAGTTTTAGCTGCTATAGTACCAGACAGTACCTACTACATCAACTACTATAGTGCCTACTACCGTACCCGCACAGTGTACAGTTCTTCTACAATACTGTACTCTTTACAATACTGCTACAGTACCCCAGAAAATATGTCTCTAGCTGTTTTTGAACATGGGTCTTGTGGATGCACTTTAGGATACCTCTCCAACTGGGCTAAGGCTCATGTGCAGCTACCAATGGATTTGTAGTCCCATTGATTGTTGGTGGTTGTTACCTCCAGAAGTGATATAACATTGATCCTCCACGTTATCGATCAGGGTACTCCATATGGGTGAGGTTATTATTCATAACCCAAGTCAGTTGTCCCAGTATTGTGATTAGTTGATCAGCCCTAGTTGCATTACCAGGTCCACTATAATTATCATAAGTAGGAGGAAAATCCCTAAATGGATTGTGTACATTGATACGGTTTCAATTCCTTTCTCTAGGCTCCATTTCTAAACAATAGCATACACTATATATGTTTTTGAATCACAATACAGAATTCCATAATTGTAATACACTTAACATAATTTGAATAGTTTTTGGATATAATCCATAATCATAAAAAAAATTCTTTGTGGAATTATATACTTATAATCCCTTCATAATGGCTTTTAAATAATATGAGAATTATCCTAAGGAGATCCCCAGGGAGTGTCATAACCAAGAGTGCAGCAAGGCCCGTTGTCATACACAAGTTCCCATTCAAGTCTAGCTCAAAGTGGTGTTTTCGAGTTTTACCCCTAGGTACATCTGTGCCAGAGCCGCCTCTATCTACTCATATCCGGATAGGGATATAGTGCTTGGAATACGAAACAAAGTCTCTACATTACCAAAATTCTGGGAAGTTCATCTATACTAATCCTCAATGTCTACCTTAGGGTAATGTGCTCTAATTTGAGTTTATCTATGTCTAGTTTCCACGAGTTGTACTAAACTTATCTAATACCAACTTTAACACCCCGACCCCAGTTACCTAGTGTTGGTGAATTATTACATAACATTGTCATGATACAATGAATCATGTCCCAAATGATCGATCAGTTTAGTAGCCTTTTAAGTACTAGATACATTCATATGTTTTACATTACATCATTAAATGAAAACATCAACAACATTTTGTCCCCTTTCGAACACACATATATACATAGAAAATCGCAACAGGTCAACCATAAAATACTTCTTCACATCGTGGGAAAGTAAAACATAGAAAGGGGTGAGCTCAGATGCTCAGTAAGGATAAAAATATAGAGCAATCATTTGTAAATAAGAATAAACATTTAAGGCAATGTAAAAGACTAAAACAAAATCCTTTTAAACTAAATCTTCTGCATAATATGGCAATGATAAAATCAAATAATTCTATTTACTTATTCACATGGATATTCTACTAGATGAATAATTACATGCAATATCAATAACCGTGTCTCTCGGATTATTCCTAAGGTTGTTTTTGGTCGAAATACGCTTATCCATCAGAATTAAGACACGTGTTAGGGTAATAATAATATCATTTTTACCTTTAATTACCCTATTTAATTTTAACTGTGGTAAATAAAAGTCAAATGTTACTATTCACCAAAAATTATTTTCATTTTGTTGAACTAAATTTTACTTACTTATACCAACCGTATCTCTCAGATTTTGGAAATTCAACTCATAGAAGTTGTAAATTTATGTTTTATAAAAATTTGAAAATACTCTTAGGAGGTGGGTAAAAGACGGTAAAAAGTTCAATAAAATTTTATAGATTGAATTTTATTATAAAAATCACTCCAATTAATTACATGGAACTAATATTAGTATTATGTATCTATTTTCACTTATAAAAAAATTAAATTAAATAAATAATTATTAAAAAAAAGTAGGTTTTAAAAAATTACACTGGGTTTTTCACTATTCATCATAAATTTAATGTTTTTAGAAAAATACCAAAAATTCACCTTAACCTAATTTCAATATTCAAAGTCCAAAAATGAAGTCCATTTTGAAAGATAATTTTTTTTAAATTTTAAAATATGTGTATTATTATTCAAAACGGCTAGTTTGATCTGTTGTGTTGTGTTAGAATCTCAAAGTTGCTTACAATGCAAGCTATTCCATTATTCAAAGGGAAACATATCATGGAATCTTGGGGGGTTACATATAATATGTAGGAAGGTCCATCTTTCTTGGTCATTTGATATGCTTAGGGTCCGTGCACTGGATCATGGGGGTCCCTAAAATTTGATGTCATAGCGAATTATCCTTGCCTATGTCATGTACCAAATTCAATGGAACTGTCTCTATACCATCCCATTCAATCCTTCGTGTGTGTAACTCCAATCATCATCCTATCTCTCAACCATCAGCTCCGATACCACTCTATCATGACAGCCTCCATCCAAAGATACCCCTCTTGGGTTTTGAATGAAGAAATAGAGATTATAACCCTTGAGTCCCTCCTCCAGTGGGCCCTGGGTTGGCCACTAGAACCAAGGGTGTACAAATACCGAAAAATTTGAGGAATTACCCATTTATAGGAAATAATATTGAGATATGAGATTAATCATCCGCAAATCATTTTCAAGAGATAATATAAAATAAAACCAAAACCCACCCCGCATGCCTACGTAAAATAGAACTAATAAAGAAGAAAAGTCTCCAAATTAAATACCAAAATTAATGTTATGTAGTGACACAACGCCTCTCAAGATCCAAGCTATTTGGGTCCAGCAAGGTCCATGATATTATATTGGTAATCTAAAAACAATTTATATAAATATGGTGAGCATACATGTATACAATGTAGGAATGACAAAAGTCTCTTGTGAAGTTGTGAAATGGGCATACTAATGCACCCGTGAGAAAACATTAATACCAATCAGCACCAAAGAAAGTGTACTAACCATCTGAACCTCACCAAAGAACTCTCTCCAAATAATTCATGTCATGTAATAGAATATAAATCACATTTATGATAGGGTACCCCACAACGCTTTCCCACCGATTTTCCACTCTCACACCCTAACCGAAATTGTAATGGTTCTCCCACCACTTCCAAACATTCCTCATCACAACCCGAATATAGACACATGTGCATCACAACAACATCACATCCTTCCGGAAAACACTTAGTCCACAAACCATATAACAACTTGGAAGTATTCCCATGGACCAAAAACCACATCACAGCCAACCCACAGACACATGGACCTCAATACACATAAGAGCCCGAAGACACTTAGGATAGAAAAAGACATTTTATCTCGAATACACCTGGGAAAGAACATCTCCGATCATTTCGAAGACACATGGGAAATAAAAACTCACCCGTACAGACCTGGGACTCAAAAACCACAACCTAACCAAATTATATTGGGCTATCACCACCTAGTTGAATGAGCAAGGGAGTGCAGGTGGCCATCCATAAATCCTCCAACCTAGATGTTTGGAAAACAAACACCCCTACCCATGACAATGGGTTGTTTGACGCGTATAGATAATCTAGGGTGGGGTGAATATAGAAATCAAAAGAATGTACATGTATATACATATAGATATCATAAAATCATCTTGACCTATGGGTTTTCAAACAACATCTAACTGGAAACACTACCACATTTTATTCTACCTCTATATGTAGAATTCCGGACAATAATCCACAATCTAATTCACATTCCCAACCAATTTCAATTACCTATTACCTTTCTGTAAATCCAACCAACCCATGGAATACCATGATTTATCAATAAATCATTTAATTAATTTATTTATTTATTCCATAACTATATGGGAAACTACTAAGCAAATCACACAACAAGAAACATAGCAAAAGTCATACATGGATAACTATGGGTGAGTTACTCATCCCAGCCACCACTATCTTTCTTGATAGTCCTCCCTCCAAAAACCATACATGCAAAACCACGTCCAGTAACACATCCCCTCACAACCCAATCATAGAACTACTGCACTACACTTCTCATCCATCGCATAGTTAATCAATATCTCAACTTGAGATTCCATTACACCTAACAAACCATTCCGTAGTGCACACCTATGACCACTACCACACAAAAACACAAACCAGAACAAACCCACACACACATCACATCACCACAACTACCAAGGCAGAACAAAAATTTATATTTAATAAGGGACCCCTTATTTAATTCCACCAGATAGTTCATGGGTTATTACAGAAATTGTATCATCCTAGGGAATAAATTCATTAACCAGATATACATAATTAAACCATTTTTATTTAGGGTGATATGGAAATAATAAAAACTAAAGTTGCAACACAATAGTTATAAGCAGTGAATGAAAATCCTTTAAAGAACACATTTTTTAGTGTGGCCTTTAGCGTGTATAAACACAAGATCACAATCAAAATCAAGCATGTAAATGCTTGTGAAAAACCCCTATTCTTCACTCAATTTTAAATTTCCCAATATTTATATTTAGTTAGGTTGGAACAAACATGATTAATATATAAATAGAAGAAAAAAACATCCCTCATGATTCATAACTAAATATAAATGATTGACTCCCTACCTTGAAGGGGTGTTAATGTCCCTCTCATGAGAACAAATCACACAACGGGTCGCTGGTCACTTCTTTGACAAGATCTGCATCCATTTACTGATGTTGCAGCACAATCACATCAACAAAAACTGAATAAAACAAAATTATAAATAAGGGTAATCCAACGACATAGAATATGGAGAATATATATAAGATAATGAGAATAATTCGAGAGAGAATTATAGAAAATAAAGGGAGAATTCACCTTGGAACACCACAGATCTCCAAAGAACAGTCACTGAGATCAACTGATTGAAGATGGAGGGAGAGGGATTGAAGATCCACTTTGGGCACATAGGGTTCATATGGAATGAGAGGAAGGAGAGAAAATTGTATAATAGATGAATGATTCTTCGAAAAGACATTTTAAAACAAAACTCGATCGGGGTATTAAATGATTTGTAATAACCTCTGACATTGTGCAATACCCAAGGTTTCATTTTTGATGAAATATTGATTACCTCTAAATTTATTTTATTTTTAAAACACCAAAATATTACACACTATGAAACTCACAAGACATGCTATGAAACAGAGATTCACATTGTGTATTATAGTTACCTGATGTGTAACCCCCTTTTCTGAAGCTTTTAGCAACTGAACGTCTCCAAAATCCCTCCATGCCTCACCCAGAAAGACAAAATAAGAAAATTAATATAACAATAGTACATATAATGCTACAATATCTCATGGTATTCTCAATCCAGGTGTCTAAAATGTCCCATTTTTGTGTACCATATTATCCCAATTTTGGATCAGGATATCTTTTCGGAGTTATTACTCTATGGTATATCAATTCTAGAGCCACATAAACTTGTAGTATCTATAAATGGATGTATTTAAATGAACCAATCAATGTATACTTTACCAATATTTCATGATATTTTCTTAAACATTAACTCACCCTAATACATATCCTTGAAGACATCCTAAGGAATATCCTTATAAATATACCTAGGGATCTCAATAATGTTTTCTCATCCTAGTTTATAAAGGTTAACTAAAACATTACTCCGAAACCAAATATAACAACATTGTATTGACATAAATTAATGCTATACAACATTTTCAGAATACTTGAAACATTATACAAATATCTGCCCAAAGCCACATTTGTCTAGAGCCTTTAAAAACATAGAAACATGATTAGATACTCATTAAGGAAACCTGAAAAGTCGTGGGATCAGATGCTCAGTAAGGGTAATCAAGAGAAAAATGTAATCATAAACATGGGAATAAGTGTATGAGAACATGATAAAAACATTAGATGATTATACCTTACATATCAAAGATCATAAACCTAAATCGTGTATTATATATTGATAGTTCATATGGCATGAATCATAAGGGAATAATGAACATAATCAATGAATGAATAACATAGGAAGAAAACATGGAACCGTGGAAAATACATAATCCTATAAAATGATTTCTATAGTGTTCAAGGCATCGCTTCCACGGATGTCTTAGTAGAAAAGTTACTTTAATGAACTGAGTTCACATGTTGTTCTAGCTATGTATTATTAAATTGTTTTCACTTGTCATTCCATCCATATAATCATAAACCATGTTCATTTCTCATTCTTTCTATGCCAATATCATGAGATATAAATTTTTACCAAATTAATTTGAGGGAGATATAGGTCCCACCCATATCAACATGAAATCATTCATTATTTTTCCACTAACTCATAAACAATTGTATCATAACCCATGAAATGAAATTGGTATCATAAACATGTAATCATATCATAACCTATGGATAAATTATATAGGTTTCATAATAATTTCATTAAAAGCATAAACGATGAATGAGAAATGGATATCATAAACATATAATCTATGATATCACAATAGGTTCCATAAATACCACGACATTAAGCATAAACAATTCATGTAAATAATATGAATGGAACCATTAGATGAGTTCTTATAAAGGTATGAGTGAAATCAATGGATGTTATCTTTAATGGATGTTTTTTGAAATATCATTCAAAAACTTTGTTATTAGGAAAATATCATTTCATATTGTAAAAATTATTCTTATTACAGAGAACAATTTGAAAATAATTTTTTTTAAAATAATATGATTTTTTTTTTAGAATAATTGAAATCATTTTAAAAGCATTTTTCCACGAAAACTTATAAATGAAACTTGAAAACATATTAAAAAAATCTCCTTGACTTTTAATGTTCATAATATTTTATTAAATATTTCCTTTTTAAACATGAAAAGGAATCTCCAAGGAAATGAAGGCAGGTGAATCCGTAGATGTCTCATGAGGTAAAAAAGAATATTTTTTTTGCATGTTATAAAGATTAGAGAATTTCATTGACCGAAAAATGATAAAAATAGTCATCTAAAAAATCATTTTTAAAAGTTAAAAAAGGATAAAAATTTATTTTAAGGATGATAGTATAATATTATAATATTATTGTAAACTTTCTTATAAAACATGGTTTTTAAGGACTATAAATTTATGACCAAAGATGGAGGTGAGGTTATATTTTCTTAAAAAAATTATAAATTTTCTTAAGTACTAAAGAGGAGAAAAAATGGAACCAATATATGAATAAATAAAGACTCAATACAAGATAGGAAAATTCATGAGTGTTCTTGAATGATGGATCAGAATATTTAATTAATAAAAACATGATCATAAACAATCTTGATAAAAGTCAATATTGTTTCAATAAACTCTTACCACTTGGTATCTTTGAATAATACACCCCATGTAAGAAAATTTAATTAAATGAACCATTAAAATATCCTGATATAAAGGAGATTCGTTTTATAACATGAAAAATGTTTTTTATACACCTAATATAAAAATATTGGTGTATAACATGACATGTGTCTCAAAGTAGAAAAATTGAGACAAAATTAAGTTACTGATTTGGTAATATTTGATATATAAACCACATGATGTGATGATCACAATATGGTTATTTAAATACCCATTGATTAAGTATATTATTCATATAATTCATTAACAGTTAATATATAAACTACACAATGTGTAAGGTGAATAAGTCTTGTATCTCATGGAAATAAATTGTGAGATGAAATTCGCTTGGGATGGGTATTGACTCTCACTGTACTCATTCAAAAATACTATATAATAAATATAAATTTATTATAATAACATGAAAGATCTATATTATCACTTATAATACCATATATGCGATTATTATGGATTTATATTACCCCTTCGTTAACAATTCTATGTTTAGGATTCACTTTTGGGTAATATCTGCTTTGTTTTTCGCATGTGTCATAATTTTTTTATAATTGGTCCTTATATTTATATCAGGATTTAAAAATTATAAAACATGATTGAAACATAATTTAAATTCATTATATTTTTAATATAATAATCCTTACTATATAGAATTATCAAATGGAATACATTGTTCCTGGTGACGGTAAGTCGTACATAGGTATGAACACTATTTCCGTTTAATTTTTATGTTTAAATAAAGTAATTAAAATATATAAACATATATATTATTATTATAGTATCTTTATTATATCACATATATCATATAAATTCACTAAACCCATCAATAATACAATCTATGTATTGTATGAATAAATCAAATCACATTGAGGGGATGGTAGTCCACACTTCCACAAACAAAATTATTGTATTAACACAAAATAGAATGTAAAATGATATGTGTTGTAAAATAACTAAATAAGAATAAATACATAATAAATATTATATATATAATATATAAATTGATTTTATATCAAAATTTCCACCCTAATTGGTGGTAAAGAAAAAAACAAACTATCATCGTTTAGTGAGGCGGTAGTCCGCTGTACACGCAAACAGATGGATTATTACCAATTAGATGAATGTGTGATTAAGTGCATGTATAATAAATTTAAAAAAACATCCCGGTATATTGGGTATTCTATTTTTAGTATACATGCATGCAATAAGAATATTTTAGGGAGTGGAGAAAGAATATTAATGAAAGGAGTTTGTGGAATGTTGTTACTACATAACCAGGTAAATCCTATTGGTTTGCAAAAAAAGGGATTCTTTAGAAGGTTATCTTACCAAGGTAGGATATAAGGAGGATGTTATGGAATTTGGGGAGATGTTTTTTCTGAATTTAGTAGAGAAAAGTGGTTTGATATGTGTGAGGAAATGAGAGAAGAGGATCAGAGCAACAAGAGTAGCCCAGTTCACGTAGAGCAGGCCCTAAAAGAGGATCATAGCAACAGGAGTAGCAGCCACCAGTAGAAGAGATAATCGGATTATAATAATGAGAGGGTACAGAAACCTCCATCAGGACCATGCACCATGCATCTTTGTACAGGGAAATTCTATCTAATTAGCAATGAAAGGTGGGGAGCTAGGCGATCAATGATGCAGGAGATGGGGAGGGGCAGTTCATGTGGGTTGGGCCTATGGTTCATGTACTGGGCATTATATGCCTCTAGGACTTCGGTTCACGTATTGCGGGTCATGTCAGGCCCTGTTCCTTGGGCATATGGTTCATGTACTAGTTCCCCTTCAACCCTTAAAAATGGATTATCCATAATAAAAAAAATAAGGTCGTCGGGCCATTCGGGTCAAGTGAGAGGAGATGACGCCTTTTATAATGGAGGAGGAGTGTAACTCTTGTAATGTTTTGGAAAAGGGAAACCCCGCCTAGTGAGCCACTATATGAGGCTAATTTTCATTGTTCATTTATATATTATACATGTGCTATATTATTCATAAACCAGGGCATGAACCAAAATGGAAAGCCAAATGAGGTAACCCCAAACATGGAGAATGCAGTCGATCAAACAATGAATGACTACCTCAAACCTGCCTAGACCAATGCACCCTCTTACATCAGGCATGCTACCCTTAGAGAAGCCCATTTTGTTTTCAAACCTCATGTCCTAAACCACCTTCCAACCTTCCATGGGAGGGAGTCAGAAATTCCATATGTTCATGTCAAAGAGTTTAACAACATTTTTGAAACCATGTTCCCACCACAATATCTTGAGTCAGCCAAGATGAGGCTCCTTCCTTTCTCACTAAATTATCGAGCAATGAATTGGTTAAACAATCTGAGACCTACATCAATCCACTCTTGGGACCAATTGAAAATAGAATTTTTCAACAAAATTCTTCCCCCATCACAAAAACAATTTCACTGAAAAAGAGCATCATTTTTTTTTGAAAAAGACAAGGTGTCATTTTAGGAAACATGTGAAAGGTTCAAAGAAACACTCATCATGGTACCTCACCATGGATTTTCAATCCCAGAACATGTTAAAATTTCCTATGAAGTGTTGGGTCTGGTAAACAAACAATTCATCAACGTGATGTGTAATTGGACCTTCAAAAACCAAAGCCCCAAATGATGCTTACGAGTATCATGAAGGGATGTCTAAACAAAACCAAACCTGGGTAACATCACATTACTAGGGGAAGCCACCAAAATATATTGGAATTCACACACTTTGGGAGGAGGAATGACTTAGGGAGAAACTTTCGGCTCTCACTAGGAAGGTCGAGGAAATTGATCATAGGAAGGTCCATGAAATTCAAAATGTTGACCATGTTTGCACAATTTGTGATAAACATGACAACAATACAGCCAACCACCCAACCATTACATCCATCAAGGATATTATTCTAGTATGACCACCTGCAGAAGTCAATTCCCTAAACTTCCAAAATCCCCAATACTAAAACACATTCATCCCAAGGTATAATGACCACCCAGGATTTCGCTAGTAATATAACCAACAACCTAGCCAACCGCAATGACCAAACCCCTACCCTACACAAGATTTCCAAAAAACACAATGAATTCCCACCACAAGCAGCCCAATAACAACATCCTCCTATCCAATAGCAACAACCCATCCAGTAACCCATGCAATAACCAATCCAATAACCAATGTATCCTCTTTGGATAAACCAACCAGTACATGCCCATGCTCAATCAGTCCCTTTACAAATCCTTGAGTAGCTGTGTAATCAAATGGAGAAAATAATCTCAAATGTCTCATCCCTTAATCATGAACTACAAATAATTAAAACCGGGAAGGCAACCATGCCTACTCAGGCGGTACCATCCACAACTTTAAGTGTAGAATCTAGTTACACACAAAACTCTGACGAACAACTTAATACAGTGACTGTTTAATGATGTGGGAAATCCATTGAGAAACCTAAACAAGACATTACATAACCATTAAAAGATTACAAAAGGCATGAAGATGATGAATAACAACCCTTAGATTCTAAAAAACCCAACGAGTTGTGAAGGAACTACAACTATAAAAATCTATCAATCAACATGCTCCCTTCCCTCAACGCGTGACAGGAAAATCTAAACAAGAAATGAATGAAGCAATGAGGGAAATATTCTCTCTGATTATGTTGAACATTCCACTTCATGATGTGATCAAAACCATTCTTTCCTAATAAAATTACCTTAAGGACTTGTGAACTTTTAAAAGGATATTTTCAAATAAAAAAGGCTGCTAATGTGATTACAACCATTCAAGCGACCATTCCTCCAAAGTTGAAAGATCCAAGATGTCCATACATAAATTTTGAGTTATGAGTGAAAAATCTTTTCAATTCCCTTTGTGATCTAGGATCCAATGTGAAACTCATTCCTTATTCCATGTATTTTCAGTTAGGGCTTGAAGAACTCTAACCCACATCTGTCACTCTTTAACTTGTTGATCATAGTATTCGAGTTCTTAAGTGGATATTAAATGATGTTTTGGTGAAAGTTGAAATTTTCATTTACCCATATGACTTCATTGTTCATGAAAATCACCCAAGCTTCGGTCCCTGGGAGCACCCCCCAATCATCCTTTATAGTCCCTTCCTTGCAACAATCAACGCTTTTATCTGAGTCCGAAATGGGAAAATGACCATCACCTTTGGAAACATTATTCAAGACTGGATCATCTACAATAAAAACTATCAAATTGGGGATGATGAAGAGATTCATGAGGTTAATTTGATTGTTAGTGTTGATACTAAACTCTAGGATAATTACAGAATTACTGAAGTATGTTTAAGTCAAAAAGAGATTCATTTTCTTTGTTCACTTGAAGTAAATCTGCATCATTGGATTGAATATCCTTCAGATAGTTCTATTGATGATTTTCTAGAGTCACCAATCATTGATACAATTGGATAAATCAATAAACTTGAGTCCATACCCATTCATGACACTTCTCTATCTAGTTTAGTGGATAAACATTTTGGTCATAAGAAACCAATTCTGTCAAGAAACCTGAATAAAGAAACTGAGTTCAATACAAAGTATCATCCTTTCTCGGAAGGTGATAACCAATATGATCTCAAATTTAAGGTATTACCTTCATCACACATGTATGTGTTCTTAGGGGACAATCGATCCATTCATTTTGTCATTTCTTCCTCTCTTGAAGACTATCAAGAGATGATTATTTTGGATGTCCTAATAAAGCATAATAAAACAATTGGATGAACCCTTTATGATATTCCTGGGATTAGACCACTCATTGGGACTCATAAGATTATTCTTGAATCTGAATCTAATCCAAGTCGTCAGCCTCAATGGAGACCCAATTCAAATCATATGAATGTGGTAAGGAAAGAACTTATTATGTTATTGAAAGTGGGTATCATCTACACCATTACAAAGAGTGAGTGGGTAATCCAAATTCAAGATGTCCCAAAAAAGTTGGAATCACTGTGATCACCAATGAGGATGGTTACTTTCTCCCCACAATGGTCATTCGTTGATGTATAGTCTGTATTTGTATAGGAATCTCAACCCTTGTACTATGAAAGACCATTTCCTCTTTCCATTATTGATCAATTCCTCTAGCAAGTGGTGGGCCATTAAGTCTATTTCTTCCAAGATGGATTCTCAGGGTATAATCAAATCGAGGTCTCTTGAGAGGATCAGGGAAAAAAACCTTCACGTTTCTATTCTTCACCTTTCCCTTCAAGAACATGCCCTTTGGGTTAAGTAATTCCCTTAGTGCATTCCAGCGGCGCATGATGGGAATCTTCTCGGACATTGTAGAGAATTTTTTAGAGGTCTTCATGGATGACTTATCCATATTTGGGGATACTTTTTAGGGAATCCTTTTAAATGTTTAAAGGGTATCTTCAAGATGTAGAGATAAGAATGTCATCCTAAATTGGAAAAAATGCCATTTCATGGAAAATGAAGGACTTGTTCTTGGCCATCTGGTATCTGGTAGAGGGATTGAAGTTGATAAAGCTAAGGTCGACATCATTCGTCACCTTCCATGTCCTAAAACTATTATGGATGTAAGGTCCTTATAAAGACATGCTGGTTTCTATAGAAGGTTCATTAATAATTTCAGTTCTATTTCTCAACCACTTTGTGCTCTATTTGTGAAGGATACTCCATTTTTATGGAAATAAAGCTGCGAGGAATCATTATTTACACTCTAGTCAGCTCTTATCTCTCCACCTATCATGAAAGATCAAAATTGGAAACATCCATTTGAACTCATGTGGGATGAGAGTAACTTCACTGTGGGAGCAGTATTAGGTCAATGATGTGAAAAACACCATGTGTAATTACTTATGAAAGAAAATCATTACATGATACATAAATCAACTACACCACCCCGGAGAAAGAGTTGATTGATTTTGCCTTTTCCTTAGAAAAATTATGTCCCTATCTTTTAGGATCACCCATCATTGTCTTCTCTGACCATTGAACATGGAAATACCATTTGAAAAAACAAGATGCCAAGGCTAGATTAATCAGGTGAGTCCTTCTTCTTTAAGAGTTTTATTTAACGATTATGGATAAAAAGGGTGTTGAAAATGTTGTAGATAATCACCTCTCTAGGATGAAATTCAATGAAAACTCACATTACCTTTCTGTGTCCGATTCATTTCCGGATGAACACCAGTATTCATTGGGTGATTTCCCATGGTATGTCGATATAGAAAACCACCTGGTTACGGGTGACATTCCAAAATTTCATGGGACCCATGATAAGAGGAATTTTTTTTTGATGATAAACACTATGTGTTTCATGATCCGTACCTATTCATGTTCTATCCTGATCAAATCATAAGAAGATTTGTTCCTGAGTCTGTACAAGAGTCCATTCAATGAAACTGTCATGAGAGGCATGTAGAGAACACTTTTCCACAAAGAAAACCACTTCAAAGGTCATACAAAGTGGTTTTAACTTGCCAAACCTTACTAAGGATTCCTTCCAATTCAGAAAAAGTTGTCCTCAATGTCAGAAATCAGGATCCATTACCAAAAGGAATCAAATGCCCCTCACACCCATTCTGGTTGATGAAATATTTGATTTTTGGGGAATTGATATCATGGGACCCTTCCCAAACTATAGGGTATACCTCTATATTATATTAGATGTTTATTATGTATCGAAATGGGTTGAGGCCATTCCCACCAAGTCCAACGACCATCATGTTGTGATTTTATTTCTAAAAGAGAACATATTATTTTTTATTTGGAATTCCTAGGGCTATAATCAGTGATCGAGGAACCCATTTTTATAACCACCCATTCTCTTCAATCATGTATAAGTATGGTATTTCTCATAATGTGTCCACTATGTACCATCCTCAAACCAATGGTCATGATTGGTTATCAAATAGGGAGATTAAGCATATTCATGAAAATACTTTCAATCCCTCTAGAAAAGATTGGACCATGAAACAGTTAGATCCCCTTTGGGCATATTGTAAAACATTAAAAACCATCCTAGGAATGTCAACATTTAGGTTAGTTTATTCAAAAGCATGCAATTTACCTGTTGAAATTGGGCATAAAGAATTTTGGGAAATCAAAAAAATGAATTTCGGCATTTATTTGGCCAAAGAAAAGAAGAAATTAGATCTTAATGAACTCGAGGAACATATTATTGAGGCTTATGAAAATTCAAGGATAAATAATGCTAGACTACAAGCCTTACAATCTAGGAATATAACATTAAAACAATTTGAACAAGGAAAATTTGTGCTCTTGTATAGTTAAAAACTTTATTTTCACCGAGGAATGTTATGTTCTAGATGGTTAGGTCCATTCATAGTGCATCATGTGTAATCCCATGGGCTAGTAGGGATTCAGGGTCCTACAAGTTGTCACATTTTTATTTTCAATGGTCATAGGTTAAAACCATTCATTGAATAATTAAATAAAAAATAAACAAAGGTTGAGTTAACTGATCCAACCTTTGAACCAAGATAAAATTGACAGATTTAGGATCCATGTTGGGATAACGAAATTAAACAAAAGCGGTGCATGGGAGGCAACCTGTGGTTTCCATGTTTCTAATCTTTTTGATTCAAATATATGTTTCAAAAAGGATTTATAAATAAACTTTATCTTAAATTATAGATATATTTGACTCTAAATATGATAGTAAAGTATATTTTTGACCTATTCTTATATTATTAGTATGGATGGGTATGAAAGGGGAGCACCGTATTCATCCATGTCACATGAGGTGATTCTTGAGAAATACCTTACCCTAATATTCTAAAAGAACACAATGTATCATCAGTTTATTTTTATATGTTTCATGGATAAAAAAATAAAAAAATAATTATTATTAAAAAAGTGGGGACATGACGTAGGCTGTGGGGAAAACCTTGGCACAATCGACGAAGCTTCGGGGACTCGATCTCGGGACCGAAGGGAGAGAGGGGAACATACATACCACTTACCTAAAACTTATTGTTCTTCCTTATTATATAATTATTTTATATATACATATATTTATAATTATTTAATATAGAAATATATATATATATATATTGTTTTTTTTTTGTTTTTCCTTTTTTCACTAGGAAATTCTCAGAGTGACATCAAGATCAAGGGATTAAAAGGGAGCCGCAAGATTTTCATCATCATCCAGTAGGTGAATTTATTCCCTGATCCTCATTTTCATTTTTCTTTTTGAACTCCCCTAATTTTCCTCTAACCCTTCTAAATTTTTTTTCTTCAAACACTGGGGACAATGTAATTTTATGTTGGGTATGAGATGAAATAAAAAAAATTGGGATTTTTTTTCTTTTGTGTGAAAAAAAATGATTTGAAAAAAATGTATGTAAATGGAAGGGAAAAAATAATTTAACTTTGAATATGATAATACACATTCAATAATTTGAAACTAAATATCAAATAATTTATCATTCCCTAATTGTATTTTAAATCCATGTATAATTTCATGTGTATATATTTTTTGAATGCGTTGATGTCTAATGTGATATTTCATCATTTATATTTTCATCCAAATAAAAAACCACAATGCACGTCCTATAGACTGTGGGGTATTAGTTTGAGTTCATGGGGTCCCAAAAATAAATAGCATTGGTTTGTTGATTATTTTAGTTTTAATATGAGTATTCAAAAAAATTAAAAAAAAATTAAAAAAAAAAGAAAACAATAAATTGTACGTAGAGCAACGAATTTACCTAATGTGTGGCTTTTAGAACTTGTGGATTGTCACTGCATTGTTTTCTGGACCAAAGTTAGTAATTTTATCTCTATTTTGGGTAATTTGAATTTGTTTTGGACTGAGTTAATTCGAGATGATGCCCGAGTATGCGGGAATCTCTTAGTGCCCTAAGGTCTTTGAGCTAGGGGTAATCGGAAATGCCTCGCTACATGGGTTAACTCTATTGAGTGCAATTTCAATTACCATGAACAAATTTCAAATTAAAAACAATATGAAAAATTTATACAAAAAAATTGAATACTCATCTTCATATTGAAATGTGATTCCACCTAGTGTTCCGTCATTTCCCCCGTGAATAAATATGAACCCCCAAGTCTATTGTGATACCCAACACATCCTCATTCATAATTGATATTGGATGAAATATGGAGATGAATTTGAACAAAGGAATGGGCTTGGGATTGGTATCTTCTTGTAAAACTATATTTTATTAAAATATTTTGATGGGTTTCATAGTTTTTTGGTATAAGGTTTTTTGGTGATCATTATGTATTAAAATGTTTTTGGAAAATGGAATTCAAATTTCTTATTTTTGAGATACATTTTTCTCGTGACTAGCAAAACTCTTGTTGGGGGGTGTGATTAGCCACTGAATGAGTTAAATATTCACTGTAAATATATATATTATTCATGTGATTTATTATTCATAAACACCACTTTAGTTCACTTTACAGTTAGAATATTAATTCACATTATGATTGTAATTCCCTCTTAAATTGCACTATTAAATGGTACATTTTTTAACATCATTTAATTTATCAATGATCATGATTTTATTTTAATATTAAATTTTCAGGTTTCTCATTATATTGGTAACAATTAACATTTTTGGTTACTTGATGATTCATATTGTAAGACCATCAAAGTTGTCCTTGAACAAACAACATTCTAGGTGAATTGAACTAGAAAAGAGCCCAATAAAACTACTGTAGCGGCCAATATCTAAGACCAATAACTATGGAAATCGAAATGAAAATAGAGTATATTATTGGGAAAATTTTATTCAGAAGTGGACAAAGATAATTCTGATGTTTTAATGGAGTTTGAGGCAGCCTTTGTTAGAGATTAAATTCTAGGTCAGATTCTACGACCGAGAAATATACCCCACCATTTCAATAATATTTCCCAATGATAAATCTATTTGAGACGAAATTTTATAGGCAGTTATGATAAACCTGAATATCCATTTTCCTCTTCTATAGACCACTCTAATTAGGCCATCTAGAAGGACATTTCAACACATTTTTCAGTGGATGCATGTTGGCTTCCACTTCGGGTCATGGGTGGAAAAGTCTCCTCTCCATTACATTCCCCCACCCTAGGCCTACCATACTCAAGTGGGATACTTTGTACTATTAGGAACTCGACCCAAGAATCTTGAAATTCCTATTTAAGGTATTTCTAGTGGATGAGTTTATCATATTTTGAGCTTTCATTAATTGTAATGTTATGCTGTGATTTTGTTGTCTCAAGTTTGTCTTTCACATTTAAGTTGTTTTAATTAATCCTAGTTTCTTTATAAAAGATCTTCTTCTTTTAATTTTCTATTCTTATCAATATCACATTGGTATTGTTGCCTCAAGGTGTCAATATCCTCACACCAAACCTTTTAGAAGTATTCACACAATGGGTGAGTTATTATTTTATTTTTGTTGTTTTCTTTACTTCTTCAATTCCTCCCTCATGAGTCTACTTCCATTTCCATTGAAACCCTAGAATCATTGGAGGGATAACACACTTATGGGTTATTCCAATGGAGTAGAAAGGGACTATATTTGATTTAATGTATCACACCATTAATGTCTAGTCACTTTTTTAATTTAGATTTATATTTTATGAATTTTAAACTCTATCATCGTTGTTGAATTTAAGGCCACACACTTCAAGTGCTAATATAAACCATTACCTTGATGTGATCAAAACATTGATCCTTAAAGTGTATAGGTGATTAGTATTAAGTGTGTAGGTATTAATCAAGTAAGTGAGGATGTTTTTTTGACCAACCTAAATAAACCCATCACAAATATAAGAAATTGAAATAGTTAAAAAAAATCATCCAATCCACCCCAAGTAATACTCTAGGATCAACTAATTATTTAAAAATGAATTCACATAAATCTATTAGTTATCATTTAAACTCATATAAAATCAACCCAAGTTTCCTGCAACATTTCCAAAAACAGTCCATAGAATGTACGTGTCTATAGGTTTCTTTTAAGGTCTCTTAGGATTCGACAACCCAAGCTAAACTACAAGTGACCGCTTGACCCTAAAATCATAGGAACATTTGGGCAAGACCACCACTCATATTTTTTATATAAAGTTAAGTAGAAAAGAGTAAAATGTAGATCCCTGGGTGGATATGGTTGAAATATGGCCATAAAATGGATGTTGGAAAAATGTATAGGTCATTTTGGGCCTTTCGATTTGGGTTTAGTCCCTTATTAAGCTTAATTTAACATGAATCGTTGTAATTAATTTTAATTTCTTCCTATATATTTTTGGTAAAAAGATAATTTGAAAATATTATAAATTATAAATTACTAAGATTAAAAATGTTGATTTTAATTTTTAAAATTCTAATCATTCATTTGTAAAAAATTAATTTAAATTTAATCCCACAGTTTGGCTGATAATAATGTTTTTTATAATAAAAACATTAAAAAAATTCTATGTTTTTATATTGAATTTCAAAGTGAAAGATATTATAATGTCATAAATTGGACTAATTGATCAAAATATTATCTAATTAATAATTTATACGAATTTAATATTTAATTTTTCCTTATAAATAAATTAGAAGAAATAACTATTTTTCATTAACATTAAGTATTATTAACTATTCATTAAAAAATCAAATCTTACAGAAAAATACTGAAAATTTATCCTAACAAAATTATTGTGATTAGATTTCAAATATGAATTTTATTTTTTCTTATTAAATCTATAAATAATCCAATTTTTTTATTTAATATTGGTTCTCTATTAAAATAATGTAAAACAGCCTTTATAACAATTGAGGTTTTATACATAAAATTCAATTTGTCCCTATCGTATGTCTATAAAATCAATTGTTTGAATATAATTTTTTTTATTGGATATAAAAAATTTATATTATATTAAAATTAATTCATAATTATAATTAATTTAATTTATTAGGATTAAAACAACTTTGTGAGTATAATAATAGTTTTCTATAAAAACACTCCCTTTATATAAAATTTGGTTCTTATATTCATTTATAAATAAATTGAAACTAATTATTTCATTTTATATTTTTTGAAAACCATATATTTACATAATTTAGTTAATAATATTCTTAAAATCTAATTTAATGGCTAGGTTATATATTATTATATTTTTTTATAATATATTATAGTTCAGTAACACTTGGTCTTTCATATTATACATTCCATCACGGAAAGACTTTATTTCCTATAATGCAAGCCATACTCAGTGTTCTATGTAGTTAAATCTCAAATTTTTGATTTGTGTACTTCACGAAAGACAAACATGTTGATTGAATATAAAATAAATTGTTTTCACCATTGTGTGAAAAGAATAAATACATTAAGATTAAATTAGTGTGAAAGAATTATTTCACAAAATATCTGGGTGTTACAAAATATATATATCGATATGTATATATAGAAATACGTATATGAATATATTTCTATAATAAGAATATTAATTATATTAATAATTAATTATTTGAAAAACTATTTAAAATGAATAAGACATTTATAATTTTATAATTATTACATTTTATTCATTTTCTATATTTATATTTATTATATACTATTTATTAATTTTTATAATAAAAGAATAAATTTATATATAATAATATTATTAATTTTTAGTATAAATTGTCTAATTAATAATGTATTTATAATATTTTAATTTAGTCATTTTATATATCTATATAAAATATATACTATTTATAAATATTTATATTTTATATTTTTTATATTAAATTTATTATTTTTTATTAATAATTTTTTTGTTAATATATTTTTTAATTTTTTTAATTTAATAATTTTGAATTGTTATTTTTTATATATATTTCAATTTAATCATTTTATATATATACATATTTAAAATATTTTATTTTTTAATATTTATAATGTTTATATATATTAATTTTATTAACAATTATTTAATTAAAAAGTTAATATTATTTTTTGATCTATTCGGTTTAATTATAATTTATTTAAATATTTGAATTTTCTAAATATAATTATTTTTATAAAAAACAACGGTGATGGGTTCGGCTGAGCATCGTAATTGATCAGGTTAGTGGGATGGGTCATGTTGGACCCGGATGGGTGTTTGAATGTGGGCCAAGACTCAATTGAATCAGTGGGTAGGTGGAGGCCCGCATGGGCTCGTGAAAGGGACCATATATCTATGTGTGGTGTATAAAAGAGCCTATCCCCAAATTAGTCTTTTGAGGTTAGCATGAAACATAATGATATATAAAGAAGCATCCTCCCTTGCGTTATTTCAATTTGGGTCATTTAGGTGTGATCATGACCCTTCTAGCACTAAAAATATTGATAAAGGGTACCCTTTATCAATTCCACAAATAAAGCGCTGATAAAGGAATCCTCTATCAGTGCTGAAAAAAGATCTTATAAAGGGTACCTTTTATCTATATTTTTTTAGTGTTGATGAAAGGTTCCCTTTATTAGTGAATTTTTTAACACTCATAAAGGAAATAATAGTATATTGTACATTTTGTTGTAGTGAACTCATTAATGCTCATTCCTCTAGGGGACTGATCAAGAAGCAGTTCCATCACATTGAAATCTACCATAGCTTCTGATAACTCTGAAAAAAATCTGAAAGAATCATATTAAACATGAATTTCAAAAAAAATAAATTTATTGTGTATAATATATTATATAAAGGGTGTTAGAGCCTGTATACTATATAAAATATAATATATAAGTTATGATGATTAGAATAATTAGAAAAATAATCTTTGGATATTAACCCCTATATAAACCTCTCATTCACACATCTTCTCCTCGATACATCGATGCTACCACGACACATGTACTATAGGTACTATCTACCCAAGAATATTATTCTTTCTA
Source organism: Viscum album (assembly GCA_963277665.1). Lineage (NCBI taxonomy): Eukaryota > Viridiplantae > Streptophyta > Magnoliopsida > Santalales > Viscaceae > Viscum > Viscum album. The sequence goes on along the minus strand of OY728167.1, from coordinate 128,366,208 downwards.
TTGTCGACTATATGAACTGGTCCTTCATTGAGTGACACATCATGAACTAGGATTACATTGTTTATGTTGATCACATGAGAAGGGTACTGATTATATATACGATGTTGAAATATATAAAATACATCATTAATAACACTATATCTCTAAGGAAGTTATCATCAATATATTACAATACTAATTATATCAATAAATGAAACTTCGCCAAAAACATGGGAATTGACTTTGACTATCTCTAAATCCATCAATTTTCTAAAGGAGGTGATACAGTAAGTTAAATCTAATTTCCCACGTCAAACTCTAGAGTATTCAATCACAAGTCATCAAATCAGAACATCTTATTCTGAGAATTTTCTAGCCATTTCCTAACTAACAATCGATTACATGACGCATCCATTACAATAATAACCAAAATAATACGATCTTCCCTACATACAACTATTAAAAATGTGATCGATATGATTTTTCATATAAGGTCTTGAAGGGGGAAATCTATATTGATTACATATAACTATCATTATAATCAAATTTAGTTGGCAATAGATGAAACTCTAATGAACCCCCATATTCTAGGACACATACTCATAATATGTGCTCTAAAACATGGATATATTAATAATTATTATCATTAGTATAAGGATGGTATGAAGTCGAAGTCGCATTTTAATTGAATAAAAATAAATATTTTGTTTTCTAAGAGGAGATCCAATATATGGACCATAGTCCCAATGGGAATCTATTCCCATTACATGGCCTGAAGGTCTTAATTTTTGTCCCAAAGGACCTCAGGTAAATATTACTAAAAATGTACCAGGGTTTCTATAATACTTATACTACTATAGTTCATTCTTCGGTATCAACCATTTCTATAGTGTCATCGGTAATAGAGTTCCACCAACACTATAGCTCTCTTATAGTGTTGCATCAATTCTTCTATAAGAATCGTCATCATTCAAGATACTCCTTGTATCACCATGAAAAAATAATTTTTTTGGAACATATAACTTTCTAAGATCACTTTCTAAATAATTCATTATGATTATTATAAAATTTGTGACTTTTTTATCCACTCTAAAATTACCCATATTTCATTATTTCCTCAGGGTGCCCTAAAAACAATCCCATCAAAAACATTATCTCTACATCAACCTTCATCATTAATTTATTGATCATAGGGTGAAAAAGTATTATGGGTCACTAATCCTCAACCCTTACCTATCGACATATGAATCATTATGAGACCAACCCCACAATGATTATATTTATCACATGCTACCATTCCTATGAATGTTGTTTATACATCTTAGTAATCCCTATGTGAATATCCAATATCGTGATATGTGAATCTATCATTAGATCATCGTGAATTCTTATAGGGACAACTACCCAACATCTAAAAAATAATATCCGAATGATATCGTGGTCTAATCAAGTGGTGGATCCCGACCATATATACTAGTCATGCATAACCTAGAAGTATGAGTTAGGAAAGTGATTCTGATTTTTCCTTCCATGGTGTAAGGAACTAAAAATTAGATCCATAAGGGTATATCTACCGTAATAATCCATTAAATTGTGATATATTTCAATGATGTGTCTTATCCTATGTAACGCTCTACTAGCCTATTAAACCACATATTTTGTAGGATTATTATTTAGTGTTTCAACAATGACATTACCCTTATTATCCATTCATTCCATATATAATTCAAAGGAATATGGGAACAAGAACCACCTTCTCTATTTAATTATTTTGTTAAATTAATAAAATATATATTTTTGGATCTTGTGAATAGTATAAACCATGGAGATCTCAAACAATATTTAGTGATGCTAACATCTCAGGGTGCTCATTTCCACAAAATATTATCAATCATGCATTAAGTGGTTTTTACTAAGAATCATGTAATAACCTAAGATTTATGTATATATAGTTTAAAATAAAAAATATTTGAATTGCGTTTATCACAAAAAAAAACCACATTTTGAAATATATACAGAAAGGGGAAGAAGAGAAATCCAGCTATCTGAGTCGTATTTATGAGGATCATTTGTATGATCATAGAATGTAAGTAACATGAGTAATATTTTCCTTAAACTAATAATAAGATGACATTCAATAAGTAATAATTGAGAAGAATAATCTATCATATATGATCAAGCTTTTGGAATTCATATTGAGATCTATTCTAGGAGAATCACCACTCGTGATTGTTAACATTTCCTACATTACCCAAATTCCTTATACAGAGGTCTAGATAGGCTTTGTAATTTGAAGTTAGGATGATATAAAAATTAAATTATATAGTGCCATTGTTTTTAATTTTTTCTTCAGTTCTATTTTAAAAAAAAATTAAAATATTTTCCTTAGAGAAATTTTTTTATTAATTCCTAGGACATAAGTATTCAATTATAAAAATTTAAAATAAAATCATTTTATGGTTTGATGTTCTATTTTTTGAATAATTTTATTTTTATAAGTTTTTTCATTATAAATAAAATTAAAACGTTATATAGGATTATTTTAATAAAATATTTCGACATACAAACTAATTTTTTAACACTAGTTTAACTATTAATTAAAATAAATATGATTAAGAAATTTCAATGCTTAAAAATATATCTTCTGTAATAAAAATTATTTTTCATTATATAATATATTTTAAATAAAAGTTATATTCACAAATTTTCAAATTCTAATTTGATAAAAGGAATAAATTTTTTTCAGCCTGTGAAAATTAGATTATAGTGATTTGTTTTGGTGATTTCTTAAAAAGATGATTTTTAGTGAATAATATAATCTTTTTTTATAAAATTTATAATGTAGTTACATTTTATATCTTTTTGTATTTTAATCATAGATAAAGTATTTTATATTTTAATTCATCTTTCATAAAATTGGTAATAATCTGAGTTTCATATTTAGTCAACAAATTACGTTACATACAGTAATACTTAATCACCAAGGTAAAGGTTAAAGAAGGAAAATTGTTTAAAATTAGAGGATAATACCGTTAACCCTCATATCTTATTGATATATGAGGGATTTCATGGCCACTATGAATTTTATCTATAACATCCTTAGACCCACATACTAGGATATATTGTTAAAAAAAATAAACATTATATTTCTCACACTAGTACTGATAAATGTGTACCAATTTCTTCAGTACAATCCTTAGAATATTCATTATAAATATTGGATAAAATAAATACCCCATTACCTATTAGGTTTATAGATTTAATTAATATTTAAAAAATATTTTATAAACAACACTCTTAATGTAAAGAGTGTATTTATCCCCCTATATCTAGATATATACATTCCATATTATGTCTTCCATATATCCCATAAAATTTATCTTATATGAAAACATTCTAGAATAAAATCGTTCTTCATAACTTGGGGTAGAGGAAACAAAGAAGGGTGAGGTCAACTGATTTGTAAGGGTAAAAAATGAATTATTAAATCAATTTCATTAGTGAGAATAATGGTATGATGAAAAATTCAAAGTGCATAAACATAATATAAAAGAATTTATACCATTAAATACCTAGATCAATAATCCTGAAACCTTTAATAAATCTTTATCCATGTAAGATTCATATAAATAAATAATTACTTTCCATGTAATTTTATTATTGAGTGAATGAATCAATAAAAAATATTGTAAGCATAAAAAACATTTTTGTATCCTATAACATTATCATCACAAACCCCTAAAGTCCCTTTACAAAATATCATATTTATATGGTCAACTTCCAATATAATTACCTAATTCATTATAGAGATTCTAGGGTGATCCATCATTTAAGAAATTTCAGTCTCACCCATTAAAATATTATGTTTCCAAGATCTGAAACCTGAATAATTTATATATAAAATGTATTTCAACATTAAAATTCAAGAAAAAATCAGTATTTCTTTCATAACATTATTGAGACATGGAAAATAAATCAGTTCTATGAAAGCATATAGGAAACAATCATAATCTGTCAAGAGAAATATTTAGGATGTTATCATTTCAAAATATCACTAATTTAGTATATGAAAAAACAATGTGTTATTTGAATTGTTATTGAAAATACTCTTTAAATATCATAAAAAATATTCGGGAGTCAAAAACACTTTTCACTTTGATTTTTTTAAAATAAAAAATTCACAAAATACATTCAATAAAATCATCATTGAAAATAAGTTTGGGATAATACAATGGAATCCTGAAAGAATATAATTTCCATGATGTAAGGAAAGTCAATTAATACTGTAAACAATAAAAATAAGCGTTATTATTAATAAAATTGAAGAGTGTCAATGGTGACCCATTTAGAAAAAATTACAAAAATGCAGTTTTTGAAATTTCAAAAATATATTCAAAAATATGATAAAATAGATTTCATAAATCATTTTAAATTAGAAAATAATATTTATGAAAAATTATTATTAAACAAATATATTAAAAGGGAATTACTCAAGATCAAGAAGAAGGTACAAGATTGGTATCACATACGAAAGACATTATTAATGTTTATTTAATCAATAAAATATTAATTTGAAATTTAACATATAAAAGGTACTAATAACTAAATGAGGATAAAAGAGATGTGTCTTACAGAAATAAGAGAATATGATTTCCCGTAATGGAACCTTTAACATAATGAATCCAAAAATGAAAACAGATTTGTAACATAATGCATTTTCCATAATGGAATCATTTCACTCGTAAGTCACATGAAATAATAATTAAAAATAAAACATTAAATATAATAAAAATTAAAAAATTTATGATATATAATGTCAAATGTGTTGAATATATACCTCTTAAAATAATATATGTTCATATAATAAATTTATTTCCCAAAGAAAGTGAATTTGAGATGAATTGACCTTACAAATATCATTGAATTGTATTGAGAATTAATTAATTGAGATATTATGGGTAAAAAATATAAATCCACAAAAAAAGTTTAAATATAGAATAAAAAATAATACTTTACTTCACATGTAGTCATGGAAAAAATTTTATTATAGAAGAGTTATAACCTAATGAAATGAAACTATGTTAAGAAACACTTTACCACATGGTAATGTTCAAGTCAATCCCAAATGATAAACTAATTCACATTGAAACATAATATATCATGAAGTATGAATGATTCATGATATAACAAGTAAAAATTTTAGTATTTACACCATGTAAAATAAATTAGGTTCATATTAATAAATTATTCCTTAACAAAAGGAAGTTGAGAAAAAATCCATTCTCTTGAGTCGAAAAATGCTATGTATTTCCATTAACACAATTATAATAAAATTATATCAATTATTTCATTTCTAATAAACTTTTATAGTTTTAATAATTTATATATAAAAAAATATTTTCATTTATTAAAAAGAAATATTAAATCACTTATTTAATTATGTCCATGTCAGGTGTTTTGAGGATGTTCAGTCCATAATTTCAAAAATGCTTTGGTATGTTGACCGTTGTCAAAGGGGTCATTATTCGGTAATATACAAAATTACAATCATGACATAATTTTACTTTTAAAAAATAATAATTATTTAAAAAATAACAATGAAATATAGAAATGAAAAATGAATCTTGTAACAATCATGGAGACAATAGGATGTATGTATGCAAGAGTAACATTTCCATTTTCAAAACCTCGTTATTGTAAGAATTGTTATTTTATTTTTCTAGAATGGTAATTATATCATTAAATTAATATAATTTATTTATATAATCACTGATATATAATTATATATTTACATCCAAGTGATGTGGTGATGAAAAAGTAATCACATCTTTTCATGGAGGTGGTAGTCCTCACGTTCAAAAGAACGATATTATAATTTTTGGTATATAGAATGGAATGAAAATATGTGAAATATTATCTTTTAATAATGAAAATTTTATCAATAGAATAATATATTCATATTATATCCATCATCACAAGCTATCATATGAAGTGGTGATGTAAAAAAAATTACATCGGTCTGTGAGGTGGTAGTCCGGCTTACAAAAGAATGATGAATTCCATTCCCATTTTATGATGTATTTTAATGGATATATGTTATAACACATAAATAATAACATAAAAGAATATATAATATAGAAATGTTATTATCTAAATATTTTTTTCTAATATTATAATGATGTGGTAGAATAAATCAAATGAAAACGCTCGGTTAAGTACAATTCCTCTTATTTTGAAAACTGCATACGATTTAAACCTTAAGCCCTCTATGGTTGTTATTATTCCAAAAAATGCATAAATAATGGGTGGAGTGACTCTATAAAAATATTTGAGAAGATATTGGTTGATGTAAATGGTGTTTTAGGTGTTAATAAATGATAAGAAGAGCTTCTTTATTTAAGGAAAGGGAGAGGTACTTTTCAATTTTAATAAAATTTTAAATTAACATATATTAATTTTTATGTTCAAATGGCTCCAAATTTGTAATATTATATGTTATGATAATTATTATTCAAAATAATCACAATTTTTTTTAAACATTTTAGATCATATTTTTACCATTATCCTTTTTAACCCTTCATTAACCATTTAGACATAAACAATAATATTAACGCTTTTTTATAATTAAGGGGTAAATATAGTCACTATAAAAAGAATAAAATCCTTAAAATACCATGGATAATATAATAAACAATATAAAAATGAAATTTATTTATATAATATTTTTATTAATTTTAAAATATTTAATAAAATATTATTTATTACAAAATATATATAATGCCGATTTGTGTACTGTTCTTTTAATTTCAATTTTAAAACTACAAGAAAACAATTGAATTTGAATTAAATGAATATAAACATTTATAATATAACATGTTTATCTAATGAAATTTACGTAACATAATGACTCTCAAATAATAATATATTAATTATTTTTTATATCATTTATTTAGTTTTTTCTATTTATTGAATAACTACTGCGTTAACATTGCAAAAACTTTTCAAGAAATTATTAATTCAAAAATGTTATTAATAAATTTACATGATAAAATATTAATTTATATATAAAATTAATAGTTATAATTTAAAATATCCTCTTGTTTATTACTATATTGAAAATATTATATTTATTAAATGTAAGAGTGTGACATTTTTTATTTTTTATTTACTAAATTATTACAAAGGAAAATATCATGTCAAAATGTAAACAAAAGTTGATTTATTAGACATTTTTATTATTATATAAATTTTATACTTGTCTAATAAAATTATAAACGGTTTTAGTGATGTTTTACAGTCCTTATCTTTTTTTTTAACTTGAATTACCCAATTTTCCATTAACTATGGCAACAAAAATTACTAAGGTTACTATTAATATTGACCAAGAATAAACAGAACATATTTAAAAAATTTATAATTCATGATTCCAAATAGTAAATAAATTTAAACAATGTTAAAAAATTATTTGGAAGACTCTCATTTATAATTAAACCATCAAAACATGATGAACAAAAATTCCAATTTTTTTTTAAATACCAATGTATTTTTTATAAATTTACGTTTAAAATTAACTGAAATACCATATTTGGATTAATTTAAATCAAAAATAACTAATTAATATTTTAATATATTCTAATGTATAATATTACTTTCTAAAATATTTAAAATAAAAAATTATTTGCAATAAAAATTAGAATATTTCATAATTCATTGAAAAATGAATATTTTCAAAAAAATAACAATAATTCCTCAAAGATTAATTATGATATGATGATTTTAAAAATTATATAATTTTTATCAAAGAATACATATAAATCTTTTAGAAATTAATTTTATTACATTCCAAAAAAATAATAAAAACCATTTTTGAAGAAAACATATTTTTCATGGAATGAAATGACATTATTTAAAACCGAGTTCTTATTTACATAGAATTAATAAATCAATTTTTACTAATTTCAATATATATATATATATATATATATATATATTTCAATAATTAGTTAATGATATTCAACCCAATCATTTATATGCTAGATTATAACAACCATATTTGAAAAATAGTATTTATTTGTTCATTTTGGCTCGGTATTACGTATCTTGTACTATATCAAAAATAATCTTATTTTAAAATATCTTGATATTGAATTATCTCTTTATTAATGAATTTAATAATCTCAATTTTAATATGGGATTTGTCATATGGGTTTGAATTTTTAAAATTATTTTTCTGAAAATCAATATCGTTAAATGGTTTAATAAAATATCCTCATGAATGGAGGGAAAGAGAAATAAGACGGTAATTAGGAATAAAAAATAAATAGGATTCCCAATAGGATAAAATTAGTGGTAAGTCAAAATATGGACATAGAATTGAAAACTAATATCAATGGACTGACAGATTGTGATATAGAACATGGAAAGTAGAAAGAAAATGACCATAAAATCATAAATCAATGTTGGGTGAATATACCATAGATTAATGGGAAATAAAGGTTATATGGTGATTATTTTGTTTTAAGATCATTTTATTAGTCTTGATGAAATAATTTAAAATCTAATAATATAAAAATGGTTATACACTTACTTGATGATTAGAACTTCATACTTCAATCAATTTCAACCAAAATATAATATTTTTCTCCAAATGATGAGTATTCGAGATAAATTTCAAACAACCAAAGTAATAAAAGAAACTACCATCAAAGCATATACATATAATGAAGGATAAAATAAATTTTTCCATTAACTATACCTTATGTAATACCAAAAAGGTTAGAACAAGGTGGGATAATTCCCAAAATAAATAAACCATTTTACGAAGAAATAATAAATTAACCTGTCAAAGTCAACACTAATAAACAAAGTTCAGACTAAATCATTTTACAAATAAATATCCCCAAAGTTAAATTTTTTGAACTAATCATGAAACCCTAAAATAAGAAGGATTTGATGATTAATTCTTCATTGATAAATGTAAAATTTATATCCAAATTACATTACTCTCCAATTAAGTCATCTACCAAAAGGTATTTCCTAATCATATAATCCATAAAACATGCTAATAATTTCCATAAATAACCTCAATCACCATAAAACTATATAAGGATCATATATTCTTCTAAAATATATTTCATCCTTGAACCATCAAATAAATCTTCATGTTAACCATAATGTTTATATATACCTAAAAAACCATTCATATGATATCATTAAGCACCTCAAAACTACATCACTTAAAACATTAAAAGGGGTGTCTAAGACGTCAAACATATGGTGAACATTGAATTAATAAACTCATGATGATGTAAATAAATATTAAGATAACCCCACATGAAAATTCATAATCTCAAAAGATACCCAATCCCTCTTCTAACACCAAGTATTACAGCCCCGAACCGGCACTCTCAAATCTGGTGCTAAAAACATAAACATTTAATTTCTATATTTGATATTGATAAATGTAACATAATGTTTTCCATAAAACCTTATATCATCAAAAGAAAATATTTAATAAATTACATACCAATGGTGCATTGAGGTTTTGAGTTTTAGATAATTACGAAAAACTACTATATAAAACACACTCGTTACTTTAAGAGAGTATTTCTCCCACAATAACCATTTTTATATACCATATTATGTCTTGAACATCTCCTATAAATTTCTTCACATATAAATAAATTTATATAATCAAATAATTCTTATTTAACAATTATAAAGGAAACATTAAAAGTGTGATCTTGAATAATTATAAGGGTAAGCATAAGAGTTATTAATTCAATGTAATCAATGAGCATACGTGTATGATTACATAGTCAGCGTTCATGATAATTACATAAGAGAATTCATACCCAACAATACATGGATCATCAATCCTGAAATTCAGAAAAATGATTTCTCAATGGAAAGAGATATAGAAATCAATAATCACAATCCATGTGATGTCAATATTTATTAATGGAATCAAAAAAACCTAATTAAGCATAAAGTAAACTTATTGGTATCATGAAAAATTATCTTCGTAAAACCATTACAGAACTCCTAAAAATTAGAATAAATATATGGTCAACAATCAATTTAATTACCCAATGCATTGAAGTTTTATCTGGGCACTCCCATCATATAAGATAAATCACTATCATCCATTAAAATAAATAATTTAAATGATAAAAAAACATTAATAATGTACATAGAACATTCATTTCATAATAAAACACATAGAAACAATAATTAGTTCTTTTATAAAGTCATTATCTTGTTGAAAAGAAAAATGTTCCATGAAAATATCATTGAATAAATCATAATATATCCATAAAAACAAAGGGGATGATGTCATTACACAATTACCCAAATGGAGTATATGTTTAATTAAGGGCTGGTCACACTGATGAATGGAAATACCATTAAATTATTATTACAATCGTTTTTGGGGAAAACATAGTTTGACATTGAAAATAAATTTTAAAAACTAAATTGAAAACAATATTGTGAAAATAGTAATAATTTGAAATAAACTTAGAAAAATATAAGGTATGATTCATATCAAATTATGTTCATGAAGGAGTGAAATTCCATTCAAGATATAAATGTTATAAATATATATTCTTTTTATATATTTTCTAAATAGATTTAAAGGCGACCCCTTTTTTTCAAAAATAGGAAAATTCCATTTAATAGTTTTTTGAGATAATAAAAAATACCATGTGAAATATAATTATGAAGACCTTTATGTTTAGAATAGATTAATTTTTAATTTTTTTAGAATCATGTATATAGAAGTGAATAATTCCTAATGTAAAATAAGGCATAATAATGGTATCACAATGAAATGACCATAATGATGTTTCTTTAATAAATAATTGAGGATTTCAAAGATAAAAATATAAACCACATTCATAACCATAGGATAATGAAAGATATATGGTTCATGAATATTAGAGCATATTATTTATCCCAAAATAAACATTAACCAAAACATTCTAGAAATGAAAAAAGATTCTAACACAATGCCTTTTCCACTATGGAAAATATTCAACCGTAAGCCCAATGATAGAATAATGAGAATGAAAACTAAAATATCATTAAAATAAGTGTTTTTATGATATATCATGTAAATGGGAAATATATACACCTCATAAAATTAAATAGGTAAAAATCATAAACATATGTCCTAAAGAAAGAGAATTTGAGAAGAATTACCCTTATAAAGATCATATCATTGAATTGAAATTAATCAATAAAGAGATTATGTGTAACAAATATAAATCTTTAAAAAAAGTGTAAATATATAATAAAACAATTTAGATATATATTCACACAAATTCATGGAATTATAAAGTAAATGAAGAAGACTTATAACCCAATGAAAGGAAATTGGGTTAAGAATCCCTTAACAACATGGTAACATTCAATTAAAATACCCTTGGATAAAATAATTCAAATTTTAATTTATAACATAAGGATGTATTAATAACTCATGATATAATATTTATAATTATAACTACATACACAAGGTAATATAAATCCGGTATATAACAATAAAATATTCCCCATTGAAATGAAATTGACATTAAATCCCTTATATAGAGTCCAAACCTTCTATGTATTTCCTTTCACACCTATACAATAAGATTCCATAAATTTCTTTATTTTAAATAAAAATTTATAGGATTAATAAATTTTCCAGAAACAATTTTTTATATTTATTATAATAACCTATTTAATCACTTAATCACTTATGTCCACGTTGTATGTTTTGAAGAGTTTAGGTCCATAATTTCAAAATGGCTTCTATATGTTAACCACTATTAAAGGGTTAATTATTCCATAATATCCTGAATTATAATGATGAAATAAATTTATATGCAAATTATACGTTTAAAACAACTATTAGATATGGATATAAAAAATGAGATATGTTACAATCATAGAGACGATAGGCAGTAAGAATACAGGTTTAACAATTTTATTTTTAAATGATCATTATAGAAACGAGTTATGTATTATTTTACATTTTAAGAATGACAATTACGACATAAAAATATTGTTTATATATATACATATGAACCATGTGATGTGGTTGTGAAAAACGAATCACATCACTTCGTGGAGGTAGTAGTCCACACGTTTGCACGAACAAAGTTATCATATTACTATGTAGGGAATGGTAGGAAAATATATGAAATATTATATTTTAGTAAAGATAGAAATTAAATTTATTTCATTAATATCATATATAAATAATAAATCTATCATTATAACTATATGTGATAGATGTGATGGAAAAAATAATTACATTCGTCAATGAGTCAATAGTATACCATACATACGATCAATGAATTTATTTTCCATTTGATTGAAGTTGATGTTGTATATATGTTCTAAAACAGACATAATATCATAAAAATATATTTAAGGTAATAATTTTATTATCTAATCATGTTTGAATAGGATTTAAGAGAGGTGAAAGAAGAAATAACACGAAAATCATCAGTTAAAATCTATACCTCTTGTTCAGACAGCTACTTTTTCTTTACCCCTTAATCCTTACAAGGTTGGTGTTATGAAAATAATAAGACCTCTAGAATATGGTTATCAATGTTAGGAAGGAATTTGTGGTAATTTTATACTATAAAATGGTCCTTGATATGTGAATAAATGGATATAATATGTTCTATTTTATAAGAGATGGGAGGTGAACTTTTGAAATTTCTTAAAATATTAAATTAGTATAAATTAAACTTGATATCTAAAAGGAAATAAATTGATAAAATTAAAATATAAAATAATTATTAGTATATATACTCATATTAATTAATATTTTAACATTTTTGTGTCACATTATTTAATTTATCTTTTTTTAACCATTCATTAACCTTATGGAAATATATGGCGATATTAGTGTTTTCTACTCTTAAGGATCTAATATAGTTATTATAAAAGAAAAAACGTCCCAAAAATCGACCATGGTTTATTTTACCAAAAATATACCTATAAATTGGTCTAATATATGATTTTATGAAATTTTTAATCATTTAATAAAATATTATTTATTATAAAATATCATTAATTTCAACTTCGAAGGTATTCATTTAATTTGACTTATAAAAAAACATGATAACAACGAAATTATAATAATATAAACAAAAAATTCTATAATATTTCATTTTAATCTAAAAATATTATGGAAATAAATATTTATTCAAATAATATTATTTTTTACATTTGTAATATCATTTAATTTGTTTTTATAATAAATAAATTATTACTCTATCAGCATTATGGAAGACTTTACGGTAATTTTATCTTTAATATTCATTAGAAAAAAATTATAAGCATAAAAACTCATTAAAATATTCAATTAACAGTTATAAAAAAATATCATTTATATATTATTATGTTCAAAATATTATAGTTATAGGATGTGAGTGTGTGATATTTTTTGTTTTATATTTACTTATATATTAAAATGGTCAAAATCATGTCCAAATGAAAAAGGCCATATAGTATACTTTTAGATTATTATTAATTATTTATACTCATAATATAAAATTAATACGTGAATTAAGGAAACTTTTTTATCCGTATTACATTTTTAACTTTAATCACATGATCTCACCTTTATTGTGGTAATAAAAATTTCCACGGTTACAATTAATATTGAAAAAATGAACCTAATTATAAAATATGGAAATATTGATTCCAAATATGGAATATAATTTTAATAATTTAAAACATAGATGTGGTGGAATTTTATATAAAAATAAAATCATAAAATGCGATGATATAAAAATTTTCTATGAAATGCCTTTTTAAATAGAAAAAAAGTTATTATTCAAAATCCAATTATAAAAATAATTTAAAAAATAATAATTTAATTTTTTTGAACAGAATTGTACTAATGAAAATTAAAAAATAATATAAAATAGAATTTTATTTCGTAAATAATTTAAAATTTAATTCATTTTTCATAAAAATTATTAATTTTCACAATTAATTAAATAATAAAAAATTTGATTAAATTATAATAAACATTATTTGGATAATTTTTATATGTTAATTTAAAAAATGATATAAATTTTATAAAAAAATTATAAAATTTCGTGAAATTAATTATTTTATTCTCTCATAAAAATTAATAAAACCCATTTTGGAATAAAACATATTTTAGATAAATAAAATGGCTTTGTTAAGATTTGAGGGCTTATTTCCAAAGTATTGATCAAAAAATTTTATTTATTAGAACCATTATATGTATTTAAAAAATGAGTTAATCATACATATACTGACCAATTTAACGACTAGGTTATAATAATTATATTTACATAATAAAATTTTGTGGATCTTTTAAGCCTGGTGTTGCATATATTCTCTCCTATGAACAATAAATTCTTCAAAAATATTACGGTATTACACTATAATATATATTTATAATTTTCAGTTCCCATTAACATGAATATGAATCCTTTTTTAAATAATGAAATTAATATATACAAAAGTCTCACTACTCTTAATTATAAAAGGGACCCTTAAACACACCACTTCGCCCCACACCATAATCATTTTAACTTAAAATCACTTTAAAAACTCATAAATTTTTTTAATCCTCATCCTATATAATATGGTATCTATAAAACCACTATTTTAGGGTATAATACTCTTAGTGAAGGAGCATCCCCAAGATGTATGGTGAGAACATCGAAATGATTTATTTCATTTAAATGTTCATCTTCTAACTTCTCAAATTATATTTTACACATAATATCAGAATTACATCATTATAATTAGTATACTAAAATGTAATTATGTGTTCATAAAAATCATTATCTATCATTCACCCATCCAATAGAAAAGTGAAAACATTGCTCGTGTTATGTGTAGACTACCGCCTCTATGGATGACATATATTATTTTACATCACTTCATTTCATGGATTATAAAATAAATGTATTCAATGATTAAATATTATATTTAAAACATTATTATGATTTTAGAAATTTGAACTTATTGTTAATATATTGATATTAATAAAAAATGATCATAGTTATTTTTAAGCACCCAAAAACGATCATACAGAGACATTTTCAAAATTTGAATATATATTGGAAAATATTCTGAGATATATAACTTCATCCTACTATAATGGTAAATATTATTTTACAATAAATTTATATTTTTGATGATCTCATGGAGTTAAATTCATCACCAAAATTGTTACTCCGAAAATGAAAAGGAATGGTAGAACTACAAACAACCAATGATTAATATTAACTAAATATAAGTAATAACTATTTTATAAATAGAGAAAATAATAATAATAATAATAATAAAGGGAATAAAAAAATTTATGATCAAATAATAATTATTAGTCAATATTTTATTATTTTAAATAACGTTAAAATATTTATGTGGAAGTGGGTATTCACGGAAAGGATTTCTTGTTTTCAATTTCAATTCATTGATAAATATTTCTTGTAAAGAATAAATTTTTATTTGGAATAGTATACAAAGTACCCTATTGATTTACTATATAACAAATCATATTTATTTAATTTAAAATTATATTCAATTTAAATTTTCCCTTTTATTATACTTTGATTCATATATTTTTTAAAATGTATGTTTTATTGTCTCTTAATTTTCTTCTATCAGACATGTTTTTTTCAAAAACTATTTTATTTTTATCTAGTGTATATACTATGTAACATACCAACACAAACATATACCTCCATGAAAGATTCTATTTGACCTCATGTGGACCTACCTATGCGCAAGAAGCTACCGACTATAAGTGAGAATCTATGACTATCCATGGGAAGACTATACTGTCATTATCATGTATTAGGATTGATGATAATCAATTAACAAAATAAGAAAAAAAAAACTGATTAAATGTAGAAACTGAATAAATTATATAAATTTAATAAAATGGATCACAATGTAGAAATCTTGTCAAAAATATAAGAAACCTATACATAATGTGATAAAAAAACATATATGGGTCCTATAGAGTCTATATCGACCTGCTCATGTTCCATCCTCTATTGCTCAACCGCATAGTATAGGGATCCTTCCCCTATCTAGATTTCTGGTCTTGAAATCTATAGTGTACCGAAATGCACAAATATTGTCTAAGTACAATACATAATAAGGCACCAAAAATGAATCCTTAAGATATGTGAACAATAAATATAATAGTGTATATCATGACATAAGTAAATGATCAATAAACATATAGGTGTCGAGTCATCATGCACTAGCCTAGCCACGACAAACCCCGAACCACCCACAATGGTTCAGAGATGATATGGATTTTCAGAAACTATGTACCTCAATCATGGTTTTATAAATCACCCTACCCTTTTAGTGGTTGTTTTTGTAATTACACATGTTCCATCGAGAAAATCCTTAGTCCCATTATCCTTTTAATCACCCACGACCCATGTATATTGAAATCCATGACCAGTATCTTTCAATAAGACGCTATGATTTTTCCTCAATATGGGTAGCCACATCCACCTTTAAGGATGTTAGGACAATGTCGAGATGGGTAACTGACAACTAGATCATGTAACTCCCACTCATAATTATCCACATGTATCTCTCTGTATCAGCCATCCATTATGATTTCTCCTCTATAAGAATAGCTACACCCACCATTATAGATGTTAGGACCATGTTAGGTTGGGTAACCGCATACACCTAGCATCAAGTCTCCATCTATCTATCTTATAACCTTACATCTGGTCACTATTCATCCCCCTTTATAGGGGTATCCACACCTGAGTTTTAGGATTTTTGGACTGTGTCAGGTCGGGTAACCTCATAAACTAAAACTCAAGGCGCCACCTGATTGTCTTGGTACCTACAATAAAATGCCACAAAACATGTGACACACAAACAATACATGTCATTGTATGGAATGATAAGTCACACCGTTATCAACATAAGGATAATAAAACCATGTCACGACCCGCCCTCGGGGTCCGTGCCGTGACTACCCCAAGCCCGCCTTCCATAGGCCAGGGGCTGGCGACTAGCACCAAGGCGTAAATCCCATTAAAAAGGGAAGGCATTGCCTTTGAAAAGTAATACAAACACCACAGAGTAAGAAAGCGGAAAGTAAACACTAAACAAAAGCAGAGTACGACTGAAAGTGCGGAAAGGTAAATGGGCCAGAATACAAACCCAAACTGAAAGTAAAGTACAACTCGAAAAGGGAAAAACAGCAACTGAAAAGTAAAAGCCGCTACTCCGAGCTGTCCACTGGAAATCCCACCTGAAGGGTGGGTACAGATAGCTCCTCTGCTCCACGGGTCCCACCGTCCGCTCCGTGCACGTCCCGCCCAGTGGTCCTCCTCCGGGTACCGTCCCGCTCTACAAGCCTCAGCTAAGGTCAACGATGTCCGTCGTCTGCAACCAACACAACGTAGTGCGGGCGAAGCCCGTGCAGGGGTGAGTATAAGCTACTCAGTAGGGACCCCGAGACCCCTGAAGGTCTCTCAAATCCACAAAGGATAAACCACGAAGAAAAGTACAATCACGAAGTAACAACCGACACTGCTTAGGTATATGCCCATACATATACCTAAGTCATCAATTAAAATACGCTCCAACCTCCGAGCCCAAGTACAACTCAGTCCACGCAGGAAAGTATACGTATTCCACATAGGAAAGCAAAACATAATCCACGCAGGATTGCACAACACAATCCACACAGGAAAGCAACAGGATTCAGCTCCCACAGGTATACTTCTTCAAGGACGATAAAGATGATCACTGATCCATCTAAGTCGTCGGACCCACGAAGGATTGATAGGTAACTAACCCCCGCAAAGACCCACACAGGATCGGGCCCACACAGGACCTGTAGGCGCTGGCTCACACAGAACCGCTGAGCGCAAGGACCCACACAGGATCGGGCCCACACAGGACCTGTAGCACTAATCCACGTAGGATCGCTGAGTTCTGTAGTCGTCGTCGTCGAATTCCACACAGGATCTCTGTACTGTTGTCGTCGAATCCACACAGGATCTCTGTACTGTCGTCGTCGCAGTCACAGTAGCAGTCGTAGCAGTAGTAGCAGTTGTAGCACTCGCAGCCAGCACTAGGGTTCCCGCACACAGCAAGCTCGTTCGGAGGGTCCGCTCCACGAGCCAAGAGGCTGATACATCAACTGTCACGAAGACCAGAGTTGATGTATCCAAAAGTTCCGTATCGTCAACAGGAACTCAACGCAACAGACGGCGCGTCGATCGGACGCCCGGTCTGAGAGTTATTGGCATTTTCGTCTCCGGGGCCCGGTTGGTTTTTAAGGCTAAACCAACCCTAACGTACTCCTCCTGCGTCCAAACCTCGGGCGGAGTATTCCAAAAGATCTGTCTCACTAAGAGGAACACAACGCGACTGACGGCACGTCAATCGGACGTTCGTAGCTCAAGATATGAGCGTTTCCGCTCCGAAGGCCCGGTTGGTTTCGTGAACGAACCAACCCGGACGAACTCAAAGTAATCCGAAACCTTGAGTGTGATATACCGAAACGACCGTCTCGATCCAAGGATCACGTTGCCGCTGACGGTTCGTCGATCGGAGGTCCGAGGCTCAAGTTATGGGCCAAAAACCAATTCTGGTTCGAAACGAGGGGGTCCGGGTCCGGGCCGACCCGGCCCGACCCCCCCCCCCCCCCTGGGGCGGTGCGGCGGCGCGGCGGCGCGGCGAGCCGCAGCGGGCCGTGGTGGCTTGCCGGCTGGCGTCGCATGGAGGCTGCGCGGGGGAGATCAAACCCCCGCAGTTTTGAGGGGCGGCGCGGCCTTTGTGCCGCGCCCGTTTCTTTTAAAACGCCCCCCCCCCCCCTCCACGTGGGGGGCCTGATTTGAGCGAACCGGGGGGGCCGGCTGCCCCCCTCCCTTCAAAGAAAACCACCCCCCTCATAAAGAGGGGGGTTTTGAGGGTTGGCCGGGGGATTAATTCCCCCGGTTTTAACGGCATCCGGCCGGCCAGCTGGCCGGCCGGTTTTCTCCAACGGGACCGGAAATTCTGGTCCCCTCTTCGGCTTCCGACGCCGGCGGCCCGGCCACCGGTCTTCTCTTCCGCCGCGGCCCGGAACCGGCCGTGGTCTCCTCGTCCCGCCGCGGCCCGGAACCGGCCGCGGTGTTCGTCGTCCGGCGCGGTGCGACGGCACCGCGCCCCTTCGTCGTGCCTTGATTCCTTTCAACGCGGCGCGACGGCGTCGCGTTCTTGAAGATTCTTCCTCGGCGTGGCGCGACGGTGTCATGTAAGATTAACGTACAATTATCCGCGTGGTGCGACGGCACCACGCCACCTTGCTTCCGCCCGCAGATAAACAACATGAACGATGGAGGGGGTTCGGCCGTGTTCATGCGGTCCGGCCCCCCCTCACGTTAAATAATAACAGAACTTTTAACATTCAAAGCCTCGTGTTAGACATGCGAGATCCACGTTCAAGAAATGGAATAAATAAATATTGAATCAACAACCCCTACCTCGGGTATAAGGTTCGAGGATTCGTCAACGTTCCGCGGAAGACGACGTCGCGGAGGTCGGGCGTCGCGGAAGCCGTTCGTCAAATCCGATGACGAAGGGATGCGTTCGAAGAGACACGTCGTTGGCGAAACTTGTACACCGACGAAGATTGTCCGAGGAAGAAGCGGTGTTCTCTTTCATTGACACGGGAGACGAAGAAGAGCGGAGCGGCATTCTCGATAGTCGCACGTTGACGTAGTCGTGGAATATCGGTGTCGATTCCTTTGATGTCGGAGGAAGAGTCGTTGTCGATGGCGTTCGTCGCGGAAAACCGTCGCGGAAGAGATGACGCGGAAGAAGTACGTCGCGTCGCGGATACGGCGTCGCGGATGGACCGTGTTCTTCGGCAGAGAAGTTCTTCGTTGAAGAACGACGTTCTTCGCGTTCTTCGTTGAGTTTGAAGAAGAAGAAGAGCTCTCCACCTCTCAAGAAGACAAACAAAAAACCCAAAATAAAATAAGCTACACCTTATTTTATTTTCACTTTGCCAACCTTTCAAAATTCAAAAGTTGAATTCAATACCTTAATTAAATCTAGAGTTGACAAAATTAAGTGAAGAGATAGGTTGGCAAGAATTAAAGTAGGGAAGAGTTACATAATTAAGAGGGGGTTTAGAGGGGTTAGGGAATTTGAAAATAATTAGGGGTTCGTGTGGGCCCCACCACACTTAATCCTCCCAAGGGAGGTTAAGTGGGTGTGGGTCCCACTTCCAACCTCCTTTGGTAGGTTTTAAGAAGTTATAATAAAATTTGTTCTACACAAATTTTATTTAACTCAACTAAAAACCCCAAAAATTAACTTTCAACCCGCAACAAACGCAACTCCCGAAAAGGTCCCTTTAAGCGAATATCGGCGCTGCGAGTTCATCGGTGCCCTCAGATTTCAATTCCGAGCACCGGATCAAAAGTTAGAAATTCCCGCTCGTTCGTTCACTGAACGTACCCGAGCCAAACTTCGGAAATTAATTCCGGGCACTCCGGGCCTCGGAATCAGGTGCCGTCTGAAACCGCGCTCTTGTAAAATTCTAAAGAAAATTAAGAAAAAATTCCCTTGAATTTTACGGGTCTTTACATTACTCCCACCTCAGGGCTTTACGTCCCCGTAAAGATACATCAAAACTTAGGGAAACAAATGAGGGTACTGAGCACGCATCTGAGCCTCCCGCTCCCATGTGCTCTCCTGGAGATTCCCGTGCTGCCATCTGATGCGCACAAGAGGAATCGATCGCCCACGTAGGACCCGCTCCTATCGATCCTCTATCTCCACCGGGACCTCCGTAAAAGTCTCCCCATCGTCAACGTCAAGTTCCCCATGGTCAATGATGTGTGTCGGGTCGTGCACGTATCTCCTCAACTGGGATACGTGGAAGACGTCGTGCACCCGGTGCAACTGAGGTGGTAGAGCCAGGCGATAAGCCACCTCACCAATCCTGCGGAGAATCTGGAAGGGTCCGATGAAGCGCGGAGATAACTTGCCGCCTCGGCCAAATCTCCGAATACCACGTCGAGGTGAGACCCGCAAGAAGACGTGGTCGCCATCCTCGAACTCTAGTGGCCTCCGCCTCCTGTCAGCATATGACTTCTGCCGGCTCTGAGCTGTCCTCATCCGCTCCTGGATGACCTGGACCTTCTCTGTCGTTGCCTGGACCATCTCCGGTCCCACCAGTGCTGACTCCCCAGGGTCTGTCCAGAACAAAGGAGATCTACATGGTCGGCCGTACAACGCCTCGTACGGTGCCATCCCGATGGTGGAGTGGTAGCTGTTGTTGTACGCGAACTCCACCAAGGGTAGGTGGTCCTCCCAGCTACGACCAAAGTCGAGGACACATGCGCGGAGCATGTCCTCGAGAGTCTGAATGGTCCTCTCCGTCTGACCATCCATCTGAGGGTGAAAAGCTGTGCTAAGACGTAGCTGCGTACCGAACGCCTCCTGTAACCCCTTCCAAAGTCGGGAAGTAAAGCGGGCATCCCGATCGGAGACGATAGATGATGGCACGCCATGGAGCCTCACAATCTCCTGAACGTAGAGACGTCCCAAGCTCTCCACTGAGCCCTGCTCTCTGATGGGTAAGAAGTGTGCCGACTTGGTGAGTCGGTCAACAATCACCCAGATGGAGTCGTGACCTCTGGAAGTGCGTGGAAGTCCAGTCACGAAGTCCATATATATGCCGTCCCACTTCCACTCTGGAACCTCCAAGGGCTGTACCAAGCCTGCTGGTACCTGATGCTCTGCCTTCACCTGCTGACAGGTGAGGCATCGAGAAACGAACTCTGCTACAGCCTTCTTCATGCCCGGCCACCAATGCTGTCGTCTGAGGTCCTGGTACATCTTCGCCACTCCAGGATGTACCGCTAAAGGAGAAGTGTGAAACTCCCTCAGCACTTCCTCTCACAATGCTACTGGTACCATGGTACGTCCTCTGAAAAGGATGTCGTGCTCTGCTCCAAGGGAGAAACCATCAGGTGCCTGTCCCGAGGATATCAGTGCACGCCGCGTCTCACAATCAACGTCCCCGTGCTGTGCCTCCCTGACTCGCTGCAGTAGTGGAGGAGTGACTGTGAGAGACTGAAGAAAGGCTACTCCATCTCTATCCATGAAGGATATCTGCAAAGAGGCTAGCTGCTCCGTCGCCTCCTCGAGTAGCTGAATGCCCGTCCTCCTGCTGAGGGCATCGGCTACTACGTTCCCCTTCCCAGGAGTATAGACTATCTCAAAGTCATAGTCCTGGAGGAACTCGAGCCATCGCCGCTGTCTCAGGTTCAGGTCCTTCTGCGAGAAGATATACCTGAGACTCTGATGATCGGAAAAGACTATAAAGCGCCCGCCCATCAGATAGTGTCGCCATGTCTTCAGAGCGAAGACCACTGCTGCTAACTCCAGGTCATGGGTAGCGTAGTTCTGCTCATGCGGCCTCAACTGTCGTGATCCATAGGCGATCATTGCCCGCTCCTTCATCAGAACACATCCGAGTCCGGTCCCTGATGCATCGCAGTAGACTACGTACTCTACTCCCTCCTCAGGCAACCTCAAGATAGGTGCGCTAGTCAATCTCTGTCTCAGCTCCTAGAAGCTCTGCTGACAACTTTCTGACCACACGAAGGGTTTCCCCTTCTTCGTCAAAGCTGTGAGTGATGCCGCAACTCTGGAGAAGTTCGGCACAAATCTCCGATAGTATCCAGCTAGTCCCAAGAAACTCCGAACCTCAGTCACGCTCCTGGGTGGCTCCCATGCTAACACAGCCTCAATCTTCGCGGGATCCACTGAAAATCCCGCCTCAGAGATAACGTGTCCCAAAAAGTGGACCTCACGTATCCATAACTGGCACTTCGAGAGCTTACCATAAAGCTGGTGCTCTCGGAGTGTGTCAAGAACAACTCGCAAGTGATAGGCGTGCTCCTCCTCTGTCGTAGAGTAAATCAGAATGTCGTCGATGAAGACCACGACAAACCGATCGAGGTATGGCTGAAAGATCCTGTTCATGAGAGCCATGAACACTGCTGGAGCATTGGTTACACCGAAAGGCATAACCAAGAACTCATAGTGGCCATACCGACATCTGAAGGCTGTCTTCTGCACATCCTCGTCACTGACTCTGAGCTGATGATAGCCTGACCTGAGGTCTATCTTAGAGAACCACCGTGCTCCCTTGAGCTGATCAAAGAGGTCATCAATCCTCGGTAGCGGATACTTGTTCCTCACTGTCACCTGGTTTAGGTGACGATAGTCAACACAAAGTCGCAAGCTCCCATCCGCCTTCTTGGCGAACAATATCGGGGAAGCCCAGGGTGAAACACTGGGTCGGATGAACCCCTTGCCCTGCAAGTCCTCCAACTGTACCCGTAGCTCTCGAAGCTCGGCGGGGGCCATCCGATATGCTGGAGTAGATATCAGGGCTGTCCCGGGGTACAAGTCAATATAAAAGTCTACCTCTCTGCGAGGAGGTAGCCCTGGAACATCGTCAGGAAAAACGTCCGCAAACTGATCCACCACTGCAGGAAAACCAGGACTCCGCACGTCAACTGCTCCAAGGATGAGGCTAGCCAACTGATGAGTGATGGGCTGTCCTCTCCTCTGCGAAAGTCCATCCTGTGCTGCTAAGGCTCCCTTCTCGCCGGTGAAGGTGAACCTGCTCCCATCAGTGCGTACACATCGCACCTTGCGCCTAAAACAGTCAATCTGTGCATGGACCGTAGATAGCCAATCCATGCCCAAGATGACGTCGTAAGGCCTCGACGCTGCTACAAGAAGTTCCCAACCGAAGCTCTCGCCTCCTAGAGTAAGCTCACACTGCCGGCACCAGTGCGTAATCGTTGAGTCTTCTCCCGTAGGAGTCTCTAGCCGTAAGGATCGAGCCAACGGCTCTGTCGGAATCTCCGAGCTCCGAACAAGGGCAGCGGCTATGAAAGAGTGACTCGCTCCTGTGTCTATAAAAACTGCAGCAAGGGTGGAATAGACACAGATATTACCTCGAATCATCTCGGGTGCGCCGTGGTCGTAGGCCTCTGCTGCCTGGAGCTGTGCCTGTCGCTGCCCGCCAGCTCCCTGTGGTCGGGGTGGACCTCCTGGTGGTGGTGGTGGCAGAGCCTCAAAGCGTCGCCCACCACCGGCTGCTCGTCCAGCTCCTCTGCCTCGTCCGCCTCCTCCCTGCGGACCGCCACGGTCGACCCTCTACCTCTGCCTCGGTGGTCCATCAACCGTCTGCTGCTCCTCGGCACGGCGGGTCGGGCAGTCACGAGCCATGTGGCCCTGCCCGCCGCACGAGTAGCACTGTCTGCCTCTCGTAAGACTGGCTCCGCGTTGTGTGCCCCGCACTGCTGAGCCAGTGCCCTGAGGTCGCCTGCCTGAAGGTCTGGTCTGCCTGGACCCCTGAGTCATCCGTCGACTGCCTGCTGCAGATGACTCTGCCACGTGCCGCCCTGCGGTGGGTCGCTGTGCTGGTGTAGACTCAGCAAGGAAGCTCTCGATCAGAAGGGCCCGCTCCAGTACTCCTGTCTGAGTCGGTATGCTGAGGGAGATCAGCGATGCCCTGATCTCGTGTCTCAAACCCTGCTCGAAGGTCCGGGCCTGGAAGAATGGGTCCCGTACCATGTCGGTCGAGTAGCGCGAGAGATCGGTGAACCTCGCCGCATACTGAGCGACCGTCATGCTGCCCTGGCGCAGCTGGAGAAGCTCCTGGATGCGCACCGCTCGGAGGGTGGTCGGGACGAACTCAGAGCGGAAGAGGCTCTCGAAGTCCGTCCAGAGCAAGGATGCCTCATCGTGAACCTGGAGCATCAAGCTCCACCATCGTCCTGCTGCTGCGTGTAGTAGGCTCGCAGCGATGATCACCATGAGGTCTGCTGGTGTCCTCACTAGCCTAAACACTCGAACCATTGCCTCCAGCCAGTCCTCTGCTGCCTGGGGATCCGTCTCCCCACGAAACCTGGGTGGTCGCTGTCGCTGAAACTCATGCAGTGCGCTGAGGCGACGTGCATCGTCAGCGGCTGCTGCTGGAAGCATCGGGGAATCGGCGGGTAAAGCTACCGCCGGTGCCACTACTGGAAAAGGGCCCTGTACCGAGGCCTCATCGCTCGGTGGGCTGTCGTCTCGCTCGACTCTCGGAACCCTAGCTGGCTGCCGTCGTGGGGCCATCCTGAAAAGGAAACAGGTGCGCCACGGTTAGAACAGTATACCTGGTGAGCTGATATAAGTAATCACAAAGAAAACTTTGAAACACACACGCAATCAATGTTTTCGTGCATTAAGTCGGAAATCAGAAGTCAGGGTCCTGGTGTACGGATACGTCGGCCGCCGCACCAACACTGGACTCCCTGGACTGATAACCACACTCAATACACTAAACATTATTGCTTCACATAGAAAAGATCAGAGTTCGCGATAGAACCGAACTGCTCTGATACCAATTTGTCACGACCCGCCCTCGGGGTCCGTGCCGTGACTACCCCAAGCCCGCCTTCCATAGGCCAGGGGCTGGCGACTAGCACCAAGGCGTAAATCCCAGTAAAAAGGGA
Organism: Viscum album; assembly: GCA_963277665.1. Lineage (NCBI taxonomy): Eukaryota > Viridiplantae > Streptophyta > Magnoliopsida > Santalales > Viscaceae > Viscum > Viscum album. The sequence goes on along the minus strand of OY728167.1, from coordinate 128,340,673 downwards.
AGGCATTGCCTTTGAAAAGTAATACAAACACCACAGAGTAAGCAAGTGGAAAGTAAACACTAAACAAAAGCAGAGTACGACTGAAAGTGCGGAAAGGTAAATGGGCCAGAATACAAACCCAAACTGAAAGTAAAGTACAACTCGAAAAGGGAAAAACAGCAACTGAAAAGTAAAAGCCGCTACTCCGAGCTGTCCACTGGAAATCCCACCTGAAGGGTGGGTACAGATAGCTCCTCTGCTCCACGGGTCCCACCGTCCGCTCCGTGCACGTCCCGCCCAGTGGTCCTCCTCCGGGTACCATCCCGCTCTACAAGCCTCAGCTAAGGTCAACGCTGTCCGTCGTCTGCAACCAACACAACGTAGTGCGGGCGAAGCCCGTGCAGGGGTGAGTATAAGCTACTCAGTAGGGACCCCGAGACCCCTGAAGGTCTCTCAAATCCACAAAGGATAAACCACGAAGAAAAGTACAATCACGAAGTAACAACCGACACTGCTTAGGTATATGCCCATACATATACCTAAGTCATCAATTAAAATACGCTCCAACCTCCGAGCCCAAGTACAACTCAGTCCATGCAGGAAAGTATACGTATTCCACATAGGAAAGCAAAACATAATCCACGCAGGATTGCACAACACAATCCACACAGGAAAGCAACAGGATTCAGCTCACACAGGTATACTTCTTCAAGGACGATAAAGATGATCACTGATCCATCTAAGTCGTCGGACCCACGAAGGATCGATAGGTAACTAACCCCCGCAAAGACCCACACAGGATCGGGCCCACACAGGACCTGTAGGCGCTGGCTCACACAGAACCGTTGAGCGCAAGGACCCACACAGGATCGGGCCCACACAGGACCTGTAGCACTGATCCACGTAGGATCGCTGAGTGCTGTAGTCGTCGTCGTCGAATTCCACACAGGATCTCTGTACTGTCGTCGTCGAATCCACACAGGATCTCTGTACTGTTGTCGTCGCAGTCACAGTAGCAGTCGTAGCAGTAGTAGCAGTTGTAGCAGTCGCAGCCAGCACTAGGGTTCCCGCACACAGCAAGCTCGTTCGGAGGGTCTGCTCCATGAGCCGAGAGGCTGATACATCAACTGTCACGAAGACCAGAGTTGATGTATCCAAAAGTTCCGTATCGTCAACAGGAACTCAACGCAACAGACGGCGCGTCGATCGGACGCCCGGTCTGAGAGTTATTGGCATTTTCGTCTCCGGGGCCTGGTTGGTTTCTAAGGCTAAACCAACCCGACCGTACTCTTCCTACGTCCAAACCTCGGGCGGAGTATGCCAAAAGATCCATCTCACTAAGAGGAACACAACGCGACTGACGGCACGTCAAGCGGACGTTCGTAGCTCAAGATATGAGCGTTTCCGCTCCGAAGGCCCGGTTGGTTTCGTGAACGAACCAACCTGGCCGAACTCAAAGTAATCTGAAACCTTGACTGTGATATACCAAAATGACAGTCTCGATCCAAGGATCACGTTTTCGCTGACGGTTCGTCGATCGGAGGTCCGAGGCTCAAGTTATGGGCCAAAAACCAATTCTGGTTCGAAACGGGGGGGTCCGGGTCCGGGCCGACCCGGCCCGACCCCCCCCCCCCCCCCTGGGGCGGCGCGGCGGCACGGCGAGCCGCGACGGGCCGCGGTGGCTTGGCGGCTGGCGCCGCATGGAGGCCACGTGGGGGAGATCAAACCCCCGCGGTTTTGAGGGGCGGCGCGGCCTTTGTGCCGCGCCCGTTTCTTTTAAAACGCCCCCCCCCCCCACGTGGGGGGCCTGATTTGAGCGAACCGAGGGGGCAGGCTGCCCCCCTCCCTTCAAAGAAAACCACCCCCCTCATAAAGAGGGGGGTTTTGAGGGTTGGCCGGGGGATTAATTCCCCCGGTTTTAACGGCATCCGGCCGGCCAGCTGGCCGGCCGGTTTTCTCCAACGGGACCGGAAATTCCGGTCCCCTCTTCGGCTTCCGACGCCGGCGGCCCGGCCGCCGGTCTTCTCTTCCGCTGCGGCCCGGAACCGGCCGCGGTCTCCTCGTCCCGCCGCGGCCCGGAACCGGCCGCGGTGTTCGTCGTCCGGCGCGGTGCGACGGCACCGCGCCCCTTCGCCGTGCCTTGATTCCTTTCAACGCGGCGCGACGGCATCGCGTTCTTGAAGATTCTTCCTCGGCGTGGCGCGATGGCGTCATGTAAGATTAACGTACAATTATCCGCGTGGTGCGACGGCACCACGCCACCTTGCTTCCGCCCGCAGATAAAAAACATGAACGATGGAGGGGGTTCGGCCGTGTTCATGCAGTCCGGCCCCCCCTCACGTTAAATAATAACACAACTTTTAACATTCAAAGCCTCATGTTAGACATGCGAGATCCACGTTCAAGAAATGGAATAAATAAATATTGAATCAACAACCCCTACCTTGGGTATAAGGTTTGAGGATTCGTCAACGTTCCGCGGAAGACGACGTTGCGGAGGTCGGGCGTCGCGGAAGCCGTTCGTCAAATCCGATGACGAAGGGATGCGTTCGAAGAGACACGTCGTTGGTGAAACTTGTACGCCGACGAAGATTGTCCGAGGAAGAAGCAGTGTTCTCTTTTGTTGACACGGGAGACGAAGAAGAGCGGAGCGGCGTTCTCGATAGTCGCACGTTGACGTAGTCGTGGAATATCGGTGTCGATTCCTTTGACGTCGGAGGAAGAGTCGTTTTCGATGGCGTTCGTCGCGGAAAACCGTCGCGGAAGAGATGACGCGGAAGAAGTACGTCGCATCGCGGATACGGCGTCGCGGATGGGACCGTGTTCTTCGGCGGAGAAGTTCTTCGTTGAAGAACGACGTTCTTCGCGTTCTTCGTTGAGTTTGAAGAAGAAGAAGAGCTCTCCACCTCTCAAGAAGACAAACAAAAAACCCAAAATAAAATAAGCTACACCTTATTTTATTTTCACTTTGCCAGTCTTTCAAAATTCAAAAGTTGAATTCAATACATTAATTAAATCTAGAGTTGACAAAATTAAGTGAAGAGATAGGTTGGCAAGAATTAAAGTAGGGAAGAGTTACATAATTAAGAGGGGGTCTAGAGGGGTTAGGGAATTTGAAAAGAATTAGGGGTTCGTGTGGGCCCCACCACACTTAATCCTCCCAAGGGAGGTTAAGTGGGTGTGGGTCCCACTTCCAACCTCCTTTGGTAGGTTTTAAGAAGTTATAATAAAATTTGTTCTACACAAATTTTATTTAACTCAACTAAAAACCCCAAAAATTAACTTTCAACCCGCAACAAACGCAACTCCCGAAAAGGTCTCTTTAAGCGAATATCGGCGCTGCGAGTTCATCGGTGCCCTCGGATTTAAATTCCGAGCACCGGATCAAAAGTTAGGAATTCCGGCTCGTTCGTTCACTGAACGTACCCGAGCCAAACTTCGGAAATTAATTCCGGGCACTCCGGGCCTCGGAATCAGGTGCCGTCTGAAACCGCGCTCTTGTAAAATTCTAAAGAAAATTAAGAAAAAAATTCCCTTGAATTTTACGGGTCTTTACAAACCAAAACAAATATTCCCACGGCTACTCACTCACTCACATGTGCCTCAAAAAAATAATGGGGTTGTCTATGAAAACATCACATTATGGTAAAATCATAAATATACAAGGAATATTAGGGTAAGGAACGTCCAACCTCAAAATTAGACGATTTCATAGGAAAGGTAAAACCACCCTATGTGGTTCGTTATCTATATTGGAAACCTCAGTAGTCAAGAACACATATTCTTGACCTTATTAACATAAACATAGACACGTCAATGCTCGAGGTTCGTCAAGGGTTCCTAGAACCAATACTATTTATTTCATTCCCAAAAGAAATATTATATAATATTCGATAATACTATCTATCTCCTTGGTAAATATCAAATTATTTTTCTAGAAATGTGTTTGAAATATTCTCATTAGGAATAATTATGAATCCAAATTTGATAATTTATTTCACTAAATTATTTCTAGAACACATATGATAATCCATATAAGTATTCAATAGTAAAACCATATAATTATACTTTATAATTGCATCCTTTGATAATTTAATATATTTTTCTCTTGAATTTTTTTCTATAATTATCCTTGTATAATTTGTATAATTAGATTATAATAATTATCCTGAAAAACAATCCTTTATAATTCAATAATTATAATCAATAATATTCCTTATAAATTATATTTTGATAATTTATTGAAATTATTTTTTTGTAATCAATATTGGTTAATCTAATGAAATTATTTATTTATAATTATTATAATTATCTTATATAATATTATTCATTTATCTTTTGATTATTAATTCATTTATCCTTTGATAATAATGTATCCTTTCATCATTTTGATAAATTGACATGTGATAATTATCTTATAATTTATTTATAAATTATTTTTTGAAAATTATATATTATTATCATTTAATAATCTCACTCAATTATCGTTTTATAATTCATTTTTTTTACATTTTGTAAGTCATGAAAATTATCTTTTTGTAAAAATAGATCAATCATCATTTGATAATTTTACAAAATTTCCGTTATTGAAATTGTGAATTTATTTTTTGATAATTTTCTATAATTACCTTTTTTAAATTTAAGAATTCTAATTTGATTATTTTCCACAATTATTATTTTTAATATTACATAATTTTTTTTTGATATTTTTTTTAATTTATCTTTTGATTTATATTTTTTTAAATGATCCATTTTAAAGAAAGTGTGAAAAATATGACTGAAAATACCTTGATTACTTAAAAAAATGGATTTTGTTTCTTCACATTGAGACAAACTCCATGGTACTATGAAGTATCAATATAATCAATAATGAATATTTTATTGAAGATATAATTTAGTATAAAATAATATTATAAAATAATAAAAAATAAGTGGGAGGGAGAGTTAGAAAGAGGTATGAGAGAGGGGGAGGGATTTCAAATATACTCCCGCACCACTATCTATTCTCCCTTTTTTATTATTCCAATTTGATTTATTGAAAATAAACACATTCTTTATTTATTCCTCTATGGTTTATGCATAAGCCTCCACAAAATTTCTTATGTGGTGCCCCAAAGTTCACCCCCTTATTCATTTTTTATTCCCCTTAAATCCATTTAACCAAAAACTAAATATATAATAAAATTCACATATATATTTATATATATATTCCCATATAATATATATATATACATAAACACAAATGTATATATATATTTATAAATTTGACCCATGTATATATATATAGACACCCACACACAGAGATATATATTTATTTATTTATACACACAGATATATATTTATATTATATATATATATATCTGTATATACATATAAAAACCCTCACATGTATATATATATTTATTTATTTATATATATATATATATTCCATATATATACACATTTTAATTTTCCACACACAAAAATACTATTTTCAAAATTTATAAATATTAATATGGTTTCTATGTAAAAACTAGGACACACTAATGGCATATACACCCCTCCATAACATGGTCATCGGGTCAAGGCCCGCCAAGAACCACCAGTTTCCCCATAGACACATGGTCCCCTACCTAAGGCCCACCAACAAGCCTTAAATATCATCATATTAAGGAATGTGCACACAGGCCAACACATGTTCTTTTCGGTATGTGTTTTCCTTACTTGTACACACCCTAAGAAATATCTGAGATGGTCAACCAACCTGATGACAAGAGCAGGCTAAGCATGATTAACTATGGAGTTTTAAACATGTAGTCTCTTTAGAAGAAGAGTTCACCATGTCTAAATGGGTAATATCAATTATATTTTTTCCATTTAACATTATAGGGTGTTATATTAACACCCCACCCCCCCCCCCCTTAGAGAAGAACATCCTCATGTAGACCCTATATCACAACCTATGAAATTTTAGAACTTCTTGTTGGTTTCTTCATCTGAAAACAATTTAACAACTCGACCCCCCTAGAATCACAGACAACACTCCTTAACATGGACATCGGGTCCTCGATCACTAGGAGTGACCAGTTTCCTTGCATATATGTGGTCCCCTACCTTGGTAACACCTAGGTTCCCAAATAGACCACCAAACTAATGGATTTCCCCATAGGCCAACATATTTACTTTCCACTATAATTTGTACACACTCTCACACAAGATGGGAAACCTCCCAAAAGTTCACCCATCATAATAACCACTCCACGCCATGCATACTTTACATTTGTGTTGTAAAAATGTATGATCTTTGAAAGAATGGTGTACCTAGTTTATATGAGTCAAATAATATATAATTTTAACCCTTTAATATTATATGGTGTTAAATACTACAAAATTAAAATTTTATAGCATTATTTCTTTATATTCATGGTATTTAAAAATATATTTCATATTCTCTCTTTCAAGGGGTTTTAATATAAATGTTATAAATGATATAAGGGGTTTTCTTTAAAACATTTACTTGAAATATTTATATGTTTTTACATAAATCTTTCTATCCCAAGTCCACATTTCTTAGTTTTAGTCATGAATGTTAATATCCATACATAAAGGATTTGTTAGGTCAATTTAAAATACATTTTACTTTGTTTACTAATTTTTATGGGATTATTATTAATTTTTTCTATACGGGTCACATTTAGATTTCTTTAAAAAAGTGTGAAAAGAATGTTTAATTAACATTTACCAAACATACACATTTTCCCATACTAATGAATTTTATTCATTAATAAGATCCCCTTATTATTTTATATTATTTTATAAATAAAATTCTATTTCTATAGTTCTATGAATTCTTTATCTCAAACATAAATTTTAATATTTTAAATGAATAAGTAAATGGATTTCATTCCTCTAGTATATTAATTTTCAAATCCATATTTTATTACATGAAACAAATTTATTTTAAGGATAATTGTTATTAAATATTATGATTTTAATGAATTTACCAAAACCCTATCAATATATTCAAATATTGGACAACATCATAAATTTGGTAAACTATAGTGTTTTTGACTTCTTAGGAATAACATCCCTATCCAGATCGAAAAAAGTTGATACATGTTTTGACTTGGATTCAGCTATGGGTAATAACATCAGAAAATGTTGGATGGGAATTACTTAAACCACCACTCAATTTACAACTAATATGTGTAAATATACACCATATTTGAAAATCCCAAGGCATATTCCTTGGATATTTTATATACATAATGATGAACCATTCAACTTGTAGTATCATGCGATCCAAATCTCGATAACCTCTAATTTGACACCACTTAAAACGTCAACATACTGAATTGAAGAGATCAAATGTGGTCTCTCATAATATGAACATAAGAGTCCAGTATGATAGATATAGAGATCATACCCCCACATAACAAAAAGGAACTTGAAATAATTGACATGAAAGTAGAACATCAAAACGAGAAGGGTGAAGAACCACTTAAAAAATTTTGGCAGCCTAACGACGCCACTTAAAACTTCAAAATACTGAATTGAAGAGATAAAATGGGGTCTCTCCTCATATGATCATAAAATATCAGTATGATAAATTTAGAGATCATAACCCAACATAATAAAAAGTAACTTGAAATACTTTACATGAAAATAGATCTTGAAAAATGAGAAGGGAGAAAGAATCCGTTAAAAAAATTCGGCAGCCTAACGGCGCCACTTAAAACTTCATAAAACGAAATAATGAGAGTAAGAGGGGATCTCTCATTATGTGAACATGAAAAGGGAAGTAAGAGGAGTATAAAATAACATCCTACAACATATGAACATGGATCATAAAAGAAATTATATAAAAGAGATTACTTGAAATTAAAGAGAGAGGTCAGATCCCTTACCTTAAAACGTAACTCTTAAAACTCAAAGGTTGGGACCTTGAGGGCTTGGTGGCACCTTGGGAGGACTCCTTGGGAGGTAATTAAACTAGAAATTCATTGGGGGAGAGTGGGGAGTCGAATGGATGAGAGGATGGCTTGGTATTTATAGGGAAAGTGAGGGGACAAGGCATTAATGGCCAAGGGACACCTCATTAGTGGTTTTGGAAAAACCATGGGCTTTCCCATGGTATTTGCCCATGGTATTGGGCACTTGGGACACCTCATACCTTATCTTTCTATTCATAAGTCGAACATATTGATTAAAAACTTAATACATCATTTAATGATGTCATTAAACAGCCGTAACTTAAAAACTGTATTTTACCTATTCATCGAAAATTCAACTTTCTCAGAATAATCCCAAAATTTCACCTTAACCAAATATCAATGCTCTGATTTAAAAAATGAACTCCATTTTATAAAAATAATTTTCTAAATATTTTTAATTTATTTTTTAAATAAATACACTATTCATCGAAAATTCATTTTTTCAGAAAAAACCCCAAAAAATACCATAACATAATATCGGTGCTATGAGTTCAAAAATGAAATCCATTTTAAAAAAATAATTTTTTTAAATATTTTTATTTTAATTTTTAATTAAAAAACACTATTCACTCGAAAAAACTAATAGTTGAATAATAATTTATGAAACTTTTATTTAACCATTTTATTGAATCACATTACTTAATCAAGGTGCCTAGATTATATTAATACTTTCATTAAGTGAGATTACTAATCCATTTGGACACATTACTAATCCTAATCATAAAATAACTTTTCATAATTTACTATTCATCAAAAATCATGTTGATCTTATTAGACTCTAAATTTCGTACTGAACATAATTGTAGAAGACCATTTTTTGAAAATCATTACACATTTTTAATTATTTAAGGTTTACATAAACATTTTTAAAATATCCTTTTTCTAAAATTCATCAAAAATCTGCATACTATATTTATCCGGTCATTTAAAAATTCATAAACTTCATCATAAGAAGAAATCCCAATTTTTATATAAAACAAAGTATTACGCAAGGTAGTTACGGTCTCCTTACATAGCCCCTTATCACACCAGTATAGGACCTAAGTGTAAGGTGTGCTAAGGTGAGAGAATCTGAGGGAGGCTCAGCTAACATCGCACGAGTAGTAATTTTTATCAGTTTGAACTTCTCGCAAAGGCGATTTCGTTCTAGCTTCACACGATGAAGTTCGGCTTGGGTTTGGTCCAGAGCAAAGCCCAGTGGTGCTACCTCCTTCCCAAGTTCTGTTAGATGGGCTTCGATCGGTCCAAGACTACTGGGTGAGGCCATCGAATCTTTTTTCTATAATAATTAACCAAGATTACTTGTATTTAGAGATAATAATCAAAACATTTAGTATCCAGCGGTCATATTGACCAATGGTCATATAACCATCTAAACCCAATGGTCTCATTTTAATTATAATCATGTTATCAAATGAAACATTTTTGTTGATTATAAAAATAAAATAAAATAACACATAAAATTAGGAAATAAGATTTATTCAAAATTTCAGGTCGTTACAAGGGGAGGAGGGGAGGGGAGGGGCAGGGGGCTGGGCAGGTTAGAGGGGAGCGCAGGGGAGGGGAGGTAGATGGCAGGGGGGGTGCTGGAGGAAAAGGTTGGGCAGGGGGGAGGGGAGGGGAGGGGAGGATGAGGCTAGGGGGGAGGGGTTTCTAGGGGAAGATGTTGGGAAGGGGGGAGGGGATGGGAGGGGAAGGGCTTGGTATTTCACTGTTTTATTATGTATTTTTTAATTATAAGAGGGTTAATAGGTTCATATTTTTTTTATAATTTGTTCATAGTGTTTTTTTTCAAACAGGTCCATCTTTTATTCTGTACAGGTACATAGATTCTGTTAATGATTACTGTCATGATTATATATAATGTTTCTAGAGCCAATGAAGATTTATGCTTTTCTATGCGTACGTGTTTCACATCATCTGTCCTCTTTGAAACTTCCTTTCCAAACCCGGTAAAGTGGCAGGCCATGAGAACATGGAAGTGTACCGAAGAAGACGAGTATGGCTGGGAAGGTGTGAGCCCGGAGTAGTCCATGAATGACATCAATATTTTTTAGGTTCTTCATTTTGTTGTTCTTCATTTTTCATTCATTTTTCCAGCATTTTTCTGCATTTTTGCTTCATTTTTAGGTTATGCATCATTTGTTCGGCATCTCTTGGGCCTGGGGGGAGGGGAGGGGAGGGGAGTGGAGGGGAGGGGAGTTGGGAGGGGGATGCTGGGGGAAAAGATTGGGCAGGGTGGGAAGGTAGGGGAGGGGCTGGGGCTGGGCAGGTTGGAATGGTGGGGAGGGGAGGGGAGGGTCATGGCAGGGGGGAGGGGGCTGCTGGGGGAAAAGGTTGGGCAGGGGGGAGGGGAGTTGCGGGGCCGGGGGCTGGGCAGGTTGAATGGGAGGGGAGGGGAGGGGAGTAAGATGGTAGGGGGAGGGGCTGCTGGGGGGAAAGGTTGGGCAGGGGGAGGGGAGGGAGGGGAGGATGAGGTCAGGGGGAGTGGGTTGCTGGGGGAAGAGGTTGGGCATGGGGGAGGGGAGGGGAGGGGTAGGGCTGGGTTATGGCAGGTGGAGGAGGCTGCTAGGGGAAAAGGATGGGCAGGGGGGAGGGGAGTGGAGGGGCAGGGGGCTGGGCAGGTTGGAGGGGAGGGGAGGGTAGGAAGATGTGAGGGGGAGGGGGTGCTAGGGGGAAAAGGTTGGGCTGAGGGGAGGGGAGGGGAGGGGAGGATGAGGCCAGGGGGGAGGGGGCTGCTGGGGGAAGAGTTTGGGCAGGGGGGAGGGGAGGGGAGGGGCAGGGCTAGGTTATGGAAGGGGGTAGGGGGCTGCTGGGGGAAAAGGTTGGGCAGGTGGGAGGGGGGGAGGGGAGGGGGTGGGCTGGTTGGATATTTCATTCATGTCCATTTCTCGGCGACATTAAAACTTATTCTGCATATTCAGGTATTCTGATGTTTTATAATTATGTTGTATTTATTCTTATGTTCTATTCTTATGCTGCATATTCAGGTACTCTTATGATGAGTTAGACAAGTAAGATTCCAACCAATCCTATATTGGTGACGCAAAGATGAAATGCATTGTGAACATCTTCTACTTGCCGGAAAATTACTCCATGTTTAAACATCACAACATCTCTATTTGTGGAAGAAATTTTTTTTTGTATTATAATGATTCCTCGGCAAATCTCCTATTTTTTATTAGATAAACTATTCCTTAAGTAACTTCTCTTCAACTTTGTCTTTCATAGTATGCAAAATTGTTTTCCGAAATGAAGTTTATATTGAAGTTAGGTTTCCAACCTTACTATTCAAAAGTGTTTCACATTATAATTGATGTATCTTAATTAAACATTTTATATTGATGTATTCTTAATAGATTCACTTATAATTCCAAATTATTCACCACTAATTTGTGAGTAAAATACATTAAACATTATTGTTTCTTCGCAACTGTTACAAATAGTTCTCTTAAGAAGACAGATAATAAACTATTATGTTTTATATATAGTAATCTATAGTTAATAATATGAATTATTTTATAGTGTTGTGCATCGCACTGGCGGAGTACTAGTTTTAAATTAAATTTGGGTATAAATGCATTTAATGACCCCTCAATTTGAATTAGACAAAAATCCAATGGAATTTGATTTTTTTTTATTTATCACACATGAAGTTTTATAAACCAAGATTATAAAATCAATTATTATTTTTTGAAATCTTTAAATTGATTTTTTCAACATGGGTTAAGGGTTCGTGAGGTTCCTCGGGCGCCCAGATGAGTTTTAGGATCCTCATACTCTGAAAAATCAAAATAGGTGAGGCCAGAACAAGGTGAACGGGTTGTCGAAAACTATATAGCAATCAATAGTAAACCATGGGACAAAATATAGGTTTGTAAATGAAGATATGCACAGGCTTTTCGTTTTTTCCCAAACCATGTGCGTTGCCTGAATGTTTAGTGTTTGGGGTTATACCTAAACACTATTAACAACACGGTTTGGGCATGGTTTGGATAACCTTGAGACCCAAACCAAGTGGTGTGTTTTATTTTAAGAAAATAACACTTTTAAATTAAAATTAAAAATAAAATAAATGGGTAAATTAAAAAAAGGTTTTTATAATAATAATAATAATTATTATTATTATTATTTGGTTAGGTTTTTAATGAAACCCCAAATGGGTTTCCCGTTACCCCACTCTATGTAAATCCCCCCTCTCCCATTGCCTCTAACATGAAATTCGTCCACTGAACCACCAATTTGTGTTAATCCCTACTCACAGCCTCCTATGGTGTTCTATTTCCACCCATATTTCTTTCTGTTTGCATTCTATTCGGTGAGGTAAGCCCTTTACCTCCATTGGTTGGTGGTTTCTCTCTTCCCCCATCACCCTATTCCACTTGGAAAAGCCCATAGGTGAAGGGTTAATATATTTTTAGGATTTATTCCTTGAATAGGGAATGTGATGGGATTCTTGTGCTGACCTTGTGCATGTTTAATAACTTTCTCATTCTTGTGAGTTTTCTTACATTTTGTGTTGTTCATGTACCATGGTCCCTGGTAGGACCCCATAACTTTTAAATGAAAACTCTTTTCAAAAGGGTGGTGATGTCTTCCTTCAGCCATTAATATGAGAATGATCATTGAGAAATGATCTGTTTCAGTAGAATAGACATTCCTCGGAATGGTCAACTACTCACTAGGTTACATGACCATTTCTTATTCATAAGTGATAGTTGACTGGGTATGCCATCTCCTGAGTTAATGGATATATGGAGAAATATGACATGGGACTAAATATCTTTTATAGATCAAAATACACTTGAATGAATAGGATAGATATCCTATGGAAAGTGTTAAGAATGTTCCATTAGATCATGAAATCTTAGGGAAATACGAATCCATATATGTGGTAACCATTGAGTGTTTAATGATGTAATAAACCAGTTGTGTTCATCACGATTGTTTATCCATGTATTGTTGGGTTTGCATTAGGGTAATTTCTAGAGAAGAGTGACCTGATCGTTAAACAAACAAGTTTGTCTCAATGCTCCGGATGAATATTTAGGGATACCCAGGTGATTCAACACACTGATCATTTTTTATTTGGTTTTTATGCCAAATGCCTTGCATTTATATTTAATGTGAATCCAACATTGTTTTCCTCTGATTAGTTGTTCTATCACTTTTTTCTATGGTTAGGACACTCCTATGGTTGGGAGTGGCGTGTCACGTCTAGTGAAGTTGTCATTCCATGTATAGGGTGCATAACCAATGAGGACCAGTTGGAAATGGACGATTTCAACATAAATATCTTCGAGGGAAGCACGTTTTAAATATGAGTCAGTGCTTTCTCACCATCAAAACATCGATGAGGTTGGTTGTGAATAAAACCATTGAGAAGAACCATTTTTCATGTATGTACAATGATGGTAAATATTGAATGATCATAGGATGCCTTAGGTGATAAAGGCGTCATGGTTTTGGTACTAGTGTGTCTTCATGTAAAGCTAATCTTCTTCTTTGAAGACAACTAGTTGTTTTTAAACATTTCATATTTCTAGTAATTGGGTATTATTGAAAGGAAAACATTCAAATACCATTACTGTAATCTAGGATATCCATGATAATGTCCCCTATTTTGAATTCTTCATTGATAAAATATGGGAGTTTCGATCTTATGACACACTAATGCATTTAAATCTATTGGGAATATTTGGACGTTTTAATCTATGCTACACACTGATGAGTGGTTCTTATAGTGGATTGTTTAATCATGGGTAATCCTTGTTTTCTCATATAGTAATTCCTCAGATGAACTCTACGACACCAGTTTTAATTCTCTGACTTGACTGAAATGAGGATGACTATCCAGGCTCAGTCAGTGTTCTAATGTTGACGTCTTGGACATGTACCAACATATCACTTGAATCATGGATTATGGACTACATTGGATGGTTCCATAGACTCCTGGTTATTGAAACCATGGTTATCATATACTTGTTTCAATCTTGAAGGTAATGTTTAAAAAGGGTACTGATTCAAATGGATAGGGTGTGGGTTACAACATTATTCGCATTTCGGAATGATAGATAAAATGGTCAGGTTATGGTTTGACCAAGGAATTTCACTAGAACTCAGCTTTGAGCTTCATTGAAGGTTTCCATGATAAATGGAAGGTTCCTTGGAATAAGTTGTTTTGGATGGTTTTCTAATATGTTGACCATTTAATCTGAGCATTTTGAGATGGCCAACTAGAGGTGACTTCAATCATGTTTCCCATTGTTCAATGAATATTGTTAGTGAAGAACCATTTTAAAGAATTTCATTGGGTGATGATGAGTGAAGTATCTATCAGCATAGACATATCATGGAATGTTGCCTCGACCTATCTATGTGAGGTCAGTTGGGAATCGACCATCTGTCCATTTCAAAAATCAAATCAGGAGCATTGCTAAGACACTTAATGGCCTTCTTGTGAGTCAATTCTAATGAAGGATGTACCTTGGATCATATTTTTCACCTTTTTAATGTTATATCTTAAGGTGTGGAGTAACTTCGGTTAAATATTTAATGAGATTACAATGAAATTGTGTCTTCAAGTGAAATATGCTTGGGTAAGAGTTGTTTGAATTTGTCAGTTGGAAATCGAGTATTTTCTTGTGTTTAAATCGATTATGTTCAATATTATTAATAAATTATTAATTGTTCATTGGGTGTTTTTAAATGGAACGCAACCCTTTGAATCAGAAATCGTGACCCTTGTATGTCAGGTGATGTTTTCATTATTCTCGAATGATTCAGGGGGATGAGATGTTCTAATATGGGGATGTTTTAGTGGCCCACACTTTTGAACTCGATGAAAATTGAAAGGAATTTGTTTTTTATTTAACAAATTGTTTTTTTGAAAAACCAAGAATTGAAACATAATTCCAAGAGGTTAGACACGTTAATGTGATGTTTTTGGACATGGATAAGGTCCCATGTGGTTCTGTGGGTGCCCTGATGCGTTTCAGGGGAGTCGGACTTTCAAAAATCTAAATGGGCAAGGTCTGAAATTGGTTTGTTGTATATTTGAAACTCTTTGGCCCTCTACAAAAAACCATATGTCCATACGCAGGTGGGGTAGTGGCGGAGTGCACTGGTTGTGCAAGGTTTTCTAACATGTTTGCGCAACCTACACGATTGGTGTTTGGAGCAATACCTTAACACTATTCATCACATGATTGGAGCATGATTTGGGTGACCATGTGACCAACACTATGCAGTGTGTTTTATGTAAAGAAATAAATATTGTTATATTTAAATTAAATTGAAAATTACTCGGTAAATAAAAATAAATTAAATTTTTAATTATAAAATTATTAATATTTTTATGATGATGATGATTAATGATAATAATATTATTTGGTTAGGTTTTTAATGAAATATGTATGGTGTTTCCACATACCCTACTCCACATGAAACTCCCACCCCTACCCTTACCCCTCATGCAACAACCCTCCATTGAACCCCCATTTTGAGAAATCTCTCTTCTCACGGCCTCCTCTGGTGTTCCATATCCCCTAAGATTTCATCAAGATTTCATTTGATTTGTCATGGTTTTTCCATACCCTCTCTTGGTTGCTGGTTTCCCTCTTCTCCTATCACCCTAAACCTCTCATCCCAAACCCTAGGTCAAGGGTTAATATATTTTTTGAATTTAATCATTTAATAGGGATTCTGAAGGGCTTCTCGGGTCAGCCTTCTGTAGGTTTCAGTGTTCTCCACAGAAGGCGAGGAGTTTCAGACCAGTTTAGATTTCTATTACCGCTTGAGGTAGAGTTATCTTCCAGTATTTAGTTTCAGACATATTTATTTGGGATCCTATGGTGGTTTTGAGTCCCCAATAATATATTAGTAGAGAGATGGCCCTCCTTTAGGCAGGTTCGAGTCACCGGAGTCAAATGTGACTTACCACGTATGTATAATCAATCCATTATTTATGTGTGTTCCCCTATTATATGTTTATTCACCCATGGATGTGAATATATATATATATATATATATATTTGGTGATATGTGTACTTATATATATATATATATATGTGAAAAATGCATATGGGTGTAAGTGGAGATAGGTAATAAATATAAGCTATATGTAAAGATCCACGTGTACATAGTCATGTCCATGAGAATATGTACATAGGGGGTAGGGTCCTTATGTATATGAGAAGGTGAATGTGATCGGAGGTTAATAGAATTAGCTTTGATTGGTTACTAGATAAAACCACGTATTCCAAATTGTTTGGCTTGGATAGTTCTTCTCTTGAGGTAGGATCCATTTCCATCACCTTTAAATTTTAGAGTTCCTTAAATTCTCACATTCCACATAGTTCTTGGACATTAACTATTGATATTATATTTTTAGAATAAATTTCTAAATGTGATAAATATTTTTTTTGAAGAAAATTGACATGTTTTCGTAATACAATCCTTTAAAGGAGGTGTGTTTTCTTCAATTGTTTATTAATATGTACTCTACATTTTAGTTTTTTTCTTATGCATGATACTTCATCTTAGATGTAACATGGTTTATATTATATTTTTTAGGAAAATTTGTTGGATGGGTTGAATTGATTTATATTATTAGTCATTCTTGATATATTGAATTATTTAACTGTCATTAAAGACATGTGATTAAAGGGTTGTTAATTCCATGTGTCTGTGTTTCTTTCTCGCCGTTTCATTACATTTAGACATCATACCATTTTTCTGCTCATCATAACCTTTCGGTGAAGCTTTTGTATCACATATTTAATTTTTTTTTGTTGTATTGTTGTGTCCGTAGTGATCGTATCATATGAGGAAATCATGTTAACGGTGTTCTTATTGGATTTGTGACACCCCTTTAGGTGCACAATCCATTTAAGCCTATGTTTCCTTACTCCTTTAATGGGTTTTCACATTGTATTAATATCTTAATATAATTACTTGATTTAAGATAAATTTTTGAACTAATAATAGGATCCCATTCCATTTTCCTATAAATTTAACAATGCTTTAATTGATTCATTAAATAATGTGAATTATGATTTACATTTGTTAACATAATTCTATGAATTGAATGAAATTATTAAATATTCTAAATTATAACTTTAAAAAAAAGTCATGTTTTTATAAGAAAAACCCCTATATCATAGGTGTATTGTCTTCATTTATAAAAATTTATGATTAGGGATTCAATTCTTTCTTGGCAGTTTGGCATTGCTCTTTCCTTATAATTTATTCCATATGAAAATTTTCATTTTATATTATGTGGGTGCCTTGTTTTGTATACTTCTCTTTTCTCGAGTGATTCAAATGGCTTAAACTATATTAAATATCATGTAATCTTGTTGAATTCCTCTATTAAATTTTATGTAATGACATCCAGTTATTTAAATTATATAACATGTTTCTTACTTCCTTTCTATATACATTTTTCCTTTATTGGTTGGAATAAATTTTATAGATGTATTATATGGTAAGAAAGTGATACAGATATAATTCCTTTTTTGCATTCAATTATATATTTATGCATTTACTCGATATGTGCCTTGATTGTTCGGCTCTCATGTAATGGGTTGAGGAGAAAACATGTGTTCTATTTGAAGGACTAATGGATGGGATCTCCGTGCTCACAAGGTTATTGATAGATGCATTAGGGGAAGTTATTTGGCCTGATTAGAGAGGGCTTCTCGAGCGGTTATTATACTGTTGAGTGATACTCGTTCACTATTGGAGAAATGATGGATGGACCTATTGGAAGGATGGTTATGTCATGCCTCGGGTAATACTCTATACCCTATATGAGATACCTAGGACAGACTCAGATTCACCATTCCATGAGTGATAATTGGGATTCCATAGGGATCACCTTGTATGGACTCGGTGGTATTGGATTATATCATAATTTTCAATGAGATACCTTTGATTACTTCTAGATCACTTGGGGCGGGATCAGAATCCACCACTAGATTTGACAGACCTGTCTAAATTGCATGAATTGCATGAGATGCATCCTTTATTATTATTATGAGTTAGACCATGCACATGTGATGCTTCTCCCTTGTATTACTAGACTACATGAGTGATAACATGTGGATAAGACCCCAAGTTGAAGCACACGCTTGGGGTATGCATTCTGGGTTTTCCATGTTTACCTTAGGCATTGTTTACATATTATTCCGTAGGCACGTACTATTTCCTAGACTCAACCTAGGCAAAAGTAAGTTGTATGGGATGTGTTATTGTTTATGAACCTAGACCAGGTTTCTAATTTTTAATTTGTGGTCATTATGTGGTCTTTATGTGTGTAATACCACCTAATTTATATTGCCTATGATGGATTGACTTAGACACTATGGGTGAAGGCATACACATATTTATATCTCACAGCCTCCTTAGGCACTGTTTGGAACCTAACAAGATCTTATAGCTAGTGCGGATTTGGATTAATTAATTGTGATATTCTATGTACATGGGAGATTGAGAGAACTCGAATGGGATCATGATTAGGATTCTTGTGGAGCCGACCATTGTGTTTTTCTTTAATTATTTTATATTATACTACTTGTACGTTATAGTAACACCGGACCATACATGAATTTATATATGGAATTACTGTTGACCGATTTAATTCAGTTGTTTTATTATTCTTATAATGGTATCTATCTTTAATTTATTAATATTTCATCCATTATTGTTTAATGATTTACACTGGTAGTACTGTTGTGCATACTCTGATCTATGAAGTCACAGCTCCCCCATAGACATATATGAGGACCTCGCTTCATGTTAACATCCTTTGGAATTTGGGGAGGCATGATTGAGGTCATGTGGATTGCAATGTGACTAACAGTTTATTAGTCATTCCGGTCGGGATTTTATAAAATATTTCAATATTTTTCTTAATTTCTCTTAAATAACTCATATTATTACCCTGTATACATGCATTAATTTAATGTAACTTTTGGAATTTAAGTGTTTTAATTTTAAAAAATTGATTCTGTATTTGGAATCATACGGTCTAAAATATGTAAATAGGTCCCTATTTTTGGGTCAAAGTGAATAATAGCATTATAATTTTAATTACTATGATTAAGGGTAAATTAGGTAATTAATGGTAAAAATATGATTATAAATATTAAAAATTACGATAAAATTTGTACTAATTTTATTGGATGGGAGAGTTTCGACGAAAATAATCCTTAGGGTCATTTTAATGAGATCGTAGAGCCACTTTTAGGCCTTTAATCCATTTATAGTGTTTAATTTTAAATAAAATTAAATTATTGTATACGATTGTTTTTAACAAGGTAAATATTTTAATTTTGGATTACCTAGACGATATATTAGACTAAAAATAGTATTCAGAATGAACAAATTTGTGCCTTAATCATTGTAATTTATTATTTATTTTTATTAATGATTAATTAACATAAATTCTTACACAATGATGATGTTGTATTTATTTAGGGAATAGAAATATCAAATAAATGATATTAAAAATATTTTTTTTAAAAACGATTCGCATAATAAATGTCATCCACATATTTTATAGATACCTTTTACATGTTAGTAATGTGTTTAAAGAGTTTTCTTGAAGATATATTCTTTTATTGTTTTTTTAGAAGTTATAGTAATTAATGGTGTCAAAATTGACATTAATGTCATAATAAAATAAATGATATTTTATTAAATGATATAAAATTATTAAAAATGTGAAATTATGTGAAATGATTCAAATAACATTGAAAATATAATTCAATATTTACTTATCATTCTTTTGGAATTTTAATTTGATAATATCGAACATGAATGTGTAAACTACCATGTTGTTATGGTAAGAGTGAAAGAGATTAAATATGGGTTAAAACAAAAAGATAAGGGTATGAATGTGACATTATCTTATCTAAAAAATATTGGCTGATTTTTTTTCCACAATTAGAACATTAAGATATAATTATAATTTTATAGTAGAAATTTATACATGAAAACAACTTATATATTATTTAAGTGAAAAATAGTTACAAAAAGCTACTCCCTTTCTATATAATTTTTTTATGTGTTCACATATGGAAAAAGACAAGATATGAATGAAAAAATATATATTTTGATTTAATTAAATTATTTTAATTTTATAAATTTATATTTAATTTGAATAATTTATAAACTTACAATAAATGTTTCTTCATTGTTAAAACATTATTTATTTAATTAACATAAAAATAAAATAATTGATTTTGAAAATATTAATTTTGATATATTTTTGAGGATTTAATGTGTTTACGAATTTTCCTAGATCTCTAAGATATATTATAGACGATTTAATGTATTATATCCCAATTTAGAATTTTTCTTGATATATATAATGTATAATTACAAGAATAATATCAAATTTGACATTAATGATATTTTATTGAAATAATATATTGTAAATTTATATAAAAATAAAATATACTGTTAAATAATCCCTAAGGGAATACATTATGGATGAAAACCCTTTTCATTTATATTCCATTTTTATGTCGTTGGATCTAGAATATCCTTATTATATTTTAATATTTGGTGGATTTTCGAAAGTGCCCCGCACCTCAATTAAAAATTGTCACCTCCACCCTTAGTTCCTCGAAAATATTTGAGCCATATATCTTGATAAAACAATGAAAAATTAACTTCTAAAAATCAATATATAAGTTATATTAGTTCTTTTCTATGCAAAATATGAAAATTATATCCCTTAAGTAGAGTTTAAAGGAAGTCTTCTGAAGAAGAGGAACTCGTCATTATCGACTCTTTCCAGTCTGTTTCTTCTTATACATACTATTCATATTTTTTCATTATAAACTAATAAATATAGTAAAATATATATAATGATATGTAATTATGATTATGGTACAACCATATTCAACCCTTATCTATACAATTAAAAAATGAAATCACCGTGCTTGTATATATTGGACAAACCATGACCACACCATTGTGTAATTTGTTTTCATCGCCACTTTAAATGGATGGGTATAATAATGGAAATAATTGATATATATAATAATTATTAAAAGATAAAAATTCTATAAAAACTAACATATCATCCAATTCCTCACCCTTTCACCATTAATAGAATCATATCGTCGCTCGTGCACACGTACGACCTACAGTCTATATGATGCGATTCATTTCCCATGATTAACATTCAATAATGATATAAAATAGTATATAATGAATAAATATGATATATATGTCCTTAATATCATTATGTAGATGATGGAACTATATCGTATGAAAAAACAACTGGGACTTACATGACAAATCAACCATAGGAAAATGATGCAGTTAACACCCAAAACATGGATAATAATGAAATATTATTAAAAATAGAGTAATAATGAAATATTAGTAAAAAGGAAGAAACATAATTATATAGGAGGATCATATATGATTTCACAAATATTAAAATTGTTATTTTATTGATCACTAACATAATTTAAATCATTATAGAAGTAGTTAAAGAACTTTCAATTAATGGAATGTGTAAGGTAAGTGTTTGTATCATCTCACTTTTGTTTCTCTGAGATATACCTTATTGAACAATTATTTATTTTCTAGGTTATGCTTCCTTTTGATATATCATATCCCAAATCACATTATATTAATTATATTAAATTCTTCATTTGATAATTACATACGTTCATGGATATTAGGATTCAAATATTTCAATGTGACATGGGAAACTTTTATTTAAAAATTTCCTCTCAAATGTATTATTCAATATGTGACGAATTTTATAGACATGAAATACAGGAGATGAAAATTGATTAATGAAAATCCCCAATGCATCGATAGTTTCTTGTGAAAAAATAATTTTGAGAAAAACAATTTATATTTGATTCCAAGTAGAAATAGAATGGTTTTTACCACATTATTTATCTAGAAAGATGATTGATATTGATATAAAAAATCTGTAGGCTATATCCTAATAGTTCAGATATCCAACATTTTTCATTTCCTTCATTCATTTTATTACACTACCGATGACTCTCACTATCAAAAAAAATCTATCGATGTGTTTTCATTCTCAGTTTATTGATTCAATGGAATGTGTGTTTAGTTATTTACTTTACTATACTGATTATAAAAATTGATACAAGTTGGTTTCTATTTTAAGTTACCCTTAATAAACATAGGGATTCAACATATTCTTATTTTTTATTATCCCTAGTTTGAAATTAATTTTATCCTAAATGATCTTCAAAGCTATTTTAGGCAAATAATAACGTTTTGAAGGAAAATATTTTTTTAATTTTATGTTTAAAATTTAATTTTAATTTCTAATATGTATCTCATTCTCCAAGACAATGAAACTTTATTGTCCTTTGGGATGAGATTCATTGTATCTTATGCCAATGTAATAATGTAATTCGTTGGCTAAAGGCTAATGGGGTTTGAGTGTTTAAATCTATTAGTAGATAATGTTTAGAAGAAACCCTGGGAACTAGATTTATGAAAATATAGATTTGGGAACACATCCATGTGTTTAGTTTGTGTGATAATTTTATTTAATGAATAATGCATTTTCATTTTATTGGAATAAGTACAATGGTATAGATTAACATTAGGGTTTATATGATCTTTGAATTTAAGGTAATTATATTTATTTAAATTATTGGGAACAAAAAATTAAATGTATAAGATAACCTTTGTTGTTAAATATTTTATTTAATGATTTATATATTTTGGTTATTTATAAGAATTAATAACAATTTTTTGGATAATATTAATGCAGTCATAGAAAAATGACATAATGTATGTCGGGAGGAAAAATGTCATGTATGGAAAGGTTGTTTCATTTGAACTCACTATTTCGGCCTGAGGTGGGTCATTTAGGGTGTTGATGAAATCGTCCGACGTGAATAATCACCCGTCTATTTTTCTTGATACGATTTCACGACAAATTCACCATTTCATTTTTTTGACCTATTTTGAATCATCGTACCTTAATGGAGCGTTAGATTAACCCTGCGAGGACTGGGTAATTTACCTCTTCTGTACTGTGAAGGAGATTCCACAGTCGAATGGGACCAATAAGAAATTTAATGGGATCATGTACTTGTGCAATCGGTTCTCCTAAGATATCACTTATCCGGATGGTCTCCAATAGGCTCATTCAGGGAGCCAAAAACACCAAATGGACCTGGTATCCATGATTCATGGACCTTTATTCCAATGGTAGGAGCTCGTTGGACTATGATTTGGCCAACGACACTTAGGGACTCCATTGGTTGAGAGGATGGGAAGTCGGACTCACCACTCCCCTTTTTGGGTTAATTATTTCTATTACGGGACTCTCTTATACATTTCATTCATTTTCAGATGTTTTTGAATCATTAGTTCATTCTCTTAGAGTGTGTCCATATGATACCCTTGGTTTTCAAGATTTTCATAGGCCTATAAGGATTTGATCTTTCGGAAGCAATGCTTACTTAAGACATGAAATAAGGTGCTCTGGAATTTATCATCATCCCGGGGGATAAAAGGTGACTTGATGTTGGGATGAGACTTATAAGATGGGTTTCCTATGCATCATAGGGAGAGGAATCAGAACCCCCATAGTTCAGATGATATGTGGCTTACACATGAAATCTTTCCATTTTGGGGGGACATTGTTCGGTGTGCCCTTTTGGAAGGGCGCCCTTTTGATCTTGAGCCTTCATGATGGTGTCCTACATAACTTGGTTTGATCAGGAAAGAGTTCTCATAGTTAATAATTTCTAGGGATTATGCATGGAAGCGGCACACTTGGGAGGCCATCTTTGGGTGTACCCTTTTGGAAGGTTACCCTTTTGAGATCGGGCCTTCAAGAAGGTATCCTATGTATCCCATAATGATTAGGAATCAGAGTTCTTGTTGTCCAGAATTGTTTGGATGTTTTAATTGTTTCAAACCTATAATCCCACGTTAGTCATGATCAGTGTGAGAATGAATATTATGTGAGAGATCCAACCAACAACACATCTTCTCTCATGCTGATGGGAGAGGGGGGGCTATGGAGGATGAGGCTTAGGCAACTCTGGGAAAGGGTTCAGAGAGATGAACCTTTTAATGTGAAATGACATTAAAGTTCATTTGGCTCAACCTTTAGAATATTGTGGGCTTACCTCAGTGGGAGTGCCCAATAACACGTTATTTGAAGGGGAGGAGCATCATCCTCATCACAGGGGGAAGTGAACATTACCAATATGACAGGTCACCATGCCTCATTGAATAGATAATAAGGTGGTCTTCCTTAATCCCTAGAATGTGGAGGTTCACTTTAGCATACCAAGGTTGGACTTCAGGTTACCATGAGAATGTAGACTCACAAAAATCCCTGGATAATGAACCAATGTATGTAGAGACTTTATGACTTCGCTTACCATGGTAAGTAGACTCAATGGGGCGCACTGATTCCCCCGATGGACTAATCATATGAGTTTGGTGGCTTTGGGGGATGATTTGGACAGATGCTAGGGGACTGTTTCATAGAGGGACTAGAGAAGAATTTATGGTAATAGAGGTGATAGGTTAAAATTGGAGGAAATAATACCCAAAACCACCACATTCCATTCACAGTTTTCGTAAGTGTGATGGCAGAAAGACCACATACCGTAGTGGTATGCGGGAAGAGGTTTTTTCCTCTTCCTGATGTGGTATGTGGGAATGGGTATGAACCAAAATGAACCATAGTGGTATGTGGTCCTAGATGTGGTATTTCATGCCACATAGGGTTCTATCCATGTATTGATGCAGTCCGTAATGCCAAGTAGAATCTGTTTAGCAATACACTATGCGGAACACCATATTGATGGAGGGTCATGGGAATAATCCTTCAGGGGAAGATCATCCATTAGGAATATATGGTTCACAATTCCACAAATTCTATTTGATATTCTCTAATAATTATTGAATTCCTTCATTTAATAATTCATGTATAGTTCTATATGAGGAAGATGTTGTTCAGAATTTGGGATTCATCGATGTTTCAAGACTGAAGTCAGAATCTTATCTGAATTCTTTCTTCCCACCTCAGGGGTCCCCTTTGAGGTTCCATTATCAATCCTTTCTCATTTTATTTTGTTCCTATTTTATTTAACATTGGGGGAATCATATCTATGTGTACGAGTCAACAATTGTGATGTCCCATGAAGAGATATCCTGACATGAGGAAGACTCAGTCAACTGGGATTTGTAGAGGCTATGGTTTGCCATCATGGTTCACGGAACGCTACTGGTTTTCATCATCTATGAAGTAATGAGTTTGTGAAATTGTATGGGGGTATACTTTTTGTGAACGAGTCCATTACTGACTTGGATCGTGATCCACTAGGTTCGATGGTGATCAATCTACATGACAGCGCCTCGTGGGTCGTTCGGCGTACCGGTGGTTCGCGATCTAGGCCTTCCGCGAACCCTTTGCGGTGATTATACGCGGGCCACGTAAAATCATTTGAAAACATTATTTCATTCAAATTTCCTCTGGATTTTTTATCCCAATTTGTGTCTATTCACCTTGTTATACTTTTAGGAATACATTCTTCATTTTTGAAAGTGATTTCAGGAGTATTTTCTTCCCTTGGGGAAATTCTCAGGACCCTACAAATCTCCCCCATCGAAAGGGGCCCATTTAGAATGAAAATGGGACCATTCTTATGTAGAGGCGGTCTGGAACTGAAATGGTTCCTAGTATAACATATAGGAATGATTAGACGTTACAAAACCTACATATAGGGGATCGTGTCATTTTTCTTTTCCCGTTTCACATGGGGAAAAGTGATATTGACTCCCCCTGGTTCCAATGAATTTGTGTACAGTTACTATTGCAAATATTTGTTCACTACGTGCTCGGTACATTCCAGGAACCAATCATTTCTCGAAGTACCTATCCATGAAACAAATTTTGGATTTCGCGTAATGCATTTGAGTAATTTTAGAACCAAAATATGGCTTCTGTGTAGTATAATTCTACACTAAATGTGTGTCTATATACCGAGCATGAACTGGGGAACTGAAATTTAATACATAACAATCCAAACACAAAAATTTAATCTAAAATATTTGAAAATGAACTTAATGAGGCCCTAGTTCACAGTATCAACATTCCATGAACCCTTCTGTTCACCGACCTACACTCTGTGGGACAACGCCCTGTGGTTGCTTCATATTCAATGGTTGTACATGGTATATTGAATCTGCGTACCACATCAGTGTAGGGGGATTATCTTCACGAATTGTGTGGCATGTGGGGATTGCTTCAGTGTATGATACACCACATGGTAAATGAATTCCTCATACTATTTCTGAGGGTAGTATGCATAGCCCAATGAAGACACATTTTTATCCCTTTTTCCATTTTTTGTGGGATTTATCCACCAATTTTTATTAGACTAATTTTTTGTGGTTTTTTGGATCTTCATGTACAGGATAAAATAGATCTTTCATAGGCTCTAACAAAATTGACGAAGACTAGGGTGACCATGGTGGGGGTAATGAGGATCATCTTCGATCCTACATTATTCCTTGTGAAAACTTCTTAAAATATCTCCGAATTCTAGAGAAAAAATCTTACCAATTGTCTATACGATTTTCAATTTACATATTTGGTCTTCCTGATGACGTTCATCTACTTTTGGATGAACCCGATACCCCTTTCATTATTCTAGATGCACTAAAATGACAAGATTGAGCCAACATAATCCCAGAAGGAGAAATCACAACTAATCCAATTCAAGAAATCATCTTCATACTAGGAGTCTCGGCATAGACACTATGTAATAGCAGGTGTAATAATGATGTCCTGAAACAAATTACTTGAGAGTATCCACCAATTATCAATATTTCCCAAGAAAACCCCAACAGAAGGTTGAGTAACATGTAGGGTCTTCGGGCTGGAGGATGATTCTCTCAAGAATGGGCTTGGTCATTTTGGGTACACCAAACCTATTTGGAGTAACCTGACCAGTTGAAGCTGGTGAACATATATTAGGACGCCTGGGTTTCTCTGTTCGTAACCTCATACCCAGGAGAAATCCTTCCCGAGCTACTGATCCACTGGTGTTCAAGCACCACCACCATCGGTTTATCACATGGGGAGGTGGGGACCAGATTATGGGATATCAACCATCATAGAGGACTCCCCATCCTTCGATAGATGTATGGAGATATTTTCCCGATAGCCACTACATGTAATGACACTGACCATGTGTCCCCTTTGACAAGGATTCTACTGGTTATGGCATAGAGATTACTTGATCATCCCCACCAAGACTTCTCTCTTATCCCTTTCAAGGTATGGATAGGATTATTCTTTCAGGAGAAGATACTTATACCAAGGGCTCACGGTAGTCGAAATCATCCATCCCTTTAGTCACTCTAGACTCCAGGGTCATATTGCGCTACCCTTGAAGTGGTACATTATACCACCTAGGGATATCATAATCAACCAGATCTATCACTTGTGGTTAGATTAGTAGGTTTCATTTCCATGATTATGAGTGGATGTATTTTCCCATCTCAAGATGTATATACCGGGGTCTGGCTGTACTTTGATGATGGTGACCGTGTTTTCATAGGGTCGACCCATTAATTTGGATGCTCCTATTATCGCCCAAGTTTATGAGTTTTTTGGTCAAATATCAGAATATAGGCCCCCAAATCATCTTAGTGGACTATTTAAATTCTTGTATGGGTGTATGGAAGAACACTTCCCCTATTTTGAATATCAACACATGAAAGAGTTTCCTCGTTTTGACTTTCAACCTTCCCTTCTCAACATTACTGTTTTTTGTCCATAGAAATTATGAGTTATTGAAGCAGTTGGGTTGCTAAATGATGCTTCTTTCATTTCATTTTCACTGGATGAAACCCCTCATGGGTCATTAAGAGGTGATAGGGGTGGTTCTTTAGAAGAACGTTCATACACCATTACACATCGGGATTGTATTCTCACTACCTGTATAGATCGAGTGGCCATTTATGAGCCATACCTCCCATACCGGTTTTCTATGAAATTTGGGTGCCTTCAACAAGTAGTACTTATTGTTGTTGTTCAGTTATGGGGAGGGTCTCATCCCATAATTCTTCTCTAGTTATCGCTTAGTATGATGCAGGAAGGTGCCTCTATTGATGTTATCATCCCCAATCTGACGAGATATACATTTCTATTGTGGGAATATGCCAAACTGTGGATGGGTTATTACCCTAATGGGGTACTGAGGAAACTAGTTTAGTGGGTGCCTAAGACTCTAACCATTCTCGGCCTCTTCCTTACCCCCAACGTCAATGCCACACATTCCCTCTTTTATTATGAGTGTGATAGATTTGTATTCTATTACCATTCCAACAGAATCCATGATGGATATGCCACATATTCTTGCCCTTGTGGTAAAAAGACACTTGATTCGACACTAGAATGATACGGAAGGGGCCTCAACAGTACATCCTATCTCATTGGCGAGTGATTCAGACAGCTCCCCCCTACAGATACTACACATATCCCAAATTAGGTGGGCCTTATCTGAGTATCACCAGATACCCGGGAAGCTGCATGTTGTCCTTCACGTCCAGCTCCAGTGATTGAACCATTTAAGGGAAAAGAGATCCCCCATATTTTTTAACCTATCATACGTCCCTAATGACTATTGTAATGAGACTTCCTATATATACAAGCCTTGCAGCAGGAGAGGATCAAGGTACTATTGCTGCTTGGAGGCAGTAGGAAGTGCAACAACAGGCATGGCGTCAGTAATGTTCCCTTCCCACGGAAACACCTATGGTTATTTTTGCTGATGAGACTAACAACTTTCAGTAGTTATTCATTGAGTTGGGTTCCAGTGGCTTTGATTCTCAGAACTAACACCTCATTATCTACCAAATCATCATATCCCAAGAAGACCATTCTTCAAGGGAGTAAAACCATTCTATGTTGAATTCTTCCCATCATCAGGTGTCAACCTTCTAAGATATTTTGGAGGAACTCAATCACCTGACGACCGAAGAGGAAAAGGATCAGGATTTAGTGGTCACTCAAAAGGAATATATGCTGGAGTGTGAGGCCTGGGCAGCAAGGTTGAGTGTTCAACTGGACTCTTAATGTGACAACTACGAAGCTATCTAGAAGAAAGGGCATGACCTTAAAGTCATTATGGAACTGTTTCATACAATGATCAAGGACGAAGTTAGGCTCAACACACCCCTTTTGAGAATTATTTTAGCTCTCCCTAAATCCTGATATGTACTATCTTTCTTTTTTATACTTTTTAGAGACTCCAAAATGGGGATGTTCTTCCATTTTTATTAAACTCAATGAAACTGATTTTCCTTCAAATATTTCTTCTTTGTCTTTTAATGTCATTTCAATTGATCATAATCAATTATATAAACATCATTTTGGTCTGGAATTAATTTTAAACCCTGATTAAAAACCATTAAATTGAAGTAATCGATTCAGGATCTAATTTATTCCTATTCCATGGGACTCAGAAAGTGTAGCTCCAATATTTCTAATGTTTAAAAAAAACCTCACGAACATTTGTGAATTTTTCATTTTGACCCTAATTTTTTCCTACTCCTACTTGACATAGACATAGCGGGTATAACATGACTTTTTCTTAGGCCTCCCTTTGTGGGTTTTCAACCTAACAAGTTTCATGTCTATTTTAATATCTTGAAGAATTTTTTTTCATTTAAAACATTCATGGTGTAAATTTGATGAAATGATTCTTTGATTTTATCCAATGGTGCCCTTTGAGGACATTCAATATGGAAATTATGGCATCTTTTTCGCTTGGAGTTCATAGTTATGCCAATAAATATTATTACTGATATTTTAGGTTGAACATATCTGACCAAACTTAATGGGGAAGGGGCCTCAAATCAGGATTCATCAGCCGAGAATGTTCTAATATCCTTCAAACATGGATTTTGGGATTTTTCCTAACCCTAAACCAGTGATTTTTGGGCATGAATGAAGGAAAAGTGCCATTTTAAGAATACAGAGGTAGGAGAGGACTCTCTTATGGATATAATTTCCATTAATTGACATTTTTTTGTAGGAAACATATGCAGATCCCCCGTGGAATGATGTGAAAATTCAAACAAATGTGTCAACAAGAAACTGGCATTTCATCTTTGATGTCCTGGTATAACTTTCAACACCTTGAATATAGTTTGATTTTGGGAGCCATATTGGGTTATTGGTCTAAGTGATGTTGTCTAAAAAATATTAGGGACAATAATATCGGATTTCAGTTGGAAACTATTCCCCCAAGATTTTTAATTGTGTTAGGGAGCGCTGGTGAATGGTTAGTTCAGTTAGAAATGATTTTTTATGTTAGGTCATTTGTAAAAAGGAATGTATGTGAGCCGTTACCTAGAGGCTTTCCAAATATGGGAGTGTGATAGGACATGAACGACATCTGAGCATACAGAAACTGGAAAGGACTCTCATGAGAAAGAATTTTACCTTAATTTATAGCCTTTTTATAGGCGGTGGATGGAGAGCCTCTGGGGAATGATGTGCATAGTGATACAAATGTGTCTATAGAAAACCTGCCTTCAATTTCCGATGTCTATAAAGGATAATGGAGATTAGGATATTTCTAAACACGGTATATGATCTTTGTCAAGGGGTTCTCCTGAACATGAGAAGGGAAATTTTAACTAAACTCCTCTAGGAAACCCAGAAATGAGTGTGTTCATTATTCTTTTGTATGTGGATCAACATCACACATATGAATGGGGTATCATTATTTTACAGAAACATCAAAAGAGACCAGATATGAATTGGTCTAACATGTTGGGATATATCCTGGATGTGTGTTGGAGGGGGAATGTAAACCATGACATTGGGGGTCCTTGAATAAAGAGGGATGTTATAGGGATTAGAATCCATTGGGAATAATGATATAAGAGTGGACTCTGCATTGGATGAATTTTCCGTTGATTGATAGTTGTTTTGTAGGATACATATGCGGAGCCACTGGGTAATGATGTGCATAGCCAAACAAAGGAGTTCGTGGGACAATTTCCATTCATCTCAAGTGTCCAAGCACGATTATGGGTATTCAAGATCGCTCAGAGTATGGAGTTTGAGGTATGGAAGGAGTGTATCTCGATATATTAGAGACATCTATGGTGTGATTTTCTCATGAAATCAGGTATCCATTTTTTAGATCTTACTCACATGCAATATAAGGCATTAGTCCCATCTTTGGGGTAACATTTCATTTAATGTCATATATCCTGGACATGGTCTTCCTTTAAGGGAAGGCAATAGTGGCATACCTTTTGGGTTAGTGCTTCTAGAACCAACTTCTTGTATTGTTTTTCCATAATGTCTTACAGGATCTCGCAATAATATACCTAATCTCATTGAGCTATGAACGATGCGGGAATCAAGGGATTTCTAGGGTTCCATATCACCACCTAAGAATAGAAAAATTAACATCAGAGAGTACTTTAGGCTCAAACCATTTCAATTTAGTTTAGCATCATACAAAAGGATGATTCTGGCCTTGATGTTTAATATTGTGTCATGACGACATTATGTTGTGCAGTTTAGAGTCATGAAGCGAGAACAATTTTGTTTCCATAAAGATCATTAATTGGTTTGAGTTAATTGGAATTAGGATGTTCTGGAATTCCTTAAACATGATTGATGAAAGTAGGTTTAAACCACATTCCCAGGGGAAACATGAATCAGGAGGCATGACATGGTGCTTAGAAGCCATCGGGTGTACAATGATATTAGAGGAATCTATTCAGGACAAATTTTCCTCTGATTGATAGCTATTTTGTAGGTGACATATGCTGAGCCATTGGGCCAAAATGTACATATCCAAAAAAGGTGTCCACCAGACAGTCTCCTTCCATATCATATGTCCATAAATGATTATGGCGATCCATGTTTTTTTGGTGTATGGAGTTCGAAAAGTGGGAAAGATGTGTATGGGAATGGAGGAAATACCAATATTGTGACTATCCTTGGACTACGGTGAGCTTCTGTATAGATTTGGTACATATGTATAAGGGGAAACAAGATATTTATGCCTCATTATGAGTGGGGGGAATGTGAGGAATCTCATAACATTTATAATTGGTCCATACATTACTCTTGAAGAATCTGATAGTTTATTATCATGCGGTCATGACCTTTCATGGACCACCCAGTAGAAATTTGGCTTATGCACGTGGGAAGTGGGAGTTTTTTTAACAATGGTTGGGCCAAGATGATGGATCAAGGCATCACTATGTATCTTTCTAGGGTATTAATCATGCCGTATGTAATTCTCAACGTTCCCTACAAATATTAGGTCTATGCATAGGGTCATGGAAGATGATTGTTTTTCAATGGATGGGCCATGATTCCAAAACCGGTCATCACTACATATCTTTCAAGGGTAGAAATCAAGATGCATGTAGTTTTGAACGTTCCCAGTACCGATATGGCTAAGACATTGGAGTAGGGAAAAAAATTCATTCGCTAAGGGTGTCGCGTCTACCTTATTTCCCAATAATTTGATTGCATAAGGGAATCCTTGCTAGTGATCCTAAGCTCATGTGAGTTATTCTCAATTATAGAAACAAAGAGTGACAATGGTTTCCCATGATAGTGCGAGGAGATAGAGGTTATGATGGAGTCATTTTTCTTATGGGGGTTGGCCCAAGATTGGGGATCAAGGCGTCGCTACGTATCCTACAATGGTAGGAAGCAAGACATATGTTGTTCTCTGAGAGTCATTCATTTTATTGTCATATTATTATGACTCTTTGTGTTATGTAGTTTAACGTTTTGTAGTGATGACATGAATCACAGTTTAATTTCATGCTTCAGGGACAAGTTCCTTACAGTTTAATGTCATGTGAATAGGAATATTACTCATAGTTTAGAGTCATAGTGTTTGGACCGTGACTAGGTGTTTCTGTTAAAATAAATACTTCTTCGGAAACATAGTATATGTGGGAGATATGATGAGTTGTCCATACGATTATATCTGAGAATATGCTCCATTGGAATTGACCCTATGTATGACATATGATCCTTCCCACATTGGTTCAAGCATTGGGGGATTCTTCCCAAGCATCATCTGTGTTCTAAGGACTAACACCATTTCTCCATCACAGAATGATCGAAGGCCAACCATCATGTTCAAGGCCCATGTGATCCGATTTTGATCGATTTTTAAATGGTGTAGAGTGTGCAGAAATTTCTCATAAAGCTGCTCCAACTAATGAAACCATGTCTCAGATTGGGTTTCCATGGACAGTTGATTGCAAATGGCCACACTAAGTCATGGAACGTGGATTTTGATTAGAAAAACTACATCTTCTTTGTATACTAGGGAGTATTGTGTTTCCAAGGTGGCACTGTAGGACATGGTTCAGTATGTCCACAAATAATGAAGGAACTTTTCTGGACATAATTTCTTATCCTTATCTACCAACTTTTTAGTATTTTTGATATAGTCTTGTTGAAATCCTCTATCTTCCCATTTTTCATCGTGTGGTAGTGGGATGAATAGTTGGATTTTATACCATACTCCTAGTATAACTATTCCAACTTAGAAGAGTAGAAGTTGATGCCGTTATCCATCTATATTGTATGAGGGACACCAAATCTTTTATTGATGTTTTCCACCACAAAGATTACATTGCTTTTCGTCCCGAATTCTTCAAGGGGTATGGATTCGGCCAATTTGGAAAGGAAGTCGATTGCTGTGAGTTAGAACATCAATTGTATAGCTGTGGAGGGGGGATATGGTCCCGCAACATACATCCCCCAGGTGGAAAATGGCCAGGAGTACTTAGTTGTATGAATTAACATCAAGGGCCAGTTTGTATAATTGGCATGAAATTTTAAGGAATGGAACTTCTTGGAAAAAATGGAAAAATCTTGTATCATAGTGGGCCATTAATACCCAAGACTTCTGATTTGATGAGAGGGCACGATTGCTGATTGGTTCACTCCACAAGCTCTGCTGTGAACTTCTTTCTGGATGGTAGCAGTTTCTTCTCCATCATGGCACTTGGGAAGTACTCCTTCAAGGCCTTGTTTATTGATAACCTTTTCTTGGTTTACCCCATTGTACAAGAAAATTTTGACTACCGTTATTTTTACATGTTCCTATCCATCCAAATCTGGTGGGAGTTCTCCATTATAATATGAATTTGTATAGGGTTTCATCTGGCCGGTGGTGTGACCATATGGATAAAAAACAAGGCTTACGTCGTCTCTATCTTCCATATTATTCTGGATAAATTGAATTACCATTCGACAATGGGCAATTAAAAAGACCATTTCATCCTAGTCAAGATTAGCCAAGGACAAGGTTGTATTTTCCAAAGCATCTACTTGAGCATTTTATGACCGGGGGACATAGGACAAATTTGGTTCTAATTGGAATTCTTCCATCAGTTCATGATCATGATTCAATATGGGGGCCAATACATCTTTCGTATTGGCATAGTCACCATTGACCTGTTTGATGACTAGCTCTAAATCACTCTTTATCTTTATGTGTTTGGATTGAACATGAAGTTCCAATTTTAGGACCAAAATGCAGGCCTGATATTCAGCATCATTATTTATACACCATTCCTAATGAAAGAAACAGCATCTATGGATGGACTTTTCAGGGGATATGAGTATAACTCCCATCCTCATTTTTTTGATCTTGGGATCTTCCATTATTTTCCCTGTCGAGCTTCTAGAAGCACCATCGAAGTACATTTCCTTTGTATGGGGGTCCTCATGGACAGAGAACACTTATTCATCAAGTAGTTAGGCATCTAACAATGTTGTTTCTTCAAAGGGATTCTCTTCCATGATGTATTCTACTTCCTGACCTTTGATGGACTTCTGGGGTATGTACCGTATGTCAAACTGTTGTAGGTTGACCTCCCATTGTGATAGGCATCCAGTTATCATAAGACAGTTGAAGATATATTTGAGTGGGTTGTAACGGGAGAATAGTTGGACCTCATGGTGCTTCAAGAAATAGATAAGCTTCTCAAATGAAAATATTAGGGCTATTCAGTTCTTTTAAATTGTTGAATACCATGTTTCAGCAAAAATCATTATTTGGCTGAGGTAATAGATGTTGTTCTCATTGTCGTCATCATTCTTATGTGCGATGGAGGCACATAATGAATGTTCCAGGGAGGTTACATACAAAATGAGTGGTCTCCCCTCAACTGGAGACATCAGCACCAATGGGATCGAGATATTTCTTTTGATATTGTAAAACTATTCTTATAAATCATTATTACACTCAAACATGACCCCTTTCTTCATTAACCTTGTCAATGGAAAACAATTTCCCACCAAATTGGATACAATGCGCCATATGTAGGCCAGGTGCCCCTAGAGACCTCTCCACTTGGTTTGGTTGTGAGTGGGGGACATGAAATGGATGGATTTTTTCATCTAAGGGTCACCTTCTATGCCGCGATGGCATATGAATAAGCCTAATAATTTCTCAAAGGTAACACAATTGGCGTACAATAGGTGATTCATATTTAAATTGTACTATTAATGTTTGTTAAAGTCAATTTCAAGATTGGTCAGGTGGTTTTGAGTGATGTCATGATATAACCACCATATCATCGCTATAACACTCGATGAAGTTTCCCAAGAGAGGCTTGTAGATGAGATGAATAGATTGCTGACATGTGGTGATGGTGTTTTTTAGACTAAAGGGAATCACCATATAACAAAACACTCCCTATAGAGGCCTAAAAGAAGTATCTTCTTCATCCCATAGGCCATCTAGATCTAGATGTATCTAGAATAGCCATCCATTATAGATAGGTCCTCATATATGGTGATTTCATCGATCATCAATTATGTTATCGGGACTTGAAAAACATCTTTCAGGAAATACTAATTGAGGACCCTAAAGACAATGCAGATTCTAATCGTTCTGTTCTTCTTTTTGATAGGGAATATTTATTCTATCCAGATCGGATACTAGACTTCTCATATAAAATTTTCTCTGATCATATTATCAACTTCAGCCTCTATTTTGACATCATGCATCAGGTAGTTTCTTCTGGCTGCCTATTTATAGACCAAGTGATCTTATGGTAATCCCATATATTCAATGGAGACCTCAAGATCATGGCCTGAAATTTCCATGTAGTTCTAGGAATACACGTCTTTAATTTTCGTTAGGAAGGAGGTATATTCCTTCATCTTGTCGACAGACATATCCACACAGAATATAATGGGCCACATGTTATCTTCGGTGCCCTGTTTTATCTTCATAAGTCCATCGATTGTGGTAGAGACACATTATTTAAATTAATGTGGGGAATCCTTGAGGTATTCTTCTCCTTTTTCTCCATCTTCATCATCTTCAAAATCTCCCTATTCTCCCTCATATTATGGATAGAGGATTCTCAATTCAAACTCTCCAATGATGGGAGAGAAATCATATTTTTCCATAGTGAGTAAAGTGGGGGAAATTTTGGATCCCAAGGACAGGTCAGGGGCATCCTTGGTACGGTTTTTCTTGTCATCATAGAAGTTATCCCATTATCCAGTGTCTTTGGACTTAGTGACCATAACAGAGACCGTGTAGAAAATTGAGTCTGTATCGAGACTTTCACTTATGCATTCAACTTGGCTGATGGGTAATACATAATCTTAGCCAAGCTACTTGAGGGGGTCGGTGAGACCCATTTTAAATCCATTTGGGGAAGTAATCTAATCAATGTCATTAGGAAAAGGGTGTTTTCATTCCGATTAATAGAACACAACATCGATATATTCTGACTCACATGACTTGAACATGGATTTATCAATGTGAAATGTATTTTTTTCCCATTAGTGAAATATAGGATGCACTAATGGTATGATTAAAGAATTGCAGTGTGATGATGTAACTAAGGCCTCCCTAATAGGACGTTGAACTCCATACTTTTCCACACTACCAGTAACTCGGAATCGGAAATGAGGTCTATAAGACATGTTTCAATCTTGATTCTTTCTAATGGTTTTTGTTCACTTTTTTCATCTCATAGCAGAGATGTGGTGTTGGGTGTCATGATTTCCTCATCATAGCCCAGCCGACGAAGTGTATGTAGAAGAATGATATTGAATCCATAGATGTTGTTGATGAATAGACTATGGAGATCAATTCCATTTATCATTACAAACAGATATAAGGGTTTGATGTTCCCTTACATGATGGAGTCTTCCTCCAAATATAAGAAGTATATGGGAACGTGAAATTTTTCGTGATTTGTCTCCGTCTGATAGACTTCGACTGCTGTTACATCAACCCCATGTTCATGGGGACATAGTAATGCTTTGATGAGTTCCTTCCTAAGATTTGCAGAAAGACTTAGCACATATTGGATTGAATGATTTTTTGGTACTAAAGACAAATACTTTATAATATCATATTTATACTCTAAAGGTCAGTTATTTCTTACTTGGGGTTTCCCTTTCAAGTACACTTTTTGTGGATTGGTCTTTGGACGTAGATGGTTTGTCCTTTGTGACAGTATCTTGTGGCATTGTTTTCCTTTTAGGTCTTGGCTGAACTTGTCCACCCATATGCCTAGGGAGATTTGGTATTTTTTCATTCTCTGATGGATACTCCAAGATAACTGGGGTTGGAATTCCTCCAGTGTGGTACAAGAGCATTCTAGTTCTTATTGTATGTTTTGGAGGGTCCTTCCATAGGTTTACATGATGTCAATTGTTTTAGTTATGGCATTTCCAGTTATTTGACTCCTTCAATGATCATTCCTTCTAGGAATCCTCCGGACTAGGCGGCCTCATCCTCCATAACTCCAGGTGGGCATGGGGAATTCAGGTTCGTGGTCGTAGTCTCCATTATAAAATGGGTACGTCTAATGAATGAAATTAATGGATCATATTATCAGTTCTTGATATGTCAATGTTTCAATCTAACTTCCTCCTTATAATGGCCCCGTTTGGCAGGGTGGTGCCTGTTGTTCCATTTGGTGGGGTGGTGATCATTGAACTGTTTGGTGGGGCGGGTCCCATTATACCAAGTCTGTCGGTATGAAATCTCAATGTGGAAACAATGGCTTCAACTTCTATGTTATCCAATATCCTTTCTCTACATTCTTCACTTCTGGCCCTTAAAGGACTGTGGGGCTGGGGAGGACGAATGTGTTGTATTAGGAGATTTTGTGGGAATGGTTGGTTGTCTCAACAGCACCTATAAGATTCCATGAACTTGGTTCTTTGTCTTATGGGTCATCCAATTATTGAATTTTTTATCCTTTATACAAGTGACTATTTTCCATTCCTCTTCTTCTCATTAATTTTAGGAGGAAACATATGCCGCATGTGTAGGCAGCATGCCCAACATAACATTCCTAGAATACACCATATTTTTTTATATATCCTTGGAATCAAATAATTCTAGGATGGTATGTCTCATTATCCGATGATAGGGACAATAATTTGGATGGTCGTCGAGACCCACTTCATCGGCTCATGTTGGCTCTAGTAGTCAGAGCATGTTACTATTCATTGTAGCTATGAAATAAACGCAGACCTAGTCATCATGAAATGAGTAGAATGCATTGCTTCATTCATCGAACTGATTTATTTTAGCATCCCATCGGTCATCATTCCAAGGTGGGGGTGGCTGTTGGAGTCTAAGGGGTGTTGCATGGTTCGGGGCTGGCCTCACAACTAGAGCTGGTGTCAGGGGGGTTAAGCATGACAAAAGCCGCTTCATCATTTCATGGTCTTTTTTCTAGGGCTTATAGGGCCACTCAAGACATGATATTGTTCAATTTCAAGGAGTTTTCTACTCTTTGGGAAAAGGAAGAGAAATCCCAGAAACCACTTGTATACAACACTGGGATGAGCGGTGTTCGCAATTCATCATGAAGGTTATTGATAAACATGGTGAGAATTTCATACTAGGGAAGAATATGGTTAATAAGTTTGGACATTCCATCACATAATGAAGTCTGAGAATTTTTCACTCTCTCACTGAATGCAGTTCCTGAGATCACATATAGTTATCTTAGGTAGTGTTGAACTAAACTTGAATAGAAACTGTCACATGAGATCCTACCGACCAGTGGTTGAGTTAGTTGCAATACAAATATATATCATACGGAGGTGACACATGCCTGTCATAGAGCCTGGAAAAAGAAATATCTATGTTTTCCTAATGCAGCACAGTGGCTGACTAGGGTCGTCTCACTTGAGGATCTTTATCAGTTGTTCACTCACTTAATCAAATTCACTTTTATTTAATCTAGGAATGAATTTTAATTCAATTTAAATAAAAGATAAAACTAACATGAAATGGTAAAATATAATTAATTAATAAAGAAATTGGTCCTAGGGTTGGATAATAAGGTTTCATTCATTATTTATTTGTTATTTAAATTCAATTTGTTAATTCATTTAGTGAAACTTCATTAATGAATTACTCTCCATATATTTATTGGGTGTGTGATTTATTATGCATCTGTCACACCAAACCACACCGCCTCCAATAGTCAAATAGGGTAACACTTCAACCGAGAATGTTATTCCTCATGGACCCAGCTCCACCGTATCTCATTTCATGCCTTATGGAAACCCCAAGTCCACTGTATGAAGGGTTTTCCTAAGATAAGGGATGGTAAATGAGTAATAAATGAAAAATAAAAGGATTTGGAAATAGTTTCGTGGTGTAAAACAGCCACACCCATTCAATATTTTCTCCTCCACCACAAATAGATTTAGAACATTTGTAATTTAATGTGAAATAATGAGGAACACCATGAAACCTACCCTAGGGCCAAGCCTCAGTTTAGTCACTTTCCAATGAAAATTAATTTTAGATCACTATGGATAGAGGGAGAAGAAAAGAGAAGAATTAGATTAGGGTTGGAAGATAAAGACAATGGAAAAGAAGGTGGAAACACATTAATTAAAATATGAATGCTTTACATGAGAAAATGGAACTAAAAAAATAAAGGAAAATTACTATGTCAGCAGCATGTCCCTAGGCCTCCACTATAATGTTGGTTTCGAACTATATTTTCAGCACGAGTGAACTCCTAATATAGGCCAAGGGATTCCATCCTTGGGTCTTCAAATCTCATATCTTCAAAATCATGGTTTATGATTTCCAGCATATTCTGTCCATCAAATTATCAATCATGGTCGGAAAATTTAATGGAAAATTTTTTCAATGATGTATTCTAAAAATATCATAAAAATATGTTTTACATTTCCTCACAAAAGTTCATATTGATCCTTCTCATGTAGTAACAGATATGAACAATTAATGTTGAGTTTTTTTGTGGATGAATGTTTCCTTTTTTCTTCCCCAAAAGTGGAGAATTCATCGGATGCCTTAATGAAGTCAGGTCATCAAGATATTCAACATCAGAACTACCCATTTGGTATTATTTCAAATCCCATTATAATCTCCCAAAGTTGTGGTTTTTAGAACAATTTTTTTAATTAATTGTGGTGGGGTCAACACGGTCATCCAGAATTATTGTCCAACATGATTGAAATTTTATTACTCTTTGATGGTTGAA
Source organism: Viscum album (assembly GCA_963277665.1). Lineage (NCBI taxonomy): Eukaryota > Viridiplantae > Streptophyta > Magnoliopsida > Santalales > Viscaceae > Viscum > Viscum album. The sequence goes on along the minus strand of OY728167.1, from coordinate 128,300,147 downwards.
TTAATCCTGGTGCAAAACCACAATATGAATACAATAAATATATGAACCGAATAAAAAAATAATCACATCAATTGGATTTATATGTTAAAATATATGTTAGAATTACCAAAGTGATTAAAATTTATCAATATTTCCCAATTAAGCAGTTTTCATATTTATGCTCAAAAAAACCTATAAAACAAAAAAAAATTGATATAAATAACTCAACATGTTAAATTTTTTGAGATTAAATAATTGAATTAAATATAAAAAAATCATGAATATATTAACTCTATAAATTCCCCCTCACTTAAACTATGCTTGTCCTCAAGCATAAAATCTCAACATGGAATTCAAAGGGCACCAATGTTACCAATATTCAGATTTCAATGAAATAAAACCAAAAAATAATCAATGTCCAATAAAATTTGGAGTTTCCAAAAAAAATATCAATTTAATTTCCAATTTTTCAATGAAACAATCAATTCATGCATTTTACTTTTCACCTTTGAAAAATGATTTACCTTCTCCTTTCATTCATCCAGGCTTCTCAATTTATTATTATTAAACATGCCAAATTTTGATCTACCTCTCTATTGAATATTTTCACTCATCACTCATGATGAAAATAAATTATAGTTATTCTCATATCAGGAGAACATTCTCCTTATCCAGCGGCTTTTAAAGGAACTACTTTCTCCACTTTTTGAAGACAAAAGATGCATAAAATCATGAGGACATGCAATAAATGTTCTAATGTCTCAGTGGATTAGGGTTGGTGGGTAAATGATTGAAATAATTTAATTCTAGAATTAGGATGTTTGAATCATAAGTACAATGCATTATTAATCAGGTGAAAACACAGGTTGAACCACACTCAAATCCCATTGATAATGTAAAACACAAAATCACTCCTTTATTTGACATGGGACTTGAGTCAATAAATGATTAAAATGAATGATATCATCCAAGTTCACCCCCTTTTTTATATTTTTTTATAATTCTCCGTAAAGGTACAACATTATTTTTCTCAATTTTTCTAATGCTCCAGACAAGAAGACCATTATTTTAAATGTTTTTTCCTTTTTTAAGGACAACTGGATGAAATGAAAGAAGTATAATTAAATGATCACTTATACTTAATTTTATAATAATAAAATTCCCAAAATGATGATGCACTCCTCACACCACCTAAAAATTATAAAAATCCCAATTAACAGACATGAAAGGTCCTTCCCCCACACTCAAACCTGAAATATCCTTGACAAAATACTAAAAGTGAAGGTAGGTATAGAAATATCAGCTTGTAATGTGGCATAAATTTATAAGGAAATTCATGGATTCTATGGGCTAGTGAAAGATAAATGTAATGGTGGGTGTCATGTAAATATGTTTCAAGACAATGTAGTGCCTCAATCATTGTAAATGTGTTTTTTCACAGTCATACCTTTGGCAAGTTTCAATACAAGTTCTAGTAGGTGGCATGTCCCATGATCTCTCAAGAAATATACTCAAGATAAAATTGGAAATATTTGGTCTAGAATTCTTATTGGGAATGGGAAATATAAAATTTGATAATCAATCATGGAATTATTAATAATAACAAATTAATTTTCATAAATTTCAAAAACTCAAATCAAGAAAAATGGTAGGGAAATTTCATTTGCATGAATCAACTAATTACCTCAAATCAGGAGACCTTATCTCAATATTCATGCTTCACTTTTATCATCCAGTTCTCCATTTTCCTCATTCAATATCATTAACATTGAAATTTAATACTTGGAATAAATGGATTCCTATAAAACTCATGTCTCCAAGATATTTCAAGTAAAACATAATTCAAGTGTGGGAATTCAATTCCAATTTAATGAAAAAAAAACAAAAATATAAGGAGTTTCAAAGTTAAACATTAAAAGTGAACTCGCATTTGAAATGAAGCATCGTTTTTTGGGAGTTCCCTTCTTCCATCTTGTTGCTACAAAAGAGAATTACTCAATTAAGTGAAAGGATCATGTCATAAATGATTAAAAATATAAGAGGGAGTGGGATGCATGCTATGCTAATTCTATGAAAATAAATTGGAATCTAAATTCCATGAATGTACGTAATGATATGTCATGGTACGATCCCCCATGTGGGACCTGGATTCTTTTACCGCCTTTAGAGGGTAGTACCAGCTATCATCCATAATCCGATGGTGGGCAGATCTTCTTGGACATAAACCACCACATGTTCTTCTTCCCATCCTGCAGTTAATTGATCTTTTTGAAAAGAATTCAAGGTATAGTGTATACCAGATCCTCCCCCTTTGCAATGTGATATAGCATGCATGGTGGGGGTAGGATGAAGTATGTAACCTCCTCCTCTTCAGTTGCTACTAGTGAAACATCTTCTTTAAAATCTAGTGGTTTCTCTTGATATTCTACAAGAAAATAATAATCAAAGCGAGATTCAAAATTTAAATTTGAAATATTAATTTAAAAAATAATCCCTTTTAAGGTAGGAAGCTTGTATATTTGGTTCAGTAGGAAAATCCACTATTATCTCTTACCAGGATTCCTCAAGTATATGGTCAATTTCTTCAAGAAGCTCCATGTCTTCCTCAACATTTGAATTTTCTCCTTCTTTATCTTCCTTAAACCTGATACAAGGATTGACCGAATCTGAAAATTCAAAATCATAAGGAGTGATACTCAAATTAGATTAAATGAAATCAGAAAATATAGAGTTCAAGAAAGGATCATCTCCTTGTGCTGCCTCTGGTTCAATCACTACTTTATTGATGAGTGCCTCTTGGAGTCGATATTCACTCAATGGAAGTAGGTAGTTAGGCTCCTCCACCTCGTTTTTGGATTCAACATCATGGATTTCTTTAGTGAAATCAGCGAATACATGTAGAACTTCCTTCTTAGCCATGAATCATTCAATGTTAGTTTTTATTTCCTTAGCCAAGGCCATCAAATCTTCAAGTGAGATCCATGTTTAAAGTCCTATTTCTATCTATTTGGACCTTATCATTAGTGAATCAGACCTTCGTTGGTGGGCCTCCTCAGTGTAGTTATTTTCTTCCTCTTACACCTGTGATTAATTGTTCCCCCATGCATAACAATTTGAATTTGAATGCATCATGGAAAAATATTTTTTTTAAAAAAATAATGAAAACTATCTAAAATTAGAAAATAGAAAAAGTAAAGTAAAAAACCGAGTATCTCCCTAGAAATAGTGCCAGTTCTGACACACACCTATCGTAGGTTGTGCCAAAAGAAATTTCTATGGTTTCCTAATGCAGCACAGTGGATGACTAGGGTCGTCTCACATGATGATCTTTATCAGTTGTTCACTCACTTAATCAAATTAACCTAAACCACTTATTTTTTGTTATTTTTATTTAATCTTGGAATCTAATGAAATTCAATTTGAATAAAATATAAAACTCCCATGCAATGACCAAATGCAATTAATGAAGAAATAACTTGGTCTTAGGGTTGGATAACACGGGTTCATTCATCTTTTATTTGTAATTTAAATTCAATTTGATAATTCATATAGTGTAATCTCATTAATGATTTACTAACCATTGATTTATTAAGTGTGTGATTTTAGTATGTGTCTAGAACACCAATGTACACCTCCTTCAATAGTAAAATATGGTAACACCTCAACCAAGAATGTTATTCATAAAAGACCCGACTCCACTATATGCCATTTCACCCCTTATAGAAAAACTAAGTCCTCTATATATAGGGTTTTCCTAAGAGGAGGGAGGGAAAATAATTAATCAATGAAAAAGATATGGATTTTGAAATAGTTTCGTGGTGGACAACTGCCGCACCGGTTCAATATTTTCACCTCCACCACAAATATATTTAAAAAATTTTAAATTTAATGTGCAATAATGAAGAACATAATGAAACCCACCCCAGGGCCATGCCCCGGGTTAGTCACATGCCACTGAAAATTGATAATAGATCATGATGGATAAAGGGATCAGAAAAGAGAAGAATTAGATTAGGGTTGGACGAGAATGATGGAGGAAAAGAAGGTGGAAAAACATTAATTAAAATATGAATGCATTACAAGAGAAAATAAAACTAAAAATAAGAAGAAAATAAAATTCCTATGTTGGCAGCATGTCATTAGGTATCCACTCCAACGTTGGTGTCGAACTCCCTTTTCATCATGGGTGAACTCATCCTTATATAGGACAAGGGATTCCAGCCATGGGTCTTTAAATTTCAGATCTTAAAAATCATGGTTTAAGATTTCCTACAGATTCTATCCATTGAATGATTGATCATGGTGGTCTAATTTAATGGCCAAATTTTGAAATGGTGTATTCTAAACAGATCAAAAAAAATATATGTTTTACATTTCATCACAAAATTTCTGATTGATCGTCCTCGTGTAGTAAAAGATATGGACAATTAATGCTGAGTTTTTTCTAGGCGAATGATTCATTTTTCCTAACCAAAAGTTGAGAATTCACGAGCCGCCTTAATGAAGTCAAATCATCATGATCGTCATCATATGAACTACCCATTTTATATTCATTCAAATCCAATTAGTATCACCCAAATTTTAGGTGTGTAGAACGATTTATAATTAATTAATTGAGGTGGGGTCCATGCAGTCATCCAGAATAATTGTCCCACTTGATTGAATTTTTCGGACCCTCGGATGGATGAATTAAATCATGGGCCAAAAAACAAAACAAAAAGACAATAAATATATGAACCCAATAAAAATGGAATCACATCAATTGGATTTATATGTTAAAATATATGTGTGAATTACCAAAGTGATTAAAATCCATCAATATTTCGAAATTAATAAATTTTCGTATTTAAGCTCAAAACACCCTATAAATCCAAAATTGATACCAATAACTCAACTTGTTCAATTTTTAGGCATTAAATCATTTAATTAAATATAAAAAATGATGAAAATATTATCTCTATTATAAGGCCATTCCCTGTAGGGTTTTCACAAAGAACATAAATTTTACTGCTTCTTGCTGCTCCAGAGTGCCCATCATGGGGTCACAGTAAAGGGAATATTGTGTTAACGGTTGTTCCAGGTCCACTGAGACATTGAATATCAGGAAAAAATATTTTAAAAAGATTTGTGGTGTCAGAACGTTTCTCAACCAATTGGGGTAGGGTTTGCGCTATGGTTGTATACGAGTGTGCTTCACCTCCATGGCTTCTAGTTGAGTAGTTAGTTGCTTGATGGGGTTCAAGATCCCTTGATGCATATCATGTCAGGTGGGATCTTGGGCTGGTGAAACAGTGGCCAAATTTGGGTGTGTTGGTGATGTTGTAATTTGGTGTTGATACCCAGTCGGGGAATCCTTTCATGGTTTACCTTAATATATTCTGGTTTCAATCCCAACATGGCAATTCATGATATCCTTCCAGCACCAGGATTAAGTAGGTTTCTGGTCCTGGTGCCGGATTGGATGGGCATACGAACTTAGCTTCCTTCACCTGGATGGGTTCTGGTGGCAAGGGAACATCTTCTTTGAAAACATGGTAACATTCCATTGGAGTAACACATTCAGAAATGTATCTCCCTCGACGCAGATTAGCATTAATTCTCTTAATCTCTTTCATTTCTTCCCACTCATTGGTGAACTATTACTCGAGAGTGAGGGACACATTATTAGTGGGAGGAGGATGTGGTTCATATAACAACATGGATTTATTATTTTTCCATTTTGTAGTTTTTTATGGGAGGTAGTGATGGATTAGTTGAGGGGGTGAAAAAATTAGGACCTCTCTCTGGTTCTGGGTATGCACACTATCAGGCGAAGTATGGGATGACTCTGGGAGGGAACCATCTTCCCCGGCGTCCTCTCCCTTTGTGTCATTTCCTATGAGATCTGTGGTTTTACGTTTACCATGTTCGTTGATCAATACCACAATGGGGGTGGTGTAACTAGTGTCGAATGGTAAGTAGGATTTGTTAATCCTTTGTTTTTTCTCCTTCCATTATGCGGTATTCTCTCGGTTTCAAGGTGGAGATTGACCCAAAGGGAGACCTAATCAGACCTCTCAATGTGCATTTGTCATAGATTGTGCGAACTACAATATGAGGTAGAACAGATGATTCTTATTCCCATATTTCATCCTAGAAGGGAAAAGAGAGACATCCTTTTTGCGGGGAGTTGAGGTAAAAATGACCCCATCCCTATGGGTTGGGGTTGTTCCCATTCATCCATTGATACGATACGTTCTGAATTTGTTGGTCTTATGGGGTAATTTGATTTAAAAATGCACCTTTCCCAGTGGTTTAGGGTTGTTCCTACGTCACGATGGTATCCCCTGCTATTACCCCTTTTCAATTTTATGTACTCTCACACAGGTGTGAGACGAGTATGACATTGGGCCGGCATGGAGTCTATGGTCTTTTGAATACATGAGCACTGCTTGCTGGTTGGATTTCCTTCGGCAGGACTCCTGCTAGATGTTCTTGGTTTCCTAACTCAGAATCATATCGATGGATTGATCTCTTCGGTCCTGATGCTTTTGAGACTGACTATGGGCTGGGTTTTGTTGAGTATCCCATCATTCCTGATTACGAATTTCATTTTATTTCTACCTTTGTGTAATGACATTTTAGGATGACATTTCTAATGAGGTTTGTTGGATGGTATGTGGGGGGATGTGTCGAGCTCCATATTCTCTACATCCTCAAATATGAACTCCACTCAAGGGATCACCAATGAGGTGACACAACTTGTTCATTACATGGAGGCAATCTAGATGAAGGTTTTTCTTTCTCCTTTCATATCGTGGATGTCGTGCGAACGAGGGGGTTTTTAGGTGGATTAGTCTGCAAAGCTCCCCTAACGTGTTGACATGGTTCGCGTACCCTTTGCAGGGCAAGAAGTTTTCTTTTATTTATCTATGTTTCATCCATATATTGAGGTGAATGTCAGGCATAAATTCCCTAAAAAACCCTCCTGGTATGTCGAAGTGAGAAGAGGCTATATGCCAATACATAACTGATATATTATCCTTAGCTACTTGTCTTCTCACAAGAAACATATCATGTTGTTATTCTTCTCGGTGGATTATCTACATGACCAGACCAACTTGACTACTTCTTAATAATTTTGTTCCAAGAAACCAGGCTGGTGGGAGCCTCCTTGATATCTGAACAGGGCGAGGGTGGCTCATATGATGAGCATGGCCCCGATGCATCCTCTGGTTGAGAAAGGATATCACTCGTTATAGTTGGAGTGCCTAATATATCTTACTCCGTCGTTCTAAGAGACTTATTATAGTACGTATTTCTTGCATTTATTCTAGAAAGGGGAGGACCTTCTTTCCATTATGACTATTAGTTGTGGGGAAGAACTTCCCAATTGGTGCTGCAATGGTTATGGATACATTTTCAACTTGATGCTTGAATGTGGGAAATTTCTTTATGGATTATACCCTAGGGAGGACCTTTAGGGTGGGATATAGTGGGGGGGAAGTACCTTCTTACTATTTTATGTCAACAATGAGAGGACATTATCAACGACTGTAACGATTGAGAGGTCTACTATCACAACTTGATACATGGATGCAGGGAGAATTTTAGTAGTTCACTTCTTAGGGTGGGCCTTCAAGATGTATTGAAATGATGTGAGGACCTTCTTTTCTCTCAATGTTAATATGGGAGGATATTCATGGGAAATTACATTGTGGGGAGTCCTTTCGCAAGGACTATCATCATGGTGAGGACTACCATCATGACATGATGTACGACTATATAGAGAAGCATATCTGAAGCATATAATCTTTGGAGGACCATCTTGGTGGATGACCAAAAGGGGAGTAACTAATTATTTTTTTTTCAGGTTAAGGGGTGGTCTACCCTGACACGCATCAAGAGATATGCTCCTGTGATCAATCATTCATGGCCAACAGAGTTAGCCCCCATTGGTGATCTATGGAGTACCTTTAGAGATACTGGTAGAAATATTGTGGGGAAGGCATTTACAACTTCCACTACCACTTCCATAATTTTTTAATGTATTGTTATGGTCTTGAGACTTTAATGATATATGTTTGACGACATCATGAACCCCCACATCCAACAGAGAATGATTATGTGTGCTCTCTTCATTTTCCGGTTTCTGTTGACACAATTTGTTTTTGATTGCTCTATTGCGGGTAACTAGGGATTCCTTCTATTTGTAATAGCCTTCATCTACAGGTCCATATCTTGTTAGGTCCTGTGATGTCCCTGGGATATGCTGATGTACATCTTGAGTTTCAGTAGGGATATATGCTTGACATGGAGCGACCACCACATTGGACCAGCATCCCCCAGTTTAATAGTTATTTGTTCCCGATATGGAAATCTGTGTATCGTAGGATGTTGCCATCGACCCACCTGGACTGGAGAAGGGATCCATGATCACTCTGGAGTGATTGAACCATTTTGTGAGTAAGTCATTTCATTCGACGAAACCAGGTCATGGGATAAGTTTCTCACCTTTTCTTCCGATGAAATAATATATTTGCATGTTTGGATGATATGGTCTGGGATCGTCCTTTGATCTTCCATCATTTCTAGGATGTGATGAGATACATTGTTGGCTGAAATAAGTATGAATTCCCATTCCAATATCAGAATTTGATTTTGTGCCTACTCCAGTCCTCCTTGAGTTTCAAGTAGATGGTGGCAGTTCTCCTATGTCGGGACAGAGGAACAATTCTGCCGCCGAATTTCTTCTCCATTTTCCATTGTATTTGACTGGAGGGATTCATCTTCACGAGTGGAAATTTTCATATTCCCTATTTCCTCTCTATTTTTCTCAGGGGATTTTTATGCATCTATAGGAATTTGAGTCTCCTAATATTTGTTTTCCGCCCTATTTGGATGGCGGGATTGATATGCATCTGTAGGTATTTGTGCCTACATATAGCAGGTTTCCATCTTATTTGGTTGACGGGATTGATATGCATCATGAGGTATTTTTGCATGTCTGTAGTTTTCCGCTCTGGTTGCACAGTGGGACTATAGAGGACTAGATGAAATGTGTACGTGATCGTATTCTGGAAATCCATTTCTGTATTGGTATTGATTGGAGAGGGAAGAGTTTTACATCTTCCCGTTAAGTTTATCCATGTTTGTTTGGATAAGTTTCTCCTCAAGAACCATGGTAATAGCGTGTTCTTGATTTTTTATTTTCCACCCTTGGCAGGAAGCCCGAGTGGCCTTGGTCTACTAGACTTCTACAGGTTCCCTTGGCATGAGGTCCACTTCAGTGTTAGGAGGCTTGGTTGGCTGGTGTCAGTGGTGGCGATCCCTATCAAGGTCCCATGAATAAGACCCTTGTGCTGTTGAGATGAATCATTCAGCATTGAAAACATCGAACTCCCAAAGATATTGGAGGTATTCATTGTCGCGTTCTAGGATAGGCTCCCAAAACACTGGGTTGGCGAGGGCGTCCTACTCTTTGTTGGGCCCCGAATGCCTATCGGATCACTGATGTGTGTGTCTTCATTGGTCATCGGGATGTAATTTATATTGGAGGTTTCTCTGTGGGAACCTACAATACACATATATGACATACATACCACAAAACCCAATCAAAGTATCATTATTTTAGACATATGCATATTTGGAGATTTAGCATGGCCTCCCCTATCTTGTTTTATTATTGTGAGGCCAAGGGTCTTGAGTAGGGTATGATCTCCACCTTGGTTAATAATTCAGTTCGGGTTTACCATTTTTTTTCAGCCTAAGGTTGTGCGTTCAGGGTGATGATGAAATGGTCTGACAAGAATCCTCAACCATCACTTTTTCTAGGGACGGTTTCACATAAAATTCACCATTTATTTTGTTTTGACATGTTCTGCGTCATTATCTCCTAAATGATAGTCTGATTAACCCTATGGGAACTGGGTAATTTACACCTTTTGTACTTCAAAGGAGATTAGAAAGTCAGATGGTCACGACGGGAGATTTCATGGGGTCAAGTACCTGAGAAATTGGTCCTCCTAGGATATCAAATCATCGGAAGGTCACCAAAGGGTTTATTCTTGGAGTTAGAAACACCCAACGGCCCTGTTATCCATGATTCATGGACTTTCTTTCCAAAGGAAGTCACTCGTTGGATAATGATTTTGCTAGACACTTAAGGACTCCATTGGTCATGTTGATGAGAATTTGGGCTCATTGTACCCTTTTAGGGGAATTATTACCTAGTTGGGACTATCTTGTAGATTTAAGTCATGCTCATATGTTCATGAATCCTTGGTTTATTCCCAAAGAGATTCTCCATAGCCTACCCCTAGTTTTCAGGATCATCATAGGCATTCATGGATTTGATGCTATGGTGGAAACACTGGATTAAGCCATACAATTAGGCACTGTAGAATTTATCATCATCCTGGGGGGATAGAAGGTGACCTGATGTAGGGATCATACTCATAAGATGTGTTTCTTATGTATCCTCATGTGAGTAATATGAACCCCCATAGTTTGGATGAGATGGGGCTTACACATGGAAGATGTCCATTTGGGGTGGACATTGTGGGGTGAGCCCTTATGGATGGGCACCCTTTTGAGCATAGGACTTCAAGCAGGCATCCTACACAGAATAGTTTGAGAAAGAATAAGTGTTCTTGTAGTTAATAATTGAAGTGGATTTGGAATATAAGCTTCCCATTTGAGAGGTCATGTTTGGGTTAACCCTTTTGTACATGCACACAATTGAGCTTGGGCCTTCAAGAAGGCATCCTACGTATCCTTGTTTAATCATGAATCAGAGTTCTTGTAGTTCAGAATTGTGTGGATGTTGTAATTTTCACAAACCATTAATCCCACACATTCCATGAACAGAGTGAGAGCCAAGAGTATGTTAGAGATCCAACTAACCAAACATATTCCATCTTGCTGATGAGAGAGGGCGGGCCTACAGTGGATGAGGCCATAGAAACTGTGGGAGATGGTTCAGAGTGATGAACCTTTTAATGTGAAATGACATTAGTAGTCATGCGGCTCGGACATTAGAAGATTGTGGACATACCTTACTTGGAGTGCCTCAGAATGCCTTCTGGGAAGGGGAGGAGCGTCTTCCACATCACAAGGGGAAGCGAACATAACCCCTTTGACTGATGCATATTCCCCACTAAATGAAACAGAATGTGATGACCCTTAATCCCTAGAATGGGGTGGTTCATGTTAGCATCCCCAGGTTGGACACTAGGTTACCATGGGAATGTAGACTCACATCCATCCCTGGAGTTCAAACCATTGTGGGGAGTTCCTTCACGAATCTTCTTACCATGGGTATGTACACTCAAGGGGGGAAAGCTAATGCACATGATGGTCTGATCATACGGGTCCAGTGCCTTTGGGGGAGGCTTTGGCCTAATGACAGGGGACTAGTTTGTGGAGGGATTATGGAGGACTAGATAGTAATAGAGGGTTGATATTGGAACTAGAGGAAAGAGTACCCAAAAACACCACATTACATGAAATGTTTTTTGTATACGGGATGGGGGAAACTTCACAAACCATAGTGGCATGAAGGAAGAGGGGTTGTCTGTGTACCGATGCAGTACGAAGGAATCGGTATGGACCACCACACACCATAGTGGTATAAGGTCCAAGATGTGGTCTCTCATGCCGCATTGGGTTCCATCCGCTTACTAATGCATTACATGATGCTGATTTGAATCCATGTAGCAATACATTATGTGGAACACCATATCGAAGGAGGGTCCTGGGAACTATCATTCTCGGGAATTTCATCGACATGGAATATATGGTTAACAATTACACCAATTAGATTTTTGTTTCTATTATTATTAAGGAATTACTTCATTTCATGGTTCTTAGAAGGTTATATCTAAGGAAGACATGGTTCACAATTAGGGTTTCACCTATGTTTCAAGGTTGATGTTGGAATCTTCATTGAATTCATTCTTACATCCCTTGGGGACCCCTTCAAGATTTCTTCTCCCATACTTTCTCATTTCATTATGCGCCCCTTCAATAGAGCATTGGGGAAATCATATATATGGGAATGCGACATCTCTTGCAATGGCCCATCAAGAGAAATCCTGACATGAGGAAGACTCGGTCAACACAGGTTTGCGGAGGCTACGATTCACGATCATGGTTCGCAGAACCCTAATAATTTTCTTTGTTCGCGAACTGCTGAGTTTTTGAGACGGTATTCATATGTCCTTCATGTGCATGAGCCCTTTTCCAACATGGTTGATAGTTTACTGGGTTCACTGACCATCGCTCTACAGGCCTGTGCCTCAGGGATCACTCCGCATACGGGTGGTTCGTTATCCAGGTAGTATGTGAACCCTTCCCTGTGATGTTATGTGGGCCACTTAAAATCTTTTTAAAACACTAATTCCTTAATGTTTCATTCGATGTTTTTAGCTCAATTTTATTCTATTCACCTTTTTAAACTTATAAGAACACATTCTTTCTTCTGTAAAATGACTGCAGGAGTATTTTCGTCCCTTGGTGAAATTTTTAGGACCCTACACCCAAAAATGATTATCGGAAATGGGTAGGTTCCTACCACCATCCTACATGATTTTCTGGTAAGCATGATATTTATTTACTTAAATTATCTATTGGGTAAAGCTTATTTTTTATTTATTGAATTTTTATTCATATAGATAACCTTGGGATTTGGAAATGAATTGGTCATTAAATTATTAATGTTATTTCAGAATATTTTCTATATTTATGGACTGTTATATGATTAAGGTAAATATATTATTATGATGAATAAAGGTTTGATTTTATTTTTTATTCAAATATTATTTATTATTTAAATATAGTGATTATGTTTATTTATGGAAATAGTTAGCATGTGTTAGAGATTATGTGATTTAGGCAGTTAAGTTTTTTGTAAGACATATTAAAAATGATTGATGTTATTTGGATCAATATATGATCAAATATTTCTGATTTTTGGGCATTAGCTTTTGTATAGAATATTTTTTTGAAGGAATGTTATTTACTGAATGATCTATGTGATCTTTGGGTATTAGTGTCAAATTATAGAGATTAAAATTGCTTTCCCTCAAATAATGGTTTATTATTTTTGGGGATTTATCATACCTTTGTCTAACAATTTTGGTTTTGGTTAATGTAAAATGATATGAGGAATATATAATTATGTAATTTTTTGAATATTTTGACCCAAATAATTTGATTCCAATTAATGAAGAATGAAAAATTTATCTTCAATACTCATCATTTGAAGAAAAATATGAATTGAGGTGGAAATTGATTAAAGGTTGAAACTAAATTTTCAAGTAATTATGTTTAATTATGTTCTTATTATAGTAATTAAATTAATTACATTACATTAGGAAAAAATTGAAATAAAATGGTTATCTGTTTAATTTTATCAATGGTATTTTAACCCATCTAATATTTATGGTTTTTATGGTTAAATTTCCCATGATCGTGTTCTATATCAATATCTATTAGTTTTTTTAGAGTTATTTGCCTCTTCCATTTCCATATTTTCCTATGTGGATGTTACAATTTGTTATCTCAGGTGACCTTCTTATTTTTCTTTCATTATTTTTATGTGTATGTTTCATGAATACTTTTTTCGTTTTGGGTTTTCATGAATTTTATAAGAAAATTAAAACCTTAGTTATTGATCCTGAATTCAAAAATTGTAAGGAAATAATAGATTTAATGAGTGCGGAATGTGGAACCCCAATATTTAAAGGAATTAATGTTTTTAATTTTAATATTTTCAAAAGCATATGTTGCATGCAACACCCAACTTAAACAAACAATGAAATATTATTATAACCTAGCCATAAAATAGGCGTGAATGATTAGTATTAACCACATTATGAATATTATATATTATATGTTCAATATAATTATTTACATTCATCTTATATATTTGTTAGATATGAAATAAAAATAAATCCACTATAATGAATAAAAAGCTATATTTTTATAAAGGCATTTTTGTTTCCTTTTGATGGTGCACTTGTTTTAGAAATAAATTAAGCACTTTTATAGACTCTATTTGAAAAAATAAACTTCATTTTTTAAATACAAGTATCAAAAATCACTTTGGTTTATTTTTTTGGTATTTTTCAAATATGTTTCATTTATCAATGAATAGTAAAACATGCTACATTTTAATTAAAGAACGACTTTTCATCTAAATAATTTAGGGTGATAATTATATTTTATATTGGTTTTAATGTAAAATTATGTCAATAATAAATATATTAATACAATTGTTTTCAACTTAATATCTTTTAAATTGAATTTGGATGTAAAAACATTTAATATTTTTCATGTTTTCACTTTAAAAACACGTTTTCTCACCCCATCTATGGACATAATTTTAAATTTATTTTGACCAATTATTATTTTTGAATTATTTAATATGCATTAAATTTTGGAATCCGATTTTAGGAATATTTTTAATAGGTCCCTTTTAGTTTTGGCCAATATAAATTGTAACATAGTAATTTTAATTACCACGGTTAAGGGTAAATCAGGTAATTAAGTGGAAAAATAATATTACAAATAACAGAAAATTATGCTAACACATATATTAACAATATTTTATGTGTTATTATCGACAGAAATTAAACTTTTCAAAATTTTATAGGCTCTTGGAGGCACTTATATGACTTTAATCGATTTAATGTATTTTATTTTAAAGAAAAGCAAAAGATGTCAGACTTTTTTTATAATAAGATAAATATTTTAATATGGGGTTCAATATTGAATATATTAAATTTTAAATAGTATTCTAAGATATATAATATTTAAATTAATCATGGTAATTTATTTTAAATTTTTAGGATATAAATAACTATCTTAATGGCTTGAATAATGAGGATGTAGTAATTGTTTAATTAATTGAAATATTAAATAAATGATATTAAAAAACTAAAATAAATATAGTTTGACAAAATAAATGTCATCCATGAATTTTATATATAATTTTCACGTGTTATTTACGTTTTAAAATATTTTTTTAATATATATTGTTTTATTGGATTTTTTAAAAGTCAAAGTAATGAATAGTGTCAAAATCGACAATAATGTTATATGAAAAAATTAAAATTTTATTAAACGGTATAAAATTTATAAAAATATATAATTAGTCAAACTGATTGATATATGTTTTAAAATATCATAAATGATTAATTCATGTTTATTTTGTCAATTTATAGTAAAAATATTGACCTTTAAAGAGTAAAATCCATGTTGTCATGATAAGAGTTAAAGAAGTTAAATAAGGGTTAGAACCCAAAGATAATTGTAAGAATGGAACCTAAAATTTCCTAAAAATTGTTGGATAATGATTATTCGACAATTAATACCTTAATATATAATTTTAGTTTTTTAATGGGAACCTTACCATGAAAATAGCTTATAAATTATTTTATGTAAATGTTGTTACTAAAAGTCACTCCCATCATATTTACTATATTTCATGTGTTTACATAGGGAAATATCAATATATGAATGACCCTAAATATATATTTTATACAAATGAAATTATTTTCATTGTATAAATTCTTATTTTTTTAGAAATTATATAATTATATTATATTTTTCAACAATTATAAAACAATATTTTTCTAATTAATAGAAAAATATAATATTAGATTTAAAAAATATTAATTTTGGAAAATTTTGGATGATTTAATTTGTCTAAATGATTTTATAGATAAATACGATACATATATATTTTTAAAATCATTATATTGTAATTCATATAATTTCTTGATGTATTTGATGTCAAATTAAATGAATAGTATCAAATTTGACAATACTGATATTTTATTTAATTAATATGTTTTTAAATTACATAAAAACACAATAATGTTAAATAATCACAAATGGGATAATACATGGTCAATGTGTCCTCCAATATTCATTTTTTGTCCATTTGTAAGTCATTTTATCTAGAATAGCCTTGTTATATTTTATTATTTTGAAAATTTCCAAAAGTGCATCTCATCTCAATTATAAAAGGGCATATCCTCCATCACTTCCCCCACACAAATTTGAGACATATAGATAAACCAAAACCTACCCATTTATCTTCTACAAATAATTATTTAAGTTATAGATGTTATCTTCTTTTCAAAAGATCAATCTTTACCCCTTAGGAAGAGAATAATGGAAGTCCACTATAGATGTGATAATCATCTTTATCAACTATTTCAAGTTTGTTTCCTCTTCGACATCGTATTCATGTCTTAATTACATTATAATGTAATAAACTAAGTATCATATATATTTACAGATTTTATTATTATTGTTGTATTACCATATTCCACCTTTTATCCATCCTACAAAAAACTAAAGCACTACATGTGTGTACGTATGACTTACAGTCTCCTTATAGCGGTGTAATTTATTTTTCATCACCAATTTATTCAGATGTATATAATGATAGAAATAATTGATAAATATAATAATTATGACATGATATTTATTTTCGAAAAATTAATATGCCATATTTTTGTTATCCTTTAATCATTAACGGATTGATAACGTCATTAGTGTGTACATAGGACCTACCGTCTCCATGATGCAATGAAATTAATTTTCAATGTTCTGAATTTGATATTTATTATAAAAAATTATATAATTAATAAATATGATATATTTTACCTTAATTTAATTATAGATATCATGTAATTATATCCTATGAAAAACAACCATGACTTACACAGCAAATCATGCATAGGAAAATAAAGCAGTTAACACCCGAAGCATGGATTGTAATGATACATTATTAAAAAAGTGTATTAAAATTATATAATTAGATCATATATGATATCATAAATATTAATATAATTATTTTTTAAATTAATAACATTATTAAATCCTTATAAATGATGTTAACACATGTTCAAATAATGGAAATCAAAGGGGAATGTTTTTCTCATCTCACTATTATTTATGTGACATATGGTTTATTTACCCCATTTTTTTGAGGTGCATGAACTAAACCTTTGTTGAAGTCAGTCAATGTTTAAAATTTATAATCCTACTAACTACTGTATATGTATCAAGCAGGGTCAAACCCACAGGGAAGGGAATTTTGACAACTATTCATCTAAAAACCTTTTAAAACTCAACAATTGTCTGCAGTGGATTGGATACTCTATTTTATTTTTCTTTTTATAAAGCAGTAAAGTGACATAATATTGATAAAATAAATATACACTAAATTAAAACTAGATTCATTTGAAAAAAAAAGAGACACAGAGATATAGTACAATTTTAAAAGAACAATCTATTGAAACGCTCAGGGAAAATCTCCAGTCTACTGGTTTTAAAGGTATTCTGATTCACTTAAAGTTTGTTGTAGAGTACCAATTTAATGTGTATGACTCACCTCCCTCGCCAGGAGTTATGTCACACAAGAAAATCAATTTAAGAGTTTACCACTCCAATATTAATCATCTGGGGACTATTTGAAAATTAACAGCAAGACTAACTCACCGTAAGTCCTGAAGTCTTTTGGATCTATTATCCTTTGAAACGTGTTTCCATAATAAATCATGACTACTGAATGTGAAATCTAGAGATTCTATTCTAGTGGTATGAGAAGTTGGATAAACTCAGTATCGATCTCACTAATCAATACTGAATTCATCAAAATGATTCAGTGAAAGAGATTTAAAGGATAACCAATACAACTCCAAATTATCCCCTAACATTATGATTTAGCTAGAAAACATGTTTAATATCATAATAGTAATTGAAAACATACTAAGAAGAGTGTAATAATTCAAACACAAGGGATGTCAGACTCCCCAAAATACACTCTACTCCTATGCTCCTCTAGCTCCAGGAAGTGGTTCCAGAGTCGCCCTCTGGTCTCCTCTCCTTGGCATTGGCTCCTTGAATGTGATTTTTTTCTCGAATGAATCACCCCCGCACAATCTGCTTCTTTCTATGTATTAAGAAGCTTCTATCAAAATGTATCACCCCAAGGTTTTGAAAATTAATATAGAATGCAATTTTATAAACACTTCTTTTCATGTTCTATGTTTTGAATTTAAAAAAATTGTCATCTAGAGTTGTGTTCAGTAAGTCATTTGGAGTCTGATAAAAAAAACTTGACTATTGATGAATAGTAACAAACCCTTATGAATAGTAATATGAATAGTAATATGAATAGTATAACCCCCTTGAATAGTAAATAATAATATTGTTTTAATTTCTTATGGAAATATGATAATGAGATCTTAATTATTTTTTCAATGTCACATAAAACTAATTGCACTTCAAGATTGTTATTTTTCAAATCAACTATGACATTATTTAAAAATTAAATTAATAATATTTAGAAAATTATTTTTGAAAAGTTGATTTCACTTTTGAATTCTACATGTCGAAAATGGTAGGGGTGAATTTTGGGGATATTAATGAAATTCTAGAATTTTTGATGAATTGTGAAATACGATAAATTACCGTATATACAAATTATCAGTTAAATACACTAATTATGACATCATATGTGAATTAAGGCGACTTGGTTCGAACTGAAATGCCATTATAACTACTAGGGGTCACATGATACAATAATATAGGTTGTCTTGAGGGAAATAATAAAATAATTAATTAAATATTCAAAATGTACTCATCTCCTCCACTATAAAAACCCCTCACCACTCCCTCTTCTCATCACTCCTCTAATCCTTGAAGCTCCTAAATGTTCTGCCCAATTACCCTTCTATAGTCTCTCCCCACATCCAAGATGCTTTTGGTCTTTCCAAAACACCAAAACCCCTTCCCTTAAGGAGTTTCTCAAGGAGGTTATTTCAAGAGGCAAAGTACCCTTCTTTTTCATTTGGTTTCTTTTCAATTTATCTTCTTTTATTATCCTCTCCTCACCTCCTCTGAACAAATTATCATGATAACTCCAGTAACATCTATATACTAGAATAATATCATGTGAATGGAAGAACCATCATAAATATTCTAACATCCTCCCTTTTATTTTATAATTGAAATCGACATCCATGAGGTTCCGATTTATAACCTTCGTGGACGAAGAAGTTACATTCTTGAATTTCTTCTTTATTACTGGTCATGAAGCAATATTAATGATTTAACTAGACTATAATAAATGTGTTATAACCTAATTAATATTCAGGAACCATAATATGTACATATAATTAATTTATATGACAAAACTAGTTCATAATATTCCAAATACCGCCGAATAATTGAACTAGTGGTCATCTAATGATTCATCCTCCTTACATGTAACCAGATGACAGAAATGGACATTAAAAATTCTGGACGTTCATAAATAATATTTAATTTCAATTATGGATATTTATATCAATTACACTTCATTACTTAAAATCAAGTGAACAATATATGAAAATAAACGAAACAAGCACTCCAGAATGATGAAATTCAATACAATAACTTATCAATAATGAAATAAATGAACTAACCTGAATTATGGTGAACTAAATACACGTCTAATAGGTTCTGATATAAGTTATTAACCAGTAAAATTTCATATTCCAGGAGCTTATGTAAAAGAACGGAACACATTTGGAGTTAAGGTAAGGGTTTCTTCATCTCACTTCCATTTTCGTGACATTTTCCATATTCACTAGATTTACATTTGTATGGTGTATGTATACTGACCATTAATGTCACATATCATGAATATTTTTATCTTCATGGAATTAAATCTATCATTTCTATATTATTTGATTTGGGTCATGCGAATCATTTGATTACCAAGTGGTAAGGGGTTTTCCACTCGAGCTTCCATTTTCTTTCGGGATACTTTCATTGTCTAATTATCTCAGTGAAATTATTATGTATTGTTATGTACTCATCATATATTCTGTGTGAGTATCATATATATGTTTACAAACCAGAACCCTTCCTTATTTTAGGGATAGTTACACATTTTTAAAGGAACTTTCAAAGTTGTGTCCAATATACAAGCCCGATCCAAGGGAATTTCTCAAATTCTTTCCTATTTTCAAGGGAACTATATGATCTGGTTTTGGAAACCATTATCTTTATAAAATCACTCATTTTATTATGAAAATAATATCTTACCTCACTTCTAGTTTAATACAAGTATTTTTCCAAATAACTATTCTTTTCAAAATAAAAGAGTATTTATCTCAAGAATTGCTTAATGATTTTATAAGAGTGTTTTCGTCTAATTATACACTCATGTTGATTCCATGGTAATATTGGGTTTAAAAATTTATGAATTCATCTACCATATTTTATTTAACGGTTTATTACTAACTCTATTGTGGATTATATGTCCTAAAACCATCCACCATATTATTTTGAATGGATAGTGTTAATGTTAAATAATTGGGGAATGCTTGTTACATTTCATATGATAGTTTCAATATGAATGTATATGTTATTTATGTTTATCCCTGCTCATATGAGTAATGGATGAGAATTATTATGTGACGGGTGGGGCCCGATATAGCCCCTCGAATCATCGGTAGGTCTCATGAGACAACTAGACAAGGAATTGGCCGAGGCATTTCCCAATATGATATGGATTTTGGATGAGGCCTTAATCATTATATATCTTGGCCGAGGCCTTGAAAAAATGTTTTAGAATGTCCGACATTAGGCATTCCATCATTATGATTTCAGCTATTGATGTTTCATGAGGTTATTCACTAGTTGAATACCCATGATTATGTTTTATTTTGGCATTATTTACTCAGTTCATATTCCTCCATAATGTGTTCATGTTTATTATTACGGGCATGTGTTTTCAATTATTCACCATGTCTAATTTTTATATTATCTTCCATTGTATTTCTTACTCTTACTGTGCATTTGAGCTCACCCATTTTTTATGTTTCATTTTCTCAGGACATGAAGAAGTATTTTATGAATGACATGCAAGAATAATCTAGGAGATGTGATGACACTAGTGGAATAAATTATTGTTGTTTTTCCCTTTCCTTATGTAATGTTGAACTTATATATGTATCATGTTTCCAATAATACTAAACTAATTTGTCCTTTGGGATTCATATTCCTTGTATGTATGCCAACATAATCAAATAAGGCACCAACTCTGGGCAACTGGGGTCGGGTCCTTACAGTTGGTATTTGACGAAGTTTAGTAGAATACTTGGATACTAGATTTAGAAAACATATAATTAGGGAAGAGTCCCTAAGTTATTCCTTTAGGATATACATAAAATAATGTCCTGGTATTTTGTTAAGGAATAGATATAAGGCCCCAGCCTTAAAACTTACTTAATATTGAATTAAAAGAATAATTCACGTTGAGGATCTTTTCAGGTTTAGAGTTTTAGAGAATTAGAACATAACTATTACATCTCAAAAGATTACAAAGTAGACACTTATACTAAGTTTTCATAATAATAATAAAACTCTTGAAAGAAACATGTCTAGTTCCATGTTTTATATATCATGACATTCCCTTGATCCCATCCTTGACCTTATTCCACATTAAGTCCTGTGAAAAACATTTCAAAAAAACTTGGGGTGAGCATAAAAAGCTCAGTAAGGGATACACAAAGAATGAAAACTGTTAGTTTTTCAAAATCAAGTAAACCATGTATACTCTATCAAAGTAATACCTTCACCTTCATGAAGTAGTAAAAAGTATTCACTGAATAATGTTTCATTACTTACCTTTTGTAACCAAATGATTACCATAAAATCCATAAAAAGAACACATAACATATATAAAGGTAACTTGGGACATAAACATACTTAATTGGAATTACCATACGGTCGACTTCCACACATATCACTTAATGGAATAGCCATACGGTCAATTTCCATACATACTTAATGGAATAGCCATACGGCCGACTTCCATACCCAATGCATTGGAGGTTATAACGTAACCACCCGTCCTAGTATTCACGGCACCACCCGTCATATGGTTTATAACGTAACCACCCGTTAAAATGTCCAAGTACCAGTATAAAATCATAAAACATAAAACCAATATAAAGGAATGATAACATTTCCACATTTCAATGACAATATATCATAAATATATTGACATAATAGAATCCTTTTTCAAAACCATTTTCAATACCAAAATACATAAAAGAGTATAGGGTATTTATTTTATTCTAAAAACATTACGGCTTGTTGAGAATGCCAAAGACCAAATAATACTCGCGGCGGCGGAAAAAGTCGTTGTCACCGCATACGTTAAAAAAACATTCCTTTTCGTCGTTTAGTAAAACGCTTCGTAGAAAAAGATTCATTTTGTATAAAAGTAAAATTCAAAGGGGTTTATACACCGTATAAAAGAAAGTTGTGTATAAAACGAAATATGCCTCAATGAAAGGAGATTGAGACGAAGTCCCTTACCTCGGGTCTAACTTGACTCGATCATTCTTTAACGTCCTGAATAATAAACTTGAGTTAATTTATACTCGATTAAGAACATTTTTAAATTTCATTATTCCTTTTATATCACCTATTTCCATGTTATAAACATTATGTAACCATTTAAGTTAATAATGTTTGTTTTGTCAATATTTGGTTCTTAAGTCGAAAGTGGACTTCTTACAATTACATGTTGTTCGTGTGGTCAAAGGTTCTTTATATCCAGAATGAAATTACCGATTTGGATACAATATGTATCATATATATCCAGAATATACATGTATTTATATTATTACATAATCATTAAGGGGTAAGAAATGAAATGCACCGTTCATGGAGACGGTAAGCCGTACGTACGCATGAACACTACTTTCATTTCTTTGTCATATTAATGGAATTAAAACTAAATGAGAGGTATGTATATTTTAATTCCAGAATTATATTCATCATTTAGATATATCATTAATTATATATATCCATTATATACATGTACTTTTAATAGTACATTACATTTGCGGATAAGAAATGAAATGCACCGTTCATGGAGACGGTAAGCCGTACGTACGCATGAACGCTACTTTCATTTCTATCTCATACTTTAATGGAATGAAATAATAATGGTATAGAGGTATATTATAATTCATGTATAACATCATATATAATAACTTTAAATCCATCCTTTACACGTCCCACATATGGCATTAACGAATCACATCACTTTGAGGGGGCGGTAGTCCGCACTTCCTAAAATGAAGATATCATGTTTACCCATAATGGAAACCATAAAGGTATGCCCAAAATGAAAAAAAATAGAATCTTAAGGAAAACATAAAAATATTATATATCATATATAAAAATAGTGACATCATAATGGCCACCTTTGAAGGTGTTAAATGGGTATTTAACAATCATCGTTTCGGGAGGCAGAATTTCTCCATCCACGGAAACCGTATGTTCTTTAACCATTTGATGTAGTTGTGTGAGAGTTTAGCTCGAATAAATCTTATAACAACATCCTAGTATATTTAAGATACTGGTGTTGTTACAAAAGAAGTAAATAAAAAGAGTTTAGAGGGTTGGAGAAGAAAAATAAAACAAATGATCAAAAGAGAATGAATTACCTTTAAAAGTGTAACTCTTTTTGATTTGAGCCTAAAGGCTTCCTTTGAAAGGATTCTTCCCAAAGGGAATCCTCTAGGATGAGTAGAGGGATGTGGAGAGATTAAATGGGCAGGGTTTGGCCGAGCCAAAGGCTTGAGGAGTGTGTGAAATGAGGTAGAGGTGGGGGCCTTTTATAAGAGGAGAGGAGGGGCACTTTTGGAAAGTAAAGAAATATTACTTTATTTGAAAATGTGTTTCGGTTTTAAAAGGTCCCACATTGATATAATTTGTGGATAAGGTGGTAAGGGTTCGAAATCCACTCATACAATTGGTTTTGGACATGTTTAGTTCATATATTTTACATTATCATTCCATTTTATTTAAATCGTCAAATAATGATGTCATCACTGCATCATTATTATGTCATAAATAATTTACTTTATTTAATATCTACAAATTATAAAAAAAATACTATGATGTAGGAAATCTTTTTATCTTTCCAATTACTATTTATAATAAAAAATCGGACCTTTATAACCCCATGTAAAAATTGTTTTTGTAAAACATATTATGTTTGTGTCATTTTTACTTTTACATTAAATAAAAAGTTATTTATGTCATTTCCAAACCAAAGTGTCTCCATGGGGTCCCCAAGTTGACCCATGGCTTTTCTTGGTCGGCCATGACACAACCAATTAGGGTAGAACATGTGTCAAGTTCATTTCATATTATTAAAACATTATTTTTACCTTAAACTACACTAATTACCACTAATCATGATTAAGAACTTAATAAGTTACTATTCACCAAAAAATTATTATAACCACATTGAACCACATTTTACTTCTTAATGACAACCATGTATGTCGGATTTTTGAAATTCAAAACACAATGATGGCAAAATTTCATTTAAATGGAAAATCAGTCTTTATAAGTACCACTTAGTGGTCTCACTATTCATCAAAAATTGAAGTTTTTCAGAAAATTACAAAAAATTCACCCTAAGCTATATTTAATATTACGAATTCAAAAATGAAGTCTATTTTACAAAATTCAAAACATATTAGTCACATTAATTAATTTAATAATTAATTCCCGCTGTCAGAGCAAATAGCGTGTTTTTATGAAACAATAAGTATCAAAAGATTGACACTAGTTTAAGTCCGATTTCAAAGTGAAATTAATTCCAACGACCACTATTGGATTTAATGGTAAAAATATTTTATAATTTTACTTTAAAACCAATTCAAAAGATAATCTAATCATATAAATAAATTAGATTAAGAAGAGGGTTTGAATTAAAATACAACATTTTACACTATTCATAAAAAAAGAACTTTATCAGAAAGGTACCAAAAATTGACACAAAGTAAATTTTGATGTCCCGATTCTAAAGAAGAGTTATATTTGGTCCAATAGAATTTATAAGATCGATCAAAACTATATTTAATGACGGTTCTCCGTCAAAATGTGATAAGTGGACCTTTCGTGAAAATTAGGGTATAAATGCCTAAAATTGAACTCTTTCCGTATTTTAAGCCTTTATCTTTTATTGGGTAAATGTAAAAACATTTAAAAACATATATAATCATATTTTAGTTATTTCTATCCATTCCTGCCAGTACAATGGCTACTCGTTAACTAACATTTAAAATAATATTATTTTATTACTTCTGTGCAACGTAAGTTTTCAAAGAAACTCATCGTTGCGTACCGAGTACGCTATCAAACGTAGAAACCCCTTTTAATTAAAATTAATATTTTATTCGTAAATATTAATAAATATGAAAATTCTTTATTAGTTATTTACCTGGGATGTTACAATAGATTATGTGGATCTTTCAAGCAATACATCAATGTCTGGATACGAGCAGGTAGAGGCGGCTTTGGCACAGATTTATCTAGGGGTAAAACCTGAAAAAATCACTTTGAGCTAGACACGAACGAGAACTGGTGCACTACAAAAAGCCTTCAAGCACTCTTAGTTACGACACATTCAGGGGATATGTTTAGGATAATTCACATTTTCATTACAATCCATTATGAAGGATTGAAATGTAAAATATTCCTCAAAGAAACCATATTTTTGAATATGGGATTATCCATGTGTAGGATCTCAATTTTTCTGATTATTTTTAAGTTAAGATTATACATTATGATTCATAACATAATCTAGTGTCTACCATTATCTAGATATGGTGCCCAGTGGACTGAATGGAAATCACACGAATGCACATGTCCCCTGTAGGTATTTTCCTCTTATGCATGATAATGATGTTGGATCTAGTGCTGTGACTACTGCAGAGAAACTCATAAATATACTGGGACCCATAATCAGGTTTTGAATAATATTATTACTAGTATGGAGCATCCGGATCAACCACGTGGAGGAGCCATGCTAGATCGCTTTATGCGACAACAGCCTCCAACATTCAACGGGACTACAAACCCATTTGAAGTAGAGTAGTGTATATATTCCCTTGAGAAGATATTTCTCACCTTGGGATGTAATGGAAGAGAGAAGGTTTTCACGGTGGTATATCGTCTATCACGAGATGAAGATTAGTGGTGGTCATTAATCCAAAACACAAAGGAGGAGGAAGATATAGTACATATGGAATGGATGGATTTTAAGGAAATCTTCTAAGAAAAATATTTCCCTCGTGAGCAGCGAGCAGATATGAAGAGAAAATTCTAGAATCTAACGAAGAAGGATGATGATAATGTTGCAAGGTACGAAGCTAACCTCACTTGATTAGCAAGACATGTTGTAGACTACATATGAAATCCTAGGAGAAAAATTGATCAATTCTTTGATGGCCTAATGCCATTCCTCCGGCGGGCACTGGTCTCCCAAATTTTTTTCATCATATGAGGATATAGTGTCATGTGCCATCAAGACAGAAAAAGAATTCTCTAAGTCTTATGACATTAAGGGAAAGAAAGAAGAGAAGAGGGCTACAGAAACCCCTGGGAAAGGAAATAAGGAAATATGGAATAATGGAAGAGTTGAATTTCCACCATGTGATAATTGTAGAAGAAAACACCCTGTTGAGTGCTTAAAAGGAAAAGGAATATGCTACAAATATGGTCAGAGATGCCATCTTGTTGGTGATTGCAAGGAAAATAAGGAAGACAATGATGTTCGATGCTATAGTTGTCAGGAGATAGGACACTATGCTAATTATTGTCCAAAACGTCGAGAAAATATGCAACATAAAAGGCCTAGGGAATAGGGACAAGCTTATCCAATCACAACTACAGAGGTTGAAGTTCCTAATGATGTGGTGGAAGGTACTTTAATTGTTTCCTCAAGTTTAGACAATGATTTATGTGATTCTAGATCATCAAATTGTTTAATATCTTCCCAGTTTTCTATGAAAATTAGATATTTCCAATTTGATTTAATAAGGGACTTGTCAGTCAAAACTCCTAAGGGAAGTATCATTGCTACAATGTTCTGTGAATCAGTTCCCATTAAGTCATATACATGTTCTTTATCTACTGATCTTATTGTCATACCAATGATTGAATTTGATATAATCCTCGGTATGGATTCACTTTAGGACCCTGATGAAAAAATTTATTGTAAGAATAAAGAGGTTGCAATTTTTGATGATGGTAATAAAGAACACCTTATCATTAGAGCAAAATCATCACCACCGGATTATTATCTAGATCCACCCCCAGTAGCTCTACTAAATTCAATTATTTGGGGAGGAAGAGAATGAAATATCTATGGGTGAGGAAAGGAATGTTCAAACAGAGGATGTACCTATTGTGAGAGAATATGATGATGTGTTTCATTAAGATTTACCTGGACAACCTCCAGAACGAGAAATTGAGTTTTCCATTGATTTATTTCTTGGTTCAATTCCCATATCGAAAACCCCTTATAGAATGGACACTATGGAATTAGTGGAACTAATGAAACAACTATAGGAATTGTCTAATAAGTGTTTTATTTTCCCTAGTGTTTCTCCATTGGGAGACCCTGTCCTTTTTGTTAAGAAGAAAGATGGATCTATGAGTTTATTTATCGACTACATGGAGATCAATGCTATAACAATAAAGAACAAGTATCCTCTACCTTGCATTGATGATTTATTTGACCAACTGCATGGATCTCAATAATTTTCTAATATTGATCTTCGATCCAGATATCATAAATTACATGTGAGGAAGGAATATATTCCCATGAAAACATTTTAGACTAGGTATGGACATTAGGAGTTTACAGTAATGCATTTTGGATTGACTAATGCTCCCTATGTCTTCGTGGATATAATGAACAGAGTTTTCAAGTAATATCTCGATGGTTTTGTAGTGGTATTCAATGATGATATCTTGGTATAATCCAAAAGCAACTAAGATCATGAAAATCACTTGCACATTATCCTGAAGACTCTTAGAAGACATGAATTATATGGGAAGTTTAGCATGTGTGAATCATGGCTTCAGGAGATTTCTTTTCTTGGTAATATTGACTCTAATGATAGAATCCTAGTTGATCCTGTGAAGACAAAGGAAATCCAAGATTGGGCCACACTAATAAACATAACTGAGGTACCCGGTTTTATAGTCTTAGTAGGTTATTATTGGCGTTTCGTGCAGAATTTTTCCTGACTGGCTAACCTGCTAACGAAGCTCACACGTAAAGAGGTTAAATTTGTTTGGAAAAAATATTGTGAATAATGTTTTGAATAACTAAAGAAAAGATTAGTCAATGAACCTATATTGACTCTACCATTGGGGAATTACGGTTTTGTTATTTATAGTGATGCTTCAATGAAAGGACATGGTTGTGTCCTTATGAAAAATGATAGGGTTATTTATTATGCATCACGACAACTAATAATTAATCAGAAAAACTATCCTACTTATGATCTTGAGTTTGCAGCTGTAATCTTTGCTTTGATGATATGGAGACATTATCTCTATGGTGAAAAATGTGAGATTTATACTAATCACAAGAGTTTGAAGTATATTTTCTCCCAGAAGGAACTCAACATGAGGCAAATGAGATGGCCTGAACTACTCTTGAGTTATGATTGCACGATACTCTACCACCTGGTGAAGGAAAATAAGGTGGCAGATGCCTTGAGTAGAAATGATCATGGAGTTTTGAGAAAGATAATAGTCGAAAGGGATCCTATTTTCATGGATCTAGTAAAGATGGATATTGGAATAACCATGGAATGTGAAACATCAATTCCATTTCAAATGGTTGCCAAACCATCTTTACTAGAAAGGATAAAAAATTCTCAAGCTGATGATGGGGAGTTTCAATAGAAGATTAATGCTTGGAATGATGGGAGATTGAGTGAATTCGTATATGATGATGGAATTTTGAAATTTGGGAAGAGAATTTGTGTTCCCAATATACCTGATCTAAAAATGGAATTGTTGGATGATTCTCATAGTTCCAATTTATCTATACACCCTGCAAGCAATAAGATGTATAGAGATTTAAAGGAACAGTTTAGGTGGGACTACATGAAGAGGGATATTGGTGATTTTTTATCAAGAATTATGGGTTGTCAACAAGTGAAAGCTGGAAGGCAACAACATGGAGGAGTATTTCGAAATATTCCCATACCATAGTGGAAATGGGATAATATCATGATGGACATTGTAATGGGACTACCAATAACTCCTAGAAGGAACGATGCAATATGGCTCATTGTTGATTGTTATACCAAGTATGCACATTTTCTTGCTATAAGAGAAGATCTCCTACTTGAATGTCTAGCGAGACTATATGTTAATGATGTTGTGAGACTTCCTGGAGTACCCCTATCGATTGTTTCTGATTGTGATCCATGTTTACATCATGATTATGGAAAATTCATTAGAAGGCCCAAGATACTGATCTTCTTTTGAGCACTGCCTACCACCCACAAAATGATGGACAATCAGAACGGAAAATTCAAACATTGGAAGACATGTTGAGGTCTTGTTCACTTGATTTTCAAGGCATGTGGGATCAATATTTACCTCTCGTATAAATTTCCAACAATAATAGCTTCCATTCAAGTATACAGATGGAACCCAATGAAGCATTATATGGGAGACGATGTCGTACACCAACTTGCTGGGATGATGTTGGTGAAAGAATGCTCGTTGGCCCAAAACATGTTGATTAAACAATAGAAAAGGGGAAGATTATCCAGAACCCTATCAAAATAGCTCAATGTAGGCAAAAGAGCTATGTAGATAACTGAAGGAAGGATTTAGAGTTTTAAGAAGGTGATCATGTTTTCTTAATGTTATCTCAATGGAAGGGTATTATATGATTCGGTGTGAAGGGAAAATTAATTCCTTGGTACATCAGACCTATTGAAATTCTGGACAGCATTGGAGCCATAGCTTACCGTTTGGCAATGCAGCCAAGTCTCTCAAAGGTTCACAATGTGTTCCACGTGTCAATGTTAAGAAATTACATGCCAAACCCAACACATATACTAACTTATGAAGAAGTGGAACTTGAGCCCGATCAATCTTACTGTTCAGATCCTATCATGATTCTTGATACTAGAGAACAAGTATTGAGAAATCAGACGACTCGACTGGTAAAGGTTCTATGGAGGAACCATAAGATGGAGGAAGAAACATGGGAGCCTGAGAAGCTTATGTTAAAGACATGTCTGAATTTTTAGGTAATATTCTGTGAATTTCTAGGAGGAAATTTTTGTAAGGAGGGGAGAATGTAACACCCCAAGGTTTTGAAAATAAATATAGAATGCAATTTTATAAACACAACTTTGCTTCTTCTATGTTTTGAATTTCAAAAAATAGTCATCTAGAGTTATGTTAAGTAAGTCAATTGGAGTCTTATAGAACAAAATTGATTATTGGTGAATAGTAACATACCCTTATGAATTCTAATATTCCCCTTGAATAGTAAATAATATTATTATTTTATTTTCTTAAGGAAATATGATAATGGGATCTTAATTAATTTTTCAATATCACATAAAACTAATTGCACTTGAAGATTGTCATATTTCGAATTAACTATGACCTTATTTAAAAAATAAATTAATAATATTTAGAAAATTATTTTTGAAAAATGGATTTCACATTTCAATTCTACAAGTCAAAAAATGGTAGTGGTGAATTTTTGGGATTTTTCTGAAATTCTAGAATTTTTGATGAATTGTGAAATAAGATAAATTACCGTATATACAAATTATCAGATAAATACACTAATTATGACATCATATGTGATTTATGGACACTTGGTTCGAACTCACATGCCATTATTCCTATTAGGGGTCACATGAAATAATATTATTTGTTGTCTTGAGGGAAATAATAAAATAATGAATTAAATATACAAAATTTACTCCTCTCCTCCACTATAAAAACCCCTCACCACCCCCTCTTCTCTTCACTCATCTAAGCCTTTAAGCTACTCAGAGTTTTTCCCAATTACCCTTCCCTAGTATCTCCCCACATCTAAGAAGCTTTTGGTCTATCCAAAAGACCAAAACCCCTTCCCTTAAGGGTTTTCTCAAGGATGTTATTTCAAGAGGTAAAGTACCCTTCCTTTTCATTTGGTTTCATTTCAATTTATCTTCTTTTATTATCCTATCCTCAACTATTCTATCCAAATGATGATGATAAATCTAGAAACATCTATATATGGGATTTATATCATGTGAAGGGAAGAACCATCATAAATATTCTTACTCCCTCCCTTTTCTTTTATAAACGAAATCGACATCCACGAGGTTCCGATTTATAACCTTCATGGACGACGAAGTTTCGTTCTTCAAATTATTCTTCATTTATGGACCTGAAACCACATTCATGTTTTAACCAGACGATTATATATGTGTCCTAACCTAATTAAAATTCGGAAACCAGAATATGTACCTATAATTATGTTATATGACAAAACTAGTTCATAATATTCCAAATACTGACAAATAATCGAAGTGGTGGTCATCTAATGATTAATCATCATTCCGTGTAACCAAATGATAGAAATGGACGTTAACAATTATGGATGTTCATAAATATTATTTAATTTCAATTCTGGAGATTTACATCCCTTCCAGTTCAATACATAAAATCAAGTGAACCGAATATGAAAATAAAGGAAACGAACACTCTAGAATGACGAAATTCAATACAACAACTTTTCAATAAAGACATAAATGAACTAACCAAATTTATGGTAAAATAAATAACTGTCCTATAGGTTCTGAAATAATTTATTAACAAGTATAATTTCATATTCCAGGAGCTTACGTACAAGAGAATAACACGTTTGGAGTTAAGGAAAGGGTTTCTTCATCTCACATCCATTTTTGTGAGATTTTCCATATTCCATAGTAATAATTTTGTATGGTTATGTATACTAACCATTGATGTCACATATCATGAATATCTTTATCTTCATGGTATCAAATCTATCCTTTTTATATTATTAATTTTGGGTCATATGAATCATTTGATTACAAAGTTGAATGGGTTTTTCCACCCGAACATCGATTTTCATTCGAGATACATTCATTGTCTAATTACCTCGATGAAATTATTATGTATTGGTATGTACTCATCATATATTCTGTGTGAGTATCATATATATGTGTAAAAAAGTGAACCCTTCATTATTTTATGGATTGATACACATTTTTAATGGAACTTTCAATGTTGTTTCCAAAATACAAGCCTGGTCCAAGGGAATTTCTAAAATTCTTTCCTATTTTCAATGGCACTCTATGATCTATTTTTGGAATCCATTATCTTTATAAAATAACTAATTTTATTATGAAAATACTATCTTACCTCACATTTGTTTTTATACAAATATTTTTTCAAAAGAACTCTTCTTTTCAGAATAAAAGAGTATTTATCTCAAGAATTACTTAATTATTTTATAAGAGTGTTTTCGTCTAATTCAACACTCTTGTTGATTCCATGGTATTATTGGGTTTAATAATTTATGAAGTCATCTACCTTATTTTATTAAACAGTTTATGACTAACTCTATTGTGGATGATCTATCCTAAAACCATTCACCATATTCTTCCGAATAGTTAGTGTTTATGTTCAAAAATTGGGGAAAGATTATTACATTTCATATGATAGTTTCAATATGAATGTATATGTTGTTTATGTTTATCCCTAGTCATATGAGGAATGAATTGGACTTATTATGTGATGGGTGGGTCCTGCTATAGCGCCTCGATGCATCGGTAGGTCTCAGGAGACATCTTGACGAGGAATTGGTCGAGGCCTTTCCCAATGTGATATGGATTTTGGTTGTGGCCTTAATCATTAGACTTCTTGGCCGAGGCCTTGAAAAATTGTTCCAAACTATCCGGCATTGTGCATTCTATCATTATGGTTTCAACTATTGATATTTCATGTGGTTGTATGACTCATAGAATACCCATGATTATGTTTTATTGTGGCATTATTTACTTAGCTCATATTCCTGCCATAATGTGTTCAAGTTTATTACTAAAGGCATGTGTTTTCAATTATTCATCATGTCAAATGTTTATATTATTTTCCGCTATATTTTTTACTCTTACTGAGCGTTTGATATCACCCATTTCTTATGTTTCATTTTCATAGGACATGAAGAAGTATTTTATGAATGTCTTTCTAGCATAATCTAGGAGATGTGATGACTCTAGTGGAACAAATTAGTGTTGTTTTTCCTTTCCTTATGTAAAGTTGAACTTAGGTATGTATCTTGTTTGCAATAATACTAAACTACTTGGTCCTTCGGTATTTTTATTTCTTGTATGTATGTTAACATTATCAAATAAGGCACAAAATCCAGGTAACTGGGGTTGGGTCCTTACACAAAATATGCTTGTCACCAAACATTTTCCACCGACTTTAAAGGCTCTTCACATGTGCACTCCACCCGTGCATTTTTTCCCGAATAGCATATCACTCTATTTTTCCAAACGTAACTTACTCAGGATGAGTTAGTTAAGTGTACTTGGATAATTTCATGTTTCGTGAATGAAGCTGTGTAAGGAAAACAAACAAAATAATTAAAACACTAAAGTAATAAAGAATTATAGTTTAAGAAATTAGATTATTAAAAAGTCTTTTTAAAAGAATTAATAAACTTTTAAATAATGTTATTAAATAATTTATTTTATTACTTTTTCTAATAACTTTTAATTATAATTTCATTACTTATAATGAAATGGAATATATTATTAAATTGTTATTATTTTATTATAATAGATAAATGAAGATAATTTAAGAATTATAAGTTGATAAAACTTGTTAATACAAGAGTTATTATTATTATTAAGAAGTTATACTAATTATTAATTTTGATGCTAAGTTGTTCATAAGTTATAATTAATTAACATTATTAAATTAAATTATAAACACTAAGTCTATTATTATTTTGAAAGTTTACATTATCAAAATTTTATGTTAACTAGTTTAGTTTTACTATAATTTAATTTATAACTTATTATTAGTATTTAATTTTATTAACATGTATTATAAAAAACATTACTAATACGTATTTTTAAATTATAATTAATAACCTTTTTAATAATATATTATAATTTAATTTTAGAAAAAACTATCATTTAATTAAATAAAATATTATTTATGTTAAAAAATTCTATTTTATTAAATATTGTATGTAAGTTACCTATTTATAACGATTAATGTTTATTATTTTTTAGTTTATGTTTTTCTATTTTAAATTTGTTTTAGTTCATTCGTTTTTTGTTATATTTTTTTAACTCCCCCCCCCCCAAATCGGCGCAACAGGGAGGTAGGGTTTTGCTTCCCCAGCAAAACCCACGGCGGTCTAGTTCCCCTCGGCTCTAGCATTACCGGTGGAATCCTCCTTCTCCCTCCATCCACGGTGGTGCAGCTCATCAGTGGAAGGATATCCCTCAGCATCACCTCATACTCCCACAGTAGAAGTAACTTGGCCTCGCTCGGTATGGACTCCTCCTCCATAGATATCAGCGGCAAAGCCAACCGGATTGGCTCCAGCGGTACCGACTACATCGTCCTGTTCGGCTTCAGTGGTGAGCTCTTCTCCTATGGCGGTTGAAGGAATGCCTCCCGGACAGCGACCTAGAAATCTCTCAATAGCATCAAGCGGCGCCAGCTCCATCTTACTCCCGAACTCGGCTCTGGCATGGCCCGGATCGGTATTTATCCAGTGGTAGTGAGGTCTCCATCACCGGAAAGATTTTTATTTCATAAATAGAACTAATCTGTATTAGAAAAGATTTAGGGCCGCTTGATTTCTGGGTTTTAGATATGATATTTTAGTTTAATTTTTAATTTATTGTATGATTCTAGTCCAGAATTGCGACGATGAATGGTGCAGTGTAAAGATAATAGAGGTTAGCTCTAATTCAGTGTCTTGTGGTTATGGTGAGAATGTGAAGAACTGGTAACTATGGTGGTAGTGGCAATGATGGTGAGAAGCATGAGTGTCACCGGTAGCACTTGTAGCGTGAAAGAAGGGGAAGAGGAAAGGTGATGCAATGGAAAAACTATAGAGAAGCATATGGAAGGCCATCGATATGGCACAAGACACTAATGGCGATACACTTCATCGGTAGGTTGGGGGTGAAAGGATAATGGTGAGGTGTAGAAGTTCACTGTTATCTAAAATGAAGGTTACTGGTGTAATGAAAATAATGTTCACTGTTAGGCTTAAATTAAATGGTCACCGATATGAGATGTAAAAAAGGATACTGTTAGAACAAAGGGACAGCAGTGAAAAAATTAAAGATCATATTAGTGATGATTAAATAAAAGGGTCACTGGTAGATTAAATTAAAATAATCACCGTTGCGCCAAAAGGAAAAGAGACACCCACACACTAAATATTAAGGTCACCGGTAGGCATAAATAGAAGGTTACCGATATACTTAAATAAAAAGGTTATAGGTAAAAAAATGCAAGGTCACTGTTAGAATTAAAATAATGAAAAGAGGAGAAGCGGCGAGGGGGACATCATTAGAAAGACCAAATAAAAATAAGAGTCACCGGTGCATAAAGATGGTCACCGATTGAATTAAAATGATTGTCACTGGTTGTTAAAAAAACAGAGGAGCAGCGACATAGGGGTGTCACCGTTAGTTATTAAAAAACCAATAGCTCACTGTTGCATGACAATAAAAGGTTGAGCGATAGAAAACTAATGGTGACCTTTTATAGAAAACACAAATTCAACATAAAAATTAAAACTTATGTTATTTAAAAAATAGATTGAAAATAATTAATTGCAATAAAGCTAAACACCATAAATTAAAAACAGAATTTTTATTAAACTTTTAACATTAAAAAATTATTAATAGATAAAACATAAATTAAGAACTGAATAATTGTTAAACTAAATTAATAAATGACATAAATTTAAGATACTTTATAAATAACTACCGGGTCGCAGTGAATAAAAATTAATAGAATCAGGGACCCTTAAGGTTACCGATAGCTCTTGGCTACCTCACAGGTAGGCAAAAAACAAAATTTAATGAATGAATAATAAAACTGCATACAAAAGATTAAATATTTAATGTTTTAAAAAACTGATTTAATTAATTAAACAACTAAGTGAAAACATAAAATTAAAATCAAACTATTTTATTAAGTTTGAACTAAAATTCTTAACTTAAGTAATTAGTAGTACATTTAGACAAATTATTTAACATTGTGAACATATTCTAATGTAACTATATTAAAAGATAAAATATTAAAATAAAGACAAAGTTAATTAAATTGAATTACGATGATTAAATAATTGTTTATAAAAATGTTAGTTTATTAAAAAGTCTAGCAGATTTAAATTTAACAAGCTAATTAGGAGACAATTAAATTAATAATGTAAAGTAA
This sequence comes from Viscum album, assembly GCA_963277665.1. NCBI lineage: Eukaryota > Viridiplantae > Streptophyta > Magnoliopsida > Santalales > Viscaceae > Viscum > Viscum album. Next base: position 128,263,817 of record OY728167.1, on the reverse strand, counting down.
GAATAAAATTATTAATTTAAAGACTAAAAATACATTATGAATTAAAAAATTTATAAATTATAAAAATTAATTATAAAAATTCAAAACTAATATTATTTAGTAAAAAGTATTTAAATAATTAATTAAATCATTAAAAATTAAGTAAAAATATGTGGAAAAACTATGTAAAAATAGAGCCACATCAAATTCCCCCACACTTAAGAATTGTTTGTCCTGAAAAAATCCCATGTTTTATTATCTTTGAAAGACAGTGTGGTGTTTATTATTTTTCTCAAAATGTAACATCTTCAACAATCCAAAACAGAGGACAAAACATAACAGTAGTCTTTTTGAAAATGAATTTCTCATTAGAATCAGGCCTATAAAAAACACTCAAGGGTAATTAAGAAAGAAAATACCATCCATCAAAGAAGATTTCATACCTCATATATGATACAACTTAATTACTCACTTCAATCCAAGATCATGTTCTAATTTCAAGAGTGTCATGAGGTAAAACATCAATGGAATTAAGGATTTAACCCTGAAACATTGTACTTTGATAGAATCCTTGGTTCCAAAAATATATAATTTTTTATTTGAATCACCTTATTGATACAACCTAAATGATTTCCATAAAAAACAATTGACCTCTTCTTCATCTGGAATTCATCATTCCCCTCACCATAATGAACTCAATTTTGACCCTAGAAATTTTATTTATTTTTTCCCAAGACATGTCTCGTGTGCTAAGCATTGTGTAATGCACATATTAAAGGTGTACAGAGGTATTAATGTAAAAAAGAAATTCACCCAGCATCTAGGGTCTCACAGACTCATCGTGGGATCCCAGAAGCCCAGACAACTCTAGTTTCAAAAGATTTATATCAAAAATCATTTATATTGGCTCATTAAGATGATTAATTTTTATAATTAAAATATGATTGAGGTCCCTAAAATCAGAATCAAACTTTTAGTTCCATGGTTTATGATCATAACTCAACAAACATGTAACCCAAATAACTTTCAGAAGTTGTTCCTAAACTAGATTTCCATGAAACCACTAAGCATGACCACTCAACAATCATCCAACCTCATTAATTTCAAATTCAGAGCAGTTCTTAACTACCAATCAAGGCACTGTTCAAAGTCAATAACCAATGGAGTACAACGTACAGCTTTGAAATAAAATAGAATTTTTAATAAATTAACCATTTTATAACAAAAACAATTATGTGAAATGGGAATTGATGGACTTACATTAAATCACATTTTACAACAGCCAAGAAATGACCGCCTAATTCCACCACACATAAAACCCAATTTTTCCCCAAAATTTGACTTCCAAATATAGAGAAGAACAATTTAACATTAAAGGTTCAAAACAGTTTTTCAATAGAGTAGATTAATAACGTGTATAAAGGTTATCTTTAAAATTCAAAAATGTTGCTTTCCACAATGAATAAATAATCAGCAGGTTCATATCAGGATACACACATTAATAATTAATTCTAATGACATAGATTTTCAATACAACTCAAAAGTAAATGTTAAGTGTATGTGCACTATGAATTGGTGTGAAAGCAAGTTTAGCACAATTAATATAGTTGGGTAATCAACACAGTAGAAAAAGTTCAAGATAAAAACCCCAACTCAAAGCACATTCAAAAGACAAGCAGAATATACCCACCCACACTTAATTTCATACTGTGAAATATTATTTCAATATTTATCAATGAATTAAAATTTAAGCAACAGGCACATACATAATTTTTCAATTCAACATAGTGACATGAAACAAAATTTAATTAGTATGCAAGATATGCAGCCAATTTTTGAAAGTAGTAAGGAGAAAAAAATGAAATAGAATCTAATGAATAGAATACATCCATGAATCAGTTAATCATTAGTACTCAGCTTGGGAATTCCACCCCCATAATGACACAAGAAGATGCTTCCTAAGACAGAACTAGGGGACAATGAACATGCAGTAACAGGTATTTCACAAAAACAGAGCATAGAAGCATCACTTTATTCTAGGTTAAAAAGAAACAACATAAATACAAAAAGAACCATGGGTTTCCTCCCATGAAGTGCTATGTTTTAAAGACTTCACCCATACATTTTATAATTATAGTTTTTAAGAACAGTGAAGGAAGCCAAGCCATTCGGTTGTCCCTAAAAATAATGTTTCAACCCTTGCCCATTAACTAACATGGGTATATTTTCATCACCTAAAATTTCAATAGCTCATTTTTTAAGCACCCTCACAATTGTAAAAGGTCCAGACCACTTAGACTTCAGCTTTCCTGGAAAGAGTCTATGTCTAGAGTTAAAGATAAAGACCTTCTATCTGGGATTGTATTATTGGTTTGGAATGATAGAATCATGAATAATTTTAGTCATCTCATTATAAATCCATTAATTATCATAAATTTCTCTCCAAATCACATAAAGTTCACTCCGCTCAAGTAATCTCCTCTCACCAACACACTTAAAATCAATGTTAAGAGCCTTAACTGCCCAATTTGACTTATGTTGCAACTCCACATGTAAATGACAACATTTCCCAAACAATATCCTGTAAGGTGACATACCTATTGGGGTCTTGTAAGTAGTTCTACATGCCCATAAAACTTCATCCAATTTAAGATACAAGTTTTCCATGAGGTTGACATAGTTTTCTCAAGCATCTGTTTCAGTTCCCTATTAGAAATTTCCACCTATCCACTAGACTGTGGATGATAAGGTGTACAAGTTTTATGAACATAACTATATTTTTCCACCAAAGAATTAAAATTATTTTTCTTAAAGTGTGTTCCATTATCAGGGATAAATGCTCTTGGGACACCAAATCATGTAAAGATGTTCTTTTTCAATAATTTTATTATAGAATGGTCCTGATTTTTGGGAATTTCCACTACCTCAACCATTTTGAATCATAGTCTATAGAAACAAGAATATACTGATTCCCATGAGATGTTGGAAATGGACCCGTTAAATCTAAACCCCACACATGAAAATTTTAAGCGTCAAGAATTCCTTTTTGGGGTAACTCTTGCTTTCTACCAACATTACCTATCCTTTGACATCTACCACAACCAACAACAAATATTCTAGTATCCCTAAAAATAGTAGGCCAATAGAAACCTGATTGTAGAACATTCTGAGCTGTTCTTTCACCACCATGGTGACCTCCCCATGGTGAAGAGTGACAATTTCATATGACTGGAAACATATATTCCATTGGAACACACCTCCTAAGGATACCATCAGTATATATCCTAAACAACATGGGATCATCCCAAAGATAATATTTAAGTTCAGAAGTGAATTTCTTTCATTGATTATTGGACAGATTCAGGGGAAAAAACCTCTTGCAAGGAAGTTGAAAAAATATGCAAACAAATAAGATTTCATGATCGAAATAGTGAGAAGCTTCTCATCTGGAAAGGAAGAGTTTATCTCCATTGGATCTTCAGATTGAGATTGAGTATGTGGAAGCCTAGATAAGGGGTCAACAACTAAATTCATAGCTCCCTATTGATCCATAATCTCTAAATATAACTCTTGTAATAATAGAATCCATATAGTTAGATTTTATTTAGTTTCCTTTTTAGACAGAAAATACTGTAATGCAAAATTATCAGTAAAAATGATCACCTTTGAACCTAATAAGTATTGTCTGAACTTCTCAAGAGAAAAAAAACCTAACAATTATTTTTTAGTAGTTGTATAATTCTTTTGAGCATTATCTAACAGTCTACTAGCATAATACACCACATGCATTTTCCTATCTTTCCTCTTTCCAATTACAGCACCTACAACCATATCACTAGCGTCACACAAATGCTCAAAAGGTAGTTTCCAATCGAGTGCAGAAATAACAGGTGTGGTAGTGAGTTTCTATCAAAGACAATTGAATGAGTTTAAATAGTTTTGATCAAAATTGAAAGGTTCATCCTTGACCAGCATCGAACATAAGGGTTTAGTTATTTTTGAAAAAAAAAATTCAATCTCTGGTAGAAACCGACATGCCCTAGGAAACTTATAATACTTTTAACATTAACAGAAGGTTGTAGTTTTTGAATAACATAATTTTAGTATTATCAACTTCTAGACCTCTCTTGGATACTTTATGACCATGCATTATACCTTCTAAAACCATGAATTGACATTTCTACCAATTAAGAACAACGGTGGTTTCAATGCATCTTTCCAAGACTAACTCTAGATTTCCTAGAGAAGTGTCAAAAGTACTAACCACAATGGAGAAATCATCCATGAAAACATCAATGATACTTTCAATCATATCTGAAAAGCTATCCATCATACACCTTTGAAAAGGGGTCAGAGCTCCACACAACCGAAAGGGCATCCGACTGTAGGAAAATGTCCCAAAGGGGCATGTGAAAGTGGTCTTTTTCTGATTCTATGGTGCAATAGGAATCTGGTTGTAACCAGAATACCCATCCATGAAACAAAAAAAAATCATTTTCAACAAGCCTCTCAAGCATTTGGTCCAAAAGGGAATTGGAAGATATTTCTTCCTAGTGGCCACATTAAGCTTCCTATAATCTATACAGACGATCCATTTTGTGGATTTCCTAAAATGGACTTATTCATTTTTTTCATTCTTAATTACAGTGAAACCTCTTTTCTTGGGAACAACCTGGACATGGATGACTCAAGAACTGTCAGAAATGGGATATATCATTCTAGTATCCAGCAATTTGATCACTTATTCTCTCGCAACTTCCTTCATGTTCATATTCAATATTCATTGACACTCTACCCTGGACTTATGGTCAGGTTCCATAGGTATTTTATGCATAAACAATGAGTGACTAATACCCTTGATATCATCTATTGTGTGGCCTATGGTAGATTTTAACTTTTTCAACACACTCAATAATCTTTCCTCTTGATTTCCATTGAGATCAATAGAAATTATTACCGGCAATGTATAGTTCTCACCTAGAAATGAATATTTTAGATGGGAAGGGATAGTCTTATGTTCAAGAGTGGGTGGTTCTACACTCGAAGGAAGACTCTTGGGCCGAGGAGGTCTAATATATTCAAAATATATCTTTTAAGGAGTATTTTAAGATGAATGTTTTTCAATTTCAGGCTCATATTTAGAAGTAACAGTGTTGTTGTCCCGCGTCGGCAGTACACTGTCCAGATTTTCCATTTCAGAATTTAACAAATTTATCAGAGCATAATCATCTAATTGTCTTAAAAGTTATCCCTCAACATCATCAAAGTGTTCATAATGGATGGTGTTAACAGAGACACACTCAAATTCACTGAAAAATCTACTATGTTCAGAAACGGTGGACACTTCCACAGTAGAAACGAGACAATTGTCCAGTTCTAGAAAGTTCTCCCGATTTAGTGTTTGAGCAGAATTTTAAATTTCTATAACAGATTCAATCGGATTTTCAAATTCTAAAACAGATTCACAATGATTTTCAGATTCAAAATTATTACCTTCATAGAATTTATTTTTAGATTCATCAGAGTTTCCAATTGAGTTATCATCTTCTAAAGACTGTAGCATTAAATATTTTTCAGAAAAATTTGGTCCTTTAACATTTTTAAACACATTGAACTCTTATTGTTGTTATCCAATTTTGAATATTAATTTACCATTAGATACATCAATAACAGCACCAGTTGCGGCCTAGAAGGGCCTAGCCCAAGATGATGGGAACCTCTTGATAACACTCCATAACTAAGACTAAAAAGTCTGCAGGCAAAAACAGCATCCCAACCCCAACTGGAAAATCATATACCCTACCAGCATGACGAGTGAACGATATATCATCTAACTATAATATGACAATAGTGGGTGAAGATCACCCACCATAAACTATTTAAACAGTGTGTATGGAATAAGATTAATTCTCTCACATAAATCACACAAAAATTTCGTCTGATCAATGTATCCTAATATGCAAGGTATGACAAAACTACCTGTATATTTCAGTTTAGGTGGGATTGTTTTTGGAGTACAACATTGCACTCTTCAGTGAGGCTATAAGTATCAAATTCTTCCTGGTTTTTTTTGATTGAAACAATTTTCTTCAAAGATTTCATGTAATATGGGATTTGAATTGAGGCATGAATGAATGGAATGATTACATGATGTTTAGAAATGAGTCCAAGGAACTGAAAAAGTTCTGCCCTGGTGTTACATTGAGCTTTCAGCTTCTCGGGGAAATGGATGGGTGGGGAAGAATTCTTCGGGACAGTAGGTATATCCCTCACCTATTCATAATCATTTTTCCCTTAATTCATTTGATTTTTAGTTGATGTTTCAGCTTTATTTTTAGGTGATAAATTCATATTTAGATCAATTTCATTACTATTCTGTGAATTTTCAGCATGTGTTCAAAGTAGATTTTTATTTTCAGATTGAAACATATTTTCATTTTGGGCATTTTCATGGTCTTTTTTAGCAACAACTTGAGTATTAAGCCCACTTTTAGTGACAAAACCCATGAAATTATCCCCAGGGTTTAGTTCAGTTGTACTTGGATGTCTACATTTTTCTGTAAAAAAAAATCCCTAGAAAGTTGGTCAGGTTGTGTTTCCATGTTTTTCATTCTAACATCAGTATGAATTTTATCAAACTCAGATTGATTTTGATGTTTGGTCTGCTGATTCATGTATCTTTCTTCTTGAGAGTTTATTTTTTTTTCAAAATTTGATCAAGCTTAAAAGACATGTGACTATAATTATTTTCTTTTACATTTTAAGACTCACACCTTTGTTGATTTTTAATGTTTGGTCTTGGTTGATTAGAATAATTAGGGGCAGTTGATTTTTTTTATTAAGCCATGATCTTTCCATGATAGATTTCAGTGGATCCTATAGCCTTGGTTTTAATTGTTTAAAAATGTATATTCTTTAGGAGGCAATCTAGGACCATAGTTAACAATGTTCCAGTTTTCTTGTTGTTGGGCCGACATATCAAAATTAGGAGATAAGTTTTCAGTATGAACAAAAATAAAACACTAGACACACTATTCCCTTAAATATTTCTTGGTGTTTTGAAATCCATGTTACTTAACAGTTTTTTTAGAATTATGGTTCATTAAGGATTGAAGTTTGTTGGTGATTTCAGCCCGTTGAGATTGAGTTTCATTCATTGAACGAGTGTTTGAATTAACATTTCTACTAACTCTTTTCATTCAAGAATTTTTATGTTCTGAATACGGTGAAAGATTAATAAATTTTTTTCTAAGTTCTTCATTTTTTATCGTTATAATTATCCCCAACAACATGGTCAACTAGATTACTTCCAGAGGAAGACAACCCTTTATAAAAAGGGTCCATGAGAAGGTGTGATGGGAGTTTATGATAGGGACACTGCCTAAGCAGATCCCTGAATCGATCCCAAGCTTCATGAAAAGATTCTCTATCCTCTTGATAGAATCTAGTTATTTTAGTTCTTAGTTCACCTTTTAGACTTTGAGGATAAAATTTCATAATGAATGAGTTATACACTAGATCCCAGTTCTCGAAAATGTTCTCATCTAGACTCAGAAACCAGTTCCTAGAATTCCCTTTAAGGAAAAATGGAAAGACTGTCATTCTATGTTCATTTTTTCTGAGTGCAAGAAGAGATAACAGATGCACATTGTTATAGATGTCTCTAATGAAGGAATGAGAGTCCTCATTAGAGAGCCAATTAAAATTAGGAATCATAGAAATATGTGACTGTTTCAATTCATAATTTCTTGCCCTAAGAGATAACCTAATGGATGATGGATTTCGTGAAACATGAGCGAGTTTCAATTCCCTCATCCTAGGATTTTGATTTTCTTCTATGAGTTTTAGATGGTTTTGAATGTTGTTATTAGGAACAATGTTATCAAAGTTTTCATTTTTATTTTTGGTCTTCTTTATTAGAGGAGTGAGATGTTTGTCTATTTCTATGTTTAGTGGCTCTATACTACCACCAAAAGTCCTTGTGCTCAAGAAAACAACAGTATACATTACTCAGTAGTAAAAATTCATAAGGATATGTAATAGATTTTTTTTACACTTCTCAAATTTTATAATTTAATTTATTTTTATATATTTGATTTTTTCATTTTTTTAGAGTAAAAGGTCATGCCTTCCCAGGTAACAAAACCAAAAACATGATCTAAACCATCATTGATGTCAGCGAAAGTTTAAAATTTATAATCCTACTAACTACTATATATGTGGAAAGGAGGGTCAAACCCACATGGAAGGCAATTTTGAACACTATTCTTATAAAAACCTTCTAAAACTCCACTCTTATCTATAGTGGAGTGGATACTCTATTTTCTTCTTCTTTTTATAAAGAAGTTATGTGACAGCAAACTAAAAACATAAATCTACACTATATTAAAACTAGTGACAGTTGAAATCAATGAGACACAGAGATATATCACACTATTAAAAGAACAATCTATTAAAATGATCGGGAAAAAAACTACATTTTACAAGTTTTAAAGGTATTATAATTCACTTAAGGGATGTTGCAAAGTACCACTTTAAATAGTATGACTCAACTTTCTCACCTGGAGTTATTTCACACAAGCCACCCAATTTAAGAGTTCGCCACTCCAAAATTAATCAACTATGAACTATTTGAAAATTAATTGCATGAAAAACTCACTGTAAGTCTTGAAGTCGTATGAATCAATTATCTTTTGAAAAGTGTTTCCACAATAAATCTTTCCTACTGAATTTGAAATCATGAGATTATGTTCTAGTGGTACAAGCACTTGGATAAACTCGGTATCGATCTCACCAATCAATACTGAAATCATCAAAATGATTAAGTGAATGTGATTTAACGGATAACCAATAGAACTCCAAATTATCCCCAAACATTATTTTTTAGAAAGAAAGGATGTTTAATATCATAACAGTAATTGAAAACACGCTAAAATGAGTGTAAGAATTAAAACATATGGGAAGTAAGACTCCCTAAAAGATACTCTACTCCTATGCTCCTCTAGCTCCAGGAAGTGGTTCCAGAGTCACCATCTGGTCTCCTCTCCTCGACACTGGATGCTTGAATGTGTTTTTCTCTCTCGAATGAATCACCCCTCACACAATCTTTTACATTCTCTATCTTAAGTATCCATTGTCAAAAGTTGATTGTCACCGAACATTTTCTACCGACATCAAAGGATATTAACAGGTGCACCGTACACAAGGATTTTTTCTCAACTAGCATGTCACGCTAGTTTTAATCATGTAACTAACTTCGGATGAGTTAGTTAAGTGTACTTGGACATTTTCCCATTTCTTGAATTAACATGCGTAATAAAAACAAACAAAAAAATTAAAACGCTAAGGAAATAATGAATTATAGTTTATGAAATTACATTATTAAAAAGTATTTATAAAAGAATTAATAAAATTTTAAATAATGATATTTAATAAATTATTTCATTACTATTACTAATAAATAGTAATTATATTGTAATTACTTATAATGAAATAAAAATTTATTATTAAATAATAATTATTTAATTATAAAAGATAAATAATAATAATTTACGTATTATATGTTGATCGAACATGTTAATAAAAGAGTTATTATTATTATTAAGAAGATATACAAATTATTAATTTGGATGATAAGTTGTTCATAAGTTATAATTAATTTTCATTATTAATGAAAATTATAAACATTAAGTCTATTATTATTTTGAAAATTTCCATTATTAAAATTTTAAGTTATCTAGTTTAGTTTAACTATAATTTAATTTATAACTTATTATTAGTATTTAATTTCATTAACATGTATTATTAAATTATTATTAATACGTATTATAAAATTACAATTAATATATTTTTTAATAATATATTATAATTTGATTTTAGAAAAAAATATCAGTTAATTAAATAAAATTTTATTTATGTTTAAAAATTCTGTTTTGTTAAATATCTTTTGTAAATTACTAATTTATAATTATTAATGTTTTTTTGCATTATAAGTTATTCTATTTTTACTTTGTTTTAGTTCATTAGTTTTTTTTGTTTTTTTAACATATCCCCCACCCCAAATCTGTGCAACATGGGGGTAGGGTTCTGATTCTCCAGCAAAACCCATGGCAGTCTGGTTCCCCATGGCTCTAGTAATATTGGTGACTTCCTCCTTATCCTTGTAGTAACTCGGCCTCGGTCAGCCTGGACTCCTCCTCACACAGCAATCAGTGGCAAGGCCAACGGGATCAGGTCCAATGGTACCAGCAGCATCCTCCTATTCTGCTTTGGTGGTGAGCTCTACTCCTGCGGCTGTTGAAGGTATGCATCCCAAACATTGGCCTGGGCATCTCTCAACAGTATCAAGTGGCGCCGACTCCATCTTACTCCAGAACTCAGCTCTGGCATGGCCCTGATCCTTCTTTATACAGAAAAAGTGAGGTCTCTATCACCAGAAATATTTTTATTTTGTAAATAAAACTGATTTGGATTCGAAATGATTTAGGGTTTCTTGATTTCTGGGTTTTAGATCAGATATAGTAGTTTAATTTTGAATTTATGGTATGATTGTAGTCTGGTATTGCGACGATGAATGGTGTAGTGTAAAGATAATATAGGATATCTCTGATTCAATGCCTTGTGGTTACGGTGACACTGTGAAGAACTTATAACTAAGGTGGTAGCGGTAGTGTTGCTGAGAAGCAGGAGTGTCGCCTGTTGCACTTGTAGTGTGAAATAAGGGGAAGAGGAAACGTGATGCAATGGAATGGTTGCGGAGAAGAATAGGAAAGGCCATTAGTTTGGAACAAGACACTAATGTAGACATGCTACATTGGTAGCCGGTGGGTGAAAGGCTAACGTTGAGGTGCAGAAGGTCGCTGTTAGCTAAAATGAAGGTTACTGGTGCTATAAAAATAGAGTTCACTATTAGGCATAAATTAATGGGTCACCAATAGGAAAAGTAAAAAAGTTTACTGTTAGAACCAAATGACACCAGTGTAAAAATTATAATGGTTATTGGTGAAGATTAAATAAAAGGGTCACTGGTAGATAAAATTAAAATACTCACTATTGCGCCAAAAAGAAAAGGGGCACCGATGCACTAAACATTAAATTCACTGGGAGGCATAAAAAATGGTTATCGATATAATTAAATAAAGAGGTTACTGGTAAAAAAAAGCAAGGTCACTGTTAGACATAAAACAAATAAAAGAGGAGCAGCGGCACGGAGGCCATCGTTAGAAAGACAAAATAAAAAATAACAGTCACTGGTGTATATAGAGGTTCACAGATAGAATTAAAATGAAGGTCACCGGTAGTTAAAAAATAGAGGAGCAGTGGCACCGGGGTGTAACCATTAGTTATAAAAAAATTGAAGCTAAATATTACAGGAAAATAAAAGGGTCACAGATAGGAAACTAATGGTTAACTGTAAAAAAATAAAATTGAACTATAAAATTAAAACATAATTTATTTAAAAATAATATTGAAAATAATTAATTACAAGAAAGCTAAACACTATAAACTAAAAACAAAATTTTTATTAATCTATTATCATTAAAAACAATTATTAATAGATAAGACTAAAATTTAGAACTGAATTATTGTTAATCTAAATTAATAAAATACATAAATTTAAAATACTATATAAATAATTAGAGGGTAGCAGCGAATAAAAATGAATAGCATTAGTGACCCTTAAGGTTACTGATAGCTCTTGTCTACCTAATCGGTAGAAAAAAAAACAAAATTTAATTAATGAATAATAAAAATGCTTAAAAAAGATTAAATATTTAATGTTCTTAATCTATTAATTAATTAATTAAACAACTAAGTGAAAATATAAAATTAAAAGTGAACTAATTTATTTATTTTCAAATAAAATTATTAACTTATGTAATTATCAGGATGATTAGACAAATTATTTAACATTGTTAACCTATTCTAATGAAACTAAATTAAAAGATAACATATTAAAATAAAGACTAAGTTAATTAAATAGAATTTCAATGATTAAATAATTTTTTATAAAAATGTTAGTTTATTAAAAATTCATGTAGATTTAAATTTTCCAAACTAATTAAGAGATAATTAAATTAGAAAATTAATGTATGAATTAAATTTTTAATTTAAAGAATAAAAATAAATAATTAATTATATAAATTGTTTAATGAAAAAAATTAATCCTAATAAAGAAAATGTAAAATTTATTAGTAAAAAGTGCTTAAATAATTAATTAAATTATTAAAAATTAGGTAAAAAGATGTGTAAAAACTGTGTAAAAAAGAGCCACAAAAGTGTACATACCCTTTTAAATAACATGTCACTAATCCTTTCAAATTCACTATATTCAATGATTCATTTTATAATTATTTACCATTTTGGAGATTACGATTCAAATATATTAATGTTTTATAAGACAGTTCGATTTAAAGATATTTTTTAAATTAAATTATTTGATATATGAAGAATGATTTGGACATACGAGACACAGTCTGGGGATAATTAATGAATGAATCTAGATTCTTCGATAGTGCCTTGAGAAAGAATTATTTGGAGAAAATCCCTTGATGTTTATTTCCCAGAAGAACCTGAAGGGTTTCTACCCACATACTTAAATTGGAATGTCGATTGATCTTAAGAGTAACTATCTAGATGATATATCATGATAGTTTTGACATCCAAAATTATGTATTTCCTTCATTTAAATTTTTAGTATCTATAGGATTTTCACTATGAAAAAAATATATGGATGTATTTTTATTTTTGATTATTGATTAAATGTAATGTGTGTTTATTTATATACCTTTCTATGTGGATAATGATCATTAAATCATGTTAACATCCATTTTACATTAACCTTACTGAGAATTTTATCTCACTACATTCTAATATTTTTTTCCCCAGGTTTGAAAGAAATGTTTTATCACTAATATGTAAGGTTTACCTTGGAGAATAATAGTGTTCACAAATAAATTTTTTTTATTTCATTTATAAAAGTAATTTTAATTTCAAATATGAATCTAGTTTACAATGACTACTGAAATATTTGGTCATTTGGGATGGTATTTCTTGTATCTTATGGAAATGTGATAATGTAAGGAACCAACTCTAGGATAATGGGGTCAGGGACATTACCCTATATACAAAAAATTACATGGGTTTTTACGTGGATTACTATTGTTTATTTATAATGAAAATTTTGTTTGTTATAATTGGATTCATCTATACTGGAATCAAAGTTATTATTTAAATAATTTTTAGATCTAAAGCTAAGTGTATGGGTCTAGGGTGTATCCGTCAGAATAATATCAGTGTTTAGATAACATTATAAGTTAGAAACTGTTATGGGTGTAATTTAGTAAATTTATATATCACAACTGTTTTTTATTTTAATTGTTTTTCATAATTTTAATGTCATTGATACCCTTTTTAGGTATTATGTGATGGGATTTTAAGACCATTATTGATAATTTGGGAGATGATAATTGGGTTTTAGGAAAAGTACAAGATTAAGGAATTGATAAAACATTTTTATGGTATCTTATCTAGGTTTGAGTTTATTATACCTAAATAGGACACACGTTTATCTGAGTTGGGAATATATGATGAGATAACCGTGGGGATTGAAAATTTATTTTATATCAGGAAAATTCATGGTATTTTTCGGACTAAAATTATATTTTGTTTGAGTATATATGATTAATATGTAAAAAGTTATTGGTCGATGATTAATATTTTATTGGTGATAAAGTCTAAGTGGAATTTAGGGAGAATATATTTTCATGATTTTTTGTTTTATGGTATAGTTAGAGGTTTCTTGATATGTTTGGGTAATTTATTTTTTAGATTAATTATTTTTTTGACTCATAAATTTAACTGAAATAGTTATTGTTTGTCAATTTCATAAATATTTTTCTCAATTGAAATTTTTTGATTACATGATAATAAAAATTAATCCATGAAAGGCTTGCCTCTATAATCTCAAAAGTCTTATAACCAAGTAAGGAATTATATTCTTGTAAAATAAAAATATTAATTAGGAAAGATGAGTTTTTTCCATACCAGTGATAGTGTGGTTGATATATCATTATAAATTATATCAAAAGTCATGAGTTTATTAAGGACGCCATCATAATTTTTCATCGAGGGGAGAAATTAAAATTGAGATGTTGAAATTTATTTCAGTTGTAGAATATAACTCCTCCTGATTTTATTATATATATTCCATTAAATTAATACTATAATTATTATCTTTTATCACACACAACACCAATCCAAAACCAAAAACCATATGATATCTATGATAAAATGAGAAGAAATGATATCTATCAGTGAGAGTCTTCTTTATGAGGGTCATTTTTTCAGGCATTGAAAGAATGTGACATCTCTTCGGTTTTCTCAATAACCATAGAAATTATAGCTTTAAAATATGTGAATTGAGTGGAATTATCTGTAAGAGATTGACATTCTATTAGAAATCACAATGAGATCCACGATGGCTGAATCACTATTCATGATGTCAACCATTTACTATCTTACCCATAGATCATATGGAGAGGTCAAGAGGGGTTTTATAAGAAGATGTTAGGATGATATAAAAAGTTCATTATATATTCCCATTATTTTGGATTTTTTTAAATTTCATATTAAAACAAGTTTAAAATATTATCTCCCATACAAATCTATTGATTAGATTCGTGGAAATAAGTATTCAATTTTAAAAATTTAATGTAAAACCATTTTATGCTTAAAATATATACTTTTCAATGAAACATATATTTCTATATTTATTTATAAATAAATTGAATTTCATTATCTTAAAGGATTATTATAATACATTTTTCAATACAACTAATATTATTTCAATAGTAATTTAATTGGTAATTGATGTAAAATAAGATTAATGAATATTAAATTTCAAAAAGATATTTTCGTTAATAAAAATATTTTTTTTACATTATACATTTTAAAAATAAAATAAAATTCATAAATTTTTTATTTTTAATATTATAGTAATGCATTATTTTCTGATTCAACATGTAAAAATTATATTCGAATGAATTTATGGGATTTTTATTTAAAAAGGTGATTTGTAATTAATATTAATATATATTTTTTGTATAATTTAAATGTATGTTAATTTTTAACAAATATCTAATTTTAGTAATGTAATTAATTTCATATTTGGAATCATCATTTACAGTTTAGGTAATAATTTCAATTAATTTTTTTAAATAAAAATAAGTAACCAAATGTACAAGTTAGTCACTATGTGAAGGGTTAAGGAAGGTAAATGGGTTAAATTTTGGGGATAATCCTACAAAAAAATATCACTAATGGTGGGATGAAGGATTTATCAATGAATCCTCATCTTACCCTCTCTTTATATCAATTTCGTATTGACAATACATGAACTTCACAACTATTTTAAATGAACAAATTAATATTTACAAATAATATAATCCTCTATATTATAAAAGGATTCCTTCACCATTCCATTTCTCCTCACACCATAATCCTTTTATATAATCCAATATATTTAAAAAATACCATCCAAAACTCTTAATATCTTCTTATAGTCTTTGGTCTCATAAAAAACATCCATTTCAGGACATAATAACTTTAGTAATGGAATCATCCCAAGAAGTAAGGTGAGAAAATATAATTAATTTTTCCATTTTGGTGTTTATTCTTCTATGCAGTACATATATATTCGTAACATACTAAAATAGTTACATCAGTATCATTTTTATTCTAAATTTTTACATTGTTTATGTAATAATAATTACCTAACTTTCTAACATCCATTCCAATGGTGAAAATGGTTCATTTGTTATGAGAGGACTACCCCCTTCCTGGAAGAAATTTTTTATTTTTTTTAATTGGCTAACATGGTTTGTTTTATAAAGGTATTTAAATATATTTTCTAGTATTTATGAAATTATTATGATATTTGAAAAAAATATCCTTTATAATAATCTTATTAATAATATATGATCATAGTGATTTTAACAACCCAAAAGGAGAAGACCATGACATATTCCTAATTTTAATCTAGTTTGGAAAATATTTTGATATGTATTACAATGTTATAATAGAATAAAAAATATTCTATAAATCTAAAATTGTGCATATGATAAATTCATTTAAATGGAGTGATTACTAAAATCATTACACTAAAATAGAGAACAAATATCAGACTACTAAAAAATGATTAACACGATTAACTGAAAATAATTTATAATTGTGAAATAAATAAACCTAAAATATTAATATAAAATGTGATGAGAAATAATAATCTTATAAAATAAATGATTAAATAATTATAATTTTTTTATCCAGGTTGATAATTTTTTTCGAGAATTTAGGGATTAATGGTAAGGGTTTCTATGTATCAATTTCAATTCCATGAGAACTATTCTATGTTATGAATCAATAATTTTTTTTGACATAGTGTATATAAAACATTTTGATTTAATATTTATTAAATAATTTTTTATTATATATAATTTAACATATAATAATTTTTTCCATTTCCTTGGCCTTCTATTCATAAATTTTCTCAGTCTTATGCTTTCTTGTCTCATAATTTCATTTTTGAGAAATGTTTTTGTGAACATATTATATTTTGTATTGTATATATAATGACTCCATGATAATATATACCATGGTTTTCTCATTATTAATGGTTTATAATGATCTCATTCATGCACACTCTCTTTCATGAGGATTCATTTTAAATGTTAAAAATTATATAAGCGGGGTTTCATTTAGCTATTTATATTAATTTTTTTAATTTTTTGCACGACTCATTCTCTTCCATGTCAATATTATTTATTTGGAATAAAGATTGTTCTTTTATATAATTTATATAGTACATAAGGTAATTATAAACTAAATTTTACTTTATTTATATTGGATTAAAATGAATATTCTTAACAATATTCATAAGGTTCATATATTTAATTATTTTTAAAAAGAGTGAAAAGAATTTTTTTAATGGATTAAGTAATTATATTACATTCCACTTATATATTTATATTCAACTCCACATTTTAAATATATATCATTATTTCATTCATTTTTTTATTATAATTTAAATTTATGGCTATAATAATTTTTTTAAAATCTAGGGATAAATATAAATATAGGAAATCATCTGATTTTTTTAATGGAATGTGTGTGTGACATCTCATTAATAACATTCACATCTGTTTATAATCAAGTGGATGAAGTATTTTGCTCAGATGCACCTAGGAGGGATACACCAGAAGAATTTTGGTTTGGAATTATATAAACCTTCACTAAGTTCAAAATTAATTAGAACAACTATTGACCTAATTTAATAGTCCTAGGGTGTATGATTTGGATATTGTACATACCAATTTATGAAACATTGAAACTATTGTATTAAATGATCTAAATTTTGGTTTCTTGTTATATGATACCTTTAGAATGTATTGAGAGCTATATTATTTGAAAAAAGTGTGTTTAAATAATTTTTAAAAATTAATTTGAATCATTATCTATGCTCTTATTTACGCATGGAGTGATGGATATGAAAAATCTATACGTAAAATGACCAATCAATACCTTTTATTTCGTAATTATCCACCATACTTAAACATAACTTTTCTTATAATGAATTTCCTTGAAAAATACCAAATATTTCATTCTTTTGATTAACATATTTTCACCCTGATACCTATACATTTATTTAATAGTAAATATTGTAATTTTGTTGACTTGTTAATCAAATAAAATTGTTTAGTTATTACTAATACTATTTAATTTTGTAATTTCCATTTTTTTCCATTTTATTATTAATTCATTTGAATGATTTAGAAATGGGTGGAACCTATAATTATATATCCTCTTGATGAATAAGTATGTATCATGAGGAAAATAGACTTAGGTATATAGAGTATTCACTTACTATATATGACTGATGTCATGGAATACAACCTAGATGGAAATATTATGATGTGAGAAATTATGTATTACATCACTATGAAACTAATTAGTGTTTTACATGCGATTATTTACATTTTTATTTAATACATGGATTTATTTTCTTCAAATGTTACTAGTTATGGGTAATTAGTTTTTAATTATTTTTTCCTACCATATTATTCATGTCCCATTTATTTTATGATAGATTCTATTATACGCTACCAGGTATAGTGCGTTTGAGTTAAATTCTATATTTTTAATTAATTTAACTAGGTCATGAAGAATATTATTATTTTTTAATTCATATATTGAAATAATGTATGGGAATTTTTTTGGAAAACATTGAATAAATAATTTAAAATAATAAGTTATTGATATAGTGAAAAATTGTTCGTTGGGTGAGAAAGGCATTGGTTTTGATAGTTAATTGTTTTTCCAAATTTTTTAAAACTCTAAAAATAAAAGTCTTTGGTATGTAAGGTAATAAAGGTAGGTTTTTTATAATGTAATTATAGATGGTAAATTTGGGTTTCATCTAAGTTGGTATCAAAGACAATGTCTATAAAATATTTTTGTATCACTAGATCTGGGAGTATGGGTTTAGGGAGTCTCAAAGACTCAACTTCCTAGACCTATATAAAATAATGAATGTATTATATATCATAAATACTCTATGAAAAACACTATAATCATCACAATATAGGTTATAATACACATATAACGCATTTATGGTGAAACATAGTGTAGACTCAATCCACAATTCATCTCCTAGAAGTGTCTCAAACAAGAATAAAACATCTCAAACATCAACCCAGTCTGAATTAGGGATTTCATTAGTAGTTCAAATCTAGAAAATTATTAATTGAATTACCTAAATTACAATTGAAATCCCATGAATCTATTTATCTTTAAAATCATCCTAGTATATTATCATGAAATTATAACATCAAAATTATTTGGATACATTGATATACCAACCTCTAATATCATGTGCCTTAATAAATGAACCTTCATCATTGAGAACTAATACATTTATATCATAGAATATAACCGATGTACTATTTTTGGATAAACAAAATATATATATATATATATGTTGAGAATTATACCCCATGATTGGGAGTATTATAGTGTATCATTGATAATGAAAACTATGAATAAATCTATATATGAATAGAAGAATCTATTCATCAGGGCTATAAATGTTGGTAACATGTTCATAAATCCAAATGGTATAATGAGAAAATCATACATTCCTACCCACTCTTAATAGTAGTATTTTGAATAAAAATAAAAACTCAAAAAAATGATGATTTATAGATCATAGGTCAATATTTGAGAACAACATGATTCCACTCATATAAAAATCCAAATCATTTATATGAGGTACATGATATCAATTCTTTATAATAATCTGGGTCAACCATCGATAATCTATACATAAGAGTAATGATCCATCACTCTTATTAGAGAATAAAATAGAATCACACCAAGGGTACATGATTTATTGAATAAATTGGTTTACCACAATGACCTATATATAAACCATTATCTCTATAAACATTGAATAACCCATCATGTATTGAGAAATGGTAATAGGATCTATATTGTGAATCAAAACTATTGGGAACTCTAATTCCATATCAATGGAAATTCCAAGAAGTTATGAATAATGAAATCATGAAATTTATCTGGAAAATGAGTAATTACTTCCTATCACATCCCTTTATCTCAAATATTAATGCAGGAAATCTATTTTGAAATCATCCTTATATTCCATGGGAGAGTTCCCATACAACAACCCTAGAAATACCACATTTATAAAAGATAATCTTTGATGAATGAGGGATTTATGAGATCAATATAAATTTAATCAATCTATACGATGTGTCACATCAATAATTATTATCTTCAATACAAGGAAATACAAGAGGGTCCAATATCCACCGTCTATGATGGTGAGATATAAAAAGTAATAAATACATTTAGATAACCTCGTCAAGGGTCTAATAATGAGAATCAACAAATTTAAATTCTATTTTTTCATCTAAAATTTATAATAAAATAGAGGATATATGATATATTATGATGAAGTCATTTTAGAAAACAAATTCTAGGGTTGATTTCACAATAATCATACATTGAACCACTAACAGTCTGTTTCTATTATCAATAAGAGTCGTCTTTATAACATGTTATTGGCTTGATCCTTGAACTTAGTACCCAATATCCTATCTATTTAAAGTGGTACAACCTCAATAAAACTATTTTCCCTGCCCTTGGGATCCAGATCATCCACTATATCAAAACAATGGTCAGACGAACCCCAATTGAAAATCTATTGTTGAACCCATATCTCTTCTCCAGAGCCCTGTGTTTACATCTACCATCTACCAAAACCTAAAAATGAATTACTCATAGAAAAAAATACAACTTTCCATTATAACTATATAATTTATACTAATTAGGTAATTTGATACTCTATAATCACACGTGGCTAGGCATTTTGAAATGGAAATAGTCAACAAAATATATTCCCTAAGGTTGAAGAAATGAACCACCAATATTTCTACTCCAGCTATGAGCACACTATAAAGAACCATCAAACCTATATATCATTTTTTTAACACTCACTATCAACCCCCTCAAGAGGTGGAAATTTCCTTGAATCACTACCCACATTTATGTTCTTCTCTATGATAAGAGTATGATTCACAACCATTGTAAACTATTTTCGGTGGAAGAGATTCACTTGAACTCAAATTGAGTATTTATCCCCATCATCAAAGTTACTATCCATGGATTCCACATACCTATTCAGTATCAATAAATATAAAATAATATCCCAAAATTTCACTATATAATAAATATTTGATATCCCTTTTTGTGTGAGATGTATAAATCCCATGGCCTTATCTACCCTTTATTTCTCAAGAATGAAATACATATAGATATTGACATTGAAATACATCCAAAACAACCTAACATGCTAGTACAACTACACAAATACATCCCACTACTTCTTATATAGTCCTCATAACATCTCAATCACTAGAATATCTCTCCACTCCAAGGGTGTCTAAATAATGTTAAACGTCACCTAAATTGAATCTCACTAAAACATATAGCAAAATAGGGACCCTCATTGAGAGTGGGATGATAGATCTAGAAATATCATGTGAAATCATACATATAATAATTAATTCATCTATATACATGATCCATAGTCTTCACAAATGATAGAGGAAACACTAAGAGATTCTCATCAATGATTATCAGAAGTGTAATATGGGGTTTTAACTAAAATTACAGGTGGAAATACCCATATATTTTCTTTTTGAGCTATAATGGATGATTCTATAGTATAATATCAATAAAATTAAAATCACATGGGTAAAAATATTTATATTAATTTTATTGATATCATTGTTTATGTTAATTAGTTTCAAGAGTCACATCCCACTACCATATACACACACCATAAAACATAAAGGTTATTGTAACATGGTTAGACACTCATGATTAGTATTCATACTCTCATGGGGTTGAATAATAGACATAAGATCTACATCATCAAAAATAAAATAATAAAAACAATTTTAAGAACATTAATAAGTCAAGTATTAAGGAACTATAATGTTATATATGGGAATTTAATAAAAAATACTTTTGATAACTTAAATAACCAAATAGTATACAAAAAATAAGTACTGAATAATAGATAATAACCCAAATTTAATGTGAATCATACATTATAAATATTATTCATGAACAAAAACTTATTTCTACCTTAGAAAAAGTTCAAAAATAATCAAATGTAAATCACACATCATATTCCTTGAAAATATCATAAAAAAAGACTTGAAAACATGGAACCAAAATATCACCCATGGAAACATGATCAACATGAATATGTTACTCAAATAATCTTAGGATTAAGGCATTTCACAAATTTTGGAAGCATCATAACTCTAACAATTATCCCCTCATAAAAAGATAAGAATAAATATGGTTATTTTATAGAAATTTTTAATGCACCCTGTCTAGATCACATATACCATAACTGAACTAAGTATTCAATATGAAAATAAGAATGCCTCACCATATAACATAGGATACCAACTAGCAGTGGGGGTATATTTACAATGAGGTAAGACTATACCCCATATATTACATAACTATAATAACAATGAATTCAATAACGATAAATCATTAAAATGTTACAATCCTACAATATTGACAATAAAACTATAATCCAACTATAATTGAAATAACATGCAACATATTATATAAAAATGAGATAAATTAATCTCATGTCATTCATACATAAATAAGTAAGACTTCTTGTGGTTGGAATGTATACATCATGGTTTAAAGTATACAAAACTATGAAGGCATCTAAAAAGGTTGACATGATTCCCCACCCAATATCATCTCATTACATTTACCATGCTACTCCACATCAACCATCCAATGCATGTCCATTTCCCACACATGTGTCATAGACCATTAAATTTTAATGTGAACCAAGATATTGGCTACAAATAATGTTTTCCCAAACCAAATATATATTATATAATTTTACGATGAATGGAAAAGAAATAAAAACATAAATAATAAAATCTCAACATATCCTCATATCTTGTATAACACCTAAGATCTACCATACTTGCTCCAGCTAGTGGAGGATTTGAGAATTAAATATTCATATAAATATTCCTAGGGTTCAAATTACATACTATAAAAATACACACATATTCATAGGGTAATTTATCTCATCTATATTTTTATTACATAATCTATTCATTTACATGGCGCAAATAGAGGATCTTTTAATATTTAATTTGTTTGAAAAAGTTATATAATACATGAAAAATTAAAACATTAATATAATATATATGAAATTATTATTAAAAGGGTCATCCGATATACATTTACAACATCAAAAAAACATGTGTACATTACATCAAAATAAAGGGAGAGCAGAAGTCATAGTAAGGGAAAGTATGGGAATCATTTTACCTGTGATCATGAGGAATACCAATATGAAAATGAGTCATGAAGATAATTCAAGATAAAGAGGCATATCATAACAATAATAACATGAATAATAACATTTAAATGTGGCAAAAACATTTAAATGAGATATTAATAAGCATATCAGCATGGTTTGTCACTGAGGTGTCATAAAAATTTCCAAGGTTATTCACCAAGGTATAGAAAAACATGTCACATCAAGAGATTAAATTATTTACCCAATTAATGGGAGTGATATAAGGTCAAACCATTCATATATATTTATTATTGTGATCCATATAGAACATAATAAAAAAATTCATAAAAAACTCATGGAAAATAAAAGAAACATGTTTCATATTAATAAAACATTGCATTTTAAAAAGTGATTGAAGACAAAATCATTATGTTAATTTTAACACACCAAAATGGAATGTGGGTTTTATATATGTCAATAAAACAATTAAATGAATAATTTTTAGATCTTGGAGAATACACTTGGAAAATAATGTGTTTTGGGAATTCATGAAAAGTAAATAAAATGGAATTTCTTTAGGAGAAGATAGAAATTTCAAGAAGTAAAATCTGCAGCACAACGAGTATAAAATGTGGTTTTATAAAAGGGTAAAACATATGGGATATTGGTCTACAATTGATAAAAAAAGTAAAAATGTTAATGAATTAAAATGAAATAAGGGAGAGTTACCATAACATTCAGAATACATATACAAAAAGTGGTTTTTGAAACTAAGAGAAAAGACTAATATTTGCCATTCAATGATGAGTTTTACTTAAAACATGAGGACTGGGACCTTGGGGGCCTGAGAAATACTTATGAGGACTCTTCGAGAGGTAAATATACCAGAGACTTGTGGAGTATAGATTGGGAGTAAATGTAAATGGAAAATGTGTGGGTATTTATATAAAAAGTGGAGGATTTGTTTATTAAATTCCAAATGTAGGCCTTGGAAATGGAGGTTGTGGAAAATGAAAAACCATGGGCTTTCTGAAGGTATTTTCACTTGGAATTAGACACTTGGTTCATATTATATGTTTTTTAATCCACAATATTGGACCATAATTTATATTAATTATTTTGACATTGAATTTTAAAGTATCCATTTTATACTTTTGAAAGTAAATTATTGGTTTATAAATTTATTAAAATTTATTAAAATTATCGATATTAATAAAATAATATAATTTTAGCTGTTTACTATGGTTAATTAATTATTATGTTATATCTAAAGAATTATGAATTCATTGAACCAATAGAAAACCCAAAACTGTATATTTACTTTTCATTGAAGAACAAATATTTTAAAAAATTCACATAAATTCACCCTAACCTAATTTCAATTTTTTATTTTAAAAATGATGTTTATTTTATGATAATAATTCTCTAAATTTTAAAATTTTATCTTTCAAATATAGAAAACCTATTTATTATAAATAATAGCGGATTGATAATGCATTGTTAAATTTCGAACACTTAATAAAATGAAATTAGATTATCATATATATCTAAATAATAGTGTTTTTATAAAACTATTTCATTAAAATAATTATTATTCATACTATATTAGTCTAATATTAATAAATATATCATTTTTAGAATGTACCCTTTTTCCAAAAAATCGATTTATAAAATAACACCTCAATTTGATTAAGATAAGCTACTCTTAAAAAGAAATTGATGGAATACAAATTTTATTTATACAGTGGAATTAGAATTTATGTAACTAAGGGTTTGACACATAACCCCTTAATACACCCGCATACAACCAACGAGTAAGGTGTGTGGTGTTGAATGATTCATTGGGGAGGGGGTGTAACACCCCGAGATTTTATGAAAAATATTCTTTTTAATTTCATTAATGTCTTGTGTTGTACGCTACACCAAAATAAGCTTGCACAACACGCATCCTTGACTTGCCTTGCATTACACGCAATCACGACCTTCCTCGATAGCATGTGTAGTACGCAATACCGAGTTTCACTAAACAACGATATGCTATTAAAATATTATTAAAACAAGCCGTTATGAATTGTAATAGCCACCTTTTAAAATTTTAGAAATTTTATCTCTCAAAATGGACTTCATTTTTGGATTCGGAGTATCGAATTTAGCCTAAGGTGAAATTTTGGTACTTTTCGGATAACTTTCATATTTTGATGAATAGTGATAATTACTTAATTTTAATTAAGAACAACAGTTTTAATCGAAATAATTAATAGTGATAAATTATTAATTTGAGTGGTTTTAAAATATATTTAGAATATATTTTTACGATTTAATACAATTTTGGTCATTGGATGTAATTCTACATTTAAACCAGACATAAACAAGTGTCAATCTTTTGATAGTTATTATCTCTTAAGAACACGCTATTTGTTTTGACGATGAGAATTAATTTTTAAATTAATTAATGCAAATGATATGTTTTTGAATTTGGTAAAATATACATCATTTTTGAGTTCATAATATCAAATATAACTTAGGCCTAATTTTTGGTATTTTTCTGGAAAGTTTCATTTTTTGATGAATAGTGAAACCACTAAGTGGTAGTTAAAAAAATGATTTTTTCATAAAACATAAATTTTCCGCTTCTGTGAGTGGAATTTCAAAAATCCGAGAGACACGGTTGATTTTAGTAAGTAAAATGTGGTTCAATGAGATGAAAATAATTTTTGGTGAATAGTAATTTTTTACTTTTTTTTACCACGGTTAAAAGTAAATAGGGTAATTAAGGGTAAGAATGTTATTATTATTACCCTAACACATGTCCTAATTCTATTGGATAAGTGTAATTCGACCAAAAACAACCTCAGGAATAAAATATGATCATTTAGGCCCACTTGGATTAGATTAGGACATTTATTATTAATTTATTTAAAGAAGGGTTAAAATAGTTAAAACCAAATTTTAATAAGTAAATAATTTTTAATATAGGGTTATACATAAGATAAATTCGACTATAAATACTCATTATAAAGCTAAAAAGATTTCCTACATAATGGTAGTTTATTTATAATTTTTAGACATTAAATAAGTTAATTTATTTATGACAGAACGATGATGCAGTAATAATCTTATTAATGAAATATTGACATAATTGATGTTATAAATACCCAAATAAATGTAATTTGAGACGTTTTATGAATTACACTAATTTTATAGGGTAATATGATATTTTTTTGTTTATTTAATTAACTTTTTTCTAACTAATCATTCTGTTAGGATTTTTACAAAAATCAATTACTAAATAGTGTCAAAATTGACATAAAATAGTTTTTAAAACAAATATTATATTATTAATTGTTATTTTATTCCTAAAAATCTAAGGTTCGGAAAAATGAATTAGATAAGGTTATATATATTAATAATAAACAACTTGGGGTTCGTTTGGCTTGATATAGTAAGTTTATTAACCTTATAGTGTAAGAAAACAAGAAGACACGGTAAAAGTTAAATTATCTAACTTAAAGTTAAATCTAAATGATAAGGTTAAAATTGATACCTAAATTGTCTAAATTCTATTGGATGAGAGGATTTCGACCAATACCCACCTTAGTATCGAAATAAATCAATTTGGAGGTATTTAAAACCGAATTTGGCTTTATAATAAAATAATATTTTTAGTTTTTCCAAAGGTGCCTCTCTCCTCCCTTATAAAAGGGCACCTCCTCTCTCTCTTCCACACACAACTTTTAGCCATGAAGCTCGGCCAACCCCTGCCCAATTATCTTCTCCACTTCCCTAGAAACATCCTAGAGGTCCTGGTCTTCTTCAAAGACCAATGTTAGTGCCCTAAGAGGAGGTCTCAAAGAGGCGCTTCAAAGAAGAGGTAATTTCTGTTACCGATTCTTTCACCTTTATTTCTTCTTCCAATTATTCTTCTTAGGTTGTTTCATTATGAAGTAATAACATCATTATCACTAATATACTAATATGTTATTATAAGTATGAAACAAACCTATTTCACCATCTATCCATCCTACGGAAAACGAAATCACCGCGCGTGCGTACGTACGAAATACCGTCTCCACGCCGTGGTGTAATCTATTTTCCACCACCACCTTACTTGGATGGGTATAATGGTGAAAGTAATGAATATATATTATTATTGTAAATTGATATTGATTCTTTAATATTATACATACTCTTTAATACAATTCGACGATCATGGGAATGATATCATCGCTCGTGCGTACGTACGAACTACCGTCTCCACGACGCGATGAGATTCATTATCCATGTTAACCATTCATGAATGATTATAAAGTATATATAATAAGTAATCATGAAATATATGACATAATAATGATACTGGATTTATGTGTATATATATGTATGTCATCTACTTAATTCCATTCAACTCAATAAGGAAACGAAAACATTGTTCATGCGTACGTACAGCCTACCGTCTCCATGAACGGTGTATTTCTTTCCATTTACTGATTTATTATATATATGTATATTCTAGATATATATTATATATAAATAATTTTTTATATTCTGGAATTAAGTAATTAGGATCTAAGTAATCATATGAATAATTACAAGTCAAAACACGGAAGACAAATGAAACAATTTTACCCAAAACTCTCTTTAACATGGAATTTACAAAAGAACGGGTAATATAAAGTCATAAGTGAACCATATATGATATCATAACAATGAGTATGATTCTGTAATAAGTAAATTACATTATTTAAATCATTATACAGGAGGTTCGGACACTTATGAAGCAAATCAGACCTAAGGTAAGGAAAATATCACAATCTCATTTTTATCCGAGATTGTTTATACTTTGGAATTTACTGGGGTGTATTTTATCATCCACATCAATATTTCCTCAATATGCAATATTTATATCCTTCTACAATAGTTTATATCCAATTTTAACATTTGGTGTGTTTTTATTAAAAGATATGAAAGGAATCTTTTTCGTTTTTCGTACAAGGTACTTTTTGACTTTTCCGACAAAAGTACGAGAAGAATGTTTTTTTAACTTATACGGCATGAATGGATTTTTAAAACATTATTTACAAGAAGCTTCCTTTACAAGTTTTTAAGTTTATTTTTATTCAACTTCTTTTAGTTTAAAATTGTATGACATGTTAATAAAGGAAAATGTTTTTGAATTTGAAAGGATATTTTCCTCAAGAATGGAGTTCAAGTGTTTTATAAAAATTATTTTCCATCTAAGATAATATAGGGTTCTGTTTATATCACTATTATTACATTGATTTGATTATTTTTTGGTGGAATTATTTTTATGAATTCATTTATCTTATATGAATTGTTTAAGATTCCCATTTTTATTACATGGGTTATGCAATGATGTATGATTAACTTTTTTGTGGCACACATAACAATGGTATCATTATGAGATGGGTGGGACCTATATCTCCCTCCAATGAATTGGTTAAAGATTTTATATATCATAATATAGACATGGCTGGAACGGTAGGTTATACCGGTTCAGTGAAACAGGACTGAAACGAGGAGTGAACTTGGTTCAGAAAGGGACTTTGTCCACTAAGATAGTCTTGGCAATGAGTCTTGACTAATAAGAAATGATTCTCTATGATTATGTGTGTATGCCACAAATTTTCATTTTTTAAGTTATGATTATTGGGATTACATTTCACTACTATGATTTATCCCATGTTATGAAATTATGATCACTTTTGCAGGTTAAGATTTCCAAAAGATGTGTTCTTATGAATATGGTGTGATTGATATTTCTTTTGTTTAACTTTACTGAGCATTTGATCTCACCCTTTTATGTTTTCTTTTCCCCAGGATATAAAGAAAGGATTTAGGTTTAAAAAGAAGAAGATATTTTTGGGAGATTTTGATGATCTTTCACCACGATTCGAAGATTATATTCCGAGTTTCCAAAGACACTAAACTATTACGGTCCTTGTGTGTGTGTGTTTTTGTTATGTATTAAGTATTCCACAAAAGTAATGTAATGTTCATGTACGTCAGGCTTCGGGTCTCTACAGTTGGTATCATAGGAAAGGTTTAGTCAACCTTTGGAAACTAGGATGTGAAAATGTTAGTGATATCCCTAGAGATATTTCTAAGGTATGTCTAGGGATGCCCCTAAGGATAAGTATACGTATAGGATATAGTCATAGAACTACGGTAACGATCTTAGAATTTAACCTAAGATGTTAGATATTGAAGGTACTCCCCCTTTATTATATTGTTTTCCCTAGCATGATTTTTACCTCTCACACTATTCTTTTTGGGTTTTAGACGATGGTTGTAACCTGAAGGAATCGTGTTGATCAATGCAATGGAGAATGCAGTGATTTTCCTCCTGAACAAACAAATGTTATGGGAGATGGAGTGCAAAATATTATTGCTATACTTACATAGGCTATGAATCATTCTGGACTTCGAAATGAGCAGAGAAGGGAACAATATTCTATTGAGTCCTTCATGAGGAAACATCCACCTTCTTTCAGTGGGTCTTCTGATCCACTAGTTGCTGAACAATGGATCAGTACCACTGAAAACATATTTCCAGTTCTTTAATGTTCTGAACATGATAAAGTCATCTTAGCAGTATATCGTTTGGAAGGTGAAGCTGATCAATGGTGGAATCTTATCAAGAATACGAGGCAAAGAGGTGAAATTGAGTCCATGGAATGGGACGAGTTCAAGAACTTATTTTTCAATAAGTACTTCCCTCATATTCTTCGAACAAATATGGAGAAGGAGTTTCTCGAGCTAAAGCAAAAGGATGATGATTCTGTTGGTATATACGAAGCGAATTTTACAAGGCTTGCAAGGTATGCATCTGGATTTATCATCCAACCTGAAAGTAAAGTTGATCGATTCTTCAGTGGCTTAAAACCAAATCATCGAAGGGCATTAGCTATAAGATACTTTAGTAGCTATGAATAAATTGTGCTTTGTGCTATCAGGGTAGAAATGGAAGTTGGTGTTACTTATCCATCTCATAGTTTTGACAAGAAACGAAAGATGGAGTTCAAGGAGAAATCTCAGAATAATGGTGAAAAGAAGATGAATGCTTCCTTATGGTCAAAGTGTGGAAAGAAGCATAGTGGAGATTGCCTTAAAGGGACTAGAAAATGTTTTAAGTGTGGAAAAGAAGGTCATCGAGCAGCTGAATGTCGAAGTAATGGAAAAAGGGTTTCTAATGATGTGGATAAAGAAAATACTGCAGAGAACGCAGCACCAACACTTCCATGGTTCTAGTGCAAGGAAATGTGGCATTATGCTAATAAATTCCCTAATCCAAGGGTTAGTGATGATCGACATGAGAAACCACTTAAGGCAAAGGAAAAAGGGAAGTCATATGTGATCACTATTGACGATGTTGAATATGACAACAATGTGGTGGAATGATTAATTGTTTATGTAATGGGATTCCAAAATAATATTGTATATAGAATCGTGGAATATTGGAATATTTATGTATTGGTCTATTGTGGTTTTCAATGGTACCGGTAACCATAGAATGTGATTGAGATATTTTTTTGGAAAAAAAGAGGATATGCGCATAATGAAAGGAAAACGAGAAAATGAAATGTTTGACCGTATTCATGATCTCATGACTGATATAAGGAGAAGGTTATATCATGGTTTGAGTATATAGAATTTTTTGGATTTTGGTATGTGGAAAGAGTTAACTTTTGACTGCATTCATGTTTTCACTAAGGTTGAATGGTTATTTATTCTTCAAGAGAATACATGATTAAGGTATTCACATGTTTGTAATTTGACCAACATTATATTTCTTATGATATATGGGGTATAAATGATGGCATTCACGTGATTGTTATGTGACATTTCAAGTAATCATTTTCTTTATACTATGAGCTTGGACCGAAGTATTTTAGATAAGCCTAAAGATTGGAATGGATTATGTTGGACATAAGTTAGGATATAACTTTTTTCGATATTATTGATGGGATGTTATAGTAATATAGCTTTAGAAAAAGGACAACCTGCAGAACGGGCGACAACCCATCGCATCGGACAAGGCTGTGGGAATAGAACCCACAACCGAAGTGCGACTGGGCTTTATCACCTACCACTGGCCTACAGGAAGTCCCCGTTTAGTAGAAACTAGTTTTATTATATTAATAAGTATGATATATGAAGTATAAGTCCATTTTAGGAACCATATATCATTAATCTCATTATATATGGACTTATGTATTTTTTTGATAACTTTTCTAACCTTTTGTTTGAGACAGATTGAATGAACCATCATTCTATCACATGATCTGCTAACACATCACGAATGAAAAATTCAACTTCATTTCTTTAAGAGATGAAGTGGAATTTGTCCAAAGAACGAACAACGGTGAGACTATACCAAAATCACGAAAGTATTTCTTCTAATTCCAATTTCATCAACTATAGGGAAACGATCTTGAAAACCAAAAATGTTGTCCTTGTGCTCTTATATCTGATGAATCAGATGGTACCTTAGATCGTCACAAATTTATGGCTTTGTGATTGTTGGATTTTCCATAGCCATGTTCTCTACCACTCTCCATCAGAACTTGATGGTTATATTTTTCTTCCATATCCATATTTTCACCTATGTTCTCCTATGTGGAAACCCAGTGATTAGTTTATTTGGGTAACCATTACGTTTCATAATTTTGTTTTTGAAGATTGGTTTTGGTATTCCTTTTTACGATGTGGGTTTCTATTAAAGAAACTTTCGAGTAGTAATCAATTTATATCCCCGACGAATTTTGAGGGCGAAATTCATTTTAAGGGGGGTAGAATGTAACACCCCGAGATTTTATGAAAAATATTCTTTTTAATTTCATTAATGTCTTGTGTTGTACGCTACAAAAAAATAAGCTTGAACAACACGCATCCTTGACTTCCCTGGCATTACACGCAATCACGACCTTCCTCGATAGCGTGTGTAGTACGCAATACCGAGTTTCACTAAACAACGATATGCTATTAAAATACTATTAAAACTAGCCGTTATGAATAGTAATAACCAGCTTTTAAAATTTTAGAAATTTTATCTCTCAAAATGGACTTCATTTTTGGATTTGGAGTATTGAATTTAGCCTAAGGTGAAATTTTGGTACTTTTCGGATAACTTTCATATTCTAATGAATAGTGAAAATTACTAAATTTTAATTAAAAACAACATTTTTAATCGAAATAATTAATAGTGATAAATTATTAATTTGAGTGGTTTTAAAGTTTATTTAGAATACATTTTTACAATTTAATACAATTTTTGTCATTGGATGTAATTCTACATTTAAACCAGACATAAACAAGTGTCAATCTTTTGATAGTTTTTATCTCTTAAGAACACGCTATTTGTTTTGACGACGGGAATTAATTTGTAAATTAATTAATGCAACTGATATATTTTGAATTTGGTAAAATAGACATCATTTTTGAGTTCATAATATCAAATATAGCTTAGGCCTAGTTTTTGGTATTTTTCTGGAAACTTTCATTTTTTGATGAATAGTGAAACCAGTAAGTGGTAGTTAAAAAAATGAATTTTTCATAAATCTTAATTTTACTACTTCTGTGAGTGGAATTTAAAAAATCCGAGAGACACGGTTGATGTTAGTAAGTAAAATGTGGTTCAATGAGATAAAAATAATTTTTAGTGAATAGTAACTTTTTACTTTTTTTCCACGGTTTAAAGTAAATAGGGTAATTAAGGGAAAAATGTTATTATTATTACCCTAACACAAGTCTTAATTCTATTGGATAAGTGTAATTCGACCAAAAACAACCTTAGGAATAAAATATGATCAGTTAGGCCCACTTGGATTAGATTAAGACATTTATTATTAATCTATTTAAAGAAGAGATAAAATAGTTAAAATCAAAGTTTAATAATTAAATAATTTTTAATATAGGGGTATACATAAGATAAATAAGACTATAAATACTCATTAGAAATCTAAAAAGATTTCCTACATAATGGTAGTTTATTTATAATTTTTAGACATTAAATAATTTAATTTATTCATGACACAACGATGATGCAATAATTATCTTATTAATGAAATATTGACATAATTGATGTTATAAATACCCAAATAAATGTAATTTGAGACTTTTTATGAATTCCACTAATTTTATAGGTTAATATGACATGTTAGTATTGATTTAATTAACTTTTTTCGAACTAATAATTCTGTTATGAGTTTCAGAAAAATCAATTACTAAATAGTGTCAAAATTGACATAAAATAGTTTTTAAGACAAATATTATATTATTAATTGTTATTTTATTCCTAAAAATCTATGGATTAGATAAATGGCTTAGATAAGGTTATATATATTAATAATAAAAAACCTGGGGTTCGTTTGGCTTGATATAGTATGTTTATTAACTTTATAGTGTAAGAAAACAAGAAGACACGGTAAAAGTTAAATTATCTAACTTAAAGTTAAATCTAAATTATAAGGTTCAAATTGATACCTAAACTTGTCTAAATTCTATTGTATGAGAGGATTTAGACCCCTACCCAACTTAGTTTCGAAATAAATCAGTTTGGAGCTATTTAAAACCGAATTTGTCTTTATAATAAAATAATATTTTTAGTTATTCCAAAGGTGCCCCTCTCCTCCCTTATAAAAGGGAACCTCCTCCCTCTCTTCCACACACAACTTTTAGCCTTGAATATCGGCCAACCCCTGACCAATTATCTTCTCCACTTCCCTAGAAACATCCTAGAGGTCCTGGTTTTCTTAAAAGACCAATTTTAGTGCCCCAAGAGGAGGTCTCAAAGAGGCGCTTCAAAGAAGAGGTAATTTCCGTTACCGATTCTTTCACCTTTATTTCTTCTTCCACTTATTCTTCTTAGGTTGTTTCATTATGAAGTAATAACATCAGTATCACTCATATACATATATGTTATTATAGGTATGAAACTACCCTATTTCACCATCTATACATCCTACAGAAAACGAAATCACCGTGCGTGCGTATGTACGGAATACCGTCTCCACGCCGTGGTGTAATCTATTTTCCACCACCACCTAACTTGGATGGGTATAATGGTGAAAGTAATGAATATATATGATTATTGTAAAGTGATATTGATTCTGTAATATTATACATACACTTTAATAAAATTGTACGATCATGGGAATGATATCATCGCTCGTGCATACGTACGGACTACCGTCTCCACGACGCGATGAGATTCATTCTCCATGTTAACCATTCATCAATGATTTTAAAGTATATATAATAAGTAATCATGAAATATATGATATAATAATGATATTGGATTTATGTGTATATATATTTATGTCATCTACTTAATTCCATTCAACTCAATAAGGAAACGAAAACAGCGTTCATGCGTACGTACGACCTACCATCTCCTTGAACGGTGTATTTCATTCCATTAACTGATTTATTATATATATGGATATTCTGAATATATATTATATATAAATCATGTTTTATAATCTTGAATTAATTAATTATGATCTATGTAATCATATGAATAATTACAAGTCAAAACACAGATGACAAATGAAACAATTTTACCCAAAACGCTCTTTAACATGGAATTTACAAAAGAACGGGTAATATAAAGTCATAAGTGAACCATATATGACATCATAACAATGAGTATGATTCTGGAAAAAGTAAATGACATTATTTCAATCATTATACCGGAGGTTTGGACACTTACGAAGCAAATCGGACCTAAGGTAAGGGAAATATCACAATCTCATTTTTATCCGATATTGTTTATACTTTGGAATTTACTGGGGTGTATTTTATCATCCACATCAATGTTTCCTCAATATGTAATATTTAAATCCTTCTACAATATATTATATTCAATTTTACCCTTCTGTGAGTTTTTATTAAAAGATATGAAAGGAATCTTTTGTCGTTTTTCGTACGAGGTACTTTTTGACTTTTCCGACAAAAGTACAAGAAGAATGTTTTTTTAACTTATACGGCATGAATGGGTTTTTAAAACATTATTTCCAATAATATTCCTTTACAAGTTTTCAAATTTATTTTTAATCAACTTCTTTTAGTTTAAAATTGTATGACATGTTAATAAAGGAAAATGTTTTTGAATTTTAAAGGATATTTTCCTCAAGAATGGAGTTCAAGTGTTTTATCAAAATTATTTTCCATCTAAGATAATATAGGGTTCTGTTTATATCCCTATTATTACATTGATTTGATTATGTTGTGATGGAATTATTTTTATGAATTCTTTTATCATATATGAATTTTTTAAGATTCCCATTTTTATTACATGGGTTATGCAATGATGTATGATTTATGATTTTGTGGCACACATAAGAATGGTATCATTATGAGATGGGTGGGACATATATCTCCCTCCAATGAATTGGGTAAAGATTTTATATCTCATGAGATAGACATGGCTAGAACGGTAGGTTATACCGGTTCAGTGAAACAGGACTGAAACGAGGAGTGAACTCGGTTCAGAAAGGGACTTTGTCCACTAAGATAGTCTTGGAAATGAGTCTTGACTAATAAGAAATGATTCTCTATGATTATCTGTGTATGCCAAAAATTTTCATGTTTTATGTTATGATTATTTGGATTACATTTCACTACTATGATTTATCCCGTGTTATGAAATTATGAACTCTTTTTCAGGTTAAGATTTCCAAAAGATATGTTCTTATGAATATGATGTGATTGATATTTCTTTTGTTTACCCTTACTGAACATTTGAGCTCACCCTTTTATGTTTTCTTTTCCCCAGGATATAAAGAAAGGATTTAGGTTTAAAAAAAGATCTTTATGGGATATTTTTAAGATCTTTCACCACGATTAGAACATTATATTCTGAGTTTCCAAAACACTAAACTATTACGGTCCTTGTGTGTGTGTTTTTGTTATGTATTAAGTATTAAGTAAAATTAATGTAATGTTCATGTACGTCAGGCTTCGGGTCTCTACAGGGGGCTCAACTAACATCACTCAAATGGAAATTTACACAAACTTGAACTTCTCTCAAATGATATTTCATTCAGGAATCACATGTTAAATCTTGGATTCAGTTTGGTTAAGGGAGGACCATAGTGATGCCACCTCCCTCGCATGTTCTGATAGATGGGATTTAAATGGCCCAAACCTAATGGTTCATTCCATAATTTATCTTTTCTACATCAATTGTTCTTTATATTTTATACTTATAACCCAAAATAATTATGTTAAAATTATTATCAAGAGTAATGTTTCTAATGGTCATATTAAAAAATGGTAATATTATGGTCAAAAATCGATGGTCACATTTGAAAATAAAATATCTTTATTATCAATGGGATATGGTTTTGTTGTGTATGGTATAAAACAATATGACACACATTTTCCTAGTATAAAATATCATTTATAATGTTTTGGGCATTACATTATTCCCCCCTTAAGATATTTCATCCTTGAAATTTCAACTCATTATTTTAGTTGAGAATATTTTTGCATATATATGGATAATTTTTTCCTCTAGTTCTCATGTTTCTTATTTATTTTAATAGTTCCTCAACAAAACATTGATGAGGTGGGTAGTCTTGTTTAATAGAACCTTGTCTCTGTGGTCCACGATATCCACCGGCTGCTCTACATAAAAGTGGTTGTGTTCTAGTTTTACCACTTTTGTATTTAGGACATGTGAAGGGTTAGGTATGTACCTTCTCTAGAGGGGCATGTGGAATACATCATTAACTTGAGATAAATTTAGAGGATGTTGAAGCCAATCTTCTAATACACCGATGCGATCATGAATTTCATAGGGGACAATGTACAAAGGGATTGTATTCCCTTTCTTCCAAAACCATATGAATCTATTCCATGGTAAAATATGAAGAAATGACTTGTTGGAAACATAAAAGTACAAGTCCCTGGGATGGTTTTTGACATATCTTTTATACCAACTTTAAGAAACCCATTTATGTAATTCAATGGAATGATCCTTTTATGATATCTCTTTCACAAGACCCTGACCAATATGATTTCTATCACCAACATCATCCCAATAGGTATAATTTCTACATCCTTTTCTTTATAGAGCATCATAAGAATCTATTATAATACTCAAATAGAAATTTTTTTTGTTTGAAAACTCAATTAAAGGGAGATATTGATCTCGTCCCCCATTAAATTCCATTGTGTATGTTCTCATAATTTTCTCAAGAGAATGAATAGTCCTCTTAGATTGGCCATAATTTTAACTGTGATAGGATATAATGAAACTCAATTCACTATTCAGATTATGTTGAATAATTATCAATAATTTTGTTTTGAACCTTGGATCACGATTATAAATGATAGAAAGTGGTGTTTCATTCATCCTAAAAACTTCCTTTAAGTAGTCTTGGCATGTTGGTCAATCAATAAATCTTTCTGAATAGCGATGAAATGAGCAGTCTTTGTGAGATAATCCACTATATTCAATATCACAATGTTTCCATTGAATATTCTCGGGAGACCAGTGAAAATGTACATTGTTATATTTTCCCACTTACATGTTGGTATGGGTAGTGGTTGTAATACCCCTTTAGTAAGTTGTCAATCCACCTTCACTTTTTGACACACCAGACACGTTATAGAGTATTATGTAATTTCACATTTCATGTTATCCCACCAATAAAGATCATGAAGTTCCCTATATATTTTAGTTCTTTCCAGATGTATAGTTAATGTAGAGCTATTAGATTCATCTGTTATTTCATTTTTTATCTCTTGAATAGATGGAACAAATATCCTTGTATGAAATTTCAGTACACCTTATTGATCAATATTGAACTAAAAAAACTTCCCATTTTCATAGACTATATCATATTCTATTAAAATGGTCTTTTAAATTAGATGTATTTATCAAGCCTTTTAATTATTTTTGAGAAACTATTTGGCATATGGTGGATGATGTCCCATCACTGATGATTACCATATCCAACTTTAATTGTTCTTTGATTAGTGGATCTCATTGAATCATTATAATTTCCAAAACAATAGTGTATTTCTTACTTAATTCATCAACAACATTGTTTTCTCATTTTGGGTTATAATGAATTGATTAGTAATTGTATTAAGTAAGTTAAAACCATCACTTTTGTATCATGTTAAATTATTTTTTTGGGAAAATATTCATCAAACATTTCCGGTATGTGTATATATCCCATTTATCCCCATAAATATAGTTCCTATATATCTTCAGAGAAAAAATATCCATAGATAGCTCAAGTTCATGCGTGGGATAATTCTTATCATGAGGGTTTAACTATCAAGATGTATAAGAAATCACCTATTTATTTTCCATGAGGATGCTCCCAACCCTTTTAGAGATTCATCGCTAAAAATAATGAATCCTTATCTAATCGATGTTAGTGTTAACATGGGTGAAGTAATAAATAAATTATTAATCTCTTAGAAATCATCTTCACACTCCATTGTCCTGATGAAATTATACCCCTTTGGAGTTAACAAGAATAGTGTAATAGAAAGTTGGTAATATTTTTTCACAAAGTTCCTATAATATCATACTAAACCAAGTAAAATATTAATCTTAGATAAAATTATAGGATGAGGCACATCCTCCCCAACCATTGTCTTCAACTAAAATTCCTTCATTGGTTACAATGTGACCAAGAAATAATTTTTTTTTGACCCGAATTCACAATTTCAAAACATTCCAAATGGCCTCTCCTTCCTCATCATTTTTAATATAACTCTTATATTATCCTTATTCTCCTCAAGAAATTTGCAATATATCAGAATATAATTAATAAAAAAACCAAAAATTTATCAATGTAGTCCATTATTATTCTATTCATCAAAACTATAAATATAGCTGGTAATTTAGTCAAACTGAAGGGAATAAGAAATAAATTATAATTCCCATATCTTGATTCAAAGTAATTCTTTTGAAAATATTGATTTTCTACACTCAATTGATGATAAAAAGGTCAAATATCATTTTTGGATAAGAATTTTCCCCTAGATGCTGGTAAAATAAATCATCAATCCATGGAAGATGGTACTTGTTCTTCACTGTGATAACATTATGTTCACTATAATAAATTTATTGGGAGGTCTAGGTAACTCCTCAGAAAATATGTTAACATATTATAGAATTATGGGGACATTTTCTAGTCATATAATTTCATTTCATTATTCATATTCAACGATAATTTCAATAAAAAGTCTATGGGTAGTGGTCCTAGACAAATCTCTGGTCAGGATATATCTTCTTCAAAAAAAATGTATGTTTTACATTCAGGGATAATAATATATCCTTTCTTATGTAGCTTATCTTAGTATTATACATTGAGAGTCATCCCATCCCTAGTATAGTGTTAAATTCTAGCATGGAAAATAATACTAGATTTAGGATGATATTTTTCTCTCCAAAGGGAATACTATAGTTTCTATACACTTGATTTTTGGATAATTCATCAAGGTGTTTTGAATGAAAACTATACTTATTAATGTTTTTCTAATGATTCAATATTAATTGAAAAAATGGAGGAAATAAAGGAAGTGTAGAACCATAATAAAAAATTACTTTCTACCTTTTTGAGAACAACGAGAGTACCTTACACCACATTATTTAGAGCCTTAAATTTAACCATCATGATGGAAAAGACATTCCTTTATCTTTCTAACTATGAAGAAGTTGATGGTGATTCCCCTCCACTTTATTCAGATTATAAAAATGATTGGAAAACTAACCAATATTTCTACACATATATATATATACTTTAGGCTGGGCCTACACTATCTTCCCTTTTTCGTTAGTGTTGAGAATTTGAGGCTTCACCACACTACGATAGTTTCGTGAAATATGGAAATATCATCCAAAATTTTAACATTTTCCACTCTTGAGAAAGTAGTTCCCCGAATTCATCTTCCTATAATTTTCTGAAGTGGGATGTTCCACTTCTTTTCCTCATCTTATATAATCAAATTTCCTCCCCATGTTTGGATAAAAAGATCTATTCTTCTCATTTTATTTGTGAGACCACTATGTCATACCCAACATGGGTTAAACCTTTATAGTACTCCCTAATATCTCATCATATCTATCAAATTCGCGATTGGATATATTTTATTATAGATTGGGTCATAGTCCACTGAAGAATTTTTCAACCATTCTATTATGATAAAAGAAAAATATATAGGTTTAATTTAAAAGTATTGTCATATTATTCGCATAGCTTCCCACATATTCATTTCTCTTTTACATCAGGCCTATGAATTCCTTCTCCATTTTTGTTGATATCGAATCGGGGGAATAGTTTTTTTAAAAAGTTCCCATATATTCCGCCCACCCCATAGCTTTAATCTCCCATATCAGATCTGTGTTTTTCATCAGTGTCAACCATTGATCAGATTCTTCTTATAAGTGGTACATAGATAGGATTACATTCTCTTGTTCTGAACAACAGAGTACAAAAAAAAAATTTCAATAGAGCCTATCCATTGTTCAAAAATCTATAGGTATTAATACCGAATGGAATAAGGTGGTCATTGATGTATAAAGGACTCAACATAATTTTTTTACCTTTGAGGTGAATCCAATCTATCATCATGATTAATGTTATTGCTCATAAATTGTGTTAGTTGTTTCATCATTCTTATGATGTTTTCCATTGAGGCATCCATCAGAGGGTCATCAGGGCATGGTGTATTGTGCTCCCATTTATGTAGTTCCTCCTATTTCCTGCCATTTTATAATATAACAAAACATTAGTAATAAACATGTTTATTTTCAGAATCTTACTACTATAAATGAAATCTATGTCTTAAAACACCATGTTTAAATATTGTATTCTTACTAATAAATAAATTTTCTCTATATCCTTCATAATGGTTCATAAAGAGGTTTTGATTAAGTAAACATATCCCCAGGTAGTGTCAAACCAGGTGTACTGCAAGGCCCTTTGTGATGCACTAGTTACTGTTTGATTCTAGATCAAAGAGGTTTTTTTGGGTTTTACACTTTGATTCATCTAATACAGATCCACATCAACTAATTCATATGTGGACAAGTACTTATTTTCTTACAAAACTATTTTCATAACACTTCTAAAATATAACAAGTTTATTTCATATATTTTGGATTTTCTCTAGGTTTGTACCTAAAGTTGTGAAAACCTAATTTCCACCAATAACTAAACAAACCATTGACATAAACGTTGGAATCCACCATTTTATTACCATAACATTTCATTTACATGGTCCAAATAGAGGAATTTTTAAAGATTATTTTATTGAATGAAAAGGTAAATAATACATGAAAATATAGAAAATTATTCTAATTCACATGAAATTGTTCAATAAAGTTTCATCCTTATATTATTTACTAGATTTGAAAACCTGGAGAAATATATGAATGAAAAGGTTAAGCATAAGTCCTAGTATGGTAAAGCAAGGGAAATCGTTTACTAGTGATCTTGTGGAATATAAATAGGAACACGATTCATGATGATAAGGCTTGGGGAAGACGAATGTAATAATAATAAGAACATGAATCATAACAAGGAAATGTGAATAGAACATTTAAATAATATATTCATATGCATATCAATAGGGTTTTTCACTGATGTGTCATAAAAGTTAGCAAGGTTATTCACCAATATATCATAAAACATGTCATACCTAGAGATAAAATTCTTTAACAAATGCACAAACCACTATAAAGGAACACACCTCAGATGTATTATTTAATAATAACCGTAATGATCAAAATATAAAAATTTCTACATAACCCATGTAAAATAATTGAAAATTTTTTCATATTAAAAACATGGTGTCTTGAAAAGTGATTAATGACAATATCATTATGTAATTTTTAACCCAGAAAATAGGAATATGGGATTTATCCAATTTAATACCGGAATAAAACAAATTATTTTTATATCTTGGTGAATAAACATTGAAAATACAAATGTTTCATTATTCAAAAATGTAAAAAAAGGAAATTTCTTGAGGAGAAAATAGATATTTTGAGAAGTAATATTGAAAGCATAACATGAATAAAATATGGATTTAAAAAGGGAAAAAAAGAGCGTAAAATGATTTATCACTGATAAATTTTTTTTATGTATGGGAATGAATAAAAATGATATAATAGATTGAGAAAATATCATTCTGAATACATTTACAAAAACCGGTTCTTGAAATAAAGATGAAAGAATGATACTTACCTTACCCTCATGAATTTTTCCTGAAAACCGAGGATTGAGAACTTATTTCTTTTGGAACACCTTGGGAAGAATACTTGAGAGGATAAACTACAATAGATTAATGGATGATGGATTTTGAGAGAAAGGAAATGGTGAAAAAAGTGAGTATTTATTTGAAAAATAGAGTATTTGTTTATTAAATTACAAATATAGTCATTGGAAACCTAGGATGTGGAAACTACAAAACCATGGGTTTTCCCATGGTATTTTTCCATTGAATTGGAATTTTTTTACATATTCTATTTTATTATAAAAAAATTATTTGAACAGAATTTTATATTACTTATTTTGGCATGGATAGGTAATGTTTCCACAAAAAGTATGTTTTAATGTTAATGATTACATTTTAAATATTGGAAAGTAATATATAGGTTTATAAGTCGAATAAAATATAATATAATAATTGATAGTAATAAAATAAAATAATATTTTTTTTGGATTGTGTTTAGATAATTATTATATAATTATCACATAATTATGAAGTCATTAACCAAAAAGAAATCACAAAACTGTATTTTTACTATTAACCAAAGAATAAAATATTTTAGAAAATTTTCATAAATTATCCCTAACCTAATTTTGATATTTTGGATTTCAAAAACGATGTCTATTTTATCATAATAATTCTATAAATATTATAAATTTAACTTTTAAATATAATAATCCTTATTTGTTACAAATAATAGCATGTTGATAATGCATTCTAAAATTTTGGAGCCTAAAAAAATAAAATTATTTTGTCATTTATATTTATATAAGAGTATTTTAATCATACTATTTCATTAAAATAAGTATTATTAAAAATATATTACCTTATTATAAATATTTATATCTTTTTTAGAAAGTAAAATTTATGTCCAAAAAATCATGTTATCAAGTTAAATCTCAATTTTATTAAGGAAAACAATTATTAAAATGGAAGTGATGGAATAATAATTTTATTTACAAAATGGAATAATATTATAAGTATCTATGGCCTTGAAAACTACCACTTATAAAACACACATATGACCTCAGGGTATGGTGTGAGATGGTGATAGATTCATTGGGTGGCTTGGCTAACATCACCATAGTGGTAATTTCCACAAACATGAACTTATCCCATAGGTGATATCTTTCAAGCCTAACTTGATAAAGCTCAGCATGGACTTGGTCAAGGGAGAACCATAGTAATTCCAGCTCCCTTCCAAGTTCTAATAGATGTGTTCCAGACGACATAACTCTACTATTTGAGCCCATCTTTCTATTTTCCTCATTAATTAATCTTTATCATTTAAACATGTAAATATAAATTATAACATTAAAATTATTATCTAGAGGATAGTTTCCAATGGTCTTAGTGACCAGTAGTCATATTATATCTATCATCATTTAATGGTTGAAGCATGATGGTCACATCTCAATTCATACTCACATAATTGTTAATGATATGTGGACTTATAGTGTGTGGAAAAAATAATATAAAAAACATTTTCTTATAGAAATAATATCATTTATCAAGTTTGGGGAATTAAAAAAACTTTTATGCACCCCTCTCATGA
The DNA here is from genome assembly GCA_963277665.1 of Viscum album. Classification (NCBI taxonomy): domain Eukaryota; kingdom Viridiplantae; phylum Streptophyta; class Magnoliopsida; order Santalales; family Viscaceae; genus Viscum; species Viscum album. The sequence continues at coordinate 128,220,093 of OY728167.1, read as the reverse complement.
ACAATTTTATTGATGTAATCATACCCAACCATTATAATAAGAGTGACCATAGATGGTAGTAAACCCAGCAAACATGATAACCACAATGCACACTGAAAATACACCAAGATATATCTACAACAATACATATGGTTTAAGTTAAACCAGATCATAACCCAATCAATAACCTTAGTTGGTATTACACCCAACTGGAATTCACAAAAATACCCTGTAATGGCCATGTTCTCATTACATATAACCCCATTCTAAATGATACCTTAGGTTGTCATTACACCCACCTGTAACCCAATAATGGTCTATGTTCTAATTAAACCCAAATATATCATAAAAACTACACCAAGATGGTATTAAACCCAACCACATAACCAATAATAGCCATGGATAACATTACACCCAATTGTATACCAGAAAACACCCCATATTGGCATTACACCAAACCCAAAAGTAATGCCTCGTGATCACATAAAAACCCACAAGGAACAACCAAATTGAAAAAAATAATATTGAAATATTGAAAGATAATAAGAAATTACACAAAAATAAAAATAATCCATAAGGATCAATACGGGATGGCAATTTATCTCACATGGTTTCACACATTAGCTTCGGTTAGATTATTCACAGAAAATTATATTGAAAAATTCAATTACAATTTATTGATATCCTCATGATATTCATAATTGTTTATGATTCTCGTCATCTAGATGTAAACTATGTCACCATTCAAGGACAATAATGAAACAACCTTGAGAAACCCTCTTTGTTTCCCATTCTCATTTTTATAACCCAAGGTTTAGAACATTTTCATCAATGATCATAATGATAAGAAGAGCCGAAAATACCCCTTATTATCTAATCTATTGTCATTTCATTTAATAGATAATAAGAAAACTTATGTGATTTCATAACACAAAATTCATTTATTCTGGAAAGGCCACACACACCACAAAACTGTGGAAAACCCATATAAACTGTAGTGAATGTTTAGAGACCGAATACATCAACTTATTAGGAATCTAATCATTAAACATCATAAGGTATTATTACCTATTGTATAATAAATTGAGATAATTTGTGTAAACACAAAAATAAAGGATTTTCCTATGAAGAATGAAGTAAAATGGACAGAAATAATGATTTTTTAAATATTATGGTTACCCATACCCACAATTATCTATTCCAAAATAAGAATATTTTATCTAGCCATGAATAAAGGAGAACCACCCTTGGAGAGAGTAAAAATTGAGAGATAAGAGGGAGGGGATTTGCAACTATGCTAGATGAAAAGTGAGAGACTATAATTTAAAATTTTCAAAACATATTAATGAGATTAATTAATAATTTAATGAATGAATGTAGGGACCTACAATGGTCCCAGTCCCTTGATGCTAATATCTGTTGGTCAGAGTAGATGACTAATGAAGGGGGTGAATTGAGTATTTATAAAAATGATTGTTTAAAAATTTTCTTTAGAAAATAGTACCCCCATATGAAAATAAGAACAATGTCAGTTTTTATTGAATTTATAAAAGACATGAAGGTTCAATTTGGTTCTCAGAAGATTGATTAGTTCTCATCTTTACAAATCCAAAGATTAGTAAAACATTCAAAAAAAACCTACAGATTTAAAATAGATGTAAAAACTTGCTAAAATAACTATCAAAGAATAGTTTATCTTAATTCCATAAATACATAAGAGATATAAAATATAAGATAAACAACACAGTGGGTAAAACAAGAGGTTTAGTTCCAAGCAAAGACTTAGTCCTCTCAAATTGTTGATCACCTTCCCCCATGTAGTTTATATTAATAAAAAATTTATCCAAACCCTGAATCGGGGTTCACAACAGCTCACAGGCTTTCTAGGTCACACATAACATCTACCACATTTATTATTGGGAGAAACTAACAAACATATCACATAGGATCTCTTCCACAGTTTTTCGTGGGATGCACGAGTAAAAAGTGATTGAGAGTGAGGATATTTTGATATCCTCTAGTAATGTTTACGAGACTATGTGTGTGATACAAAAAGATATAAAAACTGATCAAATGGTATCTATAAGTACACAATAGAGTAATTAAGGAGATTAATCTTTATAAATCTTTTTGTGTTATGCGGTAAAGCTCTGGACTGTAAGAATGTAGATAAATTGAAATGTGATTCCTCTTCTGAATGTTTTCTTCAGAACAAAGTGTCGTAGTTTATGTAATCTAGCATCTAGGTGTGAAATGGTTATGCTCTTCTTCCAAAGGATGTTCAGCAAGCATCAGAAGGATGTTTCTTGAAACAACTTCTTGTTAACTCAAGAATCAAGTTCCTCAGATTTTTTGAGATGCGTATTCACTCAGTCTATGTTTTTCAGAGTGTTCTTAGAGCTCTATTTGTATGTTGAGGTTGAAGTGATTTTATACTTCAAGGTCCATTAGGAATGAAGATATCCACACGTTCACGTACCTTGTACTGTATAAGGATAGTCCTATAGACAACATCAAATATTTTCAAAAACATTAATTTTATAAATGTGATCATTTAGAATTAAATTTTAATTAATAAATTCAAAACAAAAATTTATGAATATCATTGAGTAATTTTCATCGGTATGTCATCTTTGGTGTGCCGACTTCATTCTGTCATCTTCGGTGTGTCAACTTTGGTATGTCATCTTTGGTGTGTCGACTTCGGTGTATCATCTTCGATGTTTCAACTATGGTGTGTCGACTTGGGTCTGTTATCTTCGGTCTGTCAACTTCTTTATGTCATCTTCATTGTGTCGGCATCAGTGTGTCGATCATCGGTGTGTCGAACATTGGTGTGTCAAACATTGTTGTGTCGAAAATCTGTGTGTTGGACATTCCATTTGTGTCAAGAAATCTAAAAATGATATGAAGTGTCTGTCTTACACATAACATTACAAGACTAAGTGTTATAAAAAATAGATGTATTAATACACTTGTAAAAAAATTTATTTATGAATATAGGTTATTGACTTATATGAGTATATTTTAAAATTGATTAACATAGAGATATTAAAATGGCTTGAAAGAATAAAATATGTATATTGACATTATTTGTGATTATGAAAACTATAATATCATAGAGGGTCCAACAATCTCCCCCTTTTTGATAATCACAAATTATGGAATATATGTAAATACATAAAATGAAGATAGCTTGAAATATCATACAACACGGGATGTACTTATCCGATATAACTAATTTATATCCTTGCTTTAATGTTTAAAAAAAGACCCCACTTAATAAATGGATTAATGTGAGTCTATTCCATGGGTTCTATACAATAAATTCTCCCCTTGAGATAAACCATGGATGCCTTATTTTCTCCCCCTTTTGGGATTAGAAAAAGAAAAGAAAAGAAGGTAGGAGAAAGAACACAAAAGAAAAACATGATAAATAGTTCCATTAAGAGGCATTAAAGAACAGGCAAAACAAAAGATCTAATCCCTATCATAAAATACAATCCATCACAAAGGGTTTGGATTTTGATGGTATTTTCCTTTATCTAAAGGATCTGAAGGAGGGGGAGAAGGGTTGGGAGTGGTAGAGGGTAGAGGTGGTCTGAAGACAAAAACAGGAAAAGTAACACTAGTTGGGCTATTTGTTGCGAGGCTAGCCCTTCTTTATGACAACACATGACTTGGAGTTTGCTCAGTGATGACTTGTCGAATCGGAGACAAGGCATGTGAGAGAGTCATTTGAGCAGAAGGGTAAGAGGGAGCACTAAAGGGAGTAGTAGGAGGGATCACAATTGCTTTAGCTCGAACACACAGATAAGGCTTAATGAGATTGATGAAACCAGTAATGATTTCCCCACCATTTTTCATAGCCTTTTCAAATTCATCATTATTTTCCTTAAATTTGTTCAACAAAGGGGTAAATCCTTCAATTGAGAAACTTCCTTCTTCAGTTCTTCTCTGACGGGAGGAATTCTAAAATTTTCTGCTAGAAACATGATGCTATTGACAAGATTATGTTTTGTGTAAATCTTAGTGAAGTATCCACCTTTTCACATATCTAATTCTATACAGCAGAGGATTCATTTGTGCACTACCTGACAATATTGTATACAAGATTTGTATTTTGGTTAACCTTATCAAGATTTTCATTGTATGAACTAGTCAGAAGGTTTTGGAGTTCCTCTCTCATCAAAACCTTGAGAGACTCCAAATTAGCAGTAGAACTTTTCCAACTCCTTTAATTGGATGGGCTAGTCAACATTTTACTAAGCTCTTCTTTCAAATTTTTTAGATCAACGCTGAGTAGTTGAGTCACCATGTTCCTAAGAACTTCTAGAACACCACTAAAAGGGGTCTTGAGGACATAGGTTAAAGAATTTAACTCATTTCTCATCTTTCTTACTTCTTCTATCAACAAAGTATTATGCCTAATAATGGTTTTTTCTGTTGTAATGAGATTTGATTGAATCTCTTTGATCACTATTCTTGCAATATTCATTGCATCAGCATTTGAGATACATGTGGAGGTGGTGGATTCACATCTGGATCCAACTGAGGCTATCACATACTCATGTTTATCATTTCTGAATTGCACTAAATCAACCTTACTGACATCGTCATTGGGTATTGTGAGAGATACTGGTTCTACTGTCGGAGGTGCCACTGGTGGAACAGGTGCAATAGGATCTGTTTCATCTTAGACTTTTGGAGCTGGAGGAGGAGGCAACCTCTCCTCATCTGAGTCATACTCCAATCCAAAAAGAGTGTATCCTGGATCATTTTTCCATTCTGTAGTACATGCCCAGTCTCTTGGATCAATAGTATAAATTCCAATTCTTTTTTCCTGAGGCTCAAGAACAACATCATCTTCTTCAACTTCTTCATCCCAGTCTCTGGCCATATTAACTTTTCTATGAATAGGAACGAACTGAACATTAGGTTCTGCAAGAGCTCTAGACACTTCAACTTCTCCCGGCACTTCCTCAATTTGAGACACTAGATACTTAGCATATTCCTCATGGTCACAAGTCATAAGTTCATTCAATTCCTGAATGATGTCTTGATTTTTTGAAATAGTATGGGGTGATCTGTCCCCATGATCAACATCTTAATTGTCAACAACCTATTTCTCAACGGGCTCAATACCATCACTAGCCCCATTAATAGATTACTCAATGGATCCATCCACCATTTGTTGTGCCACTTTTAAGAAAATCACTTACATACTCATCATTTCCTTCATCATCATCATCATTGTTTCTGATGATTTTGCAGGGGAGCACCCACGCGCACGTCTGCCATGTAGAGGAAAAGCAGCTTGTTTCCCCGCATTCATGCTTTCCCAAGGTGGGTGGAATTCGCTCCTTATTCAGAGATGTCTGATCCTTGATTGAAACTGGATGATGGTATGTCGGTTCCTACTTTCGCTGATCCCTCCTCGAAACTCATCTCCTTGTCCAGGTCTCCCTCATAGATTTAAGACGTTTTCGTGAAACTCTTCCTGGTGCCATATCTTCATGGACACCGGTTAATTTCACTACTTCCGTCGAGATGCTACAAGGGGTCTGGTCGGGGCAACAGCCTTTGGTTAGGGGAGTGGTCACACTAAGGCATCGTTGGCGTATCTTGACGCTGGTGGATTGGCATGTCTGTCTTCTGTCCCATATTATAGGGCTTCTCGAGGGTGCAGAAGCCCAAGGCATCCCACATCGAATGTGGGGAATTGTATGCCATAGGCATGCATATGAGTTTTTCCTCATCTTCCCAAGTTTAACAAAGAGGATGTCACGAGTTTAACGTCCAATTGAGATGGATCGAACAGATCAGAACACTGAGAGTGGATCATATGAATGAACCCCCTGGAGGGAATGCCGATATTGGGACTGACATGTGGGTGGATTCCCGAATGCTATGTAGTGGAATGAGGTGGCATGATCCCACCTGGATGTGGTGGCCCAGGTAAGAATCTGGATGGGTGATGATGTGAAGGGGATTGAACCTCGTAGAGGCTTCGTATGTATCCCTGTTGGCAGGGAATCAAAGTCCACATAATTCGGTATGGAATGGGGATTACGATCTAAGGTGGCCCACAATGATGGATGGATGGAGCTTATGCTCTGAGGCGGCCCATAATGATGGATGGATGGGGCCTATGCTCTGAGTCATCCCACAAGGTTGGTGAACCGACATGAAGAGGTCGGAACAACCAGGTGGTGGGCTTGAACCTCATGAAGGCTTCCTACGTATCCCTGTTACAGGGAATCAATGTGCATGTAGTTTGTGTGTACAGTTTAACATCATGAGAGACGAGGCATATGGGGCATATTCTCTAAGACGACCCAATGTGGTGGGGCTTGAACCTCATGGAGGCTTCCTACGTATCCCCATTATAGGGAATCAAAGTCCACGTAGTTTGGGTGTACAGTTTAACATCATGCGGGATGGGGAATATGGGGCATACACTCCAAGACGGCCCTAGGTGGTGGGGTTTGAACTTCATGTAGTCTTTCTATATATCCCCGCTAAAGGGAATCAAAGTCCCCGTCGTTCGGGTGTACATTTTAACGTCATGCAGGACGGGGCATATGGGGATTATGCTATAAGATGGCCCAAGGTGGTGGGGCCTGAACCTCATGGAGGCTTCCGGCGTATCCCCATTGCAAGGAATCAAAGTCCCCGTAGTTCGAGTGTACAGTTTAACGTCATGCAGGACACATCATATGGGGATTACACTCTAAGATGGCCCAAGGTGGCGGGGCTTGAACCTTGTGGAGGCTTCCTACGTACCATGCCATAGCACAGATCAATGTCCCCATAGTTCGGGTGTACATTTTAACGTCATGCGGGACAGAGGTTGGTGTCATAGTTGATGCATACTCTAATCCCACGTGTGTCATGCTAAGTGTGAGAAACAAGAGGCGGTAGAGACCTGACGATCACGTCGTGAAAGGTGAGTCCATGGGAAGCGATGAGGGGCTTACGCGTTGGGCGGCCCACGGTGCTGGGACTTACTCTAGGATGGAGGCCTGAGGGTGAAAAAGTGTAGCGAGAGAGGGATTTGGGACCGAAGAAAGGAGGAGTACTACTTTTCCATTATGCTCCCCACTAGCCCTGGCACCAGGGAAGTATGGAGGTGCATGGGTGCTACCTTCCGCAAGAGGGGCTAGGAGCATACACCAAGGAGACTTCCCTTCCCCGAGGACAAACGCCACTCCCAGAAGGGTGATATCATCCACTATGGGGGTGGGGGGGGGGTGATCCCATCCCTGTGGAGACAAGGGGGCATGGAGAATTTTACAGGCGGGGGGACCCTACATGCAAGGCACAGGGCCGAATCATAGTTTTATGTCATGTGTTGAGGTTGAGGTGCTTGGCAGTTAAATGTCATGCAGCTCAAATGAGGGTGGTTTACTACGCACCCCTAGGACTTACATGTCTGGTGCCCTCTGCACCCTGTGGAAGAGAAGGCATCGACAAGGCCGTAGTGAAGGGGGGTCGTAGAGAGAAACATAGAGGGGTCCACGATAGCATGGATATGAGAAGAATCAATAGTCGTTAGCATGACTATGTGAAGAAGCATGAGGCAAAGCAACGCAAAGGGAAAAACCGCCCAAGGGTCCTTGAGGTTACTTCATATAAGCCTGGAAGTTCGTACGAGAAAACATCGCATGATGTGTATGACCGATGTGTGTGCCCGGGGCATCCAGAAGGAGGACATTGGGCGCCTATGCAGGGAGGCACCCGAGGAGCATTTAGGTGAGGGGTCCCGAGGGTTGCATGTAAAGAAATGGTTGGCGCACACAATAACAAGATGGCACGTATTCGGGGAAGAGGGCTTGCGCGTGGCCAGTAGGATCACACACAAGGGTTATGAATTGTGTGTGAGTGGAAAAGGTCGCACCAAAAGGTAAGGCCGCACCCAATGAAAGGGATTGCACACAATTGGTCTATTTTGCACGCAACGGAAGGAATTGCGTGCAAGGGGAGGAACTCTGAAGGGTTTGGAATTCAATTTTAGCTAGTGGGATCACACGAAAAGGCAGATCCAAGGGCGAGGTAGCGCGAAAAGGATCAGTACCTAAAGGTCATCTTGCGCGCGTGGAAATCCAATTTCGCACATGGGAGACGATTCGAATTCCTCAACCATGAAACCTAAAGGCCCTCCTTCTATTTATAGGCATTTGGTAGCACGAAATTCAGGGCGGCACACAAAACATGCACGCCAGAGACGACGACGTTGAATGTTAGCTGCACGGGGTGCAGGCGTGAAAGTATTTCATGTCGGCGCCAGGGACCCTTCGTGAATCTCGGACCCTTTCTGCGTAGCCCTACTTTTCCACGCACATACACCTTTTTTCTGCGCAACAATTCTGGGGCCTCTAGACCGAACCTCTGGGTCTGAATATGACTTCGCATGGTCATTTTGAAGCTTCCATAAGTAATTACAGAGTTTTAGGCATCTACAAATGCCCCCCTTTGAATTGGATCGACATGGGGTCTCATCAACCGGATTTCGAGGGAAACTCTGAGACGCCGAAGTGTTGGGCTTCGTGGGCCCCTCCAAGAAAAAAATGGTGGGGCGCGCAAAAATGCCAGCTAGCACAAAATTAGCTTTCCACGCAGCATGGAACCCTGGCCTCACCAATAAAATGGGCCATGAGTCTCAGGATCCCTACACAACTTTCTCACGCGATAGGCTCTGATATCTCCTACGCAAAATTTCCATTGTTCCTGCGCGTAATATCCACTTTGGCAGCACATAATTGCTCCATGTTTTGGATGTTTTTATGTGCAAACTTAGGATTTTCCACGCCATTTTCTCATATTTCTCTCCCAGCTTCCGAATTTCACGCAACACATCCAGATTCCTTGCAACACTCTCGAAGCACTTGGATGGAAGAAGATATCCGCAAACCAAGTAGATGAGGTGGATGTCGCCGCTCACAGAGCTGAAATGGACGTGAATGAGGAGGTTTATGGCACGTGGGTGGTTGTTTCCAAAAACTATACTCTGTTCAATTTTCTATCCCTCACCTAGAAGGAGTAACCTTTGTCCATCAACCATCCGTTATGGAACATCAGCATTTTGGATGAGGATCCGCTGACAGGCTTCGAGGTTGATACACGGCGGTCATGGGTGACCCATGAGGATGACCTTCCCCGATATAATATCACCAACAATGGTCATCCTGCAAGAGAAACCAGACACATGGATATATATGTCTTGAACCCGAGGACTAGGACCATTGTTGGGGGTGATCCCGTGGCGGAGAGTTCCCCGGCCCTTTATGCAAGCACGTTTCGTCAGTATATCCCAGACATTACTAAGGGCTTGCTGCAAGATTGGGATTAGAAGTCCGGAGGCCACTTCACTAGTGAGTGGTCCTGGGCATACTCGGTTCTCCATACGTGCGACCTATTTGGAGCCGAGCTACGACACATTGGTCTGTTCGAGGCGGTTTGGACATCACAGTTCCACTTCTACCATCAACCTGAGCTCGGGCCGGAGCTGTTCACCCGGTGGTCCCCTAACTCCAACACATTCCATAAACACCATGGGGAAGTTGGCATAAGTCTCTGGGACTTCCACTGCATCAGAGGTATCCCGCTGAAGGGATATGAATACGATGAGTTCCATCCCCCAATGAACACCTAGGAGGACAGGTCACAGACCCCCATTCTGATGTGGTATATGCTGGAGCTAGCCAAAGAGAGGCTGGAGGTCAAGGAATTCTTAAAGGACATCGCCTACAAGGACTGGTTCAGCCTTTTCCTGGAGATGGATCTGGTGGTCCGGATTCCAGGATGGGGAAAACACTTCCCAACCACAGATCAAAGGAGCAAGAATGGATCATACTAGAGGATCCTGGTGGTGGGGCAATACCAATCTTGGGGCTACAACATTATTGAGGCCCGAGACCCTAATATTCGATATGCCGGGTTCCTCACCACCTTCCTGAGTGGGTCACTCATGCCAGTGTAGGAAACAAGGATGGGCATCCAACTAGCAACTCTTCTGATGGAGGGAACCATGGCCACCAACAAAAGGTTTAATCTGTGGGTCCCCGTGCTGGCTAGGATGTACACCATTATACTACGCATCTCAAGAGGGAGGTCAAGTCGAAGGGTTTGTGTCCCCTTAATGATCTTCCACTGTTGGGTGGCGGCTAATCTTGGTGGGTACACTTTCCCAAATGCCATTCGTCCTCCAGGCAACGGCCTGCGACCATCTCTGCTGAACATTGTCGGGGTCACACCGATGATGCTATGGGAGGAGGGAGTAAGGATCAAAATTGGTAACCATGATAACTTTACCTTCTGCCCATTCCCCACCCCGACCAGACAAATGGTATACAATGGAAAAGGCTCGCTGGAGCAGCAGGAATACTTCCAGAGCATCCGAGGTGGGGTGCTTGTGGCTCAGATTGATGGGAAAATCATCTGGAAGCCTTACGTGTCGTCCTGATTGCTAGACAGTTCAGGTTACTCCAGTGAATGCCGAAGAGGGTATTCACGGACGTATGGGAGAAGAGGAATCCCCGCGTCCTTTTCATGATGTGGTTAATGTTCACAACTTATGGCTATGGGGACGTCATTACCCTTACTCCCACCATGGCCGACGCTGGCCTATTAATCGAGTATGCCGAACATTGGGCCATCGCATACCCCGAGGGGCTTTTGTGAAAGTGAGTTCAGAAACTAGAGACTTCCCACATGGAACTCGGGAGACAAGAGAGAATGAAAGGTTCCTCTAGATGGTAGAGACTAGGGGCACACCAGGCAGGGAGGCCTGCGCAGTCCGGGACAACAGCAGTGGGAGCATCGCATTGGAGGGACCATCAAAATTCCTGGGAAGTAGATAAGGTATCAACTTCAACCTTCCCATGATGAAATCTTCCCAGCACTATGGTTGTCCTGGTTAACCCTGCTGCAGTCGGTGAGCACCGAAGCTACGTGGCAGAAGATAACGAGGGAAGGAGTCTAGCTGCTAAAAGTCGGGCTTATCCGGATTTCCGACATTGTAAACTTCCACCAGTGGCATGCATATCTAACGGCCATGGACACATACACATGCCAACGGGGTCGGTGCGTGGAGCCACTTTTCCTATTGAAAGTGACTATCGGCCAAGAGCATGATCTTGAAATGATGCCATCGGGAGAAGGTGACAGTGATGAGTCGGAGGACGACAAGATCAGAAAGAGAATGTGAGGGAGAAGATGAAAGATAAGTTGAAGGAAAAACCGAAGGTGAGGGGTCGCAGGGGGCGCCCAACCAAGGGAGTCTTTGAGAGAGCGGTGAGATTGTCGGCTCTGACATAGACATAACTGAGATACTAGAGGTATGCTTCCACCCTAATCCATCCTTGTAATCTCTTCCCTTTGCAACCCATATCCCATCTTCCTTATCTAACTCAGGACCACATTGGCGACGATCAAGCATCTCCAGTTGAAGGAGGGGAGGTAGCATCAATAGGGCCCGGTGGGGCACCGATGCCCATTATAGAGATGACAAGTGATGAGGGATCTCCTGCTACGACATCTCTTGCAGCGGCTAGAGCACCAGAGGCGGATGCCTTGGATTCTAGAAAGTCCCTTGATTTGATGCCGATAATCAGTGTTGAAGAACTCAATTGACCAGGGTGCTTCCTATCTGTGCAGTGATCGTAGCATTGGGGGCCCATCGGGCTGCTGAGCCCGGACCATCCATGGGCATGCCGATGACAAGCACACTACCCTGCCCAGTACATGCCTCCCAAACTAAGTTGGCTCTAGCTACTAGTGAATAGGGAACGGCAGACATTGGTGATGCTTCTGTCGGGGCAGGGCCGATAGTTGAGGAGGGTTCCACAAGGATCGAGGGGATAGAATAAGGTCACACAGGTGCTGGTGAGCCTGCTCCCTTGGAAGGAATCCCTGAGGAGGACCTTGATGCGGCTCTTTTGGTTGTCTTCCCTGTCCATCGGTCCGCTGACCCTGATGATTTTGATGATTATGATTCGGAGGCAACTGAGGAGAGCCAGATGATGCGGCGCACAGGATGGAAGTGCATCTGATGTTTTCTCAATCAGCTTCAGGCCAAATGGTTGAAGCAGATGGGATCACTCCAAAATTGGTTGTGCTTCATGTGTGCTGGAGGAGTGGATGCTCAACATCTTCATCTGACGGTCCGTGATTAGATGGCCGAGAGGATGCGGGAGAGCAGTCGGCGAGCTGATGTCATTCGGTCCTAGGAGGAGTCGGAGAGTACCCATGCCCTTTTGAGGGCAGAACAGGAGGTCCTACGCCTTGAGGAACAGGAAAAGGAACAAGATCTGTTCATTGCAACTTGATCTAAGCTTGTGGAGCAGTTGAGGACCCAACCGGACGATGCCCAAGATCAACTCATAGAAGCGAGCCGTCATATAACCAAGCTCTATGCTAAACAGGCACGGGAACATGTGAGGGTTGGTGAGCTGCACTTTGCGGCTGCTGACAAAGAAACAACTCTCAATGGATGGGAGGCAGTCCTGGAGGCCACCAGCAAAAAGATGGCGACATTGGAGAGATCCATCCAAGATGCTGACCCCTAAGGTCCCTATTTTGGCCACACCCATACCCTTATCCCACCTTACTTCTTTTGTTCTTTTGAACTGTATGTATAGAAAAATTTAATTACTCTCCTCTTTTCATTATATACTTGTCACATTGGTTTATCATGATCAAACACACATCCTAAAAAAATATAAATCTATTCCTAAGCTCACATAGACCTTGAGAAACAAAGGAGGCTCACACTATTACTTCGTTTGATTGTGGGAGCGCCAACCAAGCTTCGGGCATTCAAAATTCGAACCTGAATTTCCAAAGAGAAGAGGGAGTCCCATCCAAGGGAAGCGAACCTCAGACCAGATCGATGTATCATCTTCTCAATGTGCTCTAACACACAAACAAGGAAATTCCTGGGGCATTGGAATCAGTCCGAACATAGGGAAATGAAAAAGTGTGAATCATGTTACCCCAAATTCAGAACACTGTGGGAGGGGCGTGGAAATAAAAGATGGTTGTTGACTGTGTTCGAAACACAAAATCCTTATTTCATTATCCAGAAATGGGAATAATAAATGAGGGCTGACCACTGACCATGTTCACAACACGAGGCCTAACTCAAATATCGTCGATCGATCTTCCGAAATGATGGCCCTGGACAGTAGGCAGACCATAGGTCAAGCATCCAAACTATTAGGGGGTACCTTCAAACGTGGAAGAGGGAATATATCCAAATGAAGGGGCACACAAAGCTTCGAAAGTGAAGTGGTGATTTTTTCAAACAAATTCCAACACTCTTGAAACTACACCACTGTAATGAAAGAACATTTAGCTGGTGCATTAATCAGGTCACATACCATTCCTACTCTGAGATAGGACCTATGGCGAGGAATCTGTTGCATCCAAATGCCATTATGGGGCATCCTGAACTTTTTCATGCCAAATTATGTAGTTTCACAACTCCCTGGATGGGGGAAAGAGGACGAAAGTGGAAAAAAGGGTGGGATTTGTGATTCCTGCGGCTAGACCCAAGATGAAATGTCTAGGCGTTCTTACATATCTCATAAAGATGAGAATCAAGCCATACATAGTTCTTGATATGGGGGGCATGGTAAGGTGCTTATGAAACCCAATGTGAATGAGGACGTAAGTCCCGATTACCACGTGTTGGTGGGGAAAGTGCTCAGGTGAGGGGACCGAACACGAAAGTTGAGCTGGTCCCGTGACAAAGTGCACATACATTCCTAAGTATCTCATAAGGATTAGAATCAAGCTTAAAATAGTTCTAAGATGGGGGCATGGTAAGGTACCAATGCTAGGAATGATAGGAGTTGTGCAGGTCTAGCCCTCACACCAAAAAAGAAGCATAATTTTATGTATCTTGTTTTTCCATGATGTTGAATGAGATTTTTCTTTGCGAAGCGACAAGCCTAGGGTGGAAATTCCTAGAATCGCCACAATAATCAAGCCGTATACAGGCGTTGAAAACGGTATGGAAAATGACCGATACCCAATGTGATGTCCCTTATAATGAGTTCACCATAATAAAATGCCTTTTTTTGACGTGCAACCAGGACGATCATGTCACAGTTTATAGTCATGTGATAGGACCAAAAAAGCATAGTTTAAGGTCATATGGATTGGACCAGAGGGAATGCACATTAAACGATAAAGTGTACCTAGCATGAATGGGGATTGTAACGCCCCGACCCCAGTTACCCAGAGTCGGTGCATTATTACATAACATTGGCATGATCACAAGAAAGATCAAATCTCGAAAGACCGATTGGTTTAGTAGCCTTGGAAACACTAGATATATTCATAAGTTTTACATTACATCATAAAATGAAAAACTACTACAACAACATAATGTCTCCATAATCCACACTACTATCCCCTCATAATATCCCTGCAGGTCATTCATAATTTACTTCTTCACATCCTGGGGAAAAATAAAACATAGAAAAGGGGTGAGCTCAAATGCCCAGTAAGGATAACAATATAGCGGAAACTTTCATAAATAAGAATAAACATTTAAGGCAATGTATAACTAAATCAAAAGCCTTTTAAATATGAACTTTCAACATGGTATGGCATAAATAAAATGAAATAATGCCATTTACTTATTCACATGGATATTCTACTAATCGAATAATCACATGCAAAAATCAATAACCACTTTCATAATGTTGGAATGCATAATGCTAAACGTTAATTTCTTTGTCTAGGCCTCATCCCAAGACCTAGGGGTTACTTCTAACCAGAACCCAACCCGGAGTGCCTCTAATAACCGGACACCAACCCGGAGTGCCTCTAATAACCGGACACCAACCCGGAGTGCCTCTAATAACCGGACACCAACCCGGAGGGCATTCTTTTACCAGTCCCTAACCTGGAGGGCTTACTTTAACCAGTCCCCAACCTGGAGGGCTTACTTTTACCAGTCCCCAACCTGGAGGGCTTACTTTTACCGGTCCCCAACCCGGAACATACTTGTTTAGCACATTCATCTGAAGAAAAGTTTGAAATATAACATAAACATTCGGATTAAAACTAGCATACGAAATGTCAATAGTTTTACCATAAACTATGAATGGTATAAAATAGCACATCCACAGTCAAACATATCACAAAACCTTCAATACAATATAAATCAACTTCAAATAAGCGTAAAATCCATTAAAGGATGTTGACATAGATGAAATCAAAACACTTTTTAGAGAAATATCTCTTTCTATTTTTGAAATCATTTAAGAGCCATATAAAATAAAACATTTTCTTGAAAATATTCTTGTAAGCTTGTAAGGAAAGCTTCGACGAACAGCGTAAAATAACCGCACCCGCCGTATAAGTAAAAAAAACATTCTTATCTTAATTCTATCGAAAAGGTCAAAAAGGACCTTGTTTTGAAAACGACGGAAAGATTCCTTTATAAACCTCTTACAAAAAGTCAAACAAGGGTATAAATGAATTTAACCCATATTCTTGTAAATAATAAATATGTTTTGAAATACATTTCGAAGAAACATGGATGTGGATGATAAAGAAATCCCAGTAGATTATTACGTATAAACAACCTCGGATAATGAAGAGATTGTGAAATAACCCTTACCTTGTACTTTTCCTTGGTTGTGGTAGGTTAACCTCCTGTATAATGGTGAAATAATTGTTATTAAATTATACAAGAATCATATACATTAATATGATATAATATATGATCTTTTAATATTGATTTGATAATAATATCTTAGTATTATCGTTGTTTCGGGTGTTAACTTACTTGTTTTCTTTCATATGTTTTGTTACGTAAGACATGTTTGTAAAGGATAGGTTGTATATTATTCATATCCAGAATGATATCAAGTCCTTAAACATCATTTTTAAATCATAAAATGATAATTACGCTTTAATGGTTACGATGGAGAATGAATCTAATCGCGTTCGTGGAGACGGTAGTCCGTACGTACGCACGAGCGACAATATCATTCTTTTGATATTAAAATAATATATAAATGGATGGTATATCATATATACAGAATCATTAACATGTTATATTTATTATTTACATGAGTTACACATCATTATTATACCCATCCAAATAATATTATATTGAATAACAATTACACCACGACGTGGAGACGGTAAGCCGTACGTACGCACGTATGGTGACATGTTATTCAAAGGGTGGATAGAATACTGAATATGATTGTACCATATTTATAATAACATCACAGTATATGTGAGATACTGGAGTTATTATTTCAGAATGGAAAGAACAAAGGAAGAAGAAGTGGAAGAAGAAATGAACTTAGAAAAGGGTGGTGAAATCATTACCTCTTCTTCGGGTTCTTCCTTTTGATTTGATCAAAAGGGCTCCTTAGGTTGGCTTTCTGATCAAACTAAGGCCTCTAGGTTGTATTGAGGGATGTTGGGAGAGTATTTGGGCAGAGTTTGGCCGAACCAAAATGCTTTGAAGGTGTGAAGAAATGAGAAGGAGGAGTGCCCTTTTATAAGAGGGGTGAGGGGCACCTTTGGAAAAGCTAGAAATTTTAATTTATAATAAATTCATATTCGGTTTCTAAAGGCTCCAATGTTGACTATTCAAAGGATGAGGTGGGGATAGGTCGAAAACAACTCATCCAATAGAATTTAGACAGGTTTGGGTACTTATATTAACCTTATCTTTAAGTATTAACTCTAAGTTAATTAGTTTCACTTTTACAATGTCTCTTTGTATTTTTATATAATATGGTTAATAAACTTAATATATACATCCAAGCGACCCCCAACTGGTCCATTAATGATTAACCTATCATAATATAAGTCTCTTGGCCGAACCTTAGATTTTTAGGAATTTAATATCAATTAATAATATAATATTTGTTTTAAGAACTCTTTTATGTCAATTTTGACACTATTCAATAGTTGATTTTTTTTGAAACTCATAACAGATTGATTACTTCGAACCAAGTCAATTAAATCAATCCTAATATATCATATTATCCTAGAAAATTAGTTTAATTAATTAAAAGTTTCATATTATATTTATTTGGGTATTTATAATATCAATTATTTTAATTTTTCACTATTATAGTAATTACTGCATCATCATTGTGTCATAAATAAAATAACTTATTTAATGTCTAAAAATTATAAATAAAATATCATTATGTAGGAAATATTTTTATCTTTCTAATGAATATTTATAATCGAAAATCCAACATGTATAACCCTATGTAAAAATTGTTCTTCTAAAAGATGTAAGCTTATGCCATTTTTATTTTTATTTTAACTTTATTAATATAAAGTGTCCCTACCACATACAAGTGGCTCCAAGGGGTCCCCAAATTGCCCCAAGGATGCCCATGGTCGGGTATGTGTCCACCAATAAGGTTAGGACACGTTTTAGGGTAATTTTGTATTATTATAATATTATTTTTTAACCCTTATCTACCGGATTTACCCTTTAACCATGGTAAATAAAATATTTACCACAGTAACTATTCAAAATGTCTAAAAATAAAAGTTACCTATTTACACAATTTGAACATCCTGATTCCAAATATGGAATCCATTTTCCTAAATTCAAAACACAGAAGTGGAAGAAATTAATTTAAAATTAATTCACGCTGTTAAAACAAAAAGCGTGTTTTTAAGAGATAATAACTATCAAAAGATTGACACTTGTTTATGTTCGGTTTAATTGTAAAATTATGTCCAATGACCAAAATTATATTAAATGGTAAAAATATATTCTAAATATACTTTAAAACCACTCAAATTCATAATTTATCACTAGTAATTAATTTGATTAAAAAAGTTGTTTTTAATTTAAATTTAGTAATTTTCACTATTCATCAAAATATGAAAGTTATCCGAAATGTACCAAAATTTCACCCTAGGCTAAATTCGATATTCCGAATCCAAAAATGATGTCCATTTTCAAATATAAAATATATATAATTTCAAAAAGTAGGTATTACTATTCATAACGGCTAGTTTGATTAGTTATGGTGTGTTAGAACTCGGTGTTGCGTACAACACACGCTATCACATTATTCAAAGAGAAGCGTACCATAGAAGCTTGGGGTGTTACATTCTCCCCTCCTTCAAATAATTGCATCCTCGCAATTTCTAGGGTATTACTGCATAAAAAGACTCGGGTGGTTCTTCATCATAAGTTCCTCGGGTTCCCACGTTGCCTCTTCCATCTTATGATTCCTCCACAAAACTTTTACCAGACGCGTCGTCCGGTTTCTCAGCACTTGTTCTCTCGTATCAAGAATCTTGATGGGATCTTCTCAATAGGAAAGATCGGGTTCCAGTTCTAATTCCTCATAGGTGAGTACATGCGTTGGGTCAGGCATGTATTTCCTTAACAGAGATACGTGGAACACATCGTGAACTTTGGAGAGACTTGGCGGCATTGCCAATCGGTAAGCTACAGCCCCAATTCGTTCTAGAATTTCGAAAGGTCCGATGTACCTGGGACTCAATTTACCTTTCTTACCAAAACGTATGACTCCCTTCCACGGAGATACCTTTAGGAAAACATGATCACCGACTTGAAATTCCAAATCCTTCCTTCGATTATCGGCATAGCTCTTCTGCCTACTTTGAGCTGCTTTAATGTGATTTTGGATTACCTTTACCTTTTCCATCGTTTCCTCCACCAGTTCTAGACCTACAAGTTTTCTTTCACCGACGTCATCCCAACAGGTTGGTGTACGACATCTCTTTCCGTATAACGCTTCATATGGTGCCATCTGAATACTCGAATGGAAGCTATTGTTATAGGAAAATTCTACCAGTGGTAAATATTGATCCCACATACCCTGAAAGTCAAGTGAGCAAGATCTCAACATATCTTCTAAGGTTTGAATAGTCCGTTCTGACTGTCCATCTGTCTAAGGGTGGTATGCAGTGCTCAAATGAAGTTCAGTATCCAGGGATTTCTGAAGACTTTTCCAGAATCTTGAAGTAAAACGGGGATCACGATCAGAAACAATCGATAGGGGTACTCCATGAAGTCTCACAACTTCATTAATATATAGTCTTGCTAGACGTTCCAGGGGTAGATCTTCTCTTATAGCAAGAAAATGTGCTGACTTGGTAAGACGATCAACAATAACCCATATTGCATCGTTCCTTCTAGGAGTCTTTGGTAGCCCCATGACAAAGTCCATCGTAATATTGTCCCATTTCCACTCCGGTAGGGGAAGAGGTTGCATGACTCCTCCAGGCTGTTGCCTTCCAGCTTTGACTTGTTGACAAACCATACATCTTGACACAAAATCAGCAATCTCCCTCTTCATATTGTCCCACCAAAAATGTTCTTTCAAATCTCTATACATTTTGGTGCTCCCAGGGTGTATAGAAAAATTGGAACTATGAGAATCATCCAGCAATTCCCTTTTTAGATCAGGTATATTGGGAACACAAAGTCTCTTTCCGAATTTCAAAATTCCATCTTCATACACAAAGTCTCTCAATCTCCCATCATTCACAGCTTTAATCTTCTTTTGTAATTCGTCATCATCGGTCTGAGAACTCTTAATCCTTTCTAGTAAAGATGGTTTGGCAACCATTTGAAAAAGTATTGATGTTACACCTTCCCTGGTTATTCCCATGTCCATTTTCACTAGATCCATGAAAATTGGATCCCTTTCAATTCTCATATTGTTCAAAACTCCATGTTCTTTTCTACTCAAAGCATCTGCTACTTTGTTTGCTTTCCCCGGGTGGTAGTGTATCGTGCAATCATAATCCTTGAGTAATTCAAGCCATCTCCTTTGCCTCATGTTGAGTTCTTTTTGTGAGAAAATATACTTCAAACTCTTGTGATCAGTATAAATCTCACATTTTTCACCATAGAGGTAGTGCCTCCATATCTTCAAAGCAAAGATCACAGCTGCTAACTCAAGATCATGAGTAGGATAGTTTTGTTCATGAATTTTCAACTGTCGTGATGCATAGGCAATAACGCTATCATTCTGCATAAGGACACAACCAAGTCCTTTCTTTGACGCATCACTATAAATAACGAACCCATCATTCCCCGATGGTAGAGTCAATATAGGAGCATTGACTAATCTTCTCTTCAGTTCTTCGAAACATTCTTCACACTCTTTTGTCCAAACAAATTTAACCCCTTTACGTGTGAGCTTCGTTAATGGGTTAGCCAATCGGGCAAAATTCTGGACGAAACGTCGATAATAACCTGCCAAGCCAATAAAACTACGTACCTCAGATATACTCGTAGGTGCTGGCCATTCTTGGATTGCCTTGGTCTTAGAAGGATCAACAGAGATTCCATCTTTAGAGACAATATGGCCAAGAAAAGAAATCTCCTGAAGCCAGAATTCACACTTGCTAAACTTTCCATATAATTCATGCCTCCTCAGAGTCTTCAAGATAATGCGCAAGTGATTTTCATGATCTTCGTAGGTTTTGGAGTATACCAAGATATCATCAATAAATACCACCACAAATTCATCGAGATACTCCTTGAAAACTCTATTCATCAGATCCATGAATACAGAGGGTGCATTAGTCAATCCAAACGGCATTACAGTAAACTCGTAATGCCCGTACCTGGTTCGAAATGCTGTCTTCGGAATGTCTTCCTTCTTTACACACAACTGATGGTATCCAGATCGAAGGTCAATCTTTGAAAAGTATTGAGCTCCATGCAGTTGGTCAAATAAATCATCAATACGAGGTAGGGGATACTTGTTCTTTATCGTTATAGCATTGATCTCCCTGTAGTCGATACATAACCTCATAGATCCATCTTTCTTTTTAACAAAAAGAACAGGGGCTCCCCATGGAGAAACACTAGGGCGAATAAATCCCTTATTACTCAATTCCTCTAGTTGTTTCTTTAGTTCGACTAGCTCTACAGTGGCCATTCTATAAGGGGTCTTCGATATAGGCCTTGATCCAGGAATCAAATCAATAGAAAACTCAACTTCTCGTTCTGGAGGATGTCCAGGTAAATCTTCTGGAAATACATCTACAAATTCTTTCACAACAGGTACATCCTCTATTTGAACATTCCTTTCCTCACCGATAGTTACTTCATTCTCTTCCTCCCCAATAATTGAATTAAGTTGAGCTACTGGGGGTGGGTCTAAATAAGAATTAGGTGGTGACGATTCTGCTCTAAAAATAAGGTGCTCCTTATCATTATCATCATGAATCGTAACCTCTTTCTTCTTACAATAAATCTTCGCATCATAGTCCAAAAGCCAGTCCATACCGAGGATTATATCAAACTCAATCATAGGTATGACGATGAGATCAGCGGATAAAGAAAATTTATGTGCTCTAATGGGGACTGATTCGCAAAACTTTGTTGCAATGATACTTCCCTTAGGAGTTTTAACTGACAACTCCCTTATTAAATCAAATTGGAAATATCTAATTTTCTTAGCAAACTAGGAAGATATGAAACAATGCGATGATCCAGAATCAAATAATGCATTTGCTAAACTTGAGGAAACCATTAAATTACCTGCCACCACGTCTTTCGGAGTTTCTACCTCAGCAGTAGTGATAGCATAAGCCTGGCCTTGATCCCTTGGCCTTTTCTGAGGTAAGTTCTCCTGACGCTTAGGACATGCATTTGCATAATGCCCCATCTCCCTGCAATTGTAGCACTGAACGTTGGTAGCTTCCTTCTTCCCCTTGCAATCATGAGCTTGGTGGCCTTTTTCACCACACTTGTAACAGACTCCCATTCCCTTCAGGCAAGCACCGGGGTGTTTCTTCCCGCACTTACCACAAGATGGATATTCAACCTTTCCCTTCTTCCCCTTATTTCCATTCCCAGATTGATCAGCAGGTCTCTTCTTCTCTTGCTTTGATTTAAAGTCATAAGACTTAGAGAATTCCTTTTCGGTCTTGATAGCACATGAGACAATGTCTTCGTACGATGAAAAGGATTGTGAGACTAATGCTCGACGGAGAAATGGTTTTAACCCATCAAAGAAACGATCAATCTTACTTCTTGGGTTGCGAATATAATCTCCAGCATACCTCGCTAACCTTGTAAAGTTAGCCTCATACTTTGTGACATTATCATCCTCCTTTTGTCTCAGACTCAGAAATTGCCTTTCCATATCTGCTCGATGGTCGCGAGGAAAGTATTTTTCTAAAAACAGATCTTTGAACTCCCTCCATTCCATGTTTGATACTTCATCATCTTCCTTCATGTTTTGAATCAATGACCACCATTGATCAGCATCTCCAGTGAGGCGGTAAACTGCCATGGTAACTTTTTCCCTTTCACTACTCCCCAAAGCCTGAAATATTTTCTCTAGGGAAAATATCCATTGCTCAGCTACTAAGGGATTTGTACTCCCATTGAACGTTGGTGGTTGTTGTCTCATGAATCGATCTAACATTGATCCTCCACGCTGCGGATCAGGGTGCTCCATACGGGTAAGGTTATTATTCATAACCTGAGTAAGTTGTCCCAGTATGGTGATTAGTTGATCAGCACCAGTTGCATCACCATCCCCACTATAATTATCTTGAGCAGGAGGGCAATCCCTACATGGAGTGCGCGCATTGATACGGTTTCCATTTCTTCCACTAGGCGCCATTTCTAAACAATGGCATAAACTAGATCAGTTTATGAATCAAAATACATAATCCCATACTTATAAAACACTTAACATAAATTGAACTATTTATGGATATAATCCATAATCATAAAAATGTTTTTCTTTGAGGAAGTATATACTCATAAACCCTTCATAATGATTTGTAAAGATAATGAGATTTATCCTAAGCATATCCCCCGGGAGTGTCGTAACCAAGAGTGCAGCAAGGCCCGTTGTCGTGCACCAGTTCCCGTTCGAGTCTAGCTCAAAGCGGTGTTTTCGGGTTTTACCCCTAGGTACATCTGTGCCAGAGCCGCCTCTACCTGCTCGTATCCAGACAGGGATGTATTGCTCGGAAAACTCACAAAATCTCTACAATACCAAAATTCTAGGAAGTTCTTCTATACTAATCCTCAAAGTTCATCTTAGGTCTACGTGCTCTAATCAGAGTTTATCTAAATCTAGCTTCCAAGGTTTGTACTAAACTTCCTCTGATACCAACTGTAACGCCCCGACCCCAGTTACCCAGATTCGGTGCATTATTACATAACATTGGCATGATCACAAGAAAGATCAAATCTCGAAAGACCGATTGGTTTAGTAGCCTTGGAAACACTAGATATATTCATAAGTTTTACATTACATCATAAAATGAAAAACTACTACAACAACATAATGTCTCCATAATCCACACTACTATCCCCTCATAATATCCCTGCAGGTCATTCATAATTTACTTCTTCACATCCTGGGGAAAAATAAAACATAGAAAAGGGGTGAGCTCAAATGCCCAGTAAGGATAACAATATAGCGGAAACTTTCATAAATAAGAATAAACATTTAAGGCAATGTATAACTAAATCAAAATCCTTTTAAATATGAACTTTCAACATGGTATGGCATAAATAAAATGAAATAATGCCATTTACTTATTCACATGGATATTCTACTAATCGAATAATCACATGCAAAAATCAATAACCACTTTCATAATGTTGGAATGCATAATGCTAAACGTTAATTTCTTTGTCTAGGCCTCATCCCAAGACCTAGGGGTTACTTATAACCGGAACCCAACCCGGAGTGCCTCTAATAACCGGACACCAACCCGGAGTGCCTCTAATAACCGGACACCAACCCGGAGTGCCTCTAATAACCGGACACCAACCCGGAGGGCATTCTTTTACCAGTACCTAACCTGGAGGGCTTACTTTAACCAGTCCCCAACCTGGAGGGCTTACTTTTACCAGTCCCCAACCTGGAGGGCTTACTTTTACCGGTCCCCAACCCGGAACATACTTGTTTAGCACATTCATCTGAAGAAAAGTTTGAAATATAACATAAACATTCGGATTAAAACTAGCATACGAAATGTCAATAGTTTTACCATAAACTATGAATGGTATAAAATAGCACATACACAGTCAAACATATCACAAAACCTTCAATACAATATAAATCAACTTCAAATAAGCGTAAAATCCATTAAAGGATGTTGACATAGATGAAATCAAAACACTTTTTAGAGAAATATCTCTTTCTATTTTTGAAATCATTTAAGAGCCATATAAAATAAAACATTTTCTTGAAAATATTCTTGTAAGCTTGTAAGGAAAGCTTCGACGAACAGCGTAAAATAACCGCACCCGCCGTATAAGTAAAAAAAACATTCTTATCTTAATTCTATCGAAAAGGTCAAAAAGGACCTTGTTTTGAAAACGACGGAAAGATTCCTTTATAAACCTCTTACAAAAAGTCAAACAAGGGTATAAATGAATTTAACCCATATTCTTGTAAATAATAAATATGTTTTGAAATACATTTCAAAGAAACATGGATGTGGATGATAAAGAAATCCCAGTAGATTATTACGTATAAACAACCTCGGATAATGAAGAGATTGTGAAATAACCCTTACCTTGTACTTTTCCTTGGTTGTGGTAGGTTAACCTCCTGTATAATGGTGAAATAATTGTTATTAAATTATACAAGAATCATATACATTAATATGATATCATATATGATCTTTTAATATTGATTTGATAATAATATCTTAGTATTATCGTTGTTTCGGGTGTTAACTTACTTGTTTTCTTTCATATGTTTTGTTACGTAAGACATGTTTGTAAAGGATAGGTTGTATATTATTCATATCCAGAATGATATCAAGTCCTTAAACATCATTTTTAAATCATAAAATGATAATTACGCTTTAATGGTTACGATGGAGAATGAATCTCATCGCGTTCGTGGAGACGGTAGTCCGTACGTACGCACGAGCGACAATATCATTCTTTTGATATTAAAATAATATATAAATGGATGGTATATCATATATACAGAATCATTAACATGTTATATTTATTATTTACATGAGTTACACATCATTATTATACCCATCCAAATAATATTATATTGAATAACAATTACACCACGACGTGGAGACGGTAAGCCGTACGTACGCACGTATGGTGACATGTTATTCAAAGGGTGGATAGAATACTGAATATGATTGTACCATATTTATAATAACATCACAGTATATGTGAGATACTGGAGTTATTATTTCAGAATGGTAAGAACAAAGGAAGAAGAAGTGGAAGAAGAAATGAACTTAGAAAAGGGTGGTGAAATCATTACCTCTTCTTCGGGTTCTTCCTTTTGATTTGATCAAAAGGGCTCCTTAGGTTGGCTTTCTGATCAAACTAAGGCCTCTAGGTTGTATTGAGGGATGTTGGGAGAGTATTTGGGCAGAGTTTGGCCGAACCAAAAGGCTTTGAAGGTGTGAAGAAATGAGAAGGAGGAGTGCCCTTTTATAAGAGGGGTGAGGGGCACCTTTGGAAAAGCTAGAAATATTAATTTATAATAAATTCATATTCGGTTTCTAAAGGCTCCAAAGTTGAATATTCAAAGGATGAGGTGGGGATAGGTCTAAAACAACTCATCCAATAGAATTTAGACAGGTTTGGGTACTTATATTAACCTTATCTTTAAGTATTAACTCTAAGTTAATTAGTTTCACTTTTACAATGTCTCTTTGTATTTTTATATAATATGGTTAATAAACTTACTATATACATCCAAGCGACCCCCAACTGGTCCATTAATGATTAACCTATCATAATATAAGTCTCTTGGCCGAACCTTAGATTTTTAGGAATTTAATATCAATTAATAATATAATATTTGTTTTAAGAACTCTTTTATGTCAATTTTGACACTATTCAATAGTTGATTTTTTGTGAAACTCATAACAGATTGATTACTTCGAACCAAGTCAATTAAATCAATCCTAATATATCATATTATCCTAGAAAATTAGTTTAATTCATTAAAAGTTTCATATTATATTTATTTGGGTATTTATAATATCAATTATTTTAATTTTTCACTATTATAGTAATTACTGCATCATCATTGTGTCATAAATAAAATAACTTATTTAATGTCTAAAAATTATAAATAAAATATCATTATGTAGGAAATATTTTTATCTTTCTAATGAATATTTATAATCGAAAAGCCAACATGTATAACCCTATGTAAAAATTGTTCTTCTAAAAGATGTAAGCTTATGCCATTTTTATTTTTATTTTAACTTTATTAATATAAAGTGTCCCTACCACATACAAGTGGCTCCAAGGGGTCCCCAAATTGACCCAAGGATGCCCATGGTCGGGTATGTGTCCACCAATAAGGTTAGGACACGTTTTAGGGTAATTTTGTATTATTATAATATTATTTTTTAACCCTTATTTACCGGATTTACCCTTTAACCATGGTAAATAAAATATTTACCACAGTAACTATTCAAAATGTCTAAAAATAAAAGTTACCTATTTACACAATTTGAACATCCTGATTCCAAATATGGAATCCATTTTCCTAAATTCAAAACACAGAAGTGGAAGAAATTAATTTAAAATTAATTCCCGCTGTTAAAACAAAAAGCGTGTTTTTAAGAGATAATAACTATCAAAAGATTGACACTTGTTTATGTTCGGTTTAATTGTAAAATTATGTCCAATGACCAAAATTATATTAAATGGTAAAAATATATTCTAAATATACTTTAAAACCACTCAAATTCATAATTTATCACTAGTAATTAATTTGATTAAAAAAGTTGTTTTTAATTAAAATTTAGTAATTTTCACTATTCATCAAAATATGAAAGTTATCCGAAATGTACCAAAATTTCACCCTAGGCTAAATTCGATATTCCGAATCCAAAAATGATGTCCATTTTCAAATATAAAATATATATAATTTCAAAAAGTAGGTATTACTATTCATAACGGCTAGTTTGATTAGTTATGGTGTGTTAGAACTCGGTGTTGCGTACAACACACGCTATCACATTATTCAAAGAGAAGCGTACCATAGAAGCTTGGGGTGTTACAGGGATGAGGTCTGCATCATCACTGCGTGCAATCCCCAGGAGAAAATCCTCGAGCTAAGAGGCCGGAAAGGGCCAGAGGATAAGGGAAAAGAGGAGTTAGCTCCCAGCGGAGCTGGACCAGAAAACATGATCTCTGGATGACCCCACATATACCCTGAGGATGATGGTCAAGCCGCAAGAGCTCTTAATGACGATCTTAGTTTATGGTCTTAGAGCTCGGACCGTGGGGAGCACCAAAGAATGTTGTATTGTAGCTTGTCCCCTTGATGCATAAAAGCACACTAAGGGCTAGTGCCAAGAATGTCTAAATCTCACCTGAACATAATGGGGGTGGAGCACAATGTGAATCATGTAACAAACATTCATGGCCTGAAAGGTCTCGCATGACGATAGTGGAGTACTGCTGCCCATGTTCGCAACACAGCATCTCATCGTGTTAGCCTAAAATGGGGTAAAACAAATGAGAATCATCTATTGACCATGTTTGCAACATGGGACCTATCTCAACTTGTCGTCTGAAACCCTTGAGGGTGTTGGCCCATAACGGTAGGAGAGCCCTTAGGAATGGTATCCATGAAGTTTTTTGGGGGTCCCTTCAGGTGTGAAATGACAACGGGGGCCCAAATGAAGGGAAACACGAAGCTTGATAAGTGGACAAAACTTATCCACGTTGAATCTGGCACTCCAGATTTGGAACATGCAGTACAATTCTGGTTTTTTAAAAAGGTACTAGATTATTTAGATTTGGATACAAAAGGTCATTTCGATAAATTTTTTTGACCGGGTTGATATCCTATCCCATAAGTATACTTATGAGCTAGTTGTTTTCCAAGAATTTCAGTAAGATTATTCTTTCCATTAGTAAAATTTTCTATGTCTTTCTACAATTGTTCATTTGGAATATTTAATTCATTGTTCTCCTTGAGCAGTTTATCTTTTTATTCTTTTTCAGTTGTATGTTCATATTTAGCAGTCACAGTATGAGCATGTATTTTTTTAAGGATTTATACTTATCTTTCAACTCATTACAAGTTTCTTCCAACATATTTAAGTATTCAAAAAATTCATCATTTGTCATATTCTTAGACTCACATTAAAAATAATAAGTGTTACATACATGAAAGTCTATGGTTACCTTAGTTGTGTTTTCCATGAAAAACATATTAGCCATATCATCTTTCTCATATTGAGAAGATCCAGATTCACTTGAGCTATCCTCTGAGGCACTCCAGGTGGCCTTCATTGCATTCATATACCCCCTATCATTGTTTTTATAATTTTTCTAGTATTTTAGCTTTGTTCATTCAACCTTGCCATGTAATTTCATTTTACATTCACACAAAAAGATCTCTTCTGACTTTTCAATTTTCTTCCAATCCTTTTTCCAATTTCCCTTGTTATTATACTTGCCTTTGTAATTGGGATTTTTTAAAAACATCTTTTTCCTATAAAATTTCTTGAATCATCTAGCCAACTGGGCCATTTCTTCATCACTGTGTAAAGCCAATTCATCACTGCATGAGCTTTAAATAGCATCTTAAACTTTCTCTCTGTCTTTACTTTTAGAATCAATTTTCTTGAAAGCAATAGACATTCGTTTCGGTCCATCTTCCACTTGATTTACCTTTAATTCTTCTTTATACATCATTAACATAACAATCAATTCCTTCACTAACATTGTATCAATATCGAATGATTCTCTATGAGAAAAAGATATTCCATGCCATCGTTCTAGTAAGCATCGTATAATACGCATAATCTGGTCTTTGCCTATTACTTGTCTTCATAAGGAAATCATGGTATTCAAAATTCCATTGAACCCGAAATACAGATCAGAAATTGACTCATTAGGATTCATTCTAATGTTTTCATATTTGTTATTATAAGTATTCAATCACATTTCTTTAACATTTGATGTTCTTTCAGGAGAAATAGATAAAGTGTCCCAAATTTCATGTGAAGTCTTGCAAGAAGAGATATAGTTAAACTCTTCATTTCCTAGTGCACACTATAAAGAATTCATTTCATTACAATTATTGTTAAAGGAAGTCTTTGTAGGATTATCGCAAGTGTTTCTAGTATATTCCAGAATAGTATATTTACTTTCAATAGTAGTCTAGATTTTAAATCCCATACATTCTAGATGTATTTTCCTTTTAAGATTCCACTGTGCATAGTTTGTTCCATTAAAGAAGGTGGTCTATTAGTAGCAGCCTTGTCTAGTCTATTTTCCATGATATAGATTGTACAAAAAATTTCATAGAGATGAAAATTTAGAAAGAATTTTTTTTTGAGATCATTGAAACACAACTATAATAACAGTTGACATGATTTGACAAACTAACATAAACATTCAAAATCATACGATACCAAATGTTCTTCGGAGAAGAAGAATCAAGAGGGGGTGAATTAAGTATCTATAAAAATTTATGTTTAAATATGTTCTTTAAAAAATAGTACCCCCCTATGAAAATAAGCACAAAGTCAGTTTAAATGTCATGAAGGTTCAATTAGGTTCTCATAAGATTGATTAGTTCTCAGCTTTACCAATCTAAAGATTAGTAAAACATTTGAAACTAACCTAATTATTCAAAACAGATGTAAAGAATTGCTAAACTAACTATCATAGATCAGTTTATTTTAATTCCAAAAATACATAACAGATAGAAAATAAATGATAAAAAACACATCTGATATATCAATAGGTTCTTTATCAAGAGGAGACTTTGTCCTCTCCACTTGGTGATCACCTGCAACCAAGTTGTTTATATTAACAGACATTTGATCCACACCTTGAATCGGGGATCACAAAAGCTCACAGGTTATCTTGGTCACACTGGACCTCTACCACAATTATTCATGGGAGAAACTAACAAAAAGATCACATAGGATCTATTCAACAGTTCTACACTAGATACAATAGTAAAAAGATATTGAGAGTGAGGATATTTTGATATCCTCTAGTTATGTTCAGGAGACAGTGTTTGTGATACAAACAGATATAATAACTACTCAAATGGTAACTACAAGAACAAAATAGAGTTATTAAGGAGAATAATGTTTAGAAATCTATGTTTGGTATGTGGTAAAGCTCTCGACTCTAAGAATGTAGAGAAAATGAAATTTGAGTCCTCTTCTGAAAGTGGGCTTCAGAAAAGAGTGACGTAGTATGTGTAATCCAACATCCTGGTGTGAAATGGTTCAGCTCTTCTATGTAAGTATTTTAATCCATCTTTTGTAGGTTTTTTCTTGAAACAACTTCTTTTTAGCTCAATCTTTGAGTTCCTCTATTGTTTTATGAGTTTCAAATTCACTCAGTCTACATTTTTCAGTGTGTTCTTAGATCTCTCTTTTTTTTGAGGTTGAAGTGCTTTTATACTTCAAGATCCATTAGGCATGATGATCTCCGCACGTGCATGTACCTCATACTTTCTTCAGATAGTCCAACAGACAACATTAAATAATGTTAGAAAAATCAATTTTTCTAAATATTAATGTTAGAATTAAATATGAATTAATAAATTCGAAACAACTATTTCTGAATATCGACGAGTCATTTGCATTGGTCTGTTATCTTTGGTGTGTCGACATCAGTAAGTCATATTCATTTTGTCGACGTCGATATGTCATATTCGGGGTGTCGGCATTGGTTTGTCATCTTCGGTGTGTTGAAATTAGTATGTGGACTTCGGTCTGTCATCTTCGGTATGTCAACTTTGGTATGTCATCTTCAGTTTGTCAACTTCGGTGTGTCGAACAATGGTGTGTCGAACATCGGTGTGTCGAACATCGATGTGTCGAACATACCATGTGTGTCAAGGAATCTAAAAAAGGATATGAAGTGTCTATCATACATATAATATTAAAATACTAAGTGTTATCCAAAAAATACATGTATAAATAAACATGTAAACATATTTTATTCATGAATATAGGTTATTGAATTATATATGTATATTTTAAAATTTATTTACTTGGAGATATTAAAATTGGATGAAAATGTAGAATATGAATATTGATATTATTTGTGATTCTGAAAACTACAATATTACAAAGGGTCCAATAGTATCCATATCCCACTAGGGCTTTGGGGCCACTCCCAACACAATGGCCCTTAGGGTGTTCATCTTCTTTTCCCATTGAAGAGAATGGTTGTGGGAGTTACCAATTGATATGTAGTTTATGGTAAATAGATTCACTAGATATTTTTATTGATTTTTTACCCTCAAGAAGGTAATACATAAGAAAATATCAAAAGTATTGATAATATAATATAATAAAATTAAAATACCACCAAGGATGGGGTGGTTTTAGTTTGACTGGATTTTTATGATATTATGTAAACTCAAAAACGTTTTTTTAAATGTGATTAATAAAATATAATATATATTACCAAACATATCAATTAATTACTTATCATAATAATTTAAATTATTATTTAAGTTAATTAAGATCCCTTAATTTTTTAACTCCAAAACCGTATGGTTTTGAACCTGATTACAAATAATGAAAAAAAATAAACCCGAGGCTAACCCTGGGATGAGAAGTCACAACACCCATATTTGATTGTTTACCCAAAGTAATAATATAGTCCATTTTCAATTAGGTAAGCATCTAAACACTATAAATAAAAATTATTTATGTTTTTAGTTTGGATTTTAATTTATGAATTGATCCCATTTTGTTTTCTTTTACCGATTAAGATGACACTCTCCCAATTCACACACTATTCAACCTCTCATGGTATCTGATAATTGTTTTATTATAGATCAATTGGAAAAAAAATTACTTATTAGTACATATGTAATAATATTTTTTATTTTGTAGTATTAAAAATAATAAATTTCATTTAGATGAAATTAGAATGATTACTACAAAACTAAACTTCCATAGGTGGTATGGAAATCATAGAAATATTTTACAAGTGAAATGGATTGAAAAGAGATAAACTAATTCTATTTATGCTATTATCCTAAAACCCTAATTAATTTATGGAGATAATGATATAAGTTAAATAAAATAATTTAAATTGAATAGAAAGAGAAAATATATAAACCAAGAAAAATACAACAAAGAAAAATAATAATAAGAGAATAGTTTTATAGGGGAGGTCCTAGAATGAGATACTCCGTACAAAAACATTGTATAGAAATGGAATTATTAATGAACCAACACTAGATGACCTGAAATTTAACAATAATTGGACTTACATGATGCCTAAATGGGTTTCCTGTTCCCCATGGGCCAAAAAGTAGTTCCCATGTCTTATGATTGAACATTATTTAATGGTTTCACCCTAGATGAAATATTAAACTACCAACCGATATTTATTGTGATTTAAATATGATGTATCAAGGTATAGTAAATACATATATATAAAATAATTATAAACAAAATAACAACACATTCATACATGGCATTTCAAAATAAAAATTTATCCAAAAGGAATAACTGAAATAAATATGTATTGGTAGAAGGTGAAAATAAACATTCCAAGATCAATGGATGATACAAAAATCCAAATGAAAGAAAAAGGGATGTTCTCATGCATTAATGGTGTTCCGAATCCCCATGGGATAGAAATGAGTTCTCTTGTATTATAAATGAACACTTGGGAATGGTTTCACCGTTTATAAAATAATAAACTGACAATATATGGTTATTGATATTTAAAAATGACATATGAAGGTAGTGGTAATCCATGAATATACAATAATAAGAAATAACATAACAACACATACAAACACTAGAAAATAAAATAATCATTTATCGAAAACGAACTACTAAAATAAATACAAAGTGGATGAGGCTGAAAATAAATATCCCAAGATGAATGGATAATAAAACAAACCAAAATAAAAGTAAAAGGGAAATATAACATGTATATATAAAAAATTACCACTAATGACCCTTATTCAATCATAACATCCCCTGCTTTTTTCTATGGTACCATTCAAAAATTTTGAGAATGGAATAGAATTGGGAACTCATAATAGAAACAAAAGAGCAACCTATTAACCCATGCACTATTTCATATGCAGTGTGTGAGGTAAATGTGCTTAGTAGGATCTCTCTAAGGAGTCTCTACAAATAAATTCATAATATAGTTAATAATGTTATAGTTTAAACATAATATTCATAATAAAAAAGTTCATAAACATGAAACATAAAATTTTAAAAAAATAACCCTTTTTATAAATAAATCATAGATAGCTAAAAATTTAAATTAATATATTGATTCAATGAAATGAGGGCCATTAAATACATCCAAAACAATCCAAATCACAATTTATCACTCCTTACAATAATTTCTTGAAAAATGTGTTTTCATAAAAACCTCATTGAAATTGTTTCTTTAAAACCCATTTATGAAATATCAAAACCATTTCCATTACAATAAAATGATTGAAAAAACACAAAAAATCATTTTGAAAGTAATAAAAATTACTCTCAAGATGACACACAGCCACAAAAGGCATCAGGATTTCATAGAAGCCTAATAAAAAGGTAAATCTAACAATGCTACCTTGTAATCAAACCAATTCGGGGAATATAAACAAACAAATAAATGAAATCCCCTAATTTTTCCCAATAAGGACCTAGACATGATGGGAAACATATTAAGACTCAATAGTCTAGATCCAAAAAATTTGATGATTAACCATGGGTAGAACTAATAAACCTATCATTCCTTATTAGTCTTATAGAACTAAAAACTTCTCATCAAGAATTAGGATCTCAATAGAAACCCAGTTCCATTTAAAAACATCTCAAGGTAATGAAAAAAATCTATTTATCTCATTTGGTCTAACTATGTACCATACCGAAGGTAACACATTATCTACATTACAAATTTCACATATCTAGATCCCTATTAGTCTCTTATGAAATCCATGACATGTCAATACGAGAGGTGAGAACATAATGACACAATAGATCATACCCTAAATACAATTTCATGAGTATAAAAATAAACCTCACCCCACATCCTACACTCTCATAGAAACAACCCCTTTCTTATCCAATCATAAGAATTCCATAACAAGATACATCAATATAATGCATCACGCACATGGTCACAAGGTTCCACATATACAATACTAACATGAGGATCAACTAATAGTCTCATAAATATTTATAAATAACCCATTAAAATATTCTAACTAGGATTTCTCAAAGGTTCTTTGGAATGCAAGTCATTTTCACAATATATTTAAAACCACATTTTAATAATTCTGTTCAAACTACCTATCAATTCACATATAACAATAAATTAGGAACTAAATAAATTATTATAAATCCATTTTCAACTAAAAATTAACTTCCATTATGAAATAAACTACAACTAAAAACCTATTCAGAAATATTAAATTTTCTCTATATATATCATTTAAATCCAACATGAGTCTCATCAATCTCAAAAAAAATAAAGAAGATATAGTCCAACCACCTTTGTTTTTCAGACATAAAATTATCATTTTTAAAATTAAAAAAAATAAAAAACATATTTCAAAAATCATAAGACACATTAAATGATACGATCATGTTTTTTAGCGACACTTTTCATGTGACAGGTTCATAAAAAGATAAAAATTCTTTCAAAAAATTTCCTCATCAACCCTAGAAAACCAAAAACCCAATTATTACAACCTCCCCATACCATAATCCTCACTTGAAAAATGGTAAGTGTTTGCAGAAGTCTGGAATCTGATATAAATGGAAAATGAATAATATAGAATAAGAAAAGAGAGATATAGGAGGTCTTACCCACATGAAATTGAGAAGCACGAGTTTAAATTCAAATAAAAGTATATGAGAAGCGCACCCACATGTGAACCCCGCATTTATACGAGCCAATGATAGGAGGCCAAGGGGGCCCAAATATAAATAACTCGTAGTATAAAAAATGAAATTTCACTACTTTATTGAAATATGGGGAGGATTCATTGTTTTTAATAATGTGTTCCATCCTTTCATATAGATCTTTATAATAAAAACAAACACATACAGCTTTTCCAAGAGAACTTATGGTTGGACTAACCAAACCCTAACAGTTCCAACCAAGACTATGAAATTGTAGACCGACTTAATACACGTGTTTAATGATGTACCTAATAGTTCATAAGGCCTGAACCAATATTCAAATCCCGAAAAAGTCCTACATAGTTTTCCATGGGCTTCAAATAGTTTAGTCTTAACTATGAAGTAACCATGTAGACCAAATATGCACTGAACTAATTAAACTAAAAATACTCCCAGCTGAGGGTATACACATGGTTCCAACAAAGACAAGCATTTAGATTGTGTGTAGAAATAAAATTTTGTTATTTTACATGTTTCAAGATAAAACATTTTTGGAAACATTAATTACCTCACATTAGGATATGAAAATATGAAATGTAATGTAATAAGGACATGTTGATGTCACAATTCTCCCAATCATGCCAATTCCAATCCAAATAATGTTACTGTTAAAAGTAAAGGTAAGAGAGAAATATTAATTATTCTCACCGATTCCAATGAACGATAAGGGTTATGAATAACTCAACAGGACTAAAGAATAAGAAAACAAAAATACGACCTATCATATTAAAAGTCCAATTATAATATCCAATCCACATTAGAAACCTCAAGTAAGAATCAACAGAAACCTTAAATTTGAATCCCCAAATTTCAAAAGACCGAACTAAGGTCTCCACACCATTTATAATTAACATGAATTGGTTAAATAATAATGAAATCATTTAAAAATTGTGAATTTTATAGAAAACTTTGTTTCCATAAATTAATAAAAAAGAAACCAGAAACCACTAATTATGGACATATAATAAAATAGTTTATCTCCAATGGGAATCACAATTCAATAGATATCTGAAGTACCCAATGGTCAAGTAATATCCAAGATTATAATATTTGGTCTTGAAATATGAATTACAACCACTACCTCAAAAAACATTTTTGAGACTTGGATCTCTAAAACAACGAATGTGAACATTCAAATTGCACAATGACTAAAAAATTTCCTTATTGAATGAAATGATGTTGGATTGAACCATGGACCACATATTAAAAAAAAATGGTTAACTAAGGATTTATAAAAGGTTTTTACTAAAATTGTGATCCAAAAAATCTCTAACTATGACCATCAAGTTCATAATAATAACTGGTTCCATACCTGTCACATGCACCTAAATTTCACACCAAAGCTATCCCATATCCCCTAAAATGAAACACGTGAACGAACCTCAATATAAGAACATAACAAAAAATTAATCCACATAAGGACTAAAGAATAACGAGGCATTAATATCCTAAAAAACAACACTAAATATGATTAATCCAAAAGAACAACCAAGGGACACAACCAACAAAATACACCTCAAGGATACAAGGATCTAAACCCATCGAGAAAAAATCCCCAAAATATACCATCACCCAAAAATCACAAGATCTTATTCCTCATAAAATCACATAAATAAATATTCAAGGATATCCTATCTTGTAATTCTAAATAATGATATCCAACACACTTCATCACCATTAAAAGGGGAATAACACATTGTAGTATATTAAATGTATTCAAAATTGGTGAAGATAAGAATAGAAATACCCCTAGGGGTGAAAATATGACATTTATTCAATAATATTCTAGGTATAATTGTATCTATAAAAGAAAACATCAACACACCCCAATCATGTTTCCCAAATCACATTAAATGGTCCAATCCCACAAAGGGAAAAAAAATCTAAAAACACCAATCAATTAAGGGAACACAGTTGAATAAAATACATTCCATTTAAAAAATACAACAACTTAAATGTAATTAAGTCAAATTTAATAAAAAAAAGATTAAAAAAGTACCAAAAAATTTGAAATCAGGTCACTTTATTTTAAACCCTGTTACCCAACTGTATCGCGAAACATTTTAACCCAATATTAAAACCTGTGAATTTCTTTATGAAAACAATAAATCCTCCGAAAAATATTAAAGATCATACTTTAAAAAAAATTCAAAAATAATTAAATCCCTTTATAAAATGTATTATATCCATTCAACTCCTAATTTTCC
Organism: Viscum album; assembly: GCA_963277665.1. Taxonomy (NCBI): domain Eukaryota; kingdom Viridiplantae; phylum Streptophyta; class Magnoliopsida; order Santalales; family Viscaceae; genus Viscum; species Viscum album. The sequence goes on along the minus strand of OY728167.1, from coordinate 128,183,008 downwards.
TAATTTAAAACATAAAATTTTTATAATAACCCTATGATAGTCAAAATTCCATAAAATTAGGTTGTCAGGTGATTTGAAAACCAAAAAATATTCTCTAGATTCTCTAACAACATCGAGAAATTTTAAAATATAAAATCCACTAATGATTTTAAATAAATAAAATAATATTTTATGAATAATATTAGTGGATTCATCTCCAATAAAAATGGTTTAACAATATCAAATCATTTTTTATGAACAATCTCCAGGGATCACTTTCAAACAAAAATCATTTTTCATAAAAACTCATTTTTCAACCAATTTTTTTATAATAGTTAAACCAAATGGATACACATCAAAAATCGAAAAAAAATAAAAATCACACTATGAACATTTTAAAAAACCACCATGAATTTACCCCATAATTATATGATGCTCAAAAGAAGTATATATATGAAGATAAAAGAAGGTGAAAAACAATACTTGACTCGACTACATGGATTGATGGGCTATGACAATTTAAGAAAAATTTCTATTACATCTCAAATTTAATGTGTATAGTAACATATTGGATTATCAGTAAATGAAAACCACCCTCAAATAAACTAATTTATCTTTTTCATTCACTCACAAATCATAACCTCCCTCCATGACTACTCACACTATTCTAATGGGGATAATAACATTACCACTAAGGATCTATATGAAATTTATAATTTAAATTTTAAATCCCACTACTTGTGGTTACAATGTAATCTTCAAGAAGGGTGGAAATCATGAACACAATACTGGATAACCTCATTAATGCAAATTACAATCGCACTCAAACTTCCCAAGAAACAAAAATAATAATAATAATGAATTCAAGAACATATGATACTAATGTGAAAACTATGATCCAGCACCATTTGTAAGGAACCAACCAAGTCTGACTCTAAATTTTATTTTACCTAGACCCCACTAGGACCAATGGGCATTCCCAATCCCCAAAATAAGGAAACTAGTGTCTGGGACATATAAATTCACACTTGGGAATGGTTTCACATTAGACAAAATAATAATCCAACATCAGAAACTTAATAAACATTCTGCATGACCAATCGAGATAGTGGGCATCCATGTATATCAAATAATATAACATCCAAAAATAAGATATAAAAATCAAACTTTCACTAAATAAGAACAAATAAAATATATAATTAGTGGAAATTGGTATAAGTAAATATCCTCGACTGAATGGCCAATACAACATACCAAAAGAAAAAAAAATAAATCATAACTCAAAGAATTACAATATCACTACTAGTGACCCCTAATCAATCATCATATCCCATTATCTGACCATATACCTACTTGAAATCATGAGAATAAAATATAAATATTCACTTAAAAAAAAATAGCTTCACATTCACTTAGGAACTGTTGCATATATAATGTTAGTGCTAAATCTATCAATTAGGATCTCAAAAAGGTGTCTCTCTAAATCCCTTCATAATATAGTATATAGAGCGATAGATTTAATAAAATGTTAAAAATTGTACATTTCACATTCTTAATAAATCTAGTATTGTAACATGGTACATACAAATTTTTAAACATCTACCCTCTATATGAATTAAAATAGGTATGGTTAAAAAATTTAATTAATAATTTCTAACCAAGGAAAGAGGGACTTTAAAAGATTAGAAAAAATTCATTATTTATAACTATTTCCAAGCATTAAATAAAAAATTCTTTTTCGTAAACAACAACATTGAAATCCATTAATTTAAACTTGTTTATGAAATAACCAATGCATTTAAATTTCAGAACAAAAATTCCAAACCATTTCAAAATCCAAATTGAATATAAAGACCATGCTCTTTATTACACACATATAAAATATTAATTATATAAAATTTCACTTAAGAAAAATCTAAGGATCTAGAGGTATCGTGTCATGGGGAATTAGGAACAATATTGATATCTTAATACAGAAAACACAACATCATTATTGAAAAATTCGTTTTCATGACCACATCATTCCTTCGTACTTAGCATTGCACAAGATAACCTTAGGTCATACATAAAAAATGGTGACCTATAAATCCCATTAAGGGAGTAATCATGGAATATCATGAATAATAAAACACATGTTTGTAAATAGGAATATCACTGGATCATAACAGAAACACGAACATAAAGGTATGATATAGCAAGATTATCATAACGTGGAGTTGTGGAAACAACATTTAACATGTTATTAGCATGATCCAAGGTTCATTGAACATGAAGAATGAATAAAGAAACATTGTAATTGAAATAGAATGAGTAAACCCTCATTTCACATGATGTATCATGATATAAATCTATACCAATGAATTGGAGCGCCATGAAGGCACAACCTTCTTAATCATTTCACTTCATGCATAAGTGTACCACAAAGATCATACATCATGGATTCATTAAACTTCATAATTAATCATACAAATAAGAAGTGTGGAGTAAATAAATTTAAGATATAAATCACCAAGTAAATTTACATAAATGTGTGTACCCATGATAGAGAAATGGGTACGGTATTTATTTTCACGATTATTTTGGCATGAAAAATTTTGGTGTAACTTCAGTAGTATAACGACGTCAAATAAAAAACGTAAAATGGGGTGATGATAGAGAAGGGGGTATCTCTTCATTTATACATGAAATGGATAGTATGGGGGTCATTTAAAAAAATATCCCAATATATTTAATAGAATTTATATGAATAATATACAAGAATTTCTTGATTATAAATGAGGTGAGAGAAATACGTTACAGAATTTTGGCATGGAAATAGGTGTACATGGGAGGAATTAATGAGAGACAAAGTGAACTATCATAATTTAAATATAAGGAGGGTAAAATAGGGGAGTTATGAAATAAAACATCAACATTTTCAAAAGAATCTAATTGGGAATACCAATATAAAGAAACTTGGACATAAATAAGGAAGGAAGGAAAGTGGGGATCCCATACTTGCGTGTGTGACTTCAAGAGCTTGAGGATTGGCTTATAGAGAGATTGGGGTATCTTGGGAGGATTTTAGGGAGAGTAGGGCATTGTAGGGACGTTTTCCAAAAGTTTTTAGTAATGATAGGTTGGATCTTGGGAGGATTTATAGAGGAAAAGTGCGGGTAATTCATTAATATTTCAAACTATAGGTTTTGGAATCTATATAATTAAATATTCAAATCCACAAACCAACCCTTGGTTATTCCCATGGTTTTTTCCAAATGGGAGTGGAAAAAATTATTATATAAGGCCAATGGATGAAATTGTTAAAATATTATCCTTTCCAATGTGGAGGTGAGTCACACTCTCAAGGTTAACATTTTAAAATTTGGAAATATTTTATAAGTCTCAGAGCATCCACTAAGGGACTATAAAATTAATCAAAAAAATCTAAAAACACATTATTTTAAATTTAAAACATATATTTTCCGAATAAAATTTAATATTATTTTATTACATCACCATTGGGTCATTATGATGTCATAAAACACATTATATACTTATGGAGTATTTTATTTTTACCCAAAATTCATCTATCTCAGAAAATTATGATAAATAAATCGTTAGATAATTTTATGGCCTGAAATAAAAATATTAATTTTTTTGAAAATAAGTTTCCAAATATTTGAATTTGTACTTTTAAAATACAAACAGACATTTATAGAAAATTGATGGGTTTTGACAAAATAACTTTCAAACCATAATAAAAGATAACCTTGAATTTATAAAAATTATATGACCATTTATATTTAATAAAAATTATATAATAATAATATTTTATTGAAATGTGATTTATTCAATAAATTCATTACTTCATCAAAATGAATTATTTAATTAAAATACAATTCGAGTTTTATCGTATGAAAATACAATTCATATCAAATAGAATACTTAATCATTTATAGAGTAAAAAAATATAGATTAAATATAATCATCAGTTATAATTAAAAGGAGTGTTCCTATAATACTACAACATTAATAAAACCTCAGTTTAATATAATAATTTATATATTTATAAAAATTTCCATTTTACCTAAAAAATTATTTTATCTTATTCATTATACTTTTAAAAACACAATTCTCATAATGGAATGGATTGAATAATAATTTTATATATAAAAAAGAATTACAAAATATGTAACTAATGTGGTATTACATAACACCTTATAACACACGCATAATACATATGGGTATGTGTGCTATGGTGACAAACTCTTGGGTGGCTTGGATAACATCGCTCTAGTGGTAATCTCTATTTACATGAACTTCTCTCGTAGGAGATTACATTCAAGCTTAGTGTGTTGAAGCTCGGATTGGAGTTGGTCAAGAGAGAAGCTCAGTGACACTCCCTCCTTTTTGAGCTCCTACAAATGAGCTTCGTATGACCCATGTCTACTGGATGTGTCCATCCAGTCCATTTTCTTTGTTGAAAGGATTATTTTTGAAGACCTCAAATATATATCAGTCATGTAATCATTGTTCAATGGTTTTATTATCAATTGCAATGATACTTAATGGGCATTTAAAACCAATAATAAAAAAGTTCATATGTTTTATATATCCATAAGTCATTTAATTAAATATATGTAATGTAATTTTATTCATGAATGTTCGGGTAGTTAAAAACCCCCGCATTTATGAAATTTCTCCTCCAAAATTTTATTTTCCCACTCTAAAATAGTTTAGGGTAACATTTCCTCAACAATTAATGTGGTACCCACATGGTTTCATTAAAATTTTGGTTTCTCCACAACACTTTGATGAAGGGAAATGTCTTATTTCAATGAACGTTTTCCTTATAATCTAAGATCATCATCGGGTTCTCTTGATATGAGAGGTAATTACTTAAAGGTACCACCTCTTTATTGAGTACATGCAATTTTCCAGGTATGTACTTCCTCAAGAGTGATACATTGAATACATCATGTACTAGAGATTGGTTCAGTGGGAGTGATTGTTGATAGGCCACTACTCTAATGCGATCAAGGATCTCAAAAGTGCCGATGTACCTTAGACTATGATTTCCCTTCTTCCAAAATCTCATAACTTTCTTCCATGGAGATATGTAAAGGAAAACCGTGTCTCCAAAATAATATTGTAGTTCAGGTCAATGATTTTCAGCATATTTCGTTTGTCGACTCTGGGAAGCTTTGATATGTTGCTGAATGGTCTTAACATTATACACCATTTCATTGACCATTTCGAGAACTAGTTGTTTTTTCTGCCAAACTTCTTCCCAACGTGTCGGTGTTCTACAAATATTCCCATAAAGGATTCATAAGGAGGCATTGGGATTATTGAGTGGAAACTTTTATTGTAAGAGAACTCAACAAGAGGAAGATGTTGATCCCATCCTCCTTTGAAGTTGTTTGAGCATGCTCTCAACATGTCCTCCAGTGTATAGATAGTCTTCAAAAGATTTTACATCATTTTCAGGGTGATAAGACATACTGAAGATCATCATAATATTCAGAGAGAGTTGGAGACTCTTCCAGAACATAGAAGTGAATCTTGGATCTCGATCCGATACAATCGATAGTGGTACTCCATGCTGCCTTACCACTTCTCTAATGTATATATACTCTACATTATCCAATTAAAAATCGTTAAAAATTTCAATAAAGTGTGCACTCTTTGTAAGATGAGCCCCAAAAACATAGATTTCATTGTTTTATTTGGATTTATTTGGATGTCCATTGAGAAATTCCAGGGGGATGTTCTCCCATTTCCATATTGGTATGGTAAATGGTTGCATCATTCCCTTATACTTTTTCCGCTCAGTCTTCACTTGCAGACATACCAGGTACATTTATGTATACTTAGCGATCACTTTCTTTATGTTATCTAACCAATAATTCTCTCAGAGATCTCAATACATATTTGTGTTTCATAGGTGAATGCATAAATTTGTACCCTGTGAATCTTCCGAAAGTTATTTCTTTAAATTCAGATTTGATGGATCACATAGCCTTGACCTAAATCTCACACTTCATTCTTCATTAACATTGAACTCTGAGGGTTTCCCTTTTCTGATAGTCTCCACTTTCTTCTAAATTCCCCCATCATCCTTTTGATAATCCATTAACCCTTCCAAAAGAGACCTTTGAGCAATAATTTATGTAAGTATTGATATTGTTCCCTTATTTAAGATTTTAATATCCATCTTTATCAAATATAAGAAGATTGAATCATTTTCAATTCTCATCAATTATATAATCACTGGGTCCTTTCTATTTAGATAATCCACCACCTTGTTCTCTTTACCAGGGTGGTAATGGATTGAGATGTCATAGACTTTGATTATCTCTAACCATAGCTATTGGGGAATATTCAACTCTTTCTGTGTGAATATATAGTTAAGGATTTTGTGATCGGTATATATTTCAATCATCACCCCAGAGAGGTAATGACGGTAAATTTTTAAAGCCGATATTATTTTATCCCACTCCAAATCATGTGTTTGATAGTTATTCACATGAAAATTCAATTTCATTGAAGAATAAGCAATGAATTTTTCATTTTTCTTTAACAGATAGCCCATGACCTTCATCAAAGCTTCAATGAACACCTCAAAAAGTTCTCCACTTTTGGGTAGTGTGATAACGGGTGTAGTGATTAAACTAATTTTCAACTCCATGAAACTCTCTTCTCATTCTTTAATCCATGAAAACATGACTCCCTTAAAGGTTAGATTAGTAAGAGGGTATGACTATCATGGTAAACTTCTCCGAAATCGGCAATAATATCTATCTAACTCCTGGAAGCAATGGATATCTGTCACCGATGTTGGCCTCATGCATCCCTCAATTTCATTTTTCTTGGAGGAATCCACATATATCCCATTTCTTGTGATGATATAATGAAATAATGATATTTCCATCAACCATAGCTCACACTATCTGTACTTTTCATAGAGATTTTCCTTCCATAAGGTCTCTAGTACAGTGCATAGAATCTCCTAATGCTTATCCTTGGATTTGGAGTATCATAAAATATAATCTATAAGGACTACCTGAAATTTGTCAAGGTATTCTCTAAAGACTCTATTCATCAAGTCATGAAAATTACATGAGAATTTATGAGTCTGAAAGGCAATACTACAAATTCCTAGTGCTCGTACAATGTATGAAAAGAAATCTTGGGTATATCCTCATTCTTCCTCCTTACTATATAATATCCCTACCGACGATCCTCCTTGGAGAAGTATTCAACTCCATGTACTTGATCGAACATGTTATCAATTTGTGGTATATGATACTTGTAATTTATCATGTTTTTTTGAGCTCATGATAATCATTGAAAATGTCCATTGACCAATCATTCTTCTTGACGAAGAAGACTGGTGCACCCCATGGTGAAGCACTTGGATGTATAAACCCTTTCTATAAAATATCATCTAGTTCTTCAATCATCTCCTCATGCTCCACAACATCTATTATATATGGAGTCTAGGATGTGGGTAACACCCTAGGTATAAGATCAATCGATAATTCAACAACTCTTCTATGAGGAAGACTAAGTAATTCCCCGGGAAACACATTAGTTAATTCCCTCACAATAGGCATGTATTCAAATATGGGTACTTCCTTAGACCCCATCATATAACTATGATATGAATAATCAGAGATCAGTAATATCCATGATTGATATGATGGTTATAAAGAAGATTCATCCTCCTCCATGCACATGTACATAATCAAGGGTCAATTCTCTATTTAGAGAGTGATTTCCCTCTCTAGGAAATTTATGTTGGCTCTATATAATGATTTCCAATGCATGCCATGAATTGCATCAAATTCTACAAGAGAGTGTATGATGAGGTTCTAATGGATGTTCAATCCACAAATTATGACATGGGAGGTGTTATATTTATGTTATGTGATGTTTCCCACATTTTTTGTTCTCCATAACATCCCTACTTCCTTGATTTGTGATGGTGTTGAGATTGTTCTAATAAAATTTTGGGATATAAACTATTGGTTAGAACCAGAATCAAAAAGTTCGTTCTCTAATATTGAATGAATTACTAGATTACATGTCACCACATCATTGTTGGGGTTCATTTCAATGGTAGTGAAGGAAAAAGCTCACCCTTTCTTCATTGGAAGTTTTTGGTTTCCTCAAAATACCGCTGGATTAGAAAACTAGTTTGAAAAGTTCCCTGGATCTTTTCATCTTAAGGAATAATCAATGGGATAAGGGTTGAATGGAGCATTCTTCTCCTCTATCGCAACATCAGGTTGTTTTGGAAATTAATGGCCAGGTTCCATTCTCTTCCAAACCTAAAGCATATCCTCGTCCCCTTTTCGAGATTTCTAGGGTGCTTCATTCCACACATTTGTCAAGCGAGGTGCTGAAATTTCATAGCACTATTAGATTTATCCATCAGAATACCAGAATTAAAGTCCACTTTCCTATTCTTATCCCCATGATACACATGATATTCTCCGATCTCCATTTCTACTTTTAGGGCACATCTGACTATTATCTCCTAGCTATCAATGTCACATATCTCTAGGGATTTATGTAGGCTAGGTTTTATCACAGAAAAGAAATAGTCACCCTTGTATTTGGGGGTAACAACAAAGATAGAGGCATATCGTGCAAGGATTCTGAAGTTTTACTCACACGCTTTGATGAATTCGTCATCTATTTTCATGAGAGGAAGGAAGTCCATTTCTATCTTATGTTAGAGGATGCCAGGAAAATATTTATAAAAAAACATTTTCCAGAAGACCTTCTATTAAAACACCTCGATATCTTCCTCAGGGTTCGTATTTTTGATCAGTGGCCACCATTTATCAGCTTCACCCTCCATATGATAAGTAGCAAGAAGAACCTTCTCTTATTCAGAATATTGAAGGATGGAGAATATCTCCTCAATGCAGTTGATCCATTTTTGGTGATTGAGGGATTAGATGATCCATAGAATGTAGTAGGCCTTTTTCCCATGAAGCTTTTGATTGTATATTTTTCCTTCCTATGTGGGGGGGGGGTGTAAAATCCTCTTGACCCATGTTTCTATTCAAATGTATAGATAACTGATAGTTTATAGTGACAAAAATTGTGATTCCCACTCCCTTAGGTTTGGAGATCTCCTTAGAAAAGTCATCACATTGATCTTCAAATAGGTTGTTAGCCAGAGTCCTCCTATTAACGACCATTTTTGGGAATAAAAGGAAAGATAATGTGAACACATAATGGGGATTCCGATGAAAAAATTGGATAACTTATAAATTACATCTATTTACATAACTTATTAATTTATAGGCTTCAATCTATGTTATCTATGATCTACTAGAAAATATATATTCTTAGGAGATTTTTTTTATTCCCTTAATAATGATTCATAACATTATAATGAATTTACCAAAGCATATCCCTTGGTAGTGTCAAACCAAGAGTGCTGCAACGCTCATTGTCGTGCACTAGTTCTCGTTCGAGTCCAACCCAAATTGGTGTTTTTAAGTTTTACCTCTAGATACATATGTGCCAGAGTGACATCTACTTGTTTTTATACATACATACACGTATTTTCTTGATAAAAAACATAATCAATACTCACAAAAATTTAGAGGTGTTTTTATAATACGTAGTCTTATCATAATGGATTTCACTGGGATTTTCTAATCCAAATCCCAAAAATAACAAAAACTATCCTATGATACAATGTATAACAACCCTACTCTTTATTACACATGTAAACATGATTTATTAAATAAAAACTCACTTTAGACAACTCTGAGGATCGAGAGGTATACTGTATTGGGAAATTAGGAAAATTACATGACAACTTAAGACATAAAATACATCATCCTTATTGAAAACTTCTTTTTCATGACCACAACATTCCTTCGTACTTATCATTTTATGGGATAACCTGAGGACATGAATAAGAAAATAATGAGCTATAAAGAATAATAAGGGAGTGAAAAAGGCATCACATGAAGAATAAAATACATGTTAGGCAATAGACATATCAATTTAGTATAAGAGAATCTTGAACATAAAGGAATGATATAGCATGATTATCATAACATGGGGATGTGGTAACAACATTTAACATTATATTAGCATTATCCAAGGATCATTACACATGGATCCTGAGTAAACCCTCATTGAACATGAATTAGAATGAGTAAAACATCATTGAAAATAATGTATCCTCAAAGAAATCATTACACAATTCAATGGAGTGCTATCTAGAAACACCCTTCTTAATCATTTCATTTTACGCATAAGTTTTCCATAGAGATCATAAAACATGAATTCAATAAAAAAAAATTATTCCATGAATAAGAGATGTGGAATACATAAATGTAAGTACCCAATAAACATTTTCACAGGCATAAAGTTTAATACCCTTGATATAGAAATGGCTATGGTATTCACTTTCACGATGATTTTGACATGGGAAATTTTCGTGTACCTTCGGTAGCATAATAGTGTCAAATAGAAATCGTAAATTTGAATGATGAGAGAGAAAGAGGTGTATCATCATTTATAAATGAAATTCAAAGAAATTTTGTTCATGGAACATAATATCCCGACATATTTAATGGAATTTATAGGCATAATATACAAGAATTTATCGAATGTAAATGAGGAGAGATAAATCTCTTACGGAATTTTGTCATTGTAACTGGTTTACATGGGTGGAATTAATGAGAGAGGAAGGGATATCTAATCATTCAAAAAAAAGAAGGAACGTATAGGGGATGTTTTAAATCATACCCAAACATTTTTAATTTAAAATAAATGGGAATAACAATATATGGAGTCATAGACATAAATAAGGAAGGAGGGAAAGTGAGGATCCCTTACTCGAGTGTCTGACAAAAAGAGCTTTATGAGGAGCTTCTTGAGAGATTGGGTAACCCTGTGACGATTATAGTGAGATGAGGGAAGTGTAGGGACGTGCTACAAGGGTTTTTAGTTGATATAGGTGGGATCATGGGTGGTTTTATATAGGAAAAGAGAGGGGAAATTATTAATATTTCAACTTCATAGGTTTTGGAATCTATATAATTAAATATTAAAAACCAAAAACCATCCCTTCATTTTTCCAAAGGTGTTTTCCAATGGGGAGTGGAAAAAATTGTTTTATAAGGCTAATGGACGAAATTATTAAAATATTATGCTTGATTATGTGGTTGTGAGTCACACTCTTAAGGAGATCATTTTAAAATGTTAAAATATTTTATTAGAATTGGAGTGTCCACTAAGGCACTATAAAATTTATCAAACAAATATAAAATCAAATTATTTTAATGGAAAAGATTATATTCTCCAAGTATCCCTTTTATAGTTTTATATTAAATCACAATTGGGTCATTATGATGTCATAAAATACTATATATATTTATACGATATTTTATTTTTACCTAAAAATTCAGTTGTCTCATAAATTTATGCCAAATTCACCGTTAGATAATTTCATCATCCTGAATCCAAAATAATATCTATTTAAAATAATTAATTTTCTAAAATGATATTTTTTACTTTTAAAATAAAAACTAATATTTATCGAAAATTCATCGGTTTTGACAAAAATAGCTTTAAAACCTTAATAAATGTAACATTTGATTTCATAAATACTATGTGATCATTTGTATTTAATAAATTATATATAATAATAATTTTTTATAAAAATATTTTTTATTACAAAAAATTCATTAATTAATCAAAATAAATTATTTATTTTAAAATACTATTTCAGTTTTATCATATGAAAATGTAATTCTTATCAAAATGAATAATTAATCACTTATAGATTTAAAACAATAATGAATAAATATAATCATCACCCTTAATTAAAAGGATTGTTCATAAAATACTAAAATATTAGTAAAAACATATTTTTATATAACAATTTATTTATTTCTAAAAAGTACCATTTTACTCAAAAAAACCAGTTATCTAATTCAATATATTTTTATGAAAACTATTGTCATTAAAGAATGGATGGAATAAGAATTTTATTTATAAAAAGGGATTACATAATAAGTAACCAGTGGCTTATTACATAAGACCTTATAAATCCAGCATAATACCAAAGGGTAAAGTGTGCGATGGTTACAGATTCTTGGGGTGGCTTGGATAACATCGCCCGAGTGATAATCTCTTTTAACTTGAACTTCTCCCGCATGATATTTCGTTCAAGATTAACGTGTTGAAGATTAAAATTTTCTTGGTCAAATGCAAATCCCACTGATGCTACCTCGTTTTCATGCTTCTTATGTCCTGAGTCTACTAGATGAGGCCATCCTCTCCTTTGACTTTGTCAAAGGGATTATTTTTAATAACCATAAATTTATATAAGTTCTGTGATCACTATTCAACGGCTATATTATCATCGGAAATGATACTTAATAGTATTATAATCCCAATAATAAAAAAGTGAATGTTTTTTCTATATACATAATACATTTAATTAAATTAATTAATGGGAATATTATTCATGACTATACGGCTCTTTACATTGAAAGTACACCAAAACACACTCAAGGCCACACATAATAATAAATATGTACTAAGGAATCAATAAAGGCTAATAAAAGATTAAAGAAAATTATTCCATGTAATCATATGAACTAGGGGAATACAAATAAATCATCATTTGAAATTCAATTTTTTTTTCTAAAAAGTACCTATGTGTGAAGGGAAGAATCCAAATAATCAGTTACATGGATCATGAACTATTAAAGAGTAACCTCTACTGAAACTATGTAACCTATCACATCCTAGTAGTAAAATAGAATTAATTGAGCTCAATAATGAAAAATAATCTCAATATAAACCCATAACCCTTATAAAAATTTCTATTAATCACTCAACCCAATAGAGTAAGTTACCATTGGTAGCACACACTCTACATTAGGTATTGTACTAATCTGGATCCCTACTATGCTCATAATATTTCAATTTTATAGAAAATGTTGAGGTGATCACCCAATAAATAAATATATCATCCAATAAATTTATTTTCAACCATATGTAATTAAACCTCACCTCACCTCCAACTCCCTCACAAGGAACAACACAATTTACATCTATACATAATCTTCGAAAAATAAGGCACATCAACACAAATAATTCCCCCCAAGAGATCACACACCATCATGGGAAGAATGATCACATGAGGATCAATTCAAGGTCTCACATATTTTTAAAACTAAACTCTTAAATTATGGAAACTCGGATTTCATAAAAGAACAAGGGAATCCATGACATTTTCACACCTTTTCCAAACCACATTTCAAGTATTCCATAAAAAATATTTATCAAATCATTCGTGATTTATAATTTAGAAACTAATATTTTTCCCAAATACCCTTTTATGTAATAATCACCTTTCATTATGAAATCACCCTATTCCAAAAATCTATTCAGAAACATTAATTTTCACTATATTATGCATTTAAAACCCCCAAGATACAAAACATACTCAAAACAATTTGAAGATAAAAATTGAAAGAAACATTATTTTACTAACGATGAATTTAAAATACCATACATAACTTTTTAAAATTTAAAATATAATAAAAATCATTTTAAAACACTTGAAAAATTTAGAAATATTAACTCATGAATTTTCACAAACACTTGGAATGCCAAAAATCGATTCCAAATTTAAAAGAAATTTGATAAAAATGTCAAGAAAACTATGGGAATAAATAGTCTTATAAATTTATGATAAAGAGTTTAATATCATAAAAGGGATTTATATGTTGAATAATGAGGTAATTCTAATTAAATATTTACCTAATTCAAGAATATTTCAATCAATACATGTTTCTATCAATGATGAATGCATAACTGATCCAAAAAATCATCCTTAACACTACACAACCCATAGACCAATCATCAAAACCTCCTCAAAACATAATCCCAACCCTAGTAGTGGTTATGGATTTTTTGAGTTGGGGAAACCATGAGTTAGGGAAAGGGAATTAGTGATGATAACAATAGTGTAAGAAAATAGGGCTTACCAATCTAAAATTCAGAATACCAAGAACGAAACTGAATACGTGTGGAAAAGAGAACCCCCCATGTACACCCCACATTTAGACAAGAAAAGGATATGGAATGATTTAAGATTCTAAAAAATGAATTGGAAAAATAAAAATTTAAATAAATTAATAACATTTTCCCAGTCGTAAGATATTATAAACTATGCACCAACAATGATGATGATAATGACTTAGAAACGTAGCATTGTATAATTTATCCTAGACACAACATAGGGTCTGAATAACCATAAGAAAACTGTTACAACTAAAAATTTTAAGATATTGAACCATTTTGAAAAATTATTACATTGTTTACAGAAATTTATGCAAGTAGTATTCCAATACCCCAAGCCCAAAAGGGTTCCACATAGTTTCCCCTTCGCCTTCCATGGTTTTGGTCAAACCATGAACTACCCATGAAGGCTATCAATGTGATTAACAAAATGAATTAATAGGAGTCCTATATAAGTGTAGTCATATAATTTCTACAAATCCATGCAATAATATCCTTAAAAAATAGACAATATCTATATTTTATATGTTTCAAGCCAAAACTTATTAGAAAAATAAATTGGACCACATTAGGATAAAATAATATAAAATATAAATTAACAGTAAAATGTGGGTGTAAAATAAAGGAAAAAATTCACTTCTTATCCCAATCCTATACAATATAAAAACCCCCTACAAATTATAAAAATGCACATTAATAGAGAATAGTTGAGGCTATGGTTACACATAATTACATGTGCGAATGTGAAATTTAGTCAAATATTTTAATTAAAATTTCACTAAATTTTTTTACAACTAAAACATTTGAACTAGATGTTATTATTGGTGGATTTTTGGAATTTAAAATTGAAACGATATCTTATGTTAAAATTTTACCCCAATAAAATCACGATTCATGATGATATGACAGAAATAGAGAAGTGGAGTTCTTGTTGACAAGTACAGTCCAAATTTAATGATATCCCCCAATTTATACCATAAAAATGAATATCCAAAACATGTGGAAAAAATTAGAATGGTATCCCATGGTGTATAAAATACATTTATAAAATATTAATTCCAAATGAGAAATACAAAAAAAGTGTTATGTTAAAAATTATATAGTGTACATTAAATGGCGAAAACTAGAATTTTGATCAAATTTTAAAGTGGATGATACAATACTAGGTTTTCAAAAATAAAATTATTTTTCAAAATTTGTGGAAAATATAACATTTATGATTAATAAAATATACAATAAAAATATTATTTATCAACTCTCCCACATTTACCATTTTTCACTTGTGTCAAAAAGCCATATATCCAATTTATAATCCATATCTAAATCAAACGATATAATATTTCTAGGATTATTTTAAATTTTAAACCCATAGTGTATCCCTTATGAAATCAATTTTTATAACATCTCAAACTTCCATGGTACGCTTCTCTTTTAATAATACAATAGCGTGTGTTGTATGCAACTCGAGTTCTAACACACCATAACCAATCAAACAATATGTTATGAAAAGTAATACCCAAATTTGGTATTATATAAATTTTATCATTCAAAATGGACATCATTTTTTGAATCGGAATAACGAAATAATCTTAGGGTGAATTTTTGGTATTTTTATGAAAACATTCGATTTTTGATGAATAGTGAAAAACACAGAGTTATTGTTTAAAACTGGCTTTTTATTTAAAAAATAATTTATTTTATTTAAATATAATTTATGTCAAAATAGATAAATAATACATATATAAGTTCAATGTAATTCATTGGAGTTAGTTTATAATAATTTTTGAAATATAAAAATTTATTTAACTGTTTACCGTCTTTTACCCACCTCCTAGGAGAATTTGCTAATTTACATAAAACATAATTTTACCACTTCTATGAGTTGAATTTCAAAATTCATAGAGTCATATTTGATATCAGTAAGTAAAATGTGGTTCAATAAGATGAAATTAATTTTTGGTGAATAATATCATTTTGTTTATTTACCATGGTTAAAAGTAAATAGGGTAATTAATGTTAAAAATGATATTATTATTACCCTAACACATGTCCTAATTCTGTTGGATAAGTTTAATTCGACCAAAAACTACCTTATGAATAAAATATTATCCTTTAGTCCCACTTTTATTAGATTAGGACAATCATTATTATTTAATTAAAAGAATAGTTAAAAGAGTTTAAATCAAAGTTTAATAACTAAATTTTTTTAAATATATGGTTACACATAAGATATATTATACTATAAATATTAATTATAAAGATAAAAAGATTCCATAAATAAAGTTTTTTTATTTATATTTTTTATACATTAAATAATTTAATTTATTTATGACACAATCATGATGCAGTAATCACCTAATTAATGAAATATTCAAATAATTGATATTATAAATATCCAAATAAATGTAATTTGAGACTTTTTATGTCTTACACTAATTTTTTAGAATAATATAACATATTAGGGTTATTTAGAAGAATTTTTTCGAAGTAATAATGTTGTTATGAATTTAGAAAAATCAAAATTCCAAATAGTGTCAAAATTGACATAAAAGTATTTTTCAAACAAATATTATATTATTTATTGATATTCTCTTCCTAAAAATTGATCGTTCAAAAAAAGACTTATATAAAGATAGATGTATCATTAATTAACCACTTGGGGATCTCTTGTATGTATATAGTATGTTTATTAACCATATAATATTAAAATACAAAGAGACATGGTAAATGTCAAACTATTAAACAAAGAGTAAAATCTAAAAATAAGGTTATTATAGTGACCCAAACCTGTCTAAAACATATTGGTTGAGAGGATTTCAACCCATACCCACCTTATACATTAAATAATCCATTTTGTATCCATTTTAATCCGAAAATTATTTTATTATAAAATAATATTTCCAGCTTTTCCTAAGGTGCCCTTCACCCCTCTTATAAAAGGGACCCCCCTCTCCCAAATTAACACCTTCACAGCCATTTGGCTCGGCCAAACCATACCCAAATACCCTCTCAACTATCCTAAATTCATCCAAGAGGCGTCCATTTAGTCATAAATCCATCCTAAGGATCCCTTTTGATCGAATCAAAAGAGAGAACCCGAAAAAGAGGTAAATATTTCAACACCTCACACTACTGGAAAAGGGATCTTTCCCAACAGTTGTGTACCAACGGTTCTTTGAACCGTTGGCATATCATATCTTTCCCAACGGTTTCTATAAACCGTTGGGAAAAGCCCCTCAATGCATAGTTTTCCCAACGGTTGTATGAAACCGTTGGGAAAGATAGGTTTTTCCCAACGGTTCTTAAGAACCGTTGGGAAAAGTGGTGAAGGACCCTTGTTTTCCCAACGGTTATATGGAAACCGTTGGGAAAGATAGGTTTTTCCCAACGGCCCTAAGAACTGTTGGGAAAAGTGGTGAAGAAACCTTGTTTTCCCAACGGTTCTATTGAACTGTTGGGAAAGGTTGGTCTTTCCCAAGGGTTATTAAAAACCGTTGGGAAAAAAAGCCCCAAATACCAAATCGAGCCAGCGGCCTCCCCACATTACAGAAGCATTCACGTCGTGTCCTCCTGGAGCGATTTCTTGCAGAAGGACCTCCCAATCCCCACATCGTCCATCAGATCAGCACCTACCAGGTTAGACTCCTATATTTTATCAACGATATAGTTCCAGCTCTTATAAATCATATACTTCTATTCTTGATTTTGTTATTCCCAATTATTAGGGTTTTTGTAAAAATTTATGATTGTTTTATGGTGGTCATGTGCACCACTATAGGTACATTGATTCACTAATTTATTTTGGTATTTCCATAAAATTCGAATACAATTTATTAATGAATCAATGTTGGGTGTTAACATGAAATTCATGTTCTTGATTTTTGTTGAACACCTTATTTATGGTATGAGGTAAGATTATTTAAAGTGTAAACAAATACTTATATAGAATTTCCTTGTAAAACCTGATGGTTTAATTCTAGTTAAATGGAATCATAATTTTTTATGTTATTAATATTTAGTAATTGGTGGGGTGAATCATATATGTATATGAAAAATAGATCAAGATCATTTAGTATTGGATAGAATTATTCCCTAGTAATGTGAGACCCTTATGTTGTTGGGTGAGTATGGAGTAGTGAGATATATTGCTTGTTACTTACCTTTTTTCAATTCTATGAGCTAATGATGGCATGCACTAATTTTTTGAGATCTTTCAATGTTTTTATGGTTTTGATAGTGATCCATGATGTGTATCCTAGTATGTAAGATCCTGTTGGGTATTAGACCCTAGATTGGGTGAATTTGTATGCGGTAGGGTGCTTTCTAGGATGGGTTGTAGTGATGTGATGGTAACTTATGAGAGGGGTGGGTCTTACTAATGTGGATTCATTCTATATCATAAGCATGTAAATATAATTTGTATTATGATAACTAAATGTGAATGATGTGTGATCAAATATTGTCTTATCCTGGAGAATTCCTTGTGATATATTGATATGGTGGCATGAGTGATGATGCATGTGGTGACATGACCAACATACATGTGTTTCATGGTTAGTGATCAATTAGGCTAATGATCCTATGATCATTGGGATGTGACTCTCAATGATTCAAGAAGAGTTATTAATATGATAACATGAGGGTGTGTTTCTATTTGGTTTTGTCATTCGGTCAGTTTGGACCCCCCCACGCGCGTTTATCAAGCGCGCGCAACGCTTAAAAAACGCATAATGAGACCTCCCGCGCAGACCGCACGTACGATTGACGTTCCGTCTGTGTGTGCACGTCGCAAATAATAATGGGATTGTTGTCCTGTGATTTCAGGTCAATCTGATGTCGTCCGCTATGAGTTTGAACGTTAGACGCCCATTTTGGCCGTTTATGACACCAGAACGGCGTTCCCAGTCACCGCGGGCACACGGCACGTCCGATTGACGTGCCTTCAGCTCGCCCACATCACAATTCACTCAACCTTTTATGTCGTCCGATTTCACGCCATTCAGAATTCATTCGGCCAGTTTGGACCCCCCCCCCCCACGCGCGTTTCTCAAGCGCGCGCAACGCTTAAAGAACACATAATGAGCCCTCCCGCGCAGACCGCGCGTCTGATTGATGTGCCTTCTGCGCGTGCACGTCGCGAATAATAATGGTATTGTTGTCCTGTAATTTCAGGGCAATCCGATGTCTTCCTCTATGAGTTTTACCGTTAGACGCCCGTTTTGGCCGTTTATGACACCATAACAGTGTTCCCGGTCACCGCGGGCACACGACACATCCGATTGATGTGTTGTCTGCTCGACCACATCACAATTCACTCACCCTTTGATGTCGTCCGATTTCAGGCCATTCGGACTTCTTTCGGCTAGTTTGGACCCCCCATGAGCTTTTATCAAGCGCGCGCAACGCTAAAAGAACGCATAATGAGTCCTCCCGCGCAGACCGCACGTCTGATTGACGTGCCGTCTACGCGTGCATGTCGGAAATAATAATGGGATTTTTTTTCCTGTGATTTCAGGTCAATCCGATGTCGTCCGTTATGAGTTTGACCGTTAGACGCCCGTTTTGGCCGTTTTTGACACCAGAACGGCTTTCCCGGTCACCGCGGGCACACGGCACGTCCGATTGACGTGTCGTCTACTCGACCACATCACAATTAACTCACCCTTTGATGTCGTCCGATTTCAGGCCATTCGGACATCGTTCGTCCAGTTTGGACCCCCCACCCCCACGCGCGTTTATCAAGCGCGCACAACGCTTAAAGAACGCATAATGAGCCATCCCATGCAGAACACACGTCCGATTGATGTGTCGTCAGTGCGTGCACGTCGAGAATAATAATGGGATTGTTTCCCTGTGATTTCAGGTCAATCTGTTGTCGTTCGCTATGAGTTTGACCGTTAGACGCCTGTTTTGGCCGTTTATGACACCAGAACGGCGTTCCCGGTCACCGCGGGCACACGGCACGTCCGATTGACATGCCCTCTGCTCGACCACATCACAATTTACTCACCCTTTGATGTCGTCCGATTACAGGCCATTCGGACATCGTTCGGCCAGTTTGGACCCCCCACGCGCGTTTATCAAGCACGCGCAACGCTTAAAGAACGCATAATGAGCCCTACCGCACAAACCGCACATCCGATTGACATGTTGTCTGCGCGTGCACGTCACGAATAATAATTGGATTGTTGTACTGTGATATCAGGTCAATCCGATGTCGTCCGCTATGATTTTGACCGTTAGACGCCCGTTTTGGCCCTTTATGACACCAGAACGGCGTTCCTGGTCACCGCGGGAACACGGCACGTCCGATTGATGTGCCGTCTGCTCGACCACATCAAAATTCATTCACCCTTTGATGTCGTCCGATTTCAGGCCATTCGGACTTCGTTCGGCCAGTTTGGACCCCCCACGCCCGTTTATCAAGCGCGCGCAACGCTTAAAGAATGCATAATGAGCCCTCCCGTGCAGACCGCACATCCGATTGATGTGCTGTCTGTGCGTGCATGTCGAGAATAATAATGGGATTGTTGTCCTGTGATTTCAGGTCAATCTGTTGTCGTCCGCTATGAGTTTGACCGTTAGACGCCTGTTTTGGCCGTTTATGACACCAGAACGGCGTTCCCGGTCACCGCGGGCACACGGCACGTCCGATTGACATGCCCTCTGCTCGACCACATCACAATTTATTCACCCTTTGATGTCGTCGGATTTCAGGTCATTCGGACATCGTTCGGCCAGTTTGGACCCCCCACGCGCGTTTATCAAGCGCGCGCAATGCTTAAAGAACGCATAATGAGCCCTACCGCACAGACCGCACATCCGATTGACGTGCCGTCTACGCGTACACGTCACTAATAATAATTAGAATGTTTCACGGTGGTTTCTGCTCAATCCGAGGTTGTCCGCTATGAATTTGCCCGTTGGACGCCCGTTTTGGCCGTTTATAACACCAGAACTGCGTTGTCGGTCACCGCGGGCACACGGCACGTCCGACTGACGTTCCGTCTGCTCGCCCACTTCATAAATCACTCACCCGTATTTATCGTCTGATTTCAAGTCATTCCGACATCGTTAGGCCCGTTTGGACCCCCCTCACGCGCGTTTACGAAGCACGCGCATCACTTAAAACACAAATATTGAGCCGTACCGCGCAAACCACACGTCCGATTGACGTGAGGTCTGCGCGTACATGTCACGAATAATAATTAGAATATTGCACGGTGGTTTCAGGTGAATTTAAAGTCGTCTGCTATGAATTTGACCGTTTGACGCCCGTTTTGGCCGTTTATGACACCCGAACTGCGTTCTCGGTCACCACGGGCACAGGGCACGTCCGATTGACGTGACGACTGCTCGACCACTTCAGAAATCAATCAACCGTATTTTTCATCTGATTTCAGGCCATTCCGAAATCGTTTGGCCCATTTGGACCCCCCTCACGCGCGTTTACGAAGCGCGCACATCACTTAAAACATGAATATTGAGTCGTACCGTGCAAACCGCACGTCCGATTGACATGCCGTCTACGCGTACACGTCACTAATAATAATTATAATGTTTCACGGTGGTTTCAGCTCAATCCGAGGTCGTCTCCTATGAATTTGACCGTTGGACGCCCGTTTTGGCCGTTTTTGACACCAGAACTACGTTGTCGGTCACCGCGGGCACACGACACGTCCGATTGACGTGCCGTCTGCTCGACCACTTCATAAATCACTCACCCGTATTTGTTGTCTGATTTCAGGCCATTCTGACTTCGTTCGGCCTGTTTGGACCCCCTCGCGCGCGTTTACGAAGCACACTCATCACTTAATACACGAATATTGAGCCGTACCGCGCAAACCGCACGTCCGATTAACGTGACCTATGCGCGTACACGTCACGAATAATAATTAGAATGTCTCACGGTGGTTTCAGCTCAATCCGGAGACGCGGTGTGGCCGACACCACTCAAAGTGTCCGTCTTTTGTTTCAAAAGGACGTCATTTTAAGTGAAAAGCATCAACTGGCATACGGAAAACCGACCAAACACATTCTGAATCTGTTTATAATTTATCCCAACAATCCATGGGTCATATGTGACGTGTACGAGCCAACCTGGGAAGAATCCAAGTCGCGGTGTGGCCGGGATAAGTCTAAGTGGCTCTCTTTTGTTTAAAATGGACACCATTTTAAGTACATACGGAAAAATGACCAAACGGATTCGGTTTACATTGAAAATTTATGAGAACGATCCATGGGTAATATGTGACGTGTACGAATCAACCCCGCCACAATCGGAGACGCGGTGTGGCTGACACCACTCAAAGTTTCGGTCTTTTGTTTCAAAAAGACGTCATTTTAAGTGAAAAGCATCAAGTGACATACGAAAAACCGAACAAAGACATTCAGACTGTGTCGATACTTTAGCACAAGGATCCATGGGTCGTATGTGACGTGTATGAGTCAATCCCACCTCAATCCGAGGAGCGGTGTGGCCGACACCGTTCTAACTGTGTCTTTTTTGCTTAAAATGGACAGGATTATAAGTGAAAAGAACAACTGACATATGCAAAACTGACCAAACGCATTCCGAATCTGTTGATAATTTATCACAATGATCCATCGGTCATATGTGACCTGTACGAGCCAACCCGGGCTCAATCCGAGTTGCGGTGTGGCCGAGATCAGTCTAAGTGGCTCTCTTTTGTTTAAAATGGACATCATTTTAAGTACATACGGAAAACCAACCAAACGCATTCGGGTTCCATTGAAACTTTAGGAGAACGATCCATGGGTCCTATGTGACATGTACGAATCATCCCCGCCTCAATCCGACATGCGGTGCGGCTGACACCACTCAAAGTGTCCGTCTTTTGTTTCAAAAGGACATCATTTTAAGTGAAAAGCATCAACTGACATACGCCAAACTGATCAAACACCTATGAGTTCTGTTAAAACTTTAGTAAAATGATCCATGGGTCATATGTGACGTGTACGGGTCAACCCCTCCACAAACCGAGCCACGATGTGGCCGATACCACTCAAACTCTCTCTCTTTTGTTCAAAATGGACTAAATTGTAAGTGAAATCAACAACTGACATACGGGAAACGGACCAAACGCCTTAGGATTATATTGAAACATTAGTAAAACAATCCATTGGTCATATGTGACGTGTATGAGTCAACTCTACCTCAATATGAGGCACCGTGGGGCCGGGACCATCCAAACTGCCTCTCTTTTGTTAAAAATGGACAATAGTTTACGTACATACGCCAAACCGATCAAACGGATTCTGATTGTGTTTTAACTTTATGAAAATGATACCTGGCTCATATGTGATGTGTACGAGTAAACCTCGTCTCAATCCGAGGCCTGGTGTGGCCGACACAACTCAAAGTGCCTCTCTTTTTTTTAAATGTATTTAATTTTAGGTGAAAACAACAACTGACATACGAGAAACCGACCAAACGCCTATTAATTATGTCTAAACTTTAGGAAAACAATCCATGTGTCATATGTGACGTGTACAAGTCAACCCGGCCAAAAACTGAGCCACGGTGTGGCCAGGACTACTCAAAATGTATCTCTTTTGTTAAAAATGGACTAAATTGTAAGTGAAATCAACAAATGACATACGGGAAACGGACCAAACTCCTTCATATTCTATCGAAACATTAGGAAAAAGATCCATGGGTCATATGTGATTTTTACAAGTCAATATCGCCTAAATCCGAGTTGCGGTGTTGCCGGAACTACTCAAACTATCTCTCTTTTGTTTAAAATGGACATAATTTTAAGTGAAAACAACAACTGACATACGCCAAACCAACCAAACGACTTCTAATTCTATTAAAATGTTACTAAAATGATCCATAGATCAAATTTGACATGTACGAGTCAACTCTGCCACAATCTGAGCCGCGGTGTGACCGGGACCACTCAAACTGTCTCTCTTTTGTTCAAAATGGACTAAATTGTAAGTGAAATCAACAACTGGCATACGGGAAACTGACCAAACACCTTCGGATTCTATTTATATTTTAGGAAAACGATCCATGGGTCATATGTGATGTGTAAGAGTCAACCCCAACACAATCCGATGCACCGTGGGGCCGGGACCACCCAAACTGCCTCTCTTTTGTTCCAAAGGGACAATATTTTATGTACATACGCCAAACCGATCAAACAGATTATGATTGTGTTTAAACTTTAGGACAATGATTCATGCCTCATATGTGACGTGTATGAGTCAACCCCGCCTCAATCCGAGGCCCGGTGTGGCCGACACCACTGAAAGTGGCTCTTTTTTTAAAAATGTACTTAATTTTAAGTGAAAACAAAAATTGACATACGGAAAACTGACCAAATGCCTACAGATTCTGTATAAACATTAGGAAAACAATTCATGGGTCATATGTGATGTTTACGAGTCAACCCCGCCTCAATCCGAGCCACGGTGTGGCTGGGACCACTAAAACTTTCTCTCTTTTGTTGAAAATGGACTAAGTTGTAAGTGAAATCAACAACTATCATACGGGAAACCGACCAAATGCCTTCGTAATCTATTTACACTTTAGGAAAACAATCCATGGGTCATATTTGATGTGTAAGAGTCAATACCACCACAATCCGAGGCATGGTGAGGCCGACACCACCCAAACCGTCTCTCATATGTTAAAAATGGACAACATTTTACATACATACGCCAAAATGATCAAACAAATTTTGATTGTGTTGAAACATTAGGATAACAATCCATGGATCATATGTGACATGTACGAGTCAACCCCGCCTCAATCCGAGGTCCGTTGGGGCCGACACCACTCCAAGTGTCTCTCTTTTGTTTAAAATGGACATAACTTTAAGTGAAAACAACTGTTGACAAACGCCAAACCAACCAAACGCATTAGGATTCTATTGAAACTTTAGAAAAACTATCCATGGGTCATATTTGACTTTTACGAATCAAACCTACCTCAATCCAAGCCACGGTGTGGCCAGGACCACTCAAATTGTCTCTCTTTTCTTGAAAAGGGACTAAATTGTAAGTGATATCAACAACTGACATACGAGAAACAGACCAAATACCTTCTAATTCTTTTGACACTTTAGTAAAACAATCCATGGGTCATATGTGACATGTACGAGTCAATCTCACCTCAATACGAGTCACCGTGGGGCGGGGACCACCCAAACTACCTCTCATTTGTTCAAAATGGATTAATATTTTACGTACATATGCCAAACCGATCAAACGGATTTTGATTGTGTTGAAACTTAAGGACAATGATCCATGGATCATATATGATGTGTACCAGTCAACCCAGCCTTAATTTGAGGCATGGTGTGGCACTTACTGAGTTACAAGTGATGAGACTCCTATGAAAATACCTTTTCACTATATATTATAAAAGTGGTTTTCGTATGAAGATTGAAATGGGTGTAAATAATATTTGACTTATTGAAACTCTGATTCATCTATACTGGATGATTTTTGTCATATGTAGATTCAAATGGGGAATTATTCACCATGACTCTATTCAAAGAGGTGGTGTTCTTTTTTGTTGTTTTAAGTGTGTCAGTGTTTTTTTCATATGAAGATTCAAATGGGGAATTATTCAGCATGACTCTATTCAAAGAGGTGGTGTTTTTTTCAGTGTTGTTTTTTATGCAGGTGTATGCACTGGAGGGGCCACTGGAGGGGCTGCTGACAATTCTGAAAATACTGAATACCAACGGTTGCAAACCGTTGGTATACTTTGCCATACTTAAACATATGCCAACGGTTTCAATGAAACCGTTGGGAAAAAATCTATACCAACGGTTGTAAACCGTTGGTATAAGATCAAAGCCATTGAATTCCCAACGGTTTCCATGAAACCGTTGGGAAAAATTCTATACCAACAGTTTACAACCGTTGGTATAAAATAAAAACCATTGAATTCCCAACGGTTTGATGAAAACCATTGGGAAAAATACTATACCAACGGTTGTGAACCGTTGGTATAAGATGAGAATAATAGTATTCCCAACGGTTCTAAACCGTTGGGTAAACCTATACCAACGGTTCAGCAAGAACCGTTGGCAAATCCACACCTACAGTGGGCTACCCCAACGGTTTACTTCAAACCGTTGGTATATATCTTTCCCCATGCCTTACTTCCCTACGGTTTGGACAACCGTTGGTATAGAATATACCAACGGTTCTCCAGCCTATACCAACGGTTCTAAACCGTTGGTATATCCTTTATTTCCAGTAGTGTCATTCAAGTTTCTTTCTTCTTCCACTTCATCTTTCTTTGTTTTTTCCATTATAAAATAATAACTCCTATATATTCTATGTACTTTGATGTGATTATAAATATGTTACTACCATATTCATTATTATATCCATCTTTCGAATGACATGTCACCATACGTGCGTACATACATCATACCGTCTCCACATCTTGGTGAAATTGTTATTCAACAAATTATTTTTTGGATGATTATAATAATGATTTGTAATTGATGTAAATAATAAATATAACATGATAAGGATTATTTATATATTATATAACATCCAATTATATATTATTTTAATATCAAATTAATGATATTGTCGCTCGTGGGTACGTACGGATTACCATCTCCACGAACACGATGAGGTTCATTTCCCATCGTATCCATTGAAGCCTAATTTTAATTTGATTATTAATAATAATGTTTAAAGACAAAATATCATTCTAAAAATGAATAAGACACATGACATCCATAACTAATATTACCTATGTAATAAAGCATATAAGGGAAAACAAACCGGTTAACACCCGATACAACGATAATACTAAAATATTATTAACAAAGAAATATTAGAAGATCATGTATGATATCATATTAATGTATATGATTCTTTTATAATTTAATAAAAATTATTTCACTATTATACAGGAGTTTAACCTACCCTTGACCAAGGAAATGTACAAGGTAAGGGTTAATTTCACAGTCTCTTCATTATCTGAGGTTGTTTATAGGTAATTATCTACTAGGATCTCTTTATCATACACATCCATGTTTCTTAAAAATGTATTTCTAATCATTTTTACTATTTACTACAAAATGGGGTAAAGTAATTTATACCCTTATTTGACATTATATGTTTTTGAAAGGAATCATTCTGTCATTTACCAAATAAGGTACTTTATGACCTTTTCGACAAAATAATGGTAAGAATGTTTTTTAACTCATATGGAGGGTGTAGCTATTTTCTTCCATTATAACATCGTCGAAGCTTCCCATAATCTCATATAAGAATATTTTCAAAATTAATATTTTCATAAATTATTTAAAAATATATAGAGATATTTCTATAAAAAAGGTTTTGATATCATCTATGTCAACATCCTTTGATGGATTTTAAGATTATTTGAAGTTGATTTATTATGATACAAAAATTTCATACTGTATTGAAGGTTTTGTGATATGTTTGGCTATAGATGTGTTATTATTAAACCATTCATGGTTTATGGATAAATTAGTGACATTTCGTATGCTAGTTTTAATATGAATGTTTATGTTTTGTTTAAACCTATTCAAATGGGGATTGCATTGGACATAGCATGTGATGGGTGGATCCCACTATAGTTCCTCGATGCCTCAGGAAGTCTCAAGAGACAAACTAGTGTCTTGGCCCAAGGCCCTGACAAAATATTATTTTTAGTCTTGGCACAAGGCCTTGACTATGTGGTTATGAAATTTTGGGATTATGAATTCCATCATTATGAAAGTGGATATTGATATTTCATGAGATTATTAGACTAGTATAATATCCATGTGTGTAAGTAAATAGAGTTATTTTGATTTATATTTTTCCCTATTATGATGAAATCTTTGTGGAAAAATATTTTGTTTTAGTTTTATACATTCCCTTAAATGTTTAGGATTTTTTATGAAAGCTTCCACTATATTCTTATCCTTAGTGAGCATCTGATCTCACCCCTTTATATGATTTATTTTTCCCAAGATGCGATGAAGTGTTTTATGACTGACCTTCAGGGATAGTCTATGGGATCTTAGTGTTGTCTATGGAAACAATGTTGTTGTAGTTTTCAATTTTATGATGTAATGTAATCCTTATGAATGTATCTAGTACTTACAAGGCTACTAAACTAATTGGTCTTTCAAGACTTGATCTTTTGTGATCATTCCACTGATACATAATAATGCTACGACTCTGGGATTCTAGGGTCGGGTGTTATAGTTGGTATCATAGGAAGATTAGGAAAAATCATGGAAACTAGATTTAGATAAACTCTAGTTAGAGCACATATCCCTAAGATTGACTTTGAGGATTAGTATAGAAGAACATCATAGAATTTTGGTATTGTTGAGATTTTTTATGTTTCCCCAGAAATACATCCCTGTCTGGATAGGATCACGTAGAGGTGGATCCGGCATAGATGTACCTAGGGGTAAAACCCGAAAACACCACATTGTGCTAGACTCGAACGGGAACTGTTCCACGAAAATGGGAATTTCTGCACTCTTGGTTATGATACTCTCGGGGGATATTCTTAGGATAATTCAAATTTTCATTAAAAATCCTTATGAAGGGTTTATGAGTATATAAATCTTCAAAGAATGCATTTTTTTGTGATTTTGGATTATATCCATAAACTGTTCAATTTATGTTATGTATTTTACATGTTTGGAATTATGTATTTAGATTTATAAACTAATCTAGTTTATTCCAATATTTATAAATTGCACCTAGTGGACAGAATGGAAACTGTATCAATGAATGCACATAATGTAGTGATTTTCCTCCTACTTAAGATAATTATAGTGGATCTGGTGATACAACTAGTTCTAATCAGCTAAACACCATATTGGGACAACTCACTTAGGTTATGAATAATTACCTTACCCGTATGGAGCACCTAGATCCAAAACGTGGAGGGTCAATGTTATATTGTTTCATGAGGAAACAACCACCAACACTGAATGGATGATCAAATCCAATAGTAGCTAAGCAATGGATAAATTCCTTAGAGAAAATATTCCATGCCTTGGGGAGTACTAAAAGGGAAAAAGTTGTCATTGCAGTTTACTGCCTTACTAGAGATGCTGATCAACAGTGGTCATTGATTCAAAAAACAAAGGAAGATGATGAAGTATCAAATAGGAAATGGATGGAGTTTAAAGATATTTTCTTAGAGAAATACTTTCATCGTGACCATCGAGCAGATATAGAAAGAAAATTTCTATGTCTGAGGCAAAAGGAGGATGAGAATGTCGCAATTTATGAGGCTATCTTTACAAGGTTTGAAAGTCATGCTGTAGATTATATACGTAACCTAAGAAGAAAGACTGATCATTTTTATGATGGGATAAAACCATTTCTCCGTCGAGCATTAGTTTCACAATCCTTCTCATCATATGAAGATATTGTCTCATGTGCTATCAAGACATAAAAAGAATTCTCTATGTCTTATGGCTTTAAAGCAAAGAAAGAGAAGAAGATATTTGTTGAACACTCTGGAAATAGAAATAAGGGGAAGAAGGGAACAGTTCAATATCCATCTTACATTAAATGTTGTAAGAAACACCCTGGTACTTTCCTGAAGGGAGTGGGAGTCTGTTACAAGTGTGGTGAAAAAGGCCACAAAGATCGTGATTGCAAGGGGAAGAAAGAGGCTTTCGATGTTGAATGATACAATTGTAGAGAAAGGAGAATTATGCCAATTAATGTCCTAAGCGTCAGGGGAACATACATCAAAAAAGGTAAAAGGAACAAGGCCAAGCTTATGCTATTACTATTTCTGAGGTTGAAGTTATGAAAGTCATAGTGGAAGTTAATTTAATGGTTTCCTCATCTTTAGTCTATGCTTTATTTGATTCTGGATCATCACATTGTTTCATATCTTCCCAATTTTCTATGAAAATTATATATTTCAAATTTGATTTAACAAGGGAGTTTTCGGTCAAAACTTTTAAGGTAATTATCATTGAAACAATGTTTTGTGAATGAGTCCCCATCAGGTCATATAAATGTTCTTTATCTACTGATCTCATCATCATACCCATGATTTAATTTGATATAATCCTCGGTATGGATTGGCTTTCGGACCATGATGCAAAAATTTATTATAAGAAGAAGGTGGTTACTGTTTTTGATGATGATGATAAAGAAAACCATATCTTTATAGCAGAATAGTCACCACTAATTCTTTTCTTGATCCAACCCCAGTAGCTCAACTAAATTAAATTATTGGGGGGGAAGATAATGAAATTACTATGGGTGAGGAAAAGAATGTTAAAATTGAGTATGTACCTATTGTGAAATAATATGTTGATGTGTTTCCAGAATATTTACCTGGACATCCTCCAAAATGAGAAATTGAGTTTTCCATTGATTTAATTCCTGGATCAAATCCCATATCGAAGACCCCATATAGAATGGCCACTTTAGAATGATTGGAACTAAACAAACAACTAGAGGAATTGAGTAATAAGGGATTTATTTTCCCTAGTGTTTCTTTATGGGGATCCCCTGTCCTTTTTGTTATTATAAAAGATGGATCTATGAGGTTGTGCATTGACTAAAGTGAGATCAATGCCCTAACAATGAAGGAAATGTATCCCCTACCTCGCATTGATGATTTATTCGACCAAATTCATGGAGCTCAATAATTTTCAATGATTGGCCTTCGATCTGGATATCATCAGTTGTGTGTGAAGAAGGAAGACATTCCGAAAACATAATTTCAAACCAGGTACGAGCATTAAGAGTTTACTGTAATGCCTTTTGGATTGACTACTGCACCCTCTGTCTTCGTGGATATAATGAATAAAGTTTTCAAGGAATGTCTTGATGACTTTTTTGTGGTATTTATTGATGATATCTTAGTATACTCCAAATGATACGAAGATCATGAAAATCCCTTGCGCATTATCCTAAAGACTCATAAAAGACATGAATTATATGGGATGTTTAGCATGTGTGAATATTGGCTTTAGGATATTTATTTTCTTGGCCATATTGTCTCCAAGGAAAAAATCTCTATTGATCCTTCTAAGACCATGGGAATCCATTAATGGCTAGTACCGATGAGTATAAATGAGGTACATAGTTTTATTCGGTTTAGAGGGTAATTATTGGTGTTTCTCCAATTTTTTTCTTGATTGGCTAACCCATTAACCATGCTCACATGTAAAGGGGTTAAAATTGTTTGGACAAAAGAGTGTGAAGAATGTTTTGAAGAACTTAAGAAAAGATTAGTCAATGCTCCTATCTTGAATCTAACATTGGTGAATGATGGGTATGTTATTTATAGTGATTCTTAAAAGAAAGGACTCAGTTGTGTCCATATAAATAATGATAGGGTTATTTCATATGCATCACGACAGGTAAAAATTCATGAGCAAAACTATCATACTCATGATCTTGTGTTAGCAGCTATAATCTTCGCATTGAAGATTTGGAAACACTATCTCTATAGTTAAAAATGTGAGATATATACCGATCACAAGATTTTGAAGTATATTTTATCATAGAAAGAACTCAACATGAAGAAAAGGAGAAGGCTTGAACTACTCAAGGATTATGATTTCACTATACACTACCAACTGGGGAAGGAAAAGAAGGTGGAAAATTATTTAAGTAGAAAGGATCATGGAGTTTTTAACTACATGAGAGTTGAAAAGGATCCTATATACATGGATCTAGTAAAGATAGATATGGGAATCACCATGGAAGGTGAAACAAAAATACATTTTCAAATGGTTTCTGAAATAACTTTTCTAGAAAGGATAATGAGTTCTTAAACTGGTGATGAAGAGTTTCAAAAGAAGATTACAGCTGTAAATGATGGGAGATTGAGTGAATTTGTGTATGAAGATGGAATTTTGAAATTTGCGAAGAGAAATTGTGTTCCTAATATACCTGATCTAAAAAGGGAATTGTTAGATGATGCTCACAGTTCCAATTTCTCAATACACCCAGGGAGTACCAAAATGTATAGAGATTTGAAGGAACATTTTTTGTTGGACAACATGAAGAGGGAGATTGCTGATTTTGTGTCAACATGTATGGTTTGTCAACCAGTGAAAGATAGAAGGCAGTTGCCTAGAGTAGTCATGCATCCTCTTCCCATAGATGAGTGTAATGGGGATAATATTATGATGGAAGTTTTCATGGGACTACCAAATCTCCTAGAAGGAACGATGCAATATGGGTAATTGTTGATCAACTTACCATGTATTCACATTTTATTGCTATAAGAGAAGATTTACCACTTGAACACCTAGGAAGAATATATATTAATGAAGTTCTGAGACTACATGGAGTACCCCGATTGATTTTTTCAGATTGTGCTCCCCGTTTTACATCATGATTTTGGAAAAGTCTTCAGAATGACCCGGATACTAAACTTCATTGGAGCATTTCCTACCACCCTCAAACTGATGGACAATCAGAAGAGACTATTAGAACCTTAGAATACATGTTGAAATCTAGCTCACTTGACATTTAAAGTATGCGGGGTCAATATTTACCTCTGGTAGAATTCCCCTATAACAATAACTTCCATTCAAGTATTCAGATGGCACCATATGAAGCGTTATATGGAAAGTGATGCCTCACACCAACCTGTTGAGATGATATTGGTGAAATAAAACTCGTAGGTCCCAAACTTGTGGAGGAAATTATGGAAAAGGTGAAGGTATTCCAAAACCATATCAATGTAGCTCAAAGTAGACAGAAGAGAAATGACGATAACCACCGGAAGGATTTTGAATTTCAGGTAAGAGATCATGTTTTATGGAATGTATATCTTGGAAGTGTGTCATACGTTTTAGTTAGAAGGGAAAATGAAGTCCCAGGTACATGAGACCTTTCAAAATTATAGAATTAATTGGTGTTGTAGCTTACCATTTGGCAATGACTCCAAATCTCTCCAAAGTTCATGATGTATTCCACGTATCACTGTTGAGAAAATACATGCATGACACAACGCATTCACTCAACTATGATGAATTAGAACTGGAACCCGATGTGTCTTATTGAGAAGAGCATATCAGGGTTCTTGGTACAAGAGAAAAAGTGCTGAGAAATAGGACGACTCGTCTGGTGAATGTTATATGGAGAAACAATAAGATGGAAGAGGAAACATGGGAACCTGAGAAATTTATGATGAAGAACCACCCGAGTCTTTTTAAGTAGTAATAATCTAAAAATATTGAGGAAGAAACTATTCGAAGGAGAGGAGAATGTAACACCCCAATCTTCCACGGTACGCTTCTCTTTGAATAATACAATAGCGTGTGTTGTACGCAACTTCGAGTTCTAACCCCCCACAACCAATCCAACTAGCCGTTATGAAGAGTAATACCCAATTTTTGAATTTTTATAATTTTTATCTATTAAAATAGACCACATTTTTGGATTCATAATATCGTAATTATCTTAGGGGTGAAATTTTGGTATTTTTATGAAAACATACAATTTTTGATGAATAGTGAAAAATACTTAGTTATTGTTTAAAACTGACTCTTTATTTAAATAATTATTTATTTTATTTAAATTTATTTTATGTGAAAATAGGTACATAATACCTATATAAGTTCAATTTAATTCATTGGAGTGATTTTGTAATAATTATATATATATATATATAAATTTTTTTGAACATTTTACCGTCTTTTACCCACCTCATGGAGCATTTTCAAATTTACATAAAACATAATTTTACCAATTCTGTGAGTTGAATTTCAAAAATCCAAGAGACGTGGTTGATATCAGTAATTTAACTGTTGATCAACAATATGAAAATAATTTTAGGTAAATAGTATCTTTTAATTTTTAGTTACCACAGTTAAAAGTAAATAAAGTAATTAAGGGTAAAAATGATATCATTATTACCATAAAAACTGTCCTAATTCTATTGGATAAGTGTAATTCTACCAAAAACAACCTTATGGATTCAATATGACCCTTTAGGTACACTTGGTTTAATTTAGGACATTTATTATTATTTAATTCAAAGAAGAGTTAAAAGAGTTAAAATCAATGTTTAATAACTAAAACATTTTTAATATAGGGTTACACATAAGATAAATTCGACTATAAATATTAATTAGATATCTAAAAATATTTCCTACATAATGGTATTTTAATTATATTTTTTAGACATTACATAATTTAATTTATTTATGACACAATGATGATGCAGTAATTATTTGATTATCGAAATATTAAAATAATTGATATTATATATATCCAAATAAATGTAATTTGAGACATTTTATGAATTACACTAATTTTATAGGATAATATGAAATATTAGGGTTGTTTATATGAATTGTTTTCGAAGTTATAATGTTGTTATGAATTTTGAAAAAAACTAATTCCAAATAGTTTCAAAATTGTCATAAAAGAGTTTTTAAAGAATATTTTAAATTATTAATTGATATTATATTCATAAAAATATAAGGTTTAGGAAAAATACTCATATAATGATAGGTTTCTCAATAATTAACCACTTGGAGTTCTCTTAGAAGTATATAGTATGTTTATTAACCGTATAATATAAAAATAGAAAGAGACATGGTAAATGTCAAACTATTTAACTAATAGTTAAATCTAAAATATAAGGTTAATATATTGACCAAAACCTGTCTAAAAACTATTGGTTGAGTGTTGTTTGACCCATACCAACCTTATCCTTTAAATAGTCTATTTTGGAGCCATTATAATCCCAAAATGAGTATATTATAAAATAATATTTCTAGCTTTTCCTAAGGTGCTCCTCACCCCTCTTAAAAAAGCGCACCCCCCCTTCTCTCTAATTCACACATTCAAAGCCATTTGGCTCGGTCAACCCATGCCCAAATACCCTATCAACTATACTACCTTCATCCTAGAGTCCTTCCATTAGTCTATAAGCCAACCTAGGGATCCGTTTTGATCAAATCAAAAGAACGTACCCAAAGAAGAGGTAAATATTTCATCACCTCTTTCAAATTACATTTTTCTTCCACTTCTTCTTTCTTTGTTGATTCCATTATAAAATAATAACTCCAGTATCATCTATATATTGTGATGTTTTATAAACATTGTACTACCATATTGATTATTCTATCCATCCTTTGAATGACATGTCACCATACGTGCGTGCGTACGGCGTACCATCTCCACGTCATAGTGTAATTATTATTCAATACATTATTATTTGGATAAGTATAATAAAGATGTGTAATTGATGTAAATAATAAATATAACACGATAATGATAATTTATATAAGATATAAAATCCAATTTTATATTGTTTTAATATCAAAAGAATGATATTTCCTCTCGTGCGTACGTACGGATTACTGTCTCCACGAATGCGATGAGATTCATTCCTCATAGTATCCGTTCAAGACTAATTATCATTTGATGATTAAAAATAATGTTTAAAGGCTAAATATAATTTTGAATATTAATAAGATACATCATTTCCATATCAAAAATTACTTATGAAAAATATCATATAATAGAAAACGAATCAGTTAACACACGAAACGATGATAATACTAAAATATTATTAACAAAGCAACATTAAAATATCATATGTGACATCATATTAATGAATATGACTCTTTTATAATTTAATAACAATTATTTCACCGTTATAAAGGAGTTTTACCTACCATTTAACAAGGATAATTACAAGGTAAGGGTTAATATCACAATCTCTTCATTATCTGAGGTTGTTTATGCATAATTATATAATGGGATCTCTTTATCATCCACATCCATGTTTCCTAAAATTATATTTCTAAACATTTTTACAATTTACTAAACAATGGGTCAAATTCATTTATACCCTTATTTGACCTTATATGTTTTTGAAATGAATCCTTCCATCATATTCTAAACAAGGTACTTTATGACCTTTTCGACATAATTAAGGTAAGAATGTTTTTTAACTTATATGGAGGGTGCAGGTATTTTCTGCCGTTATAACATCGTCGAAGCTAACCTTAAATATTATAAAAATATTTTCAAAATAATTTTTTTTTGTAAATGATTTCAAAATAGAAATATATATTTCTCTAAAAAATGATTTCATTTCATCTATGACAATATCGTTTGATGGATTTTAGGCTTATTTGAAGTTGATTTAATATGATACAAAACATCCAAATTTTATTGATGGTTTTGTGATATGTTTGACTATGGATGTGTTAAATTTACACCATTCATGATTTACAGATAAATTATTGACATTTCATATGCTATTTTTAATACAAATTTTAATTTTATTTTAAACCTTTTAATATGAAGAATGTGTTGGACTTAGTATGTGATGGGTGGAGCTCGCTATAGATCATCAATGAATCGATATGTCTCATGAGAGAAACTAGTGTCTTGGAACAAGGCCTTGACAAAATATTATTTGTAGTATTGGAAAAAGGCCTAGATTATGTGGTTATGAAATTCTGGCATTATGCATTCCATCATTATGAAAGTGGCTATTGTTATGGAATTTGATTATTCGACTAGTCAAATATCCATGTGAGTAAGTAAATATCATTTTTTTGATTTATATTTTCCATATTATGATTATGTTTATGTTGAAAATAATTTTTTTGTTTTATAAATTTCCTTAAATGTTTATGCTTATTTATGAAATCTTCTGCTATACTTTTATCCTTACTGATCATATATGTTCACCCCTTTCTATGTTTTAATTTTCCCAAGATGCGAAGAGGTATATTCTGACTGACCTGGAGGGATAGAATATGGTGTCTCAGTGTAGTCTATGGAAACAATGTTGTTTTTGTTTTCCATTTTATGATGTAATTTAAGCCTTAGGAATGTATCTAGTACTTCCAAGGCTAGTAAACTAATTGGTCTTTCAGGATTTTATCTTTTGTGATCATGCCAATGATACATAATAATGCACCGACTCTGGGCTTCTAGGGTTGGGGCGATACAATTTTCCTTTAATTATCCTATTCTAAAATATAATTTTTTCCAACATAATTCATTCCCCTATGAAACATGTTACAACATATATTATAATAAATTTTTTACTCATTTTGGATGATTGAAATAAATGAAATGTTAATATTATATCATAAGAATTAAATTCGTACTTTATTCTTGGTAAAATCAAAACTCTTTACACAAGATACAAAGAACATGTTCTAATCATGAGGATTTGGGGGGGTGCATTGAGGCTTAGAGTCACTGAGTAGCATATAAAAATTATGCAAAAATGGGCACATATTTCTCATATCATATAATGCATGTTCACTGACTAAATATTAGTTAGATCCATCACTCAAAGTACCCAAGCATCAATCACCCATATTTATTAGTCTATTTTAAGAAATAGAATAATTCATAATATATAATGTGAATGAAATTATTTCCCATCTTTTTTGTTCATTTTTATATTTTTTCTTATATAATTGAAAAGAATACATAAAAATTGAATTAATAGTGAAATATTATCTCTTCTTTTAGTGTGGTAAAGAGTTGAAAAAATGAATATCATGAAGGATTCAATTCCCATTACCTTTATATAAATAAATAAATAAATATATATATAAATTTCATGAAGAAAAAAATAAATTATAATAAAACATAAGTGAATTTTTTAACTTCCATTATAGGTTAAATCCATGCCACACCTCAACCCTATGTAACTGCTCTGTATAATAACACATGATTTAACCCGGTTCCCCCATATTTATTTTTCACCTATTATCCTCAAATAAATTCAATACTGATATATGTAAGGTAAAATATTCTAGTAATGTGGTTAAACTATATGTAATTACATGAATACTAGGGGATTGTAAGGAGAAATTCAAGGGTAGGTGTCAAAAGTGTGCTAAAACAATGAATCTCCACAATTAAATACCGCAATCACACTAATGACTTTATATCTTATTCAAATCATTAATTAAAAAATAAACCAATTTCTAAATATAAAACAATATATGTTTTTACTAAAAAATATAGGATACTAGTAAGAGTATATGAAAATTTATTTGTATTACCTTTCCAAATGGATAAATTAATATTTTTCAGTTTTAATGAGGAATGAGTTTGAAGGACACAATAAACATCTGAAAATGTGTGAAAAAAAATCAATTAAAATATTTCACATAAACACTGATTTAATTTTTTAAAATATTATTTAATGCCCTCATAAGTTACTTAATAATGTAAGATTATTTTTATATTCAATTTTGAGTAAATTCTTATAATGAAAAATTACATAAAACACACAAATAAAAATACTAAAAAAGCTTGTCAAAATGTTTTCCCAAATATTATATATAAAATTTTACATTTTACTCAATGTATCCCTATGAATTTATATATGATAATTAAATTATAAATTTTAAATATGAAAATAACCTAGATGCTAGAGGGTTAGGTATAATTTTATTTCCTTATGTTATGATGGGGTCATGTAATACGATGAAATCAACTACATGTGTTGGAATTCCCTCAATGAATTGCTTCACCACTACCCATTGACTATAAATCATCATTATAAGGCTTATTATGTGAAATAAAATTCAAAATAAATCAAACAATAAGATATAATTCAAGGGAATATCCATATAGAATGTAACATACCAGGAATCAGGTTTATTCATGAACTATGAAGAGGGACATTGTCACCCACATGAAACACCCTCTTCTAGATCATATTTCCATGGTTTGATATCTATATATCATAATATATACATTAGTTACTATATAATAATAATCTAATATCGTCGATCTCTTGATTTTTTTTCTTATATGGATCTCATTATTTGAAAGAATAAATAAATAATTTTATTATTTCCCAAAATTCTTGTTTCTCATCCTTTGTAAGGAGATAAATGGAATTCCCAATGATAATACTAAATTGATATATGATGATGAGATTATTTTATTTAGTCATGTAATCCCAAATCACACAATCCATAAATGTTCTCCAACATTTTATATTTGGTTACATAGTTATCTCTAATTTTTAATTCAACTCTCCATATGAAAATTCTACCATGACATTTTATTGGGTTTGGTATATTGTCGATGTATTTTGAATCATCCCTTAATTCTAAAGGACGGAAGCCAATTTTTTGTTAAAAATTCATGTACCTTGTTTATTAATGTTATGCATTCAAACTTTAAATATCAAAAACTAATAGCCTTGGAAAAACCAATACAATACGAGAATAATGAATCTTGGTGGACTTTCCCATTTTGTAATTTAAATATATAATAAAACATATAAAATAAAATAAATAATATGGGATAGAAAATGGACACTTAAAATCAATTCAATATTCAAATAAGTTCCACATAATAATATGGGTTGTTGAGGCATCTCATGTCTCCTAGAATTATTTTTATAATATTCGAGATAGGATCATGACTTCCAAATCATGTGGTTCATGAAATATGTTACAGAACTATAATAAAAAATAGAAGACATTATTTTCTATCCTTGGGGTTTCAAAGTGTACACCAAAATAATGTGTAAGTGAATAAATCTAGGTAAACTCAAAATAATGACCAAGAACACTCCACCAAATAACATGGTCATTACACTTGTGTTAGAGGTTGGTATCATCCAAAAAATAAAACCTAGACGGAATCATTAATTTTATAATTTTGTGTTTTGTTTGATTTGTATGAATTTTGGTGGTGACTATATAGTTAACTAAATCAACGCATCGGGGATTCATACCTATGATTGAAAAATGATACTCAACATGAAATGTTCCCTGATGTGGAACCTAGTCAAATGTGTCCTCATATTGTGTGGGAGTGATCATACTTATATGGTCAACCATCATGTTCTACAAAATATTATTATGCTTTATCTCATATTCAATCTCTAGATTGAAAAATATCCAAAAAATATTTCTTGCATTTGTATTGGGATTCTTTAAGAGGTACCTCAAAGCAACATGGTTATAAGAAAAATACTTCAGAACCCAATAAATAAGAATATAATTTATCTAAAGAAAATATTTCAGAAAGAAAATAATTTTACATTGATTTTTAGTTAATCTTTACAATTAATGAAATTCCCTTGAAGAATATGTTATCTCATTTCGATTCCCCTCTACAGTTTATGATAATAAAATTCCAACTGCAATGTTTGAAGTGTTATACATATGATTAGATGGAAGATCCTAATGTGGGTAACATATAATCAATTGAGTGGGGAGATACTTTCTTAACTAATAAAAATTATTCCCTTTAATAAATCTAAAAAATGATATTAATATAACTTTAATGCAATCAGAATATGGATAGGGTGATCAAAATGAAATATTTGATGAAGTGTCGATAAAAACCAACATGTCCAATTAATTATTGAATATAAAAAACACAAGTCGAATATAAGGATGAAATATTATACAACATGTATGTATCATCATTGATTCAATGTTTTTATATGAAATAACATATTATTATACCCTTATCTATCATGAAATGATTTTTTTTGAAATTGGAAACTTGCTTTTTTATAACACATCAATGGAAAACATTTCCTAAGAAAGGGAGAAATCGATCAAATGACGATCTATAAATATTATAATAAACCATTAATACATCCATAAACCACTCATTTAAATTATAAAATATATTCACCATGCCTATTTAGATGGTGAAAGTGGAATTAAAAAGTCTATATGGAATAATTTTGAAAGTAATTTTCCTGAATAATACATTTAATATCATCTTCCCATGGCCACCTATTGTAATGATAACTTGAAAATATCATGAAAAACCTACCAAGAAAAAATGTTTTTCTATTTATACCAGTATATCCATAATATATTTAATAGAGTTAATGGAAAAGTGTACTTATGATTAGATTCATTTAGTCTCTTATTATCTATGCACAATCACCAAACAAATTTCATTCGAATGGGAACAAACTCATTATTTTAATTTTTTAGAATAGTGAAACCAATTATCATTTAGTCATCCTCGATGGGGATTACCCACTATGAATCAGATAGTGGATAAATGATATATGATTCAAATAAATTTTCCACCTTTTTATTTTCAACATCTTATAGTGTTTGGTTAATTATTTTTTGTGGATATCTAATTGGTTTAGCCTAGTACTCCCATATGATCAAATGCATGAAAAAGGCAGGGTATATTACTTAGCATGTCTAATAAGGGCCAGCAAAGAATAATAATATTTTCTTCAAAATATTTAAAAGTTATGTTTTTTATTATATAAAGATATTATTAGAAAAAACTATAGAAAAATATTCATCAGTCATTGCATATTAATATTTCAAATATGGGGGTAATGGATAGGGTTCTAGTTTTGGTGTGTATTGTATTGATGTAAAATTTAAGTGAACTAAGATGTGTGGAAATTTGTTATTGGGATATGAATATACATCATTATCAACCATGGAAAACGAATGAAATATTTCTTTTAAATTAATATCCATATAAAAATAAAAATTTATATGCCAAGAATCAAAATAATAATCCATAAAATAATTATATCCAAGTGTTTTTTATCATAAGAAATGGAATTGGACAAATTTTGAGACATCAAATAGTCCCAAATACTAAAAATATCCCTAATAATATAATGATCTCCATTTGGAAAATATTGAATGTCAATTTTTCAAGAATCATTACTAGACGGGGCATAATGAGAGATGAATAGAGAATGGTCATATTCTAAAGAATATTCTATGGAGTAAAAAATATTAAATCATCTAATCTCATCACCAAAATCCTTATAAAATATTCCCTCAGGGATATTTATAATTAATTTGGATGTTTTTATGCGGGTAATTCTATGAAATATGGGTGCATTATTACATACCTGACCATCTTCCATATTCAGCATAACAAAATCAACGGGGAAGATCTTATCTCTCACAGAAAAGCTATATACTTTGTGAATCCTATCCGGTATTCTGTGGACCAAATTATCAATTTCATTAACACCGTCTCCTAAATAATCTCATAATCTTATAAAAATGTGAAAATAGAATGATTGTAATGGAAACATGAAACTCTCATAATGTATTAGATAAATTAAGCTCTATTATGATTCATCATACGATGAATTTCCAAGGGCCCTTGCACTTTATTGGAATCCCCAAGGTTGGTGAGATGAGTGTGGATACAATTCATTCATGTTTGATCCACTCATTTATCTTTATACCTCTTTTATTCATATATATTTATTTCAATAACATGTAATAACATATAATTTTATTAAATAATTCATATAGAGGGATATTTTTCTAAAATCACTTTAGTATATCAATGTACTATTTTTGAATCAATTATTCAGATATATTCATTATTTTAAAAAATCTATTTGTAATTGGAATGGGTTTAGGAGGAAGATATTCAATTTTGTACTTAATTTTTCTTCTCATTTGTCTACTCATAGATTGGTCTTGAATGTAGTTCCCTGAAGTATAAGTTAATTCTAATTGATATGTTGGAGTAGATATCTCATGTTTTTTATACCACTTCATAGTGTGATGAAACTAACATTCACCTTGGTATATTTATTAAGTTAGGAATAATATATTTTAATAATTCATTATTACTAGTTAATGGATTTGGTGGGGATATACCTAATTTTCATATACCACTCCCTAAACTCTATACCCCTAATATTTATGCCATTCTATTGATTAATAAATTTTTCCCAAAATTTCAGCAACATTAAAGTATATATTTGGTTGAAAGACCCTTATTATTATTTAATTAGAAATACTTTTGTGTAAAATAATTTTCGGGCTTATTGAAACCCATATTGGTAACGTGGTGGCTAAAGAAAATTTTATTTAAAATCGGTACTTTGATTCTACCATGTACTATACATGGTACTCATATGTTCTTTCCATCAACGATTTTACCTCA
This sequence comes from Viscum album, assembly GCA_963277665.1. Lineage (NCBI taxonomy): Eukaryota > Viridiplantae > Streptophyta > Magnoliopsida > Santalales > Viscaceae > Viscum > Viscum album. The sequence goes on along the minus strand of OY728167.1, from coordinate 128,140,072 downwards.
TAACTAAGGGACTATAAATATTTTAGGGTGATAGTTTATGTTATTTCATTATGGTCTCCCTAGGAAGACATTGGAACACTCATATGTCTTTTGATGATGAGGGAAACAATTGGTTGTGTTGTCTAGTTTAGTGAAAATGACCCATGGACTTAAAATAGTTTAATTTTACATATTTTAATCCTATGAAATTTGTTTCAAAAAAATATTTATTTAATTTAAATTTTTTATAATTAAATTATTATCAATAGTTGATGGAATAACTGGTTGTACTCCTTTCCTAGATAGTTTTCCTAAAACAGAAAAATATTCATATTTTTATACAATCTTGTCAATAAATTCACGTGTTGATACCAATTTTGATGTTGAAAATGATCCTTATACCATTAAATCCATCGTGATCCTCTCTATATGTGTTATTCCACGATATTGTTTCTGGAAGAAGAGTTTATCATTGATTTGGTTTTGGAGGAATCTTATTCAAAACTTCTTAAATCAACCCCCATAATCATATATTGACTTCCCTTATGCTTTCTTTATCCGTAATATCTCCTTGTGAATGGTAGTGGTTCTTCATTCTTAAAAAAACTCCAATTAAATACCTTTAAAATAATTCAAAAATTAAACCTATTGAGTTTTTAAATAATATATCAAATAGTTTACCATCCCACTATGTGATATTCAGAATCCTATTAGTTTGATTTGGTCCATAGAGATATTCCACTGTTTCATGGAAGAGAAAGCCACATTGATTTATTTTAGATGTATCTTGTTATTATAACTAGAGAGGGCATGAAATATTGGAATAATTTGAATCAATAATTATATTATTTAAATTTTTTATAATAGATTTAAGTATAAAATTTATCTTCATTGATAATTTATGTATGGTTCATCTAATTCATGAATATTTATATTAAATGTATTATTATTATTTTCATCCATCATTACTAGTTTTATATTGGATTCAAATATTCATTAAATTTCAATGTTTATAGAATGGGGTAATTATAAAATTTGGGGAATATTTATAATTACCATAGAATGAGAATACATGAATTAATTTTGAAGACTCTTTTATATCTCAGGAACTAGATTAAATATATATCTGATATGATTTCATGTCATAAATCAATGAATTTTTGAAATAACAAAATCGAACCATAATATAAAATGAGAATGTTTGAATTTATGAACCAAAAAAATCATGAAATAATAAAGAAGTAATAATCACTAGAGTAGAAAAAAATAAATCAATATAAATAATTTTTTTTAATTTTGTTGAAGAAAATATTTTCCCCGGTGGAAATTGTGCTAATTTTTAGACCACATTCATGGGAGATATAAAATAATCTGTCGTTTTATGTACATAAATGTGGTAGAATGGATAAAAAAGGTTGTTCCATAAAGGAGGAAGTACACTAAAAAATATATTAATAGAGTTAATAAAATACAATAAATAAAATAAAATATGAACATGGATGTAGAGTTTTGGGATGAATAGTTTTTTTAGATGAAGTTAGTATATAGTACTTGTCTAAAAATTGTTTTTAAATATAAACTCGATATAAAAAATAAATCAATTAAAAAATTATCATTATTATTTAAATCTTGGTTATTTTTAATTATGATTATATAATGTTTTATCTTTTTAACCCTATGTTTGAAAACATGACAAAATCATTGAGTACATTTAAATCATAGGCTAACACCATAATGATAAATCACATCATCATGCTTTGATTGTTGTTTAAAAGTGACCTTATGGTCTACTAATAATTTTGGAATCATATATACACTAAGAATTAGAATTATTTAATTTTAGATAGTGGGATCTAACTCAATGAATTGGTCCCAAGTTATTTTGTTTCACGTATTAAGATTTATCTCTCAAAATTAAAACATTACTCAACCTGAAGTGTTTTGTGATAATTATCTGATTACATGATAAATTTAAGAGTAAAAAAATAGAAATATAATGAATATTATTTATTCTTTCTATTTTATTCAGAATATAAAATTTAATATAGTGGAAATTAGAATGATTATTATGGAACTGTGCTTCTATGGGAAGACAGGTTATTATATAAATGTATTATCATGTGAAATGGTTTGAAAATGGGTAACCAAATTCCATTTATATTAATTGATTATATAATTAAATAAGTTTAGGAGATAATAATACAAGTGGAATAAAATATTTTCAATATAATAAATTGATAGAGTTTTTTATAAGAACAAAAACACTACAACACAGGGGAGGAAGAGAATACTGGTATGGTGGAGATCAAATAATGAGATATTCCCTCCTCTAAAGGTGTTAATAAATGGAAATTCACCATTTATCCTATTATCCAAATAATATTATAAATATAAAACTCCCATAAATTAAAGAACACACATTTATAAAGTGGATGGGTGTCTAGGGAAATAAGTTGTTACAAGAGTGAATGGAAAATGCCACCAAATAATTTACTATAACATTCACTTATTTTTTGACCTTTAAATCTCAGGATAGGCATTTAATTCATTAATTATGTTTTTTTCAATTAGATCCTATATATAGTTTCATAATTTTGTCTCTATAAATTTTTACATGCAGAAGATATGGACAAAAATAGAGAAGTTGTGTCCATGATGTTGAGTCTATTTAAACATTGATATTTTGATCCAATTTGTCCCATAAAATTTTTCATCCCTCAAGGATGATCTAATTGAAAATTATATTTCATGGAGTGTAGAATACTATCCAAAAATATGAAGTATATATAAGGCCAAAAATAGTAATGTTAAAAATAATAGAGTTTACTTTAAAGAGTTAAAACTATAATTTTTTCATATTTTCAAATGAATTATATAATCTAATGTTTTCCATTAAAATAATATTTACCATAATGCGGGAAAAAAATAGAATTTCCTATGAAAAAATCAATAAATTTTGTATTACCTATATACACCATGTACCTAGTCCAATACACCGGGACATAGTGAGGTCTTTATTCTAGTGTATAGATCTTACAATAGGTCCATAACTATGAAAAATGACCCCTAACCTCTGCTAACTACTCGAAAAAACTAAAAAAAATAAATGTTTTGGGGAAAATTAAATTCATTTCATACCTCAAAATAGGTTGGTTTTTAATTAAAACCCATTAGTTTTTGGATTAATTTAATGAATTATCTAAAAATTAACTATTTTCATCATTCAAAATGTTCAATATAGTTTCATTCACCACACACATATTTTTTTTATTTTAAGAGAATATAACTCAATATTTTTACAATTAATTTTTTTATGAAACTAAATTTTGAAAATAGAACTTTAGTGATAAATATATGATATTATTATAGTATATCACACTTTAGGCATTGAATGTGTTTCAATAGTATCAATATCGAGAGTAATGATTTTCCAAATTTTAAAAGAAAATTTATTAATTAATAAAAATAAATAAAATTTATGAGAAAATATCAATCTAGACCAACTATATAATCCATTTAATTGGATACTAATACCTTAATATCTATCATGGGGTCACCTTATGGTCTCAATCACATTCTGTAACCATCAATAATTGAAAAAGAGTGTTAAGGAATAACATATAATCATTTGGGAGAATGATTTTAAATCAAAATAATCCACAACTATATGAAAAAAATCATATTTTCATAAATGAAAAAATAATGTTTAATATATCTTTATAGAAAAAAATGTATCCCAAATTCTACAAAAAATAAAATATCATATCTATCTATATATGACATATCTAAACCAAATGATGAAATTCAACACTAATCTATAATGAATAGTTCATCTCCATGAAGGATATGTGGTAAAGCACTAAAACATATCTTTACGAACATGTATCCAATTATCTATCATTGAGGAGCAATAAATCTTTCCCATTTCCTATATCGTGATAGATGAAATCCAAACACACACTAATAAATATTAGATTGGGTGACTAAAAAATATACAATATGATTTTCCAATGTCACCTTCTTTCATTCTAATAAATAATCTATCCCAAAATATATAACCAATACAATTATAGAAAACAATCATACAATTTTTATAAAAAATGGTATTTATAACCCATATCATCATTTAAAAATAGTACACATGTTAGTTTTATCAATTAAAGGTAACCATGTCCTATTCAACTACAATATAATTGTTTTTATTAGTCATATCAATTAACAAAATTATGAGGAATTGTAATTTAATAATTAAAAAATGATACATTATGTTTATTATAAAACATATATCAGGTATCATTACTCATTTGAGTGTTTCCCATTAACATATCTCCCTCAATAATATCATATACCATTTCTCTTACATTCCATGTTAATTATGGATAATACATGTTATTATTTTACACTTATATCCATTTCCGGACTCATAAAAAAATTATATCCCTTGTTCACTTATTTAAAAATCAATTTTTATTATGAAGAATATTTTTCATGTCAAATTCAGAAAATTACATTTCCATAAATTGAAGGGAAATTTAAGATAAGTCACAATTTAGAGAAAATGCATGATCAAGAAAATACAATGGTTTGGTACTGAATAAATTTTCATAAATCAAATCAAATGATTTAGAATATCAAAATCTACGATTTACATAAATATCTAAAAAATATAATTTTCATCAGAATCCACATTAATTTTTCTAAAATTTATATGTAAAAGGTTTTATCAAATCAGTGTAACCTGATAAATTACATGTTAAAATCCATATAAATTTGATATATTAATAAAACACATTAATAACACATTAATGAATCATAATCAATAACTTATGGAATAACACACAAAAGTCATGGATGATGAAATTTTGAATTCTTCTATTGATTTAGAAAAAAAAGAATACTCTTGAATTTATATACTAAAAATAGAAACAAAAAAATTAAAATCAAGATTCTATAATGAATGATTTAATTCCTGGTTATCATATTATAGAATATCGATTGGCTATTATATAACACCATGAGAGAGAGGGAGAGAGATATATTTCTATACCATTGAGATCAAAAATCACTTATATCTGATCAATATTTTATTGAAATAGTCATAGACTAGATTACTTTTCTATATGGTTGATAATCCCCTAAAGAGTACTAATGAATCCCTTTTTTCTAAAATACTAATTATGGAGTTAAGGATGATCAAATTTAGAAAAAAAGGATATTAAAAATTAAATCAAATTTTTTTACCAAAATACATGGTTTGGTCATTTGGTTTATGTTACATATAGATCTAGAAACACCAATTGAATAACTAAAATAATATATAACAAAAAAAGGCACATACCTAATCATTATAACATGAAACAAATGTCAAGGATATCACTCAAAAATATGTAAATAGTTTACCATTTTTGTTTGATAAGAGTACACTATGAATTTTAGATATAAATTTGGCATTATGAACTCTTACCTAGGTCTTATCCTTCCATAAAATAAAAATGTATTTTTATGAACATGAACTAATAAAATATGGAATATACAGTGAAATAAACATCCAAACATATAATTAAAAAAATATTAAATTAGTTCTTGATACGATACTAGGAAAAAAATTCATGTGAAAAATACTTTAAGTCCAATAAAAATATTTTATAAATAACAAAAATAAAACTAAACATGTAACTCTTAATAACACAGGAAGACATACACACATTCCACCACCTCTATAACTCCACATTGAGATTATGTTCCAAAAAAATTCAAATGGGACATCTTCTTTCACATTCTAGGTGACTCCCCACTTTCTCTATTTTACATATATTTTATTAAGATATTATTATTGAAAAAAAGAAATAATGAAATTTTTATGATTTATTTGTTATGGACAGTCAGTTACATAACTTCATAAATTATTTAAATATACTATGAAATATAAAAGGTTGAGGTAGTGGGTGATTCATAGTCTCATTCATAGTTTGGATAATATGTACAAAAACCATTAATTTCATAATAATAACCTAAAACATGAATTCTCATGTTCAGGCTTCCCAATACTCTCAATAATTAATTTATGAATTTATATAAAGATATAATCATCCATTTATCATGGATATGTAATTTATTATTATTTTTGTTAATATATATTTTATTTTTGTGAATATTTTTTATGTATAAAAGGAATTAGTATTATTATTATATGTAAATAATTTTATGGAATTGGTAATTGGAGTGTCAATGTAGTGGAATTATTATAATTTTTGAGGGATTATATATATGTCTGTTGAATTATGTTTGGATATTTATTTAATATTATTTCAATAATAATAATAATAATAATAATATAATTATTATTATTAGCGGGTTTATAAATAAAGAGGATAAATACCATTTATCCATCTTATTTAGTTGAGCCCTAGAATTTAGAGGGTAGAGATATCCCTTCTCTTTTATCCTTTACCATTCAAGGGTGGTTTGTCATTTATTTCATGGTGTAATTTCAAAGTTAGTATATTTCTTCTTCCTTTTAACTTTTATTTCAATTATCAACATTCTAAATGTCATAATATGGACATAATGAAATGATTTTAGGATTAGAATTACATACAAATTAAGGATTTGATGTTTTTTGAGTGAGAAATTTGATTCAAACATTGATTTATTGTTTTTAGTAAAGGTGGTATTGATCTACTTATTTTTTTAAGTTATTATATCCATTTATGTTTCATTAGAAAAATAAATGAGTGTTTGGGTAGTTAAAATTCATATACATCTCTTAATATTATTCTATAAATTATCCTCCATGGTTTTATGAAAGGTTTCAATAATTTATTTATGATATTCAATGGTTCTTAATGGAATATTCATATAATATATATATAATTCTACACTATAATTTTTTAAAATAACACTAGGTATTATGTAGAATTTATATTATTTGTATTTTGAGGAAAATGGAAATGATATTTATGATTTAAATTTTTATTTATGTGAAAATATAATTTAATGGGTTAATATTCTCATTTGAAAAAGGTTTTTTTGGAGATGAAATTATATTTTATGGATTTTTTCCCCTACGAGTCTGCATATCATTGTGCATTATATTATTGATGAATTTTTATTTATGGGTTAATTTAATATTGATATTGAAGGGGCTATCTTTAGGGATTTATAATGGGTTGTAATATGCGAGTCTTTAAAAATGATTTACATATTTTTTTACATTATGGTTACTAGATTTTAGGATGACTATTACTATCACAAACCATACCAGAGGGGCCCATTTCATGACTACCCCAAGCCCACCACCGATAGGCAAGGGGATAGGGACTAGTATTGAGTAGGAAAATCTCACAAATGGGAGGCATTTTCCTATGTACATGTACACACACACACACACACATCTCCCAGACCAAAATGATAAAATGCAAAAACACTCAGAAAAAAATGAATGTATACACTAAGATACCAACCATAGAGTAGGAAATTAGGAAAACTAAAAATTAAATAGGGCTAGAATACAATCTCATCAAATGAAAAGTCTTCCAAATTGAATGCAGTAGTTCCAGAAACTCATCCGTAGAAAAACCTACCTGATGGGTAGGTGTATCCTAGATGTATAAAGTTGTAGGAGGACACCTCACATGTATTATCACTCTAAAAAACTCTTGGTACTAGTCCTCATAGGACTCCGGCAATGTTTTGATCATCTGCACAAGACACAACAAATGCAGGAAAATCCCATACTTGGGTAAGTAAAAAATTAATCGGCAGGGCACCCAAAATCCACAATGGTAATAGCAATAATAAATAAATAAATTATACCACCAAAAAAACAAAAAAATTACATGTCAACATAAAAACATGAATTATAGTCAATGCGTTCATCTCACATTGGTATATGTCTAAAGCAAAAAGTGAGGGATTTTTAGCTCTAGTCAATAGATTTCTCAGTCTCTATAACACAAGAAGTCTCAAAGACGCACAATGCTTCGATTGTGCATAAATAGTTGATGGTGAACAATGCATCAATAGAGTAAGGAGCATTGATGGATCCCATATAGTTGATAGGTTATGTAGCCCCCCAAGTCATGTAGTCAACAAGATCACATAGTCACAGCCAGCATCAGGATTCGGCTCTTAACGCTCTTCTACTGGGAGAACCTACTCCTCAAGACATTAGGTCATATGAAAAGATCCACAAAACACACATATACTAAATTAAAAAATGGTCTCATCATAACAGTACCAATGACACAAACAACTCATCAAACATACACACAATTTGAATGTTAAAGCTGTTTTTCTTAGAAGGTCAGACCCCAATTCCATCCGACGAACCGGACCAGAACCGATCTGACCTAGTTCAGCTCAGCCTAAAATAGATCAGCCAAAAAGGCTTGTCAAATTTGGCGAGGCCAACATGGTCAAGCCCACTGGACAACTTGGGTGGCCAAAATTACCTTATTTTCCCCTCGTTGAGGGCCGGTTTACTCCACCGGATGCGGCCCACATTGGATGCGGCCTGCACTGGATGCTCCCACTGGTCCATGTTGTTTTCCATGACCGCATGGCTCAACAATTAAACAAGGTTTTGCACTATGTCAAAAATGGATGTCCCACTATACCATCCATGTCTTGTTGTCCAAATTCCATCACATGCTCTATATGACACGTCTCAGAGTCGTGTCCCCTTGTCGCTGCCGCAACCACCTATAGTGGCCATTATCGATGCCCATGTCATCTCCCATCAAGGGTTCCCTTTGACGTGGACCCTCTTGAACTGTGTCTCACCAATGATTTTGGTCGTCCTACTAGCTTTTCATCCTACCACGCTCTGCCTGGATGGACATCCCATTTCGGGCCAGTGCTACATCCAGCTTGCGTTGCCATCGTACCTCCATGGTGCCATGGCAGGATTGGGTCGTGATTTAGATTTTACATTGATTTTCCAAAAGTCACAGGGAGAAGGAGAAGAACACATGATAAACACGAGATGTTTAGGGTTGAAAAATGTACAAAATTACACCTGATGAATGGAACTTGGCCTTGTTTGTGTTGGATGTCATTCATTCATGTTAGATGGTTTAACAAATTACAAGAATAGATAATCACAATGAACTATCTCCCTTTTAAAACCCAAAAAATATATTTCCATCCCGTAATAATGGAACAAAGATAGATCAACATGATCTTTGGTTAGTCCACAACCATCATTTGAATATATGAACTGGGATGAAAATACCAAAGTGATTAAATGGCCTAACTCATGATTGGATCAGTCATTCACTAAGAATGAAGGTATGTATTGTCGTTGATCATAGATCCACTAACATCCAGTATCATGAGAGTTTCCTACCATGCCTCAGATGAATTCCAAGGTTATGGTAATAACCATAAAATCCTGAGAAAGGTTTAATTATAAATAAAAACTCTACTACATCCAATAACATATTTTTATTAAAATATTTTAAAGATGATTAAATATAATTTCAAACATTCATATTCGACCTATGATGATCAATGTTAGGTACCACATATGTTAAATTTACTACTCTAAAGAAAACGATGCCCTCATATTTCCAATTCGGGGACCCATTAAGAGGTTATTCCTATTTAAAGATGAAACTATCCACACGCTTTGTTTAAAAAATTACATTTTTACTGTATCATTTAGGGCACACCAGGCCTCGAATTCTGACATCGTCTTAGTGCATTGTCTCGGAATTTTCCGAATCATTTTATAAAAATAAATCAACTTAAAATATGTGTCATTAAATTCTCCCCACCATAGAAATTTATGTCCTTAGAAACCAAAATAAGGTCTTCTCAACAAAATGTTGAAGGTAATGATCATGAATATGAGCCTCCTACTCCAATGATGTCTCCTGGAGATTCTCATTTTCCAAAAAAATGCGCACTAGAGGAATCAACCTCAAACAAAAAAGTTAGTCCTATCGATCCTTGATCTCCACCGGGTACATCGCAAAGGATTCTCCATCATTAATGTCCATCTCACCCTAGTCAATGACGTGATATGTATCATGAACATACCTATTAAGTTGTGACACGTGGATGATATAATGCCCCCGGTGAGACTATGAGGGTAGAGTTAGGTGGTACATGACCTCTCTAACTAAACTCATAATCTAAAAAGTGACAATTTATACCATAGATAACATTATTTCAGGACCAAATACTTCCATTCATTGTTGATGTGATACCTGAAGGAACACATGGTGTCCCTCCTCAAATTATAGAGGCCATTGTATCCTATAATCATATGACTTTTGTCAGCTCTGTAGAGTCCTCATCCACTTCGGGATGATCTACACCTTTTCTATTGTAGCACACACCAACTCTGGACCCATGAGTGCAGAATCCCCTTGGTTTATCTTACATAGTGGTGAAATTCATGGTCCCTTGTACAAGGCCTCTAATGATGCCATACCAATGGTGGGGTGATAGTTGTTTTTGTACGCAAACTCCTCCAGCGGTAGGTGATCCTCCAAACTGCGGCCAGAGTCTAGGATGCAAGCACGTAGTATGTCATCAATAACCTAGATGGTCATCTCTATTTGGAAATTTTTATTTGGATGAAACACCATTCTCAAGCACAACTAATACCCCAATTCCTTATGAAATACCTTCTATAACTGGGATCTGAAATGCGCAACACGAAATGAGAGGATCTTATATAGACTCTATGAAGTCAAAATATCTCCCACAAATAGAGGCATCTTAATCCATCTACCGAACTCAAATCACGTATCATTATGAAGTGGGCCAACTTGGTGAGTTGTTCAAAAATCACCGAGATGGTATCATGCCCCTAGATGAGCTTGGTAAACCCGTCATGAAGTCCATCAATATCCCATGCAACTTCAACTCTTGCACCTCAAGTGTCTGGGTCAATCCCACTGGAACATTGTGCTCATCCTTCACTTTTTATAAAGTGAGGCATCGAGAAACGAACTCTACCACCCCATTCATCATCACTGGCCACCAAAATTGATGTTGGAGGTCCTAATACATCATCACCACTCATATATATACTGCCAAAGGGGATGTGTGAATCTTAAACATGACCTCCCCCCCACAACATCACTGGTACTATAGTGGTCCCTCTAGAGAGAACGACATGATCCCCACATATCAAATTTATATCAGGGGCATTCCCCATGGAAAACATTCAATGTTGGGTCTTATAGTCAATATACCTAAGTTGTGCCTACCTGAATTTTTATAGGAGTGGAGGGTTGACAACCATCGATGGGAGGTAAGCTTCTCCATTTCGATCCACAAATGTATATATGTAAAAGAGTCAACTAATCTGCCACCTCATTGAGAAACGTCAATATGGATCTCCTAATGAGAGAATCTTACACTGTATTCCCATTCTAACGAGTTTATGAAATCTCAATTTCATATTACTTGATTAACTCTAGTCATTGTTTCTATCTCACGTTTGGATCCATCTAAGAAAAGATATACTTGAGACTTTGTGGTCAGAGTGGATAGTAAACCACTCGCCCATCAGGCAGTGTCACGACATCTTCAATGAGAAGACTACCATGGCTATATCAAGATCAAGGATTGTGTATATTTGTTCATGTGCTCTCATCTATTTTGAACCATTTGAAATCACCACTTTCCCATTCATCAGGAATAAATTAAGCCTAATCTCTGATGCATCACAGAACACTACATACTCAACACCCTTTTCTGACAATCTCAAGATAGGAGCACTCATCAAATTTTAACTCATCTATAGAAAACACTGATGGAACATCTCTATCCACACAAAAGGTTTCACTTTTCATGTAAAGGCCATCACGCGTGCTTATACTCTATAAAGGTTATGTAAAAACCTCTGATAGTGCCCATAAAAACCCAGGAAACTCACACCTCTATAACACTCTTGGGTGGCTCCCATGAAAGTGTCTCTTCTATCATCACCAGATCTACTGTAATTTCAGACTCTAAAATAAAGTGTCCTATAAAGTGGACCTACCGAATGTAGAACTGAATCATTGATAGATTACCATAAAACTTATGCTATCATAGTGTGTCCAAGACCATCCTCGAGTGTATCGCTTTCACATCCTATGACATTGACTACACCCAGACTTCATCAATGAATACCACGAAGAACTGGACTATGTAATACTTGAATATCCTATTCATGAGTCCCATGAACCGATATGAGGACTTATTCATGCCAAACAGAATCACAATTTACAAATAGGGGACATACCAACATCTAAAGGCTATCTTCAGTACATTCGTATCCCTTACATGAAGATGGTGATTGCCCAATCTGAGGTCTATATGTGAGAACCACCACACTCAATTTAGCTGATCTATGAATTCATCAATCCCTGATAGTGGGTAATTATTCTTCATGGTCAACAACTTCTAGTTCTAGAATTCAACACATATTCTCATGTTCTCATATGCCTTCTTGGAAAAAAAATTTTTGACTATCCCGGGTGAAACATTGGATCACTTGATGGCCATCCACTGCAAGACCTCAAGCTATACCCTCAAATCATGATGCTCCTCAAGAATCAATCCAATATGCCGGGGTAGATATCAGTTCTGTCTTGGGGTATAGATCAATGCATAAGTATACCTCCCAACAGGGAGGGAATCCATGGAAATCCTTAGGAAATATATCCTCATACTACACTGCCACTGTGAGAGACTAAGGACTCATCTCGTCCACTGAACCAAGGATCAAGCTATCCAACGAATGAGTAATCAGCTGCACCATCCTATGAGTAAGTCCATCCTATGCTTCAAGTGTTTTATTTTCACCAACAAAAGAAAACATGAACCCATCATCACAGACAAACCACACTCTGTGCCTAAAACAATCAATCTAGACAAGGATTGTAAATAACCAGTCCATACTAAAAATGACATTGTAAGGCCTCGAAAAAACTAATAAGAGATCCCAAAAAATATCACCAACAATAGTATGCTCAGACTATCTACAGTATTGTGTGATCATCTAATTTCCCCTGTAATATTCTCTAAATTTAAGGGTAGATTCAACGTCACTACTAGAAGCTTTGAGTCTCGAACAATGGTTGTAACGAGAAAAGAGTGACTGACCCCAACATCTAAAAAAGTTAAACTAAGGTAGAAAATACACATATCATACATATAATAATTTTTGGATAACTAGGATCATAATTCCCCATCACCTAAAGATGGCCTTGTCCCTGGCCACATGTTCCCTGAGACCATGGTGGTCCACCTGGGGGTGGTTGTTGTAATACGTCAAACCTCCAACCACATTCGGTTGTTGTATCGACTTCTCTTCGATGCCTTCATCCATTTGGACTACTCGGATCCTACCTCCTCATATGCCTTGGAAATCCCCCAATAATTTTATGATCGTCTGCATGGTGAGTCTGGAAATCTCGAGCCTGATGCCCCCAACCTCCACATGAGTAACATTGTCTTTCCTTTAGCTAACCTTCTCTACAATGGGAGCCCCGCATCATTAACCCCATATCCTGGGGACATACATTTGAGTTCGTGACCCTCTTGATTCCTTGCATCTTCTATCAGCTTCATTCCGACAAAGACTCAGCTGCCTAGTGCCAGATGTTAGCTCCCACAACTAGCATCTGTTCCACCAGATAGCTCTCCGATAGTTGGGATCAATCAACTACCCCATAATATATAGGGATTCTAAGGTATTCCATCGATACCCTATTTTCATAGAATATCTCCTTCTCAAAGTTTTGGGGCTTGAATAATGGGTCCCACACCATATCTGTGTAGTAGCGAGAAAGATCCGTAAATCTCACTGAGTGATCAACTATTGTCTGACAACCCTACTGTATATGCATGAGCTCTTGTATTCACACTAAGCGTAATGTTTCTTGAAAAAACTATTCCCTAAAGAGGCAATCAATTTCTACCCAAGAAAGAGTCATCTCGTCCATCTTTTAGATCACTAAGATCCACCATCACCCAACTGAGACATAAATAAGGCTCACGACTAGAACTTCCATTGGGTCAGAAGGAATCCTCAGATGTCAGAAAGCATGAGTAACTACCTCCATCCAGTCCTCAACAATTAGGGGGTCTGACTCACCCCAAAACATTGGAGTTTTCTTCCTCTAGAACTCATGCTTTGTAGTCAACACGTGTGCATCCTCTACTAGTAGCACTAGTAGTGTCTATTAATCCCCATGTGGTGGTATAACTAGTACACCATCCAAGGGTGCTATATGCAGTACTGTTACTTGTTCCGACACCTCATCACATGGAGGACAATCCTCGTTATCATGCATCAGAATACTAGATGGCTATCTAAGTGAAGGCATCCTAAAGTAGATCAAGTTGTACAATAATCAATTGAGTATACCTGGTGAGCTAACTCAAGAAGTAAATGATAACACACACAACATACAATATGATTCATGTACCATTTATTGTCCCAACAACTTATGTTTTCGTGTACTGAGTTGAAAAGAATAATTCATTGTCTTGGTGCATGGATACATCATCCACCACACTGACACTCGAGTCCCTTGTCTGAAATCTGAACTCGAAACACTTCACACTATTTCCCCAAACCAATCTCAGAAACTCTTGGGTTGTTAGGTAGAAACAATAACCTCTCATACAACTCATTCATGACCAGTACTAGTGGGGTCACTTCCATGACTACCCGAAGCCTAACTTCGATAGGCTAGGGGATAGCATCTAGCACCAAGTTGGAATATCCCACAAATGGGAGGCATCTTCCTATGTAATACTACACACACACATCTCCATGAACAAAATGTGGAAATATAAAAACACTATCTAAACAATTCATACATACACTAAGATTCCAACCACATAGTATGACAACACGAAAAAATGAAATTATATAGGGATAGAATACAAGCCCACCAAAATAAAAGTCTACCAAAGTGAATGCAAAGGTTTGTGAAACTCATCTGCAAAAAACCATAATTTAAGGGTAGGTGTAGGATATATATCTGAAGCTATAGGATCAGACCTCACCATTATAATCACTCTATGAACCACCTGTTAATGTCCACCTAGGATCTATGAAAGCATTGATCATCTATACAAGACAGAACATATGCTGGAATGCCCGTGTATGGGTGAGTAATGTAATACTCTGTAGGACATGTTGAAAAAAATGGAAATGCCTATAAGAAATATAAAGATTATAACAGAAAGGGAACACATGAAGTAAACCACAACAAAAACACATGAAGTTTTGTTAATATAGTTAGATCAAACAGGTGTAAGTCTAAAGAAAGAATTGTTGGATTTTTAGTTGTCTTCCATAGATATATCAATCTCCATGACACTAGATGTGTAAATGGTTCATGGAGCGTCGATGGAACATGGAGCATCGATGGCACACAGAGAATTGATGGAACATAGAGTTTCGTTGTTTCATGGGGCATATATGGGTCATGAATCCCCCAAGCCACGTAGTCACCAATATCACATTGTCTTATCCTGTTGTAAGATTCTTCTCGCAGCACTCCTATTCTTGGAGAACCTACTCCTTAATCCATTTTGTAATACGATATATTACTCAAAAACCCACATAGAGTATCTAAAAATGTTTGTCTTGTGGAAATGGTTCCAACAATGCGAACATAAAATCAACAAGACACACGATTTGAATGTTACAATTATTTTTCTAAGAAGTTCTGACCTAGGTCCCGTCCGGGCCCAATCCGAAACATGAGGCTCAACTGGACCCATAAAAAGTCCAAGACCAGCCTGACAGACCCAAATTAACTCAGGTCAGCATATCCCAAACTGGCTCAATCTGATGGGATGCTGGAGAGGATTGGAATACCCAGTTCGGCCTGCTCTGTGGGTCGGTATACTTCACAGAACACCACCTTCCCGGGTTGTGCCCTCTATTGCAATCGATCCTCCCTTACAGTATGTTTCTCTCAGTCAACACGGTGTTGGAATGCATCTCACATGGTTAACCTGCCATCCCCGTCTAGTCCTGCAGCATCGCCATCACTATAGGCTCAGTTCAACAAGGTTCTAAACCGCGTCATACTGCCACATTCGCGACCCCTATCACAACCCCCATACTTCACCGCCACAGTCTACATCTGACATGGTCCCACTTGGATTGTGTCCCACATCTTCCACTATCCTCCCTACTAGAAGCCTATCCTTCCTTGCTCATCTAGGTCCTACCTCCCTTCATAGGACAGTTCTACCTTATCCTTTCACTACATCCACACATATGTAGTGCCATCAAGGTATTGTCTCATGATTTGGAATTCACATAGAGTTTCCTAATTATACAGGGATATGGTAAAGAACACGCGAAGCGCACATGAAGAATACATGAAGAAAGCTTGAGTTTTAGGGGATTGAAATGGAAAAAATAATGCAAAAAATAATGGATCTTGTCCTTGTTCATGTAGGCCTTGATCTGTTAATGTTAGATGGTTTAAAAAAGAACAAGAACATATAATCAAAAAGATATATCTCCCTTTTGAATCCTCACAAAAATTTATCCACACCACAATAATGAAAGAACCATGGATCAAAATGTTCACGGTTTAGTTTGTGTTCATCATTTTAATCTATTAACGAGGTTGAAAAATCCTAAATATATTAAATTATCTACATCGTGGTTGGATTGGTCATTGAAAAAGAACAAAGGTTCATGTTGTTGTCGATCCTCAATCCATAAAAATTTGTCGCTAAGAGAGTTTTCTTCTTCGCCTTAGAGAAATTCCAAGGTTATGGTGATAGTCCTGAATTCCTGAAAAATGTTTCCTTAAAAATAAAAACTATGATGCATCCAATAAAATATTTTTATTAAATATAATTTTAATGAAGGTTATTTACAATTTCTAAAATTCACATTTGACCCACATTGGGCGATGTATTGCCCCACCTAAGGTAATTTCACTACTCTGAATGCAATAGTGCTCTCAGATTTATGATCTGGGAACTTTCTTATAAGTTATTCCAGTTTATAGAAGAAATCGCTCATGTTCTTTATTAAAAAATAACATTTTTTAATGTATCATTCCGTTTACATTGAGCCTCGAAATCACATTCCTTATCTGTTCCTGGACTCATAATTTCTGCAATTAATTTATAAAAATAAATTTTATGAAAATATGAGTCATTAAAATTACTCTATATTTCGATTTTAACAAAATAATGGGAATAATTATGTACTTAATGTTTATTCAAGTGATGAGTTCACTAAATAATGATATTTTTCCCAAACTAGATATGGATGTAGTTTAGAATATGAACAAGTTAGGATATACTAATCTATGATTATGTTATATATATTTTATTTTTCTCTACCCTCATTTGATTAAATAATTCACTAGCTAGTGAGTTCACCATTGAATCAATATTACAGTCTAACTAATGGATTACATGCAGTTTCATGGTTGAGTATGAGGATCCCAGATTTCATCAATTTTCCAGAAGTAGTTATCCAATTAATTATGATAAATAATCCTTGATATTTGGTGATTATTTATTTTTTTGGTCTTCTAATATTACATGATAATTGAGATAATTATTGTTTTTAATTTTTAATGATTTTATCTTCCTTATATTGTATTTGATGCATATGGGTAAGTAATTTTCATTTATAAATGGTCACATTAATTAATATTGAATTAGGTCTCATACTAGAGAGTTGTTTTTTTATTTTATATGGTAATGTTAGAAATAACCCACTAATCTCTTATTCACTCAATGGTATTTATGTAATTTTTTAGGAGGAGTAAATATTACTCCCAATTCAGTGAAATAATGGTGACTAGGTCTCATATATCATCATACTATAACATGTACTTTTATAAAGATCTTAGTGAGGAGGCCTATGATAATCAAAATGTTTATTATCAATTACTATTTGATGTATTAAATGTTTTTTGTGAGGATTTTTTTCATTTCATAACCCATATCCCCTCTTTTTTAAGATATTATTTTTAATATAGTGGGACTAAAATATATAAGCTCAATGAATTTTCCTTTTTTGTTTATTTTTTTTTGGGAAAAATAATGTAGGTTGTTTCAAATGAATGGAAATATATAGAATCCTTGAGGTTTCGTACATGGCTTATCACCCACTCCTACTAAAAACACCATTATTGTGTGTATATATTATATTTTCAGAAATTTAGTTAAATGTATTGAAAATGTTATCATTCCATATAATAGGACATTGGTGTCATATGTATCACAATGGATGTAACACCCCGAGGATATATACATATTGCTTTGAAATAAATTTCAATTATTCGATAGAATTCTTTATACGCAGCCCTAAGTCTAAATGAACCATGATATATTATATCAATTTTAACCAAGCCATTAGAGTATAGGGTATGAATAAGATTGAAGACATTATGAAATTTATGTATAAATGTTTTTCTAAGTTAATATGTATTCTTTAGTTCCTAATAAATAGTCATTATATTTTTATTAAAATCATCCCACTATTAAAATAGCTATTTTTCAGAAGAAATGTATCTTTCATGGACTTTTTAATTTTATATAAACTAATAATTTTTTCACTGATAAAAAATAATTGGAATTAATATTATTTTTAATTTATTAATAATAATTAATATGTTATTTATACAATTATTTGGAATGAAGTTGAAATCAATTGATAGTAAAATGTGTTATTTCTCAAAAAACTATTTTATGTGTCAAATGTGTTTTTATCTTTATAAATTAAATAAATCACTATTTTGTTATGATTTTAATCAAATTTTTAGAATAAATATATTGAATAAAATATTTTAACGTTTTTAAAATAGATTATTTCTAGAAATATAATGAAATCTAATATAGTTTTTGGTTTAAAAATGAATTTATATAATAAAAATATTTCAGGTGTTTTGGTCGTTTATTTTAAAATTATTTTAAGAACATTATAAAAATTAAATTTGATAACATGTATTCCATGTTTTGAATTAGAATATATAAATTTTTAAATGATTACACTTTAATATTTTGACATAATTACTAGTATAAATAGAAAACATTTATTATCACTATTAGGGTTAAAACAGGTTTTCCATGGGGGAGGTGTAATTAAATGATAATTGTGAAAATTAAAATTAAAATTTTCTAAATATTATTGGATGAATATATTTAAAATTTATATTATATTATCTTTGAATTATTATTCATTTTGTTTGACCTTCGCAAGTGGGTTTCATTATGTTATATAAATCATCTATGTAATTCTGTGTGTGTGTCTCTCTGGACATAAAAAAGCCTACCTATTATGCACCCTTATTCAAAAAAATTGAACCATATTCCTCAGCCAACCCATGCCAAAATAAGTTCCTAGATTTATTACATTATTTATTGATATTTTGGGCTTTCTCTATGACCATACTAAGATGGATTATGGAGTAATCCATAGGTATCATTTTAAAGAATAAATAATCATTTTACCTGACTATTTCAAATTATATTTCTTCTTATACAACATATAAATATATTTTATACATAATAACAAATTTTATCAAGTATTATAAATATACATAGATGTTATTATGATTATTGGAAAATCATTTTCTTTATACTTTCCATCAAATGATAAATAAATGCATCGCTCATGCGGATGTGTGGACTACAACCTCAATGTAGATATATGATTCAATTTCCATCACTGCCAAACATTTCAGTATATTACGGTAGATTTAATGAATATATATGAAATTTATAATATTTTTATGACTCAATGATGATAAAATATTATTTATCATTCCTTCCTTGTGTTATTTTTAAAATAAAAACAATGTTAATTCATACATATATACTTCTATCTCCATGAACTGTGTCGTTATTTTTTATATATCTTACTTATATGAATTGTTAAAAATACGTATTCGATGAATATATATGATATTTAAAAAAGGGTAAATTTTTTTAGATAATGTATCCATGATAAAGATTTTAGGACAGTAACTTATGAAAAAACATACGTAAAAATCAAAATAGTTAAAACCTGAAATTGAGAATCTTTATATGATTTATTAATAAACAAGGGTTGAGATGTCATAAGTGGATTATATATGATATTTAATGTATTAATATTGTTATATTATATAATTATAATAAATATAAATTTACATTATAGTATTTTTGTGATATTTTGATTCATGTAACGCCAATGGTAAGAGTTTCTCTTCTCACTTTTATTTCTAAGATACAAATGCCATATTCACAAATTATTTCTATTTTTTGGTGTATAAACTATTCATTTGGTATGGAATGTCATCAATATATTTATATTCCTCAAATTTAATGTTAAATTTGAATTTACTTTTTTCATGGAGTTATGAATACATAGTTAACAAATTGGTAAAGGTTTTTATGTAACAATCTCACCTTCTACTCCTATTGTTTATGCATAAATTTGGAATGATGAAATTTTATGATGTATATCTCAAAAAAATTTATTTAGTCTATTACTAAATTTATATTTATAAGGATTATATTTTTTATTTATATATATTTCTAGGTAGTAACACCATGAGAATTGAAAAAATATTTTTCAAAGAAAATTTATTTACTTTGATAACATGAATAACATGCAACACCGAGTTTAAATGAACCATGTGATACTATTAGAATATTATAATGTGGTAGTTATATTCTAGAAATTTGTGTGTTATTTAAGAATATGAGTAAATAAATTATGAAATATTTATGGTAATATATATAAATAAATTCGTTGTGTATCAATTAATTAGAAACCAAAATATTAATTATTTGAATATAAAAGAGATATTTGTCTGAAAACCCATTTTTAGGTGAAAAATGTAATGCCCCGACCCCAGAAGCCTTGATTCGGTGCATTATTATGTATCATTAGCATGTTCATAAAAGTTCAAGTCTCAAAAGATCGATTAGTTTAGTATATTTGGAAGTATAAGATACATTCATAATTTTTATATTACATCATAAAATGAAAAACTACAACAACATTGTTTCCATAAACAACACTGAGATCCCATAGACTATCCCTGAAGGTCAGTTATAATATACTTATTTACATCCTGGGAAAAATAAAACAAAGAAAGGGGTGAGCTCAGATGCTCAGTAAGGATAACAATATAGAGAAATATTTCATAAATAAGTATAAATATTTAAGGCTATGTATAAAACTAAAACAAAAGCATTTTCAAAATAAAATTCATCATAATATGGAAAATATAAATCAAAATAATGCCATTTACTTACTCACATGTATATTCTACTAGTCTAATAATCAAATGAAATATCAATAGCCACTTTCATAATGATGGAATGCATAATGCCGGACTTTCATAACCACATAGTCAGTGCTTTGTACCAAGACTACAAATAAGAATTTTTCAAGGTCTAGATCCAAGACACTACCTTGTGTCATGAGACCCACCGATGTATTGACGAGCTATAGTGGGCTTAACCCGTCACTTACTAAGTCCAATGCATTCATCATATTGAAAGGTTTAAACATAACATAAACATTCGTATTAGAACTAGAATACAAAATGTCAATACTTTATTCATAAACCATGAATGGTGTAAAAATAACTCATCCACAGTCAAACATATCACAAAAACCTTCAATACAATATGAATGATTTGTATAATAATAAATCAACTTCAAAAAAGTTTAAAATCCATCAAAGGATGTTGACATAGATGAAAATGATTTGTAAAACTCTTTGAGAGAAATATCCATTTTTCATGAAAACATTTAAAAGACACACAATTTAGAAAGGAAGATATTTAAAGACATTTTTTAAAAAAAGTTCCCCATACCACTTTGAAACTTTTGAAAATAAATAATATTTTAAAAATGTTCATGTCCATATAAATAAATCCTTAAAACCCATTTTGAAAACATAGTCATTAATGATATTGATTTATAAGAATAAATATTTAAAACCTTTGAAATGGTATTTCCATAAAAAATCCCCTTAAAAATTAACTTTGAAAACCCTTTCATGAAACATGGAACTGGTTAATAATTTTGTCCCAGTAGATACATACTTAAAAACAACCTCAGATAATAAAGAGATTGTGAAATTAACCCTTACCTTGTGCTTTTACATGGTCAAGAGTAGGTTAAAATCCTATATAATGGTGAAATAATTATTATTAAATTTTACAATAATCATATGCATTAATATTATAACATATATGATATTTTAATATTTCCTTGTTAATAATATTTTAGTATTATCTTCATTTCGAGAGTTAACTGATTCATTTTACTTTATATTAATTATTATGTGAGTCATATTTATTATGGATGGGATTCATCGTATTCATATCCAGAATGATATTAAGTCTTTAAACATTATTTTTAATCATCAAATGAAAATTATTCCGGAATGGATACGGTGTGGAATGAAGCTTATCGTGTTTATGGAGACGGTAATCCGTACCTATGCACGAGCGACAATATCATTATTTTGATATTAAAATAAATAATAATTCAATTTTATATCATATATATAGAATCATTATCATTTATATTTATAATTTAAATCAATTAAACGTCATTTTTATACCTATCCAAATAATAATGTATTAAATAACAATTACACCATGACGTGGAGATGGTAAGCCGTACATACGTACGTATGGTGAAATGTCATTCAAAGATGGATAGGGTAATGAATATGGTTGTACCATATTTATAATAACATCACATTATATTGAAGATTCCAGAGTTATTATTTTATAATGGAAACACCAAATAAAGATGATGTGGAAGAATAAAGGAACATGAAAGCGGTGATGAAATATTTACCTCTTCTTCGGGTTCTTCCTTTTAATTTGATCAAAAGCGCTCCTTAGGATGAATTTATGATTAAAGGAAGGCCTCTAGGATTAAGGGAGGATAGTTTATAGGGTATTTGGGTAGGGTTTGGCTGAGCCAAAAATATTTTAAGGTGTTAATTATAGAGAAGGGGGAGTGCCCATTTATAAGAGGGGCGAGAGGCACCTTAGGAATATAAAGAAATATTATTTTATAATAAAATAATTTTCGGTATCTAATGGATAAAAAATGGATTAATTACATTATAAGGTGGGGATGGGTCGAAACCCACTCAACCAATAGGTTTTAGATAGGTTTGGGTCATTATATTAACTATGTCTTTTAGATTTAACTATTAGTCATATAGTTTTACATTTACCATGTCTCTTTGTATTTTTATATTATATGGTTAATAAACATACTATATACTTCCACGAAAACCCAATGTGGTTCCTTAAAGAAACATCTATCATTATATAAGTCCTTTGGACAAACCATAGATTTTTATGAACAGAATATCAATTAATAATATAATATTTGTTTTAAAAACTCTTTTATATCAATTTTAGAACTATTTGGTATTTTGTTTTCTCTAAATTCATAACAGCATTAATACATAGAAAAAATGTCGTCTAACTAACCCTAATATGTCATATTAACCTATTAAATTAGTGGAATTCATAACAGGTCTCAAATTACATTTATTTGGATATTTATAATATCAATTGTTTTAATATTTCATTAATTAGTTAATTACTGCATCATCATTATGTCATAAATAAATTAAATTATATTATCTCTAAAAAATATAAATAAAATAACATTATTTATGAAATAATTTTAGATTTATAATGAATTTTTAAACTCTAATTAATTATATTTTTAACCCTATATTAAGAAAACTTTAGTTATTAAATGTTGATTTTAACTCTTTTAACTCATCTTTAAATTAAATAATAATAAATGTCCTAATCTAATACAAGTGGACCAAAACGGTTCATATTTTATATATATGGTGGTTTTGGACTAATTATACTTATCCAATAGAATTATGACATGTGTTAAGATAAAAATAATATCATTTTTACCCGTAATTACCCTATTAACTTTTAACCATGGTAAATAAATGTAAAATGTTACAATTCAGCAAAAATTATTTTCATCTTATTGAACCAAATTTTACTTACTAATATCAACCATCTCTCTAATATTTTCATAATTCAACTTATATAATTAGTAAAATTATGTTTTATGTAAATTGGAAAATGCTCATAGGAGGTGGGTAAAAGATTGAAAAATGTTCAATACAATATTTATATATATATATATATAATTATTATAAACTAACTCCAATGAATTAAATTGAACTTATATATGTGTTATGTATCTATTTTGACCTAAAATAAATTTGAATAAAATAAATAATTATTTATATAACAAGTCTGTGATAAACAATAACTCGTTGTTTTTCACTATTCATAAAAAATTGAAAGTTTTCCGAAAATTACAAAAATTTAACCCGAAGATAATAGTGAAATTATGAATTAATAAATTAAGTATATTTTACCATATTAAAAACATAGATGTTGAATTTATAAATTTAAAATTATTTCCTGTTGTCAAAACAAAAAACGTTTTTTAAGAATAATAACTAACAAAAGATTGATACTTTTTTATGTTCAATTTCAAAGGGAAATTATTTCCAATGAATGAATATGTATTAAATTGTAAAAATATAATCTATTTATACTTACGGATCATTAAAATTTATAATTTAACACTAAAAATTATTTACATTAAAAAAGTTGTTTTTAGTTAAAATATAGTATTTTTCACTATTCACCCAAATATGAATGTTATCATAAAAAGAAAAAAAAATTAATGAAACTAAATTATTATGTCCCTATTGAAAAGAAGAAGTTTATTTTTTCAAATTAAATATATAAATATTTCAAATATTGGACATAAAAAGGGTTCACCATTAAAAGGCGGTAAAATTGCATTTAAAAAAATACTTCTTTTATCTAAAAAAAATGAATTTGTTTTTTCATTATGACTAAGGAACTCATAATATGGATTCTAAAATTATAATGATTATTTAATGTTCAAAATTTAGTTAATATTATTCATAACCTCTTTTGAACATCTAGTTTGGTACGTCGTGGTGCGCTTGAACTCAGTGTTGCATGTAGTGAATGTTATTGAATTTCTTTGAAGAAATAACATACTATGAAACATTGGGGTGTTATATTCTTCCCTTTTTCATTAAATTGCGTACTCGCAATTTTAAATTGTTCTTTGAAAATAAAAGGTTGAAAATAGGAAATCACTTTTTGCGAAAACACACATGAGAAATTGAGTTAATAATATTTATTCTTAATAAGAGGAAAGGGGGAATGAAAAAGTCACCACCAAATTATGAACTAGATTAGGAGAACATTGGTGTATATTAGAGACACATAATTGGACAAAAAATGTAAATATTTATATGGAGTGATTGAGGTCACCATTTACAAACAATTGTAAAATTGAGGGTCTCAAAGCCATCAATATTTGATGATTTAAATATCATTGGTTCAACAAAACATAAGGTATTAGAATAAAACGTTTTTAGTTTTAAGATTTCATAACTAAATTTTAAGAATTATTTTATTCTTAGAAAAATGGAAGAAACAAATATATACTTAACAAGAAGTGTTCCATCCTTTAACTAATTTCTACAAAAAACTCATCATTCCCTCTAACAGATAATAGAACGTAAAAAAATATTCTATTTAACCTATTTGTATAGGGTTACAAAAAAAAATTTATAATTAATCTACGAGACCTTTAAAAAACTACAGTATTCAATCTAGGAAATCATGTAGGCCAGTGGTAGGTTATACACCCTTGTCACCCTTCGGTTGTGGGATCAAGTCTCGCAGCTTTTCCGGATACGACAGGTTGCCGCCCGACCTCCGGGATGGTTTTTTTAT
The DNA here is from genome assembly GCA_963277665.1 of Viscum album. NCBI lineage: Eukaryota > Viridiplantae > Streptophyta > Magnoliopsida > Santalales > Viscaceae > Viscum > Viscum album. The sequence goes on along the minus strand of OY728167.1, from coordinate 128,114,290 downwards.
GTCAATCAAAAAATAATCTCAAACTAAACATATCCAAAATACGTCTCTCCAAACTCACTGTCCATAATTTGTAAGGAAGGTAAACACAATGAAGATTATTTTTCCCACATAATAACATACGAACACTTTCATCGTGTATTATTTTAAAACACGTCAATATAATTAATTACCATAAAATCTTATTGATTACATTCATGTTCTCTTATTCCTTATAGAATAATGGATATACTCCTTCAATCCAAAAATGTTGTAAACTCCAACAATGATGGAATATAGAAATCATTAATCAGTTTCATGGTTGTAATGAATACCCGATATAATTTATCCAAATCAATCATATATTATTCCAAAATCACTACCTCATTATCAGAAAAATATTAATTTTTATCTTTTTCTCAACCATATATTTTCAAAAAATTAAACCCACTATTGAGTCACTTCTCTTGGTTCCACACAATCTCAAGTCCATAAAGAAATAGTACTGCAGTACAACCCTTATATACTCAATAATTATTATTACTTGTACATAATTAATGCAATACTCAAATTACACAATACATTAATAACAACATGAGAAATATAATCATTCCCATTCATCCTCGGTAGTGTCATAACTTTATTATTATCAAATAGCAGCATTTGGGGTAAACTCTGATGATTTGGAAATTGATTCGCGTAGTGTCCCAACTCATTGGAGATGTAGCATTTTGCATTTGAAACTTTTTTCTTACCCTTTCAATAACGTACTTGGTGTCCTTTTTCTCCACACATATAAAAAACTCCCATTGACTCCGTGAATTTATCAAGGTGATTCTTTCAATAGTTATCACAAATGTGAAAATCCTTTTTTTCCTCGTCCCTTTGTCCATCTTTATCTCTTCCATCCTTTTCTTCTCTAGCTTCCCATCCAAGCCATAGGACTCATAGAAATCATTACTTATCTTATAAACACATGATACTCTTTCTTAATATGTTGAGAATACATGGGAGACTATTTCCCTTCCAAATTTTGGCTTAATACCGTGAAATATATGATCCTTCTTACTCATTGGATCATACGTATTTCTAGAGTTCACATTCCTTCTAGAGGTTTCCATTTCAATACAATGGCATAAACTAGGCCAGTTTATGAATTACAATGAATAATTCCAAACTTGTAATATACCTAATGTAAATTGAACAGTTTACTGATATAATCCAAAATCATAAAAAATGTTTTCCTTGAGGAAGTATATACTCATAAACCCTTCATAGTGGTCTATAATTAAATTGAGAATTATCTGAAGCATATCCCCCTGGAGTGTTGTAACAAAGAGTGCAGAAAGGCCCATTCTCGTGCACCAGTTCCCGTTCGAGTTGAGCTCAAAGCGGTGTTTTCGGGTTTTACCCCTATGTATATCTGTGCCAGAGCCACCTATACCTGCTCATATCCATACATGGATGTATTTTTTGGAAAACTAACAAAATATCTATAATACCAAACTTTTAGTATTTTATTCTATACTAATCCTGAGATTCTATCTTAGGGCTCTATGCTCTAATCAGAGTATACATAAATCCAGTTTCCAAGGTTTGTACTAAACTTAATCTGATACCAACTGTAACACCCCGACCCCAGAAGCCGAGAATCAGTGCATTATTATGTATTATTGGCATGATCACAAAACATCAAGTCTCTACAGATCGATTAATTTAGTAGCCTTGGAAGTACTATAAACATTCATAATGGTTTACCTTACATCATAAAAAATGAAAACGGCAACAACATTGTTTCCATAGAAAACACTGAGATTCCATAGACTATCCCTACAGGTCAATCATAATATAATTCTTTGCATCATGGGAAAAATAAAACATAGAAATGGGTGATCTGAGATGCTTAGTAAGGATAAATATATAGCTGATGTTTTTATAAATAAACATAAACATTTAAAGAAATGTATAAAACTAAAAAAATCCTTTTCAACATAATCTTTATCATAATATGGAAAATATAAAACAAAATAATTCCATTTACTTACTCAAATGGATATTCTACTAGTCGAATAATCACATTCAATATCAATAGCCACTTTCATAATAATGGAATACATAATTCTAGACATTCATAACCACATATTCAAGGACTTCTGCCAATACTACAAATAAGATCTTCTCAACGCCTTGTGCCAAGACACTAGTTTTTCTCATGAGACTTACCAATGCATCTATGAGCTATAGTGGTCTCCACCTATCACTTACAAAGTCTAATGCATTCCTAATATGAAATGGTTTAAGCATAACATAAACATTCGTATTAAAACTAGCATAAAAAATGTCAATGCATTATCCATAAACCATGAATGGTGTAAAAATAACTCATCCACAGTCAAATATATCACAAAAACATTCAATACAATATCGAAGATTTGTACTATAATAAATCAAATTCAAACAGTTTAAAATCCATAAAAGGATGTTGATGTAGATGAAAATTATTTATAAAACTCTTTGAGTGAAATATCCCTTTTTTAGGAAAACATTTAAAAGTTTCATAATTTAGAAAGGAAGATATTTAAATTCATTTTTGAATCAAAGTGGCCCATACCACTTTAAAACATTTGAAAGGAATCAACATTTTAAAAACATTCATGTCCACATAAATAAATCCTTAAAACCCATTTTAAAAACATGGTCATTAATGTGAATGATTTAGAAGAATAAATATTTAAAACCATTGAAATTATTTTTTTTGAAAAAAATTTCCCTTAAAAGAATCTCTTTGAAAACACTTTCATGAAACATGGACACACTTAATAAATATGTCCCAATAGATACTTCTGTAAAAACAACCTTGGATAATGAAAAGATTGGGAAATTAACCCTTACCTTGTACTTTTCCATGGTCGATAGTAGGTTAAAATCCTATATAATGGTGAAATAATTGTTATTAGAATATACTAGAATCATATACATTACTATTATATCATATATGATCTTTTAATATTTATTTGTAAATAATGTTTTAGTATTATCGTCGTATTGGGTGTTAACTGATTTTTTCCTTTATAATATTTATTATGTGAGTCATATTTGTTATGGATTGGATGTATCTTATTCATATACAAAATTATATTAATTCTTCAAAAATTATTTTTAATCGTCAAATGAAAATTAGTCAAGAATGGATAAGATGTGGAATTATTCTTATCGTGTTCGTGGAGACGGTAATCCATACGTACGCACGAGCAACAATATCATTCTTATGATATTAAAATAACATATAATAGGATGTAATATAATATATTCAGAATAATTATCATGTTATATTTATTGTTTACATCAATTAGACATAGTTTTTATACCAATACAAATAATAATTTATTGAATAAAAATTACACCATGACGTGGAGACTGTAAGCCGTACGTACGGACGTATGGTGACTTTTCATTCAAAGGATGGATAAAATAATGAATATGGTTGTACCATATTTATAATATCATCAGAGTATATAGAAGATACTGGAGATAATATTTTATAATGGAAACAACAAATAAAGAGGGAGTGGAAGAAGAAAGGAACTTGAAAGAGGTGATGAAATATTTACCTCTTCTTCGGGTTCTTCCTTTTGGTTTGATCAAAAGGGATCCATAGGTTGGCTTTCTGACTAAAGGAAGGCCACTAGGATTAAGGGAATATATTTGAGAGGGTATTTGGGTAGGGGTTGGCCGAGTCAAATTGCTTATAAGGTGTGAATTAGAGAGAATGGGGAGTTCTCTTTTGTAAGAGGGGTGAGGGGCACCTTAGGAAAAGATAGGAATATTATTTTATAATAAAATCCTTTTAGGTATCTAATGGCTCCAAAAGAGATTATTTAAAGTTTCAGGTGGGTATGAGTTGAAAACCACTCAACTAATAGGTTTTATACTAGTTTGGGTAAATATATTAACTTTATCTTTTGGATTTAACTCTTAGTTAAATAGTTTCACATTTATCGTGTCTCTTAGTATTTTTATATTATATGGGTAATAAACATTCTATATTCATTCGAGATAATACCAAGTGGTGAATGAATGATATAATTGTCATTTTAAAAGTATTTTTGCCAATCAACAGATTTTTAGGAATATAATATCAATTAATTACATAATATTTGTTTTAAAAACTCTTTTATGTCAATTTTGACACTATTTGGTATTCTTATTTCACTAAATTCATAAATTCATTATTACTTTGAAAAAAATTACTCTAAAAAACTCTAATATCTCATAATAACCTATGAAATTAGTGTAATTAATAAAAAATATAAAATTAAATTTATTTGGATATTTATAATATCATTTATTTTAATATTTCATTAATTAGGTAATTATTTCATCAACATTGTGTCATAAATAAATTAAATAATTTAATGTCTAAAAAATATAAATAAAATATTATTATGTAGGAAATCGTTTTATCTTTCTATTGAATATTTATAGACGAATTTATTATTTGTGTAACCCTATATTAAAAAAAAATTAGTTATTAAACGTTTATTTTAACTCTTTTAACTCTTCTTGGAAGTAAATAATAATAAATGTCCTAATCTAATCCAAGTGGATCAAAAAGGTTCATATTTTATTCATAAGGTTATTTTTGGTCGAATTATACTTATCCCATAGAATTAGGACATGTGTTTGGATAATAATGATAACATTTTTACCTTAATTACCCTATTTACTTTTAAGCATGGTAAATAACAGTAAAAAGTTGCTATTCACCAAAAAACCTTCATCTTATTAAACCACATTTTACTTACTTATATCAACCGTGTCTCTCAGATTTTTGAAATTCAACTCATAGAAGTGGTAAAATTATGTTTTATCTAAATTTTCAAATGCTCATAGATGGTGGGTAAAAGACAGAAAAAAGTTCAATAAACTTTTTATATATCTAATGTTATTATAAACCGACTCCAATGAATTACATTGAACATATATAGTTATTATGTATCTATTTTTACATAAAATAAATTTAAATCAAATAAATAATTATTTAAATAAAAAGTTAGTTTTAAACAATAACTCAGTGTTTTTCACTATTCATAAAAAATTGAAAGTTTTCAGAAAAATACCAAAATTTCACCCGAAGCTAATTTTTTTATTTTGAATTAAAAAAATAAGTCTATTTTACCAAATTAAAAACATATATGTTTCATTTATTAATTTAAAATTAATTCCCATTGTCAAAACAAAAAAACGTGTTTCTAAGAAATAATAACTAACAAAAGATTGATACTTGTTTATGTTCAATTTCAATGTGAAATTATTTAAAATGAATAACATTGGATTAAATGGTAAAAATATAATCTATTTATACTTCCAACCCACTAAAATGTATAATTTAACACTACAAATTATTTTTATTTGAAAAGTAGTTTTCAGTTAAAATATAGTATTTTTCACTATTCATGTAACGCCCCGACCCCAGTTGCCCAGAGTCGGTGCATTAATTACATAACATTGGCATGATCACAAGAAAGATCAAATCTCGAAAGACCGATTGGTTTAGTAGCCTTGGAAACACTAGATATATTCATAAGTTTTACATTACATCATAAAATGAAAAACTACTACAACAACATAATGTTTCCACAGTCCACACTATAATCCCCTCATAATATCCCTGCAGGTCATTCATAACTTACATCTTCACTTCCTAGGAAAAATAAAACATAGAAAAAGGGTGAGCTCAAATGCCCAGTAAGGATAACAATATAGCGGAAACTTTCATCAATAAGAATAAACATTTAAGGCAATGTATAACTAAAACAAAAGCCTTTTAAACATGAACTTTCAACATGGTATGGCATAAATAAAATGAAATAATGCCATTTACTTATTCACATGGATATTCTACTAATCGAATAATCACATGCAAAAATCAATAACCACTTTCATAATCTTGGAATGCATAATGCCAGACTATCATAACCACACAGCCAAGGCCTCGTGCCAAGACTACAAATAAGATTTTGTCAAGGCCTTGTGCCAAGACACTAGTTTGTCTCATGATACCTACCGATGCATCGAGGAGCTATAGCGGGCTCCACCCGTCACATATTAAGTCCAATGCATTCCCATATGAAAAGGTTTAAACATAACATAAACATTCGTATTAAAACTAGCATACGAAATGTAAATACTTTCACCATAAACTATGAATGGTATAAAAATAGCACATCCACAGTCAAACATATCACAAAACCTTCAATACAATATATAAGTTTTGTATCATAATAAATCAACTTCAAATAATCTTAAAATCCATCAAAGGATGTTGACATAGATGAAATCAAAATTCTTTTTAATGAAATATCTCATTTTATTTTGAAATAATTTAAGATCAATATAAAATAAAACATTTTCTTTGAAAATATTCTTATAAGCTTGTAAGGGAAGCTTTGAAGATTTTATAACGGCGGAAAATAGCCGCACCCGCCGTATAAGTTAAAAAAAACATTCTTACCTTAATTCTGTCGAAAAGGTTAAAAAGGACCTTGTTTTGAAAACGACCGAAAGATTCCTTTATAAACAACTTATAAAAGTCAAAAAGGGTATAAATGACTTTAACTCATATTCTAGTAAATAGTAAAAATGTTTTGAAATGCATTTTTAAGAAACATGGATGTGGATGATAAAGAGATCCCAGTAGATTATTACGTATAAACAACCTTGGATAATGAAGAGGTTGTAATGTAAACCCTTACCTTGTACTTTTCCTTGGTTGGGGTAGGTTAACCTCCTGTATAATGGTGAAATAGTTGTTATTAAATTATACAAGAATCATATATATTAATATGATATCATATATGATCTTTTAACATTGATTTGTTAATAATATCTTAGAATTATCGTCGTTTCGGGAGTTAACTTACTCATTTTCTTTTATATGTTTTGTTACATAAGCCATGGTTGTTGTATATTATTCATATCCAGAATGATATCCAGTCCTTAAACATCATTTTTAAATCATCAAATGATAATTATACTTGAATGGATACGATGGAGAATGAATCTCATCGCGTTCGTGGAGACGGTAGTCCGTACGTACGCACGAGCGACAATATCATTCTTTTGATATTAAAATAATATATAAATGGATGGTATATCATATATACAGAATCATTAACATGTTATATTTATTATTTACATGATTTACACATCATTATTATACCCATCCAAATAATATTATATTGAATAACAATTACACCACGACGTGGAGACGGTAAGCCGTACGTACGCACGTATGGCGACATGTTATTCAAAGGGTGGATAGAATACTGAATATGATTGTACCATATTTATAATAACATCACAGTATATGTGAGATACTGGAGTTATTATTTTAGAATGGTAAGAACAAAGGAAGAATAAGTGGAAGAAGAAATGAACTTGGAGAAGGGTGGTGAAATCATTACCTCTTCTTCGGGTTCTTCCTTTTGATTTGATCAAAAGGGCTCCATAAGTTGGCTTTATGATCAAACTAAGGCCTTTAGGTTGTAGTGAGGGATGTTGGGAGAGTATTTGGGCAGAGTTTGGCCGAACCAAAAGGCTTTGAAGGTGTTAAGAAATGAGAAGGAGGAGTGCCCTTTTATAAGAGGGGTGAGGGGCACCTTTGGAAAAGCTAGAAATATTAATTTATAATAAATTCATATTCGGTTTCTAATGGATCCAAAGTTTATTATTCAAAGTTTAAGGTGGGGATAGGTCGAAAACCACTCAACCAATAGAATTTAGACAGGTTTGGGTACTTATATTAACCTTATCTTTAAGTATTAACTCTAAGTTAATTAGTTTCACTTTTACAATGTCTCTTTGTATTTTTAAATAATATGGTTAATAAACATACTATATACATCCAAGTGACCCCCAAGTGGTACATTAATTATGAACCTATCATGATATAAGTCTCTTGGTCGAACCTTAGATTTTTAGGAATTTAATATCAATTAATAATATAATATTTGTTTAAGAACTCTTTTATGTCAATTTTGACACTATTCAATAGTTGATTTTTGTGAAACTCATAACAGATTGATTACTTCGAAAAGGGTCAATTAAATCAATCCTAATATATCATATTATCCTAGAAAATTAGTTTAATTCATTAAAAGTTTCATATTATATTTATTTGGGTATTTATAATATCAATTATTTTAATTTTTCACTATTATAGTAATTACTGCATCATCATTGTGTCATATATAAAATAAATTATTTAATGTCTAAAAATTATAAATAAACTTTCATTATGTAGGAAATCGTTTTATCTTTCTAATGAATATTTATAATCTAAAATCCAACATATATAACCCTATGTAACAATTGTTGTTCTAAAAGATATATGCTTGTGTCATTTTTGTATTCATTTTAACTAAATTAAAATAAAGTGTCATTATCACTTACAAGTGGATCCATGGGGTCCCAAAATAGACCCAAAGATTCCCATGGTCGACCATGTATCAACCAATAGGGTTAAGACACGTTTTAAGGTAATTTAGTACTATTATAATATTATTTGTTTAACCCTTATTTACCGAATTTACCCTTAACCATGGTAAATAAAATATTTACCGCAGTAATTATTCAAAATGTCTAAAAATAAAAGTTACCTATTTACACAATTTGAAAATCCTGATTCCAAATATGGAATCCATTTTCCTAAATTCAAAACACAGAAGTGGCAGAAATTAATTTAAAATTAATTCCCGCTGTCAAAACAAAAAGCGTGTTTTTAAGAGATAATAACTATCAAAAGATTGACACTTGTTTATGTTCGGTTTAATTGTAAAATTATTTCGAATGACCAACATTATATTAAATGGTAAAAATATATTCTAAATATACTTTAAAACCACTCAAATTCATAATTTATCACTATTAATTATTTTGATTAAAAAATTTGTTTTTAATTAAAATTTAGTAATTTTCACTATTCATCAAAATATGAAAGTTATCCGAAATGTACCAAAATTTCACCTTAGGCTAAATTCGATATTCCGAATCCAAAAATGAAGTCCATTTTCAAATATAAAATATATATAATTTCAAAAAGTAGGTGTTACTATTCATAACGGCTAGTTTGATTAGTTATGGTGTGTGTTAGAACTCGGTGTTGCGTACAACACACGCTATCACATTATTCCAAGAGAAGCGTACCGTAGAAGCTTGGGGTGTTACATTCTCCCCTCCTTCAAATAATTGCGTCCTCGCAATTTGTAGGGTATTACTGCATAAAAAGACTCAGGTTGTTCTTCATCATAAGTTCCTCGGGTTCCCACGTTGCCTCTTCCGTCTTATGGTTTCTCTACAAAACTTTTACCAGACGCGTCGTCCGGTTTCTAATTCCTCATAGGTGAGTACATGCGTCGGATCAGGCATGTATTTCCTCAATAGAGATACGTGGAACACATCGTGAACTTTGGAGAGACTTGGCGGCATTGCCAATCGGTAAGCTTCAACCCCAATTCGTTCTATAATTTCGAAAGGTCCGATGTACCTGGGACTCAATTTACCTTTCTTACCAAAACGTATGACTCGCTTCCACGGAGATACCTTCAGGAAAACATGATCACCAACTTGAAATTCCAAATCCTTCCTTCGATTATCGGCATAGCTCTTCTGCCTACTTTGAGCTGCTTTGATGTGATTTTGGATTACTTTCACCTTTTCCACCGTTTCCTCCACCAGTTCTGGGCCTACAAGTTTTCTTTCACCAATGTCATCCCAACAGGTTGGTGTACGACATCTCTTTCCGTATAACGCTTCATATGGTGCCATCTGAATACTCGAATGGAAGCTATTGTTATAGGAAAATTCTACCAGAGGTAAATATTGATCCCACATACCCTGAAAGTCAAGTGAGCAAGATCTCAACATGTCTTCTAAGGTTTGAATAGTCCGTTCTGATTGTCCGTCTGTCTGAGGGTGGTAAGCAGTGCTCAAATGAAGTTCAGTATCCAGGGATTTCTGAAGACTTTTCCAGAATCTTGAAGTAAAACGGGGATCACGATCAGAAACAATCGATAGGGGTACTCCATGAAGTCTCACAACTTCATTAATATATAGTCTTGCTAGACGTTCCAGGGGTAGATCTTCTCTTATAGCAAGAAAATGTGCTGTCTTGGTAAGACGATCAAAAATAACCCATATTGCATCATTCCTTCTAGGAGTCTTTGGTAGCCCCATGACAAAGTCCATCGTAATATTGTCCCATTTCCACTCCGGTATAGGAAGAGGTTGCATGACTCCTCCAGGCTGTTGCCTTCCAGCTTTCACTTGTTGACAAACCATACATCTTGACACAAAATCAGAAATCTCCCTCTTCATATTGTCCCACCAAAAATGTTCTTTCAAATCTCTATACATTTTGGTGCTCCCAGGGTGTATAGAGAAATTGGAACTATGAGAATCATCCAGCAATTCCCTTTTTAGATCAGGTATATTGGGAACACAAAGTCTCTTCCCGAATTTCAAAATTCCATCTTCATACACAAAGTCTCTCACTCTCCCATCATTCACAGCTTTAATCTTCTTCTGAAATTCTTCATCATTGGTCTGAGAACTCTTAATCCTTTCTAGTAAAGATGGTTTGGCAACCATTTGAAAATGCATTGATGTTTCACCTTCCCTGGTTATTCCCATGTCCATCTTCACTAGATCCATAAAAATTGGATCCCTTTCAATTCTCATCATGTTCAAAACTCCATGGTCTTTTCTGCTCAAAGCATCTGCTACTTTGTTTGCTTTCCCCGGGTGGTAGTGTATCGTGCAATCATAATCCTTGAGTAATTCAAGCCATCTCCTTTGCCTCATGTTGAGTTCTTTTTGTGAGAAAATATACTTCAAACTCTTGTGATCAGTATAAATCTCACATTTTTCACCATAGAGGTAGTGCCTCCATATCTTTAAAGCAATGATCACTGCTGCTAACTCGAGATCATGAGTAGGATAGTTTTGTTCATGAATTTTCAACTGTCGTGATGCATAGGAAATAACTCTATCATTCTGCATAAGGACACAGCCAAGTCCTTTCTTCGATGCATCACTATAAATAACGAACCCATCATTCCCTGATGGTAGAGTCAATATAGGAGCATTGACTAATCTTCTATTCAGTTCTTCGAAACATTCTTCACACTCTTTTGTCCAAACAAATTTAACCCCTTTACGTGTGAGCTTCGTTAATGGGTTAGCCAATCGGGCAAAATTCTGGACGAAACGTCGATAATAACCTGCCAAACCAATAAAACTACGTACCTCAGTTATACTCGTAGGTGCTGGCCATTCTTGGATTGCCTTGGTCTTAGAAGGATCAACAGAGATTCCATCTTTAGAGACAATATGGCCAAGAAAAGAAATCTCCTGAAGCCAGAATTCACACTTGCTAAACTTCCCATATAATTCATGCCTCCTCAGAGTCTTCAAGATAATGCGCATGTGATTTTCATGATCTTCGTAGGTTTTGGATTATACCAAGATATAATCAATAAATACCACCACAAATTCATCGAGATACTCCTTGAAAACTCTATTCATCAGATCCATGAATACAGAGGGTGAATTAGTCAATCCAAACGGCATTACAGTAAACTCGTAATGCCCGTACCTGGTTCAAAATGCTATTTTCAGAATGTCTTCCTTCTTCACACACAATTGATGGTATCCAGATCGAAGGTAAATCTTTGAAAAGTATTGAGCTCCATGCAGTTGGTCAAATAAATCATCAATACGAGGTAGGGGATACTTGTTCTTTATCGTTATAGCATTGATCTCCCTGTAGTCGATACGTAACCTCATAGATCCATCTTTCTTTTTAACAAAAAGAACAGGGGCTCCCCATGGAGAAACACTAGGGCGAATAAATCCCTTATTACTCAATTCCTCTAGTTGTTTCTTTAGTTCGACTAACTCTACAGTGGACATTCTATAAGGGGTCTTCGATATAGGCCTTGATCCAGGAATCAAATCAATAGAAAACTCAACTTCTCGTTCTGGAGGATGTCCAGGTAAATCTTCTGGAAATACATCTACAAATTCTTTCACAACAGGTACATCCTCTATTTGAACATTCCTTTCCTCACCCGCAGTTATTTCATTCTCTTCCTCCCCAATAATTGAATTAAGTTGAGCTACTGGGGGTGGATCTAAATAAGAATTAGGTGGTGACGATTCTGCTCTGAAAATAAGGTGTTCCTTATCATTATCATCAAGAATCGTAACCTCTTTCTTCTTACAATAAATCTTCGCATCATAGTCTGAAAGCCAGTCCATACCAAGGATTATATCAAACTCAATCATAGGTATGACGATGAGATCAGCAGATAAAGAAAATTTATGTGCTCTAATGGAGACTGATTCACAAAACTTTGTTGCAACGATACTTCCCTTAGGAGTTTTAACTGACAACTCCCTTATTAAATCAAATTGGAAATATCTAATTTTCTTAGCAAACTGGGAAGATATGAAACAATGCGATGATCCAGAATCAAATAATGCATTTGCTAAACTTGAGGAAACCATTAAATTACCTGCCACCATGTCTTTTGGAGCTTCTACCTCTACAGTAGTGATAGCATAAGCCTGGCCTTGATCCCTTGGCCTTTTCTGAGGTAAGTTCTCCTGACGCTTAGGACATGCATTTGCATAATGCCCCATCTCGCTGCAATTATAGCACTGAACGTTGGTAGCTTCCTTCTTCCCCATGCAATCATGAGCTTGGTGGCCTTTTTCACCACACTTGTAACAGACTCCCATTCCCTTCAAGCAAGTACCAGGATGTTTCTTCCCGCATTTACCACAAGATGGATATTCAACCTTTCCCTTATTCCCCTTATTTCCATACCCAGATTGATCAGCAGGTCTCTTCTTCTCTTGCTTTTCTTTAAAGTCATAAGACTTAGAGAATTCCTTTTCGGTCTTGATAGCACATGAGACAATGTCTTCGTACGATGAAAAGGATTGTGAGACTAATGCTCGACGGAGAAATGGTTTTAACCCATCAAAGAAACGATCAATCATACTTCTTGGGTTGCGAATATAATCTCCAGCATACCTCGCTAACCTTGTAAAGTTAGCCTCATACTTTGTGACATTCTCATCCTCCTTTTGTCTCAGACTCGGAAATTGTCTTTCCATATCTGCTCGATGGTCGCGAGGAAAGTATTTTTCTAAAAACATATCTTTGAACTCCCTCCATTCCATATTTGATACTTCATCATCGTCCTTCATGTTCTGAATCAATGACCACCATTGATCAGCATCTCCAGTGAGGCGGTAAACTGCCATGATAACTTTTTCCCTTTCACTGCTCCCCAAAGCCTGAAATATTTTCTCTAGGGAAAATATCCATTGCTCAGCTACTGAGGGATTTGTATTCCCATTGAACGTTGGTGGTTGTTGCCTCATGAATCGATCTAACATTGATCCTCCACGCTGCGGATCAGGGTGCTCCATACGGGTAAGGTTATTATTCATAACCTGAGTAAGTTGTCCCAGTATGGTGATTAGCTGATCAGCACCAGTTTCATCACCAGCCCCACTATAATTATCTTGAGCAGGAGGGCAATACCTACATGGAGTGCGTGCATTGATACAGTTTCCATTTCTTCCACTAGGCGCCATTTCTAAACAATGTCATAAACTAGATCAGTTTATGAATCAAAATACATAATCCCATACTTATAAAACACTTAACATAAATTGAACTATTTATGGATATAATCCATAATCATAAGAATTTTTTTCTTTGAGGATGTGTATACTCATAATCCCTTCATAATGATTTGTAAAGAAAATGAGAGTTATCCTAAGCATATCCCCCGGGAGTGTCGTAACCAAGAGTGCAGCAAGGCCCGTTGTCGTGCACCAGTTCCCGTTTGAGTCTAGCTCAAAGCGGTGTTTTCGGGTTTTACCCCTAGGTACATCTGTGCCAGAGCCGCCTCTACCTGCTCGTATCCAGACAGGGATGTATTGCTCAGAAAACTCACAAAATCTCTACAATACCAAAATTATAGGAAGTTCTTCTATACTAATCCTCCAAGTTCATCTTAGGTCTATGTGCTCTAATCAGAGTTTATCTAAATCTAGCTTCCAAGGTTTGTACTAAACTTCCTCTGATACCAACTGTAACGCCCCGACCCCAGTTGCCCAGAGTCGGTGCATTAATTACATAACATTGGCATGATCACAAGAAAGATCAAATCTCAAAAGACCGATTGGTTTAGTAGCCTTGGAAACACTAGATATATTCATAAGTTTTACATTACATCATAAAATGAAAAACTACTACAACAACATAATGTTTTCACAGTCCACACTATAATCCCCTCATAATATCCCTGCAGGTCATTCATAACTTACATCTTCACTTCCTGGGAAAAATAAAACATAGAAAAGGGGTGAGCTCAAATGCCCAGTAAGGATAACAATATAGCGGAAACTTTCATCAATATGAATAAACATTTAAGGCAATGTATAACTAAAACAAAATCCTTTTAAACATGAACTTTCAACATGGTATGGCATAAATAAAATGAAATAATGCCATTTACTTATTCACATGGATATTCTACTAATCGAATAATCACATGCAAAAATCAATAACCACTTTCATAATCTTGGAATGCATAATGCCAGACTATCATAACCACATAGCCAAGGCCTCGTGCCAAGACTACAAATAAGATTTTGTCAAGGTCTTGTTCCAAGACACTAGTTTGTCTCATGAGACCTACCGATGCATCGAGGAGCTATAGCGGGCTCCACCCGTCACATATTAAGTCCAATGCATTCCCATATGAAAAGGTTTAAACATAACATAAACATTCGTATTAAAACTAGCATACGAAATGTAAATACATTCACCATAAACTATGAATGGTATAAAAATAGCACATCCACATTCAAACATATCACAAAACCTTCAATACTATATAGAAGTTTTGTATCATAATAAATCAACTTCAAATAATCTTAAAATCCATCAAAGGATGTTGACATAGATGAAATCAAAATTCTTTTTTAAAGAAATATCTCCTTTTATTTGGAAATAATTTAAGATCCATATAAAATAAAACATTTTCTTTGAAAATATTCTTATAAGCTTGTAATGGAAGCTTTGAAGATTTTATAACGGCGGAAAATAGCCGCACCCGCCGTATAAGTTAAAAAAAACATTCTTACCTTAATTCTGTCGAAAAGGTTAAAAAGGACCTTGTTTTGAAAACGACCGTAATATTCCTTTATAAACCACTTATAAAAGTCAAAAAGGGTATAAATGACTTTAACTCATATTCTATTAAATAGTAAAAATGTTTTGAAATGCATTTTTAAGAAACATGGATGTGGATGATAAAGAGATCCCAGTAGATTATTACGTATAAACAACCTTGGATAATGAAGAGGTTGTAATGTAAACCCTTACCTTGTACTTTTCCTTGGTTGGGGTAGGTTAACCTCCTGTATAATGGTGAAATAGTTGTTATTAAATTATACAAGAATCATATATATTAATATGATATCATATATGATCTTTTAACATTGATTTGTTAATAATATCTTAGAATTATCGTCGTTTCGGGAGTTAACTTACTCATTTTCTTTTATATGTTTTGTTACATAAGCCATGGTTGTTGTATCTTATTCATATACAGAATGATATCCAGTCCTTAAACATCATTTTTAAATCATCAAATGATAATTATACTTGAATGGATACGATGGAGAATGAATCTCATCGCGTTCGTGGAGACGGTAGTCCGTACGTACGCACGAGCGACAATTTCATTCTTTTGATATTAAAATAATATATAAATGGATGGTATATCATATATACAGAATAATTAACATGTTATATTTATTATTTACATGAGTTACACATCATTATTATACCCATCCAAATAATATTATATTGAATAACAATTACACCACGACGAGGAGACAGTAAGCCGTACGTACGCACGTATGGCGACATGTTATTCAAAGGGTGGATAGAATACTGAATATGATGGTACCATATTTATAATAACATCACAGTATATGTGAGATACTGGATTTATTATTTTAGAATGGTAAGAACAAAGGAAGAAGAAGTGGAAGAAGAAATGAACTTGGAGAAGGGTGGTGAAATCATTACCTCTTCTTCGGGTTCTTCCTTTTGATTTGATCAAAAGGGCTCCTTAGGTTGGCTTTATGATCAAAATAAGGACTCTAGGTTGTAGTGAGGGATGTTGGGAGAGTATTTGGGAAGCGTTTGGCCAAACCAAAAGGCTTTGAAGGTGTGAAGAAATGAGGAGGAGTGCCCTTTTATAAGAGGGGTGAGGGGCACCTTTGGAAAAGCTAGAAATATTAATTTATAATAAATTCATATTCGGTTTCTAATGGCTCCAAAGTTTATTATTAAAAGTTTAAGGTGGGGATAGGTCGAAAACCACTCAACCAATAGAATTTAGACAGGTTTGGGTACTTATATTAACCTTATCTTTAAGTATTAACTCTAAGTTAATTAGTTTCACTTTTACAATGTCTCTTTGTATTTTTATATAATATGGTTAATAAACTTACTATATACATACAAGTGACCCCCAAGTGGTACATTAATGATGAACCTATCATGATATAAGTCTCTTGGCCGAACATTATATTTTTAGGAATTTAATATCAATTAATAATATAATATTTGTTTAAGAACTCTTTTATGTCAATTTTGACACTATTCAATAGTTGATTTTTTTGAAACTCATAACAGATTGATTAATTCAAAAAAAAGTCAATTAAATCAATCCTAATATATCATATTATCCTAGAAAATTATTGTAATTCATTAAAAGTTTCATATTATATTTATTTGGGTATTTATAATATCAATTATTTTAATTTTTCACTATTATAGTAATTACTGCATCATCATTGTGTCATATATAAAATAAATTATTTAATGTCTAAAAATTATAAATAAAATATCATTATGTAGGAAATCCTTTTATCTTTCTACTGAATATTTATAATCTAAAATCCAACATATATAACCCTATTTAACAATTGTTGTTCTAAAAGATATATGCTTGTGTCATTTTTGTATTCATTTTAACTAAATTAAAATAAAGTGTCATTATCACTTACAAGTGGATCCATGGGGTCCCAAAATAGACCCAAAGATTCCCATGGTCGACCATGTATCAACCAATAGGGTTAAGACACGTTTTAAGGTAATTTAGTATTATTATAATATTATTATTTTAACCCTTATTTACCGGATTTACCCTTAACTATGGTAAATAAAATATTTACCGCAGTAATTATTCAAAATGTCTAAAAATAAAAGTTACCTATTTACACAGTTTGAAAATCCTGATTCCAAATATGGAATCCATTTTCCTAAATTCAAAACACAGAAGTGGCAGAAATTAATTTAAAATTAATTCCCGCTGTCAAAACAAAAAGCGTGTTTTTAAGAGATAATAACTATCAAAAGATTGACACTTGTTTATGTTCGGTTTAATTGTAAAATTATGTCCAATGACCAAAATTATATTAAATGGTAAAAATATATTCTAAATATACTTTAAAACCACTCAAATTCATAATTTATCACTATTAATTATTTTGATTAAAAAAGTTGTTTTTAATTAAAATTTAGTAATTTTCACTATTCATCAAAATATGAAAGTTATCCGAAATGTACCAAAATTTAACCTTAGGCTAAATTCGATATTCCGAATCCAAAAATGAAGTCCATTTTCAAATATAAAATATATATAATTTCAAAAATTAGGTGTTACTATTCATAACGGCTAGTTTGATTAGTTATGGTGTGTGTTAGAACTCGGTGTTGCGTACAACACACGCTATCACATTATTCAAAGAGAAGCGTACCGTAGAAGCTTGGGGTGTTACAATTCACCCAAATATTATAGTTATCAGAAAAACACGAAAAAATTATTGAAACTAAATTCATATGTCTCGATTCTAAAGAATAAGTTTATTTATTCAAATTAAATATATTAAAGTTTCAAATATTTAATTTAAAAATGGTTCACCATTAAAATGCGGTAAAATTACATTTAAAAAAATACTTCTTTTATCTAATAAAAATGAATTTTTTTTTTCATATTGTCTAAGAAACTCATAATATGGATTCTAAATTTATAAGTATTATTTAAAGTTAAAAATTTAGTTAATACTAATCATGAATACTTTTTAATGGCTAGTTTCGTAAGTCATGATGTGTTTGAACTCAATGTTGAGTGTAGTGGCAGTTATTGAATTACTTTCAAGAAATAACACACTATGAAATACTGAGGTGTTACAAAAAATGTATTTTTAATTCAATTAATTTAAAAATTATTTATGAATTATTTTATTGCAATTTATATTTTATATATTCAATCAAATTATTTTACATTCATTTATTATTTTTCTACGCATGGTATAAGTATAAACTATTTTTTATTCTTAAAATGTATTTTTTAAAAAACTAGGTTTAACTGCATGTTGTCTGATTATTTTAAAATTAATATCAATCGATTTTAGAAATTTAATTTCATAAAATTTATTATATATTTTCAATAATGGGATTAATTATTTTTAAATCATCCAATTTTATTTTGAGTCAGTATGAATAGTAATAGTGGTAAAATTGATCACCTTGGTAATGTGCAAATTAGGTTAATCTTGGAAACAAAATAAGTTATATGGACAAACGTTTTCATCATAATTCTTAATGGCTGAGGTAAATTAGTCATATATCTCTTATGGACTAAAAATTATTTTTTAATATACACTTTTCCATAAAAATTTACTATAAGATATTTTAAGTAATGAAATTTATTGAATGTCACTCTATTAGTTTAAAATATATCTATTATGTCCACATAAGAACAAAAAATGATATGAATTAATATAAATTTATTTTCTGGGATTAGGAAAATTAATTTCATGATATTTTTTAAAAAATTTAAAAATTATATAATTATCTTAGATATTTATTCTATTTTGACGTAATATCCACTCAAATATATGAAAAATAAATTAAATGATATTAAATTTAATATATTTTGATTGATTTATAATTTTAATGGAATTTTATATACAAAAATCAAATATTATTGTTTATTAGAGTAATATATTATGATTATAGTTTTTTAATTATGTTTATTAAGTCAAATAAAATTAATATTGTCCAAATTTACAATAATGATATTTTTTAAAAAAAATTAAATTTTGTAAAATTATTTAAAATTCATAAATATATATTGAGTAGGAATGAAGGAAAATATATGATCTAATATGTCATATATTTTTCGTTTGTGACTTAATTTTCCACTTATATGTAAAATGATAACCCTTTAAGAGTGAAAAAGTTGTGACCTCATTTAATGTTTAATGGGGTTAATTAAGATGTTAAACCAAACGTTTTGGTTTAAAGCATCACATAAACCAATCAAAACATTATTGGTTTGTGGTATTTCAACCTTATAATATATTATATTTTAATATTTATTATTTTTTTCATTTTATCTAGATAATGACTTTATCACAATTTTATCATTAAAGAACCCTCAAGAGTGCCCCTCCCCAAGATTATAAAAGGTTACTTATTATTTCTATTATTAAAACCACTATTTGTCTTATATATTTACCATACCCTATATAAATTTAATAAAAACATCTATACAAACATTATAGAGGTTCTAGTATTCCAAAAATATCATCCCTAGGATCCTTAAGAGGATATCTCAAGGAGATGTTTTAAATTAAAGGTAAATGCCTTAAACGATATCTATTTATTTAATTTTTATTTTAAAAACTATTAATTTATTATAATCATTATAAAATAACAAATTCAATGCCCTAAATAGACTTTAATGTTTTTAACATTATTAAATCACCATTGTTCATCCTTTTTCCATCAAATGATAAGTGAAAGTATCACACGTGCGTACGTATAACTTAATTTCTTCATGTAGAGATACAAATAATTTTACACCCCCATATTTCAAGGATGGTTATTATTATAGGTTTATTGTTTAGATATTATAATTATTACATAATAATAATTCATGAACCGTAACATAATATCTGCATTCTTTACAAAAATCGTTTGAAAATGATAATGTTTTTCGTGCATACGTGTGGACTACCACCTCCACGAAGCGATGAGATTCGTTTATCATTTAACTTTTAATTGAATTTTAATAATAATAGATTTAATGAATTTTTATGATATATATTATATAATAATTATGATATAAATGTTATTTTTAGTTACCTATATTTCATTATATCTATCAAAAAATAAAATTAGTGTTCATGTGTACATATACACTACAATCTCCATGAACGGTGTAATTCATTTTTCTGTGAATAATTTTTATGAATGGATTTATACAAGTATATAATCAATATATATTAAAATTACATAATTATTAACATTATTATGGTTATTTAACCATGAACTATGTATAAGGAATAAAACCACCAATCCAAATCATTCATGAAAAATAAAGTAGATATCACAGAGAATAGTGATTTTAGTAAAGAATTGTTTACAAACAGGTGATAAAAGAATATAAGTAATATATTGTGTAATATATATATTTATGTTTCATTTATATATTTATAATAAATATATATTTATTTTACATTATCTTCTAATTCGTTTGAAGTAGGTCAGGCCTAAGGTAAGGATCTATGTGTCACTTTGATTTCTAGGAGTCACAATCCATATTCCAAAATTTTTCTTTTATGTGATTAATATTATACCAATAAATGTATTTAATGATTCTTTTTATTAATTTTATTAGGAAATATATATATAGATAAAATTCTATTTCCTTCATGGGGGGCTTGGGATTCAAATGTTACCAAATTGGTAAGCATTTATGTCAAAATGACATTATTTATCACAATTGTTTATGGTTAAGTTATGATGATGAAATATTATGATATATCATTACATAAACTTATTAGTTTAATGTCAACTTTTAATTTCATGAAAATAAATTTTTCACGTTTCATTTTCCTCACTCTATGTTTTCAAGAGACTAAATATATGTTTTACGGAATATCTACTTAATCAACGGCATTAGTCGAAAACCCTTTTTATTACATTATCATTTTTCTAAAAATGATTTAATTAATATTTTTTACTCTTAGTGTATGACTATTTAAATTCATTTAGACATTTTCCATAATTAAAAAAAAATTAAAATGAATATTCGTTTAATTTTCACGATGTGGTATTTTTTTAAATTATTGTTCAAAAGTGTTAACATAATTATTTATTTAAATATATGTAACATAATTAAAATTTCATTCTAGAAAGTCCAATTACTGATTTTAATATGTCAATGTTCATTTAAAAAATGGGTTCATTAATATTTTATAAATTTTTATGTTTTAAAAAGGATATTTCAATTATAAATGGACATTTCCCCCAATAAATTTTTGAGTGATCCTTTGAAGGAACATTTCAACTATGATGAAATCCTTTGACGATATATTGATTTACTAGGGATATGATCCAAGGATACCATATTTAATCATTCTTTTGTAGGTTACAATTTATGATGAAATGTTTTTTTTAAAATCCATTTTTCCATGAGTTATGTTATGATAAAAGAATGAAATGTTTATGAAACCAGTTCATTAAATGAGTTATGCTATAATGAAATGTTTATGAAACCCATTTATTTGAATAGGTTCTAATATGTTTTATGTTATATTATATTGTTCCATATATATATATATATGATAATTATTATGTGGAAATTGGGATCTATATGTCCCTTCAAAGCATTGGGTAAAGAATGATATATCGTGAGACAAATTGGATTGGTTTGAGGTGTGGACTGAGTTCGGTTAGGGAATCTGTCAACTATAGCATAATTATGAATGAACCATTTATAATATAATTATTTGGAGAGTTAACCCAATAAAAATTGAAAGTCTTGGGAGTGATCCTTGACTACTATAATAGTTTGGGGAGGGAAACCAATCTGTTATGATAGTCCTTTAAGTGATGCCTTGACTATGAAGGAAATTATTTTTTGAAATTATTTGTATTCTAATAATGTTATACACTCAAGGATCATGTTCTTTGGTTCCTTTATGAATCATTCATTATGATCATACATGACTTATTCTAGGACTCAATATTCTTATCTATGACATTCAGGGAATGGTTTTTCAAATGTTATTATCATGTTATCATAAACATATGCTCAATTTAGGTGAATATCTCAATTTTATACCCTTATTTGTCATTTTATCTCACCCTTTATTATGTTTCCATTACCTAGGTTATGTTGAATGGTATTATATATTATATTTCTGTGAATAGTTATAGTGAATGATATCTAACAGGGAGATAAAGTAGACCTATTTTGAACCGTTTGTTTATGTATTCATGTTTCCAATGGTACTAGACATATATGATTATTGAATGTATCATTATTTTCTGTAATAAATATTAATCTAGAATGATGAGATATGTATGTATCATACCTATTGATCACAATAGTTGGTATTACTGAAAGGTTTTGTAATCCTTTAGAAAATTGGTTGAGATAAAATTAGTGAGAACCCTGGGGATAAGTATATGTATAGGATAACATCCTACTGTTTTGGTATTGATCATAGATAAAATAGGTAAAACATATGGCTTCATATATTTAAATTTGCATGACTTTATTTATAAATCCAATAAAGTATTATGCATTATAATGTGTGTTTCCACTATGATTATTGTTTCGCACACTATGTTTTTTGGTTTTCTATAATGTCTAGTACCGGAAGGAATCATAATAATGGTGAATGTGATGGACAATGATATGGTTTTAATGCTGAGAAATGAAATGTTGAGGGAGTTGGAATGAATAATATAATTGATATAATCACACATATTTCATAATCTAAGAATCATGTTGAAATTAAAAATAAGAAAAAATGAAAACAATGTTATGTTGGGTCCCTCATGAGGAAACTTCATCTTCTATTTAATGGTTCCACCGATCCACTTATTGGTGATAAATGGATCAATACCATTGAAATTGTATTATTTATTTCCCTATGTTTAGATTATGAAGAATTCATCTGGGATACCTATCATTTGAAAGGAGAATCAAATTAATAGTGTAGTCATACCAAAAATATAATGAAATTGGAAGAGATTGACTCTTTAGAGTGGGATGAGTTAAAGATATTATTTGTCAATATTTAAATTACTCATATTATTCATATTAAAATAAATATGGAATTCATTATGCTAATTTTTAAGGATTATTAAATTTTTGGTACCTATAAGGAATATTTTTTCAATACATGGGAGGTACAACGCTTGTCTTATCATCCAACCATAAAGTATGGTTAATCGATTATCTTGTGGCATAAAACCTTTTCTCCAAAGTGTGTTAGCCATAAGATAATTTAGTAGCTATGATGAAATTATTCTATTAACAATCACGGGGGAAATGTGGATTGTAGTTACCTATCCATCCCATTGAGGTGATAAGAAAATAAATATGGAATTCAAATGGGTTTTAAAATATTTTGGAGAGTAGAATATGATGTTTCATTTATATTCAAAATATGGAATAAAACATGTTGGAAATAATTTTAAGGGGAATAGAAAAAAATTTAATTTTGTAAAGGAATTTTATTAGGAAATAAAAGAGAGAAGTGATGGGAATAAGTTAATTAATGATGAAAATAAGGAAAATTCTCCACAAAATACACCTCCAACACTTCAGTTCATTAAATAAAAGGAGTATGTAAATTATTCTAACTAGTGCTGGAAAATGGTTAAGGATGATGATTGATGTTAGAAACCCATTAATCATACATAATAAGGGAAATATCATGTGACCACTATTTTAGATGAGTAGTATGATAAAAAATAGGGTAAAGGCAAACTTACCATCCACATTGGAATTGATTGTGTTATTGGATTATGGATATTCCCACTCTTGAATATATAATTAATTTTTTAAGGGTATAAATGTTCTACCGTGATTACTAGATTTTTAATTATTATTGAAAAACCATAATGGTAGGATGATCTAATCTAAATTATGGATTTTTAACTATTTATGGATTGGGTGAAATATTATCTTTCTCAAATGAGTGTTCAACCATCTATCCATGTTATGATCAAAGAAGTGAAGAAGGAAGATGTATAACTACATAAAAAGGTGAGGAATGTTCCTTTTTTAACCTTGACTGAGAATTATTGATAAATTTTAAGAATCATTTATGATTTTCATGCATACTGAATTTTATGAAGTAGATATTGAATGAGTCTCATAATTCACCATTCAATATTCATCCTAGATGTATGAAGGTTTATAGAGATTAGAAAGATAATTTCTAGAGGGATATTATGAAGAGAGATATTATAGAGTATGTATCTAAACACATGGTATGTTATAATGCTAAGGTTGAGATATATATTTTTATGTTGATGTTACAACCATTATCATATTATAAATGAAATTGGAAAAAATAAATAATGACTTTTCCATTAGAATCCTTAAAACATATAAGGGCCATAATTCCATTTGGGTTGTAGTTGGTCACCTTATGAAAAAAACTCTTATTTTTCATTTTATAAGACATCTCTCTAGATCAAATTTCTGAGATAAAAATTAAATAATTGTTATGGTTGCATTGAATATTAAATTCTATTGTATTTGATCAGGATAAAAGGTCATCCTTGATGTTATGATGATGTCTTCAGAATGCTCTTGATATAGAGTTGAGTTTTAACAAAACCTATTATCCTTAGATATATGGTAAGTTTAATAGAACCATTCTAAACCAATAGGATCTACTAAGGTCTTGATCTATGGACATAAAGGGTTTTTCATATCAACGTCTTCCTTTGGTCGAGTTTTTATATAGTAATTACTTTCACTCGAGAATGTTGTTGGATCATTATGAATACCTCATTGGAAAGATGTGTAGTGATCTAATACATTGTGATGAATTTGGAGAAATAAAGAAATTGTGACCTGATCTTTCTAATGAAATGGTATATAATGGTATATTTATTCAACATAACATCAAGGTAGCTGAGAGCCAAAAACAAATTATATCAAGAACCATCAGTTTTATCTAGAATTTGAAGATGGTAAGAATGTGTTTCTTTTAATTCCTCCTTGGAATAAGGTTATGTGATTTCAGGAAAAAATGTGTGATGACAAATAGTTATATTTACCCTTTCAATTTTCTTGATCGAATAGAAACACCATGTAATGACTCTGATATTCGATGTATTATTTTTAAATATTATATAAATTAATTTCGACACTATGCGCTGAGACGGTGTCCACTTCAGAGGGACTGTGTGTATGAAATAAATTTTCAAAAAATATTTAAAATATTAGAAAACTAGAACACACAATTTTTAATAAAATGTAGTATAATATCTAAATGGGTGCCCAGTTTAGATATTTTAGTCCATCATTGTATTTAAAACAGTGACATTACCTTAGGTGTGACCTAATATTGTTTGGCACAGGTCGAATTTGGAATGTTATCACTAAAATTTTAAAATGAATAAAATAAATTTAATAAATATTTATTTTATTTTTATTTCATCGACACAATGACAAAGACTTTTTTTTAATTTAAAATGATACATACGTTAGAGATCCATGATTAGGTTAATAACCCTAGAATCATCCGGACGCCCTATAGGGAGAAACTAGAGAATCCTTATTTTAGGCGATGATAAAACCTCATATCGATGATCAATTAAGGACATTATTGTTATATCTCACCAATAGAAATGACATAAAAACCTATCTAATTCATCGAGCAGTACAAAATCATGGTAGGTTGCATTATTTTTATTCTCTTTCTCTATTTTTGAATTTGAAAACGAACATAAACCAACCAACAAACAAATTGATCCATAGTTTTATTTTATATTTCTAGATAGGTTATATTTACTGGGTTTATCAGTATTTTTTCCTAGAGATTTATTTCTTAATTAGATTATCATTTTTACAGGAACAGATCAAAGAAATACTGAACAATGACTATGTTTTGTTCCTCTGGGTTTGTTCCTTGTGCTTTTCTCTCCAAATTTCATTCATTTCATGACAGGCGTTCTTTGTTCATTGAACAGTTTTGATCAATCGACCATTTCACCTTCATTTCATGGTACAATGATTTGAAATTGGATATCTGACATCCAGACAATTTGATGGAGGTGAGACGATGACATCGACAGGTGATTTGAAGCGACTCGAGCGGAATCCTTTTTCGTGTGTGTTATATTGGATATGATAATATCAAGTTTATGAGAATCTTGAAGGCTTGAAACACAAATATTCTATGTTATGGTGGTCAAACGACCTTGGATATTTAGTTTCAAGGTGAACAATCCACTAGAACAAGATCTGGGAGATCACATGAGGCACGTAGAGGAAGAACGTGACTTTTTGGAAAATACTGAAGAAGGGACTTGTAGTCCCAGATACATGCCATGTGTTCTTCATTACAACACATAACATGTCCCATATGAGGTAAAATTAAATGGGGTGGAGTACACGGGTTACCTACATGGTGTGTAATCCTCCACACCGCATTGCTGGGACAAAGTACATGGGCTACCCCATGTACTAGTACATGGGTAGTCATACACGGGTTAAAGTTGGGTAATGGATCACGACCAGAGTACACTAGAGGACCCCAAATTAAAGGAAACGAAGTGTGAACCCTTCCACATGTCATGTAAAACATTTTCTAAACAACATGTTATAAATATATAGTCCATTGTACACTAGCAGTACCTCGGGTCAATGGACACGATGTGTGACCCTACTACACACCGTGTACCCCTTTTTGACATTGCATGATTTTCTTTTACAATGTATCTTGGAAGGATTCCATTAGTGTGCATTCCCTTTTTTTTCCCCTAAGGATGATGAGTATCATTTTATACTCATAGGATAATGATCCCTTCCTCATGACTTCTTGGATATAGTTTTTGGAAACCACTAGGAGGCCTGGAGTAAGATCCTATATTCAAAAATCATTCCTTAGGAGGAATATTTGGCATCTTTATGACCAATACTAAGGGGGATATGATCGTCCACTTATAGGTTAATCTAGATGGAGTTTTTTGTATCACCCATGTACATGGATGCGATCCTCATCTATTTAGTCACATCTCCCTTCCAATTTATCAGTGTATCTTTCTCATGAATCTTCTGGTGAGTTGTACCTATCAGACAGATGTCATCAGTGCTGTCGAACTCAGATGTGTATTCTCCTGGATGAGTTCTTTGTGGAATATTCAAGAGGAATTCCATGTGCCATTATACAATGCTTGTGAATTTATGATAAACTTCTAGTCTTGGTTTTTGTATATATGGATATTATCGTTGTATGTGTTGTAGACATATACATGTTTATATTTGACTGTATCTTTCCTTTGTAAATTTATTTGTGGTTTCTGGGTGTCCTACTGAGTATTGTTATACTCAACCCAACATGGGATTTTCCTGCACATGTTATGTCTTATTACGATGGTCGACCATTTGATGGAGTCCTAGGAAGACCAGGATCATGTAGTTCATTGTGAGATCATGTAGGACGAGGTTTGTTCTTACGGCTACAGACAATTATCCCAATACTTTTTTGTAGGTTCCACTTGTGGTCGCAGACTTACATTTTTTGGGTATGTGTTTTTCCATATTTCACATTACAATAATTTCATTCATAATCTAATATTTGTGATGTGGTTCTATGCATTAAATTAGTTCTTTGTGGGGTTTTTTAGAATTCATAATTTTTAGAGCATGGAGATGAGTGAATATTTGTAGGTATAAAGGCAATGTCTCACATGTCAGTGATATGCCCGGTCAGTGATAGGCACTGACCCCTGGCCTATTGGAGGTAGGAATGGGGAGTTGTGACATGGGACCCACTGTGATAGGTCGTAAAAGAGTGTTATCAGAGTGTATAGTTCAACATTAAGACCTGGAGTATAAAATAGTCGTTTGGGTCAACATTGTTATGTGTTTTGAGTTTGGATTTCATGCCAGGGAATCAAGTGTTTCTGTAGTGGCTATTATATCCATACGCATGGACAATGCTAACATGATTTTTGGCTCGGTATATGAAAACATTGGTTTTATGGAAAATAATAGTACATGCATAATATAGGAATGGGTTGTTGTTTCCATGTCCTTCTTGAGTCATCTCTCCATATATACTCACTGACTGTAGTACATATTTTTTTCATTAAGTATTCTTATATGATGTATACCAGAAAGGATTTAGTTGCACGATCATAAGGACAACCCCCTCAGTGATGATGATTCGATACAGGAAATGTTTCCCTGATGTTACCTCTAGGTGGTTTACCATCAATACTACCACCTATAGAGAAGAATGTGGTACCCGTATTACCAGATGATGAGGAGTGAAAGATGAGATGACTTTAGGAGTTTTATAGATAGATACCCATGAAGATCTATTGTGATCTCGATCCTCCGTCAGCTGAGGACTAGATTGATGTGGTGAACTGAGTTTTCTGACAAGTCAGGACACCATCTGATCAGATGGTTGTCATAGCGGTGAGCCTTCTACATGGCTCATCGGGATGATGTGTGAGTTATGATATCAAAACTCATGATGAGTAAACTATTTTTTGGATTGCGTTCAAGAGCCTCTTTAGAGTGGATTTCTCCCTAGTTATTCTAAGAGATGTGTGTATATAGTAGATTATTCATCTATAGCAGGGAAACATGACAGTAAATGATTATTCATTGATGTTCACCATCCTTTCTAGGTACTTGATGGATATGGTTATAGATCAGTACTTCATTTATTTTATCTTCAAGGGAGGTCCATTTAGATGCATTAAATATCGTATTATCTTGCTGAGAATTACTAATTATGTTGGGGTGATTGAGCATGCTTTGTTCGTTGGATGCTTCTTGGTTGAGAAAAAATAGACGATAAGGGTCAGCAATGGGCTAGAAGTAGTAGAGACCTAGGAAACAATGAGCCAACATTACTCTCAGGGACCTGGACTAGGTACATGTTTTAGGAGGAGGTCTCATGATAGATGATCTATAGTTCATGATTCATAGGCTGGATCCAGTCATCCTAGAGAGAGGGGGTTCAATTCATGTGACTGAAGGGGACATGACTCTCAAGATTGTTCAACCCACCGCACTTATTATAGGGAGACTTTACATGTACCACTAAGGCATAGACAACAACATGAGTGGGTATATCTGTAGGGTGGAGAATGTGGCAGAGGATCTGTGAGAGAAGAAGGAGATGGTCAGGATTTCGACTTGTTGGCAGCACCGCCCCCAAGTGTTCCATGCGAGGCTTAGGGTGATGGAGGATAGGGGAAGGGACATATATAAGTAGTCGAGGCTTATGACCCAGGGGCTCTAAGAACAAAATGAGGTATGATCTATTTATTTTATACATTGGCTTCCATATTGAAGGACACTAGTTCTAGTTATTCTTTTCTCAAGACATTACTGGTTTGGGACCTAGAGATTTTGATTCAACCATTCACTAGACCCTTACACATTTAGGAAACTACTAGAGAAGACTCAAGGATCACACACACATGATGATAGTGTGACATGAACCATTGAGACATGAGTTTCGGTTGGAAACTCATGGTGGAATTGTCAAGGACTAACAACGCCAACCTTTGTATGGATTTTTTAATGTATTATATTCAATGATTGAATATTTTAGAAAAAGGGTATTGTGTGTCTTCACTGATGGAATTAGGTTTTATTTTTTTGATGAAACGGGATCCTAGGTTGCACTGGATAGACTCATGCATTGGAGGGTGCAGCTGATTACTCTTCTATTAGGTCGCTTGACCCATTGTACGGTAAATGTCATGAGCTTTTAGTTTCTAGTGGTGTTGGCAGAGTATGATGATGTATTTCCTGAATATGTTCCAAGAATACCTCACCACTAGGAGATAGACTTATCACATTATTTTAACCCTGTAAGTACACGGAAATATACAACATCATATCTGATGGCTCCTGTACTGCTTCAAGATCAGATGGTGTAGTTGGAGGACTTGTAGAGGAAGGGCTTCGTGGGACCTAGTTTTTCAACATGGGTGGATCCGGTATTTATTTCCTAAAAATGAATATGGAAGCATGAGGTTATTTTCAGACTACCAATGCTTGAAATAGGTGACTGTTAAGAATATGTATCCACTAAAGAGGATTTATGACCTCTTTGATTTGTTTAGAGGGAAACGATGGTTCTTGAAGGTTGACTTCAGATCGGGCTATCAACACCTATGTGTTTGGGATGTGGATGTAACATGAAATAATTCCAAATTCCATTACAGTAATCACAAGTACATGGTGACACCCATTGTAAGGTAAAACACCCCAGTATTGTTCTTCAGACTCATATACCAGATCATTCAGCCTTACATAGACTGGTTCATGGTAGTCATCATCAAGTATATCCTTGTGTATTCAGCCTCCAATGAGGAGCACATGGGACACATAAGGGTAGTTTTGGATGTACACCGAGATCACCAGCTATATAGAAAGTTCTCAATGTTCTAGATATGGATTCAGGTGTTCCACTTTATTGGACACATTATCTCATCAAATAGAGTGGTTGTGGATCCGACCAAGGTTGAGGCAGTGTTAGCATGGGATCCCCCTAGGAGCACAATGGAGGTGAGGAACATCCATGTGCAAGAAGGCTATTATCAGATACTCGTACCCAATTTCTATAGGATATCAACACCTATGATAGAATTGAATTGAATGAGGAAGGCTTTTTGTGGACAAAGAAGTGTTAGAAAGCTTTTCAGTAATTTATGTATAGTTCGATGAGTGGTTCATTCATGAGATTACTGGAGGAGGGTGTCATGAATGTCATGTTATGATATGAATTGGGAACTGAACATGGGATTATTTTTAAGTAGAGTCAAGAAATGATTTCAAATGGTTTTTTCCAGTTGAGATCACATGAATATAACTATGTGACCCATGGTCTTGAGTTAGAAAAAATATTCTTCCCATGAAATATGTCATCAAACTACCTGAGGGGAGAGCAGTGTATCATCTTCTATGATCACAATTGTATCATGTATATCTTCTCTCATGGGGATCTGAACATGAGATAGAGGTTATGGCTAGAGTTCCCCTAGGTTTATGACATTGAATTTGTCTATACCCATGGTAAAGGGAACATGGTGGCAGATTCTCTCCGTAAGAGATCGAGTTTTTAGTTGATGGATGAGGCGTCAGAGCAGTTTTTCTTGTTACATTTATACATTGTGGATGAAGATTGGGATTCTTATCTCTGTTCAGTGGTTGTTACCCCGAAACCCTAAAAATGATTTAGGGAGGTGAAAATTGGGGTACTTAATGCAAGACAATACATATTTAGATATCCAGAGGGCATGATTCAAATAGATATTTGAATGGTATGGATAATATCATTCTTTTCAAAGGATGCACATTAGTTATGATGGCCTTTAGGGATGAGGTTCTAAGAAAGTTTCATACATCCCATTGGGTGGTATAGCCATGTGTGGTGAAGATATACTAGAAAGTCCAATGTCAGTTTTGATGGCCAAGAATAATGATGGGAGGTGAAGAGTTTGTCTATTGATTCCTTACTTATCAACATGTGATGGCTCAACACCAAGATCCAATAAGTTTTCCCCAACCTCAAAGTTTCTGTAATGGATGTGGTATGAGATATCGATGGACTTCATGATGGGTTTACCAAGTATGTATTGGGGACCCTATTCTATCTGGGTGATATTTGGTTGACTCACCATATTGGGCCACATCCTAGATATCAGAGAGAAGATTTTTGTTGATATATTGGGATGCCTCTATGTGCAGAATATTGTTTGAATTCATGGAGTTCCATTGAAGATTGTTTCAGATCTAGATTCTTGTTTTACATCCTGGTTGTGGAAGGGATTATAGGAGGTGTTTGGGACCCATTTTCACTTAATCATATAATTTCACACATAGACGGATGACCCAAATGATCATACCATTCGATTTCTAGAGGACATGCTATGGGTTGCATGTTGGACTTCAGAAACCATTGATAGGACCCCCTACCATTGGTGGAGTTTAAGTAAAACAAAAACTACCCTTATACCACTGGTATGGAACCATTTGAGTTTTTTTAAGGGTTACCTTGTTGGTCACTGCATTACTGGACTGACCCATGAGAGTTAGAACTAATGTTCTTGGAGTTTGTGCGAGCTTCTACAGAGAAGGTGCAGATCATAGAGTAGAGGATGAAGACCACACAAAGAAATCAGAAGTATTTTGTTGGCAGGAAACAAACGACCTTTTAGTTCAATGGGGAGACCATGTTTTCTTATGGGTTTCACATCAATAAGATTATAGATATTTTTATAGGATTACATGATATCTCAGAGGTTTATTATCCCTTTTAAGATACTTCTTATAGCTGGAGAGGAGGCTTACCACTTATCTGCACCCCAACAGTTGAACCGGGTACACGATGTCTTCCATGTGTCACAACAAAGGAGGTATATGAATTACCAATCAAACAATATTGACTAGGGTGAGATGGAAATTAAGGTTTGGGGGACATTTTTTGAGTACCTAGTGGATATCGCGGATCACCCAGAGAGAATCGTTCAGGGTTAATTGATTCATTTGGTGGGTGTCCAATGGTAGCATAAGAATATTTCTGAGAGAACATCAGTGCGAGAGGATCATATTTGTGCTCCATACCCTCATCTTTTTAAGTATCATTTTTTTTTATTTTTTAGGATATAAGGACCTAATGTGGGACGAATGTAATGACTAGAATTTTCATTGTCTTATTTTTAAATATTATATGGATTAATTTCAAGACCAGTTAATTAGATGATGTTCAATTATGAGGGTTGGAGTGCCTTGAATAAATTTTTAACATATAATAAATATATTAGACATCACACACACAATGCATTGCTAAAAAAGTGGATGAAATTCTAAATAGGTGGCTAGATCATAAATTTGAGGGCATCGTTGCATTCAGAATATCAACTTTTCTATAGGCGCGACGTAAGATTGGTCTGCATGGGTCGAATGTGGATTGTTATCACCAGAATTTTAAAATGGACAAAATAAATTTATGAAATATTAATTTTATTAATTTTTGTGGCCACAATGAGGAAAATATAGTTTTATTTTAAATTACTCGTTTTGAAAATATCCAGGATTCAGTTCAAAACCATGGAATCCTCTAGAGGCCTAGGAGAGTGAAATTGGAAAATCCTATGGGGAGGCGATGCCAAAATTTTAGATCACAGATCAACGAATGTTGTATTTGGTAGATCTCACCAACGACAATGACACAAAAATGATATTCTTTATTGAGCGATCCAAAATATATGTATGTTGTATTATTTTGATTCTATTTATATGTTCATGAACTGAACATTGATTGCAGACCAATAAAAATATGTCTGGCCCGCATTTCACCCTCACTTTTTGGGATGGGTTATATTTTAGAGGTTTATCATCATTTGTTCATCGAGATTGTTTTATTGATTCTATTATCATTACTAAAGTAATAGATCAAGATCAAAATGAGAAATAACTAAGGTTCCTTCCTTGGATTTTTCTCCTTATTCTTGTATCCCCCAACTACATTCATTTCATGATGAGTTTTCTTCATTCTTCAATCGTTTTCAACAATCGATAGACACACCTTCATTTTATGGTGCAACGAAATAGGAGATTTGACATCAGGATGGATCAATGGAGGCATAGAGGTGACGATGAAAAAAGAATCAATATGATTTGGGTGAAATTATTCTTTAGGTGGGTCAAGTCGGATTGGATCAAATCTAATTTATGAGCAAATAAAAGGCCCAAAACACATCGATTCGGTGTTAAGGTTGAAAAATAACCACTATCTTCAGTTTTGAGGAGAAACAACCACCAAAATGAAATCTGGGACATCATTCAAGGTGTGTGAAGGATGAAAAAAACTATATACAAAATCTAGAACACACGACATTTAGTTCCTGGTACAAAACATGAGTTCATCATTGGAAAACACTGCCTGTCCCATAGGAGGTATAAGATCCCATGGTGGAGTACATGGGTTCCTAAACAGCATGTAATCCACCACATGGCTTTTCGTAGGAAATGGAAATGGTCTACCCCATGTACTGGTACATGGACTAGTATAGAATATCTAAAGCTATATAATGTTACATGACTAGAGTACATTGGCAGACCCTGAATGTAAGGACACTATATGTGACCCCTTCTACATGTTGTGTAACACATTTTCTAAATCAAATTTTCTAAAGGCATGGGAAGTTGTACATGGTCATTATTCAGGTTCAAGGGACATTGTGTTTGACCCTAATATATGTTGTGGACCCATTTTCTACATGCCTGATTTTTCTTGCCTACTATATCTTAGACGAGTTTTGCTAGGGTTCATTCCATTTTAGATTCCCTGAGGGTCGGATTGTATCATTCTCTACTCATAGG
The DNA here is from genome assembly GCA_963277665.1 of Viscum album. Lineage (NCBI taxonomy): Eukaryota > Viridiplantae > Streptophyta > Magnoliopsida > Santalales > Viscaceae > Viscum > Viscum album. Next base: position 128,079,746 of record OY728167.1, on the reverse strand, counting down.
AGTATGATCCATTCATCCAGGATTCTTCAATAGATTCATGTAGTAGGATCCTATATTCATTCTTCTTTCCCTAGGTTGAGTTTGTGGTGTCGGCATAACTGACACTTCGTAGGTGCCCATCCTATTCATAGAAGGATAATCCAAAAGGAGTTGTTGGAATCACCCCGTGGACCTATCTATGATCCTCATATATTTTAATCACATCTCTCTTTAGATATATTAATGTATATTTCTCATGATGGTTCCTAATGGGAAGTACCTGTCATACAGACTTCATCCACGCCATCAGACACAGGAGTGCATTCTCTTGAAAGACTTATTTATGGTATCTTTCAACTGAATTCCTAACGATGGTATATAGTGGTTGTGACTTACCACTAGACTTTGTGTTTGGTGTGAGTATTTTTGGATATTCTTGTTATATATGCAATAGAAATATAACTATGGAGATCTAATTATATATATCCTTTGTATATTTATTTTTTGGTATCCTGGTGTACTACTGAGTATTCTTATACTCACCCTTATATGGGAATTCCCCGCACCTGTCATGACTTATGAAGATGATTGGCCTTTTGACAACATCCTTGGCAGACCCAGACCATATGGTTCTTTTTGAGCTCAGGTAGGCCGAGGTGTGTTATAAAAACCATAGACTACTGTCCCAATACATTTTTATAGGTTGGAATTATGGTTAAAAACTTTTTTGGTGGAATTGTGTTTGGACCAGTTTCACTTCACTTAACTTTAAGCCACTCTCTGTTGGTTGGGATATAGTGGTATGAATGCACTTGGTTGTTAGGGGTTTTTTTTACATTTCATCATTTTGTGAGCTTAGAAATATGAGCGTGGGACAAGTACATAGGCAATGCCTCCCAAATTAGAGATATGCCTACTCGGTGCTAGTCACTAGCCCCATGATTGTTGGAGGTGGGCTTGGAGAGTCGTGACATGGGCTCCACGTGGATGGGTCATGACACACCATCTTATCATTTGGCACATCCACAGAACCTCTCTCAAGTTCATGATGTGTTCCATGTATCTATACTGAGGAAGTACATACTAATATATCACATGTACATAAATATGAGGTCATACCACTAGAACATGATTTTTTTTATAAATAAAACGTATTAGGGATTTTTTACCATAAAAATAAAGTGCCACAGAACCAGATTACTCACATGGTGAAGGATCTTTTGAGGAATCAAAAATTCAAAGAAGCTACTAGGGAAATTAAGGATATAAGGATATATAGATTTCTTCATTTTTTTATAAATGTGATAAATTTCAAGGTAAAAATTCATTTTAATGGGGTATAATATAACACCATGAGATATTATTAAACATTTTTTTCAAAAAATATTCATTTATTGGACATCTTTCATTACACGCAACACCATGTTTTAAAAAACAACAAGATATTATTAAGATATTATTATTTGATAGTTATATCATAGATATTAGATTGACATGAATTAATTGGAGTAAATAAATTGTGCAACATTTATTATCATTTATGTATAAGTTAATTCTATGGGTATCAATTAATTTGAAATATAAATAAAAAACATTTGAAAGTAAAAGAAATATGTCTAGGAAAAACTAATTTTAGGTTCATAGTTTATTTTATTATTAACTAAACTATACAAAATTAGTGAATTATTTTAATTTAATAAAAATATTATATAGTCAATCAAATATTTTATCATTCCTTTAATATTTTTTCTATGCATGAGATTAGAATAAATCAATTTTTTTACTTAAAAATTTCTTTTTTGAGAAACTGGTTTTCATCACGGGTTGCATGTTTATATTCAAATCAATTTCTAAAACATTTATAATTTTAAATTGTTAAAATTTATTCAAGATTTGTAATAATTATTTTCAAATTTTTAAAATAGTCCCCTTTTAATTTTTTTCAATATTAATAGTAACCATGTTAAAATTTATCACCTTAGCAAAGGGTAATTTAGGTTAATCTAGGATAATTATACGTGAAAAGGACATAATATTTCATCATAATTATTATTTTTGGAATTAAATTACAACATTCAAACCATAGTATTAAAATTTATTTGTTTAGTTGACACTTTTTCATGAAAATTACTAATAAAATATTTAAAGGAAAAAAGTTACAAAATGCCACATCCTATGTTCTAAATATGTCATATTTTTTTGAAAAATAGAAAAAATAAATTTATGAATGAATATAAATTTATATTTTGAGATTAGTTATATTATTTTCATGTCAAAATATTTTTTAAAATTTATATTACTACCATAAATGTTTATGAAATTCTGACACATCATTTAATCAATTAATGTAATATTAAAATAAATGATTATAAAAATATTATAAGTAATATAATATTTTTTGTAGTTTGGAATGAATTTTAATTTTTAAAATGGTATATTAGTTTTTTTAAATATTATATACTAAATATGACTTTTTATTTTTGTTTTTTGAGTCAATGTAAGTGAATAGTGTCAAAATTGATGTTAATGATATTTTATCATAGTAATATATTATTAAATTATTAAAAAATAATTGATATTTATTAAAATAAAATGTGGATGATATATGGTCCAAAATTTTAATCCTATTCCATTTATGATATTTTCTTATTATATGTCAAATTATAGACCATCAAAACTAGAAATGATGTTTTCATGATTAATGTTAAAATGGGTTAGCCAAGGGGTTATCCCAAAGGATACATTTTAAAACAACACAAAAAAATATAATTTTTTGGTATTTAGACACCATTATTATCTTATCATAAAATAAATATCTTTTTGCAGAAATTTTATAAGGCCCCAGCCTTAAAAATTAGATAATCGTGAATTTTGTTAATAATTCACATGGAGAATCTTTTCCAGTTTAGAGTTTTAGAGATTTAGGCCATAACTATTACATAACATCTCAAATATTACAATGAAGACACTCCTTCTTAGTATCCATTTTTTGAAAAAAAAAACTCTTAAAAGAAAATAATAATTCTTTACATGATATAAATCTTCATGATTTCTTCCTTTCTCTTAACTTACATTAAATCCTGTGAAAAACATTTCCAAAACATGGGATGAGCATAAACGGCTCAGTAAGGGTTATAAATCAAGAACTAAAACATTATTCCATCAATACATACAAGTCAATCAAATAATACACTTCAATCATAGACATACCACACAAAATCATAAGATTTATGAATAACACATGGAAATCATAAATCATAAAGGTTACTTGTGGAATCAATAACATACTTACGTTATAGCTTTCACAACAACATAGGGTTTTACATATTGAATACCCATCACAATATATTAGCTAAATATATTAGGAAAACCATTATCATTTACCTATGTGACGTTACATAATGCATTGATGAGCTATATTGGGATCACCTGCCCTAGGATTATCACAGAACCACCTATATACATAAACAATGACCAAGAACCATAACATATTCAGAACACAAAAAACAAACATAAATGAATGATAACATTTCCAAATTTCAATCACAATATATCATTTCAGGATATTTAAATAATCAATCCATTCTCAAAACTATTTTCACTACCAAAATGCATAAAAAGGGTAAATGGTATTTATTTTCCTTTTAAAAACACTACGTCTTGTAGAAGAAGCCAAATATCAAATAATTCTTGCGGTGGCGGAAAGGTTGTTTTCACCGCATATATGAGAAATAAACATTCCCTTGGTCATTTAGTAAAACTCTACATAAAAAAGATTCAAATTTAACGAAATGAATATTCAAATTGCTTTATATACTGTATAAAAGAAAGTCATGTTGAAATCAAAATATGCCTCATTAAAAGGAGATTGAGACGAAGTCCCTTACCTCATGTCCGACTTGACTCATTCGTTCTTTAATTTCCTGAATAATAAACTAAAGATAATTTCTACTTGATTCATAACCTTTTTCAGTTTTATTATTAATTTTATATCACTTATTACCATGTTATAAACATTATATAATCATTTGAGTTAATAATGGTCATTTTGTGGATATTTGGTACTTGAGTCAAAAATGAACATCTTATAATTACAAGTTGCCCATGTGGTAAAAATTAAATTATATCTAGACCAATATTAATTATTTTTATATCATATATATCATATATATCCAATATAAATATGTATTTATAATAGCACATACAATTTAGAGATACTAAATGAAATGCACCATTCATGGAGACGGCAAGCTGTACGTACTCATGAACACTACTTTCATTTACATTTCATATTTAATTGAATGAAAAAATAATGATACATAGGTATATTATAATTCCATTATAATATCATATATAATTTCATTAACTCCATCCTTTATAGGTTCCATGTATGGCATGAACGAGTCATATCACTTTGACGGTGCGGTAGTCCATACTTCCTCAAATGAACTTATCATATTTTCCCATTATGTAAACCAAAAATTTATGCTATAAATGAATAATACTGAAACATAGAGACAATAGAAATATAATATATATCACTTATAAATATTGTGACACCTTAATGGCCACCATAAGATGCGGTAAGAGATAATTGAAAAATCATCATTTCGTGTGGTAGTAGTTCACCGTCTAAAACAGTATGATTGTATCCATTAGATGGATGTGTGTGGTAGAGTAGTTTTAATTTAACTAAAAAAAGTTTTATATTGAGTATACTAGTGTTGTTATAAAATAATGTAATAAAGAGAGTTTAGGTGGTCAAACAAGGAAGACAAAACAAAAGAACATGAGATAAGACGTTACGTTTAAATCAGGTAACTCCATTTTGATTAGACCAAAAGGCTTTTTGAAATTCCTTCATCCTACGGGAAGGGTTCTAGGACGAATATATGGATTTTGTGTGCTTCTTGGAGTAGTGTTGGAATGAACAAAGGGGCTGAGATCTGTGAGTAATGGGTTAGAGGTGGTGGCTTTTTATAAGAGGGAGGAGGGGTACTTATAAATGTTTGAAAGTATTATTTTATTATGTAATTATTTTCAGATTCAAAATGTCCAAATCATTTTCAATTCTATGACAAGGTTTATATAATTCAAAGTAAAATCATCGAATAAGAATTTGACAGGTTTTGTGTAACGACCCAAAATTTCATTAATGGTAATATCACTTGATCTAATAAAATGTCTCTTTATGTAAAATGTTTATATAAAATGTCACCTTGTTTGGTTTTATGTTAGGAATTTTGATCGTTTCTAAAATATTCATTGAACAGTGACCACATGATTAGTATAAATATAGGGCTTTTACAAGTCCAATTTACTCAGACAAAGTAAGCGATGGACTCATCCAGTAGAATTTCTCCGTACGAAGCCCATTTATCGGAGCTCAGAAAGGATGTGGCATCATTGGGCATCACTCTGGTCCAAGACTAAGCATATCTTGAATATTTTAAGCTCGAGCAGAACCGCCTACGAGAGAATTGGAAGTTGATAGAGATTACCACCCAAGAAATGTTATCTGAGCCACCCAAAGAGTCGGTCACCATCGCACAACTTACCCTTAGGTATTATGAGGGTGTTATAGGGGTTATGTAACAAGAAATTATAACTATGGTCATGTACATTATTTTTGTATATAATAATTAAAATACATACATTTTATTATTCTTACCTTGATGACGGGTTTTAAAGGACAAATAGTATTTTTAGTTAATATTCAACAAAGAAATCTATTTTGATGAATTAATGGATTTTTGAATTAAATAATATTTTAATATATTATTATTATTATTATTAATTTAATTTTTATTAATTATAAATGATTGTATAATTTTATTAATTCAATCATAAATTTTTATTATGGTTTGAAATCCATTTTTGTCAAAACACGTGAATTTTTTATTAATGGAGGTTTCTACTTTAAATGTGAAAATTAACATATATAGAAAATTATTCAGTTAAAATAAATATTATTTCTGGATTCATGATGTCGAAATTAGCCAACGGTGAATTTTTCATAATTTTCTGAGACAGACAAATTTTTGGGTAAAAATTAAACACCGTTTAAATATATAATGGGTTTTATGACATCATAATGACCCAATAGTGATGTAATAAAATTCCATAACCCTTATTTTCGGCCAATATATGTTTTTACATTAAAATAATGTGATTTTGGGTTTGTTTCACTTATTTTACAGAGCATTAATGGACCCTTCAAGACTTATTAAACATCTTGTATTTTTTAATTATTTTCCTCGGGAGTGTGACTCACCTCCACATAAGAAACCCCATTATTTTAAGAAGTTCGCACTTTGGCCTTATAAAATATTATTTTCCACTTCCCTTTTCCAAAATACATGGGTAAAAACCATAGGCTGATTTGTATTTTGGAGTAGTTTAATGTGAGGTGTCCCAAACCTAAATAATAAAGAATTCCCTCACCTTTCCTATATAAACACCCACAAGATCCCACTTTTTCCTCACTCAAAGCCTTTGGAGTTCGTCCAACCTCTGCCCTCTACTCTCTAGAATCCTCCCAAGGTGCCCCAATCTCCCAAGAAGACTCTCTCAAGCCTCTCTCTTGCCATTGGAAGCACACTTCCAAGTAAGGGTTTTTCTTCTTTTCTCATTTTTATCCAATTTTCTTAATGTTGTTATGCCCTTTCAATATCAATTATAAATGTTGGGGTATGGTATCATACCTCCACCATACATCCCTATTTATGTTTTAATGATGGGATACCCCTTTATATCTCATTAAATTTGTCCAATGTACACCCGTTACTATACCGAAATTCCGAAAGGAATTTCTCTCTCTTATTTTACTTTCAACCAATTCTTTTGTATCATGACTCTAAATTCCATTAAAATTGTTGGGAAATATATTTATATGACCCCTTACTATCCATTTCATGTACATATGATTAGTGTCCCCTTTCTCTCTCATCAACCTTTTTAATAATTCTTACATCAGGTCATTACGCTGCCGAAATTGCACCGAATTTCTAAGCCAATGTCATTGTGTAGTGAATACCATGCCCATTTCTCTATCAACGGTATTCACCTTTATGCACGTATACGTATTGATTATAATGTTTAGGGTATTAATTACACATTCATTTATCATGGAATAAATAATTATGTTTTGTGAATCCATGTCATATGATCCATGTGTCACACTTATGCATGAAATGAAAATTTTAAGAATGGTGCGCCCTTATAGCACTCCAATGCATTGGGTAAAGTGTAGTATCATGATATGTCATGTGAAATGGGTGTTTACTCTTTCTAATTCATGCGCAATGAGTTTTTACTCATGCTTCATGTGCAATGAGGATTTAAACATGCTCCATGTGAAATGAGCCTTGGCTCATGCTAATTCCATGTTAAGTGTCGTCGCCACATTTCCATGTTATGATTATCATGCTTTATCATGCCTTTATGTTTATGTTTCTATTGTGATGGAATGATATTCCTATTTCCTAACATGTATTTTATTCCTCATGTTACTCCATATTTATTCCCTTACTGTGATTTATAGCTCACCCTTTTCTTATGCATGTCCTCAGGTTATCCCATGAAATTCTAAGTACGAGAGAATGTAGTGGTCATGTAAATGAATTTTTCAATATTGATGTTGTTTTTTTGTATTAATTTGTTTTTTAATGATCCCAATCTCCAAAGACACTAGACATATTGATCTTCTATGTTGTATCAAGTTAATGTTTTGTAATAAATCATGTATATGTTTGAAATAAAGATCTGGGTTGTCATATTTGGTATCAGAGGATAGGTTTAGTTATTTCTAGGATTAGGATTAGAAAACCCTAGTGAAAATTTAGATACAATAATAAGTATAATAAAAACATCCCTATGTTTTGATGAGTATTATGTAAGTGGTTTATCAAGATAATACATCCATGTTTTGATACGAGATGGTAGAGGAGACTCTGGGACAGATGTATCTTAGGGGTAAAACTAGAAAACACCGCTTTGTGCTATACTCAAACAAGAACATTTGTATGAAAATGGGCCTTCCTTCACTCTTGGTTACGACACACCCTGGGTATATGCATTGGTAAATTCACAGGATTTGTATGAACCATAATTAAGGGACCAAAAAATTCCCTAAGAATATATGTTAGAAAGTAGATCATGGATAACATAGACTGAAGAAAATAGATTCATAAGTGAAGGAAATAAAATTTATTTATAAGTTGTTAGTTTTTTCCATGGATTACCCTTTATGTGTTACCCCTAAAATTCCTTTTATTCCTGCCACTGGCCGGTAATAGGAGGTATCATGCTAACAATTGATGTGACGATCAATGTGATTATTGTTCTAATGAGATGCCCAACCCAATGGGAGAGGGTATCATGAACATTTCCATGCTTCTCTCTCAAATAACTCAGGCTTTGAATAGAAACATGGGTCAAGAAGAATTTTCAACACCCCCTAAGAACGAAAAAGTCACTATAGAGTGCTTCATGAGAAAAAGGCCTCCCACTTTTATGGGATCATCTGATCCCTCAATCACAGACCAAGGGATGAACTCCATTGATAAGATCTTCTCCATAATTTAGGGTTCTGATCAAGGGAAGGATCTTCTAGATGATTATCGTATGGAGGGTGAAGCTGATCAATGGTGTACATTGATCAATAGTACATTGCCTGAAGAGGAGATCGAGGCATTGGATTGGAAGGATTTCCAGAAGATGTTTTTCGATAAATATTTTCGGTGCACCCTCCGGCTTAAGATGGGAAGGGACTTCCTTTCCCTCAGGAAAAAAATGATGAATCTATTGGAGCATACAAGGAAAACTTTTCAATGTAAGAACGATACGCTTCGGACTTTGTCGTTACCCCTAAATTCAAGGTTGAACGCTTCTTTGGTGGGATGAAACCTAGCCTGCAGAAAGCACTGGTGATCCGTGGAATCAACAGCTATGAAGAAATTATTTGATGTGCCCTCAAGGTTGAAATGGAGATCATAGAATCCCAGGGGTATCAAGGGGATATGAAGCGTATGTTGGACTTCAATTCTATCTACCTAATGTATAAATCCAACGATGCTAAGAAGATCCATCACCACACCTGCCAAAGGTACATAAAGAAGCACCTTGGAAATTGCCTGAAGGGTATGAGAAAATGCCTTAGGTGTGGAAGAGAAGGGCACTTTGCAGTTAATTATCGGCTAGATAACCCCACAGTTGTGATAGAGGAGAGGAACACTTCCTTTGAATCTCAATGCATTGTTCATTACTACAACTTTTAAGAACCAGGGCACCTTGCAAATTGATTCCCTAATCCAAGGGTTTTCGGAGGTAACCAACAACCACCAAGGCAGCAAGGGAGAGCTTTTTCTATCACTACTGCCGAAGTGAACATCGACAACGATGTTGAAACATGTATTCTAGTTATTAATTCAAGAATATAGAATGAAATTTTTAATATAGGGTTTTCTCCTTCTTTTATATCTCTAATGATTAGTAGAACAATCCCAGCACCACCACAAATCATGGAAGTGAAGATGTTGGTGAGTACTAAAAATGGTGAAATCATTGCATCCCATAACTCCTCCCCTGTCATAGTATGTGGATTGAACTACCTGACGAACCTCATCATACTCCCTCTAGTGGAATTTTATTCAGTTCTTGGCATGGATTGTCTTTCCTTATATAGAGCCAACATAAATTACCGTGAGAGGGAAATCACACTCTATGTAGAGAATCGACCCTCGATTCTTTACAAGTGAAAGGGGGATGATGAATCTTATTTATCTCCATCATCTCAAGCATGGATATTACAACCCTATGAAATATCTAAGAAGACATGTGTATTGTGAGGGAATTCTCATAAGTGTTTCCCGAGGAATTGCCTGGTGTTCCTCCTAGAATAGATGCTGAATTCTAAATTGATCTCAAACATGGGGTGTGGCCAATATCTGAGACTCCATATAGAATGGTTGTTGTGGAGCGTGAGGAGCTAAAGAAATAACGACAGGAGAATTTGGATAAAGGGTTTATACTCCAAAGTGTTTCATCATTGGGTGAACCAGTCCTCTTCGTAAAGAAGAAGGATGGGTCAATGAGCCTTTGCATAGATTATCGCGAGCTCAACAAAATCACGATAAAGAACAAGTATCCTCTCCCATGAATTGACGACTTTTTTGATTAGCTGTGTGGAACACAATACTTCTCCAAGGTGGATTTACAGTCGGGATATTATCAAGTAAGGTTTAAGAAGGAAGATATCTCCAAGACTTCTTTTCATACAAGATACAGGCACTATGAATTCATAGTAATTTCTTTCGGACTCACTAATGATCCACAAAACTTCATGTACATGATTAATATATTCTATAGATATTACCTCATAAAACATTTGGTAGTATTTATAGATGATATTCTGATATACTCCAAAACCAAGGAGGATCACGAGGAGCATCTGAGAACTGTACTAGAGACCATGCAGATGGAGAAGCTCTATGAAAAGTACCACAAGTGTTAGTTCTGGTTGAAGGAGGTCTCATTCTTGGGCCATATCATCACAAGCAATGGGATATCTGTGCATCCCTCCAAAAAATATGCAATTGAAGGGTGGTCGAGCCCAACATCGGTAACAAATATTCGTAGATTATTGAGGTTAGCTGGATATTATTACCGATTTGTGAGAAATTTCTCATGATTGTCCAACTCTCTTAGCAAAAAAACTCGGAAAGGTGTAAAATTTTCTTGAAGTGATGATTGTGAAGAAATTTTCAAGGAGTTGAAAAGAAGGCTAATCACTACGCTCATGCTCACATTACCCACAAGTGGAGAAATTTGTGTTGTATTCACTGATGATTAGAAGAAGGTCCTGGGATGTTTGTTGATTCAAAATGACAATTTCATTGCATATGCTTCATGGAAATTGAATGTTCATGAACAGAACTGTCCAACATATGACCTCGAGTTGGCTGTAGTGATCTTATCTTTGAAAATTTGGCCCCATTATATCATTGGGGAGAAGTGTGAAATATACATGGACCACAAAAGCATCAAGTATATATTCACTCAAAATGAGTTGAACATGTGCCAACGAAGGTGGTTATAGCTGATAAAAGATGACGACTACTCAATCTATTACCACCCAGGGAAAGTGAACAAGGTGGTGGATGCCCTATGTAGAAAGGACTTGGAGATTCTATCATTGATGGGAATTGAATAGGACCCAATATTCATAGATTTGATGAAGATGGATATGGGAATCATAAAGAAAGTAACATCATCAATCCATTCACAAATGATGGCTCAACCGTCACTCTTATAAAGGTTAAAAGATACTCAAAAGGATGATGTGAGAATTCAGGAAAATGTGGAAGCTATCAAAAAAGGGAAATCCTTGGAGTATAATGTCAATGAAGAAGTAATGCTAAGATTTGGGAAAAAATATGTTTTCCATCATGTCCGAAGCTGAAGAAGGAACTTTTGGATGATGCACATAGTTCAAATTTCACTATTCACCCAGGAAACACAAAGATGTATCGTGATCCATGTGAGAATTATTGGTGGGATAATATGAAGAAGGAGATTACTTAAAATACATCAAAGTGCCTGGTTTGTATGAAAGTGAAGGTAGAGAGGCATAAGTCTAAGGGGATGATGCAACCATTTCCCATACCAATATGGAAATGGGAGAAAATCACCATTGATTTTTTCACCGGACTTCCGAAGACATCCAAAGGCAACAATGCAATCTGGTTTGTTGTGGATCATCATAAAAATGTTGCACACGTTATTGCTATACGGGAAGATTTCTCATTGGATGAACTGGAACAGATATATATCAACGATGTTTTAAGTGTGCATTGAGTACCACTATTTACTTTGTCCGATCGAGATCCACGATTAACCTCTATGTTTTGGAAGAGTATTTAACATGCTCTAAATATTGAACTGAAAATCAGTACGGCCTATCATCATCAAATTGATAGCTAATCTGAGGGGACTATCCAAACACTTTAGGACATGTTCAGAGCGTGCTCAATGGAATTTAAAAGAGGATAGGATCAACATTTTACTGTGGATGAGTTCTCTTATAATAACAGTTTCCACTCAAGAATCCAAATGGCACCATATGAATCCCTTTATGGGAAACAGTTTAGAACACCAGTGTGATGGCATGAGGTCGGTGAGCGTATGTTTTTTGGACTATTAATAGTCAAATAAATGGATTAGAAGTTGAAAAACATTCAGTAGCATATCAATGCAGCCAAGTGTCAACCGAAGAGTTATGCTGTCAACCGTTGATGAGACCTTGAGTTTAAAGTTATAGACAAGGTGTTTCTACACATATCTCTATGGAAGAAGTTCATGAGGTTTGGAAAGAAATGGAAGTTAAGTCCAAGATGCATCATCCCCTTCGAGATTCTTGACCATGTTAGAGTTGTGGCCTATCGACTAGAACTTCCTCTTACCATGGCCAATGTATATTATGTCTTTCATATATCATTCTTAAGTAAGTACATACTAGAACCTTCACATGTACTCTCTTCAGAGGTGGTACAGTTAGAGGATGATATTTCTTATGACTAGAAACAAGTGAAGATCATAGACCGTAGAGAATACTTTCTACGAAATAATTCAATGCCCATCATCAAGGTGTTGTGGAAATACCACAAGTTTGGAGAAGCAATGTGCGAATCGGAGGAAATGATGAAACAGAGTTACCCACATATGTTTTAGTGTGGGAAAAGAATCATTTGATGGAGATATTTTTTAAAGGGGGGAAGATTGTAACAACCCAAATTTTCATTAATGGAAATATCTCTTGATCTAATTAAATGACTATTTATCTAAAATGTTTATATAAAATTTCATCTTCTTTGGTATTATGTTAAAAATTTTGATCGTTTCTAAAATAGACATTGAACAATGATCACATGATTAGTATAAATATAGGGCTTTATTGAATCCAATTTACATAGACAAAGTAAGTGATGTCCTCACCCAGTAGAATTGCTCCATACGAAGCCCATTTATCGGAGCTTAGAAAGGAGGTTGTAAAGCCCTGGCCCCATTTACCCAGAGTCAGTGCATTATTTCATAACATTGGAATGTTCCAAAAAGATCATGTCTCGAATGTCAGATAAGTTTAGTAGCCTTGGATGTACTACATACATTCATACGGATTACATTACATCATAAAATGGAAAACAAAAACAACATTGTTTTAATAGAAAACACTGAGATCCCATAGACTATCCCTCAAGGTCAGTCCTAATATATTTCTTCGCATCATTGAAAAAATAAAACCAAGAATGGGATGAGCTCAGATGCTCAGTAAGGATAATAATATTGCAGAAGCATTCATAAATTATCATAAACATTTATGGTGATGTATAAAACTAAAAAAATCCTTTTAAACATAAACATCATCATAATATGGCAAATATAAATCTAAATAATTCTTTTTACTTACTCACATGGATATTACACTAGTCGAATAATGACATGAAATATCAATATACACTTTCATAATGATGGAATTAATAATGCTAGACTATCATAACCACATAGTCAAGGCCTTGTGCCAAGATTACAAATAAGATTTCGTCATGGCCTTGTGAAAAGACACTAGTTTGACTCATGAGACCTACTGATGCATCGAGGATCAATAGTGGGATCCACCCTTCAATTATTAAGTCCAATGCATTCCTCATATGAAAACGTTTAAACATAACATAAACATTCATATTAATACTAGAATAATAAATGTCAATACTTTATCCATAAACCCTGGATGGTATTAAAATAACACATCCATATTCAAACATTACACAAAACCTTCAATAAAATATGAAGGTTTTGTATCATAAAAAATCCACTTCAAATAAACATAAAATCTATCAAAGGATGTTGACGTAGATAAAATCAAAACCTTTTTTGAGAAATATCTATTTCTATTTTGAAATCATTTAAAAGTCAGATAATTTAAAAATAAAAGATTTATTTTGAAAATATTCTTATAAACTTGTAATGGAAGTGTCGACGATGTTATAATGGTGGAAAATATCCGCACCTGCCATATAAGTTAAAGAAGACATTCTTTCATTAATTTTATTGAAAAGGTTAAAAGTACATTGTTTGGAAAACTACAGAAAGATTCCTTTCAAACCATTTTATAAAAAGTTAAAAAAGGGTATAAATGACATTAACCCATAGTCTAGTAAATATTAAAAATGTTTTGGAATAAATTTTTAAGAAACATGGTTGTGGATGATAAAGAGGTCCCAGTAGATAATTATGTATAAACTACCTCGGATAATAAAGAGATTGTAAAATTTACCCTTACCTGGTAATTTTACTTGGTCGATGGTAAGAAAACCCCATGTATAAGGTTGAAATAATTTCTATTAAATTTTACAAGAATAATTTACATTAATATGATATCATATATGATCTTTTAACATTGATTTTTTAATAATATCGTAGTATTATCGTCGTTTCGGGTGTTAACAGATTTGTTTTCCTTTATATTATTTTTTATATGAGTCATATTTTTAATCGATGGGATGTATCTTATTCATATCCAGAATGATATAAAGTCTATAAAAATTATTTTTAATGATCTAATTAAAATTAGTCTTGAATGGATATGATGGGGAATGAATCTCATCGCGTTCGTGGAGACGGTAATAAGTACGTACGCACGAGCGACAATATAATTCTTTTGATATCAAAATAATATTTTTTTTGGATTTTATATCATACATAAAGAATCATTATCATGTTAAATTTATTATTTACATCAATTACACATCATTATTATTCCTATCCAAATAAAAATGTATTCAATAACAATTAGACCACGACGTGGAGACAGAAAGCAGAACGTATGAACGTCTGGTGACATGTCATTCAAAGGACGGATAGAATACTGAATTTGGTTGTACCATATTTATAATATCATCACAGTATATAGAAGATAGTGGATTTATTATTTTATAATGGAAACAACAATGAAAAAAGAAGTGTATGAAGAAAGGAACTTGAAAGTGGTGATGAAATATTTACCTCTTCTTTGGGTTCTTCCTTTTGATTTGATCAAAATGGCTCCTTAAAATGTCTTTCTGACCATAGGAAAGACTCTAAGATGAATGGAGGATAGTTTAGAGGGTATTTTGGTATGGGTTGGTTGAGCCATTTGGTTTTTAATGTGTGAATTAGAGAGAAGGGTGACTTCCCTTTTATAAAAGGGGTGAGGGGAACCTTAGGAAAAGCTACAAATATTATTTTATAATAAAATAATTTTCGGTTTATAATGGCTCAAAAATGGATTATTTAAAGGATAAGGAGGTTATGAGTCTAAAACCACTAAACAAATAGGTTTTAGACAGGTTTGGGTCACTATATTAACTTTTTCTGTTAGATTTAACTCTTAGTTAAAAATTATGACATATACCATGTCTCTTTTTATTTGTCTATTGTGTGGTTAATAAACATAATATATACTTCCAAGAGAACCCCAAGTGGTTCATTAATGATACACCTATAATTTCATAAGTCTTTTGTCCGAACCATAGATTTTTAGAAATAGAATACCAATTAATATTATAATATATGTTTTAAAAACTCTTTTATGTCAATTTTGACACTATTTTGTTTTTTGTGTATTCTAAATTTATAAAAGCATTATTACTTAGAAAAAAATTAATCTAACCAACCCTGACATGTCATATTAAGCTATAGATTAGTGTAATTTATATAAATTATCAAATTAAATTTATTTGGATATTTATAATGGCAATTATTTTAATCATTCATTAATTAGGTAATTACTGCATCATCATTATGTCATAAATAAATTAAAATATTTTATGTCTAAAAATATAAATAAAATACCATTATTTAGGAAATTGATTTATCCTTCCAATCAATATTTATTGTCGAAACTATGACTTAGATAACCCCATGTAAAAATTTATTTACTAAAAGATATTTGTTTAGGTCATTTTTTCCTTTACTTTAAACTAAAGTGTCATTATCATTCATAAGTGGCTCCATGAGGTCCCAAAATCAACTCAAGGATTCCCATGGTCGGCCATGACTCATACAACAAGGTTAAGACATGTTTGAATGTAATTTGGTATTATTATAATATTCTTTCTACCTTTGAATTACCCAGTTTACCATTAACCACTGTAAATAAAAGTCAAAATTTACTATTCACGAAAAATTATTTTCATCTTATTAAACCAAATTTTACTTACTGATATCAACTGTGTCTCTCTTATTTTTGAAAATAAACTCACAGAAGTGGTAAAATTATGATTTATTTAAATTTTCATATGCTCCTAGGACGTGGGTAAAAGACTGTAAAAAGTTCAATCAAATTTTCATATACCCAAAATTATTATAAACTGAATCCAATGAATTAAATTGAACTTATATAGGTATTACATTTCTATTTTGACCTAATATAAATTTAATTAAAATAAATAATTATTAAAATAAAAAACTGGCTTTAAACTATAACTCAATGTTTTTCTCTATTCATCAGGAATTGGAATTTTTCAGAAAAATACCAAAAATTCACCCTAGGCTAATTTTGATATTAAAAATTAAAAAATGAAGTCTATTTTACCAAATTAAAAACATATAAGTTTCATTTATTAATTTAAAATTAATTCCCATTGTCAGAACTAAAATGAGCATTTTTAAGAAATAATAACTATCAAAAGATTGACACTTGTTTATGTCCAATTTCAATCTCAAATTACTTACAATAATCAGAATCAGATTAAATGGTAAAAATATAATCTATTTATACTTATAGAACATTAAAATGTATAATTTAACACTATAAATTATTTTGATTTAAAAAGTTGTTTTCAGTTAAAATATTGTATTTTTCACAATTCACCCAAATATGAATGTTATCAGAAAGGCACCAAAAATTTAATGAAACTAAATTCTTATGTCCCAATTCTAAATAAGGGTATTATTTTGAAAAATTTAATATAGAAAAGTTTCAAATATTGGATTTAGAAAGGGTTCACCATTAAAATGCTGTAAAAGTGCATTTTTGAAAAATAATTCTTTTATCCGAAAAAATGAATTTTTAATTAAATTATTTCTAGTAAACTCATAATATGGATTCTATAATTATAAGGATTATATAAAGTTCATAATTCAGTTAATAATATTCATAACCACTTTTTAATGTCTAGTTTGGTAAGTCGTGGTGCGCTTGAACTCGATATTGCGTGTAGTGCAGGTTATTGAATTAATTTGAAGAAACAACGTACTATGGAATCCTGGTGGGTTACATTCTTCCCTCCTACAATTAATTTTTTCCTCGCAATTTGAAATTTTTCTTCAAAAATAATATGATGAAGATAGAAAATACCTTTCTGGGAAAACCCACATCAGAAATTGGGTTTATACAATTTAGTCTTAATAAGAGGAAAAAGGGGAATGAAAAAGTCACCACCCAATTATGACATTGATTATGAGAACATTGGTGGAAATTAGAGACACATAATTGTAGGAGAAACTAAAATATTTATAGGGAGTTATTGAGTTCATCAATAAAAAACTATTGTAGAATTGATGGCCTCAAAGCCATCAATCTATGATGATTTAAAATATAATCGGTTCAACAAAACATAAGGTATTAGGATAACATATTTTTTAGTTTAAGATGTCTTACCTATTGTTTAAGATTTAATTTATTCATATAATAAGAGAAGAATATATATATATATATACTTCACAAGTATAGTTCCATCCTTTAACTAATTTCTACCACAAACTCATCTTTCACACTAAAAGATAATAGAACAGAAATAAAATATTCAATTTATCCTCTTCGTATAGGGTTCCAAAAAATGAATTTATAATTAACCTATAAGACCCTTTAAAAACGAAACTACATTATACAATCTAGGGACTTCACATAGTCCAGTGGTGGGCATTAAATCCCAATCACACTATGGTCGTGGCTTCAATTCCCAAAGCTTTTTTTGATGGGATGGGTTGTCACATTGTCTGCGTGTCATCCTTTTTTAAAATTCAAAAATAACCTTAACAATAGTATCCAATTTTAATCATAATCTATTCTAACCATTAGACATATCCAAAATACTTCTATCCAAACTCACAGTACAAAACTTATAAGGATGTTAAACACAATGAAGATCCTTTTTCCCACGTAATAACATGTGAACACCTTTATCAGGCATTCTTTTAAAACATGGCAACATCCAAGATTACTATAAAACCTTATTGATTACATTCATTCTCCCTTATTCCTTATGGAATATTGTATATACTCCTTCTAACCAAAAATTTTGTAAAATCCAACAATGATGGAATATACAAATCATTAATCAGTTTCAAGGTAGTCAAGAATATCCAATATAATGTATCCAACTCAATCGTGTATGATTCCAAAATCACTACCTTAGTATCAACACCATATTATGGTTCATCATCCTCTCAATCATATATTTTCCAAAAATTTGACCTGCTATTGAGTCACTTTTCTGTGTTTCACACAATCTCAAGTCCTTATTGAAATACTACTACAGTACAATCGTTATGAACTCTATAATTCTTATAACTTGTAAATCATTAATACAATACTCTAATGACATAATATGATAATAACAACGTAATAAATCTAATCATTCCTCTTCATCTTCAGTTGTATCATAACATTATTATTATCCAATAGCTATATTTGGGGTATACTCTGATGATTTAGACATTGATTCGCGTAGTGTCCCAACACCATGCAGATGAAGCGCAATACATTTGAAACTTTTATCATACCTTTGCAATCACACACTTGGTGGCCTTTTTCTCCACACATATAAAAAACTCTCATTCCCTTCAAGAATTTTACAAGGTGATTCTTTCCATAGTTATCTCATATGGAAAAATCCTTCCTTTCCCTCTTCGATTTATCCATCTTTCTCTCTTCCATACTTTTCTTCTCTTTCTTACCTTCAAATCCATAGGACTCAGAGAATTCATTACATATCTTATTAATACATGATACTAGTTCTTAATATGATAAGAATACATGGGAGGCTATTTCCCTTCTAAATTATTGCTTAATACCGTGAAATATATGATCCTTCATACTCATTACATCATACGTATTGCTAGAGTTCACATTCCTTCTACTGGGTGCCATTTCTATACAATGGAATTAACTAGGTCAGTTTATGAATTGTAATGAATAATTCCAAACATGTAAAATACCTAACATAAATTTAATAGTTTATGGTATAATCCGTAATCATAAAAATAATTTTCCATGAGGAAGTATATACTCATAAAACCTTCATAATGGTCTGTAATGAAAATGAGAATTATCCTAAGAATACCCCCTGGGAGTGTCGTAACCAAGAGTGTTGCAAGGCCCGTTTTCATGCACCATTTCTCGTTCGAGTATAGTTCAAAGCGGTGTTTATGGGTTTTACCACTAAGTACAACTGTGCCAGAGCTGCCTCTACCTGCTCGTATCCAAACATGGATGTATTTCTTGGAAAACTCACAAAATTTCTACAAATACCCAAATTCTAGGATGTTCTTCTATACTAATCACTTAAGTATATCTTAGCGATATGTGATCTAATCAGAGTTTATCTAAATCTAGTTTCCATGATTCATACTAAGCTTTCTCTAATACTAACTATAACGCCCCGAACCCAGTTACCCAGAGTCGGTGCTTTATTACATAACATTTTCATGATAAAAAAAGATCAAGTCTCGAAAGACTTATTAGTTTAGTATCCTTTTATGTACTAGATACATTCATAAGGTTTACATTGCATCAAAAAATGGAAAATTACAACAACATTGTATCCATAGAAAACATTTAGATCACATAGACTATCCCTATAGGTCAGTCATAATTTAATTTTTCGCATCCTAGGAAAAATAAAACATAGAAAGGGATGAGATCAAATGCTCAGTAAGGATAACAAATATAGAAAAAGATTTCATAAATAATCATAAACATTTAAGGTGATGTATAAAACTAAAAAAGTCTTTTCAACATAATATTCATCATAATATGGAATAAATAAATCAAAATAATTTCATTTACTTACATGCATGGATATTATACTAGTCCAATAATCACATGAAATATCAATAGCCACTTTCATAATGATGGAATGCATAATTCCAGACTATCAAAACCACATAGTCAAGGCCTTGTTCCAAGACTACAAATAAGATTTTTTCAAGGCCTTGTGCCATGAAACTAGTTTGTCTCATGAGATCTACAGATTCATCAATGAGATATAGTGGGCTCCACCAATCACTTACTAAGTCCAATTCATTCTGCATATGAAAATAGTAAATTCCCGTAAATTTTAAGGAAATTTGTTTCTTAAATACTTTAGAATTTTTCGAGTCTATGGTTTCTCACGGCACTTGATTCTGAGGCCCGGTGTGTCCGGAATCAATTTCTAATGTTTTTTTCGGGTACGTTCAGTAAACGTACGTGTGGGTTTTTCTATCTTTTGAACTGGTGTTAAGAATTGAAAACCGAGGACACCGATGAACTCGCAGTGCCGGTATTCTCTTAAGGAGGCATTTACCGTAGTTGCGTTTTACGCAGGTTGAAAGTTATATTTTGAGGAATTCATACTAAATTTATAAAATTTTTGGTACACAATTTTATTATTTAGTGGCAGTTATTTCCTCCAAAGAGGAGCTAGAGGTGTGGCCCACACCAACATAACCTCCCATGTGAGGATTTGGTGTGGTGGGTCCCACATGGTCCTTAATCTGTTCATCTTCCCTTAACTCCCATAAACCCCCCTTAAATAATTAACTCCTCCCCTCATTATGGTGGTGCCTCTCCACCTCCCAAGAATTGATGTTGCCAACCGTTTTAATTAATAACCTTATTAATTAATTGGCACCTCTCATTTGAATTATTTTGATTTTCATGGAAATTCATTAAAATTGGAGAAGTCTATTATAATATTTTATTTTGAAAATATTTTTGTGGGGAACCATTGGAGAATTATAGGAGCTTCATTCTTCCACGAAAAACATCATCCTCTCTCGGTGAAGAACGCTCCACAACTTCTCCTACCCTCTTCTTCATCCACAACAAGGGAGAAGACAATGGTCGCAAGAAGTTTCCTCTACATCAACGACTCTTCCTCAAACGTTGATGGGACGACACCGTTCTCCACGACGCAATCTTCCACGATGCCCGACTACCGTGACGCTCATCTTTCTCGGCTTGTCGACGTGCGAAGTCAATTACGTGGTAAGGGTTTTGTATAATTATACCTGAATAAACTATCTTGTTCATGTTGAATCCATTGGAATGTATTCGTCCAACTGCTACCGCCAAATGCGGCGGGCGCGAGCTGTACGATGTAGGCCTGATGACCCTGTGATGTTTCCTGATTTTATTCGCGATAGAGTTGTGTTGAAAAAGGCAGAAATGAGCGAAGGTGGTGGCTGCGCGCCGGCCACGTGTGGAAGAAACACGGCCTACTCGGCCAAATAAGAACCGGAAAGGCTGGTTGAACCGCGGCGCGCCAAGGCGCCGCGCTGCAGAAGTCTACGGCCTACACTCCGCGGGCCACTTCGGCGGGTGAACCGGCGGGCTCGTAGGCTAGCCAGGTTGGAGGTGGATGTGGTGTAGCGTGTGGTGGACAGTGGCCCTCCCAATCGGGCTGCTCGCACTGGAGAATCCGACAGGCTTCGACCGGCCGGGCAGGAGGGAGGCACCGATCGGCGCTGCCGGTTCGGGAAGTCGGGGGCTCCCCCCCCCCCCCCACCACCTCGCTCATCGTTGCTCTGCCAGTAGGCCGAGCCGCGGCGAACAATTGGTCGGGCCACACCCCATCGGGCCAGGCCACCTGCCATGGGCTGGGTCGTGCCCCACCGGGCCAGGCCATGCTATATCGGGTTGGGCCGACCCCTTAGTTGGGTAAGACCCGCCGAGCCAGTACGAGCTGACCTGCCACCCCACAAAGCTTTACGGGCCAGGCCAATTTTGCTTAAATGCGAATAACATCACGACCATGCATCTGATCGACGCGTCGTCTACATCACTGGGACCCTTTCGATGAGGTGTTCCTTTTGCGTTACTCTACGTGAGTTTTGGACGACTTTGAAAAATGGCCAGGTTGTTTTGGACTCGAAACCAACCAGGCCCTCAGAGCAGAAACACTTATAACATAAGGACCGGATGTCCCGTTGATGTGTCGTCAACTACATTGTCTTCCTATTGATGTGACGGTCATTTTGGCATACTCCACTCGAGGATCGGACTCAGTTGGAATATGGTCAGGTTGGTTTGAGCCAAAAAACCAACCGGGCCCCTATGACGGAAACGCCAATAACTCTTAGATCGGGCATCTGATTGACGTGTCGTCAGTCCCATTGGGTTTATTTTGACGAGACGTAACTTCTTGATACATCAACTCATGAATTCATGATAGTTGATGTATCGACCTTTGTCTCGAGGAGCGGACCCTCCTAGAATCGAGCCTTCTATGTGCGGGAACCCTAGAGCTGGCTTCCACTGCAACGACTACCATACTAGGATCCTTGGTGGGTTCGACGATGACGTCTATCGTACTAGGATCCTCTATGGGTTCAACGATAATGACTTCCATACTAGGATCCTCCGTGGGTTCGACGATGACGTCTACCACACTAAAATCCTCCATGGGTTTGACGACGATGACTCTTGTACTGGGATCCTATGTGGGTTCGACTACAATGACTACTGTTCTTTTATCCTAAGTGGGTCCGACAGTTTGACTTCTGTACTTGTATCCTGAATGGGTCCCACATAGTACCTGGTCTAGTATCCTACGTGGGTTTGAACGATTAGTTGGTCTAGTATCCTACGTGGGTCCAACAACTTAGATGAATCAGTGTCTACATCTGATCATCACTATCGCAATAAGAAAGATGTATATCTGTGTGAGCCGAGTCTTTACTATCATTCATTATCATCAATGTGATTGACTTGCTTTAATGTGTGGATTGGGTTGTTCTTGGGCTTGATAGTTGGAGCCGGACTGTGATTGATAACTTAGTTATATGTATGGGCATATACCTAAGTAGAGTTGGTTGATACTTTGTGATTGTATCTTTCTTCATTTGATTATCCTTCATAGTTTATGGGAGAGATTCAAGAGTATCTAGGTCCCTACTAAGTATCGTATACTCACCCCTGCATGGGAAAAGCCTACACTACGTTGTGTTGGATGCAGATGACGTACTGCACTGATCGAGGTGGAGACTTCAGGAGCTGGACGGTACCCGGAGGTGGACCACTCGGCGAGATGTACACGGAGCGGACTGCCAGACCCAAGGTGCTGAGGAGGCCATCTGTACCCAACCTTCAGGTGGGATTTCCGGAGTATGACTCAGTGGTTGCTATTTTACTTTACTGTAGCTGTACCAGCTTTTCAGTGGTACTATACATACAGTTGGACTTGTATTTCCAGCACCTTTCCTTTTAGCACGTACTTTTTTATTCAGTATTACTTAGTGATATCTTCTGTTGTGTACTCTGTTGTGTTTTTTTACTTTTATAAAGGCAATTCCTTCCCTTTTTTCACGATTTAAGCCTTTGGTGCTAGTCTCCAGCCCCTGGCCTATGGAAGGCAGGATTGGGGTAGTCACGGCACGAGCCCCGAGGACTGGTCAGGAAAAATTGGCATCAGAGGAGTCGGTTCTACCGTAGAAATTAGGACTCTGTTCATTATTTTTAGTGAAGAAATAGTGTTAAGAGTATTGAGTGTGGTTCTCAGTCCAAGGAGTCCACTGTGGGTGCGACGACCGACGTATCGATACACCAGGACCTTGTTCTCTGAATTCCGACTTGGTGCATGAAAACACTCATTGCGTTTGTGTTTCCTTTGAAAAAAATTTCTCTGTGATTACTTTATGTCAGATCACCTGGTATATATAGTTTAAACCACGGTGCACCTGTTCCTTTTTTAGGATGACCCCAAAAAGGTAGCCATAATGGGTTCCGAGTTACATATGAGATGGTATCCCACCGAGCGATGAGGCCTCGGTGCAGGGCCCCGTCGCAGCGGAGCACCAGCGGTACCACTACCCGCTAGTCCACTGATACCTCCAGACCCAGTAGCAGAGAGTGCACGCCGTCTGAGTGTGTTGCATGAGTTCCAGTGATAGAGGCCACCTAGGTCCTTTGGAGTGACAGATCCCCAGGAAGCTGAGGATTGGATGGAGGCTATCGTCAGAGTTTTCGTATTGGTAGGGACACCAGCCGACCTCATGGTGATCCTTGATGTGAGTCTCCTACATGCAGCGGCAGGAATATGGTGGATCCTGATGCTCTAGGTTCATGAAGAGGCATCACTACTCCAGACAGGCTTCGTGAGCTTGTTCTGGGCAGAGTTTGTACCAACCACCCTTAGTGCGGTGCAGATTCAGGAGTTACTTCGTCTGCAGCAGGGAAGTATGACAGTAGCTCAGTACACAATGAGGTTCACTGACCACTCACACTACTCCACAGATATGGTACTAGACCCATTCTTCAGGGCCCTGACCTTCGAGTAGGGACTCATGCATGAGATCAGGGCTTTGATGGTCTCTCTGAACATCCTGACGCAGGCGGGGGTGATGGAGAGATCCCTTCTAGTGGACAGTTTTCTCGCTTATCAATCACTCGAGGCGAGACCCTCCTTAGGACGACACATAGAAGAGTCTTATGTAGCCAGAAGTAGACAGTTGATGCAGAGGTCCAAGTGGAACATGCCATCTAGGGGGTAAACTCAGGATACAGGTTCAGTTGTGCGGGGCACACGAAATAGAGCCAGCCATACGAGGAGTAGGTATGCATGCAGCGGGCAGGGTCACATGGCTCGAGACTGCCCGAACCGCCCTGTAGATTAGCATCAGTTAGTAGAGGGACCTACCAGGTAGTGGTAGAGGTTCGACCGTTGTGTTCCTCCAGAGAAGGTGGACGTGGAAGAGGAGCTAGTCGAGCAGTAGGTGGTGGATGACGTTTCGAGGCCCTACCACCACCACCACCAGGAGGACCACCCCGACTACAGGGAATGGGTGGACATGGGAGAAATCAGCTTCATGAAACTGAGGCCTACGACCATAGTGCTCTGGGAGTAGGTGGACAGGAGCAGGACTAGCTCTAGGCATGGAGACTTTTGGCCATGATTCTTCTAGCTTTGTTGATGTCGTTGTTTGAGGTTTCATTGTGTCTTTTTTACTTTGACCTTCTGTAATAAAAGACACATGTTCATGTGATGTTTACTTTCCTACCTTTTCGTATGGTTTATACTGAGAGGTTATGGTTAAAACCATTGACTTGACCCTCACATTCGTGATTTGTACTAGAGGAGAAGTAGCGACCACACACTACTAACGATATTTTGACTTGAAACTTGGAGGTGGGAGTAATAGTTGGATCTCTTGGTAGTAGAATAGTGGCATTACGACATCGTCCATGGAATGAAATAGTACAATTCATGTCAGGATTGACTGTATTAGAAATGTAACGTGGTTTATCTAGAAGATGAGACTAAATTTCTCTTTTCGGAATAGGAGAAATCTTAGCATCTCTTGTAAGACTTAAGTGAAAATGGGTGCAGTAGAGTTCTTTACAAATGGATAGTCACACGCATAGTTCGTTGAGAGAATAGTTTACGGTTTACTCTAAACTCAAAAGTCTCAGGTGTGTCTTCTCGTAGAAGGTCCTGGAGCAGAACCAGTGACGTTGGCTTGAGTCCCTACGGGACTATCAATTTGAGATTGTCCATACTCCTGGTAAGGGGAACGTTGTAGCAGAATCTCTCCATAGGAAATCAAGCATTCAGCTGCTAGGAGAGGTGATAAAGTAGCTGGCCACGTTGCATATATCCTCTGTGGATAGGGATGGAGCAGCCTTTCTGCAGTACTTCACAGTAACTACTTCACTACATCAGTGAGTCAGGGAGGCACTGTATGGCCGACCTTGTAGATCACCTCTGTGTTGGACTAACCCAGGGGATTCCTCACTTGTATGATGATAGATGGTGTAGGAAACGGCGGAGAATGTGCAGATCATCACGGAGCGGATGAAGACTGCACAGAGTAGACAGAAGTCCTATGCTTAAAGGAGACAGAGACAACTGGAGTTCGAGGATGGAAATCATGTATTCCTATGGGTATCACCTTGAATAGTTCTATGGAGATTTAGTCGGGGCAACAAGTTATATCATTGTTTTATCGGACCTTTCTAGGTCCTCAGTAGAGTAGGCGAGGTAGCTTACCGCCTGGCCCTTCCACCTCCGTTGCATCGGGTGCATGACGTCTTCCACGTATTATAGCTGTGGAGATACGTGCATGACCAGTCCAACATCATCGACTATTGGTAGATGGACATCAATGACAGGGTAAAATTTATGGAGGTCCCAATGGAGATAGAGGATCGACAGGAGTGGGTCCTACGTGGATGGTTGATTCCTCTGGTGCGCATTCGCTGGCAGCACGGGAACCTCCAGGAGAGCACTTGGGAGCGGGAGGCTTAGACGCGAGCTCAGTACCCCCATTTTTTCTCTAGTTTGTGATGTAGCATTACAACGACGTAAATCCCTGAGGAGGGAGTAATTTAATGTCTCGGAAATTTTAAAAAAAATTGTCAAATACATTGGAATTTTTTGAGTTTGTGGTTTCTGATGGCACTTGATTCTGAGGCACGGTGTGCCCGAAATCAATTTCGGAAGTTTTGTTCGGGTACGTTCACTAAACGTATGTGCCGGTTTTTCTATCGTTTGAACAAGTGCTCAGAATTGAAAACCGAGGACACTGATGAACTCGCAACGCCGATACTCGCTTAAGGGGACCTTTACCGTAGTTGTGTTTTATGTGGGTTGAAGTTTATATTTTGATGAATTCATACTAAATTAATAAAATTTTTGGTACAAAATTATATTATTTATTGGCGGTTATTTTCTCACAAGAGGAGTTATAGGTGGGGCCCACACCCACATAACCTCCCATGTGATGATTTCGTGTGGTGGGGCCCACACGAGGCCTGATCATCTTCCATTAACTCCCATAAACCCCCCTTAATTAATTAACATCTCCCCTCATTATGGTGGAGCCTCTCCACCTCCCAAGCATTGATGATACCAACCCATTTAATTAATAAACATATTAATTAATTGGCACCTATCATTTGAATTATTTTGATTTGGTTCACAATTCTTTAAAATTGGAGAAGTCCATTATAATATTTTCCTTAGAAAATATTTTGGTGGGGATCCTTTGGAGAATTAGAGGAGCTTCATTCTTCCCCATAGAACATCATCCTCTCTTGGTGAAGAACGCTCCATGACTTATCCTACCTTCTTCTTCCTCCACGTCAAGGGAGAAGAGATCTCTCACGAGAAGCATCGCCTATGTTAACGACTCTTCCTCCAACGTTGACGGGACGACTCCGTTCTCCATGATGCCATCTTTCGCAATGCCCGACTATCGCGATTCTCGTCTTCCGTGGCTTATCGACGTGTGAAGTAAATTAAGTGGTAATGGTTTTTTATATTTCTATGTGAATAAACTATATCATTCATGTTGAATCTATTGGAATGTCTTCAGCCAACTGATACTGCCGAACGCGGAGGGCGCGGTCCGAACGAACAAGGACCGACACCCTCTGATGTTTCCTGATTTTATTCTCGATGGAGGTGTGTTGAAAGAGGCAGCAATGAGCGAAGGTGGTGGTCACGCACTGACCGTATGCAGAAGAACCATGGCCCGCAACCGCGGGCCACTCGACTGAAGAGGAACCGACCGGCCGTAGATGGCCAGGCTGGTTGAACCGTGGCACCCCAAGGCGCCACGCTGCCGAAGTCTGTTGCCCGCACTCCACGGGCCGCATCGGCGGGTGAACCGGCCAGCTCGTCAGCCGACCGGGATGGTGGAGGCCACAGTTCTGTCTGGCACCACGTGCGGTGGACAACGGCCCTCCCATGCGAGCCGCTCACGCTGGAGAAGTCGGCTGGCTTCATACAGTCGGGCAGGAGGGCGGCGCCACTCAGTACTGCTGGTTCGAGTAGTTGCGGGGCCACCCCCGCCCCCCCCCCCCCACTCTGCGTCTCTCGACCAGTTGGCCGAGTCGTGTCCAACAGATGGCTGGGCCGCGCCGCGCCCCGCCGTAGGCCGAGCCACACCCCGCCGGGGCTGGCCGTGCTATATCAGGTCGGGTTGAACCCATAGCTGGGTCGGACCCAACAAGCCAGGACGGGCCGACCCGCCATCCCACCGTGCATGACAGGCTGGGCCCGTTTCTCTAAAATGTGAATAACTTCACAACCATGAGTCCATTCGACGTGCCGTCTACGGGACAGGGACCCTTGCGACAAGGTGTTCCTTTTGCACTACTCTATGAAATCTTTGGATGACTTTGGAAAACAGACGGTTTGGTTCGGACTCAAAACCAACCGGATCCTCAGAGCGGAAACGCTTATAACATAAGGACCATACATCCAATTGATGTTTCGTAAACTATGTTTCTTTCCTTTTTATGAGAAGGTTCTTTTGGAATACTCCACTCCAGGTTATGAAAAATGTTGGAGTACGTTCGGGTTGGTTTGAACCTTAAAACCAACAGGGCCCCTGAGGCGAAAAAGCCAATAACTCTTAGATCGGGCGTCCGATTGACGTGTCGTCTATCGTGTTGGGTTTCATTTGACAAGACGGAACTTATGGATACATAAACTCAGGACTTCGTGATAGTTGATGTATAGTCCTCTGGCTCGAGGAGCAGACCCTCCCAGAATTGAGCGTGCTGTGTGCAGGAACCCTAGAGCTGGCTGCAACTACGATGACTACCGTACTGGGATCCTCTGTGGGTTCGACAATGACGTCTACCATACTCGGATCCAACATGGGTTCACCGACGATGACAAACATAATAGGATCCTCAATGGGTTTGATGACGATGACTTCTGTACTAGGATCCCCCGTGGGTTCGATGACACCATCTACCGTACTGAAATACTTCCTGGGTTCAATGGCGATGACTTCTATACTGGGATCCTCTCTGGTTTCGACAGTGATGACTAATGTTCTTGTATCCTAAGTGGGTCTGACAGTTTGGCTTCTCTACTTGTATCCTCAGTGGGTTCGACAGAGTACCTGGTCTAGTATCCTATGTGGGTCCGACAGCTTAGCTGGTCTAGTATCCTATGTTGGTCCGACAGCTTAGATAAATCAGTGACAAAATCTGATCATCTCTATCGCAATACAATATATTTATATCTGTGTGATATGAGTCTTGAAATTAAATCATTATCATCGATGTGATTGAATTGCATTAATATGTGGACTAGGTTGTGATTGGGCTCAAGTGTTGGATCCAGACTCTGATTGATAACATGGGTATATGTATGGGAATATACATAAGTAGAGTTGGTTGATACTTCGTGATTGTATCATTCTTCTATGGTTTATCTTTTGTGGATTCTTGGATACCATCAAGGGTCTCGGGGTCCATACTGAGTATCGTATACTCATCCCTGCATGGGCTATTCCCGCACTATGTTGTGTTGGATGCAGACGACAGACATCACTGATCGAGGTGGAGGCTTATGGAGCTGGATGGTACCCAGAGGTGGACCACTTGGCGATATGTACCTGGAGCGGACGTCCTGTAACGCCCCGACCCCAGTTACCCAGAGTCGGTGCATTATTACATAACATTGGCATGATCACAAGAAAGATCAAATCTCGAAAGACCGATTGGTTTAGTAGCCTTGGAAACACTAGATATATTCATAAGTTTTACATTACATCATAAAATGAAAAACTACTACAACAACATAATGTTTCCACAATCCACACTATTAACCCCTCATAAAATCCCTGCAGGTCATTCATAACTTACTTCTTCACATCCTGGGAAAAATAAAACATAGAAAAGGGGTGAGCTCAAATGCCCAGTAAGGATAACAATATAGCGGAAAGAATAAACATTTAAGGCAATGTATAACTAAAACAAAATCCTTTTAAATATGAACTTTCAACATGGTATGGCATAAATAAAATGAAATAATTCCATTTAATTATTCTAATGGATATTCTACTAATCGAATAATCACATGCAAAAATCAATAACCACTTTCATAATGTTGGAATGCATAATGTCAAACGTTAATTTCATTGTCTAGGCCTCATCCCAAGACCTAGGGGTTACTTCTAACCGGAACCCAACCCGGAGTGCCTCTAATAACCGGACACCAACCCGGAGTGCCTCTAATAACCGGACACCAACCCGGAGTGCCTCTAATAACCGGACACCAACCCGGAGGGCATACTTTTACCAGTCCCTAACCTGGAGGGCTTACTTTAACCAGTCCCCAACCTGGAGGGCTTACTTTTACCAGTCCCCAACCTGGAGGGCTTACTTTTACCAGTCCCCAACCTGGAGGGCTTACTTTTACCGGTCCCCAACCCGGAACATACTTGTTTAGCACATTCATCTGAAGAAAAGTTTGAAATATAACATAAACATTCGGATTAAAACTAGCATACGAAATGTCAATAGTTTCACCATAAACTATGAATGGCATAAAATAGCACATCCACAGTCAAACATATCACAAAACCTTCAATACAATATAGATGTTTTGTATTATAATAAATAAACTTAAAATAAGCGTAAAATCCATCAAAGGATGTTGACATAGATGAAATCAAAATTCTTTTTAAAGAAATATCTCCTTTTATTTTGAAATCATTTAAGATCCATATAAAATAAAACATTTTCTTTGAAAATATTCTTTTAAGCTTGTAAGGGAAGCTTTGAAGATTTTATAACGGCGGAAAATAGCCGCACCCGCCCTATAAGTTAAAAAAAACATTCTTACCTTAATTCTGTCGAAAAGGTTAAAAAGGACCTTGTTTGAAAACGACCGAAAGATTCCTTTATAAACCACTTATAAAAGTCATAAAGGGTATAAATGACTTTAACTCATAATAAAAATGTTTTGAAATACATTTTTAAGAAACATGGATGTGGATGATAAAGAGATCCCAGTAGATTATTACATATAAACAACCTCGGATAATGAAGAGATTGTGAAATAACCCTTACCAATTTGGTAACTTATGAAACATAAAACCCATGAAAGAGGTATCATACAATGAATATGTAAATACACATAAATTAGAGTGTATTACACAAAGAATATTATTATGGGCAGTACATACACCACACAAAAGGTAATGGTGGCAATATGGCATGAATCTCACGGGAATAAGGAGTGAGATGAAAACCCCTTACCACGTTAATCAACTGAGTCGTATGGCCAAAAGTTAATAACCACCAAATTATTTACAGAATAACATGAATATGATAATATATATCAAATGCCAGTACACAATACACCACTTTCAATAATTTAGTGGCGAATAATGGAAATCTCACGGAATTGAATGTGAGATAAGAAAAATCCCTTACCTTGAACTTTTCCTTGGTTGGGGTTGGTTAACCTCCTGTATAATGGTGAAATAATTGTTATTAAATTATACAAGAATCATATACATTAATATGATATCATATATGATCTTTTAACATTGCTTTATTAATAATATCTTAGTATTATCGTCGTTTCAGGTGATAATCGATTCGTTCTTCTTAAATGTTTGGTTACGTAAGACATGTTTGTAATGGATAGATTAAATCTTATTCATAATCAGAATGATATTAACATTATTTTTAACCCTAAAATGAGAATAAGGCTTGAATGGACACGATGGAGGATGGATCTCACCGCGTTCGTGGAGACGGTAGTCCGTACGTACGCACGAACGCTACTTCCATTTAATTTTTATTTTAAAAGAATTGAATCCAAATGATACATAGGTATATTACTATTCCAGTATAATATAATATTTTATATATGTTACTTAAGTTCATTAACACCATCCTTTATACGTTCCATGTGTGGTATGAACGAGTCATATCATTTTAAGGGGGCGGTAGTCCGCACTTCCTCAAATGAAATTATCGTATGTATATACAACATGAAAAGAATAATGGTATGAAATAAAATGGAATTACAGAAGCTTATATATAAAATATATATCATTAATATCATATTTAATTACAGTTCCATCATAATGGCCACCATGAGAGGCGGTAAGATGTATTTGAACAATCATCGTTTCGTGAGGCGTTAGTTTGCCATCCAGAGAAACATTATGTTCATCATCCATTAGATGGAGTTGTGTGTATGTGTAGTTTGAATCCTTCTTATAACAACATCCTAGTATATTGAGGATACTGGTGTTGTTACAAAAGAAAGGAAATAAAAAGAGTTTGGGGGTTGGAGAAGCAAAATAAATGAAAATAATTTAAGAGAAATCGTTACCTTTAATTTAGGTAACTCACTTTGGTTAGAACCAAAGGACTTGTTGAAATGCTTTCTGCCTAAGGGAAAGCTTCAAGGAGGAGGAGAGGGATGTGGGGAGATTATTTGGGTAGGGTTTGGACGAGCCAAGTGGCTTGAGAGGTGTGAGGAATGAGTAGAAGTGGTCTCCTTTTATAAGGGAGAGGAGGGGCTCTTTAGGAAAGAGTGAAAGTATTACTTTATAATATAATTATATTCGGTTTATAATGGTCCAAAAATCATTGAGGTCTACGATAAGATGACTCATATTCTAAATAACATCAACCAATAAGAATTGGACAGGTTTTAGATAATATTTTAATCATTATAATATTATTTATTTCAATGATTTATTAATGAGGTAAACATTGCATCATTATTGTGTCATTAATAATTTAACTTATTTGATGTCTAAAAATTATAAATAAAATATCATCATGTAGGAAATCTTTTTATCTTTCTAATGAATATTTATAATCGAAAATCCAACATGTATAACCCTATGTAAAAATTGTTCTTCTAAAAGATGTAAGCTTATGCCATTTTTATTTTTATTTTAACTTTATTAATATAATGTGTCCCTACCACATACAAGTGGCTCCAAGGGGTCCCCAAATTGACCCAAGGATGCCCATGGTCGGGTATGTGTCCACCAATAAGGTTAGGACACGTTTTAGGGTAATTTTGTATTATTATAATATTATTTTTTTAACCCTTATTTACCGGATTTACCCTTTAACCATGGTAAATAAAATATTTACCACAGTAACTATTCAAAATGTCTAAAAATAAAAGTTACCTATTTACCAAATTTGAACATCC
Source organism: Viscum album (assembly GCA_963277665.1). NCBI lineage: Eukaryota > Viridiplantae > Streptophyta > Magnoliopsida > Santalales > Viscaceae > Viscum > Viscum album. Next base: position 128,046,534 of record OY728167.1, on the reverse strand, counting down.
TGATTCCAAATATGGAATCCATTTTCCTAAATTCAAAACACAGAAGTGGCAGAAATTAATTTAAAATTAATTCCCGCTGTCAAAACAAAAAGCGTGTTTTTAAGAGATAATAACTATCAAAAGATTGACACTTGTTTATGTTCGGTTTAATTGTAAAATTATGTCCAATGACCAACATTATATTAAATGGTAAAAATATATTCTAAATATACTTTAAAACCACTCAAATTCACAATTTATCACTATTAATTATTTTGATTAAAAAAGTTGTTTTTAATTAAAATTTAGTAATTTTCACTATTCATCAAAATATGAAAGTTATCCGAAAAGTACCAAAATTTCACCTTAGGCTAAATTAGATATTCCGAAATCAAAAATGATATATATTTTACAAAATTCCAAACATATAAGTTGCATTAATTAATTTTATAATTAATTCCCGCTGTCACAACAAATAGCGTGTTTTTAAGAAACAATTTATATCAAAAGATTGGCAATTGTTTATGTCTAATTTCAATGTTAAATTAATTCTAATGACCACCATTAGATAAAATGATAAAAATATATTCTAATTATACTTTAAAACCACTAAATAGTATAATTTATCACAATAAATTATTTTGATTAAAAAAGTTGTTTTAAGTATTTTTCACTATTCATAAAAAAATTGGAAGTTCTCAGAAAGTTACAAAAAATTCAACTTAGGATAATTTCGATATTACGAATTCAAAAATGAAGTCCATAAAATTTCTATAATTTTAAAAAGTGGTTATTACTATTCATAACGGCTACTTTGATTAGTCGCGGTGTTTTAGAACTCGAAGTTGCGTACAACACACGCTACTGTATTATTCAAAGGAAAACGTACCGTGGAAGCTTGGGATGTTTCATTTTAAATTTTTGATGTCCCCATTTAGTCAAAAAGTTTAAAATATTGTATTTAAAAATGGTTCACTATTAAAAGCTGATAAAAGTGCAATACTGAAAATGAATTTGTTCTTGCATTATATCTAAGAAACTCATAATATGGATTCTAAAATTATAAGGATTATATAAAGTTTAAAATTTAGATAATACTATTCATAACCTCTTTTGAATGGATTTTGTTTTTGTAATTCATGGTGTGATTGGACTCGGTGTTGCGTGTAGTGCAAGTTATTGAATTATTTTGAAGAAATAACACACTATGAAATCTTGGGGTGTTACATTCTCCCCTCCTTCAATAAATTGCGTCCTCGCAATTTGAAATTGTTCTTCGAAAATAAAAGGTTGAAAATAGAAAATATATTTGTGGGAAAACCCACATCGAAAATTGGGTTACTAAAATTTGGTCTTAATATGAGGAAAAGAGAAATGAAAGGGTCACCACCAAATTATGATCTCGATTAGGAGAACATTGGTGGCAATTAGAGACATATAATTGGAGGAAAAACGTAAATATTTATAGGTATTGATTGAGGTCATCAATCACAAACAAGTGTAAAATTGAGGTCCTTAAATTCATCAATCTATGATGATTTGAAATACCATCGGTTCAACAAAACATAGGGTATTAGGATAACACATTTTTGACGTTTCAAAATATCTTAGTTGAAATCCCACATCGAAAAATGAATTAATGAGGCCTCTATTTAAAATAAAGAGTGGAAAGTATGAAGATTACCGAAAATAACACATACTAGGGTTCCATGTAGGAAAATATGGATATGGAAGAGAAATCTAACCATCAATTATCTGATGGAGAGTGGTAGAGAACATGGCTATGAAAAGGCCAACAATCCCAAAGCCATAAATTAGTGATGATTTAAGGTACCATCTAGGACAAAATTTTTGTTCTAAGTTCCTTTTATTAATGTTGAGGAATATATTTATGAGATTGGCTAAGATCATAATGAGATATACTTACTTTATAATTAGAGTTTTATCCATTAATAAATTTCTACCACAAACTCATCTTTCACTCTAAAAGATAATAGAATGTAATTCGTACAGGGTTCCAAAATAAATGAATTTATAATTCATCTACCAGGTCTTTAAAAAAACAACATTATTTAATCCAGGACATCTCGTGGGCCGGTGGTAGGTGATACACCCTTGTCGCCCTTCGGTTGCGGGTTCAAGTCTCGCAGCCTTGCCGGACGCGACGGGTTGCCGCCCGACCTCCGGGTTGTCCTTTTATGGAAATCCAAAATAATCCAAACTAGAACTATCCAAAATACTTCTGTCCAAACTCACAGTCCAACATTTATAAGGAAGGTAAGAATAATGTAGATCCTTTTTACCCCATAATATCATATGAATACCTTCATCTTGTATTCTTTTAATACACTGAAACATCCTGAATTGCCATATTCCTTATTGATTACATTCATGCTCCCCTATTCCATATAGAATGATTGATATACATCATCAATCCAAAAATGTTTTAAACCCCAACAATAATGGAATATACAAATCATTAATCAGTTCCAAGGTAGTCATGAATATCCAATACAATTTATCCAAAGCAATCATGTATTATTCCAAAATCACTACCTCGGTATCAGAACTATATTATGGTTTATCATTCTCTCAACCATATATTTTCCAATAATTTATCCTGCTATTGAGTCACTTTTCTTTGTTCCACACAATCTCAAGTCCTTAATGAAATAGTACTGCAGTACAATCCTTATATACTCCATAATTATTATAACAAGTACATTGTTGATACAACACTCCATTGATATAATCAACATAATAACTCTAATCATTCCTCTTCATCTGTGGTCGTATCATAACTTGATTATTATCCAATAGAATCATTTGCGGCATAGTCTGATGACTGGGACATAGGTTTGTGTAGTGTCCAAACTCCTTGCAAATGAAGCATTGTACATTTGAAACCATTTTCTTACCCTTGCAGTCATGTACTTTGTGCCCTTTTCCTCCACACTTATAACAAACTCCCATTCCTTTCAGGCAAGTTCCAGGGTGTTTCTTTCCACAGTTACCACATATGGAAAAATTCTTCTTTTCCCTCATCCCTTTATCCATCTTTCTATCTTCCATCCTTTTCTTCTCTTGCTTCCCTTCAAAGCCATAGGACTCAGTAAACTCTTTACTTATCATATCAACACATGATATTATTTCTTCACATGATGATAATACATGGGAGACTATTCCTCTTATAAATTCTAGCTTAAGACCATGAAAGATATGATCCTTCCTTCTCTTTGGATCATGTGCATATCTGGAGTTCTCATTTCTTCTACTGGGCACCATTTCTAAACAATGGCATACACTAGATCAGTTTATGAATCAAAATACATAATCCCATACTTATAAAACACTTAACATAAATTGAACTATTTATGGATATAATCCATAATCATAAGAATGTTTTCTTTGAGGAAGTATATACTCATAATCCCTTCAAAATGATTTGTAAAGAAAATGAGAGTTATCCTAAGCATATCCCCCGGGAGTGTCGTAACCAAGAGTGCAGCAAGGCCCATTGTCGTGCACCAGTTCCCGTTCGAGTCTAGCTCAAAGCGGTGTTTTCGGGTTTTACCCCTAGGTACATCTGTGCCAGAGCCGCCTCTACCTGCTCGTATCCAGACAGGGATGTATTGCTCAGAAAACTCACAAAATCTCTACAATACCAAAATTCTAGGAAGTTCTTCTATACTAATCCTCAAAGTTCATCTTAGGTCCACGTTCTCTAATCAGAGTTTACCTAAATCTAGCTTCCAAGGTTTGTACTAAACTTCCTCTGATACCAACTGTAACGCCCCGACCCCAGTTACCCAGAGTCGGTGCATTATTACATAACATTGGCATGATCACAAGAAAGATCAAATCTCGAAAGACCGATTGGTTTAGTAGCCTTGGAAACACTAGATATATTCATAAGTTTTACATTACATCATAAAATGAAAAACTACTACAACAACATAATGTTTCCACAATCCACACTATTAACCCCTCATAAAATCCCTGCAGGTCATTCATAACTTACTTCTTCACATCCTGGGAAAAATAAAACATAGAAAAGGGGTGAGCTCAAATGCCCAGTAAGGATAACAATATAGCGGAAAGAATAAACATTTAAGGCAATGTATAACTAAAACAAAATCCTTTTAAATATGAACTTTCAACATGGTATGGCATAAATAAAATGAAATAATTCCATTTAATTATTCTAATGGATATTCTACTAATCGAATAATCACATGCAAAAATCAATAACCACTTTCATAATGTTGGAATGCATAATGTCAAACGTTAATTTCATTGTCTAGGCCTCATCCCAAGACCTAGGGGTTACTTCTAACCGGAACCCAACCCGGAGTGCCTCTAATAACCGGACACCAACCCGGAGTGCCTCTAATAACCGGACACCAACCCGGAGTGCCTCTAATAACCGGACACCAACCCGGAGGGCATACTTTTACGAGTCCCTAACCTGGAGGGCTTACTTTAACCAGTCCCCAACCTGGAGGGCTTACTTTTACCAGTCCCCAACCTGGAGGGCTTACTTTTACCAGTCCCCAACCTGGAGGGCTTACTTTTACCGGTCCCCAACCCGGAACATACTTGTTTAGCACATTCATCTGAAGAAAAGTTTGAAATATAACATAAACATTCGGATTAAAACTAGCATACGAAATGTCAATAGTTTCACCATAAACTATGAATGGCATAAAATAGCACATCCACAGTCAAACATATCACAAAACCTTCAATACAATATAGAAGTTTTGTATTATAATAAATAAACTTAAAATAAGCGTAAAATCCATCAAAGGATGTTGACATAGATGAAATCAAAATTCTTTTTAAAGAAATATCTCCTTTTATTTTGAAATCATTTAAGATCCATATAAAATAAAACATTTTCTTTGAAAATATTCTTTTAAGCTTGTAAGGGAAGCTTTGAAGATTTTATAACGGCGGAAAATAGCCGCACCCGCCCTATAAGTTAAAAAAAACATTCTTACCTTAATTCTGTCGAAAAGGTTAAAAAGGACCTTGTTTGAAAACGACCGAAAGATTCCTTTATAAACCACATATAAAAGTCATAAAGGGTATAAATGACTTTAACTCATAATAAAAATGTTTTGAAATACATTTTTAAGAAACATGGATGTGGATGATAAAGAGATCCCAGTAGATTATTACATATAAACAACCTCGGATAATGAAGAGATTGTGAAATAACCCTTACCAATTTGGTAACTTATGAAACATAAAACCCATGAAAGAGGTATCATACAATGAATATGTAAATACACATAAATTAGAGTGTATTACACAAAGAATATAATTATGGGCAGTACATACACCACACAAAAGGTAATGGTGGCAATATGGCATGAATCTCACGGGAATAAGGAGTGAGATGAAAACCCCTTACCACGTTAATCAACTGAGTCGTATGGCCAAAAGTTAATAACCACCAAATTATTTACAGAATAACATGAATATGATAATATATATCAAATGCCAGTACACAATACACCACTTTCAATAATTTAGTGGCGAATAATGGAAATCTCACGGAATTGAATGTGAGATAAGAAAAATCCCTTACCTTGAACTTTTCCTTGGTTGAGGTAGGTTAACCTCCTGTATAATGGTGAAATAATTGTTATTAAATTATACAAGAATCATATACATTAATATGATATCATATATGATCTTTTAACATTGCTTTATTAATAATATCTTAGTATTATCGTCGTTTCAGGTGATAATCGATTCGTTCTTCTTAAATGTTTGGTTACGTAAGACATGTTTGTAATGGATAGATTAAATATTATTCATAATCAGAATGATATTAACATTATTTTTAACCCTAAAATGAGAATAAGGCTTGAATGGACACGATGGAGGATGGATCTCACCGCGTTCGTGGAGACGGTAGTCCGTACGTACGCACGAACGCTACTTCCATTTAATTTTTATTTTAAAAGAATTGAATCTAAATGATACATAGGTATATTACTATTCCAGTATAATATAATATTTTATATATGTTACTTAAGTTCATTAACACCATCCTTTATACGTTCCATGTGTGGTATGAACGAGTCATATCATTTTAAGGGGGCGGTAGTCCGCACTTCCTCAAATGAAATTATCGTATGTATATACAACATGAAACGAATAATGGTATGAAATAAAATGGAATTACAGAAGCTTATATATAAAATATATATCATTAATATCATATTTAATTACAGTTCCATCATAATGGCCACCATGAGAGGCGGTAAGATGTATTTGAACAATCATCGTTTCGTGAGGCGTTAGTTTGCCATCCAGAGAAACATTATGTTCATCATCCATTAGATGGAGTTGTGTGTATGTGTAGTTTGAATCCTTCTTATAACAACATCCTAGTATATTGAGGATACTGGTGTTGTTACAAAAGAAAGGAAATAAAAAGAGTTTGGGGGTTGGAGAAGCAAAATAAATGAAAATAATTTAAGAGAAATCGTTACCTTTAATTTAGGTAACTCACTTTGGTTAGAACCAAAGGACTTGTTGAAATGCTTTCTGCCTAAGGGAAAGCTTCAAGGAGGAGGAGAGGGATGTGGGGAGATTATTTGGGCAGGGTTTGGACAAGCCAAGTGGCTTGAGAGGTGTGAGGAATGAGTAGAAGTGGTCTCCTTTTATAAGGGAGAGGAGGGGCTCTTTAGGAAAGAGTGAAAGTATTACTTTATAATATAATTATATTCGGTTTATAATGGTCCAAAAATCATTGAGGTCTACGATAAGATGACTCATATTCTAAATAACATCAACCAATAAGAATTGGACAGGTTTTAGATAATATTTTAATCATTATAATATTATTTATTTCAATGATTTATTAATGAGGTAAACATTGCATCATTATTGTGTCATTAATAATTTAACTTATTTGATGTCTAAAAATTATAAATAAAATATCATCATGTAGGAAATCTTTTTAGCTTTCTAATGAATATTTATAATCGAAAATCCAACATGTATAACCTTATATAAAAATTGTTCTTCTAAAAGATGTAAGCTTATGCCATTTTTATTTTTATTTTAACTTTATTAATATAATGTGTCCCTACCACATACAAGTGGCTCCAAGGGGTCCCCAAATTGACCCAAGGATGCCCATGGTCGGGTATGTGTCCACCAATAAGGTTAGGACACGTTTTAGGGTAATTTTGTATTATTATAATATTATTTTTTTAACCCTTATTTACCGGATTTACCCTTTAACCATGGTAAATAAAATATTTACCACAGTAACTATTCAAAATGTCTAAAAATAAAAGTTACCTATTTACAAAATTTGAACATCCTGATTCCAAATATGGAATCCATTTTCATAAATTCAAAACACAGAAGTGGCAGAAATTAATTTAAAATTAATTCCCGCTGTCAAAACAAAAAGCGTGTTTTTAAGAGATAATAACTATCAAAAGATTGACACTTGTTTATGTTCGGTTTAATTGTAAAATTATGTCCAATGACCAACATTATATTAAATGGTAAAAATATATTCTAAATATACTTTAAAACCACTCAAATTCACAATTTATCACTATTAATTATTTTGATTAAAAAAGTTGTTTTTAATTAAAATTTAGTAATTTTCACTATTCATCAAAATATGAAAGTTATCCGAAAAGTACCAAAATTTCACCTTAGGCTAAATTAGATATTCCGAAATCAAAAATGATATATATTTTACAAAATTCCAAACATATAAGTTGCATTAATTAATTTTATAATTAATTCCCGCTGTCACAACAAATAGCGTGTTTTTAAGAAACAATTTATATCAAAAGATTGGCAATTGTTTATGTCTAATTTCAATGTTAAATTAATTCTAATGACCACCATTAGATAAAATGATAAAAATATATTCTAATTATACTTTAAAACCACTAAATAGTATAATTTATCACAATAAATTATTTTGATTAAAAAAGTTGTTTTAAGTATTTTTCACTATTCATAAAAAAATTGGAAGTTCTCAGAAAGTTACAAAAAATTCAACTTAGGATAATTTCGATATTACGAATTCAAAAATGAAGTCCATAAAATTTCTATAATTTTAAAAAGTGGTTATTACTATTCATAACGGCTACTTTGATTAGTCGCGGTGTTTTAGAACTCGAAGTTGCGTACAACACACGCTACTGTATTATTCAAAGGAAAACGTACTGTGGAAGCTTGGGATGTTTCATTTTAAATTTTTGATGTCCCCATTTAGTCAAAAAGTTTAAAATATTGTATTTAAAAATGGTTCACTATTAAAAGCTGATAAAAGTGCAATACTGAAAATGAATTTGTTCTTGCATTATATCTAAGAAACTCATAATATGGATTCTAAAATTATAAGGATTATATAAAGTTTAAAATTTAGATAATACTATTCATAACCTCTTTTGAATGGATTTTTTTTTTGTAATTCATGGTGTGATTGGACTCGGTGTTGCGTGTAGTGCAAGTTATTGAATTATTTTGAAGAAATAACACACTATGAAATCTTGGGGTGTTACACGTCCGGACCCGAGGTGCTGAAGAGGCCATCTGTACGCACCCTTCAGGTGGGATTTCTGGAGGACAACTCAGTTGTTGCTGTTTTACTTTACTGTAGTTGTATTGGCTTTTCAGTTGTACTATACTAACAGATGGGCTTGTTTTTTTAGCCCCTTTCCTTTCATCACTTACTTTTGTATTTAGTATTACTAAGTTCTAACTTCTATTACCTACTATGTTGTGTTTTTTAAATTTATAAAGGCAATGCCTTCCCTTTTTAATGGTATTTACGCCTATGGTGCTAGTCGCCATTCCCTAGCCTATAGAAGGTGGGCTTGGGGTAGTCACGACACAGGCTCCATGGATGGTTTGTGACAAAACGGTTTAAACATAATATAAATAATCATAATAAAACTAGCATAAGAAATGTCAATACTTTATCCATAAACCATGAATGGTATAAAAATAACACATACACAGTCAAACATATCACAAAACCTTCAATAAAATATGGATGCATTGTATCATAATAAATCAACTTCAAATAAACATAATGTCCATCAAAGGATGTTGACATAGATGAAATCAAAACCTATTTTTTGAGAAATATCTATTTCTATATTGAAATCTTTTAAAAGACACATAATTTATAAAGAAAACATTTATTTTGAAAATATTATTTTCAGCTTTTAAGGGAAGCTTTGACGATGTTATAATGGCAGAAAATATCCTCACCTGCCGTATAAGTTAAAAAACACATTTTACCTTAATTTTGATGAAAAGGATAAAAGTACCTTGTTTGGAAAAAGATAGAAATATTCCTTTCAAAACATTTTATAAAAAGTCAAACAAGCATATAAATGACTTTAACCAATAGTCTAGTTAATAGTAAAAATATTTTGGAATACATTTTGAAGAAACATGGATGTGGATGATAAAGAGGTCCGAGTAGATAATTACGTATAAACAACCTCAGATAATAAAGAGATTGTGAAATTAACCTTTACCTTGTACTTTTCCTTGGACGAGGGTAGGTTAACATCCTGTATAGTGTTAAAATAATTGTTTTTAAAGTATAAAAGAATCATATTCATTAATAAGATATCATATATGATCTTTTAACGTTTCTTTGTTAAGAATATCTTAGTATTATCTCTGTTTATGGTGTTAACAGATTCATTTTACTTTATATTATTTATTATGTGGGTTATATTTTTTATGGATGAGATATATCTTATTCATATCTATAATGATATCAATTCTCTAAAAATTATTTTTAACCATCTGATGAAAATTAGTATTGAATTGATACGATGGGGAATGAATCTCATCGCGTTCGTGGAGACGGTAATTTGTACGTACGTACGAGCGACAATATATTTCATTTGATATCTAAATAATATATAATTGGATGGTATATCATATATAAAGAATAATTATTATGTTATATTAATTATTTACATCAATTACACATCATTATTATACCTATCCAAATAATAATGTATTGAATAACAATTACACCACGACGTGGAGACGGTAAGTCGTACGTACGAAAATATGGTGACATGTCATTAAAAGGACGGATAGAATAATGGATTTGGTTGTAACATATTTATAATAACATCAATGTATATATATGATACTAGATTTATTATTTTATAAATGAAACAACAAGGAAAAAAGAAGTTGAAGAAGAAAGGAACTTGAAAGAGGTGATGAAATATTTACCTCTTCTTTGGGTTCTTCCTTTTGATTTGATCAAAAGGGCTAAATAGTTAGTCTTTATGACTAAAGGAAGGCATCTATAATTAAGGTAGGATAGTTGATAGGGTATTTGGGCAGGTTTTGGCCGAGCCAAATGGCTTTGATGGTGTGAATCAGAGAGAAGAAGGAGTCCCCTTTTATAAAAGGGGTGAAGGCCACCTTAGGAAAAGCTCGAGATATTATTTATAATAAGATAATTTTAGGTTTATAATGGATAAAAAATGGATTATTTAAAGGATAAGGTGTGGATGGGTCGAAAAACACTCCGCCAATAGGTTTTAGATAGGTTTCTATCACTATATTAACTTTATCTTTTGGATTGAACTCTATGTTCAATAGTTTGACATTTACCATTTCTCTTTGTATTTTTATATTATATGGTTAGTAAACATACAATATACATCCATGTGAACCTCAAGTTGTTCATTAATGATACACCAATAATTAAATAATTTTTTTGGATGATCCATAGATTTTTAGGAAATGAATATCAATTAATATTATAATATATGTTTTAAAAATTCCTTTATGTCATTTTGACACTATTTGGTATTTTGTTTTTTGTAACTTCATTAAAGAATTATTAAATAAAAAATAATTAATATAACCAACCGTAAGATGTCATATTAACCTATAAAATTAGTTTAATTCATAAAAAGTCTCAAATTACATTTAATTGGATATTTATAATTTCAATTATTTTATTCACTCATTAATTAGGTAATTACTGCATCATCATTGTGTCATAAATAAATTAAAATATTTAATGTATAAAAATATAAATAAAATACCATTATGTATGAAACATTTTTAGATTACCAATGAATATTTATAGTCTAACATATGTCTTAGATAACCCAAGGTAAAAATTGATTTACTAAAAGATATGTGTTTATGTCATTTTTGCCTTTACATTAAAATAAAGTGTCATTATCATTCATAAGTGGCTCCATGGGGTCCCCAAATCAACTCAAGGAAGCCCATGGTCAGACATGACTCATAAAATAATGTTAGGAAAAGTGTTTATGTAATTGTTTAATATTATAATATTCTTTTTACCTTGAATTACCATATTTACCTTTAACCGCGATAAATAAAAGTCTAAAGTTACTATTCATCAAAAATTATTTTCATCTTATTGAACCAAATTTTACTTACTCATATCAACCGTGACTCTTAGAATTTTGAAATTAAACTCACAAAAGTGGTAAAATTATGTTTTTTTGTAAATTTCAAAATGCTTCTAGGAGGTGGGTAAAAAATGTTAAAAGGTTCAATAAAATTTTTACATATCAAAAATTGTTATAAACTAACTCCAATGAATTATATTTAACTTATATTGGTAATATGTATCAATTTGGACCTAAAATAAATTTGAATAAAATAAATAATTGTTTTAAAAAAAATTGCTTTTATACTATAACTCAGTGTTTTTCACTATTCATCAAGAATTGAATGTTTTTAGAAAAATACCAAAAATTCAGCCAAGGATAATTTTTATATTCCGAATTCAAAATTTTTGACAATTTTAACAAATTCATGACATAAAATTTGAATTTATTACTTTAAAATTAATTCCCATGGTCAGAACCAAAAGGCTTATTTTTAAGAAATAATAACTGTCAAAAGATTGACACTTGTCTATGTCCAACTTCAATGTGAAGATACATACAATGACCAAAATTGGATTAAATGGTAAAAATATAATCTATTTATACTTCCAAACCATTAAAATTTATAATTTAACACTATATATTATTTTGATTTAAAAAGTTGTATTTAGTTAAAATATAGTATTTTTCACTATTCACAAAAATATGAAAGAAATTAGAAAAACACCAAAAAAATTCTAAAAATAAATTATTATGTCTCGATTCTAAAGAATAATTTTATTTTTAAAAATTGAATATATAAAAGTGTCAAATATTTGATTTAAAAAGGGTTCACCATTAAAGGGCAGTAAAAGTGCATTTTTGAAAAATAATTCTTTTATCTGAAAAAAATGAATTTGTACAGACATTATGTCTATGTAACTCATAATAGGGATCCTAAAATTATAAGGATTATATAATGTTCACAATTCAATTAATACAATTCATAACCTCTTTTGAACGGCTAGTTTGGTAAGTCGTGGTGCGCTTGAACTCGGTGTTGCGTGTAGTGGAAGTTATTGAATTATTTTGAAGAAATAACATACTATGAAATATTGGGGTGTTACAGATGTGGCATCATTGGGCTTCGATCTTAACCAAGACTATGCCGACCTTGAATATGTTATGCTCAAGCAGAACCGCCTAAAAGAGAAGTGGAAGTTGATAGAGATTACCACCCGAGCAATGTTATCCGAGCAACTCCAAGAGTCGGTCACTATCACACACCTTATCGTTTGGTCTTATGCTGGTTTTATAATGGGTTATGTAACAAGACATTAGCTGTATGGTCATGTACATTATTTTTGTATATAATAATGACTATACTTTCATTTTATTATCGTTACCTTGTTGATGAGTTTTAAAGCACAAATTGTATTTGTAGTTAATATTAAACTAAGATATCTATTTTCATGAATTAATGGGTTTTTGAATTATATAATATTTTAATAAAACATTATTCTTATTATTAAATTAATTTCTATTAAATATAAATGATTTTATAATTTTAGGAATGCAATCATAATTTTTATTAATGTATGAAATCCAATTTTTGTAAAAACCTGTGAATTATCAATAAATGTGGTTTTTTATTTTAAAATTGAAAATTAAAATTTTTAGAAAATTATTTAGATAAAATAAATATTATTTCTAGAATAAGTACGTCAAAATTATCCAAGGGTGAATTTTACATAATTTTCTGAGACAGTCAAATTTTTGGGAAAAAATTAAATACCGTTTAAATATATAATGTGTTTTATGACATCATAATGATCCAAGAGTGATTTAATAAAATACCATAAACATTACGTTCTACCTATATATTTTTTACCATTAAAATATTGTTTTTGGTTTTTTTGAATTATTATACAGTGAATTAATGGACCCTTCAAGACTTATTAAACATCTTGTCTTTTTAAATTGTTTTCCTTGGGAGTGCGACTCACCTCCACATAAACAACACCATTATTTTAAGAATTTCTGACATTGGCATTATAAAATATTGTTTTCAACTTCCATTTTCTAAAAACCATTTGTAAAAACCATGGTCTGGTTTGTGGTTTGGATTATTTTAATGTGAGTTGTCCCAAACCTAAATAAAAATCAATTCCCTAAACTTTCCGATATAAACCCACCTATGCTCCCACTTTATCCTCATTCAAATCCTTTATATTTCTTCTAAACTCTTCCCTCCTCTATCTAGAATCCTTTTAATGTTCCCCAAGCTACCAAGAATCCTCTCTCAAGCCTCTCTCAAACCTTTGGAAGCAAATTTCCAATTACGAGGTTTTCTTCATTTCTCATTTTTGTCCAATTGTTTTAATGTTGTTATGCCCTTTCAATTTCAATTAAAAATGTTGGGTTATGGTTTCTCAGCTCACCCATACTATCCTATTTAGGATTGAATGATATGAGACCCATTTCGCTCTCATTAAATGCCTCCCATGTACACCCGTTACTATGCCTAAAATCCCAAAAGGAATTTCTCTCTCCTCTTTTATATTCAAGAAAATATTTTGTATCGTGACCCTAATTCCATTAAAATTGTTGGGACATGTGTCTATATGACCCCATTACCATCCATTTCATGTACATATGATGAGACACCCCTTTCTCTATCATCAACTATTTTTATGAATTCTTACGTAACGCCGTTACGTTGCCGAAATTGCACTGATTTTCTAAGACAATGTCATTGTGTAGTGAATACAATGACCATTTCTCTATCAAGGGTATTAACGTTTATGCACATTTACATATTGATTATAATGTTTCACGTATTAATTCAACATTACTTAATCCTGGAATAAATGATTATGTTTTATAAATCCATGTAATATGATCCATGTGGCACACTTATGCATGAAATGAAATGTTTAAGAAGGGTGCGCCCTTATAGTGCTCCAATGCATTGGGTAAAGTGTAGTATCATGATACGTCATTTTCAATGGGTGTTTACTCATGATAATTCAAGTGAAATGAGGTTTTACTCATGCTTCATGTTCAATGTTGAATTTGTCATGCTTCATGTGAAATGAGCCTTGGCTCATGCTAATTCCATGTTAAGTGTTGTTTCCACATTTCGAAGTTATGATTATCATTGATTATCATGAGTTTATGTTTATTATTCAATTATGCTCTAATGATATGCCTATTTTTACCATGTATTCTATTCCTCATTTCACTCCATGTTTATTCCCTTACTGGGATTTATAGCTCACCCTTTTTTATGCATGTACTCAGGTTATCCCATGAAATGCTAAGTACGAGAGAATGTATTGGTCATGTAAAGGATGTTTTCAATGAAGATGTTGTTTTTTTATGTTTTAAGTTTTTATGTAATGATCCTAATCCCCAATTACACTAGACCTCTCAATATTCTATGTTGTATCAAGTGAATTTTATGTAATAAATCAAGTTAATGATTGAAATAAAGATCAGGTTTGCCATATTTTGGATATTTTTTAATCCTTATCTTTTTTTAATTAACCCTTTGTTAACTTATTTAACTTTTACCATGTCCTCTTATATATTAATACTATATGGTCAATATATTTAAAAAAACAAAAGAGACAAAAAATGGATCATTTATGAAATTTGTAGCAATATTTAAGTCATTTGGCTGAATCGTACACTTTTAGGATTATTTTATCATAAATAAAATATTAATTGTTTTAAAAAATCATTTATGTCAATGTATAAATTATTCATATCAAGACTTTTCAAATAACTATAACAAATTTATTATTTTGAACAACCTTCATTAATTGAAATATAACAAGAAATCATTACCCCTAAAATTCATGGATATCATTATTATTTTCAAAATAAATTTATTTTAATATTTATAATATAATTTATTTGATTCATTTATTAATGAAGCAATTACTGAAAAATGATTTTATTGTAATTAAACATGGTTATTTAATGTCTATAAATTATAAATTATATACCATGATGTATGAAATATTTTTATCTTTCCAATTAATATTTATAGTCATATAGATCACTTATATAACCTCATAACCAATTGTTTTACTAAAAGATATATGTTTATTTTATTTGTGTCCTTACACTAAATTAATTAATATAAAGTGTCATTTTCACTTACAAGTGGCTCCATAAGGTCCCAAAATCGACCATAGGATTCCCATTGTCAGGAATTTATCAGAAAATAGGATTAGGACATATGTTTGAGTAATTTAATATTATTATAATATTATTTTTTTACCATCATCTACCAGATTAACACTTTAACCCTAGTAAATAATATATATACTGAAATAAATATTCATAATGTATAAAAATAAATGTTACCTATTTACAAAATTTGGACCTCTTTATTAAAACTACAGAATCCATTTTTTGAAATAAAAATTGGAGAAGTGTTAGAAATTAATTTAATTTAAATTCTCTTTGTCAAAACAAATAGCGTATTTTTATGAAATAATAAATATCAAAAGATTTGCCTTTGTGTATGACCAATTTAAAAGTGAAATTACTTCCAATGACCAAAATTTTATTGAATGGTAAAAATATAATCCAATTACAATTTAAAACCAATTAAAAGGACAATCTATCTATATAAATAAATTAGATTAAAATGCAGTTTTGAATTAAAATGCATTGTTTTTCAGTATTCATTAAAAATTGAACATTATCAGAAAAAATAAAACAATTTCATCTAATGTAAATTAGGATATACTGATTCTGAAGAATAATATTATTTTTTAAAATAGATAAAATTAAAATGAAAAAATAGATTTAAAAAGCTTCTCCATTAAAAGGTGGTAAATCGACCTTTTAAAAATTATTAGGGTGTTCATGCTTAAAATTGGATTCATTAACATTTTATGCTTCTAAATTTTATTTCAAAAATGTAAAAACATTTAACAAACATTTTTAATTATATTGAAGTTAGTTCTATTCATTCACACTAATACAACGACTATGTGTTATCTATAATGTAAAATAATAATAATATAATATTATTTATCGGTATAACTCAATGTTGTGTGCAGCATAAGATTTCAAATAAAACTATTATTTCATATAAAGTATTCCATCGAACAAAGCATCCCTTTTAAAGTATAATAAATATATAATTCAATAATATTAATAAATAGGAAAATTTCATACTATTTATTTACCTGAGATGTTACATCCTTCCCCACTTTTTGAAATTGTGTCCCCACAATTTTATTCACTAATCAAATAAATGGGGGTATTTATACCTTAGTGAATTTGCATAATCCCATGTTGCCTCTTTAACCATATGGTTTTTCCAAAAGAAATTTAACTGATTGATTACCTTATTCTGCAACATTTTCTCTCTATGGTCGAGAATCTGTATTGGTTCTTTCCCATAAGAAAGAATCGCTTCCAACTGAACTACTTGTGAACTCAAAACATGTGATGGAACTAAGAAATATATTCTCAACATTGAAACATGAAAAACATTGTGTACCTGGGATAAACATTGAGGTATATCCACTCTATAAGAAACTGATCAAACATTCACCATGATTTCATTGGGTCCATTGAACCTTGGACTCAACTTTCCCTTTTTACCAAAACACATCAAAATTTTCGATGGAGAAACTTTGAGAAAGACCTATTCACCTACCTCAAAAGAAATATATTTCCTCCAGAGATCCGCAAAACATTTCTGCATACTCTGATCTATTCTCATGTGATTTTGAATCAATTGAACTTTTTCTGCCATCTATCCTACAAATTCCGGTCCCATCAATTTATTTTCACCTACTTCATCGCAAAAATCTAGAGTTCGACGCTGTAGTTAATATAATGTCTCAAATGGAGCCATCTGTATACTAGATTTAAAAATGTTATTATAAGAAAATTCAACCAAAGAAATATGATGATCCCAACTTCCATGGTAATCAATTGAGAAAGCACCTATCATGTCTTCCAATGTCTGAATTGTTCATTTTTACTTCCCATCTAACTGTGGATGAAAATATGTACAAAAATTTAATTTAGTATCTAATGACATCTGAAGGCCTTTGAAAAAGATAAAAGTAAACCTAGGATCACGATCAGATACAATGGAGAGGTGAAATTTAAAGAACCCTACTATCCCAGTAACATACAACCGAGAAAGTTGATCTAGATACAAAGTATCTAGAATAGG
Organism: Viscum album; assembly: GCA_963277665.1. Lineage (NCBI taxonomy): Eukaryota > Viridiplantae > Streptophyta > Magnoliopsida > Santalales > Viscaceae > Viscum > Viscum album. Next base: position 128,028,951 of record OY728167.1, on the reverse strand, counting down.
AAGTAAATGATAATATTTAATCAATCGATCATCAATAACCCAAATTTCAATTTTACCTCGAGATGTCTTTGGTAATACCACAATGATGTGCATGGATATATTTTCACATTTCCACTCTAGTACTGGTAATGGCTGAAGCATCTATTTCAGTATCATCAACATTGCTTTAACTTATGGACAAGTCAAAAACTTCACAGTAAAGTAATAAATACCTCTTTTAATTCCATCCCACCAGTAATACTCCCAAAGATCTTTGTACATCTTATTACTGTAAGGATGAACTGAAAATGGAGAACTATGAAATTCAGAAAACATATCTTTCTTCAACTGTGAATCAAAAGGCACACATAATCTCTTCCCAAACCTAAAAACACAATATTTATCAATGTTAAATTCATTTAAGTTGCCCATCTAAACCAACTCTACCTTTTTCTGCAACTCACTATCTTCTTTATGTGCTGGCTTTATTATGTTTGCTTTGGATGATTTCACTGACACCTGAAACTAGACAGAGTAATTTCCAGAATGAACAACATCAATGCAAAATTTCATCAAATCTTCAATCAAAGGATCTTATTCCAAACATAACATGGTTAATGCAGCATTACAATTTTTTACTCAAGGAATCAACCAATTTATTTTACTTTCCAAGATGTTAATAAATCGTTCAATCATAATACTTGATTAACTATATCCATCTCCTATGTCTCATGTTTTATTCTTTCTGAGAGAGTATATACTTAAAACTTTTGTGATCAGTATATATTTCACACTTTACTCCAAAAAGATGATGCCTCCAAATTTTTAATGTAAAAACAACAGAACATAATTCCAAATCATGTGTACGGTAATTTAACTTATTAGGTTACATCTAAAATGATGCATAAGAAATTACCTGATCATTTTCCATAAGGACACAACCAATCCATTTCAACAAAGCATCACTGTAGATAACATACTCACCATTTCTGGAAGGCAGTTCCAAAATAGGAGCACTCACTAATTTTCTTTTCAATTCCTGAAAACAATCATCACACTATTTTGTCCAGATGAGCATAACACATTTTCAAGTTAACTTAGTCAGTGGAATAGATAATCATTAAAATGTTTCAATAATCCTTCGGTAATAAATCTATAAACCATGAAATCTACAGATCTCATTTATATTTGTGGGTCTTTTCTATTCTTCAACAACTTTTGTTTTACCATGATCAATAGTAATACAATTTTCTTGAATAATGTGACCAAGGAATGAAATTTTTTTCAACCAAAACACACACTTGCTGAATTTATCATACAATTTATTTTCTTTTATGGTATGAAAGACAACCCTTAAATAACATTCATGTTTCTCTTTACTTCGGTAATAAACCAAAATATCATTAATAAACACAACCACAATCATATCCAATAACTCACAAAAAATTATATTCATAAGATCCATGAATACAACATGTGCATTGGTTAACCCAAATGGCATAACTACAAATTCATAATGGCCACATCAATTACAAAACTTTGACTTTGGAATGCCTGCTTCCATTACATTCAATTGATGGTAACCCGACCTCAAGTCAATCTTCAAAAAATACTGTGCTCCCTGGAGCTCATCAAACAGATCATCTATATGAGGGAAATGATACTTTTTCTTAACAATGATGTTATTAAATGCTCTATAATCAATTAAATGTATCGTTGAACCATATTTACTATAAATAAATAAGACATGATCACTGCATGGTTATGTGCTAAGTTGAATGAAACCATTATCTAATAACTCCTATAATATCTTCCTTAACTCTAAATGTTCTATTTGAGCCATTTAACAAGGGGGTATTGGAATTATATTATCATCAAGAACTAAGTCAACTGGAAATTCAACTACCAGATCATGTTTTATACTAGGAAAATCATCAGGAAAAACATCAAGATACTCATTTACCACAAGAACACCATTAATCTGAACATTTCCTCTGTTTTCAACAATATGTACAATGTGACATTCATTTTCATCTTTTACTATTTTCTCAACTTCCTAATATGTTTTCAAATGTAAGTGTTCATTCTTTTACAAAAAATGAAATTATTTTTGAAAAGAATGCTCTTTAGCTTTGCAGTCAATCATAGCATGATAAACGGAAAGCCAATCCATACCCAAAATAACATCATACTCTACAAAAGGCTAAAAAATAATGTTTTTAGGTAGATTCCTTCCGCACACAAGGACAAAAGGTTCTTATAATTTTTTTTATTGCTAAATTTACTCCCAGTTGTTTTACCATAAGATCGAGATTCATATCATGAGATGGAATCCCAATTTACTAGAAAATTTCTCAGAAATTAAAGAATGTGTAGACCCTAAATAAAACTACACATTCGCATAATATGAATAAACAAACAGTGTACCTAATAATAAATCATTTGATGGCCTATCATATGCTGATGTAGTTTCAACGGATTTCACCACCCCTTTCTGATTGTATTTTGTCTTCTTACCCTCAGTTGAATTCATCGTTGAACACTCATTTTCATAATGACCCACTTCATTGCACTTAAAACATTTTACTGATGATAAATATGATTTTCTCATACCATTTCGCTGACCAGTTTCAGTGTAATTATGAGCCTTATGACCCATTTTACCACATCAGTAGCACTTACTACAATTCAAAAGACATCCCCATGCATGCTATTTCCCACAATTTTCAAAAACTATAAACTTATGTTTCTTACCATCAGAATTTTTTGTAGAGTTATTCTCTTTCTTCTGCCACCTCAACCTCTTATTATGTTGTTTTTTAAAGAACACCTGATCATTAGGAAACTCCATTTCCACCTTCTGCGCACATCGAACTGGTTTTTCATAACTTTTTAACTCACAAGAAGCTAAATCCCTTTGATAAATTGGATTTAATGCTGAGTTAAAATGATTGTTATTACTATCAATATCTTGTATGAAATTTTGATCATACCATGCTAGTCGAGTGAATTTTTCTTCATAAGCATCCATTGAGTCATCATCCTTCCTCAATTCAAGGAATTTTTTTCCATTCTAAGATTAACCACTTTCAGAAAATATTTATAAAGAAACATACCATTGAAGTCATACAATTAATGAGAATCAATCTCCTCACTATCCCAGCTATTTTTCACCATCTCCCACCACTAATCAGATTCGCCTTCAAAACAGTAAAAATCAAGACTATCCTTTTGATGTTATGAACTCCCCATGACCTTAAAAATATTGCCTAGTGATTTAATCCACCCTCTAGCTAGAACATTGTCAGATGATCCTATGAATGTTGGGGGATGTTTCCTAATAAATTTCTCCACTACTAACATGTTCCACTATGGTTGATTTGGCTGATATCGTGCATGGATACAACAACCATTTATAGCCTGAGTCAATTGTGCCATCACTGCAACAAAAAATTCAGTTCTGATTCCAACCATCTCAGGTTACTGTTTTGGAAGGATTCCTTCTTCCTGATGTCGTCCCATCATAGATTCCCTATTTCCTCTATGGAAAACCATTATGAACCTAGAAATACCATTAGAAAAGAAACATGATATTCTGTAAAGGCTATATCATTTCAATTTGTCCATAAATTATTCAATAGATATTATTTTAATAATTTCCTAGCTCTTAAAGTTGTCTAGACTGACCATCAATTCCAACTATAAGGCCTCAACCTTAAAAATTACATAATCTGGAATTAAGATAATAATTCACATTGGGGATATTTTCAAGTTTTGAGTTTTAGACAATTAGTCCATAACTATTACACTACATCTCAAATATTAAAATGTATACACTTCTACTCAGTATCCATTTTTTCATAAAATAAAAAATCTTAGAAGAACATATGAATTATTTTCTTGATATAAATATTCTTTAATACTTACTTTCTCTTACCCGACTTAAAATCCTATGAAAAGCATTTAAAATTCATGGAATGAGCATAAAAATCACATTAAAAGATATATAACAATGAAAAAAATATCAGTCCATAAATACATACATATAAATGAAATAATAAATTTCAATCTTTATCATACCACACAAGATCATAAGATTAATGAATTACACATGGAAATCATAAATCATAAAGGTAACTTGTGGCATCCATACCATACTTACATTGTAGCTTTCACAGTTACGTAGGGAGTTACATTTTGAATACCCATAAATGTATATTACATTAATCTATTAGGAGAAACATTAATGTTTACCTCCATCACGTTACCCAATTCATTGGAGAGCTATCTCAGGCTCACCAACTCTAGATTTATCACATAACCACCCGCATACGTAAACAATTCGAAAGAACCATAACATATTCATAAAACATAAAACAAACATAAAGGAATGATAACATTTCCACATTTCAATCAAAACATATAATTTCATGATTTTAAAATAATCAATCCATTCTAAAAACCAATTTCAATAAAACAATACATAAAAATAGTATATGGTATTTATTTTCCATTTGAAAACTCTACGACTTGTAGAAGAATCCAAATATCAAATAATGACCGCAGCGGCGGAAAGGTCATTCTCAAGGCTTATGTTGAAAAGAAACATTCCCTTTTTCATTTAGTAAAACACTACGTAGGAAAAGATTCCTTTTGACTGAAATTAAAAGTCAATGGGTTTTATAATCTGTCTAAAAGAACATCATGTATAAATGAAAATATGCCTAAATGAAAGGAGATTGAGACGAAGTACCATACCTCGTGTCCAACATGACACGTCCATTAGTTAATATCTTCAATAAAAAAAATAATGTTAATTTCTAATCCATTCAGAATATTTTTAATGTTTATTAGTACTTTTATATCACTTATTTACATGTTATAAACATTACATAATCATTTGCGTTAATAATGGTTCTTTTGTCGATATTTTGTACTTGAGTCAAAAATCAACTTCTAATATTACAAGTTGTCCATATTGTCAAAAAGACATTATATACAGAATGATATTAATGATTTAGATATCATATATATCATATATATCCATTATATATATATATATCTATTTATAACAGTACATAATATTTGGAGATATTAAATTAAATGCACTGTTTATGGAGACGGTAACCCCTATGTACACATGAACGCTACTTTCATTTATATTTAATATTTAATGGAATTAAAACATAATGATACATTGATATATGATATTTCCTTTATAATATCATATATAATTTCATTAAATCCATCCTTTATATATTCCATGTATAGCATGAACGAGTCTTATCACTTTGAGGGGACAATAGTGCGCACTTTCTCAAATGATATTATCATATTTACCCATTATAGAAACCATAAAGGTATGATATAATTGAAAAATAATGAAGAATATAGACAATATAAATATAATATATTTCACACATAAATACAATGATATCTTAATGGACACCATAAGAGGCAATAGGATATAACTGAACAATCCACATTTCGTGAGGCACTAGTTCGTCGTCCAGAGAAACAGTATGTTCGTATACATTAGATGGAGGTATATGGTAGTTTATTTAGAATAATACTCATAAAAACATCATTTTATATTGAGGATATAGTCTTTTTTATAAAATAATGTAATAGATAGAGTTGTGGGGGTTGGGGAAGGAAAATAAAAGAAAAGAACTTCAGAGAAGGTGTTGCCTTTAAATCATGTAACTCCATTTGGTTAAAACCAAAAGGCATTCTTGAATTTCATTATGCCTCGGGAAGGCTTCTAGGAGGAATATACAGATTTTGGGAGCCTCATGGAGTAGTATTTGGATGAGCCATGGGGCTTGAGAGGTGTGAGTAATGGGTTAGAGGTGGTGGCCTTTTATAAGAAGAATGATGGGCTATTTAGGAAAGTTTGAAATTATTATTTTATTATAAAAGTTTTTATGGTTTCAAAAGGTAAAAAACTAATTTAAATCTATTATAAGGTGAATATGAGTCGAAATTAAATCATCCAATAATAATTAGACAAGTTTTGGTAATGTTTGGATCCTTATCTTTTCTTATTTAACCCTTTGTTAACTTATGTATCATTTACCATGCCTTCAAATATATTTATACTATATGGATAATATATTTAGTATAAAATGCCAAGAGAACCAGAATGGATCATTTATTGTATTTTTAACAATAATTAAGTCATTTTTCTGAATATTTTATTTTTAGGATTAATTTATAATTAAATAAAATGTTAATTGTTTTAAATACTCATTTATTTAAATTTATAAAATATTCATATGAAGGCTTTTAAAAAATCTATAAAAACTTGATTATTTCAGAAAAACTTTATTACATTAAATATAAAAATTAATGACTTCCCCTAACATTCATGGCTGGAATAAAATTATTCAATATAAATTTATTTTAATATTTATAATATAATTTATTTTAATCCATTATTAATGAAGCAATTACTGCATCACCATTGTATCATAATTAAAATTATCTATTTAATTTTTAGAAGTTATAAATAAAATACCCTAATGTATTAAATCATTATACATTTCCATTGAAAATATATAGTCGAATATATCACTTATATAACCCCATATAAAATTGTTTTACTAAAAGATATATGTTTATTTTTATGTTTTCCCGTTAAAATAATTAATATAGTGTCTCTTTCACTTACAAGTGGCTCAATGTGGTCCCAAAATAGACCCAAGGATGCCCATGGGAGGACATGCATCAAAAAATTGGATCAGGACACATGTCAGGGTAATTTAATATTATTATAATATTATTTTTACCCTTATTTACCATATTTACCCTTTAACTATGGTAAATAAAATATTTTCTGAAGTAAATATTCATAAAGTCTAAAAATAAAACTTATCTATTTACAAAATTTGGACCTCACAATTATAAATAAGGAATCCATTTTTTCAAATTCAAAATAAATAAGTAGAATAAATTAATTTAAAATTAATTCTCCTTGTTAAAATAAAAAGCGTGTTTTAAAGATATAATAACTATCAAAAGATTTACCTTTATGTATGTCCAATTTAAGAGTAAAATGACATCTAATGACAAATATTGGATTAAACTATACAAATATAATCCAGTTACACTTTAATACCAATTAAAAGAACAATAAAACTATATAAATAAATTATATTAAAAGGATGTTTTGAATTATAATGCAGTATTTTTCACTATTCATTAAAAAATGATCATTATCAGAAAAAATTATTGAAATTTCATCCAAACTCAATTTTGATATCCTGATTCTAAATAAGAAAAATATTTTCTCAAATAGAACATATAAAAGTTAAAAATCACTCTACTTATGATGGGTTCACCATCAAAATGCGATAAATCGACCTTTTAATGAATATTAGAGTGTTTATTGTTAAAATTGGATTCATTCACATTATAAAATTCTTATTTTTGATGGATAAATTTAAAAACATTTTAAATACATGTAAAAACATATTTTAGTTTGTTCTGTTCATTCTATCCAATAAATAAAGTATGCGTTATCTACCATTTAAAATGAAAATATTATTATTTTTTTCTGTATAACACAATGTTGTGTGCAACGTAAGATTTTAGAAAAACTAATTGTTTCATATCGAGTGCACCATCGTACATAACATCCAATTTAAAGTTAAATTTATAATTAATTCACAAATATTAATAAATATGAAAATTTCAAATTCTTTATTGACCTAGGATGTTACACATTTGGTCTAGAAAAAGACTATTATATTTCTGTATTTCAAGAAAACCAAAGAGTGCCCTTCACCGAAATTATAAAAATGGAACTTATCCTTTCACTTATTCATAATATATTGAGTCTTATAAATCTTATATACCTCCAAAAATCCATTCAAAACATTCTTTGACACATTATATAGGTGATTCATTGCCCAAAATATGAACCCAAGGATCCTTAAGTGGAGATCTAAATTAGTTGTTTCAAAACATAGATAAATACCTTAATTGATCACTTTCTATATAATTATTAATTGACCTAATATGAATCCATTATAATCTACATAAAATAATATATTTAATATACTAAATATAATAAATTTTTTCTATGGTTGTAAACCCACCTTTATTCACTATATTACCATATCAAGGGAATGTTAAATACCACTCAAGTGTAGGTACAAGTTATTATCTCCACGTAGTGGTAAAATTAAATTTTTGCCATAATATTTTATATAAGGTTATTATAATGGGATTAAAATTATATAAGATAGTTATGATGTAATTATACCTCTACATTTATAATACTACATATACATGCATACCATTGAACCTATTGGTAAAGGATAACTTCACTCGTGTATACGTGTGGACTACCACCTCTATGAAGTAATGCGATTTATTTTTCATTTAAATATTACATGGATATTAATTATCATGGATTTAATGAATATATATGATATAATAATCATCCAATAAAGATTATTTATTGTATACATATCTTTTGTAGCATCCTTAAAAAAATTAAAATAATGTTCACGTACGTACGAAACACTGTTTCCATGAACAATGTAATTCATTTTGCTATCTATAATTTTATGAATGAATGTAAAATTTTTTATAATTTTTATATATTTATATTTATATCATCATTAAAATTATGGATATGTTGGAACTATTATAAATGTTGATTGAACAAAACTATCAAACCAAAACACACATGAAAAACCAAGCAGATATCACCCGAAAAAGTGTGTTTAACAAAAATTTGTTATGAAATGGTTGGAAAAATGAAAATATGAAAATAATATATTTTATGTTACATATGGTTTTTTTCATTTAATATATTTATAATAAATCTATATTTTTTTAAATAGTAGGTTCCAATTTAAATAAAATAAGTCAAACAAAACGTAAGGTATTTTAATTTCACATTTATTTCTATGAGACACATGTTATATTCAACAACTATTATTTTATGTGGTGTATATACTATCCATTATATTATTTTATTATGCTTCATATTAATGTTAACAGGATACGAATATTTATTTAAGTTTATTTATTTCACATGGTTTATGATTCAAATGTCCCCAAATATATATAGGTTTTATTTTAATCTAATTATTTATTAGTGTTGTTTTTCATTAGGTTTTGATGAAAAAATATTTTGATATATATCTCTATAAAGTAATAAATTTTCATATAATGTCATTACCTCATGAAAAATCATTTTTTACTTTCATTTGCCACAAATTATGTATTCAGTTGATTAAAAATTTTATATTAAGGATAAAAAATATTCTTTCTCTATTCGGTCAAAATACCATTTTAATTTCATATCCACATTTTCTAAAAATGTTTTTATATTTTTTACAATTTTTATATGAATTTTTAAATTCAGTTTTACCAATTTTTTAATTTTTAAAAAATTCTTAAATAGGAATGTTCTTATCATTTTCTTGAATGAGGTACATTTTTTATTTTTCTACACAAGTTTAATAGGATTGTTTTATTTTTTCATATACACCATAAATAAAGATACCACTATCATGACTGGTCAATACATCGAATCTTACATTAAAATATACCAATTTTATTTTCAATAATATTTTTTTCCTTACTAATTGGGAAATTTTTATTTTTTAAAAATGTTATTTCAAAGGGAAAATGTTATTTCCCTCAAGAAAATTTCTATTGACAATTTAATGTAACATTTCATCTATGATAACATCCTTTGATATTACATTAAATTTTTTAGTGACATTATCCAAGGATTCCATCATTACCCATTCTATGAATGTTTTATGTTTATGAAGAAATGATGTTTATGGAAACCATTATTTTTATATGGGTTATTCTATTATGAAATGATGAAATTTTTATGTAAAAATTTTCATCTCCATCTGTTCTGATATAATAAATTTTTATGAAACCCAATTATTTCCCTAGGATTTGTTATAATGAATGATTTATTATTTTTGGAACAAATATTGATTGTTTTGATTATGTGATGGTTGGGACCTATATCTCCCAACAATACATTTGGTAAATATTGATATCTCATGTGGTAAAAAAGACTGGAATGAGTAGTGAAACTTATTTAGTAACGAACTATATCCACTATGATAGACTTAGGTGTGAATGTTGATAACTATAATGGTTTAATGAGTTAAATCAATCCCCTACTATAGTCTAGGGAGTTTACCATTACTAGTACAATGGTTTGGCTCTGTTCCCACACCTTGGCTGTCGATCTAGTACCACTTAAAAAGCACTGGGATTCCTCACCCTCCATCTACTGTCTCATGGATGAAATGGTTTCTGAAAACACGATTCATTGGTCTCCACCTTATGGAAACTTGGTCTGATGGCTTCCTACTATTTCTTGTCTCACATTTAATTTGATGGGTCATGCATCAACAGCAAAATGAAAGGGAGAGGAGTTGTTTGCAACAAAGGCAGATCTATCCTTTTTGCCTTTAGTGATTCTACCATCCATGGGGATTTTTTCCTTGAAGAAGATTCAACCATGATTTTGGAGATGAAATTATGACTATTCCACGTTATCTCACGTGAGGGGGTGGAAACTGATTCAACTATTCCTTATAGATCCATTACATAGTCTATATAAATTCTTTAGGCTATCACTTATTTACTTCACAAATACAAGAGTCTTATCTCCAATAACATTATTATTACTCACAAATGGAAGGAATGGAATATGGTTGTGGGATTTCTAGCTACACGAGACTCTCCTAATAACTCATGTATTTTCTTTAATACCATAGGGTCTATCACTCCCCATAGTGTGCTAATATGGTGACAACTGATGGACTAGGACTACATTATTTTAGGCCCCCATGAATGTTGTTGGGATTTCATCCCTCTTTTTTCTAAAAAAATTGTTAATGTTGGATGGAGTATGATAGAGTTGAACGTGAAACATTTACTATATGGGAAAACGTTTTAATGCTTTTGTGTATGATAAAAACTCATGTATAATGTAAATTTTACACTCTCATAAATCATTTTAATTGATTCCTTTATGAATCATGTCTTATGAACTACCAATAATTGTGAAATGAGTAAATATTTGGATATATGATATCCAAGGTATGATTTCTAAAAAGATACGGTAATGTTCTCATACCCTTATACTAATATTATTTTTTTACCTCCCTTGTTTATCCTTACTATGAATCCAAGATCACCATTTCTTATGTTTTTTTTCCCTAGGGTTGGAGTAAAAGTTTTAATTATAATATATATTATAAGGGTTATAGTAAAAATGAAATAACTGGGAGATGATGTAGATCACTTATGAACTAGTTATTTATGTTTCCAGGTTTCCAAAGTCACTTGGACAATATAATTTTGGTGTTTATCATCATGTTATATAATTAAAATTATTCTATAAAGATGAAATATCTTGGTATAAAAACTATGGGTCTATGTATATGTATGAAAATTATAAAATATTTTTAAGGAAACTTACTTTATATCTCTCTTCATTTAGGAATATATTTATTCCATACCCATATTTCCTATAAAATGTTTTCAGGAATGTTTTTACTATTATAGAATGTTTAATTAAAGTAGTTTTATCCCATTTGTCTTTTGAAAATGTTTTAAAAGGAATCATCGTGTCATTTTTTTAATGACATACTTTTTACTAAAGGTGTGAACATAATATTTGGTTTAAAATATATCATATGAATGAATTTTTCCACAGTGTTGAGTAATAATTTATTTGAATTTTACATTACTAGTTTACATGTTTAGTTTCGATGAAAAGGGGTTCAATAATATTCTTTATTTTTTATATTTTTAATAAGTTATTTCAAAATGAATAGGATATATTCAATAATAAATTGTCTTGTGTATATTTTTAAGGTATTATCAACTTTGAAATTACCTATTGATGTTAGTTATACTTCACTAGGGATATGGTCTAATGATAATACCCTTATTTATTATAAAATAGATTGTGTTTCTAATAATAAAATATTGATGCAACCCATTTTATTTTTTTCTAGCTAATATAGGATGAAAATATAAATGTTTTCATGATATTATGGAATATATTTTAATAGATTATGATTATGGGATCAGTGGTACCATTACAGATCTATAATGAAGTGGTTAATGTTTAATGTTAAAGATCTAAAAAGTATATGGATGGTTATCCCAAGCATGAAAGAGGGTACATAGAAGGTTAACCCATTATTAAATAGGGTACATTGTATGTTATAATGATCCAAAAAAGTGATCAGGGTTTTCTTATGTAGCCTTGGAAATTGATTTCAATGATTATGAATATAAAAAATATTTGACAGAATATTATGACAAGTACTTGCGAAAAATTTATATTCCTATGGATAATGATAATTGATTCTTTTATGATTCTTGTCTTAGTAACTTCTAAATATTTTTTCCATGATTCGTGTTTATCATCTAAGAATTTTTATGTGTTATTTTCCAATTTTTTGATCATTCTATCATACCATCAATTTTATCTTATACTAACATATTATTTGGGAATAATATCTTTAATCATCACCCTTATTTATTATTTTAGATCACCCATTTTTTATGATTTCTTACAACATTTTATAAAGAATGGGTTTATGTAGGGTATGTCTCAGAAGATTACTATGTGAGAACATTTTTGGGATATGCTGAAGATCATTCCTAAAATAATACGATTATGTATATAGTATGTAAATACACACAGAAATTAAATTTCACAGGTGTGTATTGTTATGAAATTTATATAATATTCATATATATTTATGTTACATATATTTATGTTGTTGTAGAGTTTTTACATGATAAAGAGCTGGCCAGGAACTCCCTTGATACAACTTAATGAGTCACAATGGTAATAGATCTTGTCTACCACTAACTCTTGTTTAAAAATGTTTGATATGATACCAATTTTTACTCAACAAACTCGCACTAACTCAAACCATTTCCTGATCCATACCATCACATGACTTAAATCATGTTCTTATTTTCCACAAGATGTTGACAACCACACTACAGAATAAACACCAACATGGGAATAGTTTTTCACATGATAAATTGGCATGACCTATCCATGAATCAAGATATCTGCACCAAAACCATAAAAATAACAAATAATAACAAATAAACATCCATACCAATATATTAATGAAAAAAATGATTCAACAATAAACAATATAAATCATGGACAAAATATTCTATAATGGGACATATAAACGGTATCTAAAGACAAATATCAAAAATAAAAACAATGTGAACATGAAAAATCACGGCTTATACATAAATCAGAAGGCTACAAAATCAATAATAAATCATCACAAGCCAAACCACTAAGGACTTGACTCCTCTAGAAATAATATAGATAATAGTAGTCATGAAGAGCCACCAACAATCATTGTAACCTTACTTTTACATGTGTCATGGAAAGAAATGTCTACATATTCCCAATGTATTATACATGGTGTTAGGAAAAAATCCCTATTGGAAACCAATAAGTATCATTTTACAGACTTTAAAATCATGAAACCCAATAAACTACTTTGAAAACTCATTTTCAAATCTATAACACATTACGAAAAACTATATTTGAAATAATTTTTTTAAATACCTTTAGATTACACCAAAAATAAAAAAATTCACCAAAATAACTACAAACATTAATCAAATAAATATACATCGAAAATGAAATTAAATAACCAATATATCAATCAAGGCATAATTTTTTTTATAAAAATCATCTTTATCATATAACCATATAAAGGGGAATTGAAATAACACTTGATATAACATCAACAAGGAACTAAAATTATGAATAAAAGCATAAATATAAACCTGGAATGATTAAATTGTATTATGATCTCTAATAATTACTATTTAATGTGAGTGAGTAACTATATGTTTTCCAGCCATCTATTCAAATAAAAGCTGTCACAGTCTTCCTTGGGCTCAAATCCATGATATCTCATGCTCTCCTAGAAAAATTAGTGGATGATCTCAAAATCATTCTACTAATATCTATCATGTTCCCATGGAAAAAAATTGGAAACTCTCTTGATCATCCCACAAAAGTCTCTCATGGTCAATTGAATAACCCCCTCTTAAACCATACGTGTTCCCATATGCTACTCAATTCCAATCACAATCACATCAAATGTTCCATATCAAATAAATCTACTTAAAAGTATATTTTTACCCAAAAATATTTATATTCTATAAAAAAAACTTTCCATAATGTAAAACCATTTCTAAAATTTCATTAGTATTAAAATTTAAATAAAAAAATACGATTGAGCTATTTGGTCAAACTTATAGGGTGCACTCAATCCATCCTCATTTGATAAACCCACATTAATTTTCCATTTTACAAAAAAATCATGAATGTCCTCAACCATGTTATAAAAATCAATCAAAAATCATCTAACTAGAAAGTAAAAAAACAAAGGAGATTTATAGATTAAATGTAATCCATTGAAAACATATTTAAATGGAGGTACCTATATTAGAAATGTTCCTAATCTCATCACAATAGATGATAACCACTCATAATAGGAATAATAAGTCCTCACACACCTAAAACTCGTGAATATGATCCATAATACACATTTCACACCCTATTTTAGTCAAACCCACCATCTAAGATTCATAAAATCCATGAAAGTAGATAGTAAATCATGGGAAGGGTAAGAGGATAAAGAAAACACAAATAAAAGGACTTACTATAAGAAAATCCGATATGAATCCTAAAATTATAAATAATATGATAGGGTAAAATCTTTCATTCTAAGGTGGTGGTTTGTGCATGAATTATTGTAGAAAGGAGGACCATGGATAATAGAAATAGAAAAGGTAAAAAGAAAAAAATATCTGAGAGAGATAAATAGCATGGTTTGACATCATGTCAAGGAAAACCATGCACCAACCATGTAGGATCTAAAACATACACAAAAAACTCATCATATTTTCCCTTAAGCTTTTAATTATTTCAAAACCCATGCTCAAACCATGAAATTTTTTGCTTTCCCCAAACATTACACCTCACACAGTTAGCCACATAGTATGGAAAATTGTGCACCTTGGTCTCACATCCATTAAAACTTCAATTTGGACAACTAGAATCAAATAACCCTTAAATAAAAAAAATCAAATATCTAGAATAGATGTATTAGTGACTCAGAATGTGTCACAATGATGTTGAAATATTATTGAAAACTATTTTATTTTCCATTGGTTATTATATGATAAAATGATAAATGTTTTCCTGATCTTATATAATATATTTTAATTGATTATGATTATATAATGTGATGGTCTATTGTGGAACTCAAATGAATTGGATAACCTATAATTTTGATGAGCTGAAAGGGTATATGAGATTAAATCCCAATACTGAATAAGTGTAAATTATAAGTTTCCCAATGCATAAAATATTGTACACGTGATGTTATCCTAATCCAAAAAAGGATACACAGGTGGTTTTCCCAGTCCTAATAGGTTATGAATGTCTTCATACATATCCTTGAAAATTATTTCTACGGTTTGGATTATGGTACACATTATATGATTCTATTGGGTCATGATCTTATGAAAACATAATATTCTCAGGGATCAAAATCTTTTTTTGAATTATGATTCATGACTTATGAAATAAAAAATATTTATGACTTTATTTATGTTTATGGTATAATATTCTCTGGGTTTTGATTATATATTGATAATATCATGCTATCATACACTTGTGCTTATATTATACTCACTCATGATTGTTGAATGATACTTACCTTATTTACCCTTATTGATCATTTGAGTTCACCATTTATTATGTTTAATTTCCATAGGTTATGATGAAAGGTTTTGAGTAGGGTGTGTGTAATGACCCAATGTTTTTAAATGGTAATTCCCTTCTTATAAATATGTCATGAAATTAAATAAAAATTTAAAATAATGAATTACTAAGTTCTAAGTGACCTTTAAACATAGTTTTTTCACTTATGTGTTTCTATTTTCAAAAATATGACATACACTATTGTGTAGAAGATGATATTTGGAGTCTTGTAAAACAAAAATATTTTTTTGATGAATAGTGAAATACCAAAGTTGAAAAAATAAGCTAAATAAGCTAATTATGGAGTCATGTATGATGTTCTTCTGATGTAAGCCAACTTGGATTGGGATCACATTGTAAAATTACTATTCATGGTCATGGAAGACTCACTATTACTTTCCATTTGGGGAAATAATAAACTAATGAATTTTATATTGAGAAAACGCCGCTCCCCTCCACTATAAATACCACCCTTCACACCCTCATTTCCTCACACCTCTAAAGATTTAATCCTTCTCTAAAAACATCCCAAGAATCTTTCCTAGTCCATATCCCTCTTTCAATAGCAGCTGGTCACATTAAAAGACCAAGCCTAGCTTCCATAAGGAGGATCTCAAGAGGTTGACTCAAGAGGTAATTTACCATTCTCTTTCCTTTAATTTTCTTTCAATTTATAGTAATTTTCATATTCCCTCCCCACATATCTTAATCCACATGGTATGCTAACAACATTATCATGCATAAACTAGAATTTTATGATACTAATGTGATATTATACAATCCATAACCCTTTCCCACTTCCTTTTATTTTACTAAAGAGAATGTTGTTCGTGAGGTGTAAATATATCACCTTCATGAAAACATGTTTTCTTTTTTTCATTTCTACCCTCAGATCTGGTCAGGATACCATTTTTATAGTTGAACAATAATTTTTTATATGTAATAAGTCTTATTTAATGATTTTTAACTAAATTATTTACATATTATTAAATGATTAATAAAAAAAGATCACTGTGATCGAAAAACTACCCAAATTAACCCAAGCAATCATCATTTAATTCTTATCTAATGATTCATCCACATGGTATCTAATATAATTAATTATAAGATCATTTTAAATTCAGTAATTTCATTAATAACATGTAATATCATTTCTGGATGTTTACCCATGTTCTACCTAAACATCAATTTATGAATACAAGTGAACGGATCAAGAAAAACCATAAAAACGATCATTCCCAAACACTATTTTCAAACTCTATAACTCATCCAAAGGCCCATAAATTAACATAATGAAACCAAAAGGAAACCAATTCATCTACACATGGTTTTGGAATTTTTAATTAATGACTATAATTTGGTTATACAGGACATTAATGAGAAGGAAGCATTCAGATATAAGGTAATTGGAAATTCTCAAACCAAATTTCATCCTTCGGGTTCTCCCTCTTTCACTCATTTTTTTGATATGGTTACTCATTAAAAATAAATTTTTCATCATTTTTTTTCACTTTCATGGATATAAAAGTTTACCATTGGTGTTTATTTTCAATAAATTTTTTTCCAAAAGAACTATTCTTTTAAGAACTAACCTTTTACTTCTCAATCAAGGTTGACGGTTCTTATTACATTTATTTTATTATATCCTTCTTTTGGGAACCCAATGTTTATTAATGTGTTCTTATGAGATTAAATCCATTCATTTTCATGGTTTAATTATGTTCATTTTTGATATATGTTCATTGTGGAATGCATGATAAATGGAAATGATATGATGTGACGGGTGAGCCCAGAATTATATAGCGCGATATGAATGTTTCAATTTGACGGGTGCACCTGGAATTATACAGTGCTCCAATGCTTCGAGTAAAGTTATGAATATCATGAGTTATAGTGAAATGATGTGTGAGAAATTTGCTATATTTTTTCACAATTATGTGTGGTAGTTAAACACTAAGACATGATGTTTCCTTTTTTTATGCATCGCCACATTTCATGTCTTTTATTTATGCTTCCAATTATGTTCATGTTTTTTCCTATTTTATGATTATGCTCACCCCGTGCTATATTGTTCTTATCTATCCTCTTAATGGGAATTTAGATGAACCCTTTTTATGTATATCCTCAGGTGTCTACATTTACTATGGAGTGGTAAACTGCCAATAAGAAGCTAGAGAAGAAGAAATTAAAAATATGTTTATGCTCAATGTTGTAATTGTTATGTATGGTCCAATTTTTTCCAAAAAAAATAGTCGTTGGATCCTCTATGTGTAATACTATTATGTTTTTTATCATTAAAATGATTTAATAGTAATGTAATAAAAGTTCGGGTCTCTATAGTTTGTATCAGAGGTAAGGTTTAGTTAATTTGGGAATTAGGATTAGTGACCCCTTGAGAAAACCTCTAGCCAGAGACAAAGTACAAATATGCACATAAGCATATTTACATAGGGATCCCATATGTTATGCTTTTAGTATAAATTTTTTAAATGAACATGTTCTTAAGGACTTGTAGACTTATGTTTTGTTCCAAACTTTTTTATATTAGAAAATGGTGGGAACTAGGAGAAATTAGGCCAATAACTCTTGTGGGGGCCAATGCAAGGATTTCCCGAATGACATCCCTAATGATTTAGGAGGTGGAGTTCAAAACATCATGGTGACGCTTACCCAACTATCTCAGATTATGAAAAATAACCATAATAATGGGGAATGTACTCCTTCACGAATGTGGGAGCAACTGACTATCAAATGTTTTATGCGGCAACGACCACAAACATTTTGTGGATCTTATGATCCACTAGTTGTGGAATAGTGGATCAACTCCATGGATAAGATCATTTTTGTGATTCGCTATTCTGAGACATAGAAGGTACAACTAGCCAATTATCATCTAGATGGAGAGACCGATCAATGGTGGGATTTGATTAAGAACACCATGCCAAGGGAGAAAATTGATGAGACGGAATTGGAAGAATTTATGATAATGTTTCCTAAGAAGTATTTTCCATGAACACTTCACACAAATATGGAGAGGTAATTCATAGAGTTCAAGAAAAAAGAAGGAGAATCTTTCACAATATATGAAGAAAATTTCACAAGGCTTGAACGGTACACTTCGGGGTTTTCTATCTACAATGATAGAAAAATTGTAAGATTCTTTAGTGGATTAAAACCTCACCATTGATTGGATCTCGCAATTCGAGACTTAGGGAGTTATGAAGAAGTATTTTGATGTGCTCTCAGAGTGGAGATGGCATTTGGATAATGGCCCATGGATATAGTGATAAGAAGTGAATGATGGAGTTTCAAGACGGTGGATCTAATGAAATAGTTGGGAGGAAAACTCAAGGACGCACATGCCAAAAATGTGGGAAGTTGCATCATGGGAAGTTCCTTGAAGGGACGTGGAAGTGCTTCAAGTTTGGGAATGAAGGAAACCATGCTCAAGAGTGTAAAAAATACACAAGAAGGAAGGATACTGTAGTCGAAGAAAGGATAGAACCACCCATGGTTCAATGCTACAATTGTAGGGTGCTAGGGAACTATGCAAGATAGTGCACTAAACCTCGAGTTCTTGAGAGTAATCAGCGTCAAAAGCCACCAATTCCAAATGAACAAGGGAAGGATTATGCCATTACTACTGTGGAAGTAGAGCATGATAAAGAAGTCATACATGGCACACTTCTTATTCACTCAGTAATGGAAAAATTCTTATTTGATTCTCATTCTATGCATCCCTTTATATCTTGAATGTTTTCTAGAATAATAAAATTTGATCCCCAAAACCTTGAAGTAGTGATATCTATAAAAATACCAAGTGGTGCAATCATTGCAACCCAAGTGTTTGAATCTTCTCCTATTGGCGTATGTGGGAAGATTCTTCCAGCGAATCACATAATACTTCCCTTGGGGGAATTTTATGCTACAATGGGAAGGGATTGGCTGTCTTTATATAGAGCACATATCAACTGTCTTGAAAATGAAATATCTTTTCATATTCCGAACCATCCTAAGCTCCTCTACAAATGCAATCAAGATCGTGAATATCCATTGAAAAATCCTTCAATGGTGTGGGTGTTGATTCCCAATAATGAAGCATACCTCTCCCAAATGGTTGGGTTGATGGATAGTTCAAACCTAGTAGAAATGCCCATCATGAGGGAATATAATGATGTATTTCTTTGAAGAGTTAACTATAATTCCCTCGGATCATGAGCTAGAGTTATCAATTGAACTCATACCCGAAGCTAGTCCTACCTCAATGTGACCCTATAGGATGGATCCTGTCGAACTGGAGGAGTTAAAGAAGCTAGTTAAAGTTAATCTAGACAAAGGGTTTATACGACCTAGTGCATCACCTTGGGGTGAACCAGTTCACTTTGTGATGAGGAAGGATGGAATAATGCGGTTGTGTATCGATTACCAGGAACTCAACAAGATCACCATAAAGAACAAGTATCCCTTTCCAAGGATTGATGACTTGTTTGATCAGTTAATAGGATCTCAATACTTATCAAAGATGGATCTTCATTATGGATATCATCAGCTAAAGTTGAAGAATGTAGATATTCATAAGGTTGCCTTCTCAACAAGGTATGGGAACTATGAGTTTCTAGTGATTCCCTTTAGACATACTAATTCCCCTGGAATCTTTAAGGATTTTATGTATAGAGTCTTTAGACATTACCTTGAAAATTTTTTGGGGGTGTTTTTTTGATATTCTCATCTACTCCATGAGATATGAAGAACATGAAGAACATCAAAGACTTTTTTAGAGACATTAAGAGAGGATAATTTGTACACCATGTTTAGCAGGTGCAACATTTCGATGAAGCAAGTCACATTCTTGGGACATGTGATCACAAGTGAGGGAATTTATGTGGACCCTTCAATAACAAAGATGATTGAAGAATGGCCAAGGCCCTCTAGTGTCACAGAAATACGTAGTTTTCTTCGATTAGCATGGTACTATGGACATTTTGTGAGAAACTTCTCACGATTGAAAAGCCATCTTAATAATTTAACAAGGAAAGGGGTAAAGTATGACTGGATGGAAGAATGTGAGGGAAGAATCAAGGAGCTAAAGAGAAGGCCCATCACTACACCTGTACACACACTACCGGAAGGTATAGAATGTTTTGTGATATAAAGTGATTCGTCAAAGAAAGGATTGGGTTTCGTACTCATGAAAAATGACAATGTGATAGCATATGCCTCACGACATTTGAAGATCTGTGAGCAGAACTACTCGATGCATGATCTAGAGCTGGCAGTCGTGATTTTTGCCTTGAAAATCTAGCAGAACCACCATTATGGAAAGTAGTTGAACATATACACTGACCATAAGAGACTAAAGTATATATTCATACAAAATGAGCTCAACATGCGTTAGAGGAGATGGTTAGAGCTAATCAAGGATTACTATTGCTATATTCACTATCATCTTGGAAAGGCGACCAAGGTATGTGATGCACTAAGAAGAAATGAACCTGCTACACTATCCATGTTGTGTATTGAGAAAGACCATATCTTCTTGGATATGAAAAGGATGGATTTTGAGATCATAAGGGCAGGTGATACATCCTACCATTCCCAAATGATTGGGCAACCATAAATCCAAGGGACGATTAAAAAAGCACAAAGAGATGATGTGGGGATACAAAAAAGGGTGAATGTAGTAAAGGAAGGGAAGCTGCAGGAGTTCCATATCGACGATGATGGTGTGATTCAGTTTGGAACGTGGAATTGTGTGCCTTCATCTCTCAGGATAAGGAAGGACATATTGGAAAATTCACATAGCTCAACAATCTCTATCCATCCTGGGAGTAGCAAGATGTACCGTGATCTCCGAGAACACTTCTAGTGGGATAACATGAAAAAGGAGATCATAGAATATATATCAAGGTGCTTGGTATGTCAGTAAGTTAAATAAAAAAAAGTCCAAAGGGATGATGAAACCATTTCATATACCCAAGGGGGAATGGGAGAATGTAACTATGGACATCTCACGGGTCTCCCGAGGACGTCGAATGGAAAAAATGCGATATGGTTTGTGGTTGATTGACTCCCCAAGACTGCCCATTTTGTTATTATTCAGGACAATCTCTCACTTGAACAACTTGCAAATATATATGTGAAGGATGCAGTGAGACTACATGGAATTCCACTCTCTGTTGTCTCTGATCATGATCCAAGGTTCACATCTAAATTCTGGAGAAGTCTTCAACATGCTTTGAGTACTAAATTAAATTTCAGCAGAGCCTATCACCCCCAAACTGATGGCCAATCTAAAATGACTATTCAGATTCATGAAGATATGCTAAGAGCCAGATCTCTAAAATTTAAATGTGGATGTGATCAGTATCTCCCATTGGTTGAGTTCTCATAAAACAATACCTTCCACTCGAGTATTCTTATGGATCCATGTAAAGCTCTATATGGAAAGCGATGTAGAACTCCAATCTATTAGGATGAAGTGGGAGAAATAAAGATACATGAACCTAATCTTGTGTTAGAGATGATACTGAAGGTTCAAGTCATCATGAAACACGTTGATGCTACCAAGAGTCGGCAAAAGATCTACACTGACAATCATCGAAGCGACTTATTGATTGATGTTGGAGATAAATTATTCCTTCAAATATCACCATGGAAGAGAGTCATGAAATTTGGAAAGAAAGGGAAGAAAATACCGAGGTACATTGTCCCCTTTTAGATCCTTGACCGCATAGGAATCATGGAATATAATCTTGAAGATCCACCGAATATGGATCATGTTCATGTTGTGTTTCACATAACACTCTTGAGGAAGTACATACCAAATCCCTCACATGTTCTAAACTCAAAGGTGGTGCTTCTAGAAGATGATCTCTCCTATGTGCAGCAGACAGCAATGATTCTGGATCGGAGAGATAATGTTCTCCGCAATAAGACAACCCACCCTGTCAAAGTGTTGTGGAAGAATAATAAGATTGAAGAAGCTACTTGGGAACTAGAGGAGGCGATGAAGAAGAATTACCCTCACACGTTTGAGTAAAAATAAATTTGAAGGGACAAATTTCATAAGGTGGAAGAATGTGACGACCCAAATTTTTTCAGTGGAAATTCCATTCTTATAAATATGTCATAAAATCACATGAAAACACAACATAATGAACTACTGAGTGTTAAGTTACCTTTAAACACAAGTTTGTCACTTATGTGTCTTGAATTTTGAAAATCTGACATACATGGTTGTGTTTCAGATTATTTTTGGAGTCTAATGAAACACAAATATTTTTTCCTGAATAGTTAAATACCAAAATTTACAAAATAAGCTAAATAAGAAAATTATGGAGTCATCTATGATGTTCTGCTGATGAAATCTCACTTGGTTCTAGATCACATTATAAAATTACAATTCTTGGTCTTGGAAGACTCACAATTCCTTGTCTTGAGGGAAAATAATAAACTAATGATTTTTAAATTGAGAAAACCCCTCTCCCCTCCAATATAAATACAACCCTTCACAACCTCATTTCCTCACACCTATAAATCTTTATGACTTTTCTAATATCTGCCCAAGAATCTTTCATAGCCCCTCTACCACGTCCAATAACTACTGGTCCCATTAAAAGGCCAACCCTGCTTCCTTATGGAGGATCTCAAGAGGAGTATTCAAGAGGTAATTTCCCTTCCTCTTTCCTTGAATTTCCTTTTAAATTTCAAGTTCTTTTCTTATTCTCTCTCCACCTATCATCATTAACATGGTATGGTAACTCCATTAGCATACAAATTCTAGAATTTTATGACACTAATTGGATATTATACCATCCAACCCCCTTTCCCTCTTCCTTTTTTTTATTATAGAGAACCTTGTTCGTGGGGTGTTAATCTATCACCTACAAGAACAACATGTTTACTTTTTTTCTTTTCTACCATCAGATCTGGCCATGAAACCAATTTTATATTTGAAACAGATTTTTTATATGTACTAAGTCCAATTTAAAGTTCTAGAACTAAATTATGTACATATTACCAAATGATTAATCAAAACAAGTTGTTGTGATAAAAAAACCACCCAAATTAACCCAAATGATCACTATTTAATTCTAA
This sequence comes from Viscum album, assembly GCA_963277665.1. Taxonomy (NCBI): domain Eukaryota; kingdom Viridiplantae; phylum Streptophyta; class Magnoliopsida; order Santalales; family Viscaceae; genus Viscum; species Viscum album. The sequence goes on along the minus strand of OY728167.1, from coordinate 128,005,046 downwards.
TATAATGTTTCATCCACATAGTATCTAATATAATTACTTATATGATCATTTTAAAAAATTTAAATTCATTAATAACATGTAATATTAGTTCTAGATATTTACCCATGTTCTATCCGAACATCAATTTATGAAAACTAGTGAACCGCTCCAGAAAAACAACAAAAATGAACATTCCTAAAAAAATGTTTTTAAACACTATAACTCATCCAAAGGACCATAAATTAACACAATGAATCCAAAATGAAACTTATTCATGGACCAAATGTTCTATAATTGTTAATTAATGAATATAATGTGGTTATACAGGTCATTAAAGAGAATGAAGAAATCAGATACAAGCTAAGGGGAAATTCTCGAACCCAATTTCATCCTTCGCGTTCTCCCTCTTTAACAAATTTTTTTAATATGGTTTTCCATAAAAATTATTTTTTTGTCATTGTATTTCCTTTTACGGGATATTCAAGTTTACCATTGATTTTTATTTTAATCAAAATGTTTTCCAAAATATCACTTCTTTTAAGAACTCACCATTTACTTTTCACTCAATGTTGATGGTTCATGGAACATGTTTGTTATTCCCTCCTTCTTTTAGGAACCCATTGTTTATAAATGTGTACTTATGGCATGAAACCGTTCCTTTTCATAAGTTAGCTATGTTCATTTTTGATATATTTTCATTGTGCCATGCATGATAATTGGTAATGTTATTATGTGACGAGTGCGCCCGGAATTATATAGCACAATATGCATGTTTCAATGTGACGGCTGAAACCATAATTATGAGCTACTTCAATGCATTGGGTAATGTGACGAATCTCATGAGTTAATGTGAAATGATGTGTGAACAAGATTTTAGCTTTTTTCAAAATTATGTGTGGTAGTTATCCACTAAGGCGTGATGTTTCATTTTTAGGCATTTCCACATTTCAAGTCTGTTAATTATGCATCCTATCGTGTTCATGATTTTTTTCCTTTATTATGATTATGCTCACCCCATTCCATATTGTTATTTTCTATCCTCTTACTGGGATTTTAGATAACCCATTTGGATGTATATCCTCAGGTGGTGACATGTACTATAGAGGGGTCATGTTCCAATAAGATGATAGAGAAGAAGAAATTTAAAAAATGATAATGCTCGATGTTGTAATTGTTATGTATGGTCCTAGTTTTCCCAAGTCACTAAGCCATTGGATCCTCCTTGTGTAATAATATTATGTTTTATATCATTAAGGTGATGTAATAGTTATGCACGAAAATGTCAGGTCGCTATAATGTGTATAAGAAGTGTACTTTGTGAGAAGAACTTTGTGACACCTGTTGAATATTTTTTATGTAATAAGATGATTATGTTTATAGTATTAAAATACACTAGAACTATATGGTAATTGGATATTTATTATTATTAAATGAAATGAATATTTATATACGACGATTTAATATATGTTTATTTGATCATCAGGTCACCTCAATAAATGTGGTTGAATAAAAGATCAATCATATATCATAATGAGAGAGTTGGGATCTTCATTTTATTAATTTTTTGACTTCTATATTAGCTTTGTTGGACTGTATTTATATTTTATCTTGAATTTATCTTTTTAATATTAATTTTATGATTGTTTATTTGAATTATATTGGTTATTTCATGTTCTTTTCAAATTATATATAATAATATATATGTTATTTAGGCGTGAAAAGTCCTACATATAGAGTTTTGTTTCCAATTCTCGATCATGAACCCCCATTTATTATTTATTTATTATAAATGAAAATTAATTCCCATTATTTTCATTAATTTCTTTCGAACATTTACCATACTATGGAGATTGGGTATTCACCATAGATCCGAAGCATGTCTTTTTTGGTATTATGGCAAGATATTTGGGCCAATAAGTAAAGTAATGGATTGAAATCATGAGCATGTAGTTGGGTTGGTGTTAAGTGGATGTAAGATTGTTGGTTCTTGATAAGTAACCCATAAATATACCTAACTGACTTATTTAATTAATAACATCACGAAGGGTGTCATGGTTTAAATAGTATTAACAATCCCTTCAATAATATTTATTTTCACTGATATTTCTATGATGATGTGTCTTGAACATTATTATTCATGATGAGAAGTGATTTTTTGAATTTCATGTATCATTCAGTTTTATAATTAATTTCATTCCACCTATAAACATTATCTATTTCCATGAATTGTCATTATTGGTGACTTAATTAAATGAAACATTTCAATATTCCCTTTTTACTTGTTTTATTTTATTTTTTTTAAGTTATATGTAGTGACTGACCGATTGATAGATTACATTATACACACACATGAATATATATATATATATATAATGAATTATTATTGTTTTTAAAAATATAAAATTTAAATGATTATTTGTAAATGTATTTCATAATAATTAAAAATAAATAAATTTTCAAGATCTAAAATGGTATACAATATTTATAAATAATGTTTTTGATACCATATGTTATAAATAATATGATTTACACATTTTTTAAAATGCCTTGTAATAGAAATAATGTTTTTAAATTTCATTTGAAATGAAAGTAAATTATATAGTATAATACATCGTAATAGTTTAAATAAATTGAATTTTTTATATAAGAATTTTTCATGGAAAAAAATTAACTAATGAACTAATTATGTTGATATATTTCTTATAGTATTTTTTAATGCCAATGTGTATTTTTACTATGATAAATGAGTTTCAATTATGATTCATATTATTTCAAAAGAAAAACATTGGGTGTATTTTAATTTTGTTATGTAAAATTATGGAGTGACATTATTTGTATATTATTTTTCCATTTTGTTCGATTCTATAAATTTGGATCATACTTATATATATTTCAAAATCATTAAATAAGTTTAATTGTTTATTTTAAATTTGTTATTATGAAAATGATAAAATTGGAAAAGGATTTCTGGTTCATTTTATTGATTAATATGTATTTTTTATAATAATATTTTATGTACCTAATCAGTGTGAGTTATTTATGGGTAATGATTATAAAATTTATTGATTATTACTTATTTTTATAATAATTTTTAATTATTTAAAAAACCAATTTTATTGGAATAAATCATAGACATTTATTTTAAGAAAATATTCTGAAAGGTATTTTGTAAAAATATTTATCATAGTTGGACTACTTTATATTCAGCAATATATTTAAAATTTAATTTGAGTAATGAGTTTTTAATTTTAGTTTTCTTTGAGTCAGAAATGTGTATTATATATATTGGGTTTTATATTTTACATTATGATTTGATTTATTCTCTAAACTCATTGGGTATTTAAAGGGAACGATTATTTTCATTCAGAATTTTTTTGAAATGGTTTTATAAAAGAGAGGAAAATATTTCCATTTGTTATTAAATTATTGATAGGGGATTACCTATGAGATATATTGAATATATAAAATTATAACAATTATAAAAAAATTTCTTGAATTTCTATATTTTCAATCAATAGGAGTAAGTTTTGGATTAATTTGATTTTAGGTGTAACTAATGATTAATGGTTTCTTTAGAATGTTCATAAGTGATTTGATATGTATAACATTAGTGGTTTTTGGTGTATTATAAATATTCTATTTTAAATGAAATGAATATTTAGATAACTATTACCCTTTATTGTAATGGATTCTCAAATTTTTTAACTAGATGATTAAAATATGGAATGTAATGTTTGGAATAAATGATGATGGGTTTTTTGTTATTTTAGTACATTAAAATCTTTACTTTAGTATTTTTTTTATGTTTTTATAAAAACAAGAAATTTCATTACATCAATGGGATGATTTTGAAAATGAATTGAATTTTATTTCACACTATCACTGATATTTCATTTATTTTGAACGTTTTTTTATTAAATATTTTATTAATCTTAACCCAATTGAGGTACAATACCTTGATCGAGTGTGTTTGTGTATATTTTTTAAAAGGTATTTTTATATCTTTATGTCTTTGATATAATTTTATTTTAGGGTAAGTATATCATTTTTGAATTTGATGGTTTTGGGTAAGAGATTTTGGGTGATGATTTCATTTATTAGAAATTCTCCATTTGTGATAGTGATAATTATTATATTTGAAGAAACATTGATAGTTAGATGTATTTTGAAATTTTAATGAATAAAAATATGTTTATTTTGATTTTTTATGATATTTGGGGTGGGGTTCGGATTGGGTTTTTGTAGAATTTGGATTATAAATGACAATTCATATTGGAACCATGTGTAACATACCTAAATACATACATTTTTTAGAATATTTATTAATTTTTTATTAATTATGAATGTAATGTTTTTTCATGTTCCCTAATAAACTAAATAGTACATTATAGTACTTGTTTATATTCAAATAATTTAATATTAAACAAATATATTATCACATACATATTTTTATTATGCATTACATTAATGTGACAATTTCCTTGGGGGTTTTTACCAAATAGAAAGGACATACTAGTTCCTCGATATGATGATATCCTTGAAGTAATATGAAATATACCAAAATAAATTCATATATTCAAGAAAAAAATATATGAAGGGACTCACTGTATATTGACTGCCGAGTGTTCTGTAATCATAAGTAGACTCATGAAGTTCTTACATAGTAATCTCTAATATAGTATATTATGGGGACCAAACTGCCAATAATAATTCCACATTCCATCTGTCATTAGATATTTTTATCTATGAGAAAGTGTAATGATACATATTATTGAGATTATTATTAAAATTATTTAGGACTCACTTTTTTTAATTTATCAAACAAAACCATGACACTCTATGTTCACAGGGAAATATGATACATTGGGGACTTCACGAGTAATACGACATTAATTATTGTCAAAAAATAATTTTCTCTTTTATGACTGGAACAAGATATCTCATGCAATTCTATTGGAATGGATCTATCAAATTTAATATATGGACATGGTGTATTAATGAATTCATTTCAGATCATCAAAGAATTATAAATCAAACACATATGTTTTTTATGTAATTATGGAATCTTTTTATTAAGAATCATCATGAAAAGGGATTATAATACAAAATCACCATTTATACTTGTTATTGTAATTATGACATTATCTTATTTCTCTATGGGATACTTAATGAATTACTAGACTCTAATCCGGGACATTAGGTATGATGACCTAATTCCACTGAGAATGAGGCATAGAGGGCCACACAAAAATTGAATCCACGATCTCAATTATGTTCTATTTGAATACAAATATTTGGAATAAATAATATTTTCATGATTAATTAATAATATATATTTTTTATTTTTGATCAGAAAAAATTCATCCACTATATTAAATTGAATTACAATATACATTTTTGTGAAATATTAAATTAATATTTATTGAAAATACCATCAAAGAGAATATTTTTCAATATCTTATTTTATTCTAAAGGTAATAAAAAATTTTATATAGTGCCAAGAATTGTTAAATAAATATTTACTCATTAGAGTATGTGTATAATATTTATTTATTTTTCCAATGAATAATATTTACTATTCAAAGTTTGATAAATTATGGCCAGGAATGTTGTGTTGTGTCAAGAACCCTCTTTTGGGAATAATATCAGAGTTTAATTTCATTTAAATACATTTGATTTTATTTATTCGGTAGAAATAATCTTTTATAATGAATATGTTATCTCATTCTAAGAAATAATAATGTTATTATTGTTATTAGAATAGAGAATATATTGGTTTTATTATTTGATTAAGGGAATATGCAATATTATTAAATAAAAATTGTAGTTACATATATATTCCAAAAAATATTATTTTTTTGTTAATAGTATTTTATTATTCTTTTAGGAATCATTCATTGTGAACAATGAAACCCTCCATAGAGTTCTTAAAAGAATGATTAATCCTCTATGGTTTCTTCTCCCAATATTGTAATATCTCCTACCTATTGAATCCCTCTATTCAGATCCAGAGATAAGGATACATGATCTTCAAGATATAAGGATTATTTTTTATGATCAATGTGAACAACATATAGTAATGTGTACCTCCACCCTAGAACCTCATGATTCATTGGTGGAATTCTGAGATCAAGGAGAGCATGTTTATATCTATTAGAAGGATTTTACATTGGATTCAATTAGAAAATTTATTTTATAACTAGAATGATGTTTGAACTATGAACATATTAATCAAAGAAGGATCTTTAGAAAATGGGGTTTTATAATTATTAAATTAATTATACATTTAGTGTGAAAGATCCTCTCTGTGGTTTTAAGATTGATGGATCCTGTTTAGGAAAATATAATCACATGACATGCCATTATTCATTATGTTCTTTTGGTTTATCTGTCTAATATGATGAGAAACCATCATTTTACATAGACCCAAACAGATTTCACTAATCCAAAAACCATTAAGTGGTATCAGAGTGTTCATGTTTTTATTTATTGTTAGATAACTATTGGTTGACATATATCAAGATTTGTTTGTTAGTTTTCATTTCAGTTGTCTTATGTAATCTAGAAATATGAGAAGACATGTTTATTCAAAGTAATACGACCAAAAAACATCAAATGATAGGTTAGGAAATCATTGACATCATACCAATAGGTGCCTAAAATTTAGGATGCATGACAAGATTACACAATGTGTACTAAAATAAACATTGTGTAGTCTTGTTAAACCCCAGATGAATATAGTATTATAAATCACAGCATGTCATGTGGGAGATATTTACAAGACGTATAATTTCATAGTACTTACACAATGTTATTAACATATAGGTGGTATCATGGTATACATGATTTCTTTTTATATAAAAATGTAGATTTTTTGTAATGCCACTTGATGTGGTGGTTATGTGGTTAGTGGAAGTAGTGTGTAATTAATACACACACCACATGTTTACTACCATCCAAGAAACCCAATACAACCATCATTACATGATGTGTATCTAACATGAATTATATGTATTGAAGTTTTATTCCACACATATTACACACGGATTCCCTTGGAATGTAATTCGGCATGGACAAGGAGGAGTTACATACTATATAGATAGTGTACATTTCATGTAAATCAAACTAGTTTCTGTGGAGAACACACTAATATAGGTTGTATATGATGTAAAACTTCATTATATTGAATAAAAATTAATTCAAAAATAATCCAAGCTATATAGAATATAATTTATGTAAATTCTGTGTGATAGGGTTTAAAAAAATTCAAAGCCTTATTAATTTCTATATAGATTTGATAATAGCATGTTGTGTATTGTTTTTTACATTCCGTTTACTTCACCTGATTTTTGAGGAGTTCACATATTTTATATTAATTCATTTCATCTGTCTATATTACCAAGATGAATACATGTATTAAAACATAGAACCACACACTTTTAAATATCATGACATTCCATGTGAGTACATACTACACGATAAGGGCCATATGAGGACTCTAGTTGTTCAGATAGTTCCACATCATATTGCCTCTAGTAAATGTCATGTACATAAGTAATAGAAATAAATTTTATTTAATTAAAATATATAAAATTATATAATATAGGGATGAAATGAATCTATTGGACTACTTGGAATAATAATTAATATAAATAAATCAATAATCAATTAAACCACTAACTAATAAATCGATATAAATTTATCATAATTTAAAGAGTGACTAGAAATGTATTATATATTTTATGAAAGAAATGTAATTTAATTTATATAAAAATCTTTATCCTTGACTGAGAAATATATTCTTTGTTTATAAATTTCATATAATATCATTACTTGGGGTTTTTATGTAATAATGTTTTTCTAAATTAAATATGATGCCATGTGTTTCAACCTTCACACCATTAATATATAGGATCTACATGACCATGATTTATTTACGAACCACATACCCCTTTATTCCTACACTTTTATGTGAGTATAACATGTAATGGTTGAAGGTAAAAAGAGATGAGGCAGTTTAGAACACGGGGAGAAGTAAAACTAACCAGGAAGATATAATGGATGATATTGGAATGCTAAAAATCAATCCAAGACCAGATCAAGATGTTTTATCCCTAGGGGCAATGATTTATTTATTTTTCCATTTATATGTAAATAATTATAAGTATCAAGATAATAGTCACTATATTTATTTTATTTTTTTCAAATTGAATGTTTATTTGTTTATTTGTTTGATTGTTTCCTAAAATGTTATAACATTAAATAAACAAGTAAACTAACCCGAAATATGAAAAAAAATGGATTAAACCTATATATTTTATCAAGAAATGGTAAATTAATTATATAAAATATACATATTATTAACAATAAATTTATTTTATAAAATTATTAAATTTATACATAAATAAAACGAAATCCCTTTGGATTATTTTATGTTATGATTGAATTTTATTACATTATTAGTGATGAAACAATAGAAATAAGTGTTTTATTGATGAATATAAGGACATTTAATTTCATGGGGCTATTATGAGTGTTTGTGGTTTACTTATCCATGTTGAGATAATGATGTTCATCCATTTCTAGAATTGATGTATCTTAGAGGAATGTGTTGAGACAATTTGTGGCAGGATTTTAGGATTAAGGAGTATAATCAACAGACCAAGGAGCCTCAACCTATTATTTGGAATGATTAAAAACCTAAATACTATTATTTATTTGAAATGACACTTATTTGGGTTATAATAGGGTAAATATTGATCCTTACCCATAAATATTCCATGTGACAGAAATTATGAGTCCAATGGTGAGCGATTTTAGGACATGAAAAAATTCCCGGAGAATAAATATGTTGATAATATTATTATACCTAATATATTATGGTAGTTAGTATAATGTAAATAAAATATTTCATGGTTTTTTTAATATAAAATGATATGTTCATTGACATCAATATCACTATGATAAAGTTTTTGGAAAGATAATTTCCACACTTGTGTGACCTTCCAGGAGTGGTATAAGAACATGTACATTATACCATGTCAGTAAAAGTAGTTATATGAACTAGAGTTGTCGATACCAACTAATCTTGTTATGTGGTCTAGTGAGGTTGAGAATAATGATTTTGGAAGAACATGGATGAAAATTTATATATCAACTGATTAATTTTATGATATATGTCAAGTGATCTCTATAAGATATATGAATAAAGAAATTAATATTTCCTGATTTCCCATATCATTGATATTTAACAATAGATATCTAAACACGATAGGTATGAAATTGCTAGAATACAACTATTAATATAAACTCATTGATAGGGTTCAATAGTAGGGAAACATTTAGTCATTATGATTGACAACATTGAGTGTTTGGATATCATAGGTTTTTATCAACCCAAGGACGTTTACGAAGATCATGTGATCACTTAGATACCATAGTGATTCTCCATCTTTGTTGTGAATTTCAATATAAATTACATGGAGAAATTTCGACCAGATCACCTCTCCCTCATTCCCCATGATGATAATGATATGAATAGTGAAAATACATTAGTTATTATGGTGAATAATTAGAAAGGAAAAGTGAAGATATCCAAGAATTACTCCAAGACTAAAGCTTCTTAAAAACTCCCTTACAAGAGGAGTAATATCATGGGGGAAATTAAGGGAGCATGAAACTATCAATTTTTCCAGTGGTAATAATGTCCATTGGATGAATAATCTCTCCTCAGCTAAAAAGAAACTGGAATATTCAATTCAATTTATTATCAAATGAAATTTATCCATTTCTATAAATTGGTTATTTGATAAAACATTTGGTTTTCACATTTGAATAATAATCTAGGAAACCTGAAGAATATGAATGGTTTCTAGGGGAGAGGGGGATCTATGATCCACTAATGGAGAATTAAATTACATGATTTCCATTAGATAATATCATATCATTTTGATGGAAACAATTATTCTTTTTTTAACAAATGGTATTATATTCCAAATGTAAAAAACATTATATTTGTATCCATTTTTGATGTGGATGGTTTTTTTTCAAATTTAGTTATAAAATATTACTCATTTAAAATGGGAGTACATGATATAGTATAACACATGTATGCAATGGAATTTATTATCTAGAATATTGAAAACAGACATATGAAATTGAAAACAAATCTATTATTCATGAATAATATCACACCTAACTATTGAATCATTTAATAGGTCATATAAATGAAAATATTTTGAAAAACCGATACCAATATGTATTTTTATAAACTTTGTTACAATAACCAGGAGGAAAAATCCAAGTTTGTTTTTAGGGTATAATAACTAAATAACCATTTAGTTGAAATGTTAAAAAGTTCATAGAGCTTCTTGAAATGGTTAATTTAGATGTTTTTAGACTATTTGAATTAGATATAACGATTGTATGATCATAATCATAAATTTTACTTTTGACTTAATTATACATAGATTTGATTATTTAATGAGGTAGATGTATTATTCCATTGAAAACATCATATAATACATGATTGAATACGAGACTTAAAGTGATATGAAGATAAACAAAATTCCCAAAAAACTAAAGCTGAAAGTTTCTTAAACAAGATTTCAATGATTATCTTTGGGAATTTTATATATTTTACAAAATTACTCATCCTTATTCCCCATAATGGAAATGTGTATGAGAAAGGAGTAATTACACATTACTAGAAATGGTGATATCATATGTTTTCCGTAAAAGTATCCCATTATCATTTTTTGGGATACCCACTAAAAATAGGAACAAACATAAAAAACCAAGCGACAAATAAATTGGAAATTAGAATCCCATTTGAGTTATTGTTTAGAAAGAAATCTATTATTTCAAAATTACCAGTGTTTGAATGAGAAGTGTTTTTAAAAAAAGCTTTTAGAAAAAAAATTGCTCCATTATCGAAAAAGTGTTTCGGTATTGGATAAAAAAGGAAAAAATGGGAAATTTATAATAACACTACCCTTTTAAACATATCTTAACATGATTTTAACAATAATTAACCAGTAAATAAAAGAAAATAATTTTAATTTCTAATGTCTTACGATTTTTAGGTACAAAGTTAAACAACATGAAATAAAAATTAAAACACATATTATTTAATATTCATAATGAGATCCTAACTATATTTGATCCATTAAATCTATATTGGATAACCTATAGAATACATGAACAAAATGGATGAACTAACATTCATATTAATGGAATACACATAAGAATAAAGAAAAGCACAATAGTTGGAATGAATAACATAATTAATAAATATATTGGAACATGAATATATATAAAATACAAAAAATATAGATCATGGGATCATATAATAGTTGAATCATAGTATTTAAAAAACAATATAAATAATTAAATAAAAATAATTCAAGGCTCATTGCACATAGAGGAGAACAAGACAAGACTAACCACCAAGACCGTTGAACATGGATTATGAGTCAAGGCTAACCCAAAAGACCGTTTCACATGATATCAAGTGAGACTAAAAATTACAAAATTAATTTAAGATCTATATATGAACACAACAATAATATGTTCCTAAATATTTTTACGATATTATGATCCATACATAACTTATCCAAAATCAATATAAGGGTTACCCATGGTAAATATTTGTTATCATAATCCTGTAAAAAGTATATCAAAAATGGAATATCACAATGGTTTCCAACAAAGAATATATTTAAAAATAAATGAAAATTCATAAGATAATATATTAATATATGATGATATTTTTTTTCACATAGAGGTGAAGACAAGAAAAATTAGTGTTTAGGAAAAGGGAGAAATAAATCATTATAGTCTGGATTAAGGAAACAAATTAAATATTCCATTGAAAAGAAAAAAGATTAATTGTCTGTATTAAACCATAAATGAACCATTATAATTTTTCATGTTAAAATGAGTGAATTTTAAAATAATAAAATATTCTTAAAACATATTAATGAGTAAACATTAATATGGGTAACAAATTGTGAAGTTCCCTTTAATCAGACTTGTTTATCAGGATGAATTGAGAAGGGAACCTTTTAAAAACAAGTATATTCCAAAAATGATGAAATGATCTTGATAAAAGATTTTATAAAATATATAAATAATGTGGTAGAATTATTTATAAATAAATAATAGTTACAATGGGGTAAAGATGGAGAAAGAGTAACACGAAGGAAAAATGTTAGTTTAGAAAGAATCCCTTACATTATGTCTGAAAGTGTTCGTCAGATGAACTTAATGTCCTAGATAATCGAATTAAATCCATTAATTAACTACTAAATAACATTATATATATATTTATATTTTATTCAATATATTTTTATTCTGTTCATTCATGACCTTTTTGATGAGTTGTAATATATAATTTCATCGTTCAGTGGTGTTTATTTCCCTGGTTTTAATGATTGGTTCACTCGTATAAGTGTATGGAATATCAAGTAAAATAAAAATTGTTTTCCATAATATATATTACATGATTTTAGTGAACATATTGAATACTGAATCATGTTATATTTCTTTTTTTTTCATATGTGAGTATGAATCATTTGAAAAATCATTAATGATAACCGTTGAGATTATTTAGGCATTTTTTATCATAAAGTACTAACTTTTCTCTTTTAATTAATAATATGTATATATACTAGTTCCATAACATTATATAAAATGTAATAAACATATAATAATCTGTTTTTACAATAAAAATGGTGGTATAACCATCCATTAAGCATGAATTTAACAAAAACACATCATCCACAATGGCGGTAAATCTGATTTTCAGCAATGATGTTTTCATTTTTAGAATAAAATTACAAGGGAAGAGAGATGATGATGAGTTGTTCCAACTTTCACAATCATTACAGTTCCCAAAAAAATCACAATAATGTTCTACTATCCATTATCATGTTTATAATGAAAGAAAGAAATATATTTTCATCACACATGTTAATAGAACATCTAAGGCCATAACAATATGGTCTAAAATTTTTTATCAATAAAAGACAATGACACACAACCCAAAGTAATTTATCATTAAAAAATAATTTCATTTCCATATTGATTTAGAAAATTCATTATTCCCAGGTTCCAAAAATCAGGAAACCTATAATCATCAATTATAATTATGTAGGAATTGACCCATGACATGGTTAAAGTTATACATTCATATTCAAGGAAACTTTTGAAGGATAAAAATTTAATTAAAATGCCACTTCCATTATTATTTTCATCAATACATATATATGTTATTTAGAAAATATCTAGGATGTTATTTATTATAAAAAAAATTAATTTTAAAAAACAAATAGATAGCTCAATATCTATAAAAAAGAAGCATCAATAGTATATCATCACTATAAGTGATCACAACACCCTTCCCATTTAACTTATAAATATGGTTATTATCTCTATTAAGTGGATCCAAAAAATAAAAAAAAAACACCTAGACAATTATAATCGCAAACTTTTATATAAAAAGGGAAAATAATAATTCCACTAACTCAATTAGATGATTAACATTCTCCAAGAAATAATGGATGTGGAAGGATAAAATACCTATGATATCAAATGTAACCTCTCCAAAACCTATCCACAACAAACCACTCCCATGAAACAATGGATTATATACTGTAAAAATAGTAGATCTTATCCAAATTGATCCTATAGAAATAATGAAAACAATAATATAAATTAAAAGTAGATAATTTCGAGTGCCATAATTCATAAGAAATTGATATAATGCTTTATGTGTTTATACTCTCGTAAGAAGTGAAATAAGAGTGGTAAAAGGAATATGGGATATCTTGTGTTCAAATGAATAAGTGAAAATGTGAACCATGGGAACACTAACCCACTATTTATATATTAATAGTACATGTATTACACTATGAAATATTGACTCCCACTAGACCCAAGGTGTGTTTAGTGAAAGAGAGTTTTGGATACATAGGCATTTAAAACATCATATATCTGCAAATATCACATGTCTTAAAATTTAATTTAAACTTATTTTACAATAAAAACACCTTAAAATAAGATATGGTACAAGGTAGTTTGGATTCCTAATAGGATACCACATAATATACTATTAAATAAGTATAATTATCTATGTTAATTGTCAATGCATTCTATGTACATTAATATAGTAAGATCAAGCTCTCTATTTAAACTTCCATACGTGAAACTCTAGAATGAACTACTAAGAACCACCATTTATGAACCCTATGTATTACCATAATTCCCATTTATAATATGCAGAACCAACAAGACCACAAATTACACCACAACCATTATTATGGATGGGAGGTACATCCCATTTCTCTATATTGGGATCTTCAGGTTAAATAATCATCAAAACAAACACCCTTGTCATTTTAGGGGTTTCTATTTCAAATGGGTGACCATTCTCATCTTAATCACCCAATAAAAATACCTCCCTTTCCATTTCAATCTCTATTGTGTTCCATCTATAAAAAAAATCTGTCAAAATTTTGAAGGGATTAACATCCCCTACTAAGGTAAATGAATCTATGATCTAGATCCAATAATGCTCCCCACAGCTAATACCACAGACATTACATTAACATTGTGAACCTCTTGGTGGTTGTAAGCATATAAATATTCCATAACACATATGAAATCCCTCGTGTATCCCCTAGACCACATGAAATCACAATGGAATGAATCTAGACATCTGATCTTATTCAACACCAATGATCGATGGATACTGAATCTCACCCTTCATGGGAAACCATATCTAAGATCATGTAACATTTTTGAGACAATATGAAAATATGAATGGAGGTATCTTGATTTAATTTAAACCACCATAAAAGTAGATATAATTTAAATATATATGTTTCTTACAAGATTATGAACATTTTTTCTAAGAGACCATTCATAATTTGAGGGGTTTATGATTCTAAAATTTAGTTCCTTTTACAGTTTCAGTTATCTACTTACTATATAATATTAAGAACTTCTCAGTGGTCTTGTGATTTTAGTGATTAAAAAATACCAATACCTCATGATGAATTGGGATCAACATTAGTCTTCACCTATAGGACTATCCAAAATCTATACTAATGGTCTGTTGCTTATACATTTAGGAGGTCCAAGAGTATGGTTTTCCCAAATAGAAATATTAAACACATCATTTGGGAAGGAACCATAAAAAGATATAATTTATTCATAGGATGACACAACAATGAGAATCATTTATTCCTCATTCATAATATACCTTCCATGATTTTATAAATGAGTGTTACATAGAGATCCATTCAGTTTTAATTATTATTGACCGCTTATTTATATCATCCAGTAATGCTACACCTATCTTCTATAATACAGATATTTAATTGATTATAATGTTTATGTTTCACAAAATCTATTCAAAGAAAATTTCATCCATATTCCTTCAAAATAATATATAAAAACTCTTGAAACCATTCTCAAAACAAATTCAATGTAGTGATTTTTTTTTGAAAACAAATTCACATGTATAAATTCATGATCCATTTTATGAGTGATCCATGAATTCACTTCCCATTATACATCACTAAGGCTGAATACACTTATAGGGAACAACAATAACACATACTAACCGAAATAATTGAATTCATATACATATTAGTACTCTGTGAAGACTCTAGTTTATATATATATATATATATTCTATTAATTTTTTTCAATACCTATTGAGTCCCAACCATCCAATAATTCTCACCATGTAGGCTTCCCAATAATAAATTTTGTATTTGGGATCGGTTACCTTTACGTGATATTTAGAAATATATTTTGGTGCTAAATTTAATTTATATGTCAATATATTTATGAATGAAAGACAACATATGATGGTGTTTTTTTGATGGATGGTGTATCCAAACACTAAACATGTAGGAACTATCCATAATTTGAGTGGGAAAAGAATATGAGAATATACATAGGTTTTTGGGTGAATAAGAATAATTTTACTTATTTTTGAGTTTCCAATAACATTAAAAAAATTTAGATCTGATCCTATTGGAAAAGAATCATTCTAAACCAAAGAAAAGTACTTTTAAAATGATTTTTACTATAATATATATAATATTTTGAAATAATGGGAGATTTATTTCCTATGACTATTTGATGGAAAAATTTATCTATAATTGTAGACAATCCATCCCTATGTAATTTATTAGAAAGGATTATTCAATCAATGGTGAACTATACATCTATTAATGTTTATTATCGTTGAATTAAAGATGAAATGTAATTTTTTTAGGATTATTGAAATACTCCAAACCGAGTGTTTAGATACTAAAAATTACTTTAGAATCAATCCAATAGTGTTTAGAATTATTCTAATAATTTCCAAAAAATATAGGACATTTTTATAAGGAAAAATGATGTGATTGTGAATCCTTAGAGACGTTTGAATAGACTCTCTAGTGTTATACCAAAGGCATGTTACTAATATGATTTGTCTAAAATTATTGTGCGGAGGCTATAAGTTTTTCTTAGACTTATTTGGTATGTTGTTGGAAGCACCACACAATTATTTTCTTCAAGTATATATAAAATTGGTGGAATTAAATATGAAATATTGTAAAAAATTGTTCTTTATCATAAAATTCACAAAATTTGAAAATTATGGAAGGTGTAAGCTTTTCCAGAGATCTTGTAATAATTTAAGTGTCTATACATAAGACCCTATGAATGGTTCAATACCGATTTATAGCACTGTTGACTCTCCTTTCTATCACAAAGTTTAAATGACGGAAAAAAAGAATACCTTAGTCCAAAGTCATTCATCCTTTAAAGAAACATCAAAAATCAGAAAAAGCAATGAACATGGATTCCTTCCCACCTGGGGCGTGCAAGTTTCCTCATGGTTACGCACGTATACTTGTGCTCCACCTAGTGGTCGTGCAGGTGACTTGCGCGCCCTCTTTGATTCTCGCTCGGGGTCTTCAGCAGCCTATAAATACCACTGGTGGGCCCCCATTTCAAGGATGAAAAATTCCAGAAACTCATATTTGAGCTCTCGGCGCCCTAGTCTCTTCTTAAAGCTTCTAAACACTTCTAAAGTAATTTCATACCTATAACGGAAGATCTACAGAGGGGGGGAGGCCTAAGTGTTGAAATTCATCAACACCTATGCACCTAAGTGTCTAACTGTTAATGGAAATGAAGACACTTGCACACTGCCTTACCCCTTCAATAGAACTTGAGCAGAACTCTTCTGGAAGCCTCTAGGGATAGTATTAAGGGCCTGAGCTAAGTCTCGCCCATGTATTACTCCATGGGTTAACCATCGCGCAAGTAATCATTTTTCGTGTATGTATACCTGGGCGACTAGTACCTATGCTCCTACACAGGACCTACATGCCTCCTTTTTGGGTTCCCCTCCTCCATATTTCACCTTTCTTATGCCTAACCACCTCTCCTATTCAAGATTCAGCCTTCAAAACCCACTTCAAAGCTATTTATTTTGGCATGGATCCCTTGTTGACTTCCTTATCTGAAAGGAATTCTATGGAACATCTCTTAAAACCTTGTGATTTAAATATCATTATATTACTAAGGTGAGAGATTTAATTCATTCAACCTCCTCTTTTAAGATGAGAGGATCCTTAACATGGTCCTCCTTTTCAATAGTAAGCCCCAGTCCAAATTCTCTTAGTTTGGGCCTTCTTTTCAGGAGTAATCCCTAGTCCAAATTCTCTTAATTTGGGCCACCTTTTCAAGAGTAATCCCCAGTCAAAATTCTCTTAATTTGGGCATCCTCATTAGGAGTAAGCCCCATGTCCCCTATTCATGGGACTCCTCCTTAGGAGTAAGTCCCAATAAAAAATTTCCAAATCTGGGCATCCTCTTTGGAGTAAGCCCGAGTCATAATTTCCAAAATATGGGCATCCTCCTTAGGAGTAAGCCCCATTCATAATTTCACAATTCTGGGCATCCTCCTTAGGAGTAATCCTAAAGTGTCCAAATTACTAATTCCTTAACCTAGTCCTCCTCCTTTGGAGTAAGCCCCAGTTCTGAAGTCCCCTAACCTGGGCCTCCTTCTTAGGAATAAACCCCAGTTCTTAAGCCCCAGTTATCAAAGTCTACAAATATGGGCATCATCTTTAGGAATATACCCCAGGTCCCTTAATTTGGGAATCCTTTTCAGGGAAAACCCCAATCATAATTCCCCTTAACCTGGGCCTCCTTCTCAGGAATAGGCGCTAGTCATAATTTCTCTTAACTAGTATTAATTTCTTTTGATTTGGCCTTCCTTATCAGTAAGAAAACCCAATCATAAAGTCTCCACAAATTTGAGCATCGTTCCCAGTAGTATACCCTAAGTTAAGTATTCAAATCTCCATAAAGAACATGTACCTTTATGGACCTTGTTCAAGGGTTTCTTCCCTGAAGTAAATCCAAAACCTAATCATCATCTCTCTGGGTAGTCACACGTACGTAATCCCCACATTATTTCTCATGATTTCATATTTTGTGGCACAATTGTCAGGTTTTACCAGTACCTCTTGTTTCTCACACCGAGCATGACTCACATAACCTTAGAGTGTAATAGTAATTCTGACATCTTTCTTTGGGCCATAAATCATGCATAAACATCATACTCCCTTATTCGAACTACGTGGGTTCTGATTCCTTTTCTAAACAAGGATACGTAGGTAGCGCATCTGTGGGTACGATCCCAACTCTAAAATAATCTATGTCTTTATGAATGACAATAAACATCAAGTGCCCCACTGAGTGGCATTAAAACTAGCATGTTTATCATAATTACCAAAATATTTCTATATAATGTATCGAAGGATACCTTTGACTAAGAATCTCTAAAAAATATAGATGCTTCTCTATCTGTGAAGAACAACGAATACATATAAATGATTCCCTGAATTTCCAACATATCAATTATTTATTGAAAGTTCTAAAGGAATTCACATTATTATACTTGGTAATTTAATAAGGATTCAAGAACACAACATAAATCAATAAAGAGAGCCCCAGAGTAGACAATAATTCCCTCAAAAAGGTGTGCTGAGATTGATGTCCCATCCTCTCGACCAATGAAAATTCTTATTCCTTATCTGTTCACAACTAATGAGCACCTACGTTTGGAAAGTAGGTCCAAATGGATATAGAATCATTGGATGTTTCCGGTTCTATGAACAAAATCGTTATAAACCAATTGGAATTTTTGAACCGTAAACCAATGAGGTCATCCCCATTTCCAGAGGAAACAAAAAATGGTCAACCCGACGCGAATCCTTAACCATGTTAAAGTGATGTTTTACTTATTTTTTATGCCCCTATTTAAACTCAATGAGAGGGACAACAAAATAATCATTAACATATGTGATCATCCAAAAGATGTAGTGGCTGAAAATATCTCGATTATATTTGTTATATCAAATAGGCACTCTTTTCCAAGATATTATGCATTACAGAAATAGCTTCTCTTATGTTCACACCTGTGAATACCTCTGTTGTGAATGCCTCTGCTGCTACTCTTGTTGGATCGTCATCTGCTCTGAGGATGACATCACATACTCATCGTCTTCAACGCCAGATATCAAATGTTATGGTTAATGATTACCATCAAAATGGTACTATTCCGACTCTGGAGGCTTCTTGACAAGCCCTACAAGTCAATAATTCACCCTGGTCATCCGGACAGCGACGACCAGCGACCAAGAAGCAGGTGGTGCCAACCAAAATCTCCAACTGTTTTAGGTTGTTATCCTCGGAATGCAATCACCAGTCCCTCTTATATTCTAGGGATGTGAATGAGAAGGTCCCTGAGGGCTGTAATTCAAGGAGACATGAATCATTCTCGAGGGCTCCCATCAACAATCGCCTCTAGAATCATGCGGCAGTGCGCCCTCAACATTATGAGGGTGTCGCCTCCAGGCGTTTGGATCAGGTTCCCCGAACCCGAGCTAGCAAGACAAACCACCAGAGGTGATGACCGGTCAACAGTAAGATGGTTCTTATCTCTACCATTTTCTGAGAAGTCCACTAGCCTAACATGGTGGCAAGCAACGAGCGGGCACACACACCCATCCGTTTTAATACCGCTGTCCAGCAGACGCTTCTGGCTGCAGCACGCCAATCCTGCCACACAATTCTAGTAGAGTACTATAGACAGAAACATATATCTATTTATAAATCATTAGCTAGTCAGCATGCTCATCTAACTGCATACGATGGAGCCCGCCAACCCAATGTATTGACAACTAGTAAACATGCACATACACCTTCTTACACTCATTAATCCTGCCAACAACCTTGTCTTTCAGTATTGAAGGAATCTCGTCAACCACGTTTGACGGAGAGCAATCACCAGGCACATACACCTGCTAGTATTGATCAAGCCTACCAACAGTCTCATTTGGTATCCCTCGGAGAAGTCATTTGGAATGCTCCGGCGACAAACAGGTGGCAGACTCAACTATCTGCCCCCACACTTGAGTACTTTCAGAATTCAATGACAAGAAAAGGAGGATAGGACCAGGAATACACACCTAATCCAAGCACGGAATCGACGTATATCCCCGTTCAGGCAATTGACCTCATGAAGCACATTCTGTCAATGGTGAAAGAGAAGAAGAAAATCTCTGCTCATATTCTGGATGCTTTCCAGGATATTATAATAGCTTCAGCAGCATCACAGGGAAAGTCACATAAATCTATCCCTACCAGTGGAGTGACACATCAATAGTTCTCTCCAGAACAGACACACACCTCTATTCCTGTCCAAGAGGGTTATGGGGCATACTCCCCCATATCATACGGACAGCGAATTCATGCACATACCCCTGATTTGAGTGGCGATAATTAGCCTAACCTGATCATTTCTCTAGATCAGGCACATACAC
Source organism: Viscum album (assembly GCA_963277665.1). Classification (NCBI taxonomy): domain Eukaryota; kingdom Viridiplantae; phylum Streptophyta; class Magnoliopsida; order Santalales; family Viscaceae; genus Viscum; species Viscum album. The sequence goes on along the minus strand of OY728167.1, from coordinate 127,984,164 downwards.
CTACCCACAATGACCACTTTCATCAACAATTGGTTTCTAAATTGAGTAAAAAGGCATCTATGAAGAATAAATGCCCAACACATTCAAGAAATAAAGAGCCAATTTTTAATAAGGCTTTGCTCGATGTTGGAGTTCTTGAAGGCCTCAAGCAATTATATGTTCAAATTCAAGATTCTACTCCCTCATTTCTCAATAGTGGGAACATTAATTCCGAAGGTCTTCATCAAAAACATCCTCGTGAAGTCTTTATTTATGAAAATTCGGTCGATCTCAAAGTTTCATCTTTAGATGAGAGCCACAAGAACCATCTTTGTGGCCAGAAGACCAAGGAGAAAAAATTTTCATCTTTTGTTGTAACCCACCATGGTGGTCCTCCCCATGATGATGAATTTAACTGTGAAAGTCCACTCCGCAGTAGTAATTCACATGTCCCTTTTATGGACAATGTAGTGATGAGAAATCCCTCTAATCTTGAGGCACATGAATATGTGAAGATAGTCATGTATGATTCATTATCATTAGCTGGTGAAATACATTTTTAATAAGAAGATAGCTCGGGGAGTAGGTCATTCTCCGAAACACCTCTGGGTCGTTCATCTTCTAGTTTGATTAGTGAATTATCTACCAATCTTGTTGAATCTGATGAAGCAACAAGGATGAACCAGATCTGCACTAATCATGTAGAAAAATCTTCATTGAATGATAATGTGGATGTACTAAATATGAGACAACAAATGGTGAACGGTAAAGTAACCGTCATGTTATGGCCTTTGTCTGACTCTCAGAATGACATTCCAGAGATGTTGACGAAAGATGGAATTCATGATATTCGTATCAATATATGTAAATCTCATTGTCAGTTGAAAAAGAAAATATTATCTTATGATGAATATGAAAATCATGTCAAGATAATAGAGGGGTTACAATGCAAAATTGATTTGGCCTCTCTCTCAGTTTCTCAATATCTAAAGGCTGAAAAGCAGTAGAGAGCCCTTCAGCGTTCTTTCCATGGTGCACTAAGAAGATTGCGCCAGTTAATTGAAAATGCCACATCTGTAATTCATATTAGGGGATGGGGTGTTCATGGAGCACTACATTTCACTGAACTCTCCAGTTAGCAATGACTACCAAAAAGGGTCTCATGCAATGTTATTGCCCATGGCCGGCCACAGTCAATTGGAATTGTTTGTAATCAAAGGCTTTCCCAAGAAAAGGTCTCAACTTGTTCTGCTCAATTTCAAGCATATAGAGAAAAATTTGTTGATTTACTCATGCATCTTGAAAATGAGCATATTTTACATGCCTCTTATTTGGAGCAAGCACATCATCAAGTGACAGAAGTGTCTAAAATCATCCAACGGTCTTTTGAGCTGTGTGATAAAAGTGAATGCAGGTTGATGTATCCAACCAATTTTCAGACTACAGTTCACAAGATCTAGAGAGATTTTAAGAAAATCTCAGATATAGGATGTCAAGAACCAACCTAGCTTTCCAGACTAGGGACTATTTTAACCCAAACCTCGTAATCAAGAAATCGGATTTGGGGAGTTGAGCAGGAATAGCAGGAACAACAGAAACAGGCCCAGTCCACCCGACTGGGGACTTTTTCAAATCATCAATCTCTTCCACAGAGAAAGGAAGTCTTTTCAATATTAGGGAAGAAGTCCCAAGAGGAATTAAGAGACAAATTATCCAAAGATTCCATCCAAATTACGGTTCATCAAGAAGTTCCCGAGGGATCAAATCGACAAAAGGAAATGTCTAATCAGGGAATAGAAGAAGACAATATCTCAGAAATTTCGATAGAAGGGATTCAATTCATTATGCCTTAATTAATGTCATCAATTCCATTGTTGCTGATCCACAAGATGAGGCTCAATCAGATTGATCAGATAAAGACGTTCCTGCTCAAGAGGTTTTACACACAGATACAAATGATGAAGGTGTGCGTACATGAAATCAATGGCTTACCCAGAATCAGGGTGTTCCTTCAAGTAACCCACTTCCCCCACTCCGAAAGGTATCTTACAAGGGGAAATGAAAGAATCAGGTTACGTACCCTTCCTCTGGAGAAGGCCAATCACTCTCACTGGAGAAAATATTTTCACAACAGGAGGAGGAAATGAAGGATTTAAGGAGGATGATTGGAGACCTACATCAGGATAGTCTTCTTCCTAATCGTGCTAAAGTCAGTCAGCCAAGGGTATTTGTTGTGGCTACTGAGATGGATCAAGAATATCCTCCTCTACCAGTACACCCTCACAGAAAATCCTATGGGCCAGGTGCAACAACCATCGGCGGTGCTACCATTGGTTGCAGTACCAGCCACCAAATATGTCCAAGCTCCAGTCAATGCACCTGATCAGGTCTAAGCTCAACTGGATGTCTCTCAGAAGTTAATAACTACTATTGAGTCATTAATAGCTCAATTGGAAGCTATGCATGGAAAGCATGCGCAAATTCAATAATAAAAGATAGCTTACCCGTAATGGGTTGATGAAATCCCCCCCCCATTGAATTTTTCAAGTACCACATTCCAATCATTAATGGTTCGGGAGACCAAGAGCGACACATAACACATTTTGTTTCTCATTTTGATCCCATGATGTGAACCCATCATCATCAGGAAGCAGTTACGCTCAGGTGTTTTGTACAGTCATTACAAGGACCTTCTTTTATTTGGTACACATGCTTGCAATCCCAGTCATTTACCGGCTAGGAGGATCTCTATCAATGATTTCTTCTTCAATTCAGCTCAACATTGCTTAAAAAATAGTTTTTGATCATAAAAATTGTTAAAAAGGGATAATGAAAGGGTTTCAGATTACTTTGCTCCCTGGAAGTGATTAACATATTCCCTAATCATAGCACTCTGTCAAGAGGAATTATTTCCAATCTGTGTGGAAATGTTGCGTGATGAGTTACGCATGCCATTGATCCTTGTGAAATACACAGGAGGGTTTCGAGACCATACTTCGATCGCTCAATAGATTTATGATTCTCTTATGAAGTCTAAGGATAAAACTCATGTAATTCCATCATCTCTCGGAAGGAGAATGGGTAGAGCAGAGACTGATACAGTTATGCTTATACAAGCACCTTTACCTACTTCTACTTCAAAACCATCATCTTCTCAAAGGGCTCCACCTCCTGAGCATCAACAACTTAATCCATTTCTTCAAGATGATCAAAGATATCAATGATGAAAAAAATTTGAGGATATGAAGAGAACTTTTTACTCTTTCTGAAATGAACAAGTTCCTAGTTACTTTATTTCGGCTATGGAAAATAATTTGGTTCAATTGTAAAGGCCCAAGTGGAAAAACAAGGAAGCAGATGAAGACTGTCCCAACTATTTCCCATTTTATCAGATGTTGGGGCATCCTATTCAGGATTGTTTTGTCTTCAAGGACCTCTTGTAAAAAATAGTCGACTCGGGACAAGTCAAATTGAAAGGGCCTTCAGCTCAGGTAGCATGTGTTACTGCTACAAATCTAGATGAGGAAGGCGAGTGGAAAGAAGTCAAAAGCATAAATGCAGAGAAATATGATGATTGGATGTTTAGATAAACGATCAACTAAACTCATGCCATTTTGATAATGTAATTGAATAAACCAATTGTGTCTTTTTCTATGAATTCCACAGCTAATTCCCCTTCATCAAAGGGAAAATATTCAATGAAACGACATAATTCAAAGAAAGAGGAACAATCAGAGGAAGATGAGATCATGTTAATGCCCAAGTTGTCTTTGACTCTGGTAGATTTTATGCCATCTACTTCGATGCCACGGGCACCTCCCCACCAAACAGAACAACCTAAATTGGCTAGTCAGGTAGAGTCTTCATCAGACGAAAAGTTGATCTTCGGTTCTGTTAATATGATTCACTTAATAGATCCTTATTCCAGTCACAGCTTCGATTTCGATGAACCTAAGCTCCCTGTATCAAATAGAGGAATTAGAGGGAGTTCCAGAGGTCTGGGATACTGAGAAAGACATAGATATCCCAGAAGCCACTATTTCAATTCTACCCCTGCAAGAACTGTGTATGCAGCAGAGACTCGTGGAAGAGCCCTTCAACGGGCTCAACAAGATCAGGAAAATTCTTCCACCAATAGCAGATTCTGTCCTGGAACAGTTATTCTGGAAGATTGGTTGGAGGTTCCATCTTCTTCATCTCTGCAAGTAAATAGATCTAATCGGTTTAATCTTCCAAATCCAATAGTATTTCCAACTCCTACCCCGATACAGAAAGCATCTACATCCGAAGCATCAACTTCTAAGGCACCTGCTAAACCACTTGTTCTTATTGGGAAACACAGACCTTTGGATAAAAAGTATGATGTATTGAATCACCTGGCTCAAGTACCGACCACGTTATCAATTATGGATCCTTTAAATTTATCAAAGGATCTTCGAGAGGCACTCATCGAGGCTTTGTCAAGTCCTCGGGAGTATGAAACTGAAATTGCTACACCTGAAGTCCACCATGTAGAGAATAATCCTATATAATGCCATGCAGTGATATCTTTTATTGATAAATATGAAGATGATGTCATGCATGGACATATTATACCTTTGTACTTATCTGTAAAGGCCAATGGTGTAGACATTTTAAGATATTTCATTGATAATGGTTCAGGAGTCAACCTCATCCCCATTCATACACTTCGTCGATTGGGCCACCCAAAATCTGATTTATCTTCTTCTACTTTGATGTTATAAGGGTATGATAAAAATTAGAAAGAACCACTGGATGAGAGTACACTCAGAACTCAGTTTGGAGACCTTGTATCCAATTCAGATTTCATGGTTGTTGCTCATTATACAGCCTTCAATATTTTTCTTGGAAGACCCTGGATACATCAACATGTGGTTATCCCATCATCATACCATCAATGTCTCAAATATTGTTTCGATGGTCAAATTGGGACATTTTATGGTGATAAATCCCCATTCAAGACATGAGAGTCTCAATACATTGAGGCATAATTCTATCACAAGAAGGTGAAGGAGAAGTCCTCAATAAGAGAGGTTAGCAAGGTTAATGCTCTATTTGGTTTGGAAAAGATTCCAGTAAATCCATTTACACATGTGAGTACAGATTATGTATTTCCTTTCAGTCAATCTGTCAAGATAGACCCAAATCAAAATACTCTTATGGAAACTTCCATAATGTCAATCATGACAATCGAACCAGTCAATATGGGAGAAATTGTTGACCCACCAAGAAATGATGAAAGCCCAAATGGAGATGTCTTCATTCCATCCGCTGAAATTATGCATGTCTATACTTTTCCAACCAGTACATAAGAATTTATAGCAATTTCAGAGGTGACTGATGATGTTGATTCCCAATCCATCATATCCCCTTTATTACCCAAGGAAGACCCTTCATCATCAATAGGGTCAGAAATGGAAGCCTCTTCTTCAAGATGTTCAAATTTTAACATCTTTTCTGATCATGGAAATTATTCTTCATCATATACTATGCAAGTAGAAACATATGAAATAACACATGTTAAAGAAGAAGAGGAAGATCTCAGAGATGATCCTCTAGCATTTGAAGAGGGTATCTCTACAACTGTGGACGAACTCAGAGAAATAAATCTGGGTACAAAAGAAGATCAACACCCCACTTTAGTTAGTGTGGCTGTGACTCTTGAATAGGAAGAGATGTATATTTCATTTTTAAAGAAAAATCGAGATATATTTTTGTGGAACTATACCGAGATTCTAGGCCTTGATCTCGATGTTGCTACTCATCATTAGGGTCTTCCAGAAGAACATCGAGGATTCAAGCAAGCCGCAAGAAGAACACACCCAACTTATGCTTCCAAAATTGAAGCTTAAGTACATAATCATATCAAAGATAACTTCGTCAGAGAAGTTCAATATCCCATGTGGTTGGCTAAAATTGTCCCAGTGAAAAAGAAGAAGAAAAAATAGAGTTTGCATTGATTTCAGAGATTTTAATTGGCATTTTCCTAAGGATGATTTTCCAGTTCTGATCACAGAACTCTTAATTGATGCAACAACTGGCTATGAATCACATTCCTTCATGGATGGATATTCTGGGTATAATCAAATCCGAATGGATCTATAAGGTGAAGAATATACAGCCTTCAGTGCCCCTCAAGGCAAGTTTTTCTATCGGGTAATGCCCTTTGGCCTAAAGAATGATGGCGTAACATATCTATGTACTATGCATCGTATCATCAAAACCTATTTAGGGATGTTTGTAGAATGTTATGTGGATGATTTGGCGGTTAAATAAAAAAAATGTTCTAATCATTTGGCTGATTTGGAAGTCATATTCCTCAAACGTTGACACAAAAAATTTGATGATGAACCCCTTAAAATGTTCTTTTGGGGTAACCTCATGAAAATTTCGTGGCTTTGTTGTACGCCAACATTGTATCAAAGTCGATCCTGAGAATAAAAATACAATCCTTGGCATGTAACCTCCTAGGAATTTGAATGAATTGAGAGGCCTTCAAGAACACATAGCCTATATTCTTCGTTTTATCGCCAATTTGGTAGGAAAAAGTTTACCCTTCACCAAATTGATGAAGAAGGGAGTTACTTACCAGTGGACTGATGAATGTTAAGAAGCATTCTATATTCTCAAGAAATACCTCTTTATTACACTGGTACTGATGACACCTGTTGAAGGAAGACCACTTATCCTCTATGTGACAGCTTTAGAGTGGTCATTGGGTGCCTTTCTTGCTCAGAAGAATGATGCTAGGAATGAAAACAACCTCTACTGTCTCATTTGAACTATGATTAAAGCAGAAACCTGATATTCAAGTATTGAGAAGTGTTGAATAGCATTAATCTCTACAGTTCAGAAGTTGAGACACTACCTGCAACATGATGAGGTCCAATTGGTATCTCGTAATAACCCACTCAAATTTATTCTTAGCCGTCCAATGCTTAAAGGACATCTGGAAAGGTGGTCAGTTATTTTACAGAAATTTGATATCCAGTATGTTTCTCAAAAGGAAATAACGGGCCTAGATGTGGCTGATTTCCTTACTGAAAATCCATCAGTAGAAGGTACATCTTTAGATATTTATCTTCCAGAGGAATAAGTCTTTTCTATTCAAGATAATCTTCAAACATGGGAAATGTACTTTGATGGTGCTTCCAGAAGTCCAACATGGAAGAAAATGGAGGATTATAAATTCAACAAAGATGGGTTAAGAATTGTACTTAATTCCCCGGAAAAGGTAGTGCTACCTTATTCCTTCTCATTTTTGGGAGGCGGGAGAAATAATGAAGCAGAATAACAAGCTCTCATCGCAGGAATGGGGTTGACTCTTCAAGAACAAGTGAATCACTTAAAGGTGAAAGGTGATTCTGACCTAGTAATCAAACAAGTAAATGGGGATTATGTGATCAGAAAAGAATAACTAATCCCTTTGTATGATTATGTCAGAGAGTTAATGGCAGAATTTCATATGGAACCGACATTTTCTTATGTCCCGAGATCACAAAATGCCCAAGATGATGCACTGGCTAATATAACCACAGCTCTGGAAGATCCAAATCGGGACGAGACAACCATCAGTATTGCCCACCGTCATACAATTTCACCTTATGTTCAAACTAGAATAGAGGAAATCAATGAAATTAGTCCTATATCTGAACCATATGGTTATCCTACAGGATGGATGACACCTATCAAGGAATACCTTCAAAATGGAACACTTCCACCTGATAGAGCCGAGAAAGAACAAGTCCGGAGATGTGTGGTCAATTTTAATCTTTATGATAGCCCAGATAACCTAGAGAAATTTCTCTACAGGCGTGGTTTTGATGGAGTTCTCTTCAGATGCATTGATGGTGAAGATACAATAGCTATCATTAAAGAGGTACATGCAGGAGTTTGTGGTGCCCACTAGTCTGGACATAGACTACCTGATCAAATTCGAATACTTGGATACTTTTAGCCTTCAATTATACAATATTGTGTTGATTTCACAAAAAAGTGTCATTTTTTCCAAGTACATGGAAACTTCATTCATCAACCTCTAGAGATGGTTCATAAAGCTAAATACTCGTGGCCATTTTCCACATGGGGAATGGATGTGGTGGGACCTTTCCCTTCATATATGGCCAAGCAGTTTAAGTATATTCACACTGCTACTAACTACTTTTCCAAATGGGCAGAGGAAATACACCTCAAAGAATTTAGTTCTGAAATCATTGTTAGCATCATCATTTCTAACATCATTACCAGATTTGGTGTCCCTCATACAATATTGACAGTCAATGGCACCAAGTTGTGTTCATCCGATGTATGGAAGTTGTATAAAGAATACAACATCAAATCCGACCATTCATCTTGGTATCATACAGCAACCAATGGCCAGATAGAAGACTTAAACAAGACTCTATCAAACATATTGCAAAGGATGGTGGATAAAGACAAGAACTCAGGGCCTGATAAACTCTTTCAAGCTTTATGGGCTTATCAGACCACCACCCTCACTGCAACGCGGTCAACTCCATATTCACTAGTATATGGAATGGAAGCATTATTTCCCATTGAAGTTCAATTACCTTTGCTCAGAGTATCCATTTGTGATCAGTCATCTATAGATGAACAATCTCAAAAGTGATTGGATGAATTGGAAGGATTAGATGAGAAAAGATTGCCACCTTGATTCACTTGGAAGTCTATCAGAATTGAATAGCATGAGCTTTCAAGAAAAAATATTGTCTTCGTTCATTAATTCAGGGAGAATTGGTATTAGTTCTTAGAACTCCAATGATAATAGGAAAGAAACCACCCAAGCTTGAACCAAAATGGGAAGGACCTTATTCAATACATAAGGTCTACTCCAATGAAGCTTATTCATTAATCTCAATGGATGGAGGACTCATCACTACCCCATCCAATGCCATATTTCTAAAGAATTATTTTGTATAAACACAAAATATATCACTTATGGTTCATGCATATGACCTTAAACAACTTGCATCCCTTTCGTCCAACATGACGTTAAACTGTGTTGTCCTAGCTACAAGACTTTAAACGTCATAGTTCTTTATGTCCAGCAAGACGTTAAACTACACCATCATCGGTCCATGAATTTGACCTTAAACTATTCTCACCGTCATCCAAAATGACATTAAACTATGAAAAATTCCCTAATACGTCCAACATGACTTTAAACTGTGACCTCTTTTTTCCTTACAGCATGAAATTAAACTGCACAGTCCCCCTTTCGCCCAACATGATGTTAAACTATATTGTACCCATTGTCCTAGATACATGATGCTAAACTATTCAAAAATCCCTTAAAGCATCCTACATGACGTTAAACTATATTTTGTCCCTGCTACATGACATTTAACTGTGCAGAACCAATAGTCCTCACTGAAAGACTTCAAATTGCATTGTCCTTTTATATGTCTTACATGACATTAAACTGTGCATCGTTAGGGTTGTTGCTACCTCTTGCTTCTCACACTGAGTATGACTCACGTGACCTTAGAGTAAACTTCAACCATAACGCTTTTTTTGGGATACTAATCATACATAAGTCCCAACACCATTTTTTAGGTCTTTGTCCCCAAGAACAACTTGATCGCTAATTCAATGTTCAATTTAACTATGCAGACTTTGATCCTTGCCTTCTAGGCTGGGTACGTTGGAAACCTCCTTAGGTTCAAGCCCAAAACCAATATCTTCACATCAGTTCACCTCCAATTCATACGATGGTGATTCGTGAATCCACTCCCAAAATCAATATCTTCATATTGGTTCAATTTTGTCCTTACTATATGACGTTAAACTGTACAGTACTTTTTTCTTATATGAAAATAAACTAAAACATTCTTTGATACCTTCACCTGAGAGGGAATCATTATTTACATTGATCTCCAATCATGGTATATTCCAAAGACTACGTGCATACATGTCAATTCATGAACCTTTTATCTTGGGTCAAACCATCTTTGCACTAAAGTCCTGTTTCACCCTTCTCTTGTACAAACTAAATCTGTACATAGGGTATTTCTAGAACTAAGTGGGCTTGATTCCCATAATTATGGGATACGTAGGAACGTTTGAGCATCCCTTGAATCTAGCACCATGTCTTTGGGCCTAACCCCAAATTCCACTTTCAATCCCCTAACTGAAAAGTCCCCCTATGGAAACACACACTGTGTACTCATTATATTGGTTCGAGCTCTATGACCCTAAACTAAGATTTCCCATACTCTCACCCACTTGATGTCAAACTGTATTTCAAGAACTGTGTATATCTTGTTTCCCATCCTTATGGGATACGTAGTGAATTCCAGCATCTCAATTCAGGACCCAACCACAACATGATTATTGTTAGCATTGGTTTGTGTCTCTACATGCATTGATTATTGCCCATTTTTATGTTTCATACTCCTAACCTTAAATATTTTTAGATGTCCATAAACCTTTTCTCGAATTTTGGTCACAAAATGTAGGAAACCCGAGAGTTCTTTTTCCTGAATATGAAGCACATTCCCTTAGGCGGCCTTGCAGAAATAGTCTACATAACGGACCTGTCAGCCAAAAGATACTATTATTTTACAATGAAGCCAATGACCTTATGCGGCCCTACATAATTCAACCCCCTAATGGGTTTGTTAAATAATGGAAACTTTATTCTTGGGAAGAAAATCTCTTTTTCCCTTATTGGTCTTATCGAAAATATGTAGGGATCCGCAAAAATATCCATCCTTAATATATTTGTCTCATAGTATTTTTTAAAATATGAATGTATTCAAGTCTATGGTTTATATTTCCCTTCCCAACGTTTGGATCAGAGCTTCGTAGGAGTGACATTCATCTAGTTCTAAGACAATTTGGATTGGAAATATCCTATCTATATTCAAGTACCTCTCTTCATACAAAAAACTCTATGATTTGGAAAATTTGAATCTCCATAAACATCCACTGGGTTTTTAGCAGTAGAAAAGTAAATTTATGCGAGTTCATTTTCCTGACTATGTAGCACGTGACCTTAGGTGGCCTTGCATAAGTATTCTACATAACAGACCTGTCAGCCAAAATATGCTATTATTTGACTATGCAGCCAATGCCCTTAGGTGGACCTACATAATTCAACCCCCTAACGGGTTTGTTAAAAAATGGTAACTTCATTCTTAGGAACTACTTCTTCTAATGCCTTTAAGCCCTGTTTCATGTCTTCCCTCAAATTCAAAATTTCATTAGTCATAATCTACATATATTCCCTCATACTTGAGTGTGGTAATATGTTCACAGACAAATTATCAAAGTATTGAGTCAATTTTAATTCATTCAGTCAAAGCTATTTCGACCTTAAACATTAGCATTTTTTAGGTCTGATGTGCATGAATTTAAACTGCACATAAAAGACAAGGAAACTATGAACAAAATTAAAGTCCTAGCTCACTAAACATACATTTCATATGATTTAGGTAATATTGAAAAATTAAAAGATTCAAAGTTTTTAGGGTTTTTTATAATAATCCTATTAAAAATCAAACTATGCTTATTAGGCCCATTGGCTTATGTAAAAATTTAATGTAGGTAGAAAAAGAATGCATGCACAAATTATTGAAGATGAAAGTGTATTTCATTTGATGCAAAAATGTTAGAAGGACATCCACAGACTGGAGTCTCTTAACTTTTCCAAGAATTACAAAAGGCTGCCAACATAAATATTCACTTCATTTATAGCATCCTGAGCATCATCATTAGCCACTTGAAGCTCATGCACACGACCAAATTCTCCATTTTCATATGGATGGATTGATTTATTGGCATCTGAGATTTCTGTCATACCATTATTTTGACCTCATTCTAGTGAATTATTATGTTGGTCAAAATCCCCAGTAACAGCATCTAACTATTGTTGAAGATGCATCTGCTGGACGACTTTATCATTGATCTTATGCTTAATCACCTTCAACATGGCAGCATAATCAGCCTCATCTTGGTATATCGCAGCCTCAAATTCACTGATATTGGTTGAAAGCCTCACCCTAGTCAAATCTTGACAGTATTTGTACTCTTTCTCCCTTCTTAAGATAACATGTTTTACCACAGCATGGATCTGTTGATATCCAAAACTGCGAAGTCCCATCAAGATGAACAAGGATGACCGTCGGGGAATCATTGATGATATCTCTTCTAAAGGCACTTCAGATATGATTTTCTATATGTTCTTCTATACCTTACATCTTGAAAATTGAAGCCCCTTTTGTATCTCTTGGTCTGATTTGGCATCTCTATCACAGGGGGAATATAATATGGGATTAATGCACTTAAGGAAGTTCCATTTTCTACTCCATCCAACCTGACCCATGTTACTTCACATTCTATTCCTGTTGGGGTTGAGGCTGAAGCTTCACCTCTAGATGTATCCACTAAAATTGATAGCCCTGCATAACCAATTGAAAGCATTGGTTAGTTTCAATGGATAACAAAAGTTAATTGGATGTCTTGCAAAATAAGTACAGTTGAAAATATAGTTATCCCTTACCCAACGGAAGATCAAAAACATGATAAGGCTCCTCCCCGTCTTTCCTAGCTTAAAAATGTTTTTAGGACGAGTTACAGGAAGCTCTGCTAGGTTAATCTCCACATGAGATAATGTCACTACAATAGTCGGGTTTTCTTTACCCCCTTCAGGCATTGGCAGTTCAGCAACATTCTCAGATAGAACTCCACATTTCAACCGATCATGATCAGATATGTAATAAAAATTTATTTTTAACAGGACGAAGGATAACACTCATGTCCATAATCATTTAAATTACTTGGTAATTTAACATGATCTAAAAAAGCATGATAAGATGTTTCAAGTTCCATCATTTATTCCAATGTTATCTTAGAATCCTGGTTAATCTCACCAGTGGAAGCATTCGATGTGTCTTTTTGGAAACCTCCATTTTATGGTCTCTGGCCCTGGATAGCTTCTTCAGATAAAGTAGCAGTGTTATTTGAAATGGCTGCCGAATGCTCTAGTGTAGGGTTTGAACCTAAAGAATCACAGAATTGAAGACAGTTGATGTTTCATTCAACATTCTGTGAGGCATTTTAAAATTACCAGAAGCAGGCTCTACTCTTCTTGCAACTGCAATAAGAGGGATACTGGGAACAAACGTTTGCTCTTCCACAAGAGAAGCCAAGTCATCCTGAACTTCTGATTGTTCACCAGTACCCTCTGTGGTCCTCAAAGGTGGGTCGGTCCTCTCCCTCAGAGGGGAAATTGAAGAATCCCCTTCAATACCAAGATGTATGAGAAACCTTTTCATGTGTAAAGACTCATGATTATCCGAAGGACTTACCACTACTGATGAAGCGTTTAGTTGTGGACTTCTTCCTTCGATGCCTTGGTTTATTTGGTTTTTTGGGAGTGTCGACAGTCTCCTTTATAGGTACAAGAAATGGAGAATGGAAATCCATGTACAACTCCTCATACATGGCTTGCTGGCATGGAGATATCTCGCCCGACTCATGAGGAGATTCATTAGCCCCAATGGTAGTACCACCCGAGCTATACTGTGGCGACGGAACCTGAGCAGTTCCTTTCTTTACAAGATGTAGGATGAAGAAAATAATTTCCTTGAGTAATAGTGCTTTGACTAAAATCAAGTTGCAAAGAAAATAAGGAAAAAGACTTACATCTTTAGGAGCCACATAATCATACCACTCCTCATCTTCGGAACCACCTGTCCCCTCAATGGCGCCACGATCTATCATTTCCTTCACCCGCTTGGTGATAGGAATGGAATCATAATTGGAATATATTATAATTTAATGTTCTCTGATGTAATCCTACACTTCATCGGGGTTATCCTTGTAACAGATATCTACAGAAGCCAGAAGATTCCCTATTCTAGGGAGGAGTAGCCCCTCGCACAAATCCGACATGGTAGTTTCAGCACTGCAGTATAAAAACTGCCATGTCTAGATTGCCTCTGATCGTAGATATTCAGTATGTGTACCAACAGGCTGCGATGAGGGTCCTATAACTTTAGACATCAGCTTCTTCCCTGCTCTTGCAACTACAGATAGAGAATAAAAAAATAAGACCTCTTTCTCTATAATGTAATGGTGGTTAAATTTCCCCAATGAAGTAACTCACTAGGAGTTGATGGAGTGGGTCTTTTGATTCTAATAGGAGGATTATATCATTCACGAGGGCGCTTTGCCGTATGTTTTTCCTCATCATCCCTATCCTGGGAATCTGGTGAATCATCTCTGGGTGGTGTAGAAGAATCACCTTCCAGATGAAGGGTTTCGTTCTCTACGGTTCTTCTCCTTTTTCCCACATGATAAACTGGATAATTCAACACACCTCCAAGGTATGATTCTATCCAGTTCTTGGCATACCATGTAGTCAAGTTACATAACGCTTTATCAACTGGTAGATCAAACACTGCCCTGGACCTCTCCATAGATGTCAGCAACCATAGTTGTCAGGTCACCATCGGATGCTGCTCTGACCTAACATGCACAGGGGGAGATACAACAGTCTGCTGCAAACACTTGAATTAATGTGGAAATCTGTATGGAGAATAGGCCTCACATATAATCTCTCTTCAATCCAGGTGGCCAGTACACCATCTCTATAGGCCAGCATGTATGCCCTCAATTCCATAAGGGTTGTTCCATCATCAACAAACCACCCGGTTGGTGGATTTCCATAAGGAAAGAAATTGAATTCCTTATACATGCTCAGTCTCACCTTTATATCATAGGGGTTAAGGGCTAATTGTGCAATTCCAGAAAAATGCCTGCACTGATGGCCTGAAGGAACTTCCAGGAACTTGTACTCTGTTCTATACATTATATGTCCTTACGTGAGTGGAAATCCGTCCCCACATGTCATGGAATGGTCCTGCTATTCTCAATGGAAACATACTTATAAAAACATGGATTATGCTCCTGTGAACCATCTACAAAATAGGGGTGGCCAACCCAACAATTGTTTTCTCAGTCAACTTGGCTGCCACAACGAAGGTCCTTGGCCAGACACCCCCCTTAGAATCCCTGACTGGCAGAAGATAAACACTAATCCATAAGGATAAGAAGCCCGCAAAAGAGGTCTTTTTTGGGATTCTATGATTTACTTCATATCCCCACTTCTCAAATTCTCCTGCTTCCAAGGTCGGCCAGATTGTGCAAGGAGCAACCCTCTTCTCTCTTTTGGGGAAGGTAGTAGGACGAGTATAGTTGGGCCACTTATCCTTCGGCCACTTTTCCATCGGCCCCTTCTCCTTCGTCTCCTTCTCCTGCTTCTTGGTAAGAAACATATTCATCCACTCCTCTGGATGAATATCCGTTCTATAATGAGTTAGGGAGGTCTCTAAACTCTTGAGCTTGTGGAAGATTTTCAATAATTCTCAAGCCAAAGATGTGGTGTTCTCCGAATCACACCAAGTCTCCTTGGGAGGGATAAATTCATCATTCACGTCACCCAGAATTAGAGCCCCAGAGATCTTGTGGACATCCCACAAAATGATGCCTACTTATCCATGATTTCGAAGGAATGAATTGGTTTCTGGGCTCTAGCGGCTGATTATCTCTCGCATAAACTCATCATTTCTTTAGACATATGTCTGCCTAGCTCAGATAGCTTCATATATCATAGCTCCATTCGAATCCTCGACAAAATTTGAACAGGTTTGTCGCACCCAGTATGCCCACATCCAAGTTGGATTCACACCTCCTCTAGGATGGAACTCCCAACTCTTCATCTAGCCTTTGGATTGATCCATCTGAGAATATCGGAAGATTGAAGGATAACAATGTGATGGAGCTCAGGCTTGTGAGGATTCAGATCTGCGCACAAGGACTATGATGCATTATATAGGCCTTCTCCATTGTTCCATTATTCAAAAAAACTACTCCACTTGAGATATTTGCAGAAGAAAAATTGGTGTAATTTTGAAACCAAGAAATTAGGAGATAGTTCTTTGCCTCTGGAATGTTGATATCTTGCATATGACAATATACATACAGAGGAAAGTAGGTTCTCTCTGGAAAGTTACAATCATAGATTTTCAAATACATAGCCAAATATGGGAGAGTGTTGTCGTAGATAGTATAGTAATCATGGCCCAAAACATTCATCAGGTCATCAATTCGTTTGCTAGCCAATTCATCAGCAGTTCTGATTCTTCTTAGATCCATTGCATCAGCACCAATGTTGAATAATTAACTCTTAAGTAAGTTGATTTTTCAGAAAATTTGTGAATAAAAGTCAAAAAATTTCTAAATCATTAAGGCGCACAAGTCCCAAATTGGTGCGCCTGTATAACTGTTTTGCGCTAGTTTTGGCGCGCAGGTATTACCGCGCAAGTCCAAATACCTCTACAGCAGCGCGACACAAAAGGAAGTAGTGGAAAACTGAGTAACTTGCACGGTGAAGGTAACTTGCATGATGAGAGATCGGAAGCATTCAGATTCGGTGCTATTCACGAGGAATGACGACATATATATAGGCAAGGCCGCACCCCTACGCTCTGATGCATGCGCGACTTGCACCTGCACGACGCCAGCTGCGCCCTCAACACATGTGCACCGTAGTTCCTTGGTTTTATCCTTTTTCCTCAAGGTCACATCCTCATTTCTTTCGCATCCATCTAAGAGGGGAAATTTTGTTGATTCTCCTTTCTGTCACAATGATTAAACGACTGAATAAAATAATACCTTATTCCAAAGTGATTCATCCTTTGAAGAAACATCAAAAATCTACAAAGGCATGAACAAGGATTCCTTCCCACTTGGGGTTCCCAAGTTTCCTCATGGTAGCTCAAGTATAATTGTGCGCCACCTAGTGGTCGCACAGGTGACTTGCGTGCCCTCTTTGATTCTCACTCGAGGTCTTCAGCAGCCTATAAATACCCCCAATGGGCCCCCCATTTCAAGGACGAAAAATTCCAGAAACTCAGATTTGATCTCCCAGCGCCCTAGTCACTTCTAGAAGCTTTCGAACACTTCTAAGGTAATTTATTACCAAGAACTGAAGATTTAAGACGGGGTCTAGGCCTAAGCATTGAAATTCATCAACTCCTATATGCCTAAGTGTCTATACCTAATGGGAAATGAAGACACTTTCACATCGCCTTACCCCTTCAACAGAACTTGCGCGCCACTCTTCTGGAAGCCTCTAGGTGATAGTTCTAAGGGCTTGAGCCAAGTATCTCCCAAGTATTACTCCATGGGTAAACTGTCGCGCACGTAATCTTGTGTCGTGCAGGTATACATGCACGACCAGTACCTGCGCGCCCATGTAGGACCCGCACGCCTCCTTCTTTTTGGGCACCCCTCCTACCTATTTCACCTCTCTTATGCCTATCCACCTCTCCTATTCAAGATTCATCCATAAAAACCCTCTTCAAAGCTATTTCTTTTGGCATGGCTCCCTTTTTTACTTCCTTATCTGAAAGGAATCCTATGGAACATCTCTTAAAACCTAGTGACTTGCGTATCTTTATATTACTAAGGTGAGAGATTTCATTCATTGAACCTCATCCTTTAAAATGAGAGGATCCTTAACCTGGTCCTCCTTATTAGGAGTAATCCCTAGTACAAATTCTCTTAATTTGGGCCTCCTTTTCAAGAGTAAGTCCTAGTCCAAATTCTCTTAATTTGGACCTCCTTTTCCAGAGTAAGCCCCGGTTCAAATTCTCTTAATTTGGGTATCCTCCTTAAGAGTATGCCCCAAGTCCCCTATTCATGGGCCTCCTCCTTAGGAGTAAGTACCAATCACAAATTTCAAATCTATTCACCCTCTTTAAGAGTAAGACTTAGTCATAATTTCCCAAGTCTAGACATCCTCCTTAGGAGTAAGCCCCAGTCATAATTTCCCAAATCTGGGCATCCTCCTTATGAGTAATCCCCCGTCATAATTTACCAAATCTTGGCATCCTCCTTAAGAGTGAGCCCCAAGTTTCCAAATTCTAAAATCCTTAACCTGGGCCTCCTCCTTAAGAGTAAGCCCCAGTTCTCAGTCCCCTAACATGGGCCTCCTTCATAGGAATAAGCCCAAGTTCTTAAGCCACATTTCTCAAAGACTACAAATATGGGCATCCTTTTTAGGAATAAGCCCCAGGTCCGTTAATTTTGGCATCCTTTTCTGGAATAAAACCCAATCATAATTCCCCTTAACCTGGGCCTCCTTCTCAGGAATAAGCCCAGTCATAATTTCTTTTAACCAGTCTTAATTTCTTTTGATCTGGGTTTCCTTCTCAGGAATAAAACCCAATGATAAATTCTCCTCTAATTTGGGCATGCTTCTCAGGAGTAATCCCTATGTTAGGTATTCAAATCTCCATAAAGCACATTTACCTTTATAGACCTTGTTCCCGGGTTTCTTACCTAAAGAAAATCCAAAACCTAATTTTCATCTATCTGGGAAATCACACATACATAATTACCAAATTATTTCTCATGATTTCATCTTTCGTGGCACAATTTTCAGGTTTTACCAATACCCCTTGATTCCCACACTGAGCAAGTCTCACATGAGCTTAGAGTGTAAAAGTAATAATGACATCTTTCGTTGGGCCATGAATCATGAATAAACATCAAACTCTCTTATTCGAACTACGTGGGTTCTTATTACTTTTCTAAACAATGGTATGTAGGTAGCCCATCTGTGGGAACGATCCCAACTCTAAAATAATCTATGTCCTCCTGAATGACAATAAACGTCAAGTGCACCTTTGAGTGGCTTCAAAACCAGCATGGTTATCATAATAAGAAAGAGATTTCTATATAATGTGTCGAAGGATACCATTGAATAAGAATCTCTAAACAAATAAATATGATTCTCTATCGATGAAGAACCTCGAATACATATAAAAGATTCTCTAAATTTCCTACATATCAATCATTGATTGCAAGATCTAAAGGAATGCCAATACATATACTTGGAAATTTAATAAGGATTCACGAACATAACTTAAATCTATAAAGAGTATCCCAGAGTATATAATAATTCCCCTCAAAATGGTTTGATGAGTCCGAACTCCCATCCACTCAACCAATGAAAATTCTTAAGCCTTATCAGTTCATAACTAATGAGCACCTACCTTTGGAAAGAAGGTCCAAATGGATATATAATCATTGGATGTTTCCGGTTCTACGAACAAACCCGTTAGAAACCGATTGGAATGTTTAAACCTTAAACCAATGAGGTCATCCCCATTTCCAGAGGAAACAAGTACATCATAATTTTGAGTTATAAAAAATTTTATATGTTGGTAAGAATTCTATCTATATGTAATACTATATATGTACAGATATATTACTTTCATGGTTGGTGTAATACTATGGGTATCCATCATATAATTTTTTTTTTCAAAATGTGAGATCCTAATTCTATAACCTTTCTTGATTAATTATAATGTTGTAAAAATTTCAATTTCAGAATCCTTTTTAATACTTTAGACTTACAATAATTTTGATAATATTTTTGAATTAAAAATAAATTTTTATAATTAATTCTCATTAGTGTAATATACATACAATGATCCGTGTACTATTTACTCAAGATCAAAACATCGTGATTATTTTTTAAGCCATTATTCAAGATGGGTGTTGAAGAGAATGAATAAAGAAGAATATTATAATATCATTATTATGTTATTTCCTAATTTTCAATTGACAATACTTGTAATTCCATATATTTGACAGAAAATGTTATTAAATACGAATATTCTTTCCTTATTATTCAAATGATTATAACATAACATTTACAATACCATTAATTCTAAATGAATTGAGAAATTGATGTTCATGTTGAGAATAAGAAGATCAATGTTGAATAAATTTCATAGAAAATAAATATATTTATATTGGGGAATTCCTTATAAATTAAATATTTAAACTAAATGTAAATATAAATGTGCTATGATTATGTGAGTTTATATAACACAAAAAAGTTGTAATTCTATATATATATGAATATTTATTTGAGTGAATTATATCTAGAGTTTATAGATTCTATATTTAAGATTATATAATTTTAATTGAATATCTCACACTATAAAGAAGCTATGCACACTATTGAGATGATTTATTTAAGTATTTTAATATATCCAAGGTTATTATTTATTTGTGGGTTCTATAGAATGTGTTTCTGAAAAATGATACATAATTTATATTTTAATGGTTATTGGAATAGTTTTTCAATCTAATGAAAATGAGATAAAATTTAAAATGTGTATTATTGATATTATTGGTGAAAAAATTCATCAAGAAAAATTGAATAACCAAGAACATGGGGACACAAAAACATGAAAATCAATTAAAATGTAAATGGAGATCATGTGAGATACCGATGTGTAAGACCTTGTGTAAATAGTGAATAGAGATAGTGAAATTAATTTTTTTGATGAATTTATATATTTTTAATAAGGATGACACAATACAAGACATATTTACAAAATCATAAAAAATTTAGTAGTTATGTGTATGATGATATTGAAATTGAGTTGGTTAGAAATCAAGAACGACAAATTTGGTGATCTAGAAGATGAATAATAATAAGAAAAAAAAATAAGTTGATACTATAGTGTAAATCAAGAAAAACTATCTAATTATCATAGATGAAGTAGAGGAAGCAGATTTAGTTATGATTATTGGTCCAAGTCAAAGAATAAAATGTGAAAAATTCCATAATATAATACAAAGTATTGTAGATGAAGTGTGTGAAAAATAAGGAGATGTATTATTGATAATGTCTAAAACAATTTACAATAATTTTCATTTTTTTCTAAATGTGATTAGAAATTATTCATGATCTACTTGGTATTTTAATATCACATGATCTCAAGATTGAGTAAATCGTGTGATTACATTCTTAGTGAGATCATGTAGTGTACCATCCAAACTGAGGTTCCACATGAATATTCCCTGAGCTAGTATGTTATGTGACATGAAGAGTGAATCCTCACATGCGATAGGTTTCTAACATGCAGTTAGAGACTAATATATAATGTGGGGAGACAATAACCTCTTTTAAATGTGTGGGCACAATGTATATAAATATAAAAATAACTGAATGATAATAAATGATAAATAATATAATACCATAATCAATATAATATAGTATAAGAGACCTAAAAAAAGGATACATTTAATATTCTTAATTGTTAATTAAATATTACATGATGAAGTCATTTTGAAGATGCTAGGGAGGAGCGGTTATAAGTAGTTAGTCTAGGTTGTATGTAATTTTTGAAACCTACGGGAAATGAATTCCTCTAAGGACTACATGCCTTGTAAGGATTCCACCTCACCCCATGAAATGTGGATTATCAAATATCAATAAAAAATGATGGCCTTTGGTCCATCGGAGAAATATAATGTAGTACATCAGATGAATAAATACAAAACAAGTATAATGTCCAAGAAAATCAATATATATGTCACGTAATATAAGTGACATGTTTCAAATGAAAACCCAAAATAAAAATAGAATGGAAACTCCTGTCTGAATTCTGAAATCATATCTTGTTCCCTCATTCATGATCAATATGAGATCAGAATTCGGCAATCAAAGATAGGGCCCTTTCTCTTGTCTTGTCCTACAAATATAATGTTTATTCCAGTAATTGTTAGCTAGCATTATTAGGGTGTGAATATAAATTAATAGGCCACCACCAATAGAGTGTAATAAAATATAAATTCTATGAATATATATATGGGTTATAGAGTATCTGTATGTAAAATCATAGGTGTTTTGGGCCTTAGTTATCATTCTACACCTCATTGTTTAGATGCATGAATTGAGAGCCTAGAACACTAGTCTGGAACCCCTTGGGTATTTGTATCATCAGTCTCAAACACACACCTCATTGATCATCCACATATATCAAAATATTAAAATAAAGGTTCAACATCATTAACCATATTATCAATCATTCATATCTTAGTGAAAATTTTCATTTATCAACTATAACCATGGTTCTTTACTTCAATGACTCGGATCAAGAAGAACAATTCATCAACTATTCCATTTATGATAATTTATTTCACGAATCATAAGCTCATCAATATTATAACAATAAAACCATTAAAACCATTATCAACCATTCAATAATAAATTCATATCAATTAAATAAACCCCATATTTCATCACATTCGATCATTAATGATCATTTTAAGGAAATCAGAACACCCAAATGGTTTCCATAAAATAATTTCTCATTATTTCTAATGGGTCCAATGGTATTTGTAGAGGGTTTCCCAATTTCATTGAATTTTATTCTCCCTTTTAATTAAATGTAAAATAAATTTCACCAAATATAAATATAACTACACAATTAAGTACATATTGTCAAAATCAAGACTACAAGAATTAGCATTTTGACCACCTACATAAAGATCATTGACAAGTGATCTCCAAATCATAACTGTCAATTTGATATAGAACAACCTAATTCAAAACATTAAGAAAGACGTAGGATGAAAAACTGGGATCATGATCTAATGAAAAGAGATCCATTAATACTAATAATAGACCCATCAGCAATGGAGTAAAAATTCAACCATCTCTAAAGGGGAATAAATATGAGAGAGAGAGAGGAATTTAAACAAGCAATAAATCACCTACCGAAGATGAGTTGATCAATTCAGCAGTTCTTTAATTCATAGAAGGTGATGTTCATTAATCCTTTTCACCCTCTTCTAAGATGAAAAAATATTTTTATGTCATGTTAGTTTTAAGTAAGTTGATTATAGATATAAACCAAGGTTTTAAATAATTTTAAATGAATACTCCATGGTTTAAAATCCCACGAGAAAAATTTCATTGGAAGGGGAAAATGGCTTTAAAAACAATGTACCCTACCCATGATCCCATAATTTCTAGGGTGAATTGTTTGAAAAAACATGTTCCAACTATGAAAACACCCTCCTTCAATGGGTATACAATTTTCTAGGCTTGGGGGCACCATTTTTTACAAAATATACACCAACTATTCATTTCCCCAACCCCAAAAGAAAACCTTAAAACACTCCTAAACATACCCAAGAAAAGCCACAATATAGGTAATACTAAATAAAGGGTAAAATAATACCAGAATATGTGTACATGACATCAATAGAAAGGTTGGTATCCTGAAATCGTCCCACATTATAATAGCTCACTCACGAGATGTACTCCCAAGCATCAGAAAGATTATGAGGTAAAAAAATCATTCCATTAGGCCTAAATATTTTCATCCCTATCACATAATTCCTCCTGGACACATCCATGATGCCACACCACTGAAACCAATGGTACAATGTTTCCTCAGAACACTTTCTCTCTATGATCCCAAGAGGATTCAAATGATCCTCAAATGACACATCGACCTGAAGATAAACAACTTCAACATCAATCACATGAGAAGGTTAAGGGTCATACTTCTAGATCTGTGAACCATGAAAAAAATGTCCACAGTACTATACCATTGTTGAAGATCAAATGGATAATCCACTGGTCTAATCCTCCCCACATTATCAAAAGATCCAAAATCCCTGGGTGCTACCTTTCCCTACATATGAATCATACGGTGACCCAATCTCGGTGAAACCTAAATAATTGAAGAGTCTCCCACTGTAAACTAAATAGTTTTTACAAAAAAATTCAACATAATAATTTTTTAGACTCTACACTGAGGCCATACATTTTTGGATCAATTGAACCTTCTATGATGTCTCATGCACAAGACTTAATCCTAATAACTCTGCCTCACCTACCTCCATCTAGAATAGGGGTAATCTTCCTGGAATACTATGATGTGAATTATATAGTTCCATTTGAATTTTATCCAATTAAATTTTATTATAGGACATCTTAATTAACAATATTTGATTATCCCAAGACCCAAAAAAATTGAGAACGTATTCCTATAACCAATTCCCTAATACCTGAATACTACACTTTAATTTCCCATCCATCAGTCGGTCAAAAGCCATATTTAGAATCACCTATGTACTAAGAAGATAATATAATCCTTTTTATCATATTTTAAAGTGAGAATCATCATATGATACTATAATTCCCGACACTCTATGAAATTTGAATTTATCTCAAACAATAAAATCCTCCAATTGATGATCAGTGAAAGTCTACCAGATAGACAATAAACGTGATACATTTTTCAATTGGTCCAAAGTTTCCCATGTCTCTATACTTTTCTGAGGCATCCTCTAAAGACCCTCAATGATTTACAAGGTTACATCATTTTAATTAAATTATAGAATAGTCAACAGATGTAACAAACCATCATGACATTGTTGGTTAGCCTTCTCTAGATGATAGGTGTAACATCGTGTCATGAAACCTAAAACCTCTCTTTTTGTGTGCAACTACCAATACTTTGGACATAATTCATGATAATTTTTGGAAAAACTAGGATACACAATCCACATCAAGGCCTAAAACACATGAAACCCCTCCCTAAACATACACGTATACAGAACTACATGGCTCCACATATTGATTATATCATTCTCATATATAGTGAAATTTAAGGTTAATTCCCCACTAATAAGGATTTACCATAAGGACTAGCACTCTAGATCCATATACTAGATCTCTTGATCTCCCTCATATGTGAGGAATCTATAGATAAGTATAAGAGGGATATATATTCCTGGCCCTCTAAAACATCAAAATGACTTTTTTCCAATTAGGTCAACATCATCTTATCAGAACTAGACTCATGATCTACCTTAATCTATATCTTCCTGCTCAAAGTACCATCAGAACAGCTGACCTTGCATAGTGAGAAGGATAGCTTAATATTAATCAATTGAAAATACCCAACCCATATTCACTTATAGAGAGAAAAAAATTGTTTCAAAGGGATATAAATTAATATTTATTGGTTTGTTTCAAAAATAATATTTTCTAACAATAGGTCATGTCACCAACACTTCAAATCATAAACCACCAGGGCCAACTCAAGAGAAAGAATATGATAATTTCATTCATGTGGAATCAACTATCATGATCCATATTCTATGAATCCATCTCCCCGATTCAACACTACTCCATGTTTTATTCCAAATACATTATAAAAAATGATATACTCCTCACTGGGATCAGGTAGGATCAGAATTTGTGCTGTTATCACCCGCTTCTTCAACTCTTTGAAACCATTCATACAAGATCCAAAATATTCCTACATTAAAACATTCTCAATCAAGACCAAATGTGCTATTTACATATGAGATAGGTCTTGGATGAAACTCTGATAATATCTTTCTAAACCTATAATGTTTTGAATATCAAAAACATTATTGGGATAATCCCATGAAAAATAAAAATATTAAAATTCTCTAGGTCCACTAACACACCTTCTTCATAGATGATGTGACATAAGAAACCTTTCATGACAATATTTAATTGACTCTTAAATAGATTGGTTTCTATCCAATGATCCCCTAGTGTACTATAAAAAGTGTTGAGATATTGGGAATAATCATCATGTGTCTTTGGTACACAACGATTTCATCCACATTACAACCATAAACATATCCATGTATGGGTAAATGATTTAGTTCCTAATAACTATAAACACATAATAAGAATTCATTAGCTTGAATGAAATCATGATGAACTCATGTTTTCCATACTTTATTATGAAATTAGTTTATGGTATATCAGAATATATAACTATCAACTGATTAATCTCGAATTCCTATCAATATTGAATAATACACAATATCCTCACTACATGTAAAAGTGATTATCAAGGAGTAGAACACGATACCTATTTTTAACTATCATTCAGTTCATCTTCTAGCCTCATCTTATTAATCCCAAACTCATGATTAACATAATTGTTACCATTAGGGGGTGTGTTAGGACCAATTGGGGCCTAAATACCCTGAGGGGGGGGGGGGGGTGAATCAGGGTATGGATATTATTTTCTTAATAATTCATCCTTCCCCAATGGATCTTGACCTCTTTATTACAAGGTTCACTTTGTTTGAATTTTTGTGTATATTATGATCACTTATTTTCTTCTTTATCTAATGATGATGCTTTGAATGCAATGTAGGGAAGAAAACAGGCAGACACAGAGATTTTTACTTGGTTCACCCTCACAGGGCTATGTCCAAAGAGCATACAACGACAATTGGACGATGTACCAAATTTACTAAGGATCACTACCAATAATGTTCAGGCTAGATCACTTCTATGCCCATCCTCACTGCCTTTACAATTTTTAGGGTCATCTCACTGCTTTCCCAAGGGAAACTCCCAATTTCTCTCTCTCTGGCTCACTGCCAGGGGAGAGGATCACCCTCTTCCACTTCCATTGATCACTGCTCCAGAAAGGATCCACTCACAGTTTATAGACCTGTAGATCTCTTCATTATCACTAATGAATGAATCCTTCATTGTCTGTATATGCTCTTTTGAAGTCCAACTTTCACCCATAGATGAATCTCTCTTTTCACCTAAGGTATCGGGAAATCTTCCAGCTTTTGTGCAGCCCCAGAAATATGGGCGTTCTCCAACAACACCTGGCGCTCTTCTCCATGCCCGACGTGGAAGTCCCAATATGGTGCACTAGTCTTCGGCGTGCAAGTCCAAACTGGCACGCAAGTTCGCCTCAGCCACTTCCATGACACTCACTTCTTCAACTTCAAACCGGCGAGACACACCTCCTTTTATGCCCAAAATGATTTTGGGGCGCAACTAACAACTGGTGTGCAACATAAAACTGGCACGCACCTTATACTTGCGTTACCACACACCACTTGTGTGACCACACACCACTTGTGTGACCACCACACCTGCGTGACGAGAGCTCTGATTTTCTCCATGTATTAAGCTCATGTGGAATGAGGATGGGTCGACCTGTATTTATAGCCATTTCAGACACCCTGCGCGGCGACACGCACGTCTCCCCTCAGCGCGCAAGCCTCGGCGTGCAAGTCTCTTCCCATGCAAGTCACATGCGCAACCCACTTCCAAACATGGGCTCCCTTATCCATTTGCCATATTTTGAAGTTCTGATATTGAAAAACAATAGGCATGCAAGTTTTCAAACATCCTAGGCACCGGAGCGCATGTCCTTTCACGGCGCGCAAGTCACTTGCGCGACCAAACCAATACTTGCATGACCCTCTTTCCGTTGCCATATTTTGAAGTTCTGATCATGAAAAACATATGGCATGCATGTTTCCAAGCCTTCAAGTACACGTTACGCAAGTCCCTTTGCCAAAAACCACTTTTTACATTTTTCATTTTTGAGGCCCAAAAAATTGGCAAACAATGGAAAATGCCACCACCTTGTATCTGTTGTTTTTGTACCACTTCCAGATCATCCATTCCTTTGTCAACATTCATGAATCAAACATGAACCATTTACCATAGCACATGAACTCAAAATTCCATCATGAAATCCCCTTTGTCAACAAAATTTTATATCATGGTTTTCTTTGTCATCAATAACAACATTGATGTCCACTTTGTCAACAAACACAATCACCTCAAAAATGTTTCAATGATACCTTGAGGGATTTTTTTTCCAACAGGATGTAAAGGATACTCTCATATTATAATAATAAATGTGGGATCAAAATGATAATAGAATGTCCATAAACAAAATAAATTTGAAACCTGAAATGTTATGTATATAAATATCTTAATGAAATTATACTAACCAACCTCGAGAAAATAACACATGCATAGATATTTTTCACTTGAACACACTCCCAATGGTCTATCGATCATTATAACCCCATTCAAAAATGAAATATTCAATATCAAACGATTAAAAAATTATGAAGATATACAAGGGTGATAGAATAACATATACAATAAGGTGATAGAATAAAAAGATTTTATATGAATAGTACCGCTAACTATTGATGACCCAACCCCATTATCCACAAGTGTAGGAAGAACAAAACGAAACTAACCCATCCCTCTCCCATATGTTCCATCATCCGTTCCCTTTGTCACACAACATTTCTGATACACACTCCATTTCCCAAAATTACCACATACGCTGCCTAAAAATCAATGACTAGTAAAGATCCATCTAGCCAACTTGTATGGGGTAGAGGACCCACAACCCAATCAATGGTGCAATATTTCTCCCCCATCAATACCCATATGTCATGAATTTTTATTTAATCAATTCATATTTCCCATCCACCCTCAAGCTCAATACACTATAGATGGTCAAAGAAACATATTATAATAGTGACCCAACATCCCACATAATGACAATGTGATTGATTATTTCATTGGGTAACTGATCATTCACTCCATATACTTTTCTTTCCACTAATCTGGTTGATTTTATCATAGAAACTATTCCTACACCTAAAAAACATAACTCATGTTTTTTGGACGAAACTACCTACCCTGCACTGGAATCCTTCTCCAAGCTCCCCTCAAGAAATGAGATCTTGATTCTCTACTTCAACAAACTTATTCTGTTGAATGATATTTACATGTCGTTTAATCTCATAATTAATTATGTTCTGAGTGAATATATCCAAAATTTCTACATCACCTAACATTTTCAGTATAATAAAATGTATGTTGATGAAGATACTAGCATAGTCCATCACTAACAACCTCTCATGGGTCATCAGTGTAAATTCTTCTACCCTCTCCTGTCTCAGCCTATCAAGGTAAATTTGTTCTAGGAACATATCCTTGATGTCCTTCCATTCCCTTTCATCCAACTACTCATACCTATAATAGATATCCCACCATTGATTCACTGATCCTTGCAAAAAATTAGTATCCAACTTATCCCTCTTATGAGATGGAGTCTCTAAATTTTCAATAATTTGCAGGATATACTCAATCTTGATTTCAACATCCATAGGTCCACCCTATAAAGTGATTTTTAGAAGGTGTTGAAACTAGAAATCCCATTTTAGATCTAGCATGTTCTACAAAACATTCCCTAAGTCTCTATCCATGAACTACATAGAGTGGTAAATGTTCCCACATATATGATCACCCAAATCTTCACCTAGATCTATTGGGGCATCTTGTTTCACTATTGGAGGATCATTTCCAACCATTTCCTCTATTCATCGTATCAAAAAAAGTCTTCATGAAGGCATCTATCTATAATAAAAATCATATATACTACGACAGAGAAAAAAATATTTTACTCGTTTACCTAATATGGATTTACATAAGGTCAGTAATAGTCACCCCTTATACAATCCCCCATGGTCAAAACCGAGGCACTATAACTACCCTCAACCATCCCTCACCTGGTTCATGGATAACATATGGTAAAACACTGTATAATATCAATGTTTCTCATTAAAATATATTTATATCCATTTCTATATACTAAATTTTCCATAATTTAAAATTTAACAATTTCTTATTAATAACTGTTTAATTACCCACCACTAAAATTACCATAAACCAAATAAATATACATGTCATTCTATATAAGTGTCATGTGGAAAATGAAATCCCAAAATAATGACACACTAAAAACTACCCAGTGGGTCTTAAAATATTTTCATCTTCCCTAATTCATGATAAATCTTGAATGCTAACCCATCCATATAACACTAGTCTCCTACCATTGTCTAGTCCTAAAAAGATGAAGTCCATTCGAGTACTGATCTCGATACTTGAGTAGGGTGTGTGAACAACTCAGTAGGCCACCAGAAAAAAATTATAATGAAATATCTAGCCAATAACAGTGTATGAAATTTTATAAATATTAAGGATCATATTACAATGTAAAAAACTGAAACATTTATTATTATTTATTGAACCTCATAATACCTATTTTGGCCCATGTCGGTGTCTAAAGAATACAAAAATGGTACATAACATTTCATTCATTCATCAGATTTCATTATTTATTTAACTAAAATTTTATATCTAGTACCATGGAGTATCATTGTAGATACCAAATCAAAATCATGAATAGGGGGACTAGAAACTTAGTCTTATCCCTTGTAGGTATATATACAACTAGTTATTCACCAACACATCATTTTCCATATTCATAAATTAAAATTTATCTATATAAATATAATGGGGCTTGAACATCAGTCTTGAACTCCATTAGATTTAGAGAATTATCCCCAACCCCACACCTCATTGATAACATGGATGAGCGAGGGGTGGGGGTGGGGGTGGGGGGAGAGTGTTAGTTTGGAACCCCATGGGTATTTGACTCATCAATCTTTGACCCACACCTCATTTATCATTCGCATATATCACAATATATAAACCAAGGTCGAACATCATTAACCTTATTAATAATTATCCACTTCAGTGTACACCATTTCATTTATCAACCACAATCACAGTTTATTAGATTAATTGCAAGTATCAACATGAACAATTCTTCAATTATACCATTTATCATCATTTTCATCAAAACTCATCATCTCGTCAAATTTATGCCAATAAAAACATTAAATAGAATAATAAAATATGAAATAATAAATTTAGATCAATTCATTAAACACATTATTTCCTCTTTTTCAATCCATAATTATCATATCAAGAAAATTGGCACACCCCATGTGTTACCCTCAAAAACAGTCTTATAATATATAGCTAGTCCAACATGGTTCATGAAGGGTTTCCTAACTACATAGAATTTAATTTACCATATTAAATTAAATTAAATTAAATTTCACAACATGTAAACACATCACGTCAATAATATACATGTTATCATAACCATGGATATGAGAATCTGTAATTAGACCACAAAACGCAAGACTGCTGAAGAATGATTTCCAAACTATAACCCTCAATTTGATGTAGAAAGGTCGAATTCCCCATTCCAATGATTAACTATGGTAAAAAACTATGATCAATATATAAAGAAATAAGATCAATTAAAACCTAGATCTAAACCATAAAAAATGGAGGAAAATCATCCCACTCCAAAGGTGAATAAATAAGGGGGAGACAGAAATCTAAATAAGTAGGAAATAACATACCAAAGAAGAGTTGATCATTCCACCGGGTCTACAATTCAAAAATGATGATGGTCAATGATCCATGGAACCCCTTCTGAATTATCCAAAATCATTCAATATCATGTTAGGTCAAAATATGGTGATTATTGATATAAATTGGGGGACAAAAGAATTCTAAATAATTCATTGGTGGTTTAAAATCTTGGTTGCATGGTTTCCTATGTGGGTTACACAGATTTCATAAACCTCCACCATAACTATGTCAACAAACTTTATGGGGTGAGTATTTTTTAATTCTTCGAGGAATATATTGATAAACCATGTGTAAACTATGAAAACTACCTCTATCTAAGGGTGCATATTTTCTATGGGTGGGTGAATGGTTTGCGTAAATAGTGTGCCAGCCATGGAAATTACACCCCTCCCCAAACATTCAAAACTCAACCAAACACACAAAATACAAGACAGAAATAGTTTACGATTAAAAAAATTGTAAAATAATAACAAAAAATGAGGGGGTTAAATCTCCATAAAGGCTAGGATCATACATGAAGCTATTATTCATGTAGAGACCAAGTCACAAGCTATAGTTTTAATGATAAAATATAATTTCAAGAATTATAGATAAAAAACATGTGTTTATGTTTATGAAATGAAATCTTGCACTAATAAAATTTATAATTTTGTTTTTAGAAATGAAATTAAGATCCTATGTGGGATGATTAAGTATAATTGTGTATTAGAAAGAGAAAAAATGGTGGGATACTATTTAAAGTAAGTATTTAGATGATAATAAACAACCTATGAAGTGTATGGAAAATATTTGGGTATATGATAATTTCTGTACACTCGAATTTTAATTGATCACATGGTTATAGATGAAAATCCTTGACTTATAAATTTTGATCAAAATAATGAAAATATTAACCACTAAGTGACAAACCTTATAAAACATAAATTATACAATTTATTTATTTTCTATATTTCATGTGGTGTACGAAATTAGGTAGAGGTTACAAGATCCATTTACATTTCAATAGTGTGAGGTGGTTCACCTAGAAATGGTTTTAATATGATTAATATAATATTTTTAATTTTTGATAAATATTTAGTGGCACCAGTTTCACCCTATCCTAGATGTCTGTTTATAGATTCTACAGCCATTTAATATTGTTTTAGGGAAATGTTCCATTTTATTTGAATTAATTTTTATTATTACCAAGTTTATTCTACTTAAATATAATCTTTCTAAATTTGAAATATAATAACCTAAAATGTATGAAATTGTTTCCAATCCTCCTAGTGAAAAATGGAGGTTTCATCTAATACTCTGACAAACATGAAGAAAAGTGTGCCCAAATATTAGCGAAAAGATTAAACGGAAGAAAATGATCAACCACTAGATGAAGTAAACTAGAGTTGTTTTTATTTAATTAATTATATTTTAACTTGATGCAATGAAGAATCACGTTAATTATCTATATAATATAAAGTGTTTGACAATGATAAACCACATAATAATTTTTATGATGAACAAAATTATTATTTTCAAATTGTCCCCAATTTTATTTTCAAATGAATACCTTCACATTTAATTGGAATTGAATATGAAAAATAATACCAAGAATAATATTATAATATAATTGATGCTATGTTGGTCAATAAGGTAATAATTTGAGGTGACCTCATAGAACTAGTTAAGGATAGGGATGATTTTGTATCATTTTATAATAAAAGAATTTTTATGATTGATTAAGAAATGTAAAGGGTTGTTTGTGATATATTAGAATTTTATCAGGTTTTTAGTTATTTGATTCTTGAATTGAACAAATTTAAAAAATATTCATTAATGTAAAATATTATTCTCTCAAAGAAAATTCATAGTGGATAAGAGAGATAGATATTTATTGAAAAGATACATGTATGATTCATGGTAACAGTTGAAGAAGTTGAGAATATATTTTATTGAATGTGTAATAACAATTGAAGACTATAATTATATTCTTGATATGAAATATCTTGTGTTACTTGTAATGCTGGTAATTATAGAAATTACCCAGGCTTAATCATATCAATATATTAGTAGAAGAAAAAATTAGAAAAAAAATAAATAAAGAGATTACTTATTATAAAAATAATTTTAATGGTTGTAAAATAACTACGTAATCATATCATGATTAATCCACAACATGCTCATGGAAGAAGGTAGCCATTACTCATAATAAAAATCATTTATATAAATTTATTTTGATGACTTGTATAGAATAAAAGATAAAAATAGATCATTTATAGGGATAAAAATGTTCATAATCACATGATATCCCAAATGGTGGAGCTATTAATATTAATGAAAAAATTCAAACAAATGGATCCCAAATGAATGGTGAAATGATTAAAAAACATTGATAAAATCATTTTTACTAGAATACTCTTAAGAAGTAAATAAGAAGGTTTTTTTGATATTATTTGTGCTGATGAATGTTTAAAAATATGTACATTTATTACTAAGCCAACATGTCATTAAATTTAATCTATAGAAAGCCCAAAGTAATAAAGAGATGAACTAAACTAAATATAAAACTTATTAATTTGAAACAGAATTAATATAAGATACAATATTTTTTATGAAGAATAAAAATTATTCTATAGAGAATATCTATTAATATTTCAATAAATATGCTCACAGTTTTAAAGGGTGATGGTATTCTCAAATAATTTTAAATCCTTATTCTAATGAAAAGAGAAGACGAAAATAAATAAAAGAAAATATAGAATAAGTAATTTCCTTGAGGTTTAACCCTAAAAGGAAGTTTATTAAATTAAAAACTCCCATAATGTCAGAAAATAAATTTCAATTGGATTTGAATCTGATATTAAGGAGATTGTTCTACCATTTAATGAAATTCCACATCATAAACCATTTTAACATGTCTTTGAAAATCAATTAATAAGAGAGAATGTTGGAATTGAGAAATGGAGTGTTAATCATAGAATAAAATAAAAATACTGGCTTGGTGGAGGATATCCCAAAGGGAATTCAAATTTCAAGAGTGGTTCAAAAATAAGCTAAGGCTAAATTCTTTTGAATGTGATTACTATAACGCTTGACCCCAGATTCCTAGAGCGGTTTCACTACATTATTACAGTGGAATGATTTCATTTAATAAAATCCAAAATAGATGAATTGTTTAGGATTTTTCGTAAAAAAGATCACAAAAATGATACCCATTATATATTTGGAAATAGAAAATGAAACATAGTACAAAATAACAATATTTATCCTTTAACACTCATTCAATGGTCTTTTCTTCATAACCTAGGTTAATTAAACAAAACAAGGTAGATCTAAAAAGACCAGTAAGTGAAATTAAAATGGAAAAAACAGTGATAAAATAAGAATAAATTAATATTTAAAGGTAAATAACTATGGAAAAATTCCATTTGAATAATTGGATCAGGTATAATCAACATGGAAATGTAAATAACTAAAACAAATTCCATTTAATCAATAAACTAACAATGAAATGCGTCTATAGATAATGTCAAAGTAAAAATATAATTGTTAAATAATAATAATAATAATAAAGTAATTCTTAATGATAACATTTTTTAATTATTGGACATAATTTTTGAGCCACACGAAAACACATACCGTCAAGACCTTTCACAAGACGGATAAAAACTATAGCTATAAACTGGTTTAATTTGGCCAAATAATTTTTCTCACGAAAACCTATTGATACCTAGAGGGGATATATAATTTTTGGTCCCCAACAGTCAGTTCCTATCAAAATCTATCCCCATATAAAGTAATTTCATTAATTTATAAAAAATATTCCTTATCAACTATCCATATTTAATAAATAATATATATTTATCAATATTTCCACAGTTAATCAAATAACTGTCATAGTGATCACTGTATGTAAAACGGTTCACAATTTAGGAAAACAAAATTTCCATTCAATGGGAATATGGATATTTAAGATAAATGTAATTTACATATATGATCACAATGAATTGATTGTTTCTAGAGAAATTTTACATCAACAAATGAAATTGATATTGCAATGAAAACATTTACCACATGGAAATTTCCAATTCAAACACCATGAATAAGATATATCAATGAAAAATAAGAAAAACAATGATATATCAGTGAATTGTGATATTAAATGAAAAATGGGAACTATATAAACTGTATTTATATGAATTGGTTTACAATAAAAAAAATATGTCATAATGGAATGTAAAATAAGACAAAATCCATAAACTTGTGTTTCCTTTTTGGTCAACATAATTTAACTACATGTATACTGTTTTTAAGCATGTGATATTAATTTAAATATAAGAATAATCATATTTATAACATAATATATTAACTTCTTATAATATCATATGACATGTTTACTAACAGCCATTCATTATTTTTATTATTTAGGGTGCTAATTGCCTCGTTTTTTAGTATGTTTTGACTTGTTAATTGTTGTTACTATTAATCATAGCATGATTTAATCATATCAAGAAACTATATCATGATTT
Organism: Viscum album; assembly: GCA_963277665.1. NCBI lineage: Eukaryota > Viridiplantae > Streptophyta > Magnoliopsida > Santalales > Viscaceae > Viscum > Viscum album. The sequence continues at coordinate 127,948,680 of OY728167.1, read as the reverse complement.
AAATTTCATATATATTAAATATATTTATATTTATATTTATAATAATTCATTTAATTGGGAGATAAGAAATTAAATAACAATTTCTGGATATGATAGGTCGTACGTAAACAGAACTCTACTTCCATTTTTTTATGTATTAAAAGAATGAATATTAAATGATATATGATTATATTGTTATTATTTTATTCTATTAATCTCATATATTACAATATTTTTTATTAAAGTTTTATGCAATACATTCTATGTATAGCATAAACAAATCACATCTCTATGAGGAGGTGGTGGTCCACATGTCTAGAAACGATGTAATTGTATTCCCAAAAATGGAAATTAGAATGTTATGTGATATATAAAAATTAATATAATCATAAAAACATCATAAATATTATAAATAATCTGTAAAACCATCATTATTCTAACTGTGAATGGTGATAATGGAAGAACGAATGACGTTGGTTTATGAGGTGGTAGTCCTCCGTACACATGAACAATGAATCTGAATATCATTTGATTGAGGTATATGAAAGTATATGTAGAAATATAAGAATAAAAATATCGAATTATATATCATATAATATGTGTATAAATAATAATTTTATATATGTAATTTAATTTTTGTATAAGGAAATGAAACAAACGTGATTTTTGAATAACACTACCTATATTTCGGGTATCACATTTTGGAATATATCAAAATTCCTCATTAGTTAAATTTATTCCAATAATTAAAATTCTAGAATTATGGGACTGATTTTTGGATATTATATGAGATGGTTTTGGATTATCCATAGGGCTTGAGAGGTGTGAATAATTGGGAGGGGTGACTGTCATTTTATAGTAGAGGGGGAGTGGTATTCCTGTAAATTGAAAAATGTGAACACTCTTGAGTTTCCTACCTTACATAATGTGCCTCAAATTATGAAAATAATTTGATAAAAGGGAAACTATTGTCAAAATATGGCCTATTATTAGATTTTATACATGATTGTTGGTCATTTTGGCCCTTATGTTCAAGGTTTAATCCCTTATTAAACTATTTTTTCTTTTAACGGATATAATTAATTTTAAAAGATTTCACTAATTTGTTTATTCCAAAACTATGTTGAACTAATTATAAATTATAAATTATTATTATCAAAAATATGGAGCCAACTTTTTCCATTTCCATGTACACAAGTGAAATAAATTAATTTAAAATTAGTCCCATAGACAGGATGACAAACTGGTTTTTTATAGTAGAAAGTCTAAAAAATTTGAGATGTTTTTGTATCCAATTTCCATGTTAAATTGATTAAATTTAACTAAATTTGGTGAATTTATTTATAATTTTACAACCTAAGCATTAAAAATAAATTTAAATATAATTTATCAATATATATTTTATAGATGAAAAAAGAAATTTCAATTAATATTCATTAATTAGAATTATTCATGAAAAATATGAAATTTCAAAGAAAAATAAGGAAAATAAATAATAATAAAATTATTAATTTTATATTTTAATAATTAATATTACAAATATAAAATTTAAAAAAGTTTCTTGATTCAGTTTTAAAATAGGTTTTCCATTTAAAGGCAAAAAACAACCTTTTCAGAATAATAAGATATTTAAGCATAAAACATGAATTTTTATCATGTGACTATATAATCTTAGAATTAATGTAAAAATATTGTTTGAATATATAATATATATTCCCATTACCCAATTCTATAGTAGTAATTAATTTTATATATTGATATAAAACACCTTTGGAGAATAAAAATAGGTTTTTATAAAATCATTCCCTTTATATTCATTTGGTTTTTATTTTCCATTTTATTTAATTGGTAACCAATGATTTTAATCATTTATTTTCATAAGATATTTAATCCTATTAATAACAACCAAATTAATATATAGGATATATCTTATTATATTAACTAATAATATTTTTAATAATATGATATTGTTGGACAAACCTCAGTCATTCTTGTTACAGAAGACATTGAAGAAAATAATTGTTGCGTGTACACAAAATACCAAGGTGTTAATTATAGATAAAGACATACTTTATGTTATATATAACATAAAATTCACTTGTTGTTTGATATAAATTTAACCGGGAACAAAATTATTCTAATAGAAAAATATTATAATGTCTTTCGTTGTTACATTCTCCCCACCTTAAAAAACGATGTCCTCATAATTAAAACATTGTCTCAATAATCAAAGGATTTATATTTGAAAATAAAATATTCTTGAAAAATAAACCTCATAAATAGGTTTAATAACATATGTTCTTAATAATAGGTAAAATGAAATGTGATGGTCCCAAAAAAACTAGCCTTTTCAAATTGAGAACAATGGTGAAAACATGGATATGGAAGAGAAATATAAACATTATGTTCAGATGAAGAGTGATAAAGAACGTTTTAATGAGAATGTTTTTTACCACAAAACCATAAAATATAGGTGTGAAGAAGGGACATTTATATCATAAATTTTTTGACAATATGACATTTTTTTTTCAATACCCTTTTCCTAGAGTCGAGAAATTATTCCACTCTACAAGAATGTAAGGAAATATAATTAAAAGATAAGTTTTTACTTGATAAGTACAATATTATCCTTTATCTGTCTCTTGAACTATTTCTACATAATATCTTATCACAAAATGTATCATATGTTAAAGTAATACATCTATATCTAAAACCACATCCAATGTGCAACTTAAACCATTTCTTATATGGTTAACCATTCCAAAAGATTATGGTTTAAGACTTTTGAATCATTTCAGTGATAGTCAGTTGTGTCCAATTTACTTCATCGATAACAATCATATCATTATCCAAACATCATTTTCACATCATCGGTAATATATTAATGGTTTTCTTTCCATCAACCATGTGTTTTCCTAAAAGTATAACTTCCAACCAAATCACATTTCACAGTACCATTCATCATATAATCTTACTTATTCAATGAAAAAGTACTCTACTAAAATCTTTATATATTATATAAATTATATAATGAGAAAATTATCAATAAAATAATAATTTATATCTCTAAATATAGAATTAAATTAACAATTCCACTTCAGTTGTGTCTATAACATAAGCATGACCTAGATCTCTTAGATTCTTTAAGGCATATTCTTTTGACACTTGGGGAATTATTTTTTCAATGTTCCCATCTCCTTGTAGTTATAACATTGAATAACAACATTTTCCTTCTTATATTTGAATTATTTTTCCCAGATACCTTTTTCTACTGACATATAAAAACTCTTAATCGATTAAAGAAATTCCTAGTGTGATTCTTTCCACATTTATCAAATATTAAAAAAATCCATTTTCCCTTATTCTTCTTTCACTAATTCACTTTTTTGGGGGTTCAATAGAACTCTTACTATATTGTATTACATTGAATATATAGGATCATGATAATTAATTTTTTATTTTGTGGACACATAAAAATATTTCTTCACATGATGAAAAAGTCACGGAAAGCACCACACTTCAACGATTGGGCCTAAGAATGTTAAAGAAGTAGTCGATCATGCACTCTTTATTGAGAATGTAATCCGTATCATAACTGTATAATATTTTAATGGTATTTTTTTAATATGTAACACTCACTTATTAATTTTTTGTTAAGATAAGGAAATACCTCTTCATCATAATTTATTTTTCAGAAGGGAAATATTTTTCAAAAAAAATCATTCACAACTTTCCAATCAATGTGTTTTATTTCATATTCCAACCTATTATTATAAATCAACGACCACCATTGATCAACATCACCATTTAGATAACACACTTTAAGTGTGAACATTTCCTTTTCATGCTATCCAAATGTCATGAATATATTCTCCAAATACATAATCAATTTCCATTCCACCATTGGGCTAGTAGTACCACTAAATTATGGGGGCCTCTATTGCATAATGAAATTTGACATTGGATAATCACATTATGGAATAGGTTTCTAGATCCAGGAAAGGTTATGTGTTATAACCTGATTATTCTACCATAACATACAAAAAACATTCATATTTTTAATACCACATATATCAACATTCCCAGTAGGGAAACCACTTCATTGTCTATGAGTAGTAATACGTTTTATGCATAGAGTCTTAATTTAGAAACAATGTAAAATCGGAGAATAAATAATTAAATTATATATGATATATAATACTAAATATGATATAACAATTAAAAAAATAGAAATTTTTATTCATAAATAATCTCATAATCGTCAACATTTTTCTTCAAAGATATCATAACATAAAATACTATATAATGGTTTGTAAATAAATATTGAATTATCTTAATAATATCACTGGAGAGTGTAAGATCTTGTGTGTAGTAAGGACCGTTGTTATGTACCAAGTTACACTCGACTTAGTCCTGACACATCATTTCGATATTTTTACACCGAGGTACATCTACTCTACAACCACATCAACATGTAGTATCCAGACATGGATATACTTCTATGAAGACCCTCATAATCTATTCTTAAGAAAAATTCTAGGAAGTCCCTCTATACTTATCCTCAATGTCTATCATAGGGTTATATTACCTGATATAGGATTACTAAATCTAGTTTCCATGGTTTCTACTTAAATTCATTTGATACCAATAGTAATGACCCAATCTAGGAATCCCAGAGTATGTGAAATATACTATTACATTGGAATGATTACACGAAATTATATCCTGAAAGACCAAATAGTTTATTGGTTTTGTATAACTAGAATACATAATGATAGTCATTTTACACCCGAAATATAGAATGAAACATAATACATGAAAAATCTAATAAACTGAATCCTCTAATAGTCATTCAAATATCTTTTTATCATAACCAAAGGATGAGAAACAAAATAAGGGTAATATAAAAAGATCAGTAAGGGTAAGTACAAAGTTTTAAATAATTAATAAATAAAAATAAAATTACATGAAAAGGTAAATAAATGATAACACATACCAATAAAATAACCTGACAAGGAATAATAAATATGAAAAGGTAAATAACTGAAACACATTTCATTTAATAAATAAGATGATAATGAAATGCATCCATAGATAATGATGGTCAGAAAATATCATGGATAAATAATAATAATAATAATAATAAATTAATTCTAAATGGGGTCAGTTCTAAAATATTTTTTGTCATTTCTAAAACACATGAAATCATATACAGTGAATCAATTTTACAATAAGGTTTATGACTATAGTTAGAAACCCATTTAATTTTGAAAATAGGTTGTTTAATTACAACCTATCAATACATCAAGTGGATATATAATGTTTTGGACCCACCGGTCAATACCAATGAAAATTATTCCTCACATAGAGTAATTTATTTAAATAATAAAATATATTCCATATCAAATATCTATATTTATTAAATAATATGTATTTTATAAATATTTCCCAAAAAAATAAAATAAATGTAAAAGAGAACACTACACGTAAAAATTTTATATAGGTAACTAAATAAAAATAGCCATCACATGAGAATATTTATATTTGAGATAAATGTAATTTACAATAAAAATTTTCATAATGAAGTGATTGTTTCATGGAATGGATAACAATCACAAAAGAAAGTGATATTGGAAAGATAACTTTTACCACATAGTAATTTTCATGTCAAAACGCCTAGAATAAGATAGATTATTTGAAACATACAATAATATGTAGCATGATAGAATCATGGTATTAAATATAATATGGCATGTATATACACCACTGTAGTGGGAATTGGAGTATAATAATGAATAGGTCTCAATGGAATGTAAATTGAGACGAAATCCCTTACCGTGCATTTCTTTTTGGGTGATCATCAATCAAACTCATGTATAATGGTATATATGAATGTTATTAAACTATAAAATAACCATTATAATAACTATAATATCATATATTATGTTTTTATAATAACTTATTATCTATTTTTTAACAATCCTTAAATATTTTCACTATTTCTACTATTAATTGACTAGTTTTTCATGAATATTTGACTTGTTATTTATTGCTCCTATTAATTAGAAAATAATTTAACAATATACAGAATTAAAAACCTAATTTAAATGTATTAAATATTTATGATATAAGTTTATATAATAATCCATTGAATTTTGAGATTGAAATTGAAAGGAACCGTTCATGGAGACAGTAGGCAATACGTACACAAGAGTGACAGTTCAATTTCTTTTTCATATTAAAATAATGAAAAGTAAATGATTTATATTATCATTATAATTATAATATAATATTAATTTCATATATTTCCCATAATTTTGTAAAGATTATCCATAATAAGTTATATATATAGTGTGAATGAATCACATTGATTTGGGGAGGTGATAGTCCACATGTCCACAAATGATGTAATTGTATCCCCACAAAATGAAAATCATAAATGTATGTGTTAAATTCAAATTATAGATGCAAAAATACATAATAAATATAATATATATATACTATGTAAACTATATATCCTTCATTATTATAATATTTAAGTTTGGTTATGGAAGAACAAACGACATCGGTTCGTGATACAATAGTCCACCGTATACACGAATGATAATTTTGTATCCCAGATGTGTGTGTAAAAGTGTCGGTATAACTCTTAGAATAAAAATATATTTGTATATTTTTTTATATTGAGGTTATTATATAAAAATTATATAAAAATAATTGAAGTGGTGTGGAAGTAAATGAAAAAAATTGATCGTTGAAGAACGTTACCTCTTATTCGGGTAACTCCTTTTGGTTTATACCAAAAGAATTACTTATTCTGATTTATACAAAATGTTATGTATCCTATATATGTGTAGGGATTTTGGATATTATTTTTTCAGATTTTATATGATACATTATTCTTTATATGTGTTGATAAATTGGAGGTGTGGGTGCCTTTTTATAGTGGCGGGGGAGTGGAATTTTAGTAAATTTAAAATGGTAAGCAATATTAAGAGGCCTCCATTAAATAATAATTATATATATTATTCCCATGGGAGTATATGGTCTAAATATAGTTATATAATTTCTCTTTTTACATGTTTATAGTTATTTTGGGTCTTTTTTTTGGTTTAGTCCCTTGTTAAGCTAATTATTCATTAAAAGACTTAATTTCAGTTACATTCAGTAATATTTTTTGTAAAAATAAATGTTATCCATATTATAAGTTATAAATTATGATTATTCCAAATATTGAATCCATTTTTTCAAATTTAATTCTGATAATTTGTAAAAAATAATTTAGAATTAATCCCCAAGATAGGATTACAAAGGAGGTTTGCAATGTAAAAATGTTCATCAGTTTGAGTTTTTTTAAATGAAATTTTATTTTGAAACTGATTACAATGAAATTTTTTTGATTAATTTATTAATAATAGAATAAATTAATCAATAAAACCACTTTAAAATTTTATTTAGCCTTATAAATATTATTCCCCAAAATGATGTTTAAAATTAAAATTCATTATTTTTAATTATTCATCAAAACAAGAACCTCAAATAATAATTAAAACATTTCACCATATGATACTTTTGAAAGTAATATTTCAAAAAATAATTTTATTTTGACCTATAAAATTTACAAAATTTTAAAAAATAAATTTTGAAACTGTTACTCTATTAAAAGGAAGAAAATTTGAATTTTTTGAAATATACAAATTTTAAACATAAAACATGATTTATTCTTTTTATATTCCTATAAAATATTTTTGATGAATGATAAAAGTATTTCATTTATTAATATATATATATATTACAGTAATAAAATTAAATTTTTTTGATTAATTTATTTTATTATGATAAAAATTATTTTGAGTATAAAAATATAATTTTTATAGAATCGTTCTCTTTATATTCCTTAGGATTCTGTATTCATCTATTATTATTTGGAAACCAATTAATTAAACTATATATTATCATAATTTAGTTAATCCTATTCATAAAAAGTAATTTAATTGCTATTATAGGTATTATTATATTAACTAATAATACTTTTAATAATATATTATTTTTACTGTAAAACTCGACCTTGTATGTTATGCAAGACATTAGAGAAAGTAATTTTTGTGTGGTACATAAATAAAACCTCGGTGTTTATTATAGATAATTATAAACAATATATTTCATGTAACATAACCATAACTGAATGTTTCATATAAAGAAAACTGGGATCAATTTTATTCTAAATGTTAAATACTGTAATGTCCTAGGGTGTCATATTTATAGAATGTGTAAGAAGGATATACACAAAAAACCATCAAATATTGTATAGAATATTAAATAATATATTCTTCTGAAAGCTATTAAGAAAGAAAAAAATTACTCCAAGTACCATGAAAACTTCCTTAATGATGGATTGAAGACAAAAAATTTTGGGAATATGAGAAATTAATTCGTAATCATATGGAAATCTGAATTAGAAGAGGCCTAAAAAGTGAAAAAATATGCGAAATATAAATGTATACTTCTATCTCAATTAATGATTTCCAATACATATTAGAAAGAATATGATCATAAAAGTAAAACCATGTTACCCAAAGAAGAATGGGTTTTGGATGTCAAGAGTGGAGAAACAGATGGGAACCTCAAATAGAGAAACATATTAGTTGAGAAACAATTTTTAACCATGTTTCCCAAATTAAAAATATGATGAAGGCCCACTCTATTGTAATGTTCTATTAATTTTACTTTATGGATGATTTAATTGAAGGTGATGAATAAAATAATTTAGCTAATGTATATTTTTATTTCTAATCAAATTTCTAGATTGATCGATCATGGATAATAGAAATATTTCATTATATATCCATCATCAAATACTCTCTCACACAAATGGAGGTTATATCTATATAAAATCAACCACAGTGATGAATAATGAGCATTCCTTGAGGTGGATCTAAGAAATAATATAAATTATAATTTTTTTAAATTTTTTTAGATAAATATGGAATCTGCATAGACCTTTCCTAAAGCTATTAATGAGGTATGGGTTTACATCCCAATTAGGATTTTGATTCATATTTAGTATTATTATCAAGAGTAAATTCTAAAAACTATGGAAGAGAAAAATAAACATATACTTGAATTTTTTGGATGTGATTGTTAATTTTACTATACGTTAATTAAATTTCATGAAAATCTATATGACTAGCCTCCAAATATATGGGCTCAGAGTTGATATGAAATTTTGGTTCTTTTAATATTTTACATTGTTAGCTTAATTAATCACTATTGTTTTCTACATCGATATAGACTAACTAGACATTGATCTAATTATTTTTAGATTCATTTTAAATCAATTTTTTCATACCCATATTTCATGGAAGTAAATTATAATACATAATGTGTTATGAAAAAAGGGAAGAAAATCAATGATAAATTTAAATGATTAATGGGGAAAAATTTCCCTTTAAATATCTTCACATCACTATAGTTGTAATAATGTATAGAAGAAATATCCTCATTTAAATTTTTTTTCCATAAGTGGTATAATTGTTTCATTGAATTTAGTAGTAAATGGGTAGTGGAAAAAATCTAAAGTTCCATATTGAAGTTCCAAAATAGATTCTAGAGGTGAGGTTACATTTGTTTTCAAAAGAATTAAACATATATATTTTTAACAAAGAGATAATTTGGGGTTTTTATCCGGTGATGGAGTGAGTATCCCCCAATTGACATAAAGTAACTAACCATAATCAAAAAGGGAAAAGAGAATGAGAGATCCCATGCATTTGGTTAAATAAGAATAATGTTTCTCAGTGATCATACATAAAAACTAGAATATTGGAGATCTTATTTTTATTTCAAATAAATGTTTTAATATCTAGTACACTATAGTCTATTTTAATTTTACAAGTAGATGAGGTGATTTATAAATGGTATAATGATGAACGTAGACTACTAAAATAAAAAATATAGTTAGAATTATTGATAAACTATCTCTATGTTACTGAGCATTAAGGATACTAAAAATAGAGTTGTACTAAACCAGGATACTGAAGTTATAAAACTGAATTCAAGATAATATGAAATAGGCTTTTAGGTATAAGGAAATACTGTAATATGTGTATTTGGATTTTAAAAAGTATATTAAAAACTAGATATTATTATTGAAATAATTTCAATAAATATTTGAAGCTTTTATAAGGTTACATGAAGTGTATGAGATAACATAGGAAAAAGTTTAAGTTACTCTTATGTGATATAATAATGTTCTAATCTTAATTGGAGAATAATGTAATTTTTAATGTGAAGTTATAAATTGTGATTGGTATTATTCTATTAAAGTTTGTAAAATATGCATAAGGATTTTTTTATAACACCATAAGTCTTTAGTGGAATTTCATATGAGTTTTGGATGAACATAATATTTTTTCATTAGAGATAGAAAAAAATAAGAGTTTGGAAGATGTAAAAGTTCTATGATATCTTGAACGATTATAAGATTTTTGTTTATAAGACTTCAGGGGGGAATGATTATTCTACCGAGTAAATCATACAATTATGTTATCTGAATTTAAAAATTTCATAATAATTTTTTCTAGGCCGTTGAATTAATATATTCCCACATAATACATTCATTATGGTGGTAAGATATTGACCGGCCCTCATATACCTTTTTTAAATCATTGTAATAATTTTATTAAAATGTTTTTTTAAAAATAAAAATGTATTACAAAATTTTGTATCATTTACTGATATTTCTTTCTGTTTTCATATCATTGTGTTGGTGTCTCCATCCATTTCCTTTCTAAAACATTATATTTGATGAAAGAGTTATTTTAAGTTATTTATAAATTTTTTGAATGCTTGTGATGAATTGTGTGATTTTTTTGTGTTATTATGTTTTAAAATTGGTGTGAAATTGATTTAAAGGTGTTCCTTAAATATTATTATCCATATATATATTCAAGGTGTTTTTAAAATTTCAAACGAAATTTTAGAATGAAATTGGGTTCATTGAATTGGTTTTTATTTTGGTTATGTTTTAGTGGATTGATTTATTTGTGAAAATTGGTGTTTGGTGTTATATATAGTGATTTTATTCCTTGAGGATTATTTATAGCTTGTTTCGGCTGATGGTAATGCTAGTGGTGATTCATTAAATACAAATTTTGTGTATTTAGACGAATTTTTATGGATATATTAAGTGTTTAATGGGTTTTTGGAACATCCATATGTGCACGAGTTGATGATAAGGGCACACAAATGCTAATGGTATTTTGAAAATAATTCTTAAATAAAAAATCTAGTTTTGAAAAAAATCTACCTTTGATAATCCTCTATTCCACAACAGACTTCTTCCCAAATGGTTATTTTAATCTCCTGGAACATTACTAAAGGTTATTTTATTTCAAATTAATTTAATGTGGTTTCTAAGTGGTTGGTTGAAATTGTGGCATGTTTGATACTTTAGAATGTTATTGGTTTCAAAATGCGATGAAATACCATTTGGAACCGTCCGAATTTTTAGTCAATTTGTTTTGGTAAAGGGTGATGGTTTGGAAATGCTTTTTCAAATTAATTTGGATTTTAAATTGTAGAAGAACAATTAATTTTTTTTCTATTTTGTACGAAGTTAAAGTGCTATCGTAAACATAATATCTATGTTGGAAAATTTTCATAGTTTGTAAAATGTTTTGGAATTTGACCTGAAGTGATGGAACTGTTAAACAATTTTAGTGCGTAATGAGTTATGGGAACCTCTATCATGGATCCTAAATTGATTGGGTCAACATATTGGTGGTGTCGGTGTTCGGGCTAGGAGAGCACAATTGTATTTATTTCATTTGAGTCACATGTTCGGGGACCACACAATTCACCTTGTAATATTACCGTGGAATTCTATTTCATTATCTAGAGGACCGAGTGATAGTTTCTTATCGACCCCAATAAGACGGGTTGGTAACCAGTGGATTTTTAAGGGCCAGGTGGGTTGTTCTACTGGTTAGACTAGTATTGAGTAGAAATTTGGTTATTGAAAATACAGTTACACTGTACACTGGAAGGATAGTTTGAACTAAGTATGTCTCAGAATTAATTATAGAGATGATTAGGGAACTCCCATGGTTACTATTTTTATGTTACATGATATTTTATATTTCACTTAGTTGCCTATTTTTACTATTTCATTATTTACAACATGTATTTATATCAATTGGTTTGGAATGGTATTTTGAATTTCGATTAATAAAATTATATTTTTCTTCAAAATTTAATCTTCATGTGTGTTATTTTTAAAAGTAAAAGCTAAGTTTGATTATTAAAATTTATAAATAATATTTTTATATTTTTATTTCAAACATGTGTTTGTGGAATGTTTATGGAATGGAAATGCATGGACGTTGTGGTGGTTTCCTTCTGATTTTTTTTTTGCTCACACCATACTTGATTCATTTGGTATTGGTAAACCCAATTTGTTTTGCAAGTACTTGTTTCTAGTTAACATTTACTTTGGATCTAGTTGTTATTAAGGTTGGTGGTTACCATATGTTCACATGATTATCATGCTGGTAGAGCCACAGTAAGGTTTTGCATTCATTTTTCAATTTTCTCTTCCAACTATTGTGTATAGATCAATTATATATTAATTGCAGCTTAGTTATTGGTTCAATCCTTGTATTTTAGTTTTATTTACCTGACCCTAGTTAATTACATGGGACAAATATGTTTTTATGGTTTTAATTGATGTCTGGAGGTAGTTTCTAGCCAATGGGGATAAATAATTCCCTCTGAGCATTGACTTAGGTCAGATAGGGTGACATATTGGACGGATCCTTGGATTGGTTTTTGAAAAAATGGTAATTGAACTAGTTTTCCATTTTTAATTGGATTAGTCCAATGGTTCATCGATACGAAAATTTGGTGTTGATTGGATTTTATGGGAAGAGATTAAAAAACTATTTCCCATTCGGATCTATAATTTGTAAAGGGTAGTCTTAGATTTGACAATCTACGTTTGGTTTGTATGGAAATGGTATGAAAATGGGAGTTAGATGGGGTGGGCATTGGTCTCACATGGAGTGATAAAATTCGTGAATCCTGAAGAAAAAAAACTCATTATCTTCCTAGTTACTAGTGTATTCATGGGGAATGGCCCCCCAACCATGTCATTGAGTAATGTGTAGATACTAGTTCCTTATTTTTGGAGTTTCATGTTAGTTTTGTTTTGGTGTGAGTTGGGATTCTTTTTGGGATTTAGTTGGAGTGAGTGTACATTCAAAATGAAAAGGATTTTTGGAATGGCCAATTTTAAAAAGGGAAAAAATATATTTAACATGACATTTTTTGTAAAATGAAAAACTTGATTGTTTAGTTGGATAGGAAAAATGAGATTTTTTTTATTTTTGAAGTGGCCTTAGAAGAAGGAGTGTTTTATATTTGGAATGGGAGTGGTGGTTCTGAAAAGAGGATATTGGTTTTATTCTACATTGTTTGTCTTATGAGATGGTTGTATGGATCAAGCCATTCATTTGGGTCTATTTTTTGTGTTGATATTGACTTTGGTTTTGTGTTTTGATGTTGTTCAGAATTTGATGCATATAAATGATACAATAATTTCTAGTGTTTCACATCCAGTTCTAGTATATTCAAGCAATTTACGGTCTTTCATGATGATCAGTGTCCATTAGAGGGAGTTGAATGATGTGAGGATGTGTAGAATGTCTCTCAGTCATTGTGAACATCCAAATATATAAGAGGGAATGTTGTTCCAATCACTTTTGGGTGTCAATAATGGGATCAATGAATGATTTTTGTCATGATATTGTTAAATGATGCAATGTATTGGGATGTATTTAAGACAACTTTTATCTGATGGTTCATACCGGAGGAGGTCATGGAAAACAAGGTGGTGGAGATGTTGAGTGTTCAACATGTCCATTAGATGGTGAATGATTATGTTGAACACTTTATGGAGTCAGATTTCTTCACCTTAGAGATAAATTTGGGGATCATATGCAGGAACATCTTTTTTGGGGGGTCTTTATGCAGATATCAAGGAGATATTCCTCACATCTACTAAATTCCATTTCAAGAAGTTTTTTGATGAGGAAATCGTAGAGGAGTTGGTTTTAGGGGGGAGGGGGGAATGAAGTTAGCACTCCAACGTCATCCATTTCCTCTGAAGGTTCCTTATATGGGAGAAGTATATTCCAAAGGAGCTTGTTTTTTTGAATTCTTTATCATTGGTTTTGGATCCCCACACATTAGATCATTTGCCTGTGTTATGATATTGTAGACTGTTTGGGAATTCAAATCTATCTTGTCAAAATCTTCTAAAGTCCATTCATCAATATGGTCATTCAAAACATCTAGCGAAATTATACAAGAGGAATGGTCTAAATAATACTTCTTTCTTGGAGGATTTCAGCTCCTAGTTGTGAGGAAGTTGACTCTTCAGGAATTAGGGATCCAGCCACATGCCTAAGAGTGAGGCTTGTGTGTAGTCGGGATTTTTGGGGGTAAAAGGGAGTTCAGGGTGGAACATCATCTCTAATATTGTAATGGAAATGATTGAGGTATTTTTATTTTGATGTTCCATTTTTTGTTTTTAAATTCTCATTTTTTAAAGGGTGATTTTTAATTCCCCTTTCCTTGTAATCTGGTTATTGTGTTATATGGATGTGGATCTATTAATGGAAACCTTGTATGGATCAATCTCGGTTTTTTTCTATTGTGATCAATTTGGAGGTATTTGTTCCACATAGAATGATGAATTGTGGTTGATTTTTGGTTGGGATGAATCTACATTTGTGTTTTTTCTTTTCCTTGGTATTTTGATTAGGTTGGGAGTTTCAATGTTGATAGAACCAGGTGTGTTGTTGTTGGGAGTTTCAACTTGAATCATTCTAGAATGGTTTTTGTGATTGGGAGAACCATATAGTGATCTCCTCTTATTCCAAATTATGTGATTTCTCATAGAATTGGTTGGGTGTGACTTGTGGATTGAAAGGTTGCATTGATGATCTTGATTTCCATCAGTTTCTTTCATACTGAGATCATGTTTTGTTAATATATTGATTAGGAGATATTATTGTTTATAAATTATGTGTGGATGTCATTACTATCACACCCTGACCTTGTAATTTCATTTTATTTATTCTTTTATTTACCATGTTTATGTTGGTCAGGGTTCGGTATGTGTTCCTAGTTTAAATTAATCATTTTTTTGAAGAAAAATTTATTTTTTGAAGATTAATAGTATGTAGAACACAATCGGTGAACAATTTGGGGGAAACATGTGACATCATCTAGGAAACTGGTGACACGTTTTAGGTGTTTTTTATGAGGTTCACAACATTCACCACATTCGATAAATCATGCACAATTGTGTGGAATGGGTATGAAATTTGACAAAGCTGAATTGCATGGTTGGTTCACAATTTCTCAAACTATGTGTCCAAGATGTACTGGGTACCCATAATCTATATATTATGCACACGACTGATGCACCGTTTATCAATCCATTTGTCCTAACTATGAGAGCTACCAATATAATTAATTTTGTTAAATTCCAGGTTTTCCACTCTCGGTTTTACCCCTATTTTGGTATTTATGTCCCTTGAACATCCTTGGAACATCAGGGGGTCCTCCAAGATTCTCATACATTACTTACCTTTTACCATTTAATATTTCCAACGATTCCTAGACCTATTTACTATAGTTTTTGGTTAATTGTATCATCTTCTTATCCTTTTCTTATTGAATTGGATTTTTATTGGCAGGGGTTATTTTGGTCAAAACCATATGTGTTAGGGTTCATGTGTGGATCTATTTCATTGATATTATGGTGTTCAAATTATCTCTTTTGTTCAACTCATCCTTCTTCTGAAATTACATTGAATTTTTTGGCAGTTGATGTAGGTTCCATAATCCATTTCCTTTTTGGCACATTACATCTGATGCTTGAGTGTTTTGAAATGATATATAAAATTGTTTCGTATTCATGTGATTAATTATGTGGATTTTTTTGGAGTTTCTATGATTTAAAATTGGTGAAAATAGTTTTATGGTGATAGCATAATTTTATTATACATATATGTTTGAATGGTGTTTCTTAGAATTTCAATATAACTTTTACAATGAAATTTGGTGTTTCAAGTTCTTTTTTCTTTGATTTGGTTTTAGTGGATTAATTTATTTTATAAATTGGGTTTTGTGAGTTATAAATGTTTAATTTTCTGGTCTCAATATTTTGTGTGGACTATTTTGAATGATCATAAATAAGGTGGTGATTTCATAAAAATGGTTATTGTGTATTTGGATAATTATCCATGGATACATTTAGAGTTCCCTTGGATGTGGGAACATCGATATATGCATGAGGTGAAAATAAGGCTGGACACACAATTGATAATTGTCTTTTGGTAACCATTCTTAACATAAAAACCTGGTTTTAAAAATACATACCTTTCGTACACCTCTCTTACTCAATCATCTTTTACCCAAATGGTTATTTTAAACACTTGGAAATTTATTAATGGTTCATTCATTTCAAATGACATAAATTTTGTTTCAAAATAGGAGGTTTAAATTATATCATGTTTTGTATATTAGAATTTTATAAGTTTCTAAATGGTATAATGTCCCATTATAAACTTCCATGATTGTTGTACATTTTTCTTGGTTTTGGGTGACAGTTTGAAAATGTAAATTTTATGTTGAATAATGTGTTCTAGGTTCCCCTATATTAGAACCTATAATGAGATCATCATCACATAGGTGGTTATGCTTTTTGGGTTGGGAAACCATGATTTCATTGGGTTTAGTTGATTCATGCTTTTGAGGACCTCCCAAATCACTGTGTTCTATTACGATGGTATTCCTCGGCATCATCTAGAGGGGAATTTGGTAGTTGATTATTGAATTTTTTTTAGATATGTTTGTTCCCCTTGGATGTTTATAGGCTAGGCATGTACTTCCACCGATGATCCTAGTTTAGAGCGTCCAGTTGGTTAATGACAATGGAGATACACTGTAATCCGGAAGCTGAGTCTGAAATGAGTACATCTGGTGATTACTTATAGAGATTGTTAAGAAATGACTATGGTTTCTATCTATATGTTTGTTTTTATTTAATGTTTCACTTTGGTTCTTCTTATTTTGTCATTATTTCCATCATGGATTTATATCACATTATAGGGATTCTTGTTTGAAATTTGTTTTGGGAAAATAATATTTATTTAAAAAATGGAAAATTTATGTGTGTTCTTTTGAAAAGGAAAGTTGTGTTTGTTTCTTTAAAATTAATAAAGGCTATTTATTAAAAAATATTTCAATTTAGTGTTTTTGACTGTTTTGGGAAATGAAATTAATATACTATATAGTGGTTTCCCACCCATCTATTTTATGCCCACACCCTAGTCATTCCATTTACTATTGGTAATCTTGATTTGTTTTTTTTGGTTTAGATTTTTTGTTTGAGTTACCATCAGAGTTGGATTCTCTTGTGGTTAGGGGTGACTGGAAGGTGACATTGAGATCTTGTTGGTAGTGGATCAGTTATATTTTTTATATAGATTCCATTAGTTGTTTTTCTTTTTTAAGTTGGTCAATTTTATATTTATTGAGGCCCAGTTATTAATTCATACCATGTATTTCAGTCATGGTTTTTTTATCTTGGTTAACTCATTTGGATAAATCATTCCCAAAGGTTTACTTTGATTCCCGACATATGTGTCAAGCCAATGGGGATCGAGAATGTCCATTAGGCCTTGTCTCTGATCAGATTGAGAGTTAGGTTTGATGGAATCTTGGCCTTTTTCATGAAATATTTCATTGTATAGATTTTATAAATATATAATCAATGTTTTTTGTTTAATTACCATCATATTGATTATCCAAAAATAAATGGGACACAAAATTTGAGGTTGGGAACTACACTCAAGGAATATAGATTTAGAATAATACTATAAAATCTATTTTATATACTTGATGTATATTTAAATTGTTAGAATATTGTATTGAAATATGTGATCAAAATGGTCATTATTCAAATTAATGTATCGATATATTTTTATAAAAATTCATGAAGAAGTCTCAAGAATGTTTAAATGAAGTGGTTCATGTTTTATAATTACCTCCTAATTACTAAAATGAGGAATTTAAATGGACATTAAATAATGGGATATCATTACATATGAACGGGAAATTGAAATTATACAATAATGTTTTCAAATGAATATATGGATTGATAAACGTTTTTAATGATATGCATCTTTGAAATAAAGTAGTTTGTTATGCCAATATTGTAAAAGAATAAATAAAGTACATGAGCACTCCATATGATAATGTATTAAAAACAATATTTTCATGTGTTACACATCAATATGTTGAATGGAATGATATAATATTTAAAAAAGAGGGTTTTTACATTAAAATTAATAGTGGTGGAATGATTTTTACAAATTCGGAGCGAAAAATGGGAAACATATTCAAAAACTGGAAATCCTCAATATTTATTATAATTAAAAATTAATGATTACATTGAACTCTTGAATAGATGGAATGATAATATTTTCCAAGAGAATATGATAATTCATTTCCAAGGAAAAAGTTTTCAAAATATTACTATGTTTAAGAGGGAGAAATATTGAATTTTCTCTCTATAGAAGATGGGGAAGATCTCTAATTACTTACACAAAATGACTGAGATTCAAACATCACATCCTTTTGATCTTGTCCATTCAGGTATTTACGAGCCCATGAGAATGTAGTCTACTAATGGATATGAAAATAAATTTATTGTTTTATGAATTTATCACATCTAGTTTTTTATTTTTATCAAAAAAATCAGTGCTTGTAACGATGTTTATTTGTTTCAAAATGATTATTGAAAAAGAATGCATTCACTCTCTAGATATATTTCTAATAGATAACATTTCAGAGAAAACATATAATGTTTTTGAATCTTGTGTTAATAAAAATGGAATTCTCCATGAAAAAATGTTTAAAATACCCCCCATAATAAAATGGGAGAACTAAATGGAACTATATAATATTGGTTGATATTGATCTATGAATGATTATAAAAAATTATAAATCTAGACATTTTTTGAGACAATATATTCGAGCATAAGTTAATGTTCAAATTCACTTCTTATACATATGAAATTCGTATATAAGACATTATGATATGTAGTATAATATTAAAATAAGAAATAATAATCTCATTGTGTTTGGAAGACCAAATATCATCATGATTATAGGAAAACATATGGCTACAGTTAAACCAAGAGGTACTGGTCAAATAATTCCTCATTATCCTCCAAATAGAAGAGGACTTTGTTGCTATAACAAATAGACTACTGTAATTTTTTATACATCACATATATATATCCATGAATGATCAATGATTTAAATTGATTATTTTTATCCTAAATCAAGATGTAACATTTATGGTAATTATTTTGAATAACATGATTAAATAGAAGAATGATATCAAATTATGTATGATGCTAATAATAAATTTGAAGAATAAAAAATCTTATTTGATGAGGAATAGATACATTCTAATATTATGAGTCTTAAAAGATATGTTAAAACTATAAACATCATTTAAATCATAAAAAATAAGTACAGTCCATATGAAATTTATGAAAAAACACAAACATCATATTTTTATCAATTTAAAGAGAATGATATCGAGGTTGATTTTAAGATTCAATTGTGGGTTCAGGATATTAGTTAAGAATTTTGACTATGTTAGATAAAAGATACTTGGGGTCCTTTTTATAATCCTGAAATTAATATTTTTATTAAAAAAAGTTGGTAGTCATGATGAAATTGAATAAAAATGGTTAAGTGTTGATGCGTAATGTATGAATGGTGTCTAAAATCTTTTCAATGTTTAAAGATGTTATTTATAATGAGAATATTTCACTAGATTCATGGTAAGAAATCTTTCAAATGTTCTTGGATAGTACTCCATAATAGAAATATAAGATCTACCAAATGTATGTTGTGTCAACATTTCTCAATAGCGAGATAGAGGAAGAAGCGTACATTAATAACCCATTTGGGTTTCATATTAAGGAACTGAATCATTTATATTCATGTTAATGATGGAATTACATGGGATAAATAAAGATAGATAGGAATTATATTCTAATCCCGAAACCTGATAGAAGATATTTAATTTTATAAATGGAATAGTGAATTGTAATCTCTATATCAATGATATCAAAAATTAATCTATTACTATAATTTATTTCGTAAATGTAATTATATTTATAACATCACCAAACCCACATTCACATATCTGGTGTTGAAATTTTAAACAATAAATTTATTTCATGAATAATGATAAATGTGACCAAATTTTCTCAATCCAAAACACAAAAAATCATAATATAATATATAATAAATTACATAAAATTTTCCATTAACATTTACATACTATTAGAAGGATGGAAAAATCTTCATAACTTGGATTCATAAAAAAACCTTTTCTCAAATATCAAAATCACATACCACTATAACTATATTTTAATATCTTAAATCAGGTCTTCAACATTTCCTTCAAAATTCATTTCATATATTAAAATTACAAAAAAAAATCACTTTACATCATTACTCATAACCCATTTATATGGGAAAACACAAAGGATAATCCCAAATTCTCAGTATGTGTAAACATAAGTATTAAAAAATAAAACAAATAATTTTGCATAAAAAGAGAACATGACTATGAAAACCTAATAAAAGTGTGTGTGTATAATATATGTGAATTCATACCCTTAAATACCCATATTTTCATAATTCAAATCATGTACTCAATATATCCAACAATATTTATTACATATATAACATTCCTACAAAAACATCATTCGAAATTTTTATTCATACCTAATTTAAATGGAAAAAATTTAAGGGTTTCATAAATTTAATAGTAATGGAAAACATAACTATTAACCATCTAATGATGTAATTGAGAATAAGAAGATAAAATAATGATAAAATATAATCAAATTTTTTTAGTATAATATAATATAAATCAGATAATTCAATATTAGATGAAATGCGCCCGTAAAGGGATCCCTCTCTAGGTCTTCCTCCGGCCGCCGCAGGCTCCTCCGCTGCGGATGGCACGACGCTCGTCCTCGGGCTTGGTGGGTTGGTGGAGGATCCCTGTTGATGTGGCATTATGCGTTTCGTGGCTCCTCTCTGGCTGTGGAGATGCACAATGGACGTCGGTGGTTTCTGGTTCAGATCTGCGGGTGTAAGACCGGTCTTCGTCGATGACATACTCTCCGGAGCGCTCTTGGTTCTGTTCTATGCAGCTTGCTGTTGTCCTCCAGTGAGTTTCTCAGCGGTTGAGGTCTGCGCTCATGCGCCAGCGATTTGGGGGTCCCGAATCTTCTCAGGTGAGTGCGGGGGGTTCTGTTGTACCTAATGCGGTCGAAATAGTCGGTGGCGGCGGGATCTTTTGTATTAGGGTGTTGATTTGGTTCTTGGTGAAACTTCTTCTGTTTTCATTGTTCTGGTTTTGTTTGGTTCGTTTTAGGGTTTTTTCTTTTCCCTGATGGATTGGGAGTTCTGCCCTCCATGTGGTGGTGATGATGTATGGTTTGCGTGGTTTTTCGTGGTTTTGCGAATGGATGAATGTCTGTTGGGTTGTGATGCTGAAGTTGATGCCGAAGGGGAGTATGGTGGGCTCTTCCGTCTTGAATATGTTGGAATGGTGAAGGTGGCGTTTTCTGGTGAAGTCGATGATGGGTTTCTTGGAACCTACGGTGATGGTGCTCCGGCGACGACGGTGAGGTGCTCCGGTGACGACGACGGTGGTGGTAGTTTCGAGCAGCATGATGATGATGGGGACTGGATGTTGACTGGATGATGTTTTCGACGTCGGCACGATTTGCGGTGGGTGCACGATTCTTTTTGGATTGCGTGGATCTGATCGTGGTTCGAGGTGGATTTTGGCGGACTTCTTGAAATTTGAATGTGGAATTTTTGGTTGAATGGGTTTGTGATTTTGGAACTGCTCGGCCCTTTGTACTCTTTTTCTTTTTTTAATAAATGGTCAGGGGATTTTTCCCCCTGACAGACTTTCCTGGTATAATATAAATCAAACTCTTCTATACATGGATCATCAAACATGAAACTTGGAATAAGGATTTATAAAACTTAAGATTCATAAAAATAATTAACTAGGAGACATTTTATTTCAATCATGAACAAGGGAATCATTACAAACAATAAGAAGAATATTAAATCATGTTGGTATATGAGAAAATAATCATTATCGAACCCTTACATAACCCATACAAATTTGAATAACCATTTGGATGATTTCCAATATAACATACTAATGCAATGGAGCTCTATTTGAAACATGAATTGTAATACAATTTCCAAGAACCATAACATGTATAAAGTTTATAGTTCAAGTATTTCATTATAAAACTCTTAGAATAAACCATTATTCTTTTCATAACATGATTAACCCAAGGAAATGGAACTGGTTCCATTATAATATCTTCCAACCATGATTAAACTATACAAAAGAAATATATTCCATGAAAATATCTTCAAAACAAGAATTATCCATCATGAGAAAGAATTTAGATAGTAAACCTATAAAATATCTTCAATGGAGAATATATAAAATCATATTATGTTGTTATTGATGAATTAAAATACCATTAAATGATCATTAAAGGCATTCTTTAGGAAAATATGCATTTCACTTTAAAATCACATTTAATTAATAAAAATTCACAAAATATTGTGAAACCCATTTCATAATAAAATATCATTGGAAACATATAAATTATTACTCAATGTAAATTGTTTTCACGATGGACGGAATAGATAACAATTATGTAAATCTTAAATTTAAGCATTCATTTTATACATTTCGTAAGGAGAGTCAAAATTCACCCTTTTAGAAATCATTATAAAAGTTTCCTATAATTTGTTTTAGAAATATGGGAAAATTTAAAACAAAATAGAATTAGGAAATCATTTATAATTATAATATATAGAGTTTGTTGAAAATTACGAAAAAATGGATATGGAAGAGAATGATACGTGATCTAAATGATGATACAATACCATTATCACTTACAAACAAAATTCATGATTTTTTTTTCAATGAGAGAGGAAATATAAGTCAAAAATATTATCCAATGTCGAAAATAGATGATAAAAATGGAATTTGTTCAAGAAAATTTGATCATATTAATTCTTTTAGTGGTACCTTGATAATAAATAATCCCAAAATAATTGTGATTGTAATATAATGTTTTTTCCACATTGGTAAATCGTCAACCATAATCCCCAAGAAAGTATAATTTTAAATTATCCTTTAAATACCATGGATAGAAGTATATTAAGGTTATAACATTTTAATTCAGTATTATATAAACATCACAAATGAAGATAGCTTCATATCATAATCATATGTCCCAATGAAAGGAATTTTAAATCATTAAACCATTCAATGATGAAATCAATTAATTGTTTTTCAATAGGTAGAGATATTATCAGTAAAAAATTTAAATTAAAAAAATTTAAATGTTGAAAAAAATAATTTAATCATATATTTGTACCAAATCATTTCAATATGGGGTCAATGAAGATTATTTATAACACAATCAATAGAAAATTGAGTGGCGACAATTATTCATCACTTGTAACCATCATGTCAAACCCCCTGATAAAAGAAATAATTTATGTTGAATCATAGAATATAGTAATGTAATAAGAACCCAAGATATTACATGCATAAGATAATTTATATATACCATATAAAAGAAATTAGTAAATGAAATAAAATATTCCTCAGTGAAGGGAAATTCTTATGAAGTCCCTTATAACATTGGTAATCTCTAGATTAATACCACATGAAAGGGA
Organism: Viscum album; assembly: GCA_963277665.1. NCBI lineage: Eukaryota > Viridiplantae > Streptophyta > Magnoliopsida > Santalales > Viscaceae > Viscum > Viscum album. The sequence goes on along the minus strand of OY728167.1, from coordinate 127,924,803 downwards.
GAAAACGAAAGACAATTTAAATTAAATTAATTTTCAAGAAATTATATATAAAAAAAATTATTTTAAGTACATACACAACATAATAACAATAATTTATAAATATGTTATATTTCATATAGAAGTGAAAGTGAGATGAAAACCCGTTACCTTGATTTGAGACATTCAATATGTGTCCTTTAACTCCAATAAAATAATTTTATATGAATAATTTTATTTCCTAGAAAAATTCCATGTTTAATAACAAAAAAGTAAATATTTTATTTCATTTCTATTTTATTTACATTTTTAAATAGTTAATCACTTAAATACATGCCATATTTTTTAAGAATATTCATTTTATTAAATCACAATGGATTTGATTATTTGATTATTCTAAATGAATTCATTTTTATATCATGACCATACAGATATAATTATTTTTTAATTATATTTATAATCCAATTATACTTTTATTACCAATTGATAATTATGGTTATGAAAAATGAACCTCGTTACAATCGTGGACACAATTTATTATACATCTGAATGAGTAATGTTTCCATTTTTAAATGATAATTTTTGAATTAGGATATGTAATATTTTGTCCTTTTAGAATGATCATCAATTAATAATTAAAATATTAATTATATATATATATATATTAAACATATAATTTTGTGATTAATGAATAATCTCATCACTTCATACAGTTCGTACTCAACGTGTATAGAAGATTAGTATTATCATTTTAAGTGAATTGAAAAGTAAAACTAATGATATATTATATTCAAATAATACTAAATATTTCATGTATATCAAAACTATGAAATATATATGTAAAATATATTCTTTAAAATTATCATTATTTCCTTACATGTAAAGCCTTAGTGAACAAAGAATCACATTTCTTAGTTTGGCGGTAGTCCACCATACACATGAGTGGATTTATCTTATCCCAACAAATTAAAATTTAATAATGTATATGTGACATAATAATTCCAAAATTAAAAATATTTTACAAATAGAATATATATATATATAATTTAAATAAATAATTATAATAATATCTTTGATGCGACGATGAAAAATAAATTACACCGATTTGTGAAGTGGATATCCTCCATACACAAGAATAATGGAATCATTTCCGATTTTATGGATGTTGATGCAACATTAGGTTATTCCATTAATGTAATTATTTCTCATTATATTTTATATCCATTTCAAATTATATCATTATAATTGAATAATATTTGAATGATATGGAAGATGAAATAAATGAAAAATCTCAGATAATAATGTTACATATTTATTGGAAAATCTCCACAGATAAAACAATATTTCTAAGTTTGAATTCATTATGAACAAAGTGGAATCTTGGTAATAAAAATTTAATTAAAAAAGTTATTTGGTAATTTTATGGGTGAGAAAAAAGGGAATTGAAGGTGTGATGTAGAAAGTATAGGGTTTGTCCATTTATAATTGAGGTATGTTTAACTAATGTAATTTTTTGAAAAAAAATTCTACCCATGTTTTTGACATTCCAAAAGGCTCGATAAAGGACTGTTATCAATATTTTTTTGAGATAGGGTGGAAATTTGTCTCTAAAATATGGAAGTAGAAGGACCATCATACAATATGATTAGGTGTCTCCTCATGAGATGTATTTATATGGTCCTCCTAAGGAGATGGAGGTAAATATGATATTTTTTGTAAGATTATCTGAAAAATTCATTTAAATTCTTTTAGAAAAATATTATACAAATACATGTATTATATACTTATATATATATTTGAATCGAAAAATGATACGACAAAAAATAATGTAAACTAATCTAAAACCATTTATATTTATATTCCATAACGATATAAGGGAAATGCTAAAAAAGGAAAACGTGTTTATGAAAAGATAAATTATTCAAAAAAAGATAAAATATTACCACTAACACGTTCATATTTTTTAGCATCTACATTATCTCACGTTTAGTTTTTCATAACTAGACTTATTTTTTCTCAAATCATACTTAAAAAATTTATTCATGGACTAGAGAAAAGAAACATTTGAAATGGTGAGATCAAATACTTGGTAAGGGCAAAAAATGGAAATATCCATCATATCATGTTTATAAGAACATAACATTTTAAAATCTTATCTCCCATATAGAATATCATAATATCGTGTCATGGGATAAATCATAAAAGTGAAATGTACTCCCAATATTCATAACACAAGACATGAATTTGGTTCCATATGCACATAATCCTATAAAATCATTTCATATTAGTCGAGGCTCATTACCAAGACCATCCTAGTGGACAAAGTCCATTACTGAACCAAGTTCACTCCTCGTTCTAGCCCTATATTACTTAAACAGGTTTACTTTTCATTCTAGTCATGTATATCTTGGGATATACAAATCGTTTCCCAATGAATTGGAGGGAGATATTGATCCCACCAATCTCATCATGAAACATATCTTACATGTTCCACATAAACATTAAAACATCCACTATTGAATAACCCATGAAATAAAATGGGTTACATAAACATTAATCCATTATAACATAATCCATAAATGGATTTCATAAAAATAATTCCATAATTTACACAATAATATCAAAGAAATAATAGGGAGAGAAACAATATCCTAGGAAATAGTTTATGAAAAATAAATTTGATAAAACACTTGAGCATCATTCCTGAGGAAAATATCTGTTCTTCTTCAAAAAAAAAATTCATTCATGAGAATATATTAAAATTAGAAGAAATAATTTTACTTGAAAATTACCTTGTAATATTTTAGTATAAGACTCAAGGAAAAAATAAATATGAATTCCTAAAAATCTGTTCATGCTATACAATTAAAAAAATATTCTTCTCGTACTTTTTCTAAAAAAGTCAAACAGTCCCTCATACCGAAAAAAGGTAAAATATTCCATTCATACCATTTAATTAAAAACATAACAATGGGTAAAATAGAATTTAAACAATTATTTTTATATATAAATAATATTTTGAAATGTATATTTAGGAAACATGGACATTGATGATAAATAACCCCCAATAAATAATTTCGAATAGACAATCTCGGATAAAAATGAGATTTCAAAATTTATCAGTTACCTCAGGTCTCATATGATTTTTATGTATCCATTAATATTATATAACTAATTTGGATAATGTTACACTTTCATTAAAGAATAATAATAATTTTTAGGATAACAATTATAATCATATTTTCATCCATTTGTTAGTAACATTTCATTGTTACTCATTATCCAGTATTAACTACTTTATGTTTTTATGCATGTTTTTCAGATAAGTTCTAATTCCAATTTTTAGGGTATGGTTATATCCTTAAAAAATGTTATTAGTATAATATATATAATATTTATTCATTAAATTCTTTTATATAATCAGGAACTAATGAAGATTATGTAGAATGAATCACATCTCACTATAGAGATGGTAAGACATACGTACGCACGAGCGACAATATTGATCCCATAATTTTTGAATGGTATTGAATTGGATGGTGTCTAAAATATCATAATTAGTATCATGTTATAATTTAGTTATTACATCCACCATTATACCCATCTAGGTATCGTGGTGGTAAAAAACATATTACACCACAGTGTGGAGACGGTAAGTCGTATGCACAAACGATGATTACATTTTCTGTAGGATGGATAGAAGGTGAAATAGGGTTATTTCATATTTATAATAAAATATAATTATATGAGTTATACTGATGTTATTATTATATAATGAAACAACTAATTAAGAGGAAGTATAAGAAGAATGAAATTTGAATGAATCGATAGAAGATATTACCTATTGCTCGATGTGCCTCCTTTAAATCACCACTTAGGGAACAAGCGTGGGTCTTTGAAGAAGAAAACAACATGTATAATGAAAATAGGGAAGTTGATAAGGAAAAAAGGGTCATGGTGGCCGATATTGAAGGATCATAATGATGTGAAGGGGAGATGGAAGAGGTTCCCTTGTATAATTGAAGTGAGAGGAACTTTTGGAAACTTCATAAATAATTATTGATTATAAAATAAACACATTCACAAAAACATAAAAAGTGTCCCACATAGAATATGAGATAATATTTGGTTTTAATTGCATCAAATAATAAATTTTGGACAAGTTATTTCATCATTTTAAAACATAATATTTTAATTGACACTTAGTTATTCTATTTATTTTCAATTGTTTTAATAATATTCTAAATAGGAAATGGTTACAAATATTGACTTATATGGTGTTAATATCCCATATATAGATATTTAATGACATATGAGATATTTTATAAATCACTTTTAATTTTTTGAATATTTTAATTATTTTTAAATAATTTAATAAAATGTTATTTTCATAAAATATTAATAGAGTCAATTTTGAAACTATTCATTTATTTGGCTTAAAAAAGTCACAGAGGAGATAAATTTTCAAAGAAATATTAAATAAACACCAAACATGCCATATTAACCTATAAAATTAGTTGATAATATTAATTAGTACATATTTTATTTATTTTAATATTTTTAAAACCATTTATTGGATATTTCTATTAATAAAATCACTATTCTGTCATCGTTAATGTTAATTATATAATATTAAAAAAAAATAATTAGTTTTTTATGATGTAGTTAATTGTTTTATATTTCTAGAGAATATCTATATTCTATATTATATCCTAGTTACCCATATATTAATATTAATAAACTTATATAACAATGAGATTGTGACATTTTGTCACACTCATTAGGTATTATTACTTTCATGTCATATTCATAGGTATGTAGCCATAAAGGGATTCCATTTCAAACAATATATTTTAAGGATCATATATAGTAATCCAATATAATTTTTACAGGTGCTAAGCTAATTTTATAGTATTTTTTTACTCATAATTAACTGATTTACTTTTAACCGTGGTAATAAATATAATTTCCAAAGATACTATTCATAATGCCCAAAAAATATCCTATTAACATAATTAGGACATATTGATTCATAAAATGGAATCAATTTTTAAAAATTAAAAACAAAGATGTTGGAGTGATTAATTTATAATGAATCCCGTTGTTGAGAAAAAAATGAGTTTTAAATGTGAAAACATTGGAAAAGATTGGAATGTCTTTACCTAAGAATTAAATATAAAAGTAATTATAATGACATAAATTATATTGAATGAAAAAATATAATTTATTTATACTTTACAACCAATCAATATTATAATTTAATAATATTAAATTTCATAATGAAAAAGTTTTTTCAATTAATATTTAGCCTATTTTTACTATTTATCAATCATGAAAGTTATCAGAAAAATTTCAAAGATTTATCTAAATTCATTTTTTGTATCCCTATTAAAAATAACATGTTTATGTTGTCATATAAAAATTATTGATGTGAAAAATTATTAATTTAAAATGGGTTCTCCATTCAATGATGTAAAATTATCCTTTAACAAAATAGGTTTGTATACATCAAATATGGTTTTATTCATTCCCTATGAAGAAAATATCCATCAAATGATTAATAAATTTTTTTAAGTATATTACACATATATGTCTTAAAATTTTCATTACAGAAAGTAATTCACTCTAAAATACAACTATCTGATTGGTTTTTATTTTTATTAAATAATTTTTAGATAATGAATTTATAATGAATTTTCTAATGTTAGTTATAATTATTCTTATTGACCTAACGGTTAGGCTATAACAATTCTTTTATAATAATGGAATTTCAAGGATCATTTAAAATCACAATTGCGTGAAAAAGAAGCTAATGAAGAATAAAATTTATTTAATGAAAATAATTCATAAAAACATCTTGGTGTTACATTCTACTCCCCTTACATATTATTTTACCTTGAAATACATCCCATGGAAACAAAAAGATGAGGATACCTCTCTATCACCATATCCTAAAGTTCCCATATGGCTTATTCAAATCGTTTGTTCCACCATAGAACATTAACCAATCGAGTTTTTTGTTTCATAGAACTTTTTGCCTATGATCCAAAATCTCTATCAGTTGTTTTTCATAAGAAAGATCATGCTCCAGCCGTACGAATTTTGAGCTTTGTACATGTGAAGGAATAGGTATGTACTTTATCAGGAGAGATATACAGAACAAATAATGAACTTGAGAGAGATTCGGTGGATCCTCCAATTGGTAATGTACCTTCCCAGCATGATCTAGTGTTTTAAAAGGACCGATATACCGAGGGATCAACTTGCACTTATTTCCAAATATCATTACTCTCTTCTAGGGAGATATTCATAAGAACGCATTATCACCCACTTCAAACAGTATGTCTTTTCTTAGGATGTCAACATGAATTTTTTGTCGACTCTGAGATAATCATATGTGTTATTGAATAGATCTATAATTTTCTTCCATTTTATAAAAAATACAAGGTCTTAATAGATTTCTTTCCCCAATTTCATCCTAGAAAGTTTGAGTTCTGCACTTCTTTCCATAGAGGGATTAATAAGGATCCATCTGAATACTGGAGTGAAACCTATTAATGTAATAAAAACCCACAAATTATAGGTGTTGACCCCAACCACCTTTGTAATCCATAGAGGAAGCTCTCAACATGTCTTCCAATGTTTGAATTGTTCTCTCAGACTGACTGTCTATCTAAAGATGATAAGCAGTGCCGAAACATAACTATTTATTCAGAATATACTATAGAGTTTTCCTGAACATTGAGGTAAACCATGGATGCTGATCAGATATAATGGAAATTGGAACTCCATGCAATATTACCTCTCCCTTTACATATATCCCTAAAAACTGATCAAGTGATAAATCCTCTCTAATAGCAACGAAGTGTGCCGACTTCTTAGGGCGACAAACTATAATCTTGATAGCATTATTGCCTTTGAATGTTTTGGGATGTCTGAAGAAAAAGACCATTGTTATGTTTTCCCATTTCAAATTTGGTGTCGATAATGGTTGAGACATCCCCTTATACATCTGTATCTCATTATTAACATTATAACATACCAAGCTTCGAGAGACATATTAAACGACATCCCTTTTCATGTCATCCCACCATAAGTACTATTTCGGGTCCCTATACATCTTTTTGCTTCCTGGGTGAATAGAGAAAGATATACTATGAACATAATACAATAGATCCTTCTTTGATTCTGTTATGGGAGGATTACAAACCCAATTCTGGAACCATATTATTTCACCACAATCAAGGTTGAATTCAGGTTCATTTCACACTTTCTTTTGTATCTCTCCATCTTCCTTCTATGCCTCCTTAATCATCACATGTATATATGGTTGAAGATTCCTTTGAGAATGATAATATTTCTCCCCTTAAATTAAAATTTCAAGATCCATCCTATTCAAATAAATAAATATTGGATCTTTCATTATCCTTATCATGGATAAGCTAACACGGTATTTTCGACTCAAATAATATTCCACCTTGTTTTCTTTCCCCGGGTGATACTTTATTTAGATGTAATAATCATTAATCAAATCCAACCAAATAATTTGACACATATTCATATATTTTTGTGTGAAAATACACTTTAAAATTTTATTATCAGTATATATATCACACCTTTCTCCGTAAAGATAATGCCTCCATATATATAACACAAAGATTACTACATATCACTCCGAATCCTGAGTGGGGTAATTTTTCAAATGGATTTTCAAAATCTGTGAGGCATAAGCTATCAGCGTATAATTTTTCATGAGAAATAAATCCCACCACCTTCATGGATGCATCGCTGTAGATCACAAACCATTATCCACAACAAGGAAGTGTAGGCCAGTTGCACTGGGAAATCTTATTTTTATCTCTTTGAAATTCTCTTCACATTCCTTCATCCAAACGAAGATATCTCTTTTATTAGTCAACATGCATATTATATTAGATAATTGGGGAAAAATTCAAAAAACATTGATAATATCCAACCAAATCATGAAAAAGTTAGATATTAGTTAATGTTGTGGGCCTCAACCATCCTTCAATATCCTCTATTTTTCTGGATCAAAATATATAACCTATTTTGAGATTTTGTGAACAAAAAAGGAAACATTCTAAATCCAAAATTCACACTTGGTAAATTTTACATAAAATATTTCCTTTATCAGGGTCTTCAGAAAAATTCTCAGGTGATCTTAATGTTTTTACTTTTCCTTTTAATAGACTAGAATATCGTCTATATAGACTACCAAAAACAGATCATGATAGTCCCTAAAGACTCTATTAATTGGATCCATGAAATAGTAGGAGAAATTAGTAAGACCAAAAGGAATCACTATAAATTCACAGTGTGTATACCTTGTATGAAATATTATCTTTATTATATCCTCCTTTTGACCCTTAATTGATGATATCATGAATGATAATCAATCTTGGAAAAGTATTGAGCTCCGTGTAGTTGGTCAAATACATCATCAATGCAGGGAAGAGGATATTTGTTTTTGATAGAGATCTTGTTATATTCTTGATGATCAATTTAAAGTCTCATTGATACATCTTTTTTCTTAATAAACAGAACAGGTACTCCCCATGGTGACACACTAGGGATTATGAATCCCTTATCATGATTCTCTTGGAAATGATTCTTCAATTTCTTTATATCAACTAGGGCCATTCTATATATGGGTATTTGAAATAGGCATAGTACCCGGTATGAGTTCAATTGAGAACTCAACTTCACAATTTGGTGGAAGACCTAGAAACTACTCAGGAAAGACATACTTAAAGTCTCGAACAATGGGTGTATTCTTAATCGTGAGTTTCTACCCAACCTTTTGAGATAAATAACCATCGTTTATATGAATCAAGACATATATGATAGAATAAATTTCTACTCGAAGGATATATTCATCATAAAATCGACAGATGATCATATATTGATCTAGAATATGAAAGGTGACTTCTCTTACTTGGAAATTCATTTTATATCCATATAGAGAAGGCGAATCCATGATAAGAATCACATCAAATCCCACTATAGTAAGGATCACACGATTTTTAGGAATCACTTTCCCACAATCTTTAACTAGAGAATAATTATAAACTTTTGATGAGACCATTTTCTCATTATGAGTTTTCATATATCTAACTCAACATCTATTTTTTAGTTAATGCTACGACACCCATAGAAAATTCTTCAAAATTAATGAGTGGATGGATATAGAATCAAATAAAACATTTTATCCTTTAGATTGGATGGTAAGTGTACCTTTCACCACTTTATTATCGTACTCCAAATCTCTGATCATAATCTAATGTGACTTTCCTTTAGGTTTGTCATTTTGAGTATTTTGATGTCGATCATCATAAATAACCCTTAGAATTGGGCATTTATTAGAATAATACACCATTTCCTTGCACATGTTACATTGATGTGTAAGAGGTGTATTTTATGTAGCCTTTTCATTGTTCACATTATTAGATATTGTATACCCATCACTTTGGAATTCAATTTCCTGTTGACCTTCCTTTCCACAAATAAATCATTTACTAGCCCCTTTAAAACCATTCCTTACATGTTTTTTCAAACATTGAGTATAAGGGAAAACTCATCTATTTTTAGATGTGGTCTTTATATTTTCCATTGAATTATATTTTTCTCTTCTTATCAAACCCATATTACTGAGGGGTTTCTCCAATATCCATATCAACCTTGAGAGAACATCAAACAATTTCCTCATAGTTATTGAAGACCCTTATGGCTAACTCCCATGGGAGACTTGGTTTAATTACACTAAAGAATCGATCAATTTTACTCTTAGGTTGGATTATAATTCCTGATGCGTACCTTTCATGTCTTGAAATATTTGTTTCACAGGATCCGATGGATTCATCATCATTTTTCATAAGATTAAGGAACTCCCTCATCATATTTTTTTAAAGAATATAAGGAACGCACTTGTTGAAAAATAATTTATTGAACTTATCCCATTCCATGGACTCAATTTCACCTCTTTCCCTCATATTCTTGAAAAGATTTCATCATTGATCAGATTTTCCTTCCAAATGATAGACTGCTAAGAAGAATTTTTCCTGTTTAGGACATTTTAGAACTGTAAATATCTTTTCTATGGTAAAGATTCCTTGTTTATCCACTAATGTCTAAGAGGACTCACTAAATGATGGTGTAAACTGTCTCATGAAGGACTCAAAAGAAAATTTCTCCCTCATTTGCTCGTTTTGAAGTCCTACATGATTCATAGTTTGAGAAAGTCATGTAAGAATGGATACAATATTTTTCATTCCATCTCCCATAAAATTTGGTTGCTTAGGGGGGGGGGAATTATTGCATTTCCTGTCACATTAGGCATTAATGTGGTTCCTTTGGGTTCCAACCATTGACTAAAACCAAGAATTATAGTGTTAGAAACACTAATCATACTAATTAAACTATATAATCACGAAAAAAATTTCTATTTAGGAAACTATTGGATTTATCCTAGGTTATTCATGGTCATTTCTAAAACCCTAGGATTGTATCTTATACAAAAAAAGTCCTTAGGGGTTTTACTAATGATTTTTCATCCTAGTACCAAAATGATAACTATACCTTTCCTCTGATAAAAAAAATAGTGAACAATAATTTTCATACATTAATATTACATCAAAATTGATGTATATTAATGAAAACATATAAAAAATCCATGATATGACCGTATTGGTATAGGGTCTTCAGAAACTAGGAAACATAATAACTGGTACATAAAACATCTACATTATCTCCCATTTACTGCATTATAACTAGAATCCTTTTTGGAATATCATACATAAAACCATTCTTTACAACCTGTGGAAAAGAAACATATGAATGGGTGAACTAAAATGAACAATAAAATTAAACAATGTTAATATCAATAATATCATGTTCATAAGAATATAACAACCAAAAATATTATTGTTCATATAAATTATCATAATATCATGTCATTGGATAAATCATAAAAGTTAAATGTAATCCCAATTATCATAATATAGAAAATAAAATTTTTATTCATACATAAATTATCATAGAAAATTATTTCATACTAGTCAAGGCTAATTTCCAAGACCATCATAGCGGAATTATTCCATTACTAAACTGAGTTCACTCTTCATTCCATCTTTGTATTATTGAACAAGATTTACTTCCCATTCCAGTCATGTCTATCTCAGGAGATAAAATTCTTTACCCAATTAATTGGAGGGATATATAGGTCCCACCCATATCATAATGAATCTATTATAACATTTTCCACAAAAACATAACAACATTCACTATCTCATACCCCATGAAATAAAATGGGATTCTTAAACATCAATCAATCCTAACATAATCCATAAATAGATTTCATAAAAATAATTCCATAATTTACACAATCAAATAAATGTAACAATAGGGATATAAACATAATTATATGTTATCCTATATGAAAAATAATCTAGATAAAACACGTGAGCTTCATTCCTATAGAAAATATACATTATTCTTCAAAAATGGTTCATTTCCTTCAAAAAAATCAGAAGAAATAATTTTATGTGAAAATAAACTAGTAATATTTTAGGTATGTCTTAAATGAAATAAATCATTATTAAAGCATAAAAACCCATGCATTCTATATAAGTAAAGAAACATTCTTCTCGTACTTTTCCTGAAAAAGAAAGAAAGTCCATCTTACCGAAAATGAAAAATGATTGAATTCATAACATTTATTAAAAATTTACCAACTGGTAAAATTGACATTAAAAATTTATTGAAGGATATAGATATAATTTTAAAATACATATTTAGGAAACATGGGTTGGGATGATAAATAAACCTCAGTAAATAATTACGAATAAAGAATCTCTGAAAAAAATGTGATTTGTAAATTTATCCCATACCATAGGTATGATGTGCTTCATATGTATCTGGAAAACATGTATAATTGATTTAAATCATGTTACTAGTTTATTAAATAATCTTAATCATTTTAATGTTAACATTTATGATCATATTTCCATCCGTTTGTTTGTAACATTTCATTGTTACTCATTATTCGTGTATTAGCAGCTTTATGATATTATGCATGATTTATCAGATAAGATATTATTTGAATTTTTAAGGTATGGTTATATAATTTTCAATATTTTATTATTATAATATATATCACATTTATTTATTCAATTCATTTATATAATCATTCTTTAATGATAATTATGTACATTGAATCACATCGGACTGTGGAGACGGTAAGACGTACATACGAACAAGCGACATTATCGTTCCCATAATTTTTGAATGGTATTGATGTGGATGGTGTATAATATATTATTATTGGTATAATGTTATAATATAGTAATTATTTCTACCATTATACCCATATAAGTAAGGTGGTTGTGAAAAATAGATTACACCACAGCGTGGAGAAGGTAAGTCGTACGTACGCATGCACAATGATTTGAATTTTCATAGGATGTATAGAAGGTGAAATAGGGTTATTTAATAATTATAATAAAATATAATTTTATGAGTGATAATAATGTTATAATTATATAATGAAAAACTAATATACAGTACGAAGAAGAATAATAAAATTTGAATGAATCGGTAGAAGAGATTACCTCTTCCTCGACGTGCCTCCCTTAAATCTCCTCATAGGTTACTAGAGATGGTCATTAAAGAAGAATAGAACCTTTATAAAGAAAATAGGGTAGTTGATAATGAAAAATGGCAGGGTTTTGCCGATCATGAAGGATCAAAATGATGTGAAGAGGTGAGTGAGGTGGTTCCATTTTATAATTGAAGTGAGGGGTACTTTTAGAACCGTAAAAAATAATAATTTATAATGAAATAAAACCCCACCCAAAAACCTTCAATGTTTCCCAATTTTGAATATGAGATGATAGAGGGTTTTAATATAATCAAATAATAATTTTTTTTAAAATTTATTTTCTCAATTTAAACCATATATTTTTAATTGTATCTTAGTTATCCAGTATAATTTTAATTGTGGTAATAACACTATAAATATTTAATGGTTATAATTATTTACTAATATGGTGTACCTCGACCATATATTGATATTTAATTATTCTTTAGGTCATATAATTTTAACTTATTATTTTTTTTAATTTTGTAGGATTTTTAAATAATTTAATAAAATGTTATTTTCAAAAAATATCAATAATGTCAATTTTTACACTATTTATTTATTTGACATAAAAATAGATATAGGAGATAAATTAGAAATAACATATTCAATACAATCCTAAAAAGTAATATTCCCATAAAAAATACTTTTATCACAATACTTTGTTAATAAGATATTTATTTTAATATTTTTCAAACCAATTATTTGATATTTCTATCAATGTAATCACTATTATGTCATCAGTAAAGGTAATTATATAATCTCTAAAAATTATAAATAAATTACTATGATGTAGGTAATTTCATTAGATTTATAGATAGTATATATAGCTCATACTATCTCCAAGTTATTCATATATTAAAATTAATATAGTTATATAAAAATGAGATTTTGATACTTTGTCACATTCATTAGTTTTTATTACATTCATGTCATATTCATAGGTAAGTGGAAATTAAGTGATTCCATTTAGAACAATAGATAATAAGGGTCACATTTAGTCATAAAATAGGATTTTTATAGTTTTTAAGTTAAATTTTTAATATTATTTGTACCCTTAATTACAAGATATACCTTTAACAATGATAATAAAAATAATTAACAAAGTTATTATTCAAAATGCCAAAAAATAAAATAGCCTATGAACATAATCTGGACCTACTGATTCGAAATATGGAATCCATTTTTTAAAAATTAATTCATAGAATTTGTTGTAATTAATTTAAAATTAATCCTATTGTTGAGAAAAAGAGTTTTAAAAGTTAAAATGTTGGAAAAGAATGAAAGGTTTTTATTTATGAATTCAATATAAAATTAATGAAAATGATATAAATTATATTTAATCATAAAAATATGTTCTATTAATAATTAAAAACCTTTTCATAATTTAATTTAACAATAAAATATGAAAACACTCTTTTTAATTATAATTTAACATATTTTTATTATTCTTCGAAACATGGAAGTTATTAGAAAAAAAATCATAAATTTATCCAAAGTAAATTTTTAAACACCTATTCAAAATAACATGTTAATTTTGTCATATAAGAATTATTAAGGTTTCCAAATCTTAATTTAATATCAATACAACATTCATTGGTGTAAAATTATCCTTTTTAAAAAAAATAGGTTTTTATACATCAAATGGGGTTTTATTCTTACAAAATGACTGAAATATCTATCGGATTAATGTAGAAAATATTTTATTAAGTATATAACACATATATATCAAAATAATTTCATTACCAAATGTAATTCACTAAAAAATGACACTATATAATTGATTAATATTTTTTTATAAAAAATTGATAGCCAAATAATTCATAATAAATATTAATAATTTAGTTATAATTATTCCCGCTAACCTAACAGCTAGGCGATGATGGTAATTTGATAATAATGGAATATTGTGGTGCGTTTAAACTCATAATTGCGTGAAAATCAATATAGTAATGAATGAATATTATTTAATGAAAATATTTTATAAAAATGTTTGGGTGTTACATGAATGCTCAACTATAAAATAAAAATTTATGAAAAACACTACATCTACCATAATAACATAAATTAGTACAATTCTAGTGTTCAGGATAGTATGGACTCTTAATATACCACTTCAATATTTTTATATACAATTATAAATGAATCGTAACACATATATAATATAGAGAATATATCATTTTAAACATATAATTAAATTATTTTAAGAATAAGTTAACATTAAATAACAACCCAAGGATCGTAGATTCTTCTATCTTTATATAATATGTACATAATTAAACATCATAAAAACAACATTTATTTAATCTTCATAATGATCTCATAACATCTATTTTACCCATACACCTAGAAAGGGTAAAATGGGGATAAAATGAATACAGGGATGAGGTAAAATTCCCATTAATGGAATAAACATTATAATAAAGCATTAGCTCATGGGTTAGAAGGCATGACATAAGGATGTAAAAAGTAATGGAACATATGGAATCACAACATTCTTACATGGGATCATATAAAAATTGAATCAAAGTAATGTGGTAGCAACATAAAACAATGATTTAACATGATTCATGGCTCATTGTACCTAGATCAGCACGAGTAAAGTATAACCTCCAAGGCAATTTCACATTTAGCACAATTCAAGGATAACAACCAAGACTGTTGCAAATGTAGCTGAAGTCGTGTCTAACCACCATGACCGTTGCACATAACATCTCATGAGACCCGAATTTCCACAATATGTTAGAGATATATCTGATATCATCCATAATAAAATGTTGATGAATATGATTTCCACACATAGAATCATATATAATCAATCATACATAAACACAAGGGTCACCCATAGAAAAAATTGGGCATCTTAGTCATGTCATAAAGCATAAAAAATGGGTGTATTCTAAAAGTGTCCATGATTGAAACAAATTAGATCATTCATATATAATAATAAGGTATAATAGGAATATATCATGATAACTGATGTCAAATTGAAGTTATATCATGTAAAAAGATCATTTAAGAAACATTAGAATCAAAACATTTTAGTGCGGTTTAAGGAAACTATTAAGGATCATTTAAAAAAGAAAATGGAATAATAATTTATATAATACCTGGATTAAAACAATATTTATTTAATAATAAGAATACTTATTTTATAAAAATTTGTTTTTCTTAATAATATATTATATCGTGTACTTGAAAATGGTATGATTTTAGGAAGTTTCATTAAAATTGGTTCGCTCATCGAGAAGAATTGAGGACAGAGCCACTTAAAAACATGTATATCCATGAATCTTAATGTTGGATGTATCTTTAAACTTGAGTTTGGAACATATACCCATCATATAGATTATATAAACAAAAATAATATATCACTTCATTTGTGTAAAAGGAAGGATATAGAAACCAGAAGGAATAATGGAGGTTCATGTAGAATCTTATACCTTAAGTCTGATGGTGTTATTTAGTTAAACATAATTTCCTAGGTAATCAAATTATATTCATTAATTGAGAATTAAAAACCCTATTATTCATGTAATTGATTTATTATAACCTTACTAAGTTCATTCCTGATCATTTTGATAGGTTAAGACGATCAATTTCATTGGTTAAGAGTGTCTGTTTCCTTGGTTTTCATGATAATTTTACTTATATATAAGAACAGACAAACATGTAAGATGAGAATTATTGTCCAAAATTGATGTTATACGTAATAAGTGAACATACATAGTATTACATGGTTATAAACTTAATTTGGAAATTGGTAGTGAGGATGAATCATTATAAAAAACAAAAATGATAACTCTTTGGTTTAATTAGCGGTTTTAAGATCACAAGGAAATCATTTCATTATATAAATTATTATCAAATGTACAAATGATTATATAACAATAAAAAAAAATAATATATATATATTATAGTGCGGTTCAATGATAAAAATATATTCATAACCAAATTTAATGATGGTAATAGAAATTGAAAACTTGTCATCCTAGAATGTGATAAATTAAAATATCTTACATTCTATTTTAATTTTTAATATAAATTGAGTGAGAGGGATATATGATGATAAATAATTCCATTAGTATAATAAAATTTCTGTAAATTTATTTTTCATGATTTTTCATATCATTTGGATTAAGGTAGGTGAAGAAAAAAATGTAATGAAACGAACGTGAAAGAAAATAAAAAAACGAACATAGGAATTTAACTCTTTAATTTATCTTCCCTAAGAGCCTCTTTAAGGAAGTGTTTTTCATCTTTGGAGGATACCAAGAGCTTCAGGACGAGATATAGGGGCTTGGGAAGTGTTTTGAGAAGAATTTGGATAGGTGACAAGGCTTGAGAGGTGTTATGAGAAGAGGTAGTGAGGGGTGTTTTTTATTATGGAGGAGAGGTGATATTTCAAAATATTTAATTCACTAGATTATTATTTCTCAAGAAAAGAAAACATGCTGATTATTGAGACTAAAAATAGTAACTATATCATTTTATTTCGTACTAAGGGTGCATAGATCAACTATGAGGTTAGTAATACCATATTTAACATATAATGTATATATGTGGTAAATTTTGGTATTTCACTATTTGACAAAAAAATTCAGCTATTTCAAAAATATCCAAATAATCCACCCTCACAATTTTTTTGGATGTGTATAATTAAAAAATATAATCCATTTTTTAAATTATTTTCTAAATCTGATAAATTTATTTTTTAAAAAGAATCAAAATTAAAATGGAAAATACGAATTTTAAAATTAAAAAGGATTTACGAACACTTTTAAAAATTAATTATGGTTTCATAAAATTATTTGATAATAATAAGACAATAAAATAGTAATTTATGAATAAATTTTATAAAAATATGTTTTATTTTTATTTTATAAAATTATTCTAAAAATGATATTAAATATCAATAAATTACAAAAATACCAACATGTAGTTAATGATTTTTGAAATATTTATTTACTTGTACAATGATATAATAAAATAATATTAAAACATATAAGATGGATAAATGATATTTATAATTTCATTTGTGAGGTTACTATTACATTGTTTTGTTTACTATTCATAAGGGTCACATTACTATTCCAATGGTTAAATTACAAATTCATTTGTATATGTTCCATAATGGCTAAGATACCTTTTATTTAAATCATTATTCATTTATAAGGTCTTTATTTCATTCAATAAGTAATATTATATGATTATACTATAAGAAATAATTATAATAAGGGAATCAACAATTAGTTTTTAAAACATTTATTTACATAAACCATGATATATTTATATCATATTTTTCTTTATAAGATGCTTAAATTTTATTCATACGTTAATAGGTGATGTTACTATTCATTTGGTACTCTTAATTTTAATAATGTTTATATTACAAGTCATAATGGTACATTATTATTCACAAGGGTAATATAATGTTCCCAAAAACGTTTGTTGCCCCTATTAGACTCCTATCATCTTACTGATCCCAACCTTATATGTCATATTTTTGAAATTCAAATCGTAGAAGTGGGAATATTTTATTTAATGACTATGTTATTTCTATCACTTTAAAACAATGTGTTGGTTCACAAAGACATAGTGTTTCACACATATCATTATATTTAGTTTTAAATCCTTGGGGTGTCACACTCTTCCCCATTATTAAATTTTTTTCCCCCAGAATTTAGTTTTACATACTAAGGTCAAAATAGATGAGGGTTGTAAAACATAGCTAATAAGAAAATAAAAGTAAAATTTAAATATAAATGGATAAAATTTTAAAAGAAAAGTATACCCTAACATGTGTGCCCCTGGGTTTCAATCTTGGTTATCCATGATCTTGAATCCTAACATATATTTTTATGGGTTTATTTTCTCCCTTAATAATGGTTCATAATGAGCATATGAAAATACCAAAGCATATCCACCAGTAGTGGAAAACTATGTGCACAGTAAGGTCCATTTTCGTGTACCAAGTTACCACATGTCATGCCTGGAAAACCTTGTTGGGGTTGTTACTCCTTGGTAAATCTGTTATAGAACCATGTTTACT
Organism: Viscum album; assembly: GCA_963277665.1. Taxonomy (NCBI): domain Eukaryota; kingdom Viridiplantae; phylum Streptophyta; class Magnoliopsida; order Santalales; family Viscaceae; genus Viscum; species Viscum album. Next base: position 127,906,120 of record OY728167.1, on the reverse strand, counting down.
AGTATTATCCAAACATGGATTCATTTTTTTGATAAACCACTTACTCTGTATTTGCAAAAATTTTGGGATGTTTTGTTATAGTTAGTCTTATCTATATTATTCAAACTAATGAGTTTTATTCCTAATATCCAAAAAGAACTAGACCTTGCTCTGATACCAACTATAGGGACCCTAGACTTTTAAAAATTTTATTACCTGATTTTAAGAATAAATAATCATCAAATTAGAAGCCAATAATCATAATTTCTAGTGTCTTGGAAGGTTTACTGCATAATTAAGCACCATAAAACAAGTTTTATTTAATATCTATAATGAGATTCTAAATTCCATTTTTCTCACACATCTACAATGGATATCCTGGTGATTACATGGATAAATGGATGGGGTAAAATTCCTACTATGGGAATAAACATAATAAAAAACATTATCACATGGGTTAGAAGGCAAGACATATTGATGTCAAAATGTTGGAACATATGGAATCATAACATATAAACAAGGGATCATTTAAACATGGAATCATAGTAATGTTGAACAAAAAAACATTTGAAATTAGCATTAGTCGTGTTTCATTGCACATAGATGTAAACTAGTCAAGGATAACCAATAAGATAGTTTCATATAGATCACAAGTCTAGGATAACCACCAAGACCGTTTCACCTGGGGAAAGAGTCGAGGCTAAGTTCCCAGAATGTTTCACATAACGTCTCGTGAGACTCAACTATTACAAATGAATTGGAGTGCAATATTTGGGCACCCCTCATAACATGTTCATGAATATTCAATCCACATATAGAAAAACACACAATCAATCATTGATAAACATAAGGGTTCCCCACGGAATGAATTTGGTATCATAATCAGGTCATAATTCATAAAAAATGGGAGTATAATAGAAGTGTCAATGAAGGAAAGGAATTATATTATACATGCACAATAATAAGGTATAATATTAATATATAATGGTAAGCGATGTCAAATTGAAGGGATAACGTATAATAATATCATTTAAGAAACGTTATAATTAAAACATTTTAGTGAGGTTTAAGGAAAATATCCATGAGGATCTAAATTAGAATGAACCCAATAGAGAGAGTAATGGATTCAAATGCCCTCGCTCCAAATGCATCCATTCTGACGGCTGTGTCCGCGCTCCCTGATGGTGGCACGCATGGTTCTTCGGCGTCCGATGGTGGTGCTACTCATCTTCATCTTCTTTCTTTCATGGATTCTCTATTGCGGCCTCCCCCAGGGCAAGGTCTGGATCAGGATTCTGCATTGTTGGTCCCGTTGTCAGCTACCTCTTTCTCAGAGAAGGGTTGTCCTGTGCTTTCAGTTCCAGCGGTATCTTTTGAGGCGGTGGGTAAGGATCTTTGTTGGATGCTGATAGTGCGTTTTGGTGCTGATAAGCCACCCCTTGCAGTCCTCCAGGATAGCGTTCGTAGATGGGACTTGTCTCTACCGGCGTTAGTGTCGATCTTCGATCGGAAAGCCTTCTGTTTTGTTTTGGATTCGAGGGTTGATCCTGTTAAAGCTTGGAGCAGTAGTCCGAGGTTTGGGGGGTGCTGGAGGTTCTCGCTCTCACGATGGTCAATGGGGGCTCACTATGGGAAGGAATGCTCTCTTTTGGTGGTTTGGATCTTCCTTCCAGGGATCCCTCTTCCCCTAATGAACGAATATTTCCTATTTGTGATTGGGGATTCATTGGGTTATTTTTTGTGCACGGACGACGGGACTTGTCGCTTGAAGGAGTCGTCTGTTGCGAGGATTTGTGTTGAGTTGGATATCTCTCGTCTGCTCCTGAGTCACCTGGTGCTGCGGAATAAAGGAATGGTGGATCGTCGTCAAGCGCTGATTTACCCTATTGTTCCTAGGTTTTGCTCTTTTTGTCACATTTCGGGTCACATGTTGCAGGTTTCACACAAGGCCCGCCAAGGGGATTTTAGTTCTCGGGATATTTCGAGTTCTTTTGTAAGGGGTTTGGCCTCGCGTCGCTCTTCAGAACCGACGGGGCATGATAAAGGGAAAGGGGTGGTTTCTTCGGGGCCTCCTTGCGAGGCATCCTCGTCTTCGCAACCCTTGAGCTGCGATGGTCTTCAGCCTCTCTACTGGGATATGGTTTTATTTAACAAAGGTATAAGGAAGGATTCGCCTCTTAAGCTTTGGGATAGGGAATTCCCTTATGCTGGGGCGATGAACTGAAATTTAGTCCAGCCTTCTCAGTCCTATTGTGATTCTGGGGTCACCTCCCGTATCTGCATTTCAGAGAATCTTCCAATGGAGTCGGGCTTTGATGACCGGGGAGTGGGGTTGTCCTCCTCGCACAGTGAATTCTATCTTCAACCGTTGGTTTCTTCAGCCGCGTTGTCTCCTATTTCTAAAGATCCCTCTTCGCCACCGCACTCTCCCTCAGTGCCGAATGGGGTCGTCTCCAGTAAAGGAAGTTATCAGTGTTGTGTTTCTCTATAGGGCCTCTCTAAGGCTTTATGCAATGGTTCGAGCTCCAAAGGTTCAGATGATTCGAAGGTGCAGAGAAGTGTTCGCACGCGGTATCAATCCCGATTAGGATGGGTGTCTTCCCCCGTTGTATCTCATACAGTCACGGGCCAAAATTCTGGGGCCAAAACCAGACCCATCAGGTATTAATGGTTAGAATCTTATTATAGAATGTGTGAGGCCTAGGGGATCAGGTAAAATCTGATTTTATAGTTAATGAACACTGTAACAATTCTGCATCAATAGTTGCGATTCTCGAACCAAAGTAGGGGCATAGTAAAGTCAGGGAATATGCTCAATGGCTGAGATTCAAGGGATTCATGCATGTGGATTCTCTAAACTCTTAGATTTTTTTTGTTTTGGAAGGATCACATCACGGTCGATAGGTATGTTGTGTCAGATTACTTTTTGGAAACTAAATTTTCTATGCGGATTCATTCGTTTTTCTTTGCTTTCGTCTATGCTAAGTTCTATGATCAAGAAAGAGAGACGCTTTGGCGGGATTTGGAAGGTATTATATCTGATTCTGATCCTTGGATTGTTGGGGGAGACTTTAATATCACAGCTAGTCTGGAGGAGAAACTGGGGAGTGGTTATTTTCATAGGACCGCCATCCAAGCCTTTGTCACGTTTATGGCGACTAGTGGTTTATTGGATGTGGGGTTTGAAGGAGATAAGTTCACATGGTGTAACAATCAACGAGGAGGACGTCAGACTTGGTGTCACCTTGACCGATGCCTAATGAATGAGGCAGCTTTGACTATATTCCCGGATGCCAAAGTCTCTCATTTGGATTAGTGTCTCTCTGATCTTTCTCCACTTCGACTTTCCTTAGATTCAATAATGTCGCGAGGAGAGCAGTTCAGGTTTTCTAATAACTAGGTGGAGGAAACAGGTTTCAATGACTTGGTTAGGGAGGACTAGAGTCTACAGCACAAGGGAAACCCGTGGATCGCACTCCACAACAAGATCAGGCGTCTTAAATATCTACTATGGCGATGGAGGAAGGCTATACCTGCGAGGGATAATGATTTGGTGGAGATCAGTAAGGAGATTGTCCGAATGGAGGAGGGTCTGGAGCAGGAATGGGATAAAACTCTTTTTACTGAGTTAAGGCTGAAAAAATATCTTTTATCTGATATTCTTCTGAGGCAGGAACAACTAGCTAGAGAAGGGGATAGAATTCGGTGGCTTCGGGAGGGGGACCATAACACTGGATTTTTCCACGCTTGTATTAAGGAGCGTCGTCGTGTGCAGAGACCAAATATTTGAAGGGAGGATGGTTCTTATTCTACTGACCCAGATGAGGTTGGAGTCATGGCCAATGAAAGTATCCAATCCCTACTGGCAGGACCCAATCTTGGCTTGAATGGTGGGTACCTAAGAGGTGATGCTGAAAATGTTTACGCAATTCCGAGCTGTGTTTCAGAGGAAGTTTATATATGCTTGAGGAGGACTCCGGAGGAGATTGAAGTGTGTGAGGCTCTATGGATATTGAATATGGAGAGCAAACCAGGGCCTAATGGCTTTCTAGGGTCCTTTTATAGGGCGGCATGGGACACAGTTAAGGGAGATTTATTGAAGGCATTGCATGACTTTTTTTAGGGTGGGAATTTTCTGCGCATTGCATGTCCAACCAAGATGGTGATGATTACAAAGATTCAGAATCCACATTCCATTGATCAATATCGTACCATCGGCATGTGCAATATGACTTACAATGTTTTGGCCAGCATTCTCAATAAAAGGATGGATTTTCACTTGAATAATTGGGTGTTTCCGGAACAACATGGTTTTATTAAAGGGCGTTCAATTCAGTGGGAAATTGGAGTGGTGTAAGAAGTGGTTAGTGATATTAACAAAATGTCTTTTGGAGGCAATTTGGTGATAAAATTAGATATGATCAAGGCTTATGATAGACTAGAATGTGGCTTCATCTTAATGGTGTTGGCTTGCATGGGGTTCTCCAATGGGACTATTGATCAACTTTTTCGGTGCTTCAGTTCGCCATGGATATCAACATTGTTTTTGGGAAAATAGTTTGGTTTTTTCAAGGCTTTACAGTGGTCTTAGGCAAGGAGACCCCATTTCCGACACTCTGTTCATCCTATCTCAAAATGTCTTTAGCTACTATATTAACTGGGATCTTATCTTCGGGGGAGTTTTTCCTTACCGAAATCGGCATGTAACAAGGTGAATTTCTCATTTGATGTTTGTAAATGACACAATTTTATTTATCAATGGCAGTAAAAGATTAGTGCAGGGGATGAATGAGCTTTTTGGAGAGTACTACATGTGGAGTGGTTATGTTGTGAACCGGGGGAAATGTTTTTGTTATACATCAAAGGATATCTCAGAGAGTAGAGTTAGAACTCTTGAGGACAACTTGAACATGAATAGGGGGTCATCTCCTATGGAGTATCATGGGGCACCGGTGATCCCTCGCTCTCTTAGAATTCAGCATTTTGATAAGATGGTTTCTAATCTCACAGGGTGCATCTTCAATTGGAAGAACAAATTTTTTCGTTTGGCAGTCGCATTACCCTGGTGAATAGTGTTCTTATTTCTCTTACCATGCATGTAATTTCCACCATGAAGGTTCCCAGTACGGTTATCACAAAATTGGTGAGGATTATGGTTCTTTTATATGGGATGGGAAGATGGAAGGCAGGCACCACTGGGCATCTGGAAAACATCATGCAAAACCCTTATCCGAAGGGGGTACCAATATGAGGAGTGTTTCTCTGACCATGCAAGGTCTACATGATAAACTTTCATGGGAGGCTATGGAAGGAAGAACAATTTGGGGTAGGAAAATGCATGATAGATATGGAAAAATGTGAATGAGAAGAGAGCACAATGCTCTAAGGTTTGGAAACTGATTCACCCTTACCTGGAGGTATTATTTCAGCACTCTAGGTGGATGGTTGGAAGAGGTGATATTTATTTCTGGTAGCAAGATTGGGGGCTGATAGGTTGTGGTTTCCAGGATGCTACACACCGAATATATCGTTTTGTGAGGCTAACGGCCATCCTGGTTTTATTTAGGCCATCTTGGATGATAGTCAACGGTCTGTTTTCAATAGTATTATTATCAATGATGAGCATGCTAATCCTATTTTTACAGGCTGGTCGTCTGGTGTGTTATCTTTAAAGGCTATTTCTCGGGCGAGGAGGGATGAAAATGATGAGGATACATGGGGGGAGACAATGTGGTGCAGGGAGGTCCCCTAAAAATTTAATTTCCTTGTGTGGTGGGTAAGGAACCGTGCTCTGCCTACTGATGAGAATATTCAGCGTATGGGTGTTAGCTTTGCCTCCAGGTGATTGTGTTGTCGTGGGCCCAAAATTGAATCATTGGGGAAATTTTCTTGAAAGTGAATGGTCTGGATGGATATTGTCGGTGTTAGATGCTTTCACTGGGTGGAACAGGCAGGGAGGGATGATGGAAAACTTCTTAACTGCATGGTTTCAAGGCGCGCTCGGCCATGGACATGAAAGGAAGGCACAGACTATTCTGATACTAGCTGGATGCCCGACCCTTTGGAGCACAAGTAATGATGTGTGACACAAACACATAAGAGGTAAACAGTCCAGTATCATTCTTAGCATGATGAATTCTTTCCAGGACTTGGTTCGGGTGTGTACTGGTTTTCAGGATGTGCCATCGGTGAAAGCTATTATACCCAGCAGTCTTCTTTCCATCCAAAGCCGGGAGTTGGGCCCTGGAAACTGGGTATGTTGGCATCGACTTAACTTTGGCCTAAAACACAACACAGATGGATCACTTGTAGGGGGTGATGAGAGGTGGATGAGTTATTCGGAACTGGGCAGGGTCTGTGGTAGCAGCATTTTCTGCTTTCTATGGCAGGGGCGACGTTTTCCAAACTGAAGTGTAGGCTATGCCCACGGGTTAGGAGATTTGTGGAAAGAGGGATATCACTCTCAAAGCGGTAGAAACAGATTCGTTAATGCACTTCAATGCATTAGTAGGTACAGGTCGGGTTCCGTGGAATAGGGTTTATATCATTAGGAAGTGCAAGAAGATTTTGGGTAATCTTATTGATATCACTCACACATGGTCGGAAGGGAACCAAGTGGAAGATTCTTGACATCCAGAGCTTCACCCAACCAAAATATGTCTCTTTTCCTTAATATAGGTTCTTTTCCTAGTGAGGGGATGCAGTTTGTGATTAACGATGCTTTGGGATTGCACTTTTTTTGACCTCCGTGATTTTCCTGTATCAGCATTTCTCTCAAAGTCAATAAAAATGTTAGTTTTCAGTCAATGATCATCTAAACCAAAAAATTCAATAAGCATTTATAAAAAAAAGTGAAAAAGGAAGGATTTCATAATCAAAATAGTTATTTAACAAAAATAATTGTATCTTGAAAAATATTATATTTTGTACTTGAAAATTGTAGGAATTAGATAAGTTCACTTAAAATGGGTTATATTATCGGGAAGAATTGAAGAGGGAACAACTTAAAATCATGTATATACCCAAAATATAATGAATAATGGATCTTGATAACTGTGTTTGGAACACAAAAAACATTTATAATATTTTAATAAAAATAAAAAATAACTTCATTTGGGTAAAAAGATTGATAGGGCAACCTGAAAGAAGAATGATGGTTTGGGCAGAATCCCTTAGCTTTAGTCTGGTGGGGTTTTAAATTGATCTTTAAGTACTAGATAATCAAATTATATTAATTAATTAAAAATTAAATATCATATTCAACATGTAAATGATATATTATAACCTTATTAACTTCATTGATGAACTTTTTGATAGGTTAAGTGGTTCAATTTCATTGTATGGGAGTGTTTGTTTCCTTGGTGTTCATGACTTGTTTACTTATATACATGTACAAATAAATATGTAATCTGAGAATGGTTGTCCAAAATTTATATTATAAGTTCTTAGTGAAAATAAATTATAATTAATTGTTTTAAAATTTAGTTGGTTCATGGAAGTGAGGATGAATCACTATATAAAACACTAATGATAACCGTTGGGGTTAACTATTGGGTTTTTGATCAAAACAAACTCGTTTCGTTATATTAATTAATTTTATGTGTAAAAAAGTTTAGATAACCCTATGTTTGATATAATATGGATATTATAGTATGTTTCAACCATAAAAAATGGCTTCCTGACCAGGATTTAAGGCACTAACAGAAATTGAAAACCCATCATCCTTGATTGTGATAAATTAACACAACTCAGATGGTGTTTTCATTTGTAGTTTAAAAGGAGAGGGATGCAGATATGATGATGAATTATTATATTATAAATATAACATTATAGTACAAGTAGGTTACTAGAGTTATCATACCCTTTGGATGAATGGAGGTGAGGAGAGAAAAAGAAAAGAAACGAACTTGAATGAAAATAAAAGAAAGAAAAAAAAAATTCTCCTCCTGAATTTATCTTCCTTTAGAGCTTCTTTAGGGAGGATTTCATGATCATTTGATGAGACCAAGAGAGCCTATAAATAGAATAGGGTATTGGTAATATATTTTAGTATAATTTGGATAGGTAACCAGGGTTGATAGGTGTGAGGAGAATAGGTGGTGAGGGTGGTTTTTATAGTGGAGGAGAGGTGAGTTTCCTCAATGTTTAATTCATTAGTTTGTTATTTTTTTCAATACAAGAAATAATAATGATTATTTATACTGAAAATAGTAAAAATTTATGATATATAGAACCAATGTTTTATACATCAGATATTATGTTAGGAATACTGTATTTAACATATAATGTATATAGATAGTAAATTACCGTATTTCACTATTCATCAAAATATTCATGTATTTTAGAAAAATCCCAAAAATTAACCATAACCATTTATCATCATCTATAATTAAATTATGAAATAAAATTTTCAAAAATAATTTTCTAAATATGAGAAATTTAATTTTAAATTAAATTCATAATTTAAATGGAAAATACAAATTTTAAAATTAAAACAGCTTTTCTATCATTTTATAAAATTAATTAAGGTATTATAAAATTATATTATAATAATAAGGCATAAAAATAATGATTTATGAAAAAATTTAAAACAAATAATATTTCATTTAAAATATTAAATTAATCACAAAATTGAAATTAAATATTTACGACTTACAAAAATTGCAGCATTAGTTAATGATTTCTGAAATATTTTACATATATTGTGATATAATTATATCATATTGTCACTTATAAGATGGATAAATTTTATTTATACATTCTTTGGTGAGTTTACAATGACATTGGCCAGTTTACTATTCATAAGGGTCACAATACTATTCCAATGGCCAAATTACAACTTCATCGGTATATGTTCTTTCTGTTCTAGAGATACCTTTTATTTGACACATTATTAATTTATATGGTTTATATTGTGTTCAATTAGTAATCTTATGTGATTATAATATAACAAAAAATTGTGAGAAATAAATATACACTTAATTTTTAAAACAATTTTTACTTAAAATGGGATATATTTATATCATAATATTCATTGTAAGATGCGTAAATTATATTTATACTTTAATAGGTGATGTTACTATTTATTTTGTCATATTACTCTTCATAAGGGTACATTATTATTCAGAAGGGTATGTTACATTTCGTAAGGGTATGTTACTATTCACCAAATATTATGTTGGTTCAATCAGAATCTAAACATCTTACTAATCACATCGATGTATATCTATTTTTTAAAATTCAAATCATAGAAGCGGAAAAAACTAGTATAAAAACTATGTTATAACTATCTCCTTAAAAAGGTGTTGTATCACAAAGACTTAGAGTTTCACGCATTTCATTCAATTCAGTTGTAAATCATTGGGGTGCTACAGATTAATAGGACTATAATGATTTATTTATATAACCAAAGCAATATTAAATGAATAATTATATGTTTAATATATTAATGAAATTTCTTTTATAGTTTAAAAACAATACAAATTACAATGTACACAATATTGATCAATGAATTCATTTCATGTAAATTACCAAAAATGGAATATATAAAATATAACTCTTTTAGTATATCCATTATGAAAAATAAATGTCAAATTCAGTGAAATATAACTAGTATTACTAGTTTTATTATAACATGAATATCATGAGATATCATTCCTATTGACATCAAATAATTAGTAATACTCACTTTTTAAGACATGATGAATTAAAATTAATAATATTGTTCAAATGGAGAACCCTGAAAAAATTATTATTTATACAATAGATAATAATTGTAGTATGTAGGCTGGTATGTTCATTTTTATTTATGGGTAGGTGACTACTCCCTATATATTCCAAATGATTAAAAATCAAATATTACATTCCAAACATCCTTCACGTTTACTTTAGTATTGAAAATAATTCCTAAAAAATAATTATAGACTTTTTTCTCAATATAAAACACATCAATGTTTCATTTCAACTCAATATATATCCAATATCGAAGCCAAACAATATTTATATTTTATGAAATTTATTTCTCTAGTTAATGAAATATTGTGTAATCCCATATACAATATCTATGTTTTAGCACTCTAAAAATATTGATCAATTAATAATTTATGGGTTGTTATATATATTCTTATAAGTCATTGAAATAACGTTTTATCATCATAAAGAGTAATTCATATAAAAATACATTCAATTTACAATATATTTCTTTCCTCCAATGTTGTAGTTTATAAAATTAATTTTCTTCTAGAAATTTTTTGAATTGTTTATGTACATTAACTATGTATCCAAATTGATTTAAATATATTGTGAATTAATTTATATTAAACAAAATAAATTAATTAATAAAATATTCCAATATATAAAAATCATCATCTCTGTTAAAATAATCAACTAACAAACCTATCACATTATTTAATGGTTTAATGTAAACATCAATGTCATTTTCAGGATATATAGGTATAAAAATCATTAAATTATTTTTGATATATATTTGATTCATAAAAAACTAATTTGATGATGTGTTAATTATATTGAAAAAATGACTATTCCTTATTTTTTTATTATCAATTAGAAATATAATCATCCATTTAATACACACCAATGTTTAATACTTTAAATATCATTTTATATTTTATGAAATTATTCAAAAAAAGAACTTCCATAGAAAAAACTCTACTAAAAGAAGAAATTTTCCATCCATTGTTCCATTTTCTAAATTCCATAAAAACCAATTTGTGCCATTTTAATTTGAAAATATATGTCTTAGATGAGTAATTATAGGAAGATACAAAATTTTCATAATATTTATATTAGTTCTTAACATAATATATGAATCAACATCGTATATTTTGGTCTTCAGATATCATGATTGTAACACCCGATATTGGATTATAATAAGTCGAAATTAAATCATTATGATACTAAATTAAAATAAAAATTGGTATATTTTCCTGAATATAGATCATAATTTTAATTTAAAAATAGAAATTTTGAGTTTACTAGGTCAAACAAAGCATAGAATGATTTTCTAAAATTTTCCTCAAGAAATAAATCATTATGAAGAAGTGAAAATATAGATTATAATTATTCATCATTATATTTATAATGATAATTTATTATAGGTTTAACTAAAAAATTAAAAACTATATACATAATATAAATAATTATAGGGACATTTTGAGGTGAAATGAGATATTTTTCTGAAAACAATCTATTAACAAAAAATTAATTTTTGTTTTAAAAAGCATAGGGTTTAAGAGATTAATGTAATTAAAAAATTCATCAATAATGATTTATTTAATTGAAATTTACATAATATAAATAATAGATTAAGAATTTACATCCATATAGTGATTATTATTAATCCTATAACTAATATATTAAAATATTATAGTGGAAAAAACAGTTATATTAAACCATTTTTTTCCATGAATTATGTGTTTAAATTATATTAAAATTTCCAATATATTTTAGTATATTTTGGAAATATGTATTAAATAGTTTTAATAATCATAATTATCATTATATAATAATGTCAAAATAATTTTTTAAAATAATTAATAGTTAACATAGTAAAAATTAGTTACCACTATTAAGGTAAAAATGGGTTTATAGGGGTGTTATACATAAATTATAAGGGTTAAAATGAAATAAATTATTGCCTAAATTATATTCCATAGACCAATATATACATTATAATATCTATTTTTATAAATTTTATCCATTATTATTCTTTTTATCATGGTAAAAATGATATAGATCAAATTTATTTTCACAAATTCTATGTGTGTTATCCTATAAAATTATTAAAATGAACTCCCTCCCTTAACTCCCTTAAACCAGTAAATCAATTTCCATAAAAAATCATGATGAAATACAAATCCTAAATCCTAAATTAGGTCATATAGGTTTGGTATCCCAAAATTCTATTCTTTGGTCCCATTAAAAGACGTTGAAAGATAGTTCATCTAACGAAATGTATTGTGTTCACTCTGCTCCTAATTTTTAATTTTTAATTTTCTATCATCAATTAAATCATAATAAATAAACTATAATTACACTAGTATATCAAAAATTATCAATTGTTCCTATGTTAATAATATGATATTTATACATATCATCCATTATCATATATAAAACAAATACAACATTTGTTGGTATGGTGGACTACTGCCCCGCAAAGAGATCATATTTTTTCCATCACTAAATTAATATATAGTCATATATGTTGAAATAATGAATTTATAATATTTTTTTTACATTATTTGGAATCATAAGTATAAAAATATTATCTAATTAATTTATAATTCACTATTATAGAAATTATATGATTGGTTATATGTCTATACGAACTAAAATTTCTATGAAGTGATACATGTAATTTTACATGTATAACATTAAATAATGATTATAAAATGTATTTAATTTTTAAATATGATATTAAGAATTGTAAAATAATTTTTTACATTATGTATCTATATCCTAATAAAATTAACTTTGACTTTCTTGGAAAAATTCACATGAGAAAAGAAGAAAATGGAGACATGAAACAACAAAAATAATGATATATTATTAAGGAATCCATGGTAAGATGTTATAAAATGATAATATAATTTTTTATAACTATGAATATTTTTCTATTTAATATAAATTATATAATATAAAAATATATATTGGAATCTAAAATATCCAAATCTAAATAGAAGCATGATATAGGGGACTATAAAACAATTTTCCTTCATTTAGGCATATTTCATTATTATGAACCTAAATTATTTTATATGGCCTATATAATGTCTCAATTACATGTAATGTACTTATTCATTCAAACTTGATGTTATTTTATATTAAAATTCAAATTAACTCATCCAAGAGGATTTTACAAGAATGTTACCATGTGGTAAATAATTTTCCACTCAATTTACATTGCATGGGGACATATTTGTTAACATTCACTGATTAATATTTTATGGTGCATATACATTCCTTTCCATTTTTATTATCATAATTTATTATAAATTATATTTATATGAACTAGGATGATTTAGATTATCATGGATATGATTAATTACTAAACCGTATAAATTTTTTACATACGGTGTTTACATTGAATGTTTTTGGATAAACATGGGAAATAATGATAAATACATAACTTCAAAAAAATATAGTTATTTTTTGATAAGGAATTTTGATTCATTGATTAAATATATCATTTATATATGCATAGAATGCATTGTATATCTATTTTAGAGTCGAACACAAAATTAAACAGCCCCTCTATGTATCGATAGGTCTTAAGATAGGAATCCATTAGCCAAATTACACTGTTTTTTCCCGTATTGACTAAACTATCTATTAAAAGATAATGAAATTATAGATACAATTATGACTAAGATTATAAAATATAACAATAAACATTTATATAATTAGTAATTGAGTTATTATTATCCTTTATATTTTAACAGGGATATTATATGTGGAATCTGATTCTTCCCACAATATTGACTAAATTTAATTTTAATCCAATTATTTAGAGTACAAAACTTATCATGCCTTTTATTCTCATGATTGTCATGTTATTTTTTAAATGTAATGTTTTTCAATTATTTACCCATCCATAGTGATTATTCATTATTATTTTACTGGTTTATTAATATATATATATATATATATATACATTTCTATTCATTTGAGCTCACCATTAATTGCCTTCCTCTATAGAGGATAAGATGATGTATTGTAAAAATATGTTCATGAATTCATATTGATTTCCACAACAATTAATTTTGTTTTAAACCAAATGAAAATTTTGTATTATATATTTATCTAGTCTTACAAAACCACTAAATTTATGGGTTATTTGGGATATAACCACGTGAATCTATTTAATTATAATAATGTTACCATTGGCTCTATGCTACCTGATATGGGGCTATTTTTGTTGGAATTAGAGAATTCTTAGACGATCTAATGGAACTAGATTAATTAGTACATAATTAGTAAAAATAATATAATTATATATATTGATGATATGTATAGAATAAAATCAAAATTTTTTCAACATAATCTATTATTTGGTTTCTCAATAAATTAAATATTTGTCTGGATAATACATGTGGTTGTGCCCCTATAATATCTTGATATTTTATTATTAACATTGAAAATGAAATGATGGTGTTGATTTATGAGTTTTTTGATATATTAAAATGGTCCTTATAACACACTTGGTTTGACACTCAAGGGATATATTCTTTATTAAAATTAATATTTCCCCCAAAAAATTATAATGGATATGAAACAATATTTAATATTTAATATTATCCTCAATGAATCCATTTATTAAATATTGAGAATTATAATGCATATGATTTAAATTTATTTTAAGCTAAAAATGATATTTTGAATTATTATTTATGATATAAGATTCATAATGTTAATAACTATTTTAGTATATCGAATATTTTGACCTCGTGCATTAAAGAAAGAATGTTATCAATAGTCATGGCCAATATATATATTTCCATATAAAGAAATACAATACATCTAATATTGGAAATGAGAAGATAAAGCATATATTATTGAAAAATAAATAGGTTATGAATTATAAAAATACCCTAATGGAGAAACATATTGTTCCCTTTAGTGATTATTCTTTGATGGATCACATTACGTGGTAGAAGCCCACGTCGTTTACTGGTACTACTAATCCTATGGTAGCAAAAATATACATTAAATCACTTGAGATGATATTTCTATCCTTGTGATTTATTGAGAAGGAAATGTATACAACTATATTCCATTATCTCATGGGAAAGGAAGATTAATCGTGTTTAATGATTGAAAATACTAGTTTGGAAGGTGAAATATAACACATGGAATGAAGAGTGTCTAAAACAATTCTTCAAAAAATAGTTTCCTTATTAGAAACTTACATAAATGTTGATAATGTTACTTAGTATAATTATAAAGGAAGAGGAAATACTTTTTTATATGTCGATACCAATACAAGATAATACATGTATGCTATTGAATATTTACTCAACATGGAATGTATGGTTGATCATTTATTTTAACGGATTGATACAACATACATGAAGGAAATGGTATCTCAAGATTTTTGTCACATGAGGAAATCTTTTTATGGCCCATTATAATAGAGAATGAGTTTTTGGGTCCTGTATATTAAAGGTAATTATTGAGAGGAAGAGGTCAGACGATATCCATTGGAATGCTAAAGCACTAAAGATGAATAAGGGAATGATGAATATTCGTTATTGTTAACATTATGTGATGAAATATCCTAGTTATTTTTTTGATGGGAATGATAGAGAGTTACATGTGTATGGAAAAAGATTGTCTTTCTCATGAATGAAATGGGATGAAATATGTAACACCCCGAGCTTCCATGATACGCTTCTCATTCAATAATGCAATAGCTTGCATTGTACGCAACTTCGAGTTCTAAAACACCGCGACTAATCATAGTAGCTGTTATAAATAGTAATAACGAATTTTTAAAATTATAGAAATTTTATATTTCAAAATGGACTTCATTTTTGTATTCCTAATATTGAAATTGGCCTATGTTGAATTTTTTGTAATTTTTTGAGAACTTCTAATTTTTTATGAATAGTGAAAAATACTTAAAACAAATTTTTTAATCAAAATAATTTATTGTGATAAATTATACTCATTAGTGGTTTTAAAGTATAATTAGAATATATTTTTACCATTTTATCCAATGGTGGTCATTAGAATTAATTTAACATTGAAATTGGACATAAACAATTGCCAATCTTTTGATATAAATTGTTTCCTAAAAACACGCTATTTGTTGTGACAGCGGGAATTAATTATAAAATTAATTAATGCAACTTATATGTTTGGAATTTTTTAAAATAGACATCATTTTCGAATTCGGAATATCAATTATAGCTTAGGGTGAAATTTTGGCATTGTTTTGAAAAACTTCAATTTTTGATGAATAGTGAAACCACTAAGTGGTAGTTAAATAACTGATTTTTCGTTTAAATGAAATATTACCACTTCTGTGATTTGATTTTCAAAAATCCGACATACATGGTTGTCATTAAGAAGTAAAATGTGGTTCAATAAGATTAAAATAATTTTTGGTGAATAGTAACTTTTAAGTTCTTAATCGCGATTAGAGGGAATTAGTGTAGTTTAAGGTAAAAATAATGTTTTAATAATATGATATGAGCATGACACTTGTCCTACTCCTATTGGATGAGTCATGGCCGACCAAGAAAACCCATGGGTCAACTTGGGGACACCATGGAGCCACTTTAGTTAGAAAATGACATAAACACCTTTTATTTAATGTTAAAGTAAAAAATGACACAAACATAAAATGTTTTACTAAAACAATTATTACGTGGGGTTACAAAAGTCCAAATTTTGATTATAAATATTAATTATAAATATAAAAAGATTTCCTACATCATAGTATTTTTTTTATAATTTTTAGACATTAAATATATTAAATTATTTATGACATCATTATGATGCAGCGATGACCTCATTATTTAACGATTTAAATAAAATGAGAAGATAATGCAAAATCCAAGGCGTACACTTGTCCAAAGCCTATTTGATGAAGATATTTAGAAACCTTATCACCTTATCCTCAAATTATATAAGTGTGGGACCTTTAGAATCCGAAAAGCATTGTGTAATAATGTAACATTTCAATCTTTCCAAAAGTGCCCCTCCTCTCCACTTATAAAAGGCCCCCACCTCCCCACCTCATTTACCCTTTCAAGCCATTTGGCTCGGCCAACCACTGCCCAAATACTCTCCCAACATCCCCCTATTACTCCTAGAAGCCTCACTTTGAGCAGAACTCTTCCCAAGGAAGCCTTTGGCTCAAATAAAAAAGAGTTACCCGATTTTGAGGTAATGTCTTCTCTAATGTTGTTTTGTTTTATTTTTCTTCTCCAACCCCCTAAACTCTTTTTATTCATTTATTTTGTAACAACACTAGTATCCCCAATATAATAGGATGTTGTTATAAGAAGTATTAGAGCTACACTTACACACACCTACATCTAATGGTTAAAGAACATACGGTTTCTGTGGATGGAGAATTTCTGCCTCACGAAACGATGATTGTTCAACACTCATATAACACCTTCAAAGGTGGCCATTAAGATGTCAATATTTTTATATATGATATATAATATGTTTATGTTTTACTTATGCTTCTGTATTTCTCATTTATGGCATACTTTATGATTTCCATTATGGGTAAAACGCGAAAATTTCATTTTAGGAAGTGCGGACTACCGCCCCCTCAAAGTGATTTGAATCGTTAATGCCATATGTGGGATGTATAAAGGATGGATTAAATGGTATTATACACTATATTATATTGGAATTATATTATACACTTATATCATTATGATTTCGTTCCATTAAATATGAAATAGAAATGAAAGTAGCGTTCATGCGTACGTACGGCTTACCGTCTCCATGAACGACGCATTTCATTTCTTACCTCTAAATGTTACGTAATATTATAAATGAATGTATATACTGGATATATATGATATATATGACATCTAAATCATGAATATAATTCTGGAGATAATGGATATTCTACCACATAAACAACTTGTAATTATAAGAAATTTATTGTTGACTCACGTAACAAAGATCGACAAAACGACCGTTATTAACTTGAATAATTACATAATGTTCATAACATTGTAATAAGTGATATAAAAAGGATAATGAAATTAAAAATGGTTCTTAATAAGGTATATATTAACTCTAGTTTATTATTCAGGAGGTTAAAGAACGGTTGAGTCAAGTCGGACACGAGGTAAGGGAACTTCTTAACCCAATTTCTGTTCTTTGGGTTAATCTCCTACTTTCAAATTATGTCATGATATTGTTATGTATTATCTTGTATTTGTACTTTCTTTATGTGTACTTATAGTTAATACACATAATAGATCTATTTTATTTATAAATGATCTTTGTAAGGGAATTTCATAACCCAATTTCTATTCATTGGGTTAATCTCGTACTTTCAAATTATGTCATGATATTATTATGTACTATCTTGTATTTTGATATTATTTATGTGTACTTATAGTGAATACACATTATAGATATACATTATTTAAAAAAATGATCTTTTTAAGGACTTCGTCTCAATCCCCTTTCATTGAGGCATATTTGGTTTTATACACAACTTTCTTTTATACGGTGTATAAACCCCTTTGACTTTTACGTTTATTCAAAAGGAATCTTTTTTTATACGAAGCGTTTTTCTAAACGACAAAAGGGAATGTTTTTCTTTCCGTACTTATGCGGCGACAACGACTTCTCCGCCGCCGTGACCATTATTTGAGTTTCGACTTCCTCTACAAGCCATCATTTTTTTTAATGAAAAATAAATACAAAGTTTTAACTTTCTTTTATTTTGGTATGGAAAATGGTTTTGAAATCATTTTTATTATATCAATGTGTTGTATTGATATCTTGTGATTGAAATGTGGAAATGTTATGTTTCCTTTATGCATGTTTTATGTGATACGATTATGTTATGGTTTATGATATGTTTAAACCTATTCATATGAGGAATGCATTGGACTTAATAAGTGACGGGTGGAGCCCGCTATAGCTCCTCGATGCATCGGCAGGTCTCATGAGACAAACTAGTGTCTTGGCACGAGGCCTTGACAAAATCTTATTTGTGGTCTTGGCACGAGGCCTTGACTACGTGGTTATGATAGTCTGGCATTATGCATTCCATCATTATGAAAGTGGTTATTGATATTGCATGTGATTATTCGACCAATAGAATATCCATGTGAAGAATTAAATGGCATTATCTCATTTTACTTTTTCCATATTATGTTGAAGTTCAAGTTTAAAAGGCTTTTGTTTTAGTTATACGTTGCCTTAAATGTTAATGTTTATTTATGAAAGCTTCCGCTATATTGTTAACCTTACTGAGCATCTGAGCTCACCCCTTTCAATGTTTTAATTTTTTTCCAGGATGTGAAGAAGTATTTTATGAATGACCTGAAGGGATTGTGAGAAGAGGATATGGGTGTGGACTATGGAGACTTTGTTATTGTAGTTTTTCACTTTATGATGTAATGTAACGTTTACGAATGTATCTAGTGTTTCCAAGGCTACTAAACTAATCGGTCTTTCGAGACTTGATCTTTTGTGATCATGCCAATGTTACGAAGTAATGCACCGACTCTGGGTAGCTGGGGTCGGGGCGTTACAGTTGGTATCAGAGGCAGTTTAGTATTAACCTTGGAAGCTAGATTTATATAAACTCTGATTAGAGCACATAGACCTAAGATGAACTTTGAGGATTAGTATAGAAGAACTTCCTAGAATTTTGGTATTATAGAGATGTTGTGAGTTTTCCGAGCAATACATCCCTGTCTGGATACGAGCAGGTAGAGGCAGCTCTAGCACAGATGTACCTAGGGGTAAAACCCGAAAACACTGCTTTGAGCTAGACTCGAACGGGAACTGGTGCACGACAACGGGCCTTGCTGCACTCTTGGTTACGACACTCCCGGGGGATATGCTTAGGATAACTCTCATTTTCTTTAAAAATCATTATGAAGGGTTTATGAGTATATACTTCCTCAAAGAAAACATTTTTATGATTATGGATTATATACATAAATAGTTCAATTTATGTTAAGTATTTTATAAGTATGGAATTATGTATTTTGATTCATAAACTAATATAGTTTATGCCATTGTTTAGAAATGGCGCCTAGTGGAAGGAATGGAAACCGTATCAATGTACGAACTCCGGGTAGGGATTGCCCTCCTGCTCAAGATAATTATTGTGGATCTGGAGATACAACTGGTGCTGATCAACTTATTACCATACTGGGACAACTCACTCAGGTTATGAATAATAACCATACTCGTATGGAGAACCCTGATCCGCAACGTGGAGGATCAATGCTAGACCGTTTCATGAGGCAACAACCACCAACCTTCAATGGGAGTACAAATCCTATATTAGCTGAGCAATGGATAAATTCCTTAGAGAAAATATTCCATGCCTTGGTGAGTAGTGAAAGGGAGAAGGTTGTCATGGCAGTTTACTGACTCACTGGAGATGCCGATCAGTGGTGGTCGCTGATTCAAAACAAAAAGGAAGATGATGACGTATCAAATATGGAATGGAGGGAGTTCAAAGAGCTTTTCTTAGAAAAATACTTTCCTCGTGACCATCGAGAAGATATGGAAAGGCAATTTCTGAGTTTGAGGCAGAAGGAGGATGAGAATGTCACAAAGTATGAAGCTAACTTTACAAGGTTAGCGAGGCATGCTGCCGATTATATACGTAACCCAAGGAGTAAGATTGATCGTTTATTTGATGGGTTAAAACCATTTCTCCGTCGAGCTTTAGTATCACAATCCTTCTCATAATACGAAGATATTGTCTCGTGTGCTATCAAGACAGAAAAGGAATTCTCTAAGTCTTATGACAACAAAGTAAAGCTAGAGAAGAAGAGAACGGTGGAACAAGAGACAGATAAAGGGAAAAAGGGAAAGAAGGATTTTCCATTATGTGATAATTGTGGGAAGAATCACCCTGGTACGTGCCTAAAAGGAATGGGAGTTTGTTATAAATGTGGAGAAAAGGGTCACCAGGCTCGTGATAGCAAGGGAAAGAAAGAGGCTATCAAAGTTGAATGCTACAATTGTAGAGAAATGGGTCATTATGAAAATGAATGTCCTAAGCGTCAAGGAAACTTACCTCAGAAAAGGCCAAGGGATCAAGGCCAATCTTATGCTGTGACTACAGTTGAAGCGGAATAATTATTGTATTTGTGTTTTTGGACTCAAGAACTAGATTATGGTTATAAGAATAATGTGATATATATATAAGGATTGTACTGCAGTACATGTTGTCTTCATTAAGGATTTAATATGATGAAGGTAATAATATTTTTAGTATGTGACAGTAAGAGAAACTTTACTTTGTTTGGGGAATCTGAGGTTACAATTGATTTTGGAATTTAACGACCCTTTAGAGAAAGTCTGGACGGAGGTATTTTGGAGAACTATAAAGGTTGGAATGGATTAAGTTAATCTTTGGATAATATTGTTTAAGGTTAAAACATTTATGAAGATTATTTTTGGAATAGTATAGTACTATATTTTTAGGAAAAGGACAACCTGCAGGGTGGGGCATAACCTGTCGCGTCGGACAAAGCTGCAGGAATCGAACCCACAACCATAGTGCAACAGGTCTTTATTTCCTACCACTAGCCTACAGGAAGTCCCTGGTTGTTAAAAAATAATTTTACGAATCTAAATTGTATGTGTTAACATTTGGAACCTTATACAATTAGGAAAAGTATAATATTTTTGGGGTTCTATTATCTTTTTGAGTGAAAGGTGAGTTGAAGGTTGAAACTCCAATTGTCAGGCATAAATATATGTATACCTATCTGTTATTCAATGAATAAATTAATTCTTAAACTTTAGTAAAGGGATATTAAAACAAAAAATGTGTTATCCTAATACCTTATGTCTTGTTGAACTGATGATATTTTAAATCAACATAGATTGAAGGCTTTGAGGCCCTCAATTTGATAGTTGATTGTGATTGATGACCGCAATCACTCCCTACAAATATTTACGTTTTCCCTCCAATTATATGTCTCTAATTGCCACCAATGTTCTCCTTATCGAGATCATAATTTGGTGGTGACTTTCTTATTTCCATTTCCCTCTTATTAAGGCTAAATTTTATTAACCTTATTTCCGATGTGGGTTTTCCAAAAAGGTATTTTCTATTTTCAACCCCTTATTTTCAAAGAAAAAATTTCAAATTGCGAGGACGCAATTTATTGAAGTAGGAGAGAATGTAACACCCCGAGCTTCCCTGATACGCTTCTCATTCAATAATGCAATAGCTTGCATTGTACGCAACTTCGAGTTCTAAAACACCGCGACTAATCATAGTAGCCGTTATAAATAGTAATAACGACTTTTTAAAATTATAGAAATTTTATATTTCACAATGGACTTCATTTTTGTATTCCTAATATTGAAATTGGCCGATGTTGAATTTTTTGTAATTTTCTGAGAACTTCTAATTTTTTATGAATAGTGAAAAATACTTAAAACAACTTTTTTAATCAAAATAATTTATTGTGATAAATTATACTCATTAGTGGTTTTAAAGTATAATTAGAATATATTTTTACCATTTTATCCAATGGTGGTCATTAGAATTAATTTAACATTGAAATTGGACATAAACAATTGCCAATCTTTTGATATAAATTGTTTCTTAAAAACACGCTATTTGTTGTGACAGTGGGAATTAATTATAAAATTAATTAATGCAACTTATATGTTTGGAATTGTGTAAAATAGACATCATTTTTGAATTCGGAACATCAATTATAGCTTAGGGTGAAATTTTGGCATTGTTCTGAAAAACTTCAATTTTTGATGAATAGTGAAACCACTAAGTGGTAGTTAAATAACTGATTTTTCGTTTAAATGAAATATTACCACTTCTGTGATTTGATTTTCAAAAATCCGACATACATGGTTGTCATTAAGAAGTAAAATGTGGTTCAATAAGATTAAAATAATTTTTGGTGAATAGTAACTTTTAAGTTCTTAATCGCGATTAGAGGTAATTAGTGTAGTTTAAGGTAAAAAAAATGTTTTAATAATATGAGATGAGCGTGACACTTGTCCTACTCCTATTGGATGAGTCATTGCCGTCCAAGACAACCCATGGGTCAACTTGGGGACCCCATGGAGCCACTTTAGTTAGAAAATGACATAAACACCTTTTATTTAATGTTAAAGTAAAAAATGACACAAACATAAAATGTTTTACTAAAACAATGTTTACGTGGGGTTACAAAAGTCCAAATTTTTATTATAAATATTAATTAGAAAGCTAAAACGATTTCCTACATCATAGGATTTTTTTTATAATTTTTAGACATTAAATAAATTAAATTATTTATGACATCATTATGATGCAGCGAAGACCTCATTATTTAACGATTTAAATAAAATGAGAAGATAATGCAAAATCCAAGGCTTACACTTGTCCAAAGCCTATTGGATGAAGATATTTCGAAACCTTATCACCTTAGCCTCGAATTATATAAGTGTGGGACCTTTAGAATCCGAAAAGCATTGTGTAATAATGTAACATTTCAATCTTTCCAAAAGTGCCCCTCCTCTCCACTTATAAAAGGCCCCCACCTCTCCCACCTCATTTACACTTTCAAGCCATTTGGCTCGGCCAACATCTGCCCAAATACTCTCACAACATCCCCCTATTACTCCTAGAAGCCTAACTTTGGGCAGAACTCTTCCCAAGGAAGCCTTTGGCTCAAATCAAAAAGAGTTACCCGATTTTGAGGTAATGTATTCTCTAATGTTGTTTTGTTTTATTTTTCTTCTCCAACCCCATAAACTCTTTTTATTCATTTCTTTTGTAACAACACCAGTATCCTCAATATAATAGGATGTTGTTATAATAAGTATTCTAGCTACCCATACACACACCTACATCTAATGGTTAAAGAACATATAGTTTCTGTGGATGGCGAATTTCTGCCTCACGAAACGATGATTGTTCAACACTCATATAACACCTTAAAATGTGGCCATTAAGATGTCACTATTATTATATATGATATATAATATGTTTATGTTTTAATTATGCTTCTGTATTTCTCATTTATGGCATACTTTATGATTTCCATTATGGGTAAAACGCGATAATTTCATTTTAGGAAGTGCGGACTACCGCCCCCTCAAAGTGATTTGAATCGTTAATGCCATATGTGGGATGTATAAAGGATGGAGTAAATGGTATTATACACTATATTATATTGAAATTATATTATACACTTATATCATTATGATTTCGTTCCATTAAATATGAAATAGAAATGAAAGTAGCGTTCATGAGTACGTACGACTTACCGTCTCCATGAACGGTGCATTTCATTTCTTACCTCTAAATGTTACGTAATATTATAAATGAATGTATATACTGGATATATATGATATATATGACATCTAAATCATGAATATAATTCTGGAGATAATGGATATTCTACCACATAAACAACTTGTAATTATAAGAAATTTATTGTTGACTCAAGTAACAAAGATCGACAAAATGACCGTTATTAACTTAAATAATTACATAATGTTAATAACATTGTAATAAGTGATATAAAAAGGATAATGAAATTAAAAATGGTTCTTAATAAGGTATATATTAACTCTAGTTTATTATTCAGGAGGTTAAAGAACGGTTGAGTCAAGTCGGACACGAGGTAAGGGAACTTCTTAACCCAATTTCTGTTCTTTGGGTTAATCTCCTACTTTGAAATTATGTCATGATATTGTTATGTATTATCTTGTATTTGAACTTTCTTTATGTGTACTTATAGTTAATACACATAATAGATCTATTTTATTTATAAATGATCTTTTTAAGGGAATTTCTTAACCCAATTTCTATTCTTTGGGTTAATCTCGTACTTTCAAATTATGTCATGATATTATTATGTACTATCTTGTATTTTGATATTATTTATGTGTACTTATAGTTAATACACATTATAGATATACTTTATTTAAAAAAAATGATCTTTTTAAGGACTTCGTCTCAATCCCCTTTCATTGAGGCATATTTGGTTTTATACACAACTTTCTTTTATACGGTGTATAAACCCCTTTGACTTTTACGTTTATTCAAAAAGAATCTTTTTTTATACGAAGCGTTTTGCTAAACGACAAAAGGGAATGTTTTTCTTTCCGTACTTATGCGGCGACAACGACTTCTCCGCCGCCGTGACCATTATTTGAGTTTCGGCTTCCTCTACAAGCCATCATTTTTTTTAATGAAAAATAAATACAAAGTTTTAACTTTCTTTTATTTTGGTATTGAAAATGGTTTTGAAAGCATTTTTATTATATCAATGTGTTGTATTGATATCTTGTGATTGAAATGTGGAAATGTTATGTTTCCTTTATGCATGTTTTATGTGATACGATTATGTTATGGTTTATGATATGTTTAAACCTATTCATATGAGGAATGCATTGGACTTAATAAGTGACGGGTGGAGCCCGCTATAGCTCCTCGATGCATCGGCAGGTCTCATGAGAAAAACTAGTGTCTTGGCACGAGGCCTTGACAAAATCTTATTTGTGGTCTTGGCACGAGGCCTTGACTACGTGGTTATGATAGTCTGGCATTATGCATTCCATCATTATGAAAGTGGTTATTGATATTGCATGTGATTATTCGACCAGTAGAATATCCATGTGAAGAAGTAAATGGCATTATCTCATTTTACTTTTGCCATATTATGTTGAAGTTCAAGTTTAAAAGGCTTTTGTCTTAGTTATACATTGCCTTAAATGTTAATGTTTATTTATGAAAGCTTCCGCTATATTGTTAACCTTACTGAGCATCTGAGCTCACCCCTTTCAATGTTTTAATTTTTTTCCAGGATGTGAAGAAGTATTTTATGAATGACCTGCAGGGATTGTGAGAAGAGGATATGAGTGAGGACTATGGAGACTTTGTTATTGTAGTTTTTCACTTTATGATGTAATGTAACATTTACGAATGTATCTAGTGTTTCCAAGGCTACTAAACTAATCGGTCTTTCGAGACTTGATCTTTTGTGATCAGGCCAATGTTACGAAGTAATGCACCGACTCGGGGTAGCTGGGGTCGGGGCGTTACAAAATAGACTAATGATGCAATGTCATTCAAAATTAATAAAATTAGGAATTATTCGGACCAATTACATAAGAATCATGAGAACATACTGTAACATAGTATGAGTGGAGAATGAATCCTTTTGTAATCATTATAGCTCAAGTGGATTCTATCAATAATGGGGTGGGTAAAAAAATCATATCATTATATTTACCTATATATTTTTTCCTTGATTTTGGATCCTTTAAATCATTCATATAACCAATATCATCTAAGAAAACTATATATTTCCATAAAACATTAAGAATGGTGTTGTCGATCATAACACATATTTGATTTATCACCATAAGAAGGTTGTGTTAGGATATTCCCATTATGACACATAAATATGCTTTATTTTTTTAACATATTATAGTAACTATGGTTTAATATGATATAATACATTACATGGAATATCTCTATATGTGTAATGAAAAAATTTATTTCTAATCTAAGGGAGATATGATTAAGGATGAAGATGAGGAATACCATTTATGTTAGGGGAATCATCATCATTAGAGACCTTTCATGATCCACCACTAGTAGCTCTTATAAATTAGATTCATGGATAATATGAGAAATCGATGAGAATGGAAAAATTTCAATTGATGTTGCACCTATTGAAAAATAATACAACAATATATTTCCTAACGAGATACATAGACATCCACTAGAGTAGGAATTTGAGTTTTTAATCAATTTAATCCTTGATAAATGACCAAAATAGTAGACTACCTAAATAATGGACATTGTGGAATAAGTAGACTTCTAGAAACATAGTTAGGAGTTGAGTGTAAAGATATTTATATTCCCTTGTTTTCATCCATATATATAAATTGTAATTATCATCATGATGAGTGAATGAACTATGTGTATGTGTGTTTATTAGAAGGAAATTAATGCTATTATGATAAAAAAAATGGTTCATCTACATCACATAAAAGATTTATTGGGTCAAAATCAAGGAGATCCTTATTTTTTAAAAAGTGATATTCATTATAGATATCATTAACAATGAGTAAAGAAGGAAAAAATATAGAAAATATCATTTCCAATAATGTATGAATATTATTAACATATCGTAATTCAATTTTGGTTGACTACATCACCCTCTATATTTATGGATATAATAAATAGAGTCTTAATAAAATATCTTGATATTTATTTTTGGTATACATTGATGATATCATAGTGTATTTTATGAGTTATATGTACCATGAGAATCTCATGTGGATCACCCTGAATACTCCTAAAAGAAAATAATTATAGGGGAAATTTGAAAAATATGAATTATTGTTTTAGGATTTTTTTCATATTATCTCTAAGGACAGAAACATGGTTGGTACTATAAAGAAAATTGAATTAAAATAATGGCATTCTGAAATGTATAAAACTAAGGAAGGCACATGCATTGTCTGGGCAGGATACTATCAGTAATTTTTCCATAATCTCTCCCCATTTGTTAACCAATTAATTAAGATCACATGTAATGTGTTTATATTTTTATGGACTAAACTATGTGAAGAATATTTTGAGTAAATGAAGAGGATAATGACCGATTCTACATTTTTAACTCTACCAAAATGAAATGAGTGAATTGTTATTTTCAGTGATGCAATGAAAAATGGACATAGCCGTGTCATTATGAAAAAAGACAAAGTTACTGCATATTCATTATCCAACACATGATATTGATTTGAATGATTTAATCATTACACTAAATATATGGTGACATTATCTATATATTGATACATTTAATATATATAGAAATCATTAGATACTAAAATACATATTTTTTTAAAAAACAGTGGCAATGATGATGGATCGATCTACCAAAGTGTTATTATTACACAATAAATTACCACAGAGAGATGGAAAATAATGTTTAAGATGAAGCGATTGGGAAATATCATGTTGTTATAACCTATATGAGGATCTAGATGGATCCTATGATCATTTTACTATTGTAGATGGATATGGAATTTTTTAATATATGGGAAACAACACTATTTTTGATGTGATGTTGAAGAAATCATTATTAGAAATGACAAAAAGTTCTTAAGTTGATGATCAGAATAATAAAAAATAAATCAATATATTAAATGTTATAAAATTGGGAGACATAATTTTTTAATATGGTGTTCTAAAATTTGGCATGATGTTATGTGTTCCATATATTCTACATCTAATAATATAATTATTGGATGATTCTCATAGGTGATATTTCTTTGTACAACTTGGTTGAAAAATTATGCATAGGGATTTGAGGGATTATTTTTGATGGGATAACATGAATAATGTAATTGATGACCGCGATTCATGATTTATAGTTTTTCAATTGGGTAATACTTGGATAAATCATCCTAGAGGAGCCATCTATCCTCTTAATATTAAAATATGGATGTGAGATGATGTTACAATAGAATATATCATATAAAAACAATTGACTCCAGGAAGTTACGAGGTAGTGTGGGTTCTAATAAATTGTCTAAACAAATCATTATTTTTCTTTATATAGATAATATTTCCATCTTTTGTTTCATAAAAGATTCAATATTAATGAATACGTGATAAATCAGGGAACACCACTTTCGATTTTGTTTGATTATGATCCCTATTTTATATTTAAATTTTAGAATTTTCCCCAAAAGAAGCTAGATACATGGTTTTGTTTTAACAATAAATACCTTACTAAAATTGATTGATATTCTGAAAGGACTACTAAATTATTAAAATACATGTTGAGATCATTACCAAAATATTTTAGTGGTATGTAAGATCATTATTACCATTGGAAGGTTTTTAATTGAATAATATTTCCCATTTGTGTCTTAAAATGGCATTGGATACAACTTTATAAGACAATAGATTTTGTACCCCATATTTTTTAGATTATGTTAGAGAAATAAATAAATTAGTGCCAAAAAATATTTATGAATAAAATAATGTTATGGAAAATTAATTATTATATTAAAAAACATGAATGTATGAAAAATACCTGTTTTGAAAATCCAAAAATAGGTTTAGAATTTTAGGTCGGGATGACATTTCTCAAAATGTATCCCCATGGAAGGGAATTATAATTCTAAGGAAGATGTAAAAATAATCAATGCGGTGAATATATAGTTTTATAAAGAAGAACCACAATCATTTTATTTGAATGTGATGTCCATGAATATTTTGAGGTTGTAATTATGAAAAAGGGAAGAATATAACACACAATATTTTATTTTAGTAAGATGAAATTATATTTTAAAGAATATAAATAAAAATTAACATCTTATTATTTTATTTCACAAAATATTATATTTTATATAAAATTTATCAATTTTTATATTTCTTGGTCAAAATCTCAATATAATTAATTTTTGAAGTTTTCAATTTGAAATAATCATTTATGTGTAAGTTAAATTATTTTATTTAATTATACCTAAATATATTTATAATAAAGAATTATATTTTTGAATTAATTATATATTAACCATCACTTTTATAGATATAAAAATATGATCATTTGTGGTAAAATGTTGAATTTTTCAGAAATCTGTATTTTAACATAAGAATAGTTTTATTTTAAATAGGAATAATGTATACCCATTTTAAATAATTAAAAATATATCTTATGATGAATTATATAGTATAAAGTTTCATATTATATAGGTAAATATATTAATATAAATATATCTCGTGATTATTTTAAATCATATATTTAATAAAATATTATTTTATGCTTGAAAAAATATACATGGAAAATCATTTTTCAACGTGAATTACGATTTTAAATTAAATTTAAATTAAAAAAAAATGAGATTTTAATTTATAAAAATTAATTAGATATTTTCAAAAAACACAATTAATATAATCTTATTGCGTCAAAATATTTTTTTTATGATGAGGAATAGTGAAAAAATAAAATTAAAAATCATGGATAAACTAAAATTGGATTAGTTGGGGGTTAAAAAACCATTAAACATTGAAATAAAACATAAACATGTATAAAAGATATTTTATGGCCACATATCATATAAAAAAATAACATTTGATTTTGATCTTTCTTGGACCATTTAAGCATTTGAAAAATATGGGATATCATTATGAATTTCAATGATTTCCTGCATTTCTTCATCCTCAACTATAAAAGGCCACTACCTTCATTCACTCCTTCAAACATCTAAAAAAATATTTATTGAAATCCCATTGAAAAATTCCTCACAAAAATCCACATTTATATCTTATAGGTTCTTTTCCTCCCAAAAAACCTACCATACAGTCCTATATAAGAGATCCAAAAAAGGTTCTTCTAAAACAATGTAATTATCTCTACTAAACTACTTCTATTTAATTCTTTCTTATGACTTATATTTTGTATTAATAGTAATTAATATAATATCACCAATATATACCATAATATAATATGTTATTATGTTAAGTACTTGATATTTACCCTTCTCCCCCTCATGAAAATGTGGAACAAAACCATCGCTCGTTTGTACGGTGTACTACTGCCTCTTGAACCAAGTTCATTTCATTTCGTCCAGTATATCACATATATGGTGATATTGATGTATATAATTAATATAGATGATAATTATTAGATTATATTTAATAATAAACATTATTTTACCATCCTCATAATTACCTTTTCACCATTATAGAAATGATATAGTTGTGATCATGCGTACATAAGGCCTACGTTGGCCACAATGTGATGCAATTCAATTTCTAATCCCTACATTCCTGAATTAATATGAAAATATTTTTAATGATTATATAATATAATTATAACATTAATATAGTTATATAGATTATTGATTCATATATTTTTTTAAAATAATTGAATCATTTAATTAAAAACTAGCATAAGAGTATAATACAATTAACACCAAAATAATTTTTTATAAAGAATTATTATTAAGGAATGCATGGTAATATGTTATAAATGATCTTATAATATATTAAAATTTTTAATATGGTTATATTATAAATTAATAACATGATTTAAAACACTACACAAGAGATTCATGAATTCACAACTAAAGGGAATCATGAGATAAATGATTTTGTCTCAATTTTATTTCACTAATGCATATTTCATTTTTATCCATATGATTAATTTATATGGTGTTTGTAATATCACCTTTATATATATTTCATTATTAATTAATTATTCATTTTATTATTGGTTACAATTTATTGCACATCATCCAATGGGATTTGATATTAATCTTACCACGTAGAAAAAAAAATTCATCTAAATTTCTATTTTAACGAGGAATATTTGTTAATACGAACCCATTAAATTTTTTTTGTATACAATACCCCTTTTAGGTATTTATGATAACAAGTCATTTTATATTAAATTTATCTTAAATATCATTATTTATTGTATTATTTATATGGTTGTTGCCTAAAATTATTATCATTTTTATATACATTTTTTCTATTGATTGTTATCAGATAAACTGGTTAAATATTTTAAAATCAATATCCATTAATCAATAAAGATATTTATTGATAAGGTACATTGAATAATTTTTTAATTCAATAATTTTGGAATATGAGGACACAATTGGGCATGAAGTGTTTGATATGAATGGAATTATATATCTCCTTGATGCATCAATAGGTATCATGAAAGAAATATATCAGCAAAATTAAATTGGTTTTACCCATAATAATTAAATGATATTATGAAGGGTCTTAAAAGTATATATAAAATATTTTTTTATATCATGACATCCAACAGTATGAATTTCCCTCATAAGGAATTCATTTATTATTATCTATGATATTCTCAACATAATATTATTTTTTTGATTCAAATTACACTCAAGTTATTAATTAAATGAATTTTTTCTTATAATTTAAATTACCATAATGATTATGTATTATCATATAAGGATAGTTATGTTATTAATTAAATTAAAAGTGTTTAAAATTATTTACCTTATTATTATTGATTCAAGGATATGTTCTACAATATGTAACCCTAATTGGGAATTTGAGATCATACTTATTTAGTTTCATTTCCTTAGGATATGAAGAAGATGTCATTGAATGATTTAAAGGATGTTGACCATTTTAAATTTCAAAATTTTATATTTTTTCACTAATATAAAATGTGTAATATGCATATATCTGGTTTTCCAAAACATCTAATCTAATTGTACCATTGGTATTTGACAACGTTTATCTATCCCAAAGTAAAAAAGTAACCACTCAGTCTTGGCTACTAGAGTTGGTGTTGTTATAATTATTTCCCAAATTTTGGCTACATTGAACATAGTTCATATTCCTTCCAATATAACATATAATAATTGAGGAATAAATACATCTTCTTATTCCCCCATCCAATTATAAATTATTATATTTTGAAATTTTTATTTTTATTTTGATGATCATTATGATAAATAAATAATACTTTCAACAGCCATATAAATTCTATAAAAAATGATTTAGTCTATCATTTATATAAATTAATGTTCAAAATACATAATACTATAAATAGAATGGTAAATTTTAAATAACATAGATGTGTTTTTTCCACATAACTATATATGATCTCAATTTACAGTGCCTTCTTAATTTCTTCCACTTTAATCTCACAATAGGTTTCGTAAATATTATAAAAACTATTATTTCAAAATTTGACATCATATTTATAACATTAATTATTAGTAATATCCCCATTTAATATCTATGTAATTTTATGTGAATAAACTCTATTGAAAACAAAATGATCTTTGATTTCAATGTTATAACACTTTTTCATATTTATTTTTTTGAATCCTGGATAGAAGAACATATAATTCTTCAAAATACATAATATTGAAAATCTGATAATATGAATCAACACCTTATTCATATCCATCGATTTTCAATTATTTAGAATCAATTTCCATTAACAAAATTTATATTATAATATTTTGAAATTTATATTCATAATTAATTTTATAAATAAAAATTTTAATATGGAAAATTAATTACTTATTATTATTCATCATTTAAGGAAATATTTGAGGAACATAAGTGTAATAAAAGACACTAAATGTGAAATAAATAAGGGAAATAAAAATAAAAATAACATAAATACATAAAATAGTAATTATAATACTAAAATAAAAAATACAACAATTTATAGTGTATATAATTTTTTTTTTGAATAATTTATTTATTTAATAATTCTAATTTAAATATGAACTCTTATTATATACATAGATAAGAAAAAATATTTATGATATATGATTATTCATAATGATTAAGATTTAATTTGAATGAATATCCACAAGGTTTTTATAAATAATTAATGACGATTTCTAAATAAATAAGTAGTACTTATAAAAATAAAATCACTAATTTATATAAATTTTTTACGAATCATGAAATTAAATATAATAATGATATTTTCATAATATTACATAAATAGTTAATGACAACTCATAAAATTTCTAAATTTAATCATCTAGTAATTGTTTTAAAATAATTTTAATTAAGAATTTCAAAAAATTAAAAAAACAATATAATAATAACATTAAAATAATCATGTTATAAATCCAGATATGTAGAATAATTTTTCTATCACACATATTTGAAATAAAATAAAATATATAATAAATAGAAATTATTTAATGATAGTAATATAAAAAAAAATAAAAAAAATTGAGAATCGTATAAGATGTCTAAGTGTATTTAACATTAATATGAATGAAATAATTTCTATAGGCCATTATTGAAATATATTCATATTTAGAATATTTAATATTAATGAATGAATAATTTAACAAAAAACATTTATTATTTAACTTTTTCATTATGATAAGAAATCCAATAATAAGATTACTTAGAGAACCAATACCCTTGTAAGGTATATAATTGAGTGGGTGAGGGATGATGAAAACAAGTGATGAATAATGGTTGATAGATGAAAAATGAGGATACATAGGACAAATTATAGTGGTGGTTACATCTTGCAGAAAGAGATTTGAGGATGTTAAATAAATCAAAAAAAGTGTTAGGGTTCTCTATTATGGGAAAAGTTGATATTTATCATGATAATGAATGTACACCTAATAAATTACAAGGATATTTAAAGAATTTTTTAAATAAATTATTTAATAGTTGGTGTGAAAAAAAATTAATGGGATTCCATATTAGTTATAAAATAACATACATGATTTTTTTTGTTTTTTATTTAAAAAACTATTTCTAATATGCATCAATCTCATTTTGTCCATCAGTTTTTTGTATCCAATAAGTAGAACTATCTATATTTCCCATTAAAAATTTTTAGGCATTAAAAACATTTAATCTGAAATGATTTTGTTACTAGTGATATGATATGTTGGGGCCACTTTTTTGTATGAGTTTTATTTGTTGTCAATGATTTTTAGAAGGTATCAATAATATCCTATATAAAGAAGTAGCTCAATATTTAATGTGTATTTATTGAAGTGGTGATGCTTGGATAATTCATATGGATTCATTGTATTGGATTTCATGCTGGGGAAATTCTTCATGTTGCCAAACAATTGTTTCACCAGTTCTAATTTCAAAATACATGTGTCAGAGGTGATACAATGTTTACAATAATTAATAGGGTATAAGCACCATCAATTTGAGTATGATTTATGTTCTTTTGAATTCACATTGAAAAATAATCTGAAGAAATATGGGTGAAGATGAAGAGGATAAGGGAATTTGTGTATAGGGAATGGCATTATTGGATGGAAATGAATTTCCTATTTACATTCATAGTTTTTTGACAATTAAATTTATATGGTTTTGTTAATAAATTATGTAGTTCACTAATCCAGCTGGCTAGTCTCTACTGAGGGTACATATGGGACATATGGTCGACTGAACACAAGGGAAGCTTACCAAGATAGCCCATTGGCCAAATTCAGGGCTCTGTGTAGCCTGTAGGAGTGCACTGGGGTGAGATTTTGCATAGGTGTTTCTGAATCTTGTGAAGATTGTGGGCATAGAGCATGACGAAATAGTCGTAATAGAGTGGTATTGGGTGGGGGAGAGGATAATTTTGATCATGTTTCCACACGAGTTGATTGATAAACCAAAACTGAACTGTGTTTTCGATTGAATGAGGGATGAGATTTTGCAAACTATTCATCTATGAACGCAATCATGTCAATCCATGTCATCATGAAAATCATCACCATCCATCACAATCTCATGTCTCATCGTGTTGAACATAGGATATATGATTCTCTCATGGCCTCTGTAATAGTCTCGTCGTCGTCTTCTTCCTTCCAATACTTGAGGCCATCACTGCCTCACTAGAGAAGAAGGTTGTGTCAGCATTGATGATCACATGTCATCGAAAGTGAATCCCTTGATTGGACCGACACCATGCATGTAGCTAACGACATTCATGAATGTGCGATGTAAAAAGGATTTGGTTTTCCTGAAGGCAACCAAAGCTGTTGAGGCCACTCTATTCATCTAATTTTTATGGATGAAGATCAGGACATTGGGGAAATGATTTTCATGTGATTTTATCACATTATTGTGATTTTTTCACCACAAAGGAGAAGGTCTCTCAAAAAAGTTAACACACCATAATTCTCAGCATATTGTAAAATAGTTTGATGAATTTAAAATTCCAGATATATCGTCAAGTTAAAAATAGATTTTAAGTGTATATATTGTAGTATTTGAATGTCAAGAAAATATAGTGATGTTTTCCAATAAAATAACATGACCCAAAACCAAGAATGTTATCTTTTCCATCCACATACCTGAGGGATTTAATTTAAAAAGAGAGCCACTTCATGAACCTATTTTTAAAATATATGGAAGGGTCTCGCGAACAATGCATGCTTCATGAAGAAGAACTGCGAACCATCAATTCATCATAAGGAGAGAATCGTGAACTGTACAGGTTTCACAGAGGAGATCCTCACACCATATGTGAAGAACATATTTTGTTTAAAAACCCATACATGAAGATATTGTGGATAGAGAAGAAAAAAACATCATAGATTGTGTGAATAAAGAGGAAGAAGAGGAAGTCATGTTGTATAGGTGTTGCATGCATGAAGCACAGTCACTCATGTTCCTAATTTGAGATACCCAACTATATGTGTGTGAAAAAAACGTTTACATGAATGATAATAGTGAGGATGTGTTTGTGCGCAAAGGATTTCATCCATTTGGGTGTGCACAATTGATATGGCAGAATACATGAGTCGTTCACATGCATTCTTGTGCATGATTTTAGACACCCATGTTTGTGTGCATGAATATAAAAAGAGAAGTATAGAAAGGGAGTTTGTGTTTTCACTTGAGAAGATGGAAAGAGAATAGATATATAGTGTGTATGTAGAGAAACACAAAGAGAACAGTGGCATTCATCCAAAAGGGAATATTTCCATTTATACATATAATACCATCAGACAATCGATCTAGTTTTGTTCAAGGAGGAAAAGAAGAAGAAAATATTACTTTTATGCTTGCAAGCATACATTAAGACACATACATGAATAAATGGTCATGCATTTGAGATACCCAAAACATTATTAAAATTTTCACAACATTGATGAATGTCAAATGAAGTTACTAGTTTTGCATCAAGTGTTCAATATATATATTTCACATAATCTAATAGGCATAATAATTCAATAATAGAAGAATATGAAGAATAGATTACACATAACTAAGGATTGATAATTATCCTATGATGTTTTTAACTTTTGTGATTATAAGATGAAATGGTATGTATTGTTTTTATAAACAACAATGGGTTTTTTGATTCTACAAACAAGAAGACGGAGCTTTGGTGAAATTGGGTTTTCACTGAATAAGAAGTAGAAGACTGTGCACCTATTACGATGGCTGATGTAAAGAAGTAAGAAGGGTTACACGCATACTACTATGAAAATATCAAGTGAAGATTGAAATATCAATAAACATTTTGACATTAGATAATACTCAATATGTGTAGGACTTTCTAGGTGTTACAAACCCTTTTCAATAGGGACATGTATTTATTGGGAGGTTGTATAATTATCTAGCCAATATCTCCAAAACATTCATTATTGGATTTTTCTCAATGATCCCAATGATTATAGGGGTATATCATACTCATTGTAACCACAGAAATGATTATTTTCTATTGGTTGTGTGTTTAGGATTTTTCCAACCATACGAACGATATAACTGCTCATGTTGAGTAGTGAACATTGCGAAAACATCTTGTTCATATTTTTATTACATTAATACTATTTCATGTGACATGTAAAAGAGAACAAGATAATATAGACCCTAGCAGGTCAAGAGATATAGGAATAAAATGTTGGAATTGGATTAAAAATACCCCAACATGGAATCCCTTCAACTTAGTGTTAGTTATATCCCAAACTAGTCCTTTCAATAGGTATCAGAGCCAAGGTTCACATCTAGTAGATTCTCTATAGTGATGATATTCTATTTTAATGACAAGTGTTTCATCCCAATGTAAACAATGAAGTATAGTTTTGGTGAAGATTCTGTTATCTCTATGAATAAGGTTATATCTACTAAGACCATGATGAACAAGTAAAAGAAAGAGAATATAATGTTGAAGAATAATTCCCTCTTATATAAAGAATTGGAAGTATCTGTTTCAACATAACATAAAGACAATGAAGAAATATCTGATATGGAATTTAAAGATAAGGTAGATAAAGTTCATAAAAAGAATAAGGATAAACTTCTTACATCAAATTATTAGGATGTATTTGTTAGTACATTTCATAATCATTCTCATGATGAAAATGATAAAACAACTGGTGATGATCAATACAAAAATTCTCAAGAATTATTAGTTGATATGTTAAGAAAAATTCTACTTGGTATTCCTGAATAAAGTGCATCCCTTCCTTTTGGAGTATTTTAGTGCATGAAATTATTTGTCTCCTAATTAATAGAAGAAACTGATGCTCTATATAATGTATTTCAAGGAAAAATTGTTAAATATTTAAAGATCTATGGATGAATTGAAACCTTCGAAGAAAACAAAAGTGGTAATTTGAATTGAATTCCTCAAAATGGATAAAAAAATTTGAAGAGAAATATGGAGATAACAAGACTCTAGAAAAAAATATCCATTCACTTTAAGATTAGATGAAGAATATCACTGAAGTCAAGAGATATTATTTGGAAGAGTCTTCCATGAAGATCGAGGAACATGGAACATTGTTAGGAAATATTGTTATTCTTCATAAATATGATGTTTAAAGAATGATTAAGGCTTGTGAATGGAAGATGATTATGATTTAATATCATAAAATCAGCCCCAATATGAATTTTCTATAATTGGAATCCTAGTTGAAATTTTTTGAAAGACACATATTGACTCATTAAAAAAGTAATAGATGGTTTTTACTAGCACTCAGTGTTCATTGGGGGACTCTAAGGATGAAATACGTCCCACACATGATGATAAAATTTTGAAATCACTCATTGATCTATCATAAGAAGCTGAGAAAAATGAGGTCCCAATCATCTCGACATGTACCCATGTTTTTAAATCTATTTCTATAAATAGTGAAACTCAGAAGAAGAATTCTCAAAAGTATGGATGAATGAATGTGATAAGATTATAACCACCATGACGAGGGTGGAAATGAGAAGTGTGTGATATATAGTCCCCACATGAGATCACAACACATATTGAAGAAGGCCCACCAAAATTATACAGATGATTTCAAAAAAATCATGGTTTGTGGTTCCATGTTGGTGCAGTGATAGATTTGGGCATTATGCATTGAATTATTTGTAAAATCCTCAAAATTTAAATGAAAAAAGGATGCCTATATCAAGGGGGAGAAATCCATAAATGATGAATAAAATTCCACATATCTAGAAGCATCTGAATACTAAATTCATAATTAGAATTCAAGATAACATTTTTGATGTATACAATGGACGTTCTCAAAATGTCGGTACATTATCATCTCCACATTTATCCAATGTTGAAAATAAAATAACATAAAATAAGTTGGACCATAATAAAGAATATACCTTGGGAAGAAATCATAAGAATGTTGTAAAAACAAAATCCTTGAGGAGATTCAACGAATAAAATTTGAGTATACCTTGGATTCTAATACCAATAAGTTCAAGGGTTGTGCATTAAAAAAACTCCCATGAGGGATGAAACTCAATATAACTCATGTGGAAAATCTATATATGATGCCACATTTCATAAAGATATGTTAGTTTTCTAGTTTAAAGACTTGGAAAGATTGAGGAATCATGAAGAAGCATAATATAAGGCCAATGAAAGTGGAAATTAAAATATTCCACAAGATGAAGAAAAAATTATTGACATTTTACCAAAAAAATGAAAAGAATTTGTTAATGATGTTCTATGTGTACGGTAAAACATGGCTGGTCACACTGTTATAAGTTGCAATGCATATATTCTGGCAGAAGTAGAATTCCTCATGAATGTCAAAGTTTCACCATGAGATACCGCTTCAATAAATGTTGTTGAAGAATGAAGGATCAGACAAATTGAAATACAATATTTAATAAGATCCAAAAAACCAAAATTACAATTTAAGATCAAATTTTAATGATTAATCAGTGGGGAAAATTTAGCAACATGGTTTAGAAAAACATCTAATCCTTGATGTTCAGATTTATGAAGCAAGGAAGATCCAACTTATGCCCTTAAATATTGGTGTAATATATTTGTGATTATAATAATTGAAATTTAAGGTGATGGAAATTCTTAGGGGGAGAACCTGAGAAACAAGGACGAGAAGTGTTTTCCTTAAGGGGGAGACAAATAATGATGATTCCATAATCATTATTTCAATTTGTATCAAATATAATTATTTTGGAAATTACTTGTTGATCCTGTCATTAGTAAATATATGTATCTTAATATCTCATCATTGGATACACATAATAATGATCATCTAATAAGTGGGTAATTGAGGTAATCAGTTTCATAAGAAAAATGGCAGTTCCCCAAGGTCACGTATCCTACCTATTTCACTAGAATGTTATTGATATTTTTTTGATGTGAGTGTATGATTTTCCAGTTTATAATTTTTCTCATTTCATATGATACTAAATATATTTATCCTAGAAATAAATTGGAAAACATCTTGGAGATAATTACATTTTTTCTAATCTTTTGAGGTATCATGATCTATTAGAAATGGATAGATTAGTTGTCTAAAAAATAAACTTATTTTCTACACAAGGAATAGCTGATGTATAATTATAGTGAAATGATAGGTGTAACATTCCTTAATAAAGGACGGAAACCATTTTCCCATGGATTATGTATTTCTTGTAAATAAGAGGGAGAGAAATTTAAATGAAATCCTAAAAATAAAAGCTGGAGAGAACGAAAAACATATGGGAGAGAAAAAAATTCACAAATTGACATTGGGAGAGAAATGTCATTATGTACAACAAATAAAAAGTGGGATATTTTTTAGACCACTTTTTTGTAAGATTACTATTTTTTTCAATAACATTTAGAAGTTTCCAATGATGAATAATATGAACAGGTTTTTCTAACATTAATAGAGATCTGTTGAAGTGATGATGAATGGATAATTGTTATTGATTCATAGTGTGGATTCCATGACTGGGAAATTCTTCATGTTTCCAATTTTGATGATTATTGCCTAGGTCATAAGTTCAAAATTCAGGTTTCATAGATGATTCATTGTTTATAATAATGAATATGGATGAATGATCATCTATTTGATGAAAACTAGAGTTCATTGGAATTCAAATTACAAAAATAATTATAAGAAAGATGTTTGGTGATGAAGAAAATAAGGGAACTTTTGCATCAGTCTTGGTATTATTGGGTTTCCATGATTTTATATTTACATTATTGGTTTTTTGACAAGAATTTTTATATTATTTAAATAATAAATTATGCAGCCCACTAAGTCATCCAGCTAGCCTGAACCCTGGGAACATACAAGATATAAGGTTGACTGCACCCAAGGGAACCCAGCCTAGCCAGCCCGTATGCTATATACTAGTCTGTGCGTATGCCCATTGGAGAAAACCGGTGTGAGCCCATGAATGGGTTTGGATGATTATTGTGAAGAATGTGGGCACATAGAACATCCATAGACCTAGTATGGGGACGTACTGGGGGGAGGAGAATTCTGAGTGTATTGATGTATGATTTTATTGATATACCGCAGCTCAACTGAATTTCTGATTCAAAGT
Source organism: Viscum album (assembly GCA_963277665.1). Lineage (NCBI taxonomy): Eukaryota > Viridiplantae > Streptophyta > Magnoliopsida > Santalales > Viscaceae > Viscum > Viscum album. The sequence goes on along the minus strand of OY728167.1, from coordinate 127,865,148 downwards.
GGGAGGATTTTATCACGTACTGTTCATCAGTGAATTCAATCAGGGTCATTCATCTCATCTTTCAAATCACCATCTTCCATAAAAATACCGCATCTCGCCATATTGAACAATGATCATCCGATTATCCCATGACATTTGTAACTACTACACCATCGTATTCCTCTTTCCAGTGCTCAAAAATGTCATTGTCTTACTAGAGAAGAAGTTTTTATCACAATGGATAATCTTTGGTCATAGAAAGATAATAACAGGATAAAAAAAATTCTATGCATGTAAAAATCATCTTTCTTGCATGCGAGATGTACAAAGGACTCAGTTTGGCCCAAGGTAAGCGAAGCTGTTGAGGACACGTAATTCATCTGATTACAATGAATGAAGCACATAAAAATGGGAAAATGAGTTGTATGAAATTTAATCTCATGCACACGATTTTTTCACCACAAATGATAATGACCCTCTCTAATATAAACAATCCTTTATTATCTCTATATCTTAAAACATGTTTGAATATTTTAAAAACCCAATGATCTCAGCTATTAAAAAATATATTTAAAGATATTATACTATGTGAGATAAATTAAGGGGAAAGATTGTGAACTTTTCATTTAAAATTACAATACCCATGATTGAGCGAGTTTCATACTGTCATCCACATACTCGAGGGATTTCATTTAAAAAACCAACTACATTTTTCTATTTCATGAAGGAAAAGCAGGTTCCTATGAACAATTCATACTTTGTAAAGAAGAACCACAAAACCTCTAGGATTCATGAAGATAGACCGTCAAACAATACTGATTTCCCAAAGGAGATCCTCACACCCAATGTGTAGAACATGTTCCACGTACAAACCCTTACGTGAAGATACTATGGACAAAGAAGAACAAAACTACCAAGTTAATTTTTGAAATGAGGAATAAGAGGAACTCACACTATACGGGTGTTATATACATGAATAATATGAAATCATGTGAATTTTTTGAGATACCCTAGTATGTGTGTCTAAAAAAAGTGTGCGTGAAAGATAATAGTGAGACAGTGTGTGTTCGTAGAGAATTTCATCCATTTGGGTGTGCACAAGTGATAGGGGAGAACACATTCATGGTGAACATGAACTCATGTGCCTGATTTTAGGCAACCACATTTTTCTACATGTAAATTATTTTGAATCAAACAATGGATGTATGTGAGTGCACATGTGGAGAAGGAAAGAGAAGAGTCAGATTCTATGTGTGTTGAGAAACACTAAGTGGATAGTGGGTTTCATCAAGAAAGAAGTTCATATTTCTGTACATAGATATAAAACCATTGGATACTCAAACTAGTGCTGTGCAAGAAGAGAAATAAGAAGAATGAATTGTATTCATGCATTCATGCATACCTAAATACTCAAGTATAAATAAATGGGTTATCAATTTGAGATAACAAAAACATAATTAAATATTGAACTAAATTGATAGTGGGTTTCATCAAGAAAGAAGTTCATATTTCTGTACATAGATATAAAACCATTGGATACTCAAACTAGTGCTGTGCAAGAAGAGAAATAAGAAGAATGAATTGTATTCATGCATTCATGCATACCTAAATACTCAAGTATAAATAAATGGGTTATCAATTTGAGATAACAAAAACATAATTAAATATTGAACTAAATTGATAAATGTGAAAGGAAATTAATAGTTTTTTATAATGAATAGAATTAATAGAGTAAACATAATCTAATCGGATTGGTAATTCAATAAATAAATTAGAATAATAACAATGTCTGACCAACTGAATATAGATAATTATTCAGGGACGTTTTTAACTACAATGATGCTAAGATGAGCTGGTCTTTATTATTTTGATAATCACATTGTGAGTTTGTGATTCCAGTAATAGAAGAGGACATTTCAGTGATGTTGGTATTCCATTGAAGATATAGGAGATGAAGACAATGCAGCAATCTAGATTACTTCTTTAAAGAACTAAAAAGGGTTACTTGAATGCTTCTAAGAATGTAACAAGAGAGGTGTGGGAGATCAAGCAGCACTGTGACATCAGATATGAGTCAATAGGTGGAGGTATTTTTTAGTGTTACGAACCGTTTTACATAGGGGGGATAATGAATTGAGAGCTAGTATAATGATCTATCCAAGAGCTGTAAAACATGCACTATTAGATTGTTTTCAATGTTTCCCACAACTATAATGGTATATCTTACTCATTGTAACCATAAAATAGATTATTTTCAAGTGGTTGTGTGGTTTGGATTATTTCCGACCATACCAAGGAAGTAACTAATATTGTTGACAAGTTAACCTTGTAAAAATATAATCTGCATTTTTTACTTCCTTCATACAATTGCATAGTGATTGAAAATTGGGAACAACCGAATAAAGATCTTAACAGGTCAAGAGGTATAGGGAAAAAAAGATGGAATTTAATTAAAAATGCCCCAATAATGACTCACCCCCTTCTCAATGTGACACATATACAAATCTAGTCCTTTCATGATATGTCTTCAAGTTTCACTAATCTCACAATACAATTTCATTTTATATATTTCAACATCCTTTATATATGATTATGCATTACTGGTGATATTCTATGATGATACCATCTATGGTATTTCTCTAGATGGAATATTTTTGTGTAGTTATTTTTAATGATGAGGGAAAATTTTAATGACATTGATTATTCAAAGTATTATATTAGAATATTATATGAATTATTTTAATGAAGGTGTTAAAAAAATTAAAAATAGGAACATGAATTTGAAGCACCATAATAACATAGGGATAACGGCATAAACGTAATTACTTTTTTATATATCATTGGAGGATAACTCTTTGACAAATAACCACCGGATCATATATCTTCAATTGGTTGTTTAAGGAATTTAAGGATCTTGACAAAAATAATGAATTGGATTTATTCCACATCGATGATCAGTCCCACATGTGGTAGGATATTTTTTATGAGAATTTAAAAGTATGTTATAATCGTACTATGAATTATAATAAAAAATCTGACAAATTGATTTGTGGATCAATTATATAGTGTTTGTGTGTTAGATTAAACTATGATTTTGGGGAATCTAATTATTGATTATATTATTTATCCTCAAATTTCCATTCAATTAAAATTGAATCTAGGAAAACAAAAACATTGTCCAATACTCGGTCCTCATGATTTTGTTTTGTGCATTTCTTCACCATTACATCCAAAATTCCTTAATTTTATGTCATACCACCTTGAAGACGCTTTTATTTCTATGAATATGAGGCTAGGGGTGGATTGAAGAGAATATCTATTGGAGATTGAATCATTGGATGATGTCAATTATTTAGGATTTCTCATTTCATTTTTTAATTTAGTTTTATATTCCAATTTAATGTGAATTAAAATTTTTATTAATGTGTTCCCCATTTTTCTTCCATACTTTTTTCCCCTCAAACCCCAATATCGTTATTTCTCTCATTTATCCTTAACTCAGGATATATATTCAATTTTCAATAGAAAGTGACTAACCTGTGGATTGGCCTTGGGGGATATCACATGATTTTTTTTGTTATTGTGCCTCAATTGAAAGTATGTTTTTATTCTATTTTTGGTGGATGCCGTAGTATTTCTAGGGGATATTGGTCATACACCATAGAATTATATAAAATTCCATTACATTTATTTGATTAATTTATTCCCTCCGTTATCTAAAGATAACTCTTCATATAGTGGATATAGGGTTTCATTGATGGATGAAACAAAATATGGAGGAGCATGGTATTATAGGAATTTCATTCTCAGTTGAGGTATTATTTTATTCAACTAATTGAGGAGGTAGGGTTGGTATGCCTAAGGGATTCTAAAATCACACCATCCATTAATATATAGAAATTAATTAATTATTCATGTTTCATCAAAAGAATTATCAAATTGAATGTAATCAATAAATAACTAATCAATGAACCCGTCATATCAATCCCTAGGAATAATTCCGTTCTTGAAAAAATTCAATTCTATCTGGTTCTGCAATTATATTTCAATTTATTGTTGAATTATTTTAATATCTCATTTTTCATAAAAGCAAAATTTCCATATTTTTGAGAAATAAAACACCAAAATGAATAATATTAATTTAATTGAAAATTATTGATTGAATCGACTATGATCATCCTCTAGTCAGACATCCCTAGTCATCCCTTGTGCCATGTGTTAGCTACACTAGGATAATGCCTTCAAGATTGTGTATAGTCAAGGAAAAGAGAACATTGTAGTAGATCAACTAATTTAGAGATCTTTTTCACAATTTCTGAGCAAAGAAACTGAGTACTTAGCCTCATTACCTTTATGCATACTGGATGGGGATCGTATATCTTTCCACATATCGAGGGTTTTTATATCTCTTGTATAATGATTTTTGGATGACCAAAAAGGAAAATTGACTATCGGAACCTACATACTAAGATACTAATGGATGTGCTCCTAATAGATTTTATGAAGGTGGGGGTCACATCATCATTATTAGAGAATTCATGATGTAACTAGTGACTTTGTGGGAGGAGGTATTGGGGGACTCTAATAAATCTCCTTTTGTGGTACATATTGGTGTGTAAAAGATGTACCAGGACCTATTACAACATCTTTGGTTGAAGTGATGATGTAATGATTTATAGAGATTATCCCCTAATACAATAATTGTCAACAAGTAGAGGTTGAGTATCAAGATCCATTTACATTAGGTCAACACCTTGAGGTGATAGAGTGGAAGTGGGATATGATGTTTATAGACATAGTAATATATCTTCCATGGATTTCTAGATTACATGATTTTATCTAGGTGTTTGAAGAATGAATCACCAATTAATCCAACATCCTAGCTATTCAAGAGAATATTTTAAAAGATACATGGACTACTTATACATGATAGTGATAGTTAGTATATTTGGATATACTGAATTGATCATTTAATAACATGATGCAAACATCATGATATGATTATGGAGATGTTTGTAGGTTGCGATTGAGAATCAGCTGCATTTGATCACTAAGTTACACCCCCAGACTAACAGTCACACTATGTGGACCATTCTGGTGATGGTGGAAATTATAAAGGATTACATGTTATATATTGGTCATAGTTGGGAGGATAACCCACAAATTTTCGAAATTTCATACATCAATTGTTACTACTCAAACATTTGTATGACACCATTTGAGACCTTGTACATGTGACCCTATCAGTCACCACTATGCCAGATCGACCTAGATGGGTTAGCACTTATGGTCCCAGAATTGTAGAGAGTCATGATAGAGAAGCTATAGATCATCCAAGAGTGGATACTGACTACACCTAGATTTTATATTTCATATGATGACCAATGATAAGGGATATTGGAGTTGAAAGAGGTAGGTTCTGTGTTTCATAGGTTCTTTCCTCAATGTGGATTGCAAATATTTGGATAAAGAATCAAGAAAACATAAATAATAATTATCGTTTATAGATATTATGTAGAGTTAGTGAGGTGCAGATCATTTTAAGACTTCCCCGTAATTATATTGTGTACATTATATATTGCATGTGTCACAATTGAGGAGGTACATGAATGACATGGTGGATGTTATCTACTAGGATGATATGGACCTCAAAGATGGATGTTATATTATAGAGAAATAGCTATATATTAGAGATCCAAAGGACATTATCCTCTATGGGTGATAGATTCTATTAGTTCATGTCCTGTGGAATCATAGGGATAATTAAGAGTGCACCTGGGAGTGGGGGACTCATAAGTGTGTTCAATACCCATATCCCATTATGTATTTTTTTATTAGTATTAGATGTAAATACCAAATATTAGGATAATTTATAAAATCTAATTTTATCTATTATTACTTTTGAACATTAAATTGATTATTATTTTATAAATGTGCTATGATGATGTCATATTTTGAGACATAGTGAGCCTAAAAACAGTTTTTGAAATATATTGAATATATCATATATATGTGACTACAACTTTCTAAAAAAAGTTTTGTAATATTCAAATTGGTAGTTAGATCAGAAATTTGAGTCCCCTGTTGGGTTTATATCATTTCTTTTACTATAGGTGTGACATATGTGTGCAACATGTCGGTTGCTCGGGATTTTTTATGGTAATTAGTGAATCATTAAATTAATTATATAGAAAAATATAAATAATTTAATAAAAAATCATGACATTACATTGTTTATAAATTTTATAAAATATAAAAAATATTATGGTTAGCCACATAACCCTTACTATTATTGAGGGATATTGGGAGGATTATTCTCAGAAAAATAACCACCAGATCATAGATCATTAATCCATGTGTAGTGAAATTCAAGGACCTATCAAATGATAATTACATGGAATATTTATTCATCATCGATCGATCCATATCGATGTATGAAATATGTTTCATGTTTAATTATAATAGTTTTACTATCTTATGACACACATGAATAAAATAGTTACTGAATTGATTCATGGACTTGACATATTGCGTGATTATATTAGATTTATCCCAGATATGGGATATTTAAAATGTTGATTATATTATATTTCTTAATTTGACATTATAATGAAAAAAAGAGAGAGGTCAACATTCACATTGTATGAGTTTAATTTTCCGTGTCGGTGTTTTTGGAATATCCTCCTCTACTATCTGCAAGATCATCATGGGAAATTCCTCTACCCGAGGATTGATGAAATACTTTGTATTTAATCACTACATGACATTTTATTAGCGAAAAGGAGTAATACCATGGGTATATATCACAAATGAAGATTTTATTGAGATGTGGTGATAATGGAGGTTGATTAGAGGCAAATCAAAATGAATCAATGAATTCCATTCATCTTAGATTGATGACATTACATAGGATAATTCATGAGGGATTTTCTTGAGAAGTTTCAAGGGTCTGGTCCAAACGATCAATGAAGAATAGACATGGACATAAATGATATGTTTTTTACACGCATGAATCACACCAGTAATAGAGGCCAAAGGAGTGGAATACAATATGTTAAATAGATCTTGGATTAGAGACTGTCCCCAGTTATATTTCTTGTATTTGGAAATTACATTTCATGAAGGGACCCCTGAGGGGTGTTGAGGGATTACGATTAGAGATAAGGATCACATATCATGTGATCCCAATCAATCAACAAATAATGTATAGTTTGTATACACCACAAAATCCAGGTGGTGTTACATGCCTTCGGGTCCATGCCACAAACTATATACACCATGGCAAGAGGGATGTCATGTATAGGGAGTACCCATCCATGCGATTTTGTAGACCCACACATCATGTGTGGGGGTCTACATACTAAATAATCATACACAAACTTGGTAATGAGCCATGATAGATAGGTAGAACACCATTTTAAAGGGACATGTCAGGTGATAATAATACATTCCACTTACCTTCTCAGAGAAGGCATAGAGACCACTTCCTCTTTAGCATTAGCATGTTATATTGGGGATCATTTCCATGATCCATTCCTTGATGATTCATTAGGGAATCATGCTATTTTCATAGTATGGTGATCCCCTCTATGTAAATTCTTTCTAGGATAATGTAATTTGAACCCATTAGGGAAGCAGGATTACGATCCTCTATCATCATCATTTACCACTGGTTGGGTTATCAGTATCACCGTGACCAATACTACATGCACATTGATCCTCTACCTGGTAGGTTAATCTAGATTGGGTTGTTGGTATAGCCCACGTCCTTGTGTGTTATAATAATATGTGTATTTTTTCTTTCATTCATCCATCGTCTACTTATTATAGATTAACATGAAAATAGTAAAATCTCAATAGGACATTGTTAATTCTATTTTACACATGAAGACTGTTCTCCCGAATGAGTGATGCCTAAATACTTCAATTAGGAATCATAAGATGGATAATAAGTTGTGAACCTACCTTGACACTTTGTGTCTATTATGATTATATATGGATGGTATTTTTGTGTATGATTTTGAAATATCCCTCTTAGAATCATAATTGTATTCATGATTCATTAGGATTTCATATTTTGTAGTATCCTACTGTAATGTCCCAGTTCTGGAAGCCACCCAGATGAGCCCCGTACCCAGTTGGTCACATGGCCTCAAGTGCATTTCCTCGAATGCTAGAGGCTGCCAACTAGTAGTGTGGGCCTTGGGCGTGATATTGTGTAAACTATGCCCTTATAGGGAGAGTAACATAGTGGAAGATAATCAAATATACAATAGCAGAATCCTTACATATCCAACAACAGTAATCAACAGAAGACTAAAATAATAACAACTAGAGAACATATATACAAAATGATGCATGTTACATATGTCTATTAAAGGATCCATAAAAGTCACAATGCTGAATACATACAGTACTAAACGAAAGTACAAAAGAAACAGATAAAAATCTCTTCATCATCACAAGCCTATGTTTGGTCCCATGCTCTCCATCTCCACAGCAAGTCAAGTATGTAAAGTAGAAGGGAATTTTAATTTTTCTATACCTATAACAATATAATCTGTTTGGGCCCAAAAGAATGTCCCAAACAGGGTGTGAGACAAAAATCCTAGTAGGAGTCCACCCAAAGATCTGTGCATAACAATCAGTGAATATATGGTTGGTAAAAGTTCAGAAAGCATTAAACAGGAAAGTACACAGCAGTAAACAATCCACAGTCCAATACCAAGAAACAACTAAAAACAAACGGATAACTTAATGGGAAGTAATCATAGCCATCCCCTCTGGTCCAACCTAACAAGCACAATCAATACTATGGGATTTATAATTATCATAACCCCTCGGGTTCTATCATAAGAATTCATAAATAGACTCTATGAGGAAGATCACATAGTCAATTACCCATATAACATAATGTAGTCAAGGACTCTCTGAGGAAGCTCACACGGTCAATTCCCATTATAAACCCAAGGTTACAGACTCTCTGAGAATGCTAACTCGGTCAATTCCCCTTATAGCCCAGATCGTTCACAGACTCTCTGTGGAAGCTCACTCAGTCAATTCCCATTATAGTATAGAGTAATCAAGGTAGTTCAATGTAATACAAAGACTCTATGTGGATGCTTGCATGGTCAATTACCCTTATAGTCAAAAGTATTCCTAGGCTCTCATTGGAAAATCACATAGTCAATCCCCCTTATAGCATAAACTGCTCAAATACTCTCTGAGGAAGCTCACTCAGTCTATACCCATTATAGTCTACTACACCAGGTTCTCATAGACCTGGGTAGGTCAACAAGCATAGAAAATCAATATGGCGAAAGTTAACCTATAGAACTACTTAGAAAATCAGTCTACAACATATCAAGAATGTCAGAAATACATACACTATATCCTACAGCAGCAGAAATGGAAAATAGGCAAGGCGCCAAACCGGCCAAATAGGACCAAACAGTCATAAATAGATCATGCAAGGGAAAAACATCAAAATCATTTAAAAAATCCTTATTAATATCCAATTAACATCTACCAATGCATACATCCTCGTAGGCAATCAGCAGGGGAAAACGGTAAACATGTAATACCCCATTCTAGGGTATTGGTGAAATTTGCACATAATACTCAAAGACAATGAACGAAAAGGCACAAACCACCTATTTTGGTGTTAGGAGATCACTATATGTGAACCTCGAGGATTGAATCTCCTTAGAATACCAAAGTTCTACAAAAATGTCTAAAACGTTCACCTATGATAATTTTGAAAAGAGGATGAATTGGAAAATGATTCTCCAGCAGAATGAAGAACTCACCGATCCAATTACAATGCAACCGACGGTGTTTTATTTGGATGATGGACGTATGCTTGGGGGTTCATCAAAGATCCATGGCTGTACGGTGCTCTCAGTCGAATGGGAACTAAATGAAGATTGTTCTGGTGATTAAACGTGAACCCGGTGCGTTTAATGAAAAAAATAAAGTACACACCATGTACTTTTGAAGTACATGGGGTGTACTCGCCTTTTCCATACACCACTTTAGGACTCCTCCAAATCACCCCCACATGGCCATGCGTGTGGCCCCTACATGGCCAACACATGGCCTCCTGCAGCATCGCAGTACATGACATGTACTCATATATTACATGGCGTGTACTTCAAAAATTTCCAGAAAAACCACTTTTCTCAAAAAACGACCAGAAAGGGAAAAACATATCTGAAAAAAATGATCTGGATTCATAAAAACTTCCCACATTATAGATTTTTGTCCCCGAATTTCCCTAGCGCGGCATAGAAGAAGAAACCTCGAACAGTTCTGGCCATTGTGCTCGTACATCGGCCTCCCTCTGCCAAGTCTCATCATGTACTCGCCGGTGATGCCATAGCACCCGTACCATAGAAACAGTCCGGCCATAGAAAATCGTTGTACAAGGATCAACAATTCGGATTGGATGCTCCTAAAATGAAGTATCCACCTCCAACTTGACTTCCTTGAGTTGGAAAGCATGAGATGAGTCTGAAAAGTAACGTCAAATCTGAGAAAGTGAAAAACATTGGGGATAGCCCGATACCTATAAGGTAACTGCAACCAATAGGAAACCGTCCCAACTCTCTCAAACACCTCAAACGGCCCGACATACATCAAAAAAAGATTACCCTATCTCTTGATCCAATTGTGTCCCAACATCGATGTGACACGTAGAAAAACCTGATCCCTAACACCAAACTCTAGAGGTCATCTCCGTTTATCAACATAAGACTTCTAATGAGACTATGAAATATCCATCCTCTTTTGAATCAACTCTATCTGCTCTGTGGTCTCCTGAACTGGACGAGATCCCATCAATGCTACCTCTCCTGCCTCCAGCCAACATAATGGGGATCAACATGTCCTCCTGTACAATTCCTCATAAGGATCCATATAAATAGTTGCTTGAAAACTATTGTTGAAGACAAAATCCACAAGAGGTATATTCATCTCCCAAGATCCTCTAAAATCTAGAATTCAGGATCAGAGAATGTCCTTATACACCTGAATCATACGCTCGGACTGGCCATCTGTTTGGGGATGGTATGTTGTACTCAAAAGTACCAGTATACCCAACTCCTTCTGAAGCCCCTGCCATACCTATGAATTAAAACGCACATCCCTGTCTGAAACTGTGGTGTGTGGAACTCCATGAAGACTTACCCTCTCTTAGATGTACAACCATCCCTGCTCATCTTTACTGAAGGACTCCTTAATCAGCAAGAAGTGAGAAACCTACGTAATACTGCAATTGAAAAACCATACCGCGTCATTCACTTGTGGCAACCTTGGAAAAATGGTCACAAAATCAATCACGACATCATTCCTCTTCCACTTGAGAATGGGTAACTCCTGCAAAATCCATGATGGTTTCTGATGCTCTGTCATCACCTTCTGACATGTGGAACACCTCACAACGAAACCAGCAACATCTCTCTTCATACCTGGCCACCAATACTGACGGTGTAGATCATGATACATCTTGGTGACGCCAGGATGAACTGCCCAAACCGAGGAATGAAAACCCCGCATCAGCTCCTCGCGTATGTCTGTTGGCACCCATACGCGCCCTTGAAAACGCAATATCTCATCCTCACTTATGGTCCATCTAGAAATTGGTTCCCCTCCTGACACACTTTCCCTTAGGACGAGGCCTTCAGAATTTGATAGCTTCCCCATTCGTACTCTATCAAGAACGGTTGAGGTAACAACTATAGATGAAAGGGAAATCTGCCCCTGTCTTTCGTGCACCTCCAAATGCATCTCAAAGAATAGATCCAAAAGCAGTCACTCATTTCTGGCTTCCTAAACTGCCTTTATATGAGTCCTCCAGCTCAATGAATCAGCCACTACATTGCCTTTCCCAGTCATATAGGCAAGCTCAAAGTCAATGTATTTCAGGTACTCGACCCACCTTCGATGTCTAAAATTCAGATCACGCTGAGTGAAAATGTACTTGAGACTTTTGTGGTTGGTGAAAACAACAAAATTCCTTCCTAGAAGGTTTTGTCTCCAACATCGTAAGGCATGAACAATATCTTCCAAATACAGATAGTGCGTCAGGTAATTCCTCTCATGTGGACTCAACTGCCGAGACCCATATGTATTGACTCCATCTCCTTGCATATGCAAAGCTCCTAGCCTGATACATGATCCATAAAAACCAGTATAGGTCTTTCCCGGATCTGGAAAGACTAGTATCAGTTCTGATGGAAACCTTCCTTTTGGCTCCAGAAAGGATGAAACACAAGAATCTGACCACATGAACTTCACACCCTTCTTAGTCAGACCCGTCAGAGGTGCTGTAAGGCGCGAAAAGTCTGGAATGAAATGTCTATAGTGTCGAACAATATCTATAAAACTCTGTACCTCAATGACGTTCCTCGGCTTCTCCCAAGAAACTATAGCTCTTACATTATCTGGTTCTAGTGATACTCTTGTCTCTGAGATAACATGACCCAAGAAGTGAACCTGGCCCATCCAAAAGTGCAATTTTGAGAACATAACATATAACTAATGCTCTCTAGTGTACTCAGAACGATCTCAAGATGTTTAGCATGGACGTGTAGTGTGTGGGAGTAAAAAAAGATATCGTCCACAAAAACAACCACGAAGGAATCCATGTATGGATAGAACACTCGGTTCATCAGTTCCATAAATACTGCAGGCGCGTTCATGAGACCGAACGAAATAACCATATACTCAATTAGACCATACCAACTATGGAAAGATGTGAGAGGTATATCTGATGGTCTAACGTTAAAATGATGGTATCCATACGTCAAGTCAATCTTTGAGAACACCTGGGATCCTCAAAGTTGATCAAAAAGACCATCAATCCTTGGCAGGGGATATCAGTTCTTGACAATAAACTGTTTCAACATCCGATAATCCACAAAAATCCTAAGTGTACCGTCTTCCTTTTTCATAAACCGGGTAGGCAAACCCCATGTAGAAGTACTGGGTCGGATGAAACCCTTTGCCTACAACTCCTCCAACTGCTTCTTGAGCTCCTGCAACTCATGTATAGATATTATATATGGAGGAATGGTCACCGGTGCCGCTCCCGGCACAAGCTCAATAGAAAAGTATACCCCACTCTCTAGGGGAAAACCTTAGAAGTCCTCTGGAAAGACATCTACGAAACGATCCACCACTGGGGGAATGTATAACTATGAAGTCCCCTAGTTATCCAAATATCGACTAGAAATCTGGGTGGTAACTCCTCCTGAACCATGATGCTCCGGACCCGCCATGCTCGCCTGGACATCCCATTCGCTTCTATGAAGAAAGGATCCTACCTCTGGTGATATGAAACTCACCCTACGATGATTGCAATTAAAGAATTCCTGGAAGGGAACTAACCATTCCATTCTGAGAATGAAATCATAGCATGTCATCTCTAGGACATAGAGGTCCCATTGAAAGTGACACCCACCAACATTAAGAGAGAACTCCTTGCACTGACGCACTCTAGATGTTATTGACCCCAAAAAAGTCTCTAGAATCAAGATATATTCATATGAAAAGATGACGAGCCCAAGGCTCTCCACAATAACAACAAAAATAAAGTTATGGGAATCCCCTGTATCGAAAAGAGTTGAAAATAAAACTGAGGAAACTACAATCGTACAATCAGAGGATGTGTCAGTGGCATGACTCTTGATGATCGAGCACACACCCTAAAAAAATATTGAAAAGTTCTAAAAACTAGAAGCGTAAGAAGGGACCACAAGAAAGATCACATTCAAGTTTTAAAAAACATGACTACATGGCATGCTCCCTTAAGTCATTTTCTTGGACATGTACTTCTGCCAAAACTAGTCGTGTAACACCCAAACCACACAGCGTGTTGTCCTAACACATGACATGTACTTTAATCCTCTTCCCCTACACGAGTCCTTCGACACGGCTCTCCAATGACAAGACAACACAGAATGTTCTAGGTAGACATGGCGTTTACAAGACAAGCTTCACCAGGCCCATGTTGTTAGTGACACGGCCTGACACACGGCTCACACTACACGACATGTTCAAGGTGGACACAACATGTATGTGAAACGATAACACCGACCAGTGTTGTTAGTGACACGTCCGGTTACCTGGGTTAGACTACACCACGTGTTCAAGGTTGACACAACATGTATAAGTAGAGACTCCACCGACCCGTGTTTTTAGATACGTGGTTGGTTTCCTAGGATTACACTACATGACGTGTTTAATCATGACACAATGTGTTTAGCTTATGGTTTACCCATCCATGTTGTTCATTGCATGGGCGGACATAGGTTCAGCACCACACACCGTGTACAACTCGTACATGGCATGTTCCCGCAAGAGATTCCATATCCCATGCCTCTGCCCAAACGACATATGTCACAGTTAGAGACTATATGGCGTGTATATAATGTACAAAGCGTTTACTTAAGAAAAATAGTTTCTTCCTGAATAGAAGAACTCATGGTGTGTAGTTAAAATTACATGACATGTATTATATGTTTTTTACGATAGTAGCCCTCAAAATATACTCCGGATCCCAGAACAACACTGAAATGAACATTGGATGTTCCAAATTACGATCCGTGAGGGCCCATACACCCCGCGAATCAATTTTTGGAATCTTGTACATGTTATAACAAGGGTAATCAAGTCAATGATCCACCAAATTCTGGTCCATGAGGGCCCATAACACCTCAGGAACCAAAGTTAAGCATTAATTCAGACAAAACCTCACACAAACAATACTCTATCAAATAGCAGGGATTTTATCAAGTCATCTATCACAACAGCATGAATATTCTACACAACATCAATCACAACAAAATGAAATCGCTACTGCATCCTAGGTGACATGGCAAGAATGCATTACATGTGATTTCTAGCAATTTCCTATATGATGCATGAGATGACATACCCTCATCTCGTCGGGTTGCGACAGAAATAGAACCATAATAACATCAATGGTAATAGAACAATACATGTGAGTCACCTAACAGTGAAAATAAAATAAACTGTAAAATAGCAAACCAGAAGAAAATTGAAATCAAGGAGGTAGAATGGATTTTCCCTATAAACGGTTTAGAAACTCTCGGGCCCAACTTATTACCAAGTACCCACCCCTTCCAATACCTGACTAAAGGCTCCAAATAGTAAGTCTATAGATAATAATCATGTGGTACCACGTTGTAATGTCCAGGTTCCGGAAGCTTCCCAGAGGCGCCCCGTACTCGGTTGGTCACATGGCCACAAGCGCATTTCCCCAAATTCCAGAGGATGTGGACTAGTAGTGAGTTCCTTGGGTGTGATATTGGGGAAACTATTCCCCCATTGGCAGAGTAACACAACGAAAGATAAACAAATATATAATAGCAGAAGTAGTAAATATCCAACAATTGTAATCAGTAGAAGACTTCAATAATAAAAAATAGAGCACATATATATAATATGATGCATGGTACATATGTCTAGGAAAACATCCAAACAAATCACAATGATGAATAAAACTTGTACTAAACCTAATTAAAAAAGGAACAGATAAACAGCTCCTCAACATCACAATCCTAGGCTTGGTCCCATGCTCTCTAACTCCACAACAAGGCAGGTATGTAAAGATGAAGGGTGATTTACCTTATCTATACCTGCAGTAATATAATCTATTTGCACCAAAAATCATGGCCCAAATAGGGTGTAAGAAAAAAATCCCAGTAGGAAACCACTCGAAGATATATGCCTAACAGTCAGTGAATATATTGTAGGTAAAAGTACAAAAAGCAGTAAATATGAAAGTACTTAGAAGAAAACAATCCACAGTCCAATACCAAGCAACAGCTAAACACAAACACGTAACCCTCTAGGAAGTACTCAAAGTCATCCCCTCTAGTCCTTTGAAAGAAGAACAATAAACCCTTTAGGCAGTACACTAATCCTAAACCCTCTAGTTCTTCCATAAGAATTCATAAATAGACTCTCTTAGGAAGATCAAATAGTCAATTCCCCATATAGCTCCAAGGTCAAAGACTCTATGAGGAAGCTCGCATGGTCAATTCCCCATATAGTCTAAAGTAGTCATAGGACCTTAGAGGAAGCCAATCAGTTTATCCCCCTTATAGCCTAAACTGATGAAAGTCCCTCTATGGAAGATCACTCGGTCAATTCACCTTATAGTCCACTACACCAGGTTATCACGTCCCTGTGCAGGTCAAAGAGCATAGCCAAGAAATATGTCCATTGTAAACCGATAGAACTACTTGGATAATCAGTCTACAACATATCAAGCATGTTAGAAAATACAAACTCTCCATCCTACAAAAACATGAATGGAAAATAAGCAAGGTTTCCAAATTGGCTAAACCAGACCAAACGGTCGTAAACATAACATGCAGGGGAAAAACAACCGAATAATAGCAAAACAACCGTAGTAATATACAATTAACCTCTATACAAGCATAAACAATGGCATGAAATCAACAGAGGAAAACGTAAAATTTGAAATACCCCATTCAAGGGAATTTGTGAAATTTTCATATAATACTCAAAGACATCGAACGGAAAGTCATAAACCACCTGCCTAGGAATTGGGAGATCACTATATGTGAAACTCAAGGCTTGAATCACCTTAAAATTCCGAAGATCTAAAAAAATGTCTAAAACATTCAACACACAATAACTTAGAAAAGAGGAGGAATTGGAAAATGATGCTCTAGGAGAAGGAAAACTCACCGATGTGATTCCAACGCAACTGATAGTGTTTGATTTGTATGGAGGACGCACGCTAGGGGGTTCATCAAAGATCAGCGGTCATACAGTGCTCTTTGTTGAACGAGACCTAAAAGAAGATCATTTGGGTGATTAGATCTGACCCAAGTGCGTTTAATAAAATAAAAGAAATTACCCTGTGTGTACTTCTGAAATACATGACGTGTACTTGACTTTTCCATACTCCACTTGAGGTGGCCTCCAAAACACCCCCATGGAGCTGTTTTAGATGAGTTTTAGGGAAAAGAGTTTTCTTTGTATCATGGATATTCAGAATTTGATGTTTGATAGGGTATGGTTACTTCCATCGTTATGAGGCCCATGGTCTCTTTCCCGATACAGCTAGTTGTGCAGCACACAGACAGTGGAAGCTGAACATATTGTTTTTTTTTCTATTGGGAGGAGCTTCTCTCATTTATTGTAGGTTGATTTTAGTCTTTATATTTTGGTCTATTGGGTCCAATTTTAGTGTTTAAGTCATTGATTTCATTATGGGTTCCCCTCATACCTTAACAGGGGGTCTATCTCAATAAAAAATTATTTTCAGTCAATCTTGAAAAAACCAAGATAGTTGTGTGATATTTTTAACTATCTTTTATCATCATATAGTTTCAACAAATATCTTATGGAAACAAAATAATTATTTGGATTAAAAATTAGATATGATATTTTTTGACAACATATTCACCACCTCTTATTTGTTTTCGTTGGAAACATTTGAAATTATCATAGTATCTGATATTTATTCGGGTGATTGAAAGCATTCAACATCAGACGTAGTTTTCTCATTATTAACTACCTCTTTTTTCTCATGTGATAAAAAATGTTAAATTTTAGAAACAATGGAGTAATAATGTTCAACTAGATGAGAATCCATCTATTGAATGAGAACCCATCTTTTTAATGAGCATATGATTCTATATCCACTATAAATTTTCATGGGAAATCATAATATCATAATGAATAGTGTAAATATTCCAATGATTTGGATTACCTAAGCCACACTAGAAAAAATTATTATTGATCTATTTGGAGAGAAATATATTTCTCCATCATTCACCATAAAAAATAATTATGCCCTTGTAATTAGTTTAATGAATATAAATAGTGTATGAATAAATATACATGACATCAATTAGGGATATAATAGGTATATGAATACATCGTTAGATTCATTTTTTTCTCAAAATGGGGATATTGAAATTCAATACGATGAATTAGATCATGAATTATTTGATCTAGCATAAATAATTATATGATAGACTTACACCAGTAGATAAATAATAAATGGTTAATGTTTGTTATAATGTTGATAATCGACCTCTCAAATAAATTGTGTCTAAATAGTTTTTTTCTACTAGAAATATAATTTTATTAATGGTATATTAATGATATAAACATCATCTTAGATGCAAATTATATGAGTATATTTCCATACTTCTTGGGAAAAAATAAAATTTATGAAGGATAAAAAATTCAATGAATCAAAAAGATTTATACAGATTTATCCTATGAAGTGTCATGAATAATATTTTAAAGGTAATGATATATATATAAGTTTTAATGAAATT
Source organism: Viscum album (assembly GCA_963277665.1). NCBI lineage: Eukaryota > Viridiplantae > Streptophyta > Magnoliopsida > Santalales > Viscaceae > Viscum > Viscum album. Next base: position 127,846,819 of record OY728167.1, on the reverse strand, counting down.
TTATAATTATATTAAAATGGAATAAAATGTGGAAATTAATAAAACGATTGTAAATTACTATTATTTATTTCTATTAGTTAATGAATGTATATGTTTTTATAATATTCGATTAGAAAAAAATGAGGGAGAATTTGATGACCAGCCCAAAAATCATTGAATATAAATAACATTGGATGTGTAATAATTGATTAATGACCCATTAGGATATTTTAATCATTAACATACAATGTAAATGAAAAATTATCCAAAATATAGATATAAATATTGCAATATAAACAATGAAAAGGATGGTGAGTATATAGAGGATGATGGTACTATGATATTTGTGGATAAATAAATAACATTAAAATACCATCATGTATAAGAATTGAAGGGATTAGTTTAGATGTAAGAAATGATGAGGAGAAAAAACTTAAATTATGAACGGACCATTTTGTGTGCATGTGAAAAATTAAAAATAAAAAGAGACAATACATATTTTTGGAATGATATGGATTCATTAATTAAATCACAACATTATTTAAAATCCAATGGGATAGAGGAGATGTAAAATTATTTTAAATTAATTATGAGTGATCTCAAAATGCCCTCAAAGAAGGAGAAAACATGATTCAAATATCAAATAAAAATCATATTTTTATGGATGAATGAGTAAAGAATATTATGTCAATATTATTGAATACTATTGACATTCATTATCATTTCATGGGTTTTGGTGAAAATGGAAAATTAGTTTTTAATGTTTTTATCAATCTAAGTATCTGGTACTTTTTTTTATGGTTACCAAAATAACCTATGAATCACTCGTATGGGAATTCAAAATATTTTATGTAGAGATATGAATAAACATAAATTTTCACCCTCATCTATAACAGGTAAACCACAAATTTTTGATCTATGAGGTATGATAAAAATAGAATAAAAAGAGTTATGTATGGAGAATAAACAAAATGAAAATATTATATAATGTATAAATTAATGAAGTTTAGTTTGAAATAATATTATGCATTAAGGAATAAAAAAATTTCAATTAATAAAGAAAAATTACAATGAAGTTATTTTTAATCAAAATTTAGATTTAATAGATGTATATTTAATGTTTATTGATGTTACATACAATTTTTATAATATAAATCTAACATGTATAGGTATAAAAATTTATCCTAAATTAAATATATCTTCAGAATATTGGAGGATTCAAAATAAATTTCTAATAGGAATATTTACAGAATTCATAATATATAAATTATAGTTTATCTACTCATTCGATTATATTAAGTAATTTTATGAGAGGTGTGATAAACATTGTGTCATTACTAACAAATGTCTCATGATAGTACTGATGAAATTTAAATTTAATGAGAATGACAATTCTATCAAGGGGTGTAGTTGGAATGAAAATGAATTGGTGGAAGAGGAGGATTACAAAGTATTGAATGATGTAAAACCTAGGATACATGATATAGTCCAATAATAAAACATGTCTAAATAATTTTAGGATAGTCATGGTACATAAATAAATTGTATAAGATTTTTTTTTTTAAATATTTGGACTACACAACCAAAAAGGATTTGGTTGTGATGATATTGGGTAGAAGGAACTCAAAACCAATTAAATTTTCATTATCAATGGGCCAAGAAAGAAAATATAAGCGTTTTCCAAAATTTTTGATAATTGGAATAAGTTAATATTTAATAAGATTTTATTTATCATATAGTGATTCATTAAAAACCATCATGATTTGGAAAATAACTATTTGGATGATATTCTTAATTGATAAAAATAAATATTTAAATAGACTGAGTATAATGGAATAAATTTTTTCAGGGAATAGATGAAATGGACATTTAGGGAAACACATTGATAAAATTAAGAAATATATTTTTGTGGCAATCATAAATATGTTATAGCATAAAATAATCACTTTATATGAAGTATTACCCAAAGGAAAAATAGAGAATATTAGTAACAAATTTGTAGAATGCGATGGAAAAAAACCAGTTTAGTTTTTACCTTAAAAACAGAGTGTTTCAGTCAGCTAGAAATCAACCAGTAGTGTAATATATTCATTTTTTTATTGACTATTTAGCTCATATCAACTATTTATATATTACGGAACATAAATCATTACCAAATTAGTTTTTATGACATCTGCAGTTCTGTAGAAAATAAAAATGGATGTGATATCAAATGACTTCATTATGATAATTGATTTGAATACACAGTCAAATACATTATGATATAAAATTAAAAGAATAGAGTTTTAAATAAACTCAATACACCCCATTTGAAAAAATAATGTAGCAGATGAAGAAAATAAGCAATGTTTGCACATTAGAAGAACCATGTTGTTGATTCCTAGTACATCAACGAACATAAAGAGACATTCTAAATTAGTGATTATAAATATCCTAAATTAGTGAATATTTAAACCCAAGACAGTTAGTATTCCATATAATATGTTTTTGGATATATAGAATCAATTAATTATTTTTATATTATATAGTTTAATAATATATTTCAAGATCGAATATTAATATTTTTTTAGTTATTTTGTATGATATTATGATGAGGTATACCATCAACATAAAACCTTTATATCTATTTATCTATATTAGAATTATAAATTAAATAACATTATTAATTTTCATGATGAAATTATCATGGAAAACTAAAATTACATTAAAAATCATTACATACTAATGACGAGACTGATTTATCTAGTGAATAATAAATTGTAACACATTTAGAAGACATGAATTTTTATAGATTATCAATGCTCTAATAGCAATGATGATTTTATCATTAACAATGAATTCCGTGAAAAAGAAGGATCTATGTTGCAGTAACATAGAAGTTATTTTAACTCAGATGGATCCATTTATATATTACCATGAGTATGAATACCTTGAGGTTTTCAATATTTTTTAATCACACTATCCTACTCACTTGTTCTAAACCAAAAATATTTGATGAGGCATCAAAACATGATGATTGGATAATTTTTATTGATGAATAAATGATTAATCTTGATAATAATTCATATTTGGAATTTTTGTCAAAATAGATATAACATTTTGAGAGTGAAAATTTTGTTTTCAAAAATAATATCATAAAAAATGGTTAATTTTAATGAAACATATCTCATCATTTTTGCATGTGATAGACTCAAATTAATATAATTTTCATATGTGAGCTAAGTTCCAGTGATCTGTTGATTTAAATAATCTAAATCCATAATCAAATATGTGTTCAACATAGTAAATAATTTTTTTAAATGGAAATGAAATCAACATATCTCAATGTTTAATAAAAGGATGTGGTATAAATATAAAATGGAGAAGGATTTATTCATGATGATGGAGGTCCACAAGTATAAAATAGTATGAAGTATTTATATAGGCTTAAAAAATATATGGACTACTATATTCACTGTTTTATTATATCTTTATGATTAAAAGGATCAAGAAGGGAATGGTTGATTGTAATCATAATGTTAATAGAGATAAAAAAATAAATGAATGTGACTATATATCCCAATGAATTTCTTTTAAGAATTAGGGTATAGAATTGTTAATATATTACCACATAAGTAAGGAATATTATTAAAAATATTTTAATTAGGGAGGTGATATTATTTTATTTATTTTATGAAATTTAGACCACGTGTCATATTTCTTCCATCAGCAAAGAATAATATGGTGTGTTATTATAGAATTTTATAATGAAATAATCAAGAGTTGAATCAACTAAAAGTGAAATTAAAACTAAATGTTCCATTAATTAAGGAATTATGGTAGATAAAATTATTTTTGATGTCTTATTAGGACCCATCACCGTTTGAAATCATCTATACTTAACAATTTTTATCTAGTTACCCATTATGTCTGAATCAAAAAAAAAATCATATGAAGACACTTCTTTTGAATTTTTTTTGAAAAAATGTAAAAGAAACTCTTTATTATATCTTGAGGTATAAAAGACATAAATATTTAAAAAAATTTCTATACCAATGTTGATTGAGTGGGAGTAATTTTTTATTTTAATTATAATTTTGTGGTGTATTATTATTAAAGTTATATGTGTGTGATGAAATTACATGATTAATAATTCAGTCCATCATAGATCTATAAGATCTAGGCATGATTTATTATTGAAAGATACTACTATGATGAATAGGATAAATTCAGAACCTGAATCTATATTGGTAAATAACCAGTACACAATAGTGATTCGGTGTGACAATCAAAGTGAAATATAGTCATCAGAGAATTTAGTATATCATTTATGGAAAAATATATTAATATTAAATACCAATTTATCATTGAGATAGAGGAAGATGGATATATTTCATATGGGATTTTATTTTTAAGGATTAATATACTGATATATTTATTTAAACTATAATAAAATATAATTTCCAAACTATGAATATATTTGGGCCAGATCACTCTACCCCAAAATCCCAATAATATTTTGGGATTATTTTTATTTTATCAATACAATGGACTTTTTAAGTGTGGGAATACAAATTATCTCTTAAAACCGTTGTGTATATACTAAATATTATTTTTAGGGGTATTTATGTTATGGTTAATTTTTGGAAATTTAACAAATATAAAAAGAGATATCATGTACTAATTAATATACTTCCAACTAATAAAAAACTGAAAATTAAATAGCCCTTATGTTCAATTGATGATCACATTGTGAATGGGTATTTAATTAATCATAGAATTCCCTAATCAATTTAATATACAAATATAGAAAAATGTGTTGTTCTATATTGTGAATTGTACAATATAGTATTTAGATTTACATCGAGTGGTAGAGAAACTCTCAAAAAACAATTATATAACATGGTGTGGTGTTTAGATTACATTAATATTTAACAAAAATTCAAACTTGACACATGAAGAAATTAATTCATGAGTTATAGAGGTTTAAATATTTTAAATTCATTGGCATATTTCTAACAGATTCTTGAGATAGTGTTTTTCAATGTTTTTTATGAAAAAGAAAGAATAAATTCCAAGTACTTTCACATGTCATACAAAATATGTGAATAAACTATAATAGAAGTGTAATAATTTATTGTGATTATTTCCATATTAAATTTGAATTTTTAATTCCATTTACTCCTGATCATTTTGTGCATAACATATGAAAATAGAAAACAAATGATTCATACTATCCCCATTATACCAAAGATGGTGAAAATTCCTGAATGTTTTTATTAATCATAATTAGTCTATGAGGCTCATCTGAAGGACTATGTAGTGAAACTATGGAATCACTGTAAAAATAGATTTTTTTAAATCATATGTTATAAGGAAAAAAACATTTCTGGCATGTTTTTGAGGGAAACACATTTTGAATTTGTGTGTTTTAGGTTGATTCTATAGAGGATTATATTTTGGATATAGTGAGAACATATCTTATTTGATATTGGTTTTTGAGGGGGGGGGTCACTGAGATGAATCAAAAGGTGAAAAGGTTGAAATAATCATTTTAGTGAGTGATTTGTGTTAATGATGAATATCAATATAATGTGGCGGTATGAAAAATGTAATGGAGAAAAAAATCAATTTATATTTATAATTAAAATGGATAGTATAAAATTTTTATGCAGAGAGGGTATATATTTTATAAAAGGTATTTTTATTGGGGCAACAAAAAATAGAAATGGCGGAGGAGGATATTTCATAGTAGAGTCATAACTATAAATAAATGAGATATTTCTCACATCAAACTATTATAAAACATTATGATCTATAGACTCATAAATTTTTTATAATATTAGGGTGATTTATTTATTATATTGATATTTATAATGCTTCTATATACCTGATCCAAATTCAAATAGTGATTCACATGTGTAATTAAATACTCATTTTCTGGAAGATAGTGATATTCCATTTATGTACAATGATTTTATGGACATCATTAGGTTCAATAACAAATTATTATTAATAATAAGGTATGAAAAAGATAAAGTTTATCATGACCACTATTAACTATGGATTTTCCACTTCATAAACTATGTGAGTTGTCATTATGTTAATTAGTTTGAAAATATTGTCTATTTTTTATCAATCTCTCATTACTAGATCATTTCATTCATGATAAAGTCACAAAAAATGACATTAGGATAGTAATGTTTAGTGCTTTCATTTTGGTACCCACTAATTCCCCACTTCTCAACATTGGTATTCTATATCCTAGTCCGTTGATGATATAAAATAACATCAAATTATTTATTCATATGTTTATATTTTTTATAGTTATGAAGCATTATTTATGATATTAATATCTAAAAAAATGATGATGAAATTCCCATGTGGATGGTGGATGATTATGTTTTTTTTTCAATATAAAATATTGAATCCAAAGTCAATTTATGATTAAGTACTTCTTTCTATGTGATTAGTCATGAAAATAGAAATTGAATAACTTATGAATTTATGTTACCTATTAGAAAGATATCACATCATATTTTATGATGATTTTTTGATTCATAGTGTATTTTTATGGATACATTTAAAAACATTTTGATTCTATTCACGAATTGTTTTCTATATATTTCTAATTATTCTTGAATTATTTCCTTTTCCAAAGATATGTGCAATATATTTTTATAGATTTCACATTGTTACAAAATTTTAATAAATATGAAGAGGCGATGTTAGTCACTGTTCACATCAAATATGTATTAGGACTCGAAAAAATAATAAGGATGTTAAATAAATGGATTTTCGAATGAATATTATTTCACTACAGTATTAGAATGTAAAATTTCTATGATAATTTTTATTTTCATGAATTGAATGATTTATTTGATGTCCATGAAAAAATATAATCATATATAGTTTTCATGCTGATGTGGTGAAGATATGTTCTTTTATCCACTTAGGATAATTAAATAATATTTGGTTTTATAATTTTATTATATTTATAGATTCAATAGAAGTATATTATAATTAGAATAATGTAATAAATAGGGCCTACAAACTGTCTAGACAAGGCCATTATCAAATATTATGTTACTGGACCTAAAGATCAACCATTAACAAGTTTTCAACACATGAAAACGTGTGGTTTGAAAAGGAATCGTAGAGACCATATCATGTGAGATAGTATTTGAATACGACCCATAGAGCATTCCTCTATCTGTATTGGTTGGGTTGGATTACTAGTAGGCAAAATCCTTTATGGTGGAATTTAAAGGTTCTTAGAAGGTGATGGTACCCCATTTTCATTGAACATCAATTATTTCACTCACTTTGGAAGATAATAAAGCACCAAAAGAAGAAAATAATCGATTTGGGATGGTCGAATTGTGTCACTACTCATCTGTCATGAAAACATATGGGTAAAATATTTCCCACCTAATCTAGTGGATTTCCGATGTCCGATCATTTCATGTGATCATCTTCAACCTATGGTCGTCCAGGCCACTGTGTGTGAGCTCAAAACCACAAGCACTAGACAATCAATGTTTCATCTATATTCCTTGATTATTTTGAAGTTGGGATTATTTGATGAGTAGATAAAAAATGTTTTTCCAGGAATTCATCAAATTCCTTGAAATCATTCGTCCATGGACGTTACATTTCCGAATGAAGTTGATGACATAGAGAATGTTCATGACAATATTAGGAATTTAATAATGCATGAGATATTCTATTCATGCATTAGACAATAATCCATTCTTGAAGGTTGTGACACCATGATTTTTAGTGTCATGGATAATGATAACCTATGATTGAAGACTATAATAATTCTATATTTATTGGGTCTCAACATATTCTATATGATGTCTTAAATATTTAATTCAACCTCATGCTTAAAATGTGTTCAAGATAGTGAAATGTTTATATAAAAATATATCAATGAATCCATGATAAGTTTATACATATTTTAAGAGGCTTTAGTAAATAAACAAATAGAGCACTGTAAAACATAGTTTCATGTGATGAGTTTTTAAAAACTAATTTAATTCTAGATTTATTAGGGGTGGTTGTGATCACACAACTTGTTCATAGAGTACTTTAAAAGCTTCATGATGAACCTAGATTCAAGAATCAAGGGATATATAATGATACTCAAAAATACTAACCTCCTAAATAGAGGTAACTGTTTTATAATTTTTGGATAATGTATATCTCACATTATGGTTTGAAATATTTTGTGGTGATGGGATGACTTTGAAATATGCATAGTTGAATAAAATTGGTGCAGTGGTTCTGGTGGCTTGTGAGATTTACGGTGTTCTATTGGTTTTGAGGTTTTTTTAATTCTAAATTTTGAATTTACTTAATTGTGTGATGTTTTGGGATATTTGATGTTTTGATATATGTGGGGTTCCCATTATAGCCCTAAAAATTGTCTATGTATATAGTAAAAAAATTGATTTTGATGTATAACTCACATTATGTTCTATGTAATCAAATGATAGTGATCTCGAATGAGATATCCCGCACAGAAAGTATTCACAATGAAGTGGTTATGTGAAGGTCGTTTCAAATTTTTTTTTCATGAATCGCTATCGTGTTCCAGAAGGTAATTATTTTTTTGATTGATGTATACATATTCAATAAAAAAATATGTACAATACATAAAAGTATACATTTTTATGAAGAAACTATGATGTAAGAGTTTATGCATCTAATAAACATTTATGAATACATGTTGTCTTGAGAAGATACCAGAAACAGAATATATAAGCACATAATAATAATGAACATAAATGAATGTGCCCAGTTTTTTGATTTCATAAATCCATACATGAATTGAAATTAATTCAAAAATTCAATTATAAATGAATTGAGGAGTTCATCAATTATTCATGAAAAAAATATTGAAAAATACATGTCTTCCACATGAGCACATCTAACTAATTCCTTGATCATTAGTAATAGATGTTGTGTCTAACCAACCATTTAATATATCTATCATGACCCTCCTTATTAAAGATGTAGAAAGGGAGGGAAAGTGGAATTAAATTATTTATTCAAGATGAAATAAATATAATGACCCCCAGTCCCGCCCCTAGTAGGCCCAAGGGCGGCGACAAGCAACATCTGTGGGTATTAATTCTCAAAGAATGGGTGGAATTTCGCTTTTTAATGAAAATAATATCGGGATAAAAGAAGATATATCAAAAAATAAATAATGTTATATATATAGAAGAATTACAAAATCCAACCCACATGCATGTTTTAAATTAAAGCAATTACAAATACAATAAGACTCCAATGTAAGTCCCAAAAAACCAATGTTAGGCAGTGACATGGAAACTCTCCCAAATATTCCGCTAGTAAGGTCCAGTACAGTCCACGTAATCCTCCTAGAAACCTGAAAAATGTATTATATATGTTGGGTGAGCATATAAGAATACTCAGTAGAAAAACCCAAAGATTCTCATGCATAAATGGGCTAAGCATACTAATTCCCCTATGAAAAAAATAGCACAATCGAACAACACCTAACATGGAATACTAGTTACCCCAACTTCACCAATGTAAGATCGCCAAAAAATGATAGTCAAGTAAAGTAATATAAAAAGTACATCGATGATTTGGGTACCCTACATCACTTCCCACTTATTAACTACTCACACCCTAATGTAAAACGTCTCGACACTTCCACCTCTTCCATAATACACACATCAATACCGAGCCACAAAAACCTGGGGCTCACTGCTAGTCCCGAAACCTGGTCAAACAAGGCAACCCACATCTTTCTCGCACACACGTGGGCCACAACCATACCGCATCTCAATCAAACATATGAAATCATAACACATCTCATCCCAAAAACACACGGTAAAGCACACCTCGAACAAAGATAAATGGCCTCAATACCACACCACATCCTACTTGAAGAGTCTTGGTGTACCAATGAATAGAAGAGGGATAAGGGGAAAGCAAGTGACCACCATCCATCCTCCCACCAGGATGTTGGGAAACGGAAACCTCCCCCAACATAATGGAGATTTTTGGAACATAGTGCTCAACATGGGTGGGTTGAAAATAGAAGTAAAATTTAAATAGAAGTGTATATATATAGGTCCCAAACACTCAACCCAACCTATGGGTTTTTTAAAAAAACCATCCCAAAAAACATCCTTTGCTAATACCTCTATATGAACAACCAAAAAAAGCCACAACCTCAAATAACACCCCACAACCAATTCAGGTGACCAGCTATCATTCTTTATTAAGAAATTAATTTTTTCATTCAATCTCCACTCTAGAAAACTACCAGTCATAACATGTAACAATTCACAAGGTAAAAGTCACACTTAATAAGTAGAAGAAGAACCACTATAATAACCCACTTCATATTTCCACTCCATTTAACACCCATACCAACCACTTCCATCATTGTTCTTCAAACTCAACCTCCTACTCACAATCACACTGATAAACACAACCACAACCCAATTAAAGCCCCTCTATATAAAACTACTCATCTATCCAACTTGAAAAAATCTCTCATCTTTAGATTCCATTACACCACCAAATGATTCGCACACACAACCCTGCCCCCAACCACATTAGCACACAACTCACACATGGATCGAGATAGAACAAATCCACACACAACACACAACCACACAAAGCAATGGAGTATTTTTATTTAACACACTCTTTATTTAATTACACGTTGATATTTAAGGGGTTATCACCAAACATGTTTGATCTATAGGCATCCCTTTATTTAACCAGGTGTATGCGGTTAATAATATTCTTGTATATACAACCATTCAATAGAAGGTTAACAACAAGCATGCATGAGTCATCACAGGTTTGTAAACAAGGACCCCAAATGACATTGATTTTCAGAAGGAATACATCCAATATATTCTATAAATATCAATCAAAATTCCAAATAAAATAGAACAATCATCATCAAATTCCATGCTACTCATTTATTATAAGGTAGGAAGTATGATTAACATTGTAAGTGGTTCCATTATCTTCATTAAATTTGGATTCCACCGTATCCACAAGGATACATCCACTCACGCAACCCACAAGATACACAAATAAAAGAGAGATGAAAGGGATCCCTACCTCAGAGAAAAAATGATCATATTTTCCTTTTTGCGCCAAAATCAAAATTGTGCATGTTGTAGAAAAATGCCTCTAGGGACATGCGAACAATGGAGCACTTTATCGATTAAGGAAGAACGGTTACAAGGATTCTCATTAGAATGGGTAAATGGAATCAAACAAGGAAGAATGGATCCTGGTTTTTGAAAGGCCAGATCCTATATCAATTGAATGATCAGTTTTTAAAATCCATTAAAACCAAATCATGAACAAGACCACACGTTTTCAATTTTAAAAGTTTATATAGAATTTTGAATTGAAATATATAATTTATAACATTTGAAATGGATTAAAAACACTTAAATATGTTATTAAAATCAATTTATTTAAAATAAAACATTAAGGGTGTGAAACTAGAAAAACTCGGAAGAACAAAATTTTTGAAAAACTATTAGAAATGACCCACCCTTTAGAGAATCAGCAATGCAAGCTACCAGTGGTCAGTCACTATTCCATGAGATACCACTCTGTGAGTTACTTTACAGTGAGCCACTATTTAGGTATCCACCGTTTGTTGAGATATTACATAATAAGTCACTATTTGGTGAGCTATCGTTCAGTAAGCTACCATTTAGAGAGTCACTGTTTGGTGAGATACACATGGATGACTCGCCATCGTAAGCTACCATAAAAAACTCATCGGGGAGAGTCATTGATCCTCACTCACCAGTCTTGACATACTGGTCCTGACTCGCCATTGTGATCTACCAGTGTCAGTAATTGTTGTGATCTACCATTCCTAACTCATAATTAGAAAACTGAAAAAACTAGATAAATCTTGAAATGAACTACCATGAAATTAGGCAATAACTCAAACACTACATATTAATAATGTAATGGACTAGAGAGTTCCTTGGAATTACATAAAATAACTCTATTACTATTCTTTCCCTCAACAATTCCAATGCATACCCTAATGAAAGAGTGGTTCGAACAACCACCCAATATGATATCCCTTAATGATTTTATATACTTGAAATACTACCACATGTTAGACACATCCAACTTCAATGATAAAACAAAATCAGTTCTTCAAAATCCAGAGTGAATCCTTAATATCCAATTAAACCTTCTCCAATATCTATTACCCTAAGAAATTACAAGACACAAACCATAAGCACAAAACCACACTATCCAAACAAATAAATCAGGGAATTCCTTTCTCTATGTAAATATACTATCTTCTCTGGGAAGCCCTGACTTTCCCGCATAGGTTTAATCAAATCTCAATTACTGCATCTCGATTAAGAATTGGGTCCTTCCCCTCTTCACACATCTTGAATTTATCACACATTACAGAACAAGGAATCGACTCATCTTATAGAAAACATGGTTTGTGCATTACATCATAATGAAAAACACATAAAGGAAATAAAATCATAAAAAATGTTGGGTATTGGGAACACATTTGCATCAATCTTTCCCATTTACTCTCATCCTCGACACCATGCCACCACAACACATGAATCAAAGGAATGGTATACCCACAATGAGCCTTCTACCAATGATCTTGGATATCTACTGGTCAATCCATGTACATTGTGTCTCCCTCGATGTCCAACACTCACTACACAATTATGTGGGTGTCATCATGTAGATACTAGTGAATATACAGGATGTGAAATATATCCCGGATCTTCCCCAACCTTGGTAGATACTCTATCTAGTATGCCATAAGACCAACTCTTCCCAACACCCCAAGGGTTTTGTTGAACTGGGATAAAGCATACTACCTGTACCAAACCTTGACTTCCAACATCATGGGTAAACCCCCAAGAACACATGGTATCCAAAATAAAACTCCAAGGGCCTCCTCCTACAATTGGTATAAAACTTCTTTCAGTCATGTTCTTCCTTCATCCTCAAATGAATTGACCAAACCTTCTCTGTCCTATGCTGCACCACCTCGAGACCAACAAGAGATGATTACCTAACGAATATTATACATATAGTTGAATGAAACAAGCTCCCTTACAAAGATTCAAATGTATATCTGACAATGGAAGAGATGTCACTATTGTTGTAAGAGAACACTACCAAGTGAATGTGTCACACTGATGATCCCCTATAGTCTTTAAGGCACTCCCATACCATGTCCTCTAACTTCTGGATGGTCTACTCTATCTTCCCACCTATCTGACGGTGGAAATTATTGCTATAGAATAACTGAGTGACAAAAGAATGTATAAATCACCTCTATTATCGTGATGTAAACTTGGTGTCCAGATCTGAGAAAATGGATCTCAGAACTCTATGTAGCCACACCACATAATCCACATACCTCCTTCTCAAGGCATCCACTTTTCCCAACTCCTTGATCACTATGAAGTGAGCTGATTTCGTGTGATGATCTAATACTACCCATATATCACCACACCATCTCAAATCCATGGGTAACACTTTGACAAAATCCATCAAGATGTCATCCCACTTCGATAAGGATCCATCAAAATCAGAAATGCATTGGGATTTAAATCTATACCTAACTCAATATCTGATCAAGGGTGTAGATTCACAACCTCCTTGAAGAAAAATAAAATAATACCCCCAAAACTGTTGGAAATTCCACCATCTCAGCGTCCAATGATTCCGCTCACAGCATGACCAAAAAGGAATTGAGGGCCTCCACATGCCGAATACCCACATGACAACTCTTCTCACCAAAGAACATCATACACTAGAAATCATAATAAAAAAACATGACTCTACTATGAATGAATTTGATAATAACATGAAATGAATACAACCATTCGATGCTAAGGATGATATCGTATGGTTGTATCTATATACAGGAATCACCCCATGAGACTGATGGAACCCCATCATCAGTCTACATCCCCAGCATACATCAAACTATATGGTCTAATATCTAACTTGTGTATTGAACACCAGCAGAATGGGAATCCTCTCGACGTCTAGTCCCATATCATGAAATTGATAGTGTGTAACAATAATATGTGAATATCCTGATTCAAACAAATTACATGCAGGAGTACTAGACAAACTAATCTTACCTCAAACGATTACTGGCCATGGTTGAAATATTTTCTCTGTAGCACGAAACTAACCACACCTATATCCTTTTCCCCTCTACTGATGACCGCCTCCATGACCATTCCCATGTCGTGGTCCCAGAGGAACACCATGATCTCAACCTCCACCTGCTCCGTCTCTCCTTCGGGCACCAGGAACCATATATCCCTATTACTGAAATGGACTATGGGGGAACTGATGCTGAGTCAGGCACTCAATATCACCACCTCCACCATTATGAGCTCTATCATCCACAAGTAACTGAATATAATGATTATCATGTGATCTATATGTTAATCACCTTCGTCCTAAGTTCATATGAAATACATGATAACCAGAAGTTCGAAACTGAAACTGATAAGGTTGACTCCACACTGGTTGAAACATCAAAGGCCTTGGTTTTTGAGACTTTCTTCTGGTAGCCTTTCCCATTGATGAACCCTTATGGTTCCCCTCTCCTGATATACCTCATCATGATTTTATTCAGTCGACTACCTACGCCTTCTTCTAGAATTCCATGTATATCGGAAAGATGAAGATTGTAACCGCATAATGGAGAGAGGGACGAAGTGCCTCCTATAGATATATCTCACAAGACTCCTCATCCAAAGAAAGATAGAATGAAAAAAGAAGGAGTTCCATGATCTTAATCTCCAACACTTGTAATGACATACTACCTAGGTTAAGGGAGAGTAACCCTTGCCTATTCTCAGTATTCATGGTCGATGAAAGGAATTATGTTCATAACTCTAACTCAATATCGACCCACAGAACATCAACCTCCTTTCTCTCCCCCAAGAAGAGCATCCACCACGTACTTGCGGATCCCTGCATCTGACTAACTTCTAATGGAACCCAGTACTCTGTTGGGTCCCAGATCTAACTAAATATGATCACAAATCTCCTTAATCCAAATCTATATCTCCACATCTGAATTTCTGCCCTCATACTTTCCTAGAATCTACCGCTGGAAAGAACATAGTGTCCTCTACCATTGATCATCTTCCCCCACTGAAACATACCTCTATTGATGAGCCAGATCGGATTACTGAGCCTCCACTTCTTGTACTGCTTGCGGACAATAACTGGGTTCCATAGAATAAAAGGAAATCAAAGAACTCCTAATCCCGAGTAGAATGATATATCATTTAATATTTAATTAGATTCCATTAACCCATAATTTTTCCCAAATTTCCCTAAACACTGAACTCAAAAAAGAAGAATATTCATTATGATTCATGCACTTTTCCTAGGGTCTCTACCATTCAAACAGTGTAGCCTCACTTGGCCGTTCAGTAGACTCATAGTCCATGTAGCAGATCATAGGGGGGCCTAAAATCCAGTGCCCTATCTGGTATTACCTAGCCTAAATGAAAATCCAAGATCACCTGACACAATTTCCTTACCAACCCATGAAATTCTCATTATGCCTAACTCCAAATTCCAACCTACCTCTCAGCCCTAAAATCTGATACAATTATGTTACGAACCTCCTTCAAGATAGAGAAAGAGGGGAAATATCCCATGTACTTGCTTCATCAAGATGAAAGAGAGATAATAAACCCCATGTATCACATCCAGTAGGCCATGGGGTAGTGACTAGAACCAAGGGAATGTATATATTCACAAAAAATTGGATGCAATACCATTTTATGGAAAATTAGATTAGGAGAAAGGATGACACATCAAAAATAACTCTTTGTACTATATATAGAATAAAACAAAAAATACAACCCTCATACACGTTTTAAATTAAATCTATTAAAATATAATAAGACACCAACATAAGTACAAAAAACAAAGTATTAACATGGATACATCCATATAGTCTGAGCTAGTAAGCTCCAGTGTGGTCCATGTAATTCTCCTCGAAACCTGAAAACAATTTTATATATGTAGGGTGAGCATAAATGTTCCATAAGTAGGAAATGAAGAATATTAGCATACATAAGTGATAGAAGAAAACTAATTCCCCTTTAAAAAAATTTTATAAACCAATATAACCTAACAAGGAATACTAGTGACCCCAACCTCACCAAGGCACGCTAACCAAATAATAGATGTCATGTAATGTAATATATTAAACACATTAATGAATTTTCTACCCCACAACATTTCCCACTGGAAAATGTCTCAGACCCAAATAGGAAATGTCATTGTGATTCCACCTCTTCCACAGGCCCCGCATCACAACCCACCAACAAAAACCTATGGCTCCAAGCTAGTCCTACAACCTAGTCAAAAGAAGCTCACCCTATCTCAATTGCACAAACCTTGTCCAAAACTATTACACATCACAATGAAACCTATGAAAGCACACCACACCACATATCAAACACAAATGGGAATGTAAACCTTTCCCATAGACACATAGGTCTCAAAAATTCACCACAACCTACTTTAAGAGTCTTGGGATACCAATGCCTAGATGAGGGAGCAGGAAGAGAAAATAAAAAACCATCCATCCTCCAACCAGGATTTTGGGAAAAGATAATATCCCCCATGACAATGGGGGTTTTTAGAATGTAGTGCTCAATAATTGTGGGATGTTTGTTGAAATTTCAGTAGAATAAATGTATATATACATTGGTACAATACACTCATTCTAACCTATGGTTTTTAAAAACAAACATCCATCCCAAAAAACCGCCTCTACTACTACCTCTAAATGCACAACCACATAAGAAGAAACAAACTCAAACCACATCCCAATACAGTTCATGTAACCAATTATCATTATTTTTATGGAATTAGTTTATAAATTCTATCACCACTAGGAAAAATACTAGTCACAACATGTAACAAGTCACACATACAAAGTAACACAGAAGATGGGGAAGAAGAACAAAAATAATAATGCCATTTCATATTTCCACTCTCTTTGAGACATATACCAACCACTGCCATCATTGTTCTTCATACTCATCCCTCTACTCAAATACATAGCCAAAAGCAAAAACAAAAAACTTAAAAATATTTCCTCCCTACATAACATTGATCACCCATCCCACAATAAATACTCTGTCAAACAGATATTCGATTACTCCTTTAAAAAATCCACACATGCATCTATGATCCCAACTATAGCACCACATAACCCACATGAGGAATGAGATAGATAAAATCCAAACATAGCACAAAGCCACACAAAATAAAGAAAGTATAATTTAGATTTAACACAATAATTATTTAATTCCACCTTGATAATTAACTGGTTATCAAAGAATAAGTTCAATCATGAGGAATCCATTTATTTAACTGGGTGTATGTGGTTAATAATTTTACCGTATATATAACTATTTAGTAAATGATCGAAAATAATCATGTATGATCCATCATGGTTCCGCAAACATTTACCACAATGTACCTGATTTTTAGTAGGCATACAAAACCTATATTTAACAATATCAATAAAAATATCAAATAAAACAATATGATCATCATCACCTCCCATCCCCCCATTTTTTATATCATAACATGTTTGGTTAACTTTTTAACTGGTTTGATTATATTTTTTAAAATTGAATTCAACATTATTCATAAGGAGACATCTGTACACCAACTCCTCATGATACACAAATTAAATTGAGATTAAATTATCGCTAACTCAATGAACATACAAGAATCAATTCCTCCTTTTTTCAAAATATGTAGTACCCAATCAGTAGGAAAAAGGCTCATGTTATATGTAATCCAATGGCCGCAACACAGAACATGATCACTCGAGGATGAATTGTTATGGGGAAGATAAGTAGAAAAGTTAAATTGAAACATACAGGGAAGAAATGATATTATATTTATAATTTCCAAATACTATATCAATAGAAGTAATTGTTTTTTCAAATAAATTAAAGGGAGATCATGACCAAGACCAAACGTTTGACCATTTAAAAGTCTCCACAATGTTAATAATTTAATGTTATTTTTATACCTACTAAAACAACTTAAAAAGCACTTATATATATGGGTTTAATATAAATTTATGTCAATTAAAACCTAAATGGAGTGAAACTGGAAAATGGGGAAAATGAAATTTTAAAAACAAGTCGGAAAGGACTCACATTTGGGCCAGTCAAGGATGTGAGGTACTGGTGGAAAATAATTATTAATTAAGTAAGAGTTCAGAGATATATTTATATTAAAACCATATATATATGTGTTCTAAAACCATATATATAAGTGTTTTAATAATGATTAGTCACTCCAAATGTTCAATGGTTGTGACTCAATAGTCTTGACTCACTGGCCTTGACTCACTTTCATGATTTATTGGTGTGAGTCACCGTTGCAACCTGCCATTCCCAACTCGCCGTTAGAACACTGTAAAACTCGAAAACTCTTTAAATATGCTACCTTGACCTCCCAGAACCCCTCAAACATTGTAGTTAATGGGCTAGAGAGGTCTTATACATTACAATATTGATAAAGAAGAAATGTTTTACTTTATTTTGATATTCATTATTTAATCATTTGAAAATGGAATTGAATTAGAATGAAATTTTGATCTACACCATACTAGTGGGTATTGTTATGGATCTTAGATTATCTTATTATTCAGTAGTAGTTGATGATATATAGTTGGGGGTTAGGATTTTTCATTTGATGTAAAAAAGAATCATTTTTGTTGGGAAATGTTTCACAGATAATTGTTGAATATCTGTTAGGAATGTATAGGGATATTATAAAAAATTCCATTGAAGAATGGTGGTAGTTGTATAATGAATTCCCCTCACTCGGAAATATTATTAATTTCCGTCATCTATATATTTTTGAAAATTTTAGGCATTCACAAAAACAACAATGTTACTATGATAAGGTGATCTTTGAAATAATCAAATGTTGATCCTAACAAGGAGTATGTATGTTTAAAAATCATAAAAAAATCGTGTCTGCTAATATATAATTTTTAAATTGAATAAAAATTATGAGATTGTATATCAAATCCATTCCCATTAATTGGGGTAGAGTTTTAAGTGTTTTGAGGGATAATAAAAATATTTTATAAATGTATTAATTTTTTTAAAGGATTCACCCCTCTCGGTGTCCCTTTATGATGCATCTTAGCATTAGAAGTACTGTCAGAGAGTATGTCTACCTCTTATTAGATAAAATCATTTTAAAAAGATATTTTTACATGATTTATACAAAATTATGATTTGAATTTGATTCTTAAAAAACTCAATTAGATAATATAGTCTCAACTCATGTTTAATATGTCATGAAAGTCTATTCTGACACTCTGAAAAATTGGATGAAGTGGGAATCAATGATAATGAAAAACAAATCAATGAAAGGAAAGAATGATAAATTACCACCTATAAAATCATATGATATTGATCCTTTTGAAGAAATAATGTCATTTTTTATGTATTATAATGAAGATAAGGATATAAATATTTTTTTGAGTATTCTACCATAAATTTAAAAAGATATATTAAAAATGATCCTAAATAAGATATTTAATATATAAATTGTTCATTGATGTATAATTTTGATAACATTTCACATATTTTGTAGGAAATAATTGAAATTATGGATTCAATTTTTAGGAAATTAAATTGTTGAAATGTTCATAATAACCTCATTGAATAAAGGAAGAATATTTTCCTCTTTGAAAATAAGATATTTCTATAATTGAAGAGGATTTCCAATGGAATTATTATGAGTTAAATATGAGTAAACTTTATTTAAAGGATGTAATCCTATCACATGATAGAATCACCGATTTTACCATGAATTTTAGAGATGATAACCAAGAAAAAATACATGTATGGTCCATGATCTTAACATGTTAATGAGTGACAAGACTATAATTCATGAAGTGTATTTTCAAAATATCCACGCTCTAGATTAATCATATATATCTAGAATTGGTGTCAATGAAGGTGAACTGAAGTTCAAATATTTATAAACCAATGTCCATGAAAATCGTTGAATTAACCAAGAAGACAAAATGGTGATCAGATTAAAAGAGTGAATAATGAATGTTAATAATGAATGTTATGAGTTGAAATTGATATGTTTCCATTCATCATGATATTTTATGAAGTAGATATTTATTTGATATATTAATTGGAGGCATGTTCTAGAACATCCTATGTTACTTTAATGAATCCCTCAACCAACCAAACATATGATGATATTCTAAACATAAAAGGTATTTTTTGCATAGCATAGATAAGGAAAAGGTTTCTAAAAAGAGGCATACTAGTAGAAAGAAGAAAAAATCATCTCTTGGTCAACCTTTTACAAGATAATGGAATAATGTGACAATAAAAAAAATTAATTATATTTATATAAATAGAGTATCATTGGATAGTTCTTGTTTAATTCAAAAAATGTAGGAAGATGTGGGTTGATATTAATCTATATAAATACACCAAACCCAAAGGGTGGATATTTTAATTATCTAGGAAAATAACAAGTAATGTGACTCTACAAATAAGGAAATGATAATTTGAAATCAATAGGGAACAAAATAGAGTCATATTGGTACTACAAGTAAAAGAAGAATATATATTTTCTATTGTTAGTGCTGCTAGAAATTTTGAACTGAGGACATTGTTTTTTTTAATAATGATTTATCAAAAGAGAATAATAGAATTAATATATTCTGGTGGATTAAAGATGGTGAATCGAAAAAGTCGAAAAAATAGAAGTTTCGTTAAACAATGATGATAAAACTTCAAATAAGAAAGAAATTCAAATTGTGTGAAATTTTTTGAGTACGAGAACATATGTTTTCATAGTTATGATGAGTAATAATATCTCTTAATGATGAATTATTCATATTTTTATGACATTAAATGGACATAAAAAATGTAGAACCATGAAATAAGTGATAAAATGTATTCTATGTGGAATACGAATAAGTAGGCAATCAATAAAACTGTGATTCATGCTACTAATGAGAAGTACCATAATATATATTCCCTGAAATTCATGTAATCAAATAAAATATGATTATACTGTGTAAATAAGGGATACAGAATTGACCACAGTAAATAAGATATAGAAATAAATATAATAAATATGAAATATTAATTAAATTCAATCCATGAGGGAAAAAAAGTATAGGATTTATTGAAAAATTTATTTACAAATACGTTAATAAGTTATCGAAAAATGGATTTTCAATGATATTGATGAATCCATCCAGAATCTCCAAAATAGAATATGTTTCGATGGAATTAAAAATAATTTTTTCTAAAAAAGTTCAATCTGATGTATATGTTTAGAATAAATACTAAAATTAATATCTACATAGATTAATGGAAAAGAGAAAATGTATTATTCCACATTAATAAGAACTTAAATTTTTTGATTTTTTTAAACATAAGGAAATGTAATTGTCTCACAAAAACTATGTTGATGGTTAGAGTAGACTAGACATATGTAAAACAATTTTATGAATGTTTGTCATGTTCTAGAAGAGGTGATAATGATAGAAATACAAACATTAATATAACCTTATATTATACTATTATATGTGATGATAAATAGTCTTCATATGATGATGTTGAATGAAATAAATAAATCCATGTAAAACATGAAATTTAAAAAATGTTAATTTTAATTGATGCACACAAGAAAAGATTATTATATGTTTTTTAGATATAAGGAAAATCATTTATAGGATGAGAAAAACTAACTTCCATGTTGGACATATTAAATAGATCTCTAGTAAACCACATGATTCCATTAATTGTTGGGTATTATTTTTATACATATATTGATGTTAATTGAATTTCAAAATCATCCTAAATATGAAAAATTATTGGAAAAAGTGGAAGACTACAAGTTGTCACATTTATTAAATATCAAATAAAATACGAAATGTTTTTCCCATGGTGGATTTTCAATTTTCGCATCATGAAAATTATTTGATGTAATTTTACACTAGGTATTGTGGAAAGGAGTACACCCCATTATGGTGAGAACCATATGGGAGATGCTATTATGGATTAGTCCTTGAGAATACGAAAAAAATATTATCTCTATAGCTGTCAACAATAGAGGTATCATAATTACACATCTTTACCTTGTCATGAATAAATAAAATTTGCGAATAATGTGGGATATTTGGATGATGATTACGATCACTGAAAGGGGGATTTGAATATTCTTGTACAGGAAATAATTCATGTGTATTTTGAATTGGGATGGAGATTATGATATTTCATCAATCTATATTATAGATGCCCCATATGGGGGACATATGTATGTTCTGGCCACGATATTTCATGTTTGGTTATTAATGGATTTCAAACACAAATATTATTGTATCTATCTTATTTTATACATCATTTTAGCACTAATAGACATAAATCAAATCAAAATAATGTTATTTTAAAAGAGAATTATGTGGTACCATACTTTTTTCATAAAAAACCGATTTCCAAATTCCATCAATGGCAGAAGAAAAACACTACATTAATGAATTTAATTTATAATAAATTTTTAAGGGAAGGGAAATTTAATTTATCTATGGAAATTTTATTGAAAATAGTTCATAGGGGATATTATGAAGCCCATGTTGATGGTTGATTAATACAGCTGAGTTTTTTATCAAAATAAAATAAGGAATTAGATGTCAATGTATAATGACTTCTTCAAGGATTAGGGATTGATAATAGAAATTAAAATAGAAGGACATGTGAAGGTTATTTCCATATACTGAAAATAAAAGATTTTATTTTGAGATGAAGTTGGGATTCATGGAGAATTTTTATGGATCTATTTAATTTCATTTTATTTCATGCTCAAAAAATTCTATATATACATCCAATGACTATTAACATTTCTTATTTTCTATACTTTTTGAAAGGGTTTATTGGATATAGCACATGGTTATAATGTTTTATGAATAAATTAATGGTGATGAAAATATATTTTTCATGATGATGTATAAGGGTGTTAAAAATAAATGAGTGATTAAATGAAGGCCTTGAAATATGAATATTATTTCAAGAGGTGTTTCTGATTAATGATGTCGCGGAAAATTTTAATTTTCTGGATGTGAAGATGATTCAATTTAATGTCAGGAAAGAATATAATTATATATATTTTTGTTAATAACTTTTTCAATATAATATATTTTCCTGGAATTATAAGAGTATTATATTAAATTTGTTTGTATACAATAATTATATACATAGAAATGTTCTATGAATCGTATTAAAGGATTTTTGTAAAAAATGGGGCCAACCCAATTGATAGTCGATGTAATGGTCAACTTCAGTGTTATGGGACCCAATGGTAAATGACATATAAGTGAGCTATATATAGTATCCCATGGGTGGAAGATGATGAAGAATGCCTACATCATTTGGAAGGGACCATGTAGGGCCCTTAGAGACCTCCCATGGGCATATAAGTTCGGTTGGATTTCCGATGGGCCAAATCCCATTATGGTGTTGTCTGAATGGTGTAAGTGGGTGTCGATCTCCCATAGTTATGGTATGTCAATTATTTTTATATTATTGATTAATAAGGATGTGAATGAACTAGAAAAAAATTGATATTGGATGTCCGAATTAGGTTATTATTTATCCGTCTTAAAAACATATGGAAATAAATGTGTCATCCAATCCTGTGAATCTCCATCAATTGATAATATCATGTTATTTTCTTCCACCTCAGGTAGTCAAGCTTTCAATGTGTGATCTCAAAACCCCCAAAAGTCTAAGATTACTTTTTTAAAATATTAAATTGTCATTATCAGGACATGATTGTGAGATAAAGAGATCATGCATGCTTAAATTAGGACACTCTAATTTGAATGAAAACATTAAATAAAGGATTCTACACTACCATATCATGTTGACGATGGCAATATTATTCTTGATAGTACTGATTCTTGATTAGTTGAATGCTATTTTTTTGGATTAATGGGGGATGATTCCATGAAAGAAGGATTTGATTATATTATTTTTACATCTCAAATAACTATATCCCATATTATATTTTGTAAATTCCGAATCATCAGGGTTTCAAAAAATTCAATCATATAGATTAAATGTCAGAGTCCTCAGATGAATTAAAAATAGAGATGTATCATTGAAAAGTTTATATAATAGGAGATCCACTAAGCTATGATGGGTTTCAATATATTTAAATAGGTTGATGATTACAATGATATAGAGCTCAATAAATCATTTTTTCATGAGGAGGATTTTATATTCCACCTCTTCTTAAAAAAAGTAGATGAGGTGTCTTCAAGAACTAGACATGTGAATAACATAGTTGAGGTTATTCACGATTTACATGGTTCCATTATGCAACCAATATAGCATGATCCTCAAACAAGTTATCATCCTGGATTTTCCAGAAAAAAAAATTCATGAAAATGTGCATAACTCACATGATGTTACATAGAAGAGAACAAATGTGAGATCGATAGAGATATACCGAACACTTTGTTTTCAAAATGAATTTATTGAATGAAGGTACATTTATGTGTTCTTATGTGACTCAATGTTCTATGAAAGAGTGGAATGATATAGTTCATTAATTTATACACAATCATTAGCAAAATGTGTATAGTTTGTGTGCATATATTTGTGTGTAAGAAATCTATGATGGATAATAACATGAATCCAAGAAACTTATAATCTTCAATGAGTCCTTTAGAAGAAACTGGAATAATAATTTATAAGAACTTAATAATGAAAAATGAAAATGAGTATCTAAGGGTTTCTGATTCTACAAAATCCATGAATAAATATTAATTAATAATGGAATCAAAATTAAACTGAATTGAGGTGTGTAAGTATTATTTATGTGTAAATAATATGGAATAATTTTTGTGAACCTAATTTTCTCATCTTATTGAGGTCATGATAATTTCTAATATAAATATATTTTTAACGAATGTCATATATCATAGAAGAAAAGAATATTTAGTATACTGTTAGATTCATCAACTGATCATCGTGAAAGATAATTTATTTGGAGTGGAAGTTATATCTTTATCTTATTGAATATAATTGTGTTTATGTGCATATAATCCTATTGATTATATAATAGTATATGTCCTAAAACTTAAGAAAAAAATATTATGTTGGTGATGAAAATACATACATTGCAGTTGAGAAATATTTTTAGATTATTTTTATACATATTTTAGGTATAGGTTATTCCATTATAAACATTGAAATTGAAGACTGTTGTTATGAGTATAAATAACCCAACTCACTCTTGACGTTTTTTTTCATGTGTGGGTATTTTGTGCCAATTTCATGAATTTTTTGTCACTAAAAAATTATAATGATATGTTATGCAGTGAAATAACAACATGTTTATCAAGGTCAGGTATCTATTTATAGAAAACCTTGTAATATTATCTATGTATTTTTTTTTCTAATTTTACATCTATATAATATATATATATATAAAGGAATATCATATCCATTCATCTTAATAGTTTTGGAGTATTCTTAGTCAGAGGGACTAACTATAATAATTTATAAACATTTTAAATATATGGGTACACTAAATACCACCCCCAACCTCATTATCCCTTCACTATCTATATGTTATGTATAGATGATTCAAAAATTATATAAATATTAATCAGAAAGAAAAATAATTTTTATGGTTTTCATATATTCATCAAAACCAATCAGTTTTTATTTTATTATAAGGCCCAAATATGTGAAATTTTTTCTATGTTTTCCCACACAATTTTGAAATAAAGAGGATGTGTAGCGACCTGACCAAAGAATCCCGGAGCCGGTGTATACTATCAATTACATTAGCCTGATAATAGAGAATCACTACCTGTAGGATTGAAGATAGTATTAGTCTTGGTAAAACAAATATATACATAAACCTCGTATTTAAAATAAATATAATAATGAAAATATATTTGTTTCCAAATAAAAACAGAGAGGGAATCATTATTTCATATATAATTTCCATGAATATATTTAATAGTACCCTACAGGTATTCCTTCAATATATATATATATATATAATAAGTTTGATCATAAATCCTCAATAAGAAAAAATAATAAAGAACCAATAATGAATCAATGAGAATGATAATTATGGCATGTTAAATAACTGAGCACACATGCCCTGTAATCAATAAACTAAAATGATAATTAATATTGTAGGGTAATAAATGAAAACACATTCTATTGATATAAATAGATAAGGAAAAATAAATATTGAAATGTATGAAATCAAAAACCCATTCCACATAATCAATATACTTTTAATGTTTTGCATCCATAGATATTTAAAGGAAAAATTACTTCTATGAATAGTAACAAAAACTAATTGGGGGAAATGATTTCTTAATAGACATCATGAAAATGGAACATGAAAACATATTCCTTCCAATCAATTCACAATATTGTTGTAAAAAAATGGATAGAATCCCAATTAATTTCGAGATCTTATATGGATCACTATAACATATTGATGCATTGAGGAGCTATATAATGTCCAGAATCCCCCCGTCAATGAATACCCACAATAGTCATTATATTGAATAATAAAAATAAAAAATTTTCCTTATCACATATCAGTATTAAATTGCGAACACTTAATTATCAATATTTACACAAATAATAAAATAAAATAAATATAGACACCATATGTAAAATGTAATACGGTTTAGTAATTAGTGATATATATGATAAGTGAAATGGATAATTGTTGGTCAATTCAGTGTTTAATGATAATTAGAGATTTAATATTTCAAGGGGAACAAAAAATGATACATGGAATTGAATTTGAATAATATTCATGGCCAAATCAATAATAAACCATCCAAAAAAAGAATAAGGATGGTATCAATACAACATATCCAATGTGGATTACTAATAAAGGGTTTCTTTAAGTTACTAAATAAAATAATAATATTAAAAAATAATCTTGAGGAAAATATCGTTTGTATTGAAAGACCATTTCAAAATACTATTCTTCGAAAATACCTTTTAATATTATTTTTATTAAAAATAAAATAATTTAACTTGAAAATAAAGTTTCAATGAAATTATGAAGGAAAAATTTGGTCATGTTGTATGAGGTAAAAAAGAATCATTCCTTTTTAAAGGAAAAAGCGTTAGAAAATGACTAATTCGAAAATAGACATGATGATTCCATTGAAACAATTTGAATAGAAAAAAGGGTAAAAATTATTTACCAAATCATTTTAAAGCATTTTTGAAATGATTATAATGTAACGTTGCTTTTTGAAGAATATGGGTTCTCTGAATAAAGAGAGAAATGATGTGAGGTTATCTTAATAGCATTTTATAAATCATCATGAGTAATAAAGAGTGGGAAAATTGTACAAATACGTTAATAAGGAAATGAATTACCAGAGGAGAGGAAAATTATAGAATTTATTGACAAAATATTCAGATAATTTCTTTTAATGGAAAAAAATAGAAATATCATTAATGATATTGTTTACGAAAATAATCATTAAATGTTCAAAAGCAACATATACCACTTTGATTCATTTAAAATAATAATCCTCATAAAGTAATAATATTAAGTGAATGATTAAAATTCCATGATTATAAAAGAATAAATGATAAAATATAATAATATGGGTAGTAGATATTCCCAATAAATTATATATGTGGTGAATATGACATTTATCTCTTAGATGTAGAAACTGAGATAAAAATCTGTTACCAAAAGTCCAATTCAACTCTTGTGACTTTAAATCTATGAATAAAAAATTTTAGTTAATTATTTTCTTTATTTAGTACGTTTCAATTTTTTATTTCTTTTATTTCCCTAATAACTATATTTTATAAAGATTCTTAATAAATTATGTTTACATCAAGCATTTTTGCCAAATTCAGTTCATGTGTCAAAAACAACTTTAGTTGGTCAATGTGGTCCTCATATAATCATATAATGAATAATAATCATGAAATAATTATGATATATAAACATAAAATACACTATTAATTATATACTAGATTTATGTTTATGAAAAATGAACCAACGTTACAATCACAGAGAGAGTAGGTCGTACGTATGCTTGAGTAACGTCGTCAATTTTCAATGTTCATTTTGGAAGGAAGGTATGTTACATTGTATCATTATTGAATTATAATTATATTATAAATAATGTTTTAGTTAGTCATATATAATGATATATATAATTCTAGTGATGTAAAATGAATCACATCGTGTCGAGGAGGAGGTAGTCCACATGTCCACGAAGGATCTTATCGCATTTATAGTGTGTGAAATGTGTTATAAAGACTGTGATATATTTTATTTGAAAAAATCTAATTATTAAATTAAAATCATAAATATTTAATTTACATTACATATTATTGATTAAACCCATCATTTACTTTTTCCATGTATATTGTGAACGAATCAAATATTTTTGATGGGGTGGTTGTCCAATCTTCCTCAAACGATATTATCATATTTCCAACAATATGGAACACATTATGGTAAAAATATATATTAATTAAAGATGGATATTGAAATTATTGATATCATATATATCTAATATAATCACATTTTCCAACGTAATGACCTCCATGAGAGGTGGTAATGGAAGAGCGAACAACAATCATTTCCCGAAGCAGTAGTTCTTTGTGCCCGTAAACAGTATTTTTTGTTTCTATTAGATTGAATTGTGTATAACTATTGGTCGAAATCATATCATATAAAATATAATATTTTGTTAGATATTATTTATACAATAATTTAATAAGAATATTTTAGGGGATTGGATAATACAAATAAAACTAAATAGCTTAAGGAATGATGTTACCACTTTATCGGGTAACTCTTTTTGGTTTTCGATAATGGGAATCCTTGTATTTCATTAGGAAAATGTTGGGGATTCTAGGATGAGGGGAATGTTTTTTCCAGACTATTTGGGATATCCTAGCTGAACATAAGTGGATTGATAGGTGTGAATAATGTATAGAGGTAGTGGTCTTTTATATGGGAGGAAATGACTCAATTGTCATTTTTTAAAACAAGTAAAGAGTATACATGTTCCGAACTCTAAAATGTCATATGAACAAAAAAAACTCAATCAATGAAGGTTAATGGATTATTAATTTAAATAAAATGTCTTTTAAGAATGTTTCTAGGTCATTTTGGCTCGTAAAGATTAGGTTTAATCAATTTTAAGGTTAATTTAACCTTAATAACAGTAAATAATTTTATTAACATCTGCTAATCATTTGGTAAGAAATTATTTTTTTCTTACAATAGTCTAAATATTATAGTGGTGGAAATTTTATGTTTATTTTTCAAAATTAAATTTATAGAATCTTCAAAAGAATGATTAATTTTAATCTCGTTGAAGAGATGAAATAACGAGTTTTAAATGTAGAAAAAAATTTCAACATTTTTTTATGTTTTGGTATTCAATTTCAATGTGAGATTGATTATAATGAATTAAATTTTATTAATAGTTTAATAATTTTTCTAATGTTACCATTAAAAAAATTAAATATATAGTTTTACATTAATAATTACTTAAATGGAAATGCATTTTTTATCTAAAATTCAAGTATTTATCAAAAAATGATGTTTCTATGAAAAATACCAAAAATTCACCGTAAGATAATTTTGAAATTATAATTTCAAGAATAATTTTTATTTTGTAAAATTAAATTTTAAAATTTTCAAAATTCAGATTTAAATCGGGATTACAATTAGTAGCTATAAAATAGATTTTTTTTTAAAAAAATACTATTTTTAAGTGTAAAAATAGAATTATTTATATATGTTATGTCTGTAAAACCTGTTGGATGAAAATATAAAATATTTAATTGAATATTTAAAATAAATTTTTAATTAAAATCATCTATTAAAATAATTTAATTAACTGTATTAACACAAAAAAACATTGTGAGCATAAAAAACATTATCTTTTATATTCAATTGGTTTACATTTTCTAATATAATTAATTTTAAACCATTGACTCCATTTTATATTTATATTAGAAATATTTTTTCATAAGTTAGTTATTAATTTTCATAATAGATAGTTTAAAGGAAATGTTATGTTCTATTTTATTAAAATATAATGTTTTAATTATACTCGGTTTCTTAGTAAGACTCAGTATTGTGTATATCACATTAAATCAATGAATAGACATTGTTATGTGTGATGTATGCTAACAAAGTGTCACATGAATTTCAAGTTAGAAATTAAATTTTATTTATTTAAAATTATAATTTCTATAGATTATATATTCCGTTTACACTAAATGTTACATTTTATACACTCTATTGAATAATGTTAACCCTTTTAGAATTTTCATGGAGTTACATTCTCCACTTATTAATAAAATTGAATCATCTCAATTTAAACTCAATCATGGAAATAAATTGTTCTATATTTCCAACATTGAAAGCCAAAATTCTTATAATGGTTCGTAAAATTTAAATTCTAGAATAGAGTGAATGAGTAGTAAAAATTTCACATTGACTACCATGTAACTATGTCTCTATTTTTTAGAACCTTAGAGGGAAATATAGATACATGATTGGAGGAAAATGATAATATTTTAAGTGAAGAAATGTGGTCATCAATCACAAATAAGTGAATGATTGAGAGAAACTTTTTACCCTCAGTGAAAAAAATATTTGATGATTTAAGAGACCATCAGTTAAATAGAATTTTTTTTGATGGTATATTCCTAATTATAGATAATTATTTTTATGAACATGAATATAAAGAATTATTATTGCTTGATAGGTTCATATTTAATATGAATAATACTAACTTTTGGTTGTGCCTTGATAAAATTCTAATTTATCCCTTTAGTCCTGGAACTGAATTACCAATAATGAATTTTTTAATGCCGAAAGAACTAAAAGAATCATTTAAAGGATTTAAAGGCCTATAAAAGAGTGAAAAGTACATCTATTTGAATCATAATATCTTCTCGAAACGATATGGTTAATAGATTATTCTCTAGTCTATAAAAGTGTTATTTCAGACTGAAAATTAATTTTTTATAAGCATAATTCCATTTTAATGGGTGAGGGGAAAACCAATATGACTTCAATGACATAAAACATTAATTCTACTATAACAGCCAAGAAAACATCGACAACCAAAATAAGTCATCACGAACAACTCCTCCACAACATCAAAAATATAACGTCCAACTTTGAACATCTCAGCGTCACACAACTAATTGTCATGTTCAGAGCTTCCAGGGCCTGGTCACGATGAAAAAAGGCATATCATCTCATACTTCCAAATATGAAAAGAAATGAGGGGGGGGGGGGGGTGAAAACATACTATCTAAACATTATCTGAAGCTTCCCATTGGAGATGTTTTGGATGCCTAGTCCCTAGAATGCAAGATATAAGTCATGATGAACCACCATAAAAGAATATAAAGGATGGAAATAAACCATTTAGAAAGTGCACATTAAAAAGCCATCAACCCGGATGCCAGAAATGTCACCGAATGACATCCCCACATGAACAAACCTCAAGGTTATATTTACAACCACATCCATAGATGAGAAACAAAAATAATCTAGACACTCCAATATGCGAGAATATAATTCAATGTCACATAATAATGGGAGACACAACAACCACACAAAAGGAATGTCACTGAAGAGTGGAACCACACTGATCTGGTCCAGAAGCTCCACCCTACTCTTGAATCTGAGAAGATCTGAGCCTATAAATAACATTCATCGTTGTCCAAAATGACCAAACATGCAAGAAGTGAGAAGGGGAAAACATGAGGTCTGAAAATAAAAGCACCCTGATGATGATAACAACACAAATCACCTAAAATCTCATCACCGCCATCAAAACGACACCCAAGTACCACATCAATCAACCCAAAGCCCATACTGAACCACAGCATGACAGAAAGGAACTGGAGAGCCACAGAAGATGAAATATCGATCATAAATAGAACACTGGATCCCACCATTAAATACATGGAACTGCAGTATCACAACAGAAGATGATGCTTCAACCCCAACGCGGTAGAAAACCCAGATCACACTGTAGACCACGAACCCAACCATCGGGGAAGAAAACCACTTTACGGATGACAAGGAACCCTTAGGGGAGCTACGGAAGACTATATCATGACCCAACCAATTCCGAGTAGTCCAAACCCATCCCAAAAGACAAGGATCCCTCCACAGAGCCGCAGATGACTGGATCATGACCCAACCACTGGTGAAGAAGCTTCCCCCTCTCAGAATAAGGATCCCACTGCCAAGCCGCGGGTGACCAGATCACGAACCTATAAGCCTTCGTCGCACCACCAGATATACAATCCCTACCTCAACACCCCAATGAGATGAAAAATTTTCATGGAGAATAGTCACAGCCATCATAAATAGAGGAAGAGGCAATAATAGGGGAACCCTATAGTCGCAATTCCCCTTAAAAGCTCATACCCATTAAGTGATATTACCGGTACATCATTAAAATTAAAATGAAATTTTTTTAACTAAAAGAAATTAATATTGAACTATGAAAATGTGTAGGTTTTTGGTTGGTGTAAAACCCTTATCATCCTCTGATTATGGGATCAATACTCATGACCTTCCCATACTTGAATGTTTGTCGCCCAGAATATAGGTTGTCCATTTTTATGTTAATATTATTTTCAAAATGAATTTGATGTGAATCCTTGAAATAAGTTTAATAACTAAATATCCAATCATCTATGGTTTTTAATACAACCCTAATACATAAATATGTCATCCAATTAATTTCAAATTGGTCTTTAATTGGTATATAGTTTATTCAATAGAGGAGTGGATTTCCTATAACCAAAAAATGATAGTGTGAGAATTCATTATCATATTGGAAAAATAATATAATAATTTTTTAGGATATCTAAACCTCGTACATTATTTTCAATATAAGTCACCACAAATTTAACATAGGTCATTTATCTATAAAAATACTTCATAATGTCTTGTAATTAAAATGATAATTATCGTAATCATATCCCCCAAGAGTTTGAAACTAGGTGCATAGTAAGGATAGTTGTCGTGGGCCATGTTACCCCATGTTAGGATCTCGACACGATTTTTTTGTTATTACTCTTAGGTAAATCCATGCCAGACCCACATACACTGGTAGTATCTATACATGGATGTATTTCTTAGAAGACCCACATAATATAATACTTACCAATATTCAATGATATTATTCTATACTTATCTTCAACGTCTATCTTATAGTTATTTTCCACAACATATGATTTCTTAAATCTAGTTTCCATGTTTTCTACTAAACATACTTTGATTCAAACTATATCAACATGACCCCAGAATCCCAGAGGTGAGGTATACTATCAATTAAATTAGCAAGATTAAAAGTAATAAATACCAAAAGGAACAATGTGTTTAATAGTATTGATAAATTATATATATACATAAACATTTTATTAGAAATAAACACCCTAATTACAACAAAATGTTTTCCTAAAATATTTAGGGAAAATTTATTACATCTAGTAAATCCATGAATACCTTCCATATTATGATTCATGGAATCTAGAATATAATCCAAATAAGGGTGAGATAAAATGCTCCATATAGTGGATGAGTTTATGAATCAATGAGATTAATAATAATCTTATTGTAAATAACTGAACAGAAATATTTTGTACTCAATAAAATGAAATGATAAATAATATTGAAATGTAATAATTGAAAACAACTAACATTCATATAAATAGATAAGTCAAAATAAATATTTAATGGTATGAATGTGAATACCCATTTCACTTAGTTAATAAAATAAAAATGAAATGTATACATAGATATATCAACCCAAAATATCATGGATGAATAATAAATAAATCTAAATTACAGAAAAGCTTTTGTAATGAATGTCATGTCTAAGGCACAAGAAATCATATATCGTCAAGACCAGTAAAACTTGGTTTAAAATTATGGGTACAAACCAATTTAATTTACCCATGTTATTTGCCTCATGAGTACATGTATATGAATCGTGGAGATATATAAAGTCTTATGTCCAAAAAATTCCTTATATTTAATAATCATAATAAATAATATGATTTATCAAATATATATATTGAAAAAAATATAGAATTATCAATATTTCTAAAAATAATTAAATAATATTCAAATTATAAAATGTATGTAAAATAGTATATTGTTTACGCAACAGTAATATCTATGATAAATGAAATCGATATTTAGGGGTCAATTCAATGCTCAATGATCATAGGTGATTGAATATTGCATGGGGAATAACCAATGATTCAAGTAATTGAATTTGAATACTATCCTTAGCCACATCAATAATAAACCTTCTAGTGGAAGAATATGGATGGTATCAATAGAAAAAAACCGAAATTGTGTAAAATTATAGGCTCGTTGTCTTTAATGAAATAAAATAATAACTTTAAAAATAAATCTTGAGGAAAAAATCCTTTTCATCAAAAAAAATTTTGGAAAATATTTTTCATTGAAAATACCTTTTTAATTTTATTTGAAAATAAAACATTAATCATGAAGAGAAAGATTCAAATAAATGATGGAAATTAGATCCATATATGTCTTATATGGTAAATAATAATCATTCCTTTTGTAAGGTAAATAGGGTTAGAAAAATTCCAAGTTCGGAAAGAGATAAGAATATTCCTTTGAAATATTGATAAAATGAAAATGTATAAAAATAACTTTACCAATAATTTTAAAACAATTTTTAAATATTTTTTATAAAACATTGTTTTTAGAAGAAAATAGGTTCTCTGAGTAAAGATAAAATTAACGTCTTGTTTTCATAAAAACATTTTCTAAAATATTTTTACTAACAAATAGTAGAAAATGGTAAAAATGCTTTTATAAGGTCAAAAAATAGAGAGGAAAAAGTAAGGGTTTTTCGAAAAATGTTCATTAAATTTACTCAAATTTAAAAACAATTTAATGATCATTAATTATGTTTTGAGTAAAATAATCTTTAAACATTCCAGTGTCCAATACAACTTCGAAAGTTTTTAAATCATAATCCTCATAAAAGATTAAAATTAAATAAAGATAAAGATACAGTGAAGAAAAAAGGATTAATGATATTATATATCATAACAGGAAGTAGATACACCACACAAAATATTTAAGTGGTGAATTTGACATTTATCACACATATGTAAGAAGTGAGATAATAACCCCTTACATTGAGTCCAATTTTTCTTGTGTGTATTTATATTCATAAATAACAATATTATCTTAATTATTTACTTTCCTAATGTGATTTTTAGTTTTTATAATTAATTTTATTTCCATTATTACTATTATTTATACAATTTTCCAATCAATTAAGTTTACATTCAGTGTTT
The DNA here is from genome assembly GCA_963277665.1 of Viscum album. Lineage (NCBI taxonomy): Eukaryota > Viridiplantae > Streptophyta > Magnoliopsida > Santalales > Viscaceae > Viscum > Viscum album. The sequence goes on along the minus strand of OY728167.1, from coordinate 127,811,345 downwards.
TTAGATAATTTGATTCATGTGCGAGAAACAAGTTTAGTTGGTCAAGTATGGTAAAAGTGGTCTTTATATAAACATCTGAAGAACAAAAATAATGAAATCATATTCATATTTTAATATATATTATAATTTTAAAAACATTAATAAATTATATTTTTGAAAAAATAACCAATGTTACAATCAATGAGATGGTAGGTCATACGTACGCATGAGTAATGTTGTAATTTTTCAATAATAATTTTGAAAAGAAGGTATGTAAAATTATATAAATACATTATAATAATTGTTTTATAAATAAAATTTTGTTCAATAATATATACATATATATATTTATTGTGATTTAAACTGAATCACCTCATGCTGAGGAGGTGGTACTCCACCCACCTACGAACAACGCTATCACTTTTATAGTGTGTGAAAAGTGTAACAAATAAAGTGATATATTAAATTAAAATAAAGTTAATTTTGTCATTGATTTCATATATATATATGTGATTTATATAATTTTTTTTTATTAAAATCATCCCTAACTTTTTCAGTGTATACTGTGATGGAATCACATCGCTTTGAGGTGCAGTAGTCCACAGTTCCTCAAACGATGTTATCATATTTCCCAAAATATAAAACACTTTAGTGTATGTTTTATATATTAATTAAATAATAATAAGAAAATTATAAATATTAAATATATAAAATATAAATATAGTTTCAATCATAATGAACACCATGAATGGAGATAATGAAATAACTGACAATAATGATTTCATGAGGTGGTAGCTTGTCGTACACGTAAACAATATGCTCTTTAATCATTAGATTGATATGTGTATAAGTGTAAGTAGTAAAATTACCCTAAAAAGATCCTGTTATATTTTAGATAATGGTATTATTATATAATAATGGAATAAATAGATTTTAGGGTGTTGGAGAATAGAAATAAACCTAAAAACTTAAGAAAACATGTCACCTCTCAATAGAGTAACTCAATTTGTTTTTCACCAAACGAGTTCCATGGATTTATTTATTCCTTAGGGGAGGCCTCTAGGATTAGGAGAGGTTTGTTGGGAGACTATTTGGGATGATATAGTCTGAAATTATGTTTAATTAGAGGTGTGATGAAGGGGGGGAGGAGGTTTCCTTTAATAAGGGGGGAAAATTACTCAGTAGTTATTTTTGGAAAATAAGTTAGGTGTACAGAAGTTCATACTTAAACAATGTCATAAAAAACCATCCAAAATTTATGACGGAAGTATAATGGACGAATTATTTCTATAAAATTTGTGTTGGAAATGTTTATTTGTCATATAGACCCTCAAATAAAAGGATTTTCCCTTTTTAAAATTTTTCCCTTAATCACTATTTTTTTTCACGTTCGCAAATAAGTTTTGTCAACAATAAAATTTTTATTATTAGAAAAAAATATTATCCTTATTAAGATGTTTTATTTCCATTTTTTAAAATTCAAATCATATAAGTGGAAATATAATGAGTAATAATATTCTTGTAGATGAGATGAAATAACTGTTTTTAAAGTAGAAAATTGTTCAAATAATATTTATGTTTGTATATTCAATTTAACGGTGAAATTGATTCTAATGAACTAAATTGGATTTATATATTTATAAATGATCTAATTTTACATTAAACAAAATTTAATATATAATTCTACAGTATTAAATATTTATACAAAAACGTAATTTTTAACTAAAATGTAATATTATTAACTATTCATCAAAAAATGACGATTCTTAGAAAAATACCAACAAATTAACCTAATATAATATTGAAATTATGAGTTATAAATTGAATTTTATTTTATAAAATTCAATATATAAATGTTTCATAATTACAATATAAATTAGAGGTGTCATTAAATGGTGGTAAAATTTTATTTTTAGGATATGCTATTTTTATCTTAAAAAATGGTTTTTTATTTTACTTATTCCAACAAAAGAAATTTGATGAATATATAATATATATTATTGAATATGTAATATATAAATTTTATCAGTACCATTTATTAATATAAATTAATTTATTTTATTAAAATAAAACACCTTTGTGGTCACAAATAATAATAATATTTTCCTTAATATGAATTTGGTTTATATTTTTATTTCTAATCAATTACAAACCAATGAATTCAAATTATATTTATATAAACCATATATTTTCATATTTTTGTTAATAATATTCATAAATACTAATATAATTTCAAGGTTATATTTTATTTTACAAAATAATAATGTTTTAATAATAGATTTTTTATTGGTAAGTCTCAAAGTAACGTATAACGAACAAAATTGAAGAAATGTCATTGTGGAATTAGATGTATGATAACTCAGTATAACATGAATTTAAAGATAAAAATTATATTTAATTTCTATAAAATTATAAATTATTGGGATATTATATTCCCTCTACACATTGTGTTACGTTTCATACAAGCTATTGAATAAAGTTGAATTGTTTTGAATTTTCAAGGTGTTACGGGAGGAGAGGGAAATTGTGTAGTATATTGAATATGTGATGAATTATATATTTGTGTTCATACACTAAAATAAATAAATTTTTTATAAAGATTGAAATTTTATACAATCTAATTATTAATACTTTTAATATTATATATTCATTTTACTGTTGTGAAAAGCATGTGAGAAGATATGATAATACCCCTCAAAGTATATGGTTTAATAGGTTTTTCCAGAATAATTGAAATTATATATTTTTTGTTATGATATATTATGTTATTTATTTAATGTATAACATTTTTAGAGATATTATTAATCAGTCATGAGATATATGTTGTGGAATTTGTATTATGATTGAACAAATTGAAGTATACTACATTGTTTTTCATATTTTATTTATTTATGATAACTATGTAAACATTTGAAATAAATCCCTGAAAATTATACTATAAAAGTTTATCCCACATTTGAGAATTTATTAATTAACATATATCTATAGTAATTTTAGTATTTAATATAGTAGAAACTAAATTTTTATGATGATAATATCTATATTTGATTCTTTTAACTTCAAAAAGATGTGTCAATCAATATGATGAGTTATGATATCAATAGCTTAAATTTTTTTTCAAGAAGCTTGATAATGAATATGAAATAATAACTACATAAGATATAATTATGCAGAAATTGTATATTTTATGAAATTAAAAACACAGATAATCTATATATAATTGATATTTCAAATGTTTCATTATTAAAATCTATGTCAAAGACAGGTGAATTTTTATTCTGGGGATGTCATAGATAAGATCACCAAAAAACCATTATAAATTATTTTACCCTTGATATGTTCTATATTTGACACTTTATGATTATGATTAGATTTATGATCATTCTAAAAAATTTATTGGACCATGTTTGCACATTTAATAGATGGAGAAGTTGTATTTTCAATCCAATGTTATTATACTGTCAATAGTTTTTTTTTATTTTTTATAAAAAACTAATTGGATATTTTTATGACACATTGAAATTATTTAATTAAAAAAATAGCTAAATAAACTCTTAATTTGTTAATATTATAAAAAAATATCTATTTATTTTGATAATATATAAACATGAGTAAGTAATAAATAAAAAATGGTAATTAGGATTTGGCATAGGGTAATCGGCCTTCAAGGACCATTACTACTATAAGATCCAAAAGGATTGTTAAAGACTTCATTTTCAACAATACATTTATATTTTAATCATCTTTTTCTATTTATTATGCTATAATATAGAATAGCTATTGATTTATGCCACATTAAGAGTCCATTTAATTCTCCAAATGTCATAAGAGGTCCATTATTACACCTTTTAAGAATATATTCAAGTTTAACATCATTAAGGTCTATTAGATTACATTTCCTCGATAAAAACAAGAAAGTAGGTTGTCTTTATATCATTGTATGAATGAATGGTTTATTCTTAGTGTTCTCAGTATTTCCTAATCATTGTGATTCTCTCAATGATTTGATAATAATTCTATTATCTTTGGTCATTGGTGTGACTAAAAAAAATTATATAGGATTACGGTTCCACAAAGGCTTTATTGATTAAAACTAACAGTTGATACTAATGGATACATTAATTCATTAATTCAATGTTATCCTAAATATTCATTACCTTTTGAAAAGGACTTTTTGTTTTGATTAATTATTATAATATTTTATATTTTCTTTTAAAAATGTGAAATGGGTTTTGTAACATTGTACATTATATAATTATTTTTGGTATTTAATAAAAAAATTATTATTCAAGATATTTGGGAAGGGTTCTGAAAATTCATATTTATAAGTAGTGGTGAAGGATATCTTCAAAAAGAAACATTACATAATGAAGAAGGATTTTAATTATTTTTATATCATGTGAATAGATTAAACAATAAAAGTTATAAAAACATATATCATTCATATATGATGGATGGTCTTATCTATATATATATATAATTTTAATACATATTTTATTTTATCATAATTATGTTTTAGTATAATTTTTTTTATTTTTTTGAAAACTAATAATTTAGAATTTACCTATTTTTGATATAAAATATCATGATTTCAATCTATTATTACTAAATTTATTGTATAAAATTTAGAAACAAATATTTTATAAATAAGTGTTATAAAATTCATAAAAATATTGTTTTTGTATCACCCCAAAAATTCAAAAATAATAAAAAAAATTAGACAACTTGTATTACATGAAACACCATGCATATAAGAGAATATAATATCTGGATATATTACAATATTTTCTATTTATTAAATAAATTTATTATATTTTTTGGCTTTTAATTCATTCCACCATGAGTTAGATAACATTACATGGAAGAGAAACATATTAAATGGATTCTGATACATGTATGACGGAGTTTTACAGAAAAACAATATATAATTAAAAGATTTTTATTAACTATAGTACGATATTTGAAATCTATTATATTATTGTATATGATTACTGTTATATTACTCATGAAAATAGATATTTTATATGTAACGACCCAAAGTTTCATTAATGGAAAATCCCTCTTGATCCAGTTAAATGTTTCTTTATGAAAAATGTTTTTTTTGTCAACTTCTTTAAGTTTTACGTTAAGATTTGTGACCGTTAATTTTATAGTCGTTGAACAGTGATCATCTGGGTAGTTTAAATATAAGGCTTTAACGAACCAATTTTCTACTCAGACAAAGGAAGCGATGGCCTCATCCAGTAGAATTGCCCCTTACGAAGCCCATTTGTCGGAGCTCGGAAAGGAGGTGGCGTCTTTGGGCTTTGCCCTTGACCAAGCCCAAGCTGAGCTTCATCAAGTCAAGCTCGAACGTGATCGTCTACGGGAAAAATGGAAGTTAACAGAGATCACCACTCGAGCGATGTTATCCGAGCAACCCCAAGAGTCTGTCACCATCGCACACCTTACCCTTAGGTCTTATGCGGCTATTTTAAGGGGTTATGTAACAAATAAGTAGCACCATGTTCATGTACATTATTTTTGTATATAATAATGAATATAATTTCTAGTCATTTTTGATACATTGTAATTAGTTTTTAAAAGTACAAATGGTGTTTTTAGTTATTATTTAATTAAGAATTATATTTTATTAAATTAAAGGATTTTTGAATTAAATAATATTTTAATATTATTATTAATATTAAATTAATTTTTATTAAATATAAATGTTCTTATAATTTTATGAATGCAATTAAAATTTTTATTAAGGTTTGAAAGCCATTTCTGTCAAAACCCGTGAATTTTAATAAATGTCGGTTTTTATTTTAAAAGTGAAAATTCACATATTTAGAAAATTATTTAGATAAAATAAATATTATTTTTGGAATCAGGACGTCGAAATTATCCAACGGTGAATTTTTCATAATTTTCTGAGACAGTCAAATTTTTGGGTAAAAATTAAATACCATTTAAATATATAATGTGTTTTATGACATCATAATGACCCAATGGTGATGTAATAAAATACCATAATCCCTATGTTCGGCCAATATATGTTTTATCATTAAAATAATGAGGTTTTGGGTTGGTTTGACTCACTTTTCAAAGCATTAATGGAGCCCTCAAGACTTATTCAACACTTTGCCTTTTTAAATTAATTTCCATGGGAGTGTGACTCACCTCCACATAAGCAACCCTAATTTTTTAATAAGTTCGGACCTTGGACTTGTAAAATATTGTTTTCTTCTTTCCTTTTCCAGAAACCATGGGCAAATACCATGGGATGGTTTGTGGTTTGGATTATTTTAATATAAGGGGTCCCAAACCTAAATAATAAAGAATTCTCTCACCTTTCCTATATAAACCCACCCAAGATCCAACTTCCTCCTCACCCAAAGCCCTTGAAGTTCGTCCAACCTCTGCCCTACTCTCTCTAGAATCCTCTCAAGGTGCCCCAAGCTCCCAAGAAGCCTCTCACAAGCCTCTCTCTAGCCTTTGGAAGCACACTTCCAAGTAAGGGTTTTTCTTCCTTTCTCATTTTTTTGTCAATTTTCTTTAAGTTGTGTTGCCCTTTTTATTTCAATTATGAATGTTTGGGTATGGTTTCGCACCTCCCCCATACTGCCCTCTTATTGTTTGAATGATGGGAGAACCCTTTCTCTCTCATTAAATGCCTCCCATGTACACCTGTTACTATGCCGAAATTCCGAAAGGAACTTCTCTCTCTTCTTTTACATTCAAGCAATACTTTTGTATCATGAATCTAAATTCCATTTCAATTGTTGGGACATGTATATATATGACATCCTTACTGTCCATTACATGTAAATATGATGAGGAACCCCTTTCTCTCTCATCAACTTTTTTTTATGAATTCTTATGTCACGCCGTTATGCTGCCGAAATCGCACCGATTTTCTAAGCCAATGTCTTTGTGTAGTGAATACCATGCCCATTTCTCCATCAAGGGTATTCACCTTTATGAACATTTACATATTGATTGTAAAGTTTCATGTATGAATTCCACATTCCTTTATCGTGGAATAAATGATTATGTTTTATGAATCCCTTTTTTATGATCCATGTGGCACACTTATGCATGAAATGAAATGTTTAAGAAGGGTGCGCCCTGATAGCGCTCCAATGCATTGGGTAAAGTATAGTATCATGATACGTCATGTGCAATGAGTGTTGACTCATGCTAATTCAAGTGCAACGAGGGTTTACTCGTGCTTCAAGAGCAATGAGGGTTTACTCATGCTCCATGTGCAATGAGCCTTGGCTCATGCTAATTCAATGTTAAGTGTTGTTGCCACATTTCCATGTTATGATTATCATGATTTATCATGCCTTTATGTTCATGTTTCTATTATGCTCTATTGATATGCCTATTGCCTAACATGTATTTCACTCCTCATGTTATTCATTGTTTACTCCCTTACTGGGCTTTATAGCTCACCCTTTTCTTATGCATGTCCTCAGGTTATCCCATGCAATGCTAAGTACGAAGGAATGTAGTGGTCATGTAAAGGAAGTTTTCAATAAAGATGTTGTATTTCAAGTTTAAAGTTTTTATGTAATGATCCTAAGCCCCAAAGACACTAAACCTCTCGATCTTCTTTGTTGGATCAAGTGAAGTTTTATGTAATAAAGCATGTTTATGTTGTACTAAAAAGAAGGGTTGTCATAGTTGGTATCAGAGGATAGGTTTAGTTATTTTTGGGATTATGAAACCCTAGTAAAGCCTTAGATACAAGACTAAGAATAATAAAAACATCCCTAAGTTTTGGTAAATACTAAGTAAGTGGTTTATCAAACAAATATATCCCTGTCTGGATACGAGCAGGTAGAGGCGGCTCTGGCACAGATGTATCCTAGGGGTAAAACCCGAAAACACCACTTTGAGCTAGACTCGAACGGGAACTGGTGCATGAAAACGGGACTTGCTGCACTCTTGGTTACGACACTCCCGGGGGATATGTTTTGATAAATTTACAATCTTAGTATGAACCCTTATTAAGGGAAAAATGCCCCTAAGAATATATGTTAGAAGGAAGATCATGAAAAGCCTGGATTGAATCCTATAGACTCATGAGTTAAAGAGATTAAAGTTTATTTATATGTCGTCAACTTTTGTCTTTGGATTACCCCTTTATGTGTTACCCCGAACTTTCCTTTTATTCCAGCCAATGGCCGGTAATAGGAGAACTCGGGCTAACAACCGTTGTGAATATCAGTGTGATGATTATACCAATGAGATGCCCAATCCAATGGGAGCGGGAATCGCGAACTTTGTCACGATTCTCTCTCAGTTAACTCAAGTTTTGAATAGAAACACTGGTCAAGAGGAACGTTCAACCCCCCCTAAGAAAGAACAAGTCGCTATTGAAAGATTCATGAGACAAAGGCCTCCTACTTTTAGTGGATCATCTGATCCCACGATTGCTGAGCAATGGATCAACTCCACTGAAAAGATATTCTCCATCCTCCAATGCTCTGAAAAAGAGAAGGTTCTCTTGGCGGCTTATCGTATGGAGGGTGAAGCTGATCAATGGTGGACGTTGATCAAAAATACGAAGCCTGAGGAGGAGATCGAGGCTTTGGAATGGAAGGTATTCCGGAAGATGTTTTTCGATAAATATTTTCCACGCACCCTCCGTCTTAAGATGGAAAGGGACTTCCTTCCCCTCAAGAAGAAAGATGAGGAATCTGTGGGAGCGTACGAGGCAAACTTCACAAGGCTTGCACGATACGCTTCCGGCTTTGTCGTTACCCCCGAATGCAAGGTTGACCGCTTCTTTGGTGGGCTGAAGCCTAGCTTGCGGAAAGCATTAGCGATATGTGACTTCGACAGCTATGAGGAAATTGTCCGATGTGCCCTCAAGGTTGAAATGGAGATCGGAGAATCACAGGGGTATCATGGGGACAAGAAGCGGAAGGTGGACTTCAATGCTGGTGGTCCGATGGATAAATCCAACGGCGCTAAGAAATTCCAGCACCCCACTTGCCAAAAGTGTGGAAAGAAGAACCCGGGAAATTTCCTTAGGGGGACAAGAAAATGCTTCAAGTGTGGAAGAGAAGGGCACCTAGCTGTTAACTGTCAGCAAGAAGGACCCGCGGCTGCAACGGAGGGGAGGAACGCTCCGTTCGAACCTCAACGCGTTGTTCAATGCTTCAAATGAAAAGAACCGGGTCATTTTGCGAATCAGTGCCCTAATCCAAGGGTTATCGGAGGCAATCAACAACCTCCAAGACAGCAAGGAAGAGCTTTTGCCATCACTTCTGCCGAAGTGAACCCCGACAACGAAGTGGTGACAGGTACGCTAGTTATTCATTCAATAATAGCGAACGTACTTTTTGATTCAGGTTCTACGCATTCTTTTATGTCTCAAAAGTTTAGTAGAACAATCCCTGCACCACCAAAAATCATGGAAGTAAAGATGTCGGTGAGTACGAAAAATGGGGCAATCATTGCATCCCATGAGTATAAGTCCTCCCCTATTATAATCTGTGGATTGAATTTCCCGGCAAACCTCGTCATACTCCCTTTGGTGGAATTTGATGCAATTCTTGGCATGGATTGGCTTTCCTTATATAGATCCAACATAAATTGTCGGGAGAGGGAAATCACACTCCATATGGAGAATCGACCCCCGATTCTTTACAAGTGTCAGGAGAAAGATGAATCTCCTTTAGCTCCATCATCTCAAGCATGGATATTACTACCTTATGAGCACGCATATCTGGCTCAGATGATTGAGTCCAAGGAAGAAACCACCCTTGAAGAAATGCCTATTGTGAGGGAATTCGCTGAAGTATTTCCCGAGGAACTTCCTGGTCTTCCTCCAAGAAGAGATGTTGAGTTCTCAATTGAACTTATACCTGGGGCGCTACCAATATCCAAGACTCCATATAGAATGGACGTGGTTGAGCTTGAAGAACTGAAGAATCAAATACAGGAGAATCTGGATAAAGGGTTTATATGCCCAAGTGCATCACCATGGGGTGCACCAGTCCTTTTCGTCAAGAAGAAGGATGGGTCAATGCAGCTTTGCATCGATTATCGTGAACTTAACAAAATCACGATAAAGAACAAGTATCCTCTCCCAAGAATCGATGACTTGTTTGATCAGCTGCGTGGAGCACAATACTTCTCCAAGGTCGACTTGCGGTCGGGATATTATCAAGTAAGGGTGAAGAAGGAAGATATCCCCAAGACTGCTTTTCGTACAAGGTACGGGCACTATGAATTCATAGTAATGCCTTTTGGACTCACCAATGCTCCAGCAATATTCATGGACTCGATGAATAGAGTCTTTAGAGATTACCTAGATAAATTTGTGTTAGTCTTTATAGATGATATTCTAATATACTCCAAAACCAAGGAGGACCATGAGGAGCATTTAAGAACTGTACTGGAGACTTTGCGCAAGGAGAAGCTCTATGCCAAGTACAGCAAGTGTGAGTTCTGGTTGAAGGAGGTCTCATTCTTGGGCCATATCATCACAAGCAATGGGATATCTATGGACCCCTCCAAAACAGATGCAATTGAGGGATGGCCGAGGCCAACAACGGTAACTGATATCCGTAGCTTCTTGGGGTTAGCTGGATATTATCGACGATTTGTGAGAAACTTCTCACGATTTTCCAACCCTCTTACCAAGCTAACTCGAAAGGGAGTAAAGTTTTCTTGGAGTGATGAATGCGAAGAAAGCTTCAAGGAGTTGAAAAGGAGGCTTATCACTGCACCCGTGCTCACTTTACCCACAAGTGGGGAGCTTTTTGTGGTATTCAGTGATGCTTCGAAGAAGGGCTTAGGATGTGTGCTGATGCAGAATGATAAAGTGATATCCTATGCCTCAAGGCAGTTGAAAATCCATGTGCGAAACTATCCAACGCATGATCTGGAGTTGGCGGCGGTGATCTTTGCCTTGAAAATCTGGCGGCATTATCTCTATGGAGAGAAATGTGAGATATATACTGACCACAAAAGTCTTAAATATATATTCACACAGAAAGAGCATAATATGCGCCAGAGAAGATGGATAGAGCTCATCAAGGATTATGACTGTTCAATACATTACCACCCTGGGAAGGCGAACAAGGTGGCGGATGCCCTAAGTAGAAAGGATCCAGCAATTCTATCAATGATGAGAATTGAGAAGGATCCAATCTTCTTAGACTTGATGAAGATGGACATGGGAATCATAAAGAAGGGAACATCATCAATCCTTTCACAAATGATTGCTCAACCATCTCTTTTGGAAAGGTTAAAGGATGCTCAAAAGGATGATGTGAGAATCCAAGAAAAAGTGGAAGCTATCAAAAAGGGAAAATCCTCAGAGTTTAATGTTAATGAAGAGGGAATTGTGCGGTTTGGGAAAAGACTATGTGTCCCATCAAGTTCGGAGCTGAAGAAGGAACTTTTGGATGATGCACATAGTTCAAATTTCTCTATTCACCCAGGGAGCACAAAGATGTATCGAGATCTCCGAGAAAACTTTTGGTGGGATAATATGAAGAAGGAGATCGCTGAATATACATCAAAGTGCCTGGTGTGTCAGCAAGTGAAGGCAGAGAGGCAGAAGTCTAAGGGGATGATGCAGCCATTGCCCATACCGGAATGGAAATGGGAGAACATCACCATGGACTTCGTCACTGGACTTCCAAGGACATCCAAAAGCAACAATGCAATCTGGGTTATTGTGGATCATCTTACAAAGACTGCACACTTCATTGCTATTCGAGAGGATTTCTCTTTGGATCAACTGGCATGGATATATATCAGGGAAGTGGTACGGTTGCATGGAGTACCACTATCTATTGTGTCTGACCGAGATCCAAGATTTACCTCTAAGTTTGGGAAGAGTCTTCAACATGCTCTGAATACTGAACTGAACTTCAGTACGGCCTATCATCCTCAAACTGATGGCCAATCCGAGCGGACTATCCAAAAACTTGAGGATATGTTGAGAGCGTGCTCAATGGACTTTAAAGGAGGATGGGATCAACATCTTCCTCTAGTTGAGTTCTCTTATAATAATAGTTTCCACTCGAGCATCCAGATGGCACCATATGAAGCCCTGTATGGGAAAAGGTGTAGAACACCGGCATGTTGGGATGAGGTCGGTGAACGTAAGCTGCTTGGACCAGAAATGGTCGATGAAATGGTGGAGAAGGTGAAAACCATTCAGCAGCATATCAAGGCAGCCCAAAGTCGACAGAAGAGTTATGCAGACAATCGTCGACGAGACCTTGAGTTTAAAGTCGGAGACATGGTGTTTTTACGCATATCTCCGTGGAAGAAGGTCATGAGGTTTGGAAAGAAAGGGAAGTTAAGTCCAAGGTACATCGGCCCCTTCGAGATTCTTGATCGTGTTGGGGCTGTGGCCTATCGACTAGCACTTCCACCTACTATGGCCAAGGTGCATGATGTCTTCCATGTATCCCTCTTAAGGAAGTACATACCAGACCCTTCACATGTACTCTCTTCCGAGGTGGTACAATTAGAAGACGATCTTTCTTATGAGGAGCAACCAGTGAAGATCTTAGATCGTAGAGAAAAAGTTATACAAAATAAGACAATGCCCCTCGTCAAGGTGTTGTGGAGAAACCACAAGTTTGAAGAAGCAACTTGGGAGTCGGAGGATATGATGAAGCTAAGTTACCCACATTTGTTTTAGTGTGGGAAAAGGAAAATTTAGAGGGCGAAATTTCTTAAGGGGGGAATGTTGTAACGACCCAAAGTTTCATTAATGGAAAATCCCTCTTGATCCAGTTAAATGTTTCTTTATGAAAAATGTTTTTTTTTGTCAACTTCTTTAAGTTTTACGTTAAGATTTGTGACCGTTAATTTTATAGCCGTTGAACAGTGATCATCTGGGTAGTTTAAATATAAGGCTTTAACGAACCAATTTTCTACTCAGACAAAGGAAGCGATGGCCTCATCCAGTAGAATTGCCCCTTACGAAGCCCATTTGTCGGAGCTCGGAAAGGAGGTGGCGTCTTTGGGCTTTGCCCTAGACCAAGCCCAAGCTGAGCTTCATCAAGTCAAGCTCGAACGTGATCGTCTACGGGAAAAATGGAAGTTAATAGAGATCACCACTCGAGCGATGTTATCCGAGCAACCCCAAGAGTCTGTCACCATCGCACACCTTACCCTTAGGTCTTATGCGGCTATTTTAAGGGGTTATGTAACAAATAAGTAGCACCATGTTCATGTACATTATTTTTGTATATAATAATGAATATAATTTCTAGTCATTTTTGATACATTGTAATTAGTTTTTAAAAGTACAAATGGTGTTTTTAGTTATTATTTAATTAAGAATTATATTTTATTAAATTAAAGGATTTTTGAATTAAATAATATTTTAATATTATTATTAATATTAAATTAATTTTTATTAAATATAAATGATCTTATAATTTTATGAATGCAATTAAAATTTTTATTAAGGTTTGAAATCCATTTCTGTCAAAACCCGTGAATTTTAATAAATGTCGGTTTTTATTTTAAAAGTGAAAATTCACATATTTAGAAATTTATTTAGATAAAATAAATATTATTTTTGGAATCAGGACGTCGAAATTATCCAACGGTGAATTTTTCATAATTTTCTGAGACAGTCAAATTTTTGGGTAAAAATTAAATACCATTTAAATATATAATGTGTTTTATGACATCGTAATGACCCAATGGTGATGTAATAAAATACCATAATCCCTATGTTCGGCCAATATATGTTTTATCATTAAAATAATGAGGTTTTGGGTTGGTTTGACTCACTTTTCAAAGCATTAATGGAGCCCTCAAGACTTATTCAACACTTTGCCTTTTTAAATTAATTTCCATGGGAGTGTGACTCACCTCCACATAAGCAACCCTAATTTTTTAATAGGTTCTGACCTTGGACTTGTAAAATATTGTTTTCCTCTTTCCTTTTACAGAAACCATGGGAAAATACCATGGGATGGTTTGTGGTTTGGATTATTTTAATATAAGGGGTCCCAAACCTAAATAATAAACAATTCTCTCACCTTTCCTATATAAACCCACCCAAGATCCCACTTCCTCCTCACCCAAAGCCCTTGAAGTTCGTCCAACCTCTGCCCTACTCTCTCTAGAATCCTCTAAAGGTGCCCCAAGCTCCGAAGAAGCCTCTCACAAGCCTCTCTCTAGCCTTTGGAAGCACACTTCCAAGTAAGGGTTTTTCTTCCTTTCTCATTTTTTTTGTCTATTTTCTTTAAGTTGTATTGCCCTTTTTATTTCAATTATGAATGTTGGGGTATGGATTCACACCTCCCCCATACTGCCCTATTATTGTTTGAATGATGGGAGAACCCTTTCTCTCTCATTTAATGCCTCCCATGTACACCCGTTACTATGCCGAAATTCCGAAAGGAACTTCTCTCTCTTCTTTTACATTCAAGCAATACTTTTGTATCATGAATCTAAATTCCATTTCAATTGTTGGGACATGTATATATATGAACTCCTTACTGTCCATTACATGTAAATATGATGAGGAACCCCTTTCTCTCTGATCAACTTTTTTTTTATGAATTCTTATGTCACGCCGTTATGCTGCCGAAATCGCACCGATTTTCTAAGCCAATGTCTTTGTGTAGTGAATACCATGCCCATTTCTCCATCAAGGGTATTCACCTTTATGCACATTTACATATTGATTGTAAAGTTTCATGTATGAATTCCAAATTCCTTTATCGTGGAATAAATAATTATGTTTTATGAATCCATGTTTTATGATCCATGTGGCACACTTATGCATGAAATGAAATGTTTAAGAAGGGTGCGCCCTGATAGCGCTCCAATGCATTGGGTAAAGTATAGTATCATGATACGTCATGTGCAATGAGTGTTGACTCATTCTAATTCAAGTGCAACGAGGGTTTACTCGTGCTTCAAGTGCAATGAGGGTTTACTCATGCTCCATGTGCAATGAGCCTTGGCTCATGCTAATTCAATGTTAAGTGTTGTTGCCACATTTCCATGTTATGATTATAATGCTTTATCATGCCTTTATGTTCATGTTTCTATTATGCTCTATTGATATGCCTATTGCCTAACATGTATTTCACTCCTCATGTTATTCATTGTTTACTCCCTTACTGGGCTTTATATCTCACCCTTTTCTTATGCATGTCCTCAGGTTATCCCATGCAATGCTAAGTACGAAGGAATGTAGTGGTCATGTAAAGGAAGTTTTCAATAAAGATGTTGTATTTCAAGTTTAAAGTTTTTATGTAATGATCCTAAGCCCCAAAGACACTAAACCTCTCGATCTTCTTTGTTGGATCAAGTGAAGTTTTATGTAATAACGCATGTTTAAGTTGTAATAAAAAGCAGGGTTGTCATATTATAAAAATAAAATATGACTTCATTGGTTACCATATCATTAGAAAAGAAAATATAAACCAATTCGGAAAAATGAAATATTTTTATGCACCCAAAGGTAGTTTCCTTAATAAATAAAATTATTTACTATCATTGAATAATATTAAAGAGATATATATATATTACATGTAACACAATGTGGCATGAAATCAGTCGATTTTTTAGACAAAAGAATCTTTATCCAGCTGACTGTCCACAATTACTATCTCGAGTTTTCAATATAAAGGATGAACATATCCTAAGAGATTTAAGAGAACATTGTATCTTCGGAAAATCTAGTGTAGGTATGATCATTGTATATAGTTTCATATGATTATCATATAATATCAATTTTAATAGTACAGTTTGTTTACCTTAATCATTATTATTACATCACCTAATACTAACTCAATTTAATATATTCTATTTTGATTACAGTTGTTCGAACCATTGAATTACAGAAATGTGGTTTTCCACATGTCCACATTTTATTGGTTCTTTGTCCTGAAAACAAAATTATCACTCCATCAGATGTTAACAAAGTGGTGTCCATTGAGATTCCAGATAATGTTTTCTACCCAAGGCTACATGAAACTGTTAAAATCTATATGCTCCATGGCCCATGTGGTGATGCCAGACGTTCGTCTCCTTATATAAAAAATGGAAAATGCTCTATGTTCATTCCTAAAAGATTATCACGATATACAATAGTAGATTATGACGGTTATGTCATATATCGTAGAAGGGATGACTGCAGAACAATCCATTAAAATGGTGTTGATTTGGATAATCATTTTGTGGTACCATTCAATCTAGTTTTGCTACTCAGGTATCAAGCCCATATCAATATTGAAGTGTGCAACCAGTCATCTTCAATCAAGTATCTCTTTAAATATATAAGCAAAGGAAATTATCGTGTAACGGAAGCACTGTATGAAAGCATTAACAAAGACTTATTAGACTACACTGTTTATGAGATAAAGATGTATTACGACTATCACTACATATCACCTTGTGAGGTTTCCTGGTGGATCTTCTCTTATAATATCCATTACAGATATCCACCTGTCGATAGGCTACATTATCATTTATCGGGGAAAAATTCTGTGACATACAGAGACGATGAAAAAATTGAAGATGTCCTAACTTACTTAAATGTTTCTGAAACAATGTTCACGTCTTGGATTAAATCAAATGTGACGTTCCCAGAGTGTAGAAGTTTAACATTCGCAGAATACCCGACAAGGTTTGTATTCCATAGCCAAGAAAAAAAGTGGCATCCCAGAAAATTGGGTTTTAGTATTGGTCAACTCTATTATGTGCCGCCTACCATTGGATAGCTATATTATCTACGAATTCTTCTGACAGAAATCTGAGGTGCAACATCATATGAGGATTTGAAAACTGTCAACATCATTACTTATGGCACTTTTAGGGAGGCCTGTTCTGCTATGGGATTATTAGATAATTACCAAGAATTCATTGACGCTCTTAAAGAGGCCTCCACATGGGGAAGGGCCCACTGTCTACGTAGACTATTTTCATGCATGCTAATCTCAAATAACATGTCTCTCCCTTAATTAGTTTGGAATGAAACCTGCAATATTCTCTCGGAAGATATCTTATATTATTAGAGACAAAGGCTTCAAATGCAAGGTTCACATTGAAATTTATCAACTACTACTTCTTACTACGTCATTACTTTAATGTTTTATTGATGTATTTTCTACACATCTATTTATTTTTCTATGAACCAATAAACATCACTAGAGTCATCATTGCATCTGTGAGCTGTTAGATTAATGATTCCATGTAGCTATTGCTGTAACACTTTTTATATTTTTAACCAGTTGATTATATTAAAATTTTGTCTCATATGAACACATTTTAAATGGTTGCCACTTCTGTATACTCATAGATGAAATTTATATTGCTAGATTATATCATTATAGTCAACTATTCCCTGTAGTACCTGTAATTTTTAATTACATCATTCTATATTACATCTGTAATCCTTTTTTATATTAATACTTTACCGTTTTCAAATAATTCTGTACATATTTCAATACAGCCTATGACATACATTCATATACATTACAAGAACTCCATGTATTTTAATATTTTTAAATGACATGATTGTACCTACATGTTTCTGCACACTTCATATAATTTTCCATCAGTCCATTGAATGTTTTGTACATGTTGCTGCACAGTTCTACAAAAAAACTGCATGTGTTTCATGAATTTTTTATTTTGATTTCTATAATGTAAATGGCATTTGTGATCTGTTCATTTAAAGAATCCATGTATCTATTGCTGTAACACTTTATATATTGTCAACCAGGTGATTCTATTAAAATTTTGTCTTAGATGAACACATTTCAAAAGGTTTCCACTTATGTATTCTCATAGACGAAATTTATATTGCGAGATTATAACATTATAGTCAACTGTTCCCTGTAGTACCAGCAATTTTTAATTACATCATTGTATATTGCATCTATAAGCCTTTTTTATATTAATACTTTACCATTTTCATATTATTATATACAGATTTCAATACACCCTATGACATACATTCTTAAACATTACAATAACTCCATGTATTTGCAAATTTTCAAATGACATGGTTCTACCTGCATGTTTCTGCACACTTCATATAATTTTCCATTAGTGCAATGAATGTTATGTACATGTTGCTGCACAGTTCTATGAAAAAACTGCATTTCTGTCATGCATTTTTTATTATGATGTCTATAATGTAAATGGCATCTGCGAGTTGTTAGTTTAAATATTCCATGTAGCTATAGCTGTAAAGCATAATATATTTTTAACCAGGTGAATCTTTTAAAATTTTGTCTCAGATGAACACATTTATTATGGTTTCCACTTCTGTATACTCATAGATGAAATTTATATTGCTGGATTATATCATTAGAGTCAGATGTTCCGTGTAGTACCTATAATTTTTAATCACTTCATTGTATATTGCATATGTAAGCCTTTTTTATATTAATAATTTACTGTTTTTATATGATTCTATACATATTTCAAAACATTCTATGACATACATTCTTATACATTACAAGAACTCCATGTATTGGCAGATTTTTAAATGACATGGTTCCAGCTGCATGTTTCTGCACACTTCATATAATTTTCCTCCAGTCCATTGAATGTTCTATACATGTTTCTGCACAGTTCTATGAAAAAACTACATGTCTTTCATGCATTTTTTATTATGATGTCATTATTGTAAATGCACATTCATATGTTTCTGTCGAATGTGATATACTTTCAGTTATTAAATGATTTAGTAGTCTGTAACACACCGAGATTTTATGAAAAATATTCTTTTTTAATTACATTAATGTGTTGTGTTGTACGCTACACCAAAAGGAGCTTGAAAAACATGCATCCTTGACTTGCCTTGCATTACACGCAATCGCGACCTTCCTTGATAGCGTGTGCAGTACGCAATACTGAGTTTTACTAAACGAGATATTATTATAATATTATTATGAACTAGCTGTTATGAATAATAATACCCACTTTTTGAAATTTTATAAATTTTATCTTTTAAAATGGACTTCATATTTGGATTCGGAATATCGAAATTAGCTTAAGGTGAAATTTTGGTTATTTTTGGATATCTTTCATATTCTGATTAATAGTGAAAATTACTAAATTTTAATTAAAAACAACTTTTTTTAATCGAAATGATTAATAGTGATAAATTATTAATTTGAGTTGTTTTAAAGTATTTTTAGAATATATTTTTAAAATTTAATACAATTTTATTCATTGGATTTAATTTCACATTTAAACCAGACATAAACAAGTGTCAATCTTTTGATTGTTATTATCTCCTAAAAACACGCTATTTGTTTTGACGATGGAAAATAATTTTTAGATTAGTTAATGTAATTGATATTTTTTGAATTTGGTAAAATAGAAATCATTTTTGAATTCATAAAACCAAATATATCTTAGGCCTAATTTTTGTTATTTTTCTGAAAACTTTCATTTTTTGATGAATAGTGAAACCACTAAATGGTAGCTAAAAACTGAAATTTTTCATAAAACATAATTTTACCGCTTCTATGAGTGGAATTTCAAAAATCTTAGAGACACGGTTGATGTCAGTAAGTAAAATTTTGTTCAATGAGATGAAAATAATTGTTGGTGAATAGTAACTTTTTACTTCTATTTACCACGGTTAAAAGTAAATAGGGTAGTCAATGGTAAAAATGATATTATTATTACCCTAACACATGTCCAAATTCTATTGGATAAGTGTAATTCTACCAAAAACAACCTTAGGAATAAAATATGACCCTTTAGGACCACTTAGATTAGAATAGGACATTTATTATTAATTTATTTAAAGAAGGGTTAAAATAGTTAAAATCAAAGTTTAATAAGTAAATAATTTTTAATATAGGGTTATACATAAGATAAATTCCACTATAAATATTCATTAGAAAAATAAAATGATTTCCTACATAATTATATTTAATTTTTAATTTTTAGACATTAAATAATTTAATATATTTATGACACAATGATGATGCAATAATTATTTTATTAATGAAATATTGACATAATTGATGTTATAAATATCCAAATAAATGTAATTTGAGACTTTTTATGAATTAAAATAATTTTCGATGTTAATATGACATGTTAATATTGACGTAATTCACTTTTTTCGAATTAATCTTTCTGTTAATATTTTCACAAAAATCAATTACCAAATAATATCAAAATTTACATAAAATAGTTTTTAAAACAAATTGTATATTATTAATTGTTATTTTATTCCTAAAAATCTAAGGTTCGGCCAAAAGACTTAGATAAGGTTATATATATTAATAATAAACAACTTGGGGTTCTTTTGGCTTGTTATAGTAATTTATTAACCTTATAGTGTAAGAAAACAAGAAGACACGGTAAAAGTTAAATTATCTAACTTAAAGTTAAATCTAAATGATAATGTTAAAATTGATACATAAACTTGTCTAAATTATATTTGATGAAATTATTTAGCCCCATACCCACCTTAGCTTCGAAATATATCAATTTGGATCTATTAAAAACCAAATTTTACTTTATAATAAAATAATATTTTTTGTTATTTCAAAGGAGCCCCTATCCTCCCTTATAAAAGGGCACCTCCTCCCTCTCTTCCTCACACCACTTTGAGCCTTCAAGCACGGACAAACACAGAAAAATTATCTTCTAAACTTCCCTAGAAACATTATAGAGGTTCTGGTCTTCTTCAAAGACCCATTTTAGTGCCCTAAGTGGAGGTCTCAAAGAGGCGCTTCAAAGAAGAGGTAATGTCCGTTACCAATTCTTTCATCATTATTTCTTCTTCCACTTATTCTTATTTAGTTGTTTCATTATGAGGTAATAACATAAGTATCACTCATATAATGATATGTTATTATAAGTATGAAACAACCCTATTTCAACATCTATCCATCCTACGGAAAACAAAATCACCACGCGTGCGTACGTACGGAATACCGTCTCCACGCTGTGCTGTAATCTATTTTCCACCACCACCTTAAATGGATGGGTATAATGGTGTAAATAATAACAATATATGATTATTATAATGTGATATTGATTCTGTAATAGTATACATACACTCCAATAAAATTCCACAATCATGGGAACGATATCATCGCTCGTGCGTACGTACGGAATACCGTCTCCACGACGCGATGAGATTCATTCTCAATGATTAAACATTCATGAATGATTATAAAGTATATATAATAAGTAAAATAAAATATATGAAATAATAATGATACTGGATTTATTTATATATATATGTATGTCATCCAATTAATTCCAATCAATTCAATGAGGAAACGAAAACAACGTTCATGCGTACGTACGTCCTACCATCTCCATTAACGGTGTATTTCATTCCATTAGTCGATCTATTATATATATGTAGATTATGAATATATATTATATATAAAGAATTTTTTATATTATGGAATTATGTAATCATGATCTATGTAATCATATGATTAATTACAAGTCAAAACACGGACGACAAATGAAATGATTTTACAAAAAACACTCTTTAACATGGAATTTACAAAAGAAAGGGTAATATAAAGTCATAAGTGAACCATATATGATATCAATATAATGAATATGATTATGTAATAAGTCAATGACAATATTTAAATCATTATATAGGAGGTTCGGATACGTACGAAGCATATCAGACCTAAGGCAAGGGATAATTTTGCAAATCTCATTTTTATCCGAGATTGCTTATTCATAAGTAATTACTGGGGTTATTTCTATCATCCATGTCCATGTTTTATAAAAGTGTTTTCATGTATGTTAAAAGTCCTTTTTACCCATTTTTTACTTTTACTACATGTTATGTATGGAATCTTTCTTTTGTTTACGTTACAAGGTACTTTTTGACTTTTCTAACAAAAGTACGAGAAGAATGTTTTTTTAACATATACGGCATGAAAGGATTTTTACAGTTTTATAAAGAGTTATTTTCATGAATCTTCTTCCAAAATATATCATGAATATTTTCAACAAAATTATTTTCTTTTAAAATTTCATGAAATTTTGTGAAAAGAAAATGATTTAGAAGAAAAAAGGATATTTTCCTCAATATTTCATTTCAAGTGTTTTATCAAAACCATTTTCATCTAAGATGACATTATTTCACATGTGTATGTTTCAAGTATCATGTCTCTATGATTTACATGGTTTCAATTTCCTATGATGAAATTATATCCAATTTTTTTGTACGGATTACATTATGATGGAATGATGTTTATGAAACCCATTTTATTCTTGGGTTATGATGAATGATTTATGTTTATATTGTGGCACAAGTAATAATGATTTCATTATGAGATGGGTGGGACCTATATCTCCCTACAATGAATTGGTTAAGATTTTATATCTCATGAGATTGACATTGCTGGAATGGTAAGTTAATCCGGTTCAGTGTTACAGGACTGAAACGAGGAGTGAACACGATTCAGAATGGGACTTTGTCCACTAAGATGGTCTAGGAAGAAATGCCTTGGATACTATGGAAATCATTACATGTGCTTAATGGATGCCACAATTACATGTTTTATTCCCATTCTATTTTATCATGGTTTATGTTCTATTGTGATCTATGCCTTATGTACTTCCATTTTTATGTCGTTGATCAAGATTTTGATGTTTAAACATTATGTTCATGTTCTTAAGTTCAAATGTATATGGTATGATTTATATTATCCATGATTACCCTTACTGAGCATTTGAGCTCACCCTTTTTATGTTTTATTTTCCCCCAGGATCAAAAGAAATGTTTTAGGTAAGGAAACAAAAAGTGGAAGATCTTTATGGTAGATGTTGAAGATCTTTCACCACGATTAGAAGATTGTATTCCATGTTTTCAAAGACACTAAACTGTTACGGTCCTTATGTGTCTGTTTTTGTTATGTATTAAGTATTCCGAAAAAGTAATGTAATGTCCGTGTACGTCAAGATTTGGGTCTATACAGTTGGTATCAGAGGAAAGGTTTATTTAACCATTGGAAACTAGGATGCGAAAACTGTAGTGAAATCCCTAGAGATATTTCTAAGGTATGTCTAGGGATGTCCCTAAAGATTAGTATACGTATAGGTTGTAGTACTAGAGTTATGGTAACGATTTAGAATTAAACCTAAGATGTTAGATATTGACGGTACTCCCCCTTTATTATGTTGTTTTCCCTAGCATGATTTTTTTCTCTCACACTATTCTTTTTGTGTTTTAGACGATGGCTGGAACCTGAAGGAACTGGGTTGATCAATACAATGGACAGTGCAATGATTGTCCTCTTGAACAAACAAATGTTATGGGAGATGGATTGCAAAATCTTATTGCTATACTTACACAAGATATGAATCATTCTGGACATCCAAATGAGCATAGAAGGGAACAATATTCTATTGAGTCCTTCATGAGGCAACGTCCACCTCCATTCAGTGGGTCTTCTGATCCACTTGTTGCTGAACAATGGATCAGTACCACTGAAAAGATATTTTCAGTTCATCAATGTTCTGAACATGATAAAGTCATCTTAGCAGTATACCGTTTGGAAGTTTAAGCTGATCAATGGTGGAATCTTATCAAGAATATGAGGCCAAGAGACGAAATTGAGTCCATGGAATGGGATGAGTTCAAGAACTTATTTTTCAATAAGTACTTCCCTCATAATCTTCGAACAAAGATGGAGAAGGAGATTCTTGAACTAATGAAAAAGGATGATGATTCTGTTGGTATATACGAAGCGAATTTTACAAGGCTTGCAAGGTATGAATCTGGCTTTATCATCCAACCTGAAAGTAAAGTTGATTGATTCTTCAGTGGCTTAAAACCAAATATTCTAAGGGAATTAGCTATAAGAGACTTCAGTAGCTATGAAGAAATTGTGTACTGTGCTATTAAGGTAGAAAGGGAAGTTGGTGTTACATATCCATCTCTTGGTTTTAAAAAGAAACAAAAGATGGAGTTCAAGGAGAAATCTCAGAATAATGGTGAAAAGAATATGGATGTTTCTTTATGCTCAAAGTGTGGAAAGAAGCATGGTGGAGATTGTCTTAAGGGGACTAGAAAATGTTTTAAGTGTGGAAAAGAAGGTCATCGAGCAGCTGAGTGTCGATGTAATTTAAAAAGGGTTGCTAATGGTGTGAATAAAGAATAGACTGCAGAGAACGCACCAACAACACTTCAATGCTTCAAGTTCAAGGAAATGGGGAATTATTTTAATAAATGCCCTAATCCAAGGGTTAGTGATGATCGACATGAGAAACCAATTAAGGCAAAGGGCAATGGGAAGTCACATGCGATCACGATTGGCGATGTTGAATATGACAACGATGTGGTGGAATGATTAAGTGTTTATGTAATGGGATTCCAAAATAATGTTGTATCGTGGAATATTGGAATATTTATGTATTGGTCAATTGTGGTTTTCAATAATTTTATGGTACCGATAACCATGGAAAGTGATTGAGAAATTTTGGTAAGTAGATGATATGCGCATAATGAAGTGATAAGAAGATAATGAAATGTTTGATTGTATTCATGAGCTCATAATAGATATAAGGACTAAGTGATATCATGGTTTGAGTATAAAGAATTTTGAGGATTTCGGTATGTGGAAAGTGTTAACTTTTAACTACATTCATGTTTTCATTAAGGTTCAATGGGTATTCATTCTTCAAGAGAATACATGATTATTGTATTCACATGTTTGTAATTTGATCAACAAGATATATATTATGATATATGGGGGGATAGATGATGGCATTCACATGATTGTTATGTGACATTTCAAGTAATAATTTTTACTATGAGCTTGGAACGAAGTATTTTAGATAAGCCTAAAGATTGGAATGAATTATGTTGGACATAAGTTAGTATTGATTAAGGATATAACTTTTTTTGATATTATTGATGGGATGTTATAGTAATACAGTTTTAGAAAAATGACAACCTGCAGGATGGGCGACAACCCATCGCGTCAGACAAGGCTGTGGGAATCGAACCCACAATAGAAGTGCGACTGGCCTTTATCGCCTACCACTGGACTACAGGAAGTCCTTGGTTAGTAGAAACCAGTTTATTACGCGGTATGATATATGAATTATAAGTTCATTTTTGGAATCATATACGATTAACCTCACCATAGATGGACTTATGTATATTTGATAAGTTTTTCTAACCTTTTGTTTGAAACAGATGGAATGACCCATTATTCTATCACATGATATGTTAACACTTCATGAATAACAAATTCAACTTCATTTCTTTAATAGATGAAGTGGAAATTGTTCAAAGCACGAACAATAGTGAGATTGTACCAAAATAAAGTAAGTATTTATTCTAATTCTAATTCTTCAACTTTAGGGAAATGATCTTGAAAACCAAAAATGTTTTCCTAGTTCCCTTATATCCGATGAATCAGATGGTTCCTTAGATCATCACAAATCTATGGCT
Organism: Viscum album; assembly: GCA_963277665.1. Taxonomy (NCBI): domain Eukaryota; kingdom Viridiplantae; phylum Streptophyta; class Magnoliopsida; order Santalales; family Viscaceae; genus Viscum; species Viscum album. The sequence continues at coordinate 127,785,952 of OY728167.1, read as the reverse complement.
TTGTGATTGTTGTCTTTTTCATATCCATGTTCTCTACCACTCTCCATCATAACTTGATGGTTAGATTTGTCTTCCATATCCATATTTTCACCTATGTTCTCTTACATGGAAACCCAGTGATGAGTTAATTTGGGTAACCGTTACGTTGAATACTTTATTTTTTAAATCCAAATTTTGATATTCCTTTTTACGATATTGGTTTCTATTAAAGAAACTTTTGAGTCGTAAACCATTTATAACCCCGACGAATTTCGAGGGCGAAATTCATTTTAAGGGGGGTAGAATGTAACACCCCGAGATTTTATGAAAAATATTCTTTTTAATTTCATTAATTTCTTGTGTTGTATGCTAAACTAAAAGGAGCTTGAAAAACACGCATCCTTGACTTTCCTTGCATTACCCGCAATCGCGACCTTCCTTTGTAGCATGTGCAGTACGCAATACCGAGTTTCACTAAACAATATATTATTATAATATTATTATGAACTAGTTTTTATTAATAATAATTCCCACTTTTTGAAATTTTATAAATTTTATCTTTTAAAATAGACTTCGTTTTTGGATTCGGAATATCGAAATTAGCTTATGGTGAAATTTTGGTACTTTTCGGATAACTTTCATATTCTGATGAATAGTGAAAATTACTAAATTTTAATTAAAAACATCTTTTTTTAATGAAAATGATTAATAGTGATAAATTATTAATTTAAGTGGTTTTAAAGTATATTTAGAATATATTTTTACAATTTAATACAATGTTGGTCACTGGATGTAATTTCACATTTAAACTAGACATAAACAAGTGTCAATCTTTTGATAGTTATTATCTCTTAAAAACACGCTATTTGTTTTAACGACGGTAATTAATTTTTAAATTAGTTAATGTAACTGATATGTTTTGAATTTTGTAAAATATAAATCATTTTTGAATTCATAATATCAAATATATCTTAGGCCTAATTTTTGGTATTTTTATGGAAACTTTCATTTTTTGATGAATAGTGAAACCACTAAGTGGTAGCTAAAAAAATAATTTTTTCATAAAACATAATTTTACCGCTTATGTGAGTGGAATTTTAAAAATCCGAGAGACACGCTTGATGTCAGTAAGAAAAATGTGGTTCAATGAGATGAAAATAATTTTTGGTGAATAGTAACTTTTTTACTTTTATTTACCACGGTTAAAAAGTAAATAGGGTAGTCAAGGGTAAAAATGATATTATTATTACCCTAACACATATCCTAATTCTATTTGTTAAATTTAATTCGACCAAAAACAACCTTAGGAATAAAATATGTCCATTTAGGCCCACATGGATTATATTAGGACATTTATTATTAATTTTTTTAAAGAAGGGTTAAAATAGTTAAAATCAATGTTTAATAAGTAAATAATTTTTAATATAGAGTTATACATAAGATAAATTCGACTATATATTTTAATTAGAAAGATAAAAAGCTTTCCTAAATAATTCTATTTAATTTTTATTTTTTAGACATTAAATAATTTAATTTATTTATGACACAATGATGATGTCGTAATTATTTTATTAATGAAATATTGACATAATTGATGATATAAATACCCAAATAAATGTAATTTGGGACTTTTTATGAATTAAAATAATTTTATATGTTAATATGACATGTTATTATTGATTTAATTCACTTTTTTCTAATTAATCATTATGTTATGAGTTTCACAAAAATCAATTACCAAATAGTATCAAAATTGACATAATTTAGTTTTTAAAACAAATATTATATTATTAATTGTTATTTTATTCCTAAAAATCTAAGGTTCGGCCAAATGACTTATATATGGTTATACATATTAATAATAAACAACTTGGTGTTCATTTTGCTTGTTATAGTAAGTTTAATAACCTTATAGTGTAAGAAAAGTAGAAGGCACGGTAAAAGTTAAATTTTCTAACTTAAAGATAAATCTAAATGATAAGGTTAAAATTGATACCTAAACTTGTCTAAATTATATTGGATGAAAATATTTCGACCCATCCCAACCTTAGCTTCGAGATATATCAATTTGGATCTATTAAAAACTGAATTTGACTTTATAATAAAATAATATTTTTCGTTAGTCCAAAGGTGCCCCTCTCCTCCCTTATAAAAGGGCTCCTCCTCCCTCTATTCCTCACACCACATTGAGCCTTCACGCTCGGCCAAACCCTGCCAAATTCTCTTCTCCACTTCCTTAGAAACATCGTAGAGGTCCTGGTCTTCTTCAAAGACCCATTTTAGTGCCCTAAGACGAGGTCTCAAAGAGGCGCTTCAATGAAGAGGTAATGTCTGTTACCGATTCTTTCATCTTTATTTCTTCTTCCACTTCTTATTCTATAGTTTTTTAATTATGAAGTAATAAAATAAGTATCACTCATACACTGATATGTTATTATAAGTATGAAACAACCCTATTTCACCATCTATCCATCCTACGGAAAATGAAATCACCTCGCGTGCGTACGTACAGAATACCGTCTACACGCCTTGGTGTAATCTATTTTCCACCATCACCTTACTTGGATGGGTATAATGGTGTAAATAATAACTATATATGATTATTGTAAAATGATATTGATTCTGTAATAGTATACATAGACTCCAATAAAATTCCACGATCATGGGAATGATATCCTCGCTCGTACGTACGTACAGAATACCATCTCCACGACTTGATGAGATTCATTCTCAGTGATTAACCATTCATGAATTATTATAAAGTATATATAATAAGTAATAATGAAATATATCACATAATTATGATACTGGATTTATGTATATATATATGTATGCCATCCAATTAATTCCATTCAATTCAATGAGGAAACGAAAACAACGTTCATGCGTACGTACAACCTACCGTCTTCATGAACGATGTATTTATTTCCATTTATAAATATATTATATATATTAATATTATGAATATATATTATATATAAATCATGTTTTATATTATGGAATTAATTAATCTTGATCTAAATAATCATATGATTAATTACAAGTCAAAACACGGATGACAAATGAAACGATTTTATCCAAAACACTCTTTAACATGGAATTTACAAAAGAACAGGTAATATAAAGTCATAAGTGAACCATATATGATATCATAATAATGAATATGATTCTATAATAAGTCAATGAAATTATTTAAATCATTATACAGGAGGTTCGGATACATACGAAGCATATCAGACCTAAGGTAAGGGATAATTTTGCAAATCTCATTTTTATCCTAGATTGCTTATTCGTAAGTAATTACTGGGGTTATTTCTATCATCCATGTCCATGTTTTATAAAAGTGTTTTCATGTATGTTAAAAGTCCTTTTTACCCATTTTTGACTTTTACTACATGGTATGTAAGGAATCTTTTTTTTACGTTACAATGTACTTTTTGACTTTTCTGACAAAAGTACGGGAATAATGTTTTTTTAACGTATACGACATGAAAGGATTTTTACTGTTTTATAAATCCTTATTTTCATGAAGCTTCCTCCAAAATATTTCATGACTATTTTCAAAAAAATTATTTTATTTTAAAATTTCATGACATATTCTAAAAAGAAAATGATTTTGAAGAAAAAATGATATTTTCCTCAAGAATTCATTTCAAGTGTTTTATCAAAACCATTTTCATATAAGATGAAATTATTTCACATGTGTATGTTTCAAGTATAATGTCTCTATTATTTACATGGTTTCAATTTTCTAATGTTGAAATTATATCCAAATATTTTTGTACTGATTATATTATGATGGAATTATTTTTATGAAACCCATTTTATTCATGGGTTATGATGAATGATTTATGTTTATATTGTGGAACAAGTAAGAATGATTTCATTATGAGATGGGTGGGACTTATATATCCCTCCAATGCATTGGGTAAATATTTTATATCTCATGAGATAGACATGGATGGAACGGTAAGTTAATCCGGTTTAGTGTTACAGGACTGAAACGAGGAGTGAACTCGATTCAGAATGGGACTTTGTCCACTAAGATGGCGTTGGCAGCAATGCCTTGGATACTATGGAAATCATTACATTTTCTTAATGGATGCCACAATTACATGTTTTTCCCATGCTATTTTATCATGGTTTATGTTCTATTATGATCTATGCCTTTTGTACTTCCATGTTTTATGTCATTGATCACGATTTTGATGTTTAAACATTATGTTCCTGTTTTTAAGTTCAAATGTATATGGTATGTTTTATTTTATCCATTCTTACCCTTAATGATCATTTGAGCTCACCCTTTTTATGTTTTATTTTCCCCCAGGATCAAAAGAAAGTTTTTAGGTAAGGAAACAAAAAGTGGAAGATCTTTATGGGGGATGTTGGAGATCTTTCACCTTGATTAGAAGATTACTTTCCAAGATTACAAGACACTAAACTATTATGGTCATTGTGTGTCTGGTTTTGTTATGTATTAAGTATCCCGCAAAAGTAATGTAATGTCCATGTACATCAAGCTTCGGGTCTCTACATAGTCCCTGTAATATACTGAAACGTTTGGTTTTTCTGTTATTTACTTACTCTAAATTTTTATTTCCATACTTACCATTCCATCCATCCACTCCTTTAAATATATTTAATTTCTTATATGGATTTCACACTCACATATGAAGAACATCACATGTTTTCTCTGCAAGAAATAGATGACATATTACGAAGCAACGGTAGATCTCTTCAGTTTTTTCCCCCAATTCCTGTTCCTAAATTTGTAATTGACACTCATACATGTAGTTCTGTTGAGGAAGAACTAAACTACAACAAAGAATATATTCTAAATGATTACCTAACTTTACAGGGTATGCTTACCATTGAAAAAAAATGTGATCAAAGTCATTTTTTCATCAATATCAACAGCGTGTCAGGGTTTCTTCTTCTTGCATGGATATTGAGGGACTGGTAAAACGTTTATCTGGAGAGTACTCACATCATTGCTGTGCTCAGAGGGAAATATTGTTCTGGAAGAAGCTTCAAGTTGTATATCATCACTACTTCTTCCTGGTGGAAAAAACGAGACATTCTAAATTTTTTATTCCAATCTGTGTTAATGAGAAATCTATTTTCAATATTCAATAGGGAGTGAGTTAGCACATCTATTACATGTTACAAAACTGATTATTTGGGATGAGGCATCCATGGTTCAATTGTAATGCTTTGAGGCTCTTGACCATACCCTGAGAGATGTAATGATAACAAAAAATTTCAACGCAGCATCTTTACCGTATGGAGGTATCACAGTTGTATTGGGTGGAGATTTCCGTCAAATATTAGCAGTTATAATAGGCGGGAACTGAAAAGATATTGTTTTTGAATGTATTAATTCATCATATCATCGGCAATGATGTACAGTCTTAACTCTAACAAAAAATATGCGATTGCATTCTGGGACTGCCAATAATGATTCAGATGAGTTACATAAATTTTCAAAGAGGGTTTTATATATTGGTGATGGTAACACTAGACAACCTGATGATGGTGAATCAATAATTCATATTCCATCAAATTATCTTCTAAAATCATCCGATAATGCATTTGCATCAATTGATGACTACACATAACCTACGTTCATAGATCATTACAATGATGTATGCTTTCTAAAGGACAGAGCTATTATAGCTCCAACATGTGAAGCTGTTCATGAAATCAATGACTACAGATATCTCTCACAAATTATAAAAGTAGATACCACTTCAGCTCAGATAATGTTTGCAATGCGAGTTTCGATTCTGATAGGCCAGAAAATATATACACCTCTGAGTATGTAAATGGTAATAATATCTCTGGATTGGCAACGCACAAAATTAGCCTGAAAATTGGAGTTCCTGTTAGGTTGTTAAGAAATGGGGATCAATCAGTTGGTCTGTGTAATGGCATTCGCATGATTTTTACACAATTGGGAAACCATGTCATTGGAGCATAAATTTTAACTTGCTGTCATTCGGGATACTGTGCATTCATTCCAAGACTAACTATGACACAATATGATGATAGATGCCCTTTCAAATTACGAAGAAAGCAATATCCTTTGATAGTATGTTATGCTATGACTATTAATAAGAGACAAGGGCAATATTTCTCTTATGTTGGGTTATTTATATGCAGCCCTGTGTTCTCAAATGGTCAATTATATGTGGCTGTTTCTAGGGTCACCTCACCGAATAGTTTGAAAATTATAGTTGCAGAAATACATACCACATTTGATAATTTCACACACAATATTGTCTATAAAGAAATATTTGATAACCTGTCATAGGTATCAATTAAATTTAACTATTCATCTTATATTTTTTTTAAATAATGCAGTCTATGTAACTTGAATGCTTCTTTATAGTATTATTTTTTTATCATTCCAAAATAATTGCAAATGTACAGAATAAAAAAATTATGTGCAGATCAATAACCCCATTGTCTATGATTTCTCCTGATTCAAATGAAACTCTAATGATACATGTTCATGTTTTGAACATTTGGTGCAATTCTTCATAAAAAACTCCAACAACGTCATTGTTATCGACTTCGTACTTGGAGATATTGAGGTTTTTGTTTCTAAAAACACCCCATTTTTTAAATCAAACTGTATAGCAATATTTTCGATTACATCTATGACTTCTATCAAATATTATATCTCTATTACAACAACTATTATATTTACTGTTTTCAGGGAACAAAGGTACAATGTTCAATTACGAACCGTCAGCTTATCTCTAAGTTCAAAGATATTCTGCGTGAAGGATTATGCTATAACATTAAAAACATTCAAATTGCTCCGAATCAAGGATGTTACTTGGAAACTAGACATGGATAACAGTTTTTGTTCACATAAAAAACATTTATTCATCCTTATGATGCACAACTCCCACTATTCAGTTTTAATTTCACTTCATTTAATGACATTTCTTAAAGGAATGTAACTGAAGATAACTTAATACGTATACTACCATTACAGTGCATTTATATACTTCTGAATTCAATATTTATAGAGTCATCAAGATTGTGTTTTCAAAATCAATGTAACTCCTCTTCATTGTTATTCATTCTGTGTTCTATGGTTTAGAAATCATTGGGCTTCTGCGATACTCCCAACAACTGCAATCAATGGGCAATTCAAACCTTAGGATGCTGATTCTTCTTGAGAATGGGAAGTGCTTTAAATTTTTTATTACTGTGACATTGAAACTTTATATGACATTTACAACCAGTGCTAATTTTTCCCTTACAGAGGTCTACAGATTCAATGCAGCTTATGGGGCATTTATGCCACTGAAATGTCATCTTATTTGGATCAATGGAAAGACTCACCTAACATTTTGATCTTACAAATCATCCGGGTTAAAAAATTAAGTATTATAGTATCTATCCTCAATTTATATATTTTCAACTTGTATATTAGTTGTTTTTATATGTATCTTCAACATTAGGTTCACAAAAATTGTTCGCATATACTGTACAGGAACTGTTATTGTGACAACTACTTTTCAAGCAACAAAGATTTTGTACAACCTCGACATTGCAGAAGTTGACAGTTTTAGAAACAGGTTTACTATATATTGTTAATATCTAATACATTTAGTTCTTTGTTATTAATTTTTCATAGCTATAGAAAATCAAATGAAGACTGTTTATTTTTTTCCTATGACGAATGTGTCTAGGTTTGGGTTCATATTGCCATCGTAGTTACAGAGTCCACCATCAACTATTCCAGACCCCACTACAGAAGTACTATATTGGAGTAACAAAAAATACATTTTTGATGTCAAAAAAATTCAACAGGTAATAGATATGTATTTACTTTTAATATGTCAATTTTCAGTTACTGTTACATTAAATTTATTATTTGTTTTATTAAAAATTCTGCACTATACACCTTCTGTTGTATCCTACAGGATGCTTAATTTCAGCAACAATAAAAAAGATTCAAAGCACCCACAACTGGTTTTATGAGTCATGTGACTCTTGCATGAAAACTTTTCACAGTTTACATGGAATATTATGGTGCCACAAATGCAAGTTATCTCCTAATACTACCACTGCCAGGTCAAGAACTCTATGACTTGTAAACTGTTTGACAATTCAACTCGGTGGTACTGATGGAATACACTATCTTCCACTGAATTTACTTTCTTAAAAACACAATGAACAGAGTTAGGGTATAGATCATGGTTGCAGATAATACAACCTCATTTTCAGTTGTTATGTTTGACAAACATGTTATGTAGTTCCTACATGAAATAGCTGAAAAGTTAAGAGCATCTCTAATACAGGAAGGAGCATCTTTTTATAACATCTGACCTTATTTCTGCTATATGAAAACTAATAGCTCTTATAATTTTTAAATTAGGATGATGATGAGTTTTGCTTCCCTCCTCAGTTGGAAGTATTCAAGTCAAAAAATTTATTATTCTCAATTGATGTAACTAATTTCAATAGTCAAAATCGTTATCATTCATTTGAACAAAATAGCTACAAATTTCTTTCTATCAGTGACAATGAAATGTTCATTCATAGATTCAGTGACTCCTTAGACTAATAAGAGGTAATAAATTTCAACACTCTCAACATTCAATACCAATATTTATATCAAACTTATTTGTTCTCTTTCAGACAACACAGACACATCAGAACAGTGGGTCTTCAGAGTTGGGTAGTGGGATCGAAAATATTCGGGTGCGTAACATTTAGAATATTTCCAATAATGTAAACCAAAACATGATACACTATGGTCTAATACTCTTTTCTGCTTTCCCTTATAGGTACATCATGATGATTGGGGTTCTACTTATTACGGTAGCTCAGGAGTAGCTGTATTGGCCTCATATGTCTCATCTACTCAAGTAAAATAATCATTCCTATATTAACTATTCTAATATTTCCTGATTTATCGACTGACATTCATTCATATTATAAACTATTGTATTCTGCTTCACCAACTACACATCTCTTTCATGGATACCTACATATTAATGTGCCATTTTTTCATCATGTTGAAAAACCTCCTATCAGATTTTGAAACTGAATAACTGATTCCACATAATCTGCAGAAATGTGAGGACACCCCGGGATCAACAAGTCATTGTACTCACCTCGATGTGCCAATAGTGGAAAAATTCAACAGGGGGACTGATTGCCGCATCTAACTGCCACAACTAACTGCTAATCATTGGTTATATCGAGGATGAATAATGCGCATCTTACGGACCCCATCTAAAGTCTACAGGCCTTCGATTATGATATTGACAATCTGGATCCCTATGTCTACTGTGAAACTTTTCTGTAGTACTAAAATAGTATTTCATTTTTCATGTCTGACTCTGGAAATGACAGAATATCTATTTTTTTGATGACATTTGAACATTGTTATATTACCGTTTCATTTCTCATTCGCTATATCTGTGTTTTAATCTTTCATTTACGTCAACTATATATAAATTCTGTTTCTGAATTTAATTGTGTTTCATGCATTCTTGAACTGAACAGCTGATATCAAACTGAAAATTTGACATGGCTACTTCATTTTTGAATTTTCCACTTTACAACGTGATGTATGGATTTTCAGCCAAAGGGGAAGGATATGAAAATCCCTATCATGGTAGATTTTGTAATGTATAGGGATGGAGAAGCTAGATGAGGAGTAATCCAGTGTTATTTATGCTGATATATAATTGACTACATAAGCATTTCATCCAGGCCCATGAATACGAGCCTGCTTTGGTATGGCTTGACCAACTGCTTTGCTTTTTTCTAGGGAGTTATCTCTGACTAATTTTTTTATAACCAATTTTTCTATTGAGTTCCATTTGATTTTATCAAAAAAGGACCATTGAAATTGGAGGATATCAAAATAACAGGGCCAAGCATTGCTGCTATTTATGCACCCAGAGTTTTACATCTGGTAATTCTATGGGTTTCCATATTATGTACCACGTGATGTATGGAATATATGAATGGGTAATACTATTATTTTTTGACTCAGCAGTGAACTGTCCAATGCTTTTATTATTTTAGAAAATATGAACAATTGTGGAATACCCATGTATTTTTATAGCTAAAACATTTTGATTGAAGTGTTTTTCCCAAATGGGGATCCTGATAAAGTTTTGTGCTTAATTGTAGATAATAGTTCGGTGTATTGAGTCATTTTATTTTGATGCATGTGCTTCCTAATTATATGTTATATATGGTTTGTTTCTTCTTTTTATGTTTCCTGATAATTTTAATGTCGCCCAATGTAATTACATGTCTTCTTTAATTATGATTTTTTATCACCAACTCAGGTATGTTACATTTAATCATCGTGTTTTTAAGGTGCAACATCAATAATGACTAACTATTGTGGCTATAAAGGATTTGATGTCTTATCAAAGGTATGGTTGAATCTTTCTAAGACATGTGATTGGTAAGAATTCATTATGTTTTTTAATATATTATATATACACTACGGTAACCGTTATGACCAAATTTGAGATTTTTTATTCAGAATCACAATTTTACAGAATTGATGTACAAAATCATTGGTAAGAATTTATTATGTTTTTCAATACATTATATATACATTGTAGTACCTATTTTGACCAAATTTGAGATTTGTTATTCAGAATCAAAATTTTACAAATTTTATGTACATAATCATTTAAGATTTCCATCGTTTTAATTAATTTCTTCTATTAGTACATCCCCTGTATATTATTTTTTCTGTTTCAATTATTTTGAACTCCAGTTTCAAAAATAAAAACCTCAGTTATCATTATCTTGTAGATGTAATGCATATTTTGTGTCATTTGTTACGTATTTTAGTCAATAGTACATGATTCTGCAATATCCATTTCTGTGTTTTTTCGTACAGTTTTATTTAATAGCCCATTCAATATTACCTTTCAACGATGCAAAATTAGAACATTATAAAGTTTTCCTTAATTTTTTTAAATGCAGTCCATGTGCAGCATACGAAGTCCACTGGCCACTGTGGGATGACTATTCATGTGTCGAAGAACCATTGAGGGATGATTGTTCCCCCTTCACGATGTTATTTTTTAGTAGGTAATCACTGCTTTCTCATTTGGGGTTTTAATTTCAGCCATCCATTCATGGGTTCGTTGTTTTTATTGGAGATTATTTGTATGATATCATAATATGAAACTGCTTCCCTTAATCATAATTGATGTTTTTATCTCTGTTGATAGTAGTAGTGGATGTGGCTGAATCATGTCTGAAGTTCGCTAGAACATTTCATCTCAATTATATATTTCATATGCTTCTATTATTTCCCGGAACCCAACAGTAAGTTCTTTATAGATATGAAAATACTATTTTATGTTTAACCATGCTGTAAGAATCTACTTTTATGTGAACCACTTTTATCTCTAACCAAACAGCTGTAAGAATCTACTTTTTATGTGAATCACTTTTATGTGAACAACTTTTATCAGCAAACTGAACCACATTAATGTTTAACCACTCTATAAGAATATACATAATATGTTTTAGGCATTCGGCAAGCTAATAGGTTAATTTTTATAGTTTTAAGTAGTTAATCTCTTCAAGCATATAAATATTCCATAATTGGTTATGGAAAAAATTTCCTGTTTTCATTTTCCACCAACTATATTAAAACATCTGTAGGAAATATTTTGGATATGATGAAAATATACTGAATACATGAAAACATGAAAACATTTTTTCCAGGTTTACATGAAACCATTTTTATTTTATAAAAAACTACCATCTTCTTTTTCATATTCCAAAAAATGTCTTCCATTTAAAGAATTTAATACATTTTTAGTAAACGAAAACAGGAAATGTTTTTCATAACCAATTTCAGACTTAGGACTTCTTCTCTCAACTATATTTTAATCCTAGCTTATTCCTATTTAAAAGAGGAAAAACCTCTTATTGTTCTCTGATATTTAACCACTTTTTAATGCATTCGATATGAGCTGTTGGATTGTCACTGATATCATTCTACCTCTGGCTATTTCTGATATGCTGTGTATTGAGGAATAGGTTGAGAGAGCACATTCAATGTCAGTTTCTTAGACCATACAAATTATAATAATACAATGATTATCCTTTCATTTTTCTGTTGATGTGATAATTATTCATATCCAGTGCTTTGTTTTTTTATTTTAAAATTTGGATTTATCCATTTGAATAACATTCTCCATTAATATCATTGATATCTCCATCTTGAACACTTAACATAAAAATGTTAGGTCCTCTCTAGGGACATCAAACATTGGCAGACGATTTCATACTTCAACCTTGAATATGTCAGATACTCAGGTATTACAATTTCCTTATATACTTGTTGGAAATTATTTTACCAGTCTTGTGTTTGGTTTTACATTCTTTAAACAATGTAACAACTTGAATTTTATTCTCTACATATAGCATTCCATGTCTCAATATAACTTAATGGCCCATTGGTTTTCAGTATTCTCAATGTTTCTAACTTCTATTTTATAAATTAAATTACTAATATTTCAGTTATTTCTATAATTCAAGTCGCTGAATACCTCTCAATGTGATTTATCATGCAATTTTATCTTTCCTGATAATTCGGTATTTTTGTGGGTGCTTCCTTTAATCTACTTTTGGAGTTGGACCTTTGTCAGTTATTAAGGGTTTCTTATAACATTCATGATACATTTTACTAACAGTTCTTAATTTTTTATTACCATGCAATTTTGAACAATTTTGAATCAATTTTATGAATGAGAAACTCTGACAACATTTTAATCAGGTTTGTTGGAAAATTAATTTCATACTCATTTGAGTTGGGTGGGTGGTTTTTGTACGGTATCTATATTCTATTCTTCTTTTTATGAGCTATGTTGAACTGTTGTTGGAAACCAATTTGCAATCAATCAACATCCAAAACTATTGTACCATAGTATTAATTTTATGAGTTCACTACAGTAAAAATAATGTTTCATTCCATTAATATATAATTTATGACACATCATATTTTTTTATCTTTAAATAACGTTTTTTATTTTTCATTCCTCTTCATATATATGTCCAGACAATCTATTTTTCTCCAAACTATTTGATGTTTCACTATTTCCGTGTTTAAATTGCTTTGTATTCATTATTTTTTCGGTTTTTTGGTTTCTATGTCCACACAATTATTTTAGATGTAGAACCATATGAATTAAAAGAAAAAATAACATTCCCGTGCATGTGCAGGGGTGGAGTACTAGTTTATTTAATGTATATCATTTTTAGAGATATTATTAATTAGTCATTAGAAATATATTGTTGAATTTTTATTATGATTGAACAAATTAAAGTATACCACATTGTTTATCAAATTTTATTTATTTATGATAACTATGTAATCATTTGAAATAAATCCCTATAAATTATACTAAAAAAACTTATCCCACATTTGATAATTTATTAATGGACATATATCTATAGTAATTTTAGTATTCAATATAGTAGAAACTAATTTTTTATTATGTTAATATATATATTTGATTCTTTTCGCTTCAAAAAGATGTGTCAATCAATATGATGAGTTGTGATATCAATAGCCAAAATTTTGTTTTCAACAAGATTGATAATGAATATGAAATGATAACTTCATAAGATGTAATTATGCAGAAATTATATATTTTATGAAATTAAAAACCAAGATAATATATATATAATTGATATTACAAATGTTTCATTATTAAAATCTAGGTCAAAGACATGTGCATTTTTATTCTGGGGATGTCATAGATAAGATCACCAAAAAACTATTTTATATTTTTTTCCCTTGATAGTCCCATATTTCACACTTACTTTATGATTTGGATTAGATTTATGATCATTTTAAAAAAATTATTTGACCATTGGTGCACCTTTAAAATAAGGATAAGTTGTATTTTCAATCCATTTTGATTATTCTATCAATAATGTTATTTATAAACAATAATTGGATATTTTTATAACACATTGAAATTATTTAATTAAAAAAAGAGCTAAATAACCACATAATTTGGTACTATTATAAAAATATATCTATTTATTTGATAATATATAAACATGTGTAAGTAATAAATAAGAAACGATAATTAGGATTTGGCATGGGTTAATGGGCCTTCAAGGACCATTACAACTATAAGATCAAAAAGGAATGTTAACGATTTCATTTTCAACATAACCTTTTTATTTTAATCATCCTTTTCTATTTATTATTCTATAATATAGAATAACAATTGATTTAAGACACATTAAGAGTCCATATAATTCTCCAAATGTCATTGGAGGTCCATAATTACACCTTTTAAGAATATATTCATGTTTAACATCATTAAGGTCTAGTAGATTACATTTCATCGATAAAAACAATGAAGTAGGTTGTCTTTATATCATTGTATGAATGAATGGTTTATTATTAGTGTTCTCATTATTTCCTCATCATTTTGGTTCACTCAAGGATTTGATAATAATTCTATCATCTTTTGCCGTTGGTGTGACTAAAAACAATTCTATAGGATTAGGGTTCCACAAAGGCTTTATTGATTAAAATTATCATTTGATACTAATGGATACATGAATTCATTAATTCAAAGTTATCCTAAATATGCTATTCCTTTTTAAAAGGACTTTTTATTTTGTTTAATTATTATAATAATTTATATTTTCTTTTAAAAATATACAATGGGTTTTGTAACATCGTACAATATATAATGATTTTTGGTATTTAATAAAACAAATTATTATTCTAGTTATTTGGGAAGGGTTCTGAAAAGTCATATTTAAAAGTAGTGGTGAAGGATATTTTCGAAAAGAAACATTACTTAATGAAGAAGGATTTTAATTATTTTTATATCATTTTAATAGATAAAACAATAAATGTTAAAAAAAACATATATCATTCATATATGATGGATGGTCTTATATATATATATATTTAATACATATTTCATTTTATCATATTTATGTTTTAGTATAATTTTTATTATTTTTTTGAAAAGTAATAATTCATAATTTACCTATTTTTGATATAAATTATCATTATTTCAAAATATTATTACTAAATTTATTTTATAAAATTTAGAAACATATATTTTTTAAATATGTTTTATTAAATTCATAAAAATATTGTTTTTGTAACACCCCAAAAATTCAAAAAGAGTCAAAAAATTAAAATAGCTTGTATTACATGAAACACCATGCGTATAAGAGAATATAATATCATGAGACATTACAATATTTTCTAATTCTTAAATAAATTTAAAATATTTTATGGCTTGTAATTTATTCCACCGTGAGTTAGATAGCATTACATGGAAGAGAAACATTTTCAATGGAATCTGATACATGTGTGACGAAGTTTTACTAAAAAACAATATATAATTAAAATATTATTATTAACTATAGTAAGATATATGATATCTATTATATTATTGTATATTATTATTATTAAATAAATTGTGAAAATTTATATTTTATAAAAATAAAATATGACTTCATTGGTTACCATATCATTAGAGAATAAAATATAATCCAATTTGGAAAAATGAAATATTTTTATGCTCCCAAAGGTAGTTTCCATAATAAATAAAATTATTTACTATTAGTGAATAATATTAAAGAAATATATATATATTACCTATTCAATAAAATAAATTTTATAGTCTTCCAATATATTTTTTACCCATAAGATAAGAACAAACACAAATTTTATAATTAAAAAAACTATATTTTTATAAAGCTAATTCTCCCGAATCGTAATCGAGAAAATATTATAAATCAATTTTTTTTAAATTTTAAAAATTACATAGATAAAAAACATAATATTTGAAATAAAAACCTAAAAATTATATTAGTTCTATATTTTGGTGTCTTTCTGTGAGTTTTCATGTTTTAAAGAGGAGTTAAATACACTGAATTTTAATTCAAATATTCTTTTTCCTATAATTTATTTATAAGGATAACTTATATTTTTAAATGGATTTAAAGTCTAATTATATCAATAATACATGAATTAAATAATTTAATTTAGTTATAGTCAATTTAGCATTGAAATTTAATATGAAAAAATAGAAAACATTTGAACATTATTACCCAAAAAATCGCTATGTTGTCTAATTTACGAGATTAAATTTATATTAATTTTCGCGAATTTTTTTATTGTAATTTTGAAATTTTTATTAGATATTTAGGGAGAATATAATTTATTTTTTCAAATAAGTTCATACTTGTTTTTTAAAAAATATATTAGAGAAGCTAATTAATATTAATTACAGCAAATAAGGTAAAATTATGCTTAATAGGGACAAAACATTAAACTTATTGGAAAAAATGACCTACAAAATAGTATAAAATCCATTTATAGCCATATATAAAACATATCATCCAATTTATCTAATTTTTATCGTTATTGAATCTAATATACATTTGAAAAACATCGGTGGAATTCCCTTATAAAAAATTTACAAGAATATCAATCCTCTTTACTAAAAAAAGAACTCAACCCCCCCTAACTTATTCACACCTCTAAAGTTGATTGAATCGCCCATACTGTTCTAAAATATTATCCCAAAATCCATCCTCCCAAAATAAAATCATCTCATTTTGAGTAAATCCATATAAGGATTCCCTTTGGATCCATACAAGGAATACCTTTTGTTTATTCCAATAGGGCTTACCCAAATATTTGGAATCAAACATCCTCATGCTCCATTGATTTATTTCATTAAAAATCATATAAATATTATAATTACATGAATATATAATATCCTAAGTATACAAAATTTAATGATATTTTTTTCAATTGGTTCTACCTACACATAAACTAAATTCATTGTAATTGGGAATGAACATATCGTACGTGTCAGGAAAACTACCAACTCATGAAACGATGAATGTTCATCTTTCCTTTACCACCACTAATGGATGAGAATTATGATGAAAACATTTTTTACATATGATTTATATATTATTAATAATTTTTTATTCTTCTTTAATTCTTATAAGATACATATATTCACGCATTTCATATTTTTGGGATACGATAACATCGTCTGTGGTTATATGGGATAGATAATCCTCTAAGAAATGTGATATTTTCATGTTATACATCAAATTTATTAATGATTATTTTAATAAAAATATATTAAATATATTAAATAAAAATTATAATTGAATAATAATATAAATATATATAAATTTAATTAACTTTTCAATCTTCTTAAATATGACAAAAAGCTGTAGTCACATTCATGCATGCGTAGGACATATCGTCTTCATGAACGATGACTTTCGTTTTATTCTCCAAATATTATTGACTATTAAAAATAAATAAATAATATATATTTCATATAATTAAATCATCATTTAAATCTTGGAGATGATTAAATCATGATCGACATCAGGAAGAAAATATTACAATTCAAAACATACAAGAAAACTAGGAAATTGATACATACTTTTTTGAAAATAATAAATGATTACTAAAAATGGGTAATATGAAATTATATGAATTTAAAATATGATATTATAAAAATATTTATGTTTATGTAATAAATTATGAACATTATTAATACCATTATACACATGGTTAAAGGATTTTCACATAAAATGAAACACAAGGCACGAGATTATTGTCTCACTTTTCCTTCCATGAGGAATAATTTAATATTACAAACCTAATTTATTATATATGGTGTAAATACTTCCACATTGACATGTTATATCAAGATTTATTAATTGTTAATAATATTTTTTTTTTAATTATCTCATCTAAGGGGATTTGTAATTATTCTTACACATACAATATATAAATTTCATTTCTCAATTATTTTTTTTGTTTATATAACTACCATTTGGCCGTTAATAGCATAGGATTATGTGTACAATTTCATTGACTGTAAATGTTTTTATTTAAACATTCATTATGTGGTTTTATAGTTGACTTACAAAATAAATTAATTTTTGGAGTTTCATTTCATTGTTATGGTCTTTTCAAGGGTTTCCATCATAATCACATTTTATCCAGGATTGTTTACACATGTATATCAATTTAAAAGAATTATTTTATAATTTTATAAAATATATCATCATATCATAATCTTGTTATTCATTATTTTTTACATGTATTGGTACTATTTTTTTAGTCTTTATTACTAAATTGTTTTGCATAATGTTGTTAACAAAACACAACTTCATTTCACAATATTTTGGGATATAATATTTTCATTTAAAAACTCTTTTTTTTAAAAGGATTTCAAATTTGTTTTTAAAATTTAAAAAATAATTTAATTATCATTTATTTACCATATGTTCCTTCAATTTTTTACAAGGAATTTTCTTCTCACTTTTTGAAAAAGGAACTTTTCATAACTTTTTACCTTCCTAATTATTTTTACCTTATACATCATGTATGGATTTACTCGCCATAATTTCTTTCAATCTTCATTTTCATGTATAAAAGGTTAATTTTAACGAATTTTTTTTATAAGTAATTTTCAATGAAAATAATTTTCAAAATGTTTTTTAGTAGGTTTTCCAAAAACAAAATGGATTTTTCTTTGAGAATATTTTTAATGTTCTAATTTTATTTCTTCTATATTATCAACCATTCATTTTTAATCCACATGAGATGTTTTTTATATATGCCATCATTATCCTTCCTCTATATCAGTTCTTTTATTTGGATAAGGATTGTATTTACATTCACTTCCAGTAATACATTGTTAGTCCCCTTAAAATATTTAAATTTACAAAGTCCATTGAACAATGAAATTCACCTAACTATCCATATAATTCATCATGGATATGTTTATTATATAAAGTGAAAATTATTTATCCATATAGAGTTTTCTTTGACAATTATTTTTATTATCTAATGAGATATTGAAAAAAATATATTCTTTATACAATAATGATATTTGATAAATAAAATTAAATATTATATAAATCAATTATTTGATATCAGGAATGCATCGGAAAATCAGTAATGGGTGGGGCCCAATGTTTATATAAACCCTTAATGTATCAAAATGTCCCCATGAGATAAATAAGTTTCACAAAGGAAATAGGTTTCTACCTATAGTTTTAAACCGTCTTGTGAGATTTTTTTATATAATAGGTTTTCATGTGCATGAGACATGGTTCCAAATAATTAACCATGTTATTAATTTAGATGTAGTATTCATTATCCATTATATTTTTACTATTACAATATCTATAGAAGTATTTAATTGACTTTTTATTTAAAATTTGGAAGGCCTTTTCAATTTCTTACATTTACATATTGATTATGCTTTATCTATTTGTTTGAATGGAATGTGTTCTATGTTATTAACCTTTCCATATTTTTTATACAACTCTTTATTAGTCTATTGATTACATGTGATATTTCTTCATCTATTGCGTTTAAAAATTAACTATTCTCATTGATTCATTTTTTCTTCCACTTTACATACGCTTACTAACAAATTTATCTCACCCATGTTTTGTTACCTTTCCCTAAGACTCAATAAAGTATAAAAAATTATATCAAATAAAATGATATGTGGGAATAATTTTTTTCCAAAATAAGAAAAAACTATATTTTAATTAATTCAATCATTATTATTAAATATTTATATATGTATCTAGATTACCAAGATGACTAAAGTCATCAGTTGTTTGGGATTTTCATCCACGTAATCATGACAGTGTAAATGATATAAGTGACCGAATATGTCTTTTTGGGTTTAGTTAGTTATTGTTAGTATGAAAGGATGTTCATAAGAAAACTCGGGAATAGTATTCCAAAAAACCAAGATTAGAGATCATAACCATAAGGAATAATTTGATTCTATTTATAGAAGAACATCATAAATATTTTATTAGATTGATATTATGTGGTATTACTACCAAAACAACCCTCTCTGGATACTAAAAATGGATTTGGATCTATAACAGATGTATAAATTGGTAAAAACTAAAACAAAGTGTGTCTGGCTTGTCATTAGCGTAACCTCATACATGAAAATAGGTCATACTTAGCATTTGGTGTGATAATCCAGGTGGATTTCCTTAAAATTATACACATTTTATTTACAAAATATTTTTAAGGATTTAGATATATAATAAAAAACTAGGTTAAACCAATGTTGTTTTAGATTTAAAATAACATGTCATGATTTAGATATCAAATAAATGATTATACATTTATCTCAGTTGGATAGTTGTTTCTCACACTATTCATTTTCATTTTATCTCATGGATTGATCCCAAACGTGTCATGTAAAAATTAAACATTTAGAATAAGGCGGTGATAATGAGAAACCAAATGAAATATCTATAATAGGGAAAGATATAGTTTTCATGCCCAATAAATTATCATTATATTTGATTCATAGAATATTTCAAAAACTACTCTTGAACTCACCAAATAATAGAAGGATGTTGGTTTCTATGAGATATAATGACAAAGGAAATAGATAAAACAAGGTTCGATTTCCATCATGCAAGAAAGGCTTATGGAGGAACCAAAGATAGTTTCTCAATGTAATGGGTAAATTCAATATGAATTCGAAATAAAGACATAATGAAATGAATATCTGAGAAAAAAATGAAATGTATGATGAATGGAAGTAAAAATCATCCTAAGGATCAATTTATTGTTTTTTGTCTTTTATGAGGGGAACATGTGCATTAACTAAGTCAATGTCAACTATTATAGATTAAAATCCAGAACATGTAATGAACTATGTGGAACTAAATTGATTATGAATTTACATAATGGGTTTGTATTGAAAACCGTAGTTAAAAGGATATCTAGTGATTAACAATATTTTAATGATTGACTTTATATTTTTTGTGTAAGTCATATTAATATTGTATTATAGAAGGAAAATATTTATAGTGAGTGACAACCCATAAATTCTATAAATGCTATGGGACACGATTCCTTTACCAATGGTGAATAGGGGGATTTCCCCTACCACTGGCCTATGAGAATTATTGGAAAATTTCTCATTACCTTTCACAACAAAAATTGACAAATAATAGTTAATGATGAAAAAGTAGTATAACTTTTGAGATTTAGAGATTAATTTATTAACCATATTGAATTTGTAAAATAGTTATAAATAGATATAAATACTTTTTTATAGATCGAATTATTAGTGAAAATTACATTCTATTTCTTTATAAAAAAGGGGTTCATTTTAGGATATCAATTTCATGGAGAAAGGATTAAATTAGAATTTCATTGAAGAATAAACCGATGATGTAATTATTCATATGAAATTGAGATGTATCATGTATTTAAATTTAATTTTAATAACATAATTCCTCAATATTTTTAAAATAATATTAAAATAAAAATGTTTTAGTAATACCATATTTTTTGTCGAACTGATTATATTTTAAATCTTAATACTTTTATTTATTTGAGGCCCTCAACATCTAATTGATCACTCAATTGTTTATTATGGACGACCTAATTCAATATTGATAAATATTTACACCTTTAATCAAAGTCTATATTTTCACGTTGCACTAATGTTCTCCTACTTAGAGATCATGTTATATATTATCCCATGTGACCATTTTATATCTCATTCTCGCAAATTAAAAGGAAATTTTTTTAAATACTATCATGATGTCAAATTTAAACATTTTAATTTTTTAATATCAATCAATTTATTATAGAGATCATGTTTTAA
This sequence comes from Viscum album, assembly GCA_963277665.1. NCBI lineage: Eukaryota > Viridiplantae > Streptophyta > Magnoliopsida > Santalales > Viscaceae > Viscum > Viscum album. The sequence continues at coordinate 127,764,260 of OY728167.1, read as the reverse complement.
ATAATATAATGTAATTTATTTATGATGGCTAGAACGCGACACCCCCAAAAATTTTAAAAATGTAAAATTTGATCGATAGCTACTATGACGCACAACATAAATCTTGTAAGAGACTGTAATATTCCTAGAATTTTAAATATATTTTCTGTATTAACAAAATTTAACATATTATATGTAATTCAATGCCTATCATGTTTATTTATCATTTATCACATGTAAGAACTAAATTCATCAATGGCTTGCATTACTTGCAAAACTGAGTTTTACAGAACAACAATACATTATAAAAATATTAATATTTAACATAATAAGATATAACGCATGCATTAAATTCTATGTTTTGATTATTATTAGCTATAATATTAAAAAATATGTTTTGTAAAAAAATAATCTCAATTCATTGCTTTCCAATTAATTTAAAACGAAAATATAAACTGGATGGATATTCATAAAATTCTTTTACGATCCCAAAAGAAATTAAAAATTATAATTTATATTATTTACTATTAGTGAATTATATTAATGAAATATATATATAATCAAAATTCACTCAGTTTTTTTATATTCATCCAATAGTTTTCATTTGAATAAGATAACGACAAACCCAATTTTAATCCTAAAAGCCTATATTTATATAAATGTAATTTTAAATCCATGTAATGTAAAACATATTTCAAATACCATTTTTTCACTTTTATAAATTTTATTTTATAAAATAAACATCATATTCGAAATAGAAACATTCAAATAATTCTATAGTTAATTTTTGGTAGTTTATTGTGAGGTTTAATTTATTAATGTCTAGTGAAAAATACTGAATTTTAATTCCAAACTTATTTTTCATCTAATATATGTACCATGAAAAATAATATTTTAAATTTTTCTAAAGTAAAATTATATCAATTATACATAAAATTATTTAATTTTGGTCATTTTGATGAATTTTACATAAAAAATTGACATAAAAACATTGAAATCTTTTTAACATTATCACATTAAAAACTCACATTATTGTTCTATCTTCTGGAAGAAATTTAATGTCATTTTTTCACTTCTGTGAGTGAAATTTAGAAAAATGTATCACATATTTGGTATCAAAATAATTTATAATATCCAATAATTTCTATTTTTTGACCAAAAATATTAGAAATGGTAATTAAAATTAATTTAATTGATTAAGGAAAAATAAAATATAACAAGGTACTAAACCATAAACATAAGGTCCAAACTAACCTAAATTGTTTTTTTCCCAAAATCCATTTTCTAGTAATATTTTCACCCTATACTCCCTTTTTGATGTTATACCATTATTGGAGCCACGTGACATGGAAAAATGTATGTGGAATTCAATTTTTAAAAAATTCACATGAATACCACTCCTCCAATATAAAAAGGCACTCACCCCTCCTACTAATTCACATAAGTCAAGGCCATTGGATCGACAATGATCTTAGAAAATACCCACCCTACATCAATCCCCTAGAAATATAATCCTCACATTGGGATTATAAAAACTGACTGAATCCTTTCATTTCAATATAAGAGCAGTTACCTAGAGAAGAGGTAATGGTCGTTCTCAAGATATTTGTTTTTATTTTCATTCTCACCCCAATCAAATCATCTTATTAAATGCTTATACAATTACCTCAATGTACTCAATATACTGATATTTTTTTATTCTAACGGTACAACCTATACATATAGGCACATTCATCTAATTGGTAATGAACATTATATTTTTTACAACGAACTACCACCTCACTAAATGATGACTATTTTTTTCCTTTACCACCTCTAATGGTTAGGAATTATGATGGAAATGATATTTATATATGATATATATTTATATAGTATTTATACTTTCTATATTATTAATTAATTATTATATAAAACAAGCATTAATGTTTACCATATTGTGGGTATATGATAACATCATTTACGAATATAATATATGATATTATAAATATATTTATTGTTCCTTAATAAGTTTTAATATTAATGAATCCTTTATACTAGAGGTTAAATGATATTCACATAAAAGGAAACACAATGTATGGGATTATGTCCTCACTTTTTTTCGTGAGACATACTTTATTGTTGTGCACTTAATTTCAACTATATGGTGCACATATATCCACATTGACATGTAATATCATGATTAATACCCTATTACTGATAATTTGAATATTATTTTGAATTATTTAATAGATGATAATTTTACACTTAATGTTACTCATGTGGTAGAGAAACATCATCAATCAATTCATTAAATTGGATTATATCACATTCCCAATATCATTAAAATTACATAATAATGTGAATAATTAAATTTAATATATATTAATGTATTTAAATTTACCTTATCTTTAGTTATCTTTCAAAAACATAATCAATTAATTGGTTGAGTCTCACTTCAACATTACTGTCTTTTCAGGGGTCAACTCCACAATCTAATTGTATTCATGATTTTTTTACACTTGAATATCCAGTAGAAGAAATTCATTGATAATTATTCAATAAATCAATTAATTTAATTTTACATTGATTATTAATGTTCACTTTGATGTTATAGTACCATTTTTTTCATTATTTAGTAATCAAAATGGTTTATATTTTTTTAGAAAACGGGACTTAATTTCACTCTTTAGACAGAGAACTTATTTTCTTATTAAAACCCTATTTTCTATAATAAAATTCAATTTTTTTAACCGTTCCAAAATTATTTATTAAATAATTTTTTTCATTTTTTTATTTTAAATTTTTTGCAAAGGAATATTATTGTTTATTGCTGAACATTGCAATTTTCTATCCGTTTTTACCTTCCAAAATGAATGTTGTTTTTACCATATATGGAATTTATAGATTTACCTATTTTCATTTCACTAATTCTATCATATCTTGATTAAAAGGATTATTTTTTAAATAAAATGTTTTTTGAAATTATTTTCATATAGGATTATTTGTAAAATATATTTTTAAAGATCTATTTTTTTTTCATATCAAAATGATATTTTGATCAAGAATATTTCTAAAGTTCTTATTTTATTTAATCATTGAAAAAAAATTATTTTTACACCTCCTGGGATATTTTATACTGACATTATCCTTATAATTCCGATAGATTTTATTTATTTATTTTTTCAAGGATATTATTGAAAATCACTTCCATGATTCCACTGTTAGATCCATTGTGTAGAGGCCAGATAAACAATGACCAATTGGGCATTCCTTGTGCTTTTTCTCACATAAAATTATAGATCCCTTAAATTATTGGGCGTCATTTATTTTTTAGGTGCATTAAAATTATTATCACCAATGACATCGAAGTGAACTCCTCCAATGATAACAATGACTACTCAATTACATATAATGAAGAACATGGGATGATATATTACATCTGTATAAATCAAATGTTGTCACATGGAAAATTATACATTTCAATATGGAGGGGTTATTTAGATATTGAATCAAATGATACTTTATAATTATCTTTCATATAACAAAAACCATACTAAAATAATTAAATAGGATAAATAGTTATACAGATAGAAAGGGCTATAGTATATGGTCATGAGTAATCTAAATGAATTAAAATTACATAATTATATTTTAATATGTTAAATTATTCTTAGGAGAAATTTTTAAATTAAAATAGAATTTGATAAATTTTATTTCATAGAATTCATTCCTCATAGAACATGAAAATTTTAAAATAAATTTTTCTTAGTTATAGTTAATTTTTTCTGTCTATATGGACAACAAACGTTAATCAATATGGGTTTTGTGTTTGGTTTGGGCTATTATAGCCTAGTTAGGATAGTCTAAAATTCAAATCAAGAGGGTTTATTCTATAAAGGTACATTGTACCTGTCATAGAGGTTATAAAAATGGATAAAATCATTTATTATATTATTTTATTAAATCCTTAGAACCCATGACATTTTTGCACTTGATCACCCAGCTGGTAAACAGAGGAGTGTTTCACAATGGGTTATCTGACCATGTGTGGCCACATATTTTATATTTTTTAATAAATTTTTTGAAGGGATTATAATTAACCCCCCTATAATTTGTTATATTGAAATTTTATATTTAATTTTATTTTATTTACCTATATGAAAATATTATATTCATAATAAATATATCATTAAATGAATAATTTTTGGTTTTTTGAACTAAAATATATTTTTCAATAGTTTCATCCAAAATATATGAAATACATTTATACGAGTTCTTGAAATTTTAATTAAATATTAACATTATTTTTTTTTAATAATTTATCTTTTAAAAATTGGTTATATCCTAGGTTATTAAGGAAGTGTAAAAATTTGAATTATACACATTTTAATTTTAAATCATTTAAATAATTGTTGATTCAATATATCAATACATTGAATCATACAAGGATAATCTTAATATAAATTTATATATATAAATGAATAGGATACCACTTCATCTTTATTCAAATGATGATTGATTATTTTTTATCATATAAACTTTTAATGAAAGGGCTAAATAGAGGAATTATGTTGACCATAAATATGTGAACCTCATACCCTTGTACTCCATTATTTGATAAACAGGTGAATTTTTGAAAGATAATTGTGATTTTTGATGCTCATTTGATAAATAGATGAATATGGATATGATATAAGAATATTTAATCAATCAATACATATTATTCAATTTCATTGTATCTCTAACACATAATATATAGATATTTGACTTCAAATTTGGAGGAAATTAATATTTTCCAACTCATTTATTGATAATGAACTAAAATGTTTTTGTTTACCTCTCAAAAATTAGACATAAAACCATATATTTTATTATAATTTTAAACCAACCCTTAAATTAAATGAATGACTTTTTAGACATGAAAATCATGTTTATAATATTTTATAACTCACGTTTTACACAAAAATATACCACAAGATTAAGTAAATATCATAAAATATTCTCATTAAATATAATAATTATTTCAAAAAAATTGAACATGAGTTTCTCCTACAAACAATATTATTTACCTCATATGAAATTTTATAGTAAATTAAAACTGTAATACATTGGGAAATTAACAGGAAATACATTAATAAAAATTGAGTAATATTTTAAGTAAATAATTTATGAATTTACATGTGATGGTTCGTGCTTATTTGATCTCTGACACCAACACATATGGATTACATAATCAAAATATATAATTTTCAGAATTGTTTTTACTAGTGGATAGACCATGTGGGTGACCATTTATTAAAACAACATCATTACATTTAATCAAAATAGAATTTCAAGAGTGGTATATAGAAATAAATCATGATAACCCAATGTTTTAAGGATTATTCATTACAATGATAACCTCTTACGGACATTTACAATGTAATAGAATCACTTTATCATACAATATCATATAAAACATGATGAATTGTTCGATTTATCTATCATATGATATTTAATTATGTATATTGAATGTTTGGAATGAATTTCCATTTTCTTCCATATCTATTCATTTCTAATTTCACTTCAATCCCAATCAATAAGAATATGATATCTACATCCTCAATATAAGGTTAAAATCTATACTCGCTCATTCAATCAATTCCTCACCAAATATTATATACGAAAATTAAGATACCTCTCCAAAAACATAAATTTAATGCTATTCATTATGAATCAATTACTGATATTAATTAATAATCATTAATAATAATCACATGTTATGATATATATATATATATAACATCGCTGGTAAATAAAGAATATAACATTTTAAAATTTATTAATATTTTTGAATTAAATTTCAATTTTACCTTAAAAATGATGTTATGTTTGATTGCGTACCCAATATTCAACAACATGTTTTGTTGGAATCTTACGTCGCACACAACGAAGAGTTATACGAAAAAAAATATAAAAATATAATTATTTTAAATGGAAGTTAACTCATTGTCATTGTATTGGTGGGAATGAAAAGAACTATCTATATTATGATTAAACATGTTTCTTAATTTTTTTAATATTTATCCAATAAAAGTTAGAGGCTTAAAATGTGAATGAATCCGATTTTATGTACAAATACTCTAATATTCATTAAAAGGTCGATTTAATGCCTTTTGATGGAGAACCCTTTTAAAATCTAGTTTTTTTCACTTTTATATGATATATTTTACAAATTAAAATTATCCTTTAGAATTGGTACATCATAATTTACTTGGGTTAAAGGTTTTGTATTTTTCTGATAAAATTTATTTTTAATTGAATAGTTAAAAATACTGCATTTTAATTCAAAATCGCCTTTTAATCTAATTTATTTATATGGTTATATTAACCTATTAAATGGGTTTAATGTGTAAATGTATTATATTTTTACCATTTAATACAATTATGGTCATTGGGGGTATATTCTCTTTGATATTGGATGCGAACAAGTGTCAATCTTTTGATAGTTATTATTTCTTAAAAACACGCTTTTTGGTTTTGATAACAGAAATTAATTTTAAACTAATTAATAAAATTTATAGGTATTTAATTTTGTAAAAGAGACAAAATTTTTGAATTCGGAATAAATAATTTATCTTATTCCAAATTTTTTGATATTTTTTTGAATACCTTCAATTTTTGATGAATAGTGAAAAATACTGCTTAATAGTTAAAAACCAAAATTTTCATCTAAATAAAATTTTACCATTTCTGTGAATTGAATTTAAAAAATCCAACAATCATGGTTGATATAATTATGTAAAATATGTTTCAATTGGATGAAAATAATATTTGGTAAATAGTAAATTTGGATTTTTATTTACCGCAATTAAAGGTAAATGGGGTAATTAAAAATAAAAATAATTTTATAATAATATAAAATGATATTGAAACTTTTAATAACCCTTTTGGATGAGTCATGGAAAACCTAAAAAAATATATGGGTGAAAATTTTGTCCTTTTAAATCCATTTGGGTGAGATTATTATATTGCTATCTTTTTTCAGAAAGTAAAAATAAAAAAATCATAATCATGTATTTTTTTAAAAAAAAATTTTATTATGGGGTTATATAATTGATATATTTTACTATTAATATTATGTAGAAAGATAAAAATATATACAAAATCATGGAATTTTATTTATAATATTTAGATCTCAAATAAATAAATTTATATATGACATAATGAGGATGTAATGATTACCTAATTAATGAATGTTTTAAATAAATGATATTATAAATGTAAGAATAAATTTATTATGAAACTATTAATAAAATACAAGAATTTTAGAGATTATAATGACTTGTTATGTTTTCATTAATGAAGGTTTTTAGAAATAATGAAGTTGTTTTGGATTTTTAAAAAAGTCATGATATGAAAAGTATTTAAATTGACATAAATGAGTTTTTAAAGAACATATAGTTTTATTAAATGATTTAATAATCCAAAAAATCTATGATTCTGCCAAATGACTTAGAAAAATATTAAAATTTAACTAATGAACCACTTTTTATTCTATTATCATTTTATAGTAACTATATTATCCTTATATAGTGAATACACAAGAAGACGTGGTAAGAGTCAAATTTGTTAACTAATGGTTAAAGCTAAATGATAATGTAAGATTTGATACCATAAAAAGTCTAAAAACTATTGGTTGAGAGGATTAGGAATATTATTCATCTTATCTTTGAATATAACAAGTTTGGGACCTTTTGAAACCGAAAATTACATTATAATAAATTACTATTTTCAAACATTCCTAAAGAGCCCCTCCCTCCCACCCCCTTATAATATTCATCATCTCTAACCCATTACTCATACCTCTCAAGTCCCTTGGATCTTAAAAAATCTGAAAATATTATCTCCCAACATCCCCTCTTCTTCCTAGAAGAATTACCTTATGTATAAGTCACTTCATTAAATCCTTTTGGTTAAAACCAAATGGAGTTACCCGATTTAAGGGTAACATATTTTCTTAAGTTATATTCTTTTATTTTACTTCTATGACCCCATAAAATATTTTCATTACATTAATTTATAAAAATATTAGTATCCTAAATATACTATGTGGCTTTTATGTGAAGAATTAGAACTAAAATTACACACACCGCCATCTAATGGATACGAACATACTGTTTCTGTGGACGGTGAACTACTGCCTCACAATACAATGATTGTTCAATTATATCCTACCATCTCTCATGGTGTCCATTATGATGGAAGGGTAATTATATATGATTTTTAGGATTTTTATTTTATCTTTATGATTATTTAATTCTATATTATAACATTCCTTTATGCTTTTCATGTATTATATATATGATAATTTAATTTGGGAAAGTGTATACTACCGCCCACCCAAAGTGATACGACTAATTCATAACATACATGGAACGTATAAAGGATAGATCTAATGAAAATACTTATTGTATATAAAATATTATATAATATACAAATTATAATATAACTATGTATCATTTTGTTTTCATTTTTTAAAAAATAAAAAAAGAAATGAAAGTAGCATCTATGCGTTCATACGACTTACCATCTCCATGAACGACACATTTCATTTTCATATATCCAAATGATAAAGACTATTCTAAATAAATATATACCAGATATATATGATTTATAGGATATAAAAATCATGAATATCATTATGAATATAATGAAATTATTACCACCTGGACAACATGTTATTATAAGTACGAAATATCGATAAAACGACCAATATTAACATAAATGATTTTGAATTGTTCATAATGTGGTAATAAGTGATGTAAAAGGAATAATAGTCTTAAAAAAAGTTTTTAAGAAAGTATAAATTACCTTAATTTTATTATTCATTAGATTTAAAGAGTAAACAAATCAAGTTAGACACTAGGTGTGGGACTTCGTCTCAATCACCATTCATTGAGGCATATTTTGATTTATACATGGCATTATTTAATAAGATTTATATAAACAATTAACTTTTCATTCCATTCAATGGGAATATTTTTCCATGTAACATTTTACTTAAAGAAAAAGGGAATGTCACTTTTTAACGTACCTGGTGACAATGACCTTTCCTCCGCCGCGAACATTATTTGGTTTTTGGATTCCTCTGTAATTAGTAGTGTTTTCAAAGGGAAAACAAATACAATATACTCTTTTTACTTATTTTGGTATTGAAAATGGTGTTGATAATGGATTTATAATTTCAATACCTTGAAATGATATATATTTATTGAAGTGTCGAAATGTTATCTTTCCTTTATGATTATTTTATGAATATGTTATGGTTCTTGGGCATCGTTTAGGTATACGGGTGGTTTCATGATAAACCTGGGGTTGGTGAGACTGTGATTGATCTATAATTAATTGGGTAACATGATGGAGTTAAACATTAATGGTTCTCCTAGGATATTTTGGGAATATACTACGATGGGTATTCCAAACGAAGCTCGCTACATGGCTGTGAAAGCTTCAACGCAAGTATGTTATGGATTTCAAAAGTTACATTTATGATTTATGATTTCTATATTTTATTCATAAATCATATGATTTCATGAGGTATGTTAAAGATCTTATTCATCATATGTATTGGTGAACTAATTTTCTATTTATTTTATAATCCCTAATATGCTTTTTATGCTCATCCCTTGTTTTGAAATGTTTTTCACATGACATAAAGATGAATTGGGTCAAGAATGGGATCCCTGAATAGTCATGATGTCTAAAACGTGGAAGTAGGCATGACACTTTTTTCCTAATTTTTTATTTTAAGAAAAAAATGAAACTGAGTATAAGGGATTACATTCTAATTTTGGAGATGTAATGTAATAGCTATGGCCTAATTCCCTAAAACTCTAAACCTGAAAAGATCAGAAATTTGAATTATTCATATATTTCGATATTATTTAATTTTTTAAGACCGAGTCCTTATAGTTGGTAGCAGAGGTTGGTTTAGATAACATTAGGAGTTAGGATATTTTTAAATTAATATCCATAAATTAATTTATGTTAATATTGAAATGATATAGAATTTACAGATTACCATGTTGCTTACCCAAATATATTTCTCTATTTAGAATGGTTTTCCGTAGAGGAAACATGGAAGCTATGTTGGGATGACACTAGGATGAAGACAATCTTCTAAAGAAGCTACCTAAGATGGTCGGAATCAGAACTGAACTATTTGTTGTAGTGATGGAATAACTGAATCAGGCTCTAAATGGTGGTGGTGTCCATGCATGAGATAAACCAGATAAACCATAGAGTAACATGTCAGTAGTGGAGCATTTCATGAGGCAACATCCCCCATCATTCAAAGGATCATCTGACCTTGTGCTAGTAGAAGGTTTGATTAAATAACTGCAAAAGATTTTAGATGTCATGGAGGTGTTTAGAACATCAAAAGGTCAGTCTCACTTTTTGCCATTTAGAAGGTGAAGTCGATCCGTGGTGGTTGATGGTTAAAAATATCCGGGTTAGTGAGGAGATTGAGGCTCTTGATTGGGATGAATTAAAATTTTTATTTCTTGAGATATATTTTTCTAAGGTGGTTCATCTAAGAATGTAAAAGAATTCTTATAATTGAGGTAGAAGGATGAAATTTTGGTTACTTATGAAGAAAAATTCACTCGACTATCAATGTATGCACCAAATTTCATAAGAGATCATGATATTAAAATCAATTGCCTTTACTCATGAATAATTGCAATGTATAAAAGGGGTTTAGCTTATCGTGAGTATAAATGTTATGAAAAACTTTCTCGATGTGTGTAGAAGGTGGAAATAAGGTTTTCTGATGATCATGTTTTCTTTGAGAAAAAACAGAATAAGAGGTCGAGGTGGTAGATGAAAGGGAAGAACTCTTCAAAAAAGTCTGATGGAAAGAAAATTACGTTTATAGTTTGTGAAAACTGTGGTTATAATCACGTTGGGGAATATATTTTGAATTCTTGTAATTGCTACCGATGTGGTAAAATGGAACATAAGTCTAGTGGTTTCATTGAAAAAGATCTGGGTAATGGTATGATAAAATCTGATTTACAATCAGTAAAAAAATTTCTATTCAATGAAATGGGTCATTTTGAAAATGACTGGGCCATGAAGAATTGAACTGAGGGAATGAATCCGGACTATGAGCAGAAAGGGGTGGTGAATTCCTTTACAACTACTTCAATAGATGTTGGTCCATCGAATGATGTAGTATCAGGTATACTGTTTGTTTATTCAGATTATACTAATGTGTTTTTTGATTTAGGGTCAACACATTCTTTCATTTCTGAGAAGTTTTCTAGTAAATTTTGAATCCAATCTCAATATATGAATCCTAACCTCATAGTAAAAAAACGTAGGAAATTATGAGACAAAAATAAATTATAAGAACTTTCTTGTACTTGTGTGCAAAAATAATATACCTACAAACCTTCTTGTTCTTTCTCTAGTAGTGTTTGGTGTTATTCTGTGTATGGATTGGATTTTCGTTAATCATGCTGAGAATGACTGCAGAGCTAAAGATGTTTCTTTTTAGAAAGAATTACATTTTTTGTACCAACATGAACCCTTACTATTGATAAAATATTAGGAAATTGAGAAACTAGTAAAGGATGTAAATAAATGTTATCATGACATGGTGTTGAAAACAATGGAACTGTTCAGATTAATGACTTGCCAGTGGTAAATGAATATCATGATATTTTTCCTGATGAGTTTTCTGGTATGATACTTGATCGAGATGTTAAACTTATTGTTGAATTATTTATTGATACTGATCCAATTTCAAAACCCCCTAATAGAATGAATCAAATTGAACTTTTTGAGTGAAAAAATCAATTGCAGGATTTATTAGATAAAGGTTTCATTCAACCTATCACATCACCATGGTGTGCTAATGTCTTTTTTGTTAAAAAGAATGATGATTCAATGAGACTTTTACTTGATTATAGAGAATTGAATAACATCTCTGTTTAGAAAAGGTATCCTTTTCCTCATATCGTTGATTTGTTTGATCACCTCCAGGGAGCTCAGTATTTTTCCAAGATTGACTTGAGGTCGGGGTACCATCAGTTAAATGAAAAGGAAGTAGACATTATGAAGACCACGTTTTGTACTAGATATGGACATTATGAATTTTTTGTTATGCATTTTGGGTTAACCAATGCACCTAATTTAATCATTGTTCTTAAGAATAAAATTTTCCATGAGTTCATGGATAAATTTGTGGTTTTGTTTACTGATGATATTTTTGTTTATTCCAAAAGTAAAGTGGAACACAAAAGTCGTTTAAGGGTTGCATTTCAAACATTAAAAGAAAAGAATATGTATTTTAAATTTAGAAAGTGTGTCTTTTCTTTACACCAAATTTCATTCTTTGGTAACATTGTTACAAAAAATGGCATAAATTTTGATTTTTCTAAAACAAAAGTTGTTGAATAATGGACAAGACCCACAAATATAACCAAGATCAGTATTTTTCTTGGTTTTGCAGTTTTTTATCAGATTTTTTTAGATGTTTTTCATGGTTATATAACCAACTTACTAAATAAATTCAAAAAGGTGTTAAGTTCATCTAAGAAAAAAAATGTGATGATTGTTTTCAGGAATTAAATAGAAGATTGGTGAATTCTCTAGTATAGTCACTACCTTCCAGAAATGGTGAGTTTGTTATCTATAGTTATTTTTTGTTGAATGGACTTGGTTTTTCCCTAATACAGAATGATTACCTAATTTCATATAGTTTATGTCAGTTGAAACCTCATGAGTTAAATTACCATACACATTATTTGAAATTACCTATTGTTGTTTTTGTTTTGAAATTTTGGAATCATCATTTGTATAGATTAATGTGTGAAATATATATTGATCAGAAAATTTTGAAGTATATATCCACTCTTAATGAATTGAACATGAGATAGATGATATGGCTAGAATTAATCAAGGATTATGATTTCATGATTCATTACAATATAGGAAAATAAAATAAAGTGACTGATGCTTTGAGTCGGAAAGGTAATGCGACATTAAAAATGTTACGTTTGGAACAAGATCCTTTGATTAATGATTTGATGAAATTTTTCATAGAATTTTTCTGTGTAGGAAATTTCTCTATTTTTTCAGGTGTCAGTGACATCATCTCTATCAGATAGGATTAGGAATGAGTAGAAGTAAGACAGTGAGTTTCAGAAAAGGTAGAGTTGGTTCAGAAGGGTAATTTTCCCAATTTTGACCTTGATAATTATTGTGTTTTGAGGTTTGGGAAGAGATTACGTGTGACTTGTGATTCATAGTAGAAGAAAGAGTTATTATGAGAAGCTCATAGTTCTTAGTTTTCAGTTCATCCTAGTAGTACTAAGATGTATGAAGAACATCAAGAGTATTACTGGTAGGATGGAATGAAATGAGATATTTCTAATTTTACTATGAAGTGTTTGACTTATCAACAGGTTAAAGAAAAGTGGCAGTTACCAAAAGGGATGCTTCATCTTTTACTAGTGACAAAGTGGAAACAGGAAAATATATCTATGGACATTGTTGTGGGATTACCAAAGACGTCTCAAGGTAATAATGCATTCTGGGTTATTGTTGACTGATTGACTAAATCTACTCATTTCCTTCCTATTAGAGATTATTTTTCTCTATATAAGCTTTTTTGGTTTTATATTAAAGAGATAGTCATGTTTCATGGGATTCCCCTCTCCAATGTATCTTATCATGACCCCAGGTTTACTTCTAACTTTCGAAAAAGGCCTTCAGAAGTCGTTGGACACTGAATTAAATATTAGTACAACTTTTCATCCTTAATTAGATGGGATGTCATAACGAGCAATTCAGACATCGGAGGATATGCTATATGCTTGCCCAATGGATTACCAGTGATGTTGGGACCAACATCTATCATTGGTTATATTTTCTCATAATAATAGTTTTCATTCAAGTATAAAGATTTCTCAATTTGAGACATTATATGGAAATCAGTGTCTAACGAAAGCTTTTTAGGATGAAGTAGGTGAAAGGAAACTGATGGGACTAGAATTGGTTGAAGAGATGGAAGAAAAAGTTCAGTTTATTTAGAAGCACATGAGAACAGCTCAGAGCATGATGAAAAGTTATGTGGCTAACCAGAGGAATGATCCTTATTTCGAGGTAGGTGACTATGTCTTCCTCAATGTTTCTCCATTCAAAAGTGTGATGCATTTTGGTAAGAAGGTAATGTTTTGTCTGAGGTTTATTGGACCATATGAAATCCTTCCAAAAGTTGGATTAGTTGCATACATAGTGGCTTTACCTCCAAATTTATCCCAGGTACACAATGTTTTTCATGTTTCAATGTTGAGAAATTATATACAGGATCCATCTCATGTTTTGAGTCCAGAGGTAGTTCTGTTGGAAGAGAATCTCTCTTATGAGGAACAGCCCGTCCTGATTTTTGACCGTAGAGAGCATATTTTGTGGAATAAGGTAATTCATTAGGTAAAGGTATTGTGGAAAACCCATATGGTTGAAGAGGCAATGTGGGAATCTGAAAATGCTAGGAGAGATAAATACCGCCAATTATTTGATAAGTGAATAGAATTGAGGTAATGCAATTCCCAATAGTGGGGAAGGATGTAACATCCTAGTTAAATAGAGAATATAAAAATTGAATATTTATTAACATTTTGGAATTGAATATTTATTTTACTTTAAATGGGAGGATTCTATGTTCGATGTCTTACTCAAAACGCAAAAATATGTGTCTCTGAAATCTTATGTTGCACACAATGTTGAGTTATACCGAAATATATATAATAATGTTATTATTTTAAATGTTAGTTAATTCTATGTTGTTGTATTGGAGGGAATGAACAGAACTAACTGTATTATGATTAAACATGTTTCATAAATGTTTTTTCATTTATCAAATATACGTTAAATGCTTAAAATGTCAATGAATCCAATTTTAAGTACAAAAACTCTAATGTTCATTAAAAGGACAATTTACCGCCTTTTATGGGGAAACCTTTGTAAATCTAGTTTTTATCACTTTTCTATTTTCAATATGATAAAGTAAAATTCTTTTATATAATTGTTTCATCAAAATTTACTTTGGGTAAATTTTTTGTATATTTCTGATAAAAATCATTTTTCAATGAATAGTGAAAAATACTACATTTTAATTCAAAAATGAATTTTAATATAATTTATTTATATGGTTAGATTATTTTTTTAAATGGATTTAATGTGTGATTTCATTATATTTTTACAATTTTATCCATTGTTGGTCGTTTGAAATAATTTCAATTTGAAATTGGATAGAAACAAGTGTCAATTCTTTGATAGTTATTTTTTCTTTAAACAACACTTTTTGGTTTTGACAACAAAAATTAATTTTAAATTAATAAATGAAATTTATATGATAATAATTTGGTAAAATTGAAATATTTTTTGAATTAGGAATATAAAATTTAGACTAGGCTGAATATTTTGTAATTTTCTAAAAACCATTAATTTTTTATTAATAATGAAAAATACTACTTAGTACTTAAAAAATAACATTTTCATTTAAATGAATATTTACCACTTTTATGAATTGAATATGAAACATCCGACATAAATTTTTGTTGTTAGTAAGTAAAATGTGGTTCAATGGGTTGAAAATAATTTTTGGCGAATAATAAAGTTTGATTTTTATAAACCAAAGTTAAAGATAAATAAGGTAAATCAATGTAAAAATAATATTATAATAAAATAAAATTACCATAACACTTGTCCTAACCTTATTGGATGAGTCATGGCCGAAAAATAAAATCTTTGGGTGAAACCTTTGGACTTTGAAAGTAATTTGGGAAAGACAATGACATTAATAACTTTTTATTTGACGTAAAATTAAAAATCCATAAACATGTATTGTTTTTGTCAAAAAAATTAATGTGGGGTTATATAATTGATATATTTTTCTATGAATATTAATTATAAAGATAAAATTGTTGCATAGATCATAGTCTTTTGTTAATAATTTTTAGACATAAAATAAATTAATTTATTTTTTACACAATGATGATGAAATGTTTACCTCATTAATGACTGTTTTAGGTAAATGAGATTATAAATGTGAAAATAAATGTATTTTAAAACATTTTATTATATACACTAATTTTATTGATGATCAGGACTTATTATAATTTAATAAATGAATTTTTTTTGAAATAATAATGTTGTTTTTGGTTTTTTTAAAAGTCGTGATATGAATATTGTTTAAATTGACATAAATGAGTATTTAAAAAAAATACTATTTTATTAAATGATATAATAACCCTAAAGATCTATTATTCGACAAAATTACTTAGATATGGATGGAATTTTAATTAATGAACCACTTTTAGTTCGATTGTAATTTTATAGTAAATATATTAACCTTATAGATTGAATACACAAGATGACATGGTAAGAGTCAAATTAGTTTACTAAGGGTCAATGATAAATTATAAGGTTAAATTTGAAACCAAAACATGTCTAAACAATATTTTTTGAGAATATTTCGAATAATAGTCCTCTTATCATATAATTTAATAAGTTTTGGACCTTTTGAAAAAAAAATTAGTTTATAATAAAATAATTGTTTTCAAACATTCCTAAAGAGCCCCTCCTCCCCCTTATAAAAAGCCATCACCTGTAACCCATTACTCACGCCTCCAATCCCTTTGTCTCATACAAAAACATCACATATAAGCTCCCAAAATACCTCTCTTCCTCATCGAAGATTTACCTTAGGAATAAGGTACTTCAAGAAATCCTTTTGGTTCAATCCAAAGGGAGTTATCTGATTTAAATATAACGTCTTCTATTAAGTTCTTTTAATTTATTTTACTTCTCCAACCCCCTAAAATATTTTTATTCCTTTATTTTATAAAAATAATAGTATCCTAAGTCTACTATATTTTTCATTATAAGTGTTTAAACTACACTTACACACCTCCATCTAAAGGATACAAACATACTGTTTTTTTGGATGGCGAACTACTGCCTCACGAAACGATGATTGTTCAATTTTCTCCTACCGCCTCTAATGGTGGCCATTATGATGTAACTGTAATTATATATGATATATATGATTTTTTTTTATCTCTTTGAATATGTAATTCACTTTTATAACATTATTTTATGGGTTTCATGTTGTATATACGATAATTTCATTTGTGGAGGTGCAGACAACATCCCTCTCTAAGTGATATGACTCATTCATACCATATATAGAATGTATAAAGGATGGTACTAATGAAATTTTGTTTCATATATATAATATGATATTATAATGGAAATATAATATATCTATGTACCATTTGGTTTTCATTCCTTTAATAATGAAAAATAAAAGAAATGAAATTAGTGTTCATGCTTACGTACGACTTACCGTCTCAATGAATGGTGCATTTCATTTTCATATATAGAAATGATATCTGCAATTATAAATACAAATAGACTAGATATATATGATTTATATGATATTTTAATCATGAATAACATTTTGTATGTAATTTAATTTTTACCACATGGACAGCTTGTAATTATAAGTATCAAATATCGACAAAACTACCGTTATTAACTTAAATGATCACGTAATGTTTATAACATGGTAATAAGTGATGTAAAAGGAATAATAAAAATTAAATAGGTTCTAAAGCAGGTATAAAATAACTTTATTTTATTCCATATGAGATTGAAAGAATGAATGAGTCATGTCAGACACAACTTAGCGAAATTCATTTAATCACCTTTCATTGAGGTATATATTGATTTATACACTACATTCTTTTATAAGGTATATAAAAAAATTTGACTTTACATTTCATTAAAATAGAATATTTTTCTACGTAGAGTTTTACTAAATGAAAATGGGAGAGTTTCTTTTTAACGTATGAGGTGACAATGACATTTCCACCACTGCGAGCATTATTTGATATTTGGCTTCCTCTACAATCTGTAGTGCTTTGAAAAGGAAAACAAATACCATATAATATTTTTATGTATTTTTCTATTGAAAATGGTTTTGAGAATGGATTTATAATTTTAATATCATGAAATGATATATTGTGATTGAAATGTGGAAATTTCATCATTCCTTTATGTTTTGTTTTATGAATATGTTATGGTTCTTGGGCATTGTTTAAGTATATGGGTGGTTCCCCATAAACCTATGGTGGATTAGCCCAAGAAATCTCTCAAATGCATTAGGTAATGTGAAAAAGTTAAATTTTAATGTTTATTTTTATATATTTTGGGAATATACTATGATGTTTACTCCAAACGTAACTCCCTACGTAGCATTGAAAGCTACAACGTAAGTATGTCCTGGATGCCACAAGTTATATTTATGATATATGATTTCTACATGTTATTCATAAATATTATGATTTAATTAGGTTTGTTAAATATCATATTCTAGGAATGTATGGATGTACTAAATGTTTTTTTCTTTATTTTATAATCCTTATAGAGCTTTTTATGCTCATCCCATGTTTTGAAAAAAAATTCACAAGACTTAAAGATGAATAGGGTCAAGGACGAGATCAAAAAAATGTCATGCTGTCTAAAACATGGAACTAGACATGACTCTTTTTTCAAGAGTATTTATTTTATGAAAAAAATGGAAACTGATTATAAGTGTCCACTTTGTAATTTTTGAGATGTAATGTAATAGTTATGGCCTTATTCTCTAAAACTATAGACCTGAAAAGATCCTCAATGTAAATTATTCTTTTAATTCAAGATTATATAATGTATTAAGGATGAGTCCTTATAATATATATATATTTATATATTTATATATTCTCAAATATAATAATATCCACTAATTACTAAAACTTTTTGTCTCACTATTTATATGAAAGTCCTCATGGTATCCTATTTTTAAGATCATCAAATTCAAATGACATGAAAAGAATTATTAATTATTATTGTCCATATACAGTTGATTGCAATTAATTATATCTGTCTGGATAGTATTATATATCTAGATAATGAAGCATATATTTAGGATTAATATAATATTCTCATGATGTTATAATTATCATTAGAAACTTCTATAACCCTCTATATAAAAACTAATTGATGTAAATTACTATATAAATAGTGTATATAGAATTAATAACTCTAGAATTAGAATATTGGATCATGTATTAAACAATGTGTACTTCATAGGGTAATTTAATTACAATTTTAATATTTATTCAATGACACATACATTAAAAACACATAGACCAGTATAGTGGAAGAAATAAATATATTTTCCCCTACTGATTTTTTAGAAGAGTATATTGGTCTATTTAGGGTTCATGAATTATATTCAGATTATCCCGTGAAAAAATACCTCAATTAAAGTATTGTTAGTTTTCTCATGTGAGTTAGTTTTTATTCAATTATGGAATTTAAACAATGAGTCTTTTAAAAGTGAATTTATAGAATTATATCGAGAAAGTTCCTCCAACATAATAAAGGGAAGAATGATGTAGATTTTGATTCAATGCTAGTAATAGCATCTATATCAAGTATAATTAATGAAATTATAGTTTTAGATATATAAAAAAGGGTTCAAATGGATGTTGTGATGTAAATAACTAGAAACGAATTTTATATTTTAGGGAAGCTATGAATAGCTATATATGTCTTGTAAGAGATTAATCCAAAGAATTAAAGTATGATATATCTAGAGTATGGATTTATTTTAGAGGTATATTTATATGGGTTGTTCATATACTTTAGTCGAAAATGATACATGTGAGGGTAAAAAAGTGTTGGTGAGTTGGGATATTTTATTATTGGATAGAAGTATCAATTATGGTGTTGATACTCATCGACATTCAATATTTGAGTGGATGGATGGAAATGAATAATTTAAATCATCTTGACTAGTGGAAATTGAATAAATGTATAGAGCTCATCAATATATTGGTTTAGGTAACTTGGGTAATATATAGGGTGAAAAATCATAGTCACAGGTGATTACATACTCATAGATATTGGTCTCAATGAATAGATTTATAGTGGAATCCTGTGAACAAGTGGAAGGAGGTATTTAAGAAAGGTTGATGAATCAAGGATTAAAATATATTTATTTTATTAATAAGATTTATTTTAAAAGAATAGGTTGTATTGGTTTCATTATTTTTAAAATTTATCTTTTATTTTGTTTCGATGTGCATGGTTGACAATCGATTCTCCCAAACTGTGCACCCTCTCATAAGAAACATTGAAAACCAAAAAAAAAGATTGCTTTCATGATTTCCACACAGTTTTAAATTTTTTCACCCACCATGGAGAAAGAAGGAAGCTCCATTAAAAGGGGGATATGGTTATGGAACATATCTCTTTTAACCATGTAGCCCTCCACAAGAAACCATTCATTGGATTCAATTAATCAGAAATTTTATAATAATTAATCCACTTTTTTACTTATCTGATAGAAAATATTAAACAACCTATGGTTTCTACTACATATGCTAGAAACCCAGAGGAAATTTTGGCCTCAAAACACCCTTCTGAAAGCATATAGAATCTTGGAGAGTGATGTCTGATCTCTACCACATAGGTTTCCTCTTCCTATTCACATTCTCTACCTCTCTCTCCTTACCACCCTAGGGGTTGGTAGATCTCTATGTTTTTGGAGGATCTAGTATCCAATGATTTATATCATGAATATATGGGCTTATTCTTTGATAATAATTACTTACGTTCATTGTTGTAGTTTTCTTAGCCCTCGGTATCGAAATCCCAAGATCCTAAGGTAGGTTACTAAATTTTGATTAGCCAATTTTATTAACACTAAATTTCATTATTCAAAATGAATTTGTGTATTTAAATAAAATTTCATGATATAAATTAAAATTATTTTTATTGGTTGATTATAAATACAGTTATATAGAATTTGGGTTTTGAAATTGGAATTGTAATTAATTTGGGAAAAATAATCAATTCCACTAAATTTGGTTCTGTTAATGAAATTAATGGAATGTTCTGAATCATAAATTTATTAATTTAATTTGAGAAATTTGATTTAGGGGATTAATTTCAAAGTGGTATTATAAGTAAAATAGTTTAAAATGTGTTTGATAGATACCCATAAGTTTATCTTGAAAAATATAATATTTGGTTGAAAACACATTTTTTAAAATGGAAATTTATTATATTTGAAATTAGAGAATGTGATGAATTGAATTTTAAGCAGTCTTAAAATAAATTTCACATAATTGATTATTTATTTATCATAATATAACCTATATAGATAGTGATTTATCAAGGATAAACACAATAGGATAGGAATTTTATATCAAAGGATGGACACTTTATATCAATAAAATAAACTATTTGGAATATTTTATTCCTCACTTGGATATCAATGATTCCCCTTTGACCAGTGAAATAGGATATGAGTTCACATTTCTAGTATTATTTTATATGTATGTGAGGATCCCATAACTGAGAACTATTTTACAATTTGGATGATGGCCATATTACACATTGTTTATTTTATATATATTACAATGTTCATAAAATGATAACCATGATCATTTAATTTATGTAATATATTTCATATAAAATTTTTATTAAGCCATTTGATTAAATTATTTTCCATCATTCTTAATTTTAATAATTTTTTATTTATATAGGACTGGAAATTTCATCCATGTTTATGTTAAATGGAATGATTTATTTGTAGTATTAAATGTTGAAAAATTATTATGGAATCCATGGTGATATCCTTATGGGAATTTAGATTATACCCTAATTGTGTCTTTGGGGGGGTTTATATTACATTCATCCATGTTCAAGAAAGGTTAAGGTGACACTTTGAGCTGGGAGTACCTATTAGTCCATGGGATTTTAGAGTTGTGTTCACTAGGACTCGAGTTGTTATCCTGATTTCTAGTACAACGATGTGGTACATAGGGTTTTTTTACCGGTTTTACTTTTGGTATTGTTCTCCTTGTGAATTATATCTTGTATTCATACTAAATTGTTTATCATTTGTTAAAAAAATTTGTAGGAAAATTATTCCCAAATTCTTTTTTATGAAGTTAGGTTCTAGTCACCAACTTATGGGGATTGAAAACTCTATTTTTTGTGTGTCATAATTGGTTAATTTATTAGGATACTAGGGTATTTGGTCCAGTTCATAAAAAATCTGTAATAGAGATCTATGTTGAGCTTCTTATAATGAATTTAGTATGAATTTTTGTAATATTTTCATGTCATAGGAGGTTATTGTGATTGACTATTTGTCCAGCGCTAACCAAATTAACCTTAAGTCACTAGGGGTGGTTTGGGAAAGATGTATTGAGGTTTAGTTTAAGTAATTAATGTACATTTTATTTTTAGTGACTGAAATGAATATAATATGTTTTATTTATAGGGATTAATTTGTTATTGTTTATCTATTTGAGTGTTAATATGATGAATTATATGCTGATTTTTGGTCTTGTGTAGCATCATGTCTCCTAAATGATGTGTGAACCGAATCCAGGAAGAAGATTCTAATGAACCACAACCATATAATCCATTCATGGACAGAATTTTGGTTGTGGTGATTGTGTGTGTTGTTTATGATCTTAGACAAGAACCACCACAACAACCCTTTCAGGCTATAGATATTGAACTTTCGAGGGTTGTTTTATGAAATTATCTACAACATTTCCTATATCAAAATTTAGTAAAACTAAAATTATCCAATGAAACTCAATAGGTAGAGAAATGGTTAATAAGGATGGACTTTTTGGTTGAGTTCATGGGGATACCTGGTGATATCAATGTTAAGTGTTTCACCATCATGCTGGAGGGACCAAAAAGGATATAACGTGACATCATGGGGATATCAATGATGAAAAATGTTGTAGTGTGGGGAGACTTAGATGATCCTTTCACCAACTACTTCTATCCAGAGTCATTTATGTTTCCCTAGGATACAATGTTTATTAAAATTGTCCTGGCCAATAGAACTGTGATAGAATATCCAAACCATTTTGTAGAGATAGTGAAATTTTAATTAGAGATAGTATCCAATGAGAAGATTAAAATTAAAAGGTTTATTTTAGGATTTTCATTCAATATTTATTCATATTTTTCCATAATGAATATTCTTTATTATGCTTATGTGATGGCTAGAGCATTGATGGCTGAGATGGACCTGGACGACAAGTCATGGTGGAAAAGAGATTCCTCCTCTCTGAGTAATGGTGTGTTTTTAACTAAGAAGAATTTCAAACACGATGATTTTCTTGATGGATCTTGATAGGATTTATTTTCTAAAAATCCTTCATTTCTTGGTAATGTTTATTTGATTTTCAACCATTGTAGTATAATTATGCATTTTTAGGGTGTCTTCATAGAGGGATACAATATATGTTTCTCCTATGGATACTCTCGTCACATGAAGAAGTAATTTCACATCAATTACACTCTACATAGTGGCATATGATCATCATGGATAGTTAAAACTATGGAGTAATAAAATACACCATGAAAAGGGTTTCCATCCCTAGCCATTCGAATTGAAGCTTCTTCATACGGAATAAGAGTCTCAATAGTAATTAGAAACAAGTCCAAAAAATTTGAGATGTATCATCTCTATAACTTCTTTAGTAGTGACTAATATATTTAATACTAGTGCATGTCATTAATTTATTTAATCTAGTATTTTCCATCTCCTAAATCATCATACTAGAAATTTATCTTATATTGTTGATATCACTAGACCAGTTGGAACAATGTGAGAGCATGGCCTCAATAGTCCCAATAGTATTTTATCACTGTGAATTTTTGGTCCTTCATGTAATTTTGTTATTCCAAACATGAAACATCTTGACATAATTTTCACTATGGATTGGCTCATTGAAAATAATATCCAAATTATTTTTTATCTTCGATGGGTCTCCATTGCAACATGTGATTTGGTTTTCCATTTCATACAATGTTATTGGGACCCATGGTTTAGAAGAACCATACCTTATTATATAGAGTTTTGGAAATTAATATAAGTGTTTTCTATTGATATAGAGAGATAATCCTTAAGTGACAATCTCCCTCCATTTTTCATTGAGTTTCCCATTTTTTTCTCACTTATCTAGTTTTCTGTAGGTACGAGATATATAGAAATATATCAACATAGTTCCAAGTTCACACGCACTTTCTATTCCTCCTTAGTACTTGAAAACCACTGAAATGAAAGTGTTGAAGAATCAAAAAATTATTATTCTATAGAACGTATTTATAAACCATATAGTGTCACCTTAAGCATCATCAGTTCTCAATGCAGTGAATCCTGATCGGTTATTTGACATTTGGATTGATTATTGAAAACTCAATCGAGTTACTATAAAGAAAACCTCTATGCTACCACTGATAGATTATAGTAATGACCATTTGAATGGGGATTAGTGGTTCTCAGAGACTAATATTTATTAAGGTAATGATGAGTTCATAATAAATTAAAGTGAAATTTAAAACCCTTCATTTAGATTATTTATTTCCATTATGAGTTCCTTTCCATACCATTTTATTTAACAAATTATATTATAGTCATTATGTATTTAGTAATATGGATTTTCCAAGAGTATCTTGATAAATGTTTTTGGTATTTGTTCACGAAATCCTAAATTACTCTATATTTGAGGAGGATCATCTGCGACTTCTGAGAGTGATTTTGGAACTGTTGAGAAATAACCAACCTGAAAAAAATTGGAAAATGTTATTTATGGATTAATAAAGTTATTTTCATGCGAAATGAGGTTTTATAAAATAGTATATCAGATGACGCTAATAAGGTAATAAAACATTGCGACATGGAAACAACCACAAATTGTTTTTGAGATTCAGAGCTTAATATGTTTAGATGGTTATTATTATCAGTTTGTTAAGGACTTACCAATGTTGTATTCTATAATGATTACTATATATTAGAAGAGAGAAAATTTTTCTAGGGTTGAGAAATATCAGAATTCATTCGTTATGAAGAAATGTATTTTGAATACTATAGAGGTGTGGAATGACCTATAGGCTTGACAAGGCTATGAGGTCTTACATGATGCAACAGGTTCAATTTTGGGTTGCGTTCATATAGGGGTGATAATTTTTAACACATGTTTCTCATCAAATTAGGCCACATAATAAAAATTATCTAACCCATTTCCATGAACATGCAGCTATGATGCATTCTATTATGAAATTATGATAGTCTATTTTCAAAAAAATGTGTACTATGTATTCTGATAAAAAAATCATGATTATGTTTATCTTTTTCTCAATGTTATATAAATCTATAATTGAGGAATTAGTAGTAATAAATGTAATATTTATTATGGTACATCACCTATACCCTGCGAAAATGGAATTTCATTGCAAATTCTTTGAGGTGGAAGCATTTGATCCACGTTGTGAAGGAATCATCAGAAGAGTGGAACATGATAGATCTTTTTGTACTATTGCATATTAGAGTACATGAAATAAGGTTTGTGGTTCCATTGGATAGTGTTTAATGTATTTAAACTCTTCTAAACCTACTTCTTATGTAATATTATCTTAATAATGATTTTTTCAGTGTTATAGACTCTCTATATGGAAGGGATACCATACATGGCTATTCATTTTCCACTAAAAGAATTTTATACTACCAGAATCACATTTTTCACAATTTGTGGTGAGGAAATTTATGACTATGTATTTCCAAAATTCATAGTGGTATTTTCACCGTAGATGCATGAATTTGTTCTATGACATGTAGTTTAAACTCTGGTGGCCAGGTATGAAATGGAACATTGGTGAACTTTTCAGTCGTTGTGATATGTGCCAACACGTCAAGGATAGGAACCCAAAACCGTCATGTTTTCTTCAGACACTTATAGTGAAAACATGAATATGTGACTAGATCGTTATTTTATTTGTGGTTGAGTTTCCATGAAGCCATAGAAAAAATAATTTGATTAGTATTTTAATAAATTAGGTGATAAAATCTTCTCAAACTATACCCATTCATCATGAATCCAAACTTTAAGAGTTGTGTAATCTCTATGTTAAAGATATTCTTTATTTTCATAGAGTTACATCTGATATAGTCTCTAATAAGAATAATTGGTTTAAAAATTATTTTTGGGGAGTTGATCTGGAGGAATTGGGGTATCAGATCCATTTGAGTATGAAATTCCTTCCGCATTTAGATTCCCATACTGAATTACATAAATAGATCCTTGTGGAAATGATTCATTCTTATGTTGTCATCTTTGGTGGAGCATAAGACTACCATCTATGGCTGATTCATTTTTTTATAACAGTAGTTACCAAAAATCAATTATAATGGCTCCTTCTTAGACCTTTTATGGAAGGACTTCTAGATCATAATGGTGTTGGTTGGAGATGTATGAATGTACCATCATTGGATCAATCTTGGTTAAGGATATGACAATAATGATTATATTGACTCATCTAAAAAAATTTATAGCATAGAGGGAGTGTAAATATTATGTTTATCATCATTTCATACCATTTTAAATATCATTTTGTGACTAGTTTTTCTTAAAATTTTTCTCTTATTTGGTTCATCGACTGCATGGGAGGAAAACGAAGCATGATCATCATTTAGTTGGACCTTTTGAGGCTGTTGAGAAGTTGGTGAAAGTTTCCTAATGATTATCACTCCCACTAATTCTGATGTCAATACTAATCATCTTCCATGTATCAAATTTATGAAAGTATGTATATAATACATCTCATGTTATAGGATGTAGTGATCTTGATGTTTAACATGATTTACCCATCACATAAATGGTTAGTCGGTATAGTTGATTCTAAAACCAAGGAACATCCAAGGCAGAAGATACCTTTGTTTCAAATGATACAGCATCATGATAGTGATTTTCATGAGACATGGGAGAGGGAGTTAATGATGAGAGATATTTCATATCAACCTTTTAACATGGGAGCATCTGGGTAGGCTTTTTGGGGATAGAATGTTTCTTTGGTGGGGATTTTATGACACGTAGTTATTGTTTTCACGTATTCCCAAACGACACATATAATTGATATTTTTTGTGTGTTTAATTTTGGGTTGATTTAGTAGAAATTTTAAAAAAGTTAATGATTCTGGGATATGCATAGTTGAGGCATTGTTTTCCCAAACTATGTGTCCTCCTAGTGGAAACAATGTAAACTGAAACTGTGAGAGTTTACAGGGTTGATGCATGGTTTAAAAAAATGTTACCCCATTAAATGGGGAACATGGTTTAAAAAAATGTTACACCATTAAATGGGGAACATGGTTAGGGTTGAGAGTTTTCTAAACTAATAGGTCCTTCCATGGAAATTGTTTATGGGATATAATTAATTGAAAAATATTTTCTAAAAATCTAGAAACCTCCTTTTTCGGTGTCTTGCGGAAAAAGGTCAACCCCTACAGTTTCTTACCACTTGGGAGAACCTAAAAGGCAATTTACCCCCTCTATACCCTTTCATATGTGGATCAAAATATACAGAGAGACCTTTGATGTCCATGTTGTAGTTTTCCTCTCCCAATTCTTTTTATCCAGCTCTCTCCCCTTTCCACTCTAGGTTTTTGTTGATCTCGTTTTCATTGTAAGATATAATATATGATATTCCAAATAATTAATTTATGTTTGATTTTATAATTTCCATTACCTATATTCTACATTGGAATTTTCTAATTATAGAATTGCATCTCAAGATCATATGATACTAAGGTAGTCGTTTTTATTTTTATTGGAAAAATTGATTGACAATAAATTGATTGATTAAAATTTATTTTTTAAAAATTCATATTCATGATATTAATAAAAATTCATTCAATTTGATGATAAAAATACCATTATATTTAATTGGGTTTTGAAATACAATTTAGCATGAATTTTGGAAAACCCCCCCAATTCTATTGAATTGGGATGTGTTTATGAAATTGATGGAATTTTTTGACATTTAATTTCATTAATTAAAACCCAAAAATGGATTGGAATAAATTTATTTCAATGTGGTATTTTAGTAAAATGTATTAAAATCGATTTTATAGAAACCCATTGGTTTTATGTTGAAAATGACTTTTTTTGACTGAAAACCCATTTTGGAATATAAATTCAGAATTGTAATTTTTTAAAAATGATAATGGGATGACTTTTATTTTTTAGTAATAAAATAAATTTCTCATCATTGATTGTTGATAGATAACATAAAATCCATGGTAGTTTGTGAGTTATTAGGTACAAACATGTTCGGATGGGAATACCCAAGAAATCGTTTTAATCTTTACAACTCTAACATAATTTTCTTGGAATATTTAAATCCACATTAGTATGTCAGGGAGTCCACCTTGACCAGTTCTAATGGGATGTTTGTAAACATTTATTTTCAATATATAAGTATGTGAGGATACCATAAATAGCTCCCATCATAACATTTAACGAATGACCAAGTTTATTGTTTTTTATGTTTGATATATATATATATATATATATTCCAATGTTTTTAAACCATTTACCATGACAATTAAATTTATATAAACTATTTTATATAAAATATCTATAAATCCATTTGTTGGAATTAGTTTCCATCATTTGAAATATAATTGATGATTATTTTATAAATTATTTTAAATTACATGCTAACTCATTTAAAATTGATATCGCTGTTTGGATAATTAAATTCTTGAATCTTCTTATGGAATCCATAGTGAGACCCTATTGGGATTTTAAATTACACCCTACCTATGCATTCAGGTTTTTGTAGATTACCTTCATCCATGTTTGGGAAGGGGTAAGGTGTCACTTGGTTGTGATAGTAGAGATTGTTCGTTGGTCATGGAGACTTGTGTCCATTAAGACTCAAGTTGTTTTTCATCATTCTGGAACTCTACAACAATTCATTGGGTATGTTTACCTATTTGAATTATTGTATAGATCCCTCTATGTATTTTTTCTTGTATCCATATAGACTATTTAATATTTATTCCACAATTTTTGGGGAACATCACTCCCACATTATTTGTGTATGATGCCAGGTGCTAGCCGCCAACCAATGGTGACCTTTAATTCCCTTCAAGATAGGCATAAAGCACTTCGGTTATTGGTTTACCAAGGTTTAGGGTATATTCATGACATTTTATATCTCGAATGAGTTTCAGATTAAGTAAATATTCAACTGAATTCTACATATGTATCTTATTGGGATTCATAAGATTGATACATGATATGAATACTCATGTCATTCCCTAAAGAATCATTATAACAATACTTTATGATAATTGGAAGAGTAATCAATTCCATGAAACAATATGTTTCACTGAAATGGATATCATACTATATTACATGTTATACATGCTTATCAGAGTTTCTCACCATGAAATCTATAACATATATTGAACTATCTTATTGGTATTTCTTTTAATATATAATGAGATTGGATAAAAATTTACTTATAAGGTCCTCCATTAATATATATATATATATTCTAGTATTTCTGGAGATTAAGAAATTTTCTTGTGAGAAGGTAAGACACCTAATTAGAAATTTAAATGAAATTTTCTAATATTTTTTCTAATAATTACTCATACTAAATATATAGTTTTCACCCTTTGAAATATGATGATGATCAATGATGAAAAAAATTTCCCATTAAATCGATCCCAGAAGTTTTCTATTGCACACTGATTATGTGTTTCAAAATAATATATTAATATGATTAAGTGAAAAATACATAATAGATTGGTTTCTATTTCAACAAATTAAAACTATCAAAAATAATTTAATTGATTGACATTAATTGGTAATCTATCACTGGGAATGATAATAGTGATAAATTAATTAGATTTTAAATTTAAAGATTCAAATTTAATAATTTTATAGATTTATAAAAATATACTATACAGTATAGTAAAAACACACATTGAAATTAGTTGAGGAACATTTACAAATCAGATGAATCATTTATCATTGATTATTTGGATTGGAGAATAATTGTGTGTAAATTGGGATTTAATTATTTATCTAAACTAATATCAGAGTGTTCAGGGTTTATTAATTATGATCTAGAGTTTATGATTAGAGAATCATGGTGATCACTCTTATACTTTCATGATGTATTTAGAATTAAATTCATTTAATATTATTTTCTGTGTGAATTTTTAAGATCGTTTGGGTTTTTTTTAATAACAATTTAATTAATTATCCAAATCATGTTTTTGAATGTTTTTTATATAATATAAGAATGTGTTAACAAAGTAATTTATATTTTTTTTCTTACAAGTTCATGAAAAATGATATAAATTGTTTTTAAATTAAATATTCATCATCATTTTGACAAAACCATGAATATATGATACTAAATAAACAATATGTGTTCATATATTTCATGAAA
Organism: Viscum album; assembly: GCA_963277665.1. Classification (NCBI taxonomy): domain Eukaryota; kingdom Viridiplantae; phylum Streptophyta; class Magnoliopsida; order Santalales; family Viscaceae; genus Viscum; species Viscum album. Next base: position 127,733,909 of record OY728167.1, on the reverse strand, counting down.
ATATTGTATAATTAAATTTTTGATATAAAGGATTTTTGTTTTGTTTATACAATGATCTAGATATGATGTGAAAATAAGGTTACAGACGATTGATCATTCAAGATTGAAAGCCAACATACCATGTATATTATTATATATTATTATGAGGATTCATGATAGATAGTGGGTACAATGTCAAATTTTATATAATTATAAATTTATACAATGTGTCCAACGGATTGAGCTAATCGTATGAGGTTCTATGGGATAGTGTTTAAAAAGGGTTTTAATATGAAGATATCTCTGAAGAAATAATTTTTAACTATTGAAGATGTAATGACCCATAAATCCAATGGAAATGTTTTTCATAAATACATGGGAATTTTACGAGTCCACAGTTTTTGACAGAGCGTGATTCTGAGGCCTGGTGTGACCGGGATCAATTTTTGAAGTTTTGTTCGGGTACGTTCAGTAAACGTACATCCAGGTTTTTTTGTCTTTTCAACGGTTGTTCAGAATTGAATTCAGAGGGCACTGATGAACTCGCAACGCCGGTATCCCCTTAAGGAGACCATTATCGCAGTTGCGTTTTATCAGGAGTGGTAGTTAATTTTTGGGGTTTCTAAGTAAAATTTAAATAAAATTATGTGTTGCATATTATTATTTGTGTAGTAGTTAAAACCAACAATGGGAGGTTAGTGGTGGGGCTCACTCCCACAAAACCTCCCATGGGAGGATATTATGTGGTGGGGCCCACACGAGTTCAATCACTTCACCTCCCATTTAAACTCCCTTGATATCCCATAATCTCATGGAATTCCATGGTTTAATTCTTGCCAACACCCCAACATTAATAAAGAGAATTAATTCAATTTTCTTTCAGATATTTTTGAATCCATCCCTCCACATTTAATCTAATGTGATGTTACATTTAATGTGATACAACTCTTGAGTTTTTGAGCTATAAAAATAATAGAGAATGATCTCTATTATTTTAGATTAACATTCTGGAGAGCTAAGGAGAAGATGAAGAGACTTCTTCCCATGAAGAACACGAAGAATATCTCCTCCACTTCATCAAACAGGGAATGAATTTGAGGAGACACCCATGAAGAATGACCATATTCTTTACTCTTCCTCAACATCAAAGGACAAGATGTCTCCCGTGAAGAACATCGCCAATGAAGACGTCCCCTCCTTCCGACGTCAATAGAACGACGCCGCTATCCCGTGACTTTGTCAACTGTAAATGATAATCGAGGTAGGGTTTTGAATTAGAGGATGAATTTATTTCTTTTAAGTTATTATTTTCCCTTAGAAAAAAACAACAACTGCGGATCTTCCCCCCCGAACATGTCAATCCGCATAATGGATTTTGAATGCTGGATAGGTTAGAGATTAAGCTGGGGTTTGTTTCCGGTTTAATTATATGCTGGATTACTGTCTGAGCCTCTAACGCTGAGGGCACGGGAAAATGAACAAGTACAGACCCTCCGCCAATTCTTTCATCCTGTGTCGATTGATGGGAGACAGGTGAACTGAATGGAAACCTTGATTTGAGGCCATCACAGTGATGAGAAAGTCCCGAGGAGGCCGTAGGAGCAGACGGGAGCCAAAACAGTCCACCAGAATGACTCCGGTGGCCCGCGGAAGAGCACGATGGCATGGGTCCCCGGCGCTATGGCACCGGCCACGGGAGGTGGTAGCTAGCACTGGCTGGCCGCCTGGAGGCGGCGGTGCCCCTCGCACGCCGTCAGAGGAAGGCCGCAGCAACACTAGTCGCGGCGTTGGAGCGGAACCCGCGTGCGGGCTCTGGGATGGATGGGTGGCGCCAGCTGGCACCACCATTACGGGACACCGGGGGGGGGGGGGGGGTCCCTCGCACCACACGCCATGCACGAACATGCTTGGCCAGCTGGCCGAGCCACGACCAGCCGCGCAAGATGAGCCGTGCCACGCGTGTCGCGCCGCCGTTGGGCCGAACCGCCTACCGCGTGGGCTGGGCCGCCTGTCACGTGGGTCGGGCCGCCCTCACACGGGTCGGGTCGTAGCCACCATGTCGGGCCACACCCACCGGGTCGGGCCGCACCCTACCGGGACGAACCTGGATCTGGGTCGGGTCGACCCAGTTCGGGCCAACCCTGGGCGGGTTGGGCAGGGTCGGACCGGACCCAGACCCCCCTCTTCAGACTACTTTTTGTTTTTCTCCCATAACATTATCTAAGGACCTCTGATTGATGCATTATCAGTTTATTAGGATTCCATGAATCGATATGGTAATTTCGGTATATCACACTCAAGGTTTTGGCAAAGATTGGGTATAGCTGGGTTGGTTCGAACCCGAAACCAATAGGGCCCTCGAAGTGGAAATGCTAATAACTTATGTAGTGAACGTCTGATTGACATGACTTCAACTACGTTGGATTAATTTTGATGATACAGTCCTTTTTCAATACTTCTCACTTAATTTTGGATGAATTTGGATTATGTCCGGGTTGTATTGTACCCGAAATCCAACCAGCCTCTTGAAACGGAAATGTCAATAACTCTCAGACAGAGCGTCTGATTGATGCACCGACTATCACATTGGGTTCCTTATGATGAGACAGAACTATGGGATACATCAACTCAGGATTTCTTTGATGTATCGACACTTGGATCGAGGAGCAGACCCTCCCAGAATCGAGCGTGCTGTGTGCGGGAACCCTAGGGCTGGCTACGACTGAGATGACAGCATCCTACGTGGGTTCGACAACAATGACTATTGTACCAGAATCCTATGTGGGTTAAACAGCGATGACTTCTATACCAGGATCCTCCATTGGTTCTACAGGAGGGACTTATGTACCAGGATCCTACATGGGTTTGACAACGATAAATACTATACTGGAATCCTATGTGGGTTCGACAGTGACGAATTCTGTGCTAGGATCCTATGTGGATTCGACAGTACTGATATTGTTCCAAGATCCTACATGGGTTCGACATAGGAGATGATTAAGAGGCTACATCTAATCATCTCTACCCCTCTTCGTGAGTTTTATACATGTGTGAGATGAGTCATGTCTTTCAACCATTATAAATGTGGTGATTGACTTTACTTCCATTGTGGAATGGTTTGTGCTTGGGCTCGAGAGTTGGAGCCGGACTGTGATTGATAAATTAGTTATATTTATTGGTATATACCTAAGTACGGTATTTTGATACATCCGGAATGTATCTTTCTTCTGTGGTTTATACTTTGTGGATTCTATGAGACCTTGAGGTTCTCAGGGTCCCTACTGAGTATCGTTACACTCACCTGTGCATGGGCTATGCCCACACCTCATTGTGTTGGATGCAGAAGATAGAAAGCGCTGAACGAGGCGGAGTGTACATGGACTGGACGGTACCCGGACGTGGACCTCGTGACGATTCGGTACCCAGAGGTGAAGGACGGATGTGGAGCACTGAGGAGGCTATCTGTACCTACCCTTCAGGTAGGATATGTGGTGGTTGATCCAGGAGCTTCTAGGAACCTTCCAACTGTTTGTCTATTAGTTGTACCTATTTTTCCTTTCCTTTTACTTTACTGTTGGGCTTGTATTTCTGGCCCTTTTACATTCCAACACATCTTCTATATTAAATTTTTACATAGAGTTTTCTTCCGCTTGTACTCTGGTTGATTTTGTTTGAAGTTATAAAGGAAAAGCCTTCTCAGTTTAGGTATTTAAGCCTTTGGTGCAAGTCTCATTCCCCTAGCCTATGGAAGGTGGGCTTGTGGTAGTTATGACATGGGCCCTGGGGGACGGGTCGTGACAAATTGTATCAGAGGAGTCGGTTCTACCGCAGGACATGAACTGTGGTTCTTTTAGCGACATTAGTGTTGAGTGTTTTCGGTGTGGTTATCAGTTTCGGGAAATGAGTGTTGGTGTGGCGGCCGATGAATCCATACACTAGGACTCTGACTTCTGATCTCCGACTCAATGCACGAAAATATTGATTGTGTGTGTGTTTCCTTTGGAAAGGTTTTCTTCGTGATTACTTTGAGTCAGCTCACCATGTATATTGTTTTGAACGTGGCACACCTATGTTCTTTTTAGGATGGCCCCCTTAAGGTATCCATCCAAGTTTCTGAGTTACATATGAGATGGTAGCCCACCGAGTGACGGGGCTTCAGTGTAGGGCCCCATCACAGTATAGGTACCAGTGGCACCACTACCCGCTGGGCCACTAATACAACCAGCTATAACTGTAGAGAGTGCAGGTTTTCTGAGTACATTGCACGAGTTCCAGCACCAGAGACCGCCCAGGTACTGGGGAGAGATGGACCAACAGGCAGCAGAGGATTGGTTGGAGGCTATTGTGAGAGTTTTCATATTGATAGGGACACCGGCCGACCTCATGATGATCCTTTCCGCGAGTCTCATGCAGGCAGTAGTAGGAAGATTGTGGAACAGGATGCACTAGGTGCATGATGAGGCATCCCAACTCTGTAAAGACTTCGATAGCCTGTTCCAGGCAGAGTTTGTACTTGCCACCCTTCGTGCGGTGCGGATTCAGGAGTTACATCATCTGCAATAGGGCAACATGACAGTAGCTCAGTACACAATGAGGTTCACCGACCTCTTGCTCTACTCCACATATATGGTACAAGATCCATTCTTCAGGGATTGGACATCTGAGTAGGGACTCAGGCATGATATCAGGGCTTCGTTGATCTCTCTCAACATCCCGACGCAGATGGGGGTATTGGAATGAGCCCTCTTATTGGAGAGTTTCCTTGTTGAACACTCTCTAGCAAGGAGACCCACCACTAGTCGACTTGCACCAAAGTCTTTTGTAGATGGCAGTAGACAGATGATGCAGGGGTCCAATAGGACTAGACACATAGGTGGTCGACTGCATGAATCAGGTTTAGTTGTGCAGGGCACACGAGACAGAGCTAGCCATGCGATGAGAAGGTAGTGCTATGCATGTTGGAGGTAGGGTCACATGGCTCGAGGCTGCCTGAACCTCCCTATAGATGAGCAGCAAGCAGTAGAGGGTCCTACCAGGCAGAGGTAGAGGTTCGACCATGGTGGTCCTCTAGGAGCAGGCAGACATGGTGGAGGAGCTGGCCAAGCAGTAGGTATTGGACGACATTTCGAGGCCCAACCACTACCACCACCAGGAGGTCTACCCCGACCGTAGGAAATGGGTGTACCTTTAATAGCTCAACTTTAGGCAGCTGAGGCCTACAACCATAGGGCATTGTTAGTAGGTGGAAAGGAGTGGGACTAGATCCCGGCATAGAGTCCTTGTTCATGAATCTTCTAGATTCGTTAATGTTGTTGTTTGTGGTTTCCTTGTGACTATGTACATTGAGATGCACTAATGAAAGACACTTGTCCTTGTGACAATGGATTTCCTACCATTTTTGTGGATAATACTATGAGATTCTGGATAAAACCATTGACTTGACCCTCACATTTGAGATTCCTATTGGAGGAGACACAGTGAACACATACTGATGCCAACAATGTGGATCATCCCTTGGAGGTGAGAGTAACAGTTGGATCTCTTGGTAGTAGCGTCAAGGCCTTACGGCATCGTCCATCACTTGAATTAGTACCGTTCATGTTAGGATAGACTGTATTAGGCAACATGTGGGGTTCATCCAGGGGATGATACAGAATTTCCCTTTTCGGAAAATTAGAAATCATAGCATCTCTTGTAGGACATAGGCGAATAAGGCTGTAGAAGAGTTCATTTAAATTGTCTAGTCTCACCCATAGTTCATTGGGAAAACACATTATAGTCTACTATGACCACCAGAGTCTCATGTATATCTTCTCTCAGAAGGACCTAAACCAGAGACAGTGATGATGAATTTAATTCCTCCAGAACTATGTCCTCGAGATAATATATACTCCGGGAAAGGGGAATGTTGTAGCAGATGCTCTCATTAGGAGAACATGAATTCAACTTCTAGAAGAGGAGACATAGAAACTTGATGCGTTGTAGATATCCTTTGCTGATCAGGACAGAGCATCCTTTATTCAGTCTCTCACAGTCACTTCCCCACTTCTTCAGCAAGTCAGGGAGGCGCAGCATGGGGATGCTGACTGCGAGACACGACCTGCTCTGATATCCTCAGGGAAGGAACCCAAAGGATTTTCTGAAGGTGGGGATCACATCATTCCTTTCAGAGGACGTACCATGTGACCAATTGCACTTAAGGAGGAAGTGTTTAATGAGTTACACATAAACCCTTTAGCGGTACATCTAGGAGTGGTAAATATGTACTAGGAACATCAATGACAGCACTCGTGGCCAAGTATGAAGAAGGAAGTATCAGAGTTTGTATCTCGATGTCTCACTTGTTAGCAAGTGAAGGCATAAAATCATGTAACAGTAGGCTTGGTTAAGCCTTTAGAGGTCCCAATGTGGAAGAGGGATGAGATATCTATGGAATTCGTGGCGGTTTTCCACGTACATCCAGGGTACACGACAACATTTGGGTGATTATCGACCGACATACCCTGTCAGACAACTTCCTACTGACTAGAGAAGGTACGAGCTACCTCGGAGGACGTATAGGTCATCTAGGAGTGGATAAAGACTATTCAGAGCTGACAAAAGTCATATACTGACATGAGACAGAGACCTCTAGAATTTGATGATGGAGACAATTTCTTTGTACGGGTCTCACCTCAACAAGGTCTATGGTGATTTATTTGAGGCAGCAAGTTATATCCGCGATTCATCAGACCTTTCCAAGTCCTCAGCAGGGTAGGCTATGGGGCCTACCACTTGGCCCTTCCACCTCAACTGCAGCGGGTTCACAACGTCATCCACATATCTCAGCTGAGAAGTCACGTGCATGATCTGTCCAACATCATAGACAATGGGTAGCTAGATATCGATGATAGGGAGACTTTCACAGAGGTTCCAGTAGAGATTGAGGATCGACAGGAGTAGGTCCTATGTGGACGGCTGATTTCTCTGGTGCACATTCGTTGGTAGCACGGGAATCTCTAGGAGAGCACATGGGAGCAGGAGGCTCAGATCCGTGCTTAGTACCCCAATTTGTTCCCCTAGTGTGAGTTGTAGCTTACATGGATGTATGTCCCTGAGATGGGGAGAATGTAAAGACTCAGAAATACTGTGGAAATTTTTGTTCTCAAATACATGGGAATTTTTCAAATCCGTAGTTTCTGGCGGCACTTGATTCCGAGGGCCGGTGTGCCTGGAATCAATTTCTGAAGTTTTCTTCAAGTAAGTTCAGTAAACATACGTGAGAGTTTTTCTATCTTTTGATCCAGGGCTTGGAATTGAAATCCGAGGACACTGATGAACTTGCAGAGCCAGAATTTTCTTAAGGAGACTTTTACTGCAGTTGCGTTTTATCGGGAGAGGTAGTTAATTTTTGGGGTTTCTAAGATAAATATAAATAAAATTAGGTGTTGCATAATTTTATTTGGGTGGTATTTAAAACCACCAAAGGAAGGTTGGTGGTAGGGACCACCCCCACATAACCTCCCATGGGAGGATATTATGTGGTGGGGACCACACGAGTTCAAACTCTTCACCTCCCCTTTACACTCCCTTGAACCCCCTTAAACTCTTGGAATTACATTGTTTAATTCTTGCCAACCCCCCCACATTATTGAATAGATATAATTCAATTTTAATTAAAATATTTTTGAATCCATCCCTCCACATTTAATATAATGTGTTGTCACATTTAATGTGAGACAACTCTTGAGTTTTTGTTCCATAATAATAGTAGAGAACAATCTCTATTATATTGGCTTAACATTGTGGAGAGCTATGGAGAAGAGGGAGAGCATTCTTCCCCCGAAAAACACGAAGAAAATCTCCTCCAGTTCTTCAACCGGGGCAAGAAAGTGAGGAGACGCCCATGAAGAATTCCAATCTTCTTTCCTCTTCCACTGAATCTGTAACGTGCCGACCCTACTTACCCAGAGTCGGTGAATTATTTTAATAAATTGGCATGATTACAAGGAATCATGTCCCGAAGGACTGATCCGTTTAGTAGTCTTGGAAAATAGATTACAGACATGAATGTTACATTGCACTTTAAGCAATACAAAACAATATAAATAATCCTTATGGACACTATTATTCCCTTGGCTTAACCCTACATATCAATCACAACAGACTTCTTAGAATCCTGAGATAAAATATACCATAGAAAGGGGTGAGCTCAAATGCTTAGTAAGGGTATGCAATACAGCAGAAACATTCATAAATAATAATAAACATTTAATGTAATGTACAACTAAAACAAAAGCCTTTTAAACATTAACTTTAGCATAATATGGTAGAAATAAAATGAAATAATACAATTTACTTGTTCACATGGAAATTCTACTAGTCGAATAATCAATTGCAATATCACTAACCACTTTCATAATGATGGAATGCTTAATGCAGAACATTAATTTCTATGTCAAGGCCTCATGCCAAGTCCTATGGGATAACTGTAACCGAAACCCATCCCGTAGAGCCTCTGTAACCGGACTCCATCCCAGAGAGCCTCTCTAACAAGACTCAAACCCAGAGTACCTCTAATAACCAGACACCTACCCTGAGTGCCTCTAATAACTGGACACCAACCCAGAGTGCCTCTAATAACCATACACCAACCCGAAGGGTCTGCTGTAACCGGACCCCAACACGGAACATATTAGTCCAACACATTCATCTTAAGAAGAGGATGAAATATAACATAAACATTCGTATTAAAATTATCATATAAAATGCCAAAACATTAATAAAAACCATTAATGGAATAAAAAAACTCATCCATAGTCAAACATATAACAAAACTTAAATACTATATGAATGATTTCTATCATAATAAATCAACTTCAATCAAATGTAAACTTTATCAAAGAATGTTGACATAGATGAAAATGATTAGTAAAACTCTCTGAGATAAATAACCCTTTTTCATGAAAATATTTAAAAGACACATAATTTAGAAAAGTAGTCATTTAAATACCTTTTATACTCAAAGTTTCCAATTCCACTTTGAAACTTTTGAAAATAATTTATATTTCAAAAAACATTCATGTCCATATAAATATATCCTTAAAACCCATTTTGAAGACATGCACATTAATGAGAAATATTTAGAATAATAAATATTTAAAACATTTGAAATGATTTTTTAGTAAAAATTACCTTAAACTAATCCATTTTAAAACTCTTTCATAAAACATAGATATGGATAATAAATATGTCCCGGTAGATACTTCCGTAAAAACAACCTCAGATAATAAAGAGATTGTGAAATTAACCCTTACCAATTTGGAAACATAGAAACGTACAACCCATGAAAGAGGTATCAAACAATGAATATGTAAATACCCATAAATAAAATTGTATTACACAAATAATACTATTATGGGCACACAAAAGGTAATAGTGGAAATATGGCATGAATTTCACGGGAATAATGAGTGAGATGAAAAACCCCTTACCTTGTACATATCCTTGATCGATTGTAGGTTAAACTCATGTATAATAGTTAAATAATTTTTATTAAATTATACAAGAATCATAAATATGATATCATAAGTGATATTTTAATATTTCCTTGTTAATAATATTTTAGTATTATCGTTGATTCGAGTGTTAACTTACTCGTTTTCTTTTATATGTTTTGTTACATAAGTTGTGTTTGTTAAGGATAGGATATATATTATTCATATACAGAATGATATGAAGTCATTAAACATTATTTTTATTCATAAAATGAGAATTATACTTGAATGGATACGATGGGGAATGAATTTCATCGCGTTCGTGGAGACGGTAGTCCGTACGTATGTAGGAACGCTACTTCCATTTCATTTTTCATTAAAAAGGAATCAAACCCAAATGATACATAGTTATATTATTATTCCAGTATATTATAATATCTTATATGTGTTAATTATGTTCATTAACACCTTCCTTTATACATTCCATGTATGGTATGAACAAGTCATATCACTTTGAGGGGCTGTAGTACGCACTTCCTCAAATGAAATTATCGTATATATATACAACATGAAAAGAATTTTGGTATGCCATGAAATGGAATTACAAAATATTATATATAAAATAAATATAATTAATAACATATTTAATTATAGTGCCATCATAATGGCCACCATGAGAGGCGGGAGGAGATAATTGAACAATCATCATTTCGTGAGGCGTTTGGTTGCCATCCACAGAAACATTATATTCTTCACCCATTAGATGAAGGTGTGTGTAAGTGTTGTTCTAATACATCTCATAATAATATCGTAGTATATTTAGGATACTGGTTCTGTTACAAAAGAAATGTATAAGAATAGTTTAGGGGTTGTAAAAGTAAAATAAAATAAAAGAAGCGAAGAGAAATCGTTACATTTAATTTGGGTAACTCCCTTTGGTTTGAACCAAAAATGACTCTTGAAGTGACTTATTATAATGGTAAGGATTCTAGGAGTAGGAGAGGGAAATTTGGAGCTTAATTGGGAAGAGGTTGGATGAGCCAAAAGGCTTGATAGGTGTGAGGAATTGGATAGAAGTGGTGTCATTTTATAAGGGGGAGGAGGGTCTCTTTAGAAATATCATAATGTATTCTTTTATAATAAATTTATATTCAGTTTATAATGGCTCCAAACTGGATTATTTAAAGTCTAAGGTGGGGATGATTCTAGATCCTTTCAACCAAAATATTTTAGATAGGTTTGTGTCATTATATGAACCTTGTCTTTTAGTTTTAAATCTTAGTTAATTAGTTTGACATTTACCATGTCACTATGTATTATTATATTATATAGTTAATAAACATACTATAAACTTCCAATAGTCCCCCAAGTGGTCCATTAATGATTCACATATCATGATATAAGTCCTTTGGCTGATCCATAGATTTTTAGGAATATAATATCAATTAATAATATAATGATTTTTTTAAAAACTCTTTTATGTCAATTTTGACACTATAGGGAATTTGATTTTTTTTGAAACTCATAACAGCATGATTACTTCAAAAGAAATTAATTAAATCAATACTAACATGTCCTATTATCCAGGAAAATTAGTATAATTCATAAAAAGTATCAAATTACATTTATTTGGATATTTATAATATAAAATTATTTAATATTTCATTAATTTAGTAATTACTGCATCACTATTGTGTGATAAAGAAATTAAATTATTTAATATCTAAAAATTATAAATAAAATATGATTATGCGGGAACTCCTTTTATATTTTTAATTAATATTTACAATCGAATTTATCTTTTGCATAACCCTATATTAAAAATGTTTTAGTAATTAAACATTGATTTTTACTCTTTTAACTCTTTTTTGAATTAAATAATAATAAATGTCCAAATCTAATCCATGTGGACCTAAATGATAATATTTTATTCCTATGGTTTTTTTGGTCGAGATACACATTTCCAATAGAATTAGGACATATGTTAGGATAATATTAATATCATTTTTACCCTTAATTACCTTATTTACTTTTTACCGTGGTAAATAAAAGTAAAAAGTTACTATTCACCAGAAATATATTTTCATCTCATTGAACCACATTTTACTCCTTGATATTAACTATGTCTCTCAGATTTTAGAAATTCCAGTCACATAAGTGGTAAAATTATGTTTTACTTGAATTTCCAAATTATCCTTGGAGGTGGGTAAAAGTCGGTGACAAGTTCAACAAAATTTTATATATCAATAATTATTCTAAACTAACTTCAATGAATTACATTAAACATATATAGGTATTATGTGTCTATTTTGACCTTAATTAAATTTAAATAAAATAAGTAATATAATAAATAAAAATTCTATTTTCAACCATAACTCATTGTTTTTTCACAATTCAGCATAAATTGAAAGTTTTCAGAAAAATACCAAAAACTCACCCTAGGATAATTTCGATATTATGAATCCAAATATGAAGACCATTTTGAATGATAAAATTTATAAAATTTATAAAAGTGGGTATTACTATTAATAATAGCAACTTTGATTCTTCGCGGTGTTTTAGAACTCGAAGTTGCGTATAACAAATTCTATTGTATTTTTCAAAGAGAAGCATATCGTGAAGGCTTATGCTGTTACATTCTCCCCTCCTTCAAAAAAATGTGTCCTCGCAATTTCTGCTCGGTATTGGAAACTTGGGGTTGACATTTCAAAATATCAAAGTAAAAATCCCACATTGAAAAATTGATTAATGAGGTCTCTATTTAAAATAAAGAGTGGTAAGTATGAAGGTTACCAAAAATAACTCATGCTATGGTTCCATGTAAGAAAACATGGATGTGGAAGAGAAGTCTAACCATCAATATCTGATGGAGAGTGGTAGAGAACATGGCTAAGAAATGGCCAACAATCACAAAGCCATAAATTTGTGATGATCGAAGGAACTATCTAGGACAACGTTTTTGTTCTATGTTCCTTTTCATAATGTTGAGGAATTTATTTATGAGATTGTATAATATCATAAGGAGATATACTTAATTTATAATTAGTGTTTTATTCGTTAATATATTTCTACGACAACTCATGTTTCACTACAAAACATAATACAACTCAAAAATACTCTATTTATCCTAAACGTATAAGGTTCCAATTATAATGAATTTATAATTCACATATCAAACCCTTTGAAAAAATAAACAAAATTCTACAATCAAGGGACTTCACGGAGTCCATTGGTAGGTGATAAATCCCAATTGCACTATGGTTGTGGGTTTGATTCTCGCAGCTTTGTCCGATGCGACGAGTTGTCACACGGTGTGCGTGTTGTCCTTTTATAAAAATCCAAAAATGACCTTTGAAACTTAATCCATTCCAACCTTTAGACATATCTAGAATAATACTATCCAAACTCAGAGTAAAAAATTTATAAGGAAGTTAAACACAAGGAAGATCCATTTTTTCCATGCAATAACATGTGAACACCTTCATCGCATGGTAATATCCTGAATTACCATAAAACAAAATTGATTACATTCATTCTCCCTTACTCTTTATAGAATACTGGTTATACACCTTCTATCCAAAAATTTTGGAAACTCCAACAATGAGAAATCATAAATCTGTTTCAATATATTCAAGAATATCAAACATAATTTATTCAAATCAACCATCTCTTATTCCAAAATCACTACCTCATTATCAAGACAATATTAAGGATTACATTTCCTTCAACCATGTATTTTAAAAAAATAATAATGTTTTTGTTGAGTCAAATTTCATAGTACCATATTATCTTAAATCCTCAATGAAATATCACTTTAGTACAATACTTATTTATCACCATAATTCATATAACCAGTACATCGTTGATACAACACTCAAATGAAATAATTCATTAATAACAACATAAGAACAGTAGTCATTCCTCTTGATCTGTGGTAGTATCATAACATTATTATTATCTAATATCATCATTTGGGGCATACTCTAATGATTTGAACATTGATTCGTGTAGTGTCCCCACTCCTTGCAGATGAAGCATTGTACATTTGAAACCTTTTTCTTACCCTCACAATCACAAACATGATGTCCTTGTTATCAACACTTATAACACACTCCCATTCCCTTCAAGCATTTTCCAATGTGATTCATTCCCTAGTTATCACATATGGGAAAATCATTCTTTACCTACTTCCCTTTATTTTCCTTTCTCTGTACCATCCTTCTCTTCTCTGGCTTCCCTTCAAATCCATAGGACTCCAAGAACTCTTTACTTATCTTATCGACACATGATACGATTTCTTCATATGATGACAATACATGAGAGACTATTTCCCTTCTAAATGTTGGCTTAATACCATGAAATATATGACCCTTCTTACTATTTGGATCATACGTATTGCTGGATTTCTCATTCCTTCTAATGGGTGCCATTTCTAAACAATGGCATACACTAGATTAGTTTATGAATAGAAATACTTGATCGAAAGCTTTTAAAACACTTAAAAACCTTAAATATTTTATGGATATAATCCATAATCATAAAAATGTATTCTTTGAGGAAGTATATAATCATAAACCCATCATAATGGTATGTAAATAAAATGAGAATTATCCAAAGCATATCCCCCGGGAGAGTCGTAACCATGAGTCTAGAAAGGCCCGTTGTCGTGCACCCGTTCCCATTGAAGTCTTGCTCAAAGTGGTGTCATCAGGTTTAATACCTAGGTAAATCTGTTCTAGAGCCGCCTCTACCTGCTGGTATCCAAACAGGGATGTATTGATTGAAAAACTCACAAAATCTCAACCATACCAAAAATCTAGGAAGTTCTTCTATAATAATCTTCAAAGTATATCTTAGGGTAATGTTCTATAATAAGAGTTTATCTAAATCTATTTTACAAGGTTATTTATAAACGTCCTCAGATACCAACTGTAACTCCCCGACCCTTGTTACCAAGAGTTGGTTCATTATTTTAATACAATGGCATGATTACAAGGAATAATGTCCCGAAGGACCGATCAGTTTAGCAGTCTTGGAAAATAGATTACATACATGAATGTTATATTGTACATTAAAACATAAAAAAATAATATTTATTGAAGCCATTACTACCTTGGATTAACCCTGCATATCAATCCCAACCCACTTCTTGGAATCCTGGGAAAAAATAAAACAAAAAATGTGGTGAGCTCAAACGCTTAGTAAGGGTATGAAATACAGCGGAAACATTCATAAATAAGCATAAAAATTTAAGGCAATGTATAACTAAAACAAAAGACTTTTAAACTTGAACTTCAACATAATATGGCAGAAATAAAATAAAATAATTCCATTTACTTATTCACACGGACATTCTACTAGTCAATTAATCACATGCAATATCACTAACCACTTTCATAATGATGGAATGCATAATACCGAACATTAATTTCTGTGCCAAGGCCTCATGCCAAGAAATAAGGGATAAATGTAATCGGAACCCATCCCAGAGAGCCTCTGTAACCGGACTCCATCCTTGAGAACCTCTTTAACTGGACTCCAACCCGGAGTGCCTCTAATAACCGGACACCAACCCGGAGTGCCTCTAATATCCGGAAACCAACCCGGAGTCCCTCTAATAACCAGACACCAACCCGGCATGCCTCTAATAACCGAACACCAACCCGGAGTGTCTCTAATAACCGGACACCAACCCGAAGTGCCTCTAAAAACCGGACCCCAACACGGAGGGTCTGCTGTAACCAGACCCCAACCTGGGACATACTAGTCCAACACATTCATCTAAAGAAGTGGATGGAATATAACATAAACATTCGTATTAAAATTAGAATACGAAACGCAAAATCAGTAATCATAAACCATTAATGAAATAAAAATAACTCATCGATAGTCAAACATATAAAAAATCCTTAAATAAAATATGGATGATTTGTATCATAATAAATCAACTTCAAACACGTGTAAAATTTATCAAAGGATGTTGATATAGATGAAAATAATTTGTAAAACTCTTTGAGAGAAGTTCCCCTTTTTCATGAAAACATTTAAAAGTCACACAATTTAGAAAAGAAGTTATTCAAAGGCATTTTTGAATCAAATTGTCCCATACTACTTTGAAACTTTTGATAGGAATTATCATTTTAAAAACATTCATCTCCATATAAATAAATCCTTAATACCCATTTTGAAGACATGGAAATTAATGAGAAATATTTAGAAGAATAAATATTTAAAACATTTGAAATTATGTTTTAGTAAAAAGTACCTTAATATAATCCCTTTGAAAACTCTTTCAAATAACATGGACATGGATAATAAATATGTCACAGTAGATACTTATGTAAAAACAACCTCAGATAATAAACTGATTGTGTAATTAACCCTTACCAATATGGTAACATACGAAACATACAACCCATGAAAGAGGTATCGTACAATGAATATGTAAATACACATAAATTAAAGTGTATTACACAAAGAATACAATTATGGTAACATAAAAGGTAATAGTGGCAATATGGCATCAATCTCACAGGAATAAGGGGTGAGATGAAAAACCTATTACCTTGTACTTTTCCTTGGTTGAGGGTAGGTTAAACTTATGTAGAATAGTTAAATAATTGTTATTAAATTATAAAATAATCATAAATATGAGATCATATATGATCTTTTAATATTTCATTGTTAATAATATTTTAGTATTATCGTTGTTTCGAGTGTTAACTTACTCGTTTTAATTTATATGTTTTGTTACATAAGACATGTTTATTATGGATAGGTTGTATATTATTCATATACAGAATGATATCAAGTACATAAAAATTATTTTTAATCATCAAATGAGAATTATACTTGAATTGATACGATGGGGAATGAATCTCATCGCGTTCATTGAGACGGTAGTCCGTACGTACGCACAAACGCTACTTCTATTTCATTGTTCATTTAAAAGGAATAAAAACCAAATGATAAATAGGTATATTATTATTCCAGTATAATATAATATCTTATATGTTTTAATTAAGTTCATTAACACCTTCCTTTATATGTTCCATGTATTGTATGAACGAGTCATATCACTTTGAGGGGGCGGTAGTCCGTACATCCTCAAATGAAATTATCGTATATATATGTGCAACATGAAACCAATAATGGAATGATAGGAAATGAAATTAAAGAAGATTATATGTAAAATAAATAACATTAATAACATATTTAATTATAGTTCCATAATAATGGCCACCATGAGAGGCGGTAAGAGATAATTGAACAATCATAGTTTCGTGAGGCGTTCGGTTTCCATCCAGAGAAACATTGTGTTCTTCACCCATTAGATGGAGGTGTGTGTAAGTGTAGGTCGAATACTTATAAAAAATTTCCTATTATATTTAGGGTACTTTTTTTGTTTCAAAATAAAATAATAAGAAGATTTTAGGGGTTGGAAAAGTAAAATAAAAGAAAAGAAGCCAAGAGAAATCGTTACCTTTAATTTGGGAAACTCCCTTTGGTTTGAACCAAAATGGACTATTTAAGTTCCCTCTTCCTAAGGTAATGCTTCTAGGAGGAGGAGAGGGAAATTAGGAGCATAATTATGAAGATTTTGGATGAGCTAAAAGGCTTTATAGGTGTGAGGAATTGGTTAGAAGTGGTGTCCTTTTATAAGGGGTAGGAGGTGCTCTTTTGGAAAAACATAAAGTATTAATATATAATAAATTCATATTCGGTTTATAATGGCTCCAAACTGGATTATTTAAAGTCTAAGGTGGGGATGGGTCGAAATCCATTCATCCAATAGATTTTATACAGGTTTTTTTCATTATATTAACCTTATCTTTTAGTTTTAACTCTAAGTTAATTAGTTTGACTTTTACCATGTCATATTGTATTTTTATATTATATAGTTATTAAACATACTATAAACTTCCAATAGAACCCCAAGTGCCCCATTAATTACACACCTATCATGTTATATTTCCTTGGGTCGAACCTTAGATTTTTAGGAATAGAAATCAATTAATAATATAATATTTAAAAAAAACTCTTTTATGTAAATTTTGACACTATTGGGAATTTGATTTTTGTGAAAATCCTAACAGCATGATTACATCGAAAAAAGTTAATTAAATCAATCGTAACATGTCATATTATCCTAGAAAATTAATAAAATTCATAAAAAGTCTCAAAAAACATTTATTTGAATATTTATAATATCAATTATTTTAATATGTCATTAATTCAGTAATTACTGCATCACCATTGTGTCATAAATAAATTAAATTATTTAATGTCGAAAAATTATAAATAAAATTCCATTATGTAGGAAATATTTTTATATTTCTAATGAATATTAACAATAGAATTTATCTTATTTATAACCCTATATTAATAATGTTTTAGTAATTAAACATTGATTTTAACTCTTTTTACTCTCCTTTGAATAAAATAATAATAAATATCATAATCTAATCCAAGTGGACCTAGATGAAAATATTGTATTCCTAAGGTTGTTTTTGGTCGAGATAAACATGTCCAATAGAATTAGGAAATGTTTTAGGGTAATATAAATATCATTTCTACCCTTAATTACCCTATTTACTTTTTACCGTGGTAATTAAAAATAAAAAGGTACTATTCACCAAAAATTATTTTCATCTCATTGAACCACATTTTAATCCTTTATACTAACAGTGTCTCTTGGATTTTTTAAATTCCACTCATATAAGCGGTAAAATTATGTTTTACATGAATTTCAAAATTATCCTAGGAGGTGGGTAAAAGACGGTGACAAGTTCAACAAAATTTTTATATATCTAATATTATTCTAAACAAACTTCAATGAATTCCATTGAACATATATAGGTATTATGTATCTATTTTGACCTTAATGAAATTTAAATAAAATAAATAATTATTTAAATAAATATTCTTTTTTAATCCATAATCTAGTGTTTTTTCACTATTCATCAAAAATTGAAAGTTTTCAGACAAATACCAAAAATCCCCCTTGGATAATTTCAATTTTCCGAATCCAAATATGAAGTCCATTTTGAAAGGTAAAATTTATAAAATTTCAAAAAGTGTGTATTACTATTCATAACAGCTACTTTGATTGGTCGCGGTGTGTTGGATCTCAAATTTGCGTATAACAAATTCTGTTGTATTATTCACATAGAAGAGTACCGTGAAAGCTCGGGGTGTTACATTCTCCCCACCTTCAATAAATTGCTTCCTCACAATTTATGCACGGTATTGGAAACATTGGGTTGACATTTCAAAATATCATAGTTGAAATCCCACATCAAAAAATGGATTAATGAAGCCTCAATTTTAAATAAAGAGTGGTAAGTATGAAGGGTGCTGAAAATAACACATACTAGGGTTCTATGTAGGAAAACATGGATATGGAAGGGAAATATAACAATCAATATCTGATGGAGAGTGGTAGAGAACATGGCTATGAAAAGGCAAAAAATCACAAAGCCATAAATTTTTGATGATCTATGGTACTATCTAGGACAAAGTTTTTATTCTAAGTTCCTTTTCTTAATGTTGAGGAATTTATTTATGAGATTGTATAAGATCATAAGAAGATATAAATACTTTATAATTAGAGTTTCATCCATTAATATATTTCTACCACAACTCATCATTCACAAAAAAACATAATACAACTCAAAAATACTCTATTTATCCTAATCGTATAGGGTTCCAAATATAATGAATTTATAATTCACATAGCAGACCCATTAAAAAAGAAAATACATTATACAATTCAGGGACTTCACGTAGTCC
Source organism: Viscum album (assembly GCA_963277665.1). Lineage (NCBI taxonomy): Eukaryota > Viridiplantae > Streptophyta > Magnoliopsida > Santalales > Viscaceae > Viscum > Viscum album. The sequence continues at coordinate 127,714,662 of OY728167.1, read as the reverse complement.
AGTGGTAGGCAATAAATCCCAATCAAACTATGTTTGTGGGTTCAATTCCCTCATATTTGTCCGACGCGACGGGTAGTCACCCAGTCTTCATGTTGTCCTTTTATAAAAATCCAAAAATAACCATTCAATCTTAATTCATTCCAAAATTTAGACATATCCAAAATACTAATATCCAAACTCACAGTCCAAAATTTATAAGGAAGTTAAACACAAGGAAGATCCCTTTTTTCCATGTAATAACATGTGAACACCTTCATAATGTATTATTTTAAATCATGGTAACATCCTGAATTACCATAAAACCTTATTGATTACATTCATACTCCCTTATTCTTTATATAATATTGTATATACACCTTCTATCAAAAAATGTTTTAAATTCCAATAATGAAAAATCATTAATCAGTTTCAAGGTAGTCAAGAATATCAAACATAATTTATTCAAATCAACCGTCTATTATTCCAATATCACTGCCTCATTACCAAGACCATATTAAGGATTGCATTTCCATCAACCATGTATTTTCAAAAACATTTAAGTTACAGTTGAGTCACTTTTCATAGTACCATATTATCTCCAATCCTCAATGAAATAGTACTGTAGTACAATCCTTATTTATCTCCATAATTCATTTAACCAGTACATCATTGATACAACACTCAAATGAAATAATTCTTTAATAACAACATAAGAACACTAGTCATTCCTCTTTATCTGTGGTAGTATCATAACATTATTATTATCCAATAGCATCATTTGGGGCATACTCTGATGATTTTATCATTGATTCGCGTAGTGTCACGACTTCTTGCAGATGAAGCATTGTACATTTGAAACCTTTTTCTTACCCTCGCAATCACGAACGTGGTGTCTTTTTTCTCCACACTTAAAACACACTCCAATTCCCTTCAAGAATTTTTCAAGGTGATTCTTTCTACAGTTATCACATATGGGAAAATCTTTCTTTACCTTCTTCCCTTTATCTCTCTTTCTCTCTACCATACTTTTCTTCTCTGACTTCCCTTCAAATCCATAGGACTTTGAGAACTCATTACATATCTTATCAACACATGATACTATTTCTTCATATGATGATAATACAGTGGAGACTATTTCCCTTCTAAATGTTGGCATAATTCCATGAAAGATATGATCCTTCTTACTCTTTGGATCATACGTATTGCTGGATTTCTAATTCCTTCTACTAGGCGCCATTTTTAAATAATGGCATACACTAGATTAGTTTATGAATTGAAATACCTAATAGAAAACTTTTAAAACATTTAACATATATTAAAAAGATTATGGATATAAACCACAATAATAAAAATGTTTTCTTTGATGAATAATATAATCATAAACCCTTCATAATGGTTTGTAAATGAAATGAGAATTATGCTAAGCATATCCCCCGGGAGTGTCGTAACCAAGAATGAAGTAAGGGACATTGTCGTGCACCAGTTCCCGTTTGAGTCTAGCTCTGGTGTCTTCATGTTTTACCCCTAGGTACATCTGTTCCAGAGTCGCCTCATCCTTCTCGTATCCAGACAGGGATGTATTTCTCAAAAAACTCACAAAATCCCTACAATACCAAAAATCTAGGAAGTTCTTCTATAATAATATTAAAAGTATATCCTAGGGTAATGTTCTCTAATCAGAGTTTATCTAAATCTAGTTTCCAATGTTATTGCTAAGCATTCTCTGATACTAACTGTAACACTGCGACCCTAGTTACCCAGAGTCAGTGCATTATTTTAATACATTGGCATGCTTAAAAGGAATCAAGTCCCGAAGGACCGATCAGTTTAGCAGTCTTGGAAAATAGATTACATACATGAATGTTACATTACACTTTAAGACATAAAAAACGACATAAATAATCATTATGGATGCCATTATTCCCTTGGAATAAACCTGCATATCAATCACAACACACTTCTTGGAATCCTGGGAAAAAATAAAACATATAAAGGGGTGAGCTCAAATGCTCAGTAATGGTAAGCAATACAGCGGAAACTTTCATAAATAAGCATAAGCATTTAAGGAAATGTATAACTAGAACAAAAGCCTTTTAAACTTGAAATTCAGCATAATATGGCGGAAATAAAATGAAATAATGCCATTTAATTATTCAAATGGACATTCTACTAGTTGAATAATCATATGCAATATCACTAACCACATTCATAATGATGTAATGCATAATGCTGAAATTTAATTTCAGTATCAAGGCCTCATGCCAAGACCTAAAGGATAACTTTAATCGAAACCCATCCCGGAGAGCCTCTGTAATCAGACTCCATACTAGAGAGCCTCTTTAACCGAACTCCAACCCAGAGTGCCTCTAATAACCAGACACCAACCCGGAGTGCCTCTAATAACTGAACCCCAACCCGGAGTGCCTCTAATAACCAGACACCGACCAGGAGTGCCTCTAATAACCGGACACCAACCTGGAGTCCCTCTAATAATGGGACACCAACCTGGAGTGCCTCTAATAACCGAACACCAACCCGGAGGGTCTGCTGTAACCGAACCCCAACCAGGAACATACTATTCCAACAAATTCATATTAATAAGAGGATGAAATATAACATAAATTTTTTTATTAAAATTATCATATGAAATACCAAAACATTATTTATAAACCATTAATGGCATAAAAATAACTCATCCATAGTAAAACATATCACAAATCCTTAAATACAATATGGATGATTTGTATCATAATTAATCAACTTCAAACAAGTGTAAAATTTATCAAATGATGTCGACATAGATGAAAATGATTTTGAAAACTCTTTGAGAGAAATACCCCTTTTTTATGAAAACATTTAAAATTCACACAATTTAGAAAAGAATTCTTTTAAAGTCATTTTTTAATCAAAGTGTCCCATACCACTTTTAAACTTTTGAAAGGAATTAACATTTTAAAAACATTCATGTCCATTTAAATAAATCCTTAAAAACCATTTTGAAGACATGGAAATTAATGATAAAGATTTAGAAGAATAAATATTTAAAACATTTGAAATTATGGTTTAGTAAAAAGTACCTTAAAATAATCTCTTTTAAAACTCTTTCGTAAAACATGGACATGGATAATAAATATGTCCCAGTAGATACTTACGTAAAAACAACCTCGGATAATAAAGAGATTGTGAAATTAACCCTTCCCAATTTGGTAACTTACGAAACATACAACCCCTAAAAGAGAGGTATCACAAAATTAATATGTAAATACACATAAATTAAAGTGTATTACACAAAGAATACAATTATGGGTACACAAAAGGTAATAATGGAAATATGGCATGAATCACACGAGAATAAGGAGTGAGATGAAAAACCTCTTACCTTGTAGTTTTCCTTGGTCGAGGGTAGCTTAACCTCATGTATAATAGTTAAATAATTGTTATTAAATTATACAAGATTCATAAATACGATCTCCTATATGATCTTTTAATATTTCCTTATTAATAATAGTTTAGTATTATCGTTGTTTTCAGTGTTAACTTACTTGTTTTCTTTTATATGTTTTGTTACATAAGACGTGTTTGTTATGGATAGGATGTATATTATTCATATAAAGAATGATATAAAGTCCTTAAATATTATTTTAATCATCAAATGAGAATTATAATTGAATTGATACAATGGGGATTGAATTTCATCACGTTCGTGGAGACGGTAGTCCGTACGTACGCACGAATGCTACATCCATTTCATTTTTCATTTAAAAGAAATAAAAACCAAATAATAAATAGGTATATTATTATTCTATTATAATATAATATCTTATATTTGTTACATAAGTTCATTAACACCTTCCTTAATACGTTTCATGTATGGTATGAACGAGTCATATCACTTTGAGGGGGCGGTAGTCCGCACTTCCTCAAATGAAATTATCGTATATATATTCAACATGAAAAGAATAATGGTATGATATGAAATGGAATTAAATAATATTATATATAAAATAAATATCATTAAAAACATATTTAATTATAGTTCCATCATAATGGCCACCATGAGAGGCGGTAGGAGACAATTGAACAATCATCGTTTCGGGAGACGTTTGGTTGCCATCCACAGAAACATTATGTTATTCACCCATAAGATGGAGGTGTGTGTAAGTGTAGTTAGAATTCTTCTTATAAAAATATCCTAGAATATTTAGGATACTGGTTTTTTACAAAATAAATGAAAATGAAGTGTTTAGCGGTTGGAAAAGTAAAATAACAGAAAAGAAGCTAAGAGAAATCGTTACCTCTAATTTGGGTAACTCACGTTGGTTTGAACGAAAAAGGACTATTGAAGTGCATTCTACCTAAGGTAAGGATTTTAGGAGGAGGAGAGGGAAATATGGAGCTTAATTGGGAAGAGTTTGGACGAGACCAAAGGCTTGAGTGGTGTGAAGAATCGGATAGAAGTGGTGTCCTTTTATAAGGGGGAGGAGGGGCTCTTTAGAAAAAACATAAAGAATAATTTTATAATAAATTTAAATTCGGTTTATAATGGCTCCAAACTGTATTAATTAAAGTCTAAGTTGGGGATGGGTCTAAATACTTTCAACCAATAGATTTTAGACATTATTGGGACATTATATTAACCTTATCTTTTAGTTTTAACTCTTAGTTAATTAGTTTTACATTTACCATGTCACTTTGTATTTTTATTGTATATAGTTAATAAACATACTATAACCTTCCAATAGACCTCTAAGTGGTCCATTAATGATACAAATATCATTATATAAGTCCTTTGGATGATCCTTAGATTTTTTGGAATAGAATATCAACTAATAATATGATATTTGTTTTAAAAACTCTTTTTTGACAATTTTGACACTATTGGGAATTTGATTTTTATGAAAATAACAACAGAAAGAATACTTCGAACAATGTTAATTAAATAAATCCTAACATGTCATATTATCTTATAAAATTAGTATAATTCATAAAAAGTCTCAAATTACATTTATTTGGATATTTATAATATCAATAATTTTAATATTTCATTAATTTGGTAATTACTGCATCACCTTTGTGTCATAAATAAATTAAATTATTTAATGACTAAAAATTATAAATAAAATACCATTATGTAAGAAATAGTTTTAGATTTCTAATGAATATTTATAATCGAATTTATCTTATGTATAACCCTATATTAAAAATGATGTAGTAATTAAACATTGATTTTTTCTCTTTTAACTCTCATATAAATTAAATAATAATAAATGTTCTAATCTAATCCAAGTGGACCTAAATGATAATATTTTATTACTATGGTTGTTCTTGGTCCAAATAAACTTTTACAATAGAATTACGGCATGTGTTAGGGTAATATTAATTTCATTTTTACCCTTAATTACCCTATTTACATTTTACCGTGGTAAATAAAAGTAAAGAGTTACTATTCACAAAAAATTGTTTTCATCTCATTGAACCACATTTTACTTCATGATATTAACTGTTTCTCTCATATTTTCAAAATTCCACTCACAAAAGCGGTAAAATTAAGTTTTATGTGAATTTCCATATTCTCCTAAGAGGTGGGTAATAGACGGAGAAAAGTTCAATAAAAGTTTTATATATCTAAAATTATTCAAAAATAACATCAATGAATTACATTGAACATATATAGGTATTATGTATCTACTTTGACCTTAGTTAAATTTAAATAAAATAAATAATTATTTAAATAAAAATTCATTTTTAAACCATGATATAGTGTTTTTTTCACTATTCATCAAAAATTGAATGTTTTCAGAAAAATACCAAATATTCACTCTAGGCTAATTTCGATATTTCGAATCCAAATATAAAGTCCATTTTGAATGATAAAATTTATAAAATTTCAAAAATTGGGTATTACTATTCATAACCGCTACATTGATTGGTCGTGGTGTTGTAGAACTCGAAGTTGCATATAACAAATGCTATTTTATTATTCAAAGAGAAGCGTACCGTGAAAGATTGGGGTGTTACATCATTAAAGGAGAAGACGCCTCCCGTGAAGAATGTCTCCAATGACGACGTCACCTCATTCCGATGTCAATGAAACGACACTGCCATCCCGCGACATTGTCAACGGTCAACGACAATCAAGGTAGGGTTTTGAATTCGAGGTTGAATTTATTTCTTTTAAGTTCTTCTTTTCCCTTGGATAAATAAAACAACCACGGATCGACCCCCCTAAACATGTCGATCTGCAGAACAGATGGTGATTGCGGGATGGGTTAGAGATTAAGTTGGGATTTGTTTCTGGTTCAATTATATGCTGGATTACTATCTGAGCCTTTAACACGGAGGGTACGAGATAAAAAACATGTCTGGACCCTCTGCCAATTCATTCTTCATGCGTGGTTTGATGGTCAATGGGTGAACAGAATGGAAACCCTGATGTGAGGTCTTCGTAGTGAAGAGTCGGATCCAAGGAGGTTGTAGGCGTAGACGGGAGGCAAACCGGACCAATGGAACGTCTCCAGCAGCCCGTAGAAGAGAACGGCGGCGACCATAGCCAGTCGGCCGCCTGGGGGAGGTGGCGCGCCTCGCACGCTGCCGGAGCAATTCCGCCGCGGCACCCGCCGCGAAGGTGGAGCGAAACCCACGTGTGGGTTCCGGGATGGAAGGGTGGTGCCAACTGGCGCTGCCGTTACGGGACATCGGGGGGTTGCGTTCTCCTCTCCGCGCGCCAAGCGCGAACGTACTCGGATAGTCGGTCGAGCCACGACCTGCCACACAGGTTGAGCCATGCCGCACCCGCTTCTGGGTCGGGCCTGTAACGCCCCGACCCCAGTTACCCAGATTCGGTGCATTATTTTAATACATTGGCATGATTTCAAGGAATCAAGTCCTGAAAGACTGATCAGTTTAGCATTCTTGGAAAAATAGATCACATACATGAATATTACATTTGCAATTTAAGATGTACAAAACAACATAAATAATCTTTATGAATTCCATTATTCCATTGGATTAACCCTGCATATCAATTACATTAAACTTCTTGGAATCCTGGGAAAAATAAAACATAGAAAGGGGTGACCACAAATTCTCATTAAGGGTAAGCAATAAAGAGGAAACTTCCAAAAATAATCATAAACATTTAAGGCAATGTATAACTAATACAAAAGCCTTTTAAACTTTAACTTCAACATAATATGGAAAAGATAAAACGAAATAATTCCATTTACTTATTCACATGGATATTCTACTAGTTGAATAATCACATGCAATATCAATAACCACTTTCATAATGATGGAATGCATAATGCCAGACTATCATAACCACACAGCCAAGGCCTCATGTCAAGACTCCAAATAATAATTTGTCAAGGCCTTGTTCTAAGACACTAGTTTGTCTCATGAGACCTATCGATGCAATTTTTTAGAAGATACTTACGTTTTAAATTTCTCAAATATACTCATGTGTTTTTCTGAAAACATTATGCATGTTTTTGAAAACAAAATAACTAATTCTGAGACTGCTCGACTAATTACAGGCCATGATGGGTTCACGCCCAATCCCTTCCTGTCTACCACACTTGAGAGTCGGGTTTTCTGAAAACATTTTTAAGCTTGTGTAAAATTCGTATACATTTGCACTAGGTTTTCATATATTTGAGAGAAAAATCTCTTTTTTGAAATCATTTAAAAATCACATAATTATAAAATAAAAAATTTACTTTGAAAATTTTCATATAAGCATGTAAGGGAAGCTTCGAAAATTTTATAACGGTGGAAAATAGCCGCACCCGCCGTATAAGTTAAAAAAACATTCTTACCTGAATTCTGTCAAAAAGGTTAAAAAGGACCTTGTTTGGAAAACGGCGGAACTATTCCTTTATAAATATATAATAAAAATTCAAAAAAGGGTATAAATTACTTTAAACCATATTCTGTAAAATATTAAGAATGTTTTGAAATACACTTTCAAGAAACATGGATGTGGATGATAAAGAGATCCCTGTAGATTATTACATAAAAACAACCTCAGATAATGAATAGATTGTGAAATAAACCCTTAACAATTTGGTAACTTATGAAACATACAACCCATGAAAGAGGTATCATACTATGAATAATTAAATACACATAAATTAAGGTTTATTACACAAAGAATACAATTATGGGCAGTACATACACCACACAAAAGGTAAGAGTGGCAATATGGCATGAATCTCACGGTAATAAGGACTGAGATGAAAACCCCTTACCTGGCACTTTCCTTTAGTTGAGGGTACGTTTAACCTCCTGTACGAAGATCATAGTATATTATTAAATTATTACAGAACCATATTAATATTTATGATATCATACATGATTCATTTATGACTTTATATTACCCATTTAATAATAATTTCCATGTTAAGTTAACATTTCGGGAAATAATCACTTTCTTTATCGTACGCGTTTTAACTTGTAACTCTTGGTTGTATCACTTAGATCATGATTTATATACAACAAAAATGTAAAACATGATAAATATATAATTTATATTTAGAATATAAATATGTATAATAGACATATATTTGAAATGGAAAACACCGTTTATGGAGACGGTAGTCCATACGTACGCATAAACGTTGTTTCTGTTTTCATATAGTATTGAACGGAAGTAAGTGAATAAGATATATGTAAGTACATAAATCCTTATATATATATATATATCTCCAGTAGAATTATTATTTCATATATTACATACTTATTAGTAATATATATTTTTATAATCATCGATGAATGGTGAACTTGAAAATGAATCTCATCGCATCGTGGAGAAGGTAATCTGTACGTACGCAAGAGCGAAAATATCATTTTTTTGATATAAAAATAATATATAATTGGATGGTATATCATATATACAGAATAATTATCATGTTATATTTATTATTTAAATGAATCACAAGTCATTATTATAACCATCCAAATAATAATATATTGAATAACAATTACACCACGACATGGAGAACGTAAGCCATACGAACGCACGTATGGTGACATGTCATTCAGAGAATGTATATAATACTAAATATGGTTGTACCATATTTGTAATAATATTACAGTATATAGTAGATACTGGATTCATTATTTTAAAATGGTAATAACAATGAAAGAAGAAGTGGAAGAAGAAAGGAACTTGAAAATGGTTGGTGATGTCATTACCTCTTCTTTTGGTTCTACCTTTTGAATTGACCAAAAGGGCTCCATAGGATGGATTTATGACTAAAGTAAGGCTTATATGATGAATTGGGGGAAGTTTAGAGAGTATTTGGGTAGGGTTTGACCAAACCAAAAGGCTTGGAAGGTGTGAATTAATGAGAAGAGGGAGTGTCCTTTTATAAGATGGGTGAGGGGCACCTTTGGAAAAGCTAAAAATATTATTTTATAATAAATTCATATTCGGTTTATGATGGCTCCAATATAGATTATTTAAAGTTTAAGGTGGGTATGGGTCTAAAACCACTCATCTAATAGAATTTAGACAGGTTTGGGTCATTATATTAACCTTATCTTTTAGTGTTAACTCTTAGTTAATTAGTTTGACACTTACAATGTCAATTTGTATTTTTATATTATATAGTTAATAAACATACTATATACATCAAGGAGACCCCCAAGTGGTCCATTAATGATACAAATATCATGATATAAGTCTCTTGGCCGAACCTTAGATTTTTAGAAATTTAATATCAATTAATAAAATAATATTTGGTTTAAAAACTCTTTTATGTCAATTTTAACAGTATTCAATAATTGAATTTTGTAAAAATCATAACAGAATGATTACTTCGAAAAAAGTTAATTACAGAAATCCTAATATGTCATAATATCCAATAAAATTAGTTTATTTGGGTATTTATAATATCAATTATTTTAATGTTTCACTATTACGGTAATTACTGCATCATTATTGTGTCATACATAAATTAAATTATTTAATGTCTAAAAATTATAAATAAACTATCATTATATATTAAATCTTTTTAGCTTTCTAATTAATATTTATAGTCAAAAATACAACATATATAACCCTATGTAAAAATTGCTGTGCTAAAAGATATATGCTTATGTCATTTTTGTATTTATTTTAACTTAATTAAAATAAAGTGTCCCTATCACCTTCATGTGGCTCAATGGTGTCCCAAAATAGACCCAAAGATGCCCATGGTCGAACATATATCCACCAATAATATTAGGACATGTTTTAGGGTAATTTAGTATTATTATAATATTATTTTTAACCCTTATTTACCATATTTAACCATTAACCATGGTAAATAAAATATTTACCGAAGTAATTATTCAAAATGTCTAAAAATAAAAGTTACCAATTTACACATTTTGGACATCCTTATTCCAAATATAGAATCCATTTTTCCAAATTCAAAACACATAAGTGGCAGAAATTAATTTAAAATTTAATCCAGCTGTCAAAACAAAAAGCGTGTTTTTAAGATATAATAACTATCAAAAGATTGATACTTGTTTATGTCCGGTTTAATTGTGAAATTATGTCCAATGACCAAAAATGTATTAAATGGTAAAAAAATATTCTAAATATTCTTTTAAACCAATAAAATTCATAATTTATCAGTAATAATTGTTTTGATTAAAAAATGTGTTTTTAATTAAAATTTAGTAATTTTCACTATTCATCAAAATATTAAAGTTATCCGAAAAGTACCAAAATTTCACCTTAGAATAAATTCGATACTTCGAATCCAAAAATTAAGTCTATTTTGAGAGATAAAAGTTCTAAAATTTTAAAAAGTAGGTATTACTATTCATAACGGTTACTTTGATTAGTCGTGGTGTGTGTTAGAACTCGAAGTTGCGTACAACACATGCTACTGTATTATTCAATGAGAAGCGTACCGTGGAAGCTAGGGGTGTTCCATTCTCCCCTCCTTCAATAAACTTCATCCTCGCTATTTGATATTGTTCTTTGAAAATAACGGTTGAAAATAGAAAATATCTCTGTGGAAAAACCCACATCGAAAATTTGGTTAATAAAATTTAGTCTTAACAAGATGAAAAGAGAAATAAAAGGGTCAGCACAAAATTTTGATCTCGATTATGAGGAAATTGGTGGCAATTATAGACATATAATTGGAGGGAAAACGTAAATATTTACAGGTAGTGATTGAGGTCATCAATCACAAACAAGTTTAAAATTGTGGTCCTTAAATTCATCAATCTATGATGATTTAAAATACCGTCGGTTCAACAAAACATAAGGTATTAGGATAACACATTTTTGACGTTTCAAAATATCTTAGTTGAAATCCCACATCGAAAATTGAATTTATGAGGCCTCTATTTAATATAATGAGTGGAATGTATGAAGATTATCGAAAATAACACATACCAGGGTTCCATGTAGGAAAATATGGATATGGAAGAGAAATATAACCATCAATTATCTGATGGAGAGTGGTAGAGAACATGGCTATGAAAAGGCCAAAAATCCCAAAGCCAAAATTAGTGATGATCTAAGGTACCATGTAGGACAACATTTTTTTTACAAGTTTCTTTTCTTAATGTTGAGGAATTTATTTATGAGATTGGCTAAGATCATAATGAGATATATTTACTTTATAATTAGAGTTTTATCCATTAATAAATTTCTACCACAAACTTCATCTTTCACCACAAAACATAATACAACTAAAAAATAATCTATTTATCCTAATCGTATAGGGTTCCAAATATAATGAATTTATAATTCAAATACCTGACCCTTTATGGAAAGAAACTACATTATACAATCCAGGAATTTCATGTAGCACAATGGTAGGCGATAAATCCCAATTGCACTATGGTTGTGGGTTTGATTCCCGTAGCTTTGTCTGACATGACGGGTTGTCACACGGTCTGCGGGTTCTCCTTTTATAAAAGTCCAAAAAAATAACCTTTCAAACTTAATCCATTCCAACCATTAGACTTATCCAAAATACTATTATCCAAACTCACATTCCAAAATTTACAAGGAATTTAAACATAATGAGGATACTTTTTGCCAGTTAATAACATGTGAACGCCTTCCTCATATATTCTTTTACAACACCATAACATCCTGAATTACCAAAATCAACCATCACGTATTCCAAAATCAATACCTCAATATTAAGACCATAGTAAGGTTTATCTTTCCTTCAACCATGTAATTTCCAAAAAAATTAAATCGATGTAGAGTCACTTTTCTTAGTACCATAAAATCTCAAATCATTAATTAAATAGTACGGTAGTACAATCCTTATTTATTTCCAGAACATCATTGATACAACACTTAAATGGAATAATTCTAAAATGACAACATAAGAACACTAGTCATTCCTCTACATCTGTGGTAGTATCATAACGTGATTATTATCCAATAACATCATTTACGGCATAGTCTGATGATTGAAAAATTGGTTTGTGTAGTGTCCAAACTCCTTGAAAATGAAGCATTGTATATTTGAAACCATTTTCTTACCCTTGCAGTCACGTACTTTGTTCCCTTTTCCTCCACACGTAAAACAAACTCTCATTCCTTTCAGGAAAGTTCAAGGGTGTTTCATCCCACAGTTATCACATATGGGAAAATTCTTCTTTTCCCTCTTCCCTTTATCCATATTTCTCTCTTCCCTCCTTTTCTTCTCTTGCTTCCCTTCAAAGCCATAGGACTCCGATAATTCTTTACTCATATTATCAACACATGATACTATTTATTTATATGATGATAATACGTGGGAAACTATTTCCCTTCTAAATTCTGGCTTAGGACCACGAAAGATATGATCCCTCTTACTCTTTGGATCATACATATTACGGGAGTTCACATTCCTTCTACAGGGAGCCATTTCTATACAATAGCATAAACTAGATCAGCTTATGAATTGCAATGAATAATTACCAAAATTGTTAAATACCTAAAATAAATTGAATAGTTTATATATATAATCCATAATCTTAAAAATGTTTTCTTTGAGTAAGTATATACTCTTAATCCCTTCATTATGGTTTGTAAATAAAATGAGAATTATCCTAATCATATCCCCCGGGAGTGTCGTAACCAAGAGTGCAGCACGGTCCATTGTCATTCACCAGTTCCCGTTCGAGTCTATCTCAAAGCGGTGTTTTTGGGTTTTGCCCCTAGGTACATCTGCACCAGAGCCGCCTCTACCTGCTCGTATCCAGATAGGGATGTATTACTTGGAAAACTCACAAAATCTCTACAATACCAAAATTCATGTATGTTATTCTATACTAATCCTCAAAGTCTATCTTAGGGATATATGCTCTAATTCGAGTTTATCTAAATCTAGTTTCCAAGTTTATTGCTAAACTTCCTCTGATTCCAACTGTAATGCCCCGACCCCAGTTACCCAGAGTCGGTTCATTATTTTAATACATTGGAATGATTACAAAGAATCATGTCCCGAAGGACCAATTAGTTTACCTGTCTTGGAAAAATAGATCACATACATGAATATTACATTTCCACTTTAAGACGTATAAAAAAACATAAATAATCTTTATGAATGCCATTATTCCCTTGTCTTAACCCTGCATTTCAATCACATTACACTTCATGGAATCCAAGGAAAAATAAAACATAGAAAGTGGTGAGCTAAAATGCTCAGCAAGGGTAAGCAATACAGCAGAAACATCCAAAAATAAGAATAAACATTTAAGGCAATCTATAACTAAAACAAAATCCTTTTAAACATGAACTTCAACATAATATGGAAAAGATAAAATGAAATAATTCCATTTACTTATTCAAATAGATATTCTACTAGTCGAATAATCACATGAAATATCAATAACCACTTTCATAACGGTGGAATACATAATTCCAGACTATCATAACCACATAGCCAAGGCCTCGTGCCAAGAATAAAAAATAAGATTTTTTCAAGGCCTTGTGCCAAGACACTAGTTTGTCTCATGAGACCTCCCAATGCAATTTTTAGAAGATTCTTACGTTTAAAATTGTTCAAATATACTCTAGTGTTTTTCTGAAAACATTATGCAAGCTTTTGAAAACAAAATAACTAATTCTGAGACTGTTTGAGTAATTACAGGCCATGATGGGTCCACGCCCAATCCCTTCCTGTTTACCACACTCGATAGTCGGGTTTTCTGAAAACATTTTTAAGCTTGCGTTAAATACGTATACATTTCCACTGGGTTTTCATATATTTGAGAGAAATATCTCTTTTTTGAAATCATTTAAAAATCACATAATTATAAAATAAAAAATTTACTTTGAAAATTTCCATATATTCTTGTAAGGGATGCTTAGAAAATTTTATAACTTCAGAAAGTATCCGTACCCGCCGTATAAGTTAAAAAAAACATTTTACCTTAATTCTGTCAAAAAGGTTAGAAATGACCTTGTTTGGAAAACTACGAAAATATTCCTTTATAAATATCATATAAAAAGTCAAACAAGGGTATAAATGACTTTAACCCATATTCTATAAAATAGTAAGAATGTTTTGAAATACACTTTCAAGAATCATGGATGTGGATGATAAAGAGATCCCAGATGATTATTACCTATAAACAACCTCGGATAATGAAGAGATTGTGAATTAAACCCTAACCAGTTTGGTAACATACAAAACATACAACCCAATAAAGAGGTATCATACAATGAATATGTAAATACACATAAATTAAGGTGTATTTCACAGAGAATACTATTATGGGCAGTACATACACCACACAAAAGATAACAGTGGCAATATGGCATGAATCTCATGGGAATAAGGAGTGAGATGAAAACCCCTTACCTTGCACTTTCCTTTAGTCGAGGGTACATTTAACCTCCTGTACGAAGATCGTAGTATGTTAGTAAATTATTATATAACCATATTAGTATTTATGATATCATACACGATTCATTTATGACTTTATATTACCAATTTAATGATAATTTCTATGTTATGTTAACATTTCGGGTAATAATCACTTTCTTTATCGTACATGTTTGAACTTGTCACTCTTGGTTGTATCACGTAGATCATGATTTAAATACTTATAGAATGTAAAACATGATAAATATATCATATATATTTAGAATATAAATATGTATAATAGACATATATATGAAATGGAAAACACCGTTTATGGAGACTGTAGTCCGTACGTACGCATAAACGCTGTTTCTGTTTTCATGTAATATTGAATGAAAGTAAGTGAATAAGATAAATGAAAGTACATAAATATATATATATATCTCTATAATAGCATTATTATGACATATATTACATACTTATTAGTCATATATATTTTTATAATCATCGATGAATGGTGAACTTGGAAATGAATCTCATCGCGTCGTGGAGACAGTAATCCTTACGTATGCAAGAGCGAAAATATCATTCTTTTGATTTTAAAATAATATATAATTGGATGGTATATCATATATACTTCATCATTATCATGTTATATTTATTATTTACATTAATTAAAAATCATTATTATACCCATCCAAATAATAATATATTGAATAACAATTACACCACGACGTGGAGACGGTAAGCCATACGTACACACGTATAGTGACATGTCATTCAAAGGATGGATAGAATACTGAATATGGTTGTACCATATTTATAATAATATTATAATATATAGGAGATACTGGATTAAATATTTTATAATGGTAATAACAAATAATGTAGAAGTGGAAGAAGAAAGGAACTTGAAAAAGGGTGGTGAAATCAATACCTCTTCTTCTGGTTCTTCCTTTTGATTTGATCAAAAGGGCTCCATAGGATGGCTTTATGACATAAGGAAGGCCTCTAGGATGACGCGAGGGAATTTGAGAGAGTATTTGGGTAGGGGATGGCCGATCTAAAAGGATTTGAATGTGTGAATTAATGAGAAGGGGTGTGTCCTTTTATAAGAGGGGTGAGGGGCACCTTTGGAAAAGCGAGAAATATTATTTTATAATAAATTAATATTCGGTTTCTAATGGATCCAATGTGGATTATTTATAATTTACGGTGGGGATGGGTCGAAAACCACTCAACCAATATAATTTAGATAGGTTTGGGTCATTATATTAACCTTATCTTTTAGTTTAACTCTTAGTTAATTAGTTTGACACTTACCATGTCACTTTGTATTTTTATATTATATAGTTAATAAACATACTATATACATCCAAGCGACCCCAAGTGGCCCGTTAATGATACAAATATCATGATATATGTCTCTTTGACGAACCTTCGATTTTTAGAATTTAATATCAATTAATAATATAATATTTGTTTTAAAACTCTTTTAAGTCAATTTTGACACTATTCAATAATTGACTTTTGTAAAAATTATAACAGAATGATTATTTCAAAAATAGTTAATTAAATCAATCCTAATATGTCATATTATCCTATAAAATTAGTGTAATTCATTAAAAGTCTCAAATTATATTTTTATGGGTATTTATAATATCACTTATTTTAATTTTTTACTATTATGGTAATTACTGCATCATCATTGTCTCATAAATAAATTAAATTATTTAATGTCTAAAAATAATAAATAAAATATATTTATTTAGTAAAGCTTTTTATCTTTCTAATTAATATTTATAGTCGAAAATCTAAAATATATAACCCAATGTAAAAATTGTTGTGCTAAAAGATATATGCTTATGTCAATTTTGTATTTATTTTAACTTAATTACAATAAAGTGTCCCTATCACCTTCATGTGGGTCCATGGGGTCTCAAAATAGACCCAAATATGCCCATGGTCGGACATGTATCCACAAATAAGGTTAGGACACGTTTTAGTGTAATTTAGTATTATTATAATATTATTTTTTAACCCTTATTTACCAGATTTAACCTTTAACCATGGTAAATAAAATATTTACCGAATAATTATTCAAAATGTCTAAAAATAAAAGTTACCTACATACAAAATTTTAACATCCTGATTCCAAATATGGAATCTATTTTTCAAAATTAAAAACACAGAAGTGATAGAAATTAATTTAAAATTAATTTCCGCTGTCAAAACAAAAAGCGTGTTTTTAAGATATAATAACTATCAAAAGATTGATACTTGTTTATGTCATGTTTAATTGGGAAATTATGTCCAATGGCCAAAATTCTATTAAATGTAAAAGATATATTCTAAATATACTTTAAAACCACTCAAATTCAATATTTATCACTAATAATTTTTTTTTATTAAAAAATTTGTTTTAAATAAAATTTTAGTAATTTTCACTATTCATCAAAATATTAAAGTTATCCGAAAAGTACCAAAATTTCACCTTCGGCTAAATTCGATACTCTGAATCCAAAAATGAAGTCCATTTTGAGAGATAAAATTTATAAAATTTTAAAAATTAGTTATTAATATTCATAACGGCTACATTGATTGGTCGTGGTGTGTGTTAGAACTCGAAGTTGCATACAACACACACTACTGTATTATTCAAAGAGAAGCGTACCATGGAAGCTCGGGGTGTTACAGGGCCATAGCTTCCAGGCTAGGCCGCGTCCGCTGGGCCGGGCCGAGCTCTTCCGGGCCGGACCTGCATCCAAGTCGGGTCGACCCGAGTCATGCCGACCCAGGGCTGGTTGGGCCGGGTTGGACTGGACCTAGACCCCCATCTTCGGACCACTTTTGGGTTTTCACCCATAACCTGAGATACGGACCACCGATCGACGCACTGTCAATTGAGTAGGATTCTTTTAATTGATACGGTCGTTTCAATATATCACACTCAAGGGTTTAGTGAAGGTTGGGTCGGCGGAGTTGGTTCGAAACTAGAACCAACCGGGCCCTCGGAGCGGATAGACTTATAATTCAAGGGCCAGACGTCCGATTTTAATGCCGTCAACTACGTTGGATTTCATTTTATGAGACAGTACTTTTGGAATACTCCACACAGGATTAGGATGAGGTTGGAGTATGGCCGGATTGGATTGTACTTGAAATCAAACCGGCCCCTTGGAACGGAAATGCCAATAACTCTCAGACTGGGTGTCCGATTGGCGCATCGCCTGTCATGTTGGGATCCTTATGATGAGACCGAACTACGGGATATATCTACACATGAGTTACTAGATGTATCAACACTTAGATAGAGGAGAGGACCCTCTCATAATCGAGCATGCTGTGTGCGGGAACCCTAGGGGCGGCTCCGACTGAGATGACGGAATCCTACATGGGTTCGACAGTGATAACTACTGTACCAGAATCCAATGTGGGTTCGACAGTGATGACTTCCATATCGGTATCCTCCACAGGTTCGACAACACTGAATTATATACTAGGATCCTACGTCGTTTCGACAATGATAACTATTGTACCAGAATCCTACGTGGTTTTGACAGTGATGACTTCTGTACTAGGATCCTCCATGGGTTCGATAACAGAGACTTTTGTAATAGGATCCTATGTGGGTTCAAATTCGATAACTACTGTACCAGAATCCTACGTGGGTTCAACAGTGATGAATTCTGTTCCAGGATCCTACATGGGCTCAATAGTGCTGATATTATTCCAGGATCCTACGTGGGTTCGGTCAAGGAGATGATTGAGATGCTACAACTAATCACCACTACCCCTCTTCATGAGTTGTACTCCTGTGTGAGATGAGTCATGTATTTAAACAATTATCAACGTGGTGATTGTCATTACTTACATTGTTGAATGGTTTGTGCTTGGGCTCAAGAGTTGGAGTCGGACTGTGAGTGATAACATAGGTATATGTATGGGCATATACCTATGTAGGTTTGGTTGATACTTGGTGATTTTATCTTTATTTTTTGGTCTATCCATTGTGGCCTCTGTGAGACCGTGAGGGTCTCGGGGTCCCTACTATGTATCTTTATACTCACCCCTACACGGGATATTCCCGCACCTCATTGTGTGGGATGCAGACGATGGACAGTGTTGACCGAGGCAGAGTGTACATGGACTGGACGGTACCCAGAGGTGGACCTCACGAAGAGTCGGTACCCGAAGGAGATGGATGGACGTGGAGCACTAAGGAGGCTATCATTACAAAATCTTCAGGTATGATCTATGGTGGATGATCCAGGAGCTTCTAGGAACCTTCCAGCCATTTGTATTTTTGTTGTACATGTTTTTCCTTTCATTGTACTTTACTGTTGGGCTTGTATTCCTCGCCCTTGTACTTTCCAACACATCTTCTATATTCATTTTTTACTTTGAGTTTTCTTCCGCTATTAATTTTGTTGAGTTTTTTTTGAAGTTATAAAGGCGATGACTTCCCAGATTAGGGATTTACACCTTTGGTGCTAGTCGCCAGCCCCTGGCCTATGGAAGGCAGGCTTGGGGCAGTTACGACACGGGCCCCGGGGGACGGGTCGTGACAGAAGATCTATCAAATTGAAATTTAATTATGACACACCATTCATTGATATAATGGGATCATTAAACACCCGTAATGATTTTAGAAAATAATGTTAATCGGTTATTTCACTATCAAATGGACAAGGCTCAAATAGTGAATTTTTTTTACATCAAAAAGGTTATTTTTCTAATGATATACCAGAATGAGTTTTTGGACTAACAACTCTATGTTTTTTAAATAATTATTGAATTTATGAATATATATATTCCAATAAATTAGATATATCTATCTATTCAAACATATATGAATCCATCGATCTGTGGATGCCCGTGAAGAGAACCATATTGAGTCAAGTCTAAAAAGACTAGAAGACAATCTTTTATAATGAAAATAACATAGAGGGAATATTTTACTCTACAAATATATAATATTTTATGCTCATTTTATGTTAATATAATTATATAGTTCAAATTACAGTGGAACATTAACTGGATATATGGTTTCATAATGATTAATCAGTAAAACATTTGTTAGATGGAGTTTGAAGAAGAATTAAAAATCATTATAATGTATTTATTAAGGATAATGATTAGACAATAAAGTAACTATTCTTTTACTATAATGTTTATTGATGCCTCAAGAAAGGTATAGATTTCATGAAACCATAAAAAGGTTCCATAGTATTTTACAAATGACCCAATGAAGTTTAGTTCTTTAATGAGATTTCAAATTCATGTTTTCATTGAGAAAAGAAAATTTAATTACCACATTAATCATAGAATATTTATTATATAAATTTTTTCATGTATAGTACGAATACAAAAAATTCATGTCCATGTAATCATCAATGTTATTTTTTATTTCAAATAGGTTGAGTTTTCAATGATGGAACAATTTAGTTGTTGAATAAGAACACACAAAAAGCATGATATATTTGATTACTAGAAAGAGATACCAAAAAGAGTTTATGGGGAACCATATGGAGGAATAAATATTGAAGGTAGAATAAATATTTATGAATTCATACTATATATTAAAAATACCTAGTTAATAATTTATATATAATTTTTTATGATTTTTTATGAATATTTTTTATATTATCCGGTTATGATTATTATGGAAACTTTGTAACTCATATGAATAAACATAATTCCATATTATGTAATAGCATGATATCAATTGGTGTTTTCCCAAATATAATCACATCATATGACAGTGAATATTCATGGACTAATGGTAATTTCCCTGAAAAGGATTTAGTCATCCACGCTAGGGGAGAACCTTTTATGTCGCGTCTTCCAAGATTAAATTCCTTCTCACTATATATATCTATGGTTTCGATATAAATATCTATATGATAGATAAGATAAAATATTTATAGGGATTATTTTATGTTAAATTGAAACTAAAAATGAACACCATTGATTCAATATAATGAACCATGTCTTTTTAAACATATTATTACATTTTATAACATAAAAATATATTAAACAAATCGTATAAAAAATTTCAACAATCATTTTTTGACATGTAATGTAAAAGAAAAATAGGAATTTAACAAATCATTATTATTATAATTATTATAATCCCTTAAATTCATTTCATCTACAAAATTACCATGGGATAAACATGTGGATAATTAGACAACATTTTTGATCTAAAAATAGAAGTAATAGAATAAACATGATAAGGGAAAATAATGTGTGAGTCAAAGTAATAACATGATATCATAAAAGATATGGATAATGGGTAATCCCAAAATAGACTAACCAAAAGAAGATGGTATAATAACATTATGGAAACACAAAAATTTGGGAATAATCATAAAACCTGACATAATACAAGTCTAGGATGACAACCAAGAAAACATCACATCATAGTGAGGGTCTAATAATGGATTCAGTTTACTTCATATACCCATAACAACATCCCAGGATAATAATATAAAATTTATTAGATATTTATCTTGGGAAAACATTCAAAATATGATATGGATTATGTGTCATAAAAATTGTAATTTGTCATAAGTGATAAATATAATAATTACCCATTGAAATAAAATCGGTCACCTAATCTTGGTTCATATCATAAACAAATGAGATTTCGTAAAGAAGGAATTTTAATGATAATTATATGGAAAGAATTAACTCACAAATAAAAGGCATAATAATATATTAATATATATTCAGGACATGTATATTTATATTTTATAATAATTCAATAACATTAAAGATGGATATAAAGTGAGTTAGAGAGGGAATTGACACATCCTGAATAAAAAGGTTGTATAGAGAGATCCATTACCATGATTCTGACTCATCATGTATGCTAATTATAAACCTGAATAAAAAATTATTTTATTTATATGCTTTTTAAAGAATAATTTTATTGATTATTCAACCTTTTTTTGTTAATTATCTTGTTAAATTCAATTAATTGATCATTTCAGATCTTGTAAGACGTGCTGACATTATTAATTTCATATTTCATAAATAATTTCGGTAAGACGACTAAGGTCATATAGATTATTTTCTAATTATCTAAAAAATAAAAAAAATAATAATTATCACTTCTATACATCAATTAAACCTTAAAGGCCAAAAATTATAAATGTTTATGAAAAATTTGTTAGTTTATAATCATGGAGACGGCGGGTCATACATTGTCCTGAATAATGGTTCCTTTTACAAATTATAATGATGGAAATAAGGTAGGATTTATTTTATTATAAAATAATGATAATTATATAATTTATATCATACTATTTACTTAAATACGCTTATATATTTAATCTATGTTACGTGGTAGGGAAAATTTAAATCAAATGTCTTTATGGAGGTGTTAATCCGCACTTATATCTGAATGACGTTAACATCGTTTAATAAATTGAAATGTGTGAAACTATATGAAATATTAATATTATTTACTTATAATATTTAATTAATAAAATATAAATAATATATATACAAAAGCCTAAAATTTCATTAGTGATGATTATTGAAAAGGAATTTCATCTGTTCGTGAGCTGATAGTCTATGACAGACCCATTAGTGTGTTTTGTTTCCATTTTTATGGGAGATGATATGAAATTATGTTATTTAATTACTATAATAAAATCTCAATAGATGTTAAATTTTGATTTTGTTATATTATAATGGTTGAAATATATTTGATGTAGCATCAATATGTAATAATCTGAAACACTCAGTTATGAATGACTCCTCTTCCTAGGATAACCTCTTTAGGTTTACACAATATTACATCATATGAAGAATTAATAAAAAAATTAGGTCTCTATGATGTGGGAGGGAATGTAAGGATGATATTTTCGAAATTTTTTTGTATGAATGTTTTTTTGTGTGTGATGAAAACAAGAGAGGTGGTACGATTTTATATGTAAAGGGAGGGGAACTTTTGGAATTTCAAAAACATATTAAAATAATATAAATTAATTTTTAGGAAAAATTGTAAAAATGATATAATTCGAATAATGTTTGGGTATGGATTAAATTAATATAATCCAATAAAATTTGGACATTCTTATATATGATTTTGACCATTAATTCTTTTTTTAATGCGTGTTAACCCTTTTTTATAATTACCATGATAACAATTTAAATACAATTATGGGTCACAATAGTTACTATAAATGGAAAATTTTTAATATGTGGACCATGGTTAATATTTCAATCATAATACTAATCAGTTGGCTGATGATTTTATTTTTATGGAATTGAAACTAATTAAAAAAATTCAATTTATAATTATATAACTTTAATGTCATTTTTGTGTCTATATTTATTTTTGACATGGGAAACTACATAAAAAACATGAACTAGAATCTAATCATTTGACATATCTATAATAGTATATATTTATACAACAAATTCATGAATACAATAATTTGTTAAATTATATTACATTCGTGATTTTTAATATATATATATAACTTTTAATTAAATAAATGTCTTTTCGGCATTGTACAAGCATGTATGTTAATTATTTATTAACTAAAAATTAGAAATGAAATACCATGATAAAAAAATTCAAATTTCAAACCACTATTTGGAATTGAAAATATGTGGTTTTTATCTAGTTCAGAAAATATTATATATTTTATAAAACTATGGTCACATTTTTTTATTTATCTTTTAAATAAAAAAAATTTAATGACCCCGACCCTAGTATCCAAGAGTCGGTGCCTTCACTATTACATTTTAATAAGATACCTAGAATCACAACCCATATAAGTGAATAATTTAGTTGTATTGGAAGACTAGATACATCCTCGAGATATACATTATATTTGAAAATAAATAATATAATATAATATGTTTTCGAGAATAACATTATTCCTTATATGATATTAACTCATATGAGACATAATAAAAAATCATGGGTTCCTTCAGATGGGATGGAAAATAATGGTGAGCTCAAATTCTCAGTGATATTTAATTATAGAAAAATCTATCATGAATTATTAAACATAATAAAATTTTAATTTTATATTGCTAAAACAAATTCCTTTCAATCAATATAATGAAAATATTATGGTATTAATAAATTTTTATTAATTATTTTGATATAAATTATAACATGAGATCGAAAATGATACCATGAATATTATAATGAATTGAATAATCACATGGAATATCAATAACTGAATTAATATTGATGGAATGAAAAATTCTGTATTTCTGAACTATCATGACCTATCCTCAAGATGGTTATTATTAAGATGTATCCCCTAGATTATTTAATTATTTTTTTGTAAATCTATCTGATTTGTCCAACTAATATGTCTCATGATACCAATTTATTCATCGAGGGGATATATAAATGTCATTCCCCACCCACAACATAATATGTCCATTTAATTATTTATATAAAGTGGAGAAAAATATAAAACATACATATTAATATACATAAAGAACACTAGTAAATGTGAATACCGATCTTAGTTAAAAAATAGAACCTTAAACCATCTAGAGTAATATGGACACTAGTCTTATATTAGAAAAACCATAATCCAAATGTTCACAAACCATCCAAAGAATGGATAAGAATGATATCAATTTATCATTTCACAAGGGGATGACAATAAAATTAAGTGTTTATTTCAATGATTAATAGAAATACAATAAAAATATATACATAAAAATACACGATGAAAAGATGAAATTCAATTTGAAAAAACATTAGAAACGTATTTTTTATGGGAAAATCAAATTTTTACAATTATTAAAAAATATCCTAATTAAAATGTAATGGAAGATTAAAATAAACGATTTTCCTCGTGGATGGTAATTACTTAAATTTAGTACATATTAAAAAGAACAATCATTTTCCACTTTAAGAAGGATAGGAATGACTAATGCTTAGAAATTGGAATTAATATTCCATTCATATTTCTGATAAAAGACTAATATAAATTGTTCTGAAAATGAAATAATATTCCCTTCGAAACATTTATAAAAAATTAAAATTATGTAAAAATTTATTTAATATATCATTTTGAGTAGGATAAAAAAATTTAAGAAATAAATTTTAGAAGAAAATATATTTTTGAAAAAAGTGAAAAATGGTGTTGGATTTTCATAAAAATAGTGTGTCAAATAATTTATGTACAAATGAGTGTAACGAATTAAACTATAACATGAAATATCTTGCGTAACCACTTGATAAAAGAATTAAATCATCTTATTAGGAAATTTTTTAATAATTTCATTAATCTTATATTAAAGATGACATAATGTTGATTAGAATTTGATTGTGATGTAAAATGGTTAATTTGATTGTTGGGGAGCAAGAAAGAGATCTTTAAGGGGGTCCCTGATGTTTTCCCTTTCATCATTATGGTGGTAGTCAAAATGTCGGTCACTCCCCCTTCAGTGGAGGAAGGTCCTTCCATGTATTTCAAGGGAGTGACATCTAACCCTTTCAACCCTTTTTTCAACAACAACCTTTTCCTCCCGTATCCGAAATTATCCTTGTGACCTAATGTTTTTGATCTATTTGATGGTTTTCCTATACTTTCAATTTTGACCGAAGAATTCAATGAGGCCACATACCTCCTAATTAAGACCATGATTTCAATTTTCAACTAGATACAACTTTCAGTTGACACTTTTGACTGATTTTCTGGGTATTCTGATTTACATGAAAGGGAAATGGTGGGATTAGTAAAAAACATACACATTATGGTTCATATCACTTTGGAGGAAGTCTTGATAAAATAATTTTCCATTGCACCCTACAACTAGAACAGATCTCATTTCTACCACATTAGATGGACTTCTGATTTCCATATGACGCATGACTGTCCGACAGAGGCAATTTGGTTTGTCTTTCTTGATATCACTTTAACATTTCAAAACCATTATATTATTATAATTATAGGGAATCCTATTCACATATACTTGTTTTCCCACATTTGAACTCGTTCTGTTATTCATCTTGTCAATCCCTGAGTCTGTGAGGAAGTTGATGCCTCAAAATTTCCTACTAAGTATATGTGGATTTCAATGGGTGAGATTTCTATTTCAGACCACCTATTTTTTGAATCATAGTTCTATTATTCTTACTACTATATGAGAATGTGACATTGAATGTAAACTATAGGTGGGGGTATAAGAATATTTATATCCAGAAGGGTGTGCATTTCAGAGGTTGTTGAAAGGGATTGGTGTCTAGTATTGATGAGGTATTTCCTGGAAATAGACAGTTGGGTGCATCAATGGAACTAAATTATGAAATGGTAATGTAGTATGGAACTTTGAAGGGTAATCCAATGGTGTTATATATCCTTCTTCACATGAGAGGGATATAGGAGGTCCCATGTCTTCTGTGAAACCCCATTTAGGGGATGTGAATACTAAGGGAGTGTTGGAGGTTGGTGGTTTGGATTATCATAACACTCTTGGGGTAATCATGGAGGGGTGGTGCAATCTTAAAGTGGTAATAACCATATATTAGAATCAAAAAACAGTTTCTGATGGAGGATTCAAGACTCCCATGAAAAAATAATATGCTGAAGCATTACATTTGGGGAATGGTAATAGTGTTCGAGGTTAGAGAGTAACCTCTAATGCACCAAGGAAGGGTGACACATTAGGTGGAAATGTTTTGGATCTTTTCATGGGGTGAGGTCCTAATTATGTCATTCCCAAGGATGGAGGTGGAATATATTGATCTCTTCAATCGTTTTGAGGGATTGGTGAATGTTGATCCGGCTCAGGAAATCGAAGCATCTTGAGTTGTGCCTTCCAATGATGTTCGTGGGCTCCTTAGGAATGAGTCCGGTGAAATTTTCTCTGATCATATTTCAAGTGATACTATAAATTATATATAGTGTATCACGATAATTAGTCTGAGGAGGATAAAAATCCTGAGGGTCAACTGAAATGGGAGAAAGGACTACTCATATTTTTCTCTACCCAAGGAAATTATACACACCAAGAAATATAAAGACTAGATGCTAAATACTGATTCTTGACATCATTAAATTTCTACATAGGAAGAGACTGTGGATCATGGGGATTTATTTTACAAGGGTACTTCATCAAGTCAGCAATGGAAGCCAGATGAATCACATGAAAAATATCTGGAGTTGTTGTTTTTCTCAGAATAAGAAATGATTGAAACATTTCTAGTGATTAATGCTTCTAATGCCTGCAATCCATTTTTTTCATTTTCTAATAAACCAGTTTATGGGTTACCAGTAACCATACATACCCTGACACAACAAACCATCTGGATTAAAATTTCAAAATATCAGAAACCATCATCATAGTCATGAAGATCGAGGAATCTTGATCGACGAGCCACCTCGAGCCGCGCCCACTGCATCTTCAACATCATCTGAATCACTGGTGAAGAACCGCCAGTGAAAAGCAACCAGACCTCACCACCGCATCATAACATCAACATTTCAAACCACAAACATTGAAAACCAGAAGACAGAAGCGAGTTCATCCATGTCTCTGACGATGCTCGAGCTGCGTCCTTGCAGTCAAACCCTTTGGCATCAGCTTCCTTTGACATTCATCCGTCGAGAAAAAAGGGTAAAATTCCAAAATAAAAATAAAACAAAATCAACCAGAACAAAAAAATAAATCTAGATTCATCGAACATATGTTGTCCTGAAATGTATTTATTTTTTTCTTCAGTTTTTAAAACTTGAGGTTCCACACTTTTCTAATAAAAATTATTTTAAAATTTAAAAGTTATTTTTCAGTCAGTTTTTGAAGTAAACCATTACAATGATCAAAACATTGATGTGAGATGTATGAAAAAATAGATTATGTGTTTCAACAGTATGTAATCATAAAAAATTGAAAATTATATTAATGTTAATCAAAATTAATTACACACAAAATCATAGAGGGAAATAATTATTGATGATTTAGATTAATCCAATGAACAAAAATTGAGTTATGAAATACCTTTATTCACAATTAATTTATCTTAAACATGAATTAACCTCATGTACAATTGTTTTAAATATTTCACTAACATATAGAATAACCATAATTGTTTTTTTGATATCATATATGATATTTTTATAACATATTTTCACTCATTCCTCAATTATAAATCATTATTTTTAATATTTTGAGTGTTAACTGGATTATTTTATAACATAAATTTTATTATTAATGATCCTACTAATGGAAGTATTAACAATTTTATTATTCACAATAAAAATAATTAGGAAAAAAATATCATATTTATACATCAATTTTACTTTAAGAACAAATCAAATATATTGTTTATGAAAAATGATGTATTTTTCGATCATGGAGATGGCGGGTCATGCGTATGCATGAATAAAATTTCAATTTTCCAATGATCATTATCGTAGGATATTAACTAATATCTATTCCCTTAATAAATGATAATAATATAGTAAATAATATATTATATATATGTATATATCATCCATGTGGTGGGCTGATGAAAATATAGTCACATTAGTTAATGAAGGTGGTAGTCTATATATACACAGATTCGTTATCATCATTAAGTGAATAAAAATTTAGATATAAAATTATATATATAATCTCCTAATAATGATAAATATTCCAATAATATAACAATTCTTTCATTTATATCACATAATATAATTATCTTAACATTATTACATTCTATTTAAATAATTAGGGAATGAAAAATCACGTCACTTTACCATGCAGTAGTCCACCATACAAAAAACTGATATTATCGTATCCACTAAGAAATGGAAAGTAAAAAAGTAAAATATTATATAATGAATCCCAAATAAAAAATATTCGATAAATATAATATTGATACATTAGATAAACCATCATAATCAACAGTTAGATATTGTAATGATGGAACATATTACAACAAGTCGTGAGGGGGTAGCCCACCTTATACACAAATGATGATTTCATAATCCATTTCATTGATTATGATCTTGTTGTATTTACTAAACATATTAAGAAAGAAATCCAATAATATGTAAGAAAAAGTTTTTATTGTATCATCATGGATTAATAAAAATTGAAGGATGTGTAAAAATAAATAAAATAATAACGATCATTGAAGAACATTACCTCTTCATCGGTTACCCTAATTAGGATTACAATGAGTGCTTCTAAGATGGATTTATATAAAATTTATGGGTTCTATGATGATGGTAGTGATGTTAGGAAATGATTAGAATTTTTAATTTCCAGAACTCAAGATTTTGAAGGTGTGTAGAAGAGATGAGACGGGGTATCCTTTTATAAATGGGGGAGTGGATTAATGTTGTATTATTGATGAAAATTTAGTGCTCCCACAATTTTCATATTTAATAAGTTTCAAAAATGGGAAATTCACAAAACATAGATGTGTAATGGTCAATATATGTATGTAAAATAGATTTAAGAATTTTTTACAGGTCATTTTATTCCTTTCACTTTATTGTATCCCCTCATAAAATAATTTTTACCTTAACAAGGATATTTAATTTTTCCATATCAATTATTAATATTGGTATGAAAATCAATTGAACTTTTTAGAAATTAAAAATTATTCTTATTCCAAATATGGAATCCATTTTTCCAAATTCAATTAAAATAAGTGGAAAATTTTTGGTTAAACTAAATTCCACTAACATGAAGAGAAAGTGGTGTTTTAATGTAATAATTTTAAATAATTTAAAATATTTCTTATCTATGTATTGTATGAAGAACATTCCAGTTAAAAAATCATTTTATATATATAATTAAATTTTTTAAATTAAATTGAACAAAAAAATATACTTTAAATATAAAAATAATTCAAATGAAATTAAATTTTCAATTTCAATAATGTGTTTTTCACTTTTCATTAAAAGAAGAAACATTTCATTAAAATAACTAAAACTCAGAACAACATAATTTGGGTATAATTTTTTAAAAAAATATTATTTTATAATATATTTTCTCTAAATTTGATAAAATTTAATTTTATATGTCTACAAAGGATGACTAATCCGTCAAATAGGGAAAAATATATTTTTTCAGAATATATTTATTTCTATTTAAAATTATTCTTATATTATTTATAACAAATAAATAACCATATTTTTCATAATTTAGTTAGTAATATTTATATATAACAATTTTTTTGGGTTATAACTATTATATTAAATGAATAAATTTTTATAATATTTCACATTTCATTTAATCTAACGTTTTCATGTAATGTGAGACAATAATCATGTTGCAAAAAACACTATACAAACATATCATTGCATGTAATGAAGGAAAAATTTGGTGTGGTGTGAAACAATATATATTTATGTGATTGAAAATAAATATATAATAATGTACAAGTATATTTTATTTCTATATTATCTAGTTTTTTTGTCAAATGTTCTATGTTATATGATGCTCATATTTTACAATATTATGGTTTTACATTCTCCCAAACCTAAAAAACATGCATCCTCACTACATAAAAATTATAATTACTATAAAGGGGTGGATATTTAATAATACCATTATTGAAAAACCCACATCATAATAAGTCTTAAAAAATTATTTTAATTAGAGGAATATAGAGGAATGAAAGTCATCTGAAATAACACATAACTAGGTTTCTAAGTAGAATAAAATATATGCAAAATGATAACATGAACGTGGAAGAAAATGATCAATAAATTTACAGATTGATCAATATTATTGATCAAAATCAAGGGAATGATCAATGGAATGTTAAGAGCCTCAAAAATATATATCTGTGATGATTTAAGAAATCCTATTATTCATCATATATGAAGGTAATGTGATAGTATCATTATATTTGATACCCCTTTTCCAATTCTATTTAATTTTTTTTACTATATGTGAATATAAGGAAATAAACACAAATGATATTATTCTATATCATTAGAAAAATTTTATCCATCAGTTGTACATACATTAAATTTTAATTTATTTCTTGCACCAAGAAATGAACATCCAAAAATGTTTTTTTATTCCTTAATAACTAAAATTAAAATTTATTGTATAGTAACATCCATATTAGAATTATAATTCATTCCATGGATATATAGATATAAAAATGACATAATGGTTAGCATAAGTTTTCTAATATGTATGAATCTTCATAGAGTGATGTAATACATTATTTTCTAAAACACAACCAAATATTCAACATAATCTATTTTATTGATTATTTAACTTATGACACTTATAAAGGATTAAGATTGAAAAATATAGAATGATGTTTACTGAATTTAGAAAAAGAGCATATCTTTATTCAATTGAATACATGAAGTAATTCAAAATAATAGCATTAAATAAAAATAAAATACATTCAACATATATTCTTTGAAATATTTCTAATAAGTAAGATTTCAATAAAACCATATTGAAAACATTCATGATTACTTATTCATAAAATAACTCCATGATAATTGGATGTATTCCTTGAATCCAATTTTTTTTAAATACATCAATGATCGAATAAACCCCATTATCACTATATCATTAAATAGTTCATCGGTAGTTAGTGCTATTCTAATTGAATTGTCTATATCTATCATTCCATCATCAAAATTTCATAATCTAAATACTGGGAACATATTAATTATTAACATTCCTTCAATAATTGTTTCCCAGAATTTCAAACGCCAGTAAATAATTTTTCTTCATCACAGCTACCATTAAAAATATGTTCTCATATACTTAAATAAATTGAATGGTTATAGAATCCTTATATTTTTCTTAAGACTCGTGAAAAATATTTTCATTAACAAAATAATTTTAAAAAATTTATTTTGGAACCAAAAATGGTATAAGATTAATTATTTCACATTGATTCTATCAAAAACATAAGCCAAAACATGATCCCTTACATTCTTCTAATGTATATCCCCATGATTCTTGGGGAATTTATTTGTGTAATGTCCAATTTCAAAATATTTGAAACACTGAATAAAAGATTTTTCATTTTTATATTTTCATTATATGTCATGGTGATATTTTATCCACACTTATAACAAATTCAAAATACCCGAAAGTATTTCCCATGGTGATTCATTATAAATTTATCACTTGTTGGAAAATCCTTCACACCATTCATCCCTTTATCCATTTTTTCACTACAATACTCTTCTTCACTTCCTAACCATTAAAGACAACATACTTTTATAATTCATTCACTATCATTATATACATAAACATATTTCCTCATATGAAGAAAATTGTAATGAGATCAGATATCATTGTTGAATTAGAATAAGTATAGCGATCCAAGCCTTTTAAATACCACATTTCATGATTTTAAGCATAGTTAATCATCCGAGTACTAGCCAAGGATTGTTAAGACTAGTGTCTTGGATGACTAGGAACATATAACATAAAACATGGGGATAAAAATAATTCTTTATTTAATCACAAAAAAGAGTTCATAACATCCTTTGAGCCCTTACATCTTCATAGGGTACCCTGAGGAACACATGAACAATGGGATGAGCTGAAAAGCCCAGTAAGGGAATAAACATAAGGATACATCTTATGAACCAGAGTTAAGAGGCATGACATAATGATATCCAAAGCATGGAACATAAGGAATAATATTTAATAAGTATGGTATCATAAAAAAAATGTAATCATATAAATATGTAAGAACCATAAAACTTTTCTTTGGTATGGGTCAAGGATAACTGCTAATATCTTTTCCCATTTCAGTACGGGCCAAGGCTAACTGCCAATCCCATTTCACATCGCATCTCATGAGACTTAACCATACCCAATGCATTAGAGCACTATCTGGGTGCAACCATCTCAACATTTTCATGCATATTCTTGTCACATAAATAATCATTCCACATAAATAATTATACAAAATCAACCACACATAAACATAAGGGTACCCATGGAAGGAATAGGGTTCCATAATCATGACATAAATCATAACCAATGGGCGTATCAGGAATGTTTCCATGAAATAAAGGGATTGGAACATAAATGGACGTTAATAAGGTATAATAGGCATATAACATGGTATGTGGTGTCAAACAGAAGTGAAAACATATAAGAAATGTATTTGGGAAACATTATCCTTAAAACATTTTTGTGCGGTTTTAAAGAAAATACTATAGAGCTTTTAAAATAGTAAAGAGGAAATTCATTTATATAAAACCATATTCGAATCAATAAGGGTTTAATAAAAAAAATACTTATTTTATAAATACACTGCTGTCTTAAAATATATGATAGAGTTCACTCTAAATTTGGGTAAAATTCGGGATGTCCCCTTGAAATAGGTTTTCTTACCAGAAAGTTCTAAGGAGAGAATCATTTAAAAACATGTGTATCCCTGAAAGAAAGAGATGAAAGGGTCTTGAAATAGTAATTCTGTAAAAATGAACATAATTTACAAGATTCACATAAATATAAAAGATAACACCTTTTTGAAAGAATGATATGCCAACCAGGAAGAACAAAGAATGTTCGGGTAGAATTTGTTATGGTTTTATCGCATGGTGTCGAGTGTACCCAAGAGGGCTTGATGAGATAGATAAGGGGTTTATCGTCACATAGAAATAATTAGGGAAATATTTTTGAGGTTCTTAAACGTTCCCCCTCATTTGGTATTACACATAAAAAGATATATCATATAGGACATCATGATTAAGAGTGAAAATTGAGAGAATCCCTTACCTTAAATCTGTTGGTGTTCTCAACTTGTTATTAAATACCTAAATTAAAAAATTAGGATTATTAATTCAACACTCAAGAACCTATTCTATATTTAATTGATTTATTATAACCATTTTTAGTTCATTCAAGGTCTTTTGGATTAGTTATAAGGTTCAATTTCATTGTTCAGGGTCATTTGTTTACCTGGTTTTAAAAGTTCGGTTCACTTATATTCATGTTCGGTTAAACATGAAAGATGGAAGTGGTTGTCCAGAAATGAAGTTATATAATATTAGGGAACATCCATGATATTACATTGTTTTTTATTTAATTTGGTTACTTATATTGAAGTCGAACTATTATATAAAACCATAGTGACAACCGTTTCTGTTAATCTGTGGGTTTGATTACAAAGAACATGTTCTGCTTTATAACTTAAAACCATTTGTACAAAAAGATTAAAAAACTAAAAATAGGATATATTACATATATAGAAATATGGTTCTACCATAACAAAAATGGTTAATCAACAGAATTAGTAATTATAAAAGAAATTGATAAACTGTTGTCATTGAAAGTGATAAATTAGCACATCTCAAACGGTGCTTTCATTTCTTGTCAAATAAAATGTGTGGAAAGGAGAGAAGATAATGAAATATACCAATAGCATGAAAAAAATTCTAAAACATGTCTGTTAATAAAATTATTAGACTATTATGGTGAAGGGAGGTGAGGAAATAAATAAAAATAAAATAACTTAAAATAAATGAAGGGATTGGAAAGGGGAATTTTCCTCTTGAAACTTCCTCCTTTGAGAACATCTTAAAATTAGTGGTTTTTATATTTTGAAGAGGTTGGGAGCTTTTGGACATGGTAGAAGACTTTTGTGGGAGATTTGGGTAGAATATTGGCAAGGCACAAGGCTTGAGTGGAGTGAAGGGAAAAGGGAGTGAAGGAGGGTTTTATAGTGGAGGAGATATGAGATTCCTCAATATAAAATTCATTAATTTATTATTTCCCCACAAGAAAAGGAATAGTGAGTCTTCCTTTACTGTGAATAGTAATTTTATCATGTGATCCTGAATCAATTGGTCTTACATCAGTAGAAAATCATCAAAGACTCAAAAATCCATTATTTAGCATTAATAGTAAATTATTGTATTTTACAGTTCATCAACAATTCATGTACTTCTGAAAAATCCATAAAATTCACCCCAACCATTTTTCGATGTGAAAAATCTAAAAATGAAGTCCGTTTTTCAAAAATAATTTTCTAAATATGAATAATTTAATATTAAATTAAAATTATAAATAATTATCAAAAACCATTTTTAAAGAAATCTTTTACTTATTCTAAACTATAGGTATATCATAAATTCAAATTGAATAATATTTATATATTATCATAGGTAAGGACAATATTCATTAGGTTATATCACTATTCTTAAGGGTATGTTACTATACATAAGGGCATGTTACCATTCATAGAAAAATAAGTTTTTCTTATCAGACTCCAAATAACATACTGATTGCAACCGCGTATATCAGATTTTTGAACTTCCAAACACATAAGTGACAAAATTATGTTTAAAGGTCACTTAGAACATATTATTTCATTATGTTGTATTTTCATGTGATTTTCTGACATTTTTTAAGAATGGATTTTCCATTTATAAAACATTGTGTCATTCCATTCTTCCCCCCTTATGAAATTTCGCCCTCAAAATTTCAT
Source organism: Viscum album (assembly GCA_963277665.1). Classification (NCBI taxonomy): domain Eukaryota; kingdom Viridiplantae; phylum Streptophyta; class Magnoliopsida; order Santalales; family Viscaceae; genus Viscum; species Viscum album. Next base: position 127,679,439 of record OY728167.1, on the reverse strand, counting down.
TTTACATTCTAAGCCAAAAATAGATGCAGGTACTTTTCCTTCATTTCTTCCTCCGGTTCCCATGTTGCCTCTTTATACTTAAGGTTTCTTCATAGTACATTGACCAGAAGAGTAGTCTTTTTTCATAGAACATTGTCTCTATGATCCAGGATCATCACCGGCTGCTCCTCATGGGAAAGATCATCCACCAACTGTACCACCTATAAAGAGAGTATATGTGAAGGGTCTGGTATGTAATTCTTTAAGAGGGATACATGAAAGATGTCATGTACTTTCTAAATGGCAGGTGGAAGTGCCTATCGATATTCCATAGCTTCGACTCGATCAAGGATCTCGAAGGGGCTGATGTACCAGGGACTTAACATCCCTATATTTCAGAACGTCATGAACTTCTTCCACGAATATTTGCATCGAAATACCATGTATCCAACTTTGAAGTCAAGGTCTCATCGACAGTCATCTACATAACTCTTCTGTTGTCTTTGGGCTGCTTTGATGTCATGCTGAATGGCTTTCACCTTCTCCACCATTTCATCGACCATTTCAGGTCCCAGCAACTTACGCTCACCAACATCAACCCAACACGCTCATGTTCTTCACCTTTTCCCATAAAGGGCTTCATATGGTTCCATTCGGATGCTCAAGTGGAAACTATTGTTGTAGGATAATTCAACCAGTGGAAGATGTTGGACCCCTCCCCATTTTAATTCCTTATAACATGCTCTCAACAAGTCTTCTAGTGTCTTAATAGTTCGCTCATATTTTCCATCTATTTGAGGATGATATACCGTAATGAAGTTCAGTTCAGTGCTCAGGGCATACTGGAGACCATTCTAGAATGTTGAAGTTTATAACAACCCATACTTTACATAAATTTCTATTACATCAGAATTGAATCATACTTATTAAAACATATAACAAAACCATGAAAGGACCTTATAGGTATAGTGTCTTTAGAAACTGGGAAACATAAACAACTTGTTCATAAATCATCTACGTTGTCTCCCATTTATTTCATCATATCTAGAGTCCCTTTTGGAATATCCTACTTAATAATCTTATTCCTGACCTGGGGAATGAAAACATACAAAATGGTGAGCTCGAATTCTTAGTAAGGGTAAACAAAAGAAATATCAATCATATTCATAATATCATAACATTTTGGAAATCTTAACCTGCAAAAGAGATCATAATTTCATAACTTGGGATAAATCAATAATCATAACATAAAACATGAAACTTTGTGGCATACACACATAATCATAGAGAATCATTTCTTATTAGACATGACTCATTGCCAAGACTATCTTAGCGGACAATGTCCATTTCAGAACCGAGTTCACTCCTCGTTTCAGACCTGTTTCATTGAACCGGATTAACCTACCATTCCACCCATGTCTATCTCATGAGATATAAATATTTACCCAATGAATTGGAAGGAGATATAGGTCCCACCCATCTCATAATGAAACCATTCTTATGTGTGCCACAAGATCATAAATCATACATCATAACATAACCCATATAATAAAAATGGGATTCTTAAACATCATGCCAACGTAACATAATCCATATAAGATAAATCGACTTCATAAAAATAATTCCATCATAACATAATCAAATCAATGTAAACATAGGGATAGAAACAGAACCCTATATTATCTTAGATGGAAAATAATTTTGATAAAATGCTTGAACTCCATTCTTGAGGAAAATATCCTTTCTACTTGGAAAACATTTTCCTGGTTTAAAATTTCATATAATTTAAAACTAAAAGATGTAGATTAAAAATAAATTTCAGAAATTGTAAAGGAAGCTTCATGGGAATAATTTTATAACAATCCATTCATGCCGTATATGTAAAAGAAAGCATTCTTCTCATACTTTGGCTGAGAAAGTCAAAAAGTACCTCGTAAGAAAAACAACAAAATATTACTTTTATATCCTTTAATAAAAAAACACCGAAGGGTAAAATTGGATTTCAAAAATTGTAATAGGATAGAAATAATATTACATATTGATGAATCAATGATGTGGGTGATAAATATTCCCCAGTAATTACCAAAGTATAAACAATCTAGGAAAAAATTGAGATTTGCGAGATTTTCCCTTACCTTCGGTCCGATTTGATTTGTACCTATCCGAAACTCCTGTATAATGATTTAAATAATGTTATTTACTTATTCCAGAATTATACTTATTGTTTTAATATCATATATGGTCATATTCTTAACTTCTTATTAGTAATATTTCATTGTTACTTGTTATTCGGGTGTTTATTGCCTTTTGTTCGTATGCGTGTTTTGTCGAATAAATTCTTATTATTATTTATAGGTTATAGATAACTCATTTACATAATTTTCTTAGTGTAATATATTTCATATTTATTCATTCAATTCATTTATATAATCATAATGCAATGAAGATCATGTAGAACGAGTCGCATCACATCGTGGAGACAGTAGGTCGTACGTACGCACGAGCGATGATATCGTTCCCATGATCATGGAATTGTATTGAGGTGTAAGTATCCTATTTCAAGATCAATATCACATTAAAATAATCATATATTTTAACTCTTTACACAATTATACACATACAAGTAAGGTGGTTGTGGAAAATAGATTACACTACGGCGCGGAGACGGTATTCTGTACGTACGCACGCGCGATGATTTCGTTTTCCGCAGGATGGATAGATGGTGAAATAGGGTTGTTTCATACTTATAATAATATACTATTATATGATTTATACTGATGTTATTAATTATTAATGAAAAAACTAAATAAGAAGAAGTATAAGAATAAATAATGTTGAAAGAATCAGTAACGGACATTACCACTTCTTTGAAGCGCCTCTTATTAACCTCCTCTTAGGGAACTAAAGATGGACTTTGAAGAAGAACAGGAACTGAAGGATGTTTCTAGGGATGTGGAGAAGAAAACTTATCAGGTGTTGACCGAGATTGAAGGCTCAATGTGGTGTGAGGAGGAGAGGGAGGAGGTTCCCCTTTATAAGGGAGGAGAGAGGCACCTTTGGAAAAATTAAAAATATTATATTATTATAAAGTCATGTTCTGTATTTAAGAGCTCCAAATTGATTTAATTTGAAGCTAAGGTGGGGATGGGTCTAAATCCTATCATCTAATATAATTTTGGAAAGTTTAGATTTCTATTTTAACCTTATCGATTAGATTTAACTTTACGTTTGATAATTTAACTTTTACCGTGTCTTCTAGTTTCCTTACACTATAAGGTTAATAAACTTACTATAAAAAGCCAAAAGAACACCAAGTAGTTTATTATTAATATATATAACCTTATCTACGTAATTTGGCTGAGCCTTATATTTTTACGAATAAAATAACAATTAATAATATAATATTTTTTTTAAAAACAATTTTATGTCAATTTTTACACTATTTGGTACATGATTTTTGTGAAACTCATAACAACATGATTAGTTAGAACAAAGTTAAATAAATCAATACTAATATGTGATATTAAAATAGTAAATTAGTGTAATTCATAAAAAGTCTCAAATTTCTTTTATTTGAGTATTTATAACAACAATTATGTTAATATTTCATTAATAAGATAATTATTGCATCATCATTGTGTCATAACTACATTAAATTATTTAATGTATAAAAATTATAAATAAAATACCATTGTGTAGGAAATATTTTTAGCTTTATAATTAATATTTATAGTAAAATGTATCTTTTTTATAACACTATATTAAAAATGATTTTGTTATTATGCATTGATTTTAACTATTTTAACTATTCTTTAAATAAAATAATATTAAATGTCCTAATCTAATAAAGGTGGGCCTAAATGGTCATATTTTATTCCTAAGGTTGTTTTTGGTCGAATTACACTTATTCAATAGAATTAGGACATGTGTTATGGTAATAATAATATCATTTTTACCATTAATTACCCTATTTACTTTTAACAGTGGTAAAAAAAAGTAAAAAGTTACTATTCACCAAAAATTATTTTCATCTAATTGAACCACATTTTAGTCTTTGATGTTAAATGTGTCTCTCCGATTTTTGAAATTTTACTCACAGAAGCAGTAAAATTATGTTTTATGTGAATATGCAAATTATCCTTGGAGGTGGGTAAAAGACGGTAAAAATTTCAATAAAATTTTAATATATCTAAAATTATTATAAAATGATTCCAATGAATTACATTGAACTTATATAGGTATTATGTTTCAATTTTGACCTAAAATAAATTTAAATAAAATAAAAAATTATTTAAATAAAAAGTCAGTTTTTAAATAGTTACCCATTGTTTTTACTATTCATAAAAAATTGAATGTTTTCAGAAAAATAACAAAATTTCACCCAAATCTAATTTCGATATTCCGAATCCAAAAATGAATTCCATTTTTAATGATAAAAATTATAAAATTACAAAAAGTGGGTATCACTATTCATAACGGGTAGTTTTAATAATATTTTAATAACATATCGTTGTTTAGTGAAACTCGGTATTGCGTACAATGCAAGCTATCGAGGAAGGTCACGATTGTGTGTAATGAAATCCAAGCTAGTGTTGTGTGTAGTGAAAGATTGCTTTGATAATTTATAAAACAAAAAAAATCTCAGGTGTTACATTCTACCCCCCTTAAAATGAATTTCGCCCTCGAAATTCGTCACTTTGTAACAAACAGATGAATATACCTCTCCCTCATCATATCCTCAAGCTCCCATGTTGCTTCTTCTAATTGGTGGTTCCTCCATAAAACATTCACCATGCGAGTGGTCTTGTTCCGTAGGACTTTTTCGCTGCGATCCAGAATCTCTATCAGCTATTCTTCATAAGAAAGATCTTGCTCTAGCAGTACAACTTCTGAGCTATGTACATGTGAAGGATAAGGTATATACTTTCTCAGGAGAGATACATGGAACACATCATGAACTTGCGAGAGATTCAGTGGATGCGTAAATCGGTAAGCTACCTTCTCAACACAATCCAGTATTTCGAAAGGACCGATACACCTAGGGCTCAACTTTCCCTTAATTCTAAATCTCATTACTCTCTTCCAAGGAGAGATTCGTAAGAACACTTTATCAACCACTTCAAAATCTAGGTCCTTTCTTCGGTTGTCGGCATAACTTTTTTGTTGACTCTGAGATGCTCTTATGCGTTCTTGAATAGATATGACCTTTTCTGCCATCTCATCAACAAGATCATGTCCTAATAGCTTTCGTTCCCCAACTTCATCCCAGCAAGTTGGAGTCCTGCATTTCTTTCCATAGAGAGCTTCATAAGGAGACATCTGAATACGGGAGTGAAAGTTATTATTATAAGAAAATTCCACAAAGGGTAGGTGTTGATCCCAACCACCATTGAAATCTATAGAGCCTGCTCTCAACATATCTTCTAGAGTTTGAATTGTCCTCTCAGACCGACCGTCTTTCTGAGGATGATATGCAGTGCTGAAACTCAACATTGTATCCAGAGTATACTGAAGACTTCGCCAGAACATTGAGGTAATCCTCGGATCCCGAACAGGTATAATGTAAACTGGTACTCCATGCAATCATACCACTTCCTTTACATATATCCTGGAAAGATGATCCAGAGATAAATCCTCTTTAATAGCAATGAAGTGTGCAGACTTTGTAAGACGATCAACAATGTCCCAGATTGCATTATTGCCTTTTGATGTTTTAGGAAGTCCACTGACAAAGTCCATAGTGATGTTTTCCCATTTCCATTCGAGTATGGGTAATGGTTATAACATCCCTTTAGACTTCTGTCTCTCATCTTTATCTTGCTGACAAACCAAGCATCAAGAGACATATTCAACAACATCTCTTTTCATGCCATCCCACAAGATGTACTCTTTTAGGTCCCTATACATCATCGTGCTTCCAGGATGAATAAAGAATGATGAACTATGAGCCTCATCCAGCAGCTTCTTCTTTAATTTTGGGATGGGAGGAACACAAACCCGATTCCAGAACCTTATTATCCCATCACATTCAAGGTTGCATTCAATAATATTCCTCACCTTATTTTTTAACTCTACATCTTCTTTCTGTGCATCTTCAATCTTCACATGTATAGATGGTTGAACATTCATTTGAGAAATATAAGAATTTTCTCCTGCCATTATAATTCCACGATCCATCCTTTGTAAATCCATAAATATTTGATATTTTGTGATCCTCATCATGGATAAGATTTCATGGTCTTGTCAGCTTAATGCATCTGCCACCATGTTTTCATTCCCAGGGTGGTAGTGAAATGAGTAGTCATAATCCTTAATCAACTCCAACCATCTTCTTTGGTGCACATTCAGCTCCTTTTCTGTGAAAATATACTTTAAAAATTTATGATCAGTATAAATATCACACCTTTCTCCATAAAGATAATGCCTCCAAATCTTTAATTCAATGATTACCACAGCTAACTCCAAATCATGAGTTGGGTAATTTTGTTCATGGATTTTCAACTGTCGCGAGGCATAAGCTATCACCATATCATTTTGCATAAGACCACACCCCAGCCCCTTCTTGGATGCATCACTGTAGATCACAAACCATTCTCCACTACAAGTAAGTGTGAGTACAGGTGCACTGGACAACCTTTTTTTCAACTCCTTGAAATTCTCTTCACATTCCTCCGTCCACACGAACTTAACACCTTTTCGAGTCAACCTGGTGAGTGGATTAGATAATCATGAATAAAATTTCACAAAACGTCGATAATATCCATCCAAACCATGAAAAATTCGGATCTAAGTTACTGTTGTTGGTCTCTTCCATATTTCGATAACCTATATCTTTGCTAGATCCTCCGATATCCCCTCTTTTGAGATTATGTGTCCCAAAAATGCAACTTTTCAAATCCAAAATTCACACTTGTTAAATTTGGCATAAAGCTTCTCCTTTCTCAGTGTCTTCAATACAATTATAACGTGATATTCATGTTCTTCCATTCTCATTGAATGGATAAGAATATTGTCTATAAAGACTACCACAAACTGATCAAGATAGTCTCTAAAGACTCTATTCATCAGATCCATGAAGATAGTAGGGGCATTAGAAAGGCCAAAGGACTCACTATAAATTCATAGTGTCCATACATTGTACGGAATTTTGTATTTGGTATATCCTCCCTGTTAACCCTTAATTGATGATACCCTGAACAAAGATCAATATGGGAAAAGTATTGAGCTCCGCGTAGTTGGTCAAATAAATCATCAATGCGTGGGAGAGGATATTTGTTCTTGATAGTGATCTTGTTAAGTTCTCGATAATCAATGCAGAGTCTCATTGTCCCATCATTCTTCTTAAAAAACAGAACAAGAGATCCCCAAGGTGACGAACTAGGGCGTATAAATCCCATATCAAGATTCTCTTGGAGTTGATTCCTCAATTCCTGCAACTCAATTGGGGCCATTATATAAGGTGTCTTTGAAATAGGTAAAGCACCATGTACGAGTTATATTGAAAACTCAACTTCACGATTTGGTGGAAGACCCGGAATTCCTCCGAAAGGACATAATAAAACTCTCCTACAATTGGGATATTCTTAATCATGAGTTTTTCTCCAACCATTTGAGATAAATAACCTTCATTTAGTGGAATCAAGACCCATAAGATGGAAGAAATTTCCACTAGAAGGTTATGGTTATCCTTGCATCGATAGACGACCATAGATTGATCTGGAATATGAAATGTGACTTCCCTTCTTTGGTAATTTATATGAGCTCCATACAATGAAAGCCAATAAATGCCACAAATCACATCAAATTACACTATAGGAAGGATCAAAAGATTTTTAGGAAGCACTTTCCCACAAACATCAATCGGAGAAGAATTATAAACTTTTGATGCGACTGTTGTGCCATTATCAGTTTTCACAGCTAACTCAACATCTAATTGTTGAGGTAATACAGTGATACCCTTAGAAAATTCTTCAGAGATAAAATTGTGGTTGGATCTAGAATCAAATAAAACATTCGCTACTTTAGAGTGGATGTTAAGTGTACCTTTCACCACTTCCTTATCATACTCCACATCGCTGATAGAAATTTCATGTGACATTCCATTGTCTTTAGAATTAAGAGTTTGTTGACGTCGATCAACATCAACAACCCTTGGATTAGGGAATTGATTGGAACAATGCCCCATTTCCTTGCACTTGTATCATTGAAGTACAGGAGGTGCACCCTGTGCAGCCTTTTATTTGTTCGCATCAGTAGACATCTTCTTGCCATCAGTGCGGCATTCAAATGCCCGATGACCTTCCTTTCCACATTTGAATCATTTACTTATCCCTTTAAGACAAATCCCTCCATGTTTCTTTCCACACACGGAGCATAAGGGAAAACTCATCTTCTTTTCAGTGTGCTCTTTAGATTTTCCTTTGAATTCCATTTTCCTCTTATTATCAAACCCGTATGACTAATGGCTTACTCCAATCTCCATCTCAACTTTGAGAGCACATAAAAAAATTTCCTCGTAGCTATTGAAGTCCCTTATGGATAATTCCCTTCGAAGACTTGGTTTTAATCCACTAAAGAATCAATCGATCTTACTCTCATGTTGGATAATAATTACATAAGCGTACCTTGTAATTCTTGTAAAATTTGCTTCGTAGGTACCAAAAAATTCATCATCCTTTTGCTTTAGTTCAAGAAACTCCTTCTCCATCTTTGTTAGAAGAATACGAGGGAAGTACTTATTAAAAAATAAGTTCTTGAACTTGTCCCATTCCATGGACTCAATTTCATCTCTTCGCCTCGTATTCTGGATAATATTCCACCATTTATCAGCTTCACCTTCCAAACGATATACTATTAGTTGACTTTATCATGTTCAGAACATTGATGAACTGAAAATATCTTTTCATTAGTACTGATCCCTTGTTCAGCAACTAATGGATCAGTAGACCCGCTGAATGAGGGTAGACACTACCTCAAGAAGGATTCAACAGAATGTTGCTCCTTCGTTTTCTTGTTTGGAAGTCTTGCATGATTCATAGCTTGAGAAAGTTGTGTGGGCATGGCTAAAAGATTTTTCATTCCATCTCCCATAAAGTTTGGTTACTCAGGTGGACAATCATTACATTGCCCATCGCATTCCACATTAACATGGTTCCTTTGGGTTCCAACCATTGACTAAAACCAAGAAGAATAGTGTGATCAACACTAATTATAATAGGAAAACCACATAATCATGAATAAAATTTCACGCATTATGTCTTATCATAGTTTATTCATGGCCATTTCAAAAACACTAAGATTGTGTTCAATGCTTAGACTCATCCTTAGGGTTCTTACTAAGCCTTTCACATCCTAGTTTCCAAAGGTTGACTATACCTTTCCTATGATACCAACTATAATGACCCATACTTTACCTACATTGTTATTACAAAATAATTGAAGCATACTTATTACAACATATAACAAAACCATGAAAGGACCGTATAGGTATAGTGTCTTTATAAATTGGGAAACATAAACAACTGGTTCATAAATCATCTACGTTGTCTCCCATTTATTTCATCATATCTATAGTCTCTTTTGGCATATCCTACTTAATATTCTTCTACCTGACCTGGGGAAAGAAAACATAAAAAAGGTTGATCTCGAATGCTCAGTAAGGGTAAACAAATGAAATATCAATCATATTCATAATATCAAAACATTTTGGAAATCATAACCTGCAAAAGAGATCACAATTTCATAAAATGGGATAAATCAATAATCATAACATAAAACATGAAACTTTGTGGCATAGACACATAATCATAGAGAGTCATTTCATATTAGTCAAGACTCATTGCCAAGACTATCTTATCGGACAATGTCCATTTCTGAACCGAGTTCACTCCTCATTTCAGTCCTGTTTCACTGAACCGGATTAACCTTCCATTCCATCCATGTCTATCTCATGAGATATAAATATTTACCAAATGTATGGGAGGGATATATAGGTCCCACCCATCTCATAATAAAACCATTCTTATGTTTTCCACAAGATCATAAATCATACATCATAACATGGCCCATGTAATAAAAATGATATTCTTAAACATCATGCCAAAATAACATAATCCATATAAGATAAATAGAATTCATAAAAATAATTCCATAATAACATAATAAAATAAATTTAAACATAGGGATAGAAATAGAACCATATATTATCTTATATGGAAAATAATTTTGATAAAATGCTTGAACTCCATTCTTGAGGAAAATATCCTTTCTACTTCAAATTTTTTTTCTTGTTTAAAATGTCATATAATTTTAAACTAAAATAAGTTGATTAAAAATAAATTTGATAAAATGTAAAGTAATCATCATGGGAATAATTTTCTAACAATCCATTCATGCCGTATATGTTAAATAAAACATTCTTCTCATACATTTTCCGGAAAAGTCAAAAAGTACCTCGTACGAAACACAAAAAAAAATATTCCTTTTATATCTTTTACTAAAAAAACACAAAAGGGTAAAATTGGATTTTAAAAATTGTAAGAGGATAAAAATAATATTAAATATTGATGAATCATGTATGTGGATGATAAATATTCCCCAGTAATTACCGATTTATAAACTATCTCGGAAAAAAATTGAGATTTGCGAGATTTTCCCTTACCTTAGGTCTGATTAGCTTCGTACCTGTCTGAACCTCCTGTATAGTGATTTAAATAATGTTATTTACTTATTTCGGAATCATAAATATTGTTATGATATCATATATGGTCATATTATTAACTTCTTATTAGTAATATTTCATTGTTACTTGTTATTCGAGTGTTTATTGCTTTTTGTTCTTATGTGTGTTTTGCCGAATAAATTCTTATTATTTTTTTTAGGTTATAGATACCTCATTTCCATAATTATATTAGTGTAATATATAACATATTTATTCATTCAATTCATTTATATAATAATTATTCAATTAATATCATGTAGAACGAGTCGCATCACATCGTGGAGACGGTAGCCCGTACGTACGCACGAGCGATGATATCGTTCCCATGATCGTGGAATTGTATTGAAGTGTAAGTATCCTATTTCAGAATCAATATCACTTTAAAATAATCATGTATAGTTATTCTTTACACCATTATAGACATCCATGTAAGGTGGTGGTGGAAAATAGATTACCTCATGACGTGGAGACGGTATTCTGTACGTACGCACGCGCAGTGATTTCATTTTCCGTAGGATGGATAGATGGTGAAATAGGGGTTTTTCATACATATAATAACATACCAGTATATGAGTGATACTGATGTTATTAATTCTTAATGAAAAAACTAAAGAAGATGTAGTAGAAGAATAAATAAAGTTGAAAGAATCGGTAACAGACATTACCTCTTCTCTAAAGCGCCTCTTCTTAACCTCTTCTTAGGGAACTAAAGCTGGTCTTTGAAGAAGATCAGGACATATAGAATGTTTATAGGGAAGTGGATAAGATAAATTAGTAGGGGTCTTCTGAGGTTGAAGTCTCAATGTGGTGTGAGGAGGAGAGGGAGGAGGTGCCCTTTTATAAGGGAGGAGAGGAGAACCTTTGGAAAAACTAAAAATATTATTTTATTATAAAGTCATATTCTGTTTTTAATAGCTCCAAATTTATTTATTTCTAATCTAAGGTGGGGTTGGGTCGAAAAAATCTCATCCAATAGAATTTAGATATGTTTAGGGTTCTATTTTAACCTTATCGTTTAGATTTAACTTTAAGTTTGATAATTTAACTTTTACCGTGTCTTCTTATTTTCTTACAATATAAGGTTAATAAACGTACAATAACAAGCCAAACTAACACCAAGTTGTTTATTATTAATATATATAACCTTATATAAGTAATTTGGCCGAACCATAGATTTTTAGGAAGAAAATAACAATTAATAATATAATATTTGTTTTAAAAACAATTTTATGTCAATTTTGACACTATTTCGTACATTATTTTTGTGAAAATCATAACAGCATGATTAATTCGAAAAAAGTTAATTAAATCAATACTAATATGTCATATTAACCTATAAAATTAGTGGAATTCATAAAAAGTCTCACATTACATTTATTTGAGTATTTATAACATCAATTATGTTAATATTTCATTAATAAGATAATTACTGCATCATCATTGTGTCAAAAATACATTAAATTATTTATCGTATAAAAATTATAAATAAAATACCATTATGTAGGAAATATTTTTAGCTTTCTAATTAATATTTATAGTTTAATTTATCTTATGTATAACCCTATATTAAAAATGTTATAGTTATTAAACATTGATTTTAACTATTTTAACTATTCTTTAAATAAAATAATATTAAATTTCCTAATCTAATCCAGTTGGGACTAAATGGTCAAATTTTATTCCTATGATTGTTTTTGGTCGAATTTCACTTGTTAAATTGAATTAGGACATGTGTTATGGATATAATAATATCATTTTTACCCTTAATTTCCATATTTACTTTTAACCGTGGTAAAAAAAGTAAAAAGTTACTATTCACCAAAAATTATTTTCATCTCATTGAACCAAATTTTAGTCTTTGATGTTAACTGTGTCTCTCGGATTTTTGAAATTTCACTCACAGAAGTGGTAATATTATGTTTTATGTGAATTTTCAAATTCTCCTAGGAGGTGGGTAAAAGACGGTGAAAATTTCAATAAAATTATTATATATCTAAAATTATTTTAAAATGACTCCAATGAATTAATTTGAACTTATATAGGTATTATGTGTCAATTTTGACCTAAAATAAATTTAAATAAAATAAATAATTATAAAAAAAGTTGGTTTTTAAATAGTTACCCGTTGTTTACACTATTCATCAAAAATTGAATGTTTTCAGAAAAATAACAAAATTTTACCCTATGCTAATTTCGATATTTCAAATTCAAAAATGAATTCCATTTTGAAAGATAAAAATTATAAAATTACAAAAAGTGGGTATCACTATTCATAACGGCTAGTTTTAATAATATTTTAATCGCATATCGTTGTTTAGTGAAACTCGGTATTACGTACAACGCAAGCAATCGAGGAAGGTCGTGATTACGTGTAAAGAAATACAAGCTAGTTTTGTGTGTAGTTAATGATTCCTTTTATGATTTATAAAACAATAAAAATATTGGGTGTTACATTCTACCCCCCAGAAAATGAATTTCTCCCTCGAAATTCATCACTTTGTAACAAGCAGATGAAGATAACTTTCCCTCATCATATCCTCAAGCTCCTATGTAGCTTCTACTAATTGGTGTTTCCTCCATAAAACTTTCACCAAGCGAGTGGTCTTGTTCCGTAGGACTTTTTCGCTACGATCCAGAATCTCTATCGTCTGTTCTTTATAAGAAAGCTCTTACTCCAGCGGTACAACATCTGAGCTATGTACATGTGAAAGATCAGGTATGTAATTTCTCAGGAGAGACACATGGAACACATCATGAACTTGAGAGAGATTCGGTGGAAGCACCGATCGGTATGCTACATTCCCAATAGGATCCAGTATTTCGAAAGGACTTATATACCTAGGGCTCAAATTTCCCTTCTTTCCAAATATCATTACTCTCTTCCAAGGAGATATTCGTAAGAACACTTTATCACCCACTTCAAACTCTATGTCTTTTCTTCAGTTGTCGGAATAACTTTTTTGTATACTCTGAGCTGCTCTTATGTGTTGTTGAATAGATCTGACCTTTTCTTCCATGTCATCAACAAGATCATGTCCTATTAGCTTTCTTTCCCTAACTTCATCCCAGCAATTTGGAGTCCTGCATTTATTTCCATATAGAGCTTCATAAGGAGCCATCTGAATACTGGAGTGAAAGCTATTATTATAAGAAAATTTCACCAAAGGTAGGTGTTGATCCCAACCACCTTTGAAATCCGTAGAGAAAGCTCTCAACATACCTTCTAGAGTTCGAATTGTCCTCTCAGACTGACCATCTGTCTAAGGATGATAAGCATTGCTGAAACTCAACTCTGTATCCAGAGTATGCTAATGACTTCGCCAGAACATTGAGGTAAACCTCAGATCCCGATCATATATAATGGAAAGTCGTACTCCATGTAATATTACAACATCCTTTACATATATCCTGGCTTTCTGATCCAGAGGGAAGTCCTCTTTAATAGCAATGAAGTGTGTAGACATTGTATAATGATCAACTATGACCCAAATAGAATTTTTGCCTTTGGATGTTTTAGGAAGCCTAGTGAAAAAGTCTGTAGTGATGTTTTCTCATTTCAATTTGGGTATGGGTTATTGTTGTAACATCACCTTAGACTTTTGTCTCTCACCTTTGACTTGCCGAGAAACCAAGCATCGAGAGACATATTCAACAACATCTCTTTTCGTGCCATCCCACCAGATATACTCTTTTAGGTCCCTATACATCTTCGTGCATCTAGGATGAATAAAGAATTTTGAACTATGAGCCTCATCCAGCAGCTTCTTCTTTAATTATGGGATGGGAGGAACACCAACCCGATTCCTGAATCTTATTATCCCATCACAATCAAGGATGCATTCATGAACATTCTTCACCTTCTTTTGTAACTCTACATCTTTTTTCTATGCCTCCTTAATCTTCACATGTGTAGATGGTTGAACATTCATTTGATAAAGATAATAATTTTCTCCTTCCATTAAAATTCCAAGATCCATCCTTTGTAAATCCATAAATATTTGATCTTTTGTGATCCTCATCATGGATAAGCTAGCATGGTCTTGTAAGCTTAATGCATCTACCACCTTGTTTTCTTTCCCAGGGTGGTAGTGAATTGAGCAGTCATAATTCATAATGAACTCCAACCATCTTCATTGGCGCATATTCAGCTCCTTTTGTGTGAAAATATACTTTAAACATTTATGATCAGTATAAATATCACACCTTTCTACATAAAAATAATACCTCCAAATCTTTAATGGAATGATTACCACAACTAACTCCAAATAACGAGTTGGGTAATTTTGCTCAAGGATTTTGAACTATCGTGAGGCATAAGCTATCACCATATCATTATTCATATGAACACACCCCAACCCCTTCTTGGATGCATCACTATAGATCACAAACCTTTCTCCACTACAAGAAAGTGTGAGTACAGGTGCACTGGACAACCTTCTTTTCAACTCCTTGAAATTCTCTTCCCATTCCACCATCCACACGAACTTAACACCTTTTCGAGTCAACCTGGTGAGTGGATTAGATAATCGTGAATAATCATTCACAAAACGTCGATAATATCCAGCCAAACCAAGAAAAATTCAGATCCCAGTTACTGTTGTTGGTCTCGTCCATCTTTCGATAACCTCTTTCTTTCATGGATCCACAAATATCCCCCCTTTTGAGATTATGTGACCCAATAATGAAACTTTTTGAATCCAAAATTCACACTTGTTAAATTTGGAATAATGCTTCTCCTTTTTAGGGTCTTCAATACAATTCCTAGTGATTTTCATGTTCTTAATTTCTCTTTGAATAGACAAGAATATCATATATAAAGACTACCACAAACTGATCAAGATAGTCTCTAAAGACTCTATTCATCAGATCCATGAAGATAACAGGGCATTAGTAAGCCCAAATGGCATCACTATAAATTGATAGTGTCCATACATTGTACAGAAAGTCATCTTTGGTATATCCTCCCTGTTGACCCTTAATTGATGATACCCTGAACGAATATTACTCTTGGAAAAGTATTGAGCTCTAAGTAGTTGGTCAAATAAATCATCAATGCATGGGAGAGGATATTTGTTCTTGATAGTGATCTTGTTATGTTCTCTATAATCAATGCAGAGTCTCATTGATCCATCTTTATTCTTAAAAAAGAGAACAGGTGCTCCCCTAGGTGATGCAATAGGGCATATTAATTCTTTTTCATGATTCTCTTGGAGTTGATTCTTTAGTTCCTGCAACTCAATTAGGTCCATTCTATAAGGTGTATTTGAAATAGGTAAAGCACCAATTACGAGTTCTATTGAAAACCCAACTTCACGATTTGGTGGACGACAAGGCAATTCCTCCAAAAATACATCATCAAACTCTTGTACAATGGGGATATTCTTAATCGTGAGTTTCTCTCCAACCATTTGAGATAAATAACCTTATTTTAGTGGAATCAAGACCCATAAGATGGAAGAAATTTCCACTAGAAGGTTATATTCATCCTTGCATCGATAGACGATCATAGATTGATCTGGAATATGAATTTTGACTTCTCTTATTGGGCAATTGATATGAGCTCCATATAAATAAAGCCAATCCATGCCATGAATCACATAAAATTCCAATATAGGAAGGATCACAAGATTTTCAGGAAGCACTTTCCCACAAACTTCAATCGGAGAAGAATAATAAACTTTTGATGCGACTGTTGTGCCATTAAGAGTTTTCACAGCTAACTAAACATCAAATTTTTGAGGTAATATGGTGATACCCTTAGAAAATTCTTCATAAATAAAAGAGTGAGTGGATCCAGAATCAAATAAAACATTTGCTACTTTAGAGTGTATGGTAAGTGTACCTTTCACCACATTGCTGATAGAAATTGCATGTGACATTCATTTTTCCTTAGCCTTAAGAGTTTGTTGACATCGATCAACATCAACAACCCCTGGATTAGGGCATTGATTGGAATAATTCCCCATTTCCTTGAACTTGTAACATTGAAGTGTAGGAGGTGCACACTGTGTAGCCTTTTCTTTGTTCGCATCACTAGACATCTTCTTCCCATCATTGCGGCATTCAATTAACCGATGAACTTCCTTTCCACATTTGAAACATTTACTTGTCCATTTAAGACAACTCCCTCCATGTTTCTTTACACACTTTGAGTATAAGGGAAAACTCATCTTCTTTTTAGTGTGCCCTTTAGATTTTCCTTTGAATTCCATTTTCCTCTTCTTATCAACCTCATATGACTGATGGGCTTCTCCATTCTCCATATTAACATTGAGAGCACATCGAACGATTTCCTCGTAGCTATTGAAGTCCCTTATGGCTAATTCCCTTCGAAGACTGGGTTTTAAGCCACTCAAGAATCAATCGATCTTACTCTCAGGTTTGATAATAATCCCAAAAGAATACCTTGTAAGTCTTGTAAAATTTTCTTTGTAGGTACCAACAAATTCATCATCCTTTTGCTTTAGTTCAAGAAACTCATTCTCAATCTTTGTTAGAAGAATACGAGGGAATTACTTATTGGAAAATAAGTTCTTGAACTTGTCCCATTCCATGGACTCAATTTCATCTCTTGGCCTCATATTCTTGATAAGATTCCACCATTGATCATCTTCACCTTCCAAACGATATACTGCTAAGTTGACATTATCATGTTCAGAACATTGAAGAACTGAAAATATATTTTCGGTAGTACTGATCCATTTTTCAGTAACTAATGGATCAGTAGACCCGCTGAATGAGGGTGGACACTTCCTCGTGAAGGATTCAACAGAATGTTTCTCCTTCTTTTGCTTGTTTTGATGTCCTGCATGATTCATAGCTTGAGAAAGTTGTGTGATCATGGCTACAAGATTTTTCATTCAAGCTCCCATAACGTTTGGTTGCTCAGGGGAATAATCATTGCATTTCCCATCGCATTCCGCATTAACACGGTTCCTTTGGGTTCTAGCCATTGACTAAAACCAAGAAGAATAGTGTGAGAAACACTAATTATAATAGGAAAAACAGATAATCACGAATAAAATTTCACGCTTTAGGTCTTATCATAGGCTATTCATGGCCATTTCTAAAACACTAAGATTGTGTTCTATGCTTAGACTTATCCTTAGGGTTCTTACTAAGGCTTTCACATCCTAGTTTCCAAAGGTTGACTATACCTTTCCTCTGATAGCAACTATAACAACCCATACTTTAACTACATTGTTATTACTTCAGAATTTAAGCATACTTATTACAACATATAACAAAAACATGAAAGGACCGTATGGGTATAGTGTCATTAGAAACTGGGAAACATAAACAACTGGTTCATAAATCATCTACGTTGTCTCCCATTTATTTCATCATATCTATAGTCCCTTTTGGAATATCCTACTTAATAATATTCTTCCTAACTTGGGGAAAGAAAACATACAAAAGGGTGAGCTCGAATGCTCAGTAAGGGTAAACAAATGAAATGTCAATCATATTCATAATATCATAACATTTTTGAAATCATAACCTGCAAAAGATATCATAATTTTATAACATGGGATAAATAAATAATCATATCATAAAACATGAATCTTTGTGGCATACACACATGATCATAGAGAATCATTTCTTATTAGTCAATACTCATTGCCAAGACTATCTTAGCTGACAAATTCCATTTATGAACCAAGTTCACTCCTCATTTAAGTCCTGTTTCACTGAACCGGATTAACCTGTCGTTCCAGCCATGTCTATCTCATGAGATATAAATCTTTACCCAATGCATTGGAGGGAGATATAGGTCCCACCCATATCATAATGAAACCATTCTTATGTGTTCCATAGGATCATAAATCATACATCATAATATAACCCATGTAATAAAAATGGGATTCTTAAACATCATGCCAATATAACATAATCCATATAAGATAAATTGACTTTATAAAAATAATTCCATCATAACAGAATCAAATCAATGTAAAAATATGGATAGAAAAAGAACCCCATATTATCATAGATGGAAAATAATTTTGATAAAACACTTGAAATCCATTCTTGAGGAAAATATCCTTTCTATTTCAAAAACATTTTCCTTGTTTAAAATGTCATATAATTTTAAACTAAAAGATGTTGATTTTAAATAAATTTGAAAACATGTAAAGGAAGATTCATGGAAATAATTTTCTAACAATCCATTCATGCCGTATTTATTATATAAAACATTCTTCTCGTACTTTGGCTGGAAAAGTCAAAAAGTACCTCGTACGAAAAACGACAAAAGATTCCTTTCATATCTTTTACTAAAAACTCACATAAGGGGAAAATTGGATTTAAAAAATTGTAGGAGGATATAAATAATATTAAATATTGACAAAACATGTATGTGGGTGATAAATATGCCCCCAGTAATTACTGAAGTATAATCAATCTCAGATAAAAATTGAGATTTGTGAGATTTTCCCTTTACCATAGGTCTGATTTTCTTCGTACTTGTCTGAAACACCTGTATAATGATTTAAATAATGTTATTTAATTATTCTAGAATCATACATATTGTTATGATATCATATATGGTCATATTATTAGCTTCTTATTAGTAATATTTCATTGTAACTTGTTATTCAGGTGTTGATTTCTTTTTGTTCTTATGATTGTTTTGTCAAATAAATTCTTATTTTTATTTTTAGGTTATAGATACCTCATTTCCAGAATTTTATTAGTGTAATATAAATCATATTTATTCATTAAATTCATTTATATAATCATTATGCAATGAACATCATGTAGAACGAGTCACATCACATCGTGGAGACGGTAGGTCGTACGTACGCACGAGCGATGATATCGTTCCCATGATTGTGGAATTGTATTGAAGTGTATGTATAATATTTTAGAATCTATATCACATTAAAATAATCATATATAGTTATTTTTTACACCATTATACCCATTCATGTAATGTGGTGGTTGAAAATAGATTACACCACGACGTGGAGACGATATTCCATACATACGCACACGCTGTGATTTCATTTTCCGTAGGATGGATAGATGGTGAAATAGGGTTTTTTCATACATATAATAACATATTAGTATATGACTGATACTGATGTTATTACTTCATAATGAAACAACTAAAGAAGAAGAAGTAGAAGAGGAAATAAAGTTGAAAGAATCGGTAACGGACATTACCTCTTCTTTGAAGCCCCTCTTCTTAACCTCCTCTTAGGGAACAAATGATGGTCTTCGTGTTGGATAGAATATGTAGATATATATGTTTATTAGATGGAACAATACCAGAGGGGGGGGGGTGAATTGTAGGTTTAAAAACCATTGAGTTTTAGCAACTAAGAGATTAGTTTAAATGATCTTAAAATAATACAAATGCAAACACCCACAATTGTATTGAATATAAAAGGTATGACGTATTGTAATACTAATGTAATGTAAATAAATTGTATTCAAGATGAACACAATAATCAGAGTAATACAAAGATGAATGATTCTACCTTAAAGCGTATAGAATCAATCAATACAATATTTAATAGAATGATTGTAATTGAAACAATTACAATTGAATATGTAAAGAAGAAAGGAAACAATACAAATTTCTTTCTAATACAAGTAACAACGGAAATGTAAAAGTATTACAATTATTTTAACCCAAAGAGAAGGGTTATCCTTTCACCTAGGATAAAAGGTCTGTCTCACCAACACCTTGGTGAGCCCACGATACGATGATCGGCACGTCTGTCTGCCTTACCCCGGCAGCCCTCGATACGATGATCGGAACGTCTGTCTGCCTATCCCCGGCAGCCCTCGATACGATGATCGGCACGTCTGTCTGCCTATCCCCGGCAGCCCTCGATTTTATAGGTAATCAGCACCTCTGTCTTTCAATCACTTGAAAGCCCTCAATACGATGATCGGACGCACAAGGAAGATGAGAGAAGTCACAGTGTCTCTCTCTAGAATCTTTGTAGTTCATGAAGTCTCTTCATTCATTTCATCATCAATTATTTCTTTTAGCTTCAAATGACCTCCTATTTAGAGGCCTCGGGTTCCAACGGTCATAACTCCTCCAATGGTCATATTTCTCTGAAAAACTCGGAAGGACTTGGACACCTGGCATCATAATGGTCATATTGAAACAGAAAGCACGACATCGTTTTGATTAGTTTGTAACTAACTCAACGACATCGTATTGGTTAGAACAGGATATATGTCAATGATAAACAGTGGTGAAATTTATATGAAACAAGTGTTTTTGACTAAGTACCAAAACAAGTAATGAAATTATGAATAACAGAGTTAGTACGATACAATTGACTGGGTCAGTACGTTACGATTGACAGAGTCAGTACGATACGTTTGACAGAGTCAGTATGATACGTTTGACGGGGTCAGTACGATACGTTTGACAGGGTCAGTACGATACGTTTGACAGGGTCAGTACGATACGATTGACAGGGTTAGTACGATACGATTAAAAAGACAATTGTGATTTCCAAAACAAAGAATAGAAGTCGAAATAGAACTTTTCGACTCAACAATCACCCCCTTTTTGGAAATCACGACACACAAATTAAATATAACAAGAAATACATATCTCCCCCTGAGTTATTGGAAAATCTTCTGAATAAGAAATTGAATACAACTAACTACCCCTTAGGTATGGACTTTTCTAAGGATTGTATTCTTAGATTTTCCTTAAGAGTGTTGTAAAGAATTCTCCCCCTTTATAAAATATTCTCCCACATTGTAAAAATTCTCCCCCTTTGTGATTTACAAAAAGAAAGGAGTAATCTTGAATTGTCTGAAGGAGTTAGAGAAAAAAAATTGCACGACAAAAGAAAAGAATCATAATAGTCATTTCAAAACAAAGACAAGTTCCAAAAGAAAACAAATACAACAATCATTTGTTTTCTCTTTCCTTATCCTTCTTTATAAGCTCATAAAGAATAGCTTTCATCTTTTTGATTTCTTTCTTGTCTTCAGAAATGGAATCGCCCTGAGTTCTGAGAAGCTCTTGTTTGTCCGCAAAAATCTGATCTTGATTCTTGATAGTCTCTTCCTAGACTCTGATTACTTCTTCAAGAGTATCAATTTTGTTTTGCAAATTCTTCTTATCTTTGGATAACACAGAATTCTGATTCTTCAACAAGACCATTTCATCCTTGAAAGATGAAACCTTCGAGAATTCAGATAGGAAAGCATTCATTCTCTCTTGAAAATCTTTTACTGAAGGAACATCGGCTCGTTGAGAAGACAAAAGATTCAACCTTTCAACCATTTCTTTTTCAAGCTTATTGAAAGCAATTGAAAGCTCATTTGATAACCTTATTATATCTTCAATTGCAATCTCATGATCATTGATTGAGCTCTCTGTTTTATATGACCACTTGGTCATCTTGTTACAGGCCTTTTTATGAGCAACCAAAGTTTCTGAAAGAACATTCAAATCGGCTTCAACTGACAAAACTCTCTTCTACAACTCTTTTACAGAGCCAAACTTCTTCTTTTGATTGTCAGTAATAAAATCAATCCTCCATTCCATCCTCGGGAAATAAGGAATGGACTTCTCAACCCTTCTCAAAACATGAACAATGTAGTCACTCTTCTTGAGAGAGATTGTATGTTCTGAATCAGTATCTTCATCGTATGATGCTAGTTCATACGATCTGCTTTTGTCAACAACTTGTTGTTTTCCTTTTTCTTTTTCTTTCTTCATTCTTTCTTCTTCCAGTCTGTCAGTAATGACAACAACTTTATCAGTGTGAGAGGATTGATCGCCTTGCTTTTCTTGAGAAGACATTCTGTCCGGAGATTGTGCTTGATCGGCATGAGGAGTTTGTAGAAAACCTTCACATAGCTTTTGAACTGATTCCTCCTTACTCTTATTTGAACTCTGGAGGAATTCTAAAAGAAAATCTCCTTCTTCTTCCACTTCTTATATCTCTTCCATCGCTTGTTTTTGTTTTCCTTTCTCAGGGAGACTCTGTACGATGGGTTCTTGGTCCACTTCTTCCGTTAGTTGAGAACTAGAATCCTCAACAATTTTCAAAACTTTAGAGATATCAAAATCTTGAGCCTTTCTTTTCAACACAGTTTTCTTTTTTTTCTCAGCCTTAAGAGTTTCTTCTACCCTTACTCTTTCTGCAAAAGCCTCAGCACGGTCAAGACCGAACTTTGGATCACCATCCTTTCTCTGTTCCTTATCCTTTCTCCATTTGGCTACAACCTCCTTACTGTACCTTGTCTTCTTCTTAGTCTTAGAACTGGTTTGCGGATCAGACTTTTGAGCAACACCGGTAGATTGAATGTCTTTGGCTGGCATAGGTGCCGATTGATTCTGAGCCAGTTCATCTTTTACATCTCTGACAAAAAGTTTTGAATTGTGATCAAAACAAACATTCAACTTTTTCATAGTGCTTTTGCTAATCCAATAAGGCTTCAAATCTATGGGGTTTCCTTTCAAAGGAATGTTACAAAACTTCATACTCTCAAGAATGAAATTCGTAAGGATGGATGGATACATAATCATTTGGGACTTAATCCCTCCTGTCTTGACATTCTTAATGGTTTCAAAATCATACCCCATGAGATTTACTTTTCTCATATTCACAAGATAGTCAAGCATGAAAATATCAGAAACTTTCAAAGTTTCTCTATCCCCTTTCCTTGGGATAAGAAAACCTTGCATCCATAAAGTGACAAAACGATTGTCCGGAGAAAGATGAGACACTTTTATTTTTTCTTCATTAATAACAAACTAAGTCTTTTCAGCACTTTATCTATTAAACGTACCAACTTCATCTTGTAGTTTGTGCGATGGACAGAAAGAATCCCCTTCTACAGAAACATTCAGAAAATGTGCTGCTTGTTTCATAGACATAGACAATTTTTTATCATACACAACAAAGTTTATAGTCATGTCTTTGTCGAAAGAAACGGTTTTGTAAAATTGACAAACTTCATAAAAAAGAACCGGATAATGAGAATCAGGCTTTTCAACACACAGATGTTCCCACCCTTAAACCAAAATGATCCTCCTGATTGTGGAATCGTACGTATCGAAAAAATCCCGAGATACTAACCTTTCTCTGTTAAAGTCGTTCTCTGTAAAAGTCTATGAAGAAATTTCGGCGGGAGTGTTAGCAGAGGATTGAGACATAAAGGTTATGCCGATGAGAAGATTGTACGATGATTTATAGCTGGTGGAGCAGAGCTTCTCCTCAAATCCTAAAAAACCAATGTGGGTTTGGGGAGGGGAGGGGGGGTATTTATAGGCGATAAAGGGGTGACCTTTTATCTTCTACAGTCAATATTATAGGAAATAAGATCAATGGTTAGGATTTAAAACGAAAAGAAAAAAAAATAAAATATAAAAAGTACCTACCGGAGATCGTAAGGTGATTGTTGGTTTTAGTAGAAATCAAAAGAAAATACAATCGTAAGAAAAAAAACATCATGCCGATGGAAAACAATGTCATTACTATAGACTGACCGTACGATGGAAAACAATCTTCTTACCATGAACTGACAATACAATGAAAAAAAATTGATTACCATCATCGGTCGATACGATGAAAAAGAAATTCATTACCATCATCGTTCGATAGGATGAAAAAGAAATTCATTACCATCATCGGTCGATATGATGGAAAAGAAATTCATTACCATCATCGGTCGATACGATGGAAAAGAAATTGATTACCATCATCAGTCAATACAATACTATTGATTGATTCATTGATATGATGGAAAATAAATTCAATACCATCATCGGTTGATTCAATACCATGATTGATTGATACGATGGAAAAGAAATTCAATACCATCATCGGTCGATTCAATACCATGATTGATTGATACGATGGAAAAGAAATTCAATACCATTATCGGTCGATTTAATACCATGATTGATTGATACGATGGAAAATAAATTCAATACCATCATCGGTCGATTCAATACCATGATTGATTGATACGATGGAAAAGAAATTCAATACCATCATCGGTCGATTCAATAACATGATTGATTGATACGATGGAAAAGAAATTCAATACCATTAACAGAAAACTAAAATTATTAATACGATATACAGAAAACTAAAATTTTTAATATGATAAACAGAAAACTAAAATTGTCAATACGATAAACAGAAAACTAAAATTGTCAATACGATAAACAGAAAACTAAAATTGTAAATACGAAAAATAGAAAAGACATAGCAAGGGAAAAAATGAAAATCATAATATAAAATGAAATAAAGTGTGAAACATAGAAAGAAATGTTCTCCCCCTTTCTACGAGGAGTTTCTTACTATTAGGAGAGATGTAAAACAGGAAGCAGATATGAATGATTATTTTAATGTAATCATTCCTAGCTTCTGTTTTATATATTCAAATCTATCGAAAGGTAAAGGTTTTGTATAAATGTCAGCAAGTTGTTCTTGCATTCCGATAAATTGTAAAATAATATCTTCTTTTTGTGTGTGATCCCTAAGAATGTGATTCCTAACATCTATGTGTTTTTCACGCGAGTGATGTGCTGGGTTCTTACTAAGAGCTATGGAACTTGTATTTTCACAAAGAATTTTAGTTTTGGAGAAACTCAATCCATAGTCATTGAGTGTGTGTTACATCCACAGTACTTGAGCACAACAACTTCCAGCTGCTACATATTCAGCTTCAGTAGTGGAGAGTGCTACTGAGTGTTATTTCTTGCAGGACCAAGAAACCAAGGAATCTCCTAAGAAATGACATGTTCCAGATGTACTTTTTCTATACATTCTACAACCACCAAAGTCAGCATCTGATTTTTTTTTTAAAAAAAATCATTTCCAGAGGAGTAAAAAAGACCTAAATCCATAGTGCCTTTTTAATACCGAAAGATTCTCTTTACGGCTTTTAAATGAGGCTCTTTTGGATTAGATTGATATCTTTCACATAAGAATACAGAAAACATTAAGTCGGGTCGACTAGCTGTCAAGTATAGCAAAATTCCTATCATACCTCTAAAGATTGTTTGATCTACTGGTTTCCCAGTTTTATCAAGATCATGTGTATTTGAGGTACAAATTGGAGTGCTAATACTTTTAGTTTTGTCATATCCATACTTTTTGAGTAAATCTTTTATATACTTATGTTGAGATATATATGTTCCTTCTGGTTTTTGAGAAATTTGAAAACCTAAAAAAGAATGTTAACTCACCCATCATACTCATTTCAAACTCAGATTTCATTAAATTTGCAAAAGAATCAATTAAGGATTTCTGAGTTGATCCAAATATAATGTCATCAAAATAAATTTGTACAATCAAAACATTTTTTTCCATTTTTATAAAAAGGGTTGGATCTGCTGTACCTTTTCTATAATTGTTTTGTATAAGAAATCATGTAAGTCTATCATACCATGCTCTAGGGGCTTGTTTAAGACCATATAGAGCCTTGTTATGTTTAAAAACATGATCAGGATGTTTTGGGTCTTGAAAACCAGGAGGTTGTTCGACAAAAACATCTTCTTGAACAAAACCATTTAGAAAAGCACATTTGACATCCATTTGAAATAGTTTGAAATTAAAATATGCTTCTAAGGCTAATAGAATACGAATAGATTCAAGTCTAGCTACATGAGCATATGTTTCTTTATAGTCTATTCCCTCTTGTTGATTATAGCCTTTAGCAGCAAGTCTTGCTTTATTTCTTAAAATGATTCCATTTTCATCAAATTTGTTTCTGAAAACCCATTTTAAACCAGTTATAGTTGTTTCTTTAGGTCTATCAACTAAAGTCCAGACTTGATTCCTTTCAAATTCATTTATTTCATCTTGTATTGCTTTTATCCAATCATCAACACCTAATGCCTCACTTGGACTTTTAGGTTCAAATTGGGAAAGAAAAGCAAGATGTTCTATTTCATTTCATAAGGAATTTCTAGTCCTTACAGGTTGATTTACATCACCGATGATGTTATCACTGGGATGATTCCTAAGAAACAATTGATTTTGGTTTTGTAAAACTTGTTCATCAACATATGATTGAAAGTCTTCTGTGGTAAATGTTTCAGGAATACTTTCTTGAACATTTTCCTTATCAGAGTAATCTTCTAATAATGGTTGATAAACATTTTTAGAAAACACATCTGGGGATGTAGGATTGGATTGATTTAAAACAAAAGAATTAGTTTCATCAAATTTTACATGTACTGTTTCCTCAACAGTACAAGTTATTTTATAGAAAACTCTATAAGCCTTAGAAGTTGTAGAATAGCCTAGAAAGATTCCTTCATCAGATTTTGGTGGAAATTTGTGTAGATTATCTTTTGTATTCAGGATGAATACTTTGCATCCAAAAACTTTGAAGTATGAAACTTTTGGTTTTCAGCCAGTCCATAACTCATAAGGGGTTTTATTAAGAAATGGTCTAGTTAAAACACGATTTATAGTATAACAGGAAGTACTGACAGCTTCAGCCCAAAAGTGCATAACAATTGAGTATTCACTCAACATGGTTCAAGTCATTTCCTGAAGAATACGATTTCTTCTTTCAACAACATCATTTTGCTGAGGAGTTCTTGGAGCTGAGAAATTGTGAGTAATACCTTTCTTACTGCAAAAAGTTTCAAAATCTGAATTTTGAAATTCACCACCATGATCACTATGAATAGTTATCAATGGTAGGTTTTTCTCATTTTTAACGTGGGCTCTAAAATATTTGAAATAGGAAAAGGCTTCAGATTTCTTTGTGAGAAAGTAAACCCATGTAAATCTAGTAAAGTCATCAACTAAAACGAATTCATAGTATTTGACTCTAATGCTTCCAGATTGTGAAGGACCAAAAAGACCCATATGCAATAACTGTAATGCATTAGAAGTTTTAAATTATTAATTGATTTAAAGCTAGTTTTATGTTGCTTTCCAAATTGACAAGGATCACAGACTTTTGAAGAATCATACCTAAGGTCCGGTAGTCCTTTTACAAGTCTTTTCTTTGATAGTTTACTAAGGTTTCTCATATTACAGTGTCCTAGTCTCCTATTCCATAGCCATGATTGGTCTTCTATTACACTTAATCAAGGTACGTTTTGGTTCCTAAGGTCTTCTAGGTTAATAGTGTAAACATTCTCTTTCCTATGGGCAGATAGAATGAACTCATACTTGGAATTTTGAACAAGACACTTATCATTTCTAAAATTCACATGGTAACCTTCATCACATAATTGACTTATGCTGATGAGATTGTTCCTAAGACCTTTAACAAACAAAACATTTGAGATAATAACTTTTCCAAGAAAGGCAATATTACCTATACCAACAATCTTTCCTTGAGAATTATCTCTGAAGGTAACTTTTCCACATTTTGTTTTGATAACCTTTTCAAAGAGATCTTTGTTTCCAGTCATATGTCAAGAACAACCACTATCCATGTACCAAATATTCTTATAGGTACGCTTCCCATTTTCCTGAAAAAGAAACAATTAGTATTTTGGATTCCAAACTTGTTTGGATCCAGAAAGGTTAGATAAAAGGATTTTAGGAATCCACATTTGTTTTGCAAAATGAGCTTTATGAAATCCTAAAGATTGTGTTTTGTTAAGAGAACAATCTCTTCTCCAGTGTCCACCACATTGACACTTAGAACAAAAAGTGGTATTTTGAGGAACAAAATAGTTATTGCTAAAAACAGGTTTGGAATAAGTATGACCAAGACCAGAACGATTTCTCAAAGGTCTAATTTGAGAATACATCCTGTCAGAGTTTTCTTTTCCATGAGTAATGTTTAACAAGCATTTCTTCAAGGATAAAATCTCTGACTTTAGTTTTAAAACCAAATTCTTATTTTCCAAAACATTTGAATTAGAACTATAGTTAGGCTCTAAAATATTTTTCTTTGAAATTACAGTTTCAAGATCCATAGAAAGTTTATCCTTATCATATTTAACTTTCTCAAGGGTTTTTAAAATACATTCAAAATCAGAAGTTTTCACATCAAGATCATTAGAAAGATCTGATACTTCTTTAGTCAAGATTGAAATTCTATAATTTTCTTTTTCAAGTCTCTTCTTGAGTTTAGAATTTTCATTTTCAAGTAATTTAGCAAATCTTGAGACTTCTTCAAAAGAAGGTAATGTATCATCTTCTGATGATGAGGACTCATCATTTGAAGATTCATAATATCTATTATCAGTATAATTTGCATTCAAAGAGACATTTGTAATAGCTTCAGCATTATGTACCTTAGCCATGAGACAATGATCATCAATAGGTAATCTGGATAAGAGTATGATATTCCTTTGTCCTGATGTCTCATATTCTGAAGAATCATCTGAGGAATCACTATCACTTGCACTCCAAGTATCATTTGGTTTCAAGATTTTCTTTCTCTTATAAAACCTTTTCTTGTTTATTTTAGAGTGTTTCTCCTTTCTATCTTTCTTCTTAAGTAAAGGACAATCAGGCCTTATATGTTATGATTTCATACATTCATAACAAGTTTCCTCTGAATCTTTCTTATCTTTCCTGTCTTTCTTTTTGAATCTATATTGGAAATCTTTCTTTCCCAAAATCTTGTTCATCCTTCTAGAAAGATTTTCTAACTCATTATCCGAAATATTACAATCACTTGAATCAGATATGACAACTTTCTTGGATTTTGACCTTGTAAGCCTTTTAGGTCTTTTAGCATTAGATGCAAAGGCTAAACTTCCATTCCCATTATTTTTCTTGTTAAAATTAGCACCTCTCTTCATTCTTGTCTCATGCTGTAGAAGAGTTCCAAAAAGTTCATCATGAGTAATCTGGGAAACTTTTCTATTCTCATCAATAACTATTCTTTTTGACTCCCATTCATTTGGAATTATATCTATAATCTTATCAACAAGAGATTCATCATCAAGAACTTTTTCTCCCATAGATTGTAAGCTGTTGACAATTGTCATAAACCTTTGTTGTACTTTACAAACTGACTCACCATAAGGAAAAACAAATCCATGATACTCTGCTCGAAGCATTGCTCTCCTTGTTTCTATAACCTTGGATGTACCAAAATGAGTGACTTTTAATTTCTTCCAAATATAATTGGCTGCTTCACATAAAGATATCGGACTATATGTATTCCTGGTCATAGAGAATAATAGAGTATTTCGTACCTTGTAATTCAGTTGATATTCTTGCTTCTCTTGGTTGGTGAAAGTACTGACTTATTTATCAGGAATTTTGTAACCTCCAGTAAGAATTATAAAGTTTTCTACACCAGTATTAATAACGAAAGTCTTCATACGATCTCTCCAATACTCATAATCATTCCCATAAAATATTGGTGGTCTATAAGGATTCAAATTGTCTATTGACCCAATGTTTATTCCTGCCATCTAATGCAAAAGAAAAACTTTTCCACTCCACACGTTAGTGTAGTATGTATTTCAAGAAATATGAAAGAAATAAAGCTAGTAATACAAATCAGTGGAAAACCCTCCTTTGATACCAATTGTTGGATCGAATATGTAGATATATATGTTTATTAGATGAAACAATACAAGAGGGAGGTGAATTGTATGTTTAAAAACCTTTGAGTTTTAGCAACTAAGCGATTAGTTTAAATGATCTTAAACTAATTCAAATGCAAAAACCCACAATTGTATTGAATATAAAAGGTATGATGTATTGTAATACTAATGTAATGTAAAACAATTGTATTCAAGATGAACACAATAATCAGAGTAATACAAAGATGAATGATTCTACCTTAAAGCGTATAGAATCAATCAATACAATATGTAATAGAATGATTGTAATTGAAACAATTACAATTGAATATGTAAAGAAGAAAGGAAACAATACAAATTTCTTACTAATACATGTAACAGAGGAAATGTAAAAGTATTACAATTCTTTTACCCAAAGAGAAGGGTTATCCTTTCACCTAGGATAAAAGGTCTGTCTCACCAACACCTTGGTGAGCCCACAATACGATGATCGGCACATCTGTCTGCCTAACCCCGACAGCCCTCGATACGATGATCGGAACGTCTGTCTCCCTATCCCCGGCAGCCCTCGATATGATGATCGGCATGTCTGTCTCCCTATCCCCGGTAGCCCTTGATTTTATAGGTAATCGGAACCTCTGTCTTTCAATCACTTGAAATCCCTCGATACGATGATCGGACGCACAAGGCAGATGAGAGAAGTCACAGTGTATCTCTCTAGAATCTTTGTAGTTCACAAAGTCTATTCATTCATTTCATCATCAATTGTTTCTTTCAGCTTCAAATGACCTCCTATTTATAGGCCTCAGGTTCCAATGGCCATAACTCCTCCAACGGTCATATTTCTCCGAAAAACTCGGAGGGACTTGGACACCTGGCATCATAACGGTCATATTGAAACAGAAAGCACGACATCGTTTTGATTAGTTTGTAACTAACTCAACGACATCATATTGGTTAGAAAAGGATATATGTCAATGATAAAAAATGGTTAAATTCATATGAAACAAGTGTTTTTGACTAAGTACCAAAACAAGTAATGAAATAATGAATAGCAGAGTTAGTACGATACAATTGACTGGGTCAGTACGTTACAATTGACAGAGTCAGTACGATATGTTTGACAGAGTCAGTACGATATGTTTGACGGGGTCAGTACGATACGTTTGACATGGTCAGTATGATACGTTTGATAGGTTCAGTATGATACGATTGACAGGGATAGTACGATACGATTAAAAAGACAATTGTGATTTCCAAAACAAAGAATAGAAGTCTAAATAGAACTTTTCGACTCAACACTTCGAAGAATATAAGGACCTCTAGGATATTTCTATCGAAGTGGAGAAGAGAAATTGTCAGGTTTTGTCTGAGCGTGAAGGATCAATGTGCTGTGAGGAGGAGAGGGAGGATGTGCCCTTTTATAAGGGAGGAGAGGGGAACCTTTGGAAAAACAAAAATATTATTTTATTATAAAGTCATATTCGGTTGTTAATAGCTAAAAATTGATTTATTTTGAAGCTAAGATGGGGATGGGTTGAAATCCTCTCATCTAATAGAATTTAGACAAGTTTAGGTTTCTATTTTAACCTTATCGTTTAGATTTAACTTTAAGTTAGATAATTTAACTTTTACCATGTCTTCTTGTTTTCATACACTATAAGGTTAATAAACATACTATAACAAGACAAAAGATCCCAAAGTTTTTTATTATTAATATATATAACCTTATCTAAGTCATTTTTCCGAACCTTAGATTTTTAGGAATAAAATAACAATTAATAATGTAATATTTGTTTTAAAAACTATTTTATGTCAATTTTGACACTGTTTGGTATTTGATTTTTGTGAAAATCATAACAACGTGATTATCTTGAATAAATCTAATTAAATCAATAATAATATGTCATATTAACCTTTAAAATTAGTGGTATTCATAAAAAGTCTAAAATGTCATTTATTTCAGTATTTATGACATCTATTATGTTAATATTTCATTAATAAGTTAATTACTGCATCATCATTGTGTCATAAGTAAATTAAATAATTTAATGTCTAAAAATTATAAATAAAATACAATTATGTTGTAATTATTTTTACCTTTCTAATTAATTTTTATAGTCTAATTTATCTTATGTATAACCCTACATTAAAAATGTTTTAGTTATTAAACATTGATTTTTACTATTTTAACTATTCTTTAATTAAAATAATATTAAATGTCCTCATCTAATCCAGTTGGACCTAAATGGTCATATATTATTCCTAAGGTTGTTTTTGGTCGAATTACACTTATCCAATAGAATTAGGACATGTGTTAGGGTAACAATAATTTCATTTTTACCCTTAATTAAACTATTTACTTTTAACTGTTGTTAAAAAAAGTAAAAAATTACAATTAAAAAAAAATTATTTTCATCTCATTGAACCACATTTTCGTCCTTACTATTAACCGTGTCTCTCGGATTTTCGAAATTCCACTCACAGAAGCAGTAAAATTATGTTTTATGTGAATTTGCAAATTTTCCTAGGAGGTGGGTAAAAGACGGTGACAATTTCAATAAAATTTTTATATATCTAAATTTATTATAAAATGACTCCAATGAATTACTTTGAACTTATATATGTATTATGTGTCAATTATGACCTCAAAGAAATTAAAATAAAATAAATAATTATTTAACTAAAAAGTTGTTTTTTAAATAGTAACCCAGTGTTTTCACTATTCATCAAAAATTAAATGTTTTCATAAAAATAACAAAATTTCACCCTCGGATAATTTCGATATTCTGAATCCAAAAATGAAGTCCATTTTTAATGATAAAATTTATAAATTTTCAAAAAGTGGGTATCACTATTCATAACGACTAGTTTTGATTATATTTTAATAGCATATCGTTGTTTAGTGAAACTCGGTATTGCATACAACGCAAGATATAGAGGAAGGTCGTGATTGTGTGTAAAGAAATCCAAGCTAGTGTTGTGTGTAGTGAATGATTCCATTGATGATTTATAAAACAAAAAAAATCTCAGGTGTTACAAGTTGAATCTCAGATCACAGTCACATACAATAGATAATGGTACTCTATTCAGCCTTACCACTTCATTGATGTAAATCTGTGCAAGTTGATCCAATAAGAAGTCATTTCGAACCGCGATAAAGTGGGATTTCTTTGTAAGATGATCCACAATGACCCATATTGAATTTTTTCCTCTCGATATCCTTTGATGTCTAGTGGCAAAGTCCATAGTAATGTTCTCCCACTTCCATGCTGGTCGGGGTAGTGGTGGAATCATCCCCTTAGACTTTTGTCTCTCAACCTTCACTTGACGAAATACCAGGCACATTGATGTTTATTCAGCAATCCCCTTTTTCATATTGTCCCATCAAAAGTTTTCCCAAAGATCTTGATACATCTTCGTGCACCCTGGGTGGATAGAGAAGGTCGAGCTATGAGCATCATTCAATAGCTCCTTATTTATCTCTGGATCAGATGGTAGACATAATCGCATCCCAAATAATACAAAACCTTCCTCATCAATTTTGAAATCATAGGATTTCCCATTTCAAACTGCTTCAACCATTTTTGAATTTCTACATCATTTCATTGAGCATCCATTATTCTCACCAAGAGGGATGGTTAAGAAATCATTTGAAAAACGATTGATGATGTTCCTCCCTTAATGATTCCCATGTACATCCTTTTCAAATATAAGAAGATTGGATCCTTTTCAATTCTCATCATTGATAAAGATACCAGATCCTTTCTACTTAGAGCATCTGCCACCTTGTTTTCCATACTGGGATGGTAGTGGATTGAGCAGTCGTAATCTTGGATGAGATCTATCCATCTTCACTAGAACATATTAATCTATTTTTATTTGAATATATATTTTAGACTTTTTTGGTCAGTATATATCTCACACTTATCTCCATATAGATAATGCTGGTAGATTTTCAATATAAAGATCACCGACGCAAACTCCAGATCATGCGTGGAATAGTTTTTCTCATGGATACTCAGCAGCCTTGAGGCATATGGTATAAATATATCATTTTTTCATTATCACAAATCCTACTACACTCTAAGAAGAATAATTATACACCACAAAGAGTTCTCCACTTGAAGGGACTGTGAGTACTAGCACAATGATAAGCCTGTTTTTCAACTCCTTGAAACGGTCTTCGCATTCATGTGTCCAGAAAACATTACCCCCTTTCATATCAGCTTGGTCATTGGGTTTGGCAATCCTGAAAATTTATTCCCAACTCGTCGATAAATCTCAGCTGGACCCAAAAATCCATGGATCTCCGTTACAGATGATGGCCTCGACCACTATTCAATTGCCTTTGTCTTGGAAGGGTCCACAGATATCCCTTTGATGGTGATAACATTCCCCTAGAATGATACTTTGTAATGACCCAATGTTTTTAATGGAAACTCCCTTCTTATAAATATGCCATAAAATAACATAATAATGAACTATTAAGTGATAAGTGACCATTAAACATATGTTTGTCACTTATGTGTTTGGAATTTTGAAAATCAGACATACACGGTTGTGTTCAAGATGTTTTTTTTAGTCTAATAAAACAAAAATATTTTTTGGTGAATAGTAACCTACCCTTATAAAAAGTAACATAACCTTATAAATATTTATATACCCTAATGAATAGTAACCTCTCCTATGATTGTATAAAAATAATATTCATGTTGGAAGTACGATATTCCTATATTTTAGAATGATTTAATGAGTGTTTTAAAACAAGGTTTTTATAAAAATTATTATTTTAATTAAATATTAAAATAATCATATTTAGAAAATTATTTTTGAAAAATGGACTTCATTTTTGGATTCTACACATTGAAAAATGGTTTGGGTGAATTTTTGAGATTTTTCTGAAATACATGATTTTTTGATTTATAGTAAAATATGATAAATTACCGTTTATGTACATTATAAGACTATTCCAAGCCTCATAGATGATGTCACCACCCATGGTTCGAATTCACATGATGCATTTAATATTCTTGGTCATGGAATACTTACTATTATTTGTCTGGTGAAGAAATAATAAATTAAGTTTTATAATATCATGAAATCCCTCCTCTCCTCCACTATCAAAACCCCCTTCACTCCCTCTTCACTCCACTCCTCTCAAGCTCCAAGCCTTCTCTAAATTATTCCCAAACTGCTCCCCAAGGACCTCCCCCACTTTCAAAATCTCCCAGCCACCTCAAAATACCAAAACATCTCCCCTTAAGAAGTTTCAAAGGAGGAAGTCTCAAGAGGAAAAATCCTCTTTCCAAATTTCTTCTTTTCTTTTATGTCTCTTTCTTTTTTTTTATTTCCTCACCTCCCTTCACCATAATAGTATGATAAATTTAGTAACATACATTTACTGGAATTTTTTCATTCTAGTGTTATATTTCATTATCTTCTCCCCTTTCCCCCCTTTTATTTGAATGAAATGAAAGCACTGTTTGAGATGTTCTAATTTAACACATTCAAGGACAACAATTTATCAATTTTTGTTATTATATTTTATTCTGGTCATGAAACCATTTGTGTTATTGTTGAACCAGATTATTATATATGTAATATATCCTATTGTTGGTTTTGTAATCTATTGGTACAAATGGAATTACATTATAATGGAATACACATTCTTTGTAACCAAGTCTACCGATTAACCAAAAAGGTGATCACTAATTTTATATATATAATAATTCTAAATCACTCTAAGTAACATAATTAAAATTAAAACAATTTAATATACTAGATATTAACTAAATAAGTTAACTTAAATTCTGGACATCCATTTTCATCTTGCTAATAATCCAATCTAGACTATAAATTAACTGATTTTTTTAAGTCAATTAACAAACGAGCCTGAATAATAAAATTGAACCTTATAACTAATAAAAAAGGATTTGGATGAACTAAAAAGAGCTATAATAAGTCAATTACATATAGAATATCTTCGGGACTTATGAATTAATAATCCTAATTTGTTTATTCTGGTCAATAATAACAAGGGGAGAACACCACTGGTTTTGAGGTAAGGGATCCCCCCCTTTCACTCTTAATCAAGATTGTTTTCTATGCTATGCCTTTTTTGTTTAATACCAAGTAATTGGATATGTTTATACAACTTCCCCATACTTCCCTAATGTATTATATGTGACTAGAAACCCCTTATATCTCTCTCATCAATCCCTCTTAGGTACACCTGACACCATGCGGGTAAATTCGAAACGAATTCTACCCAAACCTTATTCATTCTTTCGTGTTTCCATATCTTTCGTTAAAAATGGTGTTATCATATCTATTTATGTGAATATTATTAATTCTGGATAGCTTTAAAATTTTCTAATATCAAGACCCTTTCATCACATTCATTTGGGTATATACATGATTTTAAAAGATTCCCTCCTTAGAACTTTCCTAAAGGCCAACCTTTTTTAAGGGGACTTCCCAAATTTTTACCCACATTTCAAGTACACTCTATCCTATGTTTTATAACACCTTTGTATTTATAAAATCGCTATTTTTTTATTATTAAAACCTTATTGGTTCAGTTCTGGTTTTATATAAAATAATTTCCGCTTTTATATTTGAAAATCTCTAGAGTGTTTTCCTTAAAACTGCACAAAAATGTTTTAATGATAATGTTTCTAAAATACATTTTTTATATGTTTTCAATTATATATGACACTACATACCATGGTATATGACTATTATACCCTATTAATTTCCATTTATTTTTAAGTCCCTTCTTCTCAGGGACACTTTCGTGATACGCCCATTTGATGTGTTTTATGTCATTATTGTGGTACCCAATTCTTTCCATGGGTAACCTTATGTTCATGTATGGTTGATTATGTATGATTATTTAGGTGGCACAATTATTTATGTGGAAAGATTATTTCTATGGAGTGAATATTCATGAATATATTGAGATGGGTGCGCCCAGATAGCACTCCAATGCATTGGGTAAGGATAAGTCTCATGAGATGCGATGTGAAACATGATTGGTGGTTTTCTATGACCCATTCTGAAATGGGAAACAGGATTGAAGGTTAGCCTTGACCCGTACTAAATTTATGATTTATGATTCTTCCACATCTATATGATTCCATGTTTATATGATCAAATTCTTATATTAAATTATTTAATAAGTTTCATACTTTGTATATCATTAAGTCATTCCTCTTAACTAATGTGCTTGAGATGTATCCTTTTGTTCATTTCCATACTAGGCAGTTTTAGCTCATCCCTTTATTCATGTGTTCCCCATGATAACCAATGCAGATGTAAGAGCTCAAAAAAAGATAGAAGCTCTTTATGGAGATTAAATTATGATGCCTTTTTAGTTCCATGTTTTATGTTATATGTACGTAGTCTTCCAAAACACTAGACTTAACGATCCTTGGATTGTACTCTAATGATGAATTATGCTTAAAATAATGAAATGTTTAATGTAAAAGGCATGGGTAACTATAGTTGGAATAAGAGGATGGTCTATTTATTTTTGGAGATTAGGAATAGATCACATTAGTGAGATCCTTAAGGATGAGACCAAGTATAAGAAAATAGTCCTAAATTTTGGTGAGTATAGAGTAGGTTATTTATCAAACAAATACATCCCAGTCTGGATACGAGTAGGTAGAGGTGGCTCTAGCACATATGTATCTAGGGGTAAAACCTAAAAACACCGCTTTGAGCTAGAATCGAATGGGAACTGGTGCATGCAAACGGGCCTTGATGCACTCTTGGTTACGACACTCCTGGGGGATATGCTTTGGTAGATTCACAAGCGTAGTACAAACCATTATTAAGGGACAAAAAGAAGCCCATGAGAATATAAGTTATGAAATAGATCGAGGATAACCTAGACATAAACCTTAGGAATCACAAGTCAGGATATTATTTTTCTTTATAAGTTCATACTTTTATGTTCAATGATTCTTTTTATTCTCAATATCTAAGTATTCAAGAACTCTAATTATATGTTATTTTTCTTAGTTAATGGCGGGAAATAGAATAACACGTTCAAACAACCAATGTTATTGGCAATGTGATGATTGACTTAATGACATGCCTGATGTGATAGAATCGGGTGCTCAAAACCTCATGGTGGTACTTGCTCATCTGGCTTAAGTTATGAATAATAACTTGAATCATGTAGAACTTCCCCCTCCTCCACGGAAAGATATTTTTTCCATAGAATCCTTCATGTGGAAAAGGCCTCCCATGTTTAGCGGGTCTTCTGATCCCCTTCTCGCAGAAAAATGGATTAACTACATTGAAAATATTATCTATGTCCTCCAGTGCTCGGAAGAAGAGAAAGTTGTACTGGAATTCTATCATTTTGATGGGGAAGTTGAAAAGTGGTGGACACTCATCAAGAATACAAATCCCCGAGAGGAAATTGATTCCATAGATTGGGAGTTATTCAAGAGGATGTTTTTCAACAAATATTTCCCTCGAACCCTCCATCTCAAGATGGAAAAAGAGTTCCATGGACTCTAGTAGAAGGAAGATGAATCCATCGGGGCGTATGAAGCAAACTTTATTAGGCTTTCAAGGTACGCCTCTGTCTTTTTCAGGAACACCGAAAGCAAGGTGGATAGCTTCTTTAGTGGACTAATTCCGATTCTATGAAAAGTGTTGGAAATTGGAGACTTCGACTGCAATGAAGAGATTGTCTGTTGTGCCCTCAAGGTTGAAATAGAGATTGGAGACTCTCAGTGGTCTCATGGGCCAAGCGAAAAGAAGAAGGAAATGGAGAACTTCATGGGTGGTTCATCACAAAATTCCCATGATGGAAAGAAGCCTCACTTTCCCCTTTGCATGAATTGTGGGAAGAAGCATCTTGGTGACTGTCTCAAGGGAACCAATAATTGCTTCAAATGCGGAAAGGTTGGTCATCTGGCCAAGAACTGTCGAATGGATATGAAAACCCCCACTAATGTTGAAGAAGAACGGAAGGTTTAGATCAACATTAATCCTACAGGATAGTGTTTTAACTACAACGAGATTTGGCATTATGCAGACCATTTCTTTAGGCCAAGGGTTGTCGGAGGAAATCAGCAACCACCTCCAAGGCAACAGGGAAAGGAATATTCTATCAGTACTGCTGAGGGGGAATGAAAAACGATGTGGTGATAGGTACACTTGTTATTCATTCAAGAATAGAGAATGTACTATTTTATTATAGTTCTACACATTCTTTCATATCTTGCAAGATTAGTAGAACAATTCAAATACCACCTCAAAATTTGGAGGAAAAGATATCTCTGAGAACATCGATTGGGGAAATTATTTCATCCATGGTTTATAACTCCTCCCCGTTTAATGTTTGTGGACTAAACCTCCCAGAAAATCTTTTCATACTTCTTTTATAGGATTTAAATGTTATCTTGGGCATGGATTGTCTATCTTGGTACAAGGCCAACATCAATTGTCAGGAATGGGAGATTACTCTTCAAATCTCGAAGCATCCTCCGATTCATTACAAGTTCAAGGAGGAAGATGACTCTCCTTTAGAATCTTTGTCTCATTTTTGGATATTGCTTCTTTATAAGCATGCATACCTAGCTCAGATGATTGAGACAAAGGAGAGAATCAAGCTTGAAGACATGCCCATCATGAGGGATTACACTAATGTATTCCCTGAAGAGTTGTTTGGTCATCCCCCTGACTGAGAGGATGATTTCTCAATTGAAAATATCCCTGGATCATTTCCAATCTCAAAGACGCCTTACAGAATGGCCACCATAGAGATAGAAGAGCTGAAGAAGCAGTTATAGGAGAATATGGAGAAGGGTTTTATATACCCGAGTTCTTCATCAGTGGGTGCTCCAGTCCTCTTCATCAAGAAGAAGGATAGATCAATGCAGCTTTGTATTAATTATCATGAGCTAAATAAAATCACTATAAAGAACTAGTATCCACTTCACAGATAGATGACTTGTTCGAGCAGCTTCGTGGGGGCATTTATTTCTCAAAGGTGGACATTCTGTCGGGATGTCACTAACTAAAGGTGATGAAGGATAATATTCCCAAGACTGCCTTTCGAATGAGGTATGGACACTATGAGTTCTTAGTGATTCCCTTCGGAATCAGTAATGCTACAGTAATTTTCATGGATTTAATGAATAGTGTCGTTAGAGATTATCACGAAAAAATTTTGGGGGTATTTATTGATGATATTATAATATACTCCTAGAGGATGGAGGAACATTAGGAGCATTTGGAAACTGTGTTAAAAACATTGCGAATGGAGAAGTAGTATGAAAAGCACAGTAAATATGTGTTCTGGATGGAGGAAGTATCATTCTTGGGGCATGTTATCACTAAGAAAGGGATATATGTGGACCCTTCCAAGACGAAGGCAATTGAAGAGTGGTTGAGGCCAACTTCTGTAATGG
This sequence comes from Viscum album, assembly GCA_963277665.1. Taxonomy (NCBI): domain Eukaryota; kingdom Viridiplantae; phylum Streptophyta; class Magnoliopsida; order Santalales; family Viscaceae; genus Viscum; species Viscum album. Next base: position 127,638,836 of record OY728167.1, on the reverse strand, counting down.
AGATCCGTGTATTTTTAGGTCTATCTGGGTATTATCGACGATTCTTAACGAAAATTTCATGATTGTCAAACCCAATGACCAAGCTGTTGTGGAAGGGAGTAAAGTTCGTCTAGACACAGGAATGTGAAGACTATTTCACAGAGTTGAAAAAGAGGATTATCACTACGCCGATACTCACACTCCCTTCAAGTGGAGAACTCTTTGTTGTGTATAGTGATTATTCTAAGAAAATATTAGGTTGTATTCTAATGGTAAATGATAATGTGATAGCCTATGCCTCAAGGCAGCTGGAAATCCATGTGGAAAACTATCTCACACATGATCTGGATTTGGAGGCTTTGATCTTTGCGTTGAAAATCTGGCGGCATTATCTCTATGGGAAAAAATATGAGATATATACTGACCACATGAGTCTCAAATATATATTCACATAGAAAGAGATTAATATGAACCAGCTAATATGGATTGAGCTCATCAACGATTATGACTGCTCAATCCAATACTATCCCGGTAAGGCAAACAAGGTGGTAGATGCTCTAAGTAGAAAAGATCATGCATCTATAACAATGATGAGAATTGAAAAGGATCCAATCTTCTTAGATTATAAAAGGATGGACATTGGAATCATTAAGGGAGGCACATCATCAATCCTTTCTCAAATGATTGCTCAACCATCCCTCATAGAGAAAATAAACGTTTCTCAAAGAAAGGATGTGGAAATTTAGAAAAGGTTTGAAGTTGTTAAAAATGGGAAATCCACTGATTTCAAAATTGTTGAGGAAGGAGTTGTATGATTTGTGACATGATTACATGTACCATATGATCCTGAGATAAAGAAGGAGCTATTGAATGAGGCACATAACTTGACCTTCTCTATCCATCCTGGGAGTACCGTAATGTACCGTGATCTCTGAGAACACTTCTGGTGGGATAACATGAAGAAGGAGATTGCAGAATATATATCAAGCTGGTTGGTATGTCATCATTTTAAAGCTGAGCGACAAAAGTCCAAAGGTATGATGTAGACATTTCTTATACCCATGGGGAAATGGAAAAATATTACTATGGACATTGTCACGGGTCTCCCAAAGATGTCGAAAGGATATAATGTGATACAGGTTGTTGTTTCCAGACTCACCAAGACATCCCATTTCATCTCTATTCGGGAAGATTTCTCACTTGAACAACATGCAATGTTATATGTGAAGGAAGTGGTGAGACTGCACGGTGTTCCCCTCTCAATTGTCTCTGACCACGATCCAAGGTTCACATCTAAATTATGGAGGAGTCTTCAACATGCTTTGAGTACGAAATTAAATTTCCGCACGAACTATCACCCCCAAACTGATATCCAGTCTGAATGAACTATTTAAACGCTTGAAGATATGCTTAGAGCCATCTCTCTACAATTCAATGGAGGATGGGATCAAAATCTCCCATTGCTTGAGTTCTCATACAACAACAGCTTCCACTCAAGTATTTAGATGGCTCCATATGAAGCTCTGTATGGAAAGTGATGTAGAATTCCAACCTGTTAGGATGAAGTTGGAGAAAGAAAGCTACATGGACTCGATCTTGTTCAAGAGATGACAGAGAAGGTTCAAGTCATCCAGAAACACATCCAAGCTTCTCAAAGCCAGCAAAAGAGCTATGCTGACAACCGTCTAAGGGACTTAGTGTTCGATGATGGAGATAAGGACTTCCTTAAAATATCTCAATGGAAGAGATTCATGCGATTCGGGAAGAAAGGGATGCTAAGACCAAGGTATATTGGCCCCTTTGAGATCCTTGACCGCATAAGAGCTGTGTCCTATCAGCTTGCACATCCACCAAATATGGCTGGATTTCATGGTGTTTTCCACGTATCACTCCGAATAAAGTATATACCTGATCCCTCACATGTATTAAACTTATAGGTGGTGTGGCTGGAAGATGATATCTCCTATGGGGAGCAGCAAGTAAAGATTCTAGATTGGAGAGATAAGGTTCTAAGCAGCAAGAAAACCCATTTTGTCAAAGTGTTGTGGAGAAACCATAAGTTTGTGGAAGCAACATGAGAGCTAGAGGAAGCAATGAAGGAAAAGTACCCACAACTGTTTTTGGCCTAGAATGTATAAAGAAATTTCGAGGGAGAAATTTCTTAAGGGGGGGAAGAATATAACGAACCAATGCTTTTAATGGAAATTACCTTCTTATAAATATGCAATAAAATAACATAATAATGAACTAATAAGTGATAAGAGACCTTTAAACATAAGTTTTTCACTTCTGTGTTTGGAATTTTGAAAATTTTGACATACGCGGTCGTGTTCAAGATGTTTTTGGGGGTAAAATAAAACAAAAATATTTTTTAGTGAATAGTAACATATCCTTATGAATAGTAACATACCCTTATGAATAGAGATATACCCTAATGAATAGTATCCTTACCATTGATATTATAAAAATAATATTCAAGTTGGAAGTACGATATACCTATATTTTAGAATGAGTTAATGAGTGTTTTAAAATAACTTTTTTATAATAAATTATGATTTTAATTAAATATTAAAATAATCATATTTAGAAAATTAATTTTGAAAAATGGACTCCATTTTTGGATTCTACACATCGAAAAATGGTTCGGGTGAATTTATGAGATATTTCTTGAATACTTGATTTTTTTATGAATAGTAAAATACGGTAATTTACTGTATATATACATTATAAGACTATTCATAGCATCATGGATGATATCACCACCCATGCATTTAATTCACATGACCCATTTACTATTCATGGTCATGGAATACGTACTATTCTTTGTCTTGTTACAATATAATAAATTAAGGATTATAATATCATTAAATCCCTCCTCTCCTCCACTATAAAATCCCCCTTCACTCCCTCTTCTCACCACTCCACTCAAGCTCTAAGACTTCTATAAATTCTCCCCAAACCTCTTCCCAAGGTCCTCCCACACGTCCAAAATCTATCAGACTCCTAAAAATACCAAAACTTCTCCCATTAAGAGGTTCTCAAAGGAGGAAGTCTCAATAGATAAATTCCTCTTTCCCAATTTCTTCTTTTCTTTTAAGTTCCTTTCTTATTTATTTTAATTTCTCACCTTCATTCACCATAATAGTATGATAAATACTGTAACATACATGTACTGGAATGTATTATTGCTATTGGTATATTTCATTATCTTCTCCCCTTTCCCCCCTTTTATTTGAAAGAAATGAAAGCACCGTTTAATATGAGCTAATTTAACACATTCAAGGACAATAGTTTATCAATTTTATTATTATCTTTAAAACTGGTAATGAAACCATTTGTGTTATGGTTGAACCATATTATTATATATTTAATATATCATATTTTGGGTTCTGTAATCTTTTGGTACAAATGGAATTAAGTTATAATAAAAAAACATTCTTTGTAACCAAATCCATCGATTAACAAAAACGGTGATCACTAAGGTTATATATATAATAATTCGACATCACTCTAAGAAACATAATTAAAATTTAAACCATTTAATCTCATGGATATGAGCTAAAAAATTTATCTTCAATTCTGTACAACCACTTTCATCATGCATATAATCCACACTTGAATATAAGTGAAAGGATCTTTTAAAGCCAAGTAAACAAACAAGCCCGAACAATGAAATTGAACCTTATAACTAATAAAAAAGGATTTGAATGAACTAAAAAAAGATTATAATAAATCAATTTCATATAGAAGTGGATCTGGACTTATGAATTAATAATCCTAATTTTTTTATTCAGGTCATTAATAAAAAGTGGAGAACACCACCGATTTTGAGGTAATGGATCCTCCCCTTTCACTCTTAATCAAGATTGTTTTCTATACTATTCTTTTTTGTTTAATACCAAGTGATGGGGTATGATTATAAACCATCCCCATACTGCCCTAATTCCTTAAAGGAGATAATAAAACCCTTCTATATCTCATCAAGCCATCTTAGTTACTCCCAACACCATGCCGATAAATTCGTAACAAATTCTACCCAAACTTTATTCATTCTTTCGTGCTGCCTTATCTTTCATTCAAAATTGTGATATCATATCTATTCATGTGAATAATATAAATTATGGATAGTTTTAAAAATTTCTAATATCAAGACCCTCTCATCTCATTCTTTCAGGGATATACATGATTTTGAAAGATTCCCTCCTTAGAACTTTTTGATAAGCCATCCTGTTTTAAGGGGACATCCCAAAATTTTACCAAAATTTCTTGTACACACTATCCAATGTTTTAAAACACCATTGTATTTATAAAATCAGTATTTTTTAATATGAAAACCTTCTTGGTTAAATTATGTTTTTATATAAAATAATGTCCTCTTTTCTATTCGAAAAGCACTAGAGTGTTTTCCTTAAAACCACACTAAAATGTTTGAATGCTAAAGTTTCTAAAATAGATTTTTTTATATGTTGTCACATATAATTTACACCACTTACCATGTTATATTCCTATTTTTCTAAATGAATTTCCATGTATGTTCTAATCCCTTCTTTCATGGACACATTCATGATACGCCCGTTGGATATGATTTATTTCATGATTGTGTTACCCAATTCGTTTCATGGGTAACCTTATGTTTATGTATGGTTGATTTTGTATGATTATTTATTTAGAAATATTATTTATTTGGAAAGAATATTAATGAATATGTTGATATGGGTGCACCCAGATAGCGCTCCAATGCATTGGGTAAGGATAAGTCTCATGATTTGCGATGTGAAACAGGATTAGCGGTTAGCCTTGACCCGTACTCAATTGGGAAACGAGAATGGCGGTTATCCTGGACCCGTACTAAAGTTATGATTTATGATTCTGCCACATCTATATTATTCCATTATTATATGATATCATGATTATATTATGTGATTTAATAAGTTTCATGCTTTGTATATCACTATGTCATGCCTCTTAACTCATATGCTTGAGATTTCTCCTTATGTTCATTTCCTTACTGGGCATTTTTAGCTCATACCATTGTTCATGTAATCCCTAGGGTACCCTATGTAGATGTTAGAGAACAAAGGAAGTTAGAAGCTCTTTATGGACATTAAATAAAGAAGTTTTTTTTAGTTCCATGTTTTACGTTATATGTACCTAGTCTTCCAAAACACTAGACTTAACGATCCTTTGCATTTACTCTGATGATTAATTATGCTTAAAATAATGAAATGTTTTATGTATAAGGCTTGGGTCACTATATACATCCTCCATCCAGAACTCAAATTTTATGTACATTACATACAACTTCTCCCTTCACAAAGTCATTAGCACGGTATTCAAATGCTCCTCATATTCCTTCTTTCTCTTAGATTATATCTGAATATCATCAATAAATACTACCACAAATTCCTCGAGGTAATCTCTAAAGACTCTATACATTAAATTATTGAAAATTGTGGGTGCATTAGTGAGTCTTAAGGGAATCACAATGAACTCATGGTGTCCATACCTCATTCGAAAGGTAGTCTTGGGAATATCTTCATTCCTCACAATTAGTTGGTGATATCCCGACCGAAGGTCCACCATAGAGAAATAACTGACCCCCCGAAGCTGATCGAACAATTAATCTATCCATGGAAAGGGATACTTTTTATTTATCATGATTTTATTGAGCTCATGATAATCAATGCAGATGCGCATTAATCTGTCCTTATTCTTGAAGAAGATGACTACCGCACCCCATGGTGGTGCATGCTGGTGTATAAAACCCTTCTCCCTATTCTCTTTTAAAATATTCTTCAGCTCTTCCAGCTCTATGGTGGCCATTCAGTATGGTTTCTATGACATAGGCAGATATCCATGGATAAGACCAATTATAAACATAACCTCTCGGTTAGGAGGAAGACCAGACAACTCTTTCGTGAATACATTAGTGTAATCCCACACGATGGGAATGTCTTCAAGCCAGATTCTCTCTTTTGTCTCAATAATTTGAGATGGATATGACTTCTCACAATGTAGTAATAACCACACATGAGATGATGATTCTAATGGAGATTCATCTTCCTCCTTACACTTGTAAAGAATCTGAGGATTCTTTGGAATGTGAAAAGTGATCTCCCTTTCCTAATAGTTGATGTATGCTTTATATAATGATAGTCAATCCATTCCCTAGATAGAACCAAATATACCTAAAGGAATTACGACAAGATTCTATGGGAGGTTTAATCAACAAACATTAATCGGAGAGGAGTTATAAACCATTGACAAAATAATTTCCCCACTCTCTGTTCTGACATATAACTTTTCTTCAAAATTTTTATGTGCTGTTTGAATAGTTCTACTAAACTTGCAAAATATGAATGAATCCTTTGAACTAGAATCAAATAGTACATTCAATTTTCTTGAATTAATAACTAGTGTACATATCACCACATCGTTGTCTAGATCCACCTCAGCAGTAGTGGTGGCATAAGCCCTTCCTTGTTTCCTTGGAGGTTGTTGTTGATTTCCTCCGAGAACCCTTGACTTAGGGAAATTTTTCGCATAATGACCATGATACTTGGAGTTGTAACATTACACTGCAGGCTGAGTGTTGACTTAAACCATTCTTTCTTCTTCCTCAATAGTGGGATTCTTCATATCCTGAAGACAGTTCTTGGCAAGATGACCAAAAATTCAACATTTGAATCAATTCTAGGATCCCTTCATACAGTTACCAGGATGATTCTTCCCACAATGTTTTCAAGGGGAAATTTCAGGCTTCTTTCCATCATTAAATTTGTTCAATGAATCTCCCATGTGGTTGTCCATTTTTCACTTCTGGTAACTAGGACCATGAGCCCACTGATATTCTCCAATATCCATTTCAACCTTTAGGGCACAAAATACAATCTCCTCATAACTGTCGAAGTCTCGAATTTCCAACGCTTTTCATATACTTGGATTTAGTCTTCTAAAGAAGTGATCCACGTTGATTTCGGTGATCATGACAAAGTAAGTGGTGTACCTTGCAAGAGTTGTAATGTTTTCTTTATATGCCCTGGTGGAATCATCATTATTCTGTTTGAGTCCGAGGAACACTCATTCCATTTTGAGACGGAGGGTTCGAAGAAAATTTATGTTGAAAAAAATCCTATTGAATTCCTCCTAGTTCATGGAATCAATTTCCTTATGGGAAATTGTTTTCTTGATCAGGGGTCCCCACTGATCAGCTTCCATATCAAAATGATATACCTACAGTGCAACTTTATCTTATTACAAGCACTGGAGGATGGATAATATCATTTCAATGGATTTAAAAAACTATTCCCCAAGGATGGGATCAGAAGATCCATAGAACATCGGTGGCCTTTGACGTATGAAGGATTCTACAACAAATTGCTCTTTCCTGGGAGGAGGAGAGCGTTTCTCATGATTCAAGTTATTATTAATAACTTGAGCCCATTGAGAAAGTACTTCCATGATGTTTGGAGTCCCCGCTCCCATCATATCAGGCATATAATTAGGGAAATCATCACATTTCCTATCACATTGGTTGTTGGAATGTGTTCTTCTATTTCCCTACATTAACTAAGAAAAAGAACGTATAATTAGAGGTCTTGAATACTTATTTTTTGAGAAAAACCAATGAAATTTTAAACATAAAAGGATAAAATTATAAAGAATAATAATATACTAACTTGTGATTCCTTAGGTTTATATCTATGTTATCCTCAATCTACTTCTTAACTTATATTCTTGTGGTATATTTTTGTCCCTTAATAATGGTTTTTTCTGATCTCATGAATCTACCAAAGCACATCCCCCAGGTGTGTCATAAATAAGAGTGCAGCAAGGCATGTAGTTGTGCACCAATTCTAGTTCAAGTCTAGCTCAAATTAGAGTTTTCAGGTTTTAACCCTAGATACAGCTGTTCAAAAGCCGCTTATAACTGCTCGTATCCAAACAGGGATGTATTTTCTTGATAAACCTCTTACTCAATACTCAACAAAATTTAGGAATACTTTCTAATACTTAGTCTCATCCCTAAGGATCTCACTATGGTTCTCTATTCCTAATCTCCAAAAATAATTATTCCATCCTCTGATACCAACTATAGTGACCCAAGCAATTTACATAAAACATTTCATGATTTTATGCATAGTTATTCATCAGAGTACATGCCAAGGATCATTATTTCTAGTTTCTTGGATGACTAGGAACATATTACATAAAACATGGGGATAAAAAACTTCTTTATTTAATATTCATAAAGAGATCCTAACTTCCTTTGAGCCATTACATCTTCATAGGGTACCCTTGAGAGCACATGAACAAACAGATGAGCGAAAAAGCCTAGTAAAGGAGTCAACATAGGGATACATCTTAATCTCATGAGTTAGGAGGCATGACATAATGATATCCAAAGAATATAACATATGAAATAATATCACATAAGAATGTTATCATATAAATATGGAATCACATAAATGTGGCAGGTTCATAAAATATTTCTTTGGTACAGTTCAAGGCTAACCTCCAATCCTGTTTCCCATTTCAGTATGGGTCAAGGCTAACCGCCAATCCCGTATCACAACACATCTCACGAGACATAACCTTACCCAATTCATTGGAGCACTATTTGGGCATGCCCACCTAAAAATTTTCATGAATATTATTGCTACATAAATAATCTTTCAACATAAATAATCATACATAATCAACCATACATAAACATAAGGGTACCCATGAAAAGAATTGGGTTCCACAATCATGACATAAAGCATAACCAATTGGAGTATCATGAAATAGTCCATTAATGAAATATATTAGAACATACATGTACCCTAATATGGTAAAATATGAATATAACATGGTAATTGGTGTCAAAGTTAAGTGAAACTATATAATAAATGTATTTGGGAAACATTACCATTAAAACATTTTTGTCCGGTTTTAAAGAATATACTATAATGCTTTTAAAATAGTAAAGAGGATATTATTTTATTTAAATCCAGAATTGAACCAAGAAGGTTTAAATAATAAAAATAATGATTTTATAAAGACAATGGTGTCTTAAAATAGAGGATAGAGTGCACTTTAAATTTAGGTAAAAATTTTGGAAGTCCCCTTCAAACAGGTTTGCTTATCAGAATGATCCAAGGAGAGAATATTTTAAAAACATATATATCCCCAAAAGAATGTGATGAAAGGGTATTGATATATGAATGCTGTAAAAATAACCTGAATTTAGAAGATTCACATAAATATACAAGATAACACCATTTTGAATGAATGATAAGGGAACCCATAAGAACAAAGAAGGTTCAGGAAGAATTCATTATGGTTTTATGAGCATGGTGTCGGGTGTACCCAAAAGGGCTTGATGAGAGAGATATGGGGTTTCTTATCACATAGAAATCATGAGGATATTATGGGTGATGTGCTAAAACATACCCACTCATTGTGGATAACACATAAAAAGACATAGCATAGAGGACATCATGATTAAGAGTGAAATGGAGAGAATCCCTTAACTTAAATCTGTTGGTGTTCTACATTTATTATTAAATACCTGAATAAAAAAATTAGGATTATTAATTCATATTTCATGAAACTCTTATATATGTAATTCATTTATTATAACCCTTTTTAGTTCATTAACGGTCTTTTTGATTAGTTATGAGGTTCAATTTCATTGTTCGGGGTTGTTTGTTTACATGGTTTTAAAAGATCGGTTCCCTTATATTCATGTTCAGATAAACATAAAAGATGGAATTGTTTTTCAAGAAATGAAGTTATATTCTATTTTTGAACATCCAGGTGATTAAATGGTTTCAAATTTAATTTGGTTACTTCAATTGAAGTTGAACGATTATATAAAACCATAGTGACAACCGTTTTTTTAATTGGTGGGTCTTATTACAAAGAATATGTTTTTCCTTATAACATAATAGAGTTTGTACAAAACGATAAGGGAACTAAAATTAGGATATATTAAATATCTAAAAAATCTAGTTCAACCATAACACAAATGGTTTCAGGACCATAATTAATGATTATAATAGAAATTGATAAACCATTGTCCTTGAATGTGCTAAATTAGCACATCTCAAACGGGGCTTTAATATCTTTAAAATAAATGGTGGGGAAAAGAGAGAAGATAAGGAAATATACCATTAGCATGAAAACATTATAGTACATGTATATTACTGGTTTTTTCATACTATTAATGTGAATTGAGGTGAGGAATGAAACAAAAAGATAAGAACTTAAATGAAATGAAGGAATTGGAGAGAGATATTTACCTCTTGAGACTTCCTCCTTTCAGAACATATTAAGGGGAGAGGTTTTGGTATTTTGAAGAGGCTGGGGGATTTTGGATTTGGGATAGGGCCTTGGGGATTGATTTGGGCAGAATATTGGCAGGGAACAAGGCTTGAGAGGAGTGAAGAGAAGAGGGAGTGAAGGGGGATTTTTATAGTGTAGGGGAGAGGGAATTTCTCAATATAAAATACATTAATTTATTAGTTCCCACCAAAACAAGGAATATTGAGTCTTCCTTGACCAAGAATAGTAATTTCATAATGTGATCCCAACCCGAGTAGTCTTACATCACCAAAACAAAATCAATGACTCAATAAATCCATTATTTATCATTTATTGTAAATTATCATATTTTACTATTAATCCAAAATTCAGGTATTTCAGAAAAATCCCAAAAATTCACCCAAACGATTTTTCGACATGTTGAATCCAAAAATGAAGTCAATTTTTAAAAAATAATTCTCTAAATATTCTTATTTTAATATTTATTTAAAATTATAAGTCATTATCAAAGACCAGTTTTAAAATATTCTTTTACTTATTCTAAAATATAGGTATATCATACTTTCAACTAGAATAATATTTATTTATTATCATAGTTAATGTTACTATTAAATAGGGTGTATCACTATTCAAAAGGGTATGTTACTATTCATAAGGGTAGGTTACTATTCACTAAAAATTATGTTTTCCTTATCAGACTACAAATAACTTAATGATTGAAACCGTGTATATCGGATTTTTGAAATTCTAAACACAGAACTGGAAAGCTTATGTTTAATGGTCACTTGTCACATTTTAGTTCATTATAATTTTTTAATGTGATTTTATGACATATTTATAAAAAGGAATTTCCATTTATAAAACATTGGGTAGTTATAGTAAGACATTTAATGAAATGGCCTTTCATGAACTCTATGTTGCACATGTATTCTGCAGTATACCTAGCTAAACTTTTATTTGTTGTTACAGAATTAACAACAATTTCTTCTACATTTTTCATTAATCAATTGAAAATTATATTAATTTCATTTTATTTTCCATTACTAAAATATTTATCAATTAATGTATCCATAATATCATTCCATTCCAAGAGTTATATTTCCTCTTCCTCTCTAGTATTCTTGATCAACCACCACTATTGATCAACATCTCATTTGATACAATAAAATACCTATATAACAAAATCATGTTCACCACGTCCCAACACCATAAATATCTTATCTAGAGACATCATCCATTTTTCATCATACATTATATTTGTAGTTCCACTAAAAGATGGGGGGAATCTATCAAATTAAGTGAACCGACATGTTAGAATATTATTGTCGAATTAATCGAACCATCATGGAATGGTCATTTTCATGACCATATTTTTCATCCTCAATATATCAATAAAATTCTCTGTTTTGATACCATCTATATTCACTTCCATACTAGATAAATAGAAATATTATCCATGAGTATTTATACCCTTATTTTTTCTATGTTTCATGTTTATACAATGTCTTATAATGTATTAGTTAGTATATTTTCTAATATTAAATCATAATGAATGACACCAAATATTGTGTAGCCCTTATAAAAAATAAATATTTATTTATTTTAAAATTTATAATCAAAATATTTTTTTATTAGGGGATATGTTGACTTCAATAACTCATAATGGTTTGTAAAGATATATTGAATTATCCTAAGGATGTACCTATTGAGTATCCAACGAGCTGCCCATTTTGGCTCCTTTTCATGCACAAGGTGATGATTGGGTCAATAAAAATGTATCCTTTTTAGAGTTATTAACCAGAGGTACATATCTTCTACAACCACATCCACTTGTAGATTCAAGACAAGGATTCATTTTAACGAAAAGCCACATTTTATGTACCTCAGCATAACATTAAGTTTTCATTATATATTTATCCTCCAATTCAATCACATGGTTTTCATCCATAATCTTTTATTTTCCTAAATATAGTTCCCAATGATTCTACTAAACCATATTTGAAACCAACTACAATTACCTTTATCCTAGAATCCCAGAGACAATTCTTCCTTTATTACAATGGTATAGGATATAGGTAATCACATCCTGATGTAAAAAATTGATATGTTAGTCTTGGTAGAGTAGATTAATTATTATGTCATATATTACTTTAGAAAAAAAATTAAAACATTATTTTTTTCAATAATAACATTATTTATTCCATAATTTCCTTTCATATCAAACATATTTCACTTCATGGGTTCCTGGATAAAGGAAAGAAAATAATTGTGTCCTCAAATTCTTCATATGGTTTATGTATATTTGAATATATCTTGACTCAGTAATCATAATAAACATGGAAAGGTATGTAACTGATAAAAATTTAATCTAATCAATAACATGATCATAATATGGTAGGAATAAATTATGATCATGTAATTCAATATAAATAATCACCAGATCTTAAGACCTTAACATTGGATATGATAACAAATTGAATAATCAAATTGGATATCAATAAATGAATTCATAATGATTGAATGGATAATATTAGATGTTTGAACTATCATACTCTATCTCAAAGATAGTTACTATCACTAAATATCATCACAATCATCTAAATATGTGGGTAAAACCCCTTCTTATTTATCCAATTTATTTTTGACCTAAGACCCATCGATGCATTGAGGGGCTTTAAGAAGTTTGGACCCACTCATCACACACTAATTATATTTAATAATTCATATAAAGGAAATAATGATAAAAATAATAAAAATTTATATGGAAAACATGAATTGAAAATTTTAATACATTCCACAATAAATAAACATGACAGTAAACCATCTATTGTAAAGTGTGGAATTATTTTAAAATATAATATTCACTTTGAAAATGATCATAAAACAATAATTGGAATAATAAATATGATAACAATGAAATATATCCATATTGGATCATATGAAAAATAGAGTGTTTATGACATTTATGAATAATAATACCAAAAAAACCATTACAAACATTCTTGGTTAAAATTAACATTTTATTTTAAAAAACATTTTCCTTAAAAGTCACATTTAAAAATAGTTTCCATTAAATGATCCTCATAAAATTGTGTAATAAGTTTCAATGAAATGGAAATCATGATGATCCATAATTTCTTAAATGTTTTACAAGTTAAAATAACACTACTTCTTTACTTTATATGGTTTCCGAATGTTCTTTTTCGAGGAAATGTAATGAATATATCATTCAAATATTTTAGTAAAAAGTTAATTGATTCAAAATTTTAATAAAACATAAGATTCATTTGAATATATTTTTTAATAATATTATATGGGTAAAGATTCCATTAATAAATCACATTTAAATTGTTCAAATAATTTTTGAAAATATTTAAATAAAATATGATTTTTGAAGAAATCATATTTCTATCCAAAGAGAAAAATGATGCCATATTTTCATAAAAATATTTTCTATATTAAAATAATTTCAAATGAATTGAAAAAATGTATATTTTATATGAAATAATATTAATAACCAATGGATATTATAAATAAATGGGTTTATTAGTAAATTTTTGTAATAATTTCAAGGAATTGATATTCAATAGTAAACAATATTGATTAGAATGAAATTGTGAGATTGGCCTTTAGAATGATGAGAATAATGATTTTAGAATGAATAAATGAATCTATTTTATTATTTCAATTATCAATACACATAAAACAAGAGTAAATATCACATAATTTAATCAAAATTAATTATATACAGAATATTACATGACATATTCAGTGATGTATGAGATTTACCCAACAAACAAAAATTGAGTTAGGAAATATCTTACCTCCCGCTTCCTTTTGGTTGAAAATGATTTAAAAACATATAAAGTAGTTTTTAACACATAACTAACTAAAACTAGAATCATATTAAAATTTATCATATCATATATATTTCCTTTAAACATATAATAAACTGTTATTTAATAATCCTTAATTATTTTCATTGTTTTGGGTGTGAATTGCCTTGTTTCTTATACATGTTTTTTGGTTATGAAATGGCAGTTGAAAATATTACACATATTAATCATCTCAAGAAAAATAATAATGAATTAGTTATCATATTTTTATATTAATTATACCTTCAATCAGAATCATGAATTATGGTTAAAAAAAATGATGTGCATTACCATCATGGAGAGGGTTGGTTGTAATTACGAATGGGTAACTTATCCGATTTCAAATAATTATTATGGGGATAATTTAAATAACATATAATAATTAAAAAATATATAAATATATAACATATAAAATATTTTATATTTATATATCATTCATGAAGCATGGTGATGAAAAGAGAGTCACATCGCTTAGGGAATAAGGTAGTTCACATGACCTTGAATAATGTTTTCATCGTTATATGGGTGAATATAAATGAAATAAAATGATTTAAATTTGATTTATAGAATGATACATATTTTATTAATATCATAATTATTTCAATTATACCTCATATAATTATTAAATTATTTATATTTCATCCCTTGTAATGCGTTGGTGAAATACGAGTCACATTACTTCACTCGGTGGCTGTCCAATATTCATATGATTGACTTCATCAAATCACCTAAAAAATGGATACTAAAAAAGTAATATATGATATATAAATACAAATTTATAATTATTTTATAATATATATTATTTATATCCATCAACCTTCCTAACCATGAGAGGTATTAATTGAAGATCTAATGATATTGGCTCGCATGACGGTAGTCCGCTGTACACAAGAACAATTATTTCATAACACATTTGATGTATATGAAGATAATTTTATGCCATCAACATATTAAATAAAATTATAGTATACTGGTGATACTAATTTTATAATATCATCATGGTATAAAATGATTTTAAGGATTTGGATAAGGAATTAAAATTATGATGCCTATTGAAGACCATTACCACTTCTTTGGGTATCCTCCTCAAGTCATAACTAAACCATTTCTAGGTTGTCCTTAATCACAATATAATGAATAAAGGATGAGTTTAGGGATATTGTTATGTTATTTATGAAGTTATTGGATGACCTAGCATCCTATGAAACTTTAAATAAAATAGGATATGTGATGACCTTTTGTGAGTAGGGGATATACATACATTGTATATTTGAAAATTAATTATTAATCCATCATTTTTCATTTGTAAAATGGGTTAATATAAGTGATTATAAGGCCTTATATGTGTAATGGTATATATATGTCTAGAAAAATATTTTATAGGGAAATTTATTGATCAATTTTTACCAAATATTTTTTGTTAATGCCCCGGGTAAACGTAAATTATATTAGTTGTGATTATTAATTATTACTGCATTCACCATTAATTTTGGTAAAAATTTAATTAGAACATATTATAAATTTAAATTTTGGATGATTGTGAATATAGAATCCATTTTTAATAATTGATTACATATAAGTGGAAATCATTATTTTAAATTTAGTGATGTACATGTGACTAGAAAGTTGTTTATGAAATATAAATATTCTAAATTTTACAATGTTTTTATGTCTATGGTAAAAATAAAAATTCATAAAAAGATATAAATAGGAAAAATTATTATAAAATTTAAATAATATTTCTTTTAAAAAAATATATAATTTAACTTTATAATTTATCTAAATGGAAATTTAGTTTTCAATTAAAATTCAGTATTTCCCAATATTTAACAAAATGAATTTTTAAAAAATCCTAAAAAATAAACCAAATATATTGTTTTTTTTCTATTTCTGAAATGATGTATATGTTGACATATAAAATATTTAAATTTATTAATAGTTAATTTAGTTTATTTTCACAATGACTGATTAATCCACCATTTAAAATAATATAGTTTTCCTGAAAACAATTCTTTTTCATAAAAATGATTCATATTTTTTCTAATAAATATATTGAAATATTTTTCATAATTTATTTAGTAATATAAAAATCCAAAAAAATTAAATTCTATGTTATAACTACTATAGTAAATAATAATTTTTTCATAATTTGTCACATTTCATTTGATGTTGGTGTTGTTGGTAACACATGCAAAAGACGTGGTTTCCTGTAAGGCAAAGTAATCATAAGTTTTCCATAACACGAAATAATATCAGTGTTGAATTTATTGAAATATATTGAGTATATAGAAAATAAACATATCATAATGTATTTGGGTGTTTTCTATTCTTATATACTTTGTGTAGGATGAAGCACATTTCATCGAATATGATGATCATACTCTAGAATTTAACATTTTTACAATATTATAATGTAAAAAATCAAAGAAATATGACACCATATAGCCATATTTTTGAGACTAATATAGCAATGAACAGAATCCACTTATACAATAGGATAATTTATCATTATAGGTACAATTGTGTGTCCATATTATATTATTTTAAACCATAATTACAGTATTTAACATTACTATTGTTATAATAATTTTCTATATCAACTATTCATAATGCATAAAAAATGATGGTCATACATGAAAAATTGAAATTTTTTTTCCAAATACAAAATAAGCTTTTTAAAATTCTAATAATTTAATAGTGATATTTTTATATAATATTAGACACACAAGAAGAGATAAAATGTAGTTTTTTAGAAAAAAATCATTTTTTATGTTAACAAATGTTCTCATAAAAAACTAAGTATAAATATGATTAAATAGAGATTAATTAAATTAAATTAAAAAAAATAAAACATATTTTACTTTAAAATAAATTTTAAATCAAAATGGAAATTTTATATTAATTTATTTATTGAAAAGAAATTGTAGTTTAACAATAATTTAAATTTTTTGCGAATCACTAAAAATCAATTTCTTAAGAATCATAACCTAATATAACCCCAATAAAATATTGTTATGAAAATTTTAAAAATGAATTCCTTTTTTGAAAATACATTTTCTTAATATTCATGTAAATAAAAAAGCATTATATAACATAATGTAATTAAATTTGTTTTTAAGAAAACAAATATTTGATAAAAAAATGACTTTACTGAAAACATATATGTTATTGAATAAGAAGTTATCAATATTAGGTAGGAATATTTCATATATTTAATAAATAACATAATCATATTAGCACCCACCAATTTTATAGTTATATTATATTAGTCAATTTAAATAATATTATTTCATAGATATTTTCGGATCAGTGTTTCACACCACATATGCTATAGAAAATTGTTTTCATTTAAAAACCCCACAATGTTAATATTTTCCGCATTATGATATGTTTATCCTAAAATTTCATATTATATTTTAAGGTGAAATAGTTTTTGGAATTTCTTCTTCATGGATACCTCTTTTTTTCCGTTATCATTTTCATATAAATGGCCCCTCAATTAAACATTGACTAGCATTGTTTTTTGATTAAATAGAATATTATCTCTATAATTGAACGTATTCATTTTCTGATCCTCATAAGAGTGATCATTTTCTATATGTAATCATTTTAAATTATTTTCTTATGTTGGATCTGATATCTACTTAAAATCGATACATGGAATAAATTTTGTAATTGAGAAATATTTGGTCGAATTTCTAGTTGATAAGCAATATCTATGATGTGATCGATAATCTAAATGTGGATGGCATAACTAGGGATAATATTTCGATACTACCATGAAATAATTTCACAAATGTATTTCTATTTGAAGGGAAACTTATTATCCATATCCTAAATCTCTATATCTCATCAGCAATTACCATCTTATATCTTCTGTAGAATTTGGATTACCATGATGTGTTTTGGGATAGTCTTGAAATTTTATACAATATTAAAACTATTTTAGTTCCCAAAAACAATTTTTCCTCAAAATAATACCAATATATAGATTTTCTACATCACATTTCCTAAAGAGATACATAATGAGCCATTTGGATGCTTGATTGGAAGATATTATTATATGAGAACTCATCTGAAAGAAGATGTTCATCCCGATATCCTTTGAAGTCCATAAACCATGATCTCAACATATATTCCAATTTACGAATAGTATGCTCATATTGGACATAATTATTTGTGGGTATGGTCATAATGAGGTGTAGCAAAGTATTTAGATAATTTAATTTAAAATTCATAAAATTTGATAAAAATACATAGATCTCAATTTGATAAAACTGATAATGATGTTACAGGAAGCCTTACCACCACTCTAATTTATATCTATTCTAATTGATCAAGAGATAAGTACTCTAGAGCTTTAATAAAGTGTGTAATGATTGGATGTCAATCGATCATATAGCATATGTAATAACTTCATCTTAATCCCTTTATAATACCAGTAAAAATGTTCATTGTGATGGTCTCTCGTTCCCTGTAGGTATGGATAATGGATGAATAATCCACTCAGACATTTTCCTTTCATCCTTCACCTGTTGTAACACTAGAAAAATTAATGCATATTTCATTATATATTTCTTTATATTGTAAAAAAATATAGTTTTTAGATATCATAATATAACTTAATTGTAAATGGGTTGATGGAGAAGGTCATTTCTGTGCATAATTTAATCCCTCTTTCTTTACCTCAAGATTTCATAGTACACATAGTTATTATTGAAATCACAATACTCCTTAATAAATTTTTAACACATAGTATTTTCAATTTCATATAACTTCCACCATCCTATAAATTTCCACTACATCTCTTTGATAATCCTTTATCATCTTTAGAAGGTATTGTTCATAAATACTTTGAGAAAGGAAGGATTATGATCCTTACTTTAGGATTCCCATGTCATCCATTTTCAATTAAAATAATATTATATACTATTAATTTTTATCAGTGATAAGGATTTAAATTCTTATCTACCTAGATCCCCTTCCACATTTTTTGGATTTCCCATTATTGTAGTGGATAGAGAATTCATAGTCCTTTAGAAGTTCTAACCATCATTATTGGTTCATATTAATATCGTTCAATCTGAATAAATATTTCATACTCTTAGGTTCAATATATATTTATATTTGTTATATATATATATATATCATGACACTATATCATCAATAAAAATTATACTACATCAAGATACTTACCATGTGTTGTAATGTTCTACTCATGAACATTCCCCTACCATGAGGAATATAGAATTAATTTTCAATTTTCCATTACTAAAAATATCATATACATTATTAATGATTCACTATATAACCTAACAATATCCCCACTCAAGATATGTGTGATGAATTATCCAGTGATATGACTCTATTTTAACTACATAGATCTATATTCCAATTTAATTTTATAGACAATCATTTCTTCACTTTCATGTTAGCTTCTTTAGTGGGTTTTACAATCCCATGTTTTTTATTACAAATCAATGTTAATATAAAATTTTTCTATAGGGATGTATGAATATCTATTATAGATGATGTTCTAAACCTCTACTTAATTTATTATGTAACTGATTTGTCTAGAAATAACTCATTGTTGGTGTTAAGCCGGTCATCAAATAAAACATCCATCACATAGAACTCCCATTTAATGTATATTGTGTATAACATCTCATTTAAAACTAATTTAGCAGAATATTAAAAAAATTCTCATGAGCCTCCATGGTATTTGAGTACATCATAATATCATCTAAAAAGGCTATAAAACAATTTTCAAGGTATTATACATATACTATATTAATTATGTTCTTAATGATTAATGTAGAATTGGTGCATCCTAAGGGATTCACTATGAACTCCAAATGTTTATATGTTGATTGAAATATAATTTTTAGGAATATCATTCATCATTACATTTAATTGGTAATATACAAACCAAATTACCATCTTAGATAAATAATGGTCCCCTCGTAATTGATCAATCAAGTTCTATATCAATAGAATTAGATATTATTTCATTATTTTTATTTTCACGACTTCATGATAATTATTACAAAGGCAATTTTTCCAATCTAATATTTTGATGAGGAGGAAAATATCACCTCATAGTTAAGAACATTTCAGTATAAAACCCATTTTTATATTATCTATTAACTTTTTTAAGTAATTTAACCTAAATATTGACCATTCTATAAAGAGATTGGTATATGGAATGATATTTATAAATAAAATAGATTGAGAACTCAACCTCATGATTAAGAGGAAGAATATGAGACCTTGTAATGAATACCTGAATATAATCCCATAGAATGATCACATAATTAAAAAAATTTGTCTCCTTTGTCTCAATCATTTTGGAAAGATATGTAATCTTATAAGCCAATAATATTCAAACATTAGAAAAATATTCCATATGAGACTTATCAACTTCCTTACACTAGTATTGAAATCAAGGAATACAATGACATAAATAGTGATATCACTCTCTCAATATTATATTATGTATTTATATGTGCATAGAAAATCCCAAAGTAGTATCGATTCAAGCACAACTAATGGTTGTTAGTGATTATTTTCTCAAAGATTAAGTCTACAAACATTGAATAAGTTAGAAATAAATTCATCAGATACAATAATTTACTTTTTTTATGTTCCCATAGATTGATTTTCCTTCGTTTTTGGAGGTGGGGTTTGAAGAATTTTTCTAATGATAAAGGATATTGAAAATTTTTAATAACTAAAATAAAAAAATATGTTCGCTATTCTGGAATAAATAAACAACATTCTTATCACCACATCATTTTTAGGATCTGCCTCATTAGTAGTGATATAATATTACCTTCCTTGATATATAGTAATTAAGGATATGGAATTTTAATGTCTCTCAAAAAACATGTCATATGGAATTTCCTTTCATATTTATCATTTTCATTATAATTGAAACATTGTATTACAGGTTGGGATTTGATATGATCCTTCATTTCCATTCTAATATTTGTGGGACTCATTATCTCTATTTGACATTGACTATCTTAATTCCCCTCTATCTAAAATTTGAAGTGTCTCTTTCTTCAATTTATACAATTTCCGGTGTGATTCATACCACATCACAGACACAAGGGTTATAAGGGTTTCTATCCAACATGTGATTTCTATATTTATCCTATTTAAGAAAAAATCCATTTTACACATATTTTCTCCAAAAACATTGGACCAATGAGTGAAAAATTCATTATCCTAACATTAAAAGAAAAATGATCAAACTGTTCATAGATGTCAAATTACTGGATTTGTAAATCATTTCATATATTTGTATTTAACCAACCAATGAATCAGTCAACCTTTCATTTGGTGTTGATTAATAAGATAGATTCATACTATTACAGAATTATAGAATTTACCTCATATTCCATTATAGAATGAACATCCCTTTTCTTTATATTGTGGAACTCAATAATTAGTTTATGTTTGATATTTTGGGAGAAAAATATTTTGAGAAAACTTTTCATTAAATATCTCCATTAAATTATAATATTATCCTCATTGGGTATTTTACTGATAAGTTTCAACTAATGATCAACTTCCCCCTCTTTGGGATGAATGGCTAAAAATATATTAACTATTTATGAGAATTTCAGGATAATGAAAATATTCCCATCATAATTCATCCATTGGTTCTTTCTGAGTGGATCAGACGATCTATATAAGGTAGTTTTAATTTGTTTGACAAAACAATCCACTATAAAATTATATTTATTATGATAATTTTTTAATTCTATAATAAGCAGCTATTATTCATAACATGAGCTAGTTGGTCTAGTATCCACATTATGTTCCAATCTCGCAGTCCATTAAGGTTATGAATACAATGGGTCAAATCATTAAATTTCCTATAACTTTGTTTATTGGCATCAATTATTATATTTCACTATATTTAATAATAAACACACAAAAGGAAAATGTTTAAATATATAATGGATTGTCATATAAATGATATTTATAACCTAACTTCTTATTCTCTATGTTTCAATCGATGTTATAAATTGAAATGTTTCTTATTAGGATTTATATCCTATTTTATTTCTTATTCTTTAATAAGGTTCATAATGAGATTATTAATTTAACAATAATATCAGTCAGGTGTGTTAAAATAGTTGATTAGTAACATATCATCATTTTGCACCAGGTGACGTTTGAGTTAATTCCCATTGATCCCTTTTTAGCGTAATGATCCCTAGATACAAAATATCTATATCTATAACCACTTTTATTTTATATAATTGGATTTAGTACCATAATATTGTAGATATATAATGAACTATTCAATTTTTCTCCCGTTATTTAATCTATTTTAACATAATTATCAATTAATACAAAATATTGACTGAAAGACCATGTTTATTTGGAATATCGGGTATGTAAAACATCAAATTTAAAATAATGAATCATTATTTTAATCTCATTTATAAGTTCCCAAATCATTTGTAGAACCATAAAAAAGATTGGATAACCAATGGTTTATAAATAAAAAAGGGTTTATCTAAAATCCCAGTAAAGGAATAAACATTATAATGTAACATAACATGTGGGATAAATTTATGAAATTATATCATAAAAGAGATTTCTCAAGAGTAATATCAAGGATGAATGAAATAAATAACATAATATCACAAGAGCATAGAAAAAATAGGATATGTTCCTATGAAAAAAAACTTTATATAGGCATAATTCAAGGCTAACCTCCATGGAAACATCACATGGTAGAAAATGTCCCAAACTATCTTTGGTTTTTTACCAAATATTCTTTAAAATGTATCATGTTACAGTAGAATTACACAATGAATTTGAGTGATACCATGTTTCACCCGTAATAATTTATCATGATTATATTTGGCTCAAAATGAAAATAAATCATAAGGTATAAAATAAGAAATTGTCATGGAATGAAAAAAGGTTTCATAAGCAAGCCACATATCCCAATCAAATAACATTTATGAAATAAGGCATTTGAAAAATGATTAGTTGGACTGTATTATCACGTAAAATAAAGGTAGAATGATATATTTATAAATTTTAGTTTAATATTCATCAAATTTAGAAATATTATTTAATATTGATGAGGGATATAATGTGAAATTAATGATGAAATTTTATTAGGAGAAGAAAAAGGTTGTTTAGAGGGATCCATTATATTGATTGAGACTTATCACACATGATTATATAATACAAAATAATTAATCGATGTTAATTATTTAGTTTATCAAAATAAAATCAACTTTATAAGTCATTATTGTTTATTTATTAACTTTATATATTCAATTACAAATTCATTTTGGTTCATGTCATTGTTTTTGACAAAAATCGATTTTTATGTCCAAAATCAAATTGGTATGACGATTAAGGTAAATTAAATTATTATTTCATAATATATATAATAGTTATAACAAAAAACAATAATTTTTAGATATAATATCTTCATTTAAAACCCTCTGTGAGAAATGTTTACTAAAAAGGAACTTTGTTACAATCAAAGAGATGGAATGTCATACATATTCTAGAATAACAATTAAGTTTTTCATCGATCCCGATAGAAAGAAGGAATGTGTTATTTAATATTTATGTAATTATAATTATATAATAAATATCATATTATTTTTATAAATTAAAATATATTTACTATCCATGTTATATGTAAGGAAAAAAGAATCACATTTCTTCATGGAGGTGGTAATCCACACAAACACCTGAACAATGTAGTCATCATTCAATAAATGGAATGGTAAGAAAAAAATTTATATTTAACATTTATATAATGTTAAATATTCCATGAATTTCAGATATATACATTAAATAAATTAGTGTAATCATATGTGTGAGGAGATGATGGAAAACAAATTACATCGGTTCACGGGGGATTAGTCTACCTTACACAAGAAAGACTGATTCATTTCCCATTTCATGGATGAGAATATGGACTAATGTTGTTAATTTATCATATTAAAATATAAAGATAATTTATATTATTATTTTTTAATATTATAATTTCTCAATTTTATTCAATTCTGTTTTAAAATGAAATAAAACAAAAATTTACTCTTATGAAAATACCACATCATTGGAAAACCTCATTAGGTTTACAACGAAATCTTACATAAGAGGGTTTTATAATAAAAATGGTTCTCTATGATATTGTATGTGATTTAAGGATGGGATTTTGGTTGTTCATGGACAAACCAAAATTATTTTATTATGTGATAATAGGACAACCCATATCATTAATACACTTTAATTAGGATTTATTACATAAAATAATTCTTATTACCACCCAAAAGATAATGAGGTCAAGCTTCATTGTAAAATTATCCATATATTTATATAAAATGAAACATAATTATATTAAAATTATTGAAAACATCATTAACAAGATCCCAGTATTCAATCATTCTTCTAAAACTCCACGTAATAAACTGGAGATGTACACATGAATGTTTTGAGCTCTATAGTATAAAAGAGAAATAAAAAATGTATACAATATGGTAAATAAGTACATGTGATCCAATAAGAAATTATATTTATCATAATGTGGGTGATAATTATAATCATTAATAATGATTCATGATATTAAATAGTTGAATAAAGGGATTATGGGAATGTGGAATCAACATAATTCTGGACATCACAAACACATTCCACAGACAACCACCATGAATCCATAACATAGTGTTATTAGGAGAAGCACCATTTCACTGTAAAAGAAATATTATGATACTAAAATATTGGCAAATTTATTAACGGGGTATATAATTTCTACCCAACCCATCACATTCATATCACATATATGAATATGTATGCCACAGATATCATTAAAAATAGTATCATATTTCTACAAATTTAATCCCATGATTATTTATTGTGGGGAAAATAAATAGATGTACTGAATAAATGATGTATAGGTACATCTATGTGAATAAAACTGACTTGAAATGGCAATGGTTTTTCATAATAAAATTTATTAGTATGGAAGTATCATACGATAATATATGTAGAATAATATAGGTACATAACTATTTATCATATTGAATAATGATAGTTATGGGTTCTCTAATAAAATAAAAATTATAAGTTAATTAATAGGGATGTGAAAAAACCATATCCCAATGTGAACAATTGTAATAAATGGCATGTTTCACAGAATGTTTGTGAGTAAAGAGGAGAGGGAGTGGATCCCTTACGTTGAGGGGGAACATTTAATTACAAGGGATTATCTTATTGATAGATTGGAGGAACTATGGGAGGGCTATAGAGATGGATGTTTAGATTAATATTTTTCTCCATATTTTACAATCAATATATATGTGATCATGGTCGGTGGTATATTGGAAGAGGGTGGGGATTTATTAATTACATTTTAAACATGGGTTTCAGACTCTATATAATAATTTGAAAATAACCAAAAACCATACCATGGGATTTTACTATTAATTCCACCAAAAAACTATTGGTTTTTTATTATATAATGCTATTGATAGATAAAATTAAAATAATTACCTTTTTGATATTATTGTGAATAATTTTTAAAAAGATTTAATTTCAAATAATTTAAAAATTATATAGGTCTTGAAGAAGGAGAAAGGGGAAGACTTGCGTGAGAAGGGAGTCCATGCACAAATCATACTAAAGATACTTCAAAGAAACCTAGTGTAGGTAACAATTACATGATGGATGATTTTATAGGGAACAAATATCTCTTTGATCTTTGATCCTATATAAAATTCCTATCATGAAATGGTTTAGTGAACAGAGAATCATTTATACTGAAAAAAAACTTAATGGATGTTGTCAAATCAGCAATGAATCCTTCTTTCTCTAACATTGGTGTCAACTATATAGGAAGGATAATCAGGAATGGTTAGGTTACACATGTCTCTACCAATCTGGATGTTGTTGAAGAGAGGACCAACAAATATATATTCTATATCATTGTGATATGGATCACACGGAAGGGTGAGAATAAATGGAGGTTTAATGACCATGTCTCTATAATTTCTACAATCATGGGATTTTAGGATTGTTGAATGACTCATATTGGAAGGGAGTACTTCAAAATTGTTTTCCCCTAGGTTGAGATGAAAAGGTGTGTGTGGAGTTTCAGTACCACATCATTGAGTCCTATAATACTTAGGATATGATATTGGGATTCAAATGTTAATATATTTAATGTGAGGAACACTCACTCACAGATCTGGACTCAAATATACAAGCTAAACTAGATTTAATAGCACCATAGTATTTTATGGTACATTGACTCTTCAGTTAGTATACCAATCATAATTGATAATCAAATATAAAACCAAAGGTTTATACACTAGGCCATAGTTCTAGTGGAATATGATATGGATTTTACATTTTTGGGAGAAGTAGTTCTCATCACAAGGGATAACGATATTATGATATAAATCCTATATGATAGGAATCCCAAATTTTGTAAAGACTGTAGATTATTTGGACACATGAATTATGAGTTCATAAGGTCTAATTTTTTTTTTACTAATTTAAAAATCAAAGGGAATGATGAACAATCCTACATAAGGGACAATGCTAAATTCAAAGGGATGATAAGAAACTCCAAGGATCGTGCAGAATCCTCATGTGGAAATGATCCTCAACATGAGAATATGAATGGTGTTTCTCCACATATATATTGAAAGGATTATCCTATGATAAATCTATTGGTGGCTATAATTTATGGAATTGTTAAAATTTAAGAGATCATAAAGTCCATTAATATTCAACAATGTGATACAAAAATAATGATGATGGAAATTAATGTTATAGGAAGTGCGGCCAATGTTCTAGATTCTCCTAGAGAGAATAACCCAACTGATATCAAGGAAGAAGGAATAATATCTACCCCCCAATATGGGACTCTGATTACCATGGGTGGTTCTACTCACAACACACAGGAAGCATGTCAGGCTTAAGATATGTGGTCCGAGTATACTAGGGACTCAACTGTCTTTCCACATAAAAAGCGGAAAATGTAGGATGGTAATGTTGTGGTAGTCCATGAGTATGAGTAGCAGATTTCTATGAGACACCATCATCCAACTCCTCATGCCATCATTGATGGGAATATAGTACTGGGTTAATTGACTCCTCTTGTCAACCTTGATTCAAAGGTGGTGAATGTGTAAGACTCTAGGCCAAGAGGGTTGTCTGATGGTAGTAAACCAGAGCTACACATTCATAATATGAATGCTCCTAGAAACTGTCAGAACAACTCTGAAAATGATTCAAAATGTGAGGTTATGGATCATCAGAATGATATGGATAAACCTTTATCTGATGTCCCTATGGTAAAAAGTACGAAGGAAAAAGTCATTAAGAATTCCATGATGGAAATTGATCAATTTACTAATTAATTCTCCACACCCAGTGGATGTCTTTGATCATATTATAACCATTTGAGTCCCCATATGACCCCTATGAGAAGGATGATATTTTATTGGACATGAATATTAGTAAATACAAAGCGAAGACCATGCAAAAAAATGTTGTAGCAACCAAGGATGGGAGTACCTAAATCTAGGAGCATCATATTCTAAAATAAATGAAGACATCCTTTAGTAATTTTCAAGGGATTGGGAATTCTCCCTCGGTCAATGTTCTAAGCCACTTCATTGTGACCTATAAATCATTTTCGTATTTCTATAGATCAATCCAAAATAATGTTTGAAAAATTTTATGTCTTTAAATGGGGTTATATTGGTAACCCTTTTGTCTCACAGAATTTAAATGAGAATGGTGATGAAGCTCTATGGGTTATAAATCATGAAAATATTTTCCTCCACTCCATCTATATGAATGAACAAGTAGGTTTCATTGATGATGGAATTCAAGGTGTTTTCATATCCCAGTCATTTTTATACATCCATCTTCTATATCGAAAGAACATCCCTCTAGAAGGATCTTAGAAACATCTATTCTTAGGTGTCAAAAAGCTGGGTTTTCATGGGTGACATCAATATAATTCTAAAACCTAATGAGAAGACCAACTCCCAATTCAATAGATTTATGAATTCTTATTTATCATTATTCATTGATAAATTCCATTTTTCTAAAGTTCCAATTGTGGGAGTATATTTTACATGGAGATATGAAACCATAAATGGGTGGCAAGATAGAATTTTGGATCGATCATTTTTCCATATGGATCATATGAATGATTCCATCATGGTCTCTTAACTAATATTTCCCATGGGTAACCTCTAAACACATTCCAATTCATGTGGATATTTTCACTAATGAGGTAAAAAAATCTCCCCATAATTTTAAGTTAAATATTCATTGCATGTTCTACATAGAAGTATGGATCTTATCTCAAATGTTAGGATGATTGACTCTTTTTGCAACCCGCTTTCAATTCTATCAAGAAAGCTCAAAAAGGAGAAAAAATGGTTACATAATGGTGCAATGGATCATTCTCTAACATGGAAAATGACATTAAGGCCTCTGAACAACACCTCATTCAATGTCAAAATGGAAGTTTGAATAATTATGTCTCTTCTAAGAATGAGATTGAGGCCATTTCTCTCCTTATTGACCACCTTACCCTTTAGAATAGAATTTGAAGGAACTAATACAATGTAAAATGACTGTAATAATGGTAGAAAAACTCATGTTTCTTTAAGTGATTGCATAAAAAAAGGAATATTGAGATGGATTTTAATTCTATTGAAATTAATGGGTTATTATATTACTATGATATTGAAATATTTGAGACTGTGGTAAATTAATTTTCCGATATTTACTCTTAGAAATGGAATCATGAAACATTTAATCTACTAAATAATATTCATCAAACCATTGAAACTCAAGAAAAAGTGGATTCTTATTGAATCTTCATTGGAGAAAGAAAAATGGAATTCACTCTTCTCCTGGAACAATGACTGTGTGTCGGGATGGATGGGTTTACCAATAAATTTTTCATTTTGTACTGGGATATTGCACATCAGAAGGAAATCAATTGTATGAGATGGTTCTCTGATCATGAATATATTCCACCTGATTTAAATTCCTTGATCACTCATTTTCTTCCAAAAAATAAGTTCCTTTGATATTAATGACTTTAGGATAGTTCCAATTGGGTACACAATCCCTAATATTATCATCATGATAATTACCCAAAGGATGAGGCATATTTCTCCTGATATGATAAACCCCAACCAATTAAGATTTCTCCCCAGAAGAGACATAAATAATTATCTCCTCAAGGCATTAAAATGTGTTAACATTATATAGAGAAATGTTATATATGGATGATTTTCCAAAAAACTGATCATTTCCATGGTGTATAATACTCTAAATTGATGATTCATCATTGAAATTATTAGAAAACATGGATTTTATGAATCCTTCACCAATCTGTTTAATACAATTTTGAATAGTACTTGGTTATGAATCATAAGTAATGGTTCACCTGGAGGATATTTTCATTACTTCAGGGAGTTAGGAAAGAATACCAACTTTCTGTAAATCTCTTTACATTGGGTAAAGACTACATAAGTGTTTTACTAAATGATATAGTGCAAGATGGATTATATAGAAAAATCATGGCAAGAAGGGATCTCTTCACCCCCTCATATTTCTATTATGCTGATGACATCCTACTCTTTGGTAAAGTTGAAAAATGTACAATTTCATGTACCAGAAAAATATTTTCTCATTATAAGAAGATCTTTAGACAGGTCATAAGCTATAGTAAGTCGTTTATTCTTTTTTAGAATGGGATGGAATCTTATCAACAGAGTAGGATTTTTAGGAATCATTGAATGATGAAGAAAATGCATCCCTTCATTTATCTTGGGGAACCCCTGTTTTGGGGACGTGTTAAAAGGGGTCAGCATGAAATTGTACACTACATAATTATTTCCCAATAGGCAAAGTGAAAGGAAAAACCATCTCCCGAACATGAGAAACTTTCCTTATGAATCCAATAATACTTTAAATGTTTTTCTATGCATTATATATATAGAAAGATTCTCAATCTCATCTAGGTTCTTCATGTGTTGATCCAGATATTTATTTGGACCATATACATCCATGAAAATAAGCACATTAAAATTTATTGGAAATAATACATCAAATGCATTATTTGGGGGGGGGGGCATGGTAATGAAGGATTTGATAATTTTCAATGATTTCCTTATCAGTAAATTTACATGGACCCTGTTAACATCCAACGATTCTTCACTAGAGTTTCTGTCCTGTAGATTTATATCAAATCTACTTAAGGAATAGGGAATGTATGATTCAACTTCCATCACACCTACAATTAAAATGAATATTATGAAAATATGAAATGCTCAACATGGATGGTCTACAAAAATTCTTATCTCAATCGATGGACCAAAAAATGGTTGTACATGTCCTTAAAAGAAATAATAGTGGTTCCCCCTTACTGGAAAACCTACCGATCACTACTCCCAATGAGAAATCATAAAATAAATTTCATCTATCTAGTAAAATATAGCATGAGATATAGCGCTAAACCTTCACAAATCATGAAATATTGGTCTGGAACCATAATAATAAAAGAAAACTTCAATTCCATGGAGTAATATATGTATATATATTATTGTTCCAACTCAACTCCCATGTGGTTGCGAGATTTCAAAAATCCATTCATATCTCCTTCAAAATAGCTACTAATATGGAGGGAATGATAATGCCACCTTCCTGTACAAAATATCCTCTAGAAAATTGGGATACATATAGCTCTTATTTTTTACCTATGTATACAGGAGGATGAAATCATCCAGGATGTATTATTCTCGTACAGGTTCTCTTAGAATATATGGAAACAATAGCAGGCTATGTTTATTGTCCACATGCCTTATGATAGCCTAGATAGTTTAATGAAATCCATTACTACTATTGAGTAAAGTGAACATATTCATGTTCTTATAATTGTAGTTGTGGCTAAATCCATTTCCTTCATTTGGAAGTAAATAAACAACATTTCCTTTGAGAATGACAGGACGTCATTAACGGATTTTATGAATGCTTTGTATCGAGAGTTCATGGAAGCCTCCAAGATTGAAACAGGTTGCATGAACAAAAAAATATATGATCATATCACTATAAAAATGATTTATGTCTATAGAATGGTTCATAATCTGATTATTATTAAATCAATTAGATGGATCCCCCCATATCCCCATGGATGAAAGTGAATGTGGATGTGGTGGCCTTAGGTGCACCAGGTCCTTTGGGATGTAGTTTTATCTTATGCACCCATCATCTCTCGCTAAAGGATATTTATATCTTTATATTGTAATTGTATCCAAAATTGATGTTATCCAATGGGTATGGATTAATGTTATCTAATATTTTTTCCATATTGGATGGATTCAAATCTGACTAGAGTCTGACTCGATAATAGTAGTGAAAATCATGACGACAAGGTCCAGAAATTTCATATAGAAAATGTTTCCATCATGGATTTCATGTCTCCATATTCTTGGCTGCCATATACAGGATGTCACTCATTTATTTAGGGAGGCCAACTAAGTAATTGATTCTCTATCCAAGAGTGAAATCATAGAGATTTCCTTATGATAGTCTTTCAATATCCTAGATATTTTCCCACATCTTGTCGATATGGGTTCATGTGGTGTTCTTCATTTTCGTATTTGTAAACCATCTTGTTCTGCCACTTATTATATTACGTATTAATTTTATAATGATGGGATTTTCCTAGACCGTGAACATTTTTTTATAATATTAATTTTGAAGGACTCATTAAGTGTGTAAAAAATTAATAAAGCATACTAAAAACATGTTATTATAAATCAAAGAAAACAATTTGGTCACTTATATGCATTATATAATATATTACGATAATTTTGGGATGTTATTATTTTAATATACACACCATATATTTATAGCAAATTCAATTTTGACAAAAAAATTTGAATGCCACCAAAAATATTGAAATAATAATAGTAGGATAAGTTCTACATTAAAATATCAAATATTATATTTATATTATCAAAATAATTAAATATGTATGAGAATAAAAGCTTTTAAATTAGTAAATAATTTTTATAGAAAAATAACATTTTTTAATATAATAGTTTTCTAAACCTTATAACAATTATCTGTGACTTTGTAAATTTTTTTATGATATATATTTATTAAGTAATATTTAATAAAATTATTTTATTAAAATAAATTTTTATTGAAAAGATAATTTAAATAATCAGAAATTTTCTTGAGAGAATATATATATTACCCAAGAATACAGTTTCAGTTTCATCGTATAAAAATATAATTTTTATCAAACACATTATTTAATTACTTAATGAGTAATAGAAATTATGGAAAAATATAATTATCATTCCATTAGAATTAAAAATATCCATATTTATACATTTATGATCTTGATACAAATACATTTTTTACACCTATTAATTGTCTATGTGAATGGTGAGAAATCCTAATATTTTCAAGTGGTGGTTAGGAGATAATAGTATGGGCCATGATCTCAATGATCTTGGATATTTCTGATAAATGGTTTTGAATGATCATAAAATGTTAAAAAATGGAGTTTTTTTATTTGAGGATAATTTCCATAGATTCTATCACCCTCATAAGATCTAACACATAGCCTTTAGAGGGTAAAGGGATATTGGATGAGGTTATTTCTTCCCCAATTAGTGGAAATTTTAGTTTATTATAACCGTTATAATATTCTAATCATATGATCCCTTTACAGTGGATATATTATAAGTTGTAATGATTCATATTGATAATTCAAATTTGAAAGCATATATCTTATAATGGTCTAATAATACAAATATAGTGTGAGTATTTTATATAACGATGTAATATAATATGAAATTTATTCTTTTAAAGGGGAATTAACATATAAAATCACCATTAGTTATATTATTTTCCAATTAAAAATTTATCCCTCAAAATTTCAGTTCATACACTAGAATGGATGATGTTACTTCTGTTTCATTACTTCTTATAGTTCCCATGTGAATTCCATAAACATGTTGTTTTTTCATAACACATTTACCAGGTCAGTTATCTTGTTTTGTATAACATTGTCTCAATAGTATTAAATAATCACTATCTTCTGCAACAATTGTAGATAATTATGTACAGTTACAACCTATGTATTCAAAAAATGTCAAGATATTTGTTCGTACATCCTCGAGAGGTATCCATATAACATATCATTTACTTGATAAGTATTACGTAGGTGTGATAATTGGTAGGCCACCGTTCTGATGTGATGGAGTATCTATAAAGTTCCAATGTATCTATTATTCTGTTTTTCCTACTTCCCAAACATCATGATATTCATTCATGGTGATATAACTTGAAACACCACATCATCAAACTCAAACTTATTGTCTCATTGACGTTTTTATAAAAAAATATTTTGTTTACTTATCGCAGATTACATATGAGGTTTAATATCTTGAACATTCTTTATCTTCTCATTGATAAGATCATGTTATTTAACCTTCTTCTCTACATATTCTTTCAAGAATATTTGAGTTTCACCACTCTCCCCATATAGATCCTCACGTTCTTCAATTTGAATGTTCGAATGGAAAATGTTATTATATGAGAATTCATCATGGGGAAGGTGTTTTCCCAACATCCTTGTAAGTCCATTATACATTATATCAACATATTATAAAGAGTATGTCTATTTATTTTATAAAAATCAACCATCTAATGATGATAACTGTTGCTATGAATCTGTTTTGTATCTAATAGTACCTGAGTATTTCTCTAAAAAAACTACAGAAGCCATGGATCTCAATCATATATTATAATAATTTCAACTCATGACAGTCTTACTAAATCCATTATATTTATCATTCTGAGTATGTAAAGAGATAAATATTCAATAACATTAATGGGAAGCATTTTCTTTTTAAGGATATCAACTACCACCAAGATGGTAATATTATATTTAGATGTCATAAGTAGTCTAATAATGAAATCCATGGTTATGGTTTCCCATTTTCATACATGTATAAGAAACTGTTACATCATACCTATAACACCCTCGTTTTGAAGTATATATCCTGTATTAATGCCTTTTTATTTTTTAAAAGTGTTTGTGATGTGTTAGGCAGGGGATGGGAGAGTTTCGAATGTTTTTTAATGATTTGGAGGCATTTCTATCGGCGCACGGTTTGTGCATGGTTTGGGGAAACAGTGCCGGTTCTCTAGGAAACCATACAGGGGTAGATAGTTGGATTCGCATATCCCTCACATAGTTTTCCAAATCATGCGAGGCAACCATGCAGTCCCCTTCTCTCGAGACAGTGGCATGCACATGGTAGCACACGGTTTTCCAAACTGTGCGGGCTTACCGTACATCCACTTAAAGAGTGAGGTTTTAAATTCGGGTTCCCTCAGGCTTGACCTAAAACACTCTGAATCCTATCCCAGTTAATCCGCACATGGGATTTTGGGTTCATAAGGTTTGGAGGTCCTCTCCCACTAATTTTGGAAGATATTCAATGGGGATTCATTGTGGTTTCTCCTAGGTAAGTCTCTCCTTTTGGTTTTTTGTGGCTTCCTATAGATCTACATATCCCTCTCTTTCATTTTTCTTGATCTACACACGTTTTTGTAGATCTATGGTTTTGGATGTCTTGGATGTTAATTTTTAAGGCTTGTGGAAATTAGGGAATTAGATCTAGATAGGTTTTTGTGGTGTGTTTACAGGATTTGAGGTGAGATTGTTTGTGGGTCGATTTTCCCAGAACCATAAAGGTAGGTGGCTTCTCTCTCGACTCCATAGGGATAGAACTTATAGTTTTGGATACAATTAAAGAGTTTTTCTTAATATTAATTGTGATAATGATGTGTTAATCCTGTTGTAAATCCAGTTGGTGATGATTTGGGAGATTTTGGGGAAAATGGGTTATTGTTGCAAAAGGGGGCTTTGTTGTGTGATTTTAAAATGTTGATTTTAAAATCGTTACTGGATTATTATAAATAAATGATTTTTGAAAGATTGATTTAAATAAATATATTGTTTTTGGAAATGTGGTGGGGCATGGAATGTCAGTTAAAGGGTGTTTTCAATAAATGGGTGATTTATTGAAGTGAGTTCGCATGTGATGGAAATGGTTTTCTACTTATTGAGCTGCCTTGGTGCCCTATGATTGTTGGATAATTGAGTGTTATGGATTTTGTTTGTAGTTTGGTAGTGGACGGGAAGTCTCACTATAAAAGGTGATGGATTGTGGTCAGAAGAAACACCATGATTGGTGGTGGTCAGGAAGTACCGCTAGTTTGGGAATGAGGTAAACCAGTTTGGATAGGATGTTCCACCATGGTTGTTTGTTTATTTGTATTGTGGCTTTACAAGATGAAAATTGTTGTTCTAATGTGTAAATGATGAAATTGATTGTGGAATGTTTGTTTGTATTTCCCTTGGTTTCTTAGTTTGGGTGAGATGGTTTGGCAAGGGTGTGTTGGACTTATGGTAATGGTTACACTTGTGATTATTTTATATAAACATTTTTATGTAAATCTGCTAATGTTTTATCCAAATGGCGTACATAGGGAATTCATTTAGGAAAAACGTAATGAGTGTTAGTACTCACCCCTTTCTTTTTCACTTTGGTGCTTTTTCATATGTCGTATTCCAAGACACGGGTAAAGGTAAGGCATCTCATCACTAGTGGTTCGTGGCGATGCTTTGTAGATGTGGTGGTGGTTGGAGCATGGAGCTTGGTGTTGATCCGTGGAGTGTGTCTTCATTTATTTTGGGTCTCTTTTTTAGTCATCCGCATAGTACTCTAATATCATAGTGGATTCTATTGTTTTTGGGTTGAATTGTGGAACAATTTGGTTGTCTTTTGGGAATACATGCTTGAATGTTTTAATGACATGAATCATATAGTGGTTTTTAGTGTATGGTTTGGTTGGTTTTGTCTTAAGGGAAATCATTCGAAATTTTTTTCTCGAAGCCGTCAGTATTTATTTCCATACTTTGGTGCCATGGGAACGTCACCTAAGGCCAAGTAACATTTCCCCCACCCTCTCATGCCAATGGGATGTGGTGAGATGTTACAAGTGGTATCAGTTTTTTTGGTCGTTATATTTCAAGAGAGAGAAATTGTTTGATCCTTGGGGTTGATCATTAGTCTTGGTGTTGACATTCATTCTTGGCCTATTAATTGATTTGGGATGGTATGAGTGTGTAGTATTGTTGGAACATGGAATGTTCAGCATAAAAGTACATAGTTAACCCTTTTATGATGAACTTCTAGTTATGGGGGAGTTGGGTACATAAGTTGTTGGAGACACTTATAGGCAATTGATATCTCATTGTCATGGGTGTATCCGATGATATGAGCATGGAATACAAGGTAGAAATAACTTCCCACTAGGATTCATATTTCATTGGGGTATAATGATTTATAATCTATTATGAATGTGTAGATTTTGAAAAATCTTAATTGCATTTCAAAACGGATGGATTTGAAACATGAAAACTGGTGGTATTTTGAAAATGGGTTGATATTCAAAACATGGTGGATATTTCAAAATAGTATAATATGGGAAATGTGAACTTTCAGAATGCCTGGTTGTGATAGTTGTAGTGTAATGGAATGAGAATTTTTGAGTCATGTGTTGCTAAAATAGAAGGACTTATGGTTGTTTTTGTATTACATGAAATGGAACTGGGTGGGTATCGTAGAAACTAACTGGAGGATGCTGCTGAAAATGTGGTTTCACCTAAGCCACAGGTGAACACGCAATTAGTGAAAAGTATAGTGTAATCATTCCATGCTATCTAAAGTTGAAATAAAGGAGATGGACCAAGGCTTGTGGATCAAGCGGTTCAGTTTCAGAAGAAAAATCCACCCATCATCATGGTTGATTCAAAGCCAGAGAGTGGAGAAGCAAGGTTGAATATAATGAACAAGATATTTTAATTCATGGGAACACCGGTAGAGTTGAAAATGAAGTTGGCCATGTATATGTTGGAATATCATTCCCTTCAGTGGTGGGAGTTTGTGGTTCATGTTGGAACGAAGCAAGGTATGACATGGGACGAATTTGAGGAATTGTTTAAAAAATAATTCTACCATCATATATTGATAATTTAGAGCACAATGGATTTCTTCCATTCGAAACATGAAAACCATTCAGTAACATTTTATGCAGATATGTTTCTGATCATAGTGAGATTTTCACCCTAGGTTGTGGGTAGTACATCGTTGAAATCTCATATCTTCGAAGCTTGTTTGAGGTAAGACATTTGTTCTAAGATAGCGGTGTTGTCTATAGATGATTATATGGAGATGGTGATTAGAGGTTTGGTGGCTGAAATGGATCTCTTGGGGGCTGCAAGCGGAGGGAGTGTATTAGTACCCGTGGTGAGTAGTGGTAACTCGAACATCGGGTTCAAGCAGAATAGGGAAACTTATTTCCAGGGTGAGAGAATGCCCAAGAATCCAACTAGAGGATCAGTGAATATTCCTCCAATTCCTTAGAGTATGTCTCGGGTGTTTTCAGTGTGGTTCTAAAAGCGGCATCAAGCAGGATTGTATGACACAACCTCGAGCATGTCATAATTGTAAGAAGGTGGGGGCATTTGTAGCGTTATTGAAAGAATTCGCCAAGCTCGGGTGTCTGTTGACACACCTCAAGGGTCACAGGGGTCTTATTAATTGACAGGCCAAGGGTGGCATCATTCCCCTCGGCAACATAGTAAACTGGGTCATTTTGATTCTTAGAATACCACAACGCCTCAACCGGGAAATAAAGAGAAGAGTGTGGAAAGAAAATAGTTGTGTGGAGTAGAGCAGGTTGTGGTGGATGATCAGTAGAGACCATCCATGTTGTGTGGTACAGTTCTGTTAAATTCCACATTTATGAAAGTGTTGTTTTATATGGGTGCTTCACATTATTTTATTACTTCTCACATCATTGGTTTTTTGGGTTTAACAGTAGAAATGATGCATATGGTTATCAGACTTCAAACTTCTCTAGATGAAAGAGTATTGAGCCTTCCTGTGTAGATCATGTCGTGTAGTGCTAGATGAGGTTGAGTTGAGGTGGGACTTCTCAGTGATTGAGATGGATGTGTAAGATATTATCATGGGAATGTATTTTTTGACAATGTTTAAGGCCCACATTTACTTTTATACATGAACGATTAGTTTTGTGATGGAGGATGGTGCGAGACATCTCGTTATAGTGGAGAAGAATGAGATGTAGGTTAAAACAAGTTTGTAGGCACCGACTTTTGGCATGATATCGTATCGATTGGTGGCCTTGTCGTTGGAATCAGTGGAATATCATGAGGAGATCATATTACCAGTAGTTGTGGATCAGTTTATAGATGTATTTCATGATGAATTCTCAGGGTTTCCACCCGTGAGAGAAGTGGAGTTTATGATTTATCTCCTTCCGGGGACTAGTCATATCTCACTTATATCTTACCAAATGGTACCAGAAGAATTGTGGGAACTGAAGGTGTAGTTGGAAGAGTTATAAAACAAAGGGTTCATTCGGCCTAGCATGTCTTTGTGGGCAACACCGATTTTGTTTGATAAAAAGGACGATAAAACCTTACAACTCTTTGGTGATTATCGTAGACTTAATTAGGATACAATAAAGATCATATATCCACTTCAACATATTGATGACATGATTGAATAGTTGAGGGGAGCTCAGAGGTCCTCCAAGATTGACATGCGATCAGGTTATCATCATTTGCGGGTGTGGAAGGAGGATAATAAAAAAAAACATATTTCAAAAGTAGATATAGCCATTACGGGTTTGTGGTTATTCCCATTGGTCTAACGAATTCACCAGTGGTGATCATGGAATTTATGAATTTGATATTTTAGAGATATCTGGATGATTTTGTGGTGGTATTTGTCGATGATATACCAGTGTATTCGAGGACATGGGTAGAGAAAGAGTAGCACTTGGCGATCGAATTGAGGATCCCGAGGGATCAACAGTTTTCTGTAAAATTGTCAAAGTTTGACTTTTGGATATGGGAGTTTCATTTCAATCACCAAGTCATTTCAGATAGGGGTGTTTCTGTTGATACAGAAAAGATAGTGGAAGTTATCTCCTGGAAACCACCAAAGAACGTTTTTGAGATACAAAGCTTCATTGGTCAAGATGGGTATTATCAACATTTTTTTGTGATTTTTCATGATTGGAATCTCCGATTATAGCTTTGACAAGGAACAACATCCCATTTCAATGGGATGGGCTGTGTCAGAAATGTTTTTAATAGCTAAAGGGTTTCCTTACATCGACACCAATCTTGGTTTTTCTAGAACCAGGGAAAGGGTATGTCGTGTTTTGTGATGCATCGGTGTTAGGGTTTGGATGTGTTCTCTTGCAGGGGTATCATGTGGTTGAGTATGGCTCATGGAAGTTGAAGTTTCATCTAAAGAACTACCCAA
This sequence comes from Viscum album, assembly GCA_963277665.1. Taxonomy (NCBI): domain Eukaryota; kingdom Viridiplantae; phylum Streptophyta; class Magnoliopsida; order Santalales; family Viscaceae; genus Viscum; species Viscum album. Next base: position 127,599,196 of record OY728167.1, on the reverse strand, counting down.
CACATGATTTGGAGTTGGAAGAAGTGAATCATGATTTAAAAATATGACGTCATTATCTCTTCGATGAGAAATTTATAGTGTTTACCGATCACAATAACATAAAGAATCTTCCCACAAAGATATTTGAACATGAGGAAAAGGAGATGGATGGAATATCTCCTGATGTTTGATTTCGACATAATGTACACACCAGGTAAGGTAAATTTGGTGGAAGGTGCATTGATTAGGAAATCATATGCTCAAGTGGTGAAATAAACATCCGGTCAGTGGTAGTTGATGTCGGTCATAGCTGAAATGTGGTTGGAATGTGAGGATCGAGGTGACAAAGCAGTCTTATTTCCGGTTTCATTTTTTATAGAAATGGATGGTTTGTTTAAAAGGCACAAGAATCAGATTCTGTGTGAATTGTGATGAGGTATAAACTCAATGGTGGGGAGAACATTGAGAACTAGGATCTGAATGACAATTCAACCTTGTGTTTTCAAAATCAGATGGTGGAACTAGTGTCATGTAGGGAAGAACTTTTCAAGGCTTATCAGTAATAAAGGTGTGTTGTCCATCCTAGAATTCAAAAAATGTATAAGGCGTTGAAGGCACAATTTTTGTGGTTATGTATGAAAATGGATGTTTCTAAGATTGTTTCAAAATGATTGACTTTTCAACCATTCATGGAAAAGAATCAATGGCCAGCAGGCATATTGCATTCTTAACCCGTCATAATGTGAAAATGGGAGCAGATAGAAATGGATTTTGTGACGGCGAACAGTCAGGAAGCATAATTCCACAGGGGTGATTGCTGATCGACGCACAAATCTAGCCCATTTCATACCGATTCGTGAAGCTCATACGGTGAAGGATCTTCCCAAAATCAATATCCGAGAGGTGGTAAAGAGGCATGGTGTTCCCATTTCAATTGTATTAGATTGAGATCCGAGGTTAAAACCTTGTTTTTGGAAATCCTTCCAGCAATCCCTTGGGACACAATTGATTATGAGCAAGGCATATCATCCTCAGATAGATGGCCAATCTGAGAGGATGAAAAAAACCAAGAAGGATATGTTAAGGTCCTTTATGATGGATATTGTTGGTTCAGGGTAGGAGCACTTATCATTGGTGGAGTTCTTCTATAATAAACATTAGCTGGATTCAATACATATTTCTTTGTTTGAGGATTTTTATGGGCATCCTTGTCGTTCTCTACTATGTTGCGTGGAAACGGGTGAGACTTCAATGATCAGACCAAGACTTATCTAAAAAATTATGGAATAGATCATGTTTATCCGGAAGAGGATGGAGACGGCTCAAATTTGTATAAAATTGTTTGCGGACCATCATTGACGACTGTTATTGTTTGAGATGGGTGATCATGTTTTTTTAGAATATCTACTATGTTGGGACATCGTCTGTTTGGGAAGAAGGGTAAGTAATATCCAAGGTATATTGGTTCATTTGAGATAATTGAGTGGATTGGAGAGGTTTCTTATTGTTTTTCCTTGCCACCATGATTTCGTGCGCTGCACAATGTGCTTCATGTTTCTTAGTTGAAAATGTATCAGCTGGATCATGACCATGTGATTATTTGGGATCATATTGAGCTTGAACCAGAAGCTTCTTTGGTGCATGTGCCATTGAAGATTGCTGATTGGAAATAGAAATTCTTGCTTGGTAAAAGCATCAGTTTAGTTCGTGTTTTTTGGTAGCATGGTATGATTCAAGAAAAGACTTGGAAGTGGTAGAAATAGATGGTTGAGCTATGGCCCGATCTCTTTCGGCACAACAATGGTTTCCTACTTTCTAAGGATGGAATGTCCATGTAACACCCGAGACTTTTATGAGAAATATTTTGTTTTTATGTTATATACATCATCAAAGGAATATTTCACTACACACAACACTAGCTTGGCTTACATTACACACAATCGCGACCTTCCATGATAGCTTGTGTTGTACGCAATATCGAGTTTCACTAAACAACGAAATGATATTAAAATATTATTAAAACTAACCGTTATGAATAGTAATACCCACTTTTTGAAATTTTTTAGATCTTATTTTTCAAAATGGGATTCATTTTTGGATTTGGAATATCGAAATTATCCTAGGGTAAAATTTTGGTATTTTTCTGAAAACATTCAATTTTTGATGAATAGTGAAAACACTGGGTTACTATTTAAAAACCGACTTTTTATTTAAATAGTTATTTACTTTATTTAAATTTATTTTACATCAAAATTGATACATAATACCTATATACGTTCAATGTAATTCATTGGAGTCATTTTTTTAATAATTTTAGATATAAAATTTTATTGAATGTTTCACCGTCTTTTACCCACCTCCTAGGAGAATTTGCAAATTTACATAAAACCTAATTTTACAGCTTCTGTGAGTGGAATATCAAAAAACCGAGAGACATGGTTAATATCAAGTACTAAAATTTGGTTCAATGAGATGAAAATAATTTTTGGTGAATATTAACTTTTTACTTTTTTTACCACGGTTAAAAGTAAATAGGGTAATTAAGGGTAAAAATGATATTATTATTACCATAAAACATGTCCTAATTATATTGGATAAGCGTAATTCGACCAAAAACAACCTTAAGAATAAAATATGACCATTTAGGCCCACTTGGATTTGATTAGGACATTTAATATTATTTTATTTAAAGAATTGTTAAAATAGTCAAAATCAATGTTTAATAAATAAAACATTTTTAATATAGGGTTATATATAAGATAAATTCGACTATAAATATTCATTAGAAACCTAAAAATATCTTCTACATAATTATATTTTATTTATATTTTTTAGACATTAAATTATTTAATTTATATATGACACAATGATGATGCAGTAATTATCTTATTAATGAAATATTGACATAAGTGATGTTATAAATACCCAAATAAATTTAATTTTAGACTTTTTATAAATTAAAATAATTTTATAGTTTAATATGACATGTTTTTATTAATTTATTTTACTTCTTTAGAACTAATCATTATGTTATGATTTTCACAAAAATCAATTACCAAATAGTGTTAAAATTGACATAAAATAGTTTTTAAAACAAATATTATATTATTAATTGTTATTTTATTCCTTAAAATCTACTGTTTCGAAAAATGTCTTATATAAGGTTATATATATTAATTATAAACAACTTTGTGTTCGTTTGGCTTGTTATAGTAAGTTTATTAACCTTATTGTGTAAGAAAACAAAAAGACACAATAAAATTAAAATTATTTAACTTAAAGTTAAATCTATTTGATAAGGTTAAAATTGAAACCTAATTTTTTTAAATTATATTTGATGAGATTATTTCGACCCATACACACCTTAAAATCTAAATAAATCAATTTGGGGCTGTTAAAAAAAGAATATGAGTATATAATAAAATAATATTTTTAGTTTTTCCAAAGGTGACCCTCTCCTCCCTTATAAAAGGGCACCTCATCCCTCTCTTCCTCACACCACTTTGGGCCTTCAAGATTGGCCATCCCCATAAAATTTCACTTATCCACTTCCCTAGAAACATCCTTGAGGTCCTTTTCTTCTTCAGAGACCATCTTTAGTGCCCTAAGAGGAGGTTAAGAAGAGGTGCTTCAAAGAAGAGGTATTGTCTGTTACCGATTATTTCAACATTATTTCTTCTTCTACATCTGCTTCTTTAGTTGTTTCATTATGAACTAAGAACCTCAGTATCACTCATATACGGATATGTTATTATAGCTATTAAACAACCCTATTTCACCATCTTTCCATCCTACAGAAAATGAAATCATCGCCCGTGCGTATGTACGAAATATCGTCTCCACGCTGTGGTGTAATGTATTTTCCACCACCACATTACATGGATGGGTATAATGGTGTAAATAATAACTATATATGATTATTGTAAAGTTATATTGATTCTGAAAAAGTATACATACACTCCAATACAATTCCATGATCATGGGAACGATATCATCGCTCATGCATACGTACGGAATACCGTGTCCACGATGTGATGCGACTTTTTCTACATGATCTTAATTGAGTAATGATTAAATAAATGAATTGAATGAATAAATTTGATATATATTACACTAATACAATTCTGTAAATGAGGTACCTATAACCTAAAAATAAGAATAAGAATTTATTCAACAAAACACGCATAAGAACAAAAACTAATAAACACCCGAATAACAAGTAGAAATGAAATATTACTAATTAAAAGCTAATAATATGACCATATATGATATCATAACAATATGTATGATTCTTGAATAAGTCAATGACATTATTTAAATCATTATACAGGAGGTTTAGACACTTACGAAGCAAATCGGACCTAAGGTAAGGGAAAATCTCACAATCTAATTTTTATCAGAGATTATTATACTTCAGAATTTACAGGGGATTATTTATCATCCACATAAATGTTTCCTCAATATTTAATATTATTTCCATCCACCTAAAATTTTTTAAATCCATTTTTACCCTTCGGTGAGATTTTAGTAAATGATATGAAAGAGATCTTTTGTCATTTTTCGTACGAGGCACTTTTTAACTTTTCCGACCAAAGTAAGAGAAGAATGTCTTTTTTATCTTATACGGAATGAATGGATTTTTAGAACATTATTTCCATAAGTCTTCCTTTAAAAGTTTTCAACTTTATTTTTAGTCAACTTCTTTTAGTTTAAAATTGTATGACATGTTTAGAAAGGAAGAATGTTTTTTAAGTAGAAAGGATATTTTCCTCAAGAATGGAGTTCAAGCGTTTTATCAAAATTATTTTCCCTCTAAGATAATATAGGGTTATGTTTCTATCCTTATTTTTACATTGATTTGATTATGTTATGATAGAATTATTTTTATGAATTCCTTTTATCTATATGGATTATGTTATGATGGAACGATGTTTAAGAATCCCATTTTTATTACATGGGTTACGCTATGATGTATGGTTTATGATTTTGTGGAACACATAAGAATGATATAATTATGAGATGGGTGGAACCTATATCTCCCTCCAATTAATTGGGTAATGATTTATATCTCATGAGATAGACATGGCTGGAACGGCAGGTTAAACCGGTTCAGTGAAACAGAACTGAAACGTGGAGTGAACTCGGTTCAGAAATGGACTTTTTCCACTAAGATAGACTTGGATATGAGTCTTGACTACTAATAAATGATTCTCTATGATAATTTGTGTATTCCACAAAGTTTCATGTTTTATGTTATGATTATTGGGATTATATTTCACTACTATGATTTATCCCTTGTTATGAAATTATGATTTCTTTTGCAGGTTAAGATTTCCAAAATGTAATGTTATTATGAATATGATGTGATTGATATTTCTTTTGTATACCCTTACTGATTATTAGAGCCCACACTTTTTTATTTTTTCATTCCCCAGGTCAGGAAGAAGGTTATTATGTAGGATATGCCAAAATGGACTCTAGATATGATGAAATAAATAGGAGACAGTGTAGATGCTTTATGAAACTGTTGTTTATGTTTCCCAGTTTCTAAAGACACTATACCTATTCGGTCCTTTCATGGTTTTGTTATATGTTGTTATAACTGTTCTTCAATAAAAATGTATGTAAATTATGTGTTGTTATATTTGGTATCAGAGGAATGGTATAGTAAAACTTTGGAAACTAGGATGTGAAAGCCTTAGTAAGAACCCTAATGATAAGTCTAAGCATAGAACACAATCTTAGTGTTTTAGAAATGGCCATGAATAACCTATGATAAGAACTTAAGTGTAGAAATTTTATTCTTGATTATGTGGTTTTCCTATTATAATTACTGTTTCTCACACTATTCTTCTAGGTTTTAGTCAATGGATGGAACCTGAAGGAACCGTGTTAATGCAGAATGCAATGGGAAATTCAATGATTTTCCCCCCTGAGCAACCAAATGTTATGGGAGATGGAATGAAAAATCTTGTAGCCATGCTCACACAACTTTCTCATGCTATGAATCTTGCAGGACATTCAAACGAGCCAAGGAAGGAGCAACATTCTGTTGAATCCTTCGTGAGGCAGCATCCACCTTCATTCAGTGGTTCAACTGATCCATTAGTTGCTGAACAATGGTTCAGTACTTTGGAAAAGATATTTTCAGTTCTTCTATGTTTTGAACATGATAAATTCATCTTAGCAGGGTATCGTTTGGAAGGTGATGCTGATCAATGGTGGAATATTATCAAGAATACGAGTCAAAGAGATGAAATTGAGTCCATGGAATGGGAAGAGTTCAAGAAATTATTTTTCAATAAGTACTTCCCTCGTATTCTTCAAAAAAAGATGGAGAACGATTTTCTTGAACTGAAGCAAAAGGATGATGAATCTGTTGGTACCTATGAAGAAAATTTTACAAGACTTTCAAGGTACAATTATGGTATTATTATCATACCTGAGAGTAAAATTGATCTATTCTTTAGTGGCTTAAAACCATGTCTTCAAAGAGCGTTAGCCATAAGGGACTTCAATAGCTACGAGGAAATAGTTCCATGTGCTCTCAAAGTTTAGATGGAGATTGGAGTAACCCATCAGTCATATGTGTTTGATAAGAAGAGGAAAATGGAATTCAAAGGAAATTCTAAAGAGCACACTGAATAGAAGATGAGTTTTCCCTTAGGCTCAAAGTGTGGAAAGAAACATAGAGGGAGTTGTCTTAAAGGTACAAGTAAATGTTTCCAATGTGGAAAGGAAGGTCATCAGGCATTTGAATTCCGAAATGATGGGGAGAAGATTTCTAGTGATGTGAACAAAGAAAAGGCTACACAAAGTGCACCACCAACACTTCAATGTTACAAGTGCATCGAAATGGGGCATTATACTAATCAATGCCCTAATCCAAGGGTTGTTGATGATTATTGATGTAAAAAGAAATCTTATGGCTAAAGATAAAAGAAGGTCACATGCAATTTCTATCAGTGATGTCGAGTACGATAATGATGTGGTGAAAGGTACACTTACCATCCACTCTAAAGTAGAAAATGATTTATTTGATTCTGGATCCACCCAATCTTTTATTTCTGAAGAATTTTCTAAGGGTATCGCCATATTACCTCAACAATTAGATGTTGAGTTAGCTGTGACAACCCCTAATGGTACAACAGTTGCATCTAAAGTTTATAATTCTTCTCCGATTGATGTTTGTGGGAATGTTCTTTTTGAAAATCTTGTGATCCTTCCTATAGTGGAATTTTATGTGATTCATGGCATGGATTGGATTTCTTTATATGGAGCTCAAATAAATTTCCAAAGAAGGGAAGTCATATTTCATATTCCAGATCAATCAATGATTTTCTATCGATGCAATGATTAAAATTACCTTCCAGTGGAAATTTCTTCCATCATATGGGTCTTGATTCCACTAAATGAAGGTTAGTTATCTCAAATGGTTGGATAGAATCACATGATTAAGAATATGCCCATTGTACGGGAGTTTGATGATGTCTTTCCGGAGGAATTTTCAGGTCTTCCACCAAATCGTGAAGTTGAGTTTTCAATAGCGCTTGTACCGGGTGCTTTGCCTATTTCAAAGACACCTTATAGAATAGCCCCCACTGAGTTGCAAGAATTGAAGAAGCAACTCCAAGAGAATCATGATATGGGATTCATGCGCCTTAGTGCGTCACCATGGGGAGCACTTGTTCTGTTTGTTAAGTAGAAATATAAATCAATGAGACTCGACATTGATTATCGAGAACATAACAAGATCACTATCAAGAACAAATATCATATCCCGCACATTGAGGGCTTATTTGACCAACTACGCGGAGCTGAATACTTTTCCAAGATTGATCTCCATTCAGAATATCATCAATTAAACATCAAAATGGAGGATATAGCAAACACGACTTTCCGTACAAGGTATGGACACTATGAATTTATATTGATTCCATTTGGTCTTACTAATGCCCCTGCTATCTTCATGGATTTGATGAATAGAGTCTTTAGAGACTATCCGGATCAGTTTGTGGTAGTTTTTCTAGACGATATTATTTTCTATTCATAGAGAAAGGAAGAACATGAAGATCACTTGAGAATTATATTGATGACCCTGAGAAAGGAGAAACATTATGCCAAATTTACCAAGTGTGAATTTTGGCTTCAAAAAGTTACATTTTTGGGTAACATAATCTCAAAAGTGGGGATATATGTGGATCCAGCAAAAACAGAGGTTATCGAAGGATGGTCGAGACCAACAACAGTAACTGATATCATATGTTTTCTTGGTTTTCCAGGATATTATCGAAGTTTTGTGAATGATTTTTCACGATTATCTAATCCACTCACCAGGTTGACTCGAAAAGGAGTTATGTTCTTGTGGAAGGAGGAATGCGAAGAGAACTTCAAGGAGTTGAAAAGAAGGTTATCCAGTGCACCTGTACTCACAATTCCTTGTAGTGGAGAACGGTTTGTGATCTACAGTGATGCATCCAAGATGGGATTGGGGTGTGGTCTCATGAAAAATTATTTGGTGATAGATTATGCCTCACTACAGTTGAAAATCAATGAGCAAAATTACAAAACTCATAATTTGGAGTGAGTTGCGGTAATATTTGCATTAATGATTCGGAGGCATTATCTTTATGGAGAAAGGTGTGATATTTATACTAATCATAAAAGATTAAAGAATATTTTCACACAAAAGGAGAAGAATATGCACCATAGAAGATGGTTGGAGCTGATTAAGGATTACGACTGCTCAATTCATTACCACCCTGGGAAAGAAAACAAGGTGGAAGATGCATTAAGTCGACCAGACCATGCTAGCTTATCCATGATGAGGATCAAAAAAGTTCCAATATTTATGGATTAACAAAGGATGGATCTTGGAATTATAATGGAAGGGGAGAAATCTTATCATTCTCAAATGAATGTACAGCCATCTATACATGTGAAGATTAAAGAGGCACAGAAAGAAGATGTAGAGTTAAAAAGAATGTGAGAAATGTTCCTTAATTCAACCTTGATTGTGATGGGATAATAAGGTTCAGGAATCGTGTTGGTGTTCCCCCCATCCCACAATTAAAGAAGGTGCTGCTGGAGGAGGCTCATAGTTCTTCATTCTCTATTCACCTGGGAAGAACAAAGATGTTTAGGGACCAGAAAGAGTACTTCTGTTGGGATGGCATGAGAAGAGATGTTGTTGAATATGTCACTCGATTCTTGATTTGTCAGCAAGTTAATGCGGGAAGACAGAAGTCTAAGGGGATGTTACTACCATTACCCATACCTGAATAGAAATGGGAAAACATCACTGTGGAATTTGTCACCGGACATCCTAAAACATTCATATATAATAATGTTATCTGGGTTATAGTTGATTGCCTTTTAAATTCGGCACACATCATTGCTATTAGAGAGGATTTCACTCTAGATCAGCTTTCTAGGATATATGTTTAGGAAGTGGTAAGATTTCATGGAATACCACTTTCCATTATATATGATTGGGATCTGAGGTTTACCTCAATGTTTTGGCGAAGTCTTCAGCATACTCTGGATACAGAGTTGAGTTTCAGCACTGCTTATCATCCTCAGACAGACGGTCTGTCTGAGAGAACAATTCAAACTCTAGAAGATATGTTAAGAGCTTTCTCTATGGATTTCAAAGGTGGTTGGGATCAACACCTACCATTGGTTGAATTTTCTTATAATGATAGCTTTCACTACAGTATTTAGATGGCTCCTTATGAAGCTCTCTATGGAAATAAATACAGGACTCCAACATGATGGGATGAAGTTGGGGAAAGAAAGTTTTAGGACCTGATCTTGTTGATGAGATGGCAGAAAAGGTCAGATCTATTCAACAACATGTAAGACCAGCTCAGAGTCGACAAAAAAGTTATGCCGAAAACCGAAGAAAAGACCTAGAGTTTGAAGTGAGTGATAAAGTTTTCTTACGAATATCTCCATGGAAGAGAGTAATGAGATTTGGAAAGAAGGGAAAGCTGAGCCCTAGATATATCAGTCCTTTCAAAATACTTGAACGTGTTGGGATGGTAGATTACCGATTGGCACTTCCACCAAATCTCTCCCATGATCAAGATGTGTTCCATGTATCTCTCCTGAGAAGGTACATACATGATCCTTCACATGTACTCAGCTCAGAAGTTGTACCATTGGAGAAAGCTCTTTCTTATGATGAACATCCGATAAAAATTATGGATCGTTGCAAAAAAGTCCTACGGAACAAGACCACACGCTTGGTGAAAGTTTTATGGAGTAACCAAAAATTTGAAGAAGATACATGGGAGCTTGAGGATATGATGAGCGAGAGTTATCCTCATCTGTTTGTTACAATGTGACGAATTTTGAGGGAAAAATACATTTTAGGGGGGGGGGGGGGGGTAGAATGTAACACCCAAGACTTTTTTGAGAAATATTTGGTTTTTCTGTTGTATACATCATCAAAGGAATATTTAACTACACACAACACTATCTTGGCTTGATTTACATGCAATCGCGACCTTCCTCGATAGCTTGTGTTGTACGCAATATCGAGTCTCACTAAACAACGAAATACTATTAAAATATTATTAAAACTAACTGTTATGAATAGTAATACCTACCTTTTTAAATTTTGTAAATTTTATTTTTCAAAATGGACTTCATTTTTGGATTTGGAATATCAAAATTATCCTAGGGTGAAATATTGGTATTTTTATGAAAACATTCGATTTTTGATGAATAGTGAAAACACTGAGTTACTATTTAAAAACTCACTTTTAATTTAAATAAATATTTATTTTATTTAAATTAATTTTATGTCAAAATTGATATATAATACCTATATAAGTTCAATGCAATTAGTTGGAATTATTTTATAATAATTTTCGATATAAAAATCTTATTGAACTTTTCACCATCTTTTACCCCCCTCCTCGGAGAATTTTAAAATTTACATAAATCTTAATATTACTATTTCTGTGAGTGAAATTTCAAAAATCCTAGAGACATGGTTATTATCGAGGACTAAAATGTGGTTCAATGAGATGAATTTTTTTTGGGTGAATAGTAACTTTTAACTTTTTTTACCACGGTTAAAAGTAAATTGGGTAATTATGGGTAAAAATGATATATTATTACCCTAACACATTCCTAATTCTATTGGATAAGTGTAATTAGACCAAAAACAACCTTAGGAATAATATATGAACATTTATACACACTTGGATTTGATTAAGACATTTAATATTATTTTATTTAAAGAATAGTTAAAATTGTTAAAATCAATGTTTAATAACTAAAACATTTTTAATATAGGGTTATAAATAAGATAAATTAGACTATAAGAATTCATTATAAAGATAAAAATATTTCCTACATAATGTAATTTTATTTATATTTCTTGGAAATTAAATAATTTAATTTATTTATGACACAATGATGATGTAGTAGTTAACTTATTAATGAAATATTGACATAATTGATGTTATAAATACCCAAATAAATTTAATTTGAGACTTTATATGAATTACACTAATTTTTTAGGTTAATATGACATGTTTTTATTAATATAAATAACTTTTTCTGAACCAATAATTCTGTTATGATTTTCACAAAATTTAATTATCAAATAGTGTCAAAATTGACATAAAATAGTTTTTAAAACAAATATTATATTATTAATTGTTAATTTATTCCTAAAAATCCAAGGTTCGGACAAATGACTTATATAAGGTTATATATATTAATATTAAAAAACTTGGGGTTCGTTTTTCTTGTTATTGTAAGTTTATTAACCTTATAGTGTAAGAAAATTAAAAGACACGGTAAAAGTAAAATTATTTAACATAAAGTTAAATCTAAGTGATAAGGTTAAAATAGAAACCTAAACATGTCTAAATTCTATTGGAAGATAGTATTTCTTCCACTCCATACCTTAGCTTCTAAATAAATCAATTTGGAGCTATTAAAAACCGAATATGACTTTATAATAAAATAATATATTTAGTTTTTCCAAAGGTTCCCCTCTCCTCCCTTATAAAAGGGCACCTCCTCCCTCACTTCCTCACACCACTTTGAGCCTTCAAGCTCGGCCAAACCCTGACAAGTTCTCCTCTCTACTTCCCTAGAATAATCCTAGTGGTCCTGGTCTTTTTCAAAGACCATCTTTAGTGCCCTCAGAGGAGGTTAAGAAGAGGCGCTTCAAAGAAGATGTAATGTCAGTTACCGATTCATTCCACATAATTTCTTCTTCTACTTGTTCTTATTTAGTTGTTTAATTATGAAGTAAAAACATAATTTTCAATCATATACTGATATATTATTATAGGTATGAAACAACCCTATTTCACCATCAATCCATCCTACGGAAAATGATATCGCCGCGCGTGCGTACGGACGGAATACCGTCTCCACGCCGTGGTGTAATCTAATTTCCACCACCACCTTAATTCGATTGGTATAATGGTGTAAATAATAAATATATGTGATTATTGTAAAGTGATATTGATTCTGAAATAGTATACATACACTCCAATACAATTCCACGATCATGGGAATGATATCATCGCTCGTGCGTACGTACGGAATATCGTCTCCATGATGTGATGCGACTCGTTCTACATGATCTTCATTGAATAATTATTATATAAATGAATTTAATGAATAAATGTGATATATATTACACTAATAACATTCTGGAAATGAGGTATCTATAACCTAAAAAGAATAATAAGAATTTATTTGACAAAACACGCATAAGAACAAAAAGTAATAAACACCCGAATAACAAGTAGCAATGAAATATTACTAATAAGAAGAATAGAATATGACCATATATGATATAATAACAATAATTATGATCCTGGAATAAGTAAATGACATTATTTAAATCATTATACATTAGTTTCGAACACTTACTAAGCAAATCGGACCTAAGGTAAGGGAAAATATCACAATCTCATTTTTTTCCGAGATTGTTTATACTTCAGAATTTACTGGGGAATATTTATCATCCAAATCCATGTTTCCTCAATATCTAATATTATTTCCATCCACCTACAATTTTTTAAATCCAATTTTACCATTCGGTGAGTTTTTATTAAAATATGTGGAAGGAATCTTTTGTCGTTTTTTGTACGAGGTACTTTTTGACTTTTCCAACCAAAGTACGAGAAGAATGAATTTTTTAAACTTATACGACATGAATTTATTTTTAGAAAATTATTTCCATGAAGCTTCCTTTACATGTTTTCAAGTTTATTTTTAATCAACTTCTTTTACTTTAAAATTTTATTACATGTTTAGAATGGAAAAAATGTTTTTGAAGTAGAAAGGATATTTTCCTCAAGAATGGAGTTCAGGCGTTTTATCAAAATTATTTTCCATCTAAGATAATATAAGGTTTTGTATCTATCACTATTTTTATATTTATTTAATTATGTTATGATGGAATTATTTTTTTGATGTCCTTTTATCTTATATGGATTATGTTGTGATGGCACGATGATTAAGAATCAACTTTTTATTACATGGTTTATGCTATGATGTATGGTTTATGATTTTGTGGCACACATATGAATGGTATCATTATGAGATGGGTGGGACCTATATCACCCTTCAATGCATTGGGTAAAGATTTATATCTCATGAGATAGACATGGATGTAACGGCAGGTTAAACCGGTTCAGTGAAACCGGACTGAAACGAGGAGTGAACTCGGTTCAAAAATGGTCTTTGTCCACTAAGATATTCTTGGCTATGAGTCTTGACTACTAAGAAATGATTCTCTATTATTATGTGTGTATTCCACAAAGTTTCATGTTTTATGTTATGATTATTGGGATTATATTTCAGTACTATGATTTATCCCATGTTATGAAATTATGATTTCTTTTGCAGGTTTATATTTCCAAAATGTCATGTTCTTATGAATATGATGTGATTGATATGTCTTTTGAATACCCTTACTGAGTATTTGAGCTCACCCTTTTATATGTTTTCTTTCCCCAGGTCAGGAATAAGGTTATTAAGTAGGATATATCAAAAGGGACTCTAGATATGATGAAATAAATGGGAGACAATGTAGATGCTTTATGAACCAGTTGTTTATGTTTCCCAGTTTCTAATTACACTATACCTATACGGTCCTTTAATGGTTTTGATATATGTTGTAATAAGTGTGCTTTAATAACAATTTATGAAAGTATGTGTTGTTATAGTCCTATGGTGGGAAGAATGTGGCACCCCCAATTTCATGTATATAGCCTGTATTTAGGACTTTTTATGTGTTTAAAGGGTATGGGATGAGTTTAGAAGATGTTGGGAGAGTTTTGAATGGTTTTGAATAAGTATGGATTCTTTTCTAAGGGCGCACAGTATGAGCACGGTTAGGGGAAACCATGCAGGTTCTCCGGGAACCCATGTAGGTGGAGATAGTAGGCTTCACACGGCCTATGCGTGGTTTAAAAAACCATGTGAGGAAACCGTGTTGACCCCAAATATCGAGACATTGGATTGCGTGCGGTTAGCACAGAGTTTGAAAAACCGTGCTGGCCACTCGTGCGGCCACGTAAAAAGTGGGGTTTTAAATATGGGCTCCCAAATTCTTGACCTAAAACACTCCAAATCCTCTCCCACTAAATCATCACTTAGTATTTTGGGTTCTATGGGGTTTTATGTTCTCTCCCACTCATTTTGGAAGCGATTCAAAGGGGTTTCAATGTGGTTTGTCCCGGGTAAGTCTCTCCTTTTTTTTGTTTCCTCAAGATCCAAATCTCCCCCCTCTTGTTTTTCTTGATCTACACTCATTGTGTGTAGATCCAATGTTTTGGTTGCATTGGATGTTAATTTTTAAGGATTTTGGATGTTAGGGAAGGGGATCTAAAGATGTTTCAGTAGTGTATTCACCGGATTTGTGGTGTGATTGCTTGTGGGTTGATTTCGTCGGAACCCTAAAGGTAGGTGGCTTCTCTCTCGACTCCACTTGTTTAGAACTAGTAGTTTTGGTTACAATTAAATTATTGTCCTTAAAATGAATTGTGATAATGATGTTTGAATGTTTTGGAAATCCATTTGGTGATAGTTTGGGATATTTTTGGTGAAAATGGGTTATTGTTGCAAAAGGGATCTTTGTTCGGTTCTTTTCAAATGTTGATTTTAAAATTGTTAGTGGCTGATTATAAAAAATATTTTGTGAAATATGGTTTTCAATAAAGATATTTTGTTTTTGGAAATGTGGTGTGGAATGGAATGTTAGTTAAAGGGTATTTTAAATAAATGGGTGATTTTTTGAAGTGTGCTGGCATGTGTTGGAAATGGTTGTGTGCTTATTGTGCGGCCTTGGTGCCTTGAGCATCTTGGTTGATTGAGTGTTATGGATTGTGTTGGTTGTTTGGAGGGGGGGGGGGGGAATTCTTACTATAAGATGTGAGGGATAGTGGTTGAAAGAACCTCCATGATGGGTAGTGGTTAAGAAGTACAGCTAGTTTGGGAATGAGGTAAATAGGTTTGGATGAGAACTTCCATTGTGGTTGATTGTTTGTTTGTATTGTGGATTTGCAAGATGGAAATTGTTTTGGTATTTTTTAAATGATGAAATGACTTATGGCATGTTTTTATGGCTTTCCCTTGGTTTCTTTGTTTGAGTGAGATGTCTTGGTAATGGTGTGTTAGGATTATGGTAATGGTTTCACCTGTGATTATTTTATATAAACATCTTTATATAAATTTTTTATCGGTTTTTCCTAGTGGCGTGTGTAGGGAGGTCATTTGGGGAAAACCTACTATGTAGTAGTACTCACCCCCTGCTTTGAAACATTGGTTCTTTTTCAAATGTTTTATTCCGAGGCACAGGTAATGGTAAGGATTCTCAATGCTAGTGGTTTGTAGTGATGCTTGGGAGATGTGGTGGGGCTTGGAGCATGAAGTTTGGTGTGGAGTCATGGACTGTGTCTTGGTTTATTTTTGGTCTATTGTTTAGTCTTCCACATAGTACTCTGATACCGTGTCAGATTGTATTGGTTTTGGGTTGTAGTGTGGAAAAACATGGTTGTATTTTTGGAAATACATGCTTGAATGTTTTATTGACAGGAATCTTATAGTGATTGTTAGTGTATGGTTTGGTTGGTTTATTCTTAAGGGAAAATTGTTCCATAATTTTTTCTCGATGCCCTCGACAATTATTTCCAGCCTTTAGCGCCATGGGAATATCTCTTAAGGCCAAGTAACATTCCAATGTCCTCTCAAGCGAATGGGATGGGGCAGGATGTTACAATACCCTTTTAAATATATAGGTCAACATTGACCTATTGTGATACCATGCTTCGAGATAGAAACTATGCATTATCCTTCTCCATGTCAAGCCACCATAAGTTTTTATTCATATAACTATAGCTATTTATGAATCATGTATAAATAGGGATGGGAGTTCTATGTGAATCCACCTTATGTTCCCTCTTTAGTTATGGATTTAATGGGACAAATATATAGTTAAAATTTCATATATATTAATATTTAGAAATGTCGAACTACAAAATAGTCACAACGTTGTTTTGTACCACCTCATCATCTTTTTGGACATCCTTGATCATCACATGAATGGGTGGCCGATAAAATATATGAGAAAATTAGGATGAAGAAACTTTTATTATTTCCATATACCTGTATTTCATGTGAAATAATATTGAATACTTATAAATCCTCATCATTTATAGTGTTCTAGGATCCCTTCAATTGAGATCATATTCCACTTTGTTCAACTACACATGATTGAAATTTATCAAAAATCTATAATCATTTATCATCTTTAACTAATTTAGCTTTCACATATTAATCACCATTTCTATTGCATATATAAATGTTGGTTTTTATAATCTGTATATATATATATCACACTTTCCCCCATAGAGATAATTATACCAAATAATCAACACAACGATCACAACTGTAACACCCCGAGATTTTATGAAAAATATTATTTTTAATTTTATTGATGTCTTGTGTTATACGCTACACCAACAGGAGCTTTCACTACATGCATCCCTGACTTGGCTTGCATTACACGCAACCACGACCTTCTATGATAGCGTGTGTAGTAAGCAATACCGAGTTTCACTAAACGAGATATTATTATAATATTATTATGAACTAGCAGTTATGAATAGTAATACCCACTTTTTAAAATTTTAGAAATTTTATCTCTCAAAATGGACTTCATTTTTGGATTTGGAGTATCGAATTTAGCCTAAGGTGAAATTTTGGTACTTTTCGGATAACTTTCATATTCTGATGAAGAGTGAAAATTACTAAATTTTAATTAAAAACAAATTTTTTAATCGAAATAATTAATAGTGATAAATTATTAATTTGAGTGGTTTTAAAGTATATTTAGAATATATTTTTACAAATTAATACAATGTTGGTCATTGGATGTAATTTCACATTTAAACCAGACATAAACAAGTGTCAATCTTTTGATAGTTATTATCTTTTAAGAACATGATATTTGTTTTGACGACGGGAATTATTTTTTAAAATTAATTAATGCAAATGATATTTTTTGAATTTCGAAAAAAAAGACATCATTTTTGAGTTCATAATATCAAATATAGCTTAGGCCTAATTTTTGGTATTTTTCTGGAAACTTTCATTTTTTGATGAATAGTGAAACCACTAAGTTGTAGTTAAAAAAATGAATTTTTCATAAAACATAATTTTACCACATTTTTGAGTGGAATTTAAAAACTCCTAGAGACACGGTTGATTTCAGTAAGTAAACTGTGGTTCAATTAGATGAAAATAAATTTTGGTGAATAGTAACTTTTTACTTTTTTTACCACGGTTAAAAGTAAATATGTTAATTAAGGGTAAAAATGATAATATTATTACCCTAAAACATGTCATAATTCTATTGTATAAGTGTAATTCGACCAAAAACAACCTTAGGAATAAAATATGACCATTTAGTCCCACTTGAATTAGATTAGGACATTTATTATTATTTAATACAAAGAAGAGTTAAAAGAGTTAATTTCAAAGTTTATTTACTAAAACATTTTTAATATAGGGTTATACATAAGATAAATTCGATTGTAAATATTCATTAGAAAGACAATAAGATTTCTTACATAATTTTATTTTTTTATAATTTTTAGACATTAAATAAGTTAATTTATTTATGACACAATGATGATGCAGTAATTACCATAATATTGAAAAATTAGAATAATTGATATTATAAATTCCCAAATAAATATAAGTTGAGCTTTTTTATGAATTACACTAATTTTCTAGGTTAATATTAAATGTTAGTATTGATTTAATTAACTTTTTTCGAAGTAATCATTCTGTTATGAGTTTAACAAAAATCAACAATTGAATAGTGTCAAAATTGACATAAAATAGTTTTTAAAACAAATATTATATTATTGATTGTTATTTTATTCCAAAAAATCCAAGGATCTGCCAAGATAATTGAATCATGATAGTTTTATCATTAATGGACCACTTGGGGGTCTCTTGAATGTATATGGTATATTTATTAACTATATAATATAAAAATAGAAAGTGACATGGTAAATGTCAATCTAATTAACTAAGAGTTAAAACTAAAAGATAAGGTTAGTATAATGACCTAAACTTGTCTAAATTCTATTCTATGAGAGTATTTCGACCCATCCCCACCTTAGCTTCGAAATAAATCAATTTGGAACTATTTAAAATCGAATTTGGCATTATAATAAAATAATATCTTTAGTTATTCCAATGGTGCCCCTCTCCTCACTTATAAAAGGGAACCTCCTCCCCCTCTTCCTCACACCACTTTAAGCCTTCATGATCGGCCAACCCCTGACTAATTATATTTTCCACTTCCCTATAAACATCCTATAGGTCCTGGTCTTCTTCAAAGACCAATTTTAGTGCCCTAAGAAGAGGACTCAAATAGGCGCTTTAAAGAAGAGGTAATGTCTGTTACCGATTCTTTCAACTTTATTTCTTCTTACAATTATTCTTCTTAGGTTGTTTCATTATGATGTAATAACATCAGTATCACTCATATACTGATATGTTATTATATGTATGAAACAACCCTATTTCACCATCTATCCATCCTACGGAAAACTAAATCACCGCGCGTGCGTACGTACGGAATACCGTCTCCACGTCGTGGTGTAATCTATTTTCCACCACCACCTTACTTGGATGGGTATAATGATGTAAATAATTACTATATATGATTATTGTAAAGTGATATTGATTCTGAAATAGTATACATACACTCCAATAAAATTCCACGATCATGGGAACGATATCATCGCTCGTGCGTACGTACGGAATACCGTCTCCACGATGTGATGTGATTCGTTCTACATGATCTTCATTGCATAATTATTATATAAATGAATTGAATGAATAAATATGATATATAGTACATTAATAAAATTCTGGAAATGATGTATCTATAACCTAAGGAGAATAATAAGAATTTATTCGACAAAACACGCATAAGAACAAAAAGTTATAAACACCCGAATAACAAGTAGCAATGAAATATTACCACTAAGAAGCTAAGAATATGACCACATATGATATAATAAAAAAAATTATGATTATGGAATAATTCAATAACATTATTTAAATCATTATACAAGAGGTTCAGACACTTTCGAGGAAAATCGTACCTAAGGTAAGGGAAATATCACAATCTCATTTTTATCCGAGATTGTTTATATTTTGGAATTTACTGGGGTGTATTTTATCATCCACATCCATCTTTACTCAATATGTAATATTATTTCCGTCCACCTGCAATTTTTTAAATCCAATTTTACCCTTAGGTGAGTTTTTAGTAATGGATATGAAAGGAATCTTTTGTCGTTTTTCATATAAGGTACTTTTTGACTTTTCCGACAAAAGTATGAAGAATGTTTTTCTTAACTTATATGGAATGAATGGATTTTTAAAACACTATTTCCAAGAAGATTCCTTTACAATTTTTCATGTTTATTTTTAATCAACTTCTTTTAGTTTAGAATTGTATAACATGTTAAGAAAGGAAAAGTGTTTTTGAAGTAGAAAGGATATTTTCCTCAAGAATGGAGTTCAAGTGTTTTATTAAAATTATTTTCCATCTATGAAAATAAAGGTATCTGTTTCTATCCCTATTATTACATTGATTTGATTATGTTGTGATGGAATTATTTTTATGAATTTATTTATCTTATATGAATTGTTTTATGATGTCACGATGTTTAAGAATCCCATTTTTATTACATGGGTTATGCTATGATGTATGGTTTATGATTTTGTGGCACACATAAGAATGGTATCATTATGAGATGGGTGGGACCTATATTTCCCTCTAATTAATTGGGTAAGGATTTTATATCTCATGAGATAGACATGGCTGGAACGGCAGGTTAAACCGGTTCAGTGAAACTGGACTGAAACGAGGAATGAACTCGGTTTAGAAATGGACTTTGTCCACTAAGATAGTCTTGGCAATGAGTCTTGACTAATAAGAAATGATTATCTATGATTACGTGTGTATGCCAAAAAGGTTCATGTTTTATGTTATGATTATTGGGATTACATTTCACTACTATGATTTATCCCATGTTATGATATTATGATCTCTTTTGCAGGTTAAGATTTCCAAAAATGTTATGTTCTTATGAATATGATGTGATTGATATTTATTTTGTTTACCCTTACTAATCATTTGAGCTCACCCTTTTATGTTTTCTTTTCCCCAGGATATAAAGAATGGTTTTAGGTAAAAAAAGGGAAGATCTTTATGGGAGATGTTGATGATCATTCACCACGATTAGAAGATTATATTCCGAGTTTCCAAAGACACTAAACTATTACAGTCCTTGTGTGTGTGTTTTTGTTATGTAATAAGTATTCCGCAAATGTAATGTAATGTCTGTGTACGTCAATCTTCGGGTCTCTATAGTTGGTATCAGAGGAAAGGTTTAGTCAACCTTTGGAAACTAGGATGCGAGAACTTTAGTGAGATCCCTAGAGATATTTCTAAGGTATGTCTAGGGATGTCCCTAAGGTTAAGTATAAGTATAGGTTATAGTCCTGTAATTACGGTAACGATATTAGAATTAAACCTATGATGTTAGATATTGAAGGTACTACTCCTTTATTGTGTTGTTTTCCCTAGCATCATTTTTGCCTCTCACACTATTCTTTTTGGGTTTTAGACGATGGCTGGTACCCGAAGGAACCGTGTTGATCAATGTAATGGAAAATGAAATGATTTTCGTCCTGAACAAACAAATGTTATGGGAGATGGAGTGAAAAATCGTATTGCTATACTTACACAAGCTATGAATCATTCTAGACATCCAAATGAGCAGAGAAGGGAACAATATTCTATTGAGTCCTTCATGAGGCAACATCCACCTTCTTTCAGTGGGTCTTCTGATCCACTTGGTTCCGAACAATGGATCAGTACTACTGAAATGATATTTTCAGTTCGTCAATGTTATGAACATGATAAAGTCATCTTAGCAGTGTATCGTTTGGAAGGTGATGCTGATCAATGGTGGAATCTTATCAATAATACGAGGCCAAGAGATGAAATTGAGTCCATGGAATGGGACGAGTTCAAGAACTTATTTTTCTATAAGTAATTCCCTTGTATTCTTCGTACAAAGATGGAGAAGGAGTTTCTTGAAATAAAGCAAAAGGATGATGAATCTGTTGTTATATACGAAGCGAATTTTACAAGGCTTACAAGGTATGCATCTGGCTTTATCATCCAACCTGAAAGTAAAGTTGATCGATTCTTCAGTGGCTTAAAACCATGTCTTCGAAGGGAATTAGCTATAAGAGACTTCAGTAGCTATGAAGAAATTGTGCGTTGTGCTATCAAGGTAGAAATGGAATTTGGTGTTACTTATCCATCTCATAGTTTTGACAAGAAACGAAAGATGGAGTTCAAGGAGAAATCTCAGAATAATGGTGAAAAGAATTTGAATGTTTCTTTATGCTCAATGTGTTGAAAGAAGCATGGTGGAGATTGTCTTAAAGGGACAAGTAAATGTTTCAAATGTGGAAAGGAAGGTCATTGGGTATTTGAATGATGCAATGATGGGAAGAAGATGTCTAATGATGCAAACAAAGGAAGGGATACATAGAATGAACCTGCTACACTTCAATGCTTCAAGTGCAAGGAAATGGGGAATTATGCCAATAAATGCCCTAATCCAAGGGTTAGTGATGATCGACATGAGCAAACACTTAAGGAAAAGGAGAAAGGGAAGTCACATGAGATCACCATTGGCGATGTTGAATATGACAACGACATGGTGGAATGATTAAGTTTTTATGTAATGGGATTCCAAAATAATGTTGTATATAGTATCGTGGAATATTGGAATATTTATGTATTGGTCTATTGTGGTTTTCTATAATTTTATGGTACCAGTAACCATGGAAAGTGAATGAGATATTTTTGGAAAAAAAGATGATATGAGCATAATGAAGGGATAAGGAAAAAAATGTAAAGTTTGACAGTATTCCTGAGCTCATTATTGATATAAGGACTAAGTGATATCATGGTTTGAGTATATAGAATTTTGAGGATTTTGGTATGTGGAAAGAGTTATCTTTTAACAACATTCATGTTTTCAATAAGGTTCAATGGGTATTCATTTTTTTCCAGAGAATACATGATTAAGGCCTTTGAATGTTTGGAATGTGACCAACAAGACATATCTCATGATATATGGCGATCAACAATGGTATTGACATGCTAGTTGTATAAACTCTTTGGTAATTGTTTTCACTATAATATGAGATTAGACAACATTATTTTGGATAAGCCTAAAGATTGGAATGGATTATGTTGGACATAAGTTAGTATTGTTTAAAGATAAGTTTTTTCGATATATTTTATGGAATGTTATAGTAATGTTGTTTTAGAAAAAGGACAACCTGTAGGATGGGCGACAACCCATCGCGTTGGACAAGGATGTGAGAATCGAACCCACAACCGAAGTGCGACTGGCCTTTATCGCCTACCACTGGCCTACAGGAAGTCCATGTTTAGTAGAAACTAGTTTTATTATATTAAGAAGTATGATATATGAAGTTTAAGTCCATTTTAGGAACCATATATGATTAATCTCACTATAGAAGGACTTATGTATTTTTTTGATAACTTTTCTAGCCTTTTGATTGAGACAGATGGAATGACCCATCATTCTATCACTTGATCTGCTAACACATCATGAATGACAAATTCAACTTCATTTATTTAAGAGATGAAGTGGAAAATGTCCAAAGAATGACCAATAGTGAGACTATACCAAAATCACGAAAGTATTTCTTCTAATTCCAATTTCATCAACTTTAGGGAAATGATCTTGAAAACCAAAAATGTTGTCCTAGTGCTCTTATATCTGATGAATCAGATGGTACCTTAGATCGTCACAAATTTATGGCTTTGTGATTGCTGGCTTTTCCATAGCCATGTTCTCTACCACTCTCCATCAGAACATGATGGTTAGATTTCTCTTCCATATCCATATTTTCACCTAGGTGGAAACACATTGATTAGTTTATTTGGGTAACCGTTACGTTTCATACTTTTGTTTTTAAATATTGGTTTTGGTATTCCTTTTTACGATGTGGGTTTCTATTAAAGAAACTTTCAAGTAGTAAACCATTTATAACCCCGACGAATTTCGAGGGCGAAATTCATTTTAAGGGGGGTAGAATGTAACACCGTGAGATTTTATGAAAAATATTATTTTTAATTTTATTGATGTCTTGTGTTATACGCTACACAAAAAGGAGCTTTCACTACACACATCCCTGACTTGGCTTGCATTACACGCAATCGCGACCTTCCACGATAGCGTGTGTAGTAAGCAATACCGAGTTTCACAAAACGAGATATTATTATAATATTATTATGAACTAGTCGTTATGAATATTAAAACCCAAATTTTAAAATTTTAGAAATTATATCTCTCAATATGGACTTCATTTTTGGATTCGGAGTATCGAATTTATCCTAAGGTGAAATTTTGGTACTTTTCGGATAACTTTCTTATTCTGATGAATAGTGAAAATTACTAAATTATAATTAAATTTTTTTTAATAGAAATAATTAATAGTGATAAATTATTAATTTAAGTGGTTTTAAAGTATATTTAGAATAGTTTTTTACAATTTAATACAATGTTGGTCATTGGATGTAATTTCACATTTAAACCAGACATAAACAAGTGTCAATCTTTTGATAATTATTATCTTTTAAGAACACGCTATTTGTTTTGACGACATGAATTATTTTTTTAAATTGATTAATTCAAATGATATGTTTTGAATTTGGAAAAAATAGACATCATATTTGGGTCATAATATCAAATATAGCTTAGGCGTAATTTTTGGTATTTTTCTGGAAACTTTCATTTTTTGATGAATAGTGAAACCACTAAGTAGTAGTTAAAAAAATAAATTTTTCATAAAACATAATTTTACCGCTTCTGTGAGTGTAATTTCAAAAATCCGAGAGACACGGTTGATGTCAGTAAGTAAAATGTTGTTCAATGAGATGAAAATAATTTTTGGTAAATAGTAACTTTTTACTTTTTTTTACCACGGTTAAAAGTAAATAGGGTAATTAATGGTAAAAATGATATTATTATTACCCTAAAACATGTAGTAATTCTATTGGATAAGTGTAATTCGACCAAAAAAAACCTTAGGAATAAAATATTACCATTTCGGCCCACTTGGATTAGATTAGGACATTTATTTTTATTTAATTCAAAGAAGAGTTAAAAGAGTTAAAATCAATGTTTATTTACTAAACCATTTTTAATATAGGGTTATACATAAGATAAATTCGATTGTAAATATTCATTAGAAAGATAATAAGATTTACTACATAATAAAATTTGTTTATAAATTTTATACATTAAATAATTTAATTTATTTCTGTCACAATGATGATGCATTAATTACCATAATAGTAAAATATTAGAATAATTGACATTATAAATACCCAAATAAATATAATTTGAGACTTTTTATGAATTTCAATAATTTTATAGGTTAATATGACATGTTAGTATTGATATAATTAACTTTAGTCGAAGTAATCATTCTGTTATGAGTTTCAAAAAAATCAACTATTGAATAGTGTCAAAATTTACATAAAATAGTTTTTAAAATAAAATATTATATTATTGATTGTTATTGTATTCTTAAAAATCTAAGGATCGGCCAAGATAATTATATCATGATAGGTGTATCATTAATGGACCACTTGGGG
The DNA here is from genome assembly GCA_963277665.1 of Viscum album. Lineage (NCBI taxonomy): Eukaryota > Viridiplantae > Streptophyta > Magnoliopsida > Santalales > Viscaceae > Viscum > Viscum album. Next base: position 127,573,926 of record OY728167.1, on the reverse strand, counting down.
GTATCTTGGATTTATATGGTATGTTTATTAACTATATAATATAAAAATACAAAGTGACATGGTAAATGTCAATCTAATTAACTAAGAGTTAAAACTAAATGATAAGGTTAGTATAATGACCTAAACTTGTCTAAATTCTATTGGATGAGAGGCATTCGACCCATCCCCACCTTAGCTTCGAAATAAATTAATTTGGAGCTATTTAAAACCTAATTTGTCTTTATAATAAAATAATATCATTAGTTATTCCAAAGGTGCCCCTCTCCTCCCTTATAAAAGGGAAACTCCTCCCCCTCTTCCTCACACCACTTTGAGCCTTCAAGCTCGGCCAACCCCTGAATAATTATCTTATCCACTTCCCTAGAAACATACTAGAAGTCCTGGACTTCTTCAAAGACCAATTTTAGTGCCCTAAGAAGAGGACTCAAAGAGGCGTTTCAAAGAAGAGGTAATGTCCATTACCGATTCTTTCAACTTTATTTCTTCTTACACTTCTTATTCTTAGGTTTTTCATTATGAATTAATAACATAAGTATCACTCATATAAGGATATGTTATTATATGTATGAAAAAACCCTATTTCAACATCTATCCATCCTACGAAAAACGAAATCACCGCGCGTGTGTACGTACGGAATACCGTCTCCACGCCGTGGTGTAATCTATTTTCCACCAACAACTTACTTGGATGGGAATAATGATGTAAATAATTACTATATATGATAATTGTAAAGTGATATTGATTATGAAATACTCTACATACACTCCAATACAATTCTACGATAATGGGAACGATATCATCGCTCGTGCGTACGTACGGAATACCGTCTCCACGATGTGGTGCGATTCGTTCTACACGATCTTCATTGCATAATGATTATATAAATGAATTGAATGAATAAATATGATATATAGTACATTAATAACATTCTGTAAATGATGTATCTATAACCTAAAGAGAAGAATAATAATTTATTCAACAAAACACGCATAAGAACAAAAAGTTATAAACACCCGAATAACAAGTGGCAATGAAATATTACCACTAAGAAGCTAAGAATATGACCATATATGATATCATAACAATAATTATGATTATTTAATAAGTCAATAACATTATTTAAATCATTATATAGGTGGTTCGGACACTTACAAGGAAAATCAGACCTAAGGTAAGGGAAATATCACAATCTCATTTTTATCCGAGATTGTTTATATTTTGGAATTTACTGGGGTGTATTTTTTCATCCGCATCCATGTTTCCTCAATATGTAATATTATTTACATCCACCTGAAATTGTTTAAATCCAATTTCACCCATAGGTGAGTTTTTAGTAAAGGATATGAAAGTAATATTTTGTCGTTTTTCGTACGAGGTACTTTTTGACTTTTCCGACAAAAGTACGAAGAATGTTTTTTTAACTTATATAGCATGAATGGATTTTTAAAAAATTATTTCCAAGAATCTTACTTTACAAGTTTTGAAGTTTATTTTTAATCAAATTCATTTAGTTTAGAATTGTATAACATGTTAAGAAAGGAAATGTATTTTTGAAGTAGAAAGGATATTTTCCTCAAGAATAGAGTTCAAGTGTTTTATCAAAATTATTTTCCATCTAAGATAATAAAGGGTTCTGTTTCTATCCCTATTATTACATTGATTTTATTATGTTGTGATGGAATTATTTTTATGAATTCCATTATCTTATATGAATTGTTTTATGATGTCACAATGTTTAAGAATCCCATTTTTATTACATGGGTTATGCTATGATGTATGGTTTATGATTTTTTGGAACACATAAGAATGGTATCATTATGAGATGGGTGGGACCTATATATCCCTCCAATGCATTGGGTAAAGATTTTATATCTCATGAGATAGACATGGCTGGAACACCAGGTTAAAATGGGTTAGTGAAACAGGACTGAAACGAGGAATGAACTCGGTTCAGAAATTGACTTTGTCCACTAAGATAGTCTTGGCAATGAGTTTTGACTAATAAGAAATGATTCTCTATTATTATGTGTGTATGACACAAAGTTTCATGTTTTATGTTATGATTATTGGGATTACGTTTCACTACTATGATTTATCCCATGTTATGATATTATGACCTCTTTTGCAGGTTAAGATTTTCAAAAATGTTATGTTCTTATGAATATGATGTGATTAATATTTCTTTTGTTTACCCTTACTAAGCATTTGAGCTCACCCTTTTATGTTTTCTTTTCCCCAGGATATAATAAAAGGTTTTAGGTAAAAAAAAAGGGAAGATCTTTATGGGAGATGTTGAAGATCTTTCACAACGATTAGAAGATTATTTTCCTTGTTTCCAAAGACACTAAACTATTACGGTCCTTGTGTGTCTATTTTTGTTATGTACTAAGTATTCCGCAAAAGTAATGTAATGTCTATGTATGACAAGTTTCGGGTCTCTACAACTACATCCAAATAAATATAATGAATTGGGTGTTTTATCAAATGGATTAAAAAATGGTTGGCGTAATAAAGAATCATTATTAAAATTCTATGAGTTCCCAACCCATTTCAGTTTTGAAAAAAAAAACTGTAAGTGAAATTTCATTAACGATTTTTGGTTAATATGAGCCTAGGTGTAGTGAATAACCTCCTCTACATCTGTTTAAAACCCTCCTCACAGTAATTAATCCATAAAAACCTGACTCCAGTTATAGTTATCATTGTTATTTGTCTATAAAATCATGATATATTTCTCAAAAATTGATTATAATACCCAACTAATCAAAATAATGGATTTTTATTAGTTATTTTTCTCATATTATTCCTTTAATTACATTAATTTTTTGTGGTTAAAAATTTGTCCACTTTCAGAGAAAATATTCCTAAAGAAATTTATTTTCTCAAACCCACATTCATATGTATAGTACCCCACATACATATGTTATTTATGTAAGGTCTTCAATATGTTATTAAAATCCTCCTGATTTTCCTCTACAATTTTAGAGTACATATGAACATATTCTATAAATACTACAAGAAGCCTTACAAAGTAATATATAAATACTATATTAATCATTTCATTGATTATTTCTATGGAATGTTTTATTCCAAAAAGAATCACAAAAACTCTAAGTACCCACAAATATTATGAAAATAATCACTATGTATATCCTGCTTATTAAAATTCACTTCAAAATATACCGATTGATGTACTCCCATTGAGAAATCCTAGGCCCTATGTAGCTGATCAAAAAATTCATCAATATGGGGAAAATGAATCTCCTTTATCAATATCATGTTGCGCTCATGATACTCAATTTTGAGGAACATTGACATATTATTTTTCATGTAAAAGAGGACAGAAACACCCCATATTGATTATATTTGGAGTATAAACCCTTTTTAATGAATCTCATGTTGTTTCTTCTTCAACACCACAATTTCAAACACATCCATTCAATATGGTGTCTTGGATATTGGAAACATCTCATATATATAGAAGTTATTAAGAATTCATCCTCTCATCTTGGAGGTCAATTAGATTTTTTAGGAAGAACATCACCTTATTCACTCACAATGGGAATGTCGTCTTGTATGATATTTTACTTAGTATTATTAATTTCATCTAGATACAATTTCTTATTGGGAAATAATATCCATTCAGGATATGATGAAGCCCTAAAAAAATTCATCCTCATCATTTCAATTGATTACATTTAGATGGTGATTCCTTATATGAATGGTTATTTCATTCACATAGAAATTTATGTAGGATATATATACATAAAACTAATCTATTCCCAGAATATAACTAAATTAACGTAAATAATATATCTAAAGGTTCACTTTGATGTTCATCACAAAAATTATTACAAGAGTGGAGTTATATACAAGGGATTCATTAATTTTGAAAATTTCTATTTTCATTAATACCTATGCATCCATTAATTGGGGATCCATATTAATTTTTCTACTAAAAACATGAGATATATAAGAATTCATAGGACTAATATTTCAATATATGTTTTCTATTTTTGAATGATTTACTAGTGTACCTATCCCCACATCATTTTCATGATCCTATAATTTTGTTGTGATTACATAATCATTTCTTTTAAATATGGGAATTTGAAATTATTATATTTGGTTGAAATAGGAAACTCGTAGAATAGGAGAATGGTTTACATAGTTTATGTGTTTCTGATAATTGAAGAATATGAATTTGGGTGATGTGATGATAGAATAATAAAATTCATCCATCATATTGTTCATTTTATCCTAGCATTAATCAGCAGAAATGATTTATTTCTTCCACCCCAAAATAATTTCCATGTCCCTTTCATAAAATTTACAGGATATATCATCAAACACATTTTACCAGTTGGATATTGGAATAAATTTTGATACATATATTTCTCCATCACACTTACAGAACTAAACTCAAATTTACACTTTTCAACTCCCTGAAAACCTTGGGATTAATTGATCGATATCATGAGTTTTAGGGAGTAACAATAAATTTACTCATAAAATACAATGTTCCAATTGGATATAAATTTTCATAGTGTCAGCTTCATCCCACCAAAGAAGCTATCAACAGTACATTTCCGGGTATCAAAAAGGATGAATGAATTTCTAGGATGCATTTTGATGCTTCGCTTATATTTAATGATGGATTAATCGTTCTTATCATTGAGGAAATGGAAATACGTATACATTCTATATTGGTTAATGTGAGGAAAAATGTTTTTTTAAAAACATTTTTTGGAATTCATTACACTTTATCTCTCATATCTACCTATAATGATTTTTATTTTTAAGAAGCAGCTTCCATTGATCAAATTCATAATCTATATGACAAAAAATCATCGTGACCTTCTATTTTATATATCATTTAAGGATGGAATAAAACATTTCAATAGTGTTGATAAATTTTATTTGATCAAATGATAAAAATAACCAATGAATATATGAGGCTTGTACACCTAATGGTTTCTGTTAAATGTTTCTCATCATTTGGGGGACTTCAGACTTCCTTATGATTTATGTTTTAATTGATAACATAAGTCAATTGGGAATGTATTTTCACAAATTTCAAAATTAACCCACCAATCTAGTTCACCATATCTTCTTGACATTCATTAAAATTTTCTTCACACTATTTTTTACTAGGTTTCAGCTATTTCAGGACATTTTCTATAGTAATGGGAATATTTGGGATGGGTATTTTTGATGAGTTATATATATAGATATATGGAAAACATTAAAATTAATGATATAACTCAAAAATGACAAATATTCATTAATATATGAATTTATAGGATTAACTCTATGTAACACTTGATTAATTTCCTTAAAAAATATTTTATTGATTTTTTTATTCCCTTAACAATACTTGGAAAGGATCATGTAAATTTACCAGAGAATATCCAACTGTTGTGTCAAATTATTTTTCTAGAAAGAGTTATTTTAATGAACAAGTTTACAATCAACATTATCCTAGTGCACTAATTTTGAGGTTAATATAACAAGGTAAAAATATTAATGAGAATCATCCTCTTGTTGAATCCAAATAGGATTTTATTTACATGAAAAAACATAATATATAAATTTACGTAATATTTTGATGTTTTCTCTGGTTTAAACTTATCCAAAACGATTTCAATATTATTTATTAATATTAATTAGAAAAATGACTTGAAGTTCCTATATAAAAACTATGAAACCCGTATCAGTAACACTCTGTATAGGATTATTTAGTACTTGAAATCAAACATAGTATGACCTAGATGATTGTGTGTAACATCACGAAATTATAAATGTACTAAATTTTATTTGATGTCTTCTATGATGCACATCATGAAACGCATAAGGGAATATAATACATAAATAAAATACTATATAATTACTATATTAAATAATTTCCATATATTATATATATTTTAATGCACATAACACCAAGTTATTTTGTGTTACACTAAATGGAGACCTTTCTCGACAGCTTGTGTTACACACAAGAGAAAGTATCACCAAATAACATTTTAATATTATTTAATGTATATTTTCCTAGAATTTTAGATTTTTTTTATGAGTAGTATTAACTAGCATATTATAATAATTGGTTTATATAATTTCATAATTAATTCATTGGTTTCAAATTAATGAGAATAAAAAATAAAAACACATTGGATATAAAAATAAATATTTTTATTTTTATTCATCTGAATGGTTTTTATTTTATGAAACGTAATTAATTTCAATTATTGAAGGATTTTAATGATATATATATGTTATAAATTCAATAAGATATTTTTTATATACATCCATTATGTTTTATTGGAAAAAGATGAGAACAAACTCTATTTTATACCGAAAACAATATTTTTATAAACACATATTTTCCGCCCATTAAAGGGGAAGCTATTTGAAAAATTTAGTTTCAATTGATTTTGATTTATTATTCTAAAATAACCATCATCATTTAAATAGAAATATAAAAATTATATTATGGTGATTTTTGGATATTTTCCTGAAACATTTCATATTTTAGCGAATAGTTAAAAATACTAAATTTTATTTCAAAATTAAATTTTCATTTAATTTATTGATATGGATAAATTATATATTAAAATGGTTTTAATGATTAATTATAATATATTTTTATCAATTAATACAATTTATATAATTTTGATCAATTTCACTTTGAAATTGAATGTAAAAAACATAGTAAACTTTTGGATGTTTTTTACTTTAAAAACATGCATTGTCTTCCCTCCAGTGGGGTGAATATTAAATTACTATATTTAGTTCTCTGATTTGAATAATAAAAAATGGATTCCATATTTTAAATAATCCAAATTTATAATTTCTAATATTGTAAAATATATATTTTTAACAAAATGTTTATTAATAGTATTTAAAAGTAATTAAAATTATTATAGAAAATGAAACATAATAAAGGAATAAACATCTACATTAAGGCGCTAAGTGACTTAGAAAATGTTAAAACGAAAATTTCATGGCCATAATTCGTCAATTAACCTTCCATTCAGGAGATTATTAGGACCATTTTAGGTAAGAAAACTTTTACACCTAACTTCTATTCAAAAATACTGAGTGAGTCCTTTTCCTCCCTTAAAAAGGCCGCGACTTCTCTCCATTCCTCAAACATCTAAATCCACATATTCTAGAAATATATCAGCCAAAATATTCTACCAAATTCCCTCCCCTTGACCTTGAATCCTCACATTGGGAAGAAATCACTACATGGAATCTCTTTGGTATTATCCAAAAGGAGTTTCCCTATTTAATGGTAATGATTCCTATCGGTCACTTTTCATTCATTTAATTCTCCACCACCTAAAACATAATACTTACATGTTAATATAAAAACACCATTATCATAAATATACTATTTTTTATCCAAATCTTTCAATATACACATTCACAAACCTCCATCTAATGTGGAATGTAAACACTGTTTATGTGCACGGTGAACTACTGCCTCACGAATCGAGGATTTGCTAATTTTTATTTTCCACCAATCATGGTTGAAATTATGATAGAAACACTACTTAAACATTTTATATATGATATATATTATGTATCTAATATTCTATAATTATTTTCCAACACATAACCATATACTTTCCATTTTTTTTCAAAAATGATAAAATCGTTTGTGGAAGTGTCAGCTACCGCCTCCTCAAATTGATGTGATTTGTTCACACTATACATATATGGTATAAAGGATTGTTAAAAATAAAAATATGTGACATAAAAATATATATGATATTAATGAAATAATTAATGTTCTATAAATATAATAAATAATTTTATCTATTATCCTTTCACACACATAAAATGTGATAATTTCATTCATGTGTGTGTGGACTAGTACATCTTCTACACAATGTGATTTCATTTACATCACAAGAATTATTTATATATACGATTATATATGATTAAATAATATGGTATTTATGATATATAAACCATTTTGTAAGGATATATGTCTACTTACCTTCTTTCCATAACGATCATTGATAAACGAGAATGTTACCCATGCATACATACGACCTACCATATCTGTGATTGTATCATTGAATCATTTTTTATAAAACTAGTTAATGATTTATTTTAAAATTATAATTGATTTATAAACATAATAATTATTTAATGATTATTTTACTGGTGATGTTTTTTAATAATACATTTTATCATAATTTACCTAGAAACGTTTTTTAAACATGACCTGAATTTGGTCAAAACACCTAACGTATAAATAATTTATTAAGTATATGTAAACAAGATATTAATAAGTGAAATAAAATTAAATATAAACACGAAAAACTTTCTAAATAAAGTAAATAATTAACATAATATTATTAAATAGGGAGTTAATGTATTTTCACCCTAATGGAAATGTAATGTAAGGGATCCATATCTCATTTTTTACATCCATGAGATAAATGGCACGTTCACTACATAAATATTTTGTGTGGTTTAACTAATGCCCATTTTTTTATATAGTATCATTAATGATGTTATCTTACAGTAATTATAAACTCTCATTTAATGTTATTCCTTCATGAGTAATATGATTTCAAATGTTTCCAGTGGTAGGGGACACATTGGAATTTTTAATTACTATTTTCATCAAAAATAATTTTAATGATCATTCAATGGTATTTAAATTCGAGGAAATTATATAAATTTTTTTCAGTAAAACATTTCAATTTCCTATACTCTATTTATACATGAAATTCTTCATGTATTTGTACTAGTTTTTAAATATTATTTACTCAATATGTTTTAGAAAATGATATTATGAAAAACTGACTTCATATCAATCTTTCTCCAGAGAACCTATTTTCTTATAAAAACCATTTTTTATTTTAATGTTTTCATAAATATTTTTAAAAATTATTTATTAATAAAGTTTTTACCATTTTTTCATTTACCAATGTTTACAAGGGAATATTATTACTGATTTCCGGATAAGGAATTTTTATAACCTTTAACCATGTAAAAGGAATTTTCTTTTTACGTTGTATGAATTATATGAAATTACCCCCCAATATTTCATTGATGATTTATTTTATTGTCTAGAATGATACTTTTTAATGAATTTTTTTTAAAATTGAATTTCAACAAAAGTAGTTTCATAATAAAAGGATATTTTCCTCAAGAATGTTTTTTTAAAAGATCATTTTATTGTTTTTTAATTCATCAATGATAAAAGTCTTTTATATTACTCCACATGGGATGTGAATTATTTATTCTATCCTTAATAATTCTGATTTTTTTTTAATATTTATTCAGTTAAGGATAGTATTCACATTCACTTTATTGAGTTATCCTTAATGTCCCCTGGAAATATTCAATTTTATCTGATCATTGATAATTTAATTTCCACTAATTATCCAAATTATTTATCATGGATATCACTATTTCTAAAATCGTATTCTATTTAATATACAGTGTTTACATTGATAGTTATTTTATTAACTGGGGAATTAATCATGAATTCACATTTCTCATTCAATTTAAATTTTTAATAGGGCAATTTTATTCATTTTGAATATTGAATAAGAGGAATGATTTGGAACCGAAATGAAGGGTAGATCTAGGAAATTATATAGATCCTAGATGCATCAATTGGTTATAATTATAAAAATAAGTTTCAAAATTTAAATGGGTCTCTATGGATAGTTTTAAATTCCCTTATGAATGGATTTGATGATACTTGTTTTCATATTCCATAGATATGATGTCCATTCAAAAAAAATTACCTTTATTTCGTTTAAGTTATTATTCATCCATGAGATTTTATGTCAATATATCTATGGATACATTTCATTTTCTATTCTTTGTCTAAATGTCATGTCTTTTAGTTTCTTGGCTTGTTATATTAATTTTTCATTATCTAGTTATTTGAATGGAATGTGTTTTAAGTTGTTATGTTGTGATATTGTTTATCAACTACATTATTGATTATATGGAAGGGGTGTTTAGTAATTTCCTTACATGTTTATTATTTTAATTGGTTTATTATTGCCTACTCTATACATTACATTCCCTTAATGGGAATTTTTATTACCATTATTATGTTTTATTTTCCACAGAATCAATGTGGAGTTCTATAAAAGGCATGCAGGGATATACCAAATAGATTAATGTTATATTCAATGTTATTTGTTAATAATAATAAAAATTACATTATAATTAGTGTAATACTTTTTAATAAAAGACACATTTTTGTATCCGGTTTACCAGGACTACTGAACACTTTAGTCATTTGGGGATAAATTCCCTTTAATCATGCCAATATAATTAGTATCATACATTAGCTACGGGCTATCTCGGTTTAGGGCGATGCAGTTGGTATTAAAATAAATTTTTGATAAAACCATGGGAACTAGATTTAGAAAAACCATGGTTAGAGAACATAACCCTTTGGTAGAATTTGAGGATTAGTATAAAATAAACACCTATAATTTTGGAATTATAGTGATTTTTTGTTATTTCCATGAAATACATCTTTTTCAAGATACTAAAATTGGATGTGAATCTTGCATAGATATACCTTGGAGTAATAACTCTGAATATGTGTTCCGAGCCTAACTCAGGGTATCTCGGTACACGATAATGGGCCTTACCGTGCACATGGTTTTACACATCTGGGGGATATGCTTTGGACAGAAAACATTTTATTTAAAAACCATTATGAAAAACATGAATAGATAATTAAAATGAATGAACAAAGAGAAACTTAAGGTGTTTTATATTTAATATAACATGTCGTAATTTTGAAATCCATCCAATATTATTATTTATAAACCCTAGTCCGAGGAAGGTCCTCTGTGAAAAAAATGTATGATGAATTTATTGTTCTAGGATATATTAAAAACGATAGTTAAAAATAAAATTTGTTGATTAACCTTATTTCAAGGATGACAATCATATTTTGTACATATTTAAATATTTTTTTAAATGAATAAAATTTATATTGTGTGAAAACTTATCTTGTCTCGAAAGGCCATGGGTCTTGAACCCATGCCCAATGGATGATAAATGTTTCACACCAACCACTGTCCTATGATACGTTGTGGATAATTTTTCATTCTTTTTAGTTAATAAATATGATGAATATATGTTAATTACTAACTAGTAGTATTAATTTTTAGCACTAGAGATTAATCTATTAACCATATTGGTTTTGGAATATATTTAAAGACCAATATTTAGTCTTGTAACTCTTTTATAGGACTCATGATCCTCTAAATGTATATATTAGTGCCTCAGGTATAAGAAATTCATTATTTGTAATTAATTTTTTGGAATAAATTTCTGAATTATAATTTGATCAATGAAAAACCAAAAGTTAGTATTCATCATATGAAATGAAAAACTATCAATTAAGAACATTTCATCATATTTTTTATTTAGTAAAATAATTACCCAACATTAAGAAAGTAAGTTCGAATTAAAGCATTTTTCAAATACCTTCATATCTGGTGAACCAATGGTTTCTTAAATCATTAAAAATTTTACATCTTTTAGTCACATAAAAATATATTGATAATTAAATATTCTATTTATGAACTCATTCAATCCCTATAAATATTTAATTTTTTCCTCAATGTATTTATTTTTAGTTGCCAGTAATGTTTTCCTACTTAGAGGCCCAATTAAATAGTATTTCATGAATCATTTTGTACATCCCATTCTTTATTTTCTTGATGATATTTAACAATCCATATTATTGATATGTGATTTATATTTAGAAAAATATTAAAATATTTATTACCAAGATAGACTTTAAATTTCAAGGATTAATTTTAATTAATGTGGGGAAAGTGTAACACCCCTATGATCTAACGTATAACCTTGTATTTGATTGCATGTATGTCAGGAATCACATATAATGTAAGGGAATATAATATTCTATGACAATACTATATATTTACTATTTTAAATAAATTCCATACATGATATATCTTTTTATGCACACAACACTGAGTTATCTTTCTTTACAGGAAAAAGTGACATTACTCAATAGCTTGTGTTACAGGCAAGAGGAAGTTTAACCAAAATAACAATGTATTGTTAATTAATATATAAAACCTTTCTATTATGTTAGTGGTTTTGATGAGTAAAAACTAAATTATGAAAATATTGGTTTTAAAAAAATTATTACAAATTAATTGGTTACCAATTAATTAAAAATGAAAATAAGAAGTAATTGGATATAAAAAAGGAATATTATTATTTTTTGCTTCCAATGGTGATTTATTTTAATAAACATAATTATTTAAATAATTAATTATTTTAATTAAATATATATGTGTCATATATTTAATAAAATATTTTTGATATACATCAATTAGGTTTCATAGGAAAAAGATAACAACAAACTCTATTTTATACCAAAAAAACCTATATTTTTATAAATACAATTTTTCATCTATTTAATGGAGAACCCATTTTAAATTTAATTTTTTTAATTTGTATTTATTTAAAATGTAAGTAAATATAAAATTTATTTTAGGGTTATTTTTTTGTTAATTTTCTAAAAAATTTCTTTTTTTATCCAAAAGGCAAAAATAATGATTTTTGATTAAAAAAACATATTCCTATAATTTATTTTTTGGGGATTAATTGTTATTTTTTATTTTTAAGTATAATTAGATGGTATTTTTACAAATTAATACAATTAAAGTGAAATGGATAAATTTACATCCTAATTTTTTTTGGAAAATATATAAATTTTGTTGGGAGTTTGTACTATAAAAATACACATTGTCATCCTGCCTGTGAGATAACTTTTAAATTAATTTTTCACACTATTTTGATTCTAATTATTAAAAATGGATTTTAGTACCCCTAGTTTCTTGTATGTAACCTTTTCTTGATACTTTTCATGGTTTAAAAGTTATGGGTGATGAATGGGAGAGTCGGGAGAACTTGAATGATATTTTGAGGCAAAGGGGAAGTCGCATGGATGGGGCACAATTTATCTGAATCGTGTGGTAAAATCGTACGTAGTTGGTCTTGGAGGTAGTAGCATCCACATGTGGGTGAATAGTTTGTCTATCCATGCAGCCAAACTGTGCGTGGAGTGTCTTCTGAGGCATTGGATAATGCATGGTTAACACACAGTTTGACTAACCGTGTGGGAAAGCCGTGCATCCACTTAAATGAGATCCAATAAAGGTGGATCTCACAAATTGTTTTCCACTAATTGGATCATATTTCCTCATAATATATCATATATTGGTATTTTTCTTCTCCTAAGGTCAGATTAGTGTCTCCCATCATTTTGGAGGCAATTTGAAGTCTTCTCTAGGCGAATCGAAGCCGGATTCTTGAGGTATGTGATCATTATTCATTGTTATTGATCAGATTCTTAGATCTACTTAGATCTATGTCTCATATTCTCTCGGTCTCTTAGATCTACGACTGTAATGGGTAGATCAATGTGTGTGAATGACAAATATGATGAGATTTGGTCTTGATCTTGCTAGGAGAAGTGATCTAAGTCGGGTTTTGGGAGAATTGACCGGGGGTTCTTGAGCGTTCTTCGACTGTTGTACTTTTCATCAAAACCATTGAGGTAGGTGGTATCACTATTGACTCCCCTTGTTAGAATTGATTGTCTTAGTTTCAAATTGGTTTGATTTAATGGATTTGATTGTGAAAATCATGGAAGAAATCTTCTTTAGTGATGGTTTACGGTTTTGATGAAATTGTGAAATCATGCGGAATTGTAGTGCAATGTGATTTGGCTTCTTGAATTTAAAATATAGATTTTAAATTATGGATTTTTTGAAATAAAAAATTCTTTGATGAAAAATGGGATTTCAATAAAAAGGTAATTTTATTGAAATAGTTTGATATTGAAATGACATTGATGGTATAAGTTTTTAATAAAAAGAATGTTTTATTGAAATGAGTTGGAATTGAAATGGTTTGGCATTGAAATGGTTTTCATGGAAATGGTTTTCTATAAAAAGGTGTCTTTATTGAAAGGGTTTTTTGGAATGATTGATGGGCAGATGTGGTGTGTATTCATATTTCATTTTGGACATATAAGGCTTAGGGGTCTCCCCCATCACTGTTGGGATGGATAAGGGTTAGGTCTCTCCCCCATCAAACATTCATATTGAATTCAAGACGGATATGGGTTAGGGGTCTCCCCCATCAGTGTTGGGATGGATAAGGGTTAAGGATCCCCCCCATCTATCCATCATGTGCATTTGGGTTGGATAAGGGTAATAAGTATCCCCTATCTTGGGGGGGATGGATAGGGGTTAGGGTTTCTCCCCCCATCCATGTAGCATGCATGGTTGGTAGCATGGGTTTGTGGAATGGTTGGGTGTGAAAAAAAGGAATGTTTGTGAAATGGTTTTTAAGATTGTTTGGTTATTTCTCTGGAAAAAAACAACTTGCTGGAAAATTGCGTTCAATTTATCTTGGAATGCCTTTTTGTTATGAATGGTTTTGGAAACTTGTTTATATTTAGTTATAATCTCTTTTTGAGAAAAGGTTTTATATAAACTATTTTTATATAAATGTTTCTAACTCATCTATCCTAGTGGAATAAATACGGACGTCATTGGGGGAATGTTACTGAGTTTTATTCTCACCCCTACTTTGGAACGTGGGTTCTTTTAGAGATGTTGTATTTCGGGACACAGTTAATGGTAAAGCATCTTGTTGCTAGTGGATTGTGGTGATGCTTGGGAGATATTGTGGAGCTTGGATCTTGTGGATCATGGAGTTGTATTGTCTTTTGAGAGTCTTTCGTTGTTAATCTGCTGGGTACTTTGATGCTTAGTTTGGTCTTCCACTGTTTTGTACATTGATGTGGTTTAATATAAATGATGTTGTTTAATGATGCTTCTTTTGTTCATGCATCATATAGTGAATGTTTGGTTATTCTTGTTTTGGTTTATGGGTTGTTTATTAAAGGTTAAACCGTCCCCAAACTTTTATTTGAAACCCTTTGGCATTTATTTCCAGCCTTTTACTTCTTGGTGATGTCACATAAGGTCTCATAATGACACGTTGTACTCCCAAGACAATGGAATTGGCCGATCATTACAAATGGTATCATCCTGTTCGGTCCTTGCCTAACAAGTAGTCATCTATGTTCTTGGTCTTGGAGTTGAAATTCATTCTTTTATATTCCTTGGGTTGAAATCTTTGACCGGATTAGGATTGTCAGAACATGAAATGTATAGCATAAAAGGACGTAGCTAACCCATTTGTGCGGAACTTCCAATTACCAGGGTGTTGGGTACATAAGTGTTTTTGATACACATCTAGAATGCTGGTAAATATCATTTTCATGTGTTTAGACAATGAGATGAGAATGTCATGCATTTTAGAGGAATGACATCTCACTAGGATTTCATTTCTCATTGCGAGGAATGAGTAAGGATTTTTTGCAAGGTGAGAATTTTTAAAAAATACCGAAATTGTTTTCAAGTAAATGATTTTGAAAACTTGGTATTTGGTGTATTTTGAATATGGGTTGATTTTCAAAAGGCATGAGGAATGCTTTCAAAAGTGTTGGAACATGGGAAAAAT
This sequence comes from Viscum album, assembly GCA_963277665.1. NCBI lineage: Eukaryota > Viridiplantae > Streptophyta > Magnoliopsida > Santalales > Viscaceae > Viscum > Viscum album. Next base: position 127,558,346 of record OY728167.1, on the reverse strand, counting down.
GTCATTTTTAAAACAATGTTGTGATATATGATGTGATAGAATTTGAAATGTTAAGACATGAGTTTCAAGAGTGTGAGATTGACGAAGGTTGTTGTTGGTTTAGAAAATGGACCTGGTAGGCATTATTGGAACCAAACCATAGAAGAGGTTGAGAATGTGGTTGCACCTGAACTATGGGTGAACCAAGAGATGGTACAGAGTATTTTCAATTATTTTCAAACTATGGATACGGCGAACCAGAGGAATGAACCAAGGCATGTGGATCATACCATTCAATTCATGAAGCAGAATCCACCAAACTTTTGGGGTGATGTTGAACCCAAAAAGTTGGAGGTGTGGCTATGTAGAATGAATTGTATCATAGATTTCATCGCCACGCCATCAGAGCACAAGTTCAACATGGCGACGTATATGCTCAAGGATCTTGCAGGTAAGTGGTGGGATTTTTCCATGCAGGCTAAATTGGATGAAGGCCTTACATGGGAGGATTTTGATGAATTGTTCAACAAAAAATTCTATCCTCACACGTTCATGATCCAAAAAACCATGGAATTCTTCATTCTGAAACAAGATAGTCTGTATTTCAATGAGTATGTGGCTAAATTCAGTAATTTAGTCCATTTTTTACCAGAAGTCACGACATGTGCGTCATTGAAGGAACACATCTTCGAATCGGGGCTAAGGCCGGAGTTTCGATCGAAGATTGTGGTGCTCTGTATTATGGATTATATAGAGATGGTGAATAGAGTGACTATTGCTGAATATGATATCTCGGGATCGAATGGAGGAGTTATGATGACACCTATGAAAAATGGTGGGAAATCAACCTCTGTAAACAATAGGAAAAGGGAGACCTATTTCCATGGTGCAAGTGGAAATCAGTATCAGACAGTAGGATCAGTGAACCTTCCTCCATGACCCCAGAGCAAAGTAGGTTGTTTTTAATTGGGTTCTCTTGACCACCAAAGGAGAGATTGTATGTCACAGACTAGAGCATGTCCCAATTTCAATCAAATAGGGAATCTACAATGCTATTGTATGAATTAATTGATGTCGGGGCCCGTGACACTTCCTAGGTGTCGCAAGCATCGTATGCATAGATTGGACGAGGACATTAGAATCAGTCTTGTCAACATAATTGAACTAGACATGGTGATGTTGCTATTTTCTTTTCATCTACACTTGTTTATTATTTAGTAATGATGGTCAAAGAAGAACAACCATAAGATTTAGAATATCTGGTTGTAAGTTCAAACCTCATTGGTGTGGAGACCATTGATTGCTGGAAACATGATGACGGTTCAGTTTTGTGTTTTAGATATCCAATGGTTGTACCTATGGTTTGTCAGGAAAAACTCCTTCATGCTTACCACCACTCAAGATGGACTGTAAACATCGGTACAATGAAGATGTATAAGGAGTTGAAGGCACAGTTTTGATGGATCAGAATGAAAAGGAATGTGGACGAGTTCGTCATGTGGTGCTTAATGTGTCAGTAGGTTAAAGTAGAACATCAGAGACCAACTGGTATGTTACCATCTTTAACTATCACATTGTGGAAATGGGATCAAATACCAATGGATTTTGTTACATGTATTTCAAGAATGATCCGAAAACATGAGGCCATTTGGGAGATAGTGGATCATCTATCCTTTTTGGCCCATTTCAACCCTATTTGTGAAACCCATATGGTGGAAGATCATTCAAAAATATACATCTGAGAAGTGGTAAAGAGGAATGGTGTACCAGTTTCTATAGTCTCAGATAGAGATCTGAGTTTCACATATCGAATCTAGAAATCATTACAGCAAGCCCTCAGAACTCAGTTGACTATGATCATGTCGTATCATCCTTAGACGGATGTGCAATATGAACAGATGATACAAACATTGGAAGATATGGTGTGGGCTTGTGTAATGGATTTTGGTGGCTCATGGGAGGAGCATATAACCTTAGTGGAGCTCTCATATAATAACATATATCAAACCTTGATACACATGGATCTGTTTGAAGCATTGTATGGGCGTCCTTGTTATTCTCCACTATGCTGGGGTGGAAACTGGTGAAACATCACTAGTTGGACCAGGCCTTGTCCAAGAAATAATAGTGAAGATCCAGTTGAATAGAAAGAGAATGGAGACAGATTAGAGTCGTCAGAAATCTTATGCAGATCATCATTGAAGACAGTTGTTGTCCATTGTGGGGGATCATGTCTTCTTGAAGATCTCTCAAGGCTTAGACATCGTCGTTTCGAGATGCATAGAAAGTTATCTCTTAGATAAAGTGACCCCTTTTGAGATACTGAAACGGGTTGGAGAGGTGGCATATCAGTTAGCATTACAATCATGGTTTAGTTCGGTGCATTATGTGTTCCATGTATCTCAGTTGAAAAAGTATCTACAAGATCCTGACCGTGGGATTAGATGGGATGACGTTGAACTAGATCCATAAGCTTCATTGATACATATCATGGTAAAGATTGTGGATAAGCAAGAGAATGTCTCATGGTTAAAAGGAATCAGTGTAGTGCTGGTTTTATGGTAGCATGGTCAGATACAGGAAGAGACTTCAGAACGTGAGAATGAAATGAAAGATCAGTGGCCAAAACTCTTTCAGTTGGGTGAAGGTTTTTTACTTTCCATGGACCGAAAGACCAATGGTGGGGAGAATTTAGTACCCCCGATTTCTGGTATGTGACCCTTTCTTGAATATAATAATGGATTTAAAGGTAAGGGTGATGAATGGGAGAGTCACGAGAACTAGAAATAAGTTTTGAGGAAAAGGGGAAGTCGCACGAACGGTGCACGGTTTGTTAAACCCGTGCGATAAAACCGTGAGTATTTGGTCTTGGAGGCCGTAGCTTCCACACGAGTAGCACACGATTTGTCTAACCGTGCGGACAAACTGTGTGTGGAGTGTATGCTGAGGTAGTGGCTAATTCACTGCTAGTGCACGGTTTGACTAACTATGCGGGCAAACCGTGCGACCACCAAATGAGAACCCATAAAGGTGGATCTTACGCATTTTTGACTCTAAGTGACTCGTTTTTCCTCCTAAGGGGCCCTAACTTAGGATTTTTCTTCTCCTAAGGTCAGAGAAGGTTCTCCAATTGTTCTAGAGGTGATCTGAAGGCTTCTCATGGCAAATTGAAGCCGAATTCTTGAGGTGTGTGATCGGTCTTCATCGTTCTTGATCGGTTTCATAGATATACATAGATCTACATATCCTCTTCTCTCAGTCTCTTAGATCTACACTCGTTATGGGTAGATCAATGTGTTTGGATTCCATATATGATAAAATTTTTTCTTGATGTTGCATGTATGAGTGATCTATGGGGGGTTTTTGGAGAATCGACCTGGGTTTCTTGAGCGTTCTTAGACCACAGTGGGTTTCGTCAGAAACTTTGAGTTATGTGGATTCACTCTTTACTCCTCTTGTTAGAATTGATTGTCTTAGTTTCAAATTGGTTTGTTTGAATGGATTTTATTGTCAAAAGCATCGAATAATTATTCTTTAGTGATGATTTATGGTTTTGATGAAATTGGAAAATCTTGGGGAATTGTTGTGAAAAGTGATTGGGATTCTTGAATTTAAAATGTCGATTTTAAATAATGGATTTACTAAAATCATAAATGGTTTGATGAAAAATGGGTTTCCAATAAAAAGGGTATTTTATTGAAATGGCTTGATATTGAAATGAATTTGATGGAATTGGTTTTCAACAAAAAGGGTGTTTTATTAAAATTGTTTGGAATTGAAATGGTTTGGCATTGAAATGGTTTTGATGGAAATTGTTTTCAATAATAAGGTGTTTATGTTTAAAGGGTGTTTTGGAATGATTTATGGGAATATGTGGTGTGTATTCATATTGAATTCAAGATAGATAAGGGTTGGGTGTCTCTCTCATCAGTTTTTTGATGGATAAGGGTTAGGGGTCTCCCCCGTCAAACATTCATTTTGCATTCGGGATTAATAAGGGTTAGGGGTCTCCTCTATCAAACATTCATATTTCATTTGGGATAGATAAGGGTTAGGGGTCTCCCCCATCAGGGTTTGGATATCCCCAATTAAGAATTCATTTTCATTTGGGTTGGATAAGTGTAATAAGTATCCCCCATCATGTTTGGGATGAATAAGGGTTAGGGCTTCTCCCCTCTTCTAGGTAGCATGCATGGTTGGTTGCATGGGTTTGTGGAATGGTTGGTTGTGGCAAAAATGAATGTTTGTAAAACGGGTTTTAAGCTCGTTTGGTTATTTTTTTGGAAAAAAACAACGCGCAATAAAATTGTATTCAATTGCTCTTGTAATGCCTTTGGTTATGAATGGTATTGGAAACATTATTATATTTAGTAATAAACTACTTTTGAGAAAATGATTTGTATAAATTGTTTATATATAACTGTTGCTAACTCTTCTATCCTGGTGGAGTGAGTAGGGAAATCAGGGGGGAAATCCAACTGAGTTTTATACTCACTCTTTCTTTGTCACATTGGTGCGTTTGCAGATGTCATATTCCGGGACACAGTTAAAGGTAAAGCATCTTATTTCTAGTGTCTTGTAGTGATTCTTGAGAGATTTTGTGAAGCTTGGAGCTTGTGGAGTATGAAGTTTTAGTATCTTTTTAGAGTGTTGAGTTGTTCATCTATTGTGTACTTTGATTCTAGTTTATTCTTCTGCTATTGTGTAATTTGATGTGGATCAATATAAATGAAAATTTCTAGTGGTCATTCTTTTGTTCATGGATCATATAGTGAATGTTTGGTTATTCTTAGTTGGTTTATGGGTTATTTATTAAAGGGTAAATCCTCCCCCAACTTGTATTTGAAACCCTTCGGCATTTATTTCCAGCATTTGGAATCTTGGGGGTGTCTCTTATGGTCTAGTAATGACTTGTTGTACTCTCAAGCCAATGAGAATTGGTGGGTCATTACATGGATTCTATATTTATAGTCATCATAATTTATAATATCTTATACGGTCAAGTATATTTTTTAATTAAAATATTATTGAATGTAATTTAAATTACTTAAATTTATTAAGGAAATATTAAACATCATAAAGGGATATACCATTAACTTAAGGACACAAATGACCTAGTCAGTTGTAAATCACCCATTTTATAGACATAAATCGTCTAATAACATTCCAATAATGAGTTTTTTTATGATTTTGTTGATAAGAACATGTTTACACATCACATCTTTTCAAAAAAACCAAGTTAGTCATCTTGCAACCTTATAAAAGGCCACCTCTTATCCCTATTCCTCAATAAACTCATGCCACCTATGTTTGGACATGATCAACCATGATAGTCATCCAAAATCCATCCCCTTAATCATGAATCCTCACTATGGTTACAAATCATACCAAGGATTATTTCTTGAATAACCAAAAATGATTAACACAATTTAAATGTAATGTTATCCATCATTCAATTTTCATTCATTTACTTCTCAACCAACTAAAATATTCTTTATACATGTTAATATAATAACACCAATGTACAAAATATACTGTGATGTTTTTTTGATAAGGGTTAGAACAAAACATACACACACCTCTATCTAATGGGTAACCAATTTATTTTTGATGTTTATGGAGAACTACTGCCTCACTCAATAATGACTGTTCATTTTTCCTTTACCACATATCATTGGTGACATTATAATGGACGCTTTTTATATATTTTATATATGATATATATTAGGTCTTTTTTCTTCTGTAACTATTTTCCAACACAAACCCGTATAATTTCCACATTGTGAAAAGGAGATAACAACATTTGTGGAAGTGTGGACTACCACCTTCTCAAAGTAATGTGATCTATTCACACTATACATGGAACGTATAATGGATGGTAATTATTAAAAATATATTAAATTAAAAACTATATATTATATTCACGAAACAAGTAACTCTATGTAAATACAATTGATCATTTACATAATTAACCATTTACACATTTAAAAAGAGTTAATTTCATTCATGGATGCATGGACTACTACCTCCTCGACACAATGTGATTTCGTTTAAATCTCAATAATTATATATATAATATTATTGATGATTAAAAAATTTGTTCTTATGATATAATTATCATTTTACAATTGAATAATTTTATTTACATTCTTTCCATAATGTTCAATGATAAATGAGAACGTCAATAAAGTGTATATACGACCAACTGTCTCCGTGATTATAACGTTGATTCATTATTCATCATTATATGTATTGGTTGATTTTAAAAGTGTAATTGATGTATAAATATGTCAATTATATAATTATTATTATTATTTATATGTTATATAATAACCCCTTTAATCATAGTTTACCTAGAAATGTGTTTTTATAACATGAACCTAAGTTGGTCAAAACAGCCAACATAAAAATAATTGATTAAGTAGATGTATAAAAAATAGTAATAAGTGAAATACATGTAATTATAAAAATGAACAATGTTCTCAATAATGTAATTAATTAACATATTTTTTTGATATAAGAAGATAATTGACATTCACTAAAAACTAAATGTAATGTGAGGGATCCTTATCTAACTTTTTTACATCTATAAGTTAAATGCCATGTTCACCACTTCCATCTTTTGTGTGGTGTATCTACTACCAATTTTTGTATATCATATCAATAATCCTATTATCTTAATGGTATTCTAACCATTCACCTAATGTTATTTCTTCTTGAGGATTATGATTTAACATGTTTTATGTGTTATTGGACATATTGGAATGATTAAAAAATATTTTCCACAACAATAAATTTAATGTTATTTCAATGGCATTTATATGAAAAGAAATAATACGACCATTTCTAAATAAACCCTTTAATTTTCATCTATTCTAGTTATTCATGGCCTTATTCAACTATTATTTTCGTTTACCCACTCTTTGGTAGTCAATATGTTTTAGAAAATATTTTTATTAAAACCTAACATCATTTATCTCTTTGATCGGAGAACCTATTTTCATTAAAAACTAGGTTTTATTAAATTTTTCTGAAAATTTAAATTTTAATGAAATTTTAATGCTTTTTATCTTTTACCAATGTTTAAAAATAAATATTTTTTTTTGATTTATGAAAAATGAATTGTTCTACCATTTATCCATGCAAAACAAATATTCGTTTTACCTAGTATGGAAAATAGGGATTATCCTCCATAATTTCTCTGAAGCATACATTCCAGGTTTAAAAGGATACTTTTTAATGAAAATATTATAAAAAGTCATTTTGAATGATGATTATTTCTATAATGTTTACAATAATAAAAGGATATTTTATTGAAGAATGTTTTTTTAAAATAAATTTGTATAATATTTATAATTATCAATGACAAAAACCTTATGAATAATCCACATGGGATGGGTATTATTGATACCATCAATAATATTCCTCTAGATGGCTTGTGACTTATTTTAACAGGGAAAGTATTCACATTAACTCCATGGATTCAATATTGATGTCTCGTTTAAATATTCCATTTTATATGATCATTGAGCTATGAATTTCTCATAATATTCAATATCATTTATTAGGGATATTATTTTTTCTAAACACATAAACAATTTGATGCATGGTGTTTACATTGGTAGTTATTTGATTAATTGTGGAATTATTGATGAATCCATATTTTTCATTCTATGAAGTTATTTTATAATTGAAATTATTTATTTTGATTAATTAGTATGAGAAATGATTTTGAAAAACAATGACGAGTGGATCCAAAACCATACATATCTTCATGATATACAAATGGATCTCTAGAGACTAATATGTTTCAAAAATTAAATGGGTCTCTATCTATAGTTTTAAACCATCATTTGAAAGGTCTTGATGGTAAAAAGTTTCATGTGTCTTAGATATTAATTCCATTAAGAAATAATTTCCTTCATTGAGTTTCAGTTATTATTCATCCATAATATTTTTCTTCGATATAACTATGGATATATTTCAATTTCAGTTCACTTACTAAATAACATATGTTTCAGTTTCTCACATTATATATTTATTTTTCCTTACCTAGTGATTTGAACAACTTTTGTTTTCAGTTGTTACCATTCCATATTGTATATCCATTTACTTTTTTTGACTGTATGTAATGTGAGTTTAGTAATTACCATTCAATATTTACTTTTCTCATTGATTAGTTATTATATCTGTTATACTTTATATTCTTTTACTATGAATTTGATCTCATCATTATTATGTTACCCTTCCCAAGTAATCTGAAATCATTAAATGAAACACATTCAGGGATATACTATATGGATTAATGTTGTCCACATTGTTATTTTTTTAGATGGAAACAAAACTATTTTGTAAATAATGTACTATTTTTTAATACAAAAATCATTTATGTATCTAGTTTACCATGACTACTAAACTAATAATTATATTTGGGATTAATAACTTGTAATCATGTCAATGTAATTAGTAGCACACACTAGAACTAGGTTATCGAGGGTTGTGGGGCCACGTCATGATTCCTAGTGTCTTTAAGAAATTAGTTACACTGCATAGAAACATTGATAATAAGTAAAAAATCAATATTTAAATATTCTTTTACATGATCCTAAAATTCCATCATTATCCTAAAACAACATATGATATACCTTAGATGTTCATAAGAAAGGGGTGATCTATAAAACCTAGAATATTAATAAAAAATGTTTAATAAGGTAAATCATTACATGTGATTAAAGATGAATATCAGTTTATCATAATATTGGTGATAATCATAATCTTGTAAAACGAGGAATGATATAACATGATAGGAGAATAGAAAAATGAGAATGTATCAAAAACATAAAACATTACATCATAAACATATTCCCGGACATATTTCCATGACATAATAACATATTGTTGTAATTATAACCTCATGTACACCATACATGGAATATCATATAACAAAAAAAACATCCAAATTCACCAAAGGGAATTTTAACTATAACAATACTTCTCACTTTCATATAATTTAATATCATAAGTGTGCCACATAGATCAGTAAACATTTGATCATATTTCATTACATTAAATTCCCTGATTAGGGAGTGTGGGATACATATATATATATATATATATATTTGTCTTAAATAAAATTAAGTACAAGTATAACCCTTTTAATACAATTATGTTGAAATGGATATTCGTATTCAAAATAAAAGATGTTTGGAATGGAAAAATAACATGATAATTTAAACAACATAACAATGGTAAATAATGAATCCTAAGAGGTGTTAAAGAGAATTATAGGCGCTCTGATAAACTTAAAATAAGATGGTTAGTAAGGGGGTGTGTAAAAACAAATAATAATTTGAAAAATTTGAAATAAAAAGGTATAATTTTAGGCAGGTGCTTAAATAATGGGGAGAAGGTGAGCATTCCATTCCATTACAATTCACCTTTTAAATCTTTAGAGGAACTTATTGTGATTTTGGGGGCATTGTGGGAGGGGTATAAATATTTAAAGGAATATTAAAATCATTATTCATGGATTTCTAGTTATGGGAGATTGGATATTGTGGGGGTTTATATAATAAATTTGATGGGAGTTTTTTATTATTTTCTAAACATTGTTTTTCGATTCTATTAAATAATTTAAGACATGAATAGAAACCTTAGAATGGTTTTTGAACATTCCTTCTACTAATGAGGAGTGGGTTTAATTAATTTATATTTCTATGAACTAACCACATTAATATTATTTTATTGGTTATTTGGAAGTTAGTACTATTTATATAGAATTGAATTTAAAAAATTAAATGAAAATATTTTTTCTAAAGGTATTGTTAGGGGTTTATCAAATAAATTTAATATCCTGAAAAATTCATTTTTTAAAGGTAAAGAGAAGTGTCATTCATGGATACTCATTAATGTAATTATAATGATGATTTTTAGATTTTATGATATAATAATATGAACATTATTTTTATATCATATCTAATTTTGAACCCAAATGTTGATTGTCTTAAAAAATTACAAAATAACCGTCATTTAATAATTTTTTCTACTTGATTTCAATAATTATTTTAATTTTATCCATCTAGATCTCTAATAGTGAACATTTATAAATATATAGAAAAATTTATATATTTATGGAAATTTACTTTTTTTTTTAAATAACAGATATATGTACATTATAACAATTATTTTTGACGTCATTAATTCATATAAAAATTTATATTTATAAACGTTGTTTGATAATATAATTCTTTAAAATAGTATTCACATAATAAAATATTTATTTCAATAAAAATAGTTTTGTAATATAAACTATATATTTAAAAAATATAATGTTTTTCCATCGTTGGAAAATATAAATTTATCAAACACATTATTTAATCCTTATAAAAGTAAAATTAAATAGGGATAAATATAATAATTATTTTAATTTAAATAATATATAAATTCATGTAATTATAGTCTAGAATAATATACCTTTTCCACACTACTAAATTCTATATGGGTATTGTGTGCGATATAGACTCTTTCATGGGGTGTTTTGGTGAACATTTTTTGGGCCATGATAAAAAAATGTTGAATATTTCCACTAAATAGGTTTTCTTCAATCTTCTAATGTTGAATCGTTTTTTAGGATAGCTTATGGGAAAATCTATCCAATGTTATAGCCATTAAAAGATCTAATAAAAGTGCTTCATAGGGTAGAATCACACATGTCATGTATATATCTTCTTATGTGTCTTCAAATTAGAATTTATCATCACCCTATATATATATATCAATAATAGGGTCACAATAATTTAATTATATTATCCATTTTTATGATTATGAATAGTATTTTAAATATGAATAGATATTACTCATAATATTTTAATAAAGGAAAGTAGTTCATGTGATTGATGATAATAATTTCTGTGATAAAACATTTATTATTTCACAAATGGAAATTCATTTATAAAATTTTAGGACTTTATTAAAAAAAATTATAGATGGGGTTAACAATTAAATGTAAGGGGAGGATAATTTTTATAATTTCATAAAATATTATATAATATAAATAAATTTTAATTGGAATAAACTTATAAACTCATATAATAGAATTTCAAAATGAGGATGGATTGAAATCCAATAATTAAATAAAAATTATTCTTGTTTAGAAAAGGTATTTACCATTATCTCATTATTTTAAGACACCCTAACTATTTTTTATAATAATTATGATTAAAAATTTCTCTTTACAGATCATGATAGTTTTTTGAAAATGAAAATAGGTGGACAAATGGAAAATGGATGCATTTTTTTAAATGTATTCCATCCACTTTTTTGAATATAGGAATTTTATAAATTTTAAATAATTTAATAAAATTTTATGTATGTAAAAATAACATTAATGGTATTCATATAACTATTCAATTATTCTGAATTTGAAAAAATAGGTTATAAATAATTAGAATATAAATCTTTTAAAAATCTCAAAAATATTATATTTATCTTCAAAATTCATGAAACACATTTTTTCATTCAAATTCTATTACTTTTAGTATTTTAAAAATAGTATATTTAAATTTTCTATTAATAAAATTAAAAAAAAATCATGGTTTTTCATGAATTTAAGGTAATAATTTTATCCCAAAACATTATAAATAAATTACCTATAAAAACATTATTTTAAATTAATAATTAAGACCCATCCATTTTTATCCTTCTAATAAAAAATTATAGTCATTAAGAGATTGAATGTGAAATATTTATTCATCATTAACTTATATATTATAATGGACTTGAAAAAATAAATATGGAACCATGTGGCCATATATTTAAGATATTGATATACATTTATATACATAAATAATAAAATAGGATAATGTAATGCCTTATTTTCAATCATTTCTCTTATGATATTATTTTTAATCATAATTCCTGGAATTTATGTTATAGTGGTGATAATTATTTATTATAGTTATGGTTTATAATATATGAAAATAAAGAGTACATATTTTCAAAATTTGTACCTAGGATATCCAATTATTTATTCCATTTATCGAGATTCATTTCTAAAATTTGGTTGAAATTTATTTAAAATTGGACCCATGAATCATGATGGAAAATAATTTTTTAAAAATTACCTATTATGTCTAAAAAGGTGGGTCTTCCAAAATCGTGTTTACAAATTATTAAAATATAAATAATATGATGAAGTGGGACTAAATTATATAGATTTATATTAAAATAATATTGAATCCATAATGATATATTTAAATTACATTATTTATTGACCTAAAATAACATTTTTTAACAGTGGTATTTTCACAGTTCACATAAAATAATTCATTTTATAGAAATTTTAAAATTTTTCCAAAAATAATTATATATAGTGGTTTTAAAAATATTATCCTTTCAATTAAAAACGATGTCTAAATGGTCTAAAATATCAATATAACATATGACCCCTAGAAATTAAAAAACAATCTGAAGAAAATGTATTTTTTTGAATTTAAAAGACAATACTAAAAATAGAGGGATTTTTACCCTTTGATGAGATCTATACAAAGTAGGAATATATATATATATATATATATATATATATATATATATATTATAAATTATATAATAATATCCAAACCTCTCAGTTTAACATCTTGGTTATAACAGTCAGATTTAAATAGTGATGTTAAAAAAATTGGTTAGGCTCTATGATGCGCATTATATAAACTATCAAAAAATGTTTTATTTAAAAAAACCAAACAAATAAATTCAAAACCCATCTTAATTGTCCTCATATTACTGGTAACATCATATTTTATCATAGAATCTATGATCCCTATGTATTTTCCTATCATCACTTACCTTGGAAAATATCAATATAATTAAAATCAAAGGATTTCAGACCATCGTTTGAAGAAATTATAAGGGATGAAAAAATGGAATGATACCCTATCTTCAATCTCTTGTCCCGATGGTGATGTATGTATCAACAATTATCTTCATGCAAATTTATAATTCTACTCATATGACATTTTCAAATAAAATATAGATTCAAACTTATTGGAAATCTCATAATGATATTCTAATTCCAATACCATAAAATGTTTTACCAATAATTAAGGGTCATTTGATATATAAATAATAATTGTACAAATAGGAATATATCTTAAATGGAAATATTAATGTGAAGGAACAAAAACAAATAAATAAGAGAAGAACAATCAAATATATTAATATAATATATAATGAATCTATTAATTTATACTTTACTATAGCTAATGAATATTTCATCAATATCAGTGGATTTGAGGATCTCCCAAAAGAGTATACCATTGTTATTGAAAATAAGAGATAATTACACAATGTGTTTATCCTAAAATACCCTCCATAATTGAAAATGATGATTTATCTATTTATGAATTGCATAACATTATTTTTTTGTATGATATGAAGTAATATACACATTTCAAAAAATATATTATGGATAAAATATATTTTGATTCTATAAAAAACTAAAAATTCATGAACTTAAAAATGAGATATTTGGAATCTGTGAATTAGTGGACATAACTATTGATTCATATTAAAATTATAACAACATTTACATTATCTATAATAATTACCATGTAATGTAGCTAATTGGAAATCAAAATTCCATAATATATTGTCATGTTAGAAGGCATTGTAAATTTTGGTATAAATTTTTGAATGTCGAATGGTGGATAATATAATGTATATTAAAAAAACATGGTGGAAGTAGTGGAATAATGTATCCATGGGTGATAATTATTACAATGGACTAAAGAAAATTATCAATGGATGAAATAAAAGTGGGATGTTATGTAGAAATTTTGAGTTATACTTTTATGATAGAAATTCATCAGAATATGAAAATACAAGGAAGTGAGGAACCTTGTTTACTATTGTTAAAAGGAATGAAGACATTTAAAATAGTGAAGTAGAAGAATGTGATGAAACTTATTGGTATTATCATCTTGGATCAAGAAAATTTAATATCTACATAAAACACATTAATAAGATATAATATTGAACAAGGAAAGTAAGACTAATATTTTATGAGTGGAATAATTAATTTAAAGTGAAAATAAGAATATTAGAGAGATTAGAAAACTCAACATGAATTTTTATGAATAGTTTATGATATAGAGAGATCATGAGGATAAAATAATATTATGGAAGAAGGTATACATAAGATTATATCATGATTTATTGAGACTAAAAATACCATAATGATTATCAGAAATAATTTATATCATTTTGGAAAGGAAATGAATGAAACCTCCCATACTATTAAAAGAACTAATCCCATAAATCATGTGAACACTACAAACACCTAACAAAAATGTTCCTATAATTTTACTATGAATTGAGGTTTTACAATAAATAATAACACATAATTAGTATTGAAAGGATGTGAGAAACACATCTCATAAAAAATTGTTAAAATTAACATTCATAGTATTTGTTTCCTCATGAGAGGGTGAATCAGAAATAGAAATATGTGATGATCCACAATAATCCAATCAATGAAAAAACCCCATTTTTATAAATAATTTCAAGGTTCATGATACATTATTAGTGATGTTATATATATAAGAAAAATTCTTATAATTATTCAATAAATATGTATGTCCATGGAATTAAGGATGACTTTTCGTGAAGAAATAGTTGATGTAAAGATAGTAACGTTTTTTCAGTTATATAATGTATTAAAATAAATGTACTCATAAGTAAGAATGTTTGGTGATAAGAAAAAATTTTATTTCCAAGAGGTATCTTGTGAATTTTTTGTCTAACCCGGTCAATATATTGAAACATTTCGACAACACTTTTGTGAAAAAATTTTATATTGGAAGAGAAAAGGATGATGTAATGATGAAAATCAAACATATATATTTTATTAATGAGATAAAAGAAGAATATATAACATGTAATAATCCATAGAGTCTGTATTGTGGTTTATCCTCATATAATACATATTATATGATATCTTAAGGAAATATTTAATAACATGAAGGAGGCATAGTTAAATTCCGAATAGTTAGTTATATAAAAATTAGGGGAAATGGAAGGGTAGTTATAGAAGATCACAAATTGAAGTGGAAATATATTTTCATTATTGATGGTAATTTCCATAAAATACAAATTATGATAATTTTTTTTATGATGGTATAGAATTTATCTTTTGAAACTATTATTGCAACAAAAAATTTTGCATAAAATTATAAATTGTTTTTTATTGAGAATGAAAAAGAATCAATCTATATCATATAAGAGATCATGGATATTCTAATTATAATAAATGAAAAAAATCGATTTAACTAAATAAATTATTTACAAGTCCAAAAAAGTATGAGAACATATTTAGGGAATGATATAGTAAGATACATACCAAAATAGAAAAATTTATGATTATGTTCTCTGTATAACATAATAAAAATGAATGATATACTTTGGATGGCGTATAGATGTTGATTTCTTAATCACCATAAATCATTATCTCAAAAAATCTATTAATTGTGGGCCAATGAGACATTAATAGATTAAGGGTGATTTATAAATTATTAAATTATTAAATTATTTAATTTTCATAACCTAAACTATATATTTGAAACATAAATCATAGACCATTGATATTTTCATATGTTTCTTACGGGAAGAAGAAAAATAAATTGGTGTACATATATTGTTGTTGTGGAAAAAAAGGAAAATAGTACCCAAGTAACTCATTTAGTATTATCTGAAGAAACATGGTATCAAACAACAATATAGTATTCCCTATAATCCCCAATAATATTGATTCATAGAAACAAAAAAAGTTTTTATTAGGTTTCAGATGAATCATGATCTTTGGATATAGACATTATGTTTTAACATATATAGAACATATTAGTATATTTTTTCTTTTCCAAATTTGTTTTTTCTAAATTATAATTATTAAGTAACTCTATAAGAGATGATGTATATGAAAAAATAATAAAAATAAATATTTTAGTGTTATTAGGAGTCCATTCAAAATAATGATAATGAAATAAAGATATTGAAATTTAAATCGATGTACAGATCGGGAAATTTTCATGGAATATTTAGATAATATAAGATGATATAAGTGTTCTATTAAAAATCATGAAATGTTCATTGATTCATTAGTTAGGACTGATTTTTTGAATCATACATTCGTAAGAATATTTTTTGTAATATGTAAGGATATTATTAAAAAACATCGAATGATGTATTTCAAAGAAGGTAATCAAATAGAAATTTCTTACAAGCCTAAACACGATAATTATATATCAAATAAGTATAGTTATGAGGACATTAAAATAGAAAAACAATCACTATAGTTAATGAGTTGATATAAATGAATTAAATTTGAAAACTTTATTGAAAATCTGAATGATCTCGTTCGTGGAATGCCGAAATTGTGAGTTAAGAATCAATTATTACTAATAACATAGGTTGACCCGAAGTCAGTTTTAGGGGATGATAAATGTAAAGAGGTGGTAAATTTGATGAATGGAGAGTTTCAATAGAATTTTAAAAATGATAAATGGGATCATGTTCATTGAATGGAATGAAGTAATGTTATAGGAAAAATAAATTTATAAATAATATTAATAAACATGTTGATATTTTATTAAATATTCATTGGATTATTTGTAAAGGATACTCTTAGATATAAGGTGATTATTTTGATTAACCTTTAATAACTATAGTGAGTCTTGAAACTAAAATAATGTTTAATTTATTTTCTTTTTATTAATATAAATATTTCATTCTATTGGATATAATTTTAGAATTATTAAATTTGGAAATATATGAAGAGGTTTATATTGATAAATCAAGGGATTCATAATTGATTATTTTATAAACATTATGTTTAATCAAAATAATGTTTTTTATATTTCAAATAGTACCCTCACGCATACTATTCAAAACTTATCTATTTCCTCAAAATAGTGGAACATTTATAAATGGGTGTTGATAGAAACATGTATGTGAAGAAAATGATACAAAAACCACAATTGTAATTATTTATATCTATGATAATTTATTTGTAGAAGATAGAGATAAAAAATATAATAAATTACTAAGAAAATGAATATGAACATTGATATGTAATTTTAAGGTGAGTTAAACTACATTCATGGTATTATAATTCTAGTGAAAGGAAGATAAGTATTTCTCTCTCGTGAAATATTTACCAAAAATTTGTTCCAAAAGTTTGGAAGGTACGATTCAACGGATTTTTCTACACCTGTCTTCTCAGATGTGATGTTTAGTAAAAATAAATATGGTGAGTGTTAATCAAAATTTAATTTTTATGTTCACGATAATCTTAATCTATGTTACTTAATCATTAACAAAAACAATACAAATTGTAACATTACATAAAATACATTAGAGTGAAAGTTGGAATGAAACATTCTCATAAAAAATGAATACTTATATATGTTGAAGTAACATCAAATTATGGTCTGATATGCATGAGAGATAATAATATAACCCTTGATTTGTTCGTAGATAATGATTATGATTCATATTGTAAGGATAGAATATAAATATTATTGAGAGACTTGTTCTAGAGGGATTGTTGTGTATGCTGTAATAATACGAATAAATGTTCTATTTCATTGAGGATAGTAAAAGATTTTGTTTCCTCAACAAAATATTGTAAAAAAATGATATGCATGAAACAATAGTTGTATGATAAACGAGTGAAAGTTAATAAATCATTGAATACTCATTTTGTAAATAAAATTCCCATTACTCATTCCAAAAAACATATACAACACTTCTGGTAAATGGTTATTAATAATAAAAATCATTTCATTACGGTGAATGTTTCTTTTATAGATATAATGCCTGGGAATATTTTTTTAAAAATATCAATTTTCTTATATTTTCACAAAACCACTCCAAGGGGCATATTTTTGAAATGAGGCTACAACTACATGTTTATCGTCAAAAAATAATTTCACAATGTCCATGTGGAATTCTCCCCAAAAATCCCCTGGATTTTATTTTAAAATATTGATAGAATTGTAAAACTCCAGACTCTATATTTCTTTAATATGATGTTGATGTTAACATAAAAATATTGGGATAAAAATTGAGGGATAGTATATCATATCAAGACCTATAAAAATAATATCATTATGGATTGGAATTTTATAAAAATATTGATTATGAATTAGGTTTCGTTACACTATCATTGTAAATGGTCTCGGATTGATGAATGTTATAATGAAAATGGATGGGTTTATAAGATTTTTTTCTAAAAAACAAATATCGGAGAGTGAGGATCCCATGGTTGGTTCTATGATGAATATTTTCTTTGTTGTCAATGTCCTTATTTTGACTGATTTTTTATTTTAGGTAATAATGAGTTTTGGAAGGAATAAGAAAATATTACCTCATTGTTTCAATAAAAATTATATTACTATTTTGATTATACTATACAGATAATTATGTTCCTAATATCAATGTGATATAATACTCATCATCCTTTATATGATTATTAATATTTTTAAATAGTCCATGAAGTCAATGGTTGAGCATAAATACTATATTTAAAACTATACAATATTCTACCTATGATATGATGAAGTTGATGATGATGATAAGATAAGAAAAATGAAGGGAAACTGATATATTATACAAAATAGATGTTTATAATGTTTTTTGAATGTGATTGTGTACAATGATAAAGATTCATGTGGTACAATATTGAAGATGAAAATATTAATATGAACATATTTTAATGTTTAATTTCCAAAATCTATGAATAATGGTGGTTTATGATGAATATTTGTTCAATTATATAATATAAAAACCCATCAAAACATATTTTATATTACAAAGTCCTCTGAAATTATGCAAAATTGGGGCCAAATAATTCACCATATTGATAGTAAAAAAGATGATAATACAAAGGCAAAAATTTTATCGCGAAGTGATATCTCTAGAGTCCTTTGAATGATAATTTTTAGTTGGGTAATCTAAATAAATTTCATAATATTGATCAAAATAATGGGTATAAGATCCTTAATATTTAGATATATGATATACGACGATTTCAATGATTTTATGATAAAGTTAGTAGAATGATTCCATAAAACTGATATTGTCATGACCCGACCCTACCCGGGCTCGAGCCGAAACTACCCCAAGCCCGCCTCCATAGGCTAGGGGCTGGTGACCAGCGCCGAAGGCACAACAACTCGGGGAGGCCTTGGCCTATGAACCTGTACACACACACACGTGCAACACACTTAATGAAAAAGTGCAGAGTAAAAAAGAAAAGTAAAGGGAAACTGCTATAAATAAACCGCAAGAGTGCATCGACCTCTAAACAGTATAGGGTACAAGCTGAAAAGAAAAGGGGAACAACACGCGCCCAACCAAAAAGTGCCACAACCCGGAAATAGGTAAACAAAAAGAAACAGGTGATGGGTCTCCCACCTAGAACCCAGCCATGGCCACCGCACGCGGTCCAAGCTCCCAAGCTCCTACGCTCCACTGAAGTCACGCTTCACATTTCCGTCGTCTGCAAGGGCACACCATGTGTGGGAAAAGCCCAAGAAGGGGTGAGTATAAAAATACTCAGTAGGATACCCCGAAGGCTCGAGGGAGCAACAAAGGAGGTACCGAAGGGTGAGCAGTAGAGCGAACATGAAAAGTAGAGGAGTATAACTGAAAGTGCTGTAAAGAGTCCAGCTCAACCGAACAAGGGAAAGGAAGTAGACTCCTCTAGGCATGAAGACCGGGAAATGGTGAGAAGATGAAATTCCTATTGAGTCTTCGCTACCTATAACAGGAGAGTAGACGCATCCCACCACGAGAAGCTAGACACGGAAAGCATGTGGCATACCCCGGGCGTCTTCATCTCTCCTGGATGGAGAGTAACCAAGCCCAAGAAGTGGGTACTCGAACAAGGTATATACATATATATATATATTCTCTACAAGAAGCCCGAACATGCTCGTAAGGGGATCTCTGTCCCGTAGCTCAGCCCAAGAAAAGAGTATCCAATATTCCTAGAAGTAAACTCCATCGACGCCCAGCATCCCGCACGTCTGCCCAAAACTGCAAGCCAAGGTACTCAAACCACCGCACCTCGACACTATCCGCTTTGGGCGACACTCACTCTCCCACACGGTTTTAGATCGCGTCACTAGAATGGGTCTCAGTGGGGAAAGTTCCCCTCGTACTTGAGAGTTCTAGGTAAAGTCAAACCACACCTTGTCACTGCCCTGCAGTCGAGAGGTCTCCTCAAAGTCAAGTCATCACAACACTGACCCGTATAACCAAGGGTCCTGCCCCAGTAATCATGGAGGAATGCCACAGACTGGCCTAGTCAGAAGGACTGAGTCTGGAATGTCAATGAGTGTCCCACTGCCCAACCCTACTGGAGGATAATTCATAATATAATATCGGGTGACCCACTGCCCAGCCCTGCTGGAGGGTAAACCCAAATACATCCTCAGGCGACCCACTGCCCAGCCCCGCTGGAGGGTAGACCTCAATACATAATCAGATGACCCACTTCCCATCCCCGCTAGAGGGTAGACCTGGAATAAGTCGATAGGCGACCCTCTGCCCAGCCTTGCCGGAGGGTAGATCTAGAACTATACGACGGGCGACCCACTGCCCAGCCCTGCCGGAGGGTAGAACCTAAGAGGACGTTGGGAGACCCACTACCCAGTCTCTGCTGGAGGGTAGACCCTATGTGCGTCGGGAGACCCACTGCCCAGTCACTGCTGGAGGGTATACCCTAATAGCGTCAGGTGACCCACTGCCTAGTCTGTACTGGAGGGTAAACCCTAGAAGTCAGTGAGCAACCCACTGCCTTGCCCTACTGGAGGGTAAAACTGAATAAGTCAATGAGTAACCCACTTCCTAGTCTCACTGGAGGGTAGAACTCAGAACTACTCTAGCCATCTCTACGGGAGGGTACACCATTGGCCAACCAAACACGGAGTGTGTATCACACAACCACCCATCTCCAGAACAACTCTCTCAAAAGAGTTTCAGCGCCTGTTCCATCACGGGGTGCCACTAGCACAGCTACTGGCGGATCCATTGAGAATGAAACCAGGGGAGACCACTCAACCCTGCTGGTCAACAAACAAGCACAGAGCTAGGGGAAAAACTCTACCCTGCTGGTAAAACAATCACACAGCGGGACCCTCTACATCGCGATATGTCAACGTACGCAAAGAAGAACCTGACACGCACATGGGGCCCACACGACGTGTGGCCCCACGTCAACCCCAACTAAGCGCAAAAATGTTCTCAAGTACAAACCACACATACGTCCAAGCACTATCGTATACTCCCAGAGTATACCTCGTCTCTAGCCCAAGGGCTATCGTGCACACGACACCCAACGTCAACGTGAAGGCGTGACGTAACATTTCCAACTTTCCACCTCAATGAATGGGGAATGAAAAACCACATCTGTTCAAGCATTACTTGACACCCACCCCCCCCCCCACCCGTGGGAGTGCACGCGATCACACGCCAAGGGTCTGCTACAACCACAATAGAAGAACTGCCCCCGGGGCACCTTCACATTTCCACATTCCACAAGATCATGCAAGAGGCTCCACACAACCAAATGGATCGCACCATTGTAATCCTCATGGAAAAACACTCTAGATAGACTACTTACTCACCCGAAATGGTCAACCGGTGAAAAAGGTACTATTCACCGTAACCAAACCCATGTGGGGCCCACCTCAAGATCCCGAAACTGAACAAACGGATCACACCACTGCGATCCCCTTGGAAAAAACCACGGGATTGGCTACTCAATCACCCGAAATTGACACCCAGTGGAAAAGGTACTATTCACCGTAGCCAGGTCGGGTGGGAGCCACACCATGTCCCCGAAAAATGTTGGGTGAACTGCGCCATCGCAAAGCTCTCGGAAAAGCATGTCAAATTGACTTCTTACTTGCGTGGAATGAGTATCCGAAGAAAAAAATGCATTCCCGCTTACCGCGCTTGAGCGGTACCACGCGGGACCCGCACCCCGGTCCCAAAGCGCTGCCAACGGATCACACCGTTGCAATGCTCTCGAAAACGTACACAAGTTTGACTAATCACTTGTCCAAAACGGACACCCAGTGATAAAGCTGGAAAAATCACTATCAACGCCAAAACGGCCCTCGTGGGCCCCGCACCATCGTGCCGAATTATAGCGGGCAGATTGCACCATTGCAATCCCCTCAGAAAAACATCCAAGATCGACTGCTCGCACTCCCCGAACGGATGCCCGATGAGAAAGTCGTGAAACGTTGTACGCTACTCAAAAGACGGGTCGTGGGGCCCGCGCCTCAACTTCGGCCTCAATGCCTGGAACCGCCCTAGAAAGCTCCGCCTTGGTGCCAGGGTCCCAACGCCACTGGCTTCGTTTAAATCGGACGTCGGATGCATCCGCGCCGTCCTTGACAAGATCCACTGGAACAGAGTCGATTCGCTTAAAGACGCGTCGCATCTCCGAGGCCCCTCGTTTCGGGAATTAAAAAATTCCCGAAACCATATCAAAAAGTTCTTCTCTATTTAAGGGTCGTGTCGCCGTAGACGGCATGAAGTTTTGACCCACAGTTTGAAAGTTACGACATTTTAATGACGTTGGAGGTAAGCGGGGGTGGACCGGACCGGTCCGGCCGGTCCGGCCGGTCCACACCCACTGTCCACCTCGAGCTGACCGGCCACGAGGGGCCGGTCTTGGTCGCCTGCGGTGTCCCGCACTCGGTCGGTCTCATTCACCACGCGGGGGTCGCACACCGCGGCCCCGCGGTCACCACGCCCCGACGCTACCCTGCGCCCCTGACGAGCTCTGCCTCGCACCGCCGACAGACACCGCTCCCCGCCGACAGACGCCGGGCCCCGCTGAAGCCGAGCACTCGCCGCCTGGAAGAGAGGCCACCACCGCCATGGGAACCACCGTTGCCAAGGGAACCACCGCCGCCTTGCCTCGGACCACCAAAGCACCCAAACCGGTCGTGATCACCTTCAAAACCCCGCAAACTTCAGTGATCGACCCCGACCTCCTCCGAGCTCGGATTTTGATTACGAAAGATGCGTTGGAGAGATTAAAATGTATACTACGAGTCTATGGGATTTGTTCGAAAATCAAACAACAACATGACACAAATAATCGAACTCAAATGGGGGTTCAGAAATTAAAACGCAAAACACATAAACCTACCTCGTGGGCGTTTCCCGGAGATTCGCCGCCGAACCGCCGCCTTGTCGGAGCTACCTCACCAGAGCCGCCTCACCGGAGTGGAGGAGGAGGGGATGGAGGAGCTACTTGCACCAGGGAAGAAGATCAAAGAGGGTGGGGGGGGGGGTTTAAGTGTTTAAATATAAAACACTAAAACTCCCCGCCCGTAGGCCCCATACCCGAACCCTCAGCAGGGTCTATGTTAAGCCTCCCTTAGGATAAAAACCACGCTCCGAGCACAACTAAGGTCTCATAATTTTAATCCGAGACCCGTTCTAAAGTTATAAAACTCAACGCCCAAGGGCGCCAAATTATGAAAACGCCCCTAGGGCCATTTTTCATAGACTGCGGGTGCCCACAAAACATATGCCCCTACTAGGGTAAATGGCACGCTCCGATCTCAACGGTGCCCTCAGTTTTCCAATCCGAGCCACTGTTTAATAGATACCTCCGTTTCAACATTAAACGAATTAATTAATTTATTTAATCCTTTTAACATTATAGAGGAGGGCGAGGGGTCCAAACATCCCGCGCCGACAAGTTTTATGTCATTTCAAGGGTAAACACCCCATTCCGGACCCATCTGTACAGTCAGATCCCTGATCTGGATCACTGTTTAGGAGTTAACCCATTTATATTGTGTTTCTAGTGTGAACGCATTGAAAGTTTAATTCTGGCCACTCTGGGGCTCGGAATCGCACGCCGTCTGATGGCGTTGCTCTGGAATATCATCAAGAATATTCCAAAGTCTTTCACAGTAAAAACCGGATTCTTACAGATATGATCTTATAATGTTATATATAACTATATTCTCTATTGTTATACTACAAAGAGATTTAAATAAAAAAATTGAAAACTACTGTTGATCCATTGAGAAAAATATCAGGATATTTTTTTCATCATAGAGAGTGGTTGTTTAATGAAGCCAGTACGATATGGTTATCAGGTCATTTTTATGGGTTAAATTCCATAGGATGGATGAGAATTAGACAAAGAAATATGACGTCATCTGATAATTGACTCTATAAAGATGTAACATATGAGGTTTTAGGATCCAAAACCTTTATTTTGATTCATTGAACACCATATAGCCGAATGTATACATTGAAACACATCAGAATAATAATATTTTATGAAAATATTGTTAGTCCATGGATAATAGGATGCTTGTGAATATCATCAGATATAGAAATAATTCAATTTCAATCATACGTATGAAGCCTTATTTCTAAATGTATATACATTCATGAGATCCTAAGATGGTAAATTACTTATATAAATCACCTGAGATAGAAATATAAACTAGTTAGAGGAGTTCATAATGACATCCTTATAAAATCATTTGTTAGACGGTGTTTTATAAAGATTTAAAAAAAATAAAGATATTAACAGCGAAAATGATTTATCTATCCGATAACATTTTCTAATCTTGTGAGTTTAGGGAGGATTTATGAATGTTTTATATTTCAATAACCCTCGTGATTAATGTACTAGTTTCAAGATGTGCCCAATGAAGCATTATTAAGCATGAACATTAAAAATTTTAGTTTCAGTTAAGTGGGATAAAATATACGTGTCCCATCATTTTTATATGGGAGGATTCCAATATAATGTTGTAAAAGTTCAGTATCAATATACAACATTCACTAAATAGTGAGAGAGATATTATGTGGTGTATTTTCAAATATGATGATTTTACATGATTTTTATAATTTGTTAAAAGAAGAAATACTAGAAAATCAAATCATCCATTAGTGCACCAGAAAAAACATACGTGGTAGAGTTTATTGCACACTAGATAATGTAATACTTGATTAATGTATAAGCATTCAATACAATATCAACAATATGGAGAGTCTATTATATATATAATTTCTTATCTCTGATTATGTGTGACATAATGAATGTTTAATATTTTATTGTGTCTCCATGGATAAATAGACATTTTATATGATGTCAGTTGATAAAATTTTTTGTTAAGAGATTCATTGAAATTTATGGGAGATTTATGAATTGTTTTCAAACCCTTTCTTAGTGGATTTATAGGGACTGATAGGATTGGTCATGACAAAGATATATTCATCAACACATTTGGAAAACCTTGGATGTTTTATACCTTCATATTCTTAATTACAATTCAATAAAATTAATATTGGTTTATATTTTTTAAAATGGTATAATCTATAACAAGTTATATAGATTTAGTTCATGTTAAATGGAATTTTATAAGTTCTCTAATGATATAACCCCTCCCACATCTTTGTGGTCCTTATATTCTTATAAATATGAGGATTCAACATTGTTTCACTCTTAAAATTAGTGTATGGAAGAGGCAATAACTTCATGGTTCATGATTTAGTAGCGAGACCATCCAAAATTTTTGTTATCATTATATGGATATTGTGGCATCAATGTATATCAAGACAACATTAAAATGTTCTCTATGAATTTATCCAATTTTTGATTGACAAATATAAATCATGCGTCCAAACTCTAACAACCTGTGAAGTTTGTTTTTGATAGTAAAAATAAATTCAATTATTCTATTACAATATTATGATAGGATTTAAATTTTATTATTGAATAATAAATTTCATTACATAGAGCATTACCCCACTACCTTAGGTGATCAATTGTACCTCCAGATTCCACAAGTGATTTCAAAGAAACTATATTCTTCTAAAATCTATTTAAGAAAAGTTATTATATTGTAGAATATGTTAAATGTAAATATAGTTTCTTTATTCAATGTAAAAATTATCATATATGGAATAATTAAATAAGATCAATTGAATTTCAATTAGAATACTTACTTATAGATGATGTAACAGCCCGAAGAACGCACCTCAAGATCTTACTCTAAAAATTTATCATTTAATTAAGGTATTTCATATAGATAAATGTGACCTGATTTTTTACACAAAAAAATGTACATCAAAAAAGGAAATATTGGGTCACATACATACCCAATGACTATTTAGTATTAGATTTTTAATGTAATATGGAAAACCTCAAACTAATTTGGTTAATAAATAGCAAGTACATTAAATTCATTATCATTTCCCACTAAAATCATCACATATTGCAGCCATTTTTGGTATAACATAATTAATACAACTCTTCATAGCCTCGAGAAAATACACAAAATCAATCAATGTCCTCGAAATCTTAGTAAGGGTAAATATGGGAGACATTAAGGATACTATAACCATAAAATGGGTAAAAGGGTATACTAAAATGGGGTGAAAATTGAAAAATACACCCTACTCACCAAAGAACCTAATTTTGATTCATGGATTAATTCATCGCATTTCATTTTTCATGAATAATAATGTAATTAAATAGCATGATCTAGAATCATAACACTGGGATAATACATCAAATTTCTTCATACAAATAATAATAGATAATCTTTTTCATTGTAGACGAGTCACATTGTCCGGAAAATCATAGAGGAGGGGGTTCACTAAAAAAAATATCATTGTACTCAAGGATCACTACCAATACTTATATAGTGTAATATTTCCCTTATTGAACTTGGTTCACTCTCCATTTCAGACCACTTCATATAATGATATTTAAATCATTACCCAATTCATTATTGGGAGAAACAGGTCATACCCATCATTGGTTATAACACAACGACTTTCCTTGGTTATAATATAAACAATTTTCAAAATGATATATATATATATGTGTGTGTGTTATAATATATTATAAAACAATTATCACATTAGGACCTGTGAAAATAAATGGGTTTTTAAATATTTCCTCATAACATAAAATGAGGAAAATAAATAAGTTTCATAAAAATTTCCGGAATTCATATATGATGGTAAAAAATGGGTATCATAAACACCATGTCATCTTAAACACAATACCTTGCATAGAATGAATACATATTGAATCATTGGATCAGAATCCATATAAATCCTAAGCACCAATGATGGTTTTTTTGTTGATAAATGAATCAATCATTGAAAATATTCTTGATTAAATTTAACATTACACTCTGATTTTTTTGTTAAAATGAAAAACATTTTATAAAATAATATTAATTTAAAATAACAGTGAAAGAATAATATTTAATCATTGATGAATAAAATTCTTAAATTTTGGAAATTATATTCATGTCACACACGTTAATAAATAGATCTATTTCGCATTGTTGGAAAAATCCAAAGAAATTTGATTACAAAAATGAAATAAGGATTTTTTTAATGAAATTTTAAAACTTAAGACATGGTAAAATAAATATTTAGAAAATTATATTTAGAATGTTTAATTTTTTTTAATTTTTTAGAAAACATAGATTTTGAATAAAAAAGGTTTTTGACCAAAGAGAGAAACAAAGTGCATTTTTTATAAATTCATTTCATCGATCATTTTAAGAATCCAAGAGGTGAAAAATTATAATACTTCCTGGAATGAATATGGATAACCAGTGGTGAATAAAATACATGAGTTTGTTCTGATATAAATCATTATAAGTCATTAATTTAAGTATAATTGTAAATATACCGAATAAAAATTGAGATAGTTACATGATATCATTCTAGTGTGGTAATATTAGTGTCGTTAAACCCATTAACGAGTAAAACTAAATGGAACATTTCAAAAAAAATTATCGATGTATATTCATGATATAAAATTTCAATTTTTCAGTATATAAAACTTGTAATATGAGGTAGGTACATTACATAACAAGTGCCCCAATGAAGGATTGTTGAGGTAAAAACCTCTTACCAAGAATCTAATTTACCCCAAACATTCATTATATTCCTTATAATAAACATTTGTTAATTTATAACTAATTAATAATCCTTTTAATAATTATTATTCCTTATATATCATGAACTTTTATGTTATATATATTTATATAAT
Source organism: Viscum album (assembly GCA_963277665.1). NCBI lineage: Eukaryota > Viridiplantae > Streptophyta > Magnoliopsida > Santalales > Viscaceae > Viscum > Viscum album. Next base: position 127,530,241 of record OY728167.1, on the reverse strand, counting down.
AATGTTTGTTCACATCAAATGTTTTTATGTAATTATGTAAATAACTCAATAATTCTTTATATAGTTTGACTATGGTCAAAGTATTTTTTATTCCATCATATCTAGATTAACAATCATGAATTAATTATCATATTTATAGATTATTTTTTAATTAAAATATACCCATTATGTTTTTTATGGAAAATGATTTATGTTACAATCATGGATACATTATACTATACATATAATGGAGTAATGTTTTCATTTTTCAATGATCATTATGGAAAGGAATTAAATATTATTTTAAATATATAAAATTATCATACAATAATATATATATATTAGATTATTTTTACCTATTTTTATTTGTATCTTCAATGTGATGTGGAGATGAAAAATGAATATCATCACTTCATGAAGGTGGTAATCGACACATACACACAAATGACATCACTATTTCCTAGTGCACAGAAAGGGAAGAAGGTACATGATATGTTATTTTTTATAAATGATTATGAATATGTAATGAATATAATATGTAAACTTTAATTAAATCATTATATCCTTTATTGGGAGATTGCATTTCAAGAAAGAATTACATATGGTCGTAAGGTAATAGTTCTCCATTCACAAAAAATATGAGTTATCCCATTTGACGGTTATTAGAGATGGATATGGGTTATTATTTTAACATAATAACATATAATTACATGGATTGTACTCATGTTATTATGATTTTAATTGATGAAGAAAATTTGAAGGTGGTGGGACATGAAAAAATCTACAAAAACGGATAAAAATAATACTCCTTTTTGGGAAATGATATACAACTTATCCAATTAATGTTAATTATAATTTGTCGATCGTCTATTCACCCGATAATGATATATGATTCTGTTGGCATTTACATTCACCTATTCATGTTCTCTATCACTTATTATCAGTCTTTGGGAGTTTGGTTATTCTTTCATAGCTTTGTTTTCACATCCCAATAATTTTCCCATACATGGAAACATTGAATGTGTTGATTTATATGTCATTCATAATTCCCATTCTCCCTTATTAATTTGATGTTTTATTGATAATTTTTACAATTTTTTATTTCAATAAACATATTTTGAAATGAAAACCCCATGGTTACAAAGACTAATTTAAAATTGTGGGGATGTAATTTATTAAATGATGGATAATGTAATACCCACATATTTTTAATGGAAATTATATGAACAATATCATACTTTATAACCTATCCATTCAATTGGATGATGTGAATAGGTTAAATAATTTATGAAATAAATATAAAATTCTTATTCCTTATAAATGAAATGAATATTCCTATGGAAATAATATATTAATTTTTATTATTATAATTATATTCATAAAAATACTATTTCATACGAAATGAGAGAATTTATTCATAAAAATATTTTAATTTCTGAATTATTCAGGTAATAATTAGAATGAAATTATTTTTAGATAATTTTAGAAAATAATAATTTTCCAATGAATAGGGAAACGTTCTCTTTTAATTTAAAATATTATTTCTATGTAAATTTATATAAATTGTAATATTATATTTTTTATTACAAATAAAATTAGATTAATTAATATTGATTTAAAATAATCCAATTTTTATCATAAAAGATGTTTTATATGTGAATTCTTTTAAAGAATCTTCATATTTAAAAATTAATCTTTTTTTCTTAACTGCCTTTTGTTGTATTTCAACATATTTCTTTTAAAATAATGTATGCCACATTAATGTGATGATTTTTTATTAATGGATTCCATATTTTCTGAATATTACTAGTTTATTCTATTGGTCAATATAAAATATAAACATAGTAATTTGTTTCCATGTTAGAGGATAGATCATGTAAATAAATGCTAATAATAAAATACTATGTGCAATAAAATTATATATAAACATGAATAAATATTATTTGATTCTTATATATTGTCTATATGAATAAAAATGTATAATTTATTGAATTTTATGGAATCTTGGATGATATTTTTTCCATTTTAGTATTATGTTTTGAGAAAAGTCAATCACGTTACTCTCTTACCTTTAATAACTGTACTATTTTTAATATGTGGACATATAGAAGATATGTTTGAAAATAAATAGAATTAAAAAATTATATATATTTATCATAATAATGGTAATTTATATGTTATTTTTATTTATTTAAAAATTATATTAAATGTTTATAAAAAAATAATGTAGTAATTATTCATTTCATGAAAGAAAAATCAAATTAATTATATAAAAATATAAAAACAAAGATAATTTCAAAAATTAATTTAATCCAAAAATTTAATAGTTTACCTTGATATTATAGAGATACTATAAAATACTAATTTGAAATAAATGTGTTATCTTGACATTGTTAAATTCAATGTAGTAAACAGTTATATAAATTGACATTAGTGATATTTATAATAAATATTATTTTTATAAATGATATAAACTTCCAAAAAAGAAATAATTCCAAAATAATATCATGATATAGTTTTAAATATCAATCATCTTCCATTTATGTATCTTTTTTCAAATTATTGTAAATATATTTAATGTCAAATAGTAAATTTTAATTTTCCATTGTTAGAGTTGATGGGTTTAAATAGATTTTAAATAAACGATAATAGAAAAAATATACTAAAAACATGTCTACTTTTTATTTGATGATTTTATTTTGACATATTTTCAAATTCTAATCGAAATTACCTATTATTGAGAAATATTAAGTAAAAATATTATTTTATATTAATTTAATATTTTCATAAATTACAAGTGTACCCCCTTCTCTTATAAAAGGGAACATCATCATCTTATTTATTAACACATAAAATCCATTTTGGAATATATAATATCTACCAATATAATTTCTTAGAATCCCAAAAATCATTCTAGGGGCCTTATTTTTTGCATAACACTAACATTTTAATTTTGGGGCCATAATGTTTATATATGACTAATCCATTTTGAATAACCTTTTAAGGCATAAGGTGCTAATCAAAGGAGATTTTCCAACAAATAGGGATACTTTTTACCCACATATAACAATTTTCGTTATTATTAAACCTATATAAAATATTTTTAAAACATTATTAAATAATAACACCAGTATACTTATAAAAAAATATTTTATTATATTAAAATCACATCTTTTATCATTATCCATCATTCCTAAAATGGGAGAATAATTTATTATTTTCTTTATCGTGAACTACATCCCCCAACCCAATGTAATTTTTTTCCATCACCAAATATTTAGATATGTTATATTTATTGAACTAAGGTTGACATTTTTTGGTCCTGACATATTTTTCATTATTAATAATATATTTAAAATACCTATTTTCATGGTAGTTAAATTTTTAATAATACGTTATCTTATCATGGGTTTTATGATTCCAATATTATCATTGTGGTAAAGAATTTATGTTACAATTTCAATATTTGTCATGATTATTAATGATTATGCTTCCATTGATGAAAAATTATGATCATTATATTATGAAAAACATTTAATATATTACCATATAGTTATACATGATCTTTTAAAGTAATATTAATATTGTTTCTCTCTTTGTTACATATAATAATAAAAGAAGGGGTTTTTATGAAAAATCAAAATGATATATCTATTTAGTTGAAACCCCTTTTCTCTGATATTAATGTTTCTTATAAAAATTTTAGAATAAGTCTTAACATAAGAAACGACATATTAAAGACATTCTCAACAATTTTTTTTCTTTTTTAAATGTGTTTTAAATGGAATATTCGTGTTGTTTTCTAGGAAAGGTATTTTGGATTTTACAAAAAATGTGTATGTATTGATTTCATTACCATGTACGACATGAAAAAAATTTCACACTGTAATTAAAATTACATTAAATATTAAATTATATGATTATTTTTATTTGAGGAAAAAAACTTATCTCCAATAATTTTTAATGATTAAAATTATTTTTTGAATGTGGATTGTATATTTTTCAAAAGGATGTTTTCATTGAAACATTAATTCATTTACCCATCATCAGTAGTGATTATGTTTAAATGGTTACATGATCCAATGATATTGACCACAATCATTAAATGAATTTTTGTATGTTAATGATGTTATAGTGGTTGTGAATCAATTTCCATTACCATGGTTTATTAATTTGTTAAATGATTATGAATCCTATTAAATTTCTAGAAGTCATCTTATGAGGAAATAAGATGATAATGGAATTTTATTAAATAGAAAAGAAAGGAGTAGAACAAAAATACAAACCAGAAACACGAAAACCATAAATAATGGTTAAGTTGAAAAGGAAAAAACCAAAGAAGACAAACACCTAATAAAAAATCATGGGCTCTGGGATGAAAGAAAAATAAACAAAAAAATGACCAACGAGATTGAACCCAGTGACACTCATCCCCTTCCACTCCGGCCTCCATTGTCTCCATTGAGGATCTAAATGATTTGGGTATTATCTCCTCATCCCCATTGTTTAGGTAGGATACAACTTCCCCAGTTGGAAAAATAAACGCGGAGGCCGAATCTTGTCTGAGAAAATTGATTTTTTTGCTAATTTGTATGCCAGAATTCAATTTTTTATGAAAATGTTGTTCTCAATGATCATGTTTGGTAATTAAATTATTATTCATGTAAAATGATCATAAATGATTTATGTCCTAACTCTAAAATAATATATATTATATGAAGGGAATGGTATTAAAATTTTAGGATCATGTTCTCTTACAATTTTTCACATGTTATTCTTACTTGATCATTAATACATCTATTTATTACTCATTCTGAAAATTTTATCTCACCCTTATTTTATTTTTATTTTCTTCATACCACAAATAATGGTTTGGTTGATGTTATTACTCAGTAGGATGCACTATTTTATTATTTTTTGGGAGATGATGTTGACCTTCAGACCAATATATTTAGAAACGCATGTTGTTTTGGTTTTTTTCCTAATTCTCTAAAAGTAAAAACCAAATTGACCCATGGGTATTTTCGTGATACAATATATTCTTCTAAAATTTAACATTTTCATTGAAATATTTTGTCATATTTATCAGAATCTGTGTAGCTTTTATTCAAGTTTGTAGAATTTAAGGTTTTCAAGATAAGATAGTGTTAAATTTTATGGATACCATGATTGTTATATAAGTTTGAGTTCGACCATAAATTCGGTGTATTGGATAATCCATTTTTGGTTTTACATGTTGGAATTATAAAGAGGATAATGATATTCTGGGATATGTATATGTGACCATTTGGTTTAATATGAAATCTTTTTGAAGAAGAATGCATTCTCATTATGTGGACACAAGTTTTAAAAATATTAATAGTCATTAGTGTTTAGATAATCACTTATTTTAATGTATTCTTTGGTTATTCAACATTTGGGATGCATAATGAAATGTACGAGATATCCTTTCAATTTCAATAATTTTACTATTTCTAAATATATTTATGTTATTTCTAATTATTTTTATATCATTTATATGAATTCATTATGTATTATATTTTTATAAAAAGGATAACCCACATGCTAGGAGACCGACTATATCATCCGGAAAGGCCATATAGACTAAACCCACAACAAATGGGTGACACGGGTGGATTTCCTTACACTAGCCATTGTGATGTCTTGGTTAGTATGAAATGGTTTTTATTTTTTAAAAATACCTAGATGATAATGGTTTAGATCAATTTTTCAACATGAGTTTTATTCAATAGATCACTACATTATTGGATGCTAATTTGTTAATTAAGTGATTATTGTTATTTCAGATGAAAATCAATATATGTTTTTCTGAATTTTATTTGATTAAGGTAAATAGTGGGTTGTGGGATTTTATTTAGAGGAATAAAGGATTAAATATCTATTTGATGCACATATGATTTTATTATTTACTTTATGATTATTTAGTGTATTTATAATAATTATTATCATATCATATAGGTTATATGATTTTGGAATATACATATTAATGATTCATGTTATTTATAGACATATGTAAAATTATTGAAGAATATGTAATAAAATACTTCTAGTCATTAGGTATGGATATTTAAATGAATAATTAGATTAATTTTATAGTTATTTATTTGTGGAATTATCTATATTCTTTATTTGGTATTACTATTGATTTTTTTGAGAAAAAGCTTGTTTTATTCATATAGTGGTTTATTATTTTAATAAATTATCTTAAATTATACTAAATATTTGGGTTTTTCATAATTTATATTGATAATAGTAATAGCTTGTTTTACATTTTTAGATTATGTGACCCATTATAAGATGATACTATTACTTTTGAATTGAATAAAAAATAATGAATACTCATTATTTGAATAAAATGATGATATTGTGGTGGAAATTTATTAATGGATTAAAATAATTTTGTTATGAAATTATATTTTATTAATTTCATATAATAGATTATAATGGAAATAATTTCAATTAGTAAAATAACATTATGAATAAATATTCATCCTATTACCATTGTTTTTAATGAATCTATAGTCTCTTAAAACTTCAATGATTTATGATTTTGTGGGAGTTGAATTTTCCTAATGATGTTCTTTATCACTCCCTATTAGTAATTATTAGTTATTCTGTTAATCTATATACATATTTTAACATTACAATAAATTTCTCTTAACATGGAACCAGTCTATGTTTAATTTCAGACGAACATTGTACATCGTGTTCTCCCTTTTTAAATGGAACTTTTATTTTCCCTTTTTACGATGTGAGATTTAAAAAAATGTATTTTGAAATTTCAAAACCATGGGTACTAAGGCCAATTTCAAATTGAGCGGATATAGTTTTTTAATGGGGGATAATTTAATACCATATGATTTTAAATGGAAGGATAATATTCAATAATATAGTTTATATACAATACCAAGTTTATGAAAACAACAAAATATTATTATTTATGTGTCACTATTATAATATATCCATTAAATTTGTGGCTTTTAATAGAACTAAAATATTTATAAAATAAATTTTAATTCTATAGTCATTATTTATATAATGAATCGATCTTATTTAATAAGAGAATATTTGTTATTAATGTCATTTTATTCATCAAACATATTTTTTATTGTAAAATAATATTTTTCATGTTTTTATGGAATATTGAAATTAATTTTTATCAGTTATAGAAACTTTATTTGAAAAAATTAATTTAATTTTTTAATTCATCATATCAATGATATCTTAAATTTATTTTTTATATTTCTTTGAAAGTATTTATTTTTCATTGAATATCAAAAATTGTTAATTTTTATTTAAAATGTATTTTTATGAGTTATTAGATATTTAAATTTTATTTTTTATTAGTATTCTAAAATTATTAGTTCCATTTGATTTAAAATAAATAAATTATGATTTTTAATGTTGGATTTATAATTGAAATTGGAAAAATAAAATTAAATAACCTTTTGAAATTTTCTAAAAAATGATTTCCATTGTGATTTTATTGTTTTATTTTAAATATAATTCATCTACTTTATTATATGGAATTTTGAAAAATGGATTCCATATTTTTAATTAATGAATCAAAATTTTAAAAACTATTATATTTTAATTTTTAGTCAATAAAAAATGAAAAATAGTATTTATTTTACTACGATAATGGGCCGAAAAAGTAAATAAATTGACATTTTTGATAGAAAATTGTGAGAGAGGAGGAACATTCCATTCAACCTAGTAATGGAATATTCATTCGATCTGGGTTTGTTACTTGAATCCCGTCATGGATCCATTCAATCCTGATTGGGTGTTTTCTTTCAAGGATGATCATCTCTCAACTCAGGGTTGTGGCTCTTCATCAGACCCCGCATATTCTTTTGCGTTGAGAAAGAAAGGAGTCTCATTTTCCAAAGCTCATTCATATTCTTCTAATATTAGAAAAAGAGGTATGTTTTGTTCCTCTAACATTACCATACATAAAAATGGTGGGTTTTCAATAGTCAACTATTTGGAGGCATTACAACAACATATTGATCTTTGAATGATTTCAATTCTTGGTGGCATTATTTATTCCAAGGTTGATAAACCCTGGTCTTTACATGAACTTTATAATAGAATATATCTTTCCTGGGGTTTTAGTAGCTAAAAATTGATTCTTATTGGGAGGGTTTTTTTAATTTCATTCTTCAATGACGGGATGCTTTTAATAAATTATGGGATCTTGGAAATGTACATCTCAAACCTAATGGTTTGAGATTATCTTAATGGGATGTTAATTTTAATCCCTTCAATCATAAGCAAACCAATGCCCATATTAGGATCAGGCTTCATGAGTTAAATTGGATGCATTTTTATTCTACGAACCATAATGACCTTGATTAATGCATTGGAACTCATATTAGAATAGATCATAAAGCATTGTAGGGGGGTCATGGATATTTTTCTAGAGTTTTGGATAATGATAATTTGGAAACCAAAAGACCGAATAATATCTCCTTGACTAATAATGGTAAAAATTTATGTTAAAGTATATTATGAATGTGTTCCTCATTTTTGTGATGTTTTCAAGAATTTTGGTCACAATGTGGTGAATTATAGTATGATTCAAAAGAATCTTAATGAGGTTACCAAAGAGAATGAATAAAGCATGTAAACAGAAATAAATAAAAAGAAGGTCTTTGTGGAAAAGGAGGGACCATCAAAGGATATACCTGGTCCTTTCAGAGTTATAGTTACTTCTAAATAACCCTAGGTAGATGTCTCTAAAGATGTTGAACAAGGTATGATTCATGATCTACCTAGTCCCTTTGCTAGGATTAGAAATGAAATTGGTAAATATGGTTGATACAAATGCATGCAGGAGAAAATTTTGGAACAGAACATCTCCTCTGAGATTTATAAGCTTGTTTTTTCAGAAAAAGGATTGATGATTTTTTATTGAGGAATGATTTGGAATTAAATATTTCTGCTATTATGGTCTCACTACATGATAGTGGGACTCCTGGAATTTCCCAAGTATTTACTGATTCTGGTGTGTTATCTATTGCACCTATCACTTCCCTAGTTCAGGTGGCTGGAGTTTCATCCAGGCATGATATTGTGGTTCTATATAGCTTGATTAGGGCACCTGCTTCTTCTAATGAAGATTATTCTATAAATGTAGTTGGAATTATGGTTGCTGCTTCACTGAATTCATATTATGCTACATTTTAAGTGGTGATTGGGGCTTCATTTTCAATAGTGGTACTTCCACACGAGTTGAGGAATCTATGGTTCCTGTTTCATCCAGTGTTGATGTGACATTTCAGGATATGGGTGTTCCTAATTCATCCAGAGGTCCAGTTGACAGTCTAAATATTGGTGTTAAAAAAGTAAAAGGAACCACCAATACGTTTGATATAAGTGATCTCTTACAATGGGCCTCCAGTCCTAAGTGAAAGGCTGGAAGGACTCCTAAGTAATGAATGCATGTAACTGCGGGGGTCAAAAAAGGGTTAAACCATCTCGGTCATAGATTTAAATGAATATTTTGTTTTGGAATTTATAGGGACTAGTCAATCATAATACCATGAGGCCCATTTGGCTCTTTATTAAAAATCATAGGCTCATTCTCATTGTTTTGTTTGAACCAAAAAATTATTTTTCTCCCAGTAGATTCAATTTTTAAGATCTGTTCTTTCATTTTGTGGAATCTAAAAGATTTTCATGAAATATTAAATGATTATATGTTTTGGATCATTGTTCTTTGACTAATATTTATATGATTTCTAATACTAATCACCATGTCACATTCTCCTTCAATTATCAAGGGCTCCAACATTTCTTCTCTTTTATTTATTCCCACAACTGTTATCAGGACCAAAGGAATTTATGAAAGGATATTGGATCTCTCAACTCTACCATCTCTTGTCTATAGTCTATCCTTGGTGATTTTAATGCTATCATGTATTCTGATGAGAAGATTAGATCCCAGATTAAAATCATTTCATAAAGAGATTTCAAAGCATGCATTGATGATGATGGGTTTATTGAAGTTAACCTTGCTGGGGCTATGCATACTTGGTACATGAATGTTTTCGATAGATTTGTTGCAAGGAGAATAGACTAGGATTTTTTCAATGAGGCTTGTCTTGATTTATGGGGATATATTTCTTGTAGTACTCTTTCTAGAAATAATTATGAAATTCATCCCATTTTGGTTGACCCTGTGAGAAAAGATCCCAAACATCTTTTCCCTTTTAGATTTAATAATGACTGGATTAATCATCATAAGTGTAGAAAAATTGTCTAATAAATATGGAGTTCTTGGAATGGTAGGGATAATGATTTTTCGTGTTTCATCATGCACAAGCTCCGTAAAAGATCTTTGAAAATCTGAATTAATTTTCATTTTAGTTCCCCGGATTCTGAAAATTTCTCTCTGGAGGAATATCTTTAAAACATTCAGGAGAAAAATTATTCAAAAGAATTCTCTAAAGATGTTTTGGATGAGAATCAAATTGTTTCCAAGATTAATAACTTCTTGAATCTCAAAGATTCTTTTCATTGAGGCAATTTTAAATCAAATTGGAGGGGATATGGTGATAGAAACTCTAAAATTTTCAACCCCTTGTAGGGAATTAGAATGGTCTCGAGGCCTCATTCTTTGGTCAGAAATGGGAATAATGTCTTTGACAACATAAATGATATTTTGAGCATGTTTTTACTTATTTTAAGGATCTCTTCAATGGTCATGTACCTTTTGTTGATCTAGGTGAGAGTATTATTCTGAGTAATGTCAATCAAAAGGATAATTCCAACCATACATCAATCCCATTGGACTTTTAAATAAACTAAGTGGCCTTCACTCTAATTTCTGACAGCTCCCCTGGTCCAGATGATTTTGGGAATTTTTTCTTTCAATCATATTGGAATGTTAGTCATGTTGATGTTTGTAGGTTGGTTACTCGTTTTTTTAAAGGAGGATCTCTTACTCATGGTCTAAATGCTCAATTCCTTTCTCTCATTACAAATATGGAGAATGCCAACAAGATACATTTTTTTAGGCCAATTTTCGTGATCAATATAATTTTTTAAATCATTTTCAATGAATTTTCCATGAGGTTGTACACTATTGCTAGTAAGATTGTTTCCTCTAATCAGTCTGGCTTTACTAAGGGTAGTTCTATACAATATTGCCTCATTACTACCTCAAAATGTGTTATCCTTCTTATGAAATCCACAAGAGATGGTAATATTTTTCTTAAATTGGATGTCATGAAATATTTTGATACTGTATATTGGAATTACATTTATAAGGTTCTGTATTTTTTTGGTTTTGATGGTGATTTCATTAAGTGGGTTAAAATCATTTTTTATTCAGCTAATATATTTTTCCATGTTAATGGATCCCATGAGGAATCATTTTCTGGTTCTAGAGGTGTTATACAAGGTGATCATCCCTCATCCATCATTTTTTCCATTGTGGAGGATTATCATAGTAGATTACATTCTATTATGGATGGCAGTGGGAAAATATACTCTATTCGTGTTGGTAGAAGAATTGTTTCTCCCACACACATGTTATATGATTAAGATATTTTTCTATTCACTAATAGGGATAAGAGAAATATTAAAAATATTAAATGGGACCTTTTTCATTATGAAAAAGTTTCATGATAAGAGATTAGTTGGGGCAAGTCCTCTGTTTACTTTGGTAAAAAATTTTCCATTTCCAAGAAGACGTGCATTATCATGGATTTGGGTATTCATTAAGGAGGTCTCATTATTAAATATTTGGGTTTTATTATGTTTTGGGGGTGGCCTAAAGCTTGTTACCCTTTTGAAATTCTTAGTAAAATCCAAAGGCATCTTGCTACTTGGAAGGGAATGTCTCTCTCCCTGGTGGGTCATGTGTGTTTGGTTAAGGATGTGATTATTTCTATGCTTGTTTATTATTTCATGGTATATAAGTGTCAATTATATCTCATCATGAGCATTAATTTTTATATTAAAAATTTCATTTTGAGTGGTAATATTCTGGAGAGGAAAATAGCCATAATATCATGGAATAATTGTTGTAAACCCTATGATGCAGGGGGTCTTGGTATTAAAAATCATGATATGTTTAATGATTCATTACAAGCATCATTCATATGATGTCTTTTAAATTGTAATTCTAAGAATCTTTACTCTCCCAAAAATAAATTCCAAGATAGGAGTAGTAATGGGGTTTTTAATCATATGTATTCATCTATTTGGTATACTATTAAATCCATTTTTTCTTATATTGAATCTCATTCCATATGGCTGGATTCAAGGAATATTTCATTATCCTTTTAGAAGGCCAACTGGACTATCAGTCCCTTTGTTGAGTCCTTTATGAATGATGATATCAATGTAGATCTGGATTCTATAATTAATGATCAGCTTGATAATATGGGGGTTCTCCAAAATCATATTGTTAATATTATCAACAGTTGATGCTTCTCTAATAGAGATGATTTTTGGGCATGTGAACCTACTATCAATTGATTTGTGACCAATAAAAAAATTTATAGGCATTATTTATCATGAAATATAGGCTATAAGTGGATAAGGGATCTACATATGAACTTTATCAGGCCTTCTCGGACATCATTTTTCGGGAGATTGGCTCATGGGAATCTTCCTACTGATTGTTTCCTTAAAAAAATAGTATTTCTTACTATTCTTCATGTGTGTTTTTCCATCAACATAGGGAATATATTTATCATTTTTTTCATAGTTGTGTTACTACCTCATCCATGTGGAAGGTGGTTTTTGATATCTTTGATATCCTTATTCCTGGTGTGTATTCTATCCATTAATTCTTCCAAGGATGTCATTCACCTTCACTTTCTCCACAATTGTTGGATATTTCTAGGGTCTCTACTACTGAACTTTTTCATTTTAATTGTATTTCTCGGAATAAGGTGATTCATGAATGTTTTTCCTTCCTGATCAGTGGGGTTTTATCAGCAATTCTTGCTGCTATGTGTAATGTAGAAATACAGAGGAATCATTTTTCTTCAACTCAGTTTATGATTTGTCTATACTGAATCGTATATGTGTCAATGAAAAAAATCAGGCCTCCAGATGGAACATTTGACATATTTTTGGAAGGAACCTATTTTTGGATGGTTAAATGTTTATTCTGATGGGGGTTCTAGACGAAATCATGAGCTCTCTAGTTATGGTGCTATTTTCAGAAATCATAAAGGGGATATCCTTCATTGTTTTCATGGTTCTTGTGGTCCCTCCTCTTCACTTTAGGCTGAAATTCTTGGCATTATCGTTGTTGTGGATCAAGCGGTGAATAATGGATGGGATAATTTATGGATCGATATTGATTGTACTATTGTTGTATCTTCCATAAGGATGGGTCTCTCTCACTTCTCTTGGAAGATAACTAATCATTGGATTAAATATTGAGATACTCTATTTTCCTTGAACGATATTATGAGTCACATTTGTTGGGAATCCTATTTGGTTGCTGATGGTCTTGCAAATAATGGTTTCAATGAATTTTATTTTTCCTGGTATGATCAACTTCCGAATGATCTTCTTCCTTATCTTAAAAAGGTTTGGGATATGTCTCCCATTTTTAGACTTGTGGAAGATGCCTCTTATTTTTAATATTAATTTTGGTTTTAAAATGTCATTTTTGGTGTCTTAATTCCAATTTTTTCTTCTTATGTTTGGTTCTCATCTTTGGTTGATGTTTTTATGTAAGGTTATTTACATTTTTGATTTTTTTAATTAACTCCTTGGGGCCTTTTTTCTTAGTTTCATTATTTTAACTATCTTATTGTGGTTTTTTATATTTTTTTCCACTGGAATAAAGTGTCCTGTTTATAGATCCTTGTTAATTTATGCACTGGTTTTCAGGGAGTATCTACAAGAATACATGGTTTAATTTGCATCTAGGAATGGGCCTCTTGTAGGGATAATTTTTCTTCTCACATGCTCCATCTTTTTTACTATGATTCGACATATCTTCTATTTTTTATAAATCCTTTAACTTTTTTCTTTTCTCATTTTATTATATCTGTTTGATGTTGACATTAATGGAGCATCATTTTTTTCAATCATCGTTCAAAATTTATGTAACTAGAATTCAAGAAAATTCTTCATTGATGCTACATTTGATCGCATGGGATCTCCAGGCAGTCTTAAAGGTGATACCCTGTGAGCGTAGGGGATGGATTATTAAATAAAAACATTCCCTTCATGGGAGGTAATAGGTGGGGCTGATTTATCTGAAGTCGACCCATTTCTTGTTTAAAAAGAGCAGGTCCTCTCATTCTGTTAGCAGCTCATGGAGAGATTAACTCTCAACCTCGAGTGGCATTCCTCGATGTTATTTATTCAATGGAGTCCATGGAGTGATCTTTAGAAATGGAAAGCAAGGAATATGCTACTGTTGAATCTGGAGCTCACCAAACATCATTGGTTGGTTCTTGATTCTTTTATATTGAAGATTGGGTTTTTTATCTCCAACACCATAACTCTTTCATTATGGTTGTTGGGTGTTCCATGATTGTATCTTTTTTCCCTGTATTGTTATGTTTTTTCATTAATTTTTTTATTATTATATGTAAATAAATTTAAGATTTAAAATCATAAGAACTATAAAATTACCATTAAACCATAATAAATATTATTTTATTATTATATCTCATCCACGAGAAACTACATGTCCAATTCAAGTAATTTTATAGCCACATTGATGATATTATGTTCATTATAGTATTTAATTTAATGAAACGTCAAACAGGTCAACCACTTTATTTAATAAGTGTAATATTTTAAATTTTGGGTTATCCATAAGACATGTTAAACAATAGATAATATTATGAAATATAATATATTTATCTTCATCAATTAAATTAATTTTTTTAGAGGTGATATTATTATCTGAAATTCCTGCACAATGTTAACGAAGTAATTATTCAATTAATGAAAAAAATCTAACAACTGAATGTAGAGATATTATATATTTTATAATTTGAGATATATAAATAATTCTAACAATTTCATAGATAAAATTGAAATTTTGGTTATATAATAACCTATTTATTTATAATTATATGTTTTACCATGATTTTATTATATTCAATGTGACGAATAGTTCTATAAATTGTCATAATTGATATTTATAATAAATCATATATTAATAAATGATATAAAATTACTAAATAATATTATATTCAAAAAAATAATTATAATAAGGTATAGAATATCAATCATGGTCAATTTATGAGACATTCTCTATTTTATACAAATTATACTAACTCTTAAGGAGTACAATTTAATGATTTAATAATAAGAGTTAATGGGGGTGAAATAGCAGTTAAAACCAAAATATATAGAT
The DNA here is from genome assembly GCA_963277665.1 of Viscum album. Classification (NCBI taxonomy): domain Eukaryota; kingdom Viridiplantae; phylum Streptophyta; class Magnoliopsida; order Santalales; family Viscaceae; genus Viscum; species Viscum album. The sequence goes on along the minus strand of OY728167.1, from coordinate 127,514,889 downwards.
TTAAATTAAGTAAAAAACATTTCTATTGTTTATTGTATGTGATTGTTCTGACAAATAGTCATCTTATGATTGAAATAAATCAATTTGGATCTTTTCTTATCTATAAAATAATTTATACAACATTAATATTATGGTAAATGATTAGAGTTCCCCCTCTTATAAATGGGAACCCATCTTCTCATTTCACAGAACATAATATTTTTTTTGAATTAGATAATACTAAAAAATAAATTCAAATAATACCCCTCTTATTTTTGTAATAATAATAACCTTATAGTAATTAAGTATTTTATCAAATTAGGTTATCTAAATAGAGGTATAATTTTTATCTTCTTGTTTTAATTATGTTTTAATCCCTTCTCCCTAAAATATTAATTAAAAACACTCAAATAATAAAACCAGTATAAGCAATATAATTATATCTTATTACATTCAAATCATAACCTATTTAAATTTCCAAAATCCATCAAATAGGAGAAGAATTCATCATTTTTGTGTAGAGAGGATTGTCGCATCGTGAACAATGAAATTTTTTTTAATCACCATCTCCTAAGACTTGTTTGAGTGATGGAATTAATGTTTATATTTTATATTAATGAGATATATATAACTATTAAAAGAGTAATATATCATTTCAATCCCTTCATTTTCATTAACTAAATAATACTAATTATATTTGTACGTACTTCTTGACTGCCACATCATAGAAAAAATGTGATTAATTTTTTATCAACAAAACACATTGATGTTTTTTAAAAAAATTCGATCAATCCCCATTGTTTACACAGACTAAATAATGGAAATAATATATGGGTTGAGTAAATTGAATACAATCCTCATTGATAAAAAATTCAATGACATTATTTTTTTAATATCAGCCCCAATTATATGGTCCTCATGAAATATAACATTCCAATTAGTTTTCCCACTCCAAAAGCCTCGACCTCTTGGAAGGCATCATCTCTTCCATGTTTTCACTTGTTGTAAGAGGAATTCAATTTCACGATCTATAGTGTCAAAACTCCTTGTATCTTGTTGACCCTCAATGCACTTAGATGCATTATCATGTTAGGTTTCGTTTTTTCATTTCTTCAGTGGGTATTCAAACATATTATCCTATAAATTTTCATCATTAGTGTCATTTCCACCATTTATGTTCTTCATAGATCTAGAATGAATTTTACGGAAGATTTTTAGGGCCTCTTAATATAGTAATTGATTTATAAATTCATTGAGATATCAAGAAATCCAGAGAGGATAGAGGTTGACACATACACGTTGTTTAGAAATCCCTTTTCCTAAATATTTTTTATTATAGGGTCACCGATTTATTCGGATTAGATTAAAAAATATCATAATGTGTTATTATGTGATGTATTTCTAGGATATGATGAATTTTATTAACACATCCTAAAAGTAACAAATTAGAATCCCTCGTTATCCACTAAAATAATTTTTTTCATGGATGAATACACATTCATTAATTCCATATCACTATATAGAGGTGCCTCTAAATAATTTTTTGAATTAGCTGGTATGCCAATAGCATTGGGATTATCTATGATGGTATAAGAAACCTATTAAATGGGATAGAAAATTTCTAGTATGTGCATGAGTGAACATTAAATCATCATATCGGTAGACCTTTTAATTGATGGAGTATTCTATTATACCTCATAAATCCCCTATATTCATGTTGAATATGTAACACCCCAAGCTTACATGGTACTTTTTCCTTTGAATAATACAATAGCTAGCGTTGTATGCAACTTCAAGTTCTAACACACCACGACCAATCAAACTAGCCGTTATGAAAAGTAATATGCACTTTTTAGAAATTTAATAAATTTTATTATTGAAATTGGAATCCATTTTTGGATTTGTAATATCATAATTATTATAGGGAATTTTTTTTATTTTACTGAAAACCCTATGTTTTTTATGAATAGTAAAAAATACTAAATTTTAATAAAAAACAACTTTTTTTAATCAAAATAATTTATAGTGATAAATTATACTATGGAGTGGTATTAAAGTATTATTAGATTATATTTTTACCATTTAATCCAATGTTTATCATTGGATGTAATTTCAATTTTAAACTTCACATAAACAAGTGCTAATCTTTTGATAGTTATTATTACCTAAAAACACTCTTTTATGTTTTGACAACGAGAATTAATTTTAAATTAATTTTTTCCACTAACGTGTTCTGAATGTAGAAATATTTATTGTATATTTTGAATCAGAATGTCCAAATATTGTAAATAGATAGCTTTTATATTTAGACAATTTGAATAATTATATCGGTAAATATTTTAATTACATGGTTAAAGGGTAAATCTGGTAAATAAGGGTAAGAAAATAATAAGATAATAATATTAAATTACCCTAACACATGTACAAAACCTATTTTATGTTACATCTATGATCATGGGAATCCTTGTGCCGATTTTGGGACCCCATGGGACCACTTATAAGTGATAATGACATTTTATATTAATTAATTTAAAGTAAATACAAAAAATACATAAGCATATATCTTTTAGTAACACAATTTTTATATAAGGATATAAGTTATCTCTTAATCTATAAATATTAATTGGAAGGATAAAAAAATTTCCTACAACATGGTATTTTTCTTATTATTTTTAGACATCATTTAAATAAAATTGTTTTTGACAAAATAATGATGCATGGTTTACCTCATTAATTAATGATTTAAATAAATAAGATTATAAAAATTACAAAATTATCCAAAACCTGTCTAATTATTATTGGATGATTTTATTTCGAACATGAATCATCTTATTTAAGAAATTAATGAGTTTTGGAAAATTAGAAACCGAAAATAATTATATTATAAAATATTATTTTCAAACATTCCAAAAGAGCCCCTCCTCCCCCTTATAAAAAGCCGTCACTTATAACCCATTTGTCACACCTCTCAAGCCCCTTGGCTCATCTAAACTATAACCAATTAAGCACCCTACACCCCTATATTCGTAATAGTATCCATAACTTAGGCATAAGGAACTTCAACATATCCTTTTGGTTCAAACCAAAGGGAGTTACCTGATTTAACGGTAACATCTTCTCTTATGTTCTTTTCTTTTATTTTGCTTCTAAAACACCCTAAAATAGCTCTATTCCTTTATTTCATAATAAAAAATTTATCATAGATATACTTGGATGTTGTTATGAGAAGTATTAGAACTAAACATACACACAACTCCATCAAATCAGTACATAACATAATTTATCTGTGGACGGTGAACTACTACCTCATGAAACGATGATTGTTCAATCTTATACTACCACCTATTATGCACGCCATTATGATGGAACTATAATTATATATGATATATATGATAGTTATTTTATCTATAATCATCTATAATTCTCTATTATACAATACCTATATTAATTTCATGTTGTATATATATACGATAATTTCATTAAGGAAGTGCGGACTACCGCCCCCTCAAGGTTATATAACTCGTTCATACCATACATGGAATGTATAAAGTATAGTGTTAACAAACATAAGTAACATATATAAAATATAATATTATACTGGAATAATAATATATCTTTGTATCATTTGGGTTTGATTCCTTTTAAAGTGAATAAAGAAATAGAAGCAGTGTTTGTGCGTATGTTCAGATTACCGTTTCCATGAACCCGATGAGATTATATTCCCATCATCACCATTCAAGAATAATTTTCATTATATTAAAAAAAAATATCAAAGAACATAATATAATTCTGTATATGAATCAATTACATCTTATTTCTAATGAAAATGTCTTCTTTAATGATAAATATGAAGGAAAACAAATCAGTAACACACGAAACAATAATACAAATTCTATATTGTTAATAATGAAATATTATAAGATCACATATGATATTATATTTATGTATATCGTTATTTTATAATTTAATAACAATTATTTAAATTTTATACAAGAGGTTAACTTACCCATGACCAAGGAAATGTACAAGGTAAGGGTTAATTTCACAATCTTTTTATTATCTGAGCTTAATTTTTCGTAAGTATCTACAGGGAACTCTTTATCATCCACATCAATGTTTCTTAAAAATGTATTTCAATTTTTTTACTATTTACAAGAATATGGGTTAAATTCAATTATACCATTTTTTTACTTTTTATACTATGTTTTGAAAGTAATCATTCTGTTGTTTTCCAAACAAGGTACTCTGTGACCTTTTCGACAAAATAAAGTTAAGAATGTTTTTTTACTTTTACAGTGGGTGAGGCTATTTTAAATTATTATAACATCGTCGAAGCTTCCCTTAAAACATTATAAGAATATTTTTAAGATAATTTTTTTCATTAAAATAGCTACAAAATAGAAAGAGGTATTTCTTTTAAATAGTTTTCATTTCATATTTTTCAAAATACATTGATGGATTTTAATCTTCATTGAAGTTGATTTGATATGATACAAATCGTCCATATTTTATTGAATAATTTGTGATATGCTTGACTGTGGATGTGTTATTTCATTCTATTCATGGTTTATAGATAATGTATTGATATTTTGTATACTAGGCTTAATAAGAATGTTTATGTTATATTTAAACCTTTTCATATGAGGAATGCATTGGACTTAGTAAGTGATGGGTGGAGCCCCCTATAGCTCCTCGATGCATGGGTTAGTCTAATGGAGAAAAACATGTGTCTTGGACAAGGCCTCCACAAAATCATATATTTAATCTTGGAACAAGGCCTTGACTATGTGGTTATGATATCTGGAATTATGCATTCAATCATTATGAAATTAGATATGATATTTCATCTGATTATTCAACAAGTAGAATATCCATGTGAATAAGTAAATGACATTATTTTGATTTATATTTTTCATATTATGATAATTTTTAGGTTTAAAAGGGTTTTTTATTCGTATACATTTCCTTAAAATGTTTATGCTTATATTTGAAAGTTTTTGCTATATTGTTATCCTTACTGATCATCTGAGCTCACCCCTTTCTATGTTCTATTTTCCCTATATGTGAAGAGGTGTATTATGACTAGCCTGTAGAGATAGTCTAAGGGATATGATTACGGTCTGTGGAGAAATTTTTTTTGATGTTTTTCATTTTATAATGTAATTTAATACTTATATTATAGAGACCCATGCATTACATACATGTTTTATACTTCAAAATCGAAGTATACTTATTACAACATATAAAAAACCCATGAAAGGACCGTATAAGTATAGTGTCTTTAGAAATTGGGAAACATAAACAACTGGTTCATAAAGCATCTACACTGTCTCCCATTTATTTCATCACATCTATAGTCCCTTTTGGAATATATTACTTAATAACCTTCATCTAGACCTAGGGAAAGAAAACATACAAATGGGTGAGCTCAATTGCTCAGTAAGGGTAATCAAAAGAAATATCAATCACATCATATTCATAAGAACATATTCTTTTGGAAATCTTAACCAACAAAAGATATCATAATTTCATAACATGGGATAAATAATAGTAGTGAAATGTAATCTCAATAATCATAACATAAAACATGATATTTTTTGGCATACATACATAATCATAGAGAATCATTTCATAGTAGTCAAGAATCATAGCCAAGACTATCTTAGCGGACAATGTCCATTTCTGAACCGAGTTCACTCCACGTTTCAGTCCTGTTTCACTGAACCAGTTTAACCTCCCATTCCAGCCATGTCTATCTCATGAGATATAAATCATTACCCAATGAATTGGAGGTAGATATAGGCCCCACCCATCTCATAATGATACCACTCTTATGTGTTCCAGAGAATCATAAACCATACATCATAGCATAACCCATGTAATAAAATTGGGATTCTTAAACATCGTGACATCATAAAACAATTCATATAAGATAAAGGAATTCATAAAAATAATTCCATCACAATGTAATCAAATCAATGTAATAACAGGGATATAAACAGAACCCTATATTATCTTATATGGAAAATAATTTTGATAAAACACTTGAACTCCATTCTTGAGGAAAATATCTGTTCTACTTCAAAAAAATATCCTTACTTAACATATCATATAATTTTGAACTAAAATAAGTTAATTAAAAATAAACGTGAAAACTTGTAAAGGAATCCTCATGTAAATACTTTTCTAAAAATCCATTCATTCCATATATGTTAAAAAAACATTCTTCCCGTAATTTGGCCGGAAAAGTCAAAAAGTACCTCGTACGAAAGACGACAAAAGATTATTTTCATATTTTTTTACTAAAAACTCACTGAAGGGTAAAATTGGAATTAGAAAATTATAGGAGGATATAAATAATATTAAATATTGAGGAAATATGGATTTCGATGATAAATACTCCCCAGTAAGTTCTGAAGTATAATCAATCGCGGATAAAAAAATGAGATTGCGAGATTTTCCCTTACCTTAGATCCGATTTTCTTCGTAAGTGTCTGAACCTCCTGTATAATGTTTTAAATAAAATAATTGATTTATTCCAGAATCATACTAATTGTTATGATATAATATATGTTCATATTCATAGCTTCTTATAAGTAATATTTCATTTCTACTTGTTATTCGGATGTTTATTACTTTTTGTTCTTATGCGTGTTTTGTTGAATAAATTATCATTCTTATTTTTAGGTTATAGATACCTCATTTACAGAGTGGTATTAGTGTTATATATATCACATTTATTCACTCAATTCATTTATGTAATCATTATGAAATGTAAATCATGTAGAACGAGTCGCATCACATCGTGGAGACGGTATTCCGTACGTACGCATGATCGATGATATCGTTCCCATGATCGTGGAATTGTTTTGGAGTGTATGTATAATATTTAAGAATCAATATCACTTTAGAATAATAATATATATTTATTCTTTACACCATTATACCCATCCAAGTGAGGTGGTGGTGGAAAATAGATTACACCACGGCGTGGAGACGGTATTCCGTACGTACGCACAAGCGGTGATTTCATTTTCCGTAGGATGGATAGAAGGTGAAATAGGGTTGTTTCATACTTATAATAACATATCAGTATATTAGTGATACTGATGTTATTAATTCATAATGTAACAAATAAAGAAAAATAAGTGGAAGAAGAAATAAAGTTCAAAGAATCAGTAACGGACATTACCTCTTCATTGAAGCGCCTCTTTGAGACCTCATTTTAGGGCACTAAAATTGGTCTTTGAAGAAGACCAGTATCTCTAGGATGTTTCTAGGGATGTGGGTAAGTGAAATGTGCAGGGTTTGGCTGAGCATGATGGCTCAAATTGGTGTGAGGAGGAGAGGGAGGAGGTTCCCTTTTATAAGGGAGGAGAGGGGAACCTTTGGAAATATAAGAAATATTAGTTTATATTAAATCCCAACCCCACATAAAAACATCTAAAATGACTCATATCCGAAGATTAGATGAGATAGGGTTGTAATATCATCAACCAATAAAATTTATACATGTTAGGAATTTATTTTTAACATTATCAACTTGATTTATCATTATTTATCAATTTAATTTTATTTGTTGTAATAATATTCTAAATTTAAAATTATTATAAATAATTACATATGTTTTGTGAATTTTCCATTATTTCACACATTATGAAATCTTGTACAATATAAATTTGAAATTATAATTTTTAAATATTTTTGTGATTTATAAACAATTTTATAATATGTTATTTTTATAAAATAACAATAGTGACAAATTTGACACTATTCATTTATTTCAATTTAAATAAAATATATACAGAAGATATGTTTGAACTAAAAGCTTTAATAGATTCATAAAATGTCATATGTATCTAGAAAATTATTGGATCACATTAAATAGTTCATATAATATTTATTTTAATATTTTTAAAACCTTTTATTTGATATTTTAATTAATAAAATAATTTCAACATCACCATTGTGTCATAATTAATGATAAATATTTAATCCCAAAAAATTATAAATAAATTCATATGATTTAGATAATTGTATTATAATTCTGGAGACTATTCATGTTCTAAGTTTCATTAATTTTATCACTAAATAAAAATTATTATTCTTATAAGATTTAAGAAAGTGACATGTTGTCACATTCTTTGGTTTTAATAATAATTAAACTATTTTCATGGAAAAAAGTCCATTAAAAGAATCTAATACGACCCTTAGGTGATATGGGTCTACTCTTAGTCATCCAATAGTATTTTGGAAGGTGTTAGAGTATTTTTATAATCTTATATTTACCCTTAATTACCCGATTTACCTTTAACTATGGTAAATAAAATATACCGTAGTTACTATTCATAATGCCCAAAAATAAAAAGTAGCCTATTAACATAATTTGGACCCACTGATTCCAAATATGGAATCCATTTTCAAAATTCAAAACACATAAGTTGCAGTAATTAATTTAAAATTAATCCCGTTGTTAAGAAAACGGGTTTTAGAAGTTAAAACATTGCCAAAGATTGAAATGTTTTTACGTATGAATTCAATGTGAAATTAATTCTAATGAAATACAGTATATTAAATGGTAAAAATATATTGTATTTATACTTAAAAACCATTCAATATTATAATTTAACCATATAAATTATATCAATTAAAAAAGTTGTTTTTAATTAAAAATTAGCGTATTTTTACTATTCATCAAAGTATTAAAGTTATCAGAAAAATATCAAAAATATTTCCAAAGTAAATTTTTATATCCTGATTCAAAAAAAAATTACTTTGTCAAATTGAACTTATAAACATGTCAAAAAATAGATTTATCGTGGGTGTGCCATCACAAGGTGGCAAAACTGCATTTTTTAAAAAATACTTATTTTACCCGAAAAATTTATTTTGTTCTCTTACTATGTTCTAGAAAATGTGTAAGATTTTATAAAATTCAAAATGTAGTTAATACTATTCATAATGGCTAGTCCATAATAATATATCATTTTTTAGTGAAACCCGGTATTGCGTACTACACATGCTATCAAGAAGTTTGCAATTGCAAGTAATGCAAGCCAAGTCAGTATTGTGTGCTGTGAAAGATTACTTTGGTGTTGTGTATAACATAAAACATAAAAAAAGTATTTCTCATAAAATCTCAGGGTGTTACATTCTACCCCCCTTTAATTGAATTTCTCCCTCGAAATTCGTGACTTCATTACAAATAGATGAGGATACCTCTCCCTCATCATATCCTCAAGTTCCCATGTAGCTTCTTCTAATTGGTGGTTCCTCCCTAAAACATTCACCAAGTGAGTGGTCTTGTTCCGTAGGACTTTTTCGCTACAATCCAGAATCTCTATCGATTTTTCTTCATAAGAAAGATCTTTCTCCAGCGGTTTAACTTCTAAGATGTGTACATGTGAATGATCAGGTATGTACTTTCTCAGAAGAGATACATGGAACACATCGTGGACTTGAGAGAGATTCGGTGGAGGCGCCAATCGGTAAGCTACCTTCCCAACACGATCCAGAATTTCAAAAGGACCGATATATCTAGGGCTCAACGTTCCCTTCTTTCCAAATCTCATGCCCCTCATCTAGGGAGATATTCTCAAGAACACATTATCACCCATTTCAAACTCTAGGTCTTTTCTTCGGTTGTCGGCATAACTTTTATGTCGACTCTGATCTGCTCTTATGTGTTGTTGAATAGATCTAACCTTTTCTGCCATTTCATCAAGAATATCGGTTCCTAATATCTTTCTTTCCCCAACTTCATCCCAGGAAGTTGGAGTTCTGCATTTCATTCCATAGAGGGCTTCATAAGGAGCCATCTCAATACTAGAGTGAAAGATATTATTATAATAAAATTATACCAAAGATAGTTTTTGATCCCAACCACCTTGGAAATCCATAGAGCACGCTCTCAACATGTCTTCTAGAGTTTGAATTGTCTTCTCAGACTGACCGTCTGTCTGAGGATGGTAAGCAGTGCTGAAACTGTCCTCTGTATCTAGAGAATGTTGAAGACTTCGCCAGAAATTCGAGGTAAACCTCAGATCCAGATCAGATATAATGGAAAGTGGTACTCCATGAAATCTCACCACTTTCTTTACATATATCCTGGCAAGCTGATCAAGAGAAAAATCTTCTCTAATAGCAATGAAGTGTGTCGACTTCGTAAGACGATCAACTATAACCCAAATAGCATTATTGCCTTTGGATGTTTTAGGAAGTCCAGTGACAATGTCCATAGTGATGTTTTCCCATTTCCATTCTGGTACTGGTAATGGTTGTAACATCCCCTTAGACTTTTGTCTCTCACCATTAACTTTCTGACAATCAATGCATCGAGAGACATATTCAACAACATCTCTTTTCATGCCATCCCACCAAAATTACTCTTTAATGTCCCTGTACATCTTTTTAATTCTAGGATGAATTGAAAAATGAAGAACTATGAGCCTATTCTAGTAGCTCCTTCTTTAATTCTGGGATGGGTGGAACTCAAAACCGATTCCGGAACCTTATTATCCCATCACAATCATGGTTGAATTCAGGAACATTTCTCACCATTGTTTGTAACTCTACATCTTCTTTCTGTGCCTCATTAATCTTCACGTGTATAGATGGTTGAACATTCATTTGAGAAATATAAAATTTCTCCCCTTCCATTATAATTCCATGATCCATTCCTTGTAAATCCATAAATATTGGATCATTTGTGATCCTGATCATTGATAAGCTATCATGGTCTTGTCGAATTAATGCGTCTGCCACCTTGTTTTATTTCCCAGGGTGGTAATGAATTGAGCAGTCGTAATCCTTAATCAGCTCCAACCATCTTCTTTGACACATATTCAGATCCTTTTGTGTGAAAATATACTTTAAACTTTTATGATCAGTATAAATATCACACATTTCACCAGAAAGGTAATGCCTCCAAATCGTTAATGAAAAGATTACCGCAGCTAACACCAAATCATGAGTTGGGTAATTTTTCTCATGGATTTTCAACTGTCGTGAGGCTTAAGCTATCACCATATCATTTTCCATATGAACACACCCCATCCCCTTCTTGGATGCATCACTGTATATCAGAAACCTTTCTCCACTGCAATGTAGTGTGAGCACAGGTGCACCGGCTAACCTTCTTTTCAACTCCTTGAAATTCTCTTCAAATTCCTCCATACAAACAAACGTAACTCCTTTCCGAGTCAACTTGGTGGGTGGATTAGATAACCTTGAAAAATCTTTCACAAAACATCGGTAATATCCAGCCAAACCAAGAAAACATCGGATCTCAGTTACTTTTGTTGGGCTTGACCATCTTTCGATAACCTCTGTTTTTTCTGGATCCAAAGATATCCCCTCTTTTGAGATTATGTGACCCCAAAATGAAACTTTTTGAAGCCAAAATTCACACTTTGTAAATTTGGCATAAGTCGTCTCCATTCATAGGGTCTTTAATACAATTCTCGAGTTATCTTCATGTTCTTCCTTTCTCTTTGAATAGACAATAATATCATCTATAAAGACTTCCACAAACTGATCAAGATAGTCTCTAAAGACTCTATTCATCAGATCCATAAAGATAGCAGGGGCATTAGTAAGACCAAATGGCATCACTTTAAATTCATATTGTCCATACCTTGTACAGAAATCCGTATTTAGTATATCCTCCATTTTACCCTTAATTTATGATACCCTGAATGAAGATCAATCTTGGAAAAGTATTGAGCTACGCGTAGTTGGTCAAATAGGTCATCAATCCATGGGATAAGATATTTGTTATTGATAGTGATCTTTTTATGTTCTCGATAATCAATGCATAGTCTCATTGATCCATCTTTCTTCTTAACAAACAGAACAGGTGCTCCCCAAGGTGACACACTAGGGAATATGAATCCTTAATCAAGATTCTCTTGGAGCTGCTTCTTCAATTCCTGCAACTCAATTGGGTCAATTCTATAAGGTATCTTTGAAATAGGAAAAGCACTCGGTAAGAGTTATATTGAAAACTCAACTTCACGATTTGGTGGAAGACCTAGAAATTCCTCCAGAAAGACATCATCAAATTCCCATAAAATGGGCATATTATTAATCGTGAGTTTCTGTCCAACCATTTGAGATAAATAACAATCATTTAGTGGAATCAAGACCCATAAGATGGAAGAAATTTCAACTGGAAGGTTATGTACATCCTTGCATCGATAGACGATCATAGATTGATATGGAATATGAAATGTGGCTTCCCTTGTTTGGAAATTTATAAGAGCTCCATATAATGAAAGCCAATCCACACCAAGAATCACATCAAATTACACTATAGGAAGGATCACAAGAATTTTAGGAATCACTTTACCACAAACTTCATCGGAGAAGAATTGTAAACTTTTGATGCGACTGTTGTTCCATTAAGAGTGGCCACGGCCAACTCAACATCTAATTGTTTAGGTAATACAGCGATACCCTTAGAAAATTCTTCAGAAATAAAAGAGTGGGTGGATCCAGAATCAAATAATACATTTGCTACTTTATAGTGGATGGTAAGTGTACCTCTCACCTCTTCGTTGTCGTACTCCACATCGCCGATAGTAATTGCATGTGAATTTCCTTTGTCTTTGGCCTTAAGAGTTTGTTGACGTCGATCATCATCATCAACCCTTGGATTTTGGAATTGATTTTCATAATGCCCCATCTCCTTGCACTTGAAACATTGAAGTCTAGTAGGTTTATTCGGTGTATCCCTTCCTTTGTTTGCATGATTAGACATCTTCTTCCCATTATTTCGACATTCAATTTCCCGATGACCTTCTTTTCCATACTTATAACATTTTCTTGTCCCCTTAAGACAATTTCATCCATGTTTCTTTCCACACATTGAGCATAAGAGAAAACTCATCTTCTTTTCAATGTGCTCTTTAGATTTTCCTTTGAATTCCATTTTCCTCTTCTAATCAAACCCATGTGACTGATGGGTTACACCAATCTCCATCTCAACCTTGAGAGCACATCAATCAATTTCCTTATAGAAATTGAAGTCCCTTATGGCTGATGCCCTTCGAAGACTTGGTTTTAATCCACTAAAGAATCGATCGATCTTACTCTCAAGTTGGATAATAATTATGGAGCATACCTTGCATGTCTTGTAGAATTTGCTTCGTAGGTACCAACAGATTCATCATCATTTTTCTTCAGTTCAAGAAACCCCTTCTCCATCTTTGATTGAATAATATGAGGAAAATAATTATTGAAAAATAAGTTCTTGAACTCATCCCATTCCATGGACTCAGTTTCATCACTTTACCTCGTATTGTTAATAAGATTCCACCATTGATCTGCATCACCTTCCAAACAATACACTGCTAAGATGACTTTATCATGTACAAAACATTGATGAACTGAAAATATCTTTTCAGTGGTACTGATCCATTGTTCAGCCACTAATGGATTAGAAGACCCGCTGAATGAAGGTGGACGCTGCCTCATGAAGGATTCAAGAGAATTTTACTCTTTCCTTTACTAATTTGGAAGTCCTGCATGATTCATAGCTTGAGAATGTTTTGTGAGCATGGCTACAAGATTTTTAATTCTAGATCCTATAACATTTGGTTGCTCAGGGGGACAATCATTGCATTGCCCGTGGCATTCCGCATTAACACGGTTCCTTTGGGTTCCAGCCATTGACTAAAACCAAGACGAATAGTGTGAGAAACAATAATTATAATAGGAAAACCACATAATCAAGAATATAATTTCACACTTAAGGTCTTATCATAGGTTGTTCATGGGCATTTCAAAAACACTATGATTGTGTTCTATGCTTAGACATATCCTTAGGTTTTTTTACTAAGGCTTTCACATCCTAGTTTCCAAAGGTTGAATATTCCTTTCCTCTGATTCCAACTATAGAGAACCATACATTAAATATATGGTTAGTACTTCAAAATCGAATCATACTTATTAAAACATAAAACAAAACCATGAAAGGACCGTATAGGTATAGTGTCTTTAGAAACTTCGAAACATAAACAACTGGTTCATAAAGCATCTACACTGTCTCCCATTTATTTCATCATATCTATATTCCCATTTGGCATATCTTACTTAATAACCTTCTTCATGACCAGGGGAAAGAAAACATACAAAAGGGTGAGCTCAAATGCTCAGTAAGGGTAAACAAAAGAAATATCAATCACATCATATTCATAAGAACATATAATTTTGGAAATCTTAACCTGCAAAAGATATCATAATTTCATAACATGGGATAAATCATAGTACTGAAATAATCCCAATAATCTTTACATAAAACATGAAACATTTTGGCATACACACATAATCATATAGAATCATTTCTTAGTAGTCAACACTCATATCCAAGATTATCTTAGCGGTCAAAGTCCATTTCTGAACCGAGTTCACTCCTCGTTTCAGTCCTGTTTCACTGAACTGGTTTAACCTGCCATTCCAGCCATGTCTTTCTTATGAGATATAAATCTTTACCCAATGCATTTGAGGGAGATATAGGTCCCAACCATCTCATATTGAAACCATTCTTACGTGTTCCACAAAATCATAAACCATTCATCATAGCATAACCTATGTAATAAAAATGGGATTCTAGAACATCGTGACATCATAAAACAATTCATATAAGATAAAGGAATTCATAAACATAATTCCATCACAACTTTATCAAATCAATGTAATAATAGTGATAGAAACAGAACCCTATATTATCTTATATGGAAAATAATTTTGAAAAAACACTTGAACTCCATTCTTGAGGAAAATATCCTTTCTACTTCAAAAACATTTTCCTTTCTTAACATGTCATAAAAATTTGAACTAAAAGAAGTTGATTAAAATAATCATGAAAACTTGTAAAGGAAGCTTCATGGAAATATTTTTCTAAAAATCCATTCATGCCGTATAATTTAAAAAAACATTCTTCCCATACTTTGGCCGGAAAAGTCAAAAAGTACCTCATACGAAAGACGACAAAAAATTATTTTCATATATTTTACTAATAATTCAACGAAGAGTAAAATTGGATTTAAAAAATTATAGGAGGATATAAATAATATTACATATTGAGGAAATATGTATGTGGATGATAAATATTACCTACTAAATTCTGAAGTATAAACAATCTCGGATAAAAAAATGAGATTGCGAGATTTTCCCATACCGTAGGTCCGATTTGCTTTGTCTATGTCTGATACTCCTGTATAATGATTTAAATAATATCATTGACTTATTAAAGAATCATAATCATTGTTATGATATCATATATGGTCATATTCATAGCTTTTTATTAGTAATAATTAATTTCTACTTGTTATTCAGGTGTTTATTACTTTTTGTTCTTATGCTTGTTTTGTCGAATAAATTCTCATTCTTATTTTTAGGTTATAGATACCTCATTTACAGAATTGTATTAGTGTAATATATATCATATTTATTCACTCAATTCATTTATGTAATCATTATGAAATGAAAAAAATGTAGAACGAGTCGCATCACATCGTGGAGACGGTGTTCCGTACGTACGCACGAGCGATGATATCGTTCCCATGATCGTGGAAATGTATTGGAGTGTATGTATACTATTTTAGAATCAATATCACTTTACCATAATAATATATATTTATTATTTACACCATTATACCCATGAAATTATGGTGGTGGTGGAAAATAGATTACACCACGGCGTGGAGACGGTATTCCGTACGTATGCACACGCGGTGATTTCGTATTCCATAGGATGGATAGATGGTGAAATAGGGATGTTTCATACTTATAATAACATATCAGTATATTATTGATACTTATTTTATTAATTAATAATGAAACAACTAATGAAGAAGAAGTGGAAGAAGAAATAAAGTTGAAAGAATCAGTAACGGACATTACCTCTTTTTTGAAGCACCATTTTGAGACCTCCTTTTAGGGCCCTAAAATTGGTCTTTGAAGAAGACCAGGATCTCTAGGATGTTTCCAGGGAATTGGGGAAGTTAAATGGGCAGGGTTTGGCCGAGATTGAAGGCTCAAATTGGTGTGAGGAGGAGAGGGAGGAGGTTCCCTTTTATAAGGGAGGAGAGGGGCACCATTGGAAATATAAGAAATATTAGTTTATATTAAATCCAAACCCCACATAAAAACTTCCAAAATGACTCATATCTGAAGATAATATGAGATAAGGTTGTAATATCATCAACCAATAAAATTTACACACGTTAGGAATTTAGTTTAAACATTATCAACTTTATTTATCCTTATTTATCAATTTAATTTTATTTGTTGTAATAATATTCTAAATTTTAAATTATTGTAAATAATTACATATGTGTTGTGAATTTTCCATAATTTGACACTATATAGAATTTTCGACCATATAAATTTTAATTTATAATTTTTAAATATTTTTGTGATTTTTAAACATATTTATAATATGTTATGTTTATAAAATAACAATAGTGACAATTTTGACACTATTCATTTATATGAATGTAAATAAAATATATATAGAAGCTATGTTCAAACTAAAATCTTTAATAGATTCATAAAATGAAATATGTATCTAGAAAAGTAGTGTATCACATTAAATTGTTCATATAATATTTATTTTAATATTTTTAAAACCATTTATTTGATATTTTAATTAATAAAATAATTTCAACATCACTATTGTGTCATAATTAATGATAATTATTTAATCCCTAAAAATTATAAAACAATTCATATGATGTAGATAATTGTATTATCTTTCTGGAGAATATTCATTTTCGATGTTTCATTAAGTTTATCACTAAATTAAAATTATTATTCTTATAAGATTTAAGAAAGTGACATGTTGTCACATTCATTGGATTTAATAATAATTAAATTATTTTCACGGAAAAAAGTCCATTAAATGAATCTAATACGACCCTCAAGTGATATGGGTCTACTTTTAGTAATCCAATAGGATTTTTTCAGGTTTTAGGGTAATTTTATAATCTTAGTTTTACCCTTAATTACCCGATTTACCTTTAACTATGGTAAATAAAATTTATCGTAGTTACTATTCATAATGCCCAAAAATAAAAAGTAGCCTATTAACATAATTTGGACCCACTAATTCCAAATATGGAATCCATTTTTCAAAATACAAAACACATAAGTTGCAGTAATTAATTTAAAATTAACCTTGTTGTTAAGGAAACGGGTTTTAGAATTTAAAAAATTGCCAATGATTAAAATGTTTTTACCTATGAATTAAATATGAAATTAATGATAATGAAATAAATTATATTAAATGGTAAAAAAAATTCAATTTATACTTTAAAACCATTCAATATTATAATTTAACCATATAAATTATCTCAATTAAAAAAGTTTTTTTTAATTAAAAATTAGCGTATTTTTACTATTCATCAAAATATGAAAGTTATCAGAAAAATATCAAAAATTTATCCAAAGTATATTTTTATATCCTAATTCAAAAAAAGAATTTTATTTTGTAAAATTGAACTTATAAACATGTAAAAAACTAGATTTAACATTGGTGTGCCATCAAAAGGCGGCAAAACTGCATTTTTTGAAAAATACTTATTTTACCCGAAAAATTTATTTTGTTCTCTTACCATGTTTTATAAAATGTGTAAGATCTTATAAAATTCAAAATGTAGTTAATACTATTCATAACAGCTAGTCCATAATAATATACCGATGTTTTAGTGAAACCCGGTATTGGTTACTAAACACGCTATTGAGGAAGGTTGTGATTGCTTGTAATGCAAGCCACGTTAGTATTGTGTGCTGTGAAAAATTCCTTTGGTGTTGCGTATAACATAAGACATAAAAAAATTTATCATAAAATCTCATGTTGTTACATATCTAGTGCTTACATGGCTACTAAACTGATCAATCTTTCGGGACATGATTTCCTTGTATCATGCCAATGTTATATAATCATGCACAGACTCAGGGTAACTGGGGTCAGAGTGTTATAGAAGAACTCAAAACTGTGTAAGGAGAATCACCTTCTATTCCACCTTCTAATTGTTCAATAGAAACATGTGATGATTGAGAATTACACATTGATGAACCTACAAAATCCATCATGTCTAGTAATTAAATCCTAAACCATTCTCTCACTATATCATTTTCTATTAAACCAACCAAAGATGATGTAATTAATGATGAGAAATCATAGTCCAGATTCAAGAATAATAATCTCTTCCCTTTATGAATTCATCATGAAATGTATAAACCAATTTCTCCTTAAATTATTATTATCAAAAATAATTCTCAATTACTACAGAATTTATAAATAAAACTCATCTATAGTATCATATTCATAATCATGTTGATTTAAAAATGACTCAATGAATATTTTTATAAACATGCAATACTAATTATGGGATATTTAAAATATATTCTTATATTTTAAAATGACCCCTCATCCTCCTTTTCCACATAATATTTTGCCCACAAAGTACCATGCCTATTAAATTCTGATAAAGTAAATCATAATTGAAACTGATCATTCATAGAATGAGACTATTTTACAACACCATGTTCCTATTTATATGGAGGAAGATACCAATTTGTATCAAAATCCAATGCCACATTTGCCATAAGGTTAATAGCATGGGGTGTAGATTGAAAATATATTTACACTTCTTGAGGCCTTCCTACCTTGTTTGCCGTGTACATTCTCCTGCCATTCATGGGACATCTCTCAACTACATTCCCATCATGGGTTCCAGAAGCACAAAGGATACACCTTTGATAGTTGGATGATTTTTTTTCAAATATAAATTCAATAAAAAATGTCAAATATTTTTATATACATAACTTTAATGAAATGTAGAAACACATGCTTAATGGATATAAAAGGGGGTCAAAATTTTGATCCCATTTCATGAAATGTAGAAACACATGCTTAATGGATATAAAAAATTCCCCATGATCTCATTTTGTGTTCCTAGTAGGTAATAACAAGTGATATTGTTCTCGACCCATTGATATACATCTTTATGAGTAAAATCCGGAAGCAGATGATAATAGATTTTTTATATCATAAATATTATAAGGTTTAGAACCCCTAATAAGAATAAATAATGTGTTACTAGTGTTATAAACTAGATCAATCCATTTTTTGATATGATCTTCATTAAAAAAACATGATATATATTTTGTTTCCTCTCATTTTTGAATGAATCCACATCTCTAGAGAAATGAAAAATTTTCTTCCATGATTCATGTAAACAACCATCATTTTCCAGTTCCTCATGAATCTCACAAACGAAGATTATGGGCCATGAATTTCAATATAAGAGTCCTTAATTTGAGTTACGACTTGATAAGACTCTCTCAAAAAAATATTATGACCCATACAGAATGGGACGCCCATGAAATATGTGAATCACCCATCACCATTGGTGTCATCATGGTAGAGGTCAAAACCAACATCATTTTCACCATATATTTGATATATATAATTAAATTAAAGGATATTATATGTTATATGCTATATGATTTTAATTATATAATGATGAAATAAAATTTAACTTTTTTCATAATGATAGTTGAAATATGGAATCACTGATCATGTATACATATGAGCTACAATATAAATTATTGTGACATAGTAGACTTTTCATAACCATATTTAGTTTTAAAATGTAAATTTATAATTTAGGTATAATAATTGTAATTATTTCTTGAAAATTATTTTGGGTATGATTGAGTATTGGCCACTTTATCCATAGTCGTCCAACCAATGTCATTCGGGACATGTGAACTGAATATCATATAAACATACGATGTGAACATAAATGAAAATTGAACTATATATAACATGTAAATAAGTCACATAAAAATAATATTATACTTTTATATGTTTCTAATGAAAGTATTAATTAATATATTTCTTTTATTCATGAGGATATAAAACATATATGATTAATCAGTGTAAATGTAATGAATGTTTTTCTCCTTTTAAATTCTTTGAGACATAAGTCATGTTATGCATGATACCACACATTTGAAAAAATATATCATGAATATAATTTATTAATTAAATTTATTAATTTAATATGATGATATTATTTCATGGGGATAATGATTTAAATATTAACAAATTGGTAATGAGTTTATGTTAAAATATCATCACTTATCAATGAATCTTTATAATTATGTCTATATTTGTGAATTTTTATGATCTATCTCTAAAAAACATACACTTATTTTTTCTCAAATTTTTAATCATGATCAATTTATCTAACAGTATCATTTATCTTCACTTTAGAACTTAATATTAATAAGAAAAACTTTTCCAAAAAAATCAACATTTCCCATATTCCATATAAGACCATTTTTTATCCCTATAAATGTTTTATAGAAATGATTTTCAATATTTATTAACATTATAAAAAGGATTTATTAATTATTTTTTAATAAGGTCTTAATTTTTAAAATATTTCATAAAATTTATTTTGATTTCAGTTTCTTAACAAGTCTGTTTGGAAAGAACGAGATTCCCAAACAAAATGTCATCATAAACAAAAATCCATCTATAGAATTTATAATAATTGTATCCTTGGATCATATACCTAATTAATTATAAGACAAAATGATTTTTTTATTTATTAATGAATTTATCATTGTGGATATTAGTTTTGAAGAATAGTCTTTCTACTTTGAAAACAATTTTGAAAAAATAAAACATTTTTCAAATAATTATATTCGAAAATATCCTTGCATATTTATAATAGAAACATAAAATAAACAAATGGACATCATGGTTCGAAATAATATTAATGAATTTCATGTTAAAACAAATATTTCATTCACATTTTTGTAAAATAAAAATGGTCTATTTATAAAAGGATAAGAGGATAAGTTTTAACATAAATCCTAAAAAGTAAAAAAATTGAATAAAATTTTAATTAATTAATTGTTCATATATTCATATTATATTTTTCCAAACCTAATTATAAAACATGGATATTTATGAATGGGGTATCCATTGAAGACAAATATAATGTCGATTTTTGCGAAAAATATTTTCTCAGTGATTTTATGTACCAAAGAGAGAAGAAATTATTCTATTACATAAAATGTTCATGAATTAAAATAGGATAATTAAATAAATTGTTTATTGATATATCGATCAAATTATTTCATCAATGGACGAATAATCATAAAAATTTCTTATTAATGATGTCATTGTAACATAATTGGTCTACCACTTTGGTAATATTTGAATTGCAATCCCCATAAAAAATAACATCAAATGAAACATTTAAATTACATGAAAATAACTATATACATTATATAACATTTAAAAGGGGATTTACATACACAAAATAAAAAAAATAGTTGAATAATAGAACTTATTTCCCAAAGAAGGAATATTGAGATGGAAATATATTACCTTGACATTAATTCATCGTGGATGTCGTTTATATTCCTATTATTTTGAAAACATCCATTGATTAACAACATATTAATTATAATAATGATTTTAATCATAATAATAATTAATAAATATTGAATGAATGGATTCTTAAAAAAAATTATGTAGGGATTTTCCAAACAAAAATGCTTTTGATGTGTTTAGAAATGAGAAGAGATCCCCTTTTATAATGGAGTGGAGGGAAAATCATAGAATTTCCTAAAAAAATAATTTAATTAAAATAAAATTTTGACTCAAAAGAGATTATATGTTTTTATATAGATTATAACATGAGGATTCGTCGATATAACATCATCCAATAAATTTGATAACTATAATGACAATATTTCTACACATACCTTTTGGTTTTAACCCCAATTGAACCCCATAACTCATGTAATGAAAAAAATAAATTTTACTCTTTTAGAGTCAATATAATATCTACAAAGTTAAAAACAACTATTAAATAGACCATGTTTGATATTTTCAATGTTATACTAATCACTATTATTAATCATTTATTTATAAAAAAATAATTTCATTTGATTAAATTTTTCTTATTTTAAACTATCATTAATGTTAATCTGTATATGTAGTCATTATATTGAATTCAAAAATACCATGATAAAACCTATAATTAAAATGGATTATTTTATTTTTTTCATAAAATTTTGATGTCATATATCGAATTATTGAATTACCTAATGAGTTTCCAAATATAACTAATTTAATATTTATAATTTCAATAATTTTATTTTTTTCATTAATTGAATATTTACCTCATCAATGTATTTTCAATATGTATGGTACTTATTCAATCACTAAAAATCACAAATAAATTCACATGATCAAGATAAATAAATTAAATTTCAGTAGACATTTTATAGTAGAACAAATCGTCTATAAAACAACATATTAAAAATGTATCACTTATCAATGACAAGAGAGTTATATAAGAAAACAGTGATATCAAATTCTTAATAATGGTATAAAAAAGATATTAATTACCATATATGCATAACATGCAATATGTGGTATTAGAACATGAAATTATCATTTAAAATTTATACCATTCAAATGTAGATCATAATTATGGATCATGGAAAATCTATTGGAAGTTTATAAGACCTGAATCAAACTAGAAATAAATAACATGATCCTTGTGAATAAAATTGCAATATGACCAATAATTAAAGAATACAGAAAACCATAGAGAATCATTTACTTAGTAGAAAATTCATATTTTCTATAATATCATAGTTGAATGGGTTCACTCCTCAAAACATCATAGTAATTATGGTCGACATAAAAGTCTATCATTATAGAATGTATCCCATACTAAACTAGTTTCACTCCTCATTTTAGTCCAAATTATTTTATAATATATAAATCTTTAAACAATGAATTTGAGATAGATATAAATTCCTCCAATCATTGGTTTTAAGATGAACACCATTTTTGGTTATAAAATAAACAACCTCACATAATTAAAATCATCAATATGTGTACCACAAGATTATATAATAGTAATCCTATCGATCCTAGATAAATCGGAATGTTTTACAAATATTTCATCATAGCATAACTTATTTAAATAAACACCCTTCATAATACCTTCATCAATTTATAACCTGTCATAAAGAAATAGTTTAGAAAACACTATTATAACATAAGAAAAAAAATCTATAGAATGAATCAGGATGGTTTACTTGGATTATATTAATACAAAAGAATAATAAACAATGATGGTTATTTAATGTTTATTAGTTCATGTATCACTGAGGACATTCAAGTAAAAAATATCCATTCTACTTTGAAAAACACTTTCTAAAAAATAAGAAATATTCATAATAAATTTCATTAAAAATAACTATGAAAACATAAAATTGATTCTTCAAATAAAATTATTGACATTTTTAATTGAAATTATATTCATGTTGTACATGGTAAAAAAAATATTTCATTCCAAATTTTAGTAATAACCAAATGTGCTTCTTTTGAAAATTAAAGGATGATTCCTTTTGAAAAAATATATTAAAAGGAAATCTTGGTTAAAATTTTATATAAAAATAATTTTTAAATATTAACCCCATTTTGATTACATTTTAAGAAATCATAGATATGGATGAAAAATAGTTTTCATCTAATATTATAATTAAATTCACCTTATATTTCATTTTCAGTAACTAAGATCGGAGGAATAATATTATTAATTTAGGATTTCATGAATATGAATAGTATAATAAAATAAATGTGTCTCTTGAGAGATAGATCATAATATTCATACAATGTAATCCTATCAACAAATAATCCAGATAAATAATGTGATTTTAACATAAAAACATTAACACTATGTAAAATTATATATTGTAAGACCCATAAATAAATAAAATCAAATGAATCCTTCAAATATTAGAGAAAAGTTTATTTATGATATAACATATCAATGGGGATGTATGTACACCTCATAAAAGATGGTAGGTGCATAATATAACTTCTTCCCAAAAGATGTAAAATTGGGACATAAATCTATTACCTTAAGTATAATTTATCATGTATGTTAATTATATTATTTTTTAATTAAAATATATAAATTTATACTTGGAAATAATTTTTTGATGTTTATAATTCCTTTTAAATATCTTATTTCAATGTTATATATATTTACATAATCATTTATGTTCATGTCGAACATTTTTAAGAAATTATTTTGATAAGTCCAAAATGACTTCGGTTGGTTTACTATGGGTGAAGTAATAATTATTTCATCATCTACATAATGATAATAATTAAAGAAATATTATATTCATTCATAGATTATAATTTCAATCTCACACATTAAAAATTGTTATGAAATATGAACTATGTGGGAATCGTGGTGAAGTTAGGTCATGTGTACATATGATTAACTTTTCCAATATCCAATTATCATTATCAAAAGAAGATAAATATTATCATATTTTATTAGAATCATCATAATTTAATATTTCTTATATTATTTAATTACAGATATTTATATCAACCATCCTTTTTATATGTGATAAGAAATAAATGGCTTCGCATCATGGAGGTGGTTGTCTACACATATGCATCAACATTGTGGTCAATTTTTTTAATTTTAAGATGAAAACTTCCCCGAAAGTACAAACCACTTTTATTAGCAAAAAATAATGGCAAACATACAAGAGTTTGAAGAAATGAATTTTACATTGATCCCACTGAATAAAAGAAAGGAGGTCATCGAGGATCACATGAGGCCATAAAATGTCAATGCCATTGTAGTCATTTTTTAGTGCATGGAATGATAAAGATATTAATAATATATCATTATTTCACAATGATAAATATTTAAAAAATAATATATACAAACAATAACTTCATCATCATAACCTTTCCATGGATATGGTTATGGAAGACAAATTACATCTAATCACATGGCGGTAGCCCACCGTACACACGAATGATGAATTCTTCTCCTATTTTATGTATGTTTGTGTTTGTTATGGGTTATAATAGCCTCTAAATATATGGATTATATTGATGTTATTATTTTAGCATGTCTGAAGATGATATTAAGAACATGGAATAAGAAACGAAACTAAAAAAGAGGATAAAAATGATACCACTTCTCTTGAAAATATACTTTGATTAACAACTTTATACTTTTTTCTATAATTTTATATCTAAACTAAATGCTCAAAGATTAAGGGAGGAATTATAGGAATTAATTTTTTAGCACTATCCTATATAGAAAATATTCTTATGTGGGATAAAATGAGAAGTAGTGGTTCCCTTTTATAATATTGAGGAGGGGAACTCATGGGATTCCATAAAATAATTAATTAATAAAGATTAATTTTTTATTACAAATGGATTGAAATTTAGTTTTTTTAAAAACAATATAAGGATGTGATCCAATACCCAAATACATTAGATATTGGACATTTTTTTATTATATTTATATAGTTATCCTTTTTCTTTATCCTATATTTATCCCATTTTAATATTACCAGGACAACAAAAAAATTATACTCTTTTAATGTTAATATAGAATAATAAAATTCAGAAAGACACATAAATGGGGAAAGAAAAGTATTTTTATCCATATCCAAATCACACTACTGAATCTATGAATTTTTGAAATTTTATAACGTTCAGTAAAATATTACTTATTAAAATATGTCACTAATGTCTATTTTTAGACCTATTCATTATTTTGACTTTAATAATATCATGATAAAACTAATATTTCAACCAAAATATTGTAATATAACTGTGACATGTCATTTCAATATATGAAACTCTTGTTTCACATTAATGATCTCACTTTACTTTTATTTAATATTAAAATATTATATATGTTCTCTTCAGAATAATTGAATAATTATTTTTTCAGCGTTATAAAGGATTTTATGGAAAGTACTCCATAACTATTAAAATTAAAAATATGAATATTGATCCTATATATTTAAAAATTATATTTATAGTGAACCATATGTCAAGGAAAACTAGATATTTATAATATTAGACTTAATAAAGGCATTTATGGGACATGTATGACTTTTCATTATATAAAATATTGGTGATGACATAATATCATCCAAGTGGCCATAAAAGTATATAAGTTTGATATTTGTATTTAAATGGAAGTGATATAAGAACATAATAATATTTATTAATTTGTTATGTTTTTTCGAAGCTAAAACCTAGGTAAACCCGGAAATAAAATTTATAAAAAATATAACAAAACAGGACAACAAAATCAAAAGGTCCAATGTGAAAAATGCATTCCACTAGATAGCACACAAAATAAAACAATAAAAACTTCTAAATACGGAAAATATGCCTTTATGCGCCTCTCATAAAAGTATCCCAACTAGAAAAAAATAACAGTAGAAACATTAGAGCCTTCAGAAAAGAAAATCGTAGCAGCCCCAAGCTTTTCCATGAACAACAATGAGTAGCAAATACACCACTCACGCTATCAAAGAAGTGCACATAGTCATGCCTTTGTCTGTAGGGCATGACATCAAGATGCATTAAAAACCCTATACATATCCAGGAACACCTGTGGAGAGCATATGTAACCCTACACTTGCCAAACCATCAAAAAAGAACAAGAAAAAATTTATAAAAACACATGTTCCAATAACTAAAATCTAAAAACACGAGATCTAGACAAGTCTCTTAGAAGCAAAGGAAAGAGGACATCAGGAATTTGAGTCGACCAAGCCATATTCCCACCATCAGCACCCTTGTTGGTGAGAACCTACGCCAATTAATTGGCCTCCCTATAAACAAGAGTGATGAAAAAATCAACAGAAGAATGGAAGTCCAAATAGGCATCCCAACAAGGAGTCAGCAGCGATAATATATGCTTTAAAAAAACATGGATTTCCTAAACCATTATGGAAGAATCACACTCCTGCCATAGCTTATTCCATCGATGAGCTGAGCATCACCCAATTTCCACAATAATACCCATCATTTCAGCAAGAATAGAAGATAAAAAACTATACGATCTTTAAAGACATCCCATAAAATCCCCTCAATGATTCCTGAAATTAGATTCATAGCCAGAAGATCCAAGATTCCCTCTTGAAGAGCCATCCAGTTTGACTTTTACTCAAACTGCAAAAAGTGGCTTTTGGAAAACCTCAAAAGTACCATAATGAGGATTAAAATTAATTTTTCCACCCAGTTTCCTTAAACAGAAACATCATGAATCACGTTGAAATAATGTCCCTTCTGGAGAATACAGACCTCTCTAATAACCAGAAAAAGATAAGCCAACATAGTTTGAGAGTAAAAAAGAACCTGATCATGAAACTATATATTATGAGACTACTAGATAATATAAATCATCTCTATAGAAGCATCTCATAGAAGATTAAGAAGCTGCGAATAATGTGATAATATTGATAAGCATTTAATAAAATACTAGATAGAAGACATGTCAGACAGAGGAACCTCAAAAAATGTTAAAAATAACATTCCACATCTAAGCCATTGGGGAACAACTCAAGAACAAATGATTAATGACTACTATGTGTTGATGGAAAAGGGGAAAAAAGAACATAAGGAAATAGAAAAACCTTGCAAAAAAAGTACTTTTGGAATATTACCACGAATCTCATGCCAAACTAGAATCAACCAAGAAGTTCTAATAAACCTAAATTTGAGACTACCCATCAACTATCTATTGGACACAAATCTATCAAGACGAGAATAAAAATTCATGGAGTAGACGACCCAATTTAGAGTAGGTTCTAATATCCAACAATCCGGCCAGGGTAAGAAAAAAATTACTATTTACTTCCTCTAGAACAACAGCAAGAAGGGACCATACATAAGACATTTGATCCGCAATAGACACAGTGAGATCAATGTTAGAATCATTATCGGAAATAAAATCTATTAGAGGATTTCCAATCCAGTTGATCATCAAAAAATTCAATAAAGAGTTTTTGGAAACATTCCATATTGAATGAAAATCAATATACAATAAAATAACATTAAAAATAGACCAAACAGAGGAAGCCATATAGGAAAAGATCCTATTGATAATCCTAGGAACGAATCTGGACCAAAAAATCCAAGAGAA
Source organism: Viscum album (assembly GCA_963277665.1). Classification (NCBI taxonomy): domain Eukaryota; kingdom Viridiplantae; phylum Streptophyta; class Magnoliopsida; order Santalales; family Viscaceae; genus Viscum; species Viscum album. The sequence continues at coordinate 127,486,867 of OY728167.1, read as the reverse complement.
GTACATTTTTTATTCACAAGTCGCTATATAAAATTGGATTGGAATGATTGATTAGATAACCTGAGATTTAAAATATTAAGACCTCTAGAATCATAATTCATACAACAGGTTTTCCAATCCACAGTAGTCAGCTTCCTCTCAAGAATGCTACCACTCTATATAAAATTTTTTATGGGGGTGAAAATATTCTTAAGAAGAGAAATAGGACATTAATATACCATGAAATAATATAAAAACCTAAAAATTATAAAATACTTTACCAAACAAACATGGAAAACCTTTGAAAGAGCCTTATCCTACCACGATTCTAGTTGTTTTTTAATATGATAGATAATACCTATAAAATAGAAATATTGCCTACCCCATAACAAAGGAACCCCAAGATAAATAAAAGGGAAAAATCCTTCTCTAATTCCCATATTCCCAATAATATCATTATTTCTAGAAATAGAAACCCCCCACCAAAATACACAATGGACATGATCCATCTAAACACCTAACCTGAAACTTCTTGATAATGCAATAAATCCCTCTTGATTTTCCTAATATTGTCCCTATCCTATTTAGAGAAAAGAATAATTTCAACTACATAAAGAAGGTAGGGGAAACATATAATCCTCTTCCAGCAACAACCAATTTAAAATTCTCATTCCCAACCATGATATAAAAATTTCTACATAGATAACCCTCTACTATAATAAGATGAAGCATTGAAAGACAATCCCCTTGTCTCACCCCTCTAGAATAATAAAAATAACCTTTACGAGATCCATTGATGAGAATTGAGACTTAGTAAGAACTCATAATTCTTCTATTCCACCTAATAAAAACTACATCAATCCCAAATAAGGAAAAAATATTATTAATGAAATACCATTACAACATATAGAAGACCATAATGATATCTGGATTGAGAGAAATATTTCCACCTCTACATGGTTTTTTGGGAATATTGACACATTCAGAAGTAGTTTCAAGACAAAATTGGATAGTCCTTTAATAAATCCAAATAAACTAGAGGACGCCATCAAATTTAAGATAGAGGCCACTTTCTTCACCATCAAATTGATGATAATATTGTAAATGGTATTTACCAAGGAAACAGGTCAGAAGAATTGAATTTCATTGAAATTCTCAACCTTCAGAATCAAGGCATGAAATTGAGAGATCATGCCTTGAGGAAGAGAACAACCGTTCAAAAAGTGAATAATAATGTTACAAACTTCCACCTGAATTATCTCCAAATTCTATTGAAATAAAAATTTCGAAATCCATCAGGACCAGGTGATCTATTATAATGTAGACCAAAAACTGCATCTTTAATTTCTGAATTCAAAGTAAGAGCGGTGACTTAAAGGTAATCATTATGGATGAAAATAGAGTGAATAATACAATCCACTACTTCTGACAGAACAGAAGTTCCATAAAAGAGATCCTTGTAATAGGACACCACATGGGTTAAGAGTTCCAGAATGTTATCCAAAATCTAATCACCATTTTTTAGAAGATACAAAGTCCTAGAAATTATCCTATCCCATTGACGTGAATTGAAAAATTGTGTATTCATGTCCTCATCCTTGAGAAATTTATATTTAAATGAATTCCTTTGCAGTGAGTCCTTGATATTGAGAAGATTATTTAGCTTGGATGAAACTACCATTTCTTGCTCTAAACTGTCTAGATAATCAGATCTTATACAATTGTCCTAAATGATTCTATGTGAATCTTCAAGTAAGATAATATTTGAATCTAATGAACTAAACATTCCTCTCTCCAAAATCATACTTTTCTTTTTAGAAATTTTTTACTTTACAATAAAAGATAGAGCATCATGTTTATAGTAAAACGAGGCCCAAACCTCCTAAAAAATCATCCCACAATCTGGCAAAGAAACCCAAGAATTATTGAATCTAAATGGTAGAGAATATTTCAAATATTTTACATCATGTTAAAGAAAAATTGGGTGATGATCAAAATTATGTTTTGATAAAGTAGAGAAAGAAATAGAGTCCAAAGTGTCATGAATATCTTCATTCAAAAAAGTTATGTCATGCTTTCTAGTAACCATGATAGTGAGATGTTTCCTAAACTATGTATACATATCTCCAAACATGTTGATATCTGTTGGGATATTATTCTTAATACTGGGTTTATAATCTATGGAATATATAGAATAGTTCCCACCACCGAACATTTCATCTGGGTTATGAACCGAATTAAAATCTCCAATGACTGACCAAAGACGTGAAATTGAATTCTTCAGCGTATCCAATTCCAGCCAAAGTATTATATGATCTTGAATCCTATTCCAATCATAAATAATTAAACATGAAAATTTAATTTCCATATAAGAGAGTGAACAAGAGACGTATTGATCATATTAATCAATCATGGTCGGAATAACCAAAGAATAATGAACCAAAACCCAAATATTCATAGTATCATAAGAGTTTCAATTCACATCAATTAAATGAATGTTTAAACCATCATGATTGAAAATATTAGGAGAAAAATCTAATTTTGGTTCAGAAACCCAATCAGAACTAGTTTTTTCATTGAAATGTGCAGCTTATGGGCCTAGCTGTTAGCCAATCCTTGACAATTCTAGAGAAGAACCCTCATTTAGATTTATTATGGAGATAAAACCCCCTTATTGTCTCTTCATTCCTTACCACATGATTTTGGGGGTTTACTATCCATTTTCTTAGTAGAGATATCAGAAATCAAAGAGCTGATGTCAATACCTTTTGTTTTGGAGATGCAATATTCTTTACCAATCAGGGGGGTTGCTCTAACGTGATCATATGTTTTATCCAAATTCAGAGGACCACCCGAGTCTGGGTGATATTGTTTTTCATGAATGGAATAGGTACCAACCATGTGATCAATACAAGGATTATGGTTGTCTTGATTTATATCCCCGGTATAAGAATCATGAACCTCAAAAATAGAATCCCCACCTGAAAGTTCTGACATATCGTAAACTTAGTGCACAATATCCCTAACATCCTATGTAATAGAGTCATTAATATAACATTCCTCCTCCTCCACCTGAATTTTAAAGGCCATCTCACTGATCATAGAAGAAAAATTCACTACTAATGAGAGATTGACCAATACATCATCATTTTCATAAGATCCCATATAACCATCTAAAAGGACGCTCTAAGAGTCCACTTCATCAAAAATTTCTACCCAGGATTTTGATAGGATGAATAGTAAAATGAAATTCATTTTGGAAAATATAAATTTCATTGAATATTTTGATGTTAATTGTAATATTAAATAATAAAAAGGAAGAAAAAAACATATTTATAAAGAATGTATCTTTGACGAATAAGGTGAATTTAATAAAAATTAATAAATAATTTCCAAAAATATATTGATAACATTTATAGTGGGTAGGAAATTTATATTTATTATATATGTAATTTATATTTATTCAAACCCTATAATTGAATGAAAAGTTTAAATTAGTTAAATTTTTATAGTAATACTTTTTTGTTCAATTATTCATGGCATTTCATATCATGCACACCACTGGATATAGTATTTTCATTTAAAATATTGGGGTATTAGATTCTCCCCCCCCCAATAAATGCAATCCTGAGAACATAATATCTCTATAAATAACCAAGGGGTTGTCTTCTCAAAATACCATTTTTGAAATCCTACATATAAAAAGGGGTCAATAAAATGTCAAAGTAAAAAATAGAGATAGGGAAGTATAAAGGCCATTTTGAATAACAATTATTATGTTTACATATTTGCAATTATTGGAAGGTTGTGAAAACATGGATATGGATGAAAAACATATTTCCCAATAATTGATAGTATATGATTGAAAAATTGGATTAGATAATGTAAATGACCATAAAAGTATTGATTATTAATGGAAGAAGACTTCACCGATTCATTCGAAATAAATGTAACGGGATAACATTTTTTCCCAAAACAAACCATCCCTAATTAATAGAAATTTCTGTCTCTTATAGACTAGGAACATATAAAATATTCTTACAATTCAAAAATAATTTCTTCTATTAATCAATTTCTTCCACAATCATTATTTTTCTCTAAATAATGTGTATTCGAGAAATACATGGATCATGCCTAATGCACTAGAATCAATATCAAATAGAACATAAAACAAGTAAAGTAAAAATAGTTCTTCCTCCTATCATTTTACATTAATAAAATCCTAAATATTTAGAAATAGCTATGATAATTCCTCATAAAAAGAATACATTATATGAAGAAAATACTTATTCTCAAATATTTAGATGTAATACGCAAAGTATAACATAGATCATTCCATAAAAAACTATCTATAAAATTACTCAAAGTATTTATGATAATGATGAATCCAGATGATTAAATGTATTTTTTTACATAGTATTCTAAAATGTAACATATGTCATCAAATATTAGAAATAAATAAAATTTAAATGACTAGTCATATAATCATTATGACATGGTATCCATTCTAATAAATAAACGAAATCACCATAAAACAACAACAAAATAATATATTCAAAAAAAATAAATCTATTCCTCTAATCTAAAAGAATATCTTATAACATTACATTTATGTTAATAGTATATTTTTACCCATAAATTATAGCAATATTCTTCCAAAATAACAATAATCACTTAATCACAATTTGTCTTTCCACTCCCATTGTTATATTTTTAGTAAGATATATGTCCCCAAAATTAATGTAACAATAATCCAAATCATATTTCAAATAAACAAATTAAATTCATACTAACCAAAAAAACAAATAGGATTTTGGTATGTGTTTCTCCCTTATTTCACTCAGGTTATAGGTTCAACCCCTTAGCCCATACTCGATGTAGTGGGTTATTACATAACATGCAAGATATCTTTTATATAAAATAGTAATTCATGTAACATTCCTAGATATGTTTGAATCATCCTTCAAAATAAATATAATATATTAAATATCAAAAATTTATTTTAACCTCAATGTATATCTCATGCCTAAAATATTTCTTCCAAAAAATAACAGTCTTGGGAGTGGGAAATTATGTTCATTCTATACATGTTAAAAAAGATAAATTTCAAATTTTTAGTAAAATCTAAAAGTTTGGTTTGGAAAATATAAGGCCTAGCCTTAAACATTACTTAATCTTGAGTTATTACAAGATTACACATTGAGGATCTTTTTAGGTTTAGAGTTTTAGAGAATTAGATCATGAAACTTTCATTACATTCCACATTTAAACAAAGTCGTTACATAAAAGACAGTATTCATTCTTCCCATCAACGGAAACATATTTAAAATAAAACATGGATTCTTTCTTGACACATCCTTGACAATATCATCACATCATGTACATTTCCCTTGACCTGTGAAAAACATTTCAAAAACATGGGATGAGCATAAAAAGCTCAGTAAGGGATATAAAAAAATATGGAAAGGAAACATTAGTTCATATATACATAAGAATGAAATCATACTTTACCCATAAAACATAGGCACTTTAACATAACTCATCAAACTATGAATAAATCATAGAAATCATAAGACATAAAGATAACTTGAGGAATCCATAACATTCTTACATAGGGAGTAACCCTCTTGGTTACGTTTGGAATACCCATCACAGTATATTCCCTAAATCTTTTCGGAGAAACCTTAACGTTTCACTCCTTCTCGTTACCCAATTCATTGGAGAGCTATATCGAGCTCACCCTCCATTAGTTTATCACGGAACCACCCGTCTTCATATAAATGCCCAAGAATCTCAACACAATCGTATCACATAAAACATGCATAAAGGAAACATAACATTTCCACCGTTCAATCATAAGATATCAATACATCACATTGATATAAAAACATTATGAAAACCATTTTCAATACCAAAATAATAGAAAAGTAAAACATGGTATTTATTTTTCTTTTAAAAAGAAGGTATGTCTTGTAGAGGAAGCCGAAACTCAAATAATGGTCACGATGGCGGTGAAGTCGTTGTCGCCGCATACGTACAACAAAAACATTCCCTTTCGTCATTTAATAAACACTTCGTATAAAAAAGATTCCTTTTGAATAAATGTAAAAGTCAAAGGGGTTTATACACCGTATAAAATAAGGTTGTGTATAAAACAAAATATGCCTCAATGAAAGTAGATTGAGACGAAGTCCCATACAAAGATGGTATCCTTGGATTAAGGATAAATCAGTTACATAACTATGCGTGACAAATGAATACACAAAATATAAGTGGGTATTAAGTGTAAAACAATCAGAGGACATTCACACATAATCATAGAACGACATATTCAAGGTGTACAAGTTTATCCCAAAGAATCGAAATTGGGTTAAGAAGTTCCCTTGCAATAATTAGACAGCCTAATGGCGTCACATTAAAATTCAGAAAAAGAGTTGATGAGAGATAAAAAGGGTATCTCATCACTTGGACATAAAATTCACATCGATAAGAATATAGAAGAACATATCCCAAAATAATATTATGTGAATTAAAAGACATAACAAAATATGTCTTTTAAAAAGAGGAGGGTGAAAGGTTCCCTTACCGACATGGGTATCTTTCGAAACATACACCTCGTGAAAGAAGGACAATACAACATTGATGTAAATACTCATAAAACAAAGTATATTACACAATGAGTGAAATAATGGGCAGTACATACACCACTCAAAGGAAATTGTGGAAAATGTAGCATAAATCTCACGGGTATAAAAGTGAGATGAAAAATCCATTACGAAAACTCGGCAGCCTAACGGCGCCACTTAAAACTTCCAAAAATGGATTGATGAGATGAAATAGGGTATCTCATCACATTAAAATAAAATTTACAGAAAGAGGAATATAAAAGAACATCCGCCATCATAACATAGAGGAGCTTAAAAGAAGTGACATAAAGTAGAGTACTTAAAAAGAAAGAGAGAGGTTAGATCTCTTACGAAAATTCGGCAGCCTAATGGCGCCACTTAAAACATACAAAATGGATTGATGAGAGAGAATAGGGTCTCTCATCACATGAACATAAAAATTACAGTATGATTAATATAAAATAACATCCCAATAACAAGAAATATGAGCTTTAAAAGGAATGACATAAAAGAGTGTACTTAAAAAGAAAGAGTGGAGTAGGATCCCGTACCTCGGGTCCGACTTGACTCGATCGTTCTTCAACGTCCTGAATAATAATCTTGAGTAAATTTACACTCTATTAAGTTCCTTTTTCTAGTTCATTATTGATTTTAGATCACTTATTTCAATGTTATAAACATTATTTAATCATTTAAGTTAATAATGATTGTTTTGTCGATATTTGGTTCTTAAGTCGAAAGTGGACTTCTTACAATTACATGTTGTTTGTGTGGTCAAATGTTCATTATATCCAGAATTATATTCATGATTTTCATATCATATATATCATATATATCCAGAATATACATGTATTTATAATATTACATATTCATTTAGAGGTACGAAATGAAATGCACCGTTCATGGAGACGTTAAGCTGTACGTACGCATGAACGCTACTTTCATTTCTTTATCATATTAATGGAATTAAACATAAATGAGAGGTATTTATATTTTAATTCCAGAAATATATTCATCATTTATATGTATCATTCATCATATATATCAATTATATACATGTACTTATAATAGTACATTACATTTGGGGATAAGAAATGAAATGCACCGTTCATGGAGACGGTAAGCCGTACGTACGCATGAACGCTACTTTCATTTCTATCTCATACTTTAATGGAAAGAAATAATAATGATATAGAGGTCTATAATAATTCCATTATAAAATCATATATAATAACATTAAATCCATCCTTTATACGTCCCACATATGGCATTAACGAATCACATCACTTTGAGGGGGCGGTAGTCCGCACTTCCTAAAATGAAGATATCGCGTATACCCATAATGGAAGCCATAAAGGTAAGCCAAAAATGAAAAATAAAGAAGCTTAAGTAAAACATAAACATATTATATATCATATATAAATATAGTGACTTCATAATGGCTACCATTGAAGGTGTTAAAAGAATGTTGAACAATCATCGTTTCGGGAGGCATAATTTCGCCATCCACCGAAACAGTATGTTCGTTAACCATTATATGTAGGTGTGTGTATGTGTTGCTCGAATAATTATTATAACAACATCCTAGTAGATTTAAGATACTGTATTTTTTACAAAATAAAAGAATAAAAAGAGTTTAGGGGGTTGGAGATGCAAAATAAAACAAAAGGACTCAAAAGAAGACATTACCTTAAAATCGGGTAACTCTCTTTGGTTTGTGCTCAAAGGCTTCCTTGGGAAGCCTTCTGCCCAAAGTGAGGCTTCAAGGAGTAAGATAGGGAAGTGGAGAGACAAAATGGGCAGGGGTTGGCCGAGACAAAGGCTTTGGGAGTCTGGTTAAGGAGGTAGAGGTGGGGGCCTTCTATAAGAGGAGAGGAGGGGCACTCTTGGAATGTAAAGATAAGTTACTTTATTTTAAAACGAGTTTCGGATTAAAAAGGACCCACATTGATATAATTTGAGGGTAAGGTGATAATGGTTCTAAATCCACTCATCCAATTGGTTTTTTCCATGTGTAGGTCTTAGATTTTACATTATCTTTCCATTTTATTTAAATCCTTTATTAATGAGGTAATCGCTGCATCATCATGATGTCATAAATAATTTAATTTATTTAAAGTATGAAAATTATAAAAAAATAATATGATGTAGAAATTCTTTTTAGATTTCCAATGACTATTTATAATCAAAACTATGACTTTTATAACCCCATGTAAAAATTGTTTTAGTAAAACATCTCATGTGTGTGCCATTTTTACTTTAACATTAAATAAAAAGTTATTTATGTCATTTCCCAACCAAAGTGGCTCCATGGGGTCCCCATGTTGACCCATGTCTTGTATTGGTCGTCCATTACACATACAATGAGGTTAGGACATGTGTCAAGTTCATTTAATATTATTAAAACATTATTTTTACCTTAAACAACACAAATTACCTCTAATCGCGATTAAAAACATAATAAGTTACTATTCACCAAAAAAATTATTTTAATCCCATTGAACTACATTTTACTTCTTAATGACAACCATGTATGTTTGATTTTTGAAATTCAAAACCCAATGGTGTCAAAATTTCATTTAAACGGAAAATCAGTTTTTATAAGTACCACTTAGTGGTTTCACTATTCATCAAAAATTGATGTTTTTCAAAAAATTACCAAAAATTCTCCCTAAGCTATATTTGATATTCCGAATTCAAAAAAGAAGTCTATTTTACAAAATTCAAAACATATAAGTCACATTAATTAATTTAATAATTAATTCCTGCTGTCATGACAAATAGCGTGTTTTTATGAAACAATAAGTATCAAAAGATTGACACTAGTTTAAGTCCGATATCAAAGTGAAATTAATTCCAACGACCACTATTGGATTTAATGGTAAAAATATATTCTAATTTTAATTTAAAACCAATTAAAAAGATAATCTAATCATATAAATAAATTATATTAAAAAGAGGTTTTGAATTAAAATACAATATTTTACACTATTCATTAAAAAAATGAACTTTATCGGAAAGATACCAAAAATTTACACAAAGTAAATTTTGATGTCCCGATTCTAAAGAAGAGTTTTATTTGGTCCAAAAGGATGTATAATAGTGAACAAAACTATATTTAATGACGGTTCTCCATCAAAAGGTGATAAGTGAACCTTTAGTGAAAACTAGAGCATATACGCCTAAAATTGAATTCTTTCCGTATTTTAAGCCTTTATCTTTTATTGGATAAAAGTAAAAACATTTAAAAACATATATAATCATATTTTAGTTATTTATATCCATTCCCTCCAATACAATGGCTACATGTTAACTGCCATTTAAAATAATATTATTTTATTATTAGAGTGCAACGTAAGATTCCCAAGAAACTCGTTTTTGCGTGTTGAGTACGCCATCGAGCATAGCATCCCCTTTAAAGTCATATTAATATATTATTCACAAATATGGATAAATATGAAAATGTCATATTATTTATTTACCTGGGGTGTTACATCCTTCCCCCCTTTTGGGAATTGCATCCTCGCAATTTTTAAAATTGATCATGGAAACATCCTTGAAAGTCCCACATCGGAACAAGAGTCGGTAAAACAATAACTTTAAAATAAAGAAAGATAAGTAAAAAGGTCACCCAATTTAACCCATACTAGGATTCCATGTAGAAAAATATGGACATGGAGGAGAAAACATAGGGCCATGTTCTGATGGAGAGTGATAGAAAACATGTTTAGGAGAAATTTAACCACAAGAAAATCACAAACATGTGATGGGTTAAACGGTATTCGATTCCCCAGTAGGAAAAGTTAATACACAACATTTTTGTTTTATGTTACTTTTTATTGAGGAATTTATTCATTAGGAAAAATAATCACTTATCATGTTGACTTTCAACTTTTACTAGATTCCTTAATCAAACACATATTTTTTTTTCCAAAAGATGAGTATTTAGGGAGACTTGTTCGCATTAAGAGTAATATAATCAACTTCTAGAGAATCAACTAATCCACAATATAGAACTATATACTTCCCATGTCTTTAGACTCTAACAAAAACCAAAACCAAAAAGGTTAGTAAATGATTAGATAATCCATAAAAGGATAACCCATTAAAAAGAAAATATATGCTTAATCTCCAAAATTTGTCCAACAAAACCCAAAGTTCAACGAGGACCATCCGATAAACAATTTGTCCATACAATTCTTCAAAGTAAACCAATATAAGATTGAAACCCAAATATTTGAAGGATTTAGTCACATAGTCTTCCAAGTTAAATCGTAACATTTATCTCCAAACAACATCAGTTTCTCCTAAAGTCTCATATTGAAAAGTAATTAACCTAATCACATATCCTCCATGATAGGTTAATCATTTTCATAAATAACCCAAAATAAACATAATCTTAATTCATAAAATCATATAACTAAAAAGAATCAGTCAAACTAACCAGGGACTTCATGTAGTCCAATGGTAGGAGATAAATACAAGTCGCACTTTGGTTGTGGGTTCGATTCCCAAAGCTTTTTCTAACACGACGGGTTGTCACACGGTCTGCGTGTTGTCCTTTTTCCAAAACTATATAAATCTCAAATCATTCCCCCAAAAGGGATAAAATCATCGAAAATAACCATAACATAATTTAACCTCAATTTTATCTCATGCCTTTCACTTCCATCATAATGTATAGTAACCCATACTTACCTCAAAAGTAAGGATCATATAAACTCTAATGGTTACCTTTATAATTATTACCTGAACTTCCACATCGATTGGTCATCTCGTACATGATGCATTAAATATCATACCAAGGTTCAAGTGGTTGATCATGACTCCTTGATAGTTGGTTTAGAACAACCACGAGTTTCCTCATTGAATCCCCCATTTTATCTAGTATCTTAATCATAGAACCACCACAGTTTCCTTCAAACCTGTTGTCTCTTTTGTGCCTTCTAGATCCATCCATTCACTAAAAATAGAAATGTCAGTGTGAGTATATCAACAAAACCATCATGTACTAAGGAGGAAGGTAAACACTAAGATATACTTACTCATTCACTTTATTTAAAACTAGGACTGTTTCTGAAATCCTAACCATTATGGTAATGTAACTTATGCTTAAAGAATACCCTAACCTCTAAAGTTATCTAAACCGACCTCTGATACCAACTATAAGGCCCCAGCCTTAAACCTTACTTAATCATGAGTTATTACAAGATTACACATTGAGGATCTTTTTAGGTTTAGAGTTTTAGAGAATTATATCATGAAACTTGCATTACATTCCACATTTAAACAAAGCGGTTACATAAAAGATAGTATTCATTCTTCCCATCAACGGAAACATATTTAAAATAAAACATGGATTCTTTCTTGACACATACTTCACACTATCATCACATCATGTACCTTTCCCTTGACCTATGAAAAACATTTCAAAAACTTGGGATGAGCATAAAAAAGCTCAGTAAGGGTTATAAAAAAATATGGAAAGGAAACATGAGTTCATATATAAATAAGAATGAAATCATACTTTACCCATAAAACATAGGCACTTTAACATACCTCATAAAACCACGAATAAATCATAGAAATCATAAGACATAAAGGTAACTTGAGGCATCCATAACATTCTTACGTAGGGAGTAACCCTCTTGGTTACGTTGGGAATACCCATCACAGTATATTCCCTAAATCTCTTCGAAGAAACCTTAAGGTTTCACTACTTCGCGTTACCCAATGAATTGGAGAGATATATCGGGATCACCCGCCCTTAGTTTATCACGGAACCACCCGTCTTCATAATAATGCCCAAGAACCTCAACACAATCGTATCACATAAAACATGCATAAAGGAAACATAACATTTCCACCTTTCAATCATAAGATATCAATACAGCACATTGATATAAAAACATTATGAAAACCATTTTCAATACCAAAGTAAAAGAAAAGTAAAACATGGTATTTATTTTTCTTTTAAAAATAAGGTATGGCTTGTAGAGGAAGCTGAAACTCAAATAATGGTCACGATGGCGGAGAAGTCGTTTTCGCCACATACGTACGACAAAAAAATTCCCTTTTGTCATTTAATAAACACTTCGTATAAAAAAGATTCATTTTGAATAAATGTAAAAGTCAAAGGGGACTATACACCATATAATATAAGGTTGTGTATAAAACAAAATATGCCTCAATGAAAGGAGATTGAGACGAAGTCCCATACAAAGACGGTATCCTTGGATTAAGGATAAATCAATTACATAACTATGTGTGACAAACGAATACACAAAATATTAGTGGGTATTAAGTGTAAAACAATCCTAGGACATTCACAAATAATCATAGAACGACATATTCAAGGTGTACAAGTTTATCCCAAAGAATCGAAATTGGGTTAAGAAGTTCCCTTGCAATAATTAGATAGCCTAATGGCGTCACTTCAAAAATCAGAAAAAGAGTTGATGAGAGATAAAAAGGGTATCTTATCACGTGGACATAAAATTCAGATCAATAAGGATGTAGAAGAACATATCCCAAAATAATATTATGTGAATTAAAAGACATAACAAAATAATTCTTTTAAAAAGAGGAGGGTGAAAGGTTCCCTTACCGACATGGGTATCTTTTGAAACATACACCTCGTGAAAGAAGGACAATACAACATTAATGTAAATACTCATAAAAGAAAGTATATTACACATTGAGTAAAATAATGGGCAGTACATACACCACTCAACGGATATTGTGGAAAATGTAGCATAAATCTCACGGGTATAAAAGTGAGATGAAAAATCCCATACGAAAACTCGGCAGCCTAACGGCGCCACTTAAAACTTCCAAAAATTGATTGATGAGATCAAATTGGGTATCTCATCACATTACAATAAAATATAAAGCAAGAGAAATATAAAATAACATCCCCCATAAAAACAAAGAGGATCTTAAAAGAAGTGACATAAAGGAGAGTACTTAAAAAGAAAGAGAGAGGTTAGATCTCTTTTGAAAATTCGGCAGCCTAACAGCGCCACTTAAAACTTCCAAAATGGATTGATGAGAGAGAATAGGGTCTCTCATGACATGAAAATTAAAATTACAGTAATATTAATTTAAAATAACATGCCAATAACAATAAATATGATCTTTAAAAGGAATGACATAAAAGAGTGTACTTAAAAAGAAAGAGTGGAGTAGGATCCCTTACCTCGGGTCCGACTTGACTCGATCGTTCTTTAACTTCCTGAATAATAAACTTCAGTTAATTTCTACTTTATTAAGAACCTTTTTCTAGTTCATTATTCCTTTTAGATCACTTATTTCAATGTTATAAACATTATTTAATCATTTATGTTAACAATGTTTGTTTTGTCGATATTTGGTTCTTAAGTCGAAAGTGGACTTCTTACAATTACATGTTGTTCGTGTGGTCAAATGTTCATTATTTCCATAATTATATTCATGATTTGGATATCATATATATCATATATATCCATAATAAACATGTATTTATAATATTACATAATCATTTAGAGGTATGAAATGAAATGCACCGTTCATGGAGACGGTAAGCCGTACGTACGCATGAACGCTACTTTCATTTCTTTGTCATATTAATGGAATTAAAACTAAAAGAGAGGTATGCATATTTTAATTCCAGAATTATATTAATCATTTATATGTATCATTAATCATATATATCCATTATATACATGTACTTATAATAGTACATTACATTTGGGGATAAGAAATGAAATGCACCATTCATGGAGACGGTAAGTCGTACGTACGCATGAACGCTACTTTCATTTCTATCTCATACTTTAATGGAAAGAAATAATAATGATATAGAGGTATATAATAATTCCAGTATAACATCATATATAATAAAATTAAATCCATACTTTATACGTCCCACATATGGCATTAACGAATCACATCACTTTGAGTGGGCGGTAGTCCTCATTTCCTAAAATGAAGATATCGCGTATACCCATAATGGAAGCCATAAAGTTAAGCAACAAATGAAAAATACAGAAGCTTAAGTGAAACATAAAAATATTATATATCATATATAAATATATTGACATCTTAATGGCCACCTTTGAAGGTGTTAAAATAATGTTGAACAATCATCGTTTCGGGAGGCATAAATTCGCCATCCACGGAAACAGTATGTTCGTTAACCATTAGATGAATGTGTGTGTAAGTGTAGCTCGAATCCTTATTATAAAAACATCCTAGTATATTTAGGATACTGTATTTGTTACAAAATAAAATAATAAAATGAGTTTAGGGGGTTGGAGAAGCATAATAATAGAAAAGGACTCAAAAGAAGACATTACCTTAAAATCGGGTAACTCCATTTGGTTTGAGCTCAAAGGCTTCCTTGGGAAGCCTTCTGCCCAGTGTGAGGCTTCAAGGAGTAAGAGAGGGAAGTGGAGAGACAAAATGGGCAGGGGTTGGTCGAGCCAAAGGCTTTGGGAGTGTGGGTAAGGAGGTATAGGTGGGGGGCTTTTATAAGAGGAGAGGAGGGGCACTCTTGGAAAGTAAAGATAAGTTACTTTATTTTAAAATGAGTTTCGGATTCAAAAGGTCCCACATTGATATAATTCAAGGATAAGGTGATAAGGGTTCGAAATCCACTCATACAATTGGTTTTTTCTATATGTAGGTCTTAGATTTTACATTATCGTTCCATTTTATTTCAATCCTTTATTAATGAGGTAATCGTTGCATCATCATGATGTCATAAATAATTTAATTTATTTAAAGTCTAAAAATTATAAAAAAAATACTATGATTTAGTAAATCTTTTTATATTTCCAATGACTATTTATAATCAAAAATATGACTTATATAACCCCATGTAAAATTTTTTTTAGGAAAACATTTCATGTGTGTGTCATTTTTTACTTTAACATTAAATAAAAAGTTATTTATGTCATTTCCCAACCAGAGTGGCTCCATGGGGTCCCCAAGATGACCCATGGATGTTTTTGGTCGGCCATGACACATCCAATGTGGTTAAGACATGTGTCAAGTTCATTTCATATTATCAAAACATTATTTTTACATTAAACTACACTAATTACCTCTAATCGCGATTAAAAACTTAATAAGTTACTATTCACCAAAAAATTATTTTAATCCCATTGAACAAAATTTTACTTCTTAATGACATCCATGTATGTCGGATTTTTGAAATTAAAAACACAAATGTGGCAAAATTTTATTTAAAATGGAAATCAGTTTTTATAAGTACCACTTAGTGGTTTCACTATTCATCAAAAATTGAAGTTTTTCAGAAAATTACCAAAAATTCACCTTAAGCTATATTTGATATTACGAATTCAAAAATGAAGTCTATTTTACAAAATTAAAAACATATAAGTCACATTAATTAATTTAATAATTAATTCCTTCTGTCATGACAAATAACGTGTTTTTATGAAACAATAAGTATCAAAAGATTGACACTAGTTTAAGTCTGATTTCAAAGTGAAATTAATTCCAACGACCACTATTGGATTTAATGGTAAAAATATATTCTAATTTCACATTAAAACCAATTCAAAAGATAATCTAATCATATAAATAAATTATATTAAAAAGAGGTTTTGAATTAAAATACAACATTTTACACTTTTCATTAAAAAAATGAACTATATCGGAAAGATACCAAAAATTTACACAAAGTAAATTTTTATGTCCCGATTATAAAGAATAGTTTTATTTGGTCCAAAAGGATGTATAAGAGTGAACAATACTATATTTAATGACAGTTCGCCATCAAAAGGCGATAAGTGAACCTTTAGTGAAAACTAGGGCATATACGCCTAAAATTGAATTCTTTCCGTATTTTAAGCCTTTATCTTTTATTGGATAAAAGTAAAAACATTTAAAAACATATATAATCATATTTTAACTATTTCTATCCATTCTCGCCAATACAATAGCTACATGTTAACTGCCATTTAAAATAATATTATTTTAATATTAGAGTGCAACGTAAGATTCCCAAGAAACTCATTGTTGCGTGTTGAGTACGCAATCGAGCATAGCGTCCCCTTTAAAGTCATATTAATATTTTATTCACAAATATGGATAAATATGAAAATGTCATATTCTTTATTTACCTGAGGTGTTACAGAAAATGACATGAAGATTCCATTAAAAAAATATTGTGAACATTAATCAATGTACACAAATGTCAATAATTAATCCATTTTAATGTTTGAAAACATATTATAAAGCATTATTAAAAAACATGGATATGAGTAAAAAAATTCGACCGAACATTGAAATATAGTCGAATTTTCCTGAAAACATTTTCTACATAATTTTAATTACTAAGGGGACATAAAATGGTTCTATTACATGAAATTATCATTAATATCCAGATGAGAAAAAAATATTTTAGTTTCATTAGTGATAGGTCATAATATTTCTTCAATAGAATAATAAAAATGAACAATCCAAATAAACAATGAGATTATCAAATAAAATATTTTACACATTTGTAATTTTTCAATCGTAAGCCCTATGAAATAATTAAATTAAAGGATTGTTCTAAATATCATTATAAGATATATAATGATGATATTAAATAAAAAATATTTTGTATAAACACATTATAAAATATTTTTGGTGTATAACATAACTTAGGTCCCAAATAAGGAAAATTGAGACAAAAATCATTTAGCTTTAGATTAAATAAGGACCCAAATTATTTATAATAATGAATAATAACATTTTTAATGAATAATAGTAGAATAAATCTTTCACATTTATTATTCCTTTTAGATATCTAATTTCCAGTTTTCATATAGTTACATAATCATTTATGCTCATATCGAATGTTTGTACAAAATTCAATGATCATTTAAATTTCAATATACATACATAATCATTTATAATTAAATATATCATCCATGTGATGCGGTGATTAAAAAGGATTCACATCGATTTTTGGAGCAGGTAGTCCACATGATTGCCCGAACGACACTATCATTATTAGTGTATCAAATGTTATAAATGAAAATGATAAATTATATTTTTAATAATTATAAATATGGGTTAAATAACAAATTAAATATCAATTCCATAATTATCCCATTTTTTAGAGTCATTGATGGAAAATAAATTATACCAGTTTGTTAGTGTGTTGACTTTTATACAAAGGATAAATTCTTCTATAATTTAATGGATGTTAGAGAATGATATATCTTACGATTTAAATGTAAAAAAATATTATTATTCTAATTATACATGTGTTATTATTTTATCAATATTGAAGAAAATTTTTTGGGAGTTGAAGATGAAAAATTCCAAAACAATAGGATATAAATTGTACCGCTTCATTGGAAAACATCCTTTAATTAACACCTTAAGTCTTCTAAGGATGGTAATATGATAACAATAAAGTAGTTAGAGTTAAATTAGGGATTATATTTTGGTATTATTATTGATATTTTTTGAACCAAAAATGTTTTTATGTGTGAGAAAATGAGAGGATGCCATTTCCTTCTATAAGAGACGGGAGGGGCACTCCTGGAATTTAACAAAATATTATGTAAATATAAATTTTATTATTTAAATTGGATCCAATGTTATTTAGTAAGAATATAATTTTATTATTGGTCAAAATACCAACAAAATATAAAATATAAATTTTTTTTAATATAGTTCCACACATATCTTTTAGTGTTAACAAATATTTAACCCCATTAACTATAACCATGAAAATATTAAATTATAAGATTTGAGAGTAAATATAGTTGCAATAAAATAAAACAATACCCATAAATGAACAATAGATGATATTTGAAACCTTATCCTAATCACATGGATTAATATTATATTTTTTAGAAATTTATATCATTTAATAAAATTTTATTTATTATAAAATATATGTACTATAAATTTTTTAACTATTAATTAAATTGTCATTACCAATATCATGATAAATTATATATTTTAGGAATTTTATTTTAATATTTCCCTATCATGTAATCATCATATAGTAAATTAATTATTAAATTAATTATTTAATGTTATTTTTCTTATTATATTTTGCATATAATTTATTTATTTTTTTTCCAAAAATATAATAACTACAGGGTCATCATGGTGTAAAAATGTTACAATTATCATATCGCCACTAAAATTTGAATATAAATTATCATGACGAAGAAAAATAATATATATTATAAATTGTAATAATACATGACCATAGCATATGGACCCATGCTTTTATATTACATATTCATTGTGAATTTAGACTAAAATCATCTTTTTTGATTCCCAAAATCATTTAGGTTTATAAATTAAGAGTATTAAGACATAATAATACATTATAAATTCATACATTAATAATTGAAACATTTACACAATAATAATTTTTTCCTAATAAAAAACTCATTAAAATAAAACATGATTTATTTTCTTGAAAATTATTCAAAACATTCATCTTGGATTACGACGTTCTCTTACCCATCCATAAACTCTTTGATTAACATTAAAAACATGGGATTAATATAAAATGGTCAGTACGGTATATAACAACTATTAAAGAAACTGTTATTCCATTAATAATTATAATCACATGAAGTTATCTTCAGAAAGACATACTTCTCACCCTTAAGAGTAATGTATATTAATTTTTGAAAAGAATGTCATTTTAGTAAAACATAGAAATCATAAGAAAATGATTTCGGTGACTCGTAGAATCATTTTCATACTATAAATACTTATGATTGTATCCATCATAGTTATCATATGACTTATAACCCTCTTGGAAAGCATAAAATAAACTTTTTTTATTATAGATGGATGTGACCGTCAATGTGACCACTGGAATGAACATTATTACCAACCACCAACATAGAAAATGAATTTTTGGCTATCATGGTACCACTAATTGTTTGTATATAACGGAACCACCCATCATCTTATAAAATAACAAAAAACTATAAAATAAATATAAAATATGAATACTTTCCCCATAAAATTATTTTATGTAGAAAATAACTTATTTTAAAATAATACCTTGCACATATAAAGTAAAACATTATTTTTGAAAATAATAATGTAATCCAATAATTTTGGATTTAAAATATTTAGGTTTATCAAATCAAAAAAATAATCTCATATTATATATGTTAAAATATCATTTCCATGATTTAAGAAAATGTGATATTAAAATATATTTATACCGAAAAAACCCTTACAATGTATCTGAAATGTTTCTCCACATGAACATGATTTCATGGATCATTAAATCATAATCAATAATTACATTATTCATAACTTCTACAACATATATTTTTTTTATTAATATATTATTGAATTATTTTATGGAAACATTAATGATTTATGAAGATCAGATTCTCGGTTCTAGGAGAGTTAATTTTTTTATTTCCATGTTAGTTTACTTACGTTTAGTTATTGATGTTCTTTTCAAAGTGGAATAGTAAATTTGATATACAAATATATGGTTTTTGTGAATCTAAATAATTTTTAAGGGTAAAAAATATAATTTTTTATTCTGAAATGATGATGATTTATTTGATAAAACATTAATGCAAAATTTTTTGTTTATTTTGGAGGATTTTCCAAATATCATAAAGAAGTTTCATTATAATTAATATTATAGAGATATATTTATTTTAGAATTTGAGACCATATATATTATATATATATTAGAAATTTTATTCCCTTATATGTGAATTTAAACATTCCTTGAAATTGGTTATGGGAAGTAAAAACACATGGTCCAGAAGAGCAGTGACTAGAAATACATAAAACATTTAATCATGTACTAGAAAAAGATTTATAAAAAAGAAGATCTCAAATGAAAATTAAGGGTATATCAGATAGATAGTAATGATAATATAAGCTTTACATTAGAGTATTGGTATAACCACATGAGCATAACATTTGAAAAACACACCCTATATAACATAGATCGTCATAGTGAGTCATGTCATAAATCATGATATTCAGTAATAGATTAATGATAATGTATTTAATTATCACAATCCATGAGCATAAAATCAGAATAATACATGGAATTATGACATACACATGAGAATATAATCTTTTTTCATTACTAGTAATGACTTCATTTCATGATTATAACAGTGTAATGGGATCACATTCTAGACCATCATAGTAGTCAAGGATCTCTCCAAAGATAATCAGAATGGAAATTTACCTTACTAAAAAGGGTTCACACACATTTCCCATCATGTTTACCTAATGATATATCAATATTTACCCAATGAGTTGGAGGGAGATATAAGTCCCACCTGCCATTGGTTATAATGTCACTATTATCCATTGTTATTATGTAAACACAATCACATAATTAAAACCATATATATGTGTTCCATAAGATTATAAAAAAACAATTATATAAGAACCCATGAAATTAAATAGGTTTCAAAAACATTACATCATAACATATACTTCTTAAAATAAACAATAGTAATCATTATTTAATCAATTCATGACATGTGGTAAAGTTACAGGTTTCAAAAATACCATATCATAATAAATATATAACCATCCATGTAATGAAAATTGTAGAATCCATTGATCCTATTCCTAATAAATCAAAATAAAAAATTACATTTTTTGTATTTATGAATTAATGCATAATTAAAAAAGATTTTGTTGAAAGTATTGTTCCTAATTTTGCAAATACTATTTAGAACATAAAAATAAATAAACATCATTTTTATTAAAAATAATCATTAAATCATGTAACTTAATCATAAATGGAAATAATTTATATGACAAATGGAATCTCAATACATGTCATACACGTTAAAACAAACATACCTTTCAAATTCTCAATAAAATCCAAACAACCTTGTTTGTAAAATAGAACAATGATTACTTTTGTAACACATTATTAAAAGTAATAAATCATTAAAATTGATTTATTAAATCATTTTTATAATTCTCATTCATTTTTATGAAATGTTTAATAAACAAGTATATTGAAGAAAAAAGGGTTTTGACCGAAGGCAAAAATAATTTACATTTTTACTAAAATTTCACAATCATTTTTTCTATAAAACAATTTATACGAGGTAATATTAATATAAATTATCAATAATAACGAAAATAAAATAATTCAAATGAGTTTTTTGAGTGATAAATATTATTATTTCATAAATGGAATAATAATCATAAACAATATCGATAAAAGAAAACCTAAAATCTTCATAACATTTATTATATTTGAATAATATGACCCAGTAAATAATGACAAAAAATAAATCCTCAATATAATTATGAATGTCATATATTAATGATGAAACATGAAAAAAAATTAGTATACATACCTCATTACATAATGTTAGTGTTTAAGATAACTTCTATCATAATAATGTAAAATCGAGATAAAAATCCATTATCATCTCTTCAATTCAACAAATATGTTCTTAATCACCCTGAATAATATACATAGGATAATTTATACATTCATATGAAGCTTTTTTATGTTTATTATTCTTATTAAATCACTTATTTACATGTCACATATAGTTAAAAATCATTTAATTTCACCTCTGACATTTTAAAAATATTTGATTCATAAATATGGAATGCATTTTTATGCTTAAAAATGATCAAAGAGTTCATTATAAATAATATAAGGAATATAAATCCTTAAATAAATTGTATTTTTATCCAATAGTTATAATTTTACATCCACCAATTAAATATTTTTCTTCAAATTTAAATATGTTTCAATCATGGAGTTAGTTGGTCGTACATAAACATGAGTATCATTTCCAATTATTATCGATCATTATTGATATAAGATAAATTATATGTTAATTTTATATAATTATCATAATATAAAATATATCAAATTATTTATACAAATATTATTATATTTATCATCCATGTTATTTGGTGATGAAAAATGTATAACATCAGTTTATAAATACAGTAGTCCACATGTATCCTGGAAAGACGATATAATTTTTCAGTGCATGGAATGGAAATCAGGTAAATGATATACTATTGGTTAATAATTACTAAAATTACATTAATATAATATATAATAATTAATTCAATAATTATTACATATCATGAGAGACAAGGATGGAAAACAAATTACAAGAGTTTATGTGGTTGTAGTCCACCATACAAACAATCAATGACTTCTTCTCCCATTTGATAGATTTTGGAGCTAAATATATCTTATAATTTTTACATAACAAATATCACAATATGTAGTCTAATTTTGTTATTATTTAATCATATTTGATTATTATCTTAAAGAGGTGGAAGAAGAATCCAAACAAAAACAAGCCTACGATAATTAATCCTCTTCTTTGGAACACCTTCATTGATTATCACCATATGCCTTTTATGGATTTATTATGACTAAAATGAGGACTATATAATTATATAATGAGGTATTGGATTGTATTTCGGTATTTTATTGAAAAAAGTATTTTCTATGAGAAGAAATGTTGATAATATGATTATTTTTATAAGATATGGGACATGCACTCTTTGTATTTATCAAAATATTATGTTAATCTAAATTAATATTTTCATAAAAATTAAAGAGTCATATATTTTTAAGATATAATTAGTATGGGTATAAATAACAACATATAATTAAAATTATTCATGTGTTGACTATATTTTTACCCTTTTCCTTTGGATTTAACCCCATTAAATCTAACCGTGAAAAAATGGAATTTTACGCTTTTAGAGTTCATATATTAACAATAAAATATCAGAAGTCTCACACATAGACCATAAATTATATTAAAAAACTTATCCTAATAACTTTTTTGAGTATTATATTTTTCGGTATTCTATATCTTTTATTAAAATTATATTTTTTATGAAATATCAGTAATGGAAGTCATTAAAATAAATCATTACATTTACATTAATTAGATCAACAAAACTATAATAATTGAGAAATAATAATTTATTATTTTTCTAACATGACATGTTTGTCTATAAAATCTTTATGTTACATAAATTATCTCCAATTATATTTATTTTAATATTTTCTATGTCATTTATTTTTTCCATTAATTGAATAATTAATATGTTATTGTTGGGTAAGAAGATATGGAAATTATTACGAAACAAAAATCCAAAAATTAATTTTCATAATGAATATAGAGGATTAATATTTAAAAATAATATTTCTAGTAAAACATATCTTATATAAATCCTCATATAAAAATTATTACTAATGTTCATGAGAAGAGTGTTACCTGTTTGAAATTTATTAAGTAAAATATTAAAGACACCATAATCTAATATGTTTGGAAATTAAATGTACAAAATTAGAAATTTTGATGCTTATTGATTAAATATAATATCAAAATAAGATACATTAATGGGTTAATATAATTTTTTAGTCCTTATAAATTTATTTATAAAATTTTATTAGTCGATTTACCCTTTATCGGTGTAAAAAATAATTATGTTTACCTTTCATATTACCCACAAAATTAAACGAAAATATTTACTAAATTTTGACTCATGGATTAAAAATATGGATTCCATATTTAAAAATTCATCATAAATTTTTTTTGAATATAATTTAAAATTAAATACGAAATAAAAATTCAAAATTAGTTCTTTCATAAAATTTCTATTTTTAAATATAAAATGATTTTAGAATAACATTAAGTAGAAATTCATTTCAAAAATCATAATTGAATAATTTTATATTGAAATAAACTATTTAAATTTGAATAATAACCTGAAATTTAGTCCCCCTTTGTAAATAATTAAAAATAAAATTACAGTTCCTAATAAAAATCAACATCCATCACTATTCATTGAAAAATAAATCTTTTCATAAAATTCTAAAAACATAAAGTATAGATAATATTAACATGATGAATTAAAAAATTAAACTCGTTTTTTAAAATAAATTTTATATAAATTATAATTATTAACAGAATAAAAAATTATAAAAACACTGATGACGTAATTTTTTTGATAAAACATGATTTTGAATAATAAAATGGATTAAAATTTTTTTGCAATTATTTCCTAATAATAACTCATTATATTTATATTGAGTATAAAGCATAGATTTATTTCCTAATAAATTTATTCCGAGTCATACCCTTAAACATTTCAACTAGTGTGTGATGGTAACATTTAAATAATAATATTTCGTTATTCATTTATTCTCGGTATTATGTATCCTTAATGTTATAGAAGATATTCATTCCTTTAAAAATAAATGTGTATTACATTCTCCAAACACTTAATAAATTATTCCCTCGAAATTTTATCCCTCTATTAGTATTCGGGTATTTGACTTTCTAAAATACATTTCTTGAAATCCCACCTAACAAAAATGTTCAATAAAAGATAAACATAATTCAGATAAAATAAAGAATTAATGTCACACTGAATAGAAAATTATATGTTTCGATGTAGTCAAACATCGGTGGGAATTGGGAAAAAGTAGTTAGATGAAAACCCTAACTCAAAATGATTGATAGAATATAATGTAGAATATTTTCTAGAGAATGTTAATGGACACGAAATCATAAATATTTAATGGGAGAAGAGAACATAAGTTAATTGAAAATAAATTCAATAGGATACAATTTTTCTACAAGGTCATTTTCCAAATCTTGAAGAATCCCTTTATCATCTACTCTAACAACATAATAAAATAAACACATTTGAAAGAAATATTTTAAACCTTCAATATATTTTCACCACCATCTCATATTGTTTTTCCAAATGATGAGAATCCAAGAGGAATTTTATGATAGAAAACTAAAAACTATCAAAATCTGATTGATTAAATAATACATAAAAGGATAAAGAGTTATTCCTCATATATGTAGATACTAAAAAAATAGGTAGACCTCTATGGTAATTATGAAAAAGAATAAAACATAATATGAATAAAACAACAATAATCTCCAAAATTCAACAGTAGTACCCAATATACAAAATAAACCTCCCCATATATAACTATCAATTAAATTCCTCAATGCATTCAATATTTGATTAAAACCAATTGATCATTTTTTTATTATGATGTCTTCCATAAAAATTCATATGTCTGTAAATAAAAACATTCTACAAAATGTATATTCTTAAATAGTAAAATATCCATGATTTGGTAATCATACCTATGAATAAATTGAATCACTATAATCCACCATAAAACTAATGCTTCTGAAAGATATCCCATCCTTTATTTCTCAAATAAAGTACAATAACATTCTAGCCACCTTAATCATATTATGTTCCCAAAAAATGTATTATTATTCATTGAAAATTAGATTAATCACTCCATCACAAAATTATATGTTATGAAAAAATGATCAAAACCATTATTTTTCATATAATTTAAATATATATAAAAATAAAACCAATCATGAAATCATGTAAGCTAGTGGTATGAAATGAATCCTTTTCACATACCATTAATTTTTACCCCAAAAATGGAAAAAACATACCTTTCTCAAAATCTATTATCATATAAACACTAATGATTATAAATACCATAAAATCAAATTTACAAAGGATCTTAACACATTATTCATGAAAGAGTAGATCATATTAAACCTAATGGTTATATATATATATATATATATAAAATATCATTATCCTGGTTATCATTAAATCACTAAAAACAAAAAAGGGGTATCAATAACTATTGAACGCCAGTTAACCTCAATCAAACATACCCATGACCATATCCACGTATCTTAAAATAATATAAAAGGAAAAAATTTAGAATCCAATGTTGAATAAACCCCACTCTGATCCAAATTGTAACAGCTTAAATCATACACATTTTATTTTAATTTTAAAAACATTTAAATTACATTTATATATTTGATATTGATAAATGTGTAATATCATTTCCCACAAATAACCTCATAATTCAATAAGATATATTATTTCTCTTAAATTCCCAAGGGGCAATTATGTTTACAGTTTTAGAGAATTTGGACATTCTTTAAACATCATAGGGTTACAAAATAGCTTATTTATAAAGATCAATATAACATCCCAATCATGTAATCACAACTAGAATCCTTTTTAGGTATAACATTCACAAATCCATTGTTCAAATCATAGAAAAAATAATCTTAAGAATGATAGATAACAAGAGAAAAAAGGTTTGTTAACATGATCATAACAATTTAAATCCTTATCATTTATATTATAAATTATAACTTTTACTCAAGAAATAAATCTTTGTATTTCACAACACATGAATCGTAATGAAATTAAATAGCATGATATATAAGATAAAAATTTGTATAAGACAAGGAATTCTGACACATAAATATCATATCCAAAAAAATTCCTTATTAGAAAAGACGCAATGGATAATCTACCATAGTTGAATGGGTTAAATCCCTAAACCGCCATTATTATCATGGCTGACTCCAATGGCTATCATTGTAGTCATTATCCCTTATAGAACGAGGTTCAATCCCCTACACAATCATATTTCTCACATTGGATATCAATCATTACCTAGTTCATTGGTGGGATATATAGGTCATACCCAACACTGGTTATATAGTGACCTATGTCCTTTGTTTTAAAATAACCACCATTACATAAAAAAAACCATAGATATATATTATTCAATATAATTAAAAATTCATCATATTAGAACCCATGAAAATATATGGGTTTCATTAAAATTTCATCATTATTTGACCAGTGAAAGAGTAACCTATTTCATAATCATATCATGGAATCACAACACATAGTAATGGAACATGTTGCATAACCTCCATGGAATCAGAAATATAAAACCATCCATTGACCGAATAAGTATTTTTTCTAGGGATATTAATCTTGGTAAGTCATAAGAAATTATGTTGTCTGTTTATGTTAATGAATTTATGGATCATAAAAGAAATTGTGGAGGAAAATTATCTTTACACAATAAAAAACATTTTCAAACCCAAAACATATTAAAAAATCATTTTGAAAAATTAACCGTTAAAAATTATTGACAAATATTAATCGAAAATATTGTTCATCGTGATGGAAAATTGTGTTCATTCTATAGACGTTAAAACAATTATTTCTGTCACATTGTTTGTAAATTCTTAAATTCTTTGATTGGAAACTGACATGAGGATTCCTTTTAAAATAAAATATTAAAAGGAAAAAATAGTTAAAATTTTAATTGATAAATCCTTTTCAGATTCCTAAAACATTTTATATAACATTTTTAGAAAATATAGATAAAAAAGTAAAATGATTTTTGACTGAAGATAGATATAACGGTGGGTTTTGTTCAATAAACATTTCTATATCATTTAATGTTCCAATTAGAAGAATAATCATACCATTATTTTAAATTTTATTGAATTAATACATGAAATTGAAATAAAAGACTTTTTTATGAAATAGATATTAAAATTTCATCAATGAAAGCATAATTATATACATTCTAGATAAATTACGAGATTTTATCATAAAACATTAACCACATTGATAATATTAGAATCATAAGCCATATGAATGAATAATATCAAATGGAACATTTAAATACCATAAAAATAAATATATTCATGATATAAAATTTTAAAGGGGTAGTATATAAAAATTTTAAAATAAGGCATGTGATTAAGAAAACTTATTTCTCAAAGAATAAAAATTTATAAAAACAATTACGTTGAGTCTAGTTCATCATATAAATTCCATATCTTCATAAATAATAGACATAATGTAATATATAAACTATTTAGGACCATTTAAAATTACTTCATTGTTTTTTTTAATTATTTCCATGTTATATATGGTTATATAATCAATTAATATCATATAGGGTGTTTGGATGATATTCGGTTCATAAGTCTAGAATGAATTTGGAAGGATCACAATGGTTAAAGATTTCATTATTCCATCATCTAGAAATTAATAATTTATTAAAAAATTATTATTTTAAAAAAATTATATTTCTCGATCCACCCATTAAATATGGTTGTGCAAAATTATCTATGATACAATCTTGGAGATGGTAGGTCATACATACGCGTGAGTAATGTTTCCATTCTAATAAGATCATTACAAAAAAAGATGAATATTGTTTTATAATTACATAATGATCATATTATAATATATAACATATTTTTACATTTATTTTACTTATATATATATATATCATCCATGTGTTTTGGAGATTAAAATGATTAATATCTCCCATTAAAGGATGTAGTCCACATGTTCCCAGGAACGACGTTATCATTTTTCCTTGAATTGAATAGAAAAATGTAAATAATATATATTTTTAATATTTATAAATATTTATATAATAATATATATATATATATATTCTAGTTTTTTAATTATAACACTTCTTGAGAGATTGTGATAAAAAAACTAATAACATCGGTTCATGAGGCGAAAATCAGTTGTATACACGATAGATGACTTATTATCTAATTTAAAATATTTTGGATATGGGTATAGGATATGATTTTTACATACTAAAATTTCATTATATGGATTATAGTGGTTTTATTAATTATCATTGAAGAATAAAATTTCATGTAGATTTATGAAAAATAACATAACCAAGAAGATAGAAATTAAACAACTTCTTTGGAGAACCACCTTTGATTGAAATCACAATCCTTCAATGGTTGGTATTTTACCAAAATAACGGTCCTTATAATGATATGATGTATTTTGGGATATTTTTTTGTAGGTATTTTACTAAAAAAATTGGTTTTATGTGTGATTAAATGAGGGGAATATGTTCCCTTTTATAAGAGAGGGGATAAGTACTCCTGGAAATTATCAGAATATTAAATTAATATAATTTATATTACTACATCTACTATATAAAAAGTTATTTATTTATAATTTATTATTAATATTGTTATAAATAATCTCATCCAACAAATTAGACATGTTTTGACCACAATTATACCATTAACTTTTTATTTTAATATCATTTATCCCCATTAATTATTTTACTGACAATAAGAAATATTACCTTTTATTAGTAAATATTTCATTAATAAAATTATAGAAGACAAATAAATTAAATTTTTTGATTTTTTAATCATTATAATAATATATTAGAATAGTATAATTTTTTTATAATTTTTTTATCATTTATTAACATATTATTTATTATAAAATATCACAAATTTCAATCTCTATAACTATTCATTACAATGTCATTAATATTATCATTATTACATATATAATTTCAGGATCTATAAGGAACACAATGGGGAAATAATTAATTGGACATGGATGTCCCTCAATCTTGGGGGTCAATCTATGTATTTTGACACATCATATGGCTAAAAAATAAATTATGATCAAGACTGATGTCATTAAACGATTATGACACTAAATCCAATTGTTTTCCAACATCATGATCAAAACCAATTCAATTTTGGAGCCTCTTGGAACTATATAATTCATTAAATATTATCATTGTTTTGGGTGAAGTAGTTAAGTTATTCCTCATCAGCATATCTATGAAAGAAAGCATGATAGAAGAACTAAATACTTCCCCTCCACTAAATCACAAAATGTGAGGGTCTTGAAAGAAAATAATGGTTGATGATTTTTCTACTACTAATGGATATAGATTTATAGTAATTTAAATTAAATTTATAGAAATTTTGTGAAGATAATTTATAAAGATATTGAGAATAATGTAAAATATTAATGAAATAATTTCTTCTTCATCACATCAGAACATAGTTAATAATTACATCCTTTTACATTGTCCATTCATATGGAAATTGTTTTATATTTGATATTTTTTATTTATGTTTTTGTTATGTTAAATTCATGAGAAGAATTCACTGAGCTTTTGGAAGAAACATCCAGTAAAATTTTAAAATAGAAACTTGAATGTGCTCACATTAGAGGAGTACATATAATTAAATATAGATGCATTTCCAACCAAATGACTACAATATCTAAGAAACATTCTATGATGATGGCTATCCAAACTACTAAAAATATAAATAGTGATGAATGAAATTATTAAGATTATAATAATTAAAATAATGTAGAGGGATGAAATTCACAAGAACCACAACATCTGAATCAGAATCAAGAGAATGGGTATCAGCTATGGACAGATGGTTTTCAACCAATACAGCATGGACTATCAATGAAGAGTTAGGTCCATTCATTAGAAGATATCCTATCAACATATTTGAAAAAAACTATATATTAAAATAAAAATTTTATGAAATATTCCAAGAATCAATGAGATATCATCCAAGTATTAAGAGGGAGATCACAATACTAAAAGTTTTCAATGATAGACCTATAATATCATTTAGGGTAGATTTTTAATCAATTTATTGAGAACCCAATATTATTCCAATAGAGTGATAAATAAATCTCATTTTTTGTATAGTTAAAATACATCATTCATCGAAGTGGAATTGATATATAAGATAAAATAGAATCAGATATAGTAAATGAAAAAAAACATGAGGAGGATAAAAAGATTAAATAGGAATTGGTAGCTGAATAAGAACCATAACTATACCATCCACCACTACCATTTCCATACTGTTAATTGAAGGTATGTATTTTTTTAAAAAAAATAAAAATTGTATCATGATTTTTTAAAAACATCCCATAAACACTCCATTCCTAGAGTTTATTCCGAATATTCCATCATTCACAATGATTTTGAAGGAGTTCTTATATTATAAAAGAAATCATAAATAATTTTTAACTACTACATTGTTTGGGGATTGTTTTAAAATGTTATCAAGGGCCCTAAAAATTAGAAAATTTATTTGGTTGTTTTTTCAAAACAGCTTTACATTTTTTCAGACATGTTTTTTAGTGAATTGTTTGATTTAGATTAATGTTTCAACATATATTCATAATAAAGATTCATTATCCTATAATTAAAAGAGGTGAATCCAACATTAATTACTCATACACATGTAGATGAAATAATCATAGGAGACTAAAGAATATATGATGATGTCTTTGTTATGGTAGAAATGTTATACATTCTGATAGGTTTTCCTATAGTCCACATAGTTGAAGTAAATATCCTACAAATCATGGGATGACCATTCCAAGTTATGGTAAGGGAGATGATTTATCCTTAAAATGTCTCTATTTTAATAAGTGTTTTGGAGAAGAATTGAATTTTAAATTACACTGAATGTCAAAGATTCCAGAAGAAAAATATTTAATTTCAATAGTGGGTAGTCTTAAAAATGTTTATAAAAAGAATTCCATGGAAGAATATATGATGTAACTATTTTAAAAATGATATATAATTCTTATAATGTGATAGAGAATGTTATGATGACTCTAGAAAAATTTGAATATTGATGTAGAAATACATTCCCCAATGAATTTAAAATAGGGAAAACAAATTAAGAAGTGACTGAACTACCATTTTATTTATCATAATAGTTAAAAATATCTAGATTCTGGGAATAGTGAATGAGAACGCTCATGAAATAGAAAGAGTGATGTAAGTGTTAGATAAAGAAATAGAGACCCTCCATATAGAGTATTCTCATATTCGACACATTATAGATCTAGACTAGGTAGCCCATTTTCAACCTTCAATCACAATATCTCCATTAATTATGATAGACTTAATTATGGAAAAAAAATATTGTTTGAGGTGAAACAAGGGGTTTTAATATTTTGTGTTATTTTATTTTTTGAGCATTATTATCTGGCCCACAAACCATTCATTGTTAATTTATTTTGGGATAGAAATTCATCAAAATATAATTTTTTGGTGGAACCTCATGGTTGTAATAGGAAGAGTGACAAGAATCCATAGGACTAAATCATTTTGTGAGCCCCATTCACATCATGACATACAGAAAATACACATTGTTAGGAAATTTCAAATAATAAAGATAATATTGGAAGAACCAGTGAATCATTGTTTGAAACATCATTGAAATTGGTGTATGTTTTATAATTATGTTATCTTTTATGTTATTACCCACATTTAAATCATTTTAGAACTATAATTTACTAATTGTATTCCTATTCTTGATTATTTCATTCATCAACATAATTGGAAGGAATAATATATATAGAATAAATTCTAAATATGGATTTTAAATTTTTATTTAGTTTATTTTTAATGAAAAATATGTGGAAGATAATGGTTGTGTTAAAAATTCTGATCAGGATTTGAATATTTATTATTTCTTGATACCTAATGGTTTTTTTCATTGAAATATTTTATTATTTAACAAACCACAATTTTCTATTATTTTCATTAATTTATTTTATTTTTTGTTTGAAGTTCCTTGATTATTTTTCAAAACCATTTATCTAATTCAAAAGAAAATCTCAATGCCTAATATTTTACATTCATTCATTAGTTAATTTTTCTAGATACTTGTTTATGTTTTATTTTAGAACATTTTTAGAATTTTATCAATGATATGACTAAAGAGATTAAAATTTATAATGACTATGAAATATTTTTTATAGTTTATATTCAGACCATCTTTATATTAATCCTTTATTACCTCATTGAATCCATGAAAATCCATTTTAAAAATGATACATGTCTCCATCATATATATCCATTTATACTTTACTATCATTATTTTGCATTACGTTCAAAAGAAATAGACAGGGGGAGTGGTTTTCCATTTAACAATATATTCTATATTAATGATATTTTACAGTGGATTTTCTTATTATTTGGGGAGAGCCCATGTACTAAAATTTTTATTATATTATTCAACTCTTATTATAGAAAATTAAAAATATAATTAATAAAAAAATGTGTTGTGTCATAGTACATTAAAAAATCACCATTTTCGTACAAACAGACTTGTGAGTATAAGTGTTTAGGTGATGGAATTGATATTTTTAGGAATAATTACATATAATATAAAATAATTTAATTGAAAAAATATGTCAATTTATTTATTGTGAATAGTTGGATTGGGCACATAGGTTATGATTTTTAGTGGGGAAAATTTAGATCAAATCTATAAAGGGAGATTTCCATTGGTCAAATATTTTTATATCATGTTTTATAATTCAGAATTAAAACTTTATTTATGATATTTATTTATTTTCATAGAATTATCAACCTTATATATATCCTTAGAGTCATTTGAACCTTACTGCGTTCCCCATGATTGACTGTGATCACTGTCTTTATGCGGTGGAGATTCTAGATGTCTTGCAATCATATAGTATGTGATATGATAATAATGTATATAAAAAAATAAATTTACAACTATAACTTGATAATGAGAAGAAACATTAATTTGAGGGAAATAGAAAAAGTAATACATATTTATAATGAGTTCAAAAAACTAAACACATTAATGAAATTAATTGACTAGTTCATAATGAAAATGTGTAACACATGGTAGATTTATTTCCATTGAAATGTGCGGTGTCGATGAAGCATCCTATTTCACTATAGAATATAAAATTTCTTGTTTTTAAATTTTTTTTATTGAAAATTAATGAAATTTATGGTAGGGTGAGCATCCATTGTAGTACATTTTTATTTCATCTTTTGGGATAAGTCTGGATTCATGTGTGGGCCATTTAATATGTCAAATTTTTCATTATATTTATAATTTAAAAAGATTACATTTATTATATAAATCATTAGATATTTTCATTATATTTACTAGATTTTATTATATTTTTTAGGATAGAAAAAATCATGGAAAATGTGAACATGGAGAATAAATAAAACAATATTTATACTAAAATAATTTTCCACAATAATGGATACCTATAAGAATATGTTGGGGAGGAATAAAAAATTAAAAAATTATTCTAACACGTGAAATAAGATATTAAAAATTTGATTCATGATTTGATTAGTAAAATAATGTGATGATTTAGTTACATGATGTGTTTGAAGTGATAAAATCACGAAAAATGTGGGTGTTATAATTTCCATAGTTTGACATAATAAGGAATTTTTTAAACATTCCTAGAAAAATCTAGTAAGGATGGGTTTGGAAGAAACATTAAATTAATGACTCAATACTATAATCAAATTAAAATTTTTATTTGAGGATTTAATTATGAAAAATTGGTTTAGCGTTTATGAGAATCATGGTGAAAAATAATACATAATGATGGTTTATAAATAGAGAGTTTTTGTTCTACTACCGAGTATCCAACTGCAGACCAATGCATTGACATAAAAGATATTCTTTGTGTGGTCACCCACCATTATTATCTCTTCATTATTTTTTTCATTCTCTTCCCCCCATACTCTCTCATTACTAGAATGATGGAGTAGCTCTCAACATGTGCTAGTGTGATATAGATGAAGGGGGAATGTGTGATAAATTTTATTCTTAATTTTTTAATGTGTTATAGATGAAAAAATTTCATTAAATAAATGTCAATATATATATTCTTTTTAAATCATGAATCTTTATTGATGAAAATAGGGAGTGATTCATAACTTTGAAACTATTTTTCCTAAATTAGAAATTTCCATTTTATTGTTTTGTGTGATAAGGTTTAAATAAAATATTTGGATAAACATAGTGAATTAAAACCCTAAATTATATAAAAGGGGAATTTTGAAATTTTTTAACAAAGGATGTAGTTCATTAATAATCATATCACAGACATCCTTACTATAAAATTGTATTGAAAACCCAGTTGAATTTCCTAGTAAAATATCCTCAAATACATAATACATAAAATAAAATCATCATGCTTTTCTAAATTAATTTGAAATCATAAAATAATATATCATTTCATTCTCTCATTATGAAAACAAGCCAAAATGTTTTTTTATTCTTCTCTACCATTATTTAAATTAATCAGAGTTGATAAATTTTAAATTCCTAAAATTATTATATGGAAATTAATATAATTCTCAATAGATGAACATTAATAAAATATTTAATAATATTTAAATGTAGGTAGTGTAGTTCAATTCTATAAATTTATATTTTCAAAACCCTATATGGAATTAACGATATCATTTTGGTGACTAATTTCTTATATGTATACGTTTAAATATATATCATATATATACAAATTCATGAAATATTCTCATCACGATGATCCATGTGGTTAATACCTAAGAATAATTTGTGTCAACAAATTAATGGATGATTTTTTAATAAATATTATGTATGATGAACAAGTTGATGAAAATAATATTATCCTTAAATCCAATATTTTTTGCGAAACATTACATTCCTTAATGACTATGATGTTGTGATATGAGTCTTTATGTGATTTATAATTATTTTTCTTGATGGATATGTCCTATTTATTTAATAAAAAATGATACTAGAATCGATTACATTTTTTTGGATAAAATGATGGTCATGTACAAAGCAAAATATTTTGTGAAATTCCATGACATGGGTAGTGATCTGAGTAAAAATTTGTAAATTCAGTTTTAGTTACATGTCTGTTATTATTGTTACCATTGATCACTAATTCCAAAAATAAATTCTAATTCAGTAAAAATATATTTCTATTAACCAATAGATGAATTTTATAATCAAATCATTCAATGGATGATTTATCGAATAATGGGAACAATTTGGGTCTCCCATATCCATTATTAGGGCTCAGTTTAACCCATGTGTTGTTGATGGTCAATTATGGTAAAATCTATGTGGATGCTATGAACTGAAGGTTACTCAAAAGTGATGACTACAAAGTTAGAGTTGAAATCCATCCTATTTAAATAGACGAATGAGTGTTCATTCATGGGATGATCCATCTATCAATAATTCCTTATATTTTATTAGAAGTACCACGCGATCATAGAACATTGAGCAGATCTTGGGAGATATAAGAGATTATAGAGGAAGTAACAAACTTTGATATTTTCAATATATAATAATATTAACAAATTTTCTACATCATTTCATTTTATAGTTATAGATTAAATGTTTCATTTTAATAATATTAAATTTATTGTCACCTATAATGTTTTTCAGGAAATAATATTTTATTTCTAGATAAATTTATTTCCATAATCTATTTTCAATTCTAGGATTGCATTTGTTAGCTAAACCACATTACCTTAATCTAATACTCTCGTTTATTTATTAAAAAAGTTATATAAAAGTCTTATGAATATTTTTTCAACATGTAGGTAATAAAAAATATCCATCATGGGGGATTTCAGTTAAGATAAAGTGGGAGAATATCCTTAGTCAAACTTCAAATTTACAAAATCATACTATCTAATATCTTTTTCTTAAATTTCATTATTCCTTTCATTTTAAAATTTATTATTACTCAAACAATGACATGCATCTACATTTTTTGTTAGGGAGTGTTCATTAGTAATAAAAACTATTTAAAAATATCAAATGATTTAATATTTTTATGGTGAGAACATCTATCATAGTTTTATCATTATTGAAAGGGAATTTATTCTAGATTACATTGATTTATTCTTTCCTTTCTATTTTTTTAAATCATAATTAAATAAAAGGAATATTTATTTAGAACCATCAATAATTTGATGTCCAATGCCTAATGTAATTAAACATATATGTATTTTAAAATATCACATTGGAATCATTTATTAAATTTATAATATACCTAATCATTGTTGAAAATATACTTGAACTATCAATGAATAAAAGGCATGAATTCTTTTATGTTTTGTTGAAGAAAAACATCATCGAATCATTGGTGATATGCAGTTTTATTTTATTTTCAACCTTTAGTCAATCTCATAAAATATTAAATTCTAAAATTCTTTTAGACAACATAATTTATTTTTTTCACTTTTATTAATTTAAATATTTTGAGAAGAATTGGGTTTTATGATTAGGTAAAAGGGTACTTCATTATGATTAATTATATTTTATTAAACATACATAAAATTACATTTTAATTATCCAAATTTATTTTTACTCATTAAATAAAAATATATTTTAGTGTATTAACTTTTTATTTGTGAACTGTGGACTATTTTTCCTGGTTATGTTGTATATAAATTATTTTAATCATGGGACTCAATCCAGATATTTTTTATTTTCTCTTAAAACCCCTATTTTGTGTAAAATTTTAGGAGTTTATTTTACAATAGTCATTGAATATTAATAGTTTTATTTGTGTTAAGTTAAAAAAATTATTCACCAAAATAGTCTATGAAATTGTAATCTTAATCAATAATAAAATTTTAATTCATTATTATTATAACTAATTTATTGGTTAGGTAGCCATTCCTCAAAATTATTTTTATCAAACATCCCTTATGTACTTTATATTTATACATAATTAATATATCTCATTATATTCACAATGATATAATGAGAATTATGTATGTTAGGTGGAATATAAATTGAGGTCGGTTTAAGTCTTTTCAAACATTTATTATTCGATCAACATTGTATGTAAATAATCACCCTTCTCACGAAATATTTTATTCTAATAAGAGAAATCATTTTTTCCAAATGAAATATTCCTAGGGTGAAATATCTATTGATTTTTTTTATTTTCAGTATACATATTTTAATTTTTAGATTACTTGTATTCATGCGAATATTTATTATTGATTGATTGAAGATAAGAAATTCAATATATGTTAAAAAATATGATGATTCATCATTGAGATACTTATTTATGAAATATCAATTATAAGAAAATGTTTTTTATTATTCTAAAATGATATTTTATGCATTAATCATCGTAAAATTAAATTTTAAATTATTGATCTGTTTAATTATTTTAGTTTGATTTATTTAATGATAAATTCATTTATGATTTGATTATTATGTTTTTTAGAATAACTTTCTATAATGTTGTTATAATTTATGTTTCGAAGAATGTATTTTAGAATATACATTACTGGGAATTAATTTTTTTATATTCCATTTTTTTATATTAAATATCATTTATTGTGACTGTTAATAGTTCAATTAAATGTGAATTATTCGTTTATAATTATTTACATATTGAATTCATTATCGATTTGTACAATAAATTATATACCTAGTAATGCATGATTGGTCAACAGATTGAGTATGGTATATTAAAAAAATTTAAGACAATATATAGGCTCACAAAAGAATTA
Organism: Viscum album; assembly: GCA_963277665.1. Lineage (NCBI taxonomy): Eukaryota > Viridiplantae > Streptophyta > Magnoliopsida > Santalales > Viscaceae > Viscum > Viscum album. The sequence goes on along the minus strand of OY728167.1, from coordinate 127,448,227 downwards.
AAAGAGGAATAAAATTGAAAGGACCAATCCTAAAATGTCTTGATATTCATTAAATTTATCAGTTTTCTGCACCATTCAGGTTCATCTTACCATGAGTACCATCTAAAAACCTAAGGCGATAAGGGATTGATCTACCTTTTCAATGTTATTTTATAGATTTTTCTTTTCAAAACAAAATTTCCCAAATCATGGAGTTATCATCATTAGTATATCGATCCTACTGAGAATGAATAAAAAAGACTATGGGGAAGCAAATGTAACTACAGTGTGGATAATTAAACTAGCCATTTATAATCTCCCAACCTACAACACGAGGAATTTAGTGATTTTTTTGGTTTAAGAGACTACACTTCATACCAATATTCATCATGAGGAGGTCGAATCAATAACAATACTTAGTGGAGATTAATACATAAAGATGAATATGAGCGTAGTCACTTACAACAAGAAATAAATATTTTTCACCGCATATCCACAATATAGTATTAAACTGAGATAATAGACTGAGAATGATCATGTAAGTCCAAAATTTATCTCGATTAATGATAGAATTTATCATTTTTAGGGTTGTTATATAAATATAACATTGTTGATAATCATTTTTTCTGAATATCCTGAAGATGATGAACGTTTAATAATGAAACTATGAGCTTCATATCATAATTAGGGGTTCATATAGAGGTTGAATTGAAGAAATTTTCAAAAGATGAATCTCTTATTGTTTTAGATATTAGTATAAGATAATAAATATATCACACCATATTTGTAGATTAATTATATTTCCAAATATAATATATTCAAACATCCAAATAATAGATAAATAATAATCTTTCAATCAATCAAATTTATCTATATAGGCCAAATTATGAGGTTTATGAATTCAATATTTATTATTAATTAATAAATTATGATCATTTATAGTATTAAGAAATCATTTATTGGGAAATTCAATATTCCTTAATAACATGAATAAGAATATATTTATTTGAGAGAGAAGATTTCATATAAATTCAAAATTGATTGTTCGAAGAAGAAGCATTGGTTTGAAGATGTTTTTAGAATTATCTTAGAATGGTGGAGAAAATGAGGAATAATGGATCCCTAACAACTGCATAGGATTCAATGATAAAGTCCTAAAAGACAAATAGTTCTGATTTTGAGGCGAGTACATAAAAAAATATTTACCCAATGATATGTGCATAGAGAAGTTGATAAATATAATATTATCTTAACTGTTACGAACCAATCTATTATTATGATATTTTTTAGAATATAAATATCTAAGGAGAGGTGATAATTTTTAATTTTTTCCCATGATTAACTTTTAGTGTATTGTTTTTCTTCTGTACACTACACCATATTATGTTGATTCAACAATCTATCAAACAAGAAAGTATATTAGAATCCATAAAATGGGATTTGGAATAAAATATTCAAATCAGAGAAAGGATTATTCTTTTGGTTACTATAAATATTATTCAAAATTTATACATAATTCCACTATTTTCTAGTATAGAAGGTAAATATCCATTAATAGAAGAAAATAAAATATTGATAAAATTTATCGAAATAAACCACTATGAAAAACAGGTAGTACACCCTCATAAAATAAGTAATCAACTTAACTTCATTTTCGGATTTTTTTTGTTTGTTTAAAATATGTCTCGACAAATATTTGAATTTCGTATAAACAATCAAAGATGATTTAGAAGGAAAATATTGTGAAATATTCCTAAAATGATAAAAAAATTGCAGAACTGGGATTCAGGATAGTCGGTTGTCTCCCCATGTGATCGTTTATACGAATTTATCGTAAAATATGATTGGATGTGGTGATGGATCATTTTACATCGGTAAAGAATGTTTATTGATTGTTAAATTATATATAATGACTATTATTTTAGTGTTAAATTTTGGAGTACATGAATAGAGTACACACCACATAAAAAGTGGTATGAAATTTATCCCTAGTTTTATAATCTTATGGTATTCAAAAAACAATATATTAAATTTATGACATAAATAAATTAATGTTTATTAAATTGGTTGATAAAGGTATTTTCATAGTCAACTCAACATATTTTAATTCCAAAATGTGGTCTTTTGAAATGATTAAAAAATTATAGAGTGTTGTAAATGTTATTGAGAAACATACCATTACTACTATAAATATGGCCTTTATTAGTGCTACAAAAGTTAGTTAACAGTGCTAAAAAAAGTGCAGTTAATCGAGGCAAGGATAAAGGGGGTCCCTTTTATCAGCGCTCCAAAAAGCATAGATAATAGTCAAAAAAAATTAATTAAATAAAAAATAATTATATAATGCAGGGGGGAGGGGTGGGATATTTTAAAAACATGTGACCCCCCTTTAACATTGCTAGGAGGACCCCCCACACACACACTCCCATTCACACAACCCCTCACACTCTCCCACGTGCGCGCACCCATTTTCATCCACCAGAACTCGAACTCGTGACCTCCCCCATTTCACTGCTGCACCATTTCCACTAATCCATTTCATTTTATTCACTATTTATTGATATATCTATATATATATAGTTATATATATCCGTATACTAATATATATTTATATTAATATGAATATATTTATTCATATATTAGTATATATATATTCAATCATATATTAATATTTATATTAATATATATTTATCTAAATATGTATTTTTAGTTACAATTTTTTATCCTTATATTTATTTGTATATTAATATTTAATTATAATATTAGTTTTAAATACATTTCTGAAATATTTTTTTATGTGTGCTTATAAATAAATATATAAATAGATACATACATATATACAATACACACACACACATAGACACACACACTCACAGACACAAATATATTTACGAAAAAATACATATATATGTGTATTTGAAAAGCCATAGAATGTTAAAACGGCCATAAAATATAATCCCATAGCCCATTTAAACTCCACAACCAGTCAAATAGAATAAAATGAATCACACTTTAATATGATATGTGGTACAGGCCTAACAGACATCCGGATCAGAAATTATACTTTTCTGAATGTTAACAAATCGGGGTATTCCGAATAAAAACTCAGTTTTGGAGCACTTATGGGCCTTTTTGGCCTCAAAAAGTTTCATAGAAGCTACTCTTTAGTAACAATCGCTTAGATCTTGTTGCAAGATTTAATTTGATATCTTGTAGTGCTCAAACAGACTCCTAGATCAAAAGTTACGACCATTTAATGTTTGAGTGACATTTTTAACTTAATTTAGATAGTTTATTATTATTTTTTGATTATTTGGGTCTTCAAATTATAATTAAAAGATTTTGAATAAATTATAATTAGAAAATAATTAATTAATAATATTTTTTAAAATATTTTAAAGACATATTCACAATATTTCTTATATATTAAATGTAATATTATATTTATAATTTTCTAAAACATATTTTAAAAAATATATATTATATTTATATCAATAGAAATATACTTATATAACAATATTTTATTTTTCATGATTTTTTTGAAACATAAAATTTATCAGCGGTAGGAAAAAGTGCTGATAAATCACCTCTTTATCAGCGCTTCTAAATGAATTGCTGATAATGGGGTCCCCTTTATCAATGCTAAAAAAGGGCCGACAAAGGGGGGCATTTATCAGCACTAAAAAAAGCACTGATATATGGTCACTTTTAACAGCACCTTTTTTAGTGAAGTTAAAAGTTACTCTTTATCATTGATTTTTTAGAGCTGATAAAGGCCCCATTTATCATCCCTTTTTTTAGCGCTGATAAAAGGGTAGCGCTTCACTTTCCCGTTTTTTGTACTACTGCATGGTAGATTTATGAAATTTTTTATACTAAAGAGTTTATTTAATGTGATAAAAAAATTTAGTATACAAATATCCTCAAAAAAATTTACTCAAATAATGAATATGAAATTTAATCATTTGAATAAATAATTATTTATGTGATTCATCCAATTCATCAATCAAGGGAAAAAATTATAATCTAATTAAGGTGATATCTAATGAAATTCTACTAGATCTCAAACATAGAGAGTGGATTGAATATAGAATAAAAACAACTATCTGATATAGTTTCCATTCATTTTATAGAATCATTAATTGATAAATAAAGTTTAATTCCATGATCAATGAAAAGTATCCAAATAATAAAAATCAGAACTCATAGATTTTGAATAGATAGAAAAATAAAATTTGATCTACATCATTTTTCATCACCAAAAAATGGTATAACTGGTAATGTTGTATAATATAAATAAAGGATAGTTAGTGAGGGATAGTCTTAGATTAAAGGAATTGATATTTGATAATAATTTTAATTAGTGTAAACAATTTATTTTATTAATCAATTTCTAGATGTGGTACTTTAAAAAAAATTAGAATGTTTTAGATGTATTTAAAGATTAAATTTTTGAATGGTATTTTATTTGAATATGTATATATTATAAACCTATTTTAATTTATTATAAAATATTATGAATTAATTTTTTCCTGATTAAAAATAGATTTTTACTATATAAAAAGCACACTAATTCATGGAATGAATTATTGGATTCAATATTCAGAATATTTCATTTAATGAGAGGTAAAGTTGATTATAACTTTTATGAAATAATTTATGATATGAAGTCATATATATATTTAATATATGTATAAAAAATCATATTATATGTTATGAATAATTATTTTATAGAAAAATTTGAAAAATTAGTCTATAATGAATTAGAAACTTCGATGGTTACAATGTAGGAATTTTTTTAATCATTAACATCCATCAAGATAATTTTACTACATTCATTTTAAAGTTCAAGTATTCATAATATTATATAATTTTTTTAGAATAAAGGATTGAAATATAGTATCAATAGCGTGATGATATTGAACTCATTTTGTAAATCATGAACATATAAAGTGAGTAGAATCTAAATTGATTACAGGAGTCATTGAGAGATAATTAATACAACTCATACATTGCCTAATAAATTTTAGTATACAATTTTTCTTCATGTTTCATGAGTTATAATGTGATATAATGTAATCAATCTAACAATATAATATTGAGTTATTTTCAAGGAATTTGAAACTATTTTATTCTATTAAAATATAAGAAAACATGCCTTTATTATATTATTCATATACTGATTCAGTTGGATAAAATATTGACCGAAAATCCACATATAGAGAGAGAATCTTACATAAGATGAAACTTTTTTGTATGGTTAGGAAAAAAACATGAATGTTTCACATTAGGTACCACATAAGTTGAATATATCATAGTTACTGAAGAGTTTACATGAAAAATATGGATAAAGTGGTAATAGGATTCTATCGTTGAATTCCTAGAATATCATGTGTTAATATTGTATGATAAAAACATTACCGTTGAACTGACAATGAATATAGTTCATCACAATCATAAAAAAACAATGATATCATATGAATATTTATAAAATATTAAATTTCAAACAATTAATTAAATCTTTCATTTTTTGACCTCTAAAATAGGTGGGTGATATCATCATAAATTCTTGGTATCTCGTGATTTCTAAAGGTGTAGGTTGATATGTGGAAATCAAAAAATATCCTAAAACGATAGAGATTTTTGTTAAATAAATTATCATTAATCATAATATTTTGTTCAGTTACTTTTTATATTTTTAGGTTTCAATGTATCACTGGATGGATGACAGTAGGGCTAATACTATCCATGGTGGGCTCATTAAATGTGGAAATGTTCATAGGAAAAATGGGTAATTTATTGAATTTTTAAAATTATATTGTATCATCTTTATAACATCAAATCACATTCACATAATTTTTTATTGAATGGTCCTTGATATTATTTTTTCTGTGTTAGAGTCATGGAATTTAAGATATTGTGATGAATTGATGTGAAGAAACTATAAATATTATTATCCAATGGGGATGAAACATGAAGGGATAAGTAAATAGATGAATATAAATATTTTAGAACCAAAATTTAAAGGTTAAAGATAGTAGAATGAATAAATAAAGTGGGAGATTATACATCAATGTTTAGGGGAGTATATGTTCTGATTTTGAAAAATGGAATTATATGGCATGTGATGATCGTTGAAAATATTATTAATGAAAAAAATATAATGATTTTTATTGTCATAATTACATGATATTTTGGATATAATTTTTTCTAATATGATGTTTAATTAGATATTCTACAATGTTGTTAAATATTCGGAGTCACATAAAGAAAACTATTGTTTTAAGAATATGATATGAGATTTTTATTATAATTATAGAATATATAATAGACATCCCATGATATAATTATTCACAACACAAGTGATATTGGGATTTAAATATTTTAAAACAATATCGGTGGTTATAGTTTTGGTTTCATAGGAATTGTACATACAACTGTGGTTTAGGTCCCATTGTAAAGTTACATCAGAAGAGTACATCATGAAATTTAGAATTGATTTGGACACTATGACATAGTCGATTAAACCCTAAAAGATATTAAATAATAATTCATATCTCATCAACCTATTAGTGTGTTTCATCGTGAAATCTATCTATCATTATGGGTAAGATTTTTTTCAAAATTTTATATAATATTGAGTGATTATAGAGATACTACTTCATTTATGCTCACATCATAAAGAAATATAGGAATAGTTTTCGTTTGTGTTTGTAGATCAGTATTTCAAACCATAAGAATGGATAGATCACTGTAAAAAAAATATATGATGTTTTCAACATTTTTATCCAGCAAATCCCTTTGTTCTGGATACATTGTTCATTTTTTGACCATTCATGATGTAAGGTGATGTCACAATGAAACCAATTTTTCATTCTATTAATAACTCATTCTAAATGTGGTTATATATTCTGAATAATATTTACATCTATAATTGTGTGGAAGAAACATGATAGTTTCATAGTTATTTCAAAATCTTTTTCTAACCCTTTTTAATTTCAAAGATAAATATAAAATTGGAATCATTATAAGAGAATAATTTATTAAATAATATATTTGGATATTTAATTAAAAATAATAAATCCAAAAGTTCTATGGATTTATAAAAATATATGGTCTAGGAAATGAAAATTGGATATATAAAAATAAATAGAACATTTTAGATGAGGAAACATTCAGTATCATTGAATATCTATATTAAATTTAGGAAGTGCGAGAGATTTGATCACATTGAATATTACACATGATTTCAAATTGATTTATTTATATTATTGAAAATATAAAATTTAATATACTAGTATAATTGAGTTTATCATTGATATTTTTTATTTTTTATTAGATTTAATAATTGTACGATCGAACAGTGAATCGATTCCATCTTTATATTTCTTTATAATGTAGTGTATGGAACATTGGATATAGTTTTAGACCTTTCGTTAGTAGTAGCATCTTCTTTATTATGTAATTGAATACTAGTAAGGTAGTTATTTCATGGTATATAAAGACAAAAATGACATGCCCCCTTGTATGTAACAAATTTATTTTTATAGAATTCCAATAATAATTCAAATATCTTAATTTTTTTGTACATTCATCATAATCTATCAAAATTAGATTCAATGTTCATTTTACTATGTGAAGAAAAAATCTCATTTTTATTAAGAATGAAAATCATTTTATCGAAATTCAAACAATAACTTATGTCTATAAATGATTCCTATTGAAAAAAATGTCATTATATATTGTACCTTTATTAATGACAGATAAGAAATTTGTGGGGTTTTCTTCTGAATCTTAATTTATGAGGTATGATCAAGAAATTCATATAATTGGGATCTCTATAGGAAGGTATACCTCGTTTAACTTTTGTGTTATTGGGTGTGACATTTAAAATAATAAATATTCATAAAATGTAACAATAATGTCTCTAGGAGATATTATCCACAACCACGTTGATGATATAATGATGAAGGACACCCCATAACTCCTATAGTGTCTCTTTATTAGGAGTGTTTATGATATCATTAGTTTTTTATCTCATGAAAAATTACTTCTGAAAGGGCATTAATGTTTTTTTTAATTTCCCTAATATTGGTGAGTGGACCCTATAAAGGATTATAACGAGAAGAATGAGTTTAAATTGGATTAATCGGTCAATTAAGGCATATGATTATATCAGCTAAAAATCTAGGGGATATTCTAGGATTTCTAGGCCTTTCCTTATTTCAAAGATTCCGATCATTCAACATGGGCAGTTTCGTATGGATAATTTTTTATTCATATCCATGAATCATTATGTAATAAATTCTCTCAGTCCGAAGAATCTAAAAATAATATTTCATAATATAGGACATGATGGAGTTACTTTATGGGTATGATATTTGAAACATCTTGTTAATTGGACTTGGATTTATTTGGATGATACAAAGGCCTATTTTATGGAATTTTTTTATTAATGAATATAAAAGGTTTCAATTTTTCACTAAATGGGTGGGTAGAGAATATAAATTTTATGACATAAGTTCTTTAGTATTTCATGAATGATCACATACAACCGGAGAAGCTATAGTAATACTGAAATGGAATAGAGAATGGTAGGATTTAAAAAAGTTCCCTAGTAGACTTGATTGAAGCCATCATAATGGTATTCATGTGGGATACTATTAGACCTAACCTATTCAAATAATTCTGGAGATACAAGTAGTTATTTATTTTTGTGAGAATTGTTTTCTATTTATGAGTAGAAATTTCACAAACCATAATTCTGAAGGTAATCATAATGATCCAGATAGTGAAAATAACTCTTCCACCAAGGAGGTAAAAATTAAAATGTAGCGGTGAAAAAACAAAATAGATCAGGAGGATGTGATACAGAATGTGTTACAATTATTTTCTATTTTTCTATAGGTATTTGTGAGGTAATTAAAAAACAATTTTTAGTGATATAGTATTCCGTTTATGTTTAATCAGATATTTTATGTGATTAATATATAGTTTTTATTTATGAAAAATGTATAGAAGAAGGTGATTCAATATGATAGCTAAATTAAAATATAAAAGGGATGTTGTTCGAAAACATACACATTATGGAGGAAATATGATAGAATATTATCATGTTTTATTATTTACTATATGCCAAAAAAATTGTGATGCACAATTAGATACTTTTAGTGAGTCAAGAGACATATGAATATATCATTAAGATATATGACAGATGGAACCTCTATGTTTCCATATTTATCATTTAAAAAAAATGTGTTAAGGTTACTTTTTTTTTAAATTTATGTTCACCAAAGTGATGTTGGCATGACCCTATATGCTAATGTTAATAATTCATAATGGTGGATTATCAAAATGAGTAAGGGATGTGAACGATTTATATTGACTAGTTGGACATAGGACTTTATTAATTATCATTTTTATCTAAATATGTGTGAATATTTGTGAACATGATTTGTATAAAATTAATTTGAGAAGCGTCCTTATGTATTTCCATATCTAGATATTATTTTATGAATACTGTTCCTTAAATATTTGATTTGGTAGGGTATCAGAAATAAAGAATCACCTTCATTGAAAATATTTAATTGTAGTTTCAGCCTATGAATTTTTTAGCTTGATGACATATAGAGTAGGAAAATATCAATACCACTGAATTCAGTTCAATTGTATATTTTAATTTTTATAATTATGTGTATTGTTCTTTTATAATAATATTATACGTAATATGATATTATGTGATTAAATATGGGGAACCTAATTTAGAGTGTGGGTTAAATTAAATGTTGTAGTTTATGTTTATAGACTTATTAGATTTTGATACATCGACCATGTAGTTACCTTTCATTAAGGGAGTACAAAACCATGATTATTTTTTGAGGTTCTAGAGGAAATCTCATATAATGGAGGTTATATGTTAAGTAAAATTAATGAATCAAAGACCAAAATATAGGGATATAATTATCCATGATATATTTTTCAAGGAAAACCTTTCTCAAATATCCATTTCGATTATTTGGGGACTCATTTTAACCTCTCAGTTTCTGAAAATTACTATGCTCTCAATAAATATGGATGGGGATTATGGAACCGTATTATAGATGAGCGGTTGGGAGGCCAGATCATAAAATTAATTATCATACTCAATTTTTTTACGGATCTCTCTAATGTTGATGACAGATTTGTGAAATCCTTCTATGTAACAATATTGGATACCCAATAGTGAAATTGATTGAAATTCAAGTTATTTTTAAGAAAAATGGATTTATATTGACTCTTATTTGATAAAAATATTTTTTCATCTATAGTGTGGAGCTAATATGAGCTAGAAAATAGATTTTATCTCCATACTAGGATAAGTTGGACGCATTTGAATGGATTTATTAGGTATTGTCAGCTTTTATTGGAACCATGAAAGGTTTTTATTATATACCCCATAGAATTAATGAAAAATACTTATTTTTCATTGTTGTTTAATATTGTTCAACATATATTTTATATTAATATTATATGCTATAATGTGGTTCCTGATATGGAAATGCATACCTGAACAACTCCTTGTAGTTTAAGGTTTAGAATATTCGATTAATATGTGAACTATACCTGGTAGTAGTTTTACATGGGATAATTCCAAATTACCCCTCCATGGGTTATTTTAATAATTTATATAAGAGATGGATGTTTTGGGTTTCAAGTGGTTGTTCTTCAGAATTTTAATTTTGAGAATTCATATGTAATATGACTACTCGATTTGTTTCAAGATATGTAAGGAATCAATATTCAAGGTATTTTAGAAAACCATAAATTGGATCACTACTATCATTCATTTAAGGAACCCCGAGTTAAATAATGACTAAAATAATATTTTTAAATAAAGAAAGGATCCACATCTCAAGTAATATGAGTGAACATTGTGATGTATCTCAACATAAGTAATATGATTAAGAAATTTTCAGTATCTCAAATAATTCTTTTTGTGGAACGATTATGAAATTCCTAACTCGGTGTATTTTAGGAAACAACGAGTAGATCAAGAAATAATGTATTTATGGAAACCTAATGTTATATGTTGAATCATGGTGTATGAGGAAACTATGATGAGTTTATCGACTTATGAAGTACATGGAAATCAAATGTAAAACATTTTTCGATGTATTGTTGGGAACATGGTGTGGTTAAAGGTATCATATCATTAAATCCCACATTATCATGAAAAAAATATCACATTGAAAAAATTAATTATTCATAGGAATCATTGATGGGAATGGAGTTATTGAGATGAATTATTGTAACCATAACTGATCAATGATAAAAATGGGGGTATGGGGGTAGATCCCTCTTATTATTGACCAATGGTAACCTATGAAGAGGGTGGGAAGAATACATAACCAGGATGATGGAGTTGGTTAATGAGTGACAAGGTAGGTTATATGGATTAATTGGAAACATGGTAGGTGACTTGGGTAATGGGGTTTCCGTAGAGGTGACCTATAAGAATTAGTTCCCAAGTTGGATGTATAGGTTAATGGGATTCAAGGATAGTGTCTACAAATAATGTGAATCATGTTATGGTCATAAGGAAGAGGAAAAATTCACATTAGAATGACCTAAAAATTTCTCCAATTTGAGATGCCTTTGAAGAACTATATTCTTTAATATGTATTCTTGATCAACCTTTTGATATAAGGGATTCATGTAAATTTTCACATTCCAATAATCTATTTCCTTTCGGATAGTTTCCAAAATTTCATGGGGGGTCCTTGTAATTTATGGCCATGTAGGTAAGAATATTATGTGTTTTTTTATCTTTAATCATATTTCATTATTTATATGATAAGATATCGGTCCTTATATTGGAAGAACACATACTATAAACCCCCATTATGGTTGATATAAACCTATTTATACTTCATCTACCCATGTATATGTCAGTCCAAGTGAAACCAGCTATGTGGCATGGTGAAGTGGTATGGAAATTATGTGTGGGAATGTACAGAAGGTAATGTGTGGTCGGGAACATTCCATGTTGGCAGGTGAGGCTGGGTGAAATACTTTGTGGGGGACTTCTTCTCACTCACGGTCTTAGAATGGGTTTTGAAATTGGTTATACTAAAAAAAATTCTATCTTAAATTTATATAAATTTTGATCATAGTACCTATTTTTCTTCCAATATTTTTGAGTCTCATTACTATGAAATGATCATTTACTCAAGATGTTGATAATAGTGGTTATTGATGTTTTCAAATGAAAAATATTCCTGTCAAATGATATAAATATTTATTTTAACATAGATTCACAATTTTTTCAACTATGTATGAAATCCAGGATTATATCGTAGTGTAATGTTATCACCATGATGTCACCAGATTGGTTGACATTTCTTTTAGCTCTACAACAATTGGTATTAGAGATATCCGATTGAACATGGTGAACCCATTTGTTTCATCCTTATTGAGTGTGTCACAACGTCATCATATAATATATTTACATCATCTAATTAATTGCTGTAATATAGTCATTAGGAAAATTTACAATTTATATTTTTATATTCAAATGTGTATTTAAAATACTAATATGATTTACTATTGTGTAATGATTTAAATATATATGATTTCTTATATCGTTGAAAATTTTATGACCATATTATTGTCTATGATATAGTTAGCTCAAGAATGTTTTTCCATTTTATAATTGAATTAGATTATTTAAAATTAAAAAATTAAAAATAAAAAATATATGCATTTTTATTTATATATAATATGAAAGGATCATATTATTTCACTGATAAATTATTATTATTATTTTTAATTTAAATTGTAATTATGATTATTTAATGTATTTAATTATACACATATGTTACAAATTTAATATTATGATAAAGAAAGTATCTATATTATGAATATTTACACATTTGATTTTGAAATGTATATATTTATTAATAATTACAGTATTTTATGTATATAAAATCCATTATCAATGGTATATAGTAATATTCTGATTACATCAAATAATTTTGATAATATATTTTGACACAATAAAAAAATAATTATTTACAAGGGTAAATTATAAATATATTATTTTAACACTATTTTGGTATTAGGAACCCTCTTATGTATTGAGATACATGTATTTAGACTTTATGTTGGTTTTATACATTTCGAAGGATTGTAATTTATTTTAAAAAGGAAAATTTATCTTCTTATCTAACTATAAATGTTCTTGTGTATGGTATTATTTAATTTTTTTCTGTTGAAATATTTGAAATTATATGTTATACAATATAATGAGATTTTTATGGAAAAACATTATATAATATAAATATTTTCTTATTAATGAATCATCATAAAAATTATTAGATGTATAATAGTTTTATTATAACATGATTGGATCTTGATAGGAATTTTGAGGATTATGATTCGTAAATAAATTATTAGAGTCAAGATATTATAGATATAGATAATTCATGATACAAATATAATGAAATTTTGAGACCACTGAAACCATGACCAAATGCTAATATGTGTGGAAATAGTGAGATCATGCATTTTCTATTCATCAATTATATAGTTTTTAGTGAGTATAAAATCAATGAATCTAAAGGTTATATTTCAATATCTAATGTCATAATATGGATAATCATGATGGGTTAATCTAATAGTATGATCATCATAATAATAGTATTGAGTTAACACGTAAGATTAATTTGGGAATAGATTTGTCTAATCAATTATCCTGGATTAATATTCATTATAATGAACATACTATTTTTCGTATTTAAAATTTAAATTAGAGATACTATAATTCTATTGAAACTAATATAGAAATATGTATCATGGATACAAAATAGATATGATTTTTGGTTTTATAATTTTATTTGGATCTCATTAAAAAAATTTACATGTTTTATACTTTCGAAAATATGATAGCCAATCAATAATCATAGAAATTATAGATTAAAATTTATTCAAAAAAATTCATAATTACTATATTCATTACATATTATTAAGATAAATTAAGAACCATAACCTATCAAGTGTTAATGTGAAACTGAATGAATAATTGTTTTTTAGAAAATTGATTTTACAAATTTCTAAATCTAGGTTTGTAGATATCTGTTGTAAATGAAATAATTTGGATGATGTAAATATATTAAAAAAAGAAATGTAATTTATTAATTAATAAATTTTTATATAAATTAATTTGATTAATACTTAATGTGTTAATGGTGTGAACCAATGATATACATATAACCTGTAGATAAATTTTTCAATTCATAAAATTAAAATACTCCTATCATAAATTTAATTTTTTTATGTCCTTTTATTTGGATTGAAATTATGTTATTTCAATACAAAGAATAAGAGGAATTAAACATAAAATAATGAAAATTATCATGGAATAAAAAAATATTGTGAATGTATTTTATATTCTATTCATGGATAATAGTGTAAAAAATTAAAATGAAGTTGATATAAAGAAAATTTTCAAATAATTTATAATTATGGATTGGTATCCCTAGGTATATAGAATTGAAATTTAGTTAATGACTCTATAGATATGTATTATCTTAATATTATAATTATGAATAATGTGAATCATTAAGATATTTCTTATTATAATTTTTTTTAGATTTAAATTTTCTTCTAAAATTTCAGGCATGAAATAGGTTATTGGAAAAATAAATATAGTTATCTATGTTGGATAATGTTCACATATTTAGGTTACTATTATATGTTCATACCAATACTTACTAATGGAATTATTTTGTGTGGTTATTTACTTCTATAAAATAATAAATTTAAGGCTCATGAAATTATCAAGGTGTAGAAAAATGCTATAAAATGTCTTTATACAAAGGTTGTTAAGATAACTAAATAAAATCAATTTGTGAAGTACTTATGTCATTGTTTTATTGTTAATATATAAGATAATACAATTTTCATTTGTTACTCATGAAAGTACAAAACTATTGAATGGTGATTCAAAAATGTGAAATAATAAATTTTTAGACATGGATTTACCAATAATGATATTACATGACTCTCTTATATCATTTGTTTCATCAAATGAAACATAATCATTCTTAATTGAAAAAATTGCACCGATAGTATGCAAAAATACATTATATGAGATAGTAAATAATTAGTGAACTCATTTTTTATTTCTGATAATCATGTGTTACCTTACTGGAATGAATTAAATTGATTCTAATTAATGAATTCCAAATGGTTTTAAATATTTTTTTAGTTTACATCCTTAATAATAATTGGTTTATTAATTTTATAACTCTTTATTTCATATATATTTTTTACTAGAAGTTTAGTATTTTTTGAGAAGTAATAGATTATTCAGGGTTTTTGTGTCATAAAAATAGCGAATTTGAGAAGAAAAAAAATACAATTCCTACTATATAATATAATGTTGTTTGAATATGAGATTACATGAATCATATAGGTATGGTAGGATTTTAAAAGATAATGAGTGATATGGAAATATTGTTTAAATTGATAATATGGTTAAATTATGATATGATATGCTTAACTACTTTCAAGAAGCATTAAAAATTTATTCTCAGAAATGTTTATAGGCCATTGGATTGAGAATTGACATAGTATACATGGATAGTTTTTCAATCATGGTGTAATTAAATGAAGTGTAATGAACCATATGTCGTAAATTGTTTCCCTAAAGGAATCATAATATTGATTCTAATGTTCTTACTAATAAATCTCACTTTAAAATGAAATTATATATATATATATATTCATGTTAATGGATGTTTGGAAACTTTTTCTCTTGTATTTATTTTTATGACTATTATATTAATTATTTCAATACATGATTATTATTATTATTTGATCAAGTATGGGGATATAAAGGCATCAATTATTTAAAAAAATATACTAATGTTTATATATATGGTACAAACCATTTATTTAGAGGATAAAAATGATATATATAATGTTTATAAATAGTAATTGTTCATTTATAGATTACCTCAAGAATCAGAGAGTATGAATATTTATTTTTGTTGTGGAATTAACGTTCTTAGTCAAATATAAAATAGAGATGAATCATTTTTATATATGTAGGATATTGGATCTGTATTTTTATTCTAAATACTATATCTAATGATTATATGATTCCATGAAAATCATATCTATTTATTTTAATATATAATGGTTTGTCTTGAAGAAAACTCATTGAAAACATGGGTCAAACAATTAATAATCAAGGTAAAAATATCAATTGAAATAGAACAATTATGTTATATGATATGTGAAAGAAAAAATATATTATTAAAATATAATACTTCATTATCATAAACAACTCAAGGGTTTTTTATCAGTGTTACTTCATATCAGTTTGGAGAAGGGTTAAGGTTCTTCTATGGGGATAGAAAGGGAATGATTGTAAGGTATTAGATGATCATTAGTAATAATATCTATTATATATTATTTTTTTTCTAATTGGATAAATGTGTCTATTGTTTTGAGCATAAACAGAAGATTAATTTTTTTTGATTATTTTAATAAAAAATATCTTTTAGTATATGATAAGAAATAATGATATGTTTTATGTATTTAGAAGTGTGAATGATATCATTATAAAGGGTTTCCCTGGTCCTATAATTTGAAATTATAATGAAGATCGTATATAACAATATGTGCTCGAATTATATATTAATACTAGTTGTATGAGTTATATTATATTTATTAAACCATTAATGGTAGATTTAACAAAATAAGATGAGTAAATCAATACATCAAATGATACAAAGCACTTTTTTGTATTGGGAATTTCATAAATAATCATTGAGAAACACCTAGAATTATGAGACTGGAATAATTTCATTATGAAAATAATTGAGATATCATGTATTCTAATGAACCACTATCTCATAAGATGCACAAACTCGGCCTTTAATAATATCAACTTATTACATAAATCCATGAGATTTTTATTAAAAAATTTAAAACTATTAATTATGGATAATGAAATTTATATTATGAATTTTTTTATGTTTTGGATGGGATAACAATTATTAAAAATTAATTAAAAAACATAAAATCCAATAAACTGAAAGGATATTTCAAAACATATTGGTTCAAATAAACAAATATTGAATGTCATAATTTTTCTCTATTGATGTAAATATATATTAGAATATCTACTATAACATCCTGATATTTTAAAAGGAAATGTTATCTGCATAAATGAACTACTAAATACAATGTTACCATTATAACTACCCTTTAAACATAATTTTTCTGCTTTTATGTTTTGAATTTTAAATAACGGTCATCTATAATTATGATCAGTAAGTTATTTGGAGTCGAATGAAACCAACTTGTTTTTTTTTGGTGAATAGTAACATTCCCTTATGAATAGTAATATGAATAGTTACATGACCCTAGTTAATATTAAATTGTATTATTATTTTATTTTCTTAAGGAATTACTATCATGACATCTTGGTTAAATTTTCAATGTGATATAAAAGTAGTTATAGAATTTAAAATGTTAATTTTTGAATTAAGTATGATTTTAAATAAAAATTAAATTAATGATATTTAGAGAAATAATTTCAATAAATGGACTTCATTTTTGAATACTTCTTGTCAACAATGAGTAATGGTGAATTCATTGTATTTTTCTGAAATTCGTGAATTTTCGATGAATACTGAAATACGATAAAATACCATATATTCAAATTATCAGTTAAATACACTATTTATGACATCAAAAGTGATGTAAGCCGACTTGGATCAAACTCACATGCCATTATTACAATTTTGGTTCACTTTAATTAAGACTATTCGTAGTATTGATAAAAAAATATTATAATAATGATTAAAATAATGAAAAATATCACATCACCTCCAATATAAATTCCACCCTCATTTCCATGTTCCTCCCACACCTCTCAAGCCTTAATCTATACCTAAGCACTGCCCAATACTCCTCTCAATCTTCTTCCCCACATCTTAGGGCTTCTGGTCTAAACAAAATTCCAATACCAAAGCCCTTAAGAAGGATCTCAAGGAGAAGAGGTCAAGAGGTAAACATCCTCATATGTTTTCGTTCCTTCCCTTCATTTTATTTTATTAATTTTAATTTACATTTTCTTATGGTGGGAAATTTAATTACATAACCCCTTTAATGACAATATTATGAAATAATTGTGAGGGACACATTTCCTCTCATCAAAATATTTTATGAAATATTAAGCGACATCGTTAGGCTGCCGAAATTTTGTATGAGATTTATCAAATTTTATTTTAATTCAAGATGCATGTAATTTATTCTTCATTCCTCACACCCTATTATCAAATAGGCATTAAATCTATAGAAATTATTTTTATTCTAGATGTTCTCATTTTCATGGAAGATTCCTCCTCAATCTTCCTCTCCTCCCCACTTATTCAAGGAATAAAAACATTGTCCTTGATTAGTCGAATTACTGACATCAGGGACGACGTGATTTCAACTTGATTTAATTCCCTAAAAATGGGTCATGATACCATTTTTTTGTTGAACTAGGTTATAATATATGGATTCTTTCTCATCCATGGGTTTGGAATTATTTTTTACACATGGTTTTAATTTATAAAACAAAATGATGTCGTTTTTATCAAAGAACCACTAAAATGATCAAAACAAACATCATTAAGGTTTTTAACTTTTGAATCATCCCCATGTGTTAATTCAAAATGATAAATTGTATATTATATGGTTCTTGAAATATGTAAATAGCACTCAATTCCAATTCTGTTGTTTCACTTCCAATCAACAAGAACGTCAATCATGAACCGATCATGAAAAACATGTAAAGAACCCAACCAAATTAATCCAAGGAACAAAATACTAACAATTAAAGGGATAAATGGAGTAATGAAATGATCCTAAAAGGTATTGTAAAGGTGAATATGTTTTTTTAAGATATAAATATCACTCTTTAAACCATTATATAGATGGTTTAAATGATTTGGAAGTAAGAATATTCAGAGGTAAGGGAATTCCAAACCCGATTTTAATTCTTTGCGTTAATCTTACACTTCGTTATTTATGTGGTATTATAATTGTTTATTTGATGGGTTTTATTTATAATATGATGTATTATGTGTTCTTATAGTGTATATAAATATTAAATACACTCTATTAAGTCTCACTTCAATTATATGATATTAGTATGGGGGTTATCTTTTAAAAACCTCTTCAAAAAATTCAGTTTTACAAAATTCAAAAGAATTGTTTTTATGTTATTATTCATTTTGTATGATTATGTTTTGGTTCATGAGAATTGTTTATGATAAAGGGTGGGACATATATCTCCCTAAAATTCATTGGTTATGTGTAATTTGGCGTTCGACCATATGGTTACTCTATGTGAAACTACTACGGTTACAGAAATTGTAAGGTAGTCATGAGGGTTTCAAATTATATGGTAGACTAGAGGGTTACCAGATTATGTATGTAATGTCCCAATATACCATTATTGTTATATTTTTTTCTTATGTTTTTTGGATCTTGTGTAAATATCATGTTTCACAAAGTATTTATATATGGATGATAAGTATGCCTTTTGAAAATTATTTCATACGTTATAAGTGTTCATGGACTAATGTGTTTTTCCTTCCTATTATATCCCATACTGAGTTTTATACAGATCTCATGTTTTTAAAATGTTTATCACATGAATCCTTATAAGTTAAAAGGGATGTTAAGGTGATAATGAAGATGAATCCTGTTATTTATATATCCTATTAATTTTTTGTAAACTCTGATTCAATATATGTAAGTTGTTATCTAATTCACCAGAACCTAGACTGGAAGAGGTCCTCATTTTTATAATGTACCATGTATTTTTCAGTTATCTATTATTCAAAAAATACACATCTTGTTTTAGTACTGAATCTGGAAGTTCGAGTTTAGGGATTTATAGTAGGTGTTAGTGGAACCATCTAGACAACTTTTGAGATTAGATGTTGGTTTTTTTATAAAAAATTTAGATCGAATTTACTTTTGAACATATAGTAAATTATGAATAAATTATAATATAGTCTTTCATAGTTATTGAGATGTACATTCATAATTATAAGTACAATGAACAAATTAAGAGGCCTAAATTCATTTATAGTGGGGATAATATAACATAACGATATTTTAAAAGGAAACACTATGTGCTTAAATGAACTTCTAAATACAATTTGACCTTTATCACTAGACATTAAACATAAAATTGCTACTTCTGTTTTTTTCATTTTGAAAAACAGTCATATACCATTGTGATCAGTAAGTTATTTGGAGTCTGATAAAACCAACTTGTTTTTTGATAAATAGTAACATACCCTTATGAGTAGTAATATTAATTGTAATTTGAAACTAATTAATATTAAATTTTATTATTATTTAATTGTGTTAAGGATTTAAGATAATGCATCATGGTTAATTTTTCAATGTGATATAAAAGCATTTATAGAATTTTAATGTTAATTTTTGAATGAAGTATGGTTTTATTTAAAAAATAAATTAATGATATTTTGAAAATTATTTTCAAAAAATGGACTTCTTTTTTAAATTGTACATGTCAAAAAATACTAAGGGTAATGTTTTGGAATTTTTTAGAATTTATTGAATTTTCGATGAATAGTGAAAGACATTAAAATACCATATATTCAAATTACCATGTAAATACATTAATTATGACAACATAAATGAGTTAATCCCAGTTTTTTTTGAACTCACATGACATTATTACTATTTGGGGTCACGTAAATTAAGCATGTTCATAGTATAGAGAAAAATATTATAATAATGATTAAAATAATGAAAAATATCACCTCTCCTCTACTACAAATACCACCCTCATTTCCCTCTTCCTCCTACCCCTCTCAACCCTTGAGCCTCACCTATGTTCTGCCCAATAATCCTCCCAATATTCTTACCCACGTCCAAGATATTCTTGTCTGACTAAAATACCAAAACCAAATCCATTAAAAAGGATCATAAGGAGAAGAGATTAAGAGGTAAACATCCTCTTCTATTTTATTTCCTTCCTTAAATTTTATGATATAATTTTTAATTTCCGTTGTCGTAGGTTGCGATATTTAATTCCATATCCCATATTTCTAATAATATTATTTATTAATTTTTAGGGATAAATTTAATCTCATCAAAATATTTTATGAAATTTTAAGTGATGTCGTTAGGCTGCCAAATTTTTGTAAGAGTTTTTTCAAATTTTGTTTTAATTCAAGATTCCTTTATTTTCTTCTTATTTCCTAAACTCCTCATATACAATAGGCATAAAAATAACCCAAATATTATATATCATAGATTGTATCATGTTCATGGAAAATTCCTCGTCAATATTCTTCTCCTCCCACACATATACAAGGTATAAAAAAATTGTATGTGATGTGTCGAATTACCGACATCATGGACGATGCGATTTCAATATTCTTTATTTCCATAAAGTATGGTCGTGAAAACATTTTTTTTGGTTGAAAAAATATATAATATTTTTATTATGTCTAATCCATGGTTATATAATTCCTTTTTACCCATGGTATTAATTTATAAAACAAAATGAGGTCATTTTTATCAAAGATCCATCAAAAATGATCTAAACGAACATCATTAAAGTATTAACTTATTAATCATCCATATGTAAGAATTAAAAATGATAAATGATATAATTTATTGTTCTAGAAATATGTAAATACCACTCCATTCAATTTCTTGAGTTCCACTTCCAATCGACAAGAACATCCGTCATGAACTGATAATGGAAAACTTGTAAAGAACACACCCAAAAAATGCAAGGAACAAAATACTAAAAATTAATGTGTGAAATGATGTAAATAAATTATCATAAAAGGTTAATATAATGATTAATATGTTTCTATAAGAAGTTAATAACACTCTTTCATCCATTATACATGAGGTTTAAATGAGTTTTATATAAGACAAACCTGATTTAAGGAAATTCATAATCCGATTTCCATTCTTTGCGTAAAACTTCTACATTGTTATTTATGTGGTATTACAACTATTTTTGTGATTGTTTTTGTTCATATTATGTCTAATTATGTGTATTTATAGTCTATATACATATTACATCAAATCTATTAAGTCTCACTACAATTATATCATATTAGTAAGGGGATTTTCTTTTAAAAACCTCTTCTATAAATACAGTTTTACAAAATTCAAAAGCAGGGATTTTTTCTATTATTTATGTGGTATGGTTATTTTTTAGTTATTGAGAATTGTTCATGATGAATGGTGGTACCTATATTTGCATCCAATCCATTGGGTATGTGTAAGTTGGAGGTTGACTATATTGTTAATCCAAGTATTACAACGATAGTTACATAAATTTTAAGGTATCTATGAGGGTTACAAATTATAACGCAGCCGAGAGGGTTACAAGATTATGTAACTAATGTCCCAATATACCATTATGGTTATAGTTATGTTATTATGATTGTGTGGATATTTTAAAAATATCATGTTTCAAAAAGTAAGTATATATGGGTGATAATAATGTTTTTTGAAATGATTTCATACGTTACAGGTTTTCATGGAATAATGTGTTTCTTACTTCCTTTTATATTCATTACTGAGTTTTATACTCATCCCAAGTTTTTAAATGGGTTTTTACGGGAATCCTTATATTTTCAAAGGGATGTTACGGTGATAATGTAGATGAATCTAATTATTTATATTATCTATTTTTTTTAAAATTCTATTGCAATATATGTAAGTAGTTGTCTAATTCTATAAAACCTAGACCATAAAATGTCCTCATTTTTATAATGTACAGTGTATTTTTATATTTTCTAATATAAAAATAATACACATTATGTTTTAGTATTGAATCTGAATGTTTGGGTTCAGGGAATTATAGTTGGTATTAGAGGAACGGTCTAGACAACATTTGAGTTTAGATGTTGGCGTTTTTTAAATGATATAGAATTTACTTTTGATCATATAGTTAATTACTAACAAATAATAAAATAGTTTTTCATAGTTATTGATATATCTATTCATAATTATAAGTACAATGAATGAATTGTGAGTGCAGAATTCATTTTATGGGGGGATAAAGTAAATCGTGAGATTTTAAAAGGAAACACTATATGTATAATTGAACAACTAAATACAATGTTACCATTATAACTAGCCTTTAAACAGAATCTTTCTACTTCTATGTAATGCTTTTTGAAAAAATGGTCATCTAAAATTTTGATCAGTAAGTTATTTGGAGCCCAATAAAATAAACTTGTTTTTTGGTGAATAGTAACATACCCTTATGAATAGTAATATGAATAGGAATATGACCCTATTAAATAGTAAATTTTATTATTATTTTATTTTCCTAAGGCTTTAGGATAATGATATCATAGTTAATTATTCAGTGTGATATAAAATCAGTCAATGAATTTAAATTGTTATTTTTTGAATTAAGCTTGATTTTATTTAAAAATTAAATTAATGATATTTAGAAACATATTTTCAAAATATATAGACAGAATTTTTGAATTCAATACATTGAGAAATAGTACCGGTGAATTTTTGAGATGATTATGAAATTCATGAATTTTCGATGAATAGTGAAATACGGTAAACTACCATATATTCAAATTATCTTTTAAATACACTATTTATGACATAATAAGTGATGTAAGCCAGCTTTTTTAGAACTCAAAGGCCATTATTACTATTTTGGGTGAAATAAATTAAAACTATTCATAGTCCTGAGCAAAAACATTATAATAATGATTAAAAGAATAAAAATTATCTCCTCTTCTCCACTATAAATACAACCCTCATTTCCCTCTTCCTCCCACACCTCTCAAGAATAGAGACTTACCTATGTCATACCCAATACTCCTCCAAATATTATTCCTCATGTCCTATCACTTCTAGTCTCACAAAAAGACTAAAACCATATCCATTAATAATTATCTCATGGCGAAGATATCAAGAGGTAGACATCCTCTTCAATTTTATTTCCTTCCATTCATTTTATGTTATTAATTTTAATTTCCTTTGTCTTATATTGTGATATTTACTTCTATATCCCCCCTTAAAAACCATATTATGTAAGAATTGCAAGGTACCCATTTCCTCTAATCAAAATATTTTATGAAATTTTAAGCGACGTCGTTAGGTTGCCAAATTTTTGTAAGGGATTTGTCAAATATTAATTTAATTCAAGATTCCTTTCGTTTCTTCTTATTTCCTCACCTCCTCTTATCCAATAGGCATGAAAGATATGGAAATATTTTATATTCTGGATGTTCTCATGTTCATGGAATATATTCATCAATATTATTCTCCTCCCCCACTTATTCAAGGACTAAAAACATTGTATGTGATGTGTCGAATTTCCGACATCAGGGACGATGTGAGTTCAATATTCATTAATAATTTCAAGGATGGTCAGGAAACAATTTTTGTGGTTGAACCAAGTTATACTATTTGTATTATTTCACATCCATAGTTCTGTAATTATTTTTTACACATGGAATTAATTTATAAAACAAAATGAGGTCATTTTTATCAACGAACCCCCAAAATGATCTAAACGAACAACATTAATGTCATTAATTATGAGTCAACCTAATTAAAGAATTAAAAATGATAAATGGAATAATTTGTGGTTCTGAAAATATGTAAATACCACTCTATTTTAATTCTGGAGTTTCACTTCCAATTAAAAAGAACATCCATCATTACCGGATCATGGAAAACATGTAATGAATACACACAAAACAATCAAAGGAACAAAATTATAATAATTAATTGGAGAAATGATCTAATGAAATGATTTTAGAAGGTATTATAAAGATGAATATTTTTATATAAGATATTAATAACATACTTTCATACTTTATATAGGAGGGTTAAATCAGTTGGATGTAACACAATCCTGAGGTAAGGGAATTCGTAACCTGATTTCCATTCATTGGGTTAAACTTCTACTTCGTTATTTATGTCGTATTAAATTTATTTTGGTGATAGGTTTTGTTAATTTTATGTTTAATTATTTTTATTTATAATGTATATACATATTCCATCCTCTATATTATATCTCACTTCAATTATATGATATTCATAAGGGGATTTTATTTTAAAACCCTCTTCTAAAAATTCTAT
This sequence comes from Viscum album, assembly GCA_963277665.1. Classification (NCBI taxonomy): domain Eukaryota; kingdom Viridiplantae; phylum Streptophyta; class Magnoliopsida; order Santalales; family Viscaceae; genus Viscum; species Viscum album. Next base: position 127,423,078 of record OY728167.1, on the reverse strand, counting down.
TTTACAAAATTCAAAAGTACTATTTTAATGCTATTATTCATGTTGTATGATTATGTTTTGGTTCCTGGGAATTGTTTATGATGAAGGGTGGGACATATATCTCCCCCCAATTATTGGGTATTTGTATATTGGAGGTCGACCGTATGGTTACTCCAAGTGTTACTGCGATGGTTACACAAATTGTAAGGTAGCCGTGAGGGTTACAAATTATTATGTAGCCGAGAGGGTTACATGATTATGTATGTAATATACCAAGATACCTTTATTGTTATATTTACGTTCATATGTTTTTGTGCATATGGTGTAAATCTCATGTTTCGCATAGTAATTATATATGGGTGGTAAGTGTGTCTTTTGAAAATGATTTCATACGTCACAGGTGTTCATGGACTAATGTGTTTTTTCTTTCCTTTTACTTCCCTTATTGAGTTTTATAATCATCCCATAATTTTCAAATTATTTTCACAATAATCCATAGAATTTCAAAGGTATGTTAAAGGTATAATACATATGAATCCAGTTATTTATATTAGCTTTAATTTTCTTGTAAACTCTGATACAATATATGTAAGTTGTTGCCTATTTATACATAACCTAGACTGGAAAAGGTTCTCATGTGTATAATGTACTATGTATTTTTCAGTTAATTATTATACAGAAAATAGACATCATGTTTTATTAGTTAATCCAGAAGTGCAGGTTTAGGGCTTTATATCCCCAATATTTTGATAATGATCCTAGAGAAGAAACAAAACAGTTATCCCACTAAATGTATCTGAGGGCCAAGAGAGTATCCTAAAACAAAAAAATAAAAAGTATTCTAGAAATTTTCATCATAAACCTTGTATAAATACTGAAAAAATTATAAATCAATCATGTACATCGATTTTAGTAATTAAAATTATATATGGTTTCACATAATCTAGAAGCCATGAGCCTCTATATATATCCATCCTATTTATATCCATGGGTTCCAAATTTTTTTATATATTTAATGTATTTTTTATATATAATTCAAAAGTGTAAAATTTATATTAAAATAAGATCTCTATTTTTGAAACATTTTTTATTGGTTAAAAAATATATTTACACTTTATAAATCTTTTTATCATTATCCCATGGTGATCAAATTCACCATTATATCTTAATATAAGAGAATAATATTGAACCATGTTTCATACATGATAGTTGTACTATTATTCATAGAATAATTATGTAGTGATATTCCCCATAAAAAGGTTTATAGTAAAATAGACTATCTTATATACTAAACAAAACACTATAGTCCTCTATTTATTCCGCATTTTTAGTAATGTCTGAATGAACAAATTTTTCATACTCATTACAACCATTCAGCTTTTTCCACATCATATGCAACATGATGTAAGACAATATCCAAAATTCATTTAGGATATCCTCTAAAAATAATTTTAGAAAATGTACCCTTGTTTTCACCACATGTTATACAATATGGAATACCATGTGAAAAGCCATCCAAAAGATATTTTAGATATCTAAAAATTAATTTCTGGTATCACCTGAAGTATACTACAAACACTTTATAACAAATGATCACCCTCATTCTCAAAACAACAATTATGGATAACATATGCCTTTAAAAATCTAAAAATAAAAATGACTACAAGATGTATAATAATTTTTACTGATCGGATATTCTGAATAGACCAATTTTAAACAAGACATGAATGAATATTTTTTGATATCTAAAAAAGGTTATATCTCTTGATACATCCAAAAATAGTATCATTTACAAGTATAAATTTCCATATAGTCATTGTGATCAATTCCTTATGTAAAAATGAGACATGGAGTAGGTTAATCTCATATAGAAATTACAAAAATATTTAATATACTATATCTAAACTAAAAATATATAGACACATGATATGTTCCTCAATTAGAGGAATCATAACATATCAAGACCCTCACCAAAAAAATAAGCATATGGATTGTACATTATCTATGTTTCACTATAAAGTTATTCTATCTATATTATTCTTGGTTTTGTATGTGACTATTTTTTTATTAAGGGGAAAAAATATTTTGGTTAAGCATCAATAATAGACATGATCAGAATCAAACCCAACCAGCAATAATTATATCTTTCTAAAGGATGGAATAAGAAGGAAATCAGTGTATGAATGTTATTATGATACTTATATATCAACAAAACCTTAGGTATAATGATTCCATATGAAATATATATCCCTTCAATGAAAATTCATTTTAAATGGAAGTCAATGTGGTATACATAGTGGGAAATTTAACAATGAAAACACAATTTATGAATCATGAGATGTGTGGACATATTTATAATAAACTCAACCAATTTTAACATTATTAATTTATAATAATCCATAGTAATTTATAAAAAACAACATTTTGGGACAAGAGAAATATTTATGTTAAGAGAAAATTTATTATTTATCAACATGATTGTATATTTTCAATATGAGTGAGTGAAATTGTGTGGAATATATTATATATTATATTAATGATATTATACTCTAAATCTCTTTTATGTGTACTAAAAAACCAAACCTATTTTTTAAAACAAATATATACCATTAGATAAATCACCAGTGTTTCTTTATTTTTCAAACACATTTAATTTTTTTCTACATCCATTATATATATATAATTCCTCCCACATCACTATGAGACCATGTGATAATAACTACAACAAAAAATATTTTTTGGGTCAAAAATAAATTTTTTTTTGATGAATAGTATAATGTAGGAGTAATATAATAAATGATAAACTCTTTAAACGAGTATTAAAAATCCTTTCATTATCAAAATGAATTTTAATGATATTAATAACAACTGTTGCCAATGTAGAATAATTTATTGTTATATTATCAGCATCTTGGATCCTTTACATTTAAAAATATTTTTGTGTTATTTTTAAATAATAATTGACCTTTTTACATTAATATAATTAGGTAAATATCCAAAATATGTTTAGAATATTAATTGAATTCCAATTTAATTCTTTTTTTAATGATTTATTTGAATTACATTTAATATATATATTGAAATATAAAAAATCTAACCATGAAAAAAATAACTTATATTCAACTATTTTATCCTAGATAAAACACATTTTTATCCACATCAACTTTTTGAACAATTAAAAATTTAATGAATCAATTTGATTCTAAATACAAAATCATAAATTAATTCCCAAAAATAGCTTGATTTATAATATCATTTATTATTACATTGGATGAATGACATATAATACAGATCATTTATTTATTTTCCTTCATGTATTATAGTAATAATCTCTATTCAACTCGGTGATAAGGAACCACTTTTCATCATATATTGAATAAAATAGTAATTCATCAAAAATTGATAGATTTATTTGGAATCTTTTTATTTTAAAAATATTTTTTAAATATAAACATAGTATCATACACCATTAAAAACCAATGAGTTCATTTATATAATAATAATAACCTATGTTATATTTTCATGGTGTTTTGTAACTTGATCATGTATTAGATAAGATTATATTAAATGAAAATATCACCCACATTCATATAACATCCTTTTTGATTCTTACATTTATACTTATAACATAACATCATAATATTTTATATTTTGTTAATATCATTTACCATTTTGATATTCAATAGAGAATGAGAGTGTATAAATATAAATTTATATACATATATAAACAAATTAATTAAAATAGGAAATAATTTATTGAATTTATCAATATCATATAAAATATTTGGATAATACATATATAACGAATTCAATATCCAGATCAATCAATATTTGGATCTATAGTCTATCTAAATCAATAAAATAACAAGTTATTTTGAGTTCATGATTAGAGGATAATATTTTCTAGGAATGATTTAATTTAATTCCCTTGAAATTTTATTTCAATTATTTATTCATCTAAAAAGAAACATTTTTTTTAACAATTAAAAAAATAGGTTATATGGAAAGTTGTTACTTTTAATCCTAAAATATTATTCCATGTTTAAGAAGTATCATTATTTTGAAATTCTACTAGATAATTTTTTTCAATTATGATGATATTTCATAAAAAACTACCTTAATGTAATTTTTAATGATGATATTTCTGAATATTAACATCATTATATTTTAAAAAAAGTGTATACTAATTTATAAACACTTAATTATGAAATTAATTGATATTAATTCCACTAAATTTTTAAAAACATGTAAAGAAAAAACATATAAATTTTTGTTATAAGATGCATATTTTATTATTAATTTGGTTACATTGATGTCTCCCCATCACTTTTATATCTTAATATTATATAATTTCAATCATTTCATATATAAAAAATTTATAGTTGTAAATATTACTATATTAATAATAAACACTATGAATATCGTCAAGTATATATCTAGAATATTCAAATATTTAATTTTTAATCACAATGTGAAACCAAAAAATAAATCCAAGTATGTTTACCTAATATATTTACTATTTAGTTTTTAATAGGATTAGTATAGACACCAACGTGGTTGGATGAAATGTATTATTTTTTACTAATTTCTATAAAAATTCAAAATTATATTAGAAGAAATTAAACCAACCTGAATATAACCACAATATATTATTACTAAAGATAGATTTATTTTATGATTTATCAAGAAAAAATCACATGAATGCAATATAACTAATGACATATTAGAGAAAACTATATTTTAAATTGGTTATGCCCAATGTCCTTATTCACATGGTTAATTATTCACCCGAATTATGGTATCTCTACTGTAATCAACTATCCTTAAAATAGGAAGGTAGTTTACACATAAACACCAAATATGATAATTGTTTATCTTATCTCGATAATATTTACAAAGAAAATTACATAATATTCACATGAAGATTATGCAATTGATTCACACTAATTTAATTTCATATCCCTTTTTTCCTTGTATGTCGTTAGTTAGAAAGGTTAAACATATTCACACCATATATAATCAAGTGGTCAATTCATCCCCTTATAATATGTTCATCACCAGTTTGTACATAATTTTATTTGGTACTTCGGAACATGTATCTTTAATATAAACCAAATATATTTGAATTGAAATAGATTCTCTATGAATACTAATTGAAAATCAATCCCTACATGAATCCTTGATTCACATATCATAAATAGATCTCCAAAAATATCATTATATTCTAAAAATTCTTTTGACTAAATCTTAGAATAAATCATACATGGTGAGTATTTAAAAGATGTAATAGTTTCTAATGATCATTATAGAAAATATACTTCACTAATCCATGTATTTGTTTTTCTATTAATCGCTTATTCATATCCGCAACATCAATGATTGTGTCTAATCAATAATACTAGTAAACACCATCAGTTCAAATTCTTCACAAAATCTAATTCCTATTAGCTAGTGTATCCTTAGTTTTTTTACTCTCTAGTTTTCTTACTGATAAAATACATTCAATCTATCTACTAATTCATTAATTGAGTGAATTATACATCTATATCCAATTTAATACATTATTCCTATTCAATGTATCAGTGGATCCACTCCCCATTTTCCATTCATGGGTAACTCATTTATGAAATAGTAAATGTTTTCTTTTTTGAGGAGTCTTCTAATATTTCTATAATTTTAATTATTTTGTATTATACCTATAAGAAAAACCACTTAAACATGAAAACTAATTTCATCTGCCAATGATCTCATATATATTTTTATTTTAAAGATGTTTATATCCTATAAAAATATATTTTTGTTATTAAAATACACCCATTAATTTTTATTTTCCGTTATTCTAGTTTATTCTACCTAGATGCATACGTTTTTACTATACCATGGACATGATTGAGTGACCGAAGATCTTAATTATCTTATTTTGAACAACGATCCATGTATAATCATGATATTTAATCTCATCAAATTTGGTTCAATTACATCACTTGATCTTTTTATTTATATATTGTATAAATTTTAGATTCAAAATATTTACATCTTTAAGGTCCTAAATACTAGTATGGAAATTTAATTATATATTAATACATTAACATAGTTATATGTTACATATATGTAGTTATAATAATTCTATAATTAACATTATTTTGGTCATCTTGGATACCCTCACAATGGTCTATGTGAAATTATGGGTAATTTATATTTTTCGAGCTACCAATAAATTGGTTTGTTTTTTCCATTTCATGGAATCTTATTTATCCAAATCAATTATAACCACATCATGAAACTAAATTATCATTTTTATTAAAAATATTTTCATTAATGTTTTAATAATATTTTTACAATGCAAGCATCATTGTATATAAATATCAAATTTAATGAAAAATATATTTTTCAAATACTACCAATTTAAATTCCTTAATACATAGTAGTGATCACATTTTTTTGAACTCCTATAGTAATTCAAACAAGCATGGAAAATGGAATTTTAAATATTTATTATGTTTTAAACATAATTTACCTATAACAACATCATCCAAAATTATTTTCCACTTCAAATTATATAATTTTTATTTCTCATATTTTTATAATCAATGTAAAACAATTTACAAAAATACTTTTTTTATATGATAATTTTACTTATGTTGAATAAATGTAGACAAAGACACTTTTAAAAAGAATTAAACTTTTAACTGAATCTCTTTATGAGGTTATATTAAAGAGTATATGACCAATTAGGTATTAAATATAATTCAATATATTCATCTTTTTGAAGAACATAATTATATTTTGAACTATTTATGTTACATATATGATTTTACTTATAATATTCTCAATTAAATTACAAACTTGACCCGTTAGATAATTTAAATTATCTTTTTTGATCCTCTAATGATAAAAGATTAAATACTATTTGATACAATCTCCAATCCATTATTAATAATTTTTATCTGTTCCCATTAAATTCCAATTTTATTATAATAAATCCTAATATTTCTTGGAATCAACAAGATTATTCAAAAAATCACTGAATTTTAAGACATTAATTTTATAAAAAAACACATGATGGTGTATATTTGTGATGATATTTCTATATGAAATAATGGAGTTTTTTAATCATGAAATGAGAGTTATTAAAAAATAGTAAAAAAACAATCATTATCAATTACACAATGATATATTATCCATCATTTGTTATAGATTTAATCCTCTAATAATTGATATTAAATCTACCAACTAAATTTTTTTCTCCTCAAAGCATTCAGATCATATAGTTTTATACATTGAAACTAAAAGAACTCCAGTTATTTTTTCACTGATATTTGTATCTCACACATTTTATTATCATTATACGAATATTACTAAATTTAATAAGCTATATAGGATTTATTGTTTCATTTTACTTATAGTTAATGGAAAGAATGTTCTTCAATCATTGGGAGGATAATTGATTTCATCGCCCAAATCAATATCAATATATTGAAACACATATATATCTCCTTTTTTTTACTTATACTAAATAATTAAAAATTTCATCAAATAACTTTTTTTCTTCCCCATATTTATATACATAAAGAGAAGAAAGTAACTCTTGCCTATAGTCATATAGTAGTAGATTATTGGAATGGGTTTTCCTCTATCATTTATCAGACATCATTTAATCAATGGAAACGTACACTTTTAAATTTATGAAAACTAAAATTAGAACCATATTTCTTCAACAATATAAAAATCCATAAAATTTCATAATAGAAGTGTGGAATTGCAATTATTTATAATTTCTCTTTTAACTCTCCAAATAAATGTCTACCGGGAATAGTTCACATTACACACCAATTGAGGTATGTTTAGAAATGAATTTGTACAACAAAACAATCTCAGTTTGATTTCTATTAGGAGTTTTAAAATATGGTTATCAGTCAAATAAATTTTAAAAATGAATTATGAAATCATCACTTATGTTTTTTTCACATGTATAAAATTCAAGTGTAAGTTTATTGTTCTCTATTAAAAAAAATTTTACTCAAAATTGATTAACATAGTATATATAATTTAAAAACATTAATGAATGAAATTCATACCTCATCCATCATATTTTTAAGGGGAATATAGATTTAAAAATTTGTTAAATATGAGTAAATATTTAGAAGAATAATCAATTCTTAATGTCCTTTAAAAGGTTATAAAATCATTTCGTTCTCACAATCAATTCCCTCCATAGTATAAAAATTGAACTGACCAAGGAGAGGTTGGATATTACACAAATTTTTGGTTGTATCACTTAGTTTGATACACTATCCTCATCATTGAAATATTCCTCATTGAAGCCACAATTTTTATTTTCTAATTAATGAATATATCTTCATTATGTTTTCAGATTTGTCTTCCAATTAGTAGAATGGACTCATTATTTCATGCTGTGGATTTAAGATTTGTTTCAGAATAATTAGAATAAGAAATATTTTGTTAAATTTAAATCTATTCAACTAAAATATACACATACTTTTTTAGAGTGTCCTTTCAATGACTAGACCTTCCACTCAAATTACATTTCATCTTTTAGTAAATTATATTGGGAAAAAATATGATATATTCTCTATTTTTATGGGAGTTATATTATATATATCTTTCCTCATAGGATTCATTCCTATGGAAACCCATCTATATTTTCTATAATTACACTACTATTTGAGACACTTCATTTAGTAATTATAGGAATAAAAATTGATGGAACAATAAGATATTTATATGTATTATGATAAATTTCAACACTCGTTGAGGTTCTATACACCATTAAATATGATCTTCATCAATTAAATATTAACTCTCTCTAATATCTTATTATATGCAATAGGTTATCCACCATATAAAACTCTTCTATTTTTGACTTTATTGATTCTATAATCTCTAATTATTGGAAAACTATGACCTTATTCCCTAAGCCTATTCGTAAACATAAAAAATTAATAACTTCTACAAATAGGACTATTTCTAGTTCATGTAGGTATAGAAAATCCATATTTTCTAGATTACATGTTCTGTTGTTGTTGATGATTAATACTAGTTTTCATGGATACATTTGGGGGAGGCCCTTTAAATTCAATATTAGAGCCACCCTTTATTCATTTTAATGTTCCTCGATATTTTAGCCACTCTATGAATGTCCACATTCTGAATTTTTTTTAATCTATTTTAAAATAAATTTTATACAAATAGCTTTATCAGGACATTGACATATCATTTTTTAGTGTGGGGAGGATGAATTACATTATATTCCAAAACCCTTTTTACCATAAGTATGATTATCATTGTTTTAATACACATCCATATGGTGTGGTTGGTAGCACTACAATGCCAAAAACATATTTTTATAATTTAGTCTTAAAAATTTACACAATAATCAGTTTAATTTCTAGATCTAGATGCATTAAACTATGAAAAATATTTTGTGTCACTACATAGATTATTTTTTAATCAATTATTATATTTAGATTTTATATTTTTTTCAAAATCCAAACATCTACATACATTCATAGTATGTTATGGTCACATTTTCTCAAACCTAAAAAACTAGTTTTTCTTCCTTAATTAACATATTAGGGTTGTCTATTTATTCCAATACAGGATGTCCTCACTACATATTCAAATAAATTTCTCTTTCTCATCAAATTTCTATAATATATTTTCATAATACAAAATGAATTATTCTATAATTACTTTTAGTAATTTTCTATGGCATTCAACTAATGGATTATAGAGTTTTATATTTGTTAAAACCCTAAAAAAATATTTATTTGTTACACTAATATAATTAACAATCTTTTATATTTTATAATAATGGTCCAAATAAACCATTATAAATGAGTAACCATATTTTTTAGACATTTTTATTTTAGTCCCTAACCACATCATATAGATAATAAACAAATTTAAGACACCCAATCTCATCACAACATGCACTACTCTCCCAACATTGGATACATTCAACTATTTAGTGTTCTTTATTCTCTCTTGAGATTCCTCCAACCTCTATGGAAAGCTTATTTCAACTATTTTTCCATTTTATTTATAGGCCATTTCACATTTTTAACGTCATGAATAGAATCAAATCAGTCCACCAATTGTTACTCCATCATCTCAATTGTATAATTCCTAAGAAGAGATAAAATTTGTTGGTCCACTAATATAGAACATGATGTCAGGTATCCTTCAATATGTCAAAAACGTTTGGGGTCAATTGGATCTATATAGATCCTTAATAGTGTGGATGAATTGGATGTCCCATATCTTTTAATACACAATTGAAATTTCAGTTGGAAGATTCTATGAACATAATGACTATTTATTACTTCTTTATATGGATATAAGTTTTTTTATCCCAGAATTTTGAATACCATAAAATGATGTTAATAAAATAAAGGTAAATATGGTATTTAAACAAGGTCTATTAAAATAATACTCTTTTCCATTATTGGTTATTCAACCAAATAGTATAATATCTACTCTAATATAATTACATCAATTAAATGTGTAAAGTTATTTTCAAACCAATAAAAATATAGATATTCAATAATATTTTCTCTAGTAGTGACACAACATCAATTATTTGAATCATCACACAAGACATCTTCAACATTGACTCTCCCCAGAACAGAATTCCACAATGATTTTTGTGTGTACACTTAGTCACACATGTTATAGGTTTTCCACAATATATATGTTATAGATTTATTCTTCTCTATTAGTAAAGCTGATCACTAGTAAATAAAAGATGTCATTACACCTTTCAGTAATGGTCTCCTTTAAGTAAAAGTGGTTTTTTAAAATACTATCTGAGCTATTAGGAATATTAATTGTAACTAAGTCAATGAAAATAATATAGTTTCATAGCTCCTTAACCAACAATGCCACCAACCATCCTCAAATAAATCCTCTTTTTAGTACAACATAGAATATATCATATCTATATAATGTATAAATGAATGAACATATTATCAAGATTATATACAGTAATGAATATAATTTAACTCCATGATGTTTTCCTTCTCACTCCCTATTTTTCCATTCTTATTTGTTAACGATGAATGATAAGTAAATCCAGTTGAAGCACAAATCTTATCTTCTTATCTTAATTTAAAATCCATCATGTAGATTCTCTTTATTATTAGATTGAATTCTCTAGTTTTATTCTATAAAATATGTACTTCCTCATTATTTTTTAATAAAATTTTATGGATTCAATTTCATTTCATTTTATTATACATTTTTGAAATCAGTAAATTCTTTAACATCCCATAATATTGTAAATTTTTATAAGTTCTAATTTTCATTTAACAATACCTTACATTTTCGTGGGTGTATTATCATATTAAAAAAAAGTATTTTTTTTATGAGAACCAAATCATATACAATAAAAAATTTATTTCCCATCTCCATGATTTCAATCCTTCTCCTCTTTTTACCAAAATGTTTTCTACTCTTAACTATAAGGTATTAAAAACCTACTTTTCATTTTATTATTATTCTTTATCACATATAGTTTATAGCATGATGTTTTCTTCTGATATTTGACACCCAATAATTTTATTATATATTTATCTTTAAATATATTAATTTTTATTTATAGCTTGTGATACATGCGTCCACAAATCGAAATTAAAATTAACATAAAATAGATTTATAAAATATTCAGTTAATAGAATAGGTGAATTGGAATAATGTAATTTTTTAATTATTTATAAAATAAAATATATTCACAAAATAGTAAATAATTTTTTTAAAATATAATTTCAACCATTTAACTTCATTTTCCAAAAACATGTTTTTTTTGGTACTTTCTAAAAATAATATATAAATTATTTAAAAATTATAGAAAAATAATTTATTAAAATGGTATTCATTTTTAAATAAAATTGTCAAAATTATCTAAATGTTGTTTTTTTATAATTTTTTTTAAAGGATTCAATTTTCAATGAAGCTCATCCTAGGATTTGAGCCCCTGAGCAGCGACTTCCCCCCTCCACCGCGTATCTAGGGTTTCTATTTTTTGCCACCATATTCCCTCCTCCGACATGGCTCGACCTCGACAGAGGCTATCTTCGCTCGGCTCGACATCGTTGGGTGTCAGATCTGCGTGGTCCGGATTCGTTTTGGGCTCAACGGTAGCTTCATTTCAGCATCGGGATCTTTCCTCGATTGTGGCATGTTCATCATCGGCTCCAATGCGCTAATAAGTGGCTTCAGCTCTCCTGGATTTGGGATGTCAACTCGGCATTGGCGTGCGTCGACTCCAAGTGACTCAGATTTAAGATCTCGGCTCGTAGAAGGTTTCATTTCTTCTGGGTCCAGGTCCTCTTTGTGGATCTAGGTGAGTGGTGCAAGATCTGGTTTTCCGGTGTTGGCATTGGCTCGCCCCTAGTTTCAGGATCTCGTCATGGCTACGGATCATCGCCAGCTCGGTGCGCTTGCTGTCGACTTCGTTAGCCCTGCTTGTTCAGTTTTCAGTCACAGTGGCGGTGTGCTCGGCCTTGACGTGCTCTGCACCAGCAGATCTAGTTCCTTTCTTGGCTTCGTCCTGGCTCGACGTCAGTCATGGAATGATCCTGTTTGCTCGGGGTTGGTCTAGTGGCTTGGAGGGGGAGGACTCTTGTTTTGGTGTTTTTGGAAGTTGTTTTGAGGTTTTTATTTGGTGAAGTTTGGTTTGTGTTTGACCTGATTTGAATGATTCAGTTGTTAGAGATCAATTGGAGGTATTGGTTGGTTTGATGGGGAACCCTGAAATTCATCAGGATTTGTTTCATAGGAGGATAGAGTTGATTTTCTTCACCACTCATGGATTTTTGGATTTGGAAGATTGATAGGGTGTGGGGTAGCCATCAGTACCGTGCTCTTGCATTCTTGCATGGGACTGTTTTCTGAGTAGCCATGATTTGGTGTAGACATCTCTTAATGATATTGATGCTTGGTGGAGGAAATTTCTTGTAGTTTTGTTCTAGGTTGCATCCCCTTGATTTTAGTTGTTTTTGAATGTCATGATTTCCTTGAAGTCATGGTTTCTCCCCCCATTACCCTTAAAAATGGGGATTATCTAAAATCAATAAAAAATTTCGGCCTCGGGTCCATTCAATCATTTTTCTATGAATGCTGAAAATTATGATTTTTTTCAATCATTCTTTTAATTTGATGCATCCAAAATGATACATATTGTTTTATAATGGTTTATAAAACTAAATTGAAACAATTAGGTTATTAATAATCCTATTTAGTTCATTATAAATAATTTTTTATAGTACTTTTCTAATGATTAATTTAATACATAGGGAAACATATTTCAACTACACTCATTTTCAAATCATTTTTATGGTTTTTTTAAAATTAATTTCAGAATTATTTTTGTGTATAGTATTATAAAATGGATTAAATATTTTTATTCCTATTAATTTATATTTTGAAATATAATTAGTTATGTTTTGGTGTAATTGATTTTTCAAAATATTAATACATTATTACCATGTTTAATGAAAAAATGTGTTCACCATAGGAAAAAATAAATAGATAATGATATGGTTTCAAATTAAACATTTCTCAATACTTGTTTATGGTTTTAAATATAACTAATCATGTAAAAATTTATAATCTATAACAATTGGGAATCTTTTTTCATGAATATGATTTTATTACATTGTAATATTTAATGAAATTCCTTGAGTTTCCTCTCCCTAAAATCTAAGTGGGAATTACTCCTTTCTATATATTACAGCATGTTGAAAAATATATCTAAAAAAACCCCACCTAATTAAATTATTATTTTTCATAGACTTTATTGATTCTTTAAAATGATATAATGGAGGCCCACCAATTGATAGGTAGTAATCCCAGATAAAATTTTCCAAATTATTTATTCATGAACCACACATAAATATGTTGAATTTATCATAAAATAATAACATATTTATCCTTTCTATAAATTTTTTTATTATAGTTATTTATTAATAATCATTCATCTTATTCTTCATAAAAAGGTATAAAAATGCATCACTGGTGTGTACCTATGCACTACCACCACCTTGTAGAGATAAAATTAATTTTCCCTCACCATCATTCAAATATGGGTGTTATAATGAAATTAATTCATGTAAATTTTACTTATAATATTATCATTCTCCTTTTTTATAATATCATATATATATTGGTAACATCTACTCTATTGGAAAATGATAATGTCGTGCATCCGTACCAGTGGAAGACCACCTACAAGAAGTGATGTGGTTGGTATTTAATTTCATATTTTCATGGATGATATTAAGGATCGATTTAATGAATATATTTTTTCATATAATAACTATTTTATAATGGTGACTTTTTATTTACCTTTCATTCATTCAATCATTCAGAAATGAAAAATGTCGTTCAGGAATATGTATGGACTATTATCTCAAAAGTGTATTTCATTTTTCTCTCCCTATAATTTAATAATTAATATTAAAAATATATATATAGTGAGTTAATTATATATATAAATATATATATATTATAATTATGGATATGATGGAATAATGGTCAATGAATAGAAATTGGAATCGGGGAACCTAAACATCAATTAAAAATTATGTAGTTATCCCTGTGAAACCATAATTTCAATTTGGAATTACTAACAAATGTTATTTTGAAATGTTATAAGTGGATATATTTTTATTTTATTTGAAATTAAATGGTTTTTTAATATTTAGAAATTATAATTTCAATAATTCAGGTTAGGGACCAATGAATCCACTAAAACTTGAGGTTATGAATTTGTGTTATAATCAAATTTTTTATTAGGATCCATTTTGAATAACTTATTGATGATGTAATATTATGATAAAACACTAAATAAAGTATGAATATTTTTTTAGTGATTATATTTTTTTCTTTTCATTTTCTTTATTGTATTTACTCAAGAGACCAAAAAAATATTTTTCTGAAAAAATGATTTTATTTCTCTATTCAATCAAATTTTTTCCAGCTATGTCCTTGATTAATAATTCAGTTTTAATTAATTTATTAAATATTCCACTTTTATTTTTTAAAATATTTATTACAACATGTAAAATTTAACGAATTTTTTTAAGAGGAATCTACCTATAATTTCCTGAAATAGGCACATTCAAATTTTTATAGATAATGTGATACAATTTTATGATTTAACATATATAGTATGACAAAATTTCCCACCATAATGACCAAAATAATTTATAATGATTATTTTATAATTTTCCATGGTTTATTTCAATGATAATTTTTTCCATAATGTTTTTTGTAAATTTTTATATTTTATTTACATGATTTCAAAAATAAAAATGTATTTTTACCACGAAATAAAACAAAAATATTTTAATGGTATGTTCAAATAAGTTGTTATTATTTGTTGTTAAATATGAATATGTTGGTATATAATCTAATTATACCATAATTATTCATTATCTAGATATTTTATAATTATGATGATGTGAAATTTATGAAACCTATTTATATTCGAGTTGTTTTTCTATGATGTAATGTTGAGATTTTTATGAATTATATTTCATTTTCATAGGCTAGGAAAGGTCATGAATTATTATTGATATTTTGGAATAATTATTGATAATTTGCATTATATTTTCTTTTGACTTGAAATTATATATCTGACCCATTCATTTTGTAAAGATGAATTTCCCATGAGGTAATTAGAATTGAAATGGGTAGTGAACCTGGTTCACTAACATAAAATATATTAAATGATACTTAGTGGAGTGAACCTTGAGTAAGGATATGATGAAAGGGATAGTGAACCCATTCCAAAATGTTAGTAATATATTTGATTCTTGGTTATTCGAAATATTTTCAATTATAATTTGTATTCCAAAACAATATTACTTATTCAAATATTATTAACTCATGGATCATATTCCTTTACTAATTTATGATTTGTGCCTTATGATCATCAATGATTTATGTCATGACTCAAGACTTTGATCAATAAAATATTGGATATGGATTTAAAATTTTAATATAATTTTCTCATTCCCTTATTGATATGTTAGGATTTTTATATCATTGATATATCCTTTGAATTCCCTTATAGATAATTCAATTTCACACTTTATTTTGTTTCCTTTACCAAGGACATGATGAATTGTTTTACTTATGATATTTATAGTGACCCATTACTTTTACACACATATTTGACATCTTATTATATGAGTATTAATTAACTAATATAAAAATCCACACCAAAATCATTCAATACCATGGTCATTAGAAAATTTGACACATAAAAAACTTGATTGTATGAGTTCTACATCATCTCATATATATTTATTCTTAACTAGAACCCTTTATGGATATATAGCAAATAATACAATTATTTATATCTACAGTAGAGGAAAAATAGTAAAGTAAAATATTTGATGATCATTATGAGTAAAAAAGGGAGATTTCAATTATCACATAATCATGACATCATCAAAAGGGTTTGAGAACAGAAGCCTAATATTTGAAAATAATACCATGTATATCAATGATTATAATAATAATTCATTGAAAAATAATTTTATTTCATAAAAAATGAATCATAAAGGAATAAAAGAACATGGTATATGATAAATTAACATTGGATTAATATATAGAGGTATGGAATATAAATAATCATAGTGTCATATCCATATTTTTCAAAGACCATTCACAAGACTGGTATATTGGAATGGGTATACTCCACAAACACATGAATGAGTCCTGATTAATTAACAATGATATCATTGTTTAATGGGTTAATTGAAAAATACTATCATAATGTATGATTCAAATAAATGTCCTGACCCATCCCAGTGGGGCACATGCCACGAATTCACTAGTCCCCCTCTAGTAGGCTAGGGGCTTGTGACTGACACTGAGTATGCATATCACTAACATGGGAGCCATTTCCATAGTACTTTAATGCACACACACATATCCAATCCCACAATGCTGAAATGAAAATCCCACTTGCAACAAAAATTCATGCATACCACTATATCTAAACCAATTTATGATAGGAATGTATAGTGAAATAATGGAAATTAGGCCATAATACAAGCCCACCAAAAGGGTCTCCAAACCAAAAAGGTCAACAAAAAAAGGGAGTACTTGAAGTTCTAACTAAAGAAGCTATAACACCATAGGAATTCTGAAATGATTGAGTAAAAATCAGTCTCGGTCCTTGTCCTAGTCCATATCATAATCTTTCATATGGTCTCTCATCTAAACAGAGATGAAATGTGTGGGAAAATACCGTGCATGTGTGATTATAACAATACTCAGTAGGTCACCCTAAAACCATAATGAAATTCACATACAAAAAGATATAGTCATCTATACACAAGTTTATGTCTATAGTATATAATAAGGATATCCATATATACTCAAAAAAGCAATAAAATCCAGAGGAATGTCACATCCACCGTATACTACCAGTAGGGATCCGACATGAAAATTCCACAAAGCAGTCATCTGGAAGCACATACTCTTGTTTCCAATGGAACTGATGATGTCCATTAGAGACGAAATGTTCTTCAGGAATTACCATGTGAGAGAGATATGCTGAATTATCTAAATATTGATATGATAAATCAATTTATGGTCACAACTAGGGCCATGGAATATACAAAAAACACCATCTAGGATAACTCTCTAACTAGAGGATAAATCTGTAGTAAAGTTATTCATGTCTATACCCCAAAATCTACATAGGGAACGATGAATAAAAAGATGATCCCTCATCAAGAATCAAAGGGTATTCTGAAAACTCTATCATGGAAGTCCTTCTGATGGGATAATACTATAGTTTGTAGGAAACGATACACACAAACCTTAGGAAAAAGATCAAGGGAAGAGACCGTAATGAAACTCATCCAAGATACGGTGGACAAGGTATCTAATACTTGTAGAAAGGGATACACGGCGTGTAGTATAGTCAAAAGGTAATGTTCCATGACCCTATGTACTACCCGATTAAAAAATCAAACTTCAAAAGAACATTTCATATAGAAAAGTTATACACGGCATGTAGAAAGGTATACATGTCATTTCCCTCCACCCGGGTTCCACTCATGTTCCATGGATGTGTCCCTATATACAATGTCATCCCGTCACTTCCATCCCATGTACTAGTACATGGGGTAGCCCAAGTAACTGGCCTTGGTTTGGTCATGTCGTGGATTACATGTCTTGGACTCCACCCCATATCTGTGTATAATCGAGAAACACAAGGAGTCCAGGAGAATGTCCCACACCCTATGGGATAGGTTTCACAAGCCATGTAACTCATCACTACATCTAAAAACCATAGTTGTTGCCTAGTGGGGCCCACATTCCATGTAACATGAGATACACTCTATGCTCATCATGTTTTTATGGAATCCCAATTCTTCCCCTTTCTCATCAATTGATTATCAAGTGCTTGATCCACAGATCAGTTCATCCTTGAACTAATGATCGATGGTCGTCCCATTGTATGAACACCGAATCTAGGAGTTTTTTTTCCATTGAATGGCTCCAATGTCAAATTTTTTCATCCACATAGAAAATTATCAAACAAAAATATGTCCCAAAATAAATTTATCCATACATCTCTATTGTCATCATAAGTCCACAAGGTTGTCCCATTGCAAGATCTACAATCTTGGATTGTTTCACCTTGAATCGAAGTTGCAATGATAATCTGTTAATAAACACCTAAAGAATGAAGATAGAGAAAAAAACAAGGGATAAAATCACTTGAAAAAAAATGCATGGAATGAATAATAACAATTTTTCATTCTGGATTCGATCTGTTCCGTTATAACGATCACCAAAACTAAACATAATAATCATAATCTTCCCTAAATCAAACTTGCAGTCAACCCAAACTGCTAGAATGAACAAACCGCATGTCAAATTGTTCATGGGATGATCAATGTTCATCATTTATTCAAATAATGTGAAATAATTAATTGAAAACCCAATTCCCAATATGGGTGAAAGGATTGTTCCCTATCGAGGACTCGTTATCGATTCCAATCCATCAAGAACACTAAAATGTTGTTGTCTTTTCATCGTCCGTCGTGATTTTTCTACATGGATCTCTAATGTAAAACATCTATAGAGTTTCAATGTTATGAAGTAAACCCTTGAATGTATGTATAATAGCTTAAATAATGCCTTTCTATCAATGATTTAATGAAAAAGATGAATAAAAAAATTAATTGATTTTATTCTTTAAAATGTCCAAGAAATAACATTCATAGCTGACCCACACTAGACAATGTTAGGCCACTACTAAGGTAAATTTGATACTATGAAGGAAATGGTTCCCTTATATTTTTAATTTGAGAACCCTTTTAGAAGTTATTAATCATTTTTTGTAAAATCCCTCATGCTTTCTAATTAATATATTTAATATATTTTGAACATCTACTTTGGGAACCCCGATACATGGAATTGCACATTGTTTAATTCCTAACATCAAATTAATTACATATAATAATTAAAAATAATCCCCAGAAAAATACAAAACATTAAATTATCCTCACCTTAAGGATTTACGTCCCTAAAAATACAATAGTATAAAAGGATACTAAAATTATGTGGGTACTGCACGAAACTGGTCCTCTCTCTCCCACGTTCTCTCTCGAGGATTCGCTTGTTAAAACCATACATGAAACAAGGGAATTTATCACCCACAAAGGATCCTCTCCTACCAATCCTTTATCTCCACTGGGTACTAAGAAAAACATTCTCCATCCTCAATGTCCCACTCAACCCAGATTATGATATGTGATATATCATGCACTTAATTCCTCAGCTATGAAATTCGGAAGAATTGATGTACCTTGTGCCACTACAGTAGTAGTGATAGGTGATATACCACATCTCTAACTCTATAATGTATCTAAAAGGGGTTCATGATCCTTGGAGATAACTTGCTGACCAAACTGAATCTCGAAAACCCACATCGAGGTGAGACCCAAAGAAACACATGGTCTCCTAGTTCAAAATCCAAATGCATACATCTCTTATCGGCATACGACTTATGCCAACTCTGAGAAGTATGTATCTATATCTAGATGATATGAAATTTCTCAATATAATATACCACCAACTCTGGGAACATGATTGATAACTCTAATGGGTCATCCAAAAAAAGTGTTGACCAACATGGTCTCTCATACAAAGACCCAAATTGTGCCATAATAATGGTGGAGTGGTAGCTATTCTTGTACGGAATCTCCACTACTGGAAGGTGATCCTCCCAGCTACAAGTGTTTTCCAGGATGCAAGCTCATATCATTTCCTCTAAAGAAAGAATGGTTTTCTTCATCTGACCATCTATTTGGGGGTGAAACACTATCCTCAAATGTAAATGAGTCACAACCCCCTTTTAATATACCTTACAAAAAATGGATGTGAAATGAGAATCATTATATAAAAAAATCTTCGACAGAACTCCATGACTCCAAACTATATCCTATTTGTAGAAGTATCCCAATCCGTCTGCTGAACCCTACTCAAAGATATGGTAGGAGTGGTTCGACTTGGTGATTCAGTTAAAGATCACCAATATGCGATCATGTCCCCTCTATGTACGTGGTATTCCAATCAATAATTACATGGATATCCAATCCCACTTCCACTTTAGAACATCAAGGTGTTGAGCCAAACACACAGGATCCTAGTTCTCATCCTTCACTTACTCACACGTATGGAATCGAGAGAAAAAAATTGCAACTCTATTATTATTTCCTAGACACCAGAACTATCATCAAACATTTTGTTACATCATCAACACTCTTGGATGTACCACTAATGGTGATGTGTGAAACTCCCTCATATCCTCATCCTACAATTCCACTGGTAAAATTATTTTTCCTATGAAAATAACATTGTTCTCCCCACCATTAAAATATCTAGTTGAATCATATCATGTCATTATCTACCATATAGAGACTCACAATCAATATCCTGAAGATTTTCCTCCCTCACTTGTTGTAAGAATATATTGGTAACAACCATTAATTGGAGGTAAGATCCCTCATCTCCACCCATGAATGATATATGGAACGATCCCAACAACATTGACTCCTTTCCCAAAAATTGTGAACTCAATCTCATTTTGATATAAACTTCCACCACGTTCCCCTTCTCAGAAGTATAGATAATATCAAAGTAATAATCCTAGATGAACTATAGCCACTTCTGTTTTCTCAGGTTCTTATCCTTCTGAGAAGAGATATACTTCATACTCTTATGTTCAGAGTAGAAGATAAACCGATCGCCCATAGATTAGTGTCTCCACATCATCAACGCAAAGACTACCACTTCTAAATGAATATCATAGGTCGTGTAGTATTGATAAGGTGGTCTTATCTACCGCAAAACAAAAGAAATAACCACTTGCCTCTTCATCATAATGCAACCATGTATGGTACCTAATGCATCACAGAACACTATGTACTCAACATAATCCTCCAGGAATCTCAAGGTCAGGGTGCTCACCAAACTCCATCTCAACTGTTGAAAATCCTACTAAAACTTCTAGATCAACATGAAAGGATTCCCCAATCATGTCAAAGATTCCAATGGTGTTGATATCATATAGAAATCAGGGATGAATCTCTAGTAACATCATACTATCCCAATGATTCTCTACACCTTAATCACATTCCTACGTGGCCCCTATACTAACACTGCATGCAACTTGGATGGTCCCCCACCACTCCATCCACTAAGATAAAATGTCCCAGAAATTAGACCACCTGAATCGAAAACTAGAAATTTTATATCATAAAAAAATTATGGTTCTCTAAGAGTATGTATAGAACCATATGTAAGGGCCTCATGTTCTCTCCACATACACAGAGTACACAAGGATTTTGGAAATGTAGACCACCAAGAACTGATCTATGTAGGGATGAAAGATATTGTTTTTGACCCCCATGAACACTTTTTGGATGTTCTTCATGCCAAAGGGCATCACTAAGTACACATAATATCAATAGCCAGATCTGAAAGCGGTCTTCGGTATATCCTCATCCCGTACTCGTAGCTGTTGATAACCAAATCTGATATCAACATTCGAGAAGCATTGGACCCCTATCAACTGATCAAAGTCATCTTCAATCATTTATAGTGGATACATGTTATTCACCATCACCTAGTTCATTCATAGGTAATCCACACAAAGGATAAAGCTCATATCTTCCTTATTGGAAGACAAATACTTGGGATGCCTAGGGTGAAACGATGGACCTCACAAATCTTGTCCTCTACAAATACACCAACTGCACCCTGAGCAGGCGAAGATCTATGGGGCCATCTGATATGCTGTTGAGGATAATGGGGATGCCCCAAGATTAAAATTGTTATAGAGGTCTATATAAAAGCGAGTAATTAATACCAAAACATCCTTAGGAAATACATCCTCGTACTCTACCACTACTTCATGAAACTGGATGCTTGTGAAATCTGATACACTGAGGGGAAAGTTATCCATGTGACGAGTGATAAGCTGCACACTCTAAGGAATGGCTCCATCCTGTGCTGCATAGTTCTCTCTTTCTCTGATAATGTAAAATATTATCCATTCATTGTGGACACACCACACCCTTCACATAAATCAATAAATTTGGTCATGGACTGAAGAGGACCAATCCATAACCAGAATGACGTCGTAAGGCCTCAATGATACCACCAAGATGTTGCAACCGAAACACTCCAATTTATGGGTGTGGTCACACATTTGGTGATGTTTTATGATAATAAAGTGTCATCCCACTATTTTCTTAATGTTTAAGGGTTGAGATAACAATTCTACTAGAATATCAATGTCTAATATAAGATACATGATGAATAATATTTACTAACACATGTGTCTATCAGTATGATATGTAGAGTAGAAAAGAAAAAGATCAAACCCCCAATCACCCCATGATCTCCTGGTTCATAAGCCTCGATCAAATGAATATGTCCCCCCTATCATCAAGCCCCCTAATCCAAGCACAAACCTCTTTGGGGTGGTAGTGGTAACTAGTCGAAAATTTGACCATCTCCCCCACCTCTCCCAGTTCTTCTGCCACGTCCTTCAACCGGTATATCTGTTTGCTCTTGTCTCTTCCTATTCCATGGTGTTATACCCACTTTCTCCCTATCATTAACATGGTGGGTTTGAAAATCATTAGCCAGACCTCCTATGTCGTCACATGAGTAGCACCGCCTCTCCCTAGGCTGACACGATCTACCCTGTGAACCCAAAATTGTAGACCCTCTATCCTGAGACCTCCTCCTAAAAAACTCCAACATAAAAATAAATGAGACTAATGTAGGATCCCTTATATCATGGTAATTTCTCATTCTTGTCCATTTAGGATTGTTACTTGCTATCTCTACTCATCCAAAAAACTCTCGACCACCAAAGCTCACTTGATCACCCCGACATAAGTGGGAATACTCAGGGAGATAATATAGGATTGAATGACTATGTGTAGATGACTCTTGAATGTTTTTACCGGATGTACTAATCCCTGAACACATCCATCATGTACCTAGATAGGTTGGTGAATCCCTATGAATAATTAGCTACTGTTAGGTTGTGCTGCTGAAGCTAATGAAGCTCCCATATACGCAAAGCTCTCAGCGTAACCAGGAAAAAAATCCACTCTAAAGTGGTGATAAATCACATTACATAAGAGGTTCAACTAATCATGAGTCTAGGTAGTCAAACATCACCCTCTCCTTTCGGACACCTACAGAAGGCTCAATGCCAGGATCACCATCTAATGATCTGGTGACCTGACTAGTTAGGAAACTATTATCACCACGTCAAGTTATTCCTCAACTACCTAGGGTTTGGGATCACCTCAGATCCCGAGGGGTCTATGTATCTAAAACTCACGAAGCATTTTCAGACTTCACGCCTCCTCATATAGTACTATAGGTACCATAGGTAACTCTATAGGTGGTCGTATAGCTGGTTCACCAACTAGAGGAACTATATTGGAAACCGGTTACTGCACTAATGCCACATAATGTAGTGGGTAATCCCCGGGATAGAGCTGCTAGATCCTATATGGTATGCATTGTAGAGGAATCATTAAATAAAACAATTTTTACAATGGTCTGTGAATATATATGGATTGATGACTCAATAAGGAATTTGAAACCACAAACAATTCCAATATGATTCATGTACCATTGTTTTCCCTACAAAAAGTGTCCTCATGTATCGTGTCAAAAAGAATGTTATAAGAATCGTGGTGGGTGGTTACATCAGCCTCCACATGAAAACTGGAGTCCCTAGCCTAAATGTTAAACTCGAAGAACATAACATTGTTTTCCCAAACCAATCTATCATAATCCGAGATCTAAAGTAGGATTGACTACTCTGATACCAATCTCTCGTGACCCGTCGTAGTAGGACCATGTTGCGAATCCCTAGGCCCACCCCTAATAGGCGAGGTGTTGGTGAATAGAATAGGGTATGAATTTCACAAAAATTCGGGGTGTTTACTCAGTACCTATAA
The DNA here is from genome assembly GCA_963277665.1 of Viscum album. Taxonomy (NCBI): domain Eukaryota; kingdom Viridiplantae; phylum Streptophyta; class Magnoliopsida; order Santalales; family Viscaceae; genus Viscum; species Viscum album. The sequence continues at coordinate 127,398,551 of OY728167.1, read as the reverse complement.
GCTAACACATATCTCCAAACCCACAATGCTGAAATAAAAAATAACCCTATAAGAACAAAAATTCATGCATACCACTATATCCCATCCAGATTATGATAGAAATGTAATGTGTTTTAATGTAAACTAGAAAAAAAATACAATACTCCTAGATGTGTAATCAAACCAAAAAATCCTATCCTATTAACAAAGGGGGTTTAAGAACTGGAAAGTAAAGGAGATTGAACATGAATTCCTATCAGAACACACTGAGTATCGTCTGGTCCTCGTCCTTACCCTAGTTTTCCTAGGACTTCGTCGTAAGGATACTAATCTGCACATGACCCAACATGTTCTTAAAAATCCAGTGTAGGGTGATTATAACAATAATGAGTAGGAAAACCTGAGAACACAAATAAATACAATAAGGAAAGATGCAGTCATCTCCTCACAAGTACATGCCAACAACTTATAACAAGGATATCCAGATACAATCAAAAAATTCATGCAGTCTAGAGGTAAGTCAAAACCATCGCATACCACTACTAGGGATGCATCATGAAGATTCCAAAAATCACTCATTCGAGAGAATATAACCCTTAGTTAAATGTAAATGATGACATCAATCTGATAGGTATTGTTATTCAGGAGCTTCTACATGAGAGAGATACATTGAATGATCTGAAGAGAGAAAAACACAACAATGGAGGATCCCTTCCAGTGCCATAGAGTATTCCAACAACTTCATCTAGGATAACCCTCTAATTAGAGGATCAATTCCTAGTGATGTTTTTCATTTAAATTCCCATAACACCACAAAGGTCACAATGAATGAATATAGGATCCCTCACCATGACTCATGGGGGATTCTAACAACTCTATCAAAGTATTCCTATTAAAGGGATCATACTCCACTATTTTGGAAATTATAAACACCAATCATTAGAGGAACGATCATGGGATCAAACCCTAATAGAACACATCCACGATATGGTGGAAAAGGTATCTAATCCATGTATAAATGGATACACGATGTGTAGTAGTGTCACTCACGTTATTCCTTGACCCTGGGTACTAATCATGTAGAAAGGCCCATGGAAGAAGAATATTTCCTATATAAAAGGTTTAAAAGGTGTGTAGAAAGGCTTACATGCCATGTCAATCCACTTGAGGTCCACCTATGTACCCCGGCCATATGTATGTACATGATTTCATCCCATGTTTTCCGGCTTTTGTACTAGATCATAGGGTATCCCATGTAACTGATCTGGGTCTGGTCATGTGGTGGAGTAAATATCATATACTCTTCCCATATCTGTGTATCCTTGTGATACATGAAGAGTCCCTAAGAAGGCCCAAAATTCCTTGTGATAGGTTTCACATGCTGTGTGACCCTTCACTGTGTCATGAAACCCTATATGTCACACATTTGGCCCCACAACCACGTATCCGGAGATGTATGCCATGTTCATCGGGATTTTACAAAATCCAAACTCTTCCACTACTACATTATTTTATCCTCTAGTTCTCGATCCGCTGATCCATTCATCCTGAAACTAACGATCGAGGGTCGCCCCATCCTCACAGCATAGAATCACTGAGTTTCGGGCCTTCAAATGGCTCTGAAATTTATTTATATCATTCACACAAAGAATGATCGAAGAATGATATCTCCCTAAATACATTGACCTTTCCTTCTCAATCATCATCATACCTCCACTAGGTCTTCCTGATGCCATATCTAGTATCATTGGTCATTGATACATGAAAAAAACGTGCAACGATCATCCATTAATAACCCTACAAAGAATGAATCACCTGTGGGGTAAAGGACGGAAGAAATCACATGGAAAAAATACAAGGAACAATAATTAACTGTTGTTCTTTTTTGATTAAGTCCCTTCTGTTGAAACGATCAACAAAACTGAACAAGATAATCTTAATCTTCCCCAAATCAATCCTACATTCAACCCAAACAAATTGTATGATCGAACGATGTGTTAACTTGTTCATGGGATGATCTCTATTCATGATTCATTATATGAATGGGAAAGAATGAATTTACGACACAATGCCCTACCTGGTAGAATGTATCATTTGATGTCGAGAACTCTTTTCCGGTGATGATATACCAATAATGATAATGATTCACCATCTCATTGTTTTCCATAGAGAGTTTTCTCCAAGGATCTATTCTCTAACACTGATAAAGAATTCCTGGGTTATGTGGTTAACACTGAAATGTCTTCATAACTGAATACATAACGGATTTTTATTTCTGCATCCATGAATAGAAAAATAAAATGAACATATAATTTAATTTAATCATTAAACATCCAAAAACTAACATTAATAGTTGGTCTACACCGACATATGAAAGGCCACTTCTATCGTAAATTTGCTCCTCTAAAGGCAACGATACCCTTATATTTTGAATAAGGGCACCCATTTAGATGTTATTAATCATTTTTTAAAATAATCACTCATGCTCTTTAATATATTTAATATATTTCAAACATTTATTCCAGGAACCCTATCACACGGAATCGCACGCTGTCATTGTGCCTAGCCCCAGATTATTCACAGATAATATTAGAAAATAACATATGAAATAATCAAATAAATTATATAAAATTTTTGTTTTTATGATGGTAAATATTGTACATGATTAAAAATTTGAATGATAAAATTTATTCCACAAATTTGGAAAAGAAGATAGAAGGAAACTATTTCAAAAAATTACATGTTGATAGCCCTAAATCCATTTTTTATATATTAAAACATGTGTAAGAATTATATTAAAAAATATTTGGAGAATTTTAAAAACGTTCACGAAATATTTTTTAGAAAACAATGAAAATTAAGCGAAATGATTTTTGACTGAGGTGAGAAATAATGTTCGTCTTTTATTAAATACATTCTCCTAGTAGAATGAGTTCTTAATGAGATGGATACTAGAGGAAAAAATTAATCCTCAATAAATAACCATAGGATTATAAAATGGAAATTTTTCATCATTAATATATATTATAAATGTTATTAATGGAGATTAATATATAAGTAGCACTTATTAAAAAGTGACTGATACTGAAATCCCATACTGATTTAGTAAATTAGGAATGATAAGCCCTAGGAAATAGGGAACTACAGTGGGATATGTATATCTCATATGTTTTATGATAATATATATTAAAAATGTCATGAAAAATATATACACCACATAATGGAAACACATCATTAATATATAATGGGTCTCGCATAGACAAAAGTGAGATGAAAATCCCTTGCCTCGGGTCAAACTTCCACCATATGTTTTCAAAACTAATGTATAATAACTATAAGTATATTATAAAACCAATATAAAACCATAATAATATATAGAATACTATATATTATTTTTTATTACCTTTTAAGAACCATTTTATTTAATGTATTTATTAATAACACTGTTTTAGCTGGAAACTATCTCATTTTTCAAATATGTTTTGGTAGTATATGTTTGTTCCACAATATTAATAATAGTAAAATCACCTCAAAAATTATATTCATGTTTTATGAATGAATTATTTTCACTACAGATATATATATTCAAATTAATATATTTAGTTTCATATTATTTCAATATATTTTTATATTATTCATGCAGACGATAAGTCATACATACAGATAAATAATGTATTCACTTTTCGATTGATGGAATTATTGAAAGGAAATATCAATTATTCAATATAAATCACTAATAAATAATTTATATAATATATTCCCATTAAATATTTCCTCATTTTCACCCATGAAATGTTGAAAAGAAAAGAAAATTAAATCTCTTTGTGGAGGCATTAGTCTTTGCATATGAATAATCCATGTTATAATTTTCCAATGGATTGGTTGCTAATAATATAGATTTGATATTATAATTAATGTAGTATAATTATATGTTAAATATCATATAGGTACTTTAAGTCCATAAATAAATACATCATTCCGAGTTTGATATGGGAAATGATTTACATCAATTTATGTAGCAGTAGACTACTGTACACAAAATCGATGTTTTAATATCCCATTTGATGGTTATAATGATTTATATAGGTAATTCCATTAAAATAATAACATATTGTTATAATTAAAATAATTTTTTTTATTCATAATTGATGAATAATATTTGATTATTGTATATGATGAAATATAATTACAATTAATTTTTACAAAGTATACCACTTCCTCCGAAAACTACTTCAGGTTTATGCCTAAAACCTTTTTAATATAGTATTATAATCAATAAAGGTAATATAGATCATTTATTGGGATGAATATAATGTATTTATGTAGGTATTATTTAAAATTGATTTATATGCATGTAAAAGAGAGGAATGTTTGTACTATTTTATAATAGTGGTGGGTGGCATACTTAAAATATTTGAATCATTTCAAATAATTTAATTTTACATTCCTAGATAGGTGGCTCCAAAATGGATGAAATTTTTTGTTGAGAATGTTATAGTATAAATCCATGCATCTAATGGAATTTTACCATTTTTCTAGGACATTATAAACACTAAAAATTTAAATAAATCCCCAGTAGTTCTTTTTTAACCTTAAAAAATAATTACTTTTTATTGTAATTATTATTAATTTTAAGTAAAATATAAGATGAACAAAATATATAATAATAATTATGATAATTACTAATATGGAATTAATTCCAATGAATTCATTTCATATAAAAATAATAATACACCTTCAAATAAAACCAACATAAAATTCAAAAAAGTTGTTTTCTTTTATAATCATTCTTATGTAGAAAAAGTTTATTAGTCAAAATTGAAAAAAAAAATGATTCCAGAAACCTGAATTAGATTAATATAAATATTATAGAACTGATTTTATTTTCTATACATTTTTTAATTTCTATTTAACTTTTTATGTACTTTTAAAGAAAAATCATTTTTAATAAAAATTAGCATTTCCAATAAAAATCAATAAATAGTCATTTATAAAAAGAAAGATAAAATTACACTTAAATAATTATTTTATGTTTCTTTAAAAAACAAATTTCATTTCAAAAATGAAATTTTATAAATATGGGAAAACTATATATATTTTTTATCCCAAAATAAAAAAACATTAGTGCATATTTGTATTATGAAATCATATATTGAATTTAATAAATATATATATTAAATTTATCAATAAGAATTGTTTTTATTTTTAAAATATGGATAATAATATTCATATATTCTATTTAATGTAATTTATTTGATGGTATACTATATTACGTTGCATTTATACTCAGGGTTTCTTGTGTCTCTTTTTATTGAACATATAAAATCTGTTTTAAAAGAGTATTTTTTTAATTTCCAAGGCTATTGAAATGTGTCTTAGAATTGTTATACTTATGTTGATTGGAGTGGGTATGTTGTAGATAAATTATAATTTTTTTAACTATCCATTAATCTAAAGATCGTAAACCTATATGATTTTAGATTCGATCAAGATGATATGTGTTGAATATTCCTCAATTGAAATTTAATATTTGTATGAAAATGTGATATCTGATATCTAGATTCCGCTGAGGATACCCCAATATTGGTGGAAGACATAGAGTCAAACACATATCATCAGAAAAAAAAGGCTACTTACTATATGTGAGTTCCTAGTGTGTGTCCAAGGGGAGACTATGCCCTCATTACCAGAGTTTGTAGCAATGGAAGTAAAACATATGCAGTATCTAAATTGTATAACAAATAATGAAAATAGAAGGGAAATGGAAATAGTGACAATAATAACAATAAATTAATAAACTAGAATAGAAGATGATGATATACGTCTTGTCACTATAAATGTGGAATACATGGATACAAGAAAGCTTTCATAACATGCTTCATAAAAGTATAAAAAGGAATTCAAAAACTATTTCAAGTGTCCTAACCTCCAACACGGTCATAATCTATCATTCTTTATCCTAAACCACAATAAATCAGATGCCTAAAGCATGTCTCATCGATTTATCAACACCTACATACATATGGTCTACCTACATACCAAATGCACATGAATAGGGTGTAAGACAAATCATTGTATTCCACCACCAACGGTGTCTATAACATATTGTCAATGTAATGTAATATGAAACAACGTGAAAAAAGGCATAAATGATGTATAGTAGTATTGTTTTGTAAATACCCAAGTAACTGCTTCATCCCTTGACTGGTGCCGTAACATGTAGCAGGTTAATTAATTTATTTTTTCCATTTTATATATATGTTATGTTATAATAATAGTGAAGGTCGAAGATATATGAAGGAAATATGTAATGATATTTATTAAAAAAAGTACTAAGGTTATAACCAAGTCCATATAGGCTTAAAGGACCTCCAAATCAGAAGTAATTGTAGCCTAGATAAGGGATAAGAGTGTAATCCATGGAGCATCATCCAAGGAATTCCACAATAAGATGTATATGGAGTCAATTGTCTCCATCCAATGTAAGACGGGGCTAAGCAATGAATATAACCAATGGGATGTAACCGTGACAAATAATAGTCATGTTTGATCCAATGAATGTATATGAGGAATCCTAAACGAGAACGTGATGGATCGTATGGTGTTATACCATCCATCCAAGAATAAATAATGTTTGGTTTCCTGGATGGGTTATAATGGAGGTAAGAAACACCTTGAATTATATTGGGGACTACAAGTCCTCTAGGGGCTCTCTCGAGAATCCAAGGTGAGCTCCAGTTACCCCACTCTATTTTTGATAGATCATTCATTTATAATTTAAATGTTTACAACCATTTTCCTTCATTAGTGTGACAATGAAAAATAGGCATGATTACATTTACTAAATTTCCATGAGTCATAATCAATCAATAAGTCTATTTTTTCAATTTTTACATTTCATCAATGTGAAATGTCCAAGTATATTGAAAACATAATTTAATCCATTTAACCAAAATCAATAAATAAGGCACACTCTACTACCTTCCATTAACATGGTATGGGTTGTTACATACATGCAACTAATTATTCATTTAGAATTAATAAGTCCAAGTCATATAATTAGTATAATTTTCAATTTCTAGTCATCATTAATGTAAAAAATTGATAAAAATACATTAGGCGGGTCATGTGGTGATCATACATGGTACTTTCCATTATAAGATTTATAAATTAATCAAAATCTATTAACTATTGAAGTCCTTACCCTTAGTATGGTCAACCTAATTCACACCCCAATGATGGCTCAAACAAGTCAAAAAACTAAAATAATAGTTTTAAAAAACAACCTACAAGGGATGGATGTATTTCTAGACGTAGCCACCAATAAAATACATAGTTGACATGAATATTAGAATATTTTTCTATCAATGATAATAATGACACATAAATTTAATAAACGATGCATGATGAAATCTATAGAATTTCACTACAATTTATAAAACATCAAAACATTGGGGATGAATTATAGATGACCTAACATGGTATCATACAACAATCCTCATCCACTATTAGCGTCTAATTAAGATTATATTTCAGTAGATCTGAAGAATGAATTAATTGGTGCATAAGATCGTCAAACTCGATTACTTATTCGACAATAAGAAAGATGATGAATGGCTAAATTAGAGCCGATATTTTACTATTACACATCAAACATATATGAATATGATGGAATCAATGTCCTAATGAATGAGTTCATTAAATTCCATGATTACGGTTTAAAAAGGATCCAAATTGGAGTTCAATGGGTGTTAATCGTACAAAAAATCATATAAATGAATGTTGGTTGAGTTAAATTGGATCATTAAAGGAAAAATAGTAAAATCTCCCAAATATATCCCTTGCATGGTTTGGAAACATGGTTTGTAAAACCATTATCCAACCATGTAGAGGAAATTATAGAAGAATGGGCTCTCAGATTGTTAGGTCACTCGGTTTGATAAAATATGCACCAACCATGCAACAAAGCTCTGCCCGAAAATGTAGACAATCCACAGCCATGCGGTCTACCTGCGCAATTTTCTCTAACCATGTGTTAAGACAATATTCTCGAAAAGATTTTTTTCTTGGCTTCGAACATGCCCTATACACCACTACCACCATCTCTAACTCATTAAGCATCCATAATAGATCCAAAATAATGAATTAGAACAAAATTTGGAGGATACATACCTGAGTGAAAAATCGGGTTGTTACAAAAAAGTATGGTTTTATATAGTTATAATCATAATAATGTATAGTTACCTCTGAAAACAAGGATGATATATATTTTGTGATAATCCTTAAGTTAATACTATATATAGGAGAATTTCTTATTTTTTTTTAAATAATGATGTGCAGTTTTCCTAAAAAAATATCCATGTCTGGATACAACAATTAGATGTGGTTTTTGAATTGATGCATCTTTTGGTCATAACCCTATAAAAGGATTTTTACTACATTTCGACAATAATTTAGGAGAATAGTGAGTATTTCCTTTTTACTCATATAGTAATACACCCAAAGGGTATATGCATAGGTTAGTTCATATTTTCAATATAAAAATTTATGATCGATTTAAAACGATGATGACCCTAAATGAGCTAGGTTAATGATGTTGTGTTATAGATTTAAAATTAGTTTTCATGATTTAGAAATAATAGATATGATATTTCATCATTTATCACTATCATTAATTATTCTGAATTGAGATGATAACTATTTTGGTTTTAGTAATAGATTAATGATATTGTGACACTTTTTGGGATGTAATAGGTTGGTTAATATATATAACCTATTTGAGCATAATTATATGAATTATTTAATTCAATGATATATCTCATAGATTGTTATTTTATAGCCTCCAGGATTATATCTTGATTTATTAGTGGAATCTCTAAATGATATGATGATCTCATATAAATTATATTATTCTTGACTAATTTACATTTGTTGGATATACTTAATAAAATAATAATATTATCTCTATAGTGGAATATGATTTCCTTTTTTGAATATTAATTTTCTATTTTTATAAATCAAAAATCAATTTCCATGGTTGGTAAGTCACATTTTATATTCTAAACCAGTCTATTTTTTCAAATCACTGAGTTGTTATACGTGAAAACCCAATAGAAATTATATCCATTGTATATGTCACAAACCCTATTCAAAAGGGTTGTTGATCAAAGACGGTTGGGGATAAATTCAACATCAATTTGTTTTATTTTTTGTAGTTGTTGTAATCCTTTTGGAATAGTTTACTAGTATACCCATATATAGATAATTTTAATTCTCATTATGAATCATACTAGGTGAGTCACATAATCCAAAAAATATTATAAATTATCTTCAATTTATTTACTATAATTGGAGAAGAAATTCATGGAATAAATTAACAAGGTATTAATTAAGACATGTGTATCACATTGGGCGACCCTATTAATTTTATTATTAAAAAATACTGATCAATGTTAATCTGTATTGATTACCTTGAACTTAACAAGTTATCAATCATTAATATATATTATGTACCATGTATTGATTTATTTCTTTATCAAAAAAGGAGAACTAATTATTTTTCATGTATTTCTAATCAATCATGATGTCAAAAATTAATATTCACACATTATGATTCTTCTATGAAGAAATTATTTATGTGGTATATATGACATGAATTTTTCATGATTTTGTTTGGTATTCAAAATTCCATTTCTATAATCTTTGATATAATGAATATAGACCTTAATGATTAATATGATAAATTTGTGGTAGTTTGTATAGATGATATTCTTATATATTCCAAATGTACGGAATAACATGAAATTTTATTGATAAATGTTGTAAATACCCAAATAAAGGATAATGTATAAGAAAAATTTACCATGTCTGAATTCCCACGTTATAAGGTTTCATTTTTTGGTCATATAACCAAAAGGAATGTTATGTCGGTGGATATATTGAATTCCTAAGTCACTGAATATTATCCCAATAAATTAATAGTTACTCATATCTATAGATTCCATGGATTGTAAAGTTAATATTAATGGTTTGGTTATAATTTATTCAGGCTCTATTGTATACACTGCATGTTAACATAGAACATAATAATGTTATTTCGGATAGAAGAAGGTATGGAAAATGTTGAGGAGATGATTAGAAGGTTAATCATTGTAAATGTGCTTACACTACCATGTAGTGTATAATAGATTTTATTCTATAGTGACAGATTGAATAAAGTAATTTGATGTTTTATTAGGAATAATGAAATTTTTATATATTAAGTTTCATGATAATCGAATGTTCTTGAAAAAAATTACACAGCTCGGTATTTGGAGTTATCTACAGTAATTTTCGCATTATTGATATGTAAGAATTATCATTACAAAGAAATATCATTCCTATATAACTAAAATTATTTTTTTACACATATATTTAATTTTTAATACTTCAACATGTGCCATAAATTTTCGTTATATTAGATTAATGTTTATTACTTCTTCATTCAATACCACCAATGAAATGTGAAAAATTCTACAAATGTATTATGTTGGAAGGAGAAAACAACCATATATACAATTAAGAAAAAAATTTAATAAATAATTATAATACATATATGGAATATGAAAATATTAATGGATTTGGAGAAATTATATCTTTTAGAAATGAGTGTTCTTCCAATTATACAATGTAGGACTAATAATACTCAAAAGTAAGATTTCGAGTTCGAAAAGAAGATATGAAATGTTATTTAGTTCTACTATTATAATGATGGAATGTTAATTATTGAATAAAATTTATCTATTTAATCCCAAAAAAAATTAATAATAATATATTGGATGAATATAATTATTCTACTTTCATTATAAGTCATATAATTATAAATATTTAAAAATATTTGAAAGCATATATCTGGTGGAAAAAGATATATTTAAGAGAATTTATCAATGTGCATGCTATTTTCTTATATTGATAATGAGATACAGATTTCTAAGAGGTTTTTGAAACCATTTCACATATCATAATTGATATGGTAAAATATCCCCATGGATTTTGTCATTAGAGTATCAAAAATATCAAAAATCAATAATGCTACTTTGATTGTAGTATATTTACTTACGATGTTTACATAGAACATTACTATTAAATTTGTCTTTACTCTTCAGCATATTTCTAGAATATATACTATATTTTTTCCAGTGTTACAGTATTTCCACTTTTTACATTATCATTTAGAGAAATTGGTATTACCAAAATATTCATAAAAATGTTAACTGTTTTTTTGATTCAAATTGGTTTTTCATAAAATCCTATCATCCACTTATATATTTTCATTCTAATAGTAATATTTAAACCCTATATTATATCAGTAATTCTTTTTCATATGGAATTCAATATATTTAGAGATCAAGGCCATCCTTTTGTCTCGTTTTCTAACAACTATATGTTTCACTGGAGAATTTATATGGATCTTTATAATTACATTGCCGGATTGAATTATAGAACTGTAATGTTTGGATGAAGCTAATGAAATAAATTTTTAGGACTATAGTAATTAGGGTAAATGAAAGAGAAATATAGATCAATTCATCAACATATAATCGAATCTCAATGATGATAGAAAATTCAAACATGAAATTATCAGAGAATCATGGAATTTTATTATAGTGAGAATGTATTCTTGTGAACTATTCCATGGAATAATGTTTTAGATGTTTAATTTAAGGGAAATATGATCCCTATTTACATTATCCCATTTGAAAGTTTTTATCATGTAGGGGAGGTATCATTTCACATAGTGCTTCTACTAAACATACCTCAAAATCATGATGTGTTTTATATATCTATCATAAGGTTGTACAAATTTTAGCTACCATATATATCAAAAACATATTCTATAACACTTGAGTATGTTTAATCTTATCATAAAAAACATCAAAAAAATCTTTTATAATAGTGAAATTGTTTTATGAAAAAATACTAGTCACATAGATAATGTTATTTGGATGAATCAAAAATTATAAGAAGCTTCTTGGGATAATCAGGATTCGATGAAATAGAAATATCCCCATTTTATTATTAGAGTGAAACATATATTCATATTAATGAGGTTATAATGTAATACATATTTATTTTATGTTATATTTCACTTTGTATAAATTTTAAATCTTCGATTACTTTTAAAAAATACAACCCTTACTCTAAATGTAGCATTATGTAATAATTTTTTTAAAAAAAATACATTATAGGTGAATACTGGTGGAAAAAATTTAGCGGTCCTGGGGTCATCATTGGCCTATTATTATAGTGGAACAGCAGTCATCGGCAGATGGGGAAAAATTCTGATGGTTAGGCTTCAAAATTGATGTGATAGAGTATAAGGGTTTTATAGCTTTATTTTGTGGAATGAAAACACTGAATCTTGGGTAATCAGAATGGTAGACATGTCTAAATTCTAGCCTTATAATCATGGCAATGTACCCTTTGCATCATGGGTCTTTGTGTTGTTATATTTGGCCATTGGGAAATGCCTTGTGGGTTAATCCCACAAGGACTGCAAGTCATGTAATGGGATCCCCTCATTCGAGAAAAGTTAAGAGGGTTTGGGTGGTTAACAAAAATGGGGGGTTTCCCCATTTAAATTTATTAAAAAATATTTATAAACCAAGATAGGTCATTATTTTTAACATTATATTCTATTTTGGTAAGAAAAAATTCTATACATAGGAAAACATTTTTCTACAAAACAAACTTTCATCGCGTTTTATGGGATTAATTTTAAATAAACACCATAAAATTAAATTAATTTATTTATATAATATTGTTTAAATATTTTAAATCAGGATTATTATTTATTTTTTATTTTCTCAACATAATTTTTGGTCATAATTAATAGTAAAAATAGAAAAAATCGGTTACCATAGTTATAGTGAAAATGGGATTAAAGGATTGTTAAACCATTTGATAAGGGAAATTTCACCAATTAAACATGAATCAATCCTATTTTAACGACATATTTCATCCTAATAATATTATAAAATTTATAATATGTCCACTTGGAGTCATTTTTCTTGAGTATGAACTGATTATATTTTAATATTTTATGAAATTCTTTCTGTGTCCTCTTCATACCTTATAAAAGGGAACCCCTCCATTAGCTTATTTATATTAAATTGAGACATCTATCTTAACCAAAGCCTTATTAATTATTTTCTCAACATATCTAGATTAAAAATATACTTTATTTTATTTTTAAAATACTGTTCGAAGGGTCCTAATTAAATAATCTAAAGGAGGCCTATCAAAGGAGAGGTACTCTTCATACTAGATAGAGTAAAAATATTTAATATTGTAACTATTGTAAATATTTGTTTTCAGAAATTAAATTATATCATTATAATTTTAATATAGTCTAATTATCATTATTTAACCACCATTATTCAACCCCTTTTACATAAAATATGAAGTGATTTTATCAATACTTTTTATTCGTGCAGTACTGCCTCATCAAAGTGATACAATTCGTTAAACATAACCATATTTTGGAGAAGGGTATTTTGAATTTTTTTTATGTTTATAAAATATATATATGACATGTTAATTATATTAGAATTAGATTATCATATTTACCTTATAACATACAATCTATTGTAAAATGATAACGCTAGTCGTATGTGTGTGTTGCAAACCAAATCCACGATGTGAAGTTCTTTTTTCATCTACCCTATAAAAAGGATGGTAATGAAGATATATTTATTTAATATATATAAAGTATAAAAGATAATATTTATTATTTAGTCGTTTTTTATTATTTACCTTTCATTAATTCCATTCATCGAAAAGTTAAAATTGTGTACCTACGAACCTATGACCGACCATCTCCATGAATAGTGTAATTCAAATTTTTTTTTCTAATTTTTAATAAAGATTTTAATTTATATAAAATAAATATATTTAATATTTATATCATGATATAATTTTAATGATTATGTAACCATGATCACTGTACAAGTACCATAACCACAGAACTGATACATCTATCAAAAAATAAATTTTTAACCCATAGAAATAATGATTTAAATAATAAATTTTTTATAAATATGAAATAAAATGTAATAATTGTACCATATAAGAAATGATAGTTTTTTAAATTTTATTTCAATATAATATTAATAAATTAAAATTTTCTATACATGTTGTTTAAATTCTTTCTATGCATGTTGACTTCAAGAAATTGGATTTTTTGACAATTTCACTATTCGTAAGGATTTCTTATGATTATGATTCCGATACTGAATGTTTATGATGAATATATAATTAAACCCATGAAATTTATATTTCTATTATTATTTATAATGATTTATTTTTCCCTTAAATTTTACCCTCTTTATCTACTCACATTACTAATAGAACATCATTATGGAAAACAGACGTTATATAACACTCACGTCAGAAAGTATTTTTCTTATATATCCATTTTTATTAAAAATATTTTCATGAATGATATTAATATATTACTATAATTTATTAAAGATATAAATATACAAAGATGAATATTTAAAAATCATCTATATGGAATTTTCATTTCATTTCATGAATAAGGTAATATTGAATTTTTTCTGAAAATGTGAAAGTAATCATTATTTTAAAATACATGACATGAAAATTATTTCTTTCCATCATGATCACATAGTGTTTTTAGGGTTCCCATTATCTCTTCCATGGGTTTTTTAAAAAAAAATTGAAAATAATTTTCATATTATTAAAATTTAATGGATTGATTTCAAAATAAAATGAATATTTTCCTTAATAACTATTCCTAACATCTTTTAAAATATATTTATGATGACACCTTATGAGGTAATAAATTTTTTAAAATGGTTATGATCCAAAAATACCATCATTATTATTTCACTATGTTGTTTATTATTATAGTTATAAAATAATTTTCATTCCATGATTAAACAAAGATAACTTGTTTAATTTTTTGTAAAACCCATTTTCATTTGATGAGTTATGATATTTGATAAATGAATTACAGTTTTTTTTTCATAAATATGAATTTTATTATTATGGGTTGGTCTGGTCCAAAATAATTAATCCCATTAATGTATTTGTAATTTATGGATATCTCATAAGATAATAAGAACATTATAGTGGACTGAACCCTACTCTATAATGGAAACTATTCATTGTGGTTTTATTTGTATTGAACCATTATTATAGATATGATGAAATGGAGAGTGAATCCAATCTATTAAGATAGTCTTGGTTGTGATATTTGACAATGGAAATGATTTTATTACTTTATTATTAATCTTAATACTTATGTATTATGAAAATTTTATTCCCTCATATCCCATAATATTTTATTCCATTATGAATCATAAATTTATAATTTCCATGCTTAATTCCTTGAATCAATATTATTCTCTATTGAATAATGGGCATGGTTTTTAAATATAATATTCTTCTTATAATTGTATAATTATCTTGTTATATTTAATTTAAAATTGATATATCCCCTTGATACCCTTACTGATCATTTAATCTCACCCTTCTTTACATTTCCATTATATAGTTAGTCAATAATGGTTTTATATATGATATAACAACATTGGATGATGGTTAACATTATGGGGATGATTTAGATCATATATTAATATGTTTTTTTATGTTTTAAATTTAACAATTAAAATAAAAATATCCGATTATGGTGTGGATCATGATGTTATGTATTGAATGTTCATCTAATATGTCATAATATTTATATATAAAAATAATTGGAAAATATAAGAGGGATTGAGTAACTCATTATTTTCTTTACCTTATATTAAATTATAATAATATCCCATGAACATGAACCTATAATAATTAGATGACATGAATAAATTATTTCACCACAATATGTTTCAAATATAATTTTTTATTATATATATAATGAAATTCAGAAAAATTTAACTAATATAAACCATGACCTTTATCAACTAGTGGGTATTTTACCCCTTATATATGAAAATATATAATCCATAAATATACATAAATTTCTCCCACCAATTAACCACATTTTATACTCATCTAAAAACACAACATATATTACTTTTCATCATAATCGAGAGAAATGCATGCCTAATAAATGGGTGAGATCAAATGCACATTAAGGGTAGTAATAAATGAAAAAAATTAGTGATAATAAGTTAATATAGGATTGGAATATGGGTATAATCCTCATAGAAAATAATTTATTACCCCATAAAGCGTATATAAGTATTTACGAAAAGTGTAAAAACATAACATAATAACATATCATGAAATTGTGACATATTAAATAGAAAGAAAAATAATATCCTTGTGACAATGTAAAAAAACAATATTTAATCATGGAAGAATAACCCAAACGTTTGACAGATCATAGACTGAATTAAAATACATAGAACATATAGTAGAATGAATTTAAATTAAATGAAAAAAAGTTGAAAATTCATAACCAAATGAAAAGTATTGAGAAAAAAATTCATGTCAATGCCTCAATAAATAATCTCATTATGTACACTAATAAAAATATTGGAAAACTCATTATTCCCACTCTAGTGTCAACAAAATCATTATATCCACAATAAAAAAAATTATAAACAGACATTAATCCTATCTAATAAAATAGATGTTGATAAAGGATCATACCCATTAACTTCCATTCATAGGAGTTTCATCAAAAAATTATAATTCGTCCTATATTAACTATCCCCGATAATTTAAAGCCTATCTATGGACCATTTAAAAAAAAGAAACTTATTTATAATAACAAACTAATTTATCACATATAAATTATTTATAAAATAACAGTGTTTCCATTAATATAAATAATCATTCTATGTAACTACACTTCAATCAATATAACATAAGAATATTATATATACAATGTATAGATAAATGGAAATTGTTTTGTCAGTAATCTCCCTAATCAGTCAATATGTTGAATCATGGTGAATACCCTCCAATAAATAAAATGGAATATAAAAATGTCATAGAGGAAATATTTTAGTCATAAAATAATAGTCATTAAATTAAATGAAATGAAAATTATATTAATATATTTCAATGATTTTAATCGTCAATAATATTATAATTGAAAAATGCGGGATATTTATCATATAAAATTCTCAAATAAATCATTTTGGTAAGAAGTGGAAATTTTAATATGATACTTAAAATAGATTTTGGAATAAAAAATATATTTTTCATAATGTATGAATTTAATAGTCATAATAAAATGATATTTTACTGAAAAAATAATCTGATAATTTTAAAAATATTTAACTTCAAAAATCATTAATAATCGATCTTTGAAAATTCAGGATTTTTATTAAAATATAATGAGGTGTGAAAATATAAAATAAATGATCATTTAATTAATAAAATTTAAATTATCATTATAGAAACCCACATAATAAAAATTTATAAGAAAAACTAATTTGAATTGGGGAGAAATGAAATTTGTCTGTCACATGATATAAAAAATAATTTGGTTATGAAATATAAATTCTAAAATTTTATGTATAGTAATGTGTAGATAATGAGGGGAGTTAGTTGTTAATGTTAACAAGAGTTATACATAATAGTGATATAATATTGGAGAATGCATTTCGATGAAGATTATTTTTTAAATAAAATGATCATTTTCCAAAATAAGGGAATTGATTTTTAAATTCCATAAAATATTATGGTTATTGAAATAAACTGTGGAAGAATGAAGTTCATGAAGAATTATTATAACTCAATGAATAGATTCAAATTTAAAAAAATTACAGTAATGGTATGTTTTAAATCAAATTCGATTTTAGCACAAAACATTAAATATTTATTAAATCTACTACAATTATATTAATATATTAAAAAAATTACATATGTAGTATCAAAATCATATTAGGGATATTATTGTTCAAAAAATGATATGTTTTCCTGAAATTATGTTTGTGATAATGAATCACTAACCATAATTTTAGAAGTCAAATGATGTTTATGAGTCACCAATATATCAAAAATATCTATCATAATCCCCTATTTCATTACATTATTTATATCTATATCCTTTTTGTGTATTCTTTTATAATTATTCTGTCATGATCCATCCCCCAGGGCATGTGTCGTGACTACCCCAAGCCTGCCTCCCTTTGGCCAGGGGATGGCGACTAGCGCCGAAGGCGTCAACCTATAAGTGGGAGGCATTTTCCTGAGAACCTGTACACGAACAAATGACCAACCAAATCCCAACACAATGAAAGGGAAATAACATGTATTATAAAACCATACTAAGTACCAAAATAAAATTTAATGCAAGTTGGAAAGAATACAAACCCACGAAAAGAACTAAAATAGAAAACAACAAAAAGGGGTTCTGATGGACCTCTGTAGAAAACCCCTCCTGCTCATAAGACTAGTGAAGCTAATGGAAGTTGAAGTTGTATCTCCCATCCACCTGGTCATAATGGGACCCACCTGGACCTTGTCTTCCAACTCCAGCGTCATAGCATTTGTCAGTCATGTCCCCCTAAGCACCTATGTCGAAGCATCAATCATCTGCACTAGGCACAACAAGTTCAGGCGAAGCCTGTGTTGGTGTTAGTATAAGACATCACAGTAGGGACCCTAAAACACAAAGGAAATACCAAAAATAAATCCTCAATGTAGAGCATGATGAATAATCACGAAGAACAATACCACTTACAAAAGGTATATTCTAGGGTAGTGATAGTAGCTTCATTAGTCTTATCATCAAACTCCTCAGCTGCTAGATAACTCCACCTCTATCAAGTATAGTGGTCTTAAGGGGTCAAACAGAGCTTCTTCCCACTAAACATGGAGTATTTTGGTACTAATCCATGAAGAGTATAATGGGTATGTTGTGTCACACAGAGCCGCTCCCAACCGTGGGCCTACAGTGTCACACATGGCCACATCCCACATTGGTCGAACTCATGTACTACTCCTATAGAGTACCATGGTGTTTTTAGGTAAAACAGAGCTTCTCCCCATTATAGGCCTTCTAGGTTACACAGAGATGCTTCCCACTAGGCCATCATCGAGCAATCATCACGTCTTAGCCAACAACATTTTTCTATATGTAGTTCTCTTGAGAAAACTGCTCCTCAAGCCATCTGTCGAATCTCAACATCCATGAAGGTCAACAAAAATCAAGCCAAATTATCCGAATCACTAACAGGGTCCAAACGCCACAAAAAACTCATCAACCGGACATGCGGTTTGCAAGATACACGTGTTTTAGTAACCATGGGGCTGGTTGCGACGGGGTCCGGACCGACCCGACCCGACCAACCCGTCTTAGGGGTCCCACATACCTCAGTTCATTTAAACCGACATGACCCGACTTGAAGGGCATGGGTCCAGCCTGCTGGGCTAGGGGTGCGACCCAACAGACCTTGGAAAGTCTGCCAGGGGGCAGACGAGGGGTGTGTCTCCCAATTGAGACGTAGTAACTGGCAGCGGCTAGTGCAGCCACTCAGGTGGCCTGGACGCGGGCCACCTCCAATCACGCGGTTCCAGCCTAGAACAATGTTTCCTTTCATGGTGGTGTGCCAATGGGCACTCTGTTCCACCCGGACACTGTCATGGATAAAAGCCCTCCATCCCACTGACCATCATGCGGCTGGTGCATGCTTCCATCGCCACCGGTGCCGACATGGTGGCTGACCAATCGACAGACCACCAAACACACTCAGGTTATCCGTTATTCACGCTGCTCGTGTGTGTCCACCCATAGTTCACCCTCTTTGCCATGATGTCCTATATTCTGTCATTCCGTCACTTCGAGTGTATGAACACTAAGAGTGCATGAGAGGAGGTTCTCAGGCCTTGTTCGTGTCGGCCCGGGCCCTCAACCTAAGAGGTTTGAAAAAAAATCTAGGGGAGGTTTGGGGATGTTTGTTAAATCATAACAAGAGATAAAATTAATCTCGGATAATAAATCCCAAAAAAAAGTCCCCCTCCCATACCAATTCATGAACTGAGGATCGACCTATTCGTTTTATGATCTGTGCTCTTCGTTTTGAGAAAGGGAAGAATGGGCAAACCTTTGGAATAAAACTCAAACCCCTTATTCTTTGACATTCGATGCCGTAATGTTAGACCTCGAGAATTCAAGGCATCAAAGTCGATTCCTAGCTCCAATCTTCCAGAGGTGTAGAAGATGTTGGTGGTCGTTGGTATTATTTCATAGATGTATAGAAATAACTAATGGAGGTGCATCATGGGATTCCCAAAAATCAATTCTACATTGTCTCCAACGCCAAAAAATTAAAAAGAACCATGTCACGATGTTTCAGTTAAGCTAAGATGTCTCATCATTACACTGTTTCATTTAAGAAATAATGTCACTATTAGGATTCCTTTTTCTTTTTTGTTAATATGCATCATACTGGAAATTAATAAACCTCATTAATACACCTCATCACCGCTTCGTCGTTACACCACATCGTCACCGTCTTCCGCTCAACTGTTGAGAAGGAATATGAAAAAAATTATCTTATTTTATTATTTTTCTCTAAAATTACAAAAAATAACTTTTCTGCTCAACCCTTGTTGGAAGAAGTTAAGTCATTTCTAGATGAATCCTAGTGATGCAAGTTCAATGATTCCACCATATTGTTTATTTGATCTCCAATTCAAATGATAGAAAATCTTGCACGCATGTTTACTAAATGCACATTAAAATAGTTCAAAATTATATTCTAGGATTTCCAAGCCATTGAATCACGTGCCTTTGAATATCGTAGTCTCGAAATAATTCTTTATAATTAAAAAAAATTATACGGAAATTCATATTCTTTACATTCTCCCCACATTGGATATTTACATTCGAGAAAGCCAAAACAAAAAATTAGAGAAACAGACAGGGGTACTAAGCACGAATCTGAGCCTCCCTCTCCCATGTGCTCTCCTAGAGACATCTGTGTTGCAAGAAAAAATGCAACAAAGGAATCCGCCATCCTCATAGGACCCACTTCTATCGGTCTAATATCTCCATTTGGAACACCCCAAATGTCTCCCCATCATCAATGTCTAGCTCTCCACAATCAGTGGCGTGAAATGTGTCATGCACGTACCTCCTCAGCTGTGACACATAGAAAATAACATGCACATGATGCATCCATGGGTGAAGGGCTAGGAAATACGCCACTTCGCCAAATATGCATAAAATCTGAAAAGGGTTGATGTCCCTCAGGGATAGTTTACTACCCCAGACAAATCTCTGTAATCCTCTACTGGGATATTCCATAAGGAATACATGATCACCCTTTTCAAACTCCAACGGTCTTTGTCTCCTACCGGCATAAGAATTATGCCTACTCTATATAATCTTAATCGGCTCCAAAATGATCTGCACCATTTTTGGGGTAGCCTATACAAACTCTGGACCCATGTGTGCCAACTCCCATGGGTTTTTCCTACAAAAGGGTGATCTACAAGGCCATCCGTACAAGGTCTCGAAAGGTTCCATGCCAATGGTGGAGTGTTAGATTCTGTTTTATGAAATCTCCACACATAGAATGTGGTCTTCCGAACTACTAAAAAATTTGTGTGCACAAGCATGAAGCATGCCCCCATGGGATTGTATGGTCCTCTCCGTCTGACCATCCCTCTGGAGATGAAAATATGTTGTCAAATGTTGTTGTGTCACAAACGCCTCTTGTAATCCCTTCCAAAACCGGGTTGTAAAGAATTCATCATGATGTAAGATGTTATTTAAAGTCATGCCATGAAACCAAACTATCTTTTAGACATGTAGGTTTCCCACGCCATCTACTGGTCCCTACTCCCAAATGGATAGGAAGTTAGTAGACATGGTGAGTATGTCAATGATCATCAATATTGAGTCGTGGCTGCTGGATGTACATTGTAACCCCATCATGAATTACATCAAGATACCATCCCATTTCTACTACAATACCTTGACTGGATGGGCCAATACTTTTGGAACCTGATGCTCAGCCTTCACTTTCTAACAAGTGAGGCTTCATGAAATGAACTTTCCTACTACTTTCTTCAATACCTGGCCACAAGTACTGATGTCGAATGTCCCGGTACATCTTATCCACCCTTGGATGTACCTCCAACGGGGATGTAGGGAACTCCATTAATACCACCTCCCACAATTTCACTTATACTATGGTGCATCCTCTGAAAAGAATGACATTCTCCCCATCTATCGAAAATATGATTGGAGCCCGTCTAGAGGATAACTCATCACTTCAGGCCTTCCAGTCAACATCCTTCATCTATAACTCCCTAACACACTATAAGAGTGGGTGACCAATAAACATTGATTGAAGGTAAGCTCCTCCATCACCATCAATAATGGACACCCGCATCGCGACAAACTGCTCAGTCGCATCACTCAGTAGCTGCAGACCAGTCCTCCTATTGAGGGTGTCTACCACCACGTTCACCTTCCTAGGAGTATATACTATCTAAAAGTCATAGTCCTGGAGGAACTCTTGATACTACCAGTGTCTCAGGTTCAGGTAATTATGGTATAAGATATACCTGAGACTATTGTGGTCAAAATAAACTACAAAACAGTCACCCATCAAGTAGTTTTGCCAAATCATTAGGAAAAAGTCAACTACTGCTAACTCCAGGTCATGGGTCATGTAGTTGTTCTCATGTTTTATCAAATTTAGTGAGCCATATATGATCATCGCTCTCTCTTAATTTATGACAGAACCCAATCCGGCCCCTATTAGGTTATAGAAAACTGCGTACTCAATGCCATCCTCTAATAGTCTCTTGATGGGGCACTAGTAAGTCTCCACCTTAGATCCTGGAAAATATGTTGGCATTTCTCTATCCACAAAAGGGTAATCCCTTCCGTTTCAAAGACAAAAAGGGTTCATGTACCATGGAAAAGTTGGGTATGAACCTCCAATAGTAATTATCCAACCACAAAAAGATATGCACTATTGTCACGCTCGTAGGTGTCTCTCAAGAATGAAATGGCTCTATCTTCACTGGATCTGCACCAACTCTAGCCTCTATGACGACGAGTCCTAGAATTTGGACCTCTGGGATCCAAAACTAGAACATCAAGAGATATTTATAAAGATTTTTCTCCCTGAGTGTATCTAGGACAATCTGTAGGTGTGTAGCATGCTCCTCCTCCAATGTTGAGTACACCAACATGTCATCAATGAAGACCACTATGAATTCGTAATGATACTATTCATGAGGACCACGAAAACTTATAGAGCATTGGTCATGTGGAAAGGAATCACTAGGACTCCCAAATCTAAAATTTAGACTCTCAACACTTAACACTATTATATGGATATGCTGGCCACTAAACCAACTATAGACTCCCCGAATCTGAAATTTATACGAGTAATGCTTAAGAATGATTCCCCAAAAAAAACATAGACTCATGATCTTTGAGGGGGGACCAGCCACCCATGATACCACTTTGTCACGACCCATCCTCCGGGGCCCGTACTGTGACTACCCCAAGACATCGTAATAAATTATAGGGGATGGAAACTAGCACCGAAGGAAAAATCCTACAAGTGGGAGGCATTTGTCTGAATACCTATATGCACACATATGCCCCACCACATTCCAACACAATGAAAGGGGGGAAACATGTATACCAAAAAAAGGCTGACTACCAAAATTAAATTGAATTCAAGTGGGACAGAATAAAAACCCAACAAATGAACTGGAACAATAAAGTACAAAATGGAGCTCTGGTGGTAATCCGAAAAAACCACCCATGATCATAAGATTAGTCAAGATATTGGAATATGTAGTTGTATCTACCATCTACCTGGTCCTACAGGGCCCCACCTAGATCTACGCCACAAATTCCTCTGTCGTAGCGTCCGAAAGTACCATCCACCAGAGACCCTCTCTCGAAGCTTCGGTCGTCTACACCAGGCATATCACGTGCAGGCGAAACCCGTGTAAGGGTGAGTATGACAATACTCTGTAGGGCCCACCAAAACACAAATGAAATGACACAAATCAATCCACAAGGAAAAGAACGATTTATAAGAATGAAGATTAAGATACCACAAACAAGGTATATTATTGGGTAGTGATAGTAGCATCATTAGTCATATCATTGAATTCCTCGGTTGCTGGAGAACTCATCCTCTATCGAGTATAGTGGTCCTGACAGGTCACACATAACCGCTTTCCACTAACCATGGACTATTGGGGTAATCATCCTCGATAAGTACCTTGGGTAAATTGGGTCACACAGAGCCGCTCCACACTCTGAGCCATCTAGGTCACACAGAGCTACTTCCCTACATGGACAAACTAAGGTAACTATCTTGTCATCTACCATTGGTCTTCTGGGCCACACAGAGCCGCTCCCCACCATGGGCGTTCTAGGTCACACAGAGAAGCTTCCCACTGATCCATCGTCGATCAGTCATTAGGTCTCAGTTAATCGTAGTGTTTTGTATGTAGCATGATTGGGATAAACTCTCCTCAAGCCATCTGTCACTTATAAAGTTCCATGAAAGTTATCGCAAAGCATTCCAAAAAATCAGTTGCATCAAGAGGGTCCAAACTCCACAAACTACTCGTCAATCGGACGTGCAGTTTTTATGATAGTGGAATTTTAGTATCAAGGGGGCTGGTTGTGATGGGGTCCAGTAAGACCCAGTAAGAATGACCTGACCAACTGGGCTTGGGGGTCCCACATACCTCAGTTCATTTAGATAGACCCGACCTAAACTGCTTTGGGTCGTAGTCGGTATGGTTCATCCTAGCCACTGGGCAGGCACAATAGGCCTCGCTAGACTCGGCCCAGTTTTTCTGGGGGTCCAACCCTTTTGGTCGCCGAAAGAGCTAGTGTTGTCCATCCCGACCCGAAAGGGCGCGAGTCAGTTCTGCCGCTGAGGGTCCAACCCACTACTCTTAGCCCAGTGTACTAGGGGAGAACCAGTGGTGTTTTTCCTAGTAAGGCCATGGAAACTGGACGCGTCTGGTTATCTCTACCCCATGGGACACTGTAAGGCCTCCACATCAAGATGTGGTGGACGAACCACGGCTTGTCTAGCCAGTTAGGAGGCTCAAGCCTTACACGTTAGAGGTATGAAAAAAAACAATGGAGGATCATAGATTTTTTTTCAATCATATCAAGTGATAAAATGAATTCAGTATTATAAATCCCCAATAAAATTCACAATCCCATATAAACACATGAACCGAGGATCAACATGAACATTTGTTAATCTGTGTTTTTCATCCCTAGAAAAAGAAAAATGGGAAATTACTTTGAAATAAAACATAAACCCATACCTCTTTGACATTTGATGACGTCGTTCCAGTCATCTCTATCACATGAGATATAAATAATTACCCAATTCATTAGAGGGAGATATAGGTCCCACCCATCTCATAATTAAATCATTCTTTCGTGTGATACAAAATTATAAATCATACATCATAAAAAACCCATGTAATAAAATGGGATTCCTAAACATCATGCCATCATAACATAATCCATAAAAAATTGATATCATTTCATCATAAGAAAATTGAAACCATTTAAATCATAGAGAAATTTTACATGAAACATACACATATGAAATAATTTCATCTTAGATAAAATATAGTTTTAACAAAACACATGAATTGAATTCTTGAGGAAAATATCCTTTCTTCTTTAAAATCATTTTCTTTTCACAAAATTCCATGATATTTTAAATGAAAAGGGTTTTGTTGAAAATAATAATGTAATCTTGTAGAATAAGCTTCATAAAAATGAGGCGTTATGAAACCGTAGAAATCCATTCATACCGTATAAGTTAAAAATAACAGTATCCTCATACTTTTGTCGGAAAAGTCAAAAAGTACATTATATGGTAACCAAAGGAAAGATTCCATTCATACAATGTGGTAAAAATTCAATAAAGGGTAAAAATTACTATAAACATTCATGGAAGAATAGTAAACATTTTATGAAATAATTTTTAGAAAACATGGTCATGGATGATAAACGTAACCCCAGTAAATACTTACATATAAGCTATCTCAGATAAAAATGAGATTGAAAATTTATCCCTTACCTTAGGTCCGATATGATTCGTATGTATCATAACATCTTGTATAATGATTTAAATAATGTCATTTTGTTATTACAGAATCATATTCATTGTTATTATATCATATATGTTTCACTTATGAATTTATATTACCCGTTCTTTTGTAAATTTCATGTTAAAGTAGTGTTTTGGGTAAAATCATTTCATTTATCGTATGTGTTTCGACTTGTCAGTCTTGATATTATTACATATATCCTGATTTACATAATTATAGAATTTAAAACATGATTTTTATATAATATATATTCATCATATACATATATATATTATAGATCGATAAAAGGAATGAAATACACCGTTCATGGAGACGGTAGGTCGTACGTACGCTTGAACCCTGTTTTCGTTTCCTTATAGAATTGAATGAAACTAAATAGATGACATAAATATATATATACATAAATCTAGTAGAATTATTATTTAATATATTTCATTATTGTTCATTATATAAACATTATGATCAATCATGTATGGTTAACATGGAGAATGAGTCTCATCGCGTCTTCGAGACGGTAGTCCGTACGTACGCACGAGCAATGATATCATTCCCATAATTATTGAATAGAACAAGAGTGAATGGTATAGTATATCAGAATCAGTATGATGTTATTATAACCATATATAGTTATTCATTACACCATTTTACCCATCCATGTATGTTGTTGATGGAAAAACATATTTCACCACGACTTAGAGACAGTATTCTGTACGTACGCACGCGTGGTGATTTCGTTTTCCGTAGGATGGATAGATGTTGAAATAGGGTTGTTTCATACATATAATAACATATCAGTATATGAGTTATACTGATGTTATTACTTCATAATGAAACAACTAAAGAAGAAGAAGTGGAAGAGGAAATAGAGTTGAAAGAATCGGTAACAGACATTACCTCTTTTTTGAAGAGCCTCTTTGAGACCTCCACTTAGGGCACTAAAATTTGTCTTTGAAGAAGACCAGAACCTATAGTATGTTTCTATGGAAGTGGAGAAGATAATTTTTCTGGGTTTGGACGAGCTTTAATTCTCAATGTGGTGTGAGGAATAGAGGGAGGAGGTTCCCTTTTATTAGGGAGGAGAGGGGCACCTTTGGAATAACTAAAAATATTATTATATTATAAAGTCATATTCGGTTTTTAATATCACAAAATTGATATATTTAGAAGATAAGCTGGGGATGGGTCGATATCCATTCATCCAATAGAATTTAGACATGTTTAGGTTCCTATTTTAACTTTATCAATTAGATTTACCTTTAAGTTAAATAATTTTATTTTTACTGTGTCTTCTTGTTTTCTTACACTATAAGGTTAATAAACTCACTATAACAAGCCAAACGAACCCCAAGTGGTTCATTATTAATATATATATATCCTTATCTAAGTCATTTGGCAGATCCATGGTTTTTTAGGAGTAAAATAACAATTAATAATATAATATTGGTTTTAATAAATATTTTATGTCAATTTTGACACTATTTGTACATGATTTTTGTAAAAATCATAACAGCATTATTAGTTAGAAAAAGGTTACTTAAATACATAATAACATGTCATATTAACCTAGAAAATTATTGGAATTCATATAAAGTCTCAAATTACATTTATTTGTGTATTTATGACATCAATTATGTCAATATTTTATTAATAAGATAATTACTGCATCATCTTTGTGTCATAAATAAATTAAATTATTTAATGTCTAAAAAATATAAATAAAATACCATTATGTATGATATCTTTTTATCTTTCTAATTACTATTATTAGTCTAATTTATCTAATGCATAACCCTATATTAAAAATTATTTTCTTATTAAACTTTGATTTTAACTATTTTAATCCTTCATTAAATAAATTAATATTAAATGTCCTAATCTAATCCAAGTGGGCCTAAATGGACATATGTTATTCCTAAGGTTGTTTTTGGTCTAATTACACTTTTCCAATAGAATTAGGATATGTGTTAGGGTAATAATAATATCATTTTTACCCTTAAATACCCTATTTACTTTTAACCGTGGTAAATAAAAGTAAAAAGTTACTATTCACCAAAAATTATTTTCATATCATTGAACCACATTTTAGTCCTTGATATTAACCGTGTCTCTCGAATTTTTGAAATTCATTTCACAGAAGTGGTAAAATTTCATTTAAATGAAAAAGACAGTTTTTTATCTACCACTAAGTGGTTTCAATATTCATCGAAAATTGAAGTTTTTCTGAAAAATACTGAAAATTCAGCCTAAGCATTATTTTATATTCCGAATTCATAACTGATGTCTATTTTTTCCAAATTCAAAACATAGAAGTGGAATTAATTAATTTTAAAATTAATTCCCATTATAAAAAATAGCATATTTTTAAGAAATAATAACTATCAAAAGATTGATACTTGTGTATATCCAATTTCAAAGTGAAATTAATTCCAATGACCAACATTGGATTAAATGGTAAAAATATATTCTAATTACAATTTAAAAACAATTAAAAAATATAATCTAACCATTTAAATTATTGTGATGAAAAAGGTTGTTTTTAATTAAAATATATCATGTTTTTACTATTCATTAAAATATGAATGTTATCAGAATAATATGAAAAATTTAGCAAAAGTAAATTTTTATATCCTGATTACAAAGAATAATTTTATTTTGTAAAATTGATCTTATAGCCAAGTCAAAAACAAGATTTAATGTGGGTCTTCCATCAAAAGGCGGCAAAACTACATTATTTGAAAATTAATTATTTTACTCGAAAAATTGATTTTTTTCTCATACCATGTTATAAAAAATGTGTAAGATGATAATAATAATGTTATAAAATTAAAACTTTTGTTGATACTATTCATAACGGGTAGTTCATATAACATATCGTTGTTTAGTGAAACTCAGTATTGAGTACAACACACGCTATCGTGGAAGGTTGTGATAGCATGTAATGCAAGCCAAGTCAGGGATGCGTGTTGTGAAAGCTCCTTTTGATGCAGTGTACAACACAAGACATTAATGAAATTAAAATGAATATTTTTCATAAAATCTCGGGGTGTTACAATATGTGAGAATAAAATGATAAAATGAGAATAATCGATAAAAAAATGATTGTTATCCAAAAAAATATCATAGATCAAAATTCTCATCATAAGGCATGGTATAACATAAAAGTTTTTAATATCATATATGAGTTTGATAAACCTTGAATGTGAATTATAGTGACCCAAGATTCATATGAATGGATATTAACACTTTTCAAATAAATATTCATTACATTTCACAAACACATTCCCATAGACCATAAGAAATTAGTTCCATTGGAAACATGGAACAAAATCATCCAATATGGTGAAATATATTCAATGTTTCCCACATATATCATCCCATTTAGTTCCCTTTATAGTCATTACCTATATAAAATATTTATTCATAACCTATGGAAAGGAAACTTAAGAAATAGTGAGCATAGAAGCTCTATAATGGAAAACATAAGACACACTAGTATATGTCATTTGAATGAATAATAAAATAATAAGGGTATGTCATAATGAACATAAATTAATTAAGTATCACCAAAACTATCATAAATCATAAACATGAGTAATGAAATAAATATTGGAGGTTCGTAAGACCTAAATCATAATGGAATAAATGAGTAAGATCTCTGAGAGAATATCATTGGCATAAAACCATAATTTAAGGCATATACATCTTCTTATAACATTTTGAACATATATAAATCGAAATGGCTTCAATCATTATGTTAAGGAAATGGAATTAGTCCATTAAATAAACTTATAAACTTGAAAATGGTTCCATGCATAATATCGTGGGCATGAAATACAAGTCTAATAGTAAAATTGTGAACATGTAATTATGATCATACATAACATTGTAAACATATAATCTAGTTTTTACATAACATTATGGACATGAAATATTGGTCCACTCATAACATCATAGTAACCAAGGTTCTCTATGTAGACTATTAGAAAGGATAAAGTCCATTATAGAACCTAGGTTACTCTCTATTCTAGTCATCCCTATCTCATTAGATTTAAAACAATACCCAATCCATTAGGGGTAGATATATGTCTGAATCATCATTGTTTATACATTATCTATCATCCATGTGTTCAATATAACCACCGTCATATAATAGAAATCGTACATATGTATCTCATATGTTCTTAAATAATTATTCATATCAGAATGCATAAAATCAAATGAGATTAATGAACATTTAATCATATAATAACCTTTGTAAAATAATCATGTTTCAAAATCATTTATTCATTTCATCAAAGAATAACGATGGAAAAAGAATTGGGTTTCATAATCATTTTATCATGGAATAACCCAAGGTAATTAAATGGGTTTCATTAACATATTTCCTCTATCGATATATACCATTGCAAGAAATAATTACAATTTTATATGTGGATTGTGTCCCTAATAATAGATATATTAACTAAAATAATGTTATATTAGATTGAAAATAATATTCAATTACTACCTGGAACCTTATGTGAGAAAAATTGCATTTAATTGATAATAAATTTAAAAAAAATTAAACAAGATGAAAAACAATTTCATATTATCTATCCTTGAAAATATTTAATTGAATATTTTAAAAATAATTTAAAATTTTTCTTAATTAAAATTTCTTATCCTCATTAAAAACACTTTTGAAAACATAATATAATTTCAAAATCCTTTTTTCTTGGAAATAATTTATTTAAAATCTAAATTTAGCAGAATAAAAAAGTAATATATTAATTTAAAATTTATTTTTAAATCAATTAGATGATTATTTATATCACTGGGTGTCCTTGATTGTGGGAAATACAGTTCATGTTGTTCTTGATGAAAATTGAGATTCTTTTCGCATTCTTCATAAAATAAAAATGGGTATTGTTTGGAAAATGACATGATATTCCTTTTGAATACATTTTATGAAATTAAAAAATTAATGAAGTGTTACCCTAAAAATAATAATATTGTAATAAATCATTTTTGATCAATTTTAATAAAACACATTTTTGGAATAAATGATTTTATTTCCATGTAGAGACATAATGTTTGATTTTCGTAAAACCATTGTGTTGATTTTTTTAACAACCATTTAGTGGAAAAGTGTACCCATAAATTAATATAACATGAATGAAAATAGGAAAATAAAATAAATGTGAATTATTGATAGATTGATCACATTCTTTCAACAGTAGAGACATAAAAATAAATAATCCTCATAAATTATGCAATTATAATATCGAACCATTATATCTTTCTTAATATTGAATTATATTCCAAAATAGTAAATAGCACAAAATGTAGAAATATATATAATGATGATTATTAAATTCATGATAAAACATGTAAATGGGTATTTATATACCCATCATGAAAGAATATAGGTGCATAAAATAATGCATGTCTCCATGAAGACAATATGATATGAAAATCTCATACCATATGCATTGAAATTTTTCGTACTTTTTAAATATTCCTATAAAATAAATATATGTTTACTATACATATATTAATGAACAATAATAATATATACCATATATTATATGAATATTTTTTTATATTTTTTTCCATTAATAATATTTTCCATATTAATGTTACATTTCGTGAAATAATATATTTGTTTTTTATATATGTTTTGATTTCTCAATTTTTCTCCTTTTAAACTAATCATGGTAAAATAATATCTATTGGAATCTTTATTTTTTCATCCTGTTTTAATGATCTCAAATCCTCTTAAACCTATTTAATAAATCTCAAATCAAGTGTAGAGATAGCTGGTTTCAAGACACACTGTGACACCATTTCATTGTGACACCGTTTCCAAGTGATACCGTTTCTAGAAAAACTATGACACTGTTCTTTATTCTATTTTTTAATTTTATGTTTCATTTATAACAGTCATATTGGAGTAATTTAAAGTAAGTGACATAATTAATGTTTCCTTGTATAAATGTTACCTTATAGTATGATGTATGAGGTGTAGAATACATGCATCATGTCTATTCCCATGTGTGCACCCACAATTAAAAAGGATGATAAGCACAGATTAAAAAACACACAGTTATGAGACCGAGAATTTGAAAAGCGAACTGATATGTGCAACAACATTCAACTGAAGAATACACGAACCACTCTCGATTCTTGAAAGCTGGACTACCATAGATCAGAGCTTCAATCATCTTCCTAAATGAACACAAGCTACAGAGCTCACATCATCGAACTAGAAACCAGAGAACCAGAGATGTGATAATCTATATTTCACAATAGTACTCGATAAATTCATAAAATTAATCCAATAAGTCCATATTTGCATTGAATAACACTTAGAAACTTCTAATTTCATTCTCAGCACTTTTTCCCTATTTTGAACTGCTTTTATCTTTTGAGAAGTGTGTGTGTCTGTATTAAAAAACAAACATTTTCACCTATATTAAACTGAAGGCTTCAAGATATCCTTTCACTCATATCATTGTACATTTTTTTACTCACTTCGATAAGCGTGTAATATGTCCTTGGGTGACCTGGTAGTTTATACCCACAATGAATAGTGTAAGAGGTTGTGTGACCTGGAAATTCCTGTGAACTATTGTTTACCCTGATCTAGTGTGTGGATCATGTTTATTAATATAAACTATTTGGTTTCAGGTGATCACCTACTCGAGTTTATTAAATCTCGTCTTGAGACTGATCCACTTGTCTTAATTGTTGTGTCTTTTATTTTCATTTCTCTATGCTTTACAATATATTTCAGGAAACTACATTTTCACTTTGATAGTTATTTTATAAAGAGTTAATAATTGGTATAAAGTAGATGGTAAGTTTCAAATTTTATATAAATCTATAGATTAGTATATCTGAGAAGTAATTAATCTTATGAGAAATTAAATGAACATTCATGAGTTTTATAAATTAACAAAAAATGACATTGATCATATTTGGAATTGGGGGAAAATATGAAATAACCAATTTTTAACATAAATTTTTATAGATACACAATTCACACAATGTTGAGAGATCTAATATGACCAACATTCGGAATTAGAGGAGTTTCATCCTGTTCAGATTCTGTTTTTAAATCTATTAAATATGATTTTAGTTGTACTTTAATGACCTATAAATTTCCATTAATTCAAAATTTCAGGGTCTTAAAATCATTTCTTTCATATGGATCATATACTAGAAAGATATGATACTAATATACCACTATTCATTAATTCCACAAACTATGATCAGTGGAAGCTTAAAATGAAAATACATCTAGAAAGCATGGGATTTGAAATATGGACTTCTATTGAATGTAAATATTCAATTTCTGAAACTACTAGAAAAAATTGGGATGAACCTACAAAGAGTTCCTATAAATATAACTTTAATGTAATTAATGCTCTATGCTATGCCATAGGAGATGAATAATTCAATAGAATTTATACTTGTAAAAGTGGCTAAGAGATTTGGGATGCCTTGACTGTTTCTCATAAGGGAACTAGTAATGTGAAGGAAATGATACATAATACTTATACTATTAATTATAATAACATTAAAATGATCATGATGAATCTATTTATGATATGTATTTCATGTTCAACAAATGTATCAATAAAATTATCCCTCTTGGAAGAGATGTCATTGAAAAAGAAAAAATCATGAGGATTCTCATATTCCTACCTGATAGATGGAGAGGAACATATATCTCCATTTTACAGTCATTGGACATCAGCAAATTACCTGTCAAGGAACTCATTGAGAAATTAATGTTTACGAAGAAGAGCTGAATGTCAATAAAGAAGTGGATGATGAACCCAAAAGAAAGTCTGTGGCATTCAATACCACCACCTCTCTACACAAAGAGAAGGAGAAACTACAAATCTCTATAGAAATATAAAATAGTGAATAATCATCAATCAAAATTGATGAGGATGTTGATTAATTAGCAATAAGGATTAAGAAATCATACAAATGAATGAAAATTTTTAGAAGGACTAACTTCAATGGAATATCTGATCCAAAGGGAAGCTAAAAAAGATAGGGAAAGAAATGACATGTCTGATGAGATAGTATGTTATGAATGTAAGCGAAAGGGATAAGTAGAGGCTACCTATTCTAAGCACATGTATAAAAAAATATAAGGACAATGTTATAAAGTACAAAAATTCAATTAAAGAAACTTGGAGTGATTCTACGGACATTTTAATTAACTCAGAGTCTTCATATGATGATCATGGTAACAAATCTTATACTTGTTTCCTGAAAAAAACATGCGAGGTAACCATAGAATCTCCTGTAAAAAATTCATACGACTATGGAGATGAATGTAATTTAGAAAAAATATCTAAAGTAGAAATTTTTTTTATTGCAATATGAATGAAGATACATGTAATGAACTAAATGATAAATACATGTATTTAAAGAAATAATATCCTCTTACCTCAACTGTTTAATTTGAACATGCTATAGAAAGAGTGAAAAATGTTCAATTACTCAAAGATAACAATGAATTAAACCTAACTAATTTGAAATTGAGAAAGTATCTTGGAAGGTTTACTAATGCTAAATATACCATTTGGAAAATTCTATTTAAATAGATTCTCCATAAATACACAACTACTATTGGCTATCAACCTGGTAAATTAAATTTTGGAAAAAAGAATTTTGTTTATAATTCTAGAACATAAATTTTTACTTCTATTTTAGGAAAACATTCTACTAGTTCAAAATGTGATACACTGTCTACTGTTTAAATTTTTTATCGACCAAATAGATTTTATACCTCAAATACTTTTGATAATGCTTATAGGAATCCTATGATGCAAATGTGGTTTCCTAACGCAGTAGTTACGAATATTACTGGACCAAAACAAAAATGGGTACCGAAGTCTATTTTATGTGACTATTTTGAATGAAAATTGTTTGAAGAGATCTTGTAAAATATAATGGTATTTGGAATGTAGGGTTTTCAAGACACATGACCAGAGATTACTCCTGTTTCAAGAACCTAATAAAAATTGATGGTGGACATTTCACCTTTGGTGATAATCCCAATGGAAAAATCCTTTCCCTATGCCAAATCAGTTACTCTAACTCAGTTTTAATTTCTAAATTACTATTTTTTAATGGAATGAAATGTAATATTCATTGTATTTCCTAACTATTTGAGGATGTTTTTCATGTTAAATTTGAAAATATGCTTGCAATGTTTTTAATTATAAAAATAATTTATTATTTTCTGTATTAAAAAATTAAAATATATATTCTATAAACCAAGATTCACTAGTTTATCAAAATTCATAATGCGTAACTGTTTTTCACAAAGAGTCACGGATTTGTCATAAAATACTAGGACACTTCAATATTGAGTCCCATAGAAAGCTAACTAGTACAATTATAATCAAATATCTACCCAAACTAGTGTTTCTAAATGATAAAGTGTGTAATCCTTATCAAAAGGGAATGTAACACCAGATTTGCTTCCATCCAAAGAAAAAAGATCTATCCTATCAACCTCTCAAGTAGGTTCACATGGATTTTTTGGACCATATAGAGTTTCTAGTTTAAATGGGAATCACTATGTTTATGTTCTTGTAGATGAATTTTCTAGATATACTTGGACCTTCTTCTTGGCTGAAAAAAGTGAAGCCTGCTCTCATTTCACCATGTATTCTAAAACTATATAAAACCTAAGTGGACATAATATTAAATCATTAATAAGTGACCATGGTCATGAGTTAAAAAATAATGAGTTCGAATACTTTTTCACAAAAAATTATATAATAATAATTTCTATGCCCATAGAATACCTCAAAAAAATGGATTTGTAGATAGAAGAAACCAGACCATGCATGAAATTTCTTGAACCATGCTTAGTGAATTTGACTTACTTATTTATTTGTGGCCTAACCAGTAAATATTCCATGTTATATTATTAATAGGTTATGTCTTAGTCCTCCTCTAAAAAGAAATCCAAAAAAGATATGTATCAATAGAAAAACCAATGTAATCTATATCAATGTATTTGATTTCAATGTCTATACCCACACTACTAAGTTCCATCTTGACAAGTTTGCATCCATGATTAATAAAGTAATATTTCTAGGATACTCAATATCTGGAAAAACCTATAGAGTGTTTAATAGAATAACTAAATGTGTGGAGGTATATGTCCACGAAATATTTGATGAGACAGATCCACATGAGCCTAAGACTTCTCAGAGAACCTTGAGGATGATATGTCAAATCTAGAAATCAACTCTAAATCCTACAAATATCCTGTAAAGGAATATATAAAAATTTCCAGTTCTATAAATTCTCCAGATTCAAGTTATAATGAACCCAAACCTATTGAAACACCTAAAATCATTAGCCACACAATATCTAGAGGTGTTAAAACCCTTAAGAACTACCCTTTAGATGTAGTTGTTGGAGATTTTAAAAAAGGAGCTCAAAATAGACCATCCCATATAAATATGGTTGAACATTAAGCATTCATGTCACAAAATGATCCTAACAAAATAAATGATAATATCAATGAATAATTTTGGGTAATGGAAATGCATGAAGAACGTAATCAGTTCGAAAGTAAAAATGTTTTGAAACATCTTGACCGACCCAAGGACAAACTTAACATTGGCAGTATGTGGGTGTTTAGAAATAAGGTAGATAGAGCTGACAACACAGTTAGAAACATGTCTATATTGGTTTCACAAAGCTACAGTCAAGAAGATTGAATTTACTATGAGGAGACCTTTACACCTGTTGCTAATCATGAAGCCATCAAAATCCAACTTGCGAATTCAGCACATCAGAATACCAACCAATATAACATGGATGTCAAGAGTGCATTTATAGATGGGTATATAGTTGAATATGTTTTTATCAAACAACCCCCTGGTTTCATAAATCTTCACTTTCCAAACCATGTTTTAAAATTATCAAATGCACTGTATGGTTTAAAACAAGTTTGGATAGGAAGGTATGATATATTAAGTACATTTTATATTTCATAAGGTTTCTCAAAAGGTATATCTGATACTAATATTTTTATAAAATGAATTTACAATGATGATTTTTTAGTTCAAATATATTTAGATGATATATATTTGGACCATCAAAAAAATACTTTATGTATTGAGTTCTCTAAAATGATGAAAAATTAATTTAGAATTAGTTTTTTGAGTAAACTAAAATTCTTTCTTGGATTTAATATCTTTCAAAATAAACATGGTATTATTTTAAATCAAATAAAATACACTAATTATCATCTAAAAAGTCTTTTCTTAGATAGAACCAACTTTAGTGATACTCTAATTAGCACCAATTTTCTATTGGATCTTTATAAAGATTTAAAATATATTGATCAATCCACATACAAAGAAATGATTTGAATCATATTCTACGTAACTTTCATTTTACCTGTTATTATGTTCAGTGTATGAATGTGTTCTCTATTTCAATAATATCCTAAACAATCTCAATTAAATGATGTTAAAATGATTTTCAAATACCTCAAATAGACACCCAATCTATTACTGTTCAATCCTAGTCGAGAGTCATTTGAGTTAGTTGATATTATGATGTTCATTTTGGTGCTTGTAAGTTAGATCGAAAAGGAACCTATGGATACTATCTCTTTTTAGGAAACATTCTAGTATCATGGTGTAGTCAGAAACAAAATTTTGTTCCATAATCTACTTCCAAAGATCAATATATAGCTGCCGGTAGTTTTTGTGCACAATTATAGTGGATGAATCACACATTACTAGATTACTTATTGAAATTCACGCGTGAGACTATAAAATGTGACAATACAAGTGATATTAACATTTCAAAAAAATCATGCTTAAAAATCTAGATCAAACCATATTGATGTAAGACATCACATTTTGAGAGACCATTATCAAAAAGGTGATTCACTTTGGAATTCATTGGAAACAAATGTCGTATTGCTAATATATTCACTAAACCAATAAATTTTGAAAGAATATATTACATCATAAATGAATTAGGAATGGAAAATATCATGTAGAAAGTGTACTATTTCAAAACTTTTTGTCTCACTACATACTGTTTCATAGTTTAAGGTTTCATGATTTACGGATTCAGAAGTCACTATCTTAGAATTACTATCTCAATCTAATAGTTTAACAGGTTACTGTCTTTATGATATTGTTTCATGTTTATGGTCTCACAGTTATAGTATCTCAGTTACTATCATGAACGTACATTATCAAATGATATGGCCACACTGTTTGGAGACACACCATAAAGATGACACCCAGACAATTTGTTCCAGTCTCACTATGAAAATCTATTCCGGTCTCAATGTAATGACTCTTTTTCATTTTATTTGTATTTTATTACCGGTATCGTGGTATTGATTAATTTATTTTTTTATCCCATGATTTTGAATTTTAGATTTTTGGAGTCCCTAAATGATAAAAAACAAATATCTTTCACTCTTTTCTTCACTCGGGCTCTATTCTCTCAAAATCGAAACCCCTCTCTTTCAAACTGTATGTCCTCTTTCCTCCATACATCTCTCTCTCTCTCAAAACCACATTGAATTGGAATAATGAAGAGACAATTTTCATCAACTCCTAAGAAGTTCATATCTC
The DNA here is from genome assembly GCA_963277665.1 of Viscum album. Taxonomy (NCBI): domain Eukaryota; kingdom Viridiplantae; phylum Streptophyta; class Magnoliopsida; order Santalales; family Viscaceae; genus Viscum; species Viscum album. The sequence continues at coordinate 127,359,840 of OY728167.1, read as the reverse complement.
TTAAAAATGTGAAAACAGCACCGAATGTAGCACCCAATGGACCGCTGAATCTGAATCATGTTGATATAATAGTAGTACTAGAAAAGGAAATCTGTCAAATGTGGTTTATGATCTCTAATTATTTAGTTTTGGAAATACTGAAAGAGCGGGGATGACTGAACTGGTTCACAAAAGAGAAAAGACCAATTTATCCAAAACATGTTTCTCTGTTTTATTAGTTTGTTCTATTTTCAGTCAATATTGATGATGGTGTTTCTGTTTGAAGCTGTATTAATGGGAAAATATGTACCTTTTACTTGAGGTTATGGGTTGGCTTCCTAGGGATTCCCCATGAAGTACTTTTTAAGGACCACCAACGAATTCCTCCTCCTCCTACTGTTGTTTTTGTCTTAGAAGAGGCCCTTGGATGTTTGATTCAAAATAAGAATAAAATAAAATAAATTGATGTTGATTTGGATGGTGAATCGAGATTTCTATTTAATTTTATCTATAATTTGATCATTCTACGGAAATGATATTTCACCACCCTCATGTATGAAGATGTATTCCTGATACATCTTATGAAAAATGGGAACTAGATTAATATGATTAAGAATATTATACTTCACATGTGTTAATTGATTAATACATTATAAATGTCTCCCTCTTTGTTCTATTCTAGGTTAATCTCAGAATTTTATTATTATAAGTGAGTGGATAGACCAAATGAAGAATTCGTCAAAGACTAAGAGTTCTGTATCTCAAAGGTTATAATCAACAGAATGAAAATATTTTGGAATCCTTAGAAAATGTCATGAGTGGAGGACAATGAAAGGTTATATGAAATTTTTTGTCTGTTTGAGACTCCTTCGGTACCTCTGAACATATTTCATCCTGGTTTGGAAACAGAAGAAGTTGTTGATTATACTAATGAAGATAATGAAGAGGCAGTTGTTGCACCTATGGAAGGAAATGTCTTGGAAAAAAATTATTGTGATCAACAAGTTCCACAAAATGTAGTTGAGATAGAATCATTTGTCACTAAAAGAAGTAATGATTTAGAAAATGAACCTACTTCTAGAAAGAATCTGCTATTGGTGTAAAATAAAATGTTGTTCCCGAGGAGCATCTTGAATAAGAACATACTATTGAGGAAGATACAAATGTTATAGAATACTTAATGGAACAATATGATATTATGATTGTTGTATCTGCTAAAGATAGAGTGGAACAATCCTTTCAGATGGCTAGAAATGAAATGTGTGAAGCTATTATAGATGAAAAATTAGAAACAAATCAAGGGAATGAGTCTCTTAGTCCTGCAAGAAATGCACCAGTTTAGGTGGAGAAACACCCCATTCATGAAAGTGTTGAAGTTCATAATCATGTTGATCAAAGAACTGTGAAAACCAAGTATAATTTTTATAGCTACATTGATGTGGATAATTCCCAGGAGGCCTTGGTTTAATGTATAGACCATTCCAATAAGTTTCAATTGATACTAGTTTCTGCTCTCGAAGTAATCTATTCTAAGGAGACTGATCCTGTCTCAGCTCCTATTCATGAATCTTCAAAAAAAACTTCTTTTTCCATGAGTCACTGTGATTTTTAATCTTATTGAGTTAATTTATTAGCTATATTTGAAATGATCGTGAACACACAACCTACTCCTGTAAAAAATTTTAGTGAATGTGATGCTTCCTTGCAGTTAGAGAAAATCAAATGGCAAATTCAACTGAAATGATTAATGAAATAAAAGAGGTTAGAATTGAGAAAAACATTTGAGTGATGAGGTGAAGTCTCACAGGGATATGGTTGAAGATATAAAAAAAGTATTGAAACTATAACAATCTCACATTTCTCATCTGGTTGATGATGTTAGTGTTCAGATTCCACAGAAAGTTGCACCTCTAACTCAACCTATCTTGACTTAGATATTTGACAAAGTCGTTTAGAGAAACATCTAGACAGTCAATGAGATGTTTGAGCTTGTTTTTGGTCTTAAATAACTAACTGTTGAGAATAAGGGATGACTAAAAAATGTTCTAAATTAGCTTTATTCCCTCACATCATCTTTTATAGCCGTTAATTCCACTGGATTGTAATCTCATACCATTAACATTGATCTTTATAGAATAATTGATATAGAGGATCATCAGCAAGTGTTAAGTTTTTTCGACTTGGAATGATTATCTACGGTTGTCAAGAATTGTGATAGAATAATTGACATAGTGATGATTCATTCATATATTTCCAATGATTCTCTGGAAGAAAATACTAATAATGTGGATTTCTACATTAATAGGATTTCCTTCAAGCTTGATATGACTAATAATTTAAAATATCTTGTAGATAATTTGAAAATTCCTCCTACAACTCAATCTTTCTAGGCTCATGTCCAAAAGCTGAAAAATTTCATTCCTCTGTTAGACAAGGTCATGGGGAACAAAGACGATTTAGAGAAGGAAATCTAGTATAGTGGTAAGATACGAACGGATTTTAGTCAATTATTAAAGGATTATATTTATGTGCAGATCACTTCCATTGCGGCTTCTACAAATACACCCTTACGGTTTCGTTTATCTCCTTCCTTATCCATTGACTTTTCTTCTCCCTCGATGTCTATATCTCAGGCTCTGAGCCAGATTAGACCTATTCTCCATGAACAAAACATGCCTCTATCTTCAACCAAACTCACTCTTTCGACTACTTTTTTTGAAGTTCTACCTCTATATTCTCTTAAAGTTGTCTCACTCCCCCATTAAACCTCCTCTTATACTCATGTGGCTCCTTATGATGATGATTCCATGGTAAAAGAGAATATAGTTAGTGCTATAGAGAAGTGAAAAATATTTTTAGATAGGGATGTTTTGTAATTTTTCTGCCTTTTTGTACTGACAAATATCTTTCCATCAAATTCAATGTCCAATGTTGGTCTCTATTATTTTATTTACCTTAATTTCTTTTCTTTTTGCAGTAATATTTTTGCTAATACAAAAAGGGGGAGAAATCACACTAATAATAAAAATTTGACTTCTATGATTTGTGTTCATAATCAAGTGGTAGATTGTTGGACTCCTTATGTTTCAATCATATTAATAATGATTAAAAATCATATTAACCATATTTAATCTATCTGAAATTATCTGCAGAGATGGTTGGCTTCCCAATTCATCAAATAAAACTTCATAAGATCCTAATTCCAATAAATCATGTTTGATTATTGTAAATTATATTAAATTTTGTTCTATAATGTTTTTTATTTGAATGATTAAGTTTAATTAATTTATGTAATATTATTGTTTAGGATAGTTTACATATATTTGAATAACTCTTAGAAATCTTAAGTCCACCACATGTTTTAATTTTGGGCATACACCATTACAATGTGTGCTAAAAAATGTGACCTTGACACAATGACCCAGGCATCATGACCCTGACACCTTGATCTAGACACCATGACCAAGACACCCTGACCCAGACACCGTGACCCAGACACCGTGACCCAGACACCGTGACCTAGAAACCGTGACACAGACACCTTGACACAGACGCTGGGACCCAGACACTTTGATCCAAATACCACATCATTGCTAACAGTTCCTTATCTCAATGATACTATGCCATAATGACTATCTCTCCACACAAGGGAAATAAAGAATACATCGTCTCATGGTGACACAGTTTCTATGTGATACTATTTTAAGGCCAATTATGACACAGTTCATTAATCTGTTTTGTCATTTCAATTTAAATTCTAACAGTTATATTGGATTCATTTAAAGGATCATACATAATTAGTGTTTCCATGTAGACATGTAACCTTAAAATATGATATACGAGTTGTAGAATAAAAGCATCTTGTCGGTTCCAATGTGTGAACCCGCAAATAAAAAGAAAAGTACTACTAGATGCAAAAACACGCAGGTAGAGGTGTGAGCATTTCAAAAGAGAAATAATACATACAAAAACATACAACTAAATAAAACACGAATCTCTCTCGAATAGTTAAATATATAATATCAAAGATTAGATATTCCGACATCTTCCTAGAAGAACACAAGCTATATAACTCACAACATCGAATTGGAAACCACAGCACCAAACTCGTGACACTCTATTTTTCACAAGAGGGATCGATACTTGCATATGCATCATCCTAGAAATCCAGAGTTTCATCGAATAACACATATAGAAATTATATCTCTTTCTCATCACATTATCTCTGTTTTCTTCTACTTTTAGCTTTCTAACATTGTGTGTGTGTCTCCGTATTAAAATACATACAATGTGTCATGTATTAAACAGAAGGATACAAGATATCATTCCTCTCAAATATTCTCACATCTGTTTACTCCCACAGATATGTGTGGAATAGTTTCTCATGAGACATGGTAGATTATACCCACGAAGAACAATGGAAGAGTTCGTGTGACCTGGACAGTCCCATGCACTGTTATTTACCCCGTTCCAGGGTGTAGATCAAGTTTATTAATAAAAAATACTTTGTGGAAGGTGATCAACAAGTGGAGTGGATTAAGTATCGACTTGAGACTGATCCCCATATCTTATCCAATATGTCTTTTAATTAATTTTATCTCTTCTTTTCATTATATTTCATGAAACTAAATTTTCACATTAATAGTTTGTATACAATGTGATTGTAATTGTTTTGAACCAGTTGGTCAGTTTCAAAAGTAATTTTAATCTCTAGATTAGTTTATTTGAGAACTATTCAATCTTATGATAAATTAATTGATCATTAATGACTTTTATAAATTCACAACAAACTGACTTTGATCATCTTTGTAATTGGGGTATATTTTCAAACTACCAATTTTTAACAAAAATTTTTATAGTTACTCAATTAACCCCTTATTGAGTAATCTACTACAACCAAAAATATCCATAATGATAAAAGTGACCTAAATATAAAAAATATAAACTATATATGTATTTATAGTAATTCATCAAATTTTTTGATAGGAAATGAAATACACTATTCATGGAAAGGGATAGTTGTATGTAGGCATGAGTATGGTTTACTCGTATTATTATTAGTTTCAAAGAAAATAAAAATAATAGATATATATTATCATTAAGGAATAATGTTTTTGTCAAATATATGAGAAATAAATTTACAAAAAAAATTCAAAATTAATTTTAATGTAATGCATGAACGAATCAAATCTCTTTATGAGGTGGTCTCTGCGGATGACATGAGTAACATTATCATATTATCACAAAATATAAACCATTAAATTATGAGCCATTTAAAAATTCCATAATTGTAATTAAATAATTAATATCATATATAAAAATAAATCCATCATATATTTTAACTGTGAGGGTTTATATTTCAAAAACAATCAACATCGGTTTGTGGGGTGCTAGTCAGCCATATAGACAAAAAATGATTTGGTAACCCATTTGATAGAGGTGGGTTTAGTTATAGGTCAATAAAATAACATAAAAAGATTTCATAATATGTAATATATTGGGGTTATTATATAATCATGGAATGATAATAAATGATAGTGGTGGATGAATAAATAAAACTAAAATTCTTTTGGGTGAACATTACATATTCTTCAAGTTTAACCTTATGTTTTCAATAAAACACATCTTAGGATTCATTTCTCCCAACAATAATGAATATATTATTATGGGAGGGATTTTGGGATGTGACTTGAAAAGTTACTGGACTAAAATATGGGGTTTTATCTGTTAATTTTATAGGAGTGGAGATGGTTTTTTATAATTATGAAAGAGGAAAGACCTGAAATTTCTGAAAATATAAATGTTCTCCCATGTCTTACACATATGTAAAGGGTAAAAATGAATCCAATATATAACCTTATAAGATTAATTTTTTAAATATGTCTAGAAAATTGTTTGTAGACATGTTTTTAGGTCATTATTACCATTATATTTTCTGTATAACCCCTGATAACCAAACTTTACCTTATTCATGGTAATTAATTTTTAGTGTATTCACTATTTAATTTGGAAAGTAAATATTTTCATATTATTATAAATTATACACGATTTTTGGCCAAATTATGGGATCCATTAATCCAAATTCTTTAAAAATATTTAGAAAATGTAAATTTAATACTAATCTCATAGATGCCTAGTGAATGAATGTTTTTAAGAGAAAAAGTTTATAAGTACGAAATGTTTTTATATCATAATTCAAAATTATTTTTTTTGAAATCATATATATTGCACTAATTGATATAAAATTTATCTATTTTTATTTTAAAACTACTACAAAATATAATTTTACATTTTAAATAATTTTAAAAAGAGCCAGTTAACAACTAAATATTAGTATTTGCACTATTAATTTGAGATGAATTATAACATTTTGAGGTAATATATTATATCTAATATTAAATATTACCATTAAACATAAAATTATGTGTTTAATTTATTGATATAAATACTTTTTGGAAGTTAAAAATACTTTTTTAGAGAAATATTTCAATTATTTCAATAGGGTTTTATTTTCATTACATATTTACTGCTCACCAACGAATTATTTTTAAATACATGATTAAAATATATTTTACTAATATATATAATGTTATTGAAATCCTCCATTTCAATTTCTAGGTGATAAAAATTATATTATATAAAAATATATTAATAATATGTCATGAGTGATTTAAACATAGAGTTACCTATAAATTAAGATTAAAATAGCATTTTGTGTAATGAAAAATATTGAAAATATTCCAAAAAATTAAAAAATAGTAAAATTCCATAGTGTTACATTCTAACAGCATTATGATGAATTTTTCCCTGAAAAATTGTCACTTTGGTTACAATAAATGAGGTTACTACTTACTCATTACATCTATTGGTTTCCACAATGTATTCTGAAGCTGGAGGATTTTCTATAAAACATTAACCAAGAGAGTAATATTATTTCATAGATCAGTATCTATTCAAGCATAATTATGCATTGGTTAGTACTCATAATAAATATCCTTCTTGAGCTATATTTCCTCTAATTTTAGTATATGTTATGGATCAGGTATGTAGTTCTTTAAAATATACTAATTGAACACACTGTGAACCAGAGAGAGGTTCAATGGAAGATTTATTTTATATGTGATTGTCCAAAATGATCATGTATTATAATTTGTCCAATATAAAAATTGATTAGTTTTTTCTACCATCATCCACTCACAAATAGATATAAATATATTATCTCCATCTATTAATTCTAGATAACAGTTATCATTATAATCATATAATCTATGTCAAATTTGTGTAGTCCTTACATATTGCCAAATGGATTTAAAAATTTCTACCATATTATCTGTTGTCATAGCCCCCAAAAGGTTTTTAAACATAATCCATCTTCTATAATGTAGATATATCATTCCTTCTATAAATGTCTTCATAAATAGATGTCATAATGCTCATGTGAATGTTATCATTGTATAAAGACAAAACATAAAGGAAGTGCATACCCCTAAAACCTACGAAATATAGACGAAAATATATCTGAGTATCCTTTAGTCATTTGACCACAATGTATAACATAACTCCCCCTTAAATAAATTTTTTATTTCATATAACACAGAAGGATATCATTTCAAAAGATATCTCTTAAAATATCCTATATCATGATAATCTACAATCACATATAACCATTGTGTGGGTTTTTAATACATATTCACTTATGATCATAAAATATTCAAAAACCTTGTTTGAAACCATAAATACAAATTTAATCATACTTGTATCCATATATGCTTCCAAAATAAAATTCAACAATTATTTATTAAATAAGTTCATACCATTAAAAAAATCCATTCAAATCATAATCATATTATTATAATGATATAATCTCAAATTTGATATTATTATAATAGAATCCATATAAGGGAGATTATAATATGAAATTTCACTAAATGATGAACAATAATAATTTCACATGTCCCATTCATGAAAATTCAAACATGAAATTTCGAATTATGGAGGGGAGGATATGTGTGACTTAATTATCCTGATTCACATCATCCATTGTGATTTCATAAGAATTCCCCTTTTCTTTTTTCATTATTGGTTTTTCTGGATTATTATTAATATTAGTCCATAGTTTGGGAAATTTATTTTCATAATGATCAATCACATTAAACATGAATCTATAATGGGGGGGTGGTGCATTCTATTGAGATATCTCTCAAGACATATCATTTAATGAATAAGGAACACAACTTCAACCTTATTTTTCTAAATGTTCATTCTTACCACACATGAAACACTTTATTGTTCCCTTTATACACACATCTATGTGCACATACCCATAGTTTTTCATGTAAAATTATGAACATTTTCTTCCATCCATGTGATAAATCTTTTTATTTTACATGGAACTGCATTTTCAATTCTTATCATTGAAACCAAATGTGTTTTTGGTATATATATGGGATTTTTTGCTCGTCAAACAATTTAATTATAACATTGAATGTTCTTTATTGATAACTATCTTGAGGAATTGTTTTCAATAAAACCAATAATTGTTCAACCTTACATTCAAATGGAATTATAATATCTGGAGAGTACCTCCCACGTCTCATAAATTTTTTTTATAAGCAATAATAGAATCATTATCCTTTAGTTTATTCTTTAGGAATTCCTACTCAATTTTTCAGTAAAGAATATGAGAAATAAAATTCAAAAAAATTAGCCATATAAACTCATCAAACATCATGGTTTTAATTTATTTTAATTTCCTAGTATTCTTGATTAGATTCCACCGTTGATCTACCTCTCCATCCAAATGGTAGAAATCCACAATGAGTTTTACATTCCCTAAACACAAGATAATGGAAATTATATTTTTAGTGGTACTAATAAACTATAGAACATCTAACTGATCAGTAAAACCGCTGAAATATGATGAGGGGTTCCTCATTAAGGACTCGATATATCAACATTCCCCCATAAAACATTTGGATGTTCACCGTTATTCATATCATGAGAATGTTGGGTGAAAATTCCAAATTTTTTCTTATTCTATCTCCCATGATATCCAGTTTATCTTGGTGATAATTATTTCATGGTTAATTGAATTCCTCATTAACGTGGTTCCATCTAGATACATCCATTTAATTAAAACAAAAATTTTCATGTCGTAAATGATGATTATAATTGAAAATAACATGGTCTAAAAAATCATTTTAGGGGACTAAATCAATACACATTTTAGACTATGAAAACATAGGTTTATGCATGGTCATTAATTTTCATCATCTATGTAATCTCATTAAGATAGTTCATCATGATTTTTTGATTTTTCAAAGAATATCCCATAGTTGTGTCAAACCAGGTGTAAAATAGTGACCAAATTCGAGAACTAGTTTCATATTGATTCTAGCTCAATATAGTGTTTTTAGGATTGTTTCAGTTCATCTAACATAGTGAAATTTCAATGTGTGGTATCCAGAAAGGGTTGCTAATTAATGGAAAATTTTCAATCTATTCTTTGAAAATATTGAATAAAATTACCCTATACATCATCTCAAACCTTTTATTATCCCTAGAGATATCCCTAGATACATCCTTTACTAATGTTTTCCCCTCATAGTTTCCAAATTATATTGAAATTGTTTTTTCTGAAACCAACTATAGTGACACGTGGTTCTCATGAACCTACATAACTCTTTTTTATATGATTATTCATTACATTCCTAAAAAATTCTCCTCAAGACCATAATATATTAGTTCCATTAGAAAAACAAAACAGGATCATCTAATCTGGTGAATTATCTTCATTGTTTCCATCACTAATCTTCTTATTTAGTAATCTTCATAGAAAAACCCTATATAAATCTTTATAGCATATCATTGGGAAAGGAAAAATTAGAATGGGTGTCCTCTAATTTAATTTAATGTTAAAAATAAGAGATTACAATCTATGATCATATGCAATCACTATAGATTTAAAAGGTTATATGGTAATGAACACAAACTACGATGTTCATTTCTAACAAGCCATAGATCATAAACATGAATCACAGAATAAGTATTGACAAGTATTAAGATATAAATCATAATGGAATCAATAAACATGATTGATGAGAGCATAAAATTGGAATAAAAAATATTTATGGAATATACATAAGATTATATCATTTTTATCTTGTATAAATTGATACAGGTTCACTGATTAGGTTATAGACCTGAAATCAAACCCTCGTATAAACATATAGATGTTCTATGAGGTTCTTGAATAACATTATGAACCTAAATAAAATGTATATGTATAAAATTTTAAACAAGTAATCAGGTCCACATATAACATTTCATACAAATAATCAAGTTCACACATTACATTAAGGACATGAAATATAGGTCCACTCATAATGTCATAGTAGTCATTGTTTACACCCAAGAAAATCAAATAGGATAAATTCCCATACCGAACTGGGTCCATTATACATTATATTTGGTATTATATGCTGATAATTAAATCTCTACCATATTCATTGGAGGTATATATATATATATCCCATAATTATTTTGATATTTCATAATTGTAGTCCTTGTTTAAAATGTAACCACTGTCACATAATAAAAATCATTCAAATTTGTTCCAGAGGATAATAAAAAATTCACCATGTTAAAACCTAATAAATTAAATGGGTTTGATATAAATTACATCATAACATATACTAGGGAAAATAAATCGGTTTCATAATCATTTTATCATTTCATAAAAGTATTTCACAAGAAAAAATAGGGTTTCTTAAGAATTTTACCATTATGTAACTAATGGAAGAGTAATGGCGTTCATAAATAACATGAAATCATAGACATAAAATATTTAGAGTAATAATAATAATGTAATCATTGGATCATATAGAAATAATGTTTGTTAAAACAAACATTTAAAACATATAAAGGATGTTTCTAAAAATCCATTATAACATTTCTAGGTGAATATATCATTTTTAATTCGAAAAATGAATTTTTAAAACATAAACCACTTTTGAAATAATTTTTTTTGGAAATAATTTATTAAAATTCTAAATTTCTCCAAATATTACAGAATTAATTATATTTGAAAATACCTTTTAAAACTATAAAAGGTATAAAAATAATAATTTTGTTTTCATGAATATATTAAATACAATTTATAACATGCATTTTAAAAACAATGATCTATTTCACATTTTCACTAAAACACAAACATTCATTTTTTATAAAATGACATGAATATCCCTTTTATTTTTTTTAATAAGTAAAAAAATGATATAATAGGTGTCTTAATAATGAGATGAATAAAACTTTTTTTAATTAATTTTTAAAAAATGGTCTTTGATGAAAACTAATTTTCGAATGAAAAGAAAACTATTTTCAGATTTTTAATAAATATATTTTATTAATTATTATAAATAATAATGTTTTGAAAAAAGTAAAATTACATGAATATATCATGAATAACCATATGAGAATAAAATAATTGATAATTAAATAGATTTATATCACATGGTTTCAATACTGGAGACATACACATATAAAGACTTAAAAAATGATAAGATTGTAACATAAAACCTATACCACTTTTGAAACAATAAATCATATGGCACAGTATATAATAAAAAAATAGACATATAACATCATGAGGATGAGTAAATTAATTATATTTCATGTTAAATGGTATGTATATACATGTACTGAATGAATATTGGTGAATAACATAACATATATCTCAATAATGAAAAATTGGGAATAAATCCATTATCTTAAGTCTTGATATATGTTGTACTAGTTCAAACCTCATATATAATAAATATATCCTTATTATTAAAATATTTACATACCATTTACCTGTATATGTCACAATATATATAATTTTCTTATTAAAACTTATTACTTATTTATTAACAATTCAATGTTAATTTTATATTTCAGGTGATAAATTCTTCGATTTTCATATATGTTTTGATTTGTTTTATTTTTGGATGTATTACTTTGAACAAGGAAACATCATCTTTTTTAATTATAACCATGATATAGATATCATATATATTTATTATATAAATATTTATATTAATTCATAAAATTTACTAATAGAATTATAATTACACCATTCATAGAGACGGTTGGTCATATGTAAGCATTATCACTTTTTTTTAATATTAATGTTACTTTAAAATAAATAAAAGTAAATGATATATTCTATCAACTAAAGGAGTTTGATTATAGGGAACTCCTTGCCTTTTTCAATGATGAAGCCTTTGAATACGGATTAGATGTCAATGTAGTGCAAGGAGTTGGGAACATACGAAAAGAAGATCTATGTGGGAATGTTTATTCAAACATGGGACAAGGTGGCTGATAATATTAAGGACTTACCCAAAGACGATCCCGATGAAAAGGAAAAATTATAGAATAATTTTTTACTGTGGTAAGGTTTCAAAAATAATTAAACAAAAATTTAACGATTCTACAATTACATACGGTGTTGGTTGACTATCTTCTATTATACCTGGAAGGTTTCCCATTAAATCCTTAAAAGTGTTTTCATAAAAAAAATTACGATGGGTAATATACATGGGATGGATAGGGTGGAAAAGTTATTCCATGTTTTGATAAGATTGGTGCAAGTGATCTAATTTATTTTATTTTATTTTATTTGATATATTCTATCATTTCAAAATTAATTTTTCCCATATATATAACACATTTCTATAAGACACATACATAATATATTTCATGTAAAGAGTGAAAAAATCACATCACTTTTCAAGGTGGCAGTCCATTGTACACACGAGTGATGTTATCATATTCCCAGAAAATGGAATCCAAGAAGTAATGTATCATATAAAAAAAATAATCATCATAATAAATCTTTAATATCATATATATAAAAAATTAATTCATATTTAATTACAACTATTATTTGTGGTAATGGGAAAACAAATGACATCGGTTTACAAGGGGGTTGTCTGTAGTACACACAAATGATGATTTCATAACCCATTTGATAAATTGTGATATTTTTTTGGGTAATTCCCTTAAAATACATATAATTTAATTTTATATATTTATAATATTATATAATTATTATAAAATAATAATTTAGTGCTGTGGAGGAAGAAATAAAACAAAAACCTCATTGATGAATATTTCCACTTCATCGGGTATCCTCATTTTATCTCCCCTAAAATCCTTAATATGATGAATTTATATAACAACTACGGATTTTAGGTTTAGTGTAAGAAAATTAGGAAGTGATTTGGGTAGTTAATTGATGATAAATTGGGGTTTTAATGATTTAATAAGAGCGGTGGTGGGTGCATGTTACACATGGGGGGAGGACACACGTGGAATTTTTGAAAAGAAATATGTGCTCCCATGTTTTTCATATTTCATAGGGGTCCATATTAATCCATTATAGAAAATTATATGTCTATTGGTTGAAATATTTCTATAAAATTTTATTCATATCGGTTTATATATCATATATACCATTATATTTTTAGATTAACCCCTCCCTCCATTAAATCCATTTTGACATTTTCAATGGGAAATAAATTTCATTATATTCACTCCTCATTTTGGTTGAAAAATAATTTTACCTTATTAGACCAAAAATTTATTATGATTCCAATTAAAAAACTCTTTTTCCAAGTTCCACTCACATAAGGAAAACATTTTAACATAAAAATAATCTTTCTAAACTATTAAAAAATTAGGGTTTTAATGAGAAAAACGTACAAAGAATGAAATGTTTTTGTATCAAAATTAAATTTTAGGTTTTTTTTAAATATTTTACATATATTATTTGACACAACAATTTATTAAGTTTACATAAAAAATAAAAATTCGATTTAGAAATCTATGTAATTTCAAAAATATAATATTCATTATTTTTCACTATTCATTGAATATTAAACATTTCCGAAAAAAATGTAAAATTAATATCAAGATAATTTTGAAATTATATTTTAGAAAATGATATTTTTTTATAATTTTTTTTTTCTAAATTTGAGTGAAATATATTTTAGTAAATGTGTACAAAATGGTGACATAACACCTTTTTTGGAAAATAATGATTTTCATCTTTTAATTAGATTTCTTCATATTTCATGTCTGCAAAACATATAAGATTGATGATAAACATTTTTTCAATATATAATATAAAAATTTCATAATAATATTGAATCATAATTTATTTGGTTAATTTATTCATATAAATTACACTTGTGCTCCTAATAATAGTTTTTTAGAGAATGATTTTATTTTTTATAAAAGGTCTTCGTTTTCATTTATAATTATTTGGTCACCAATGATTTCATTTTTTATTCATGTTTAATCTAGATATCTATAAATTAGATAACCGTATTCTTAGCCTCCATTCTAATGTCATGGTTAAAACTAAACTATTAAATAATAATATTTTAATTATATGACATGTTTCATTTAAAATTATCATTCCATGTAATTTTGGCTAAACATCGTCTTCACTTCAATGAAAAATAACAAAAAATTTTCATTTTCTAAAATTATTTCATAAAATTGTAATGTGTTAATGATATCACATTAAAAAATTTAATCTTAGAGGTGTGTTATAACATTAAAAACAACAACGATATCTTGAACAACCATAAACACAGCAAAATTTGGCAGTAACATCATTATTACCAAACCTTTGTGAATAATATCATTATGTTCTCATGTAACTATTTCATGAGGAATAAACATAATATAATTCATTTTGGGGTGATCTTCGACCTCACCCATCATCATATTTAAATAATAGTTCTATAAGAAATAAATCATTTATCATTTACTACTCATGCATTGATAATTAGTTTCTTATAAAAATCAAATTTTACCAATTAATGGAAAATAATAATTCCATCATAACATGACATATATTTTGTAATAAATTTGTATAAAAAAATATTAATTATATTTATAGGTATATTCACTTGATTCATCATAATAGAACATATGGTATTTACACTATATAGATAATTGGTAAACTTCTAAGATACTAATTTCACAAATAAATCAGTATATTGAATCTAGGAGAACACCATTTAACAAAAAAATTGGATAATATGATATTCAAAGTGGAGAGGACCTAAATGGAAAATTAATCTTACAAACATTCAATTAATATGAAGCGAAAAGGATGTGATGGATTAGATCCTTAAAAAAATAGTCCATATTAAATATAGATACATATAGTGGATGGTATCCTAGAAAGAATATATTTAAAAAATAATATTTATAAATTAAAAATACTTATACTGAAAAATTATGACTCTTAGAGTAATCATGTTTCAGAAATAAAATATCCTTGATTTTTTTTTATAAATTTATAATATATATTTTTTAAAACTAGGAAAATAATATTGACTAGAAATGAGGACAATTTAGATAGAAAGATTCAAATTAAATTAAAAAGGTAGTGAAATGATATATGCACATAGAGAATAATAAAAATATGATTTAGAATAAAATTTTAACATATTCATAAAATAGATAAAGTTATGGATCTTATAAAAATGTTATTCGAAAAATAGTGAATCGAAATGTTAGAAAATAATTAATTCTATAAATGAGACATTAATAATAGGTCCTCAGAGACACATGAAGTTTATGGAATAAATTTTTTTTGGATGATATAAAACCTTATTTTAAAAGCATCAAAATCCCATTTGATATTTATAAAAATATTCTTTATAAATAAAGTTCATTAAAAAATTAAATAAACAAACATTTTTAAAGATGTGAATTATAATAATGAGGTCACAATGATAAAACATAAATAGATTAAAAATATTAATGTGGAACATTTTTGAAAAATTAGAATACTGTAAGGGAGTTGAACCCTTCATTATAGATGATGGGATTAAATTTAAATATAATATACTTTTGGGGGTAAAGTTTCATTAGGGAAAAATACATGGATTAAAATTAAATTCTAAAAATATAGAAAGTGAATATTAAATGAAATAAAATATTAGTGTTGATCAAACTAATCCTTAGACAGTGAAATTCAAAAATATGATATATTACTCAATGTTGGATGTAGAGTTAAAAACCATTATGGTAATTGTATAAAATGTTTCAATATAGCCTTAATGTTCTTCAATTAAATGGGAATTCAAATTTCACGACTTAAATGATATTAAATGTACATTAATGATATATAATTGTGAATAAAATCTATAAAATAAATTATTTTTGGAAAAATATATCATGTTTCATGGATTACAAAATGATACAATGAAATTATTACAACCATATACATATTTGAGTAAAACCCCATTAAAGGATACGATTTCAAATGAAAAATTAAATACCATGAATAACGAGTGGATTATTATAAAAATATTATAGGTTTACTATATACAATAGAAGGAAAAAAATTGCATATAAGAAAAAAATTGGCTAATAGCGTGATAATTTGATAAAATAAACCCTTTCCTTGATTCCCTACTAAGTAAAATGCACTATAAGATTCATTATAATATGTATAAGTACTATATTTTCCTACTTCAGAACATTTATCATATATATAAAAAATTATAAGATTAAATTATAATAATTCTCCAAATTTATATAAGTTAGTTTATATTTATTTTAAATATCGATTGTGAGTACTCTTGATGGTTCTAAACTATTTTTGGAATAGTGGTATTCTCCTTCATTCATCTCAAAAAATTTATGAACATAAAATAATAAAATTTACTAATATTGGTATATTATAATGATTTATAACATTATAATTTCATTCTATAGGTGATTTAGATACGATCCATATTTATTGAATCAAATAATATGCTTTTTTATTGATTTTTTTTCGAAACATATAATTATACCATAATTTATGACAGTAAAATTTTTGTTTCCATTACATATCCAAAGTAAAAGCATTCTTAAATTTTTTTATCTTATATTATATGTAACTATGTTCTTATAGTCAATCCTTATATTATTTTATATCAATGTTTATATAAGTGGACAGATCAGCCGAAATATAAAAATACCTTATTTCATAGATGATTTTTAGATGAAATTTGGTCAATATATTAATAGTAGAATTAATATATCTTAATAATGTAATTAAATATATTACCTAAAGGAGGTGAATTTTATTGTTATTTTGAAAATAATAATGAATGTGTATGATGAATGAGATATGCTAGTTTAGCGAGGTGGTAATCTGCACTTTACATTGAAAACATTCTTATTTTATTCTGAATTAGGAAATAAGGTGTATTGTACATTTATCATCAAAATTATAATATTAATTTAACATTTATCTCTAATTTGATCCAAATTACTTGATTATATAGGTTGTATTTGAAAACGTAATAGGCCGCATTATGGATGTCATTGTCCACACCACAGATAAACGACCGTTTCATTATTCCAAATGGAAAATTATACAGGTTGTTATTAATTATTCCATTAGAATAATAAAATATATTTAAAATAAATATTGTAATTATATAATAATTATGACAATATTTATGGAAAACTAATAATGAAAAGATAGAATATAAGAATAATGTAGTTGAGTTGAGGACTTGGGATTTCCCATTGATAAATACTTAGAAATAGCAGTATTAGGACAATCACGTATAAATAGATGCTGAAGAATAATGAGAAAAATATATGGGATGTAAAAAATTTATGAATATTAAAAGGGAACCAAATTTTTATGTTGTTTTTGAAGGGGTTTTTGGAGGCCTCTTTTTTAGTTGTGATAATGAATTTTTTTAATATTTCAACTTAATACATACAGAGAACATGGTTTCCATGTCAAGAACAATGTAAAATGGGGTAAAATGGATTTGAGGATGAGATGAGTTTGATAATCCTTCAAAAATTCATTTTAATATATGTTTTTAATATGTTTTTAATTCAATTATTTATTGAATTCTCTATCTTACCATTTTCATTTTACAATAGTAAAAAATTATTACCCAAGTAATTTAATCCCAATTCAAAAAAATAAATGTAATATATTACCTAATTCAAAAAAATTAATTTAAATATGATAACTATTTTATAAATTAATATTTAATTGTTTAGTAAACTTTATTTCTAAATTTAGAGTTTGTAAGGCGAATTAACCTTCTTTTTTAAAAAACTAAATTTTAATGTTAAATTTTTTTGGGTTTGATAAAATTAAATTTTTTAACTAATTTACAGTATTTAAATTGAATAATTTAAAAAATCGATATTTCCCCATAAAATAAACCCAATACTAAATTTTACCAAAATATATTTTAATTAAAATAAATGGAAAAACGGGTTTTTAATTGAAAATACTACTTATATTTTTATGCACATGTATTATAACTTCATAATAGTATTTTTAAAATATATAATTTCTATACTAAATACAAATTTTATAGAATTAGAGTATTTTATAAATTTATGTCTCCATCTCAAATATTGATAAAGTCATAAAATTTAAATTTTATTAAAATAATATTTTTTCTTATTCGTATAAAAATCAATTTGTTTAGTAATATCCCAAATAATCAAACATAATGTAATTATTTCATTAATAATTATAATATTATATTATTTTTATCTACTTTATTTTATTGAAATAATTTTTCTATTTTTAAATGAAAAAATATAATATAAAGAAAGCATATATTATTGATGAATTTATTTTTTCATATTTTAGTGTTCTTGATATAAAATTATAATTTAAATATTTATATATATTAGTTCATATAATTTAATAAATTTTATTTTCATGTTAATTATTTAATAGCATTTAATCTTATTTATTAACACTTTAAATATTTATTTTGAGAGAGAAAGATACTATTTATAGAGGAATTTTGATTTGATCATTGTCTTTTAATTTAAAATTGGTTATATTCTTTATGTATTATCATAAAAATATTCATATAATATGAATTGGCTCACATTAATATTTTTTATATAATAGTTTATTAAAATATGCTTTTGTAAATACAGAAAGTTATATTTTTGTCATTACATTCCACAATATTAAAGAAATTATATCCTCAAACATTTAATTATTCAAACATGTTGGAAGTAGCTGGGGATATTCATGTCATATCTCTAATTGAGTATATAACATCTAATATTGAATCTACATTACTCTTAGGATATAATTTGTTACTTATCATTCAAAAAATCATTATTCTTTTACATAGTCCCAACTCATGTACATATATACCATTAACATACATTATCTAATATGTACCATTTCTAAAGTCCTCGGAATTTCAATGATATAAATCCAATAGAATACTATATGTTCTTCCTGAAATTAGACTATCTATAACCCTAATAAATTATTAATTCCATGTTCATAAATATGGCACTAATAAATATGTACCCCAATGAAAAAAGGATAAAAAACACCAATAATATCATTACTCAATTATGAATTCATTGGTTTTCAATAATGGCTACATTTAATTTTTAAATTGAATCAAAACATTATTTTCTCAAATTCGACATTATATTAATCATAATATTTATCAATATCAGAATCAGGTATTGTTAAATAGTCATAATAATTATAAAAAATTGGTCATAAAAGTATTCATGCTTATTTATACCATTTAATATATGTTTTCATACCATTAAAGAGAAACTAATAAGTAAAAATCCTTATAGGATTCACATTAACACCATGTCATATAATATATTACTGAATGTCACTGATAAATTTTAATAAATAATTTAGTGCCTATGAGCATCCAGAATTAATTTATATTACCATACCAACCTCACTACGTGAGGTCAAACAAGGAATCTCGTGTTTTTAATCATAGAAGACATATAGAATGGTTTAAACCCATTTAAAAATACCTCTTTATTAGGTTATAAGAAAAAAATGTTTCCAATTACATAAAATTATAAAAATAATTTCAATGATTCTACTACATCCAAATACCAAATCCGAAAATGATCTTCAATAAAATTAGATTAAATGATTATTTCCATAAGAGAACATAATTGTAATATTTATTCTCTAATAAAATAAACAATTCATCCATTGATAATTTTCATCAAATAAACCAAGATTTATGTTTTTTTATATTATATGTAATATCATAATCCAAAAAATAACAATCCCAATATTGTCATAAATTTTTTAACAATATTATAAACATAAAAATATGAAAAACATTTTCACTCATTTTTTGAGATACCCATTATCCTTAATAGCACTTAATTGTGAATTTTTCCCAAAAATCAAAAAACATGATATTTTAATATATATTTTCTATGTCCATTGAATATTAATTTATATAAGAAAACCTATTATATTTTTTCCTAATGGTTCATAATGATAATTTGAGTTAATTAATGAATATCCATTAGAGGTGTCTTAATATGTGCGTAGTCTTTGTCCCAATCTTCATGCACCTGAGTGGATATGAGTTGGTATATGGCCAACATTTTTCTGGTTCAATACCTCCATATGAATCCTTGCTAAAAATAAATCCCCATTCACGTACAAAGATAGTGATAAAATTTCTATGTGAACACACAATATATACATTATCTATACATCAAGACATTATCCAATACATATCCATATACCCATGAATTATCCTTACATTTCTCATGAATGTTCTTTTTTTAAAATAGATAAAATATTTAATTTTACCTCAATTAACATAAACAGTTATCTATACCGTTGAATATATGATCAAACATTTATTATAACCACTAAAATTATCCTCATCCAACACCATAACATAGTAATATATTGACACCCTTATCTCATAACAATTTTGGAACCCCATGGATGTGACTATCTCATTTAAATGGACTTATTGGAAATATATCATCATAATAAATTCCCATTATCTTTTGGGTTTAGAGGTCTAGAGAATTGGGGGAAAATAAATAACTAAATAAACCCAACTATATTTCAACCAAAGTTAATTTTTCCTATATATAATGAATTTATTAATCTATAGCAAATTATAACAACCGGTCATAAATTTCTTCATAAAAGATAAACTTTTATACTTATCATATGTATTACATTCCTTTACAACATTGGGAAATGGAGTCATAGGGAAATGGGTGAGTTTAAATTCTTCTCATCGGTAAAAAAGAGCCATAAGGAACATTGATAAAAATTAATCCTAATATGAGGAAAATTAATATAATCAATATACATATGGAATGAAATGTCACACTATAAATAGATCATAATTCAGGCCACAAGGAATGGAGAAACATAATTGTTTAGATTATATTATAAAATGGAATTAATATGATATGTAACAAATACCAGAAAAAAATTATCATATAAATGTGGGATAACATGAAAAAAAACAATGAAATATGTTATAAACATAGGTGAAGAAAAATCTAGTGAGAATACTCATTATGACAACACCTGTGTAAAGAATTATATTATGTACATTCATGAAAATGTGATAAACACAACATGCCCAGAATTATTTACACAAACTCAAATATATATGATTAGTTAACTCATAAGAGATAAGCCTAATAAAATGCATTGGAGGGATTTATAGGACTCCAAACATTATCATCCTTTCATGTGTGAGACATACGAAATCAGTCATTCATCATAGAGAAAATATGGATTGAAAATAGGTTTCATGCACTTTCCAAACGAAATAACAGAAGGAAAAAATTATTATTTCCATCATATCATGATAAAACCATTTAACAAAATCATTCATACATATTTATTTAGTGAAATTTTAGGTAAATACCCTTAAATCGGGATAATAGGGAATAACAAATTTTGACAATATTGATAAAAGTTATGGATTTCGAAAAATAAATTCCAAAATAATATAATATATGAAATCATTTTTTGAACAATTAAATTATTGAATTGGAATACATTAAAATCAAAAATGAATCCAAGTGGAAGAATAATTATGTTATTTGACCATTATGAACAATGAAATGGAAAGGTAGGTAAAAATTATTTCAATTATAGAGAAGAACCATTCATAATCATTTGTAAGAATGATTTTTATGGTATCATTTGAAGAATATCCTTGATAATGAATAAGATTAATTTAAGTATAAAAACATATATGGAAAACACATTTCATGTTTTATATAAAAATAACACCAAAAATAAGAAATACCACTATCCTATAAATAATTTTTAATAAATGTATTTATAAATATAGGTTTAAAAATATTTTTATGGAAACCATAAATATGGTGAGGGAAGTATTAAAATAAAGCATAAATGTTTATGAATTTATTCATTAACATATATAAAATTTAAAATTTTTATAGATGATATTCTTATCATATTCTTAAAAAGAAGGTTTTTTGAGTCAATTTGAAATTTATTATCAATAAATTTAATTGAAAACATTGGGAAATAGAAGCTTTTTCAAAAATAAAAATCAAAACATATAATTTGTTTATGAAAAGATTATTATCCAATGATATGTGAAGTGGAAGAAAAAAAAATTGATTTTAAAATTAGATATAGCGATTTTATAAGTTTTGAAAATCATTTCTAAAAACCCACATTGTTGAAAGAGTAAAAATATATATTTTGTTAAATGAATATAAGAAAATTATAGTTGTTACATGACATGATATATAATTATGTTTCTATTAATAATGGATAACATGGTTATTACGAGAATATATATATAATCACTCGATATCATTTTTAAAGAGGACGAAAATTATTCAAAATAATGATATTATTTTATTGGATAAATTAATCATGGTGAAATCATCAATTCAAAAACAGGTTATACCTATATATAAAGATAATGTACCTTCAAAAAAAATATTTCAATAGAAGATACCAATATTTGCTTAAATACATTCCATAATAAGTATTTTAACTCAATACAAGGACATGAGTGAAAAAACCATTATGGTAATGGTTACATATTATTTAATATAATAGGATAGAGTTACCATAACATTTAAACAAAAATTATCTTAAGTATGTAGTATTAAATATACTTTTTGTAAATAGGTTATTGAATTTCACAATTTAAAAGAAATTTTTGTGTGGAAAAAATGAAACTTGTTTCACAAATTTTAGCATGAGAAAATGAAATCCATCCATGCTTAGAAACATTATTTCCAAAAACCCTAGAAAAAATGAATTGAAATATATATTTATATAACATGAAAAATTTGATTATCATTATACAAAATATTAAATTTATAATACACATACCATTTTAATTAAAATATATTATATAATAAAAAATATGCCTTAAGGGGAGAAAATTTCATGAAATAATTAATTACCTTGATTCCCAGTATAATCAAATGCACTCTAATATCATATATAATAAAAATAAAATAACATATATTTTAAAAAATCCTTATTCATATCATTATTTAATGTTCATCTATAATTATTCTCTATAAGTTTATTTGTATGTTATTATCTATTTCAAATATTAGTTGTCAGTAATCTAGATCATTTTGACATTGTGTCAATATAGTGTTTCAGTTTTTCATTATTCATTGATTATTAAAATTTCACAGATAATACCACATACTAGAATAATTGTTTTTAATATGTTTAAAAAATTATAAATTCAATATTTTCATGTTTGAGTTAATATCATTAAACATCGATTATTTTACCGGCATGTTTTAATGGATTTTAGTTAATGGATGTTAGTATCAAATATTAGTAATATTAATATCAATGTTACCATTGATGATAAAATTGAAAATATTATTTACATAATGGTTTGATTTATTATTGGTTATCACATTTCATGGTTATCCATGATATTTTCTATAGCATTTTTCATATAGCTAGTTACACCGACCCAAACATTTATATTCCATAACAAATGGATATTGTAATAATAATAGATGATTTTCAAGGAATAATGTTATTTTTATAGAAGAATAAATACTTTATTGAGATATTTTCATTTTTTGGATTTATATTTCAATAATATTTACAAAAAATTAGGATGAATCTAGATGAAAAACAAGATCCATTACCTTGTGGAGGTTGTAGGCTTCATAATTCATGGTTAACATTTTCATTTTATGGTGAATGAGATGGAAATAAGGTGGATTAAAATTTTCATTTTCCTCATCTTATAATATGTGAAACATTATTATATATCTCCATCATTATAAATGTTATGGTAGATGGTAGTGAAAACCCCATGGCTTCTCTCTTATGAGATGTTAGTCCACAAAACATTTGATTAATAAATTCAGTTTTTCTAATGAAAAATTAAATAGTTGTCAATAGTTTTGTTATTTTCATAAAGAAATTTGGAATAAAAACAATAATTATTACATTACAAGGTAATTATAAAATAATATATAGGAAATTAATAAATGAGAGATATTAGGTGGAAAATTATTCATGTTTTTTTAAATGGGATTTCCCATATAAGAATCATTGGAAATAGAGGTCTTAGGCTAATAACATGTGATTAGGTACTGAAGGATATGAAATGGGATTATTGGGGAAGTGAAAAATATTATTGTTTCTAGTGGAATTTGACTTTTTTTGGTGGTATTAATTGGGTGATTAAGGCCCCCATTCCTAATTATTGTGAATATATGTTTTTTCTTTGTAGTCGAACAAAATATATGAGTGAAAACATTTGACATGTCAAGAAGACAATCAAATAGACCTTAATGGTGTGGGTTATATTATAAAAATAATATTCACTCTCATCCATTCAATAAAAAAATTACTTAATTATATTTTTATTCCGTTAAATTTTGAATTTTTACATTTAACATTTTTTAAATTTTCCATCTTAATTAGTTTTTACATATATAAATTAGTTTGAATTAAACAACTAAATTAAATCATATTAAGTAATTTGAATCTATTGATTTTAAATGTTACATGTATTCTACCAAACAATTTTTTTATCAAAATATTATTTTATCATTATTTTATATAATGCTTAAAGGCCCCTTTTTTGAAACATTGTATTTTAGGATTAAAATTTATTTTTTGTATTAAATTATCAATTTCATTGAGTACCATGATCTAAATTGTACTAATATAAAAGCAATAGAATTTATTTTTCTTTGAAATAATTATAAAATAAAACATTAACAAAATATATTTAATTAAATTGAATGTTTAAAAACAGTTTAATTTGAAAGCATTAATTAGGTTGTTAATATAATTTTTGCATATTCATAATTTTTTTTTAAATTATATATTTTAAATACACAAGTATATATTTGATCAATTATAATGTTTTATTCTTTTCCTTATATATATATATATATATATATATAATTTTATTAATCTATCAACAGTCGTAAAAATATCTATTTCTACATATTCAAATAATAATGATTATTTCAAAAAATAGAAAAAGGTCATGAAGGGATAAATTTGAAATTAAAAATGAATTTATGATATTCATTTTTAATGTTTAAATTATAAAATTACGAAATTTGTTTTTAATTGAAAATAAAAAATATATGGAAAAAACATAGATTGAAAATTATCATTTTTGGACAATATGTGTTCTTAAAACCTATTTCATATTAAAATAATGTTAATATATTATTTCATATATTGAAAAATAATTTTTATCATTATAATGATTCAATATTTCTAATTTAATTATAAAAACATATAGTATTATTTTTTGTTAGACAATTCCAATTTTAAATAGAAGGATTTTCATAACTACTGTATCATATTTTTCTAGAGTTTTTACTCTTCTTATCAATTCTTATTGATGTTAATATAAAAAATCACAACTCATATTAGTTTATTTGTTAATCAAGATAATGATTTTTAAAATAATAAATATTAAGGAATAATCATAGTGAAATATAGGGTTGTTAAGCTCAAAAATCTGGGTTCATATTATAAACAAATTTGGTCAAAATAATATAAAACAAATCCCATGTGTTTTATAACTAATTTTATTTTTACAAAAATATATAAATTTATTTAATTGAAAATAATCCTGATCATCATCCATAAATTCTATATAATATATACTATTTTTGATATATCATAAATATTACTTTTCCTCATAAACCAGTGATGTGGAAACATAAGAATGGTGTGAGCTTGGAATCATAGTAAGTATAATAATAAATGATAGTAACAATTGAACCCATGCGAGTCTAAGATGTAAAAATGTGTATTATTAGGGCACATGATATTGCTAATCCCGAAAATAGATAGATCAAAAATCGTAATAGTTTTCCTGAAAATTTATATAATAATACACAAACGAATTAAAACATATTATAGAGTCTATATAATATTAAAATTTCATCGAAGTATTGAAAAATAAACTGAAAACATTGGAGAATAAATTAGTGGTGTGAAATATAATAAATGTTTAGAAAAAAGGGAATATAATATATCATAAAATGAAAATAGACTTATATAGGTGGAAAAATAATTCACATCAGAAACCATTAGTAAAATTTCCATACAACAATTCCTTTTAGATAAAAAACTCCTAATTTTATTTCATAAAAACATTATAAAAATCATTATGTCCACTTTATTCTGAAAAAATAAATAAATACTTTCTTTAATATGTCCAAAAATACCTAAATGATGTAATAAATTTGTGATAGATATAAGACCAAACATATCATATAATAGTCATCAATACATGTGAGTTCCATGTGAAATAAATCATTATTCATTTTACAAACAACACTTGAAATAATTTTTTTTATATCCTTTTTAAATGGGATCAGATAAGAAAAAAATTCTCAAATCCATCAATAACTATTAGATTATATTCTTGTGGAAAATAAATCATTTTCTAAATTGATTCAAAAAATTTATAGGAAACGACTCTTCAATAAAGATAATTGAGGATATATTATTCACTTCTTATAGATTATTGGTATAAATTTTTTTCAATAATATCAGAAATAAATATATTTATGGATATTAGTTGAACACCATTCATTCAATTGAACTAAATATAATGTATTCATAACTGAATTAGAAATGAAGAAAAATTATAATAATATAATGACTATGAATGACATGGTAATTAATTTATTTTCCTCATTTTTGATGCCAAAATTTGTATAAAAGAATTTAGTGGGTAATCCAATAAATAAAATTTCTATAGAAACAAGACATTTTGAGTTAATGAGGAAAATGTAAATGAGACAATAAAGTAATTTTCATTTCAAGTAAATAATCTACAATAATTGAACTATGAACATAAATAATGTTCACTTCATGTAAATCTACTTAGATAACAAAATAAACGATCATGGAAGGAATACTTATTAAAATATCATTATTGAAACCCATATAAAAAATGGATAAAAGCATTCATATTGAAAATAGGTAAAGGTAAATATGAAGTTCACAAGAGATAAAATATATATTTTTCACCCAATATATAATAGAATATTGAAAAGTATAAAAAGATTACAGGTATGGTAAACTTTATAAAAGTGGATGAAAGTTGTTCCCAATAATTATTCACTTTTTGAGAATAATATTGTATTAGTGAAAATTAATTTAATTAAGATTTATTTTTCCACTATTGGGGAGAATAATTTACCATGAAAAAAATTCTTGGGTGGAATAAACCATTATTTGAAATATGAACGTCATGATGAAGCATTGTAAGTCTATAATGATAGTTTAGTAAACAAAAACCATTACAATTTTGGAATCATCAGAATAAGAATATATTTTATGAGAGAAGATGATATTTATAATGAAAATAAATTCAATAAACAAATATAATAAAAATATTCCTGAGGTATTAATCACACCATATTAATGATATCTTTATGCATGATAAAATAATATATCAATAAATTTATTTTGTGGGAAAAAAGGCCATAATTAATTCTCGAATTCATCTAAAGATATTTAATATCCTTTATAACAAAAACAAAAATCAAAATCCCCTATATTATAAACTTATTAATATGGATAAAATTTTATCAAATTCATTTAATATTGTTTTCCACAAACATAGAGTAAGTTATTATCCAATTACAAAAATAGTTTTGTGAAATCATGATTGTTTATGAACTCTTTCATCAATGTTCCATGGTTATTCATTCTTATCCCTATGATCATCAATAAAATATCATAAAATAAATAGAAATTATTTTTTTATAAATAATTTTGATTTTCCTATATTATTAAATTGTATATTTTAGGATCTATAATAATGAAATTGACAATGAGAATGTTTCAAATATTTTTAAAAACGGAATATAAATATATTATTTAATATTTTTAATATGAATGTTACACTATAGAGAAAAAATTAAAATAATTATTTAACTATATAGATAATATATAATCATTATTCAAGTTCACATATACACACATGATATTATTTTATTACATTTTACAAGTAGGTGGTAAGACTTTCCCGAATATGAATATACTGTAATTAATTGACAATAGAGAACTGATTCAGTTGTAATTTAATTATTATGAAAGAATAATGATAATTTTTTAGGTTAAAATAAAATTATAGATAGAAATTAATGAGAATTTTTATAAAATGAAATGGTAATGAAACTATAACATAAGAAGACTAAATTTCATTTCTTCCTAGTACACATGTTTTAAATAGGTCTATTTATAAACATCATTTGATTATAATATAATTAATAAGATAAACAATTTATCTTACAATAACAATAATATTTTCAATAAAATCATATTTATACATTAAAACAATTCAAATGATTATCTAGGAATGGGGATGATAAAAAATTGAATACATCATTCCACTAAGGTGACAGCATGCACATATATATGGATGATGATATATTTTACCATAATGTGGGAGTAATGTATAATTTTTTTTTATTTTAGTATCTAATAAATTTATTATATATCATAATTATTTATTAAATTCTATATTAAGAAGATCCATGTATGTTGATTATGGAAAATCAAACATGGAATATTAGGTAGTCGTAGTCTGCACATACACAAGAATTCCATTTCCATTTTAGTGAGGTGTGATAACATAGGTAGTTACTGATTAATTCATAAATATATAAATATTATTAATACAATTAATACTTATTTCATCTTACAATATATGTGAGTATAAATTTTATTGGAAATTAGATAATAGATACAAAATTTGGGAAGAGATACAATATACATTGTGAAATTCATGGTTTCTTTATATGATTTCATGGAACGGGTGGATAAAATCTTTTCTTTATAAGATAGAATAACAACGAACTAAGAGATGATTATGGAGAAGTAAATAGATTAGTGTTTTAAGATTAAACTGAAATTTTGAATTGGTGTTGAATTGGTTGTGTGAGACACCCTTCATAATTTGTGATAATGTCGTTTTTCACATTATTTCATCTTAACATAAATAGAGAACAAGTGTTGAATTTCATTAAAACTCTATATTTGGAAATAATATATTTTAGATAATATCTTGTTTTTAAAATTTAATGAAACGTATTTTAAACAAATTCTTAACATTCTGGAATATTTACCCATTTATTCATCATTTTACCATTTTGGTGTCATCAGTGATAGCTAATTTATACCTGAGTAATTTTTATTTAAGGCTTAAAAATAAATCGGTGCTTACCAAAAAATATTTTATGTCAAAATAAAAATTGTAAATAATTTTTTAGACACTCATTTTAAATGTTTCAAAAGTTATTTATAAAATAATAAAGGAATATTTTATTAAATGAAATATGAGAATATTTTATCTTATGATTTAAAATATCAAATATGGGTTTCTAATCTAAAATAATTTATTTAAAATATATATTTTTCTATATAAAATACTTATTAATTATATAAAATTGTTAAATAATTTTCAATTTTAAACATTTATACTAAAAATATTATTAAACTCATATTATTTTATAAAAGTCGTATTTTGAACTACTCATCTACAAGTCAATAATCTAAAAATATTTCAAAACATTCAATAAAATATTGTATTTTTATTAAAAATCCTAAATTAATGATAATTTAATAAAATAAAAATTCTAATATTTGGTGATTTAATTTATACGAATAAATATAATTAAAATTGTTCTCACTGGAAAACAACATTTTAAGATGAGATTTGTTCTTATACATAGATTCCATAAAATACTAATAAAATTTGGATTAATTGATCATTATTTAATTTTATTAACCTTATCATGTAATAATGATTTAAATAGGTTTTATTTATAAAATTTATAGTGAATAATATGAAAACCATTATTAAAATTGAGGTTCTAATGAAAATGATAAAATAAAATTCTATAAAACATCATTTATATATTTATAATATATATTAAATTTTCTATTACTATATTTACATGATAATTATATGTACATCATATAATGGTTATACTTAAATTTTAAAAAAATATAAAAAAATTTCATTTTCGAACAATTTTTCATAGATCGTGATTTTAACATAACAATTATTTTCAAAAAATAAATATTGAAAATTATGTTTATTATAATTGTTATCCATATAGGATCATGATTTATAATATAATTAATAATGATTTAACAACATCACATGATCTTTTTATTTCATCACAATATAATATTTAGATTACAAATTCTTCCTTTGTGTAGGTCTTAATGTTTAGGGTGACCTGTACGTATATCCTACATTATCATTACATCGGTATCAATGAACCATGTTTTGTCAACCGAATTATCTTATGACCATCATGTATGAATAGGTACTTATAATTAAGTATGTCATATTATTCTTTTTAGAGAATTGATATTTTTTGAGTGACTATTGCATACATAAAATGTTACATTTATAAAGATATCAATCTATTGAATATAAACTCTATATTCTTTATCCAACTAAATATCCCACAAGAATATAAATTTTTTTATTATTAAATCAATTCTACATAACATGTGTATTCTTATATTTAAATATCAACTCTAGTCATGAAAAATTCATTTCGAAAAAATTTATTTTTAATTTCAAAATTACCTAAACATGATCTCATTGATTTTACCACACTTATCATTCTAAAAAAATCATAGATCATTTATTTTTAAAGCTTAATGATGGTTTGAACATGAAATAACAACATCTTAATCATGAAAATTTTATTTTCATTTAAAATTATAAAAAAACACGTATTATTCATATTTCTATAACTCAAATTATTTATATTGTGTCATAATAAGATAATTTTTCCTTAATTGTAGTGGAATCACCCAATTCCCTTTACCCAAATTCATCCATGTAACAATATCATCTCACATTTGGTTATTTATGATGGTTTTATATATGTGGTTATAACTATCATTCTTATGGGACTCTACCAATATAAAATTAAAATAACATGGCTCAATTCAATTTTACGCTTACCTTGTGAGATAATTCAATTAATCATTTTTAGACAGGAGCTCTAGAAATTTATATTCACGAAACTTTACAATTATATCTAAATAATTTAAAATAATTCCTTTAGTTTCATTATTACACTAAAATAACAATAGAATAGTTGGAAATTATTCAATGATTTTTTAGAATAATTCGGAAGCGTTTTTTCTACTTACAAAGAAGTTAATCATTTTAAAAACTTGTGATAAAATATTTTCTGGAAGATATTTATTCCTAAATATTATAGACACCTTAAGTCACAATTCAATGAATATAATATGTAATTATCAAGATCCATAAAAATCAATTACTAAAGAATGATTTCTCAAACAATATGTCTAGATTTCATTATGTAATAATAGATCTTTTATATCCCCACTAGAAAATTGGGTCTTTTTATAATTGCACTCCAGGTAAGCTATTGGATATAGTAATTCCATATCCTTGGTATATTAAATTAACATTATTAACAATGCACAAATCATCCTATTTTATAGCCACAGGAGAGATGATTTTCTTTCAAGTCTTCATAGTTAGTACAATCTTTAAAACATATTTATGAGCTTATGAATCCTTCTCCCTTGTAGGATTCAATATAGATATATCTTCTACTTTACCTATCTGTTTATGAGAATCCTCTACATCATTATCTGAATGTATTTTTTAATCCATCACCCACATTCATGGTATATATTTAGAACTTTAAGGAGAACAAACAAAAAATAAGTTTTATTGGAACATAAGTGATTAGAGAAGAAATTCTTTTACCAAGATAATTCATATGTTTCCTATTCAATAATAACTTACCAAGATGATTCATTGATAGATTGAAATATTATCCTTTAAAATTAACTTATCACATAGTATTTTTAGTTGTTTAAAATATCTGATCATATCATCTCATGTATTCGGTAGATAGGTAATGAATGTTCTGATGCATTTTTTTAAATACATATTTCCCCCCAAAAATTAATATGTCTAATGACTATTAATTTTTTACTCTTTACAAAACTCAAACCCCAATTTATCCACAATTTTATTTTCACATTGATTAATGTGTCCCTTGCATAATATATTTGAATACATTTTACTAAAATGATTATAATAAAATAAAATAAAATTCATTAAAAGAATATAACATTGTATGGCTTGTATCCAACCATCATTATTAATAAAAAGTTAAATATACAAGGTAAGTAAAATATCCCAGAAAATGTCCCACTATATATATTCAGTAAAAAAAGTAACCTCAATAACAACATAAATCTAAAACATAATATTTCAAAATATTAATTAACATCTAAATGTATGTTTTTATCTAATTAAATATGTTCTAATTGAAGGAATAATAAAAGAAAAATATATTATAATATTGAGAATGAATATTTTTTTATAATTTGACAATTTTATTGAAACCCATTAAAAATAAATCACATACTGATTTACAATATCGCTTAAATTAATGAATTATTTAAAAAGGTATTGAAATAAATAACTGAATAGTTTCTAATGTAATAAATTGTATAAAAATTTATAGACAATTGAAAAATATTTTTATTTAATATATAATTAATGAATTCTTTATGGAAATTTAATAAAAAACTTTCAAAAATTCTCATATATTATAATAATAACAATTTCTTACTCATAATTCATAATGAATTTAAAATTAATCCTTCATAATCAAAATATTTTATATTAATGAATATTTTAATAATTGAATAAATATATTTTTATAATTTAAATAATTGACATAAAATAAATGGAACTCAATTATATTTATATAAACCATTTATAATGTCATCGAAATACATTTTTTAAATTATATAAATTATTTACAAAAAATAATGTATATCCATATAA
Organism: Viscum album; assembly: GCA_963277665.1. NCBI lineage: Eukaryota > Viridiplantae > Streptophyta > Magnoliopsida > Santalales > Viscaceae > Viscum > Viscum album. The sequence goes on along the minus strand of OY728167.1, from coordinate 127,326,643 downwards.
ATATTATATTTTATAATTTATGAATAATTCATAATTCATTATAAATAATATTATATATACGAGTGTATTTTATAATCTATAAAAATTCAATAAATTATTCACCATGTAAATACTATTTATTCATATATATCATCTAAGAAAACAGTTTTTTGTGGTTTAAGGGCCCATATACTTCAGTATCTATAGAACTTGAAAAGAAAATTCCGTAAGATAATGTAAAACGTGATCATTTTGATATAATTTATGTCATAATTTCCCCATAAATTATTAATTTCTCTATTGGATGACCATGTCCATTTATTGAATCATTCTATAGAGTCTCTGTCTACATCCTTGTGGTCTTCTATAACAATTTTCGATATAAACCATGAAAAAAATATACATTATGAAATTTTTACACCTACCACATTATGGTTCATCCATTTATGGTATAAAACCTTGAGTTAGTCGTTCATAATAAATGGGGGGGTTTAAAAGAAAAAATTATACCTCTATTGTTCATACAATTATTATATATATATATTAGTATAGAAAACATTATGGACTTATATAATTAATATGAAAATAAAAACATGAAATAACTATTTATGTTTCCAATTCGAAAATATTATGAAGCATGCATATTTTAACATAAATTATTCTAGTGTTTCGGATGGCAGTATATTTCTTTTTTATTATTTCATAAAAAATAAATCATAAAAGTGGATAAAATATTTTCTGCTGTTAAGATTTATTTCAAATGTTAATTTTAAATAAATATTAGAAGACATCATCGAAATAAAATAAATCCTTCATATTTTTCTATTCCTACAAGAATGAGTAAATAGATAATGAACACCAATCATTTTTTATATACATGAATCTATCCATGCACTTCTTCATGATCATGATATATATCGATAATAAGTATACTCTAGGTTTCTCCTCTATAGGATGTTATGGTCTTAGTGAATCGATAAATTCTTAGAAAGGGCATAATTAAATCCATGGCCTACAAGAATCATGTTTAATGTATAATAAAATATTGTATCAATGATTCCCATTGATTCATGTAATTTTAATGGTATATGAATGCCAAAAATTCTCACACAATTTGACAATAAAGATATTTCTATCCATGATGACAACAAAGATGAAAACAAATTACCATAGCTCAATGAAAAGTTTTATAGGTTATAACATTTGAAATTATGAAAACCTCATTTAAGAATAATTGTTTAAGATTTCAACAATTTATATATATGTTTAGCTTCTATAATTCATTATTACAAGATGAAAAAACTGTGTATGATAACAAGAATTTGAAGAATAATGTTGAACCATACATTATTTCATTACTAATATGCTTCCATGAATGGAACCATGATATTATTTCATTTAGAAAGACATGGATAATTCTATTATAGAACATGACATATTTCAAATCATACCATCATGGTTTTCCATTAATGAGAATTTCTAATAAAAATAAAAAATAAATATAACATAAAGAGTGCATAAAATTCTATGATATTAGACAAATCAGGAATTAGTTCAAAATTCATTTTATTTTATCATGATTTTATATGTCATTTATATAATATAAATATTTTGACAAGAATATTTAATATGATTTTATTTTTATTGAAATATACAAATTTAAAATTTTTCATCCTTGATTATTTTATTACATGAATAAATAATGTCTAAGAGACTACATTGTTAAAATATAGAGTTATCCATAATAGATTAATTATTTAATTGAAAAAGTTGTGAAAAATATTATAAATATACTATGTATAGAATCATATTGAGATACAAGGTTTATTTTTAAAGACCCTTACCCATGAAGCCCAGTATTAGTGCCTTACATTATTACATTGACATAAATACATGGTTCTAATCTCAATACACCGATCATTTAATAGTTTTTGAAAATATATTATATAAAATAACCTCAATTTACAATTTAAAATATTAACTACATTATATATAATCGGATGAGAGCAACATGATTCTCCTAAGTTAACCCCATATAGCAGTCATAAAATACATATAGGGAACCCGTGAAAAATAAATCATAAGACACGGGTGATATCAAGTGCTCTGTAAGGGTAAGACATACAATAGAAGCTATCATTAATTATCATAGATAGTATGGTGAGGTGAATGCCAATAAAACAAAATCTTATGATTAATCTGGAAGGATAAAAATAATATCAAATAACACCATATATTTAATAACATGAGAAAAATACTTAACCATGTATATTCTAAAAGATGAATAATAATAGTGAACATCAAAAACCAAATTTATAAAGAGGTAATTCATAAATGCAAACATCTTAAACATAACATCATTGCTTCAGCCAAGACACCATACATAATTGGGTAAGACAGTAGTCAAAACCCAAACTAGTTTACCTCAAGAGACCTACCGATGCAACAAGGGGCTATATTATGAACCACCCATCACTTACTCTGTCTAATTCATTCCTCGTATGGAAAGGGTGAGAAATAATCAAAATTATCATTCATACCAAAAATCTATAAAATGAAATGTGAACACATTATCCACAATCCATGAATGGTATCAAATTAGAACATCAACTATGAAACTAATCATTAAACCATAAATAAAATATAGTAGATAGAATCATAAGAGATCTTCCTCAACCAATAATAATAACAAAAGAAGGATGTGGAAATATATTAAAATACTCAAATAGAATCATAAACAACTATTCTTTAGAGAAATTCATCTTTTTTAGTATTAAACCATATAAAAGACATAAAAACATTAAAGGAAAATATTTTCATAAAAAAGAATCATATAAACTTTTAATGGAATATTTAATATATTAAGCTGTCATGATTTTAGAAAAATATTTTCTTGGTGTATAATTAAAAAAATTCCTTCCGTATTTCTTTTAAAACATACATAATATACCTCATTTTCAAAACCGAAAAAATATTCCATTCAACCCATTTTCTAAAAGTCAACTCCTGGTAAAAAGATAATAAAATTTACAGTGATAATAGTAAATATATTTTGGAACGAAATTTTAATAAGAATGTACATGGATGATAAATATTCTCCATCTAATAAATATTTATATACAATCCCAATTATTAATAATATCTTGAAATTAACCCTTAGTGTGTACTTAGTTGAGTGTGATTTGAACTCCTATATAATGGAATAATTAATTTCATCAATTTATACCAGAAAAATATCCATAATTATGATATCATATATGGTCTTCTTATATCATATTTTGAATAATATTTCGTTACTACAATTTTTTCGGGTGACAAATACCTCAGTTTCCTATGCATCTGTTGTCATTTAACTCATGATTCATGTGAATATGATATTTATGATTAATATAAAAAAAATTATATTTTGTTCATATATAATATATTTAATCATCTTATACATTTTTATAATAATTATTTTATTATTATCATGGAAATTGAATCACATCTCTTCATGGAGACGGTAGGTTGTACGTACATACGAATGAAAATTCCATTCCCTTAATGGTGAAAGAGTAAGGATTTGGATGTTATATAAAGGATAAAGAATAAAAATAATGTCATATTTATTATTTATGTCTATTATATACTACAGTATACACTTCCAAATAATTCGGTGATTAAAAATAGATTACACCATGGCGTGAAGACTACTGGTCATACTTACGCACCCCTGGTGATTTCATTTTTCCTAGGATGTATGAATGGTGGAATATTAATGTTCCAAAATGATAATAACATCTCATTATATAGTTTATCCTATAGTTATTAAATTATAATTTAATATTCATATGATAAAGAAGAATAATAAAAAATAATATTGATGGAGTAGGTAAAGTTGATTACCTCTTCTTTAGAAAACCACTTTTGGATATCCTCTTAGGGACACTAGTGTTGAACATTTTGGAATAGAAGGACCTCAATTACATGTCTACCTATGTGGGTAGGATGAATAGTAATGGTTGTGTCAGGAAAGAAGGCTCAATGTGGTGTGAATAAGTGAGAGAGTAGGTGTCCTTTTATAAGAAATGGGAGGGGCACTATTGGAATCCTTTAAAATATATAATAAATTTTGTGTTAGATTTGGCTCCAAAGTGAGTTTTTAAAATGATATGATGAGAATGGGTCTAATTCCACTCAAAAAAAATATTTTTAGACATGTTTAGATAACATTATTTACCATATCATTTGGCTTCACCCCTTAGTCAAACCCCTTAAACTTCTATTGTGAAAACATTTCTTATTCTTCATTATGGTTAATATTAATACTATAAAATGAAAAAATAAAGGAAAAAATTGATCAATGATGACATATTTACCCTTATTCTAGTAATTTTTTCTAATTTTATATTTTTATTTTTTTTATATCAATTACTATTAAATTATTTATTTTAAAGTATAATTAATGAAAATAATGATAATATTCATAATTTGTTTTAAAAAAATGTCATGACAACATGATTTCATTGAAAAAAATAATATATCATTACCATGTCCATTTTGTCTTTAAAATTCCTTTATGTCATTAATTATAGAAAGTTATATTTATTTTAAGACTTTTAATATCATTTATCAGACATTTTTATTAATTAAAGAATTTCCACTTTATCGTTTTCTAATCCATTAAGATAATTGATTATTTTCTAAAAACTAAAAATAATTTACAATGATGAAGATAATCAAATTAGATTTCAAATTAATTTGATTTTCTATTTTATATTCTATATTACCATATATTTAAAATGGTATAATTATTAAAATTTTAATATGATATCATTAAATCTTCTATTAATAAAATAAAATATATTTCATACTCAAACCCAAGGGTATGATTAGATGTTTTTCTTGAGATATAGATCTTTTTTTGGGTTAAAGGTGTATCGTTTATTTTTTCCTTAGTCCCTAGGTTGGACATGGTCTTGATGGAATGTTTTAGGGAATGAAATGGGAAAACAGACTTAAATCTAGCAGGAGGCCATGTACACATTGTGAACGTGGTCTAAAAAGGGTTTACTTCGAGTACATGCCGTTTACTTGGAAATCACGACATGTAACCAATCTATATCCGAAAAAATAGGTTTGAGTATACATCGTGTACTTCTGGTACACTCTGTGTACTTTTTCCAGAAGGTATTTTTGATAAAATAGGTGGTTTCTTAACCATTTGATGTAAAATATTTTCCACTAATTTTTGAACCCAATAATACTGTATTCTAGTTTTTCAATTGTTGAAGTCTTCCGAACATCAATTCGAGTGTCTTCTATCATGTTGGAAACATATCATTATGTACTCGACTCCCTTAAAGTCATTCTTGAATCTTTAGAACAATGACTGTGCTATTCGGATTTAGGCTCATAGGCCGTAATATTCCATTCTTCATCAGTTCTCCAGATTTCTTGAAAACTAATAAAAATTAGGAGACAATACTAGATGAGTTTTCTATTACGGAGGTGAAGTATGGGGTCTAGAATTTATTTCGGATATTTCGGGAGTTTTTTAAGCATTCGGTTGAAATTCATTTTTTCGGACATTCTGACAATGTCTTACTTTTAATAAAGTATCTTTTAGTAGTTGTAGTATGACCTAGTGAGGTTGACCATGGGTTTTGTTTAGGTGCATTGGCACCCGTTTCTAATATTATGTTCCCCCAAGGGTTGCGCTGTAAGGGAATAACTGTTTTCCCTGTTTAAACTGCCCAAGGGGACTGTTCTTGTGCTTGCCTAGTTAAGAGAAGATTGTTAATGACCTGATAGCTTGATTAGTGAGGTTATGAGATGTACTGCCTCTTTTATCATTGAATATCATGTTATTCCCGACCTATTTTAATATCTTGTTCTGATGAATAGATGATATGGGTGGGTATGCCTATATGTAAATGATTAATTTCTAGTTAAATGGTTTATATGGGAGGGTAGGACCATATGCTTATGATAAATAGTTTGTATGAGTGGGTATAATCGTGCCTTGTTCTTATTGATGTGAGTGGTTAAAATCACCTGGTTATAAATGTTTTAATTTAATTCGTGATTGATTGAATTCATAATTGAATGGTTTGATAGATGCATTGAACTGCTCTCCTAGGTTCTAGATCGCATTGGTGGATGCCTTTGGTTGATTCTGCCCCTTGGGTCTTGATTCTGTGGGTTGCCTCAGGGCCTTGATACCCTAAGGGACCCTAATTTCCTGGGATTGAGTAGGACATTCTAATACCTTTCTCCTAGGACACTAACAAGTGCCTAACATAGTTTCCACCAGGTATTCCAAAGGAAATCGAAGGGATTCCTTGTACACGGTCACTCGATCCGGTCCTCCGTGGCCTAGATATTCATTAAATGTATTCCTTTGTCTTTTGACACCTTGGATTCAGCCCTTGGGGTCTAAATTTCACTATATGGCTTGTCTATGGGATGCTACTTCACTATACGGCTTGGTTGTGGGATATATGATCAATTTATATAGCATGGTCATGTGACTAGTTTACTTGTTATATCTACCTTGTTAAGAGATGACTCACTTTTATAGGTAGCCTTGAGGGTTATTCAATTTTAACTTGTTATAGTAGACTTATTCCATGGGAATATGAACTTACTTACCCGTTGTTTACATTTTCAAGAACCTTTGTAGAATTGTTGTTAGAATTGTGTGGACCAAGTGGTTTTCTACTAGAATGTTTATCTCACACCCTACTTGGGCCTCATTGGGGACCCAAAAAAATTATATGGTTGTAAGTGAGGATAGGGGAAGGTTCCCTAGTATAGGTAGATGATTGTGGCTTTGGATTAGGGGAGAACAAGACCTAGCTGAGGCTTGCACTACTGTGATACCTTTATGTTCCTTTCCCCTTTTTAAGACATGTATTGTATTACATTGACTTATACCTTCTTTGGCTATTTTCTAGACACTTTTACCATCTACATCATCTTTTTATATGAGATACTTTTAGTTGTTGATATGCATATTGATGTAATCATGTATTAGTTTCAGTTGTATTCTTATTTATTCTCTTATGCTATTGCATGTTTTGACTTCCACTGTGATACTCTAATAATGAGGGAATTGTCTCCCCATGGACTCACCTAGGCCATCACTTCATGTTTCAAGCCTATGAAATTTGGGGGGATGCGCTTGAGGCCTTATGACCAACCGGGCTCGGGGCACCATTCCAAGTGACACCCATGTCTAGGACGTTACACTGTTTTATTAATGGGGGTTTTCTTTCTTTTTTTGGTTGAATTGCTATTTGGGAAATGATAGACAAGGAATAGAAGGAAATGGAGTTTGGTAATAAACTGAGCCCATGAGAAGCTTCCCAATATACATGGCAAATCAAAAATTTCCTTGATTTGTGTTCTGATTTTCAGTATTTTAACTATCATAGTTGATTTGATTTCACCGTTAAGTGATGCACATAATTTCATCTATTAATTTTGATGAAATATTTGGGTTCTTTTTTAGTTGTAACCTGAATAGATAAGGGAGTTCCATCTCGTGAATAATATAGAAAATTTCTAGAGTAACATGCCATGCATTATGTCATGGCATCTTGTATGGATTAGAAATTGCATCCAGCTATGATAGCTGATGTAATAGTTGTGCCTACTATTGTGTTAGTTGGGTGTAATATAAAAAGGTGTGACATCTTCGTTCAATCTATAAGGAGTATGGACCCTTATGAATTGGAAAATAATGCACCATTAAAATGTAAATTCTAAATGAACTTTTTATATGTATTGTTTAAATGGGAGCCATGTTTTTAGTTCATGAGGTGTTATGGGTCATCATGGATTCAGAAAATAGTAAACCATTGGAAAAACATTATGCATAACAGAATGTGAAATGGAATGGAAAAATGTAAAGTAATATAGAGACTTGACATAGTACCAACATCTGATATGGTGAGAGGTACAATTTCTAGTGGTATGTTGCTTGTTCTCTACACAATCCTAGATTTATGAGGAGGTTGTGGGTTTGACATGGATTTTAGGATGGTTCTGACCTGTCCTTCACATTGTGATTTGTGATTTGTTGTTTTCCTTTCATAAGGTGTGCATTTTTCATTATAGAGAGATTCCCCCCAAAAAAATCCAGTTGTACGCCATGATGGAGGTGATGAACATACTTTAGTGATGGTGGGACATGACATACCACTTGATCCTCCTACAGTTCCAACTATAGTACCTAAGACTATTCTAGATAGAGTTGTTTAGTCAAAGTTCCATGAGGGTTTCTTTCTATATATACAGACTTTCCAAGGAGTATCACAACCATCCATTACTATGGATAAGATGACATGAGTGTTCCAGTAGCAAAATACTTCTATATTTTTAGGCAATGGAATACCATAGGCTGATGAGTTGTGGCTAGAGACAATGTAAACAATTTTCAAGCATCTTGATACGCCTCCAGAGTAGAGGGTCATGCTCGCGTCGTACATGCTACGTGGAGTGGAAAAGCGCTGGTGTTAGGTTCTTAAATAGTTTTATGGAATTCATAATATGAGTTGTGATGATATCGAAACCTACTTCTATGATTAAAATTATCTTGAAACCCTGTGAGAAGAGTGGGATAGTGATTTCATGCATCTCGAGCAGGGAGTGATAACAGTTATAGAATAGTTGGCCCGATTTAAAGAGCTGCAACATTTTATGCTGATGTATCTTACTGATGAGCTGTCAAGGGAGATACACATCATGGAAGGTCTCAGACATGCTATCAGATCTCTGTTTAATGTGTTCAGGTTTCCTTCTATAACAGAGATTGTGAATTAGGCGTTGATTATATAGTGGAACATAAGGGATGCTAGGAGTACGGAACCGGGGAGTTCTATTTCTCACCCTAGTAGATCTACGTCTTCATGCAGGAAGTGATGTTTTGAGGATTATCATGACATGAGGGATTTTCAGGATGTGGGTGTATACTTCTTGGCAATTCTCCATCATTGTGGAAGGCGAGGCCACCTGAAAAGTTAGTGCGACCACGACCCAGTCGAGTGCCGAGTAGGCGGCTGGATAAGGCACATGCAACGGCATTTCATGAACTTCCCTCAAACTGTGTGTGATAGGGGTTAGCTATGATTTTAGGTTCAGGAGAAGGGCCAATAGCACCATGCCAGGCTGGGAACTGGAGTGATGCAAGACATTAGGCTGTGGCAGTGGTGGTCATGTCGGTGGTATCCAGACACTGTGTTCTTAGAGGAAACAAGGCAGATTAGATTACGGTATCCAGACATGGTCACATGGTCGTGGTATAGGCCAGACATATGCAGTGCAACAGACTGAGAGGGGAAGTATCTGGGAAAATCTATTGTCAGAGGTACAATTTTATTAGATTCTACTATTACATCTTCACTTTTTGATACAGGTTCCTCTCACATATTTTTCACTATACGAGTGGTAAAGAGCATTGTTCTTGTTGTGTTGATTTGTCAGGGTGTTTTGATAGAAGAAACACTGTTGGGAGTTAGAACGGGCGATGTATGCTAGGGTAATAAGTGTCCCCATGAGGTCGGAGGGTGTCACATCATCTTGGGTCTTTATGTCCTCGAGATGATTGGGTTTGACGTCATTTTCAGAATGGACTGGCCTGTAGCATATCGAGCATACCAAGACTTCTATTGCCAGTGGGTTACATTAACATCACTAGAGGGTGAATTGTTTATTCACAATGGTGAATGGGTGTTCTAGGGAAGCACAGATAGAACTGGGCATCATGGTCTTGGCAGGATGACAAACCATATTTCTATTTTATTTCTAGATAATCCGGTAGTGAGTCAAGTAGACTTCCCTCTAGTAGTTGAGCACTTCAGGGATGACTTTCCCAATAACTTTTCTCATTTACCTCCCTATAGATATTTAGATTTCTCAATCAAGATAGTTCCCAAAGCTGAATTGGTAAATATTCTTCATTATTGGATGGCTACGGCAGTGTTGCGTGAGCTCAAGAGGCAGCTAGTGGATTAGGAAGTGAAGGGATTTATCAAACCCAATACTTATCCATGGGGTACTCCCATCCTTTTTGGAAAAAAGGTGAACAAAACTCTTAGGATATCCATGGATTATTGGAAACTAGCCCAGTTGATTTTCAAAAACCGTTATCCCTAGCCATAGATAGATGACCTTTTTGATCATCTTCGAGGATATCGAGTGTTATCGAAGATCGACTTGATGTCGGGATATCACTAGGTGCATGTTCAACCTACATACATACCTCATGATTCCTTTTATATCTAGAATGGGTTATAAAAGTATCAAGTTATGATGTATGTTTTCATGAACATGCCAGTTGTTTTCATGGCTTTGATGAAGTGAGTGTTCCATCCTTACCACTATTTTTTATGGCCGTTTCATTGATGATAACTTAGTGTATTCCCACAATCTACACGACCATGACAACCATCATGAGATCAATTTGAGTCCACTAAGATTGCATTGGTTATATGATAATCTCACTAAATTCCACATTTGGATGGATCTGATTCACATCCTAGGTTACATTATCGCAGAGACAGGAGTGTCAGTTGAATAAGTGAAGGTGATAGCTGTAGTTTCTTGGGAACAACCTAAGAACAATTTATCTATACTCAGTTCCTTGGGGCCAACTGGTTACTATAGGTGTTTTATATTTGACTTCTCATGCTTTTTAGTGCCGTTGATGGGATTTAATAAGAATGGTGTGATGTTTGAGTGGTCAGATTCGTGTGAGAGAGTCTTTCAAGAGTTGAAAGGAGGGGTGACATCCACACCAGTCCTGATACTTCTAGAGCAGGGCTAGAGGTACATAGTGTATTGTGAAACTTCATGTATTTGGCTCAGGGAAGTGCTGATGTAGGTGAATCGATCCATAGTAGATGGGTCATGGCATTTGAGGCCTCATGAGAAGAATTACCCTATGCATGATCTTGAGTTAGCTGAAGTTGTTCATGCATTGCACTGTTAGAGGTAATATTTACAAGGACAGCAGTTTTTGTTGTACACGAACTAAAAAATCCTCAACTATATCTGTACGCAGTGTGATTTGAAATCGAGGAAGTGAAGGTTAGTGGAGTACCAACTGGTATTTGGCTTTAAACATGTCTACATGCCTAGTATGTGAAATGTTGTAGTTGATTCACAAAGAATTGATTAATTGGATACATCCGGTGAAACATTCCAATAGTGAGTGGCATCTTATGACATTGTTTTCTGAGATGCATCTGGAGGTTCATGACAGAATGGGGAAAAATTTTCTTTCCTCCTTAACTATTACCTCTACCCTACTAGATATAGTTACAAAGAGTCAACTATCGGATTCAGAAGTCATAGTTCTGTGAAAAGGTGATGCAGGTGAGGACCCTCCACCTGTTTGGATGGTAGGAGACGATGAGATCTTATGTATCCATGGACGAGTTTTGGTTCTAGTGGATATATATGAGTTGTTGATGCGGGAGTCTCATGCATCATATTGGGAATTTCATCTCGGGGTTACCAAGACATACTGTTTCTTTTGACATTGCTACAGGTGGCCAATAATGAAGAGAGCGGTAGATGGTTTTGTTAACAGGTGTTCCACCTGTTAGCATGTGAAGGTGGAGCATCAGTGACCAGCTGGGCTTTTACAGCTATTACCCATCCCAGAGTGGAAATGGGATGATTTCTCAATGGATTTAGTGATGGTTTTTCTGAGGTCTCTTCAAAGTAATGATGTTGCGTGGGTATTCATTGAAAATATTATGAAGGTCGCACACTTCTTGCTGATCAGGGAGAAATTTAGTGTTAATGATATTGGAAAGTTTTACATCCAAGAGGTGGTACAACATTATGGGTTCCCATTCACTATCATTTCAGAACTGTATGATTTATTTATGTCTCATTTATAAAAGATTATCTATAGGTCACTGTGTACACAGGTGCTTTTGTGCACATCATACCACTGTCAGACTAATGGTCCGTCAGAGCATACAATATAGGTGCTAAAGGACATGTTGAGACCATGACTGCTTGATTTTGGGGGCTCTTGGGAGAGGCACATTCCCATGGTTTAGTTTTCCTACAATAAAAGTTATTATGTTGTGATACAAGTGTCACCTTATGAGGCATTATACGTTATTTAATTTCGTTTAACCCTATGCTGGTTAGAGGCAGGTGAGATATCTTTACTAGGACTGCATGTCATCCATGAGACTTCTGTGTTAGTATAGTTGATTCAGATGCTGATGGCTACTACACTGTCTCATTATAGATCATGCACCGATCACCACATATGATATTTAGAGATTGAGGTCAGGGATTGGGTTTTCTTGGGTGTTTCATCGAGGATTGGATAGATGCAGATCATGGGACTGGGTAAACTTTCATAGAGTTATGTCAGGATGTTTGGGGTTATGGAGAGGATCGGGTCGGTTGCCTATCTGTTGCAGTTACTTTCGAGGTACCGATCCATGAACGAAATCTTCCATGTACCTCAGCTAAACCATTATCACTTATAATCGTCTCACGTTTTTCATTCCTAGGAGTTTGAGCTTTTGGTTGATGCACCTTTGAGGAGCATTAGACTTGTATCATTGACAGGAGCATGGAGGTTCTCCGTGGATGCCCAATTACTCTAGTATGGGTGCTATGTTAGCACCAACATTTATAGGATCAGACTTGGGAGAGGGAGGCTAATGTACATTCTCAGTGGATAGAGTTGTTTTCAGAAGAATCTTGACCACCCTTCACTGAGCAATTTGGGGACGAATTGCTATAAGGGGGAATATTGTAAGTTCTTGAGGTTTTCTTGAGGTATGAATCTTTTTTTTATTTTAAATGTGTTGAGTTTATTTTTGTCTTAGACCGTAGAATGGTCCATGGGATGGTTGGATTGTTTTTTGGGAATAAAGGGGAAATACATGCTAAAATCTGGCCTCATGCTCAGTACACATTGTGTACTTTGTCTACGAACATGTACTTTAGGAACACGTCATGTACTTTGTCATCATGACGTGATTATAATCTGGATGAGAAAACAATAATGTCGAGTACATGTCATGTAATTGAGGTACACGTCGTGCACTTCTCCAGTGAGTTTTTTTAAATAAGTTGTAGCTTAAATTTTTGAAATAAAAGATTTTCCCTAGATTTTTTAATCCAAAAACTCTCTATTCTATTTTTTCAATTATTGAATCCATCCTTACTCTGTTTCATGTTTTTTATATCATATTGGAACCATATCATTATGTTATCAAATTATTTTTAGTCATTCTTGAATATTTAGAACATCGACTATGCTATTTGGATTTAGGATTATATGCCCTAGTATAGCAATCGTCGTCTGTTCATTAGATTTCATCCAAAATAGGATAAATCAAGACACTATAATTGAAGATATGTCTACTAAAGTGGAAAGGTAGGTGGTCTATACATTATTTTGTCTTTTCTGGGTTTTTTTTGAAAATTCAGTCGAAATTCCTTTTGTCGGACATTCCAATGAGGTCTCAATTTTGAGAGAGTAGCTTATAGTTGCTGTAGTTGGACCATGTGAGGTTGAACATGGTTTCCATTTAGGTGTGTTGGCACCCGTTGCTCATTTTGAGGTCCCTCGTGGGGTGATCTTTAAGTAAATAGCTTGTTTATACCTGTTTATTCCACCTAAGGGGTGTGTTCTTGTTCTTTCCTAGTTACAGGATGACTGTTAATGACTCGATATCTTGAGTAGCATGTTTACGAGATGTACTAACTCCTTGAACATTGAATATCAGGTTATAACTCACCAATTTTGATAATTTGGCATGTTAAATGAATGATATGGGTGGTTATGCAAATATGTAAATGATTAATGACATGTTAGATGGTTTATATGGGATTGTAGGGCCATATTATTATGATAAATTGTTTTCATGAGTGGGTATACTCAAGGATTGTTCTAGCCAATGTTATGGGGTATTCGCACCTTGTTATAAATGTTTATCATGACATCTTGAATGCCTGAATGTTTAATTGAATGGTTTGACAGATTCCATAAACTACTCTCCATTGATCTAGAATGCAATAATGGACACCTTGGGTTGATTCTACCCCTTGGGTCTGGATTCTGTGGGATGCCTCTAGCCCACCTACCCCATATGATCTGGCTTTCATGGGATCATGTAGGACATTCTATTGCTTTTGTCCTAGGAACATAACCAGTGCCTAACCGAGTTTCCACCATGGATGCCCATGGGAATCGATGGGATGCCTCGGATACGCTCCACGGATCCAAACCTCCGTGGCCAAGATATTTATTACATGGATGTTGTGGTATGCTGACACCTTGGAACCAGTCCTCGGGGACTAGATTTCACTATACTACACGGTAAGGGGATGTTTCTTCACTATATAGAGTTTTCGCGGGTTACTTGTTAACTTTATACACCGTGGATGTGGGTTGCAGGATACAGATGGATGTACGGCGTGGCCGTGTGAATTTTTTAGTTGTTATATCTATCTTTTTAAGAGATGACTCACTTTTACTGGAATACATGAGGGGTACTTAGTTTTACTTTTTATATTATATTTATGTCATGGGAATATGAACATACATAACCATTGTATACACTTGTAGCACTTTTTTAGAATTACTTATAGAATTGTATGGACCAGGGTTGTTGCCTATTGGGATGTTTATCTCACACCATGTTTGGGCATCCATGGAGACCCAAACAGATTATATGGTTGTAGGTGATGATTGGGGAACGCACCCTAGTACAGGTTGTTGACTATTTATTTGGAGAAAGGGCGCATAAGACCATGATGAGGCTTGCGATGCTAGGATATCTTTCTTGTATTTTGTTCTTTTTGTGACATGTAATGTATAACATTTTGTTGTACCTTCATTGGCTGTTTTCTAGACACTTGAACAATCTACATCATTTTTGTATATGATATACTTCTCATTATTAATATTTATATTCTTGTATGTCGATATTAATTTCATTCATCTTCTTATTTATTCGCTTCATCTATTTCATGTTTTTGACATCAATTATGATACTCTTGTAATGAGGGCATAGTCTCCCCACTGACTCACCCAAGCCCTCACTACTAGTCAGTAGCCTCAAGTGTTTCGGGAGATTCACTTGAGGCCTTGTGACCAACTAGGCACGAGGAACCATTCTGGGTGGCATCTAGGTCCGGGACGTTACACAAAGTGGCCTCAAAATGAGTTAAAATATCTGCCTAAGGATGATTACCGTCAAAATCCATTATCCAATTAAATAAGGGCATATGGTGGGGTAATTATCCATTATATATAATATTATTTTATCCACTAATGACTAGATTTACCTTTTGTCGTGTTAATAATATTTTACAAAAGTTACTATTCCTGAATCCCAAAAAGTAAATATAAAAATAACATAATTTGGAATAACTGATTCCAAATATGTAATCCATTTTTAAAAATTCAATTTAGATAATTTCATTAGTATATTTAAAACTAATCAATTTGATGTGGTGATAAAATGGGTTGTTGATGTAAAAAACGTTTAGAAGAATGAATCGTTTTCTATATAATTTAGATTTAAAATTGATACCAATGACCTCAATTGGAATAACTAATAAAAATAATTTATTTATTAGTTAAAAACAATGAGTTATATAAATTAACACTATAAATTATTTCGATGGAAAATTATATATTAATTAAAATTAGTATCTTTAACTATTCATTAAAATATTAAAGATTTCCATAATATTCAAAGAAAATTCAAAAGTATATTTTGATAATAATAATTTAAATAATAATATTATTCATTCATATAAAAATTATAAAATTTTATAAATATAGATTTAAAATGGGACTTCCATTAAAAGGTTGTGAAATTACCATTTTAATAAATATATATTTTTTTGTGAAAAGATGAGTTTTTTATTATATTATTTGAAAAAAATAAATTGGATAAATGTCAAAAATATTTTTGTTGAATATATAATATATATATTTTATTGATATCATTTACTAATTACAACTAATTTAATTTGTTAATAATAATCGCCTTTGAGAGCATAAAATAAAAATATTTCAGTTAATTGGATTATATATTCATTTCTAATTAATTTGTAACAAAGGTATTTATCTTATATTTTAATTTACTATTAAATTTTTAGTTATTTATTGAAATTAATATCCACTAATTTAATAGATAGTTTAAATCTTATTATATTAAATATTAATATTTTAATAATATATTACTATTTTGTAACACTCATTCTTGCGAAAAAAAAATGTTATCGAAGAAAGATTCACTTATTTGTAATGCACACTAACTAATTATTATAATCATTAGAATAAATAAAATATAATGAATTTATTTAAAATAAATAAATTTTATAAATTCATGGGGGGTCACATTCTCCCCCACCTTTATTTAATTGTATCCTCAAAATTTGATCATTATCTTCGAAATCATGATTTTTATATTGGGACATATTATTGTCGATGAACCCACATCATAAATAGGGTTAAAACACATATCATTAATAAGTAAGAAATCTAAATTTTATGGTCACCATCAAGTAATGATTTCAAATAGAATAAAAATACTATAATGTAGTGATGTATACATGGAGTAAAATTATAAATATTTGTAGGGGAAGATTGAGGTCATCAATCCCAAACAAGGGAATGATCAAAGCGAAATTGAGGACCTCAAACCTAGTAATCTATGGTGATTTAAAATAGAATTAGTTCAACAAAAATAAAACATTTCTATTTTATAGATCCTATAACATAATATGAGGAATTATATCACTCAATAAGAAAGCATGGAAATATAATTACTTGATATATTTCTATTTCATAACGAAATATTATCCTTTATTTTTTCCTCGAAATATTTATACTACATTTATTAGAAAAACATGTATCGTAGGTGTAAGTAATACATTAACATCTAAAAACATTTCAAAATTTCAACTTAATACCTTTAATAAATGTCTATATTTTCTAAAATTGACATATTATTAATATTTCCACATTATGAATCATCTATTATTTTTCACATTCTAAACATGTGAATTATATTAACATGTATTCTCTTGAGAAATGATTTTAACATTAATTTAAATAAAACTATATGAAAACATGCATGATTCATTATTCTACAAATTGAACATACATATATTATATACTCTATAAAATAAAAAATGCGTTAAACTCATTAAATTATGACATAAAAAATACATCAAAAAATTCTAATAAGATCCAAGGTAACTAATACAATCCAACATTAATTACCCAAATAAATAATCCCTTCATTATGAAAATATTATCTAAGTATCAAGAACATATTAATGGTATTTTTCCTCAAACATGATTTTTAGTCAATGATAAACTAGAAACTGAGTCACTTTTCTTGGACATCAGTACCATTCAATATACTATCTCAAATCCTTAATGAAATGGTACTACAAAACATTCCTTATATATTCCATAATTCTTATAACAATTGCATAATTGATAAAATAATAAAATGGAATATTTCATGAATCCAAACACTAGAACATTAATCATTTCTTTTTTAGCTATATGAATAACATAATATTTTCCTTGATCCCTTGACATGATATGAGTTATATTTCTTATAATATTGGGCTATTTATTATTTTGACCCATATCCTTAAAATTATGAAATTTCACATTTATATTTTATTTTATTCCCTTACAATCCAGATCTTGGTGACCATAATCTATACATTGGTAAAAATCATTTATTCTATTTAGAAAAGTATCAGGCTTTTTCATATAACAATTATCTCTCTAGTGAAAATACATCACTACAATTTTTCCATTTATCCATCTCTAGCTCCACCATTATCTTGTTATATATTATTCTCATAATGTCCTAATACAAATAAAATTCATTTCATATATTTATATAACAAGATACTGGATCTTCGTATCAATAGGTCGTTTGGGATACAGGTTCCTTTCAGGGGAAAGGTTTTAACCTATCAACTAATCAATTAATATTTTTCATTAGAATGTGTATGAAATTTTCACCATTACTTTCAAGCCACGTAATTTTTTCCTCATACATTGAAAAATTTTAACACTCATTTTTTCCTCAGAGTAAAACATTTCCTCTCCATATCTATTTGTAGTTCACAAGGAGATTATTTTTCTAGGATAATTTCATTAAATTCCATCCTTTCCATGTTTCAGATTTCTTCATCCTCTTTTGTGTTTTCAATTAATGACCACCAGTGATTTGCATCTCCTGATAGATGAAAACTTTACATAAAAACCTTTTCCCTTTAATTAATTATGAACCAAATAAATATCTTTTCTAAGGAACATATCAATTTCATTGCCAAAAATGGAATCGTAGTTCCATTGAATGATATAAGATGTTGTCCCATAAAGTGGTTTAACATGTTTCCTTCACATTGTTTATCAGGATTCTCCATAGGTTAAGGATATTATTCATAACCATAATTATAATTCCATTTATAGTTATAAGTTTTTTAGAGCCAGTTGTATCTCCATATTAATATCATAATATCTCCAAGGAGGAAAATACCGTTATTGTATATGTGCATTGATACAGTTTCCATTCCTCCCACTATGATCCATTTCAAAACAATATAAAACACTATATTAGATCACAAAATTTAGAAAAATAATATAAAATAACAAAACTAGTGAATCACAAAACCTAAAATTAACATTTGGGTATGACTATTTTCTAAATCATATGTTTGTTTATTTGTATTAATTTACAAATTCAATCGATCAGTTTCATTCTGTAGTCATTATTTTTCTAAATTTAGTTTCCAAGGTTTTTATTAAACATCCTATGATACCATATATAAAGACCCCCACCCAATTAGCCCAGAGCAAGTTCCATAATTTATTACATCGACATTGATAAAATTTTCAAATTTCAAGGACAAAACAATTTAGATGTTTTGGAAAATCGATTACATATAAGAGCATTATAATAAAATTTATAATACAAACTAAAACACTTATAATTCCTTTATAATAACATGATTATTCTATCAAAATAATGTCTATCAGTCATTACAAACAACATGGGGTTCTAGCAAATATAAAACATAATAATGTGGTGTGCTTTGATACTTAGTAGAAGTAAGAAATATAGTGGAAGATATCAATAATAAACATAAAAAATAAGGAATGGTGAATTCCATTAAAACGTAATCTTAAGCATAATATGGTAGGAATTCCATTAATTGGTTTATAGTTTCATTTCTAATTAAATATTAAACAATGATTTTTTTTAAATAAAATATATATGTGTTTTCTAACAATATTAAAAACCATTAATTTAGTAGTAAGGTTATATCTGAATGTATTAAAGAAAAAGATTTTAATAATGTATTTTTTTTCTGTAAAAATTAGTCTTGCATTTAATACAAGTTATCGATGAAAGTCACTCTTGTGTGTATCTCTAGATAACATAGTGTTACATTAATCTTAAGATATTAAATATATTAGATTTATTTAAAAACAAAGTGTACTATTAAATTCTAGTATTGTTACGTCATTCATGAAAAATATGTTTCACTTTTTATAAAGATCGAGTCACTAGATCTTTTCACATGAATCACTAATAGAGACATAGATTTTTGTTATAATCCAAAATCATGGAGGATGGACCATTAACAATGTTCATAGCCTTCGATCAGAAGAGGTATCCTTTGGTGAACGATTTCGATTTCAATTAGTATATAACCATTGTAAAAATAAGACTATATTTATACATATAGATTCACTAAATTTCTTTTTATAAATTTAGTTATATGATATATTAATAATTATTTATAAATAAATAATTAATAATTATTTTCTTTAAAGGTGATACCTTGGTAAAAAATGACCAATGAAAAAATAATTATAAATGAAATATTGCAGGAGTCTATAAAACAGGATCATATTATAATATTTTTCATCAAAGGAAAGAAGTGCAGTGGGAAGGTCTTCGAACAAAGTAATGTACGGATTGAATCCCAGGTTGGCTAAACCATTTACTACCATGTTTTCTTCTTGATAAACATGTTTGATGAATCTATATGCCTTGACCAACTACTCTAAATGAATTTATGATAATTATTGTATTTTTAATTTTCCGAAAATTATTTTATAGATCTGATACAATATTAAAATAACTATTAAATTAAAAGTTAAATAATTAATCAAATATTATTATTTATAAATTAGTTATTGTGAAATATTATTAATTATTCCATTACCAAGCACTATAAAGGAATTATGAAGTACATTTAATTATTAATTAATATTCAATTATTTGAAAATAAATAATTAAATTTTAATAATAAATAATTTCTAATATTTTTCAATATTTTTTAATTAATAAATAACCAATATATTATAAAAAAGAAATATATATTAATTTATAATACATAATATATAATTGTAAAACTATTAATTAATATTTAATAAATTCATTAAAAATATTTAAATATATTTAATTAGCGATATATAATTAATTTACATTTAAAAAACATTTGATCTATATTAAATAGTTAATAATCGATAATCGACAAATGAAATGTAATAGGATGTGTAGGTGGAGTATTAGTAGTAATAATAATAATAATCATAATAATAATCTAAAATCATCCATCATCAACCATTATTAAAATAAATTATATTGCTATGATGAATTCATGAAGAAGTATGAAAATATAATATATATATATATATATATACCCATGTTAACATTAGATAGACTTATTAAATCATGTCAGTTGGAAACCTATAGTTCCATGCTAAAAACTCAATGTTGGATAAAATATTCAACAGTTTATATACGATCTGATTCACATTATGATAAAATTTGGAGTCCTTGAAAAATAAATTTATTATGAATTCAATAAATTCATTACATCCTTTAAAACTAGAAAAATAAGAATCCCTCAATATTGATTGAAATATATTTTCTATGAAATGAGAATGCATTTTCATCCTAATTGTATTTGAACAAAAATAATTTAATATTTTTCTGGAAATGATGTTTATTAAATCTAAACAAGGGAAAGGTATATAAACTGATAAAATGATTAATGGATCGATATTAAACACTAGTTTTTCTAAAATACATTACCTCATATCATTCCATGTAGGGAAAGTTCCTCAAAATCAAGAATTAAATTAAACTAATCTAGAAAATAAATATTTCAATGATTATATTACGAGTTAATAGTAATTCATTGTTTTCTCAAGAAAGACTATATAAATGAATAATAAATTAAAACTTTATACAGTTATTCATTGTATAATTTTACATCATCATCTCACATTATAAATTGGATATATTCCTCAAAATATAGTATTTAGTAGAATAAATTTTCCCTTGTAATATATCAGCATTCAATACAGTCCAAAAAACTAAAAATGCAACCAAAACTATAATAAAAAACTTGTTGGTAATGTTATCCCTCAAAAAAAGATAAGAAAATATTCAGGTGATCATTAAATAATTTCAAATTAAATTACATAAATATAAAATATCATACATAATCTAAATGAAGATAATATATATGAAATGACTATGTAATTATTTGAAATATCATGACAAACAAAAAGAGGAAAACATCAAAATAATTTCCATATATACATTAAATTTTTTTAATTAATCAAAAACCTCTTACTTTATACAATCCAAATCATGATTCTCTATCTCATGTTGATGTAAGGATTATCATTCCTACTAATCCATCACATAACATAAATAGGTTCGATATATAAAAACCCATAGTGGATCACTTTAGTGATTCATTAGAATTTGGGAGGGGACTAGAACAATGTATCCTCATCTAAAAATATGAATTAATTAATTTTATTTAACATTTTAGGTATTAGTTATTAATAAAATATATAAATTAGATCTAATGAAATACCAATGAGACACTCCATGAAATACTAGATCAGCTCATAGTCAATAGGTAATTGAGATCAATGTTAAATTAAATTCCTTGAAAATTAATCCACAACCATTTTTATGCTCCCAAGAATCAAAATCCATAGTCCAATGTCAAAAAAAATCTTTTCATGTAGTATTTGATAAAATTAGAGGTTACCTGATATAATTTTGTTTTTAATTTTTCATCATTTACATAAGTTAAACATTCTATATCAAATGTAACTAAACTGTTTCAATAACCCAATGTTTCATTATTTTTTAGATAATCTCTATAAAATAGCATTTTAAACATATCTCCATATAAACCCTATATTAAATCCCTTATAAACATGACATATTTTATTCACAATTTCAGAACCAGGGTAATAAAAAATAGAAGAAATAGGACATTTCAAACTCTAATTGTTGGAAAAAATATCAGTATACACTCAAAAAGATAGATTATATGCATATGAGAAATAATATCATGGGGTAATATTCTAATTTATCGTGTATAAAATTATAATAAATTACCCCATGATAATATATATGGACATATAATCGCAAATAACTATTCATATACAATGGTGTAACATTTTTAACCAAAAGAGAATATTTAGGGGCCATAAAGTATATCATTAGTATGTAACATACGAATGTAGTATATGATTATGCATTGGAATACATAACATTTTTTAGAAACTGATGATACACATGTTTTGTTGTTTGAAATAATAAAAATCAATGTAATTGGATGAGAAACAATTGTACACTCTTCATGTTTTTGGAAAAATTGTGTGCACACTATGTTTTGAAAATATCCATTAATTTTTCATTTTAATAGAGATAAATGATTTAACTTATAAACAATTCCATTTTTTATTATGATAAATGTAGTAGTATCAAAGAACACATCATTATCCCTTAAGATATAAAATATTATGCAAGGAAATGGGGGGTGGTATAAGAGCGTAACTATCACATAATAATCATTCGTACATTTTTGATCCACATTAATTTAATCAATAATCAAATATTAAATCTCGCGTGGAATTAAAATGTGTTTTTTATGATTTATAAATAGTATGACATCAAATGAAATAATTAATTTGATCAAATAACCTTGAAAAATCAATCACTCGGAATGGTTATTCATAGGGGGATTCATGAAGAGTTACTCTCAATGAGATTCAGTTTTTAGAGAAAATGTGGAAAATGTATTTTAATGAATAAAAATAAATTTCATAAATCATTTTTATGATTACATTTAATAGTTGATTTTACTAGAACCTTTATTAATAATTTTTTTCAACGTATCATTAAATTATTGTTAAAACAAAAAATTATAATAAATACCAATATTAGATCATTGAAATTTTATAAATATTATCAAGATGAAATGTTAGGTGGATGTTAAAAAAATAAACATTAAAGGGAATAAATTTTTAATATTCTTAATAACACCGTCATTGAAACACAAATAATATAATGGTTAATAAATCATTGTATGGGAAATATGTAAAGGTTAAAAATATGATTACATAATATGATACATATTTTGGTTTTAAAATAAGAATATAATGTTTTTATAGGAAGTATATGGACATGGGGTTGAAAATCCTAATAGATGTGGAGAATTATTTTATACAGTGTTAAATTGTTTTAATGGATTTTCTTCATAAAAACGAAGACATAATGAAAATACCAAAACAAATGGGTTCATGAGAAACAAATTTCAATATAATGAAATATCACATGAGTTGAAATATCATTCGATAATAGTTTACAATTTACCAAATATATATAAATAGAGTTCAACCAAAATGATCATAACTCAAATAATAAAAAATGATTTAGAAAAAAACCATTATAACATTTGTATCATTTGAATCAAAATCCAAAAATTACATAACAATATTTGGACATTTAGATCAATTATTATGATGAATATTATAGTAATAGAATTTATGGGTTATTTTATATGCTACAATAATTTAATTAATTTAGGACTATGGAATATATCTCAGTATATGAAAATTGATATTGGTTACCCTTAATTCTATAGTATCCATTAAATACAAACTATTTGGAAGGAAGAAAATGAAATATATTTTTAATTACAATTAATATAATAAAATAATTATAAAATATTACACATAGGTAATATTTATTATATATATATAAATATAATTGTATAGTATGAAACATGTCTCAAATAAGGACGTTTGAGAAATAACATAACATAAATATTGGCTTCAGCCAAGTGATTTTACCACCTGAATAATAAGAATAATAATATTAATAATTCATTTATGAACCATATTCATATGTGTTACCTTATATATATACTCTAAATATATTTATTCTATATAATTTTAATTGTTTGTTTTTATTTTCATCATTAGTTATTATTGATATTTATAGTTTCTTAAATGTTTCATAAGGATGAAATATATCCTCAATAATTATTAAAATAATCCAAATTCAATTATAATTTTTTGTTTCAAAATTATAATTTACATAATTCCTTGTAGATTTTAGATATCATTGAAGGCTATTTTTAGTTGTCATTCTATAAAATGAAATCGATGTCAAATTGTTCTTTTAATTTTTAATTAATGAATGGTGTCATCTTAATAATGAATAAAATATTAGTTATTTCATTAAATAAATAAGAAACAAATTACTAAATTATTAATATAATATTATATTATTAACTATATTTCTATAAAAATTGATAAAACTTGTTGTTACAATGAAAAAAATTCAAATATGGTTGTGGTAGTATGTACATACGAGTAAGAAACATTTTCAATTTTCAATGGTGAGAATGGAAATTAGATAATTATTTATCATTAAATAATCATAATAATATCTTTTATATAATATATATTCAATTAATATATTTTATGACCCATCCATTTAAGGTAGCACTGAAAAATGTAGTACGTTGTTCATTGAGATGTTTTCCACATGAAAGATAAGGAAAATTTTAATTTTTATAATGAATAATACATGAATAGATTATGGTTTTACCATGAATATTAAAACAATTGCATATAATAATTATTTTTATGGACTTATATTAAAATATTATCAATAGGTTTTTTAATTTGGATGAGAAACATAAATATGAAACTATTTGGATGTGGATAATACAAGAGTTAATAGTTTCAGACATCTCTATAAAGGCATCTTCACGATGAAGGAATTTAGAAAATATTTTTTAACAAAAAACATTCAATTGTGTACAAATACTGTATGATATTAATAATATTAATGGATTCAATATTAATTCAATGGTTAATTATGTCTTAATTTGTGTGAAAATAAGATACTTTTTTAGGAGAAATGGGGGAATTTTCCATACAATTTTAGGGTAGGAGAGGGATAAATATGGTATCACATAGGAGTTAGGTGATTTAGGGTCTAATTATTTTTTGAGTAACATGGGAACAACTAGAAATCTTTATAATCTTATTTTCTAGGGTATATGATTAATGTGACCATAATAGAATTCGAGCTACATTAATTTATTAAAAATTACCATTATTAGCATTGAATCAAAATTTACAATTATAGATTTTTTCTAAAATAGAATTATAAATGTTCCCTTTTAAAAAAATTATACAAGATAGTTAATAATTTTGAATCCATTTAATCTAAATAAATTTCAAAATTGAAGGTAATTATATATTAAATTAAGCCATATAATATATTGAAAACCTCTTTTTTGAATAAAAATTGTTATTTAAAAAAATATGTATTCTTAGTCTAATGTCATTCTGTAATTCCCTGACCCTAGATTCCCAGAGTCAGTGCATTATTTTAATACAATGGAATGATTACAAGGAATCATGCCCCGAAAGACCGATCAGTTTTGCAGTCTTGGAAAATAGATTACATACATGAATGTTACATTACACTTTTTAACATAAAACAAAAAAATAATCCTTAGAGAATTCCATTTTCCCTTATCATAACCGTGTATCTCAAACATAAATTACTTCTTGGGATCCTGGGAAAAATAAAACATAAGAAAGGGGAGCGCTTAGATGCTCAGTTAGGGTAAATAATTTAGCAGAAGGTATAAACATTTAAGATAGGATGTGTAATAAAAACTACAACCTTTTTAAACATAATCTTGAACATAATATGGAAAAAAATAATCAAACATCACCTTTTAAACAATAAAATGGATATTCTACTAGTCGATTAATCACATGTAATAACTTATTTCATAATGAGGGAATTCCAAACACCAAACATCATTACCACCTAGTCAGTGCCTTATTCCAAGAATACAAATAAAATTTTGGCCAAGTACTTATGCCAAGATATTAGATTGTATCATGAGACCTACCGATGCTTTTATGAGCTATAGCGGGATCCACCCGTCACTTCCTATATCCACTGCATTCCTCATATGAAAAAGTTGAAACATAACATAAACATTCATATTAAAACTAGCATATGAAATGTCAACACATTAACCATAAACCATGAATGGTATAAAAATAGAACATCACAGTCAAACATATCATAACTCATTAAATACAATATGGAATATTGTATTATAACAAATCAACCTCAATCAAAAATAATATCCAGTAAAGGATGCTGGAATTGTTGGAAATGATGAGTAAAACATTTTGAGAGAAATATCCTTTTTGTAAAATCATTTAAAAGTCACACATTTATAAAGTAAGTAATTTAAAAGATATTTTTGAATCAATGTGTCCCATACCACATTGAAACATTTGAAAATAATTATCAATTCAAAACATTCATGTCCATATAAATAAATCCTTAAAATCATTTTGAAAACATGGATATTAATTAAAATGATTTAGAATGATAAATATTTAAAACATTTAAAATTATGATCTTGATATGGAGTACCTTTCAAAAATCCTCCAAATAGTTATTTTCAAATCATTTATATGAAAAATGGACATGGATGATAAAAATGTCCCAGATAATTCCTACACATAAACAATCTCGGGCAATAATGAGATTGAGGAATTAACCGTCACCTTGCAGTTTCCTTTAGTCGAGGGTACGTTCAACCTCAATTATGATGATCTTAGTATGTTATTAAATTATATAATAACCATTTAATTATTTATGATATCATATATGATTCATTTATGACTTTATACTACCCATTTAATAATAATTTCCATGTTAATATAAAATTTCGGTTAATAATCGATTTCATTGCCATACGTGTTTTATCTTGTCACTCTTGATTTTATCACATAAGTCAATATTTAAATAATTCCAGAATATAAAACATGATCTATATATCATATATATAGGAATATAAATAGTTCTAATAGACATGTATAGGAAATGAAAAACACCGTTTTTGGAGACGACTGTCCATACATACACATAAACGTTGTTTCCGTTTTCACATCGTATTGAATGGAAGTTAGTGAATAAGATATATGTATATATATATATAGTTGAATAATTATGTCATATATTACATAATTATTAATAATATTTATTTTTATAATCATCTATGAATGGTGAACATGGAAATAAATCTCATCGCGTCATGGAGACGGTAATCTGTACGTACGCACGAGCGACAATAACCTTTCCTTAATGATGAAAGGGTGTGGAATGGGATGGAATATTAATTTTATAGATACATTATCATGTCATATTCATTATTTATATACATATTATTAAACATTATAGGCATCCAAATAACATAGTGTAGAATAATAAATTACACAACAGCGTGGAGACGGTATGCCGTACTTAGGCACACATGGTGACAATATCATTCATAAGATTGATAGAATAACGAATATAGTTGTTAGATATTTATAATAACTTCAAATTATATAGAATATTTTAATGTTATTATTTTTTAATGGAAACCACTAAGAAATTGTAAGTGGAAGAATATGAGAACTTGAAAGAGGGTGGTGAAATCATTACATTTTTTTCGGGTTCTTCCTTTTTAGTTGATCAAAAGGGATCCTTAGGATGGATTTCTGACTAAAGGAAGTCCTATAAATAAAAGGTAGGAAAACTGAGAGTGTATTTGTTCAGGGGTTTTCCAAGCCAAATGTCTTGGATGGTGTGAATTTGAGATAAGGTGGAGTTCCCTTTTATAAGAGGGGTGAGGGGTACCATATGAAAAACATAAAATATTATTATATAATAAATTCATATTAGTTATATAATGGCTCAAAAGTGACTTATTTCGAGTATAGGGTGGTTATGGGTCGAAATCATCTCATCAAATAGGTTTTAGACATGTTTATAGTATCATCATAACCTTATCAATTATATTTAAATCTTAGTTAAATAGTGTAACTTTTACCATGTCTTTTTTTTTTATTTTTACACTATATTGTTAATAAAAATACTCTAAACATACAAGAGAACCTTTAGTGTTTCATTAATGACCTATATAATATTATTGACGTCCTTTTCCCAAACTTTATATTTTTTGGGACAAAATATCAATTAATAATATAATATTTGTTTTAAAAATTCTTTTATGTTAATTTTGACACTATTTGGTATCTTGTTTTTGTTAAATTCATAATAGCATTATTACATCCAAAAAAACTAATTTAATAAACCCTAAGATAAAATATTAACCTATAAAATTATAATTATTCCTAAGAAGTCTCAGATTACATTTATTTTGTTATTTATAATATCAATTATTTCAATCATTCATTAATTAGGTAATTACTACATCATTATTTTGTCAAAATAAATTTTATTATTTAATGTCTAAATATTATAAATAAAATACCATTATGTTGGAAATATTTTCATATTTCTAATGAATATTTATAGTCATATTTATATAATGTATAACACTATATTAAAAATGATTTAGTTATTAAACATTTAATTTAACACTTTTAACTCTTCTATAAATTAAATAATAATAAATATATTAATATATTTCAAGTGGACATAAAGGATCATATTTTATTCCAAATGTTTTTTTGGTCGAATTAAACTTATCTAATAGAATTATGTCATGTTTTAGGGTAATTATAATATCATTTTTCCCTTAATTAACCTATTTACTTTTAACTGTGATAAATAAAAGTGAAAAGTTATTGTTCATCAAAAATTATTTTCTTCTTATTAAACCGAATTTTACTTAATGAGGTTAACCGTGGATCCTAGATATTTGAAATTCAACTCATAGAAGATGTAAAATTATGTTTTATGCAAATTTGCAATGCTCTTACGAGGTTGGTAAAAGACGGTATAAAGTTCAATAATCTTTTTATATATCTAAGATTAATATAAAATTACACCAATTAATTACATTGAAATTATATAGGTATTATGTATCTATTTTTACCAAAAATAAATTTAAATAAAATTAATCAATATTTAAATAAACAGTCAGTTTTAACTAATAACTCAATGTTTTTTACTATTCATCAAAAATTGAATGTTTTCAGAAAAAACCCAAGATTCACCTTAAGCTAATTTTGATATTATGAATTAAAAAACATAGCCCATTTTAAAAAATTCAAATAATATAATTGTCATTAATTAATTTAAAATCAATTCACATTGTCAAAACCAAAAAGTAGGTTTTTAAAAGTAAAAACTATCAAAATATTCACAATTGTTTATATTCAATTTTAAAGTGAAATTACTTCCAATGACCAAAATTGGATTAAATGGTAAAAATATAATCTAATTATACATCCAAAACATTCAAATTTATAATTGAACACTATAAATTATTTTGATTAAATAAGTTGTTTTTAGTTTAAATTTAGTATTTTTCACTATTCACCCAAATATGAAAGTTATCAGAAAACACCCAAAATTTATAGAAACTAACTTTTTATGTCCTAATTATAAAAAAGAAGTTTATTTTGTCAAATTGAATATATAAAAGTTTCAAATATTGGAAATAAAAAGGGTTCTCCATTTGAAGGCGGTAAAATTTCTTTTTTTTGAAAAATACTTCTTTTATCTGAAAAAATGAACTTGTTCTTAAATATTGTCTAAGAAACACCTAATAAGGATTGTAAAATTTTATAGAGTATATAAAATTTAAATTATAGTTAACGCTATTCATAACTGCTTTTTGAATGGTTAGTTTGGTAAGTTGTGGTGTGCTCAAACTCGGTGTTGCGTTTTGGGCAAGTTATTGAATTACATTGAATAGATAATGTAATATGAAATATTGTGGTGTTACATTCTCCCATCATTCAATAAATTCAATCCTCGCAATTTGAAACTTTTCATCGAAAATGAGAGGTTAAAAATAGGAAAATACCTTTGTGAAAATCCCACATCGGGAATTAGGTTAATAAAATTTAGTCTTAATAAGAGGGAAAGGGAAATGAAAAAGTCACCAAACAATTAGGGTTTTCAAATAGGAGAATATTGGTTGCAATTATAGACACATAATTTGAGGGAAAACATAAATACTTATAGGGATTTATTGAGGACATCAATCAAAAAAAAGTGAAGATTGAGGGCCCCAAAGCCATCAATCTATGATTATTTAAAATATCAGTGGTTAAAAATCATGTATTAGGATAACACATTTTTTGTTTTATGATCCCTTCCCTAACGTTTAAGAATTAATTTATTCATACTATATGAGGAAAAAATATACTTCACATGTATAGTTTCATCCTTAAACTAATTCCTACCACAAATTCATCATTTATTCCAAAAGATTTCAAAAATATTCTATTTATCCTAATACTATAGGGTTCCAAAAAAATACAGAATTTATAATTCATTTGTCAGACTATTTTAATAAACTACATTATACAAACCAATACATCACCTAGGATAGTGGTAGGTGATGCACCATTTTCACCCTTCGGTTTCGGGTTCAACTCATGCGTCCATGCTAGATGTGACGAGTTTTCGGCCGACCTCTAGGTTGTCCTTTTTATAACAATCCAAAAATAATCACAATTAATTTCTTAACCCTAACAATAGTATCCAATTTCAAACATAATCCATTCCAACCTTTAGACTTATCCAAAATAAATCTGTCCAAACTTACAGCACAAAATTAATAAGTAATATAAACACAATGATGATCCTTTTAGCCACATAATAATATGTGAACACCTTTATCATGTATTCTTCTAAAACACTGCAACTTCCTGAATTACTATAAAACCTTATTGATTAAATTCATGCTCCATCATTCATTATATAATACTTGACATACTTCTTCCATCCAATAATTTTGTAAACTCCAACAATGATGGAATATACAAATCATTATTCAATTTTAATGTAGTCAATAATATCCAATATAATTAATCCGAATGAAACGTGTATTATTCCAAAATCACTACCTCAGTATCAGAACCATATTATAAGTTATATTTCTCTCAACCATATATTTTCCAAAAAATTTACCTTCTATTGAGTTACTTTTCATGGTTCCACACAATCTCAAATCTTTAATGAAATTATACTGCCGTACAATCCTTATATACACCATAATTATTATAACTAGTACATAGTTGATACAACATTGAAATGAAATAATTATTTCATAACAACATATGAACTCTAACTATTCCTCTTCATCCATGGTAGTATCATAAATTGATTATTATCTAATAGCATAATTTGGGGCATACTCTGATGATTTGGACATTGGTTCGCGTAGAGTCCCAACTCCTTGCAGATAATGCATTGTACATTTGAAACCTTTTTCTTACCCTTTTATTCACGTACATGGTGTCATTTTTCTCCACGCAGTTATCACATATGGTAAAATTATTCTTTTCTCTTTTCCCTTTATCCATATTTCTCTCTTCCATCCTTTTATTATCTTGCTTCCCTTCAATGCCATAAGACTCAGATAATTATTTACTTATCTTATTAACATATGATACTATTTCTTCATAAGTTGAGAATACATGGGAGACTATTTCCCTTCTAAATTTTTACTTAATCCCGTAAAAGATATGATCCATCTTACTCTTTGGATCATATGTATTTCTGAGTTCACATTCCTTCTTCTGGGTGCCATTTTTATACAATGGCATACAATTGGTCTATTTATGAACTTCAATGAATAATTCCAAACTATTAAAATAACTAACGTAAATTGAATATTACATGGATATAATCTATAATCATAAAAATGTTTTCTTTGAGTAAGTATATAATCATAAACCCTTCATAATGGTTTTTAAAGAAAATGAGAATTATCCTAAGTATATCCCTCAGGAGTGTCATAACCAAGAGTGCAGTAAGGCCCATTGTTGGGCAATAGTTCCCGTTCGATTCTAGCTCAAGACGGTGTTTTTGGTTTTTACCCATAGGAACATCTATGCCAGAGCTGCCTCTACCTGCTCATATCCATACATGGATGTATTTCATTGAAAACACACAAAGTATCTACAATACCAAAATTCTAGGAAGTTCTTCTACACTATTACACAAAGTATTTCATAGGGCAATGTGCTCTAATCAGTGACTATCTAAATCTAGTTTCTAATGTTATTGCATGACTTCCTCTGATACCAACTGTAACACCTCGACCTTAGATTCCCAGAGTTGGTGCATTATTTTAATACACTGGCATGATTACAAGGAATCATGTCCCAAAACACCGATCAGTTTCTTAGTATTGGAAAATAGATTACATACATAATCTATACATTAAACTTTCTAACATGCAATAAAAAAATTCTTTTAAAATTACATTTTTACCTACTATTAACCCTGCATCTCAAAAATAATACACTTCATGGGATCCTGGGAAAATAAAACATATGATAGGGGTGTACTCATATGCTCAGTAAGGGTAAATAATTTAAAGGAAGCAATAAACTTTTAAGGCAGGATGTGTAATAAAAACTGCAGCATTTTTAAACATAATATTGAATTTAATATGGAAAAAATGAATCAAACATCACCATATAAACAATCACATGAATATTATACTAGTCGAATAATCACATGTAATAACTAATTTCATAATAAGGGAATTCCTAATACGTGACATCATTACCACCTAGTCAAGGTCTTGTGCCAAGAATACAAATAAATTTTTTGTCATGGCCCTATGCCAAGACACAATCTTGTCTCATGACACCTACCGATGCATCGAGGAACTATTGTGGGCTCCACCCGTCAATTACTAAGTCCACTGCATTCCTCATATCAAAAAGTCGAAACATAACATAAACATTCATATTAAAACTAGCATACTAAATGTCAATACTTTAACCATAAAAGATGAAAATTATAAAAATTAAACTTACACATTTAAACATATCATAACTCATTCAATACAACAGGGATGATTCTATTATAAAAAATAAACCTCAATCCAAAAAAATGTCTTGTTAAGGATGATAGCATTGTTGAAAATCACGAGTAAAACATTTTGAGAGAAATATCATTTTTTTAAAATCATTTAAAAGTCACAAATTTATAAAAGAAGTAATTTAAAAGAGATTTTCAAATCAAAGTGTCCCATAACACTTTGAAACTTCTGAAAATAATTACCATTTCAAAACATTCATGTCCATATAAATAAATCCTTACAATCATTTTAAAACATGGACATTAATTAAAATGATTTAGACATATAAATATTTAAAACATTTAAAATAATGATATTGATAAAGAGTTCCTTTCAAAAATCCTTAAAATATTCATTTTCAAATCATTTTTATGAAAAATGGACTTGGATTATAAAAATATCCATGTAAATACTTACACATAAACAATCTCGGATAATAAGGAGATTGAGGAATTAACCCTTACCTTGCACTTTCATTTATTCAAGGGTATATTTAACCTCCTGTTTGAAGAGTTAAGTATGTTATTAAATTATAAAAAAACAATATTTATATTTATGTTATCATACATTATTCATTTATTACTTCATAAAACCCATTTAATAATAATTTCCATGTTAAATTAATATTTTGGAAAATAATCGCTTTCTTTATCGAACCTGTTTTAACAAGTTACTCTTGATTTTATAACTTAGATAAATATTTAAATACATCCAGAATATAAAACATGATTTATATATCATATATATTTAGAATATAAATATGTATAATAGACATATATATGAAATGAAAAACACTGTTTATGGAAGGGGTAGTCCATTTGTACGCATAAACGCTTTTTCTGTTTTCACATCATATTGAATGGAAGTAATTGAATAAGATATATGTAAGTACACGCAAACACACATAAATAATTAAATATATATATATATATACATCTCCATTATAATTATTATGTCATATATTACATACTTATTAAAAATATATATTTTTATAATCATCGATTAATGGTGAACGTGGAAATGAATCTCATCGCGTCATGAAGACGGTAATCCGTACGTATGCACGAGCGACAATATCATTTCTTTAATGATTAAAAGGACTGGATTGGGTGGTATACTAATTTGAAATAGAAATCATCATGTCATATTCATAATTTATATACATATTACTCATCATTATATCCATCCAATTAATATAGTGTTAAATAATAAACTACACCACTACGTGGAGACAGTAAGCCGTACATACGCACACATGGTGAAATTATCATTCTTATAATGGATAGAATAATGAATATAGTTGTGCCATATTTATAATAACATCATAGTATATATAATATACTGGTGTTATTATTTTAGAATGAAAAGAACAAAGAAGGAGTAAGTGGAAAAATAAGAGAACTTGAAAGAGGGTGGTGAAATCATTACCACTTCTTTGAGTTATTCCTTTTGATTTGATCAAAACTGCTCCATGGGATGGCTTTATGACTAAAGTATGTCCTCAAGGATGAAGGTGGGACATTTTAGAGGCTATTTGGTCAGGTTTATTCTGATCCAAATGGCTTAGAAGGAGTGAATTTTAGAGAAGGTGGAGTACTCTTTTATAAGAGAGGTTAGGGGCACCGTTGGAAAAACAGAAAATATTATTTTATAATAAATTCATATTCGGTTTATAATGTCTCCAAAGTTATTTATATAGAGACTAGGGTAGATAGGGGTTGCAATCCTCTCAAACAATAGCTTTTAGACAAGTTTCGGTTACCATTTGAACCTTATCTTGTATATTTAACTCTTAGTTAAATAGTTTGACTTTTACCGTGTCTTTTTGTATTCATACACAATATGGTTAATTAACATACTCTAAACTTCCCAGAGAACCTCAAGGGGTTAATTAATGACCTATATAATATTATTTATTTCCTTTATCTGAAACATAGATTTTTAGGGATAGAATATCAATTAATAATAAAATATGTTTTTATAAAAACATTTATGTCAATTTTGACACTATTTGGTATCTTATTTTTGTTAAATTCTTAAAATCAATATTACATCAAAAAAATTTCCTTTAATCAAACCTAAAATTTAATATTAACCTAAAAAATTAGTATAATATATAAAATGTTTCAAATTACATTTATTTGGTTATTTATAATATCAATTATTTCAATCATTCATTAATTAGGTAATTAGTTCATCATTATTGTGTTATAAATAAATTTAATTATATAAAGTATAAAAATTATAAATAAAATCCAATTATGTAAGAAATATTTTTAGCTATATAATGAATATTTATAGTTGAATTTATATTATGTATAACACTATATTAAAAATGGTTTACTTATTAAAACTTGAATTTAACACTTTTAACTCTTTTTTAAATTAAATAATAATAAATGTATTAATCTATTTCAAGTAGACCTAAAGGATGATATTTTATTTCGAAGGTTGTTTTTGGTCGAATTACACTTATCGAATAGAAATAGGACATGTGTTAGGGTAATTAAAATATAATTTTTACCCTTAATTACCCTATTTACTTTTAACCATTGTAAATAAATGTCAAAAATTACTATTCACCAAAAAATATTTTCATCTTATTGAACCACATTTTACTTACTGAGGTGAACCATGTCCCTTGGAATTTTTAAATTCAACTCATAAAAGAAGTAAAATAATGTTTTATTCAAATTTTCAAAGCACCTAGTAGGTGGGTAAAAGATGGTAAAAAGTTCAATAAAATATTTATATATCTAAAATTAATATGAAATGACTCCAATTAATTACATTGAACATATATAGGTATTATGTATCTATTTTGACCTAAAATAAATTTAAATAACATAAATAATTATTTAAATAAAAATTTGGTTTTAAACAATAACTCAGTGTTTTTCACTATTTATAAAAAATTGAATGTTTTTAGAAAAAACCAAGAATTCACCCAAATCTAATTTTGATATTATGAATTCAAAAATGAAGAATATTTTAACAAATTAAAAACATATATTTTTCATTAATTAATTTAAAATAAATTCCCATTGTCAAAACCAACACGCGGGTTTTTAAAAGTAGAAACTATCAAAAGATTGACGCTTCATTATATTCTATTTTAATGAGAAATATATTCCAATGACCAAAATTGAATTAAATGGTAAAAATATAAACTAATTATATGTCCAAACCATTCAAATTTATAAATTAACACTTTAAATTATTTTGATTAAAAAAAAAATTTTCTGTTAAAATTTAGTATTTTTCACTATTCACTCAAATATGAAAGTAATCAGAAAAACACCATAAATTTATCAAAACAAAACATTATGTCCTGATTCTAAATAAGAAGTTTATTTTGTTAAATTTAATACAGTAATGTTTCAAATATTGGATTTAAAAACAGTTTTCCATTAAAAGGGGTAATTTTTTTAAAATACTACTTTTATCTGGAAAAATAAATTTGTTCTTATATTTTGTCTAAGAAACACATAATATGGATTCTAAAATTTGGTATAGTATATAAAATTCAAATATCAGTTAAAACTATTCATAACCGCTTTTTGAATTTCTAGTTTTTTAGGTTGTGGTGCGCTCAAACTCGGTGTTGCGTTTTGTGCAAGTTATTGAATTACTTTGAAGATATAACGTACTATGAAATCTTGGGGTGTTACAGGTTCAATGTATAATTATTATAGGATGATCTATTGTTATTCATTTTTAATAATTAAAATACAATTTTAAATTAAATTATATCATCATAATTTACATGAATAATAATTAAACAAACACATGTAATAATAATGCTTTAAAAATAAAAACATTATCATTATTGGAGTAATTATCATTGTCCTCAGTAAATTTTTTTTTATAAATGAAATTAAAACTTATATATATATATATATATATTTTAAAAATGATAATTATGAAGTTTAATTTCATTTTAGAGAACTAAATTTGTATTGTAAAAACATTAGCATAAATATTATTACATATTTTGTAAAAAAATTATATATTGAAAACTGTATTTCATGAATTGAAATAATTTGACAATTTTACAAGAAAATTGAAAATATTTAAATGAAAATTTATATAAATATATATATATTATTAATAAACAAAATTATACAATAGGGATCATACAAATTAAAATACACAATATTTTGAAAAAATATAATTTTCATAGAAATGGTATTTTTATCATTAAATGATTTTATTCCAACATCATCTAGATTTTTTATTTATTAAATAAAATTATACAAATTATATCAATACATTAGTTGAAAATAAGATAATTAGAATTCAAAAAAAATAATAAAAAATTTCATTAATAATGTTATTAATAATAATATACAACATTCAAATATATATATATAATAAAATGTTAGATATAAATATTATATTTTTTTTTCTATATTTCCCTCCAATAATGTGTAAACATTTTTCTTTAGATACAATAATTTATATCTATAATAATTTATTTATTTTTTATTTTTTATTTTTGATTATAAATAAATCTAGAAAAATTTTATTTCATAATAGGATAATATATACTAAAATAACATAGTGTTTAATTTTTACACTCAAATAAATTGATCCCTCATAATTTAAATTTCTCTCAATGGTGAATATAGATGGATATATTATTACCATAGTAGTTACATGGGGTATAATTTTTTTAACATGATCATGGGTATGACTATAAACTTGTATTTTCCTTTAAAATTGGCATATATTTAGATTCTCAATTCAACTATTACATAATTTGATCAACCAATAACTCTAAAAATTTATCCTAGCTTGTTCAAGTTATTTTTCCCATTATTTTATCTAAACTAACATGTTTTAAATTGTAATATAAAATTCAATTTATTAATTTATTAATGGATTATAATGGGGATATTAATTAACTTATGAATCTCCCTTAGGAGTGTCAAGAAAAGTATATTGTTAGTCGTATTTATCTTTCTCCTAGATAATATTTAGTTAATAATTAACAATCTTTTTCATGTTTTTTTCCCATAGTTGTATCTTAGAATGATCTACATCAACTTTATTATTTACAGATAGGGTATCATTTCTTTGAAACCACATAGTCACTACGTTGAAAAAACAACTTGTTTATAGCATATAAATAGACATATCCCTCGGTTTTTTTTCTAAATTTAGGTCTCCCAAATACCATAAAAATAAATTAATTTATCTCTAAAATATTATAAATCTACTCTGATCCCATCCTATGTTCTCCAGGCCCACACTCGGGTTTAGTGATAAAAAAACCATTATGCACAAGATTTGATACCAATTGAGATGACCCAAACAAAACATATCATTATTTTAATTCTTATATATATATATATATTGAAAATTACATCTAAAAAATAATCTAAAAATCCAAAAACTGGTGTTTTAGTGTACAAAGAGAATAGTTATAAAAAAATGGAAATATTTCTTCATAATCACACCATGCTATATCATGTTCCAGATATTTATTACGATATAATTGACTTCGTAATAATGAGAATTGATAGCATATGAATAGGGTGAGGTCAAATACTCAATAAGGAAAAAACAAATGATCATTATATCGATGGTATGATTATGGGAATAGCAGTATCCTACAAATGGGATAAAAATTTTATTAAATTATTATGTATCCAATTTCATTATCCATATTCCATGAAAGTAGTACATGTACCCTATAATGACTAAACTTATAAAGTGGATTAATAATATGGACATAAATTGAAATAATTATGGTCTCTAGAACACAAAAATGTTATATAATATTAAAATTTTGAATATGAGTAACCATGGGAAACATAATGTTTTTAGAAAACCCAATGATTTTTATGATGTATGGTGTGATCCAAACACAATATCAATTCATATTTTCGTACAAAAATAAATATTTTCATACATCTGATAATGAAAAATAAAATCGTAACACTCATTAGGATGTGAACAACGAAAAATGCCTCTAACGTGGGTATTCGTAGTGTCCCAACCCACTAGGGACAACCTAGTTGGTGGAAGGACCTTTAATCACAACTGCATGAACAACTCAAATAATCTAGGGGTTAACGATAATAACTGAGTTGGAATAATTTAAATTTGTGGACTTTTCCTAATGTACATTTATAGTAGAACCCATCCATCACTGTGATATGTGATATGGAATAATAATAAAAGAGAATAGCATATATATTAAAACCATGCATGTAATAGCATATAGGGAATACAATAGAGTATTATAGAAAATAAATATAGTGTGAAGGTAAAAATACATAACCATCTCGAAATGTTGTCCAAACATAATAATCTACTCAAATTATGAAAAATGGGAGATATAATCTCATGATTTGAAATTTCAAAGATTGTAAATGATCTATACACATTAGTACCAATATTCTGCACTAATACATATACTTATTTGAATGGTGTTTTCAAAAAACATTACATTTGTTGGAAAATCCCATGCAGGTGAGAGTATTTACATACCCAGAAAGAAGCCTTGAAAATATAAAAGGGACAATGAGAGGGATACATAAAATGATATCTCATCCTATAATAGGATTCAAATTATATCGAATAGATATACATATATTCTCTAAATAAAAGTAAATGAGTGGGAAATGTGATCTATGTATTAATTTCAAAGACTTGGAAAAAAAATAATGTTTTTCATTCCAAATGGTCCAACATTGATTCAAATCTTATTACATGTTTTCCTAATTAAGTCTTATCGAGGAAACACAACTCTCTAATAGTATTATTCACAAGGGGTCATAATATCCTAGCAGAGAAATCAAACCGTAGTATGATAATGGGGTCTGAACCAATTCATAGAGGACCTACCCCATAGTATATTAGGGGGATGAAAAATTATTATTAAAGGATCCACAACCCAGTATGATAGGTTTACCAAAAATCACATAGATAGATACATTACCCATTCCCTTGTCAGAGAGGGGGATGACACACTATCCCTGGAGGACTGATTCCCTAGTATGATATGGGTTTTCCACTTAGTGGATGGGGGAACGACACCCTAGTATGATGTGGGGTTCCACATAGTATGTAATGATAGAGGACTATAACCTTATTGCATCAGTGTAGTTCGATTCATTGTGTAGAGGACCTACACCATTCGGCCATTTTGGTTAACACTAGACATGTTCATGGAGTATGGGGGTACCTACAACCTAGTGTGATTTGGGGGGGGGGGGTTGGACCCTAACCTCTCTCTTCCATAGCTTCATTATGAATGTACTCGTCAAGACAAACTCGAAGAGGATATATGCTAAAAAAATTCACCATATTATCATGAAATACAATATGAAGGTGACCATTTAATTTTTAATATAAAAAAATATTAGAATTCAATACTCACATGAATAAATTCACATCCAAAAGAAGTGGAAGTTCATGTTAGAATTTATGATGTATATTACATGCACGTAGGGTAATACAATGGGTTCCCTCACCTAACATCTGGGTTGTTTCCTAACATTCACAAGGCATGGATGTTCATATAGTACGAAAACGCGTTAATTACTTATAAAATATGCATCTCATCCCATCAGGGCATTCCAGTGTGCTCCTAGTCCGGCCCATGTAATTTAGGTCATACCCAATTAATGGGCCATGTACATGGTAATCTTGGGTACTAGTATGTTCCCATGTATTGTCTATGTAAATTGTGTTTCATCACACATGAGGTCGTAGCCATGTGCATCTAGTATATGGATTATCCACTTGGGGATGGTCACATAACATGTGGTCAGGTCTCTATGGAATGTGATCCTTTTCATCCCAGAATACAAAACTCCATTTCCAAGTGGGGATATACTGTATGAGTTCATGGAATACATGTCATGTAGTCTGATTTTCCTCTAAAATCAAAGGAATCCTAACCCGCTTCAATCGTACAAAATTGTAGCATTTTCATCCATGATTTATGCATGGATTCCAAAATCTGAAGTCATCTTGGATCAATTCATCACATGTGGCTAGATTCCGACCACAAGAACCCCACACAACTTCACCCATTGCACTGATTCGTGGTCACGATCACCATTGATTCTAAATTCCAAGAATTATTCACTACCATTACACAATTAATACCATTCCATTTGAAAATCACAACCCCATTCATCATTCTCAAATCATGTATAAATCATGAAGATTGATCACACTCGAACTCACAATTGGAATGTCAAATAGATACCCCGTGGTATAATGAAGAAGAAAATAAATAACTGTGGAGATAAAAGCAAAAGAATATCATAAACCCATCAATGACAGGAAATTATCAGACCGTAATTATATAAATAGGGTATTTGGGGAGAATCCATCAAAAAAATATTACAATTTTAAAATAATCTATATATTAGAATTGGTAACATGGGAAGGGAAGATAAATTTGTATCAAACTCAAAAAAATTATCCATGATCTATATTACAATAAAATGCTATGAAACTGAAATTGAAGACCCCTAACCTGATTATGGATTGATTGTTTTTCCTTAATTTAATCTATAGTGAGGAGCTAGTCCAACTACATTGCATGCCTATAGATCCACCTTGATCTGATAGTCATTATTTTTCCAATATAAATATTTCATAAAGAACACTCTCCACATCCTCCGACTAAAATAAACGGTTATACATATAACACTATATAATTATTATAATGATATATTTATAGTGGTAGGTTTTTTTTAGTTTTATTGAATTATTAATTTAATTAAACTTATTAATTCCCTTACCAAACCCACCAATGTCTACCTCAATCTAATTTCTAGAAACTACCTATATTATATAGCTTCTAGGGAAAATACTACATGAAAAAATCAACCAAAATATTGGATTTATGATCTTATACTCCAATCAATAGTTATTCCATTGTGTTTAAAGTACATTTCATGAATGATATTTATATTTTTTCTAATTTTATAATAACAATTCACTACCCATTGGGGTTTAGAATCTATGTTTTTATTAGATCCTAGCTCCAAAATTAATTCCCAATATATGTTATTGTCTTGTAATGAAAAAAATAGGATCACTACATTCTCCCATACTTCATGGATTTTCAACTTGAAAAGAACAATCTAAACAAAAAGGATCAGATACTATGTCCAAAACTAGCTCTCTATCTCCTAATAGAAATATTTAATACTCTCATTCTGACAGAGCACATGAATCATTGAAATGGTCCACCATCAAAGGATCCTCTCTTTCGGATCTTAGTTCTCCACTAGGTTCCCTGTGATGGTGTATTAAAAATTCATTTCTTGATTTCTATAGTTAATAAAATTTTTCAGCCTCACACAATAATATCGTATGTTGTGAAACATCAAATATTTCATGCCACTATTTCAACTTTTGATTTAGGGCTAGAAGTTAGGAAACCTCTCCAACAATCTGCATGACATCGAGCAGAACGATGAACCTTAATGATGTATACTACCCTAGACTAATCATTGTAATCAAAAT
The DNA here is from genome assembly GCA_963277665.1 of Viscum album. NCBI lineage: Eukaryota > Viridiplantae > Streptophyta > Magnoliopsida > Santalales > Viscaceae > Viscum > Viscum album. Next base: position 127,283,932 of record OY728167.1, on the reverse strand, counting down.
CATGCATAGAATCTCTATAAAAATGGTACGACTTCTCAAATTCCACAGACCTATGATTTATTTCACCATAAATTTTATATTTTTTATGGTATACCCTCATATGCTCGTAGATCATTTGAACCTTTACTATCATCATCTGCACCAACTTTTTCACATTAAGTGGAGTCTCACCAACCTCAGTCCAACATATGGATAACATTAAGGGTATCTTATATTTTGAATTGAATGGTTCCATACAAATAATCGATTGATTACACTTATTATATGTAACTCTACTAATGGAAATTTCTCCAATTAAATTTTTCCAATGTCCAACTCAACAAATCTCAGTATATCTTCCAACACATTGTTACTGCACTATGTCTACCTATACATCTGTGTGTGAATTGATTTACTCATCCTCAACTATTTCTCAATATCCTTCTTATATAATCCACAAAACACAATTATAAACCACACAAAATGTTTAGGGTTACTCATCTTGTGTAACACATGGAGTCATATGATCTCTTTCATATAAAAGTATATCAGACTCACTACAAAACTATTCTCCCAGATTTCAAGGATGTGTGCTGACATGGTATGTCAATAAAAAATCATCCATCTTTAATCTTGGACTCTCACTATTTTTCTAGTCCATATCAACATGACCATGGATATGATATCCCATTTTTATATTGAGATCTCAAGAGGTTGTTTGAAACATGATGGAACCCAGTGCATAGCCTTCACCTAATAACATGGGATCAACTAAGAAATGAACTAAATAAAAATAATCCTCATTCCCACCCAAACCGGTACTCATGGACCCCATTTATAATTTTCAAAACCAGATGTAAAACCAAATGGCTAGTGGGAAACCCTTTCATCACATCTTCTAGCATCACGACTAGAATCACTGAAAATCCATAGAAATGGTTGACATGATCCTTTCATTTAGTAAATTCATCAAGTGAATATCTAAAGAAATAATTTCATAGAGAACCTCACATTTTTTAATTCCCAACTAATTTCTTTCACAAAATGATGATTTTGAGGAGTCACCACCATATATTAATGAATATATAGCACTCTTTTCCTCCATTAGGGTCAGTTGTAATGATGCCAACATCTGAAACACGTACTCCACCTTGCATGAATGGTATTTATTTCTAATGGAACCTTCCACCACAATTTAATACCAATGAGTATTGAATTTCATGATTTATAGTACTCTAGGAACCTCATCTAACACATATGTATTAGGTTATGATCTAACATGGTAGCAATATACGTACAAATCTGGTTTTTTTATGAACAATAAAACATTATCCCAGAAGATTGTATGTCCACATCATAATAGATTATAAAACCATTACCAAAACTAGGTTATGAGTCATAAATTTCTAATCATCTGTTATCATCTACGATGACACATATAGTATCAATGATAACCTCTACATCATCAAACATATGATCCCATATCTAGAAGTTTTTTAAAACAAGACATAATCAGTGCCCTCATTTGGTAGTTCCAGTAGAGGAGAATTAGAGAAACTCATCCTCAACTGATCAAAGGATCTATGATATATATCAATCCTGTAAAACCCATTCCCTTTCCACCTCGTGGATTTCAAAGTGTCTACTACTCAATAAATTCCATCCATGAACCGCATGTAGTACGTTGATAAGACTAGAAAACATTTCTCCTCAGAAATGACCATTGGTAGTCCCCATAAAATCATGTTGTTTATCATTAGTGTTCCTTGTCATGTAGATTTATACTTTATTTCTTGCAGTGGCACATGTTTCGATGAATTATTTCCATTACGTGTGAAAAAAACAGCTAAATCTCCCATAAGGGAGTAGTATGAATGGACACCATAATTTGATTCTCTATGGAGTAGTGTTTTAATCTTAGAGTCACATAAAAAATAAATAGTCTGAATGAAGGAAATAAGTTGTTTTAGAAGGTTTTGTAATTTATAATGTGGGATTAGTGATTTGATTTTTCATGGGTTTTACCATTTTTTATGTGATTACTGTTTTTGAGAATGAAAGTATCTTTTCGTTTTAAAAAAAAATAATTAAATAAATTGAATAGTAATTGTTTCATTGATTCATTGATTCACCTTTGGATCAATTAAATTTCATTGTGTATGAATCATAATGGATTATTTTTAATAAATAAGAAATTCCAAATTTGGTATTTATATTCCCTAAAAACGAAATTACTTTATCATGATTTCATCATGTGTTTTATTAATCACTAAAATAATCCCTTACATGATTTTTTTAATAATAACTAATTATTAGAAAAAATTAAATAGATCAAGAAAGGGTAGAAAAAAAATTATATCAAAAAAAATTCAGGTTTAAGAATATTTTAAATTACAATATTATTTTAATTTATATTTAAAAATAAATTAAATTGGAATCATAAATTTTAAAAAATAGACATTTTTATTTATCTTTTTATGAACTCAAAACATCTCAATTTGGATTCCCCTTACCATCACCCAATAACTATTAATTCGTTCCCTCCGCGAAATAAGGTGTCTTAGAACATGAAAATGAACTACCCATGAGAAAATGGAGGTAATTTTAGGAGAGGTGGAAATACTCTTCCTTAGGTAGTGGTGATCCTTAATCCTTGAACATTTGGGGAGGTTGAGGGGTGGACAAATTGCAAGGAGGTTACCACATTTTATATGAGAGGATTTAGGTCTCCACCCTCATTTTACACAAAAACACATGTGTGGGGGTGGTTAATTAACCCCCCCCCCCCACGCAACTTCCCCATATGTGAGGGTAGGTCACCCATGGGTGCGGGTGTAAAGGGTTGTTTTAAAGATCCATGTGGGCAATGGCTCTTGTGGGAGGTGTCCTTATACACTTGCGGTGAAGGACGAAGAAGGTGGAAATAGAAGAAAATTTGATCCTAGGTGGTTAATAAATAGAGAATAGTGAGGGTGAGGTGGCTCTCTAGTAGGGCCTCTGGTCACGACTTGGTTACTGCAAGAATGCAGCCATCCACGTTGGAAGAGGGGCCTTTGGTGTTGTGGGTGGCACTGAGCCAACCATGCTAATCTAGTGGGATTTTATGGAACTTCATGGTGGGATGCCAGTGGAAACTTCTCCCTCCCCTAACCTCATTTGTAGAATAAGGAGGCTCGTTATGGTGATCAGGGGCCGACAACGGTGGTCTCTGTGAGGCAGGGTGCTCAGCCATGTTGCAAGAGGTGGTTGATGAGGATTGGAATCCTTGGTCATAGCGGTGGCTCGGCATAGGTGCATGGGTGGCCATGGAGGTGAGGTGAGTGAGCTGTGTGGGTAATCCATGGAAGGAGAGTGGAGGTTCTGGTCGAGATGGGGAACATGGGTGGTTTTGGGGAAATGGTGGATGGTAGAGCATGGTGGTCCGTGGTGGTTCATGACAGAGTGTGGTGGCGATCTTGTCCCACATCAAAACTGTTGGATGGTAGTCAAGCCTTTATAATGCTTGATAGGGAGGACCATTCATGCCAGCATCATGGTGGTATCCTGGGACACCACTTCACACACATAGATGAGGGTCACGACACTAGCAATCAGTGCATCCCTTCTGGCCTCCAATTTTCACCCTAGGCTTGATCACACTCCGCACACCCACGTAGGTTTTCACCACCCATGCACATCGGGACTCATGAAATCCCTCATGGGATGGTCTAGCCAGTTGGACAACCTTTTTTGGCTAGATATATGGAAATATGGCCCTTTTGAATGCCAATTCTGTCCTGGGATTTTTTTTAACAAAAATCAATTGAAGATAAAAATTCAAAAAAAATTATAAGGATCTAAAATAATAATTTCCTTAATAAAATATACCATATTTTAACATATTTTTAATATATTTAAATTTCCAATTCAATTTCATCAATAAAATACTAAAAAATTGAAAATTAAGGGTCCTAGCGTTGAAAATCAACAAAATAATCAGCAAAAATGTGTATAAAATATGCAAAAATTATGACTTTATCAGTATCCACACAATAAAAAATAAGTAAATTTTAAAACATGAAATCAATATTTAATTAAAATGATTCTTATGAAAAAAAATTATAGGTAGAGCATACATTATAAAATCAAAAATATTATCTTAATATCATTCATTTCTCAATGATAGATATGAGAGATGAGAAACCCTTATATTAATTACAAGATTTTCTAAAAACCTTCAAAATTTTGTCTAATAAACATAACTAAATTAATAAGTAATTTCATATTTTTATTCATGTTTATTGCATTCTATAAAATATTAATATAGTCATTCATTATATATTTGATAAATACGTATTTCTGTTATTCATCATAGGATGAATGTAAAATTATTGTCTCATATATGTTTTCTGATAGAGACATAATTCATAATTCATTGGTAAATATCTCTTTGTTAAAAGTTATTCATGGTACGATAATCGATGTTACACAATAATTATTAATTTTTTTATATCATTGAATTGGATTTTTAATTATGATTTATGAATTTGAAAGCAAGGATGAGATTATTTATGTAATTTCAAAAGAATAAAATGTGGTTTCTAATAAATAGATAATTAATAATTATATAATTATATAACATGGAAAAATAATTAATATTTTTATATAAAATTTTACTTGTAATTATGTTTCCATAACCATCCATTAATGGGGGTGTTAAAAAATATGTGATTTATTAATGTGGTAGTCCGCATGAATTAAGGTGAGACATTTTAAATTTTATATAGATAAATAATAAGGTTTGTAAATAATTAATTACCTTTTGAAAATTCAATTTATGTCACAAATATCATATATTATCATTAAATTCATTCTTATAAAATTCCATCTATGAAAATGATGAAATATAATGTACTTCATTCAAGGTGGTGATAGTCCACATGTAACATGAGAAAAGATTGCATCATTCAAATGGATCAGAGAGGAATATATCATGATTGAATAAAAGCATGTAAAAATTTGAATACATACTATTAATATGGAATTAATTATATTATTATGGTTATAATAGGATTGATAGATGAAAAAAGACAACTGTATGGAACAAGTGATTTAGATGTGTATAAAATGCACATTGAGAATTTGAGTCATATCATGAGAGACCCCATGGAAATTTAGGATGTGGGGGTTTTTCATAGAAATAGGGAATATAAAACATTTATTATTATTCTACAAGAGGAAAATTGATTAGGCATTGAAGATGATTTCTATGGTTATCAGTCTTTTGATTTGGGTGGAACTGAGCTCACTTTTAGGTAAAAAATGAACTATTCCTTTTAACTGCATTATATTTGAGGGGAAAATAAATAATTCCATATGATATAGGTGTCTAAGGTGAGGAATGGTTTTTGAGACATGTGGGAATTATATTACAATATAAAATAGGTATTCAATTAAGATGATGTTTCATGTAAACAAGAAATATTTTATTCACATTTTCATCCATTTTTCTCATTATTTACATTAATTAAAACTATCCATGGTAATAATTTAACGAAAAAAAGATAAAGGATAAACCCCAATAAAAATTTCCACATTATGTTTCCAAATTCTGAATCAATTTATAATAACTTAATTAATAAATATATGAAATATATCATTAAAATAACGAAAAATATAAATAATAGTAAACTATTTATAGAGGAAAAATTATTTTTGAAATTCTCTTATTTTATAATTTAATATATATAAAAAATTAAATAACTATTGATCTATATGTTATTATATTTAAACATTATATTACATTGATTATTTATAATTGATCATCTAAATTTTGGTAGTTAATAATTATTCAATCAGCTGAAAAAAAAATTCATTGTAAATAAAAAATTTACTCGTAGTGTGGTAATTAAAATAATCCTAAAAAGCATATTTTGTAGCCTCAAATCGATGTTATACTCATTATAAAATTTTTATAATACAATTTAATATTAAAAATTTCTATTCTCTTATTTACTATATGGATTTTATAAATATATATGGTAATATACATGTTGATAACACACAAAAAATACATATATATAAGTATATATTTAAACATTACAAGATATTATTGAAATTCTATAAAATTAATACATATATATATTCAAATTAATATATTTTAATATATATTTTATTATTATATTCAACATTATATAGTAGATGTCAATTTGGTTAAAATGAAACTATATATTGAAAAGATAAAATTATTTGATAACTTTTTTTCATTTGATGATGATATTGTCAATTTTATATTATTGATTATTAAATATTAATTGTAACATATTGGACTGGGTTCCACAAACTGGTTCCCTAGGCCGGATCGCCACATGACATCAGGCATGCCTCCGCACATACCAGAGGAATCCTATTAGATGAAACTGTCTAATAAGTCAATCATGTGGATATTATATCACATTTTTATCAGTGTAACACACTGAAGGAAATAAATAATAATAAAAATACATATAATCAAAAGTATAATAGTACCAATATCATATGATGACCAAAACATGAAAAAACAATACAAAAACTGAAACAGGAGATATGCCATGATAAAGTACAAACTAAATGTCAATATGAAAAATACAAAATAAATAATGACACTGAAAATTTCCAAGAGGGTTCCAAATCATGTTTGGATCCCTCATTCATGCTCCATCCCAATCAGTAATCTATCATAGGGTGTTTTCCTTTATCTTGTTCGGAAAACATGATGTATATTTAGGTACCGATCCTGAATACCATTATGGGTATGAGTACAACATAGTATTCCACCACCAATAGTTTCTAAAAAAAATCCAGTCTATAACAGTTTATGTAGTTGTATAAATAAATAATTATAATGAATAATTAAATATTTATCACATTATTAACTAACATTTATTTAACCACGTGAACTACCAGGTTCCCATGCACACCCGAACATAAATACATGCTTCAGACTATGCAAGAGTCCTAACCATTTCTCACTATAAAATAAAAATTCATTTATCAAATTTGATTTCAATATTATCTTAATTTTAGTTAAAGATAAGTATAATTGGAATCATAGTCCAATTCCAAAATTATAGTTTTAGATCATTATATCTAGCACCCCATGTGTACTTGGAACACAATTCCTTATATCCACTAAATCATTTATCATACCAGGGTATTTGGGGCCTTAGTCCTTTCCCATATACATTTATCACACATGTGTATTTGGAGCCTCAATCCTTGTCCCACAAACAATTAACATACATGGGTATTTAGAGGCTCACTCCTAGTCCCAAAAACATTTATCACACATTCCACATGTATCACATATATCATATGTATCACTTGTATCACATATATCACAAGTAACAAACATATCACATTAATTAATTTGACAAGTAATTAATCATTGAAATTTTATAAATTAATTCCTTAATTTATATTTCATATCCATTTCAATTATTTATCCCAAGGATTAATTAATCAAATCAATTTCATTAAATAATTCAACAGTCAGTTAATCACTCCAATTACATTAACTAATTTAACAATTAATAGATTATGTCTATCTCATTAACTAATTCCGAAATTAATTAATAAGAAACTTTTAGTTAATTAATTCACAAATTAATTACACATATAAATTCCATTGTTTAAATCAATGATTAATTAATCATTTCACAACTCAACATCCAATAATTAATAATCTAGTTATTTTTTCACAATATACGATTCAAAAATTCTTCAATTAACTCAACCATTAATTATCCCCCAGATTTCCAATGCAAGTCATCGATGATTAATTCATCAATATATTAACTCAATTTTACAGTTTTCATTGTTCAACCAAATCCCCAATTGCTCAATTATTTAATTCAATTATAATTTATCATTTCTAAAAGAACCCTATAAATTATACATTACCATTAATGTAATTAGTAAAAATAAAATGGGTTTGGAATAATAGACAACATGCCTCAATTCCTTGATGAATGACTACCAAACAAAAATCACCAAAATTTTGCAACACAATGATATAGAACAAGATCCCAATCTATAACACCAAACAAAGATCAATTATGTCATGGTATTTTAAATATAGATATTGATCTAAAATTGTAGATATATATAAAAAATTATAGATCTAAATATTACCCCAAATAATACAAACAACCACTAAAATAAATGGGGGAAGTAATGGGAGAAAATCGAGGACTAATCGTGATATATTTCTCTAACCGAGAGAGGTGAAGATCTTTGATATAGGCTTCAAATCACCATTATCTGAAGTCATATGGAATTTCAATTTCATCAGGTGGATCTGGAATCAATAGAAATTGGTTGTGGATCCATCTAGGGTGTTCAGGTATATTATATAGGTGTTCCATAAATATTATAATAATTTTAAAGGGATTAAAATCTTCTACGCATTATTTGATGATGGGGGATCCCAATATCCCCAAACGGTGTGCCTTAACCACAATCCTCTTTTATAGGAGTGTACAATTGCTTACTAGTGCATGCATAGTTTCATAAACTATGCTCTAACAATGAATACCCCCTAGTGATAATTTAACTAGTGGAAAATGGTGCCACACTCCCCAGGAGCCCATCACATTTGGGTTTTCAATTCGGCTACATCATCTAAGGATCGACACTCTTCATTAGTCTCGATATTCTCCCATGAATTTTCTCCTTGTTGGATTATTTCATTTGTATTTCTTGAACAATAGATTCATCCATCATTGACGTATTTTCTTTCTTTTGTGATATTACAGGCTAAGGATTATTCTCTATCATAGGCATCCATATCCCGTTGTACAGACTCCCTCTGTCCCAAATCTGCTTTGAATCTATGATTATCCAAAGATGTTCGGCTTCAATCTCTTTTGACCAGAGGTCACATTAAATTTTGTTTTGGCGATGATTGGTTCATCTTCAGAGATGTGTGGATGGGTCAGTGTTCTCAATAGTGTCTTTATGATCTTTCAGAGGTTCATCAGTGGCTATGAAGAATGGTTAGTGACCAATTTGTTTATATATGGTGGGGTGTCCATAAATTTTCAATCCATTCATATGGTTATCTGGGTTGTTGTTGTTCTTATGGTAATTGGATACCATGTCTGATGCTGGATGGAATGTATGCCTCTACTGCATCAGATAGTGTCTTTGGATCTGCTTTGGTGGTTTCAAAATTTTCCTCCTTCTCTAGTTATTTTACTGAGTAGCAGATGTCTCTATAAGATTGGGATATTTTTTTCCTTTAATTAGGCTGTAGAACTACTTCATGGAGGTTCTGCTGGGTGGGTGGACTCAAAAAAGGGATAGGTGTAATGACACCCATCATCTGGCCATATATCCTCTTAGATGGTTGGGTGCCTTGTTTTAATTATTCACAGTGTTATTTTTCTTGAGTTATATTTCATTAGGTTGAATTGTAGTGATTTTTCCCACGCATTCTCGAGTGGGAAGTTAAAAAATATAGATATATGTTTTGTAATTTATAATCTTTCCCTTCTCCGTACTTGATGTGTGAGGAAGGAGTGTGTTTCCTCGTTGTGCTACCAGTTTGGTACAACTCCTTGGTAGGGGGTGACAAATTCTCTTTGACCAATTTCACTATTTCATCATCATTCAAAGGGGCTATGAATCCTTTTCCATTTTTTATTTTGAAATTTTCATTCTTTTGATCACATGGTACCATTTTTCATTCGGGTTTGTGTTTATTGGAATTTCCATTGTGATTTTAATGGGTTAACCTTTACCCAATTTTTCAAAAAAGGATTTCATGTTTCTTTTCCAATAAAGGGGGATAGATCTTAAACCTATTTAAAAAAAATCATTAAAAAATTTCTATCCCCACAGTACAAGGTTGCATGATTTTTTGTACTTAGGAACATGATAAGGGAAAACTGTGATCCAACCATGCACAACCATATTTCCTTCCAAAAATAATAAATTTTATCCAAACGAACCCCATGGTCAAACACCCAAAAAAATTACTCAACACTAATAATAATATTTCCAATATATAATCCTATAATAATTCTAGAGAGGATGGGATCTTACAATCACCCCACTATATAACAATGCAACCTTGAGTTTCACTGCCAAGAATCTCAAAAAATCCAAGTAAAAAAGATTAATCCATTGGGAACTAGTATCTTCTTCTCCCTCCCATGTTTCCTCCTAAACACTATCATGTTTTTACAATACATGAACTATCAACATGGTCTTTCCCAACAATAATTTTTCACTACAATCAAACACATGTATTATATTCTCCCCAAATCACACATCAATCTCTAACTCAATATATTCCACACTTATTTAATGAGAATGGTAGAGGATAAAATTTTATAGTTGTGATATAAGGAAAAGATCATGCATAGTACTGTTTTTTTTGAATGGGCCAATCAGTATGTCATCTGTCCTATTATCTCCACAACCTCAAACTGTCTGACGAACCTGTGATCCAACATTAATTAACTCCATATCCAATGGTGAAAATCTCCAAGTGACACCGGATGGAATAAAATCTCACCCTATGTAAACTCTTGGTGTCATCAACATCTCATAGCATGTGACTTGTTTCTACTTTGATCTCTATCCATATGCTACCGATTATCTTGTACCTACTCTGATGTCTCCAACATAAGACACAATCACAACAACTCTGACTCAATTAACTCCATCTAGAATAATTTTGATCTACATTTCCTACCATATAAAGACTCATATGGTTCTATATAAATAGATTCATGATATTTTTTTATTATAGGGAAACTCCAACAGTCCCTGGTGATTCGTCCAAGACCCACCAAGCATAATAACACAACCTCGCAGTATATCTGCACACAAATGTACAATATTCTCTAACTTTCCATCTTTTAGTGGGTGAAAATCCATACTAAAAAACATGTGTACAATGTTCTTTCGATATACCCTCCCTGAATCATGAATTAAAAATTTCCTCATGGTCTTAAAAAATGGTCCATGAAACCCCATGTTGATTAAATATCTCTAAAACATAAAAATCTCCTAGTGGTACATATGAGAAAGTCTCTCGTAGATATAGGAAATGTGCTCCCCTTTTCAGATGATCCATAATAACCCTGATAACATCATTCTTACTGGGACTCCTCATAAGACCTACCAAAATAACTATGGTAATATTGTCCCACATCCATTCTGAATAGAAAATGAATATAGCATACCAACATGTCGTTGATTCTATACCTTCACATTCTTACAGGCGAAGTATTTTTTCACAAACCATGTTATATCCATTTTCATGACCATGAACCAAAATAATCAATGTAGGTAATGGTATATTTTTTTCCCACCTAGATGTACCACCCACTTCGAGTAATCGAATTCACACATTAGATCATCATGTAGGATCATAGGCACAACCTCCTAATTATGAACATTGATGATATCATCCCCATATATTCCCCCATTAATAGGTGACTCACCGACATCATGGATTTTCTATAGGGAAAATAATTCTATATACTCATACTGCCTATCCCTAATCAATCTAAAAATTGTATACTCCACGTAAAATGAAATTATATTCATATGATCCTCGCTCTTTAGAAAAACACCATGCATTTTAGCTAGTAGAGTCATCATCTTCCACTCAACACTAGACTCATGTACCAACTGAGTTTGTGTCTTCTTTTTTAATGAATCAGTAACATTTTTCCCCTGTATACACTTATATTCTTGAAAAAAACTGAATTTATTTTGTATACTCTACCCATACATGCCTTTGAAGAGTTAAATCTATCTACAAATATATGTACTTTATGTTCTTATGATCTATAAAAAATGTATACCTTTTACCCATTATATAAGGCCACCAACACTTAAAATAATAAAAAAACACTGCTTACTCAAGGTCATGCATAGGGTAATTACATTCATGTGGTCTCAAATACTGAGACCCATACACTACAACTTAATTTCCATACATTAGAACTACTCTAAGTGTTATACCATAAGGGTAATAATACATAGTATACTCCACAACAAGATTAGGTAGGATCAATAATGGTTCCTATGTCCACTGCTTCATAAAATCCTATATATAATCATCACAAGATTTGGTTCTATCAATCTATATACCATTTTTGTTATAGCACATAAATGGTGGTGCCAAAAGGAAATGATTTGAATAAATCCCTAATAGTATACAACTAGGCCCAGAAATCTAAGGATATAAAAAATGTTCCTTGTATTCTCCCAAGATACTACTATGTGAAACTCATAATGGTCAACTGACACACTAACTTATGATATGATGTTACCCATGAAATGTCCATGATTAATAAACAACTGACACATAGATATATTAGCATATAGTGGACATTCTTTCAATATAATCAAGATGTTATCAAGATGTTTGGCATAATCATAATGAGTCTTGGTGTACACCAAGATATCATTCATAAAGTCTACTAAAACTGATCTAGGCATGAGTGGAATATCCTATTCACCAAGGCTAAAAAAATTCATGTGACTTTGTTACCCCAAAAGGCATTATGATAAACTAATATTGTCCATAAATACTTATGAATTCACTCCCCATTATATCATAAGTATGAAAACTAAACTAATGTTAAACTGATCTCAAATCAATCTTTGAGAAGATGAAATATTCCCTCAATTGGTCAAAGAGAACATTGATAGGAATAAGAGGATATTAGTTCTTCATAGTCATCTAGTTTAACTTCCTAAAATAAAATCCTAATACCAAACTACTATCATATTTATTTGGATACAACAATAGTGAACTCCAATGAAGAATACTCTGATAGATGAATCCCATATTATACATCTCCTCATGTTGAGTCATGAGCTCTTGATGCTCCATCAGTGTAATTCTTTATGGTGGATTATAGATCTACTCAATTCCAAACTTGATCTTAGTAGTGAATTTCACATCTCCTTTTTTGTTGAAGAATGTTTAATTATTTAGAAATTATATCCTAGAACCAATCCACTACATGTCTAACGACAAATTTCATCACTCCACAATTATCCATAAATAGATAATCATCTAGGTCTATGAGATCTCCATGTTTCTTAGTAATAAGACCTTATCATCCTTCATAGATATCCCACTCGTCATGTTTAATATAGTCATCACCCATAGGATACATAACAGTCACTATCTAGTGTTAATAATCTATATTGTCTGGGTATGTGACTATCCTGTCCATTCAAAAAATTAGGTCCAATCTTCACATGTCAGTAATATAGATATCCTAGAGAAAATGGTACTCCCCAATATCTAGACAAAATCCATTGCACAAGTATATGTCTCTAGACTCTACATAAAATGGTGTTTCTAACATTATAACCCTTCCAACAAACTCTACCGCTTATCTCCACATATAAATAAGGTTTTCAGATATAAATATATTTGAGTCACTAGTTTGAAACAAAGAACTAGATAATTTAGAAGCTATAAGAATTGTTCCTTTTACTAATGACGGTCCTACCTTTCTATCCAAAATTGATGGAAACATCACAAGAAACTATATCCCCCATATTCTCTGTGATGCAGTCCAACTCTCCTAAGGTTCACCACTCTGCTAATATGGGTGCTCTATCCTTTAAGATCCTGGTCCACTACCCCTACCTCCATGGTTTGTACATCTCTATATGATAGCCCGATATGGTGTATAAGATCCCATTCCTACACTTTATTTATACATAGTTTTAAACTCACTGGTTTTATTATATATGTTCCTATAGAACCTCTATAGATGTTCCATCATACTGTAATATTGAAACACTATAAGTGGTTAGGGGAAATTATTATGATAGTGTAAAATCCTACCACACAGGTCGAAAAGAACTCAATTAAGATCATCAGTTACATATCCTCCAAACTAGCCACTTCACATCCCACTTCTATGGATAATGTTCTCATAATGATGCATCAGGCCCTAAAAATTTTCACCTCCTGACCATCTTGGAGAATTTTCTAATCCAACATTCGAAATAACATACTATTAGCATGACTAGTTTTCACCAAAATGTACCACAAGAAAATCTCAAATACTCATACAATATGGGAAAACAACTTGACCCACCTATCTATAGAATTCTCAATCTGTTCAATTATCATCCCAATAGAATTAACTTAGAACTATTCAACCTCAAGTCAACCAACTATATTAATATTCATAGGGTGCTAAAACTGAAACTTCCTTTTCAAACCAAATAATCCCTTCACAACCCACCATGGGCCTTATTCCATGAATTTCATCAAAGGAGTAAGGATTCCTTAGAAATTCTAATCCACATTCTCATCTCGAACTATTGGTGCCTCATGATTAAATACTAGTGGAACATGTCCATCTATATCCCCTTGTTGTCCACTCAAAAATAATATTCATAGAGGAATATTTATATAATGAAAAACACGAACCATTAGACACAGTTCAGAAAATTAACTCATTTAAATAAGACGAATACACAAAAAAAATTAAAAAAAAATCCCTAGACCACCCCACACAGTCAAAATCGATGTTCTATCTCTAACCATAACAATCCTACACCATTTTCCAATATAACAAGGGTAAACACATATCATTGATCATATTTTCACATTAGAAAATAATTTTTTTTCACTTTCTGCAACATTATTAAATATTTAAAATTCATATTAAGCAACATTTTCAACATAGTTTCACAAGGTAATACAAAATGTTTAGGATCAAAAACATACCCATGGCTTGTTTTTCTATGCATGCCTAAAATAATGCATGTCACAAAATAACAATCAGTTCCTAGAATGATGAATACAAACATGACACTCATGCCATACTGGTCGCCTTGTCAATTTCCATAAAATTTCATAAAAAATATCCCATCACACAACATGTTTGTAACCCAAGGAGAATTAATATTTAACTGTAATAGAAAATAGGAATATCAATAATCCCACCACAGGAATAGGGGTTCTTCCCCAAACATGGCGTAGTTACTTCCATACTTTTGCTCATAATCAAGGATAGACTCTTCATAGTATCGCATCAACCCCTCCAAAACAGATAGAAAAAAGAAAATAGATAATAAAATTTGACTCTATTACCAGTTCGTAACATCCTAGCAAGGGTGGCACACATAGGTGCCCCAATCCGAACAGCCACAAGACCACAAAAGTGCCTCTCAATATGTAAAATGTTGTTCACTTCTATTGAGGGTCTAGTAAGTAGATCATTAGGAAAATATAACTAATTTTTATGAAATTAATACACCAATGGATATAAATAATCAACAAAATAATTACATATAACCATAATAAGAATAATAAAAAGATCACAAGATGACCCAAACTGGAAAAAAAGATATTGAAACTGAAACTGTAGACATTCCATGATAAATTATGTTCCATGTGTTAATATGTAAATCCCAAAATAAATAATGTCATGGAAAAATCCCATATATGTCCCAAACCGCATCCGGTTCCATCGTATCTGCTTCATCCCAATCATCCATATATCATCGGGCCTTTACCCTTATCATATCCTAAAAATGTGAAGTCTAGTAGGGTACCGATCCGGAAGCTGAGTAGGTTGTGAGTGTTACTAAGTAGGAAACCAAATTAGTGTCTAAAAAATCCATTCAATAACAGTTTAATAATATATATAACCACATTTTTTCAATGCATATGTAAAAAGTTATCAAATTATTAATTAATATTCATTTAACCACACAAACCACCAAGTTCCTGAGGACACATGAACCTAAATAACATCTTTGGCCCATTCCGTAGTCTGATCCTTTTCACACTATCAAATTAAAATTCATTTATCAAATGGTATTTCACAATTAATTTCATTTTATTTCATGATACATCTAATTGAAACCATTTTCCAATGTCGATATTTTATGTCTAGATCATCATGTGTAGTAACTCGTGAGAATTTGAAGAATCAGTCCTTATTTCACACATCATTTATCATACATGGGCATTTGAACCCTCAATCCCTATTCCACACAAATTTCTCTTACATGGTTTCTGGATCCTCAATCACTATCTCACATGCATTTATCAGACATTGGTATTTAGTGCTTCTGTCATTCTCCCACACAATATTATCATATATGGGTATTTAGATCCTCCTTCTTTGTACCAAAACAATTCTCATACAAGGGTATATAAGGAATTAGTCCATGTCCCCCACATAATTATCATACATACCGCATATATCACATAGATCACATGTATCACACATATCGAAATAAATAATTTAAAAATTAATTAATCATTACCATTCTATTTATTAGTGAACCAATAAAATAATTATTCCAATTTCCATTAATTGACACGATTATTAATTAATCACATGAATTTCATTAATTAATTCTACAATTAATAAATCAATCCAATTCATTTATTTGATTTTATAATTAATTATCCACGTATATATAATTAATAAGTTATCTAGTTAATTAATCACAACCTTTTTGAAAATTAAATAAACAAATAATTAACCATATAAAGTACCGTAATAAAATCAATGGTTATTAATTCATTTAAAAAATCACCATCAAATATTTAATTTACCAATTAATTATTCACAATCTACGAGTCAACAATTTTCTAACTAAATCAACCATTAATTATCACTCAATTCACCAATAAAAAATATTTTTAAGTAATTCATCACAAAACATGATCAATCAAATAGTTTCCATTATTAAAACAAATCCCCAATTCCACAGTTAATTTATTGACCAACATAATTAATTCAATTATAATTTATAATTGATAAATAAACCCTAAAATTCTACAATAACATACATTTAATTAGTAATCAGACTATAGAAATTTAATAACATACAACCTACCTCAATTTGTGGATGAATCATTCCCCAATGGAAATCCACTTAATTGTACAACACAACGATGTCGAATGGATCCCAATCTGTAACACTAAAACAAGATAAAGTAAATCTTGATCTCATCAATGAAGATCTATATTTACAAGCCTAGATCTATATAAAAATTCAAGATACAAATCCTACCCAAAACAATAGGAGTAACCACAAAATGAAAATGGGAATTCAATTGAGAATAGTATAAAGAAACCATGATAGAATACTCATATATAGAGAGGAATGAATCTTCAATTAAATCCTTAAATACCTAATAACTAAGTTTAGGTTTCATTATAATCCCTCTAGGAGGATCAATAATTTAGAGAAAAATTTTATGGGTTGATCTTGGGTGTTTAGGGGTTTTAGATGGGGGGTTTGGAAATTTTTTGTTAATTTTTATAGGGTTAAAATAATGTACACATGGTTTTCTTCTCAGGGATCACATATTTCCCTATTCATGTTCCTTAACCATGTTCTTATTTTATAGGGGTTCATGGTTACATCAATTAGGCCGTATAGTTTGACAAGTTGTGTTCCAACTGTTTAAATTCACACTGACTACCATTACACTATTTGCAGGGATGGGACATACTGTTATAGAAAACCATGTGCCAACTCTGCACAACCCTATTTCATTCCAAAATTCCCAAACTTCACCCAAACACAGCCCAAGGTAAATCCAGAATGAAATTTACTCAACACTTAAAAAAAGAATTCATGTAAACAAGAATATGGATATTCCATAATGGTTTGGATCTTACAATAAAAAATTTTATGCTTCATAAATTTATTTGTATTAAAATAATAAATTTATTTATATTATATACATAAAAAAGTAAATATATAAAAATATATTTTATTAAAATAATATATAATGTGTTAATAAAAAAATATATACATATAATGAAATTTTTTAGTTAAATATTATAATTTTTATATTGTATTTTAATAATGTATAATTTTTATCATTTATTATAATACATTATCTCAAAAAAAATTGTTGTGATACTTTATTTTTCATGTGTGAATCATCATATTCATAATTTTATTTAATAAATTTGAAATAAATAATATATTCTCATTTAATTACACCTCACATAAATCTATTAATTTTTATATATAATTTCATTAATTTAGTCTCAAACAAAAGGCTATCCATAGGAATCTATATAAATTGATTCCCATTAAAATCAATTAAATTAACCAACTCATAAAAACTATTTTTGGGGAATCATTACTTTTTTTCATCCTCATTGGGATGGTATAAATTAGATCTCAGTTAAATGATAAAATCCATTTAATGTGCATTTATTTCTTGAAGACGTGACTTCATTATTTTATTAAATACTCCCAACCTAAAAGAAATTTCTCATAAATCACTCAGGATTTATTAAAATCATTAAAACCATAGATAAATTGATAAGGAATATAAAAAAATATTAAGTGGAAAAATGATTTCTAGAAATTATCTACCATATTTGGATAGGGATTTAATTAATTTATTTTTAATTTGATTATTAAACCTAGCCACAATTATATTAAAGTGCACAACCTTTTATCTTTAGAAAAGAATAGGCACCACATAATATAGAATTATGAATTCACCCATTATAAAATGAATTCATATATAAATCTTAAAACGTTTTCATTGAAAAACATTAGAAAAAGCTCCTCATATTTTTACAATAACATACACTACCCATTGAGAATCTCATTGTATGATAAAATATGAACCATATAATAGATTTATTTTGAATAATGTAGAAAAAAATTAATAATTAACATCATTTTAGAATAATTTAATTTGGACTATAAGTCACAATGAAGCCTTTACTGGTTTCAAGAGGCCATCTAAAATAGACATAAAATTGAAACATCTTAAATAATAAGCAAAAAATTAAAAATAACATAGTAGATAAAGATTATATTTTTAGATTCCCCTTCTAAATTATTTAATATATACCCTAGGGGAACAATTAATAATAATAGAAATCATTGAACTAATAATCAATATTTACAAATTAAAAGAAAAGACAAAAGACCAAAAAAAATATACACATTAAAAAAACATCAATATATATTAGAAAAGCTATTGGGGATTTTTGTTTTTAGGTATTGATTATAATTAATAGTTTTCTTTTATAAAAGATTAAATATTCCAAAATATAAAAGTAATTATTCTTGAATTACACTTCCATGCGTAAACATTGAATGATTTACTGAAACTAGTTACCCTATTATACATTTATGTGTACATATGAAAATATTAATTATGAGAATAGGTATATTCATTTTATTATCCACTAGCCACATATCATTAATAGCCAAAGAATTTTTTATGTTAGGAATAAGAGAACAAAACTTGGAATTATATCTGATAGGAGATTAATATTTCTTAAATAAATCCTTATCAAATCTATACATGTCACATCATAAAATATTAATGAATGAGGAAAAGTGTCTATTTATAATTTTTTAGGAAAATTAGTACAATAAAAATTGGGAGAAAACAAGGAATCCCCTATCTCATCATTAGAAAAAAACTAATAAACATTATATCCTTAGGTTAATCCTATATTTATATGAAAAAATTAAACTAAAAAACAATTATGTCATCATCTTCTCATAAAAAACTATTAAAAATAATAAATAATAATATAGGAAAAATATTTCTTATTATTTTGAAATGAATTTATTACATTAATTGATTTTATTATTATGGTAGATTTTATTTCCTTGTGAATTAAATGAAATAAATATCATATTTCCATCACCTGATATCAATTAGTGGAACATTATCTACTTATTTGTTAGGGAATATTACATGAAAACATGGTTTTTGTAATGCTAAATCTTTTACTTTCCCTTATTTGGGGGAATCTCATCATTCAAAATTTTTTAATGAAAAGTAATCTTAATCTTTATCTATTTCATTAAATATAGTTTCATAATTTTATGACTAAGAGATAATTTTTAAATATAAATATAATTTTCACCCTTCCTCAATTAGAAATCAAAAATCATTGTTATTTATCAAATTGTAGAAAATAATTATTAAAAAAATCAAAAAGAATTTATCATATCCCACATTTACATTAAATAAAAAATGGTAAGTCTATAGTCTAAAATTTCCACAACCAATTCATTATAACTAAAATGACAAAAATAAAAATCTTTTTGGACAATAATAATAACCCAATAAATTTCACTATCTTGATTCCAATCAATAGGATTCCACTTTGAATAATATTATATACTAGAAACATTAAAATATATTAATAGATTGTGACCAATAAATTATTAAAATATAAAAAAGGAAATGTGAATATATTTTTAGAAATTTTAATGCTCACCAAATAGAAATAAATTAATATAATCCCACTAAATCGAGTTACATTTAATATTTGACAACAACTGGGAAGATAGAAAATATTATTCTTTATATATAATTTTTTAATTCATTGATACATGATGTCATACAACATTTAACAAAAATTAAGATGATTATAGAAACCAATTCTAGGGTAATAATACAAAAAAATAATAAAATATACTCTTTGATAAGTACCTAGAGTGTCCCTACCACATCGTTAATTATTAACATCATGCATCCTGTATCTAGATCACTTATAAATAAAAAACTATAACTCTCAAAAATAGGTCTAACAATTCTAATGAAAAATTTTCATAATACATAAAAAATAATGGAGTGTTTTTATAGTTTTAGTGTTAGATAAACAGTTGATAATTAGATGAAAGGAACTTCATTTTTTACTTGATGATATATTGTTGACCCCACAATTACAATTTCCATCTCAGGATAGGGTTTGTCCATGCCGTCTATATTCTCCTCCTTCTCATACTTATTTCTTCAATTATTCGAGTCCTAAAATCAATAATTATTAACAATAAAATCATAATCTAAAATTTCATCCTATCTCCTTCCATCATAACCCTCATCAAGAGTATATATAAGTGTCGAGATATTATTGTTAACAAGATAAATTTAGATTATTTATCCTCAACACAATTAAAAGTGGTAATATTTTCTTTTATTTTTTCCTCCCAGTGATGATCAACATAAAATACATATGAATATTAATTTAGAAGTAAATAATAATTATGGTCGCAACTATACCTCGAAAAATCACCATCCTCACTCAAATCCATCAAAATTCAATTATGTTATTCAAATTTTACTAAATAAGTCACTCTTATAGAGGATGAAAAAGAATAACTTGCATATGCAGGTAACATATCTTCATTATACCTTCCAATAACATCGAACCATTAATTATGATCTAGATTAACATTGAAAATTATTTTACTTCTTATATTTTTCTTCAAACACTTATATTAATCATATCCATTGATTTTATAAAAGTGGAATGCAATATTTTTATTTATTTATTATCTAATTCCATATTTAGTTTTTCATTACTAATAACAAATAATATAAGAAATTTGTTGTAAACCATTAAAATAATTATGTAATTTAGTGATCCACCATGAAAACATGATCATTATATAAATTCACATAGACTCATATATGAGATTAATACAAAAATTAAGTCATTTTCAATTTCCTTAACTCATTTAATAGGTGTTTCAAATGAGGATGTAATTTCACATAGAATCATTTAATAATTAAAAATTTAGCAGAATCAAAATATGATAATATAACACCTTATATGTGATATCCCTAATTCAAAATTAATTAATATTAGGTCAAATTATTAAATTTTATTAATAAATGTTTAATACTGACAAATCTATATTTATAATCACGAACCCCCACACCATCATCTATGATAAAATATAGGGAAAATTTCAACCTAGAGGAATTAATTTCTATCCTCAAAATCCTAATTTAGAAAATGATCATTTCATAAGATCATATATCCTAGGTTTTTATTCCCCCTTATGACGAATATGAAAACAAAGAGTTAAGATTTTTTTTCTCTTCAAATGTTCCATATAAATAATCAAATTGACTATGATATGAACCACATTAACATGTTTCTATAATCCTATCGGTTCTGTCATCAACCATGTGGTGAATGTATGAAAACCAATATTTGATATGAACAAATTTAAAACCTCAGCATGTAATAGTTAAATTTTGGATTACTGAAAATTTAATTTGGCAGAATATCCCAATAAAAATAATATCATCAAAATTCTATTCCGAACATGAATATGTGGTTATAGAATGAAAATTTATAATATGAAAAATTACTTATACTCCTTGACTCCTTCCTAAAATAATAACAATAATAATGGAAAAAATATTAATATTAATATTAATATTAAATAAATTTCTGGATTTTTTGATGCTTGATTTAGAAATAAATCTCTTCATCAATATAAATTTATTAATGGAAACAATTTTGGGGAAAATTTACGAGGTGGATTATTATTACATCAAAATAAGAGTTAAGGATTAGAAACCCTAAGTAAAATGTAAGAAATTAAATGTAATTTTTTTTGAATTAATGTTCATATAAATCCAAATTTACTTCACCATGTCCAAATGAATTATAACTAAAATTAAATAACTATTTTGTAGAGTTCCTTCTAATATCCCTTTAATATTTTTTCTATTAAATTATACTTATTTTTTTATCATTCAATCAATGATAATTTTTGTGATGATTCCTTCCTTTTAGTTTGTTTTAGTTAGAAAAGGGTTCATAGTTGTTTCATTATAATATATACCCTTAATTTTCATACATTAACACTACTCCACTTTTTATGATTACTTAGTGCATTTCATAAAAATATACCCAAACACCATTTTATCCAAGTTCCATTGGAACCATGAAAACCTAGACACTGATATATATTATTCCTACATTATCTCCCACTTGTATTTTTATAACTATAATCCTTCTTAAAATATCATACATAAAGTATATATTCATAAATTGAGTAAGGAAACATAAAAAGGGTTGACATTATATGCTTAATAAGGGAAAAAACAGAGATATGTAAGAATAAACATGAGAATAATAGTATGAGAATGTGACCATAATATTAAAGGATAATATCAAACATATAAATGATGTAAAATGTAAAACATTTCATGCCTATTAAAAGATCACAAGACAATAATCATAAGCGAATCAAGAGCATGAGTCATGAAATAACATCCTTGGAATAAGACGTGGAATTTTAGAATATAAATGAACATGTAATGTCATTATGTATAAGTAAAGATTCATTTATAATACTTATAAATCAACTTCATGATGACTAAACCTAATGGACGGGCCACACCATTTTCCATAGTGATAGTCTATCCCTTGTAAGGGGCATGTTTTACCCATCACCCCATAGTTGATCGGGTTCCCCCATCCTCTTATAGTGGATAAGGTATCCCCATATTCTCATAGTTAATTGGGTTTCCCCATATTCCATCTTTATGGTGAGAAAACCTACTAGGTAGGACAGACCACCATCCCTAGTCGTAGTCCATTCCTTGTAAGGGTTCAGGTTTCCCCATATTTTCATAGTTGATTAAGCTGATCAACTTGGTTCCCATAATTATCTCAGGATACACAAATCTTTACCTAATGAATTATTGGGAAATATAGGTCCCACACATCTCATAATGAAATCATACACACTTGTACCAGAAATTTATAAATAATCACTTCATTATCCATGAAATGAAATGGGTATCATAAACATATAAGCATATATCAGCGTATGTAAAACGTTGGTTTTCATAATCAATTCATCAAATCGTAACACATTAATAGAAGAATGTTTCAAATTGATATATCCCATAAAAGTGGAATAGTATTTATGAAAACAATTCCAAATAATAATTAACCAATAAAAAATAATATTAATGGTATTCATGGATCATATCATCATTAGAGAATAAACTATACCAATTTTTGTTATCTTATATAGAACATAACTTGTAAATATCTTTTGAAAAAAACTCTTGAGGAAAATATAAACTCTTATTTAGAAAAATAATTTAAAAAAATATTTTTCAAAACAAATCTATTTAAAATAATCTTGAAAACATATAATAGATTCATTGAAAATATTTTGACAACTATCCCCTCTTAAAACAATTTGAAATGTTATCTAGAAAGATTGAAAAAAATTGAAAACCATTTCATTGAAAACAATTTGAAAGCTTATTAAATATTATTTAAAGTCCATGAAAATCATTTAAAATGTTTTATCTCACAATATGATCTTAAAAATTCATATTTAATTTTTTTAAACACTTTTAAAAACATTGTTTTTCAAATTAATGATATTTTTCTCTAAGAATAAAAATTTGAGACAAAACTACTTTACTGATTTATTGAAATTAGATCTTTAATCCCAATGAAATATAGATCGTTAAATAGATATGTAAATTAAAAAAAATAAATATATTAACAATATAATACATATAGGGTTATTAAAATGCCACATATAAGAAATAGGTGGAATAGTTAGCTTGTGTCTAATGAAAAATAAACCTGAGAAGATAAAACCCTTAATACTCTAGTAAACATAGAATCATGATCCCAATGAGATAATAACACCATTTATATATTTTAATATCACTAAATAACTTAAATAAATTATATAACATGTCATAGGGTAGTATATATACCAAAAAAAGAAGTGAGTGGTGAATATGGCATGTATTTCATGGAAATAAAAACTAAGATGGAATCCCCTTACATTATGTATGGACTCCAATCATACTCATAAAAATATCTGGTATAATAAATATAATATTATTATGCATATTTTTCATAACCATATTCCTATATATAATTCCATATATGGATTTGTATTTCATTCTTATTGACAGTTCCTTGTTATAGTTACATTTCTGGTAATATCCTCTTTGGTTTTCACATGTGTCTTAATTTGTTATATGAATTGTCCTAATACATATATCATGATTTCTAGATTGTAGAAAAATATAGAAATATAATTTTTATTTAAAATAGTTTTTCAATAAAACTCTATTGAATATTGGTGTATGAAATGCATTACACCATTCCTAGGGACTATAGGGCTTACGTATGCCTGAACATTGTTTCTGTTTAATAATCGTATTGAGAAAAAAGAATGGAAATGGAATGTTTGTGTATATATTTGTATATAATAAATATAGTATCATTATTACATCATATATATCATATATTTTCAGTAAAAAATCATTATTACATTTCATTAAAAGTCTTAATGAATCATATCTCTATGTAGAGGTGGTAAACGACCCATCCCCGAATGAAATTATTGTTTTTATAAAAAATGGAAAGAATGATTTTATGGATTATAATATAACATTGGAAACATAAATAAATAATAAATAATATATATATATATATATCTGAGTGTAAATGATAATTCCAATGTATTAGAGATTGTAAATGAAAAACGTATAACATTGTTTCGTGATGTAGTAGTTCTCCACACACAATAATGCTATGTTCTCTATCCATTAGATGGATCTGTTTTTTATATGTGAAAACCTCCTAATAAAAATAGATATTTATATTTTGTATACTCAGGATATAATTTAATTATTTAATAATATTAATTGAGGTGGTGTAGAAAAAAATAAAATGAACTTGAAGAAGGATGTTACCTCATTTCTGGTAAATTTTTTCTCCATACAAAAGAGATTTCTTGTTTGGATTTGTTCATAAGGGATGATTAAAAGATTAATGGAGGGATGTTTTTATGATAGATAATTTAATATTGGGTTATCCAAAGGTCATTAAATGTTACAATAAATGGTAGGGGTGAGTTTCTTTTTATAGTATAGGACGGTTGATATTCTTTTAAATTTCTGTAATGGGAAATACACCAATGATCAACCCATGAAACATGGCTCCCATAATGAAACAAAAATGATCCAAGGTAATATATGGCCTAAATATTAATGTGACATCACATTTGTAAAAGTATCTTGGACGTCTTGGGCCTTAGGATTATGGTTTATTCCTTGTTTATGCTAATTTCTCGCTTAATCAATGTAGTTATTTTTAATTACATTCATAAATCCTCATTGTAAAAAATAATTTGAACTAAATTGAAATTATAAACCATTGTGATTCTAAATATGGAATACATTATTCAAAATTACAATATTAGATATGGTATAAATTAATTTAAATCAATCCCCCTGTTGTGTCATGATATTGGCATTGTTTAGAAAAAAAGTTTAGAATCTTCTTGTAATTTAACATCCAATTTAAATTTAAAATATATATAATGACCAAATTATTTATTTATATTTGATCTTATTAAATATTATAATAAAAAAAATTAATTTAACTAATCAAAAATATTAGATAAAAAACTGGTTATAATTAAAAATCATTATTTGTCACAATTCTCCAAAAAATGATGTTCATTCAAAAAATACCCAAAAAATACCCTAAGATAATATTGAATGTATAAATTCAAAAATTAATATTCTAATATAAAATATATTTTCTCAAATTTTATAAAATTATTTTTATTATTCTTCACATAATGACATAAAATATAGGTTATTTGAGAAAATAGTATTTTCAATTATTTGAATATTTTACAAAAACAATTATGCCTTATAATAAAGAAGTTTTATTTTCAAAAAAATTAAAATAATTAAAAAAATACAACTATTAATCTAATTGATTTTAATTTGTAGGATAAAATTATATCTTTTAAACAATTATAATAATAAAATGTTGTTTTCTTGAAACTCAGTGTTGTGTGTACTGTAGGAGAACTCAGTGTTGCGTGTAGAGAGTTTTTATCATATTGTGGATTATAATGTAATTTGGATTAGTATAGAATAAAAATTCATCAAATAAAATATATTTTTTTTAAAATATAAAAAATGTTAACAATAACTCATGTTGTTACAATTATTTCATCTTACGAACTATATAGGGGGAACCTTCTAGGGTCTTTTGTTAACAGCTAGAATAATCCTTTTTTATGTATATTGTTTATTATCCGATGCATGTAATGAAAGGGAATCATAAGGTGGAAGAGGATTTGTTAAATAACATGGTTTGGGATTATAGAGATGATTCCTTATCATGTGAATATGGGTCATAAAATTTTTCGAGTACATGTTTATTTCTTTTTATCATGGAACTTGTTTTACCTGATGATTTAATCTATTTTCTTTATAAAATAGGTCAAATATCAATATTTTTTATATCATTGTATATGATTTTTACAAATTAATTGTTGCTAAATTATTACAAATTCTTATTCATGATACATAGTCACTTTACATGAACCTGTTTGGATCGGGAACACCTTTCAATCCATGCAAGGAAAGAATTTATTTATGGAGAGTCAATTAATCATGGATGGTTTTTGAAATTTTTATATCAATGGGTGATTTTTTTATTCCACTATTTGTATTTATTTTTTTGATATCTTGGTTGAAAGGAGATAATAAATAGGTTAACTAAGATGTTGGTTATGAGTGAGTTCCTACTTGATATCTTCAAAACGATCATTATGTTTCATTGGGTTGATGAAAAATGTTACATTAGGATATTGGGTGATGTAATCAAATATTTCATTTCATTGTTCTCTTAAATATTATGATTTAAATTTATTAAAATAATAAAAAACATTTTTGGAACTATTTGTTTCTGTCTATTTTTATATTGATGAACAATACCATCACTAACTAAAGAACTCTATTGATTACTCGGGTGGGAGATTCAAACAAGAAAATGGTACGAAAATATCAAAATTTATGAGAATTTAATTTATGTAACTGTGTATGTGTTCCGAAAAATAGACCAGGGCATTGCATATTCCCATTCATAGTAAAGGGCGGTAGAAACTAAAATTTATAAAGACAATAATATTGTAATCTAATGCCCTCAACAGAATCCAAAATATTTAAAACTTAGGAATGATCCTCCATAGGTAGATGATTATTTTCAACTATCTAAAAATAAATTTTTACTTATAAGAGAAACATGAATATGTATAAGTTATTTGAATTATATTTAATATTCAATGTTAGAGTATAATATTTGGGGTCATAGATATCTTTGTTGTGAACCATGAGGCCATGGAGAAGAATGACATAATGTTTATTTTCACCAAGAATTTGTTTTTTAATCTATAACCATATAATAATTCACGGAGTTTCCACTATATGATAATTAAAATAGATAAGATATATAATAAATTTAAATTTATCTAACTCTCTGTATTTCCATATGAGGTCATATCTAATAAAAAGATAAAGGATCATAGGTATAAATGTGGTCTTCAAGATGATACTTTGTATCATTTCTTTATGTTATATATTACCTATGCTTTAGTGGTGGACAGCATCTTGATGGTAGATCATGACCTGGAAGGTATGTCTCTGATGACTTGAATTTAGTTTCACACATCTAGTGGATCTAATTGTTTTAATAATATATATAGGTTGATTATTTGTTTTCAGGGAGATTCACTTGTGATTGTTCTCCAAGGACTCATATATGACCATAATCTCTATATAGTGGCATGGAATGTAACTAGTGTGTCTAAAAAAGACACAAGTTACCAAATTCTCTTATTCCTTCAACTGTGTGAAACTTGTTTTGGAACCATGGAATATTTGAGAATCTTCCTCCGGATATTAATTTTCATCACACAAGTGAATCTTAATCATCACCTAGAAGTTCTGAAATTTAGTTAGATGATTCATGAACTAAATGGTTCTAGAAAAATTCCCCTATAATGAAGCTGTTTTAGGTAGTTTTATAGTGTCTGTTATATATTCATGTGTGTCTTATAAATATGATATACACGATTTTTGTTTTTAAACAATGGTGATAATTTTAATAAATTTGACTCCCTCTCATCCCTTAGTATCGAATCAAGTTGTCGATCTTCTAAATATTCTGATGATAGACATTATATTCAATATGGAATTATAAATTCTTATATGGATGAAAAAGGATAATGGTTTCCATTATCCCTCATAATCATTATTTATGTGCAACAGAGAGCTAGTTTGGGATTCCATCGATCTTATCTAATAAATACATTATGATATTTTAATGGTATATTAGTTAATATATCATATTTTTAGATATATTTTTATCATTAGTGGGTGTTCTAAACGAGATTAATATTCTATAGAATTATTTTATAACAATGTTATTTTATGTCCATGTGCGTCACCTTGACAAATCCCCAAGTTTTTTTCTAGGAATCCCAGTGGAGCTCTTTACATATGTATTTGTTATCAGAATCTCAACTGAGTAATATTAAATAACATATAACCATTATCTGGCATTATGGATTTGTTAAACAAGATAAAAATAAAAATGTTGTTTTGAAAAAAAAAATTGTCTTCATGATACAATAATTGAGAAACATAGATGTTTTTATTCAAATAACTACCATATAAAGATATTATGACTACATGATGTAATTTTTTATATCGTTTTGAATAATTAAAGAACTTTATATATGTAATTAATTTATTAATGTTATTTTACTTTAGTATGTAGATTCTTTTGTTTTGGTGTTCATGGTGGAAATCGTGGTAAACACTATGTCCATATATGAACATGTTTTTCACCTAATTAATGTTATGGTAATTATATGGGATTAGAATAATAATTATAATTTATAAAATTATCATTTCATGATATAATTTTTTTTTCATGATACATGTGAGATCATAAAATTCTATCGACATTGATCATAAAATGGGGGTGGTTTTCATGACATCAGAAGAACAATATAATATATTTTTTATTTAAATTTTACATTGATAAGAAAGATATTATCACTATTTTTTAACTAATATAAAAAATAATGTATCAAATTTGATAGAGATATATCTACTCATTTTTTGATGGACGTTATTGATGAATGGAACATGATGGGGATCTTTTCTTAGACTCTATTTGGGGTTAGTTAGTAGGGGTGTTTTTTTCAAGAAAGTTATATTTTGAAATCAACTATGATTGACTAGATTAATTCGGAGAAATATATTGATTTCATTTTTTTGTAAAATTAGTGATTCATTAACTAGTGGGGAGGCCATGGGTTAGTGGTCTCTCTCCTGGGAGGGTGTTAATTATTTATGAGACAATTTAATGAATCATAATCTTAAATAAATTCCATTTTGGAGGGTATTAATAATTTATTATTTTTTTCCATCCTAGAACCATAAATATAAATTAACAAATTAATCTATGGATTTGGGGTTCTAGTATGATATGGGACATATCAAACATTGTTCCTAAATGATATACATGCAAATAGATTTACATTTTTCACAAAAATCCTTCCATTGCTCAAAAGACATTTCCAATAACCAAAAAAGAATAAGAATTATATTTTAATGGATTTTATTTTTGGATCAACCTAAATTACCACAGGTAATATTTATTTATGGGTGGTGATAAATGAGTAGTCTTAGATGGATACTTTTATACTGATCTATGACACAAATAAATTGGAGGAATTGGGAATGTTATATATACAAGATTTTTTATGGCTATAAGGGATCCATATGGATATCGAATAAAATAGAGAATATCATTTTAAATCTTGGATTTGGATGTTATAACATGTGGAAATGGGATCCCATGGAATATTTTTCACATCACGTCATCTTCATATTGATGGGATAACAATAAGGGTTAACTGTATTCTGTAAGATATTATCTGTGTTTATGTCCATGAAATTAGTGGATCATGGAAGATCCAATTAGTTAATTTTATGTTATTATTATAAGAATAGTTATCACCCATCCATAATTATTTCTCCCTTTGAATCCTTATATGGCCATCCAAACAACTATCCAATGTATGGTTATATGGTAGGAGAATCTTCCTTAGTCAGAAAGTTCTGGTTCAAGATACAATGGTGGGGATCATGTAGGTTTCTGAGAGTTTTTTAGAATATAAATAATGGTATAACTCTAATGTTGATCAATTTCATGATCCATCATTATTCATGGTTAATTTCAATTTTTTCTTGAATTTATCTCCATTATTAGTGAACCGACATCTCAGAAAGTACAATATTTTTTTTCTAAAGTAGGTGGGGATTTTTTAGATCATTTAATGGCATGGAAAGGTGGTGCATCAATTTTATTTAGAAACTCATTTATCTTCAGTCTATAAATTTTTGAATGTTTTACAAATTACAAAATATCTTTCAAATAATGTAATGTTTTGAAATTGGAAGACCATGACACATAACTATATATTTTAATAACCTATCAACTTTTTGGGTATTTTATTGTCATGTGATGGTTCTTATGGGAGATCATATACAATTGATTTTATATATAAAGAAGCATGCTTCATATTCTCAATGGATATAGAAGTGTAATTATTTGATAAAGGAGTATTCGGCTATAAAAAGTATGGAAACCTTATTCGACTATGCTTTCTATTGGGTGAAATAATTTTTGTGGGGAAAATTGTAACATTCATATATTGTTTTCACGTAAAAAACTTTCATTTTCATTTTTCCTTCACATTTTTTTCATTTCATGGTTTTTAAATTTTTTAGTTAGTTATTTTGGGAAAATAGTTCATAGGTGTTTCATTGAGTTTTTTCAGGATTTTAGATATAAATATATAGAGAGAAATGTCACAATTAGGCCACTAGATAGAAACTGAAGTACATTAGTAGTCAGTGGAACAATTTTAGTAGGATCATCATAATGGGAGACCACCAACCAACAAGGGGAGAACACCAGACAGCCGGTAGGGCTTTTAAAGGTGAATGATATATATCTTGAACCAATATCTTTTTCGGGGATGCTAGTTAATACCAATGGTGAATATAATTTTTGGGAAGTCATGGGATATATCATATTCCCCTCCCTAATAACTCTTTAAATTTCTAAATCATCCCCCATTAACATCAATTTGACTTATTCGAAAATAGATGATCTACTGGGATATAATATTATCTTATATAACTACCCCAAATATAGTATCCTGGTTTCAATAGTTTCCTCATTACATTGTTATAAATATATATGGTCAAATCCTGACTGAGGAGTCAATTTATTTTCCTTGGAGAGAGATATATATATGTGATACCCATTTTACAATGTGAAAAAATGTAAAACATATTAATGTAAAACATTCCTCATACATGAAACCATTCATATGATAATAATTCATATTTAGGGGAGTGTAAAAAAACAACGGTGACCTCAAATTATAATTATAGTTTGTTTTCAATGGATGAAAAATTAAATCTATATGGAATAATCAACATTGACTGTTTAATAAATGATCATACATGCCATTTAATCGATAACATAACTATATTTAATGAGATAATGAATAATTAATGTGGAAAGATGAATAAGTAAAAACACAAGGAATTTAGTCAATATATTCAATATCAAAATTAGATATAGAGAAATAAATAGGTCATGTTAAATTACTTAACACACAATACATTTAATCTAAAACATGTGAAAAAAATCATTCCTTGATAATATCAATGAAATATCCTCTGGGATAATAGTAACAGAATTATGAATAATAAAAACACTAAAATTTGGATGTCATGACCTACTAAATAATGATATCTATACTAAAAATATCATTCACAATATTATCTAATCGTGTGGGTAAACCCCATTTAATTTGTTAAACAATTTTCCTCATCTTACTTATTGATGTTTCAGGGGGATAAATAATTTAGTGCATCACTAATCATTGCATTACCAAATCATTAAACATATAAGTATTGATTGATATTACTAATGACCCAATACTCCATATCAATCAATTACTATTTTGAGTATAGGTTATAGATTAATTACTATCTCTTCAGTTAGTAAAATAATATTATATGTAAATTCCTAATGTAAATTGTTTGTACTATTTATAAAAAATTAATAGTTAGGGTACAACGAATATGGATATTTAACATAAATTTATTTTCTAATGAAAACAGATAACATTGATGTTATTGTATCTAGGTAATGTTATTAATCACATAATTAATCTTGACAATATATGGGAAGAATAGTTCATTGGGAAAGTCTGTTTTTTAGTAAAATAATCTCAATTGGAAAAAACAAATTGAATAATAGTGAAATATTATAATAAAATTAAATAAAATATTTATCATTTTAAAACAATTGATTTTTTTTATTAATATAAATTTTGTAACATATTTTGGGTAATGTGGATGTTTTTTGTCATTGTATTCGTTAAAACGCATTTCTTTTGACATTTTATTGAAAATTGCAATTTCCCAAATAATATGAATAATTCATTTCAATTTCATTTAAAATTATAGGATAACATAAAATTTTATTAACAAATAATTTAATTATATAAATGGGTAATTATAAAACAACTTTTCCAAACATTTATTTGGAAGGAAAATATATCTCATATAAAGTCAAGTAAAATTTATTTTTCATTTTAAATTTTCTTTCCTAGAATCAAATAATAATGAGATAAAATATATGAATAAAATGTATAATCAAAATAAATATGTACCAGATATGAAAAAAGTTGTGTCTTATAAAGCATAAATTATAATATTCCTTCAATGAGAGTAAAGGAAGTCTAAAAATGTGAAATTATAAAATATATTTTTACCTCTTTTGTAACATTAAAAATATAAAATCATGAAACAATATATATGAATATAAATATGAATACATAGAAATAAATTTTTATTCATGATAAATTACAAAAATAGGATGTATATACAATGTATAGAAATTAATAGTTTGATATTAACAAATATGTCTCACGAGTGTTTAAATTGAGATGATATACATTGCCTAAAGCTTTCTTTTAATTTTTCATGATTCAATCTCTTATATAAACTTTTTTGAATTTTTATAATTTATAATATAACTGTACTAATATTTAAAATTTCATCTTTGAATCTCTTGTAATATTTTACTTCATATTCATTAACAATCTGTTATTGTTCTTATTTTTTAGGGTGTTAATAGCCCTATTCTTTCTCATGCATGTTTTTTCATGTTTTTTCTTGTTCATGTGCATAATATAAATTTTCATAATCACTATAAATATAAATATTTTAGAAATAATATTTTAGATATCTAATAAAATTTTTATATCCAATTTTGAATGTTATACATTGAAATTGAATCGCATCACATTGTGGAGATGGTAGGTTATACATAAGCACGCGGGATGATAAAATTCAAGCAAAGACCCATAATATTCGTGGAATTTTTTTCCTTATATTCAAGGGTATTTCAAGAGTCAGTAGTTTTATATGGTGCTTGATTCCAAGGCCTAGTTTTCCCGGAATCAATTTCTGATGATTTTGTTCGATTTTGTTTAGTAGCCGTACGAGCAGAATTTTATATCTTTTGAACTGGTGCTCGGAACTGAAATGCAAGGGCACCGTTGAACTTGAAACATCGATGATTGCTTAGTGATACCTTCACCGCAATTGCATTCTAACAAGAATGGGAGTTCGTTTTTGGGTTTTTTAACAAAATTGAATAGAAATAAAGTGTTAAATTTATTTTTATTTGGTGTGGTTAAAACCTCTAAGAGGAGGTTAGTGGTGGGCCCACCATTACATAACCTCTCTTCAGATGATATTATTTAGTGGGGCCCACCCGAGCTTCTTAACCCCTTTTAATCCCCATTAATTAATTAGAACTCCTCATCTCCCCTAATTTTGAATTTGAACCATTCCATTCCATTAATTAAATGAGTTGTCTCATTTAATTAATCACAAGTATTTGTGTTGTTGTGCCATAAAAATAATAGGGAACATCCTCTATTAATTTTTTCTTGGAATTCTTTTGGTGGAACCATTGGGACAGGAGGAAGAACATGGAAGAACGTGGTGGAACAAATTACTCCAACGAATAACATCTCCACTCCCAAAAAAGAACTATTCACATATCCCACTCATCAACCGGGGCAAGAAGTGGACGCGCTGTCGCCTATGAAGAATGATGACGACGTCCTCTTCGACTCATCTTCTTTGAACTCTTCCTCTTTCGACGTTGACCAAACGACGTCGCCTACCTGCGACTTCATCAACAATCATCATCAAGCGAGGTAAGGTAATTTGAGTTTAATTTATTCCCAATCTTCATCGTTCAATATAGGGTTTGAGAACTAAATGATAACACCATAACGAGGAGTGTTTGGATCACACGAACACGGCCTAAACATCCCCCTTTTTATGTGATTCGTTTGTTGACAACGATGGTAGTGCAATGGCGCCACTGGATGAGAGGATCGCCGTAGAGGAACGGTCCATAGCCGACAGGCCACAGCGGTACATGCGGTGACCGACAATGAGTTGGCCATGGAAGAATCTGACTGCGCTAGGACCGCAAGGCCGTCGGAGGAGAGCAGTGCCATCGCGCTGCGCAGAGAACTGGGCTGTGGTGGTGTCGGATGGGCGTGGTGCTGTCGCACCACCCCGGAAGAAGGATCCACTGCCACGCAGGCCACTGTGGTTGGATGGGAAGGGCACGACGTTATTGCTCTATGCTGGAGAAGGACCACGACCATATGCCGTGAAAGATAGAGGTGGGTGGCTTGCTGAGCTGGCCACTGGTACGCGCTGCAGGTGGGACCCTTCGGGTCCCACTCTTACCTTCCAAGAGCCATAGTCCAGCCGTTTCAGAAGACACGGGTGGTGTATCCCACCAATTCATGGCCAGCCGCCCTCGATCTGGACCGCTCAGGTTTGGCCGCCCCTTCAGGACACGTCAGGCCGCTTCCTCGGACCGGGTCGAACAAGACCCAGACACATTTGGCCAGTTTAGACCTTTTCTCCCCTAACATGTTCTACGAGTGACCGTTTGATGAACCACCTGCAGCAATGGAAGGCTTGGAGCAAGACGGTTCTTTTGGAATATGCCACTTGAGGTTTGGACACAGTTGGAGTACGGTCAGGTCTGTTTGAACCTAAAAACCAACAGGGGCCCTAGGACAGAAATGCCAATAACTCACAAACCAGGCGTCCGATTGATGCAACGTCTGTTGTGTTGGAACCCTTACAAACTGACATTCCTTTGGGTTTCTCCATTGTGGAGTTTAGTGGTGGTTGAGGTACAACCGATATATTAAGGGTAGATTCTACGGAACTCAAGCACACCGGGTGCGCGGAATCCATTGGTCGATAGTGATGCAGAGGTTGGAGACAGATCGTACGGAGGTCAGTGCTCAGTGATCATGTTTGGGTCAGCACATACCGATCCTGTGTGGGTTAGATCTTGTGTGGATCTGTGCTCAGTGATACTATGTGGGTTTGCGCCTACCAATCATGTGTGGGTCAGATCAAGTGTGGGTAATTGCGAGGGTTAGTACCTATCGATTCAGTGTGGGTCAGAAGTAGTGTCTCTTAACAGAATAAGACGATCTAGCTTCGCGACTAATCATTTGTACTTCTATACTTCATTAAATCGTAGTTTGAGCTGGTCAATGACTTTCGTGTTTTTCCACGTGATTGAGATGTGTTTCTAAATAACATTGGTATATGTATGGGAATATACCTAAGTAAGGGTTATCTATTGATTACGTACTTTGTTTTTATCATTGTTTGATTTTTTGAGAACATGAGGGTCTCGAGGTCTTTACTGAGTATCTTTATACTCACCCCTACATGGGTTATGCCCACACCTCATTGTGTTGGATGCAGACGACGTACAGCGCTGATCGGGATAAAGTGTTGCAGAACTAGACGGTACCCGGAGGTGGACCACATAGGGAGAGGTACACGGAGTAGACGGATTGGCATGGGGTACTGAGGAGGCCATCTGTAACAACCCTTCAGGTGGGAATTCTTGAGGATTACCAAGTAGCTTCTTTAATTATTTTCTTCAGTTGTACTTGCATTTTAGTTGTATTGTACTTTACTATTGGGCTTGTATTTATGGCCCCTCTACATTCAGTGTACTCTTTTTTATACAGTTTTAGTTTGTGTTTTACATCCAGTTTCATACTATATGGAGTTGGATTACAGTTATAAAGATAATTCCTTCCCAATTTAGGGATTTAAGCCTTTGGTGATAGTCTCCAGCAACTGGCCTATGGAAGGCGGGCTTAGGGTAGTCACGATACGGGCCTTGGGGGAATGGGTCGGGACAAATTGGTATCAGAGGAGTCGGTTCTACCATAGAACTTAGGACTCAGGTCTTTCTTTTCAATGAAGCAATAGTGTTAAGGGTATTCAGTGTGGTTCTTAGTTCAGGGAGTCCGGTGTTGGGTCGGTGGTCGGCGTATCCAAACACTAGGACCGAGACTACTGGTTTCCAACTTAGTGCACAAAAACACTGATTGTTTTCATGTCGATAAAAGTATTCTTAAATCAGCTCAACCAGGACAGCTCACCATATGTAAATCTTTTGACCAAGTCACATTTGTTTCCTTCAGGATTCCTCCCCGCATAAGACCAATTAGATCCCCGAGAGTCCTATGCTCTGACAGCCCACCGAGCAATGAGGCCTCGGTGTAGAACCCTTTACTAGTGGAGGCACCAGTGTTACCACTTCATGTTGGGCCACCGATGCCACCATCCCCAGCAGAAGAGAGTGCACGCCACTTGAGCGTGTTTCACAAGTTACAACACCAGAGGCCACCCAGGATCAGGGGAGTGACAGACCCACAGGTGGCTCAGGATTGGCTAGAGGATGTGGTGAGAGTTTTCAAGCTGCTAGGGACACCAGCTGACCTTATGGTGGTCCTTGCTACGAGTATCCTTCAGGCATCAGCAGGCAGTTGGTGGAGGCTGATGCTTCAATTCCATGACGAGGCGAAAGTTCTATGGACAGACTACGAGAGCCTGTTCTGGGTAGAGTGTGTACCATCCACCCTTCGTGCAGTGCTGATATAGGAGCTACTTCATCTACAATAGGGAATCATGATAGTAGTGAAGTACTCAGCGAGGTTCACCGACCTCTCTCGCTACTCTATAGATATGGTGCGAAACCCATTCTTCAAGGCCCGGACCTTCGACTAGGGGCTCGGGTGAGAGATCCGTTCCTTGATGATCTCCCTCAATATCCAGACGCAAGGGGTGTTAGAGAGAGCCCTCCTAGTAGAGAGTTTTCTTGCTGTGCAATCACCTGAAGTGGGACCCACTACAAGTCGACAAGTAACAGATCTTCTATAGCCGACAGTAGATAGATGACGCATAGGTCCAAGAGGACCAGACCCATAGGTTGTCGTCCGTGCGACTCATGATCAGTTGTGTGGGGAACACAGAGCAGAGACTTATATGCCAGGAGAAGATAGTGCTACTCATGTGGCGGGCAGGGTCACATGGAACATTACTGTCCGACCAGCCATACAGACGATCAGCAGTCAGTTGAGGGACATTCTAGGAAGAGGTAGAGGTTCGATCGTGGTATTCTATAGGGTGTAGGTGGACGTGGTAGAGGAGATGGTCGAGCAGCTGGCGGTGGACGACGTTTCGAGGTATTGCCACCACCTCCACCTGGAGGACCACCCCTACAATAGGGAGCATGTGGATAGGGGAGAGCTCAGCTTCAGGCACTTGAGGCATATGACCATGGCCCTCTATAGATGATTCTAGGTACAATCTATGTCTACTCTACATAAGATGCAGTTCTTAAAGACACATGTGCCAGTCACTCTTTCATAACCACTTCCCTCATTGGGAGCTCTGAGATTTCGATGGAGCTGTTGGCTCGATCGTTACGGATAGGGACTCATACGTGAGAAGACTCGATGATTAGGAACTGGTGTTGGAAGTGAGAGCTTACTCGAAGAGGTGAGAGCTTTGGCTATAATATACTGGTAGAAGCATCAAGGACTTACTATGTCATCTTCGGTGTGGACTAGTTATCTAAAGTCCATGCTCCGATTGACTGTATTAGGCACAAAGTGCGGTGTGTCCGCACAGATGAGACCAGTTTTACCTTCACTAGAGAGAAGGGAACCCTTGTAGAAAATCATGGACTTACTTAGAGGAGGGTGCATCAGATCCCTCATTAGTTGGCATGCCTTACCCTCAGATAAGTTGATGTGGAGAGTCTGACGTATCCTGTAGTGGTACACCAGTACACAGATGTTTTCCCTGATGATGTTCCAGGACTACCTCCTCGCAGAAAGGTGGACTTGTACATTGACCTGTACCCCAGGACGACATAGATATCTACTCCATCATATCAGATGGCTCCTGTTGTTCTTCGTGAGCTGTGGGTACAGCTAGAGTACTTGTAGGGGAAGGGATTCATCTGGCCCAATGTTTCTCCCTGGGCAACCCTGATTCTGTTCGCCAAGAAGGCGGATGGGAGCATGAGTCTTTATGTCTACTACCCTCGCCTAAACCAGGAGACCGTGAAAAACAATTACCCACTCCCGGAGGATTGACGAGATCTTTGATCATCTTAAGGGATCATTGTGGTTCTCGAAGATAGACCTCATATCAGGTTATCACCAGCTCAGAGTTCGAGATGAGGATGTGCAGAAGACATACTTTAGGTGTCAGTACGACCATTATGAGTTATTGGTAATTCCCTTTACCGTTACCAATGCTCCAGCAGTGTTCATGTGTCTCCTGAATAGGATCTTCCAGCCATAGCTCGATCGATTTTTCGAGGTCTTCATCGATGACATTTTGATCTACTCAACTACTGTGGAGGAGCATGCCTACCATTTGCATGTAGTACTGGACACCCAACGAGAGCACCAGCCTCATGGTAAGCTCTCGTAGTGCCAGTTTAGAATTCGAGAGGTTCATTTATTGGAACACATCATCTCAGAGGCTGGAGTTGTAGTAGATCCAATGAAGACGGAGGATATACTTTCTTGGGAGCCACCCATGAGTGTGACGGAGATATAGAGTTTCTTGGGATTGGATGGAAACTATTGGAGGTTCGTTACAGACTTCTCTAGAGTTACAAAACCACTATCAGCCTGAAAAAGAAGGGGAAACCCTTTGTGTGGTTAGAGAGATGCCATAATAGCTTCCAAGAGCTGAGGCTGAGGCTGACTAGTCCCCCCATCTTGAGGCATCCAGATGAAGGCGTATGGTACGTAGTTTACTCCGATGCATCATGGACCGGACATGGGTGTGTCTTGATGCAGGAGTGAGCAATGATCATATATGGTTCTCGACAACTGAGAAAACACAAGAAAAACTATGCTACCCATGACCTGGAGTTACCAGTAGTGGACTTTTCCTTGAAGATGTGGTGACATTATCTGATGGGTGAGCGTTTCACAATCTACTCTGATCACAACAGTCTGAGGTATATGTTCTATAAGAAGGATCTAATCCCGAGAGAACAATGTTGGCTTGAGTTCCTCCATGACTATGATTTTGAGATAGTCTATACTCCTCAGAAAGAGAATGTTGTTGTGGATGCTCTTAGAAGGATATCTGGTATACAGCTGATAGGAGAGGCGACAAAGTTGATGGCTTCCTTGCAGATATCCTTTGTGGATAGGGATGGAGCAGCATTTCTACTATATCATATAGTCACTCCTCTACATCATCAGCGAGTCAGGAAGGCACAACATGGAGACACTGACTGTGAGATGCGATGTGCTCAGATATCCATAGGGCTTGCACCTAATGGATTTTCTGAAGGTGGGGAGCATGTCATCCTTTTCAGAGGACGTACCATGGTACCAGTTTTACTTCAGGAGGAAGTGTTGTGGGAGTTCCACACATACCATCTAGTGGTACATCCAGGAGTGGTGAAGATGTATCAAGACCTCAGACAACAGCACTGGATGCCAGGTATGAAGAAGTTAGTAGTAGAGTTTGTCTCACGATGCCTCACTTGTCTGCAAGTGAAGGCGGAGCACCAGGTACCAGTAGGTTGGGTTCATCCCTTAGAGGACTCAGAGTGGATGTGATATGGGTTATCCATGGACTTCGTGATGGGTATTCCACGTACATCATGGAGTCATGATTCGATATGGGTGATTGTTGATCGACTCACCAATTCGGACCAATTTCTATCGATCAGATAGAATGGATTAGTAGAGATATTGGGACTCTATAATGTGGAGGATATTGTGCATTTTCATGAAGTACCTTCTTCCTTTGTCTCCGACCAAGATGTATGGTTTACTTCTCGGCTATGTAAGGTGGTTTTAGGAGGCTTCCAGGACACAACATTGCTTGAGCACTGCCTTTTATCCTTGGATGGATGGTCAGACCAAGTGGACCATTCATACCCTCGAGGAAATGCTCCGTGCATGTGTCCTGGACTTCGGTCATAACTGGGAGGATCACTTACCTTTGGTGGAGTTTTCCTACAACAAAATCTATCACTCCACCATCGGTATGACACCGTTTGAGGCCTTGTATGGTCGACCTTCCAGATCGCCACTATGCTAGATAGACCCAAGGGAGTCAGCACTAGTGGGACCAGAGATGGTACGCGCTACCACGGAGAAGGTGCAGATCATCCAAGAGTGTATGACGACTGCACAGAGCAGAAAGAAGTCGTATGCTGAATGGAGACAGAGAACTCTAGTGTTCGGGGATGGAGACCACGACTTCCATCAGGTCTCACCTCGACGAGGTCTACAGAGATTTGGCTGAGGCAAAAAGTTATCTTTGTGATTCATCTTACCTTACCAGGTCCTCAACAGAGTAGGCGAGGTGGCTTACCACCTAGCTATTCCACCTCAGTTGCACCGGGTGCACGACGTCTTCCACGTATCTTAGCTGAGGAGATATGTGCATGGCCCTTATCACATCATCAAACATGGAGAGCTGGGAATCAATGATGGGGTGACATTCAAGGAGGTTCGAATGGAGAATGATGATTGACAGAAGTGGGTCCTGTGTGGATGGTCGATACCTCTGGTGCGCGTTCACTGGCAGCATGGGAACCTCCAGGGGAGAACATGGGATCAGGATGCTCAGATTCATGCTCATTACCCCAATTTGTTTCCTTTGTGTGAGTTGTAGCTTATTGAGACGTAAAGACCTGAGGTGGGGAGAAGGTAAGGACCCATAATTTACATGGATATTTTTTTCTTAAATTCATGTGAATCTTACAAGTCTGAAGTTTTTGACGGTTCTTGATTGTGAGGCCTGGTGTGCCCGGAATCAA
Organism: Viscum album; assembly: GCA_963277665.1. NCBI lineage: Eukaryota > Viridiplantae > Streptophyta > Magnoliopsida > Santalales > Viscaceae > Viscum > Viscum album. The sequence goes on along the minus strand of OY728167.1, from coordinate 127,242,002 downwards.
TTTATGATGTTTTTGTTCAGGTACATTTAGTAAACGTATGAGAGGGATTTATTATCTTTTGAAGTGGTGATCAGAACAAAAATGAGAGGGCACCGTTGAACTCACTACATCCGTTATTGCTTAGTGAGACGTTCACCACAATTGCATTCTAGTGAGAATAAGAGTTGGTTTTTGGGGTTTTTAATTAAATTGAAAAAAATAAAGTGTTAACATTATTTTTATTTGGGGTCGTTAAAACTTCCAAGAGGCGGTTTTTGGTGGGTCCCACCTACACATAACCTCCCTTGGGAGGATATTATTTAGTGGGGACCACTAGCGTCATAAACTCTTTTAACTCCCCATTAATTAATTGGATCTCCTCATCTCCCCTAACTTTGAATTTGAACCATTCCATTCCATTAATTAAATGAGTTGTCTCATTTAATTAAACAAAAGTATTAGTGTTTTTGTGACATAAAAATAATAGGGAACTTCCTCTATTGTTTTTGGCATGGAATTATTTTGGTGGAAACATTGGGAGAGGAAGAAGAACATGTAATAAAATGGAGGAACAAATTCTTCCAATGAAGAACATCTCTTCCGCCAACAAAGAAGGACATACATCTCCCCCTCATCAACTGGGGAATGAAGTAGAAGCACCACTGCCTACGAAGAATGCCGACGACGTCCTATTTGTCTCATCTTCTCTGAACACTTCCTCTTCCGGCATGGACGAAATGACGTCTCCTTCCCGTGATATCGTCAACAATCATCGTCGTGCGAGGTAGGGGAATTTAAGTTGAATTTATTCCTGATCTTCGTCGTTCAATCTATGATTGATAACCGAATGATAACACCACAACGAGGAGGGTTCGGACAGCATGAACATGGCATGACCATCCCCCTTTTCAATTGATTTTCATGTTGATGGTGGCGGCGACGCAACAATGCCACCGGAAGAGAGGATCATAGTGGAGGAACGGGCCGAAGCCAATGGGAAATGGCGGTACATGCAGCGATCGGCAACAAGGTGGCCACGGAAGAAGCTGGCGACGTAAGGCCTGCCTAGACACTGGAGGGGCGCGGCGCCATCGGGCCGCATAGAGAACTGGCCCATGGAAAGGTGGGACGCGGCAGTGCTGGAGGGGTGTGGTGTCGTCGCACCATACTAAAAGAAAGAAACACATCCATGAAGGTCACGGCGGTCGGACGGTCCAGGCGCAGTGACGTCACGTCGTGCCGGAGAAGGACCACGATGGACAGAGGTGGTCGGCCGGCTGTGCCGGCCGCCGGTGCATGCTGCAAGAAGGTCCCTACGGGTCCCGCGGTTACCCAGATAGTGCCAGGCGCCCGCTGTTTTGGAAGACAGTGGGGGTGTAACCCCCCCCCCCCCCCATGTGTGCCCCGCTGGCCATGTAGGCCGGGTCGTGGCGGTGCCGAAGGGGCGCAGTGTCATCGCACTATTCCGGAAGAAGGATCCGCGACCATGCATGCCGATGTGGTTGGATAGGCTGGGTGCGGCGCCATCACGACGTGATGGAGAAGGAACACGGCTATAGGTCGCAACGGACAGAGAGGGGTGGCCGGCTGAGCCGGCCACCGGTGTGCGCTGTAGGCGGGACCCTACGGGTCCCGTGGTTACCATGCTGGTGCCATGCGCCGGTCGTTTCGGATGACAGGGGAGTGTAACCCCCCCCCCCATGCATGTCCAACCGGCCCCGCGAGCCCGCCTTCCGACCACGCGGGCCGGCCTTCCGCCCTTTGACGGGCCACCCCCTCGTGCGAGACCGCTTCCTCGGAGCGGGTCGGGCCAGGTCGGTCCGACTGGGTCGGACCGGACCCGGAGACGTTTTCTAGTTTATACAATTTTGCCCCTAACGTGGGCTACATGTGACCATTTGAGGAACCACCTGTGGAGATAGAAGGCGTGGAGCGAGATGGTTCTTTTGGGATACCCCACATGAGGTTTGGACATAGTTGGAGTACAGTCAGGTTGGATTGAACCTAAAAACCAGCCGGGCCCCAGGGACGGAAATGCCAATAACTCACAGACCGGGCATCTGATTCATGCATCGTCTATCATGTTGGAAACCTTACAACATGGTGGTACATTGGGTTTCTCCATTGTGGGGTTTTTTGGAGGACGTGGTATGACTGATATCTTGAGGTCAGATTCTACAGAACTCATGTGCACCGGGAGCGAGGAATCCAGTGGCCGACAGTGAGGTGGAGGTTGGAGAATGATCATATGGAGGTCATCACTCAACGATCCTATGTGGGTCAATGAATACTGATCCTGTGTGGGTCAGCGCATACCGATATTCTCTGGGTCAGATCCTTTATGGGTCATTGCAGGGGTCAGAACCTATCGATCATGTGTGGTTCAGACTCCCTATGGTCAAAAGCAGTGCCACTTGACATAATAAGATGATCTAGATTCGTGACTAATCATCAGTACTTCTATACTTCACAGAAATCCTAGTTTGAGCTGAGTCAATGACATTCGTGTTTTTCCTCAAGATTGAGATGAGTTACTAAATAACATAGGTATATGTATGGGCGTATTCCTATGTATGGGTTATCCGTTGATTCCATACATTGTGGTTATCCTTGTTGGATTTTGTGGGACCTTAACTGTCTCGAGGTCCCTACTAAGTATCATTATAATCACCCCTGCAGCGGCTATTCCCAAACTACATTGTGTTGGATACAGACGATAGACAATGCTGATCAGGATAGAGAGTAGCAGAACTGGACCAGAGGTGGACCACTCGGAGAGACGTACACAGAAAGGACAGACAGACTTGGGGTGCTGAGGGGGCCATCCGAACCCACCCTTCAGGTGGGAATTCTGGAGGACGACCCAGTAGCTTCTTTGCTTCTATTCTTCAGCAGTACTAGCTTTTCATTTGTATTGTATATTACTGTTGGGCTTGTATATTCGGCCCCTCTACTTTCAGTAGACTCTTTTGTATATAGTTTTACATAGTGTTTTACTTCCAGCTGCATATTCAGTTGAGTTTGTTTTCTGTTATGAAGGGAATGTCTTCCCAGTTTAGGGATTTACACCTTTTGTGCTAGTCGTGAGCCCCTGGCCTATAGAAGGCGGGCTTGGGGTAGTAATGATACGGGCTCTGGGGGAATGCGTCGTGACAATTCCAAAAAATGTGTGAAAGGGGAATTAAGTGGATGATATATAAATTCACCTAAAAAATAATATATAATATGTATTATATATATTCATTATATAAATTATCTTGACTACCTATGTTAGTTGGTTATGAAAAAATTACATTGGTCTATGAGCTGGTAATTTTCCATACACACGAATGATGGCATTCATTCACATTTCCGGGAGAATTAAATGAGTAAATATTAATTAATCAACATAATGACAACTCATTATAAGGGAGATACATTTTTATATTGGATTTTATGAGAGACAATTTAATTTAGTAAAATATGATAGAAAAATAGAGTTCATAATTAAAAAGATTACCATATCCTAGAAAATCCTCCATTACATATAATCATATACAACATCGGGTTAAATATTTTGGAATAAAATAACCAATATAATGTTTATTTGGTGGTTTGGAGGGAATTTTTTTGTGTTTTGTTATGTGAAATCTTAGGAGATGTGTAAGGTAATTAGGTGAGGGAGTACCATTCTATTATTGGCATGGAGTTTCATTTTTATAAATACCGATAGCTATTCTGTAATAAAAAGACACACTAAAAGCACATGCCACCAAAATTTATAAATAATTATATGGAAGGCTAGAATATGTGATTTAATCATTCACCAGATTAAAATAATCAATTTTTAAATATTTTATTCACTTATCCTCTGATAATACTTTCCATTTGAAATTTTGTTTTGAGCATAGTAACTAGTTTTTAAAAAAATTAACTAATACATTTGGCCTATAATTAAATAAACATTATGATTAAATTTACACCCACTTATTATAAATAATTATTGCACATTGTTATATAAATATAATATTTATTGGAAATAAAATTTAAAAAAAGGTTTTCTAAACCACAAAAAAATGTTTTAACTGAAACCGTGTCAATAAAATTTTATGGTTTATAATAACACTTATGATTGAATGTTTGAAATAACATATTGAATAATGAAAATAATTATAATTCAAAATATAAAATTTATTTATTTACATCAATTTAAATTATTGTAAGAATTTTGTTTCATATCTAAAACATATATCATTTCAAAAAACATTTTTTAATGAAATACATTTTCAAGTATAAGATGATCATAGATTAAGATTATGACTAGTCAATATTATTAAAAGGAAAAAATTCAAACAGTATTTTATATAAAATTAATTTAAATAAAAAATCATTAAATATTCTATTAATAAATTAAAATATATACATATTATTATTTTTTAAACAAGAATAGTTTTCCTGAAATAAAAAATTTTTAATTAAAAATGATTATATATCAATTTCTATAATTTGATATCTAAAAAATATTTTATTAAATACTTTATAATAAATTATAATAATAATATGTAAATATTATATTTTGGATTATTCAAAACATTTTATTTTTATGGGAAAATATCATAAAATTATTCAATCCTAATATTGACAATGTAAAATCAAAATTGAACATTATCCTATAAAATTTTATTTTCTTGATTCATTTAATAATAAAATGCTCATTTAGTATTGCTTTATTAATATGAAATTTTCGTTTAATATATTTGAGTATTGGTTGGTGTGTTCTCCCCTCCATTTGAAATTTGGTCTATGATATTATCATGGATATTCCGTTCTAAACAATGATGATGGTTCTCCATCATAACATCCTATCATACCCATGATTCATACTCAATTTTATGACTTTCACAAACTAATATTAACCTTATTATTTTCTAATTCCTTAGTGCATTCTCTCATGTATCATGATTATCAATATGATATTTATGTTAATATAGACTAGGTTTATCATGTATTTCATCCTAGAATATCACATGAAATGGGCCAAGAAAGTACCTACATAATAATGATATAAGAAAAGCATCATGTAATTTCGAATATGACCAATGTAATTTTCATTGGGTAATATAAAACTGTGATCATTTCCAGAATTAAAAATCGTTTTATCTTCATAGGAAATAATTTTCCCATTTATTGAAACCTGTGGCGCCCTTTGAGGAAGATAAATTTTGGAAAACATGATCTCCCACAATAAATTTAAAATATTTCTTTTGGTTAATAGAGTAAATATTTTTCCCGAAATAAGATGCATCAAAATGAACCTAAATAGTCTTTACCTTTATCGTGGTTTCTTCAATATGTTTTAGGACTATATGACTAATTTCACTAACACATTTCTTACATTTTAATGTAGGGTATCTATTTAATTTTAATTCCTTATAATGTTCCTTTTGAATAATTCAATGAATCTATTATTGGACAAAATTTCTAAAAAAGGTAAATAATGATCAAATATAAATTGAAACTCATTCGAGAATGACCACAACATGTATTCCTATGTTTTAATAGTCTTTTAAAACTACCTATCAGTTTGAGGATGGTAAGTGATGCTCAAATGAAGATTACTATCAAGAGCCTATTGAAGACTCTGTTAGAATATTAATATAATACAAGGATCATGATTAGCTATAATCAAATGAGGTGTACCATGATGGCTTTGAACATACAAAATATAGAATTCTTTTATCAAGTGTTAAACATTATCTTATGTTAATGAAATGTCTAGATCGGATTAACTAATAAATAATAATCCAAATTACATGATTCTTTATTGAAGTCTTAGTACCTCCATTGATAAATAAAATTTAATTCTTATCCCATTTCAATATTGAAATAAGTATATGTTTCGTTAGTCATGAGTCTTCTTGGATGTCATATCTCCACCATCACCTATTGATAAATAATTCGTTATGATATATAATCAACAATTTTCCACTTCATGTTATGTAAACAAGGATACCCCAATTCCAAATATATTTTGGTGCAACGTGAGTTTATAGAGAGATTAAATATATGGGAATCATCAATATATTTCATATTTAGTATAGGTATATATAAAACACATAATATCTTTATAATTTCCAAAACTCCATTTCAAAAATATAATCTACCAATTTTGAATCATTCACACTTTTAATTTCCTTTTAAAAAACATCATCAAATTGACAGGTTTCATTCCTTTCTAATAAAGATTGTTTCCCAATCATTTTATAAAGGATTAATGTACCCCCTTCATTAATAATTATCATACCCATATTTATTAAACCCATGAACATAATATCTCCATGATTCCTAATTTGGTTAATAATTCCGTGAACAATCCTTCTAAATGCATCCTCTACCTTATTCGCTTTACCTAGGTAGTAGTGTATTGAGCCATAATAATCCTTGACTAGTTTGAGCCAATTCCTTTCTATATTGTTTAATCATTCAATGGGGGGATTTATTTTATGATATTATGGTCTATGTATATGTCACATATTTTACCACAAATTTAATGTTTCCATATCATGAACAAAGAAATTATAGATACTAACTAAAGTTCATGATTTTTTTTCATTAGTATTTAACTAACATGAAACATATTCATCAAAATTATAATTTCTGTAAGGAAATTACCATGTATAGTTTTCTATGAACCAATATCTATAAAAAACCCCATATTTATTGATTGTATATTCAAAAGTGAATAATTGAAAAATACCATCTACTATTATTCTAAACCTTATTAATAATATTTTTTCAATATTAACATAACCACATTATGTGTAAGTATGTTTTACGGTTATCTAATCATGTAAATTTATGGATTAATCATAGATAAGAACCTTAGAAATCAATGAAAATACTTTCCATAGTTGTGTTCATTTTGTAGTCAATTTTTGGGATTCATTTATTTTCATAAGATCAAATGAGATTCTATCATTGGAGAAAATATTATCATGAAAATATTATCATGAAATTAATGATCATTGTAGCCAAATATCTCATATAAAACATTTGTCTATGAGTTTAAAGAATAGTCCACAATTTATTATCATGGAAATTGTTTTTCGTAGAATGCACCAATATATCTTCAATGAATACCCAAATAATCATCAAGATATTAATTGAAAAATTTATTCATCATATACATAAATGTAAGTGGTAAAATAGTCAATTCATATTGCGTTAATGTAAACTCAATATTTCAATACATAATTCAAAATGTTGTCTTAAAATTATATTCAATTTTATCTCATAATTGATGATACCCAGTACAAAGTTCCATCTTTGAGAAAAAATTATCTCCATGAATTTGATCATATTTGGGATAAATGTGAAGAAAATGACACTTTTTATTTATTAAAATAACAATTATTTACCTATAATCAATGAATAGCCTCATGAATCCATTTTACTTCTTATTGAAGAATACATGGGATCCCCATGGTCAAACACTAGGGACAATAAAACCCATATCGCACAATACCCCTTGTATCTTGATCAACACCACTAATTCTATAATGGTTATTCTATGGATATTCTTTGATATAGTCTATTCGTTTGAGACTAAATCATTGGATAAATCAACATTAATATCTTGTTGATGTTTAGATAATTCCTTAGGATGTACATCTATTCATTATTACACTATTGGAATATCCCCAAATTGAATATTACTTATTTAATTTTTTGATTATGTTATATTTTCTTCCCCATGAATCACAATTGGAAGAGCTACTTATGGTGAATATATACAGATCCAAGATGATGATATCTATACTATAATGTCAAGGAATTCCATATCTTCATCATGAATCCGAATCACCTTCTCCATGGAAAACATTTCTTCATCATATATAAAAATTCAGCGAATATCTATAATTCTATTGTTATCAACCATTAATATGATAATAATAAACCTAAATAGGGCATGTTAACATTTCATAATTGGAAATTTAAGACACATCCTTATTGTAGTGAGACTTCCAAAAAATAGTTTTGAATAAGAAGTATCTTATTATAGTGAAAGGGATGAATATAAATTTCATATCAATCATATGTGGTATTTATTACAACCAAGATAAAAAATAAATTAATTAATTTACTAAATCGTAGGAAATTATTAATGTACATACCTACATATGATTGGAAACATCCACTTCATTTACAGTGATAACATATTATTGGGATTCTATCCTAATCCTCTTCTATTGTAGATTTCCTTGATTCATGGGAATGTGGCCTTAATACTGCTCTATTTTATTAAATTTCAATCATGTTATATTACTGAACATTTTATTTCCATTATATTTAGGTTCCCAAAGATTCTTGTTACCATACATGTAATAGACTCCCATTCCCTTTAATCACTTTCGATTATATTTCCTTCCACAATGTTTACCTGACAGAAATTTATTCTTTGTATTATAATTTTATATATTCCATTTTTCCTACTTTTCATAAGTCTTCTTCTCTTAATAACAATTGAATATATAGGATCTATATTGTTTCTTCTCTATTTTGAGAGCATATAAAACTATTTCACCATATCATTAAATGGTTTAAGAAATTAACAAGATTAAGATACTAGGATTAATCACATAATTGAAATTAAAAATATATAATTCTACATTTCATACAAAATATTTAGTGTACATTAATAGTCTTTTATGGGAATCCTAATAATTTCTTTCACATTGTTCAACCATTGGATTTAGGAAGTAGAGCAGTCACATAATTTTAATTCCTTGATCAAGATAGATAATTTTTGGATAATGTTTCATTAAATTATATCCAATCCATATTTTATATTTATTCATCCTCCATAGTATTCTAGGTCAATAGCCACAATTGATAAGAACCACATTTTAGAATATACAGTACAAGTGTAACCTTTACCTTTTCATCACATGATAAGGGTAAATGTATTTTTTCAATTGACATAATCCATTTCAATGAAAACACATTAATTTTACTCCAAATAAATTATTATGGATTCCATAACATTAATTGATTCAACATAGAAGAATAATTCAATATAAAAATAGGTTTCTACATTTTTTAATGGTTATTCATCATACACATTTAATGTTGTCCTAAAAAATTTTTATCATCATAGATCAAATTTAATCTGTATTATCATTCATATCAAGGACATTAATGTGTTAGCAATGAGTGTTGATACTATTCTATATTCCATATGTAATTTATATAAAACTACATATACTTGACTATATTAGTGAATTATGATTTTTAAATCATACTGTATAATTTTTTATCTTGCGTAATGCATAACATAAAATTAAAATTTACGTGTTGTTATTCTAGAAATATAAACCCTGATTTATTTTGGGGAATAATATAATATTAAAAATAATTTAAAATCCATAATAATGGTTTATAATTAAAATATGAATTACCCCAATCATATTAACATGGAATTTCAAACCAAGTGTATAGTAAGGCCTATTATCATGATCCATGTGATGATTATGTCAATCCTATATGTTATTTTTTGGAGTTATTACAAATAGGTAATACTATGCCTGATAAATATCCACTTAGTGTATCTAGAAATGGAAGTATTTTTAGGAATGTAATGAAAATATATTCCATACCATAACTATTAGATATAATCCTCAATTTCAATAATATGGTTCTATTCATTGATCAATGATTTCATTAATATAGTTTTAGAGGATTATAATAAACATTCATTGGCACCAAAAACAACAACCCTAACTCCCATAAAAATTAACCAATCGATAATTTTTTTATTGGAATAGATATGAGGCATCAAATCCAAAAGGATAGATTGGTTTACTAGTCTTATAGATCCAGATACATACATTATCCCCATATTAGTGTGGGTAAAATATACAATGTAGAAATGTATGAAATTCAATATACATGAACTCATTTAATGAATTATTATTCATATCCATGAGAAACGAAAAAATATAATGGTGGGATAATATTATTAATAAGGGTTACATTAAAGGTAATATATCATGGGTGAATATTTAATAATCAAAATGAAGTAGTAGAAAACTAAATAGACATGTCATTCAGTCAGTGATATGACTATCATAAATATATAATTGATTATCAATATACAAATATTAATAAATAGTCATTCTTCTCATTTAATGCATAACATGAAAATAATTATTAGATAAGTAATAATCAATAATAATGGTAAATAACGAAAAACACATTCTATTTAATCAATAACTTGAGCATAAATTGATTCAATTTGTAATATTAACGTAGTAACATCATGGACAATAACAAAATTATTCTAAATGATGTAAATGATTAGTTGTCGAAATCATGATCTCAAAAATCATCACATCTGTACAATAAATACAATTTATAATATTGTTTAAAGAAATGTGTAAATGCCATTAAACGTTTCCCACATATATATCTAAATGATCATATTGGCGCATTGAGGGGATTTAAAAATCATAGCCCCACCTATAACATCATTTCAAAAGAATTCCTCACATATGATTGTATTTATTTAATTTATGAAAATATTTTAATTATCCCAAAATACCGTTTTTGAGTAAATGATACATACTTAACAATATTTCCCGAGTTATTCATCTAATAATCAATTAAACAACCATAAGTAAAATTGGTGCACGATATCAGATGTAATCATATGCATGATACAATGAATATTGTTATAAAAAATGGCAATTTCAATTGATATATTATACATAGAAATTTATTTTTATAATAAAATGATAATTATAAAACCATTAATTAAGATATTAAAGGTAACCATCAGTTCATTAGTAATATAGTGTTTTTAAATAAAAATAGGACCATTCAACGAATATATAGAATCACTTTAAAATTTCTAAATATTTATTCATAAGAGAGATATCATTATAAAAACATTTAAAACACGTCGTAGAATTCAAAATTTATAAAATGGTTAAGATTTGGGGATGTATCATATCACTATATACCATAAAAACATTTTTGTTGACTTTTTGTCGAAAAAATATCCTTTCAAAATACATGAAATTTTATCAATTCAACTAATTTTTAACATTCACGGGTAAAATAAAATTCATTTAATAATCATTTGATTAAATAAAATGGATTTTTTAAAACATTTTTTGTAAAATATATAAATAAAATAGTAATATATGAAATTATAAGAGATAAAAAATTAGTTTATCTTTAAAAAAACTTTTTGATTCACATAATAATTATATGAAAAATAGTAGAAAAATATATAAACACCATAAAAATTCCAAAGGATAAAAAAATTAGAGCGGATTATAAAGTATAAATTTTAATATACCTTCAATTAGAGTAATATAAATCTCAATATAAAGTGAAATTGAAAAATATATTATTACCTACTCATTAAAAAATAAATTAAATACCCTGAAAAAAATAGATTTGAATTGAAACATTAATCACAATGAATAAATTGGTATAAATAATTAATATGTCATAGGGTGTGTATATACACCCAATTAATTTGAATATGTTCCTAATAAAAAATTTGTCTTAATTGAGTAGAATTTGAGAAATAATCCATATCCCCATGCTTAGATTTTGTTTATCATGAATTAAGATCTAGTGTAAGGGTTATATGAAATGTATTATTTGAATACAGAACCACATATGGGTTTATAATATTATATTTGAAAAAATTGTCATATTTTACTAAAAACTCATTAATATTCCATTACTATTTCTATTTTTTTTGTGTTTAGTTCCTTCATTTCTCTTGTATTTTTAATTAAACCTCAATTTATAATTAATGATTAAATTGAAATTCAATTATCACAAAATTAATGAAGAAATGAGAGATGAACTCCATACAAGTATATTTTATAGTAAAATAAGAAACATTAATCAAAAGGTGAAAACATTTCATATAAGTTAATATAAATTTGTAATTATTTTTAAGAAAATTAAAACAATACAATAATATAATGAAAATAAAATGTTTATGATGGGAGGAAAATATTGTACCACCATATACATTGAAAAAACATTCCCTTGGTATTATTTGAGAGCCAGGAAAATTATATAATTATTAGAAATACTCCATAAATTTTTTAAAAAATTCATTGATAACATAAAATTCCTTTCAGAAATTATTTGAAGAAATAAAACGTAAAATTTCAATAAATTTTTTATGATATTTACAAGATAGAAAAATATATTCAATTAAAAGAGAAATAAATATGAATTTTAATTTAATATTTGATTTTTCTAATTCATGTTCTATAGAGTGGAAAAATGTGGTAGAAAATATGGATACTCATTAAATATTAATAGGATATGATAATATATGAATATATAAAGAATTATAATATTCCATCAATAGAATTTAAAAAAATCCATAAAATGAGGATTTAAAATAAATCCTTTCCTCTTTGGTAACATTTAAATTTTATATAATTAAAATAATAAAAAATAAATCAGTCATTAATCACCATTAATAAATTTTTATTCGTGTTAAATATTTAAAATGGGGTTTTTGTACACCACATAAAATTTCATCGGTGCATTATATCAATTATGATTCAATTTAACAGAAATTATGAAGAAATCTATTAACTAATGCATCCCAATAGTTGATCATGCATTAAAATCCTTTAGTATGTTTTTAATATTTTTATTAGCTTATTATATAACTATACTAGTATTTATATGGTCATATATGATCCTCCCAAAAAATCTTCCCACCCATATTTTATATAATGATTTGATGTTACCATTGTTTCTTGTGTTAACTGGTTTGTTTTCGAATTCATGTTTTCTCATAGATGTTAATTTTTTAATAACAATAGGATCCATAATTATTAAAATTTTATTAAATATATAAATATCATATTTATTCATTATATAATGTTTTAGTCACATGTTCTAAATGTAAACATTGAATTTGAATCACATTGCTTCGTGGATATGTTAGCTTTTATGTACATATGAGAAACATTATCATTTCATAAAAGAATGTGAGGGTATTTAATTTTATGATATAGTAATATAAAATAATAGATATCATTACTTAAGTAACATATATTATAACCATTTTCATCATTATAACTATCCATGGGGTTAGTGGAAAGAAAACCAATTACATTTGTTCCCTATGCGGTAGTACACTGTACACACCAAAAAAGGTTTTATATCCCATTTTATGGATAAGAAAATGGATAAATATAATTAAATAATCATAAAAAAATATTCGTAAGTGTGAGATATTTTTTTCAATAAATAATATTTGTTATGTAAAAATTGAGAGTGGTAATAGAAAATGTATTAAATAAAGAGCATGGGGAAGGAGATTAAAATTCCTTAAAACATCATTTAAATATATTATTAAGGACTCTAGGGTTTGAATGTTGAAAATTACAAAAACATTAGAATGTCTCTAATGTTTTTAATAGATATTTTTGTAGGTTTTTTTAGACAACTAGCTTGAGTGGTGTAATGAGGTAAGGGGTGTAAGTTCCCTTTTATAATTGAGGTGAGTGGAACAAGTGTAATTTTTCAAAATTTTATTATAATATTTTGATAGTTTATTGGAAATATCTCTTTAAAATAAGTAATATATGGTGGGGTAATTTTAAGGGAAAACATTATCCAATAAATTTATTTTCCTCATGATTTTTAGTCATTATAACTGTTATCTTTATACATTAACCCCTAGTTGTTTTATTTTGGAAATCAATGTAATAATTAATTACTACTATGTTTTATATTCACTAAGACCAAAAAATTATGTTTAAATTTTTAAATATTACTAATTTACATGACTAAAAGTATTGAATCAGTTTTATCATATTTAATTCATATAAGTGGTATATTATTATTTAAAAAACTCTTTAAAACGTATTGAAAAAAGGTATTCACGATATACATAATTTAGGAATATGATGATTCATAAACTTAATGTGTGACTACTAATCATAATCAAATGGATTAATATTAAAATAAACATATATATAATCTAAAAATTTCAGTTAGATCATTTATCATTAATGGTTTTTTATTTAATTAAAATTGAAGAACATTATGAATAAAAGATAGATTTATGGAAAATATATTTCATCTTCTCCAAATTAATATATTTATATATATATTTATTTATATTTATAATTAAATATAATAGTCAATAAGTTAAAATATATATATAATTGCCTATTATTATAAATAATAATTGGAATAGATAAACACTATATCATTAATCATTCAAAAAATATTATTTCTATAAGAAAATTGCAAAAACACATTCCATGATTATTATTACGAAGTAAGATAAAAATTGATAATCTCCCTATAGATATAGAACTTTTGTTCTGTGAAATATTAAAATTTTTATGTCATTATATTATTATTTAAATATAATTCTTATATATTATAGTTTTATATGAGTTATTACATTTTTACCTCAAATAATAATTTCATCCATAAAATTTTAATAGATATTTATTTCGAAACAAATTATAGTGCCACTTGTATATAACATCATCTAGTACCCATGTAACCTAATATATTTTATAATTTATAAAATATAACTTTTCCAATTCAGTAATTTTATTTGAAAATACTTACTCTATAGTGTCATGAATAATGATATTCAATTCATAATAATAATTAGTGGGTTCTATACTTCATAGGTGATCACCTCCCTTGGGTCGAGAATGTACTTACATAACAATTATATTTCAAACACATCATTTATATTACTCTGTATTAGTAGGATTTTGAATTAAAAATACATTACTAATATACTCACAAGAATTTTACAATGTTAGATTTACCTTGGGCTATATTTCCCTTTCATGACGTGTCTTATAAAATCATTCCATGGAGGTATATTCAGGAAAACATGGTCACCGACATGGAATTACAAATAATTTCTTCTGTTTTCAGTATAACACTTTTCTTGTTATGACCTAAATTAAAATTAGTCCAAATTGTCTATACTACTCATTCTGTCTCCTCAACAAGTTCTGTTCATACATTTTTACTTTCATCAGCATCAACCAAACAAGTTGTCAAATGACATCACATTACATAAAATGATTTATATGGTTCAATTTTAATTCTTTAATGAAGTCTATTATAGTAAGAAAACACTATAAATTGTAAATATTGATCCCACACACCCTAAAAATCATGGTCTAATGACCTAAAAATTTATTATAATGTTTGAAAAGTCCTTTTGGACTATCAATAATTTTATTGTGATATATAGTCCTAAAATGAAGCATCGTATCAAGTGCCATCAGAAATGAATTCCACGATTTTGGTATATATAAAATATCATGATAAAAAAATAATTGACATATTAACTCTATGATATATTAAAAAATCATTAATATAGATTCTTTAAAGGTATAGAATACTTAAATATTTTCTTCTAGAAAAAATATGTGAATATTTTTTATAGTGATAAAAAATAACCCATACTATAAATTTATCTGTAAGGGTCCATGGTAGTTAATGGAAAATTTCAATTCCAATTTAATCCCCATTCCACCATGGATTAAAAATAGGTTCCATGATTCCTTTGGGTTATTTTTCACATCATTAAAATGTCGAAAACCCAACCATCATGATACATAATAATATATTTTCCTATTCAGGTTATCCAAACCAAAATTCCATTCATATTCCTTTATATATGGACACATAAAATTCATATATATATATATATAACACCTCAATATATGAATATTCATTAAATAAAATAATTATCCATTCAAAAATAATATAATTATTGTTTTATTGGAATTTTCAGTACCTAAAAACTTTTTTCAAGGATATCAATATCTTATCCCAATTAATTCGTCATAAATTTCACCCATATTATATATATCATTCATAAAACCATTCATAAAATATAAGGGAATATAACCATAATAAACTGTTAAATAAAATTCTCCATTAGAGTTAAATAGGGATGTATCAATGATCACATAATAATTATATGATGAAAGTTGTATATAAAGAGGAACATAGATTTAGAAAATCATACAGTTCATATCATTGATCATAATATTTATTAATGGAATAAATCATGATACTTAATTGGGAAAACCCTAAAGGATTTATATACCATGATCCATGAGAGCTTAACATTAGCCCAAGGCATGTATTTGTGACATACACATAATTATTGATATTTTATGTCAAGGATACCCACTAATATATTCATAACATGTTAGTATTGGGATATCAACTTATATACCATATTCAGGAATCAGTTAACCTCCTATAAATCTCCTTATTCCCTTGTGATAAACTCCAATGAATCCAATTTATTGGTTTGGATGAACCAGTTTTGTTACCTTTTTGGTTAGGGATACCATCTAATGTGATATATTTTTCATTCAGGAACCAGATAACTTGACAAGTACATTTATTGTTTATTAAATAGCGCTATTTTATCAATTGATTGAAGGGAAATATATTTTGAGACAAACTAATTTGATTGTAGAAAACATACATATATTTTTTATAATATTATAAAATATTCAATGAATCGTATCTCATATAAGTGAAATGGGTTTCATAAACATTTCATCATAGAATAACATGTAGAAAAATGGGTTTCATAAACGTATTTCATCATAATCATAAACCATCCAATGAATGGATATTGATGGTATCATTACTATACCACCCTAGTAAATCATATGAAATATCCATGTTATTTTTCATTAAGGAATAAAAATACCATAAACTGTTCATTAAAAAATCATTCAAAAAAATTTCATTTCTATTTTGATATCACTCCATTAAGATACATAAATTTACCAAATCATAAAGAAAAAATATTATTTGAAAATATTAATAGAAAAATATAATACAATAATACTATTAATGAATATTAATGATATATTTAATTTTTTTACATACCATATATGATAAAAAAACATTCCTTTCCCACTTTTGTAAAACAATTGAAAATGTACCTCATTCTAAATATCGAAAAAAAGAATCAATTTATAATATATAATAAAAAATAAAACAAGGGTATGAATTACTAAAAAAGATCATTTCAAAATAGTAAAAATATTATTGAAAACATTTATTGAAAATATGGACTTGAAAGAAGAAGTGTATTTCAACTGAAGAGTTGATTAAATTTATTTTAATCATAGATACATTATCTCTCTATAATTAATTATTAATGTGAGGAAAATAAAATGAAAAACCATATTCTATATATATAACTTGATAATATATAAATTAATCAGGGTGAAATTTAATGCATCATTCAATTTCCTTCAATGGAAATTCATTCCAAAATAATCCATATTAAAATGACATTGAGACATAAATCTCTTTCCAATATGGTAAATTTATGTATCATAATCTATAATAAATAATTAACCCTATATGGATCATTATATTATGAAAATCATGATGATAACCATAAAATATTTTAATGGTAATTATATATTTGATATAAAATAATCATGTTGTAAATATGAAATGTATCTCATATAAGTAACAGTGGGAAGAAAAAACACTACCGTAGGTCTGACATCCTCTATATGTGTTCAAAACCAATGTAAAATAAATATTAAATTATTATACATATAATAATGAAAAATAAAAATATATAATATGTAGTATTAATTATATATATCCCATTAACACTAGTTTATTAAATAATTATTACTAAAATCACTATTCTGTGTGACATTTGCCCCATTTTTCATATATGATATTGTTCAGAACTTTTGCTACAAGTTAACTCATCATGATTATATATTAACTAAACAGCTAATAAATATATTAATATATTATATATTCCTTATATATAAAGGTTCATCTATAAAAGGCATATATAAAAATTTCAAATACACCTTTCTTGGAAATGGTAAGTCATACGTATGTATTATAACAATTTCCACATTGTGATGGATAGTGTGAAAGAAATTAAAACACCAAATCACTGTTAATAAATAATTAATATATCATATATATAATATATTCTCATTCAATCTATATTTATTACTATCCAATTGAACCTAAAATAAAAAATGAATCACATTGCTTTGTGGAGGATGTTGTCTAAATGTGGACTTGTACAACAAAATCATTAACTGATAAATTTGCAGGTTTGAAGGTAGTATCCTTATTATTAATCGAGAATTATAATGAATTCTTAAATATTATATATATATATATATTAAATTATTCAATATATGAAACATTTTTTGTAGTGACTTTAAATGAATTAGATCAGTGTCCGATGTGGTGGTATGTAGTAAACATGTTTGAGTATTTCATTTCCCATTTAATGGATGAGTATATTAATATAAGGTATACCATTAACCTAATAAAATAATTGTATATAATAGATACTGGTGTTATTATTTCCTATATGTTGATGAAAACTTATGGGGGCTATAAGAATTAATTCAATGAAAACACAATTTTATGATGTATACATATTCTTTGGACATCCGTTTTAGGATTATACATAATGATAACAAGGATTGTTTTCTCATAAAACAAAGAGCACTAAGTTAAGATGATGAATATAAAGAAAATATTTTGGTTTATATTGCATAGGCCAATATTCTTGGGAATTTTTGTTAAAAGGGGACAAGGTGTGCCTTTTATAAGTGTGCGAGATGACATAATAAAAAGTTATCAAGAGAATCAAATAATTCAATGTCTGATTCACACCAAATGGATTAAGAAAGAGAAATTATCAATCAGTATCTTATTTATGGTATAAATATCTCCACAAAATATAATTAGACCTATTTTATGTCATTTCCAACATTTTTTTAGATTAACCCACGGTAAACATTTTTTATCCTTAACTACAGTAATTGATTTATATTTTTTATACTAGTTAATATGTGAAAATTTTATCTTTTACTTATTACCTAGTAATAATTATTATTATTAAAATTATTTAATCCAAGTAAAATAATTTAATTCAAAAATGTGATATTATTTAATTTAAAATTAATTTGACATATGTGATGAAAAAGAATTTTTTCAATAAAAAACTCTTTAGTACAAATGTTTTCATGTAAATTTTGAACATAAATTTGACTAAAATGAACTAAATTATAATATTAATAATATAATTGAATTTATTTTTAATTAAACCCATTTTAATTTAGATTTCAACTTTCTAATTAAATTAAAAAAATTCAATAAAACCTAATATTTATCAGTATACATAATAAAAATATTATTTTCATAAAAATTAAAAAAAACAAAATGTTATATAACGTTTTCATGATAATATATAAAATAATATTCATTTTTTAATTATATTATGGAAATGTTTTAAATTAATGATATTATTTACTCACAAAAACAAATAATCCACATATTTAATGAAGAAATTTATTGTTAATGAATATTTGTAATTTTCAATAAAATAAAATTTCATTAAAAAAAATCTGTTCTTTTTTTTGAATGTGGTTATATAAACTCATACCCAAAATTTAACAAATATGTTTTAGCAGTATAATTTATTATGGTTTTGGTAGATATGAGGTTTCATGTATCACACAAAATCGAATAAAATATATTTATTTGAAAATAATCATTAATTTTTAGATTGTTATATTATTCCCCCATAAAAATTAATTTATTCCGGGAAATATATTTACTCTAACAAAAAAATGGGGATATCCATATCTTATCACAACCCCATGTTCCCATGTATCTTCTTTGAATTTATGATTTCATCAATGAACATTAACCAAGTGAATACTTTTTTTACATAACACAATATATATATATATATATATATGATCCACGATTAATACAATTCATTCTTTATAAGATAGATAATGAACCAGTGGTATGATACCTATGGTCAGTACATGTGAAGGATCATATATGTACATCCTCAGAATATATATATGGAATACATGGTGAACTAGATAGTGGTTTAGTGAAAGCGCCAATCATTAAGGTACAATCCCTACCCGATAAAAAATTTAAATGTTTCCAATATTCATAGGTCTCATATTTCCCTCCATTATGAGTCTCAAAACCTTATTTCATTGAGAAATTTGTAGTAATACCATTTCACCCATATCTAAATTAAAATCCTTCCAATTATTATTGACATAAATTTTTTCTTCACTCATAGCTTGTTTGATGTGTTGCAGGATGACTATGAAATACTCTACAATTTCCTCAAGTAGGTCAGGTCCCGAAAGATTTTAACTCCAAAATCATCCCAAAACATTAGTATTCTAACCATCAGTAAATATTGAACTTCATTTGGGGAAATATTAATTCTCTGGTGAAATCTATTATTGTATGAACACACAACTACAAGAAGGAATTGATGTAAACCAAAGTTTATATCCCCGGACAAATTTATCAAAATATCGGCTATGGATTGAATACTTATTTTAGACAAAATATCTGTATGAGGAAGATATGTTGTGATGAAACTGAAATTTTTATTATGAGCATGGGGATGAATTCACCATATCATAGAGTTATGATTCGAATCCTGACTTGATACAATATTATGGGATGACCAATGATTACTTACTAATTTTATAATTTATATTTTTGAAAAATGATCAATAGAGAAATATCCAGTAATGAAAATGATGATTGTTGACATTTTTAGTTGGTCAAATACATCCCAAATTTCAATAAAACCCTTTAACATTTTTGGTAGTCCATTGAAAAAATCCATATTGTTTTCCACATTTCCATTCAGGTAAGTTTATCATTTATAGAATCCCATTTGATTTATTTCACTTATCCTTAACATAATAACATACAAATTACCAAGATACATAATTTTTAATATCTCATTTCATTTTCTCTAAGAATAAATAATTTATATCATCTATGTACATAACTCTACTTCAAAGATGAATATATAATAATGAATTATTATTAACATCCATTATAACCTTCTTCACGTTTTTATTAATAATAAATAGTAAAAGTTATTAAATCTTATCATTCCAGACAATCAAGATTAATATAATGAAAATGCATACCATCTCTTCATTTTTTATATCATCCATTTGTTCATTTTTTATCTATTCCTAGATAGATAGCTGAACACTCATTTGATAAAGATATGATTTCCCTCTAACATTAATAATTATATATCAATCTATTCAAATTCATATTCTATTGGATCATTTATAATCCCCATCATATATAAGCTAGGATAATCATTTTTAATCAATGAAATCGCCATAGTGTGTTCACATTCCCAAGGTGGTAATGTTTTAGGAAATCATAATCATTAATCTAATCAAACAAATTTTAATTGGTTAATATTAATATCATTAGGAGTGAATATATACTTCAATATATTATGATCTGTATATAAATAACATCATAATCAATAAAGATAATTCACCTAAAATATTAATGAAATAAATACAGTAGCTTACTCTAAATCATGAGTTGAGAATTTTACTCATAATCCGTCTATTCTTAGGATAAATAAAATCTAACCTTATCATTCTGTAAGATAATTCATCTCATTTGTAACATCCCAGGTAAATAAAGAATAAAACATTTTCATATTTATTAATATTTACGAATTAAATATTGATTTTACTTTAAAGTGGTTGTTATGTTCGATAGTGTACCCGATACACAACGAAGAGTTTCATTGAAATATTACGTTGCACACTAGTAATAAAATAATATTATTTTAAATGGTAGTGAACACGTATTCATTTTATAAGTGGGAATGAATATAAATAACTAAAATATGATTATATATGTTTGTTAAATGTTTTTACATTTATCCAATAAAGGATAAAGGCTTAAAAAAAGAAAAGAATTCAATTTTAGGCATATATACTCTAATTTTCAGTAAAGGTCCACTTATTGCCTTTTGATGGGGAACCATAATTAAATATAGTTTTGTTCACTCTTATAATTTCTATTGGATTAAATAAAACTCTTCTTTAGAATCGGGATATCCAAATTTACATTGTGTAAATGTTTGGTATTTTTCTGATAAAGTTTATTTTTTAATGAATAGTGAAAAATGTTGTCTTCAAATTCAAAACCTCTTTTTAATCTAATTTATTTATTTGAATAGATTGTCTTTTGAATTGGTTTGAATGTTAAATTAGAATATATTTTTACTATCTAATACAATAGTGGTCGTTGGAATTAATTTCACATTGAAATTAGACTTAAACTAGTGTCAATCTTTTGATACTTATTGTTTCATAAAAACACACTATTTGCTCTAACAGCGGGAATTAATTATTAAATTAATTAATGTAACTTATATGTTTTTAATTTTTTAAAATAGACATCATTTTGGAATTCGTAATATCAAATATAGATTAGGGTGAATTTTTGGTATTTTTCTGAAAAACTTCAATTTTTGATGAATAGTGAAACCACTAAGTGGTACTTAAAACACTGATTTTTCGTTTAAATGAAATTTTACCACCTCTGCATTTTGAACTTCAAAAAACAGACATACATCGTTGTCATTAGGGAGTAAAATGTGGTTAAATGGGATTAAAATAGTTTTTTGGTGAGTAGTAACATTTATGTTTTTAATCACGATTAGAGGTAATGAGTGTACTTTAAGGTAAAAATAATCTTTTAATAATCTGAAATAACCTAGAAACATGTCCTACCCTTATTGGATGTGTCATTTCCGACCAAGAAAACTTATGGGTCATCTTGGGGACCCCATAGTGCCACTTTGGTAGGAAAATGACATTAATAACTTTATATTTAATGTTGAAATAAAAATGTCAGAAACATGAGTTATTTTACTAAAAAAAATTAAATGGTGTTATACAAGTCATATTTTTTACTATAAATATTCATTAGAAAGCTAAAAACATTTCCTACATCATGATTGTGTTTTTAATTTTTGGACATTAAAAAATTAAATTATTTATGACACCATGATGATGTAGTGATTAGCTCATTATTTAACGATTTAAATAAAATGAAAAGGTAATGCCAAATCTAAGACCTACACATGTCAAAAATCAATTGGATGGGTGGATTTCGAACTCTTATAACCTTATCCTCAAAATATATAATTTTTCGACCTTTTAAATATGAAAGGAATTTTATAATAAAGTAACCTTTTATAACTTTCCAAGAGTGCCCCTCCTCTCCTCTTATAAAAGGCCCCCACCTCTACCACCTTAACCACACCTCTCAAGCCGTTGGATCGGCCAAACCCTGCCCATTTTGTCTCCCCACATCCCTCTCTTACTCTTAGAAGCCTGACTTTGGGATGAAGTATTCCCAAGGAAGCCTTTGAGCTCAAATCAAAAAGAGTTACCCGTTTTAAAGTTAGTGTTTTCTCTTGTGTTCTTATGTTTTATTTCGCTTCTCCAACCCCCTAAACTCTTTTTATTCATTTTTTAACAAAACAAGTATCTTCTAATATACTAGGATGTTGTTATAAGAAGGATTAGAGATAAACTTACACACACCTACATCTAATGGTTAAAGAACATTTTGTTTCTGTGGATGGCGTATTTCTGCCTCACGAAACGATGATTGTTCAACACTCGTATAACACATTAAAAGGTGTCCATTAAGATGTAACTATATTTATATATGATTTATAATATGTTTATGTTTCACATAAGCTTCTTTATTTTTCATTTATCTCATACATTTATGGTTTCCATTATGGTTAAACACGATATCTTCATTTTAGGAAGTGCGGACTACCGCCCCCTCAGAGTGATTTGATTCGTCAATACCATATGTGGTATGTATAAAGGATAGATTTAATGATTTTATATATCATACAATACTGGAATTATAATACAATTATGTTTCATTATGTTTTAATTCCATTAAAAATGAAATAGAAATGGATGTTGCGTTCATGCGTACGTACGACTTACCGTCTCCATGAACGGTGCATTTCATTTATTACCTCTAAATGTTATGTAATATTATAAATGCATATATATAATGGATATATATGATATATATGATATCTACATCATGATTATAACTCTATATATAATGGATACAAGAACAAATTGTAATTATAAAGAGCATATTTTTGACTCAAGTACCAATGATCGTTAAAACGACTGTTATTAACTTAAATAATTACATAGTGTTCATGACATGATAATAAGTGATATAAATGAAATAATTAACGTGAAAAAGTTTCTTAAGCTAGTTGAAATTAACTCATGTTTATTATTCAGGACATTAATGAATGATCGAGTCAAGTCAGACCCAAGGTATGGGACTTCGTCAGAATCTCCTTTCATCGAGGCATATTTTGTTTTATACACAACCTACTTTTATACAGTGTATAAAACCCTTTGACCTTTATGTTTATCCAAAAAGAATATTTTTATACGAATCGTTTTAGTAAATGAAAAAAGGGAATGTTTTTGTCGTACGTATGCGGAGACAACGACTTCTCTACCGCCGTGACCATTATTTGAGTTTCGGATTCCTCTACATGACATACCTTTTTAATGAAAAATAAATACCATGTTTTACTTTATTTTATTTTGGTATTTAAAATTCTTTTCATAATGTTTTTATATCAATGTGTTGTACTGATATCTTGTGATTGAAAAGTGGTAATGTTATGTTTCATTTATGCATGTTTTATGTGATACGATTATGTTATGGTTCTTGGGCATTATTATGAAGACAGGTGGTTCCATGATAAACTAAGGGCGGGTGAGCCCGATATAGCTCTCCAATGCATTGGGTAACAAAAAGGAGTTAACCTTTAAGGTTTCTCCGATAACATTTAGGGAATATACTGTGATGGGTATTCCAAACGTAACCAAGAGGGTTACTCCCCACGTAATAATGTTATGAATGACTCAGGTTACCTTTATGTCTTATGATTCCTATGTTTTATTCATGATTTGATGATGTATGTTAAAGTGATTATGTTTTATGAGTAATGAATGATTTCATTGATTCTTATGTATGCATGTACTCATGTTTCATTTCCATATTTTTAAATCCCTTACTGAGCTTTTTATGATCATCCCAAGTTTTTAAAATGTTTTTCACAGGTCAAGGGAATGGTACATGATGTGATGATAGTGTCAATGAAGTGTCAAGAAAGAATCCATGTCTTAATTTAAATATGTTTCCGTTGATGGGAAAGTTTTGTTTTATCTTTTATGTAACCACTTTGTTTAAATGTGGAATGTAATTCATGTTTTATGACCTAATTCTCTAAAACTCTAAATCTGAAAAGATCCTCAACGTCTATTCTTGAAGTAACTCATGAATAAGTGATGTTTATGGCTGGGGACTTATAGTTGGTATCAGAGGTCAGTATACATAACTTTAAGAGTTACAATTCTATTAAATGATTAACCAAAAATATTTTTTTATGGTCAAATTGAAATGATATAGCATTTTAAGATTAACATGTTTCTTCATCTAAGACATGTTTGTTCAGAATGGTTTTCCCCAGAGGAAACAGGGAAGCAGTGGTAGGAAGGCATACAGAAGGAAATAACCTTCCAAATCAGCATCCTGAGACGGTCAGAATTGGAACTGAGCAGTTTGTTGCAGTAATGGAGCAGTTGAATCATGCGATAAATGGTGGTAGTATCCATGCACGAGATCATCCAGATCAACCGTAGAGGAAAATGTCGGTGGTGGAACATTTCATGAGGCAACATCCTCCATCATTCAGAGGATTATCTGACCCTTTGCTAGCTGAAGGGTGGATTAAAGCACTGGAGAAGATTTTCGATGTCATGGGGTGTTC
Organism: Viscum album; assembly: GCA_963277665.1. Classification (NCBI taxonomy): domain Eukaryota; kingdom Viridiplantae; phylum Streptophyta; class Magnoliopsida; order Santalales; family Viscaceae; genus Viscum; species Viscum album. The sequence goes on along the minus strand of OY728167.1, from coordinate 127,216,267 downwards.
AGACAATCAAAAGGTTAGTCTTCCTATTTACCGTTTGGAGGGTGAAGCAGATCAGTGGTGGTCGATGGTTAAAAGTATTAGGGATGCTGATGAGATTGATGCTCTCGACTGGGATGAATTCAAAGGTATGTTTCTTGAGAAGTATTTTCCTAATGCTATTTGACTTAGGATAGAAAAACAATTCTTGGAATTGAGGCAAGAGGAAGACTCAGTGGATGCCTATGAAGAGAGGTTCACTCGATTGGAAAGGTATGTTCCAAATTTTATCCAAGACCTTGATAGTAAAATCAATCGTTTTTACTTAGGATTAAAGCCAAAATATCGAAGGGCATTAGCTTCTCGTGAGTTTAAAAGTTATGAAAATCTTGTTTGATGTGCTGAGAAGGTGGAAATGGAGTTTTTCGATGATCATGTTTTGTACAACAACCAGCAGAATAAGAGACCGAGGTGGCAGGAGAAAGGAAATAATTCATCAATAAGGTTTGACGGTAAGAAAACTAAGTTTCCAGTTTGTGATAAATGTGGTAAAAGGCATGCTAGAGAATGTCATCTAAATTTTGGAAAGTGTTACTGATGCAGTAAGATGGGACATAAGTTTCGTGATTGCACTGAAAAAGATCATGGTGATGGTAAGCCCAAATTTGATTTACAGTTAGTGAAATGTTTTATGTGCAATGAGATGGGCCAGTATGCAAACGAGTGTCCGACAAAGAGCTCGAGTGATGGGAAGCAGTTAGACTACAAGAATAAAGGGTTGGTGAAATCCTTTTCAACTACTTCAGCAGATGCCAGGCCATCAAATGAAGTGGTATCAGGTACATTGTTTGTTTTTTCAGATTATGCCAGTGTGTTGTTTGATTCTGGGTCTACACATTCTTTCATCTCTGAAAACTTTTCTAGTAAAATGGAAATACCATCTCAAGAAATGACTCCTGAACTTTTGGTAAAAACACTTGGGGGAAATGTTGAGGAAAAAATAATTTATAAGAATCTTCCTATCCTTATCTGTGGAAAGAACCTACTTGAAAACATTATTGTTTTACCTCTAGTAGAGTTTGATGTTATCCTGGGTATGGATTGGCTCTCTATTTACCATGTTAAGATTGATTGTAGTGATAAAGCAGTTTCTTTTCAGAAATACTTTTAGTTTGTGTACAAGAATGAACCCTTACTGTTGATAACGTATCAAGAGGCTGAGAAACATGTAAAATATAGAAATTAATGTTACCTTTCACATATTTTTGAAAACAAGGGAACTGTTCAGATTAATGATGTTCCAGTGTTAAATGAGTATCCTGATGTTTTTCTTGATTATTTGCCAAGAATAATATTAGATCTAGAAGTTGAGTTTACTGTAGACATATTTCCTGATTCTAAGCCAATTTCAAAACCCCCTTATCGAATGGCTCAAATTGAACTTTTAGAGTTGAAGGAGCAATTGCAAGACTTATTAGAGAAAGGTTTCATTCGACCTAGAACATCACCATGGGGTGCTCCAATTTTATTTGTTAAAAAGAAAGATTTTTCTATGAGACTTTTCAGTGATTATAGAGCCTTGAATAATATCCCTGTTAAGAACAAGTACATGTTGCCTCATATCGATGATTTGTTTGATCACCTCCAGGGAGCTCAGTTTTTTTCAAAGATTTACCTGGGATCGGGGTACCATCAGTTGAAGGTAAAGGAAGAAGATATTCTGAAGACCGCATTTCGAACAAGATATAGCCATTATGAATTTGTAGTAATGCCATTTGGGCTAACCAATTCACCTGTTGTAATCAAGGATCTTATGAATAGAATTTCCCATGAGTTCTTGGATAATTTTGTGGTTGTTTTCATTAATGATATTTTGGTGTTTTCTAAAAGTAAGGAGGAGCGTGAAAGATATTTAAGGGTTATTTTGAAAATTTTAAAAGAAAAGAAATTGTATGGGAAATTCAGAAAGTGTGAGTTTTGGTTGCAACAAATTTCTTTCCTTGGTCATATTGTTTTTAAAGATGGAATAATTGTGGATCCTGAAAAAAAAATGTTGTTGAAGAATGTCCAAGACCCACAAATGTAACCGAGAACCATAGTTTTCTTAGTTTGGCAGGTTATTACTGAAGGTTTGTTAGAAATTTTTCACGGTTATCTAGTCCAATGACTAAGCTAACTCGGAAGGGTGTTATGTTTATCTGGACAAATGAATGTGATGATTGTTTTCAGGAACTGAAAAGATGACTGGTGAATGCTCCAGTTTTGGCACTACCTTCCAAGAATGGGGAGTTTGTTATCTACAGTGATGCTTCATTGAAAGGAGATTATTGTGTCTTAATGCAGAATGATCAGGTAATTGCTTATGCTTCACGACAGTTGAAAACTCATGAGGTAAATTACCCTACACATGATTTGGAATTAGTTGCTGTTTTTTTCACTTTAAAAATTTTTAGGCATCATTTTCATGGAGTAAAGTGTTAAATATATACCGATCACAAAAGTTCATAGTATATATTCACTCAGAAAGAATTGAACATGAGATAGAGGAGATGGTTAGAATTAATCAAGGATTACGATTGTACAATTCATTACCATCAGGGAAAAGAAAATAAAGTGGTTGATGCCTTGAGTCAAAAAAGTAATGCTTCATTAACAATGTTGTGTTTGGAACGTGATCCTTTGGTTAAGGATTTGAAGAAATTTGTCATAGAAGTTGTTGGTGCAGGATGTCCTTCTGTTTTGTTTCATGTATCAGTGAAATATTCTCTATCAGACAGAATTAAGCAAGCACAGAAGCAAGACAGTGAGTTGCAGAAAAAGGTAGAGCCAGTTCAGAAGGGTAAGTTTCCTGAATTCAATATTGATAATGATTTTGTTTTGAGATTTGGGAAGAGATTGTGTGTGTCATGTGATTTACAGTTGATGGAAGATTTGTTATGTTAAGCTCATAGTTCTTTGTTTTCAGTCCTTCCTGGCAGTACTATGATGTATAGAGATCGTTGGGAGTATTACTGGTGGGACAGAATGAAAAAGGATATTGCTGATTTTACTGTGAAGTGTTTGACTTGTCAACAGGTTAAAACAGAGAGGCAGTTACCGAAAGGGATGCTTCAGCCTTTACCAATGCCAGAGTGGAAATGGGAGAATATATCCATGGACTTCGTTGTGGGACTACCAAAGACACCTCGAGGTAATAATGCAATATGGGTTATTATTGATCACATGACTAAATATGCTCATTTCCTTTCCATACGAGATAATTTTTTCCTAGATCAACTTTCCCATTTGTATCTTAAAGAGATAGATAGGTTACATGGAGTTCCTCTCTCGATTTTATCTGGCCATGATACCAAGTTTACTTCTAACTTTTGGAAGGGCCTTCAGAAGTCATTGGGTACTGAATTAAATTTTATTACAACTTTTCATCCTCAATCAGATGGGCAGTCAGAATGAACAATCCGGAATTTGGAGGATATTCTATGTGCTCGTTCGATGGATTACCAGGGAAGTTGGGACCAGCATCTTTCTATGGTTGAGTTTTCTTATAATAACAGTTTTCCTTCCATTATACAGATGGCTCCATTTGAGGCATTATATTGGAAGCGGTGTCGAACTCGAGCTTTCTGGGATGAAGTGGGTGAAATGAAGTTGATGGGACTAGAATTGGTAGAAGAGATGGTAGAAAGAGTTCAGTTGATTCAGAAACACATGAAATCAGCTCAGAGTAAGAAGAAGAGTTATGGAGACAACTGGAGGAAGGACCTATCTTTCTAGGTAGGTGATCATCTTTTTCTCATTGATTCAACGTGGAAATGTGTGATGTGATTCGGTACTAAAGGAAAGCTGAGTCCAAGGTTCATTGGACCATATGAAATTCTGGAGAGAGTTGGATCAGTTGCTTACCGAGTGGCTTTACCTCCGAGTTTATCTCAGGTACACAATTTTTTTCATGTTTCGATGTTGATAAAGTATATGCCAGATCCATCTCATGTTTTGAGCCCAGTGGTAGTTCAGTTGGAGGAGAATCTCTCTTATGAAGAACAACCAGTCCAGATTCTTGACCAGAGAGATCAAGTGTTGCGAAATAAGGTAATTAACCAGGTAAAGGATTTGTGGAAAAACTATATGGTTGAAGAGGTGACATGGTAATCTGTAAATGTTATGAGGGATAAATACCCGCACTTATTTTGATAGGTGAATAAAATTGCGAGGAAGCAATTCCAATAAGGGAGGAAGGATGTAACATCCCAGGTAAATAGAGAATAAAAAATTTTCATATTTATTAATATTTACGAATTAAATATTGATTTTACTTTAAATGGGTTGCTATGTTCGATAGCGTACCCGATAAGCAACGAATAGTTTCTTTGAAATATTACATTGCACACTAGTAATAAAATAATTTTATTTTTAATGGTAATTAACACGTAGTCGTTGTATTGGCGGGAATAAACTTAAATAACTAAAATATGATTATATATGTTTTTTAAATGTTTTTACAATTATCCAATAAATGATAAAGGCTTAAAAAATGAAAAGAATTCAATTTTAGGCATATATACTCTAATTTTCACTAAAGGTCCACTTATCGCCTTTTGATGGAAAACCATCCTTAAATATAGTTTTGGTCACTCTTAAACTTTCTATTGGACCAAATAAATCTCTTCTTTAGAATTGGTACATCAAAATTTACTTTGTGTAAATTTTTGGTATTTTTCTGATAAAGCTCAGTTTTTAATGAATAGTGAAAAATGTTGTATTCTAATTCAAAACCACTTTTTAATCTAATTTATTTATATGATTAGATTATCTTTTCTATTGGTTTTAAAGTTCAATTAGAATATATTATTACCATTTAATCCAATAGTGGTCATTGAATTAATTTCACTTTGAAATTGGGCTTAATCTAGTGTAAATCATTTGATACTTATTGTTTCATAAAAGCACGCTAATTGCTCTCAGATCGGGAATTAATTATTAAATTAATTAATTTAACTTATATGTTTTGAATTTTTTAAAATAGACATCATTATTTAATTCTGAATAAGAAATATAGCTTATGGTGAATTTTTTGCATTTTTCTGAAAAACTTCAATTTTTGACGAATAGTGAAACCACTAAGTGGTACTTAAAAACTGATTTTTCGTTTAAATGAAATTTTACCACATCTGTGTTTTGAATTTCAAAAATCTGACATACATGGTTGTAATTAGGAAGTAAAATTTGGTTCAATTGTATTAAAATAATTTTCTTTTGAATAGTAACTTTTAAGTTTTTAATCACGATTAGAGGTAATTAGTGTAATTTAATGTAAAAATAATGTTTTAATAATATGAAATGACCTATAAACATGTCCTACCCTTATTTGATGTGTCATGGCCGACCATGAAAATCCATTGGGAAACTTGGGGACCCCATGGAGCCACAATGGTAGGAAAATGACATAAATAACTTTATATTTAAAGTGAAAATAAAAATGTCACAAACAAGAGTTATTTTACTAAAACAATTTTCAAATGGGGTTATACAAGTCATGTTTTTTCAAATAAATATTAATAATAAAGATAATAAGACTTCCTACATCATTATATATTTTTTTATAATTTTTAGACATTAAATAAATTAAATTATTTATGAAACCATGATGATGCAGCGATTATCTCATTATTTAATGATTTAAATAAAATGAAAAGATAATGAAAAATATAAGACCTACACATGTCAAAAACCTATTGGATGGGTGGATTTCGAACTATAATAACCATATAGTAGAAATATATAATTTTGGGACCTTTTAAATTCGGAAATCATTTTATAATAAAGTAACCTTTTATAACTTTTCTATAGTGCCCCTCCTCTCCTCTTATAAAAGGCACCCACCTCTACCACCTTAACCACAACTCTAAAGCCTTTTTCTCGGCCAACCCCTTCCCATTTTGTCTCCCCACATCCCACTATTACTCTTAGAAGCCTCACATTGGGCATAAGTCTTTCCTAGGAGGCCTTTGAGCTCAAATAAAAAAGAGTTACCTGTTTTAAAGGTAGTGTTTTCTCTTGTATTCTTATGTTTTATTTCACTTCTCCAACCCCCTAATCTCTTTTTATTAATTTCAATTTTAACAAACCAGTATCTTAAATATACTAGGATGTTGTTATAATATGTATTCGAGCTACACTTACACACACCTACATCTAATGGTTAAAGATCATATTGTTTCCGTGGATGGCGAATTTCTGCCTCACGAAACGATGATTGTTCAACACTCATATAACACCTTAAAATGTGGCCATTATGATGTCAGTATATTTATATATGATATATAATATGTTTATTTTTTACATAAGCTTCTGTATTTTTCATTTATCTCATACCTTTATGGTTTCCATTATGGGTAAACACGATATCTTCATTTTAAGAAGTGCGGACTACCGCCCCCTCAAAGTGATTTGATTCGTTAATACCATATGGGGTACATATAAAGGATATATTTAATAATATTATATATGATAAATTACTGTAATTATAATACTATTATGTATCATTATGTTTTAATTCCATTAAATATGAAATAGAAATGAAAGTAGAGTTCATGCGTACGTATGGCTTACCGTCTCCTTAAACGGTGCATTTCATTTCATACCTCTAAATGTTATGTAATATTATAAATGCATGTATATACTGGATATATATGATATATATGATATCTACATCATGATTATAACTCTGGAAATAATTGATACATGAACAACTTGTAATTATAAAGAGAATATTTTTGACTCAAGTACCAATGATCGTTAAAATGACCGTTATTAACTTAAATAATTACATAGTGTTCATGACATGGTAATAAGTGATATAAAAGGAATAATGAACTTGAAAAATGTTCCTAAGAAAGTCGAAATTAACTCAAGTTTATTATTCATGACATTAAAGAATGATCGAGTCAAGTCGGACCCGAGGGATGAGACATCATCTCAATATCCTTTCATTGAGGCATATTTTGTTTTATACACAACCTACTTTTATATGGTGTATAAACCCCTTTGAATTTTACTTTTATCCAAAAGGAATATTTTTATCGAAGTGTTTTACAAACAAGAAAAAGGGGATGTTTTTGTCGTACGTATGCGGTGACAATGACTTCTCCGCCACTGTGACCAGTATTTGAGTTACTGCTTCCTCTACAAGCCATACCTTTTTTTAAATGAAAAAATAAATACCATGTTTTACTTTTATTTTATTTTGGTATTGAAAATGGTTTTCATATTGTTTTTATATCAATGTTTTGTATTGATATCTTGTGATTGAAATGTGGAAATGTTATGTTTTTTATGCATATTTTATGTGATATGATTATGTTATGGTTCTTGGGAATTATTATGAAGACGGGTGGTTCCATGATAAACTAAGGGCGGGTGAGCCCGATATAGATCTCCAATGCATTGGGTAACACGAAGGAGTTAAACGTTAATTTTTCTCCGAAGAGATTTAGGGAATATATAGTGATGGGTATTCCAAACGTAACCAAGATGGTTACTCCCTACGTAAGAATGTTACGAATGCCTCAAGTTAGCTTTATGTCTTATGATTCCTATGTTTTATTCATGATTTGATGTGGTATGTTAAAGTTCTTATGTTTTATGAGTAAATTATGAATTCATTGATTCTTATGTATGCATGTACTTATGTTTCCTTTCCAAATTTTTATATCCCTTACTGAGCTTTTTAAACTCACCCAAGTTTTTGAAATGTTTTTCATAGGTCAAGGGAAAGGTACATGATGTGATGATAGTTTCAATGAAGTGCCAAAAAAGAATCCATGTTTTATTTTAAATATGTTTCTGTTGATGGGAAAAATGTGTACTATCTTTTATGTAACCACTTTGTTTAAATGTGGAATGTAATGCATGTTTTATGATCTAATTCTATAAAACACTAAACCTGAAAAGATCCTCAACGTGTATACATGAAGTAACTCAAGAATAAGTGATGTTTAAGGATGGGGTATTATATCATTACCATCTTTTACTCATCATAATGATTCTAATTTTTTACACATTAAGGTAATGTGGGAATAGGTGCACTGAATATCCTTCTCTACTGTTCATTGAAAAGAATTTCACATTCAACTATCCAAAAAAAATGGTTGTATTCTGTAATTACCCATTTTGTGGATTATATTATCATGAAATATTTTCAGAAAAGAATAAAAAATATCCATCCAAACCATGTAATATATTGATCACATTCATAGTGGTTGGTTTAGGCCAACGTTAAATAACATTAATCATTATTTGTTCTAAAAATATACCATCTCTTGAGATTATATAAACCAAAGATGAATATTTTTACACAATTCACTATTTTTAATTTTTTTCATACACAATCTCCATTCATAGGAATTTCATTACAATCGTCGTGTGATCTTCAGGCTATTCCACATTCGTTGAATATAATATAATATCATTTATTAAAAATATAACAATTTAATCAATGTTATCTCTAAAGATTAAATTTATTTAATAAATATCAGTACAATGGTAATAATTTTGATTAAATGTAATAAATATAAATTCAATGTCTCTATAACATGTATGGAATGGAAACATAGGTACATCCTCCAGCTTGACACCCAATTGATGATAGAAAAAATAAAGATAAATCACGAAAACGTATTGACCTCAACATAGTTCAGAAAACAATGTATAATCATAGGTTGATGGAACATGATAATTATAGTTATATTCTTATGTTTTTTAGAATCAATTAAGAGTCATATGGATCAACAAATATATTTGACAAAAATAACTTCTTCTCACCATGGTGAAACATATTGCAAGGTAAATCCTTGTTCATTATTCTCTTATATTTTCTCTATCTGTTACATCTCAGGTAAATAAAAAATACAATATTTTTATATTTATTAATATTTGGGTATTAAATATTAATTTTAATTTATAAGTTTTTCTTTTTTCGATGGCATACGTGATATGCAACAATGGGGTTTTTTTGAAATATTACATGGCACACTAGTAATATAATATTATTATTTTAATTGGTAGTTAACACCTTTCCATTGTAATGGCGGGAATGAACTCGGATAACTACAATATGATTATAGATGTTTGGTAAATGTTTTTACCATTATCCACCAAAATTTATAATCTTAAAATGTGAATGAATCTAATTTTAAGCACAAATACTCTAATATACTTTAAAAGGCCCATTTACCGCCTTTTAATGGAGAACCATCTTTAAATATAGTTTCAATCAATTTTATACGTTCTATTTTACTAAATAAACTTCTTATTTATAATTGGGACTTTAAAATTTACTTTGGGTAAAATTTTGGTATTTTTCTGAAAAAATTTATTTTTTAATGAATAGTGAAAACTACAACATTTTAATTCAAAACTGCCTTTTAAAATAATTTATTTATATTATTAGATAATATTTTTAATTGTTTTAAATTAAAATTATAAAATATTTTTACCATTTAATCCCATTTTGATCATTGTATGTTATTTCACTTCGAAATTGGACACAAACAAGTCTCTATCTTTTGATAGTTATTATTTCTTAAAAACACGCTTATTGTTTTACAGTGGGATTTAATTTTAAAATAATTTTTTCCACTTATGTGTTTTGAATTTGGAAAAATGGATTCCATATTTGGAATCAGGAGGTCTAAATTAGGTAAATAGGTAACTTTTATTTTTAGTCATTTTATATATTTACTTTAGTAAATATTCTATTTACCATGGTTAAAGGGTAAATCTATAAATAAAGGTTGAAATATATTATAATAATATTTAATTACCCTAAAATGTGTGATAATCATATTTCATGATACATGTCCGACCAAGGGAATAATTGTGTCGATTTTGGGACCTCATGGAGGCACTAGAGACTGATAATGACACTTTATTTTAATTAACTTAAAGTAATGGAAAAAATGATATAAAAAATATCTTTTATGAAATAAATTTTTACATGGGTTTATATATGTTATCTCTTCAACCATAAATATTAATTTAAAATATAAAAATATTTACTACATCATGGTAGTTTTTGTTTTATAATTTTTTAACATCAAATAAATAAAATTATTTATGAAACAATAAGGATATAGTGTTTACCTCATTAATGAATGATTTAAATAAATAAGCTTATAAAAATTAAAACAATATCATGAACATGTCCAATTAATATTGGATTATTTTATTTCTAACATGAGTCATCTTATCTTTGACTTTAAAGTGTTTTGGACCTTTGTAAACCAAAAATCATTATATAATAAAATAATATTTTCAAACATCCCGAAAGATCCCTTCCTCTCCCTCATAAAAATCCCTCACTTCTAACTCATTCGTCACACCTCTCAAGCCCCTTGTATTTTCCGAAAACTCCCCAAATAATCTCTTAATATCCCTCTCTTCCACCAAGAAACATTACATTATTCATAAGGCACTTCACGAAATCCTTTTGGTTCAATCCAAAGGGAGCTACCCGATTAAAAGGTAATGTCTTCTATTAAGATCTTGTCTTTTGTTTTACTTCTCCAAAACCATAAACACTTTTTATTACTATCTTTTATAACAACAAAAGTATCCTCAATATACTAGGTTTTTGTTACGGGAAGGATTTAAACTAAACTTACACACACCTCCGTCTAATGGGTAAAGAACATATTGTTTATGTGGACGGCGAACTAACGCCTCACGAAACTATGATTGTCCAATTATCTTCTACCAGGTCTTACGGTGGCCATTAAGATGGCACTATATTTATATGTGATATATATTATATTTATATTGTTTCTATGATTCTGTATTTTTCATTTATAGAATACCATTATGGTTTCAACAGTGGGTAAATACTATAATTTCATTTGAGGAAGTGCGGACTACCGCCACCTAAAAGTAATATGACTAGTTCATGACATACGTGTAATGAATAAAGGATGGAGTTGATTAAATTATATATGATATTATAATGGAATTATAATACACCTATGAATCATTTTTCTCATTCCATTGAATATGAAATACTAATGAAAGTAGCATTCATGCGTACATACAGCTTACCGTCTCCATTAATGGTGCATTTCATTTTTTTCCACAAAATTGTATGTACTATTAAAATTTCATATATATACTAAATATATATTATATATATGGTATCTACATCATAATATCATTCAGGAGATAATATACCTTTGACCACATGAAGAACTTTTAATTATAAGAAGTTCATTTATGACTCCAGTACCAAATATCGACAAAACGACCATTATTAACATAAGTGAGTACATAATGTTTATAACATGGTAATAAGTAATATTAAAGGAATAATAATAATGGAAAATGTTCTTAAGAACATATAAAATAAATTTATTTGATTATTCTGGAGATTAAATAAATTTTTTGTTTCTTCAAGTATTATTTGATCTTTGGATTCCATAACAAGCTGTATTGATTTTAAAAGAAAAATAAATACCATATACTATTTTTACGTATTTTGGTTTTGGAAATGGATTTTTTTATGAATTGATTATGTCAATATATTAAAATTAGGTATTATCTTTCCTTTATACTTATGTTATGTGTTATTACTATGTTATGGTTCATGGGAATTGTTTACGTATACTATTGGTTCCCTGATAAATATATGGTGGGTGAGCCCGAGATAGATCTCCAATCCATTGGGTAACATGATGGTAATAAATGTGAATGTTTCTCTTATGAGTTTTAGGGAATATACTTAAATGGGTATTCCAACATAACTACCCATGTAGATGTGATAACTACAATGTATGTATAATACAGATGATACAACATGCCTTTATGATTTGTCATAACTATGTGTTATTCGTAAATCTTATGATTTAATGTGGTATGATTAAGAGATTATGTTATTTTTGTACTAATGAACTAATATTTTCATTCTTTGTTTAATAACACTTGCTGAACTTTCTATGATCATCCCATGTTTTGAAATATTTTTCATAGGACTTAAAGATGAATGGGTTCAATGATGGGATCAAATAAAATTCATGTTGTCTAAAACATGGAACTAGACATGACCCTTTTTTTGAAGAGTTTTTATTTTATGAAAAAAATGGAAACTGAGTAGAAGTTTCTACTTTGTGTTTTTTGAAATGTAATGTAATAGTAATTGCCTAATTCTCTAAAACACTAAAACTAAAAAGATAATCAATGTGAATTATTCATTTCGTTCAATATTATGTAATGTTTTATGGCTGGGTCCTTATAGTTTGTATCATATTTCGGTTTATACAACATTATATGTTAAGATATTTTTAAATTAATATCCATAAATTAATTTATGTTCATATTGAAATGATAGAGCATTTACATATTACCATGTTTCTTCACCTATGATATTTCTGTGTTCAAAATGGTTTTCTATAGAGGAAATAGGAAAAATATGATGGGATGACATCAGGAGGAAGACAACCATCCAAATCAGAAAACTGAGATGTTCATGCTCGAAACTGAACATTTTTTTGTAGTGATGGAATAGTTTAATCAGGATATAAATGGTGGTGGTATCCATGAACGAGATTAGCCAGACCAACCACAATGGAACGTGTCAGTAGCGGAGCATTTTATGAGGCAATATCCACCATCATTTAGAGGATCAGATGACCCTGTGCTAGCAGAAGGGTGGATTAAATCATTGGAGATTATTTTTGATGTAAGGTGGTGTTCAGAACATCAAAGGGTTAGTCTTGTGGTTTACCATTTTATAGGTGAATCTGATCAGTGGTGGTGGATGATGAAAAATATCAGGGATAGTGAGGGTATTGACTCTCTTTATGGGGATGAATTCAATGTTATGTTTATTCAAAAATATACTCCTAATGTGGCTTGTTTTAGGATGGAAAAAAATTATTGGAATTGAGGCAAGATGATGACTCAGTGGCTTCTTGTGATGCAAAATTCACTCGAGTGGCTTGGTATGCTCTAAATTTCATAGGAGATATTGACAGTAAAATCTATCATTTTTACTCATGATTAAAGCCAAAGTAATGTTGGGATATAGATGCTCGTGAGTTCAAAAGTTATTAAAATCATTTTCGATGTGAGAAGAAGGTGGAAATGGATTTTTCTGATGATATGGTGTTCTTTGAAAAACAACAGAATAAGAGGTCAAGGTGGCAAATGAAAGGGAAGAACACTTCAAAAAAGTCTGATGGTAAGAAAATTAAGTTTAAAGTTAGTAAAAATTGTTTTAAAAATCATTTTTGGGGTTGTGTTTTGAATTATGTTATGTTCTATAGATTTTTTAAAATGGTACATAACTCTTGTAATTGAACTGAAAAAGATCAGGTTAATGGTAAGACAAAATCTGATTTACAATCAGTAAAATGTTTTAAGTGCTGTGAAATGGGTCATTATGCAAATTAGTGTCCACAAAAGAACTCAACTGAGGGAATGATACCTAACAAAAAGAATAATGTTGTGGTGAAATCCTTTTCCACTATTTCAGTAGATGTTGGTCGATCGAATTAAGTAGTATCAGGTACACTAATTTTTTTGTTCAGATTATTCCAATGTGTTTTATGATTCAGTGTCTATAAATTTGTTCATTTCTGAGAATTGTTTTAGTAAATTGGGAATACCATCTCAAGATATGGATCCTGAACATATGATAAAAACATTGGAGGAAACTTTGAGACAATAAGAAATTATAGGAACACTCATGTCCTTCTGTGTGGAAAGAATCTACCTGCAAACCATATTGTTTTTCCTCTAGTAGAGTTTGATGTAATTTTGGGTATGGATCATATTTCTATTTATCAAGCTAAGACTAACAGTAGATCTAAATAAGTTTCTTATCTGAATGATTTTTAGTTTGTATACAAGAATGAACCCATAATTTTTAGAACATATTAGGATGCTGATAAACTTGTTAATGATGGAAAATAATTTTACCTTGCATATATTGTTGAAAAAAAGGAAATATTCAGATTAATGATCTGCCATTGGTAATTGAGTATCATGATATTTTCCCTGATGTGTTTCCTAGTATCATACTTGATCGGGATGTTGAATTTATTTTTGACTTAATTTCTGATTCTAAGCCAATTTCAAAACCCCCTTATCAAATGGCTCAACTAGAACTTTTAGTGTTAAAGAAGAAATTTTCAACGATATTAGATAAAGGATTCATTCGACGTAGCACATCACCATGGGGTACTCCTATCTTGTTTGTTAAAAAGAAACATGGTTCAATGACACTTTTCATTGATTATAGAGAATCGAATAATATCACTGTTAAGAACAAGTATTATTTTCCTCATATTGATGATTTGTTTTACCACCTCCATGGAGGTCAGTATTTTTCAAAGATTTACTTGAGGTTGGGGAACCCTCAGTTGAAATTAAAAGAAAATGTTACTCAAAATACCGTGTTTTATAATATATATGGCCATTATGAATTTGAAGTTATGACTTCTGCGTTAACCAATGCACCTCCTGTATTCATGGATCATAAGAATAAAATTTTCCTTGAATTTTTGGATAAGTTTGTCATTGTGTTAATTGATGATATTTTATTTATTCTAAACGAAATTAGGAAAATGATATTCCTTTAAGGTTTGACTGGAAAACCATAAAATAAATGAAATTATATGGGGAATTCATCAAGTGTGAGTTTTGGTTACAAAAAATTTCATTCCATCGTCTAATTTGTTTAAATAAATTGCATATCTTTTGATCTGGCAAAAACAAAAGTTGTTGAATAATTTCCAAGAGCCAAAAATATAAATGGGATATGTTGTTTTCTTGGTTTGGAAGGTTATTACAAGAGGTTTGTTGAGAATTTTGTACGGTTATATAGTCCAATGGCAAAGTTTACTCGAAAAGGTGTTATGTTTATCTAGTCAAAAGAATGTTATGATTGTTCTCAAGAATTGAAAACAATATTGGAAAATGCTCCAGTTTTGGAACTACCTTCCAAAAATGGTGAGTTTTTTTCTACATTGATGCATCTTTGAAAGGACTTGATTGTGTCATAATGATGAATGATCAGGTAATTTCTTATGCTTCACATTAGTTGAATCCTCATGAGTTAAATTACCCTACACATAAATTGGAATTAGCTGCTGTTTTTTCTGATTAAAAATTTGGAGGCATCATCTATATGGAGTAAAATATGAAATATATACTAACCACAAAATTTTAAAGTGTATATTCACTCAAAAATAATTGATCATGAGACAAAGTATCAATGATTATGATTGCATGATTCATTATCATCCAGGAATGGAAAATAATGTGGCTGAAGATTTGAGTCGAAAACGTAATGCTACATTAAACATGTTATATTTGGAACAAGATCCTTTGACTAAATATTTGATAAATTTTTTCATAGAAGTTGTTGGTGCAGAAAATTCCTCTATTTTGTTTCAGGTTTTAGTGAAATCATCTTTATCATACATAATTAAACAAGTGCAGAAGGAAGACAGTGAGTTGCAGAAAAAGGACGAGTTGGTTCAGAAGGGTAAGTTGCCTAATTTGAACATTGACAATGATTATATTTTGATATTTGGAAATAGATTATGTGTGCCTTTTGATTCAAATTTGACGAATGAGTCGTTATGTGAAGCATATAGTTCCCCGTTTTCTGTTCATCCTGACAGTACTAAGATTTACAAAGTTAATCGGGAGTATTACTAGTGGGATGGAATGAAAAGAGATATTAATGATTTTACTGTAATGTGTTTGACTTGTCTGCAGGTTAAAGCAGAGTTACAGTTATCAAAAGGGATGCTTCAGTCTTTACTAGTGCCAGAGTGGAAATGGTAAAATATATCCATGGACATCATTGTGATATTACCAAAGACATCTCTAGGTAATATTGCAATCTAGGTTATTGTTGATCGATTCACTAAATCTTCTCATTTCCTTCCTATTCGAGATACTTTGTCTCTAGATCAATTTTCTCATTTGTTTGTTAAATAGATGGTCAGGTTACACAGTGTTATCCTATCCATTATATTTGATCGTGAACCCATGATTACTTCCAACTTTTCAAAAGTTCTTATGAAGTCCTTGGGTATTGAATTAAATTAATGAACATCTTTTCATACTCAACCAGATGGGCAGTCATAAAAAACAATTTAGACCTTAGAGGATATGCTAGGTGCTTTCTTGATGGATTTCCAGGGAAGCTGGAACCAACATATTTCTTTGGTTGAATTTTCATATAATAACATCTTTCATTTTAGTATATTGATGGCTCAATTTTAGGCATTATATGGAATGCATTACTGAAAACTAGCTTTTTTGGATGAAGTCGGTGAAAGGAAACTGATAGAACCAGAATGGGTAGAAGAGATGGATGAAAAATTTCAGTTGATTTAGAAGAACATGAGAACAACTCAGAGAAGGCAGAAAAGTAATGCGAGTAACTGGAGGAATGAACATTCTTTTGGGGAAGGTTATCAGGTCTTTCTCACAGTTTCTCCACAAATAAGTGTGATGCGTTTTGGTAGGAAGGAAAAGATGAGTCCGAGATTCATTGTACATTATGAAACCCTGGAGAAAGTTGGATCAGTTTTCTACAGTGTGGCTTTACCTCCATGTTTATCCTAGGTACACAATGTTTTTCATGATTCAATGTTGAGAAATTATATGCCAGATCCATCTCATGTTTTGATCCCAGAGGTAGTTTAGTTGGAAAATATTCTCTCTTATGAGGAACAACTAGTCCAAATTCTTGACCGAAGAGAGAATGTGTTTTAGAATAAGGTAATAATCGGGTATCAGTTTTGTGTAAAAACCATATGGTTGAAGAGTCAACATGGGAATATGAAAATGCTATGAGGGATAAATACCCCCACTTATTTGATAAGTGAATAAAATTACATGAACACAATTTCTAAAATGGGGGAATGATGTAACATGCTCGGTAAATAAAGGATATTATTTTTTTCATATATATTAATATTTTTGAATTAAATATTAATTTTACATTAAAATGGTTTCTATGTTTGATGGCATACCTGATACGCAATACCGGGTTTCTTTGAAATCTTACATTGCACACTAATAATATAATACAATTATTTTAAATGGTAGTTAACTTCATGTCATTGTAATGGTGGAAATGAACAAGACTAACTACAATATGATTATTCATTTCTGATAAATGTTTTTACATTTATCTAATCAATGTTAAAGTCTTAAAATGTGAATGAATCTAATTTTATGAAAAATATACTCTAATATTTTTTAATGGCCAATTTACTTCCTTTTGATGGAGAACTATCATTAAATATAGTTTTGGACACTTTTAAATGATCTATTTCAAAAAAAAAAAATTCTTCGTCAGAATTGATACATCAAAATTTACATTGGGTAATTTTTTGTATCTTCCAGATAAATTTCATTTTTGCATGTATAGTAAAAAATACAGCATTTTAATTCAAAACAGTCATTAAATACAATTTATTTATATGGATAGATTATCTTTTTAATTTGATATAAAGTGTAATTATATTATATTTTTACCATTTAATACAATGTTTGATAGTTTATGTAATTTCACATTGAAATTGGACAAAAACAAGTGCCAATCTATTGATAGTTATTATTTCTTAAAAACACAATTTTTATTTTGACAGTGGGAATTAATTTTTAATTAATTTCTGCCACTTCTGTTTTTTGAATTTGGAAGAATGGATTCCATATTCAGAATCAAGAGTTCCAAATTTTGTATATATGTAAGTTTTAGTTTTATAAATTTAAAATATTTATTTCAGTAAATATTTCATTTACCAAGGTTAAAAGGTAAATCTGGTAAATAAGGGTATAAAAATAATATTATAATAATATTAAATTACCCAAACATGTGTTCTAATACTATTTTTTTACACATATCCAATGAAGGGCATACTTGGTTCGATTTTGGGATCCCATGGAGCCACTTGTGAGTGATAATGACACTTTATTTTAAATAACATAATGAAAATGCAAAAATGACATAAACAAATATCTTTTCGAAAATAAATTTTTACATGGGATTATAAAATTTATCCCTTATACTATAAATATTAATTTTAAAGATAATAATATTTCCTATATCATGGAATTTTTTTATAAAATTTTGAACCATAAAATAAAAAAAATTATTTTCGATAAAAAAATAATGCAGTGTTTACCTAATTAATGAATGATTTAAATAAATAATATTATAAAATTTAAAAAAATATCCAAACCCTATCCAATTAAGGTTGGATGATTTTATTTCGAACATTAGTTATTTTATTTTTTACTTTAATCAGTTTTGGACATTTAGAAACCAAAAATCATTTAACAATAACATAATATTTTCAAACTTCCCTAAAGAGCCCCTCCTCCCCCTTATAAAAATACCTCACTTTTATCCCATTCTTCACACCTCCCAAGACAATTGGATTGTCAAAAAACTTCTCAAATAATCTCTCAATATCCCTCTCTTTCATCTAGAAGACTTTCCTTAGGAAGAAGCCACTTCAAAAAATTCTTTTGGTTCAATCCAATGGGAGTTACCCGATTTAATGGTAAAGTCTTCTATTAAGTATTTTTATTTTAGTTTACATCTCCAAAAACCTAATAACATTTTATTCCATTATTGTAACACCCCAAGATTTCACATTACGCTACCCTTTGAATAATACAATATTGTTTGTTATACGCAACTTCGAGTTCTAACAAACCATGACCAATCAAAGTAGCAGCTATGAATAATAATACAAACTTTTTTCAATTTCATAAATTTTATCTTTCAAAAATGACTTCATATTTGGATTCCTAATATAGAAATTATCCTTGGGTTAATTTTTGGTATTTATCAGAAAACTTTCAATTTTTGATGAGTAGTAAAAAACACTGAGTTACGGTTTAAAAAAGAATTTTTATTTAAATAATTATTTATTTTATTTAAATTTAATTAAGGTCAAAATAGATACATAATTACTATATAAGTTCAATGTAATTCATTGAAGTTAGTTTAGAATAATTTTAGATATATAAAAAATTTATTGAACTTTTCACCATATTTTTTCCAACCTCCTAGGAGAATTTGGAAATTCATGTTAATTTTACCGCTTCTGTGTGTGGAATTTCGAAATTCCGAGAGACACGGTTAATATAAAGGAGTAAAATGTGGTTCAAAGAGAAGAAAATAATTTATTATGAATAGTAACTTTTTACTTTTATTTACCACTGTAAAATGTAAATAGGGTAATTAAGGGTAAAAATGATATTAATATTATCCTATCACGTGTCCTAATTCTATTGGACAAGTTTATCTCAACCAAAAACAACCTTAGGAAAAAAATATTATCCTTTAGGTCCACTTGGATTAGATTAGAACATTTATTATTATTTAATTCAAAGGAGAGTTAAAAGAGTTAAACTCAATGTTTATTTACTAAAACATTTTTAATATTGGGTTATACAAAAGATATATTCGATTGTAAATATTCATTACAAATATAAAAAAGATTTCCTACATAATGGTATTTTATTTATAATTTTCAGACATTAAATAATTTAATTTATTTATGACACAATGGTTATGAAGTAATTACCTAATTAATGAAATATTAAAATAATTGATATTATAAATATCCAAATAATGGTAATTTCAGACTTTTTATGAATTCCAATAACTTTCTAGGTTACTATGACATATTATGATTGGTTATATAAATTTCTTTAGAATTAATAATGCTGTTATAAATTTATCAAAAACAAAATACCCAATAGTGTCAAAATTGACATAAAAGAGTTTTAAAAACAAATATTATATTATTAATTCATATTCTATTCGTAAAAATCTAAGGATCAGCCAATGTACTTATATCATGATAGGTGTATAATTAATGGACAACTTTGGGCTCTCTTGTATGTATATAGTATGATTATTAACTATATTATATAAAAATACAAAGAGACATGGTAAATGTCAAAGTAATTAACTAAGAGTTAAAACTAGAATATAAGGTTAATAAAATGACACAAACCTATCTAAAACCTATTTTTGAGTGTATTTATACCAATACCCACTATATCCTCGAAATAAATCTATTTTGAGACATTATAAAGTGAATATGAATTTATTATAGAATAATATATTATGTTTTTTTCAAAGGTGCCCCTCACCCCTCTTATAAAAGGGCACTGACCCTTCACTCTAATTCACACCTTCTAAGCCATTTTGATCGGCCAAACCCTACCCAAATACACTCTCAAGTATCCTAACTTCATCCTAGAGGCATTTGTTTGATCATATAGCTAACCTAAGGATCCCTTTTGATCAAATCAAAAGGAAGAACCCGAAGAAGAGGTAATGATTTCACCACCCTCTTTCAAGATCCTTTCTTCTTTCACCTCCTTTTACATTGTTGTTTCCATTATAAAATAATAAATCCAGTATATTCTATATACTGTGATTTTATTATAAATATGGTACAAACAAATTCATTATTCTATCCACCCTTTATATGACATGTCACCATACGTGCGTACGTACGACTTACTAACTCCACGTCGTGGTGTAATTGTTATTCAATACATTATTATTTAGATGGGTATAATAATGATGTGTATTTGATGTAAATAATATATATAACATGATAAGGATTCTGTATATATAATATAACATCTAATTATAAATTATTATTATATCAAAGGAATGATATTTTAGCTCGTGTGTACGTACAGATTACCGTCTCCACGACGCAATGATATTCATTTCAAAGTTCACCATTCATCGACGATTATAAAAAAACTAATAAGTATGTAATATATGAAATAATAATTCTAATGGATATATATATATATATATATATTTATAAAATTATTTATTTACATACATATATCTTATTCACTTACTTCTGTTCAATAGTATATGAAAACGGAAATAGCGTTTATGCGTACGTACGGACTACCGTCTCAATAAACAGTGTTTTCCATTTCATATATATGTCTATTATACATAATTATATTCTAAATATATATGATATATAATTAATGTTTTATATTCTGGATGTATTTAAATCATGATCTATGTGATACAATCAAGAGTATCAAATTAAAACACGTACGATAAAGAAAGCGATTATTACCCGAAATATTAATATAACATGGAAATTATTAATAATTGGTTAGTATAAAGTCATAAATGAATAATCTATGATATCATAAATATTAATATGGTTCTGGTATAATTAAATAACATACTATATTCTTCATACATGAGGTTGATCTTACCCTCGACTAAAGGATAGTGCAAGGTAAGAGGATTTCCTCTCACTCCATATTCCCATGAGATTCATGACATATTGCCACTATTACCTTTTGTGTTGTGTATGTACTGACCATAATTGTATTCTTTGTGTAATACACTTTAATTTATGTGTATTTACTTATTCATTGTATGGTACCTCTTTCATGGGTTGTATGTTTCGCAAATTATAAATTTGGTAACGGTTAATTTCACAATCTCTTTATAATCCGAGGTTGTTTTAATGTAAGTATCTATTGGAAAATATTTATTATCTATGTCCATGTCTTATGAAAGTGTTTTCAAAGGGTTTATTTTAAGATAATTTTTACTAAAAACATCATTTTAAATGTATTAGATATTTATTCTTCTAAATCATTCTCATTAATGTCAATGTCATCAAAATGGTTTTTAAGGATTTATTTATATGGACATGAATGTTTTTAAAATTTTAATTCCCTTAAAAAGTTTCAAAGTGGTATTGGAAACTTTGAATCAAAAATGCCTTTAAATTAATTCTTTTCCAAATTGTGTGAATTTTAAATTTTTTCAATAAAAATGGGTATTTCTCTCAAACAATATTAAAAATAATTTTCATCTATGTCAACATCCTTTTGTAAATTTTACTCTTGTTTGAAGTTGATTTATTATGATACAAATCTTCCATATTGTATTCAATATTATGTGATTTGTTTGACTATGCATGAGTTATTTTTATGCCATTAACTATCTATGATTAATGTTTTGGCATTCCTTATGCTATTTTTAAAATGAATGTTTATGTTATATTTCATCCTCTTCTTAAGATGAATGTGTTGGACTACTATGTTCCGGGTTGGGTTGGGTTATAGTAGACCCTCTGGGTTGGTTTTTGGTTATTAGAGGTAGTCCAGTTTGGTGTCTGGTTATTAGAGGCACTCCGGGTTGGTGTCCGGTTATTAGAGGCACTCCGGGTCGGTGTCCGCTTATTAGAGGCACTCCGGGTTGGTGTCCGGTTATTAGAGGCACTCCGAGATGGGTTCCAGTTATAGTTATCCCTTAGGTGTTGGCACGAGACCTTGACACATAAATTAATGTTCAGTATTATGCATTCCATAATTATAAAACTGGTTATTGATATTGCATGTGATTGTTCGACTAGTATAATATCCATGTGAATAAGTAAATGGCATTATTCCATTTTATATTTTCCATATTATTCTGAAGTTCATGATTAAAGTGATTTTGTTTTAGTTATACATTGCCTTAAATGTTTATGATTATCTATGAAAGCATCCACTATATTGTTATCCTTACTGAGTATATGAGCTCACTCCTTTATATGTTTTATTTTCCCCATGATTCCAAGAAGTGTATTGTGATTGATATGTAGGGTTAAGCTAAGGGAATAATGGCATTCGTGAATGATTATTTATGTTGTTTTGTATGTTATTAAGTGTAATGAAACATTCACGTATAGAATCTATTTTCTAAGACTGCTAAACCGATCGGTTCATCATGACTTGATTCCTTGTAATCATGCCAATGTATTAAAATAATGCACCGACTCTGGGTAACTAGGGTCAGGGCGTTACATTGATATTATAAAAAATAGTATCATAAAATTCTAGGTTGATGTTATGAGAAGAATTTGAACTACAAATACACACACCTCTGTCTAATGGGTAAAGAACATACTGTTTCTGTGGACGGAGAACTAACGCCTCACAAAACGATGATTGTTCAATTATCTCCAACCACCTTTTATGGTGTCCATTAAGATGGAATTTTATTTATAAGTTATATATATTATTTTTTTTTTCTATTCTTATGTATTATTCATTTATATAATACCTTTATGGTTTCCATAGTGGGTAAATATGATAATTTCATTTGATGAATTTTGGACTACCGCCCCCTCAAAATCACATGACTCGTTCATTCCATAAATGGAATGTATAAAGGATGGAGTTAATGTAATTATATATGATATTATACTAGTATTAAAATGTAACTATATATCATTATGTTTTCATTACATTAAAAATGAAATGGTAATGAAATTGGCGTTCATGTGTACATACGACTTACAGTCTTCATGAATGATGCATTTCTTATCATTCCTCTAAATGTTATGTACTATTATAAATAAATATATATACTGAATATATATGATATATATGATATCTACATTATTAATATAATTTTGGAGATAATGGACCTTTGACCACATGATGAACATTTAATTATAAGAAGGTCATTTTTGACTCAAGTACCAAATATCGACAAAATGACAATTATTAACCTAAATGATTAAATATTGTTTATAACAAGGTAATATGTAATATAAAAGGAATAATATAAATGTAAAAGGTTCTCAAGCCAGTAGAAATTTACATTAGTTTATTATTCAAGAGATTAAAGAATGTTCGAGTCACGTGTGACATGAGATAAGGGACTTCATGTCAATCTCCATTCATTGAGGCATCTTTTTATTTCTACATTACATTATTTTATACGGTGTATAAAGCCCTTTGACTTTTAATTTCATTCAAATGGAATATTTTCTCTATGAATAATTTTACTAAATTTAAAAAGGAATGTTACTTTTTAACGTACACAATGTCAACATCCTTTTCCGCCACTACGAGTATTATTTGATCTTTGGCTTCTTTAACAAGCCGTACTGATATTAAAAGAAAAATAAATACCATATACCCTTTTTATGTATTTTAGTATTGGAAATGGTTTCTTCAATCGATTGATTATTTCAATATATTGGAATGATATATTATCTTTCCTTTATGCTTGGGTGATTTGTTATGACTATGCTATGGTTTTTGGGCACTGTTTACATATACGGGTGGTTATGTGATAAACCTAGGGTGTTTGGGCTCAAGATAGCTCTCCAATGCATTGTGTAGCATGAAGGAGGTAAACATGAATGTTTCTCCAAATATATTTAGGGAATATATTGTGATGGGAATTTCAACATAACTCTCTATGTAGTTGTGATAGCTCAATGTATGTATGATATGGATGCCACAAGTTGCCTTTATCATTTGTGATTACTATGTGTTATTCCTAAATCTTATGATTTCATGAGGTATGTTAAAGAGCTTATGTTATATATGTATTGATGAACTAATGTTTTTTCTTTGTTTTATAACCCTTACTGAGATTTTTATGCTCATCCAATGTTTTGAAATGTTTTTCACAGTACTTAAAGATGAATAGGGTCAAGGATGGGATCAAGGAAACATTACTCTCACTAAAACATTGAACTAGACATGACCCTTTTTTCAAGAGTTTTTATTTTATGAATAAAATAAAAACTTATTAGAAGTGTCAACTTTATAATTTTTGAGATGTAATGTAATAGTTATGGCTTAATTTTCTAGTACTCCAAACTTGAAAAGATCCTCAAAATTAATTATTAATTTAATTCAAGATTATGTAATGTTTTAAGTCTGGGCCCTTACACTATTAATTACTAAAACTCAATCCGAGACATTCATTATGTAGTCCTCTAGCTTGGTGTATCAGTAATATGACTTCTATTCAAAACTCAACATCACAATTGGGTGGAATAATATGAAAAATCTCTAGATTTTTTTTAAAATGTCAAAAAATAACAACCTTATATGTTGAGTTTCTCTAAATAAAACTGATAAAACACCCATTTTGAATTGAATTAAAGACCCATATGATAGATGATTTTTCTTGCAGATGTTCAAATTTATTTCCAAATAGATTGTCAATTGTATGTATGTTAGGGAAATCACATGTGAATTCACATACTCTTATATTTATGATGGAATGAAATTTTTTTATTTCAATCCATTCATAAGATAACAAAAAAAAATTTCAAGTGTGATAATAAAATGATTTTCAGGAATCCCATTCCCACAAATATCAATAGAATAAGAATCAATAAATTGAGTTACGATCATCACACCATGATGGATTTTCACAGATAATTTATCATCAAATCCCTGACGTGTTATTTTGATACCTTTAAAAATTATTTAGGTATAAATAAATGGTTATTTACCAAATAAAATAAGACATTAGTACTTCTAGAGTGAATTTTATGTGTTCATTGCACCACATCATTATAATATATTTTTTCATAAATAGTGACATAATGATATTTCCTTTTTTTCCGAGTCATAGGTTGTTTTTGATTATGATCATCATTATTATCCTTCATATTTGGCCACTATAGAGCATAACACCCATTCTCCTGGTATTCGAAACAATAGAGTATGTGTGGTGCATTATTTGGAGCTTCCCCATCATTCACATCATTATATAACTTATCCCCATCACATCACTATTTATCTAATTGATGACATTCCTTTACAAATAAAGAACAAATTTATTAGTTACTTTATGAAAATACCCTCCATGTTTCATTCCATAAATTTATCATAAAGGATATCTCATATTCTAACCACCATGGTTTGCATAATTACCATTGAGTTCCATTTTTATCTTCTTACAAAAAAACATACTACTGATGGGTAACACAAATGTCTATTTCGACCTTTACAGAGCATCAAATGATATTTCATAACTATTAAGTTCCATTATCTATAACTCCCTTCATAGACTAGATTTTTAAAATCTAATGAATCTATCAACCCTACCTCTAGGATGGATTATAATATTATAACCATGCCTCATTGTCTTGTCAAATATTCCCCATAAATAGAAATAGATTCCTCATTCTTATATATTATCAAAACTTATTCCATATCAATTATATTATCAAGAATATGAGAAAGGTAATTATTTGTAAATCCTCTCATAAAAAAATCCAACTCCATTGAGTAAATTTCAAAATTTTACATCATATTCTTAATAAGATTCCACAACTGATCTTACACACCTTCCAAAGTATTTAAATACAAAAAGAATTTTTTATGATCTAGAAAATGGATAATGGAAAATATTTTTTCAGTGGAACTAATACATTTCATAGAAATAATTGATCAGAATAAACAATTATAGTAAGTGGATATTTCCTCATGAATGACTCAATTGAACATTGTCCCATCTTTTTCTCCTTTTGAATCCCATCATGATTCATAGATTGAGAAAGATACATTATAGTAACAAAACAATTATTTGGTGAGTCTCTTCTATTAGTTGGTATCTCATGAAGAAAAATATCTCATTTTCTGCCATTTTAATTAAAAAATGTTTCATTTAGCCTCAATCAATTGAATAAAAACATAAATAATAGTTTGAGAAAATATAATCATATTTGGAAACCAAAAAATCAGGAATAATATTATATTGGATATCGAGATCATGACACATTCTTATGTGACTCCTTAGGTGTAACCTAGTTAATTAATAATTATCATCTATTCAAAACTATGATGATGATTTTTTTGAAGATGTTAATTAACCAAATAAAATCCCTCAGTAGAGTGATAGATGGTGTGATGAAACACCTCATTTTTTAGACACTAAGGCAAGATCATGGACATGTCCAATGCCCCAATTAAAAGTTATCAATTTTAGGTAAAACTATTATAAATCCATAACAAATTTTAGTATCCTGAAAATGAGGTTTAATTATAAAAACCAAAATCATGTATATAGAATATCATAAGTTATAAAAAAATAAATAGGACTATTTTACGGGTTTATAAAAAACTATTAACTTATTAGATTACAAAACTAACTAAATGTTGACCACATATAAACTATAGTTCTAATATCATGATAATTTTTTATGAAATAAGTTCAATTATTTATTCCCTAAAATATAAAAATCCTTGAAGTTTAATGAAAAAAATAATATTTAAAAGTGACCATTATATCATAGTTGATAAATTGGTGGTATTGAATAATATTAAATATATTAGGAAATATAAAATTTTCCTAATAATTTATAATGTATTAATTTATTCTTTTTATATAATCACTCATTTTTAATAAATTCATTTTATTCTTAATAAATATGATCTCTTAAAAAACGCTGTTTCATTCATTCTATGGGTGAATATTAAAACTAATCTTGGTAAATTGTAGTAAATATATCTTAAATTTAAAAAAAAAATTGTGAATTCCATAATTATAATACAAGTAATTTTTAAGAAATTTATGAATAGTTTTATTTTTAGTTAATAATATAAAATAATGATTCATATTGAAAATTTAATGCTATTTTAAATTATTTAAAAATGTAATTTAATTTTTTTAAATATGATTTATTAAATTTGATTTGAAATAATTTATTTATGTGGTTTGAAATGGATTTTATACTTTTTTTTATATAAAATATATTTTTTATTAAAAAGAGTCATTTTTGGAAAAATATTAATTGGTACATGCTTTTTTTATTTTATTTTATTTTATTCTATATAATTGTTTATTATTTTGCATAATTGATCCCATATTTTTAATTATTTGGTACAAAATTAGTGAATTTTTACCAATAATGTTTTTCAATATGAATAGTAACCTAATTAATTTTTAACCATGTTAATGGGTAAATATAATAATTAATGGTTAACAATGATATGATAAGTGCTATAAAATGACCCTACCAAATGCTTAAATTTTATTATATGAGACTATCTTATCCACAATCATCCAGTGATAGAATATTTAACATTTATTCCTTTTTGATATTATTATGAACTTTATGATATTTTATTGAAATTAAATTAAAAAATAACACAAATATAGTTTTTAATAAACATAATTTTTTATAACATTCGTAACTATAGGATATTTTAATGATTTAAAATTTTATCATTGTAATTTCCCTTCTTATAATTATTACATTAATTATAAAGCACAAAAATAAAATAGAGAAAGCTACAAAACATTATAATCATAAATGATGAATGAAAAATTAGTCATAAAATAAATCAATAAGAATTCTAAAAATAATATCTTGGAAATAAATAGAAAACAAGATATTAAAAATATTAAAATTTAAATATTCTTGATTCGCTAGAATGGCCGCACTCACGAAAAATGTTGTTGAAATAAAAGGTAATATCAATGATAAATTATTCGTTTTGATGATGAAAATATATATACAATAGAGAAAAAATATATGTGAATGGAGACTAAATTAAGTAATATTTATTAATATAAATTATGGATATATAAATACCATTATAAATCTAACTGTTATAATATTAACCTCACCATTGTAATAGTAACCAAACTATTTGAATAGTAGTCCTGCCATTAGGAATATAAATCATTCCATTATAATACTAACCTCCCTGGTTAATGTGTAAATAATATTTGGGTATATTATTATTTAAAATAATATATATTTTAATCATTGTACAAGTAAATAAATTTTTTAAAAATTATAAAATATGTGTACATATTTTTATAAAACACAAATGTTTTAATCTCACTTAAAAAGAATTATGATAGAAAAAAAAATTATTTATATATAATGAATTTAAAAATAAATATTATTTTTTATTATAAATATAAGATAATTTTATTAAACCATAAATAGTTTTTAATGGGTCTTAAATTCAATTGTAATGATAAAAAAATTATTTTTAGAATAAAGGTATATTTTAATAAAAAAAATTTCTTATTTCAAAAATATTTTTTATAAAATAGGTTCCATTATTTAAAATCTAAAATTTGGATATATATTTGGTAATTTTTTGGGACTTTTTTAAAATACATTATTTTTGGGTGAGTAGAGAAATATTCTAATTTGTGGTATACAACACTTTAAGGAAAATACATGAATTTTTGAGTCATGGATGATGTAATAACCCATTATTCCAAACACACATTCACCAGTCACTATATATAGTCATATGATTCATTATTATCGATTGATTGGAGAAAAAATAATTATCTAATGTGTATAATAATAAAAAACACCCCCTCATCAACTTATACATACCACCCATCACCACCCTAATCTTCACACCATCTAATCCCTAATTCATTCTAATAATCTACCATATTCCTCTCCAAATCCAATTTGCAATGTCTTGTTATTTCTATTCTCACAAAATCACAAATTTTATGGGCTTTCATGATGCTTTTCAATGAGTTGATATTCAAAAGGTAAAATCCTCCTTCTTTCCCTTTTAAATTTCTTAATTCTTATAACATATCCTCACCCCCGATCTAGAGATTTAGGAAGCATTTATTATTATATATATATATATTAAGATTATTTTTTTAATGGATTATCCATTATCATTTCACTCATATTATCTATTTATTCATAAACAATGAAAACCACTCTCATGGTTTGACGATTCACAACTATCACAGATTATTAGTCATCATTACCCATTACCACTTTCAAGGTAGGTTTAAATAAACATATAATTTTAAAAAATGAACTATATACATATATATTATATATATTATCAAATTATGGAATTAATATATTTCTATAATAATAAATTAAAAAATTTAGTTCATAATTGTTGGAAAATATGATAAAATAATTACACAGATATCATTAATGTTCCATCAGATGAATTATTATCATTTCAGAAAAAATTAAATGTAGAACAATTTATAATTATATAAGTTCATGAATACAATATAATTTTCCTTCTAAATAACTACACCAATTTTATATGAATATATATAAATATACACAAGTTTACCAACCATGAAAAAAACAAAAAAACTCCCAAAATGAATAAAGTAAATGAAATAAATAATAAAAATATCTCTAAAAGTATATAATAATATTATGATAAATACAATATATGTATAATAGGATCATCATTAAATTTTTAATGTATTTAATTTTTTTATCTATGAAACCATGTTCATGTGCCGAGCACATTCCGACATAAGTTAAGGGATCTCTTCAAACCTCCAATTACCCTTTGTGTAATTCTTTTTCTCCATTTACCATAAATTAGTTCACCATTAAAAAGATTAATTCCTATAAAATCATTTTATATCAACCAAGAATATGTACCTATCTCAATTCATCCTTATTTAATGGGGAAATAACTATTTTAAAGGGTTCCCTTCTAAATTTCTCTCTATATGGAATCTTGATTGAACAGATGATCGTAATTTCTTACCCATTTTCAAGTACAATAAATTAACTATTTTAAGCCACAAATATTTTTTCTAAAATCATCCATATTATCATGATAATTAGTGGTAGTTTAATTTTGGTATTATGAAAACAATTATTTCATTATTATTTTTAAAGACTCCTCATTCATTTCCTAAAAACCTCACATGAGAAGGACATTTATAATGCTACCTAAACACAGTATTACTTATTTTCAATTATGTTGCTAATAATTAATCATGATCTATTAATATTTTACTTATTAGTGACCAGTATCCATTTAAATCTCTTATTTCAAGGATTCTACTGACATATACCCATTGGATATGCCTAGTGATAGGAGTATGATACACATTAATTTTCCTTAACTGCCTTTATGTGTATTATTTATTTTTTTCTCTATGTGAACACATATGCATTAAAATGAGATGATGGGTGTGTCTAAATAGAGCTCCAATGCAATGGGTAATGTTCTGTCTCATTAGATGTCATGTATGGTCTTAGTGAGTAATCATACTCAATTATAGGACTTTTCCTATCAAGTGATCAAATATCTATTGTAATACATGATACATGTTAATATTATTTTAAATATTGCTGTCAATTTTCTATTATTAAATAATCATATTATTCTTTATTATTTATGATATGACTATATAGGTTTGTTCTTATTCCATGATTTTTTTTCTTATAATGCATTTTACTTATGTTACATCCATTATTACATACACATTCCCTTACTGAGATTTGTATCTCTTACATTATTATATGTATTCCCCCAGTATCCTATTTATATATAATAGATCAATAGAAGTTGGGATCTCACTGAAGAAAATAATTAAAATAATTTCTATTCTACTTTTCATGTTTCATAGTTAACTTCATAGTATCCTAAAAAACTAGGATTTTAGATCCTTGGTTTGTAATTAATGGATTCATATTATTAAAATAATGTAATAATATATAGAAAAGGATAGAGTCACTATTATGGTATAAGAGGATAGTCATTTAATTTTTGGGACTAGGAAAATAAAACTATTATATTAACCATGTGAGTAATTTTAACACCATGAATAACCACTATTTAAGCATAGGGATTCATAAGTTGTGATTTACATTCAATTTATGAGATAATCCTTCTATGGAAATATTTTCATTTTTATATTCTCACATGAAAAATATTCAAGTCCTCCTTGTTTTCTATTCATTTTTAGTTAATGGACAGTATTATGAAAAACCATGAAAAAAAGTGATATGAAATTTGATGATTACCCTAATGAGATTAAAAACCTGATGGGAACACGATCTCATAACATCATGATATTACTTGATAAAATCACTCATATTATGAGTAAAAACATGAATCATATCTAATTCCTACCCTCTCTTAAGAAATAGAATGTTGATATGAAAAATTTTAGGCCCAAGAATCCTGTTATATTTAGTGTATTTTTTAATTCCCTCATCATGGAATAATGGATCAACTTTATTGAGAAGATATTTCCTACCTACAATGCATAAAATAAGATAATGTTGTGTCGGTAGTCGATCTTTTCAATAGGGAATCTTATCATCAATGGAAACTAATAAATAAATAATGTATAAATAAGAAATTTATTCCCCAGAAAGGATTGAGTTCATGAAATTATTTTTTAACAAATATATTACCGCAACCTATTATCATAAGATGGATACTGAGTTCCTTGGATTGAAGAAAAATGTAGATGATTATATCATGGTATATATGAAAAAATTCACAAGATTTTCCCAATACAGCACTTCTTTATTATAGACACATAAATCTGGTTGGAAAAATTCTTTAGTGGAATAAATCCAATTATATGAATACTTTTTGTGGTTTGGGACATTCAAGGCTATCTCGATTATATATGAATTGCCATTAATTTTGATGTTGTGATTGGGGACTCACAATCTTCTCAATTGATCAGAGAAAAAAATAAAATAGATTTTATTGGAGTATCAAGGGATAAATCCCTTGTATGGACGAAATCCACGCATCCCACAAGTCAAAACTGTGGGAGGTATCACCCCTAGAACAATTTAAAGGGAGTTGGGAGATCCATACTATATGGAAAAGTGGGGAATTATGAATTTCATTGTCAAAGGGATATGAAGCATCCAAAAAAGAAGAAGAAGAATAATAATAAGAAAGGATGGTTGAGATATACACTCTGTTAGTAGTAGACTATTAGAACTATAGGTAACAAAGGGATTATCCAAGCCAATACCCTATGAAAAGGGTATTATGAGAAAATCAATAAGAATAAAATTTGTGGTATTAAGGAATGGCATATATTATCAACACTGGAGAGGAGGTTCTTGATGATGATGTGATGATAGGTACTCTATTTACTCATTCATGAATAGTGGAAGTTACTTTTTTATTCTGATTCTATGAAATCAATCATATAATTCATGTTTATTAGAAAATTTCAATCACCAATCTAAAATATTGGTGTTTTAAAATTCATGAGAATCAGGAAAGGGAAAATTATAACATCAAAATTTAGAACTCACCCCCGTTAAATTTTTATGGAATGAACCGATAAAAAATCTAAACTTACATCATAAATTGGATTAATATTATATATTATAAATTGATATAATATCATAAAATTTAGTTAACAAGTACTCCACAGGTGAAAATGCACGGGACTATTTAATTTTATTTGAAATCATCTGGTATTGTGTCATTCAAAAAATAACTGTATTTTCGTTTTACTCAATATAATGTTTAGAATAAAATGATGATATTGAAGTGAATGGGGATCCCGTGACATAAGAAATTTAATTGAAGACTAATTGTGGTGGAGATGAAACACGATGGAATGGAAGAGTTAGAGATAAGAGAATTAAATGAAACATAAGTTTTAGGTGAAGGAGAGTTGGAAGAAAGGGGAGGGATTGCAATAAATGGTGGAAGGAATCCTAGAGAGACATTCAAGGTTTATGGATTTTGAACGGAGTTTGTGGGATTGAGAATATGTTGGGGTGAGGATTAGAAAGATCCATGATTTAATATAGGTTGGTTTCCTTGAAAGGTAATATAGTTTGGTGTTTATATTTCTAACCTATCATCATCATAAATAAATTTCTCTTTATAATGAAAATAATATAGCACACCCTTGATTTACTTTCTTAATAATTTTTTACAATATATATATATATATTTCATTATGTCTAGAAGAATAACAAAATAGTCTAATTATAGGATTATTAGTTGGTATTGGAATCATTGTATCATCCATGAAAACAAATCTATACTGTATAATACATAAATAATTTGGACAACTCATGAGTTCTTCTCCAGGAATATTTATGATTATTTGGTGAACATTGATCCTGTGATAGTGGAAATATTCTATAGTATTTTGATCAATTCTATCTAACCAAGAATCATCTTGAATATATATGTAATAAGAAATAAAATTACCATATAGTTCATACATATGGAATATTTCGCATAAAAATACCACTCAGACAATGGATTTCATGATTTTATATTCCATAAAATATTATGAAAATTATGCACTACTGATATAATATAGGGAAAAAATATTTTTTCCGTGTATTATTTATCCAATAATTAAACATGTTTATACAAAATATCAAATGATGAAAATTAATCATTTTCTATAAATGTAACAGACTACAGAATTCTATATGAATAATCATAGGCCTTAAGTAAAAATTCTCAGAACATGAGGCATTCATTAGATGTTTACTTTTCTAATACATAGTGAAATTTCTCATATTCACCAACATCCATGGCCACATGACATAAACTATAAATACCCCCATCAATTCCACATTAAGTAGGTACTGTAGAATATAGAATTTTTTGGTTAAGGGGAGACATTCACAATGGGTAGAAAACACTACATCGATGGTAAAACATCCTTGTAGAATCAAAAGGAAACCATAATATTCCCAATATTCTGCATCCATTGTATAAAATCCCTAAAAAAGGAAAATGTAGAACATGTACAGTCAGAAAGGGTCTATTTCTTCCATATATGTTATTTAAACATTTTTTTTAAACTTTAATGATTGTGTGTGACATTTGGATATAAAAATCATAATGATCAAACTAAAAACAGTTCAAGAAAATATGGCACTTTTTTTACCTGGAATTTAATTTCTGAATAATAGGTAATAATACTGGATCTCACCACCTAAAAAATCATCCAACATGTATATCTTCCGATAAAAAATGGTTAAAATTAACAATTCTTACTAATAAATAATGAAAGATCTAAATTTAATGTTAAAATGGTATAAAAGTGATAAAAATAAATATTAATGTATGTATGTTATGTACTGAAAAGTGCATTTTTTTGCCTTTCTGTTTCCTCTCATTTTATATACTCAATTCTGTCATTAGTCTCTAATGTTTGGTCATCAATAAACACGTATTTCTATTTATTGGTTTTATGGAGCATCAAGGATATAATTTGATGCACTTATCTTGGATACATCCATTGTACCTTTTTTACAACTACACCATAAAAAGGTACTTCAAAACATAGAGTTGTTTGGTTATGGGGAAACAATCAAAATGTGCAGAACACACCCCTAAAATACAACGACCTACTAATGTCGCTTTAAAAAATAAAACAACTATTAATGTTGTATGCATGTACTTTAACCAAGAAAAATGTATCATTATCAAGGTGAATGATAATAGCTTAAAAAATATCTTTCATCCAATCAATGATTATTATTCTAATCATAGAATTATCTAGAGGATAGTCACTAAGAAATTAACAATATCCCTATAAAATTTTGAATGGTTTTAATTGAGAACCAATTTATATTATTTTCATCTATGACATGAAATTTCTATTCTTGGCATGAAAATAAGAAAATTGATATGAAGATTCAAAAAGAGGATATGAGAGTTCTCTATTATTTAATTAGATTACAGTTTCAGAGCTTTTAGTAATTGGGAATCAGGTCTACTAAAATAAATACACATATAAACATTATAATAGAACATGAATATATGAATATATATCGAAAATTAACTTGCAATGCACTTAATATGAGGAATTATTGATGATTAGTATAATTAAACACATAACCACCAATAACCAGTTCATATTTTTCATGGGATACAACAACCTGAAACAATAACTTGAATCCTCTCAAAATAATAGATTCATTCAAATCATGATTAAAATAGAAGAAAATCTGAAACCTACCAATTATGAGGCGTGCACCAATGATCCTGAAATACTTGAAAATATTGTAAAATATATGTTCTAAAATGGAAAATGTAAAATAATGGCAACAATAGAAAACATGAAATTTACAAACTAAATATTTTTTATTAAAATTTTAATATATATAACTAATTGATAGTCTGCCCAAAACATTAAACTAATTCGGTTGATTATATTTTACAACATAACTGTACTATGTGGGTATAATGGTAATAGAAGAAGGATGGTGTTAAGAGTTGGGAGATATTACATGATAGATTGACATGTGATTCATAACAATAATTTAATAAACAAATAAATTGATGTTTAACAACACGATGTAAAACTAAAATGAATATGAAAATGGAAATGGATAGGTACCAGTTGAAGTATCATACTTATTATCAATCACATCACTCAATCTATTGTCAGGACACTTTTCTAACTACTTCTGGTGGCAACAATCAAACCCAAAAGATCCTCCCCCTCATTTTTTCAATAGTATCTGATTCCTGGGCAATACCATGTAAAAATCTTGTCATACCGAAATTAGATTTAGAGAAATAATATTTTTTGATAGATATGATTTCCACTATACTTATTTAATTAATTATTAGTTTAGTAGAGTGATGTGGCTCTCAAATAAGTGGAGGATTACACCAACCATATTACATGAATATCAAGAGTGGGTTGTCCCTATTAGTCTAGGTTCATTGATCATAAAGCATGACATTCATGTATCTCTATAATGCTTTAGGGAAACCAAAATATTAATAACAGTACAATGATACATAAAATTTAGAATCACACATCACCATTTTTTATATTCCTACTCAAAGAACATAATCAATTAACATATCTGAAAACAAAGATAAAACCCATGAAAAGCTTCCGAAAACATAAATAATGGAAAATATCACGTAAAAACATTAAATTAGATATGGATAAATTTCAAAATACAATATGGGATGGAAAGAGATGAAGTTCATAGTAGAGATAGAATTGAATTCAACATTGTGAATTGTTGTTTCCATCACTAGCTCTAGGTGATAATGACATCTGGGATCCTCTTAGTGTGCTTCCTGTAGATGTTGGTTTAAAAGGAATAATATTTTGATGAAATTTTAATCCTCTAAAACTATAATTATAGTGAATATTTACAGCTGTAGAATAAAAAAAATAGATTATGGTGACCAAAATTTAAATAATGGTACATGTTTTTAATTATTATCTGAGTTGTCTTTTTTGAATCCTTACCTCTTTACATGCCAATGGTGCTTGCATGTGTTCACTGTTTATATTTTTATTTTATTTTCATAAAGTTGAACATAATAAATTTATGCATTTATAAGATGAGAATACTTATAATATATCTCCAAAACCAAAATAATATTTCTATTGTGCATGTAATCTTTGACAAAGATAAGAACAAAATGAAATATATATTAAATATACATCAATGAAACTCGTAATGAAAAATATGAATGCAATAAGATTCACTTACACAACAATAAAGAAAAATTTTATGCAATGAGGAAATAAATAAAAACCCTACTAAGAATGATATTTTAAGAAACAATAGCCGACAAGATTAGGGGTAGGGTGAAATAGGGCACCATAATAAGAGATGTATACTATTAATTCTTCAATAAATTTTTTTAACTGAAATTAATTTAGTGAGGACATTAGGGAGAATACTTAGATGACATAAGGAATACATACCTTCAATGCACTCAATCTGATGAAGTATTGATAATTAGAATTATTAAACACATAGCCACCAATAACCAGTTCAAATTTTTCATGGGATACAATAACCTCATACAATAACTTGATTTCCCTCTAAATAACAGATTCATTCAATTCACGATGAAAATGGAAGAAAATCTCAAAAATACCAATTATGAGGCGTGCACCAATGATCCAAAAATACATGAAAATATAGTAAAACATATTTTATAAAAATAAAAATGTAAAATAATGGAAAGAATAAAAAAACATGAAATTTACAAATTAAACAATATTATTTAGAAATCTAATATACAAACATAATTGATAATCCACACAAAACATTAAACTGATTGTGTTGATTGTAGTTTACATCATAACTATACTATGTGGTGATAGTGCTGAATGAAGAAGGCTGGTGTTAAGATTTGGGTGAGCTTACATAATAGATTGACATGTGATTCAGAACAATAACTGAATAAAAAAATCAATGCCTTACAAAATGATGGAAAATTAAAATGAATATCTAAATTGAAATGGATAGGACCGATTGAAGTGGTGACCATATACGCAATCACATCACTCAATCTATTTTCATGACACTTCTCTAGCTACTTCGGGTGGAAATAATAAATCCCAAAAGATCCTCCCCTCATTTTTCAATGGTATCTCCATCCTGGACATCACTATGTAGAAATCTAGTCATACCACAATTAGATTTATAGATATAATAATTGTTGAAATATGTGATTTCCACTAAACCTATTGAATTAATTCTTTGTATAGTAGAGTTATATGACTATAAAATATGTGGAGGAGTACACTAACCTAATTACATGCAACTCAAGAGTGGGTTGTTTCAGTTAGTCCAGGTTTCTTAATCATAAATCATGACATTCATGTATCTCTCTCATGATTCATGGAAACCAAAATATTAATAATAGGACAATGATACATAAAATTAAGAATCACATATCACCATTTGTTATATTCCAACTCAAATAACATAATCAATCAACAGATCTGAAAACAAAGATAAAACTCATGATCTTCTTCCAAAAAACATAAATAAATGGAAAATATCATGTAAAAATTTTAAATTAGATATTGAAAAATTTTAATCATACAATGGTGGATGAAAATATAGGATGTTCACAATTGAGTTAAAATTGTAGTCAACATTGTAAATTGATGTTACCATCACTGGCTCTAGGTGATAATTTCATATGGGATCTTCGTTGCTTGCTTCCTATAGGTGTTGGTTTAGATTGAATAATATTTTGAAGAAATTTTAATGTTGTAAAATTGAAATAATAGTGAATATTTATTGATATGAATGAAAAAATAGAATAGTTTAAGGTGAATAAAATTGAAAAAACACAACCTATTTTCCATTGTTTTCTGAGTTGTCTTTTTTGAATCCTTGCCTCTGCACATGTCGATGGTACTTGCATGTTTTTATTGTTTATATTTTTATTAAATTTTCAAGGAGTTGAACACAATAAAGTTATGTATTACTATGATTAGAGTACATATAATTTATCTTTAAAACCCAAATAATTTCTACTATGCATGTAATATTTGAAAAATATAATGACACAAATGAAACTTATATTAAATATACACAAATGGAACTTGTAATAAAAAATATGAATGAAATAAGATTCACTTACCCAAAAAATATAGAAGACTATGATGCAATGTGGAAATAAATAAAAACCCTGCTAATAATGATAGTTGATGAAACAATAACCAGGCATATTAGGGGTTGGGTGAAATGGGGCACAATAATAGGAGATGTATACTATTAATGCTTCCGTAAAACATTTTTAACTATAATTAAATCACGGAGGACCATAGGGATAATACATAAACAACGTATAGAATTCATACCAGCTGTGGAGGTCTAGATGTGTATTTTCTCTAAATTAGATATTGCTGGTGGTAGTAGGTTCACGAAGAACCTTTCGGTATCGTCCACATAGGTGGTTGGTGAAGTAGAAAATGCAACAGTATGCGGTAGCAGAATCGAAGTACAAGATGATGGAAGTCACGAGTTGGAAGGGCACTAGTTGGAGAGACTGGTAAGAGGAAGACGAATCTGAAGGCCATCAATGATTTTTTAGTTAACAAATGTAAATATGGGGTAGTGGTATTTTATGACGAACCTGATTGGGATGATAGATGGGTTTTGTTAAAGGGGTTCATAGGTGAAGGATATGTCAGACCTAAGCACGTAGGACTCCTCATTCACCGATAACCAGTCTTTGCTGGTAAATGAGTGAGAAGATAGAGGGAGGAAAATGACCAAACTTCCGAAGAAATGAATGAAGAGTTGATTTTCAGATCGAACCCTATAATGCTAGACGACGTAGTAGAAAAAGGTACTAGAATCGAAAGAAATGGTCAGAGGAAATGGATTTAATAAGTAACTCATTTAAGGCAGTAGACTGGGGAATGGTAGGTGGATATAGAGGAAGAATTAATTGGATGTGAAGATGGAGATATTGAAATATTTTTGAAACCCTATAAAATCGACAGGCTAAGCACGAGCCGGAGATGGAAGATGTCAAGGGATTGAAGTAGCACGGAAGTAAATCACGATTTTGGTCGATGTAAATTCGGCAGTAGGAATAGATTTTGTGTATGCGGGTTAGGAGGAATTAGATGTGGGAGTGACAGGTGTCTGGGAAAAATCCATCTTTAGTAAATATATAGATAGATGTCAACTGTTAAGAAAGGGATATCTATCTTTACATACCAAGTAATCCTACAAATAATTACAAGTGTATGGAGGATGACGAATCTATTTTAGAATCATCATATCTTTTGAGGATAATATTTTGATATAATCAAGCATTTCTTGCACAAATTATTGTGAAAATAGATAAGATAATTCTTTAAGACATGCTAGTTGAGAGGGACTACACTGATGTGTTCCATAGAGTAGATTTTGATCCTCCTCCTAACTATTAGGTTGACTTCTCAATTTATCTCACACCTAGACATGTACTGATATCATAGTCTACTTACCGAATATCCACCACTAGTTGAACTTATGTGGTTTCTCACATTTTGTTAAAAGTGTTTTCTAATAAAAAATTAAATTTTCATTCAATTAGTGCTTTAACATGGGTTGCACCAGGCCTCATTTTCAAGAATTAGGAAGAATCAATCTTCCCATTACATTACTTTAATGATCTCAAAAAATCACAATAAAAATTTATCCCCATCCATGGATATATTTATTTTTTGATCAACTACATGGGTCCATGTATTTATCTAATTTGGAACTTCAGTTGGGATATCACTAATTAATGGTTATGAAAGAATAAATTCCCAATACAGTCTTTTGAACGATGTATTGGAATTATGATTTTATAATAATTCTTATT
Organism: Viscum album; assembly: GCA_963277665.1. Lineage (NCBI taxonomy): Eukaryota > Viridiplantae > Streptophyta > Magnoliopsida > Santalales > Viscaceae > Viscum > Viscum album. The sequence goes on along the minus strand of OY728167.1, from coordinate 127,175,596 downwards.
AGGATTAATAATGGTCCAATAATATTTTTGGAATTATTGAATATATAGATTAGATATTATATGGAAAAATCCTTGGTATTCTTTATAAATGATCTTATATCATACTCCATGATCATTGAGGAGGGTGATGAGAATTTGAATATAATTATAATGACATTGAGAATTGATAAACATTAAATATTATTATGTAAATGTGACTCCTGGTTTCAGGACATTTCATTCTTGGGAAGTGTTATCATCATTAAAAGTATTTCTATGTACCCATCAAAGAAAAAGGAATCTGAGGAGTGGCATTTTATAGAATCTATAAAGAAATTAATAGTTTTCATAGTCTAACTGGATATTAATAATGATATTTGAAAAACATTAAACAATTTTTCAGACACACTAACCAAGATATCTATGATGAGATTGATTTTTTTCTGGAAGAGTGAATGTGAATGTATCTAATGAGAGTTGAAATATAGGCTTATCACTACACCAGTACTTACACTACAAAGAAGTGGGGAACTCAATGTGGTATAGACTGGTTTTTTGATGATGGGATTATTCTATATACTGTTGAAAAATTATAAGGTGATATAACACACCTAAATAATAGTGAATTAACCTGAGAAAAACTATCCAAATAATTATTTAGAGTTATATTCCATGATCATTGCATTGAAAATCATTTGGAATTATATTTTTTGACAGAGTTTTGAGATATATAATGATAACATGGTCCTCAGATATATATTATCAATGATGGATCATAATATGTGTCAGTGAATATGGTTAGATATCATTAATTGTTATGAAAAGTTAATACACAATCATCTTAGTAATTAGAATAATGTTGCATGTTCACTAATTAGAAAGAATCAGACAATATTATAAATAATGAGAATTGAAATAGATCAAATATTCTTAGACTTCTAATGTATGGAGATAGAAATCATAAAGGATGGAATAACATAATTTCAGTCTCAATCTACTTCTAAACCATCCCTTAAGGAGAAGTTAATGGATGAAGAATGTGATTATTATGAAATTCAAGAGAAAGTAGAATCTATATAAAATGGTAAAATCATAGGGTTAAAAATTTACGAGGAAGGAATCATAAGATTTTGGTAACAATTATGTGTGTCCCCAATTCCTATATAAAGAGGGATATTTTTAATGATTCACACAACTTGACCTTCTCTGTCCACCTAGAGAGAATAAATTTGTATCAATAAATCAAATATCCCTATTTTTAGGAAAATATAATGATATAAATTGTTGAATTTATATCAATGTTCATAGTATTTCATCAATTGAATGCTGCAAAGAAAAAATCAAAGGGTATGATTAAACACTTTCCCATAAATACATGGAAATTAGAGAACATCACCATAGACTTTGTAACATTAATTCTGAAGAAAAAAAGATATAATATTACAACATTAATTTATTTTTATTATCTTATCATGTTATCTCAATTTATTTTGATTTTAAATGACATGTCACTCGACCTAAATGAACAGACATTAGATATGTGGAAAGGAATCTATGAGTACCATTATCAATTGTATCTGATAAAAATAATATATTTACTAAAATGGTTTACAAATGTTTCCAATAACTTCTAAGTATTAATATTATCATCAGTATTGATTATCACCACAAGGATGAGGTCTAGTCTGAGGGAACTATTCACGCATTGGAAGATGTGCTGGGAGCATGCTCAATGGACATCAATTGAAGATGGGATTAAAATATTATACCGGCTAAGTTCCCTTTAAACAGTTTCTTTCATGAAATTGTCCAAATATATCCCCTTCAAGCCCTTATGAGAAAAGATGTAGAATTTCTACTATTTTGGATGATGTTAGTGAACGTAAGCTGTTAAGACCTGTAATTATCAATGAAATCATAGAAAATTTTATGACAATTCAGTTTCACATCAAGGAAGAAAAAAAGTTTACGAAAGAGCTATAATGATAATTATTGATAGGGTATGGAGTTTGATGTTAGAGACAATTTATTCTTCCACATATCACTACCTAAAATATTCAAGAGATTTTTGATGAATATAATGATAATTCCTAGCTACATCATGCCCATTGAGATTCCAGGTTTCATTAGAGTTGTGGGCTATCGAATAACACTTCCAATAATGTCTCATATACATGATGTATTCCATGAATCCATCTTGAGGATTTACATACCAAATCCCTCACATGTACTAAATTCAGATGTCATAGATCAGGATATTGATCTATCATATGAGGATAAATCGGCGAGGATCTTTTACTATTGTGATAATGTTCTACGCAATAAGACTACCCACTTGGTCAATATACTGTGGGGGAACCATAAATACCGAGAGTTGACATGGGATGTGGGGGAAGCAATGTAGGAGATGTACTCTAACCTATTTTAACATTTAGTATGTGATAAAAAATTTTGGGGGAGAAATTTCATATGTGGTCAAGAATTTAATTTCCTAAAATCATATCAATTGAATATCACATATTGTAATTATTTTATATAGTAGAAATTAAAAAAAATATGCATAAAATAAAAAAACATTATTCTCATAAATGAATAATGATACATTATTCAATAAATAAAACACTGTAAATGTAAAATATTATAGTGGGGAAATAAAGAGAAAATAAGATAGTATTAATTGGAAAATTTAAAACTTCTTGATCTACTAGTATTCTATATCTCATGAACAAAGCTATAAAAATTAAGTAAAATTTCAACAATAAAATATTCATTTTGAAGAGGAATGTATATATATCCTTTATAACAGATATTATTGAATTATTAATGTATGAAATAACAGGTATTTATAAAAATTAAAGAACCTATATGACCCTTGTAAATCCGACTATCAGTATAGAAACCTTACCATTTGTATAGTAACAAGACCAATGGAATAGTAATCTGACTGTAATGAATTGTATTATGGATGTTAGAATATTAACCTCACTTATGAATGTGTGAAATGAAATTGAGGTATCTTATAAAGTAATATATGATATATTTATATCCTGATACAAGTAAATTATTGTTTTAAAATTTTTAAAGAAAGTGTTCATATTTTTACAAAATATAAATGTTTTAATCGAACATATAATAAATATAATAAAATAAAATAAATAATATTTAATTAAAATGTATTTATAAATTAGTATTATGTTTTCTTATAAGGATATAATAATTATATTAATCCATAAATAATTTTTCAATGTTTCATAAGAGAGATTATAATATTAAAATCATTATTTTATCAAATAAATGAAGATTTTAATAAAAAAAATTAAGTTTATCATAATTAGAAAATTATATTTATAAAATTGATTTGAATTTTCATATATAAATATCAAAAAATGTTTGACTAATTTTCTTGTATTTTTCTAGAATATTATAATTTTTAGTGGATTGTGAAATATGGTAATTTTCTGTGTTTAAAAATTTATGCCAAATACATTAATTTTTGAGTCATGGTTGATGTAAGAACCCAATATTTAAATATCACAAGAAATAGATACTATATATATTTATAGAAAAATATATTATTGATATTGTTGAGCCATAATAACAAAATAATGAATATAATAATCAAAACAATCTCATCCTCACAATTTATATACCACCCCATGCCACTCATTATCATCAAAATCTAAAATCCTTGGATCAAGACAATAATATACCCAATTCCTCTCCCATTCCTATTTCCCAGGTCTTTGTGTTTATGGTATCACAAAAAGTATGATTCCACATTCCTTAACGAGGTTCTCATGGAGATGACGTTCAAGAGGTGAAATCTTACTTGATTATTTTTAAAAAATTTCTTCCATCTAAATTATCCTCACCCCAATCCAATGTTTAGTTATAACACTAGTATCATATTTATATTTTAATTTTATTATTTTAGTGTAATATCATTCTTAAATTATCTAATCTTCTCATTTTATTCATTAAAATGAAAACATTGTCCAAGGCATGTCGATGCACCACATTTATGTATAATGAGTTGTCATTTCCTATTATTGATTTCATTCCAATGTTTATTAAATTATAAATTTTTAAAATAACCAATATATATTATATATCTTCTCATGCTATTGAATTATTATATGTAAATGGTAATATAAAAACAAAATTGTTCTTAATGGTCCTAAAAATTCCAAAATTAACAAATAAATTATTATAAATGTTTTATCGAATTCATCATACTCATTTTGGAAAAAAATATTATATTAGAAAATTTAAAATAATGTATGTTAATGAATACCATATAATTTCTTTTCTCAATAATTTTTCCAATTTAGCATGAACATCTATAAATTCCAACAAGTTAGCAAACCATGAAACCGTGTAAGGTACTCTCCAAAAATGTGGTGATTAAATAGTATAACACATAGAAATTTCCATAAATGAACTTAGTAAAATTATAACAAATCAAATATATGTGGAAGGGGTTTTGAATTATATTGTTAATAAATCTAATTATATTACCTAGTAAATTTTGTGCATTGTATAATACATTCAAACATAAGGTAAGGGATCTCTCTGATCTTCCATATTTTCCTTTAGTTTACACTTTCTCTCTCTTTACCACAATGTATTTATATATTATTTCTATATAATTTTAATAAATTCTACGCATACATTATAAATATATTTATCTATCTCAATTAATCAATATTTTATATAGAGATACATGTTTTAAAAAACTCACCTCTCAATTAATCCTGATAAGAAATATCGATTAAAGGGAACTTCTCTATTTCATATCCATTTCCACGTACACATTATATACTATTTTAAGACACTAATACTTTTATTAATTCACTCATTTTATCATCATAAAATATTCTATTTAATTTTTTATTTTAGGAATAAAATAATTAATTTGTTTTTTTAATGTATCATTATTCTATTCTCTAAAACCACACATAACTGGGACATTTCTAATTTTACGTGACGAATCACATTATTTTCAATTCCATTGGAAATAATTATTCATGATTAATTATTTAATTTCATTATTAATGACCATGAAATATTTTAATCCAATATTTCATTGATAATATTATTATACCCCTAGATATTCCAAATAATATGATTAAGAGACCAATTTTATTCCAAGGACACCCTTTATGTGTAATATTTATATTTGATTCATTATTTGGAACACATATAAATAAACTTCTTATGATTGTTGCACCCAGATATTGGATCCATGATTTGGGTAATTTTTTGTATCATGATAAGTTACGTATGGGATTTGGGATTAAACTTATTCCATTATGGGACTTTTTTCTACCATGCCATACCATCTGGGTAGATACCCTTGACTCATTTTAATGTCATGTTACGTGTTTATAAAATATTTCAATACATCCATGTTCATATGATTCAATGTTATGTGTGGTATTCCTCTTTATTTTTATCCTTGTTCCATTCATATTATGTTATTTACTTATGACTTTGACTTACATGTTGTGCTTTTTTCCATGGTCATCCCCTTACTAGGATTCTTTGCTCATCACTTTTGACTACGTATTTCCATGGTTATGCTATGAAAATATATGAGGATAAAGAAAGTTTAGATAAAAAATGGATAATATCTAAATAAATTTCTATTCCAATTTTCATTCATTCTAACTGGGGCCCTTGTCTCCCAAAGAAAATAGGATTTTAGATAATTTTTTTGTATTTAATAGATACTTATCCTTAAAATCATGTATTAATATTTGTAACAAGCTTATGTAACTATTGATATTTTCACATATAAATATTATTATTAAATTTAAATTATTATAATTTATTTAAATATTTTACTAAACAAACGAGTAACTTATATATCTGCAAAACATTAATATAATAATTATTTACCTAATAAAATTATAGGATAATTAATATTAAAAAAATACAATTAATATTACATTAGATAAATAGTTTTCTCCAAAACTTTTACAATTTAAGACAACGTTTTATGGATCTGTTAAAATATTTGGTTTGATTTTTAATTACTTGAATTATGTTATTAAAATCAATGTAATGAATAGTTACAAAATTTGATATTATATATATTATAATAAGTAAAATTTTATTAAATGATATCATAATCCAAAAAAATGTAACTAGAAATAAGATTAGGATATGCTTTATAATATCATTCTTGGTAATTTTATGTGTAGTTTTTCTATTTATAGCAATGATTACAAATCCTAGTTGTCATAGTATGTGTTAAATGGGTCACCAATGGGTTATAAACATATGATAAGGCCAAAAACCTATTAAAAATATATCTATATATTATTATATGATGTTATTTTTAACCATACTCATCATATCAATAAAATACTTTTTTTATCAATTTGGAATTGAAAACTAATTTATATTAATTTAATATTTCAATAAATTTATGAGTGCCGCTACCCACTCTTTTAAAATGGTTTCTGTTATTCTAATTACATCACTAGTAATGAATATGTTTAATTTACAAGGATTTTCAAAAGTACATTCTTGGAGTCCCTTAACTAATTATTTATTTCATTTTTCATCATAATTCCATCCTTAAAGGGCTTATGTTTATAATCAAAGGAGACCATTCAAAGAGGGGTTTAGTTTTTAATAATTTATTTTAGATTTATTTCTTCTTCCAGCCCACTAAAATCAACTTAAGAAAAGATTAAATAATAACACCATTATAACCTTTATAATGATATTCTAATATTTTTAATAAAATATATTCATCTCCAACCACTATCAAATGTTATAAGAATTCATCATTTGTGTGTATGGAAGACTACTATATCACAAACTTATGTAATTAAATTTCAATAACCTTCCCTTAATACTAGTTATAAGGTATGAGTTATTTTTTATATACTATATTAATGAAATATTTATCATTCGAAAACATTTAATATATAATTTACCATCTTTTATTTCCATTCAATAAAAAATGATAACGTTGTTCATGCATACTGTTAGAAAACCACCTCTAGGATGAGGTGTGATTCGTTTTTCATCACCACACCGCATAAACGATGTATATATAAGTGTATCTAATGAAATAATATGATATATATAACATTATTATAATTCAATGAATTGAAAATAATAAATACATTCTTTCGATAATGATTGATAAAAAATGTAACATTTACTCATGTGTACATGCGACCTTCCATCTTTATGATTGTAACATAGTTCATTTTTAATATTAATATTCAATGGTTTAAGATAAAATTTTAATGTTTTATTTAAGTGATAATTATTTCAGATTATTATTCAATATATAGTGGATTCATTACAACTTTTACCATATTTAGCATACCTATGTCATTCTGGATGTTTGAACCAAATATCATCAAAACAATTAATGTGAATTTAATTAAGTATGTAACTAAATATAAAGGAATATGAGATAAAATAAAATTAGACTTTAAAGGTTCAAAATAGTTCATAATAAACTTAATAAAAATAATAAGTTTATATTTTTAGGATGATAAAGATTATGTGAGATGAATTAGATTCAATCTATGGGACATTTAAAATTTATCTTCTAATCATTCACTTAAAACTATCTTTTTCATTAATATCTATATTTTATATAAATTTTTTCAATAAGTATTTAACTATTCTATTATTAATTTTTATCATCTTTCTTACAGAGATTTTCCTTTTACAATGTTTTCTAAATGGAATATTCCTGTCATTTTCCAAATGAGGTACTTTTAAACATTATTTCCAATAGAAGGAAAGGATTTTTTATCTTATATAGCATGAAGGGATTTTCCCATCATCATGACTAGTATTTTCACTAAAGTGTCCTTTATATGATTAAAATGTCATTTCCATGGAATAATTTATCCCTTATAATTTTTAGTTAGTATTTAAATATTTTAATTCAAAATTGAATGGATATTTTCCTCAAGGATGTTTTAATGATCCTTAACAAAATTTATCAAATAAAAAACACTCTATTTTACATATTAATTTTTTTGGAATATGATCATTTGATACCATCCTAGTTCATTAGCTAGATGCATCATCTTATTTTTAATGGATTTCCATGAAACCTATTTCATTTCAATAGATTAATCTAGTTACAAAATAAATAATGGGTTTTATAAGTTTTATGAGGAATTCTAAACACTATGTAATTTATTAATTTATGGTTAAGGGTAATTCATTATGAGGATGTGTGGTTCCTTTAAATCTAATGGCATGAGAGCCCGTTATAGAACTCCAATACATTGGGTAAATGAAATAATTTAATAGATTCAATTTCTCCTAATTGATTATGGGAAATATCTATGATGGGAATTATGAATATGGGGTGAAGTTAACCAATTACAATTATCCAAATATATTTTATGAATATATTATTGTGGTTCTTCTAATTATAATGATGATGGTTATTGTATGTGTTACTGGAATGGTTATCCCATTATACAGTGATATGAAGATGAATCCATATGATTTCGACAGGATTTATCCAATATTGTTATGGGTATTGAAATTTCACATTGAATGGACAATGTTTTTATGATTAAATAATTCATTTCTTATGATCAAGGAATAATTTAAAAATTGAAAAATATTTTATGGGTATTATTATTTTAACAAGACTAATGTTTTTATTTCTATCATCTTCCATATTGATATTTAACTGCTAATTAAACATTTTATGATGTTTATAATATGATTTTAGCAATGAGTTAGGATAATGACATGGTTAAGATCAAAAATGAGATTTGTTATCATGAAAATAAAATATGTTATATCTAAAAAGTCTTTTCAGGAAAAATTGACACCGAGGTAAATGTTTCACCCCCTGAAATTTATATGTTTTTTATGTTGGATTTATGACCTAATTATATAAAAATATAATCTTCAATATATTTGGAAATTTATAATATTGAATTATATATTAATGTCACTAGAATATGTAATCACTAAATTGATGTTCTTATAGATGGAATAATAGAAGGGGATGGAAAACAATAAATGTGACATAGTACCATTCTTCATTGTCTTGAATCGAGGCAGAATTGTTACATGGTCATACGCGGAATCCCCATGGCACGAAAGGCTAGAATTAATTCCAAGGGATTCAATACTATTTGGTGATGATTTTTCAATTGAAAATTAAAAAAAACCCAACCAAGAACACCATAACCAAATAACCACTAAATTATTCATTATAACTGTTTATAAACATAAATGTTTAAAAATTGAGAATCAAACCTAACTACAACCATGAACCATATTATTGTACCAAGAAAATCAAACTAGAATGAAAACACAAAATAAATGAAAAAACCTACAAAACTGAAAGAGTTCATTATCACCTAGTCTATGGCTACCAACATGATCAAAGATAAAACACCACAGTACATAATTAAATTATCAAAAATGTCACTAAATAATTTTAATTATATACATTTACATGTGTCTTGATACATGACATATAGACACACACAAATTCTCCCAAGGGAATGTTGTTTATATTTTAAAAAATGATACATAAACCTTGGATCTAGATTTTATTCCTTTGAAACTAGTACACCATTTCCCTTTTACCAATATTCATATATAAATTTTTTACAAGTCCTTCATAAAATAAGATTCAATAATAGGGATGAAATGGGACAAAATTGTTAGGTGATCCACTATCACCTATATGGAACATTTTTTCTGAATAGTTCATGGGAAAACTATTACAAAGTACATTGTAATCTTATCCAATTTCGAAATAGGAATTGGTATAGGCTGCAATATACCCATTGGATGTTGGATGTCATCCTTAACCCATAGACAGGTTGAGCACCTCCAAAAAAACTCCCCCACATTTATTTTCATTCCAACCCACCAAAACAAGGAATTAATTGCCTTATACATCTTATTTAATCGAGGAAGAAAATAATGTCTATATTGGTGGTATAGAAGAATTATTTGTTCCTAATAAGCCTATGGTATGACCAACTAATATAGAAACCAGAAAACATTACTTCTCTCAAGCTTCCAACCCTCAATTGTCTCCCCACCATTGATTTTTTACCACATTTCAACCTATTCTGAATCATTTGCATATTCTTATTTAATTATCTTCACAAAATCAAGATGAAATAAAATATAGAATAATAGATCTTCACTATCACAGACTCCACAAACCCTATGCATGTCAGGTAACATAGACGTCAATTTCCACATATCTGAAACACATTTTTCAAATGACTATAAGACTTTCATCTTAATGAATTTTCCATTAATTTTCCATTAGTCATTGTATATGTAAAATCAATGTTGATATTTTGGAGATACTTCATCCATTTTATTTGACTCAGGTTGAATTGACTTTATAAAAAATATGTTTCATGCATTTTTATCTATAAACAGAGTAAATTTGACAACAAAGGGAAAATTGTGCCACGTGTTTAATTCCTGGAATACAGTATAAAATTCTATATCTTTTGATGGGTTATTCTTCTCATAAAACCATAACTATCATGATCAATAAGATACAACATGATCTCTATGCATGATAACACATACAAATTTTTCTCCCAAAGCATCAGTGTAAACCATATACCATTATTTGGATTCCAGAAAATTCATGATTGATGCTGATGTATGGTGAACCATATGATCTTGAATGTTCTTCTCAAATTATTTGTCCCACTATAGTGGAACATTATTCCACATCTATTTAGTAATTGGTGAATCTTGTCCTGAAAATTCTTGTATAATGTTTCAGTAATAACCATCCATTCCAAGGAGGCATTTTATCTTAATAAATTCATTGGCAATTAGCATGATATAACAACCAATATATATTCAGGATTCGTAGAAACATTACATTAATAGAAAAAATTCCCATAAAAGTTACATCATGTATCCAAAACTAAACTTTTTTTACTTTGGAATATATATGATGAACACTCAATATTTATAAAACTATATCAAGGTGTTTCTCATGCTCATCACATTTCCTTGAATACACTAGTTAGTCATCCAAAAATACCACCATAAATCGATTCAAATATAGTTGAAAGAAATGATTAATCAATACTATAAACACCAATTTTTCATTCATAATACTAAATGTAATAACCATTTACTCATAACGAACATATCTAGTTTTATTTTTTTTAGAATATCCTATTTTTGAACACAGAATTGGTGATATCCTGATTGCATCTCAATTTTGGATAAACATTGGCTCCGCGAAATTGATCAAAAATATCATCAATGCGTGTAAGTTGATTCCAATTCTTTATCAAAATTTGGTTATGATTATGATAGTCCCCACACAAATAAATATTTACTCCCACCTTTTTGATAACAAGTGTCATGCTTCCAACAGATACATCCTACATTGAATGAAACATTTGATTTCCAAATCATCCATCTACATGTTTAATTTCTAAAATTCTCTTAGTTCCATATGATAAGGCCAGTGTGAGATAATATTGTTCCAGAAAATAATATCAATCATAAAAATCACTTATCTTTTTGTTGTTTTCCTGGATAATGTTACCCAAAAAACATTTGTAAACTGATGAAAAACTATTAGAAAATGTCAATTCTTAATCTCTTCCATCGATGAACATTTCGAATCATCGAACTAGTGTGAGATCATTCTGACAACTAGTTCCATAAAGAATATTTCACCTACATTTGCATTTTTTTATTCTTTAATGAAATTTTAGTTTCCTTCATGAATCATAAAACTATCCTTTTTCATATAACAATATATGTGAGCCTTTAACCTTGTGAACTAATTCAAACCCTATATTATTTAAAATATATCCATCCCATGAATATAGAAGTCTCGTATCAATGAAACTTTATCAATATTTATTGTACATGAATTTCACATAATGTCTCAACATTCTATTTGAATAAGAAGAGTTTTATATTTCAAAATATAAATCATCATCTCAATAGGAAAACACAAGAAATACATAGAATTAGAAGAAATAAGTGAATGGGATGAACCTATATCAAATAAATATTTTGTTAGGTTATATTTCAGATGAAATATACCTCTCACCACTATCGGTAACAAATTACAATCATCAAAAATTTGTCTACTTCCATACAATTTCATAATGCATACACTTTGTGGTTTATTTAACTATAGAAATTAGACTTCATGAGGAGTAATGGAAATCCACGAATCATCATGGATATCTCAGTTATGTTGATGATATGTATTCTTCTTCCCATGTCCCATCCAAACATAAAATATCTAGGAAAAAGTATATGTTCCGTGAACACCCACCCTTGGAGAATTGTAATAATAACACCAAACATGGCCTATATGATTATAATTATGGCATGCTATCAGTGCTTCCATCCAATCTCACTTACTCTGGTCGAACAGAACACATTGAAAACATCTAGGATTACTGTTGATATTAAGAGAAAGATTCCCTGATCTAGTCATAATATTCTATGTAATTCCAATACCGTTGGAATATGTTTCCTTCTTCCACTTATTCCCATAATTAGATTTCACATCATTTTATATAGATATCAACATTATCATTCACCTATAGCTTCTGAGATTTTCAATTCCTCCATCATCTCCCTATTAACCGTATTCATATAATCTTTTATACAAGGCTTTTAAATCACTGAGTCAATCTATTTCCTCGTCCATTATTCATAAAGGTGTTTCTTTAATGATACACTAGCAGAAAAATAACATTAAAGGTCTACTAAATTTATAAATTTACACACATTCTCTATCATTAAGAGATTTTCCAGCTCGGAGTTAGAAAAAAAATTCATTCCTGAAATCATTAATATTTGAGGATATAATTGGTTTTTAAATAATTATTCAAAATCCACCCATGTAATTTCTGGGTCTAATTTAGCCAGAATGGCTAAATATCACCACCGACAAGCAAGGAACTCTATTATATACATTGGGATGTTGATGTTCAACTTTGTTGGTGACCCAAGAAAATTGATGATGTGATTCATCTTATTAAGCCACACCTCTTACTTTTGTTGTTCTAAATCACACAAAATGGTGGGTGGATTATTCTTCTTAAACTAAACAAGATGTTCCAATTACCTTGGTTCATCCCTTTGGTTCCCTCTATCCACGACCTAAAAATATTGGATAATACTTTTAACAATACATTTGGTCACTTGTTGATCATATGCAACCATAGTCTCAATAGCCACTTCTGGATGGTTTCAATAATTTCTATTAGGTTCCAATTTCTGTAACCAAAACAAAATGACATGAGTCTCAATCTATTGAAAAAATAGACATAAAAATTTGAAAATTTCCACATCCCAACAATCTCAATAATGCTTTCCATGAGTGAACATTGTAAATTTTCAACCAATTTTTTGAAATTATACCTAGATTTTGAAAATCAAAGCATTTTCGATATACCAAAACCGTTACCTTTTCAAAATTTCACCTTTGAAAACTGTTTCATAATTTTTAAATAGTTAACTCATTTTCAACAAATCATAAATAATTAATCAAAATAAAATATCCATTCCAAGATGGGAAGAGATTTATATCAATGCATGTCATGATTTGAAACATATATATACCCAAAATATTAAAATCCCAAAGACCAATATAAATATGATAGCTATGAATTTTTTTTTGGGATTTCATTTTTTGAGAATCCTTCTCCTTTCTACCATCCCTAATCAAGGACTAGTCCATAATTATTTTCTAACTCAAAACCCAAAAAACATATGGAATTTGTCCTAAAATGATTTAAGGACTATAAAAGTCTAATGTCATTTGTAATATACCACCATCCTAATGGTTTTTAGTTGTGGAAAAATTTATTCGTGGCCTTTGGAAACCTCTCCAATAATCCCAAGGCCAATAATAAATTCTATGGACTTGATTACTAATTGGCATAATTTTTCACTTTGACAAATAAAAACCCCATACAAGAAAACCATAACCAAATAACCACTAAATGATGCATGATAACAATTATTATAACTCAAAGTATAAAAATTGATAATGAAAGTCAAATACATCCATTAACCATATCATAATTCCATGAAAAAACCAAACTATAATCAATATACAATGCGGAAGACAAAACCGAAAAAACTGAAAGACTCCAAGGTCCCGAACACCATATCTCCCAACATGATTCTTGATTAAGCTATACAAAGAAATAATTTATGTATCACTAAACATAACAAATGAAATGAGATAATTTAATTTTACATTGTTCTTGATACACAACATCACCAAACACACAAATGTTCTCCTAAAGAGGATGAGTAATGAATCCTAGATGGTTTTCCACAAATGAATTCTCTACTCACACTACTAGGAAAGACCATGTTTTTGAATTTACATTACATAATTTATATAAAACACAATAAAATTGTTTTAATTGTATTCAAAAATTACAACTAGTTCTATACCAAACAAGTTCCAACTAAAATAGATTGCAAAGAAACTTACAAATCAACTCTATACAACCATTTCTAAAAATTCCCATTTTGGAATTATCCATTCCATTAGACATATCTGCATAGTCAACCATCCATTAAACAAATAGAATATATATAATCAAATTTTCTAATTCATACATTCTTTAAGACTTAACTCATCAAAATATTTATACATAGAAAATTTCATACCCGTATACATCCCATAAATGATTGGGTTATCATTATACCCTTATATGTCCCAATGCAGCTGAACACACACGAATCATTTTTCAAAAAATAATTACACATGTTACAAATAATAACATTTCAATAAAACATTTAGTCTATTATTGACATCACCATAAATTCATTTCCATGAGTCAAATAAAATTAACTTTATAAAGCCATCATTTTAAATTACATAAACAATGCACATTGCACAATAACCAATTTTTATGAATCCCCAAACAATAAGTTAATGGGGTTTCAACAATGAATTGAATATAGATTTCATAATCAATTTCAAGTAATTCAATAAAATTTATATGACTACTGTATGTTTTTATAAGCGCATTTGAGAGATAATTCACCTACCTCACAAACCATAGGGAATATGAAGAATATAACAAATTCTTCAACAAAACTATGTTGAATCTCCAAATTCCCTCTATAAATATTTGTTACTATCATAAATATATCCATATCTCATCATTATTGGAATAAAAGATCATATATATATCGCCAATGTAATAGAACTATGAACATTAGAGAATGAAAAAGAAAATATCAAAGTAAAAACACAAAAAATAGAGACTTTCTATGAAATTAGGCCATCAACGCACCATGATTTTCCAGGGGATCAATCATAGGTCGAAGAGAAGAGAATAAATAGCCCTTGGGAGGATTGTAAACTGAGTTAAGGAAATAATAGAATCAAAACAATGGGTTAATTTTCTCAACTGAGGGAGATCCACTATTTTCAAATCTAACTATTTTTTATGTACAATTATCTAGCAAGGATAGTCATATTGTGCTCTAAACATTCATAGGAATCTACCTCAATAAGAACATAACATGGTTGGATTGAAATGATTTAAAAATAAAGCTCTATTAATGAAGAGTCCCTCTGTCCCACCTCACAAGATTACTCGAAGGTGACACCATGGTTTGGCCAAACTGTGCACCTAATCGTGAAACCACCCAAAACCCTCAATTTATCATTTCATGTATCTCTTTAGGACTTTCACGGTTAATTCTAATCATTGTCAAACCATGAAAATATAGAAAGTCTCGATAAACATTCAAAATGTCCTTCAACCCCACCCAAACATCATCCAAACACAATACAATATTTAAATATTTAATGAAAGGGTTTCTTACCTAAAAAAAGGATTCTACATTAGTGGTTAGAATTTTATTTACTCTTACAATATAATACTTTTATAACAACAATGGATAGTATTTGAAGGATTTTTATTGTTGTTTACCTATCTAAAGTGTTTGAAATAACATGAATAAGGATATATTAGTGATTATCATCCTCAAAACATGGCATATAGTTATTTTATTTATATAGTCACAGAATGATTTTTTGTTTTAATAAATAGATGGATCAAGAATGAACTTTTTTGAAAATGAAACTAGTATGATCCAATTTTTCAGGTGTAATAATAGACAACATAAACCAAGGTGAGTTTTTTAATGCATTAATTATGACATAAATTATGTCTGATGGATATTTAGGTGATAGTGGAAATAATCCTAAATATATTCAATGACCAATTTGTCATGAATTTTTATAGAATAACTGAGGTAAATGTCTTAAAGAACAATAAGATGTGTTATATGAGGTATAGGATATCATAATTGAGTAATCAACCAAGGAAAAAGGATGTGTCACTTCAACTCCATTAAGTGGTAATGAGCTCCTCCCAATGTATCAACTGAATGATTTAAATATGGGGCGAATTTAAAAAATGAATGATGATTCAATTGGGGGGAGGATCATGAATGTGATAAGAAATACATATAGTTATATATTAAAAAATATCTGATGTTATTATAGTTGAAGATGTGAAAATAAGAGTTGATATATGAAATGAATGTATTATTTCATTTATTATATTTTGATAATGTTTATTATTAGGACATGTTTCATACAGTTTTTTATAAAAAAAATTAAGGAATAATACTAGAAACCATATACAATGGATTATAAAGAGGTATTAATAACTAAGATGTTTACATATAAAAGATTCAAGGGTTATGTTAGTCTTTGGATGATCATATGATTTGAGAAATTAATACACTTTTGATAATGAGGGTATATTGGGAGACTTTTATAGTGTTTTGATATATGATTGAGGTATATATGACCCTTAATCATGTCATGTTAAAAATGGTATTTGATCTATAATTATATTTTAATTTCATTGAAATCCATTAAATGGTATCAGTAACCTTAAGAGATTATATGATAATTGATTTTGTTGTAATTATGGGTTATTACATTTTTCGGGTTGTGAAATTAATCATATGATATAACATTTTAGGATAACACATTTCATTTATATATAATATATTCAGGATATTTTGTGGTCGTTTTTTACTTTTTTGGGAATGTTTTATGTTTTATATTAATATTTATTTCTAAAAAAGATGTCATGGATGTTGGGAGACAACCTTCCACATCCAGAAAGGCCACAAATATTGACCCCATAACTAATGGAAAAGATTGGTTATTTCTACAAAAACTAGCCTACTTTATGCCTTGTTTGTATGAATTTGTTTTTTAGTTAAAGAATCTGAAAGATAGGGGTTATATTCATTTTGGATTCTTTTTGTTTATCATATGGACAACCATAATACTATAAAATTAATATATTGATTAATTCATTAATATAATTTAGGATAAATATCACAATAATGATGGGGATCATTATTTGAGTAAGGTAAATTGAATATTATGGAACTTTAATTGAGAAATAAATATTGATTTATATTTTGATTTAAAAAGTGGTTGTATGTTATTTTTTGTTTATTATTTATATTTATGGAAAAATTTATAATATATATAAGATTTAGTTGTTAGGTCAACTATATTTTTGAATTATTCTTTATTTTTAATTAATTTTATTTTTAGATAAATGTCAAATTATTCTCACCATAATATGTGGTCAATTATATCTTATTATTTGTTATAATTATAGACTTTTTTATATTTATGATTTTTATGGTTTGATATTTATATAATGAACTATGTTGATATTTCGGAACATCTATTTAATTTTGGATATAAATGTAGATTATAATTATCTAATGCATTATTAAATTGTTAATTATCTTTTAATTTTTAAACCAATTTGTTTTTTTGTATAAATATTGGAAAAATATATTTTTATTCTTATGTAGATTTTTTGATTCATTAAAGATTTATTTTAGTTCTTTAGAAAAGAAAATTTCATCTTCAGTCACATTAGTTGATGAAAAAGATGATTTTATGTTAAAAATTGATTAAACTGTTAAATTATTATTTCTAATAATGTTGGATTAGTTATATTAAAATTGTTGGTTGTAAAATAAATTTTACTATATGGAAATTATGTTTATGAAAATTTTTATCTGTTTACTTTTTAAACTGAGAAATCAATCTTCTTTTATCCCATCATAGATTAATGGTTTCATAATGGTTAAATTTTTAACCATCGTGTTCTCTATCACTCTCTATCATTACATAGATGTTAGTTTTTTCATCTATATCCCTATTTTTAATTTACACCAACTTTTTCATACATCAAACCCTGGTAATATTTTATTCTTGATAACCATCACCCATCCTTTTTCTGTGATATTAAGTCGATATTTTATTGATGATTTTATAATGATATGTTTCAACAAATGTATTTTAAATATCAACATATAGTAATTGAACACGAGTTAAAAACTGCTAGTAAACAATTTATTTTTTGGATTAGTTTAATATTAATTTTTTTTAAAAAAAAATTTGTAGGGTATATGATATAAAACACAAATCATAAATGAACCCCAAAATACACAAAAATTAATATAATAAATGATGTATTAAATTGAATGTAATGAATAGTATTATATTTTTTATGAATATATAATGGAACTTATAATTTCTAATTTAGTAATTTATTCTATATAAATATGCACAATATTTATACTCATGACAATTTATTCTTAAAAATAATATTTTCTTCAAAAACAGATTTTCTTGATTTTTATAAGTGGATATTATGATTAATTTCTAAAAATTATAGAAAATTTATTCAAAAAAATTTATTTCATTATAAAATTCATAATGTTAAAAATATCTTCAAATTCATTTATGAGTATTTTTTGAAAAGGTTAATTTTCAATTAATATTGAACAATGATAATTTTTATTTAAAATTTTATATTATTTTTATGTATTTACAGTGTCATATTTTATTTTCAACATTTATTAAAATTTAACCATTTATTATTTTTATATAATATTCATATTATGGTTTTTGAAGTAGATTTTATTGTTTACTTTTTTATAAAATTATTATATTTAAAAAAATATTTCCTTAAAAATAAAATTTCACCATGTTTTTGTAGATTAATTTTTATTTCTGTTCTAAACTATAATTTCGTTATATTGTAAAAAATGGATTCCATATATTGAATTATTGTTTACACATTTTATAGATAGGGTCCTTTCATTTTATATAAATGTGAATAGTAATGTAAGTTAGATTTGTTACAATGGTAATTGGTAAATCAGGTAATTATGGGTCTAAAATAATATGATATGTATAATAAAATAACTCTAGCATCAATCTAAATTTTAGAGGATGTTAAAATATCATATGTAATCATCTAAAGGAAAACAATTTGACACATTGGTTCTATATGGATGTGATTATGAGCTTTCTATTTTTTTGATTAAATTTGAATTAAAAATTCACACAATATTGTAGTTAATATGTATACTAATTTAACATAGTGATAACAAAAGAAAATGTACAGTTATAAAATTTACTTGACAGAATTTTTTTATCATACTCATTGTAATTTATTTTTATTTTTATGAAACGAAATAGTTAGATTAAATATTTACACAACCTTACTGAAGTAATTATATAATTACTGTAGAAATAAACTCATTGAAATGAAAAAATAAAAAATATTATAATCCTATATAATTAATGTTAAATAAAAAATTAATAGATTAAAATAAAATTTTAGGGATGTGTTCAATATTTTATTTTTGGTTTTTTTATTTTACTTCTCTTCATGATGTTATTAAAATAAATGTAAAGAATAGTTCTAAAAATTTAATGTAGAGATATATTATAAAAACAAAAAATTTATTAAATGATATAAAATTAAAAAGGTCGTGGATTCTACCAGGTGATTAGAATATGAAATATAATACCAAAAAAGGACCTTTTTTTGAATTATAGTAAAAATCATGACCAATAAAAGATAAAAATATTTGGTGTCATGATAGGTGTTAAAGGGGTTGAAAATGTGTTCAAACCAAATGATAAGGGTAAAATAAAAGAAAAACATGTCTAATAGTTATTTTATGAGACAATATAGACCTATCTAAATCCTATAATCAAAATAAATTAGTTTGGTCCCTTTTTTAATTGATATTTTATTGATATTCATTATATATTTTGGTAACATTCAGTATTGCACCTACCCTCTATTATATAAGTTAATATCTTATTCTCATTATATATCAAATATAAAAACATAAGGATTCAATAATATATAGTAAAATACCCTCTTAGAACCTTTATTCACATTATATAGTTCTTTGTTTAGAAATAACACTAACCATAGTGTGATTAATGTGCTATCAAAATAAAACTTTCCAAAGAAGAGATATATGTTTTAACGACATGATTTATTATCATTCCTTATTCCACCTCCATGAAAAAAATACAATACTATGATTAAATAACAACACCGAAATCATCCATATAATTAGATTTTATTATGATAGTGTAATAACCAATTCCCATTTATATCCTCAATTAAATGTTAGTGGATTCAATTATTCTTTTGCACAGGGGTCTACTACCCCATAGACTGATGTAATTCATTTTCCATTACCATATTTCAAGATTAGTTATAATGATTGAATTAATGTGAATATATGGTTTATATTCATATTTATAATTCCAAATATAGAAAACATAATCTACATTCATAGAAATCAATTCATTAAAAATTAATTGCATTGTTTACACATACATGTAGAGTATGACATCCATAAAGATATTTCATTTGATTTTTCATCACAATGTCAAAACGATGATATATATAATAATATTTTGATAAATTATATGATACTTGTGATGGAATGAAAATTTTTGAAAGATAAAATTATACTTACCATCTTTCCATAATGAACATTAAAAAAATGGAATAATTAGTCATGAGTAGATAATACATATCATCTCTAATATTTTAACATAGTTCATTTTCCATATCCATATTTAATGGTTATATTTTAAAGAATAATTTATAAATATATGTCAAAATTATTTCATGTTTATTATTTTGCAGATGTTATAGTAATAACCACATTGTCTATAGTAAATATATCAAGTCATTTAAGAGTTATGAACTGAATATAATCATAACATCTATGGTGAATTTAATTGATTATGTAAATAAATATTAAATGGAATGAGATAAAATAATGGAAAATCCCATTTAGTGGAACATTTAGTTCAATTGTTTTTTATTAAAATGGTTAATTTTTTTGAAAATATTTGGTAGTCAAATGAAGCATGAAGAGTTTGTGTGAACTTATTAAAGGATCACGTAGAGATTGAATAATAAGAACACAGTTCATCAATTCAGGAACGAATATTTTCAATTAATTTTTTAAGTGAATGGATGAGAATATGTTGATTAATTGTTTCTTTCTAGATATAAAATGTGATTAAGGGTTACATGTTGTGCAATCAATGTAAAGGTCGTGTAAACAAGTTAGCAAATCTGTGAAAGATTTGTAATGGATATCAATGGAAAATGAATTGAAAATGAATATACAAGGCATTTCTCTCCACTTATGCACCATATATTTTCATTTAATGATAATATAAGAATCAGCCCTATTTTCTCATTTCTGGAATGAATCTATCCAATGTTTTCACAAACTACAGTACCGAGGGTCATTTTTTCTACCATTTTTCGGTTCGATCTTTTATTCAAACACGGTCATAGGTGTTGGAACCCAATCAGTAAGCTATTGATTCCACTTGAGCCATTATTTGTGATTCCATCTCTTGAATTTTTTATCAAGACTTCAATGTTTATGATGATTTTTTAGATCTACACTTATCTTGGTCAAATTAGAGGGTGACACTATATGAGGACGGTTACATATATTTTAATTTTGAATATATGTTTCAGAGTTCTACGCACCCATTTTTTGGGATTCTCTAGGATTTAAAATTGTTTATTGAAGTTTCCTATTGGTTTTATGTAAATTGATATGTTTTATTAATAATTTATTAGTCTATATCCCTTTATTTTAGGCCACCCCATGGGTGTGTTTCCCTTAGATTTTTGTTCCTGGTCGTTTAGCCTAAAATTCCTATGGGCATGACTTGTTTCCAAAATTTTCTGGGTTATTTCAAATGAAATTTGTGATACAATTGTTTTCACCACGTGATTTGATTAATTGTTAAGCCTTTTGAAAGTTTAGATTTCATGTCTAGTTTGTTATTTGTTTTATTCCTATGGGATTTTTTAATAATTGATTATATTTAATAGTTTAATATACAAATTTATCTTCTTATGTGAATTCTGCCCACATGAGAAATCGAAAGGCCAGGCATTTTGGGGTTTGTTGTTGCTTGTAATATTGGATGATTTTAGGTTTTTACCTTTTCATGCATAAATAATGTTTAATATAATCTTAATGATTAAAATGGGTAAGTCGTAATTGGTGATCCATGCCCTCAGTTTAAAGTGAATGGTTAAGATTATATGACTACTACACCTTATACATTGGGTGAACTATGGATTCATCTTATACTATCATGGATGGACTCAAATAGGGTATTATAATGTATTATAGTGAGTGAGCCATGAATGTAGTGGTCATGCTCATAGAGACATTATTTAAATTTCAAGCGATCCATGGATCCATTAAGGGATACCATGGTCAGGATCTATTAGAAATGATTTTATTTCATCTATTGACCTTTATTTATACAACACCTAGAGTGATGTTGGGTTCATGAATGGTTTGCTGGAATGGGATCATATGATGTTGGTAGAATTTCACCTGGTATAATACTTGATGTTCCACATAGTAATTTCAAGATTTTCTCATGTTATAAATTGAATATTGAAATGTAATTACATAGGCTATGTCTTCCCATCTTGGATTCAGTCATCACTTATACTTGTTTATATGGTCTTTTGAGACATCAATTGTGCTTCATTTATACGAGGAATTTCAGGATATGTCCAGATTCCTATACATAAACATTTAAATGTAATTTCATAGTTAATGAACAAAAAATGAATGTAATTTGAAACCAGTTTTTATTGGACTGTTTACGTTTGAGTACTTCATAGTTAATGTTTTTCAATATTGTACACTGCCTATTACATATATATATATATATATATATATATATTCCCTGAAAGATTGGAAAAAACCTAGGATGGTTTCCTATTAGGATATAGTTCTCACACCCTGTTTGGGTCATGTTTATAAGCCCAAATAGATAATATTGTTGGAGGTGTTGATAATGGAAAATTCCCTTCTACATATATGTGACATGATATTTAGGATAAGGAGAGCATGAGACCACACTAAGGCTTATGATGATTCTTAGTTTCATTTTTCTCTTTTTTACTGTTGGTACTTGTATCGTGTATTACTACAATGTATCCTATTTTGGATATTTTAAAGAACATGTTACATGTTGTATCATATTTTTTATGATATAAAATCTTGTTATTTATTTTATTAGTCATCCTCTACTTTTTGTTGTATGGTATTACTACATAAAATGTTTTTTGGCACTATTTTACACTTTTTATACTATTTTAATGAAGGAATAGTCACTCCATGATGACTCCTTGGCCTTTTTCACTTGTTGTCAGCCTCTAGAATTTGGGGATATGTGCTTATGGCCATGTGGAAAACTAATTATGGAGCACCTTTTAGTGGCATCCAGATCCAGGACGTTACTAAGTGGTATCAGAGAAAGATTTTCTAGAATGATTTATTATATGAAAACAATTGATATAGGTGGAAATGTAGTGGGACTTTGGTAATATGTGTTGTCTGGGAGTAGTTACCCTACGTATAGGGAAAATCCAAATTGCCTCGAATTGATTATTGATTTATTATTTAGTGATTTTACATTTTATTCAATTTCAATTTTGGGGTATGCATTTCTATTATAATGTAAGTATTGATATCATTGTGGTTCTTTTTTTTCAACCTAATCAGATGAGGATATTCCATATGATTCATCATATAGTAACTTCTTATAAATCACAATCCTTTCATTCTTTCCATGCCATTAAGGACCATTCTGATTGCATGCGGTTGTGATGCATATCGTGATGGATATTCCTACAATTCTGATAAGAAAATTGGTATGTGATATGGTTTGATTTGGATGAATTCCAGGCTTTGGTACCAAAGGTTTATCAGCCCTCATGGATCATAATTTTTTGGATCATGTTTTTCTATTATATTAAAATGGGTTATTATATGTTAGAGGTGGATTCCAAGGTTTTTTATGTGGGGATAATGGGCCCACATAGTTCCGAATTTGGCATAACACTGCTATATTTTCTAAAAAATAGGGGTTTGGGGAAATCTAGATATTCTTTCCTAGAAAAAAACAGGTCACAAAATATATAGTTTTGGGAAACACAGCTTGTGTTCTTCCTATTTAGTGAAGAAAATTTTTTAATTCATAAGGTGTACGCTCCATGTATTGGTTATACATTCCATTCAAAGGTACATTGCCATGTAGCTGAGTACCTAGGCATGTCTACCCCTATAAGTGTACATGTCCATGTATATGTACATGACCAGACCTAGTTTAGGGTATCACACCGTATAGAGGTTCATGGTATGGCATGGTAAACGACCAAGATAGTTGAGGGACAAGGGCATGTACCCTGTGTGGTGTACACGTCGTGTACCTGGGGTTGATACATGCCCAGGATGATAATAATAAACCCCCATGTGGGAGATTGGGGGTACACATCATATATGGTAGTTATAGGATGTGTACTCTAGTTTGGGTACCCTTTTAATGGACTTTTCTTATTCTATGCCCAGATGTTCATTTTGGACCCGTGAGTAGTCCATTATGAGTAGTTTTGTACATAGATTACGATGGTGAAACCCCTGGAGGAATAAGAATAATCCTAATGCGTGTTTTTGGGATTCAATATAATCATAGAGTTTCTTCCTCTAGTTTTCAATCTTTTTCGTCTCATGAGTCAGAGACCTAAACGCGAATTATAGGTTGGGAGTTCGGACTAACCTTGTAGATATCAAGATCTTATATGAACATTGAGTAATACCTAGTGACATGTGCTATTGAAGATCAATGTGGGATGCTTCTATCTTTTATCTCGCTGCCAAGGATCACCCACGGGATGACATTGAAAACGTACTGATATAGGGAGTCCCTTATAGGACCCATGTCATACATATCATTTGAGGATTGCATATAAGATTTCTCCTTTACCTTTGTAGCTATGGATCCTGTGTATGATGCCTATTAGTGTTTGACATGTGGGACCCAGAAGGTGCCTTTTATGGAGAGCATTGGGCTCTATGATTGTGCTTATGATGATGTCACGACACTGGATACTCTCTTAAGGATTAAAACACAAGTTTTATTTCAGTACAAGGAGTGCCCATGGATATTGGTGGATGTCACTTAATATGGAACCTTTGTGTCTTAGAGATGACAGGAATTGATGTCATTCTTTGTAATGAACTAGTTGGTTCCCTTTCGATACTTTTTTTCTATTTCCACATCTTGTGTTTGCCATCACCATAGGTTGGAGAGTTATTTCATAAAGGCAAAAGAGATATCTAGCTAAGCTGAGCTCAACCTGAGCATCATGGGTTAGGCGGAATGACAACCCTTATTTGGAGTTTATATGTGGATGACTAGGGAAAATGGAATATTTGTATCCCTCTAATAGTTTATTGTTTCAGGGACATCATCCCGTATGGATTTTCTAATTTACCACTGATGAGAGAGGTAGATCTCTCTATCGAGATAGTTCTAGGAGCTGCACCAGTATCAATTCCTCATTACAGGATTTCTACGATAGGGTTTTAGGATCTCAATGGATAGATAGAAGACCTAGAAGGCAAGGGTTTCATCCGACTTAGTACATCACAATGGGGTTCTATGGTCCCTTTTTGAAAAATAAATCCAATACCCCCCGAGATTTGAATGGATTATCAGATGTTGAAAGAGTTGATAGATAAGAACCAATATCCTCTTCCGATGATAGATGATCTCTTTGACCAGATTTGAGGAACTTGTGTTTTTTTGAAGATATATTTGAAATTTCTTTTTCCATTTGGTGTGTGTTATATCATTAGAGATAAATCGTATGGCATTTTGGAGTAGGTATGGTCTTTTGGAGTATTTGGTTATGTCGTTCGGTCTCATGAACGCGTTGAAAGTCATCATTTAATGGATGATCCAAGTCTTCCATCCTTAATTTGAATCATTTTTAGTGGGTTTCATGGGTTATATCTTTCTGTATTCTCTTAATCGATATGAGAATGCTGCACATATTAAGGCCATTATGAGTTCACTGATTGATCATCATTTATATAAAAATATCAAGAAGTGCCACTTCTAGATGGGTCAGATTCACTTCCTAGATAATAATATCTCACTGATATGATTATCAGTGGACCTAGAGAAGGTGAGGGCAATTGTTTCCTAGGTAGAACCCAATAATTTTTTTTATATATAGTGTTTCTTGGGGCAAGCTAGTTACTATAATAATTTAATACATGACTTATCATGTACAGAAAAACCACCAAAATGATTGACTAAAAAGGATGTGATGATTGTGTGGTTAGAATCGTGTGAGATAGTCTTTCAGAAGCTGATAGGGTGGATGACATCAGCACAGGTCCTGATACTGTGAGAGTTGGGAAAAAGTTACACTGTCTACAGTGAAACTACGGGTATAGGGGTCCGGAATGTGCTAATATAGGTAGATTGAGATTTAGTGAATGGGTCTTAGTAGCCGGGTCCTTATGAGTGAAATTACCTGACACATGGCCTTGATTTAGAATTTATTTTCCATGCATTACATTTTTGGTGACATTAATTTTTGGATAGTATTTTGCGGTGTAAAGGTACCAAAAAAGCCTCAATTATAGCTTTACACAGCATGAAAAAAATTCGAGGTAGTGAAGGTGGGTAGAATTCCTTCAGTCCTTTGACATCGATCTTTCCTACATGTATGCAAATTTCAATGTAGTGGCTGATGCATTGATCCGGCCGAATCAGATGCAGGCAGTGCTAGATTCCATTAGCGAGTGGAAGCTTATGGATTTGTTTTATATGATGGATTTTGAGGTTCACGAATGTTAGGGAAATAATTTTATTTCATCCTCTATTGTGACTTCTAACATACCGAATAGAGTGAGGATGTGGGAGGTATCAGTCTCCGAGTCCCTAGTTTTGTGGGAGAGTATAGTAGATGAGGATCCACCTCTTAGTTAGACGATAGAAGATGGTGAGATCATGTGTATCCATGGGGACATTTCGGTTTAGTGTACATACTCAAGGAGTTGACGTGATATTTTCATGCTTCGCCAAGGGAAGTTCATCTCGGTGTCGCCAAGATGTATAGGGACATGCGTCATCAGTACTGGTGGCTGGGTATGGGGAGATAGCCAACCCTTTTTTTGCATGTTGTTCCACCTGTTAGCAGGTGAAGGTGGAGCATCTGCGGCTATAGTATATTTTACTACAGTTACCTATTCCGGAGTGTAAATGGGATTTTTTCATGATGGATTTCATTATTGGGTTAATGATGTCACCTAGAGGTAATGATGATGTGTGGGTTATGGTTGAAAGTTTTATGAAGGTCACTCAATTCTTACCGATCAAGGAGACATTCAGTGTTGATGATATTCGAAGATATATATTCGTGAAGTGGTTCAACATTATGGGTTCCCTCACTATATCATTTCATATTGGAATTAACTATTTACATCTCATTTCAGGTAGAGTTTTTAGAGGGTTTTGGGTCCACAATTGCTTCTAAGAACATAATATCATCCCAGGATTAATGGCTTATCAAAGTGTATGATATAGGTGCTAGTGGAAACGTAGTGTGCACGCTTCTTAGAATTAGTGGCTCTTGGGAGATGCATATTCCCCTGGTATAATTCACATACATTAGTAGTTTTCATGTAACTATAGATTTGGAACCTTACAAGGATTTATATGGCAGGTCATGCTGATCACCCATGTGATGGACGGAGGATAGATAGGTAGTTTTATTGGGACCTCGCCTCATGCATGTAAGTAGGTCTGGTAGATTCAGAAGCAGATGAATACTATGTAGTCTTTTCATAAATCTTACATAGATCATTGTAGATGACCTCTTCTGTTTGAGGATATCAATCAGGTTTTCTTGCGTGATTCACTGAGGTTGATACACTGGTGGATCAGGAGATAGAATAACCACACACTGAGATATTACAGGTCATTTGATGTTTTGGAAAATTTGGTCCATTGTCTATCGGTTGTAGTTACCTCATAGGTACCTATCCATACATGGATTCTTCCAAATATCTTTAAAGATCCACTATCACTCAGACCCAAATAATGTTTTTCAGCCCAAGTTGGCTGAGATTCAGGTTGATGCATCCATTTAATAGAATCCAATTAGTATAGTTGATAGGAGCATGAAGGATCTCCATGGCCTGTCCTTTCCTCTAGTACATGTGGTATGGAAACATGAATGTGTGCAGTATGAGACCTAGGAGTGGGAGTGTAGAGACCCGTATCTTGACGTACATGGACATTACATTACTTTTGCGGAATACCTAGTACATAACAAAAACACACACACAAGGATCGTAATAGTTTAGTGTCTTTGGAAACTCGGAACGTAATCTTCTAATCGTGGTGAAAGATCTTCAATATCTCCCATAAAGATCTTCCCCTTTTTTTTACCTAAAAACCTTTCTTTATATCCTGGGGAAAAGAAAACATAAAAGGGTGAGCTCAAATTCTCAGTAAGGGTAAACAAAAGAAATATCAATCACATCATATACATAAGAACATAGCTTTTGGAAATCTTAACCTGCAAAAGAGCTCATAATATCATAACATGGGATAAATCATAGAAGTGAAAATGAGATCCCCATAATCATAACATAAAAATTGAAACTTCGTGGCATGCACACATAATCATGGAAAATCATTTCTTGTTAGTCATGACTCATTGCCAAGACTATCTTAGTGGACAAAGTCCCTTTCTGAACCGAGTTCACTCCTCGTTTCAGTCCTGTATCACTAAACCGAAATAACCTTCCGTTCCAGCCATGTCTATCTCATGAGATATAAAGTCTTTACCCAATTCATTGGAGGGAGATATAGGTCCCACCCATCTTATAATGAATCCTTTCTTATGTGTGCCACATAATCATAAAACATACATCATCACATAACACATGTAACAAAAATGGGATTCTTGAAACATCATGACATCATAAATCAATTCATATAAGATAAAGGAATTCATAAACATAATTCCATCACAACATAGTCAAATAAATGTAAAAATATGGATAGAAACAGAACCCTTTATTATCTTAGATGGAAAATAATTTTGATAAAACACATGAATTGAATTCTTGAGGAAAATATCCTTTCTTCTTCAAAATAAATTTCTTTTCACAAAACATCATGCAATTTTAAAAGAAAGAGATTTTATTGAAAATAGTCATGAAATCTTTTAGAGGAATCTTCATGAAAATAAGGCTTTATAAAACATTAGAAATCCGTTCGTGCCGTATAAGTTAAAAAAACATTCTTCGTACTTTTTTCGGAAAAGTCAAAAAGTACCTCGTACGAAAAACGACAAAATATTACTTTCATACGTATTACTAAAAACTCACCGAAGGGTAAAAATGGATTTAAACAATTTTAGGTGGATGGAAATAATATTACATATTGAGTAAACATGGATGTGGATGATAAAATACACCCCAGTAAATACTTACGAATAAACAATCTCGGATAAAAATGAGATTGTGATATTTCCCTTACCTTTGGTCCGACTTGCTTTGTAAGTGTCCGAACCTCCTGTATAATGATTTAAATCATGTTTTTGACTTATTACAGAATCATATTAATTGTTATTATATCATATATGGTTCACTTATGACATTATATTACCCGTTCTTTTGTAAATTCATGTTAATGTAGTGTTTTGGGTAAAATCATCTCATTTGTCGTTCGTGTTTTAACTTGTAATTATTAATATGATTACTTAGATAATGATTACTTAATTCCAGAATATAAAAGATGATTTATATATAATATATATTAATAATATATATATATAATATATCAGTAAATGAAAAGAAATACACCGTTCATGGAGACGGTAGACCGTTCGTACGCATGAACGCTGTTTTCGTTTCCTTATTGAGTTGAATGGAATTAAGTAGATGACATATATATAAACATAAATCCAGTAGCTTTATAATGTCATATATTTCATTATTATTTCTTATATATACATTATAATCATTCTTAAATGGTTAACATGGAGAATGAATCTCATCGCGTCGTGGAGACGGTAGTCCGTACGTACGCACGAGCGATGATATCATTTCTATAAATATTGAATTGAATTGGAGTGGATTATACAATATATCAGAATCAATATGATGTTGTAATAACTATGTATAGTTATTCTTTACACCATTATACCCATCCATGTAAGGTGGTGGTGGAAAATAGATTACACCACGGTGTGGAGACGGTATTCCGTACGTACGCACGCGCGGTGATTTCTTTTTCCGTAGGATGGATAGTTGGTGAAATAGGGTTGTTTAATACTTATAATAACATATCATTATATGTGTGATACTGATGTTATTACTTCATAATTAAACAACCTAAGAGGAATAAGTGGAAGAAGAAATAAAGATGAAAGAATTGGTAACGGTAATTACCTCTTCTTTGAAGCGCCTCTTTGAGACCTCCTCTTAGGACACTAAAATTGGTCTTTGAGGAAGACCAGAACCTCTAGGATGTTTCTAGGGAAGTGGAGAAGAGATTTTGGCAGGGGTTGGCCGAGATTGAGTGCTCAAATTGGTGTGAGGAGGAGGGGGAGGAGGTATCCTTTTATAAGGGAGGAGAGGGGCACCTTAGTAATATCTCAAAATATTATTTTATATTAAAGTAAAAATCGGTTTATAATGGTTCCAAAGGGTCTTATTTCGAAGCTAAAGTGGGGATGGGTCGAAATCCTATCAACCAATAAGATTTAGACAAGTTTAGGGTATTATTTTAACCTTATCAATTAGATTTAACTCTAAGTTAATTAATTTAACTTTTACCGTGTCTTTTTGTTTTCTTTCACTATATGGTTAATACACTTACTATAACATGTCAAACGAACCCCAAATTGTTTATTATTAAAATATATATCCGTATCTAAGTCATTTGGCCGAACCTTAGATTTTTAGGAATAAAATAACAATTAATAATATAATATTTGATTTAAAAACTATTTTGTGTCAATTTTGACACTATTTGATATATGATTTTTGTGAAAGTCATAACAGAATTATATGTTCGAACTAAGTTGATTAAATCAACACTAATATATCATATTAACCTAGAAAATTATTTTAATTCATAAAAAGTCTCAAATTACATTTATTTTGGTGTTTATAACATCAATTATGTCAATATTTCATTAACACGATAATTACTGAATCATCTTTGTGTCATAAATAAATTACATTATTTGATGTCTAAAAATTACAAATAAAATACCATTATGTAGGAAATCCTTTTAGCTTTCTAATTAATATTTATAGTCAAATTTATCTTATGTATAACCCCATATTAAAAATGTTTTAGTAAATAAACTTTGATTTTAACTCTTTTAACCCTTCTTTAAATAAATTAATAATAAATGTCCTAATCTAACCCAAGTGGGCCTAAATGGTCATATTTTATTCCTATGTTTGTTTTTGGTCGAAATACACTTGTACAATAGGATTAGGACATGTGTTAGGGTAATATTAATATCATATTTACCTTTAGTTACCCTATTTACTATTAACCGCGGTAAAAAAAGTAAAAAGTTACTATTCACCAAAAAATTATTTTTATCTCATTGAACCACATTTTAGTCCTTGATATTAACCGTGCCTGTCGGATTTTCGAAATTCCATTCACAGAAGCAGTAAAATTAAGTTTTATGTAAAATTCAGTTTTTAACCTACCACTTAGTGGTTTCACTATTCATCAAAAATTGATGTTTTTCAGAACAATGCCAAAATTTCATCCCAAGCTATATTTCATATTCCGAATTCAAAAATAAAGTCTATTTTACCAAATTCATAACATAAAAGTTGAATTAATTAATTTTATAATTAAACCCCGCTGTTAAAAAAATAGCGTGTTTTTAAGAAACAATATCTATCAAAAGATTGACACTTGTTTATGTCTAGTTTAAATGTGAAATTACATCCAATGACCAACATTGTATTAAATTGTAAAAATATATTCTAAATATACTTTAAAACCACTCAAATTAATGATTTATCACTATTAATTATTTCGATTAAAAAAGTTGTTTTTAATTATAATTTAGTAATTTTCACTATTCATCAGAATATGAAAGTTATCCGAAAAGTACCAAAATTTCACCTTAGGCTAAATTCGATACTCCGAATCCAAAAATAATGTTCATTTTGAAAAATAAGATTTACTGGATTTCAAAAAGTGGTTATTACTATTCATAACGGCTAGTTTTAATAATATTTTTATAGTATATCGTTGTTTAGTTAAACTCGGTATTGTGTATTACACACGCTATCGAGGAAGGTCGTGATTGCGTGTAATGCAAGGCAAGTCAAGGATGCGTGTTTTGCAAGCTCCTTTTGGTGTAGCGTACAACACAAGACATTAATAAAATTAAAAAGAATATTTTTTATAAAATCTTGGGCTGTTACATTCTACCCCCCTTAAAATGAATTTCGCCCTCGAAATTCGTCGGGGTTATAAATGGTTTACAATTTGAAAGTTTCTTTAATAGAAACCCACATCGTAAAAGGGAATACCAAAACATGGCTTTAAAAACTAAAGTATGAAATGTAACGATTACCCAAATAAACTAATCATTGGGTTTCCACATAGGTGAAAATATGGATATGGAAGGGAAATCTAACCATCATGTTCTGATGGAGAGTGGTAGAGAACATGGCTATGGAAAAGCCAGTAATCACAAATCCATAAATTTGTGACGATCTAAGGTACCATCTGATTCATCAGGTATAAGATCACTAGGACAACATTTTTGGTTTTCAAGATCATTTCCCTAAAGTTAAAGAATTTGAATTAGAATAAATACTTACTTTATTTTGGTACAATCTCACTGTTGTTCGTGCCTTTAACAATTTCCACTTCATCTCTTAAATAAATGAAGTTGAATTTGTTATTCGTGAAGTGTTAGCAGATCATGTGATAGAATGGCGGGTCATTCCATCTGTCTCAAACAAAAGGTTAGCAAAAATTTTATACATAAGTCGATCTATACTGAGATTAATCATACATGGTTCCTAAAATGGACTTATACTTCATATATCATACTTCTTAATATAATAAAACTAGTTTCTACTAAACAGGGACTTCCTGTAGGTCACTGGTAGGTGATAAAGGCCAGTCGCACTTCGGTTGTGGGTTCGATTCCTACAGCCTTGTCCGAAGTGATGGGCTGTCGCCCGTCCTGCAGGTTGTCCTTTTTCTAAAACTACGTTACTATAACATCCCATCAATAATATCGAAAATCTTCTATCCTTAAACAATACTAACTTATGTCCAACATAATCCAGTCTAATCTTTAGTCTTATACATAATACTGCAGTCCACTCTCATAATATAGTGACAACGATTACCAGAGATTTAATACTGTCGTTGATCCCCATATATCTTGTTGGTCACATTCCAAACATTTAAAGGCCTTAATCTTGTACTCTCTTGAATACCCATTGAACCTTAGTGAAAACTTGAATGCAGTTAAAAGTTAACACTTTTCACATACCGAAATCCTCAAAATTCTATATACTCAAACCATGATATCACTTAGTCCTTATATCAATCATGAGCTCATGAATACTATCAAACATTTAATTTTCTCCTTATCCCTTCATTATGCGCATATCATCTACATTCCAAAAATATCTGAATAACCTTTCATGGATACTGGTAACATTAATCATACACTTTCAAAACACAAGGAAAGATAACAGTGTGACAATCCATAGATGTCTCTTTATTCCAAAATTACACATGATAAACATGTAATCATTCCACTACATTCTCAAACCATTGACCGAGCTTCAAAAATTCTTTCATCTCACATATCATTTGTAGTCTCTTCATCATCATCCACATAGATACTACCCATATGACCATACTGATTCTCTTCATGAGTCTTTCCCTTAGGGAATTTGTTTGCATAATGCCCATACATTCCACATTTAAAACACTTAACCATTTTTGACGTCGTAGCAATACCATTATCCTCATCCATGGTGTTAACCGACCCTTTTCCTTTGCACTTACTTGCTTTGTGTCCTTCTTTTCCACAACCAAAGCATCTTCCAGTTCCCTTGAAACATTCTCCTTGATGCCTCTTCCCACATGATTTACATAGGGGAAATTGAACTTTTTTTCCTCTATAATAATCATGGAACTCCATCTTTCTCTTATTAGTCGAGTCAGGAAACTTACCAAATTTTACTTTATTGATCATGTTGTGAGATTGCTGATTCGGCGTAATAATGATGTTTAGACATCCAAATCCCATTTCATTTGGTTGCTCATGAAGAATATCATTCCATTGTCCATCATATCCTCCATTATTATGAATCATCTTGTTTCCATCCATTTTCTAAAACCCAAACAGAATAGTGTTAGATGCAAAAATCATAATAAAGGGGGAGTAACATAAATATCTATCATCTTTGGTTTAATCTAATATCGTTACCATAGTTCTAGGACTATATCCTATACGTATACTTATCCTTAGGGGCATCCCTAGACATACCTTAGAAATATCTCTAGGGATCTCACTAACGTTTTCGCATCCTAGTTTCCAAAGGTTGACTAAACCTTTCCTATGATACCAACTGTAGAGACCCGTATCTTGATGTACATGGACATTACATTACTTTTGCGGAATGCCTAGTACATAACAAAAACACACACACAAGGATCGTAATAGTTTAGTGTCTTTGGAAACTCAAAACGTAATCTTCTAATCGTGGTGAAAGATCTTCAATATCTCCCATAAATATCTTCCCCTTTTTTTACCTAAAAACCTTTCTTTATATCCTGGGGAAAAGAAAACATAAAAGGGTGAGCTCAAATTCTCAGTAAGGGTAAACAAAAGAAATATCAATCACATCATATACATAAGAACATAGCTTTTGGAAATCTTATCCTGCAAAAGAGCTCATAATATCATAACATGGGATAAATCATAGAAGTGAAAATGAGATCCCCATAATCATAACATAAAACTTGAAATTTCGTGGCATGCACACATAATCATGGAAAATCATTTCTTGTTAGTCATGACTCATTGCCAAGACTATCTTAGTGGACAAAGTCCCTTTCTGAACCGAGTTCACTCCTCGTTTCAGTCCTGTATCACTGAACCGAAATAACCTTCCGTTCCAGCCATGTCTATCTCATGAGATATAAAGTCTTTACCCAATGCATTGGAGGGAGATATAGGTCCCACCCATCTTATAATGAATCCATTCTTATGTGTGCCACATAATCATAAAACATACATCATCGCATAACACATGTAACAAAAATGGGATTCTTGAAACATCATGACATCATAAATCAATTCATATAAGATAAAGGAATTCATAAACATAATTCCATCACAACATAGTCAAATCAATGAAAAAATATGGATAGAAACAGAACCCTTTATTATCTTAGATGGAAAATAATTTTGATAAAACACTTGAATTGAATTCTTGAGGAAAATATCCTTTCTTCTTCAAAATCAATTTCTTTTCACAAAACATCATGCAATTTTAAAAGAAAGAGATTTTATTGAAAATAGTTATGAAATCTTTTAGAGGAATCTTCATGAAAATAAGGCTTTATAAAACATTAGAAATCTGTTCGTGCCGTATAAGTTAAAAAAAACATTCTTCGTACTTTTTTCGGAAAAGTCAAAAAGTACCTCGTACGAAAAACGACAAAAGATTCCTTTCATACGTATTACTAAAAACTCACCGAAGGGTAAAAATGGATTTAAACAATTTTAGGTGGATGGAAATAATATTACATATTGAGTAAACATGGATGTGGATGATAAAATACACCCCAGTAAATACTTACGAATAAACAATCTCGGATAAAAATGAGATTGTGATATTTCCCTTACCTTTGGTCCGACTTGCTTTGTAAGTGTCCGAACCTCCTGTATAATGATTTGAATCATGTTATTGACTTATTACAGAATCATATTCATTGTTATGATATCATATATGGTTCACTTATGACATTATATTTCCCGTTCTTTTGTAAATTCATGTTAAAGTAGTGTTTTGGGTAAAATCATCTCATTTGTCGTTCGTGTTTTAACTTGTAATTATTCATATGATTACTTAGATAATGATTACTTAATTCCATAATATAAAAC
Source organism: Viscum album (assembly GCA_963277665.1). Taxonomy (NCBI): domain Eukaryota; kingdom Viridiplantae; phylum Streptophyta; class Magnoliopsida; order Santalales; family Viscaceae; genus Viscum; species Viscum album. The sequence continues at coordinate 127,139,177 of OY728167.1, read as the reverse complement.
ATGATTTATATATAATATATATTAATAATATATATATATAATATGTTAGTAAATGAAAAGAAATACACCGTTCATGGAGACGGTAGACCGTTCGTACGCATGAACGCTGTTTTCGTTTCCTTATTGAGTTGAATGGAATTAAGTAGATGACATATATATAAACATAAATCCAGTAGCTTTATAATGTCATATATTTCATTATTATTTCTTATATATACATTATAATCATTCTTAAATGGTTAACATGGAGAATGAATCTCATCGCGTCGTGGAGACGGTAGTCCGTACGTACGCACGGGCGATGATATCATTTCTATAAATATTGAATTGAATTGGAGTGTATTATACAATATATCAGAATCAATATGATTTTGTAATAACTATTTATAGTTATTCTTTACACCATTATACCCATCCATGTAAGGTGGTGGTGGAAAATAGATTACACCACGGCGTGGAGACGGTATTCCGTACGTACGCACGCGCGGTGATTTCTTTTTCCGTAGGATGGATAGTTGGTGAAATAGGTTTGTTTAATACTTATAATAACATATCAGTATATGTTTGATACTGATGTTATTACTTCATAATGAAACAACCTAAGAATAAGAAGTGGAAGAAGAAATAAAGATGAAAGAATTGGTAACGGTAATTACCTCTTCTTTGAAGCGCCTCTTTGAGACCTCCTCTTAGGACACTAAAATTGGTCTTTGAGGAAGACCAGAACCTCTAGGATGTTTCTAGGGAAGTGGAGAAGAGATTTTGGCATGGGTTGGCCGAGCTTGAGTGCTCAAATTGGTGTGAGGAGGAGGGGGAGGAGGTATCCTTTTATAAGGGAGGAGAGGGGCACCTTAGGAATATCTCAAAATATTATTTTATATTAAAGACAAAATCGGTTTATAATGGTTCCAAAGGGTCTTATTTCGAAGCTAAAGTGGGGATGGGTCGAAATCCTATCAACCAATAAGATTTAGACAAGTTTAGGGTATTATTTTAACCTTATCAATTAGATTTAACTCTAAGTTAATTAATTTAACTTTTACCGTGTCTTTTTGTTTTCTTTCACTATATGGTTAATTCACTTACTATAACATGCCAAAAGAACCCCAAATTGTTTATTATTAAAATATATATCCTTATATAAGTCATTTGGCCGAACCTTAGATTTTTAGGATTAAAATAACAATTAATAATATAATATTTGATTTAAAAACTATTTTGTGTCAATTTTGACACTATTTGATATATGATTTTTGTGAAAGTCATAACAGAATTATATGTTCGAACTAAGTTGATTAAATCAACACTAATATATCATAGTAACCTATAAAATTAGTTTAATTCTTAAAAAGTCTCAAATTACATTTATTTTGTTGTTTATAACATCAATTATGTCAATATTTCATTAACAAGATAATTACTGCATCATAATTGTGTCATAAATAAATTACATTATTTGATGTCTAAAAATTACAAATAAAATACCATTATGTAGTAAATCTTTTTAGCTTTCTAATGAATATTTATAGTCAAATTTATCTTATGTATAACCCCATATTACAAATGTTTTAGTAAATAAACTTTGATTTTAACTCTTTTAACCCTTCTTTAAATAAATTAATAATAAATGTCCTAATCTAACCCAAGTGTGCCTAAATGGTCATATTTTATTCCTATGTTTGTTTTTGGTCGAAATACACTTGTCCAATAGGATTAGGACATGTGTTAGGGTAATATTAATATCATATTTACCCTTAGTTACCCTATTTACTATTAACCGCGGTAAAAAAAAGTAAAAAGTTACTATTCACCAAAAAATTATTTTTATCTCATTGAACCACATTTTAGTCCATGATATTAACCTTGTCTTTCGGATTTTTGAAATTCCATTCACAGAAGCGGTAAAATTATGTTTTATGTAAAATTCAGTTTTTAACCTACCACTTAGTGGTTTCACTATTCATCAAAAATTGATGTTTTTCAGAACAATGCCAAAATTTCATCCCAAGCTATATTTCATATTCCGAATTAAAAAATAAAGTCTATTTTACCAAATTCATAACATAAAAGTTGAATTAATTAATTTTATAATTAAATCCCGCTGTTAAAACAAATAGCGTGTTTTTAAGAAACAATATCTATTAAAAGATTGACACTTGTTTATGTCTAGTTTAAATGTGAAATTACATCCAATGACCAACATTGTATTAAATTGTAAAAATATATTCTAAATATACTTTAAAACCACTCAAATTAATGATTTATCACTATTAATTATTTCGATTAAAAAAGTTGTTTTTAATTATAATTTAGTAATTTTCACTATTCATCAGAATATGAAAGTTATCCGAAAAGTACCAAAATTTCACCTTAGGCTAAATTCGATACTCCGAATCCAAAAATAAAGTTCATTTTGAAAAATAAGATTTACTGGATTTCAAAAAGTGGTTATTACTATTCATAACGGCTAGTTTTAATAATACTTTTATAGCATATCGTTGTTTAGTGAAACTCGGTATTGCGTATTACACACGCTATCGAGGAAGGTCGCGATTGCGTGTAATGCAAGGCAAGTCAAGGATGCGTGTTGTGCAAGCTCCTTTTGGTGTAGCGTACAACACAAGACATTAATAAAATTAAAAAGAATATTTTTTATAAAATCTTGGGCTGTTACAGGGAGGTTGATGTATGTGTTCAATCTATACAGTTATTCCATGACATTTCTTCACCATCCTTATAATGGAAATTTGGGGATGAATTGATTGAAGGGGGTATGTTTGTAATAACCTAGTTCTTTACTTCATGTCTGAATCTTTTACTTTAATATTTTAATAAGTAAATAGAGGATAATGTGTAAAGTACTAGTTGAGGGACTTCTATACAATATGACATGGCGTTACATTGGAAGTAATCGAAGTACACACCATATAATCAAGTCGGCAAGCATGTGCAGGACGTGTAATGGAATTCATCAAAAAATGAAAAGAAAAAGAATATACACAAAACTTGTTTCCACATACAGGCCGTGAATAAGTTATTTTTTTTGTTAAAATGGGTAGTTGCGTTGTTTTTTCGTTTTTGGATAGAAGTTAACATTATTTTTTCCAATTGTCGTGTTGAGGACCTTTTTTCTCTTGTTTTCCATCTTAAGTCTTATTTGAACTCAATCGAAGGTGCTGGAAGCCAATCTATAAGCTGTTCATTCCACATGATCCAGTATTCACGATTTATACTCCTGATTGAGATTTCGAGCCATGAATTTTTTTGAATCTTTTATAGATCTACTCTATTCTAGGTCTAATTATAGGTTGATTCTAGACGAGGAGAGCCATACCACTACAGGTTATGTGGTCTTGTGCCGTTAATTAATTTTCAAGTTGAATATATGTGTCGAAGTGTCATCCGCCAATTTTTGTGAGTCATCGTGATTTATAATTGAATATTTCTATTGTCTATTGGTGTTTTGGTAAATATATACGGGTTCTTAATCATGTATTAGGTTGTATACATTGATTTTGGTCCACCAAATGGGTGTGTTTCCCATGGTCTGTTGTTTATGACTGTTTGGCCTAGGATTCCTATGAGAATGCATTGTTTCCCTTATTTTGGGTTGTTTGAAATGTAATTAGTGATATAAAAAATTATACCATGTGATTTCATTTATGGATAAGCATTGTGATAGTTTAAATTATATGGTTAGCTTTAAATATTTCACTTTCCCATGTGAGTTTTTAATAGTTAATGTAATGTAATAGTTTTTATGACATGTTTTTCTTATTTTTTGAATTATTCCCATGAGAGAGATTGAAAGGAAATGCCTTTTGAGGTTGGTCCTTTTTTTATGTCGAACGTTGTTGGGTTTTGACCATTTCCTGCCTAATGAATGTTTAATTTAATCATAACGATAAAAGGGGGTATGTTTCAATGTGTGAGGAATGCCATTTGGTAAAAGGGAATGGTCATGCTCATATGAGTATTGTACCTTATACATTGGGGGAACCATGGATTCAACAAAGAATTCCATAGATGGACTGAAAGATATTATTATAATGACAATCCATGAGCGAGACATGAATGTAGCGGTTGGGATCAAGGAGGAATTATTTAAATGACAAGCGGGCCATGGATCCGTAGAGGGATACTTTGGGAAGGCTCTATTGGAAATGTTAATATGTAATCTGTTGAATTATATTTATACTAAACCTATTGTGATACCGGGTTCATGAATAGAATACTGGAATGGGCTTGTAGGATATTGGTAGAATTAAACTAAGAGTGATACTCGATTTCTCACATTGGAATGTCAAGGATGGGCTCAGGATAGAAATTTAATATCGAAATGGAATGACTTATGAAACATCTGTGAATAAAAAGAACAAGTTTGGATTTTTTCATCACTTATACTTGTTTAGATATTATTTTGGTATATCTACCATTCTTACATTATAATGGTATTGTTAGTCTTAGGATATATTTTGAGACTTAGATAAATCAATGTAATTGCATGGTGAATGATCATAAAATGAATTTAATTGGAAACTACTATATTGAGGACGTTTTACTTTTGAGTACTTCCCAGTTTACTACATTAATTATTGTACACATCTTGTTATATATATATTCACTATCAAATTGGCATAGACCTTTGGTGGTTTCCTAATTAGATTTGGTTCTCACACACTGTTCGGGTCATGTTTTTGGGCCTGAAAATATTTTATTGTCATAAGAAATGATATGGGAAAGCCCCATTCTATAGTTATATGATTAGTAGTTTAGGAGAAGGATATTATGGGACCAAGATGAGGCTAGAAATGCTTCTGAGTGTTTTTTGTTCTCTTTTGTTCTGTTTGTACATGAATCTTGTATTCCTCTGGTGTATCCCTTTTTTTCTCTATTTTATAAAACATGTAACATGCTGCATCATATATGGTATGATATGAAATATGGTTATTTATATTATTTTTCCTACTCTATTTTCTTCTGTTATATGGTATTACACCTTCTGTTATTGTTTGATTTTTCTTTCATACGTGTATACTCTACTAATGACGGCATAATATCCCCATGATGAATCCTAGGCCCTCGCTACTAGTCATAAGCCTATGGAATTTTTTGAGGTTCTCTTGAGGTCATGTGACCAACTATGTATGATCAACATTTGAGTGGAATCTAGAGCGGGTATGTTACACGAATGTAAAAACTGATAATGTGGAGTGCCAATGTTAGAACTGAAAATAAAGATCGGAAATATATAAACTGATCTTCCAATGCATGAATAAATGATCTTACCACATAGAGTGTGAATGCATTTACTAATAATGATATGTGGCCATGTTTTTCATTATGTTAGGATATATCATGAAAAGGACTCATGTGATTTACCACATCATTGTCCGAGGATGTCATAGAGAGATAATGTGTGGAACTAATAGACCTTGATTGATTTTCAGAGGATCTTGCAAAGTGGTCATGTAATGATCGTGAATTAAAAATATATGGTAATGATATATAGAGATATATATATATATATATATATAATGGTCATTCAAAATTTCTTGAGTAGTGTGATTATCAATGGATCAAATAGTGAGATCATAGAGAGTGCTTGATTGAAATTGGTTACAATGTGAGATACTATGAAGAACAAGAATGATAATGGATCATGATGTGGGATCATGTGAATGACATGTTATTATAGGTGTATCTAATTTGGGGAACACATGAAGAATGTTATACTATTATTTTATCACATTATGGGATTAGTTAATGTACTTAATGTAAATACTAGTGATCTGGTGAAGTGCATTAGATAATCGGTAGGATATGATGTGATGAAATAACATATAACACATAATTTTGATTTCTATGGTAGGTGAATAGATGGATAACAAATATATGTTGAGTTATGGTGGTGGATTTGAGCTGATAAATTCCCCTAATAGCCTTTTCTTATGTCATTTTTTAACAATTGATTTATTTAGGAGAAAAGGAATGTCTCATTATCAGTAGAAAGATCTCACAAAAGTGACTCTGGAACATGTTCCAAAATAAAGAAAATTGTTTTACATGATTAGATGAAGGGTCTATTGAAATGATATCATAATGTTATTTTATGATAATTAAAAGTATTTCAGATGATCACAAGAATTCATGGAGTTTGAATCACATGATCCACAGAATCAGTAGGAAGACCTTGTGAAGAACTATTCTTAAGGTATCTCAATAAGGGTTTAATGTTCATTGAATAAGAATACCTATTAATATCACAACATATGAGTAATATGTAGAAGGTTTGAGTGAGTAATTATATGATCCAAATGATCTATAAATTGTCTCATGGTGGGATCTTATAGTGTAGTCCTGTATTGATATTTTTCAAATGGATTCTATAGAGGGGTCACACATTCTACGAAAAATAGATTTTCCAAATTTTTTATGTCATTACAATGAGAGGGAATTGTAATAATGAAACACATTAGTGTGATTAAAATCATAAATTAATTTTAGAAGATTATACTATAGGTTTTATGAGTTTACTTCTATCGAGAGAGGAAATATTGATTTCTCATTCAAAATGATTGTAAATGAGGAGTGATTGTGAATCTACTTGGAACATCCTATTGGAATGTATTTTTAGTGGATTAGGTAAATATATTCATTATTTTTGTATTATACATAGACATATCCTAGTGAGGGTGAACCATGTAAAATTATTTTTCATGTGAATGTCTTAATTTTCATTCATTACATGCAATATGATGGAGATAGGATTTCGTTTTTTACAAAAAAAAGCTACATAGAGACAATTGTTTTAATCTATCATACACTGATTCAACCCCTCATCATATTATAATTTTTTTTATAAAAATAGTATAATAGAAATGTGTTATCACCAGAGATTCTCTCTTAGAAGAAGTAATGGGTGCCTTTAATTATATAGGGATTCTGATCATTTTTTGAAATAATTTTACACTATTGAATAACTTGATGAAAAACTATTTTTGATCATTGGGTATTTGTGTGTTTACAATAGTAATGTATTCTATTTATGCCAATGTGGATAATGGATCTTTATGTAAAGCTAAACGAGGGGAACCAGATGATGACGCTATGGAAATCAATGTCTCATGGGAAGCCTTATCTAGTGGAATATATATGAAGGTGAAGTCATATTTGTCATCAAATATTGGGGGAAAATGTTTCTAAATAAATATAAAAGTAATTAAAAAGTAAGAGGATATAAAATGAAGGATCAATATAACAAATATGTGGAATTTTGAATGATCACCAATGAGTTGTTTGATGAAATCTATACATGGGAAAATTTCCTTATAAAAGAAATGCATGGTCTTAAAGTGATTATCAAAGATGTATAAATTGTTAAGAGAATATTCAGAACACATACACTTTCATTAAATTATAATATTTCAAGGTTGGATGATAAATATCCAAATGAGGAGACATTTAATTATAAACATAGTACTCCAGCATCATAAAAGATGATACATGATGATAATTAGTCTATGCAAAAAAGGACTTCCAAAGAGGTTGATTTCAATCCCATGAATAATCCATTTGTATTAGTGTCACACCACGACTTGTGGATATGAGACTTGTCCACGGGATATGAAACTGAGCGGCAGAGACCCAACGTTTCCCGGCATGCAATTAGTGCCGGGTTGCACGGATTGTCAGTGGTTCGCTCAACCGCACGCTCAGCGGCACACGAGTCGTGCAATTGTCCATTTTTTATGAATTAAAATGGGTTTTATTATCCATATTCTGATAATTATTATTCTTTATATCTTAATATTTATATTATTTATATTGTTATTTATATTACTATTGTCAATATGATTAATACTATATTATTATCATTTATATTATTATCGGTTGTTATTATTATTGTTGTTTTTATTGTTTGTATTAGTATTAGTATTATTATATATATATAAATATAATTGCTAACCCTAGCACCCAAGAGTGAGCCACACGGCTTTCCTTTTTTTCCCACTCTCTGCATTTTCCCTGCCTTCTCCCTCCAGCGTTGACTGACCTTCTTGTTCTCCCTCTCACATCGGCGCCCTTCAGACTCAGCACCCATGCGCCCAACAGCCCCCCCCCCCCCCCGTGCTCTCCATATGACTTTGCACCCTAATCTCGTGCTGCGCCCTAGCCTCCCTCCTACAGCAGGCTCCCGCACTCGACCTCGCTCCGCATAGCCGACCACCGGCCTCAAAAACATCATTCCCTCCTACAGCAACTCCACTAGCCCCTACTGTAGCCGCCCTACTCTCCACCCTCAGCTCACTTCCAGCCCATCCCATAACTCCACTCTTGGCCGCAGATCCTTTCACCATCCTCCTCCCCGCGAGGCAACCTACCCCCTCCAGCAATGATGACCTGCACCCCCTTTTCCCAGCTCCCTCCATGCTCCAACCTCCTCGGCGTTGTGCAGACACCCTCAAACCCTAACAGCCTTCCGCGGTTGCTCTAGGCCCTCATCCTCGCCCCACATCTTTTTTCGGTATCTTCCATCCTAGCCATCATCCCATCGGCCAGCCTTGTGCCACCACGCCCATGCACGAACCTGCTGCCCAGCCAACTAGCCGGCCAACGGTGTACCCGAATTGGCACGCGGTTCCCTAGTGGTCTTTTTTCCCCTCACCGGTAGCACCTTCCTGCCACGAACTTCCTCACCGGTGCGTTCTTATATAAATGTCTAGGGGTTCTCTTCTTTTCCCAAAACCTAATGCTTGAAGATGTGTTATGTGTTTACTTTTCTAGGTTGGGAATAATATCATTTGAGGCGTATTCTTCCTTCCGCCGAGGGTTAGTCACATTCACACTTTAATTTTGAAATCATCTTTATCTTTGAGGTTAGATTTCATTGATTATGCCTTTTTAAATTATGTTTACGTTGTTTACTTGATGTTCACTTCTCTTAGGTTGATGGTTATGCGTTTTTGTTGTTAAATTAATTATATTAGGTTGAAATTGTTGGTTCTACACTGTTTGGATAATTGTAGCACCCGTTTAATATAGTCGACGAGTTTTGTGGTTTATTATCTTGGTGAGGAATTAGTTTTTTTAATAATTTAGTTTTTTTGACTAGTTTGGTGTGTCTTTTGTTTCTAAAAAAATAATTGAGTTTGTATTTGATATTGTGTATCATGTATATGTGCAATAGGGTGTGTTATGCTGGAAACCCAGTTTTTGTGATACAAAACATCCTGCTCATGTTTTTAAACTTACTAAAGCTTAGTATGGTCTTAAACAAGCCCCACGAGCATGGTATGATAGACTCCCTGGATTTTTGCTTCAAAAAACTATGTTAAGGGAAATGTAGATCCAACCCTTTTTATAAAGAAAGATAAGAAAAATGTTTTTATTGTTCAAATTTATGTTGATAACATCATATTTGGTTCAACTCAGAAATCTTTAACCGACTCTTTTGCAAGTCTAATGAAATCTGAGTTTGAAATGAGTATGATGGGTGAGTTAACTTTTTTCCTTGGTTTTATAATTTCTCAAAAACCAGAAGGAACCTACATATGTCAACATAAGTATATTAAAGATCTTCTTAAAAAGTATGGTTAGGAAAACACTAAGAGTACAAGTACATCTATTGGTACCTTAAACACTTTAGATCTTGATGAAGCTGGGAAACCAGTAGATCAAACATCTTTTAGAGGTATGATAGGAAGTTTACTTTTCTTAACAGCTAGTCGACCAGACTTAATGTTCTCAATATACTTATTTGAAAGATATCAATCCAATCCTAAGGAATCTCACATAAAGGCAGTAAAAAAAAATTTCGCTACCTTATGGGAACCATGGATCTAGGATTATTTTATACTTCTAGAAATGATTTTGTTCTAAAATGCTTTTCTGATGCTGACTTTGGTGGATGTAGAATGGATTGAAAGAGTACATCCGGAACTTGTCATTTCTTAGGAGATTCATTAGTTTATTGGTCCTGCAAGAAGCAACATTCTGTAGCACACTCCACGGCTGAAGACGAATATGTACCAGCTAGAAGTTTTTGTGCTCAAGTGTTGTTGATGCAACACACACTCACAAACTATGGCTTGAGTTTTACTAAAACTCAAATTTTTTGTGATAACACAAGTGCCATTACCTTAAGTAAGAACCATGCACATCACTCTCATTCAAAACACATAGATATTTGGCATCACTTTCTTAGGGATCACACATTAAAAGGAGATATTATTCTTCAGTTTATCGGAACACAAGAACAACTTGCTGATATTTTCACAAAATCATTGCCTTCTCATAGATTTGAATATATTAAACAGAAGTTAGGAATGATAACTGTAAGTTAATCTTTCTTAATTAACTTTATGTTGAAAAAGTCTCTTTGCAATAATAAACTCCTTTTCATATGGGGAGTACATTTGATTGTTAGAGTAACTACGTTTTTCAAAGTTTGTTTCCAAACTTTTCGGAACTACAATTCTGGAATGGGAATTTCCGGAACTAAAATTTTCCAGAATGGATATTTTCATATAGAAAACTTCAGGAATGGAAAATTTCATATTGAAAACTTCTGGAATGGAAAATTTCATTCTGGTATTTCAATAACGAGATTTTCGAACCTAGGCTTTCATAAGGAGCTTTTCGTTTTTCAATTTTCATTGTAATGAAATTTTAGTACTGAGTTTTCCGTACAATGTTTGTTTTTCGTAGTGAGTTTTGTGAACCATTTTTATTCAATATTACCCATTACGAATAATCCTCCTAAGCCAATCCGAAAGGTATGATTTTCTTACTCAAGTTTTTGTAATCATACTTTACTTACTGGTATTTTCTTATATTTTCTTTTCAGTTTTTATGTTTTCTTAAACCTCTGTTTTAATAAAAACCTCAAAAGATAGGATTCAAGTTTTCTTGAGAATTGGTTTTCATCCATCAGATCTGATCTCAGCTTGTCGCAACTGTTCGATCAACTGAAGAAGTTGAACCGTCTTCTCGTTACTTATATAAAGGGGACCCCAAATGGTTGTCCCACATCGATTTACAAGATCCAGCATCCCGAATCTCTGCCTCTCCGTTTTAATGCCGTTCCGATCTTCAGTTTTAACCGTTCCGAACTTCTCAGAGGTCTTCAGATCTGAATGTTCGTGGAAGTAGCTTCTCAAGACTTGTCTTCCTCTAAGCCAATTTTGAAGTGGTTAGTATATAGAGAAAGGTTGGTTCATCCTAATTTCTTCAACAAGTATGATTCTCTTATATCCAAGAATATTAAGCTCAACGGATGGGAAGATGTTGCTGTGTCCAAGACCGGAAATCAAGATGAAGTGTTTTCATATTTGCTTATAGAATTCTATGAGACAGTTTCCTTCTATAAGGATGATGACAGGGAGAAATTATAATTTAAGTCTTATGGAGAGACTTATAAGCATTCTTATGCCATGACAGCCAGCTTGGTAGGGCTGAACAATGAAGGAGAAGCTGAGTTCATTTCTCTTGTTTTACCGGATTTAAAAGGAATCTTCGACAAGGAAATGGGATTGGAAACTCTCGGACTATCAGATGATATGGCTCCAAATATTGCTTCTCTGTTTACGAATTTCCAGATTGTAGAATTAAGGGTACAAGGCCTTATCGTACTGAGAAAGGGTGACAAAGATGTTCTGAAGAAGAGTGAGATTTTTATTCTAGATTTTCTGATAAATCTGAGGAAGTTTAACCTGATGAAACACATTCTTGTTACTCTTGAGAATGTTAAGAAAGGGAATCTGAGTGCTCAGATCATAATGTATCCAGAAATCCTCTCAAAGTTGATAGTTCGGTGCCTTGAGTCTTCCATGGAGTCTTTCAAGTCTAATCCAAGAGTTTGAAAGATTATGTTGGTGAGTGATGGTACTCTCAAAAGAATGGATGTAGCCTTCGACAAGAAGACTGGTCAGTTTTTTGATTTACCTTCTCAAGAAGAAACGATACCGAATGTTGCTTAACCTGAATCCTCTAAGCCAGTGAGGAAGATAAAGTTGAAAGAATTTGAAGTTGAAGCATAGAATCCCAAATCTAAGTAAGTTCATTCCGCACCTACAAAAGCGAAGAAGAAGAAAGATTAACCAATTGAAGTAGTTGCTAAATGGAGGGAAATCAAAGAGAAGAGAGTGCATGGGGAGCCTCAGTTTGGCTTGGATCCTGCAGAGGCTAAGGCATTGAAGGAAAGAACTACGGATGAAATAGAAAAACAAGTGAATGAAAAGAATCTTAAGAAAAAAATGTCTGAAGCTGAGGTGGTTCATACTTTGTTAAAGTTTACAGAGATGGCCTCCGGAAACATTCCTGTTCCGAGATCTTTTTCATTGGAATCTCTACCTGAGACTCCAGGAAGAAAATTTTTTGCTCCGGAAGACACAGTTGCTAATCATGTTGAGTAATTAGAGAAAATTGAGCAAGTGGAAGAAGAAGTAGTTGCTGAAGGTAGTGGTGACACCGGAGATGTTTTGAAGAAAGTAGATGATTATAAGGGGACACCTTCGGACCATTTGTCGCTCCGAACTTCAGAAGCTCAATCATAGAAGTTATTCACTCCAGGGAAGGATGAGGAGGAAGGAGAATAATAAGTAGCCTATTATGCAGAGGAGGAACAACTTCTACATGATATTTCTCAAATGGAGAATGTAGAGGATGGTGCTCAAAAAGTTGCTGATGATGATGAAAATGTTGTTCAAGTTTCTGATAGTGAAAAGAAAACTCCAGAACAGGAATCCATTACGAAAAAGGGAAAGGGAAAGAAACTCATTGTTGATACCTCGAGCTCAGTCGCTGTAAACAGAAGGGAAGTTGGTAGTTCCTCAAAGAGAAAGCTTGAGAAAATTGAAGAACAAAATTCTACAAGGAAAGTCTCGGATTCAGAGACATCTTCTTTGGGGCATGACTTTTTTGTTCATTCATTAAAGAATTTGGTAGGTTCTATTCCGACGTTCTCAAGTATTGATTCAAGATTCCATATGCTTCAACACACTTTGAATCAGAAAATAGACTATGTATCCATGGTTAGGGAAAAATGTGTTGAGATAGAGGCTCAGTTCAAAACTTTCTTTGTCGGCTATGAAGCCCACAAAAGATCTTGCAAGATGATGACTAGTTGGTTGAGGAAGACTGTAGAAGAGATGAGGCAATTTGATGAATTCCAAGATAATGTGAAGGTTGCCTTTGAGACAGAAGACAGGAAGATAAATGAACTTACGTCATCCTTTAAAGAAAAGTTGACAGATGAAAAGAATTTCTGGATTCAAGAAGTCAGAGATCTGAATGGAAAGCTGAATTCTGTTTCTCAAAACTGGAAGTATGAAAGGGATCATCGGATTGAGTATGAAGAAATGTTTTTAAAGAAAGAACAAATCTTGAAGGCTCAGGAAGAAAAGCTTCAGGCTCAAGAAGAAAAGCTTCAAGCCCAGGAAGAAAAGATTGAGGCTCAAAATGCAAGAATTGTTGTGTTAGAGAAGCAAGCCGAGGATGATCATAAAGACTTGAATAAAATAAATTCTATTCTTAAGGGTCTCATGACGAAGGAAAAAGATCCAAAATAGACAGATTTTATCTTTTCTTGTATCTAAATTTCTTTGTTTTTGAGCTTTCAAACTTAATGAAAAATGTGCTTGCTCGTTTCTTTTGTTGTTGCTACTATACTTTTTCAGGTACTTTGTATATTTTCCATTCCCTCGAATTCTTTTTGAAAATCACAAAGGGGGAGAAGGAAAATAACTCTAATAAAAGGGAAAAAGAATCTTAACTAAGGGTGAGAAAGAAAACAAACTCTAATAGAGTTTATCTAAGGGGGAGTTTTTCATTAAAGAATACATTCTTATTCTTAATTATATATCATTCCGGAAATCTAGAATAAGATCCTTAGTGTTTCAAAGCCTAAGGGGGAGTTAGTCATATTCATCAATATCCATAAGCAAAAGGAGATAAGGCTTAATGTTTTATTTCGTATTAGATATTCTTTTTCATAGGGATGTTTGTGCTTTCCAAAAAGGGGGAGATTGTTGAGTCAATAAGGTTTTCCTTATGACTTTTTCATTCCTTCTGGTTTTGAAAATCACAAACACCATTCTTTAAGGAAAATCAATTTTATAAGGAAAATTTCTTTTATAAGGAAAATCGATTTTATAATGAAAATTGTTTTTATAAGGAAAATCGCATTTATAAGGAAAATCGCTTTTATAAGGAAGATCGCCTTTGTTAGAAAAATTATCCTTATCATATTTTCATTCATATATTTCTTATATATGAGTTTTGGATTCATTTCTATATTCTCAGAATCATTTGAAACTTTGATATGAAACATTCTGTTTTATGTACCGAATTCCAGATGAGAACTGTAATGAAGTATCATTCCGAATTCCAGATACGAACTCTGATAAAGTTTTACTCTGAATTCTGGATACGAATTCTCATTACAAATTCTAATGACGAATTCTCATTACTAATTCTGATGATGAATTCTCATTACGAATTCTGATGATGAATTCTCGTTATGAATTCTGATGACAAATTCTCATTATGAATTATGATGATGAATTCTCATTATGAATTCTGATTACAAATTCTCATTACGAATTCTGATGAAGAATTCTCATTACGAATTCTGATGAGGAATTCTCATTACGAATTCTGATGACAAATTCTCATTACGAATTCTGATGATGAATTCTCATTACGAATTCTGATGACGAATTCTCATTACGAATTCTGATGAAGAATTCTCATTACGAATTCTAATGATGAATTCTCATTACGAATTCTGATGACAAATTCTCATTACGAATTCTGATGACAAATTCTCATTAAGAATTCTGATGAAAAATTCTCATTACGAATTCTGATGTCGAATTCTCATTACGAATTCTGATGATGAATTCTCATTATGAATTTTGATGACAAATTCTCATTACGAATTCTGATGACGAATTCTCATTATGAATTCTGATGGCGAATTCTCATTACGAATTCTGATGATGAATTCTCATTATGAATTCTGATTATGAATTCTCATTACGAATTCTGATGACAAATTCTCATTACGTATTCTGTTGACGAATTCTCATTCCGAATTCTCATTCCAAATTCCCCTATGAAACAAAATCTGATTATATTTGCTTTATACACTCCGAATTTATTTAGACACCAAAAAATTATTTTTGTGTACACTCTGAACATTCATTCCGAACATCTGTGTTAAATTTAAAATGATGTCGTACATTATGTTTCACTTGATCTGTTATAAAACAATGTCGTCTTTTCTATTATAAACTAACTGTTGGTTAAGTTACACGTGTACAGGTCCCTCCGATTTTGAAGGTAAATATGGCCATTGGAAAGGAGGCCGAACTTTCCTATAAATAGGAGCACATTTGAAAGAGCTCAATGATGACTGATGAATAACATCTTCGACATTGTGCATACATGCTGTTGAAGTCATTTCTAGAGAGAGAGAGGATCTTATTAACTCTCAAAGCTTGGTGCGACTCCAAATGTTAGTGATTACATTCGAGGACTACCAGGGATTGGAAGACAGAGGTCCCAACTACCTTGAAGCTTGAGGGATTCCTTGCTGAGGAAGACAGAGGTTGCCAACTACCTTGAAGTTGAGGGTGTGCAGGGATATCAAGACAGAGACTCTGATCTTCGTATCAAGGGCTTACCCTGGTGTGTGTAAGACAGACTTTCTTGAATGTATAAATCAAGGGACCTGTATCCAATGTTGTTGGATACCCTTCTCTTTGGGTTAAAAGACTTATATCTTGTTACTTGTAGTTTTACTACCTGTTTGTTTCAGATGCATTTTGTATTATAAGGAAAGTATTACTTTCTTATGCTTCCATACTTGTACTCTGTTTCATTTAGATTCTATACACTTGAAGGTAGAATCTGATATTGTATTCTTTTGTTAAGTTTCCATTCCAGGAACCATATTTACGGAACCTACTTTCGGAATATCTTTCCAGTTTTAAGAAATTACATAGGGCTTGATGTTTATAACTTCATTCCTTATTCCGTGTTTTTATTTTGGTGTTAGAGGTGTTGTGAATTTTTTTAGTTTAACATTGTTGAACTGGGATCTTTCCTTTGTTAAAGGAATTTTTTAAAGTGTACAATTCACCCCCTCTTGTATATTGAGCATCTACATCATTATTTCGATCCTACAGATATGAGATAAAATACCAGTTCGTCACCACCAAAGGTGTTAATAACAATCCATGATATAAAATACAAGCTATGAAATGTTCACTATATAACATAGGTATAGAAAAAATGAAACAGGTTCCCATGGAATATATAATATAGGTAAAGTGATATTGTATAGCCAATGTAGGCTAACTAAAATAAATGGTCTCGCATCAATAATAAGATAGACTAAATGAAAATTGAAATTACTACCACATCCTAGCTATATATCTAGTATGTCAAGTCAACCATAAACACATAATATAACCTATATATCATATCATTCAATACCTTTCCATTTACCTTCTATATCATATCAACCATGGAAGATTAAAAAAGGTGTCACATCAACCTTGGATGAGCCATATACTCATATGTGTCTAACCCTGTAAGGCATGATATGAGGTTTTTAAAACCATGGAATCCTTGTTGACTCCAAAGAGAATCTCGATGGAAACTCCATTATATTGGAATGAGGTTCCAGGTGCATTTCTATTGACCATGTCCACTGTGAGGAAAACAAATCTGGATTCAAGAGTTAGTAATTCCCAAGGACTCCCACAGAATCAATTCCCAAAGAGTGATATCATCTATTCATCCACTTCCATTATCATGGCCCCTAATATAGCACTCCCATAGATTCCAATGATTTCATTCATCATTCATTTCAATCAAGAATTTAAATCATCACAACTTGTGAGCTCTCCAACTCATATAAAAATTTAAATTTAAATAAATAATTATTTAATATCATGTGTAACCTGAATGAAGAGCCATTCAATCTCCTAAACATCAAAAATAAATAATTTCATTTAAAACTAGGCTTCCTCAAACTAATAAATCCCAAACACACCTCAAGGGTGGTATAATCAATGGTAAATAACAAATGAACACCCCATGGGTCTCCATGGGTGGGGAAAATAAATCTAATTGGTCTAGAGGAACGTGTGAGGATTTCTAACGGGTTCCAATGTGTTCAATTTAAACATTAATTTCATTTTACGGGTGATTCAAGATTTCCAGCTCATGGAAAAACATCCACTATAAGGAAAATGTATTATTACGATGAGCTATTTGTGAAGGATAATATTTCCTTTGAAAATTTTATTCTAAAATGAGTTAATAGATACAGAATAATCAGTTCATTGAAAATAATTGATAATTATTACAGAATTCCATTTCCATAAAAAATAATGTTGGCGAGAATGTGCACCATAATTCATGGGTATAATTGGTGAAGACTAAGAGAGACATAATCTCATATCCATTGCAAACATTATATCGTGAAAATATTTTTTGGTAGATGAATATGAAAAGGGTTCCATGGAAACCTTTTTCGATGGGGAAAATTATTCTTTATTAACATGTCACAAAATATAATAATCCTCACACACATGACACTCTCTCATTCCTTCCAGTTTTCCTATTTGTAAAACCTACCACAGAATGACCCCCATCTATTGACCAACTCCCCGAATTTCCCAAAATCACCCATCATGCCTAATATTTTTTTTTCAGATTCAGGATTAGATATCTCTTGTACAGACATCGCTTCTATCTTCCTTTATTATTTTTATGATTTTTGTTTCAATATTTCAATAATTGGGATGATCAAAATGTAGGTCAACAAGTTTATCCGATTGTTATGGTATATTTGATATTTAGGGTTTTTATATGTTGATTATTCCTTATTTTGATGTGTACTAGCTTTCCACTAGTTATTTTAAATTTATTTGAGATATTTTTCTCATCGTTTGATGGAGTTTATTTAAATATGTTAACTATGAAAGTTGAATATCATGGTTATGGTGATATAATTTTATATGAATTATGATAATTAATGGTTTTCAATATTGATGTATAATTGGTAAATGTTCTCTGTTATCATTGTTGTTGCATTTTTTTCTACGTGACTTTTTTGAGGAACTGTAGTCTGAAAAAAAAATTCTACTTCCACTATTTAATTTTATTTAGAGGTTATAAAAATTAATTATATCTTATTTGTGTGTTTGTTGGGTCCATGAGTTATTTCAACAGAATTTTATGTATTTTTATCATTATTTATGATTTATAATTAATAGAATTTTTTGTTTGATATTTTTGGTTAATTAACATATTTTACTGATGTTATGAATCAAATAGTTATACCCTTTTATAAAATCGAAAATATTAAATATAAAAGTTTACATTTCAATTTAATCTGATTATATGTTGGAAAACTATATTTACTAAATAAATAAACTGTTAACCTATTTTTTCCTAATCATTTTCAATATCAATTACTAATTAATTGTTTTACTTTTTATTTTTGGGCCTATAAAATTTTAATTGGAATAATAATATAAAATAGTTCAATTTAATTTAATGAGATAAAAATACATGTTATATTGAAAAATACAAATCATTTTGAAGATAGACTTTTTTAACACAAAAAATAATTTAATCACATCTATCATTTAAATTTCATTATTTAAGGGATATTATAAAATATAAAATTATTAATTAAAATATTAATTATTATATGTAACGAATTAATATAATTCATCGTAGCATTAATTCTATTTATTGACTGTTTCACTATTTTAATTTTGTAATTCATATTTCACATTTTTTTCACTTGATGCAGTAATGTTTATCTTACGATCTAAAATATATTTTAGCATAGTTCATATATATTAGTTGATGTATTTATATAAATTTATAAATATTCATATATATATATATAGTACATTGTCAAATGTTAAAACACATATATGTATTTATTATATATATTCATTTATATAATTTTTTAAGGATTTTAGGATATATATATATATATATTAATAGGTAAATATGTGTGTGTGTGTGTGTTTTAAAATAATTATGGGATTTGATATATATATATATATATTAACATATGAATATGTACATATACGCATTTATAACATATATGTATGGTTTATATATATATATATCACTATGTGTGTTTGTGTGTTTAAAAATATTTGACATGTATAATTTTCTAATAAAAAGATGGAATATATTTTTTGTATTTATATTAATTATTCAATATATATATGTCAATTTATAAAAAGGTAATAATAAATTAAATAATATAAATAATTATTAATTATAATTAACTATGTTATAATAATTAATAATTAATAATTAATTAGACAATAAATAATAAATAGTAATTTTTTGTATTTATTAGAGATGATTAGTAATAGTTATCAGTTAAACACGATTTTTTGTAAAAATTAGTTGTAATGACTAAACATTAGGAACAATATGTAGGGATTATTAACATTTAGTAATTTTTTTTGGAAATGACTGAAAATTATTAAAAAAATATATGATTAGTAATCATTACTAAAAATTAGTTATAAGAAAAAATAATTTTTAATATATATTAGCTACATGGGGGAATAATTGCTTTCAAACACACACACAGACACAAACCAAAGACATGCACTAGAAGGGCAGGCTATAACACCCCCAATGATATCCCACCCATCAAACATTATTTATTAAATGCATGGCCTGTAGTCCATGTGGTAATGAAGCCCATTACATGGCTTGAAATCCCATGGCAGCATCATACTTATATCATCCTACATGTGTCATCATACTGGCATTAGGATTTCATCACCGCCTACCTACATCATGCCTACGTCACCGCCTGCCCGCGTCCTCATCTGTGGCATGGTTGGCATAGTACAGTAATCGTACATTTGCACACCTGGATTTGATCCTCGGTCTGATGTAGAATTACAAAGAAGCTTTACCCCTCAGCTAAGCCCCCAACTACATAAGAAGTCATTATTTCAAGTTATTAGTAAAAACTAAGGGAAAAACCCTATAATTATTAAATATTAGAGTAATTATTAAAAATTATAAAAAATTTCCATTTAAGAAAATTTAAATATTAATAATTCACGTTAAATCAGTATAATTAGTACAAATTTGAATTATTTAGTTGTAATTAATAATTTATTACTCAAATTATTAAAAATTAATGGTAATTACTAGAAAATAGTAAAAATTAACAGTATTTATTATAGATAAATAAAATTTTATATTCAATCACTATAACTAAGGAATAGTAATTAGTAAAAATTATTGGTAACTAGTAAAAATTACAAATAAATAACTATCTTTAAAAATTTTTATCAATAAATATTAAATAATAGTGGTAGATCACTGTAATTAATGAAAAATAGAGGTATTTAGAAATCATTAATACAGATTACTTGTAAATTTTTGAATATTAACCATAAATTTCTATAATTAGTTAAAAATATGAATAATTTTTAATATTTAGAAATTACTTGTGATAATTACTACTAATTGGTATCAATTACAAGTAATTAGTGTCAATTATTAGTAATTTGTTATAATTATTTGTAATTATTCTTAATTATTTATAATTAGTAATAATTTTTTGTTATGTTAACAATTTGAAATAAATAATGGTAATTAGTGTTACTTAGTAATAATTAGTGGAAACTGGTGATAAATATTATTCTAAATATAAATTACTAGAAAATTGAATCCGAAATAGATCATCAATTTTTAGGTGACGAACAATGAAAAATTTTCAGTCAAAATGAAATAGGTCCTCAATTTTTTTTGTGTTGTACAACAGAAATTTTTTACATGGTCGGAAGAAAATTTTTTTATCACCTGAATATTGAAAAGTATTTGATTTACCCCTTTTAGTTTGTTATATTTTATATTATTGGGTTATAATAAATTTTACAAAAAATTAGAGGAAATTAGTGGTAATTATTTATTATTACCCCAAATATCTACTAATTTTATGTATAATTCAATATAAAGTAAAAAAATATTATAAAATAATAATAGAATTTACAGTCATGAGGTGATGGGAAGTGACCTATGTGTGTGAACAATGTCCAAATTTTTCATTAGGTAAGTAGACCAGGGGCAGGCAAGATGTAACTCATCGAGCTGGTTGTTGTACATTCAATACACATTGACATCATACAGTAACTACATTTTTAATGGGTTGTATGTCCTTAAATATAAACTATTTGTTTAATAATCATATCGCTAGTCGAATATCCCAACATTTTACAGTTAAATAATTATATGAAAATGTAAAATGATCATGTCATTCATGTAACACACCATGATTTCATAGTACATTATTTTTTCAAAGTAATTCAATAACTTGCACTACACGCAACACCGAGTTCAAGTGCACCACAACTTACCAAACTAGCCATTAAAAAGCCGTAATGATTAGTAGTAACTGAATTTTTAACATTATATAATCCTTATAATTTTAGAATCAATATTATCTGTTTTTTATACATAATGTAAGAAAATACTAATTTTTCAAATAAATGACGTAATTTTTTTTAAAAAAATTGCACTTTTACCACCTTTTAATGGTGAACCCTTTTAAATAAAATATTTGAAACTTTTATATATTCAATTTGAAAAAATAAAAATCTTCTTTAGAATCAGGAGAGAATAATATAGTTTCAATAATTTTTTGGTGTTTTTATGATAATTATCATATTTGGGTGAATAGTGAAAATACTATATTTTAACTAAAAACTACTTTTTTAATCAAAATAATTTATAGTGATAAATTATAAATTTTAATGGTTTGGAAGTATAAATAGATTATATTTTTACCATTTAATCCAATGTTGGTCATTTTAAGTAATTTTACATTGAAATTTGATATAAACAACTGCCAATATTTTGATAGTTATTATTTCTAAAAAATATGCCTTTTGGTTTTGACAATGAGAATTAATTTTAAATCAATAAATGAAAAATCTATGTTTTTAAATTGGTAAAATAGACATAATTTTTGGATTCATAATATCAAAATTATCCAAGGGTAATGTTTCGGTATTTTTAAAAAAACGTTCAATTTTGGATGAATAGTGAAAAATCTGAGTTATAGTTTAAAATCGGATTTTTATTTAAATAATTATTTATTTTATTTAAATTTATTTTTGCTCAAAATAAATACATAATACCTATATAATTTCAATGTAATTCCTTGGAGTCAGTTTATAATAATTTTAGATATATAAAAAGTTTATTGAACTTTTCACAGTCTTTTACCCATCTCCTAGAAGAATAAGAAAATTTAAATAAAACATAATTTTACAGCTTCTGTGAGGGGAATTTTAAAAATCCGGGAGACACGGTTAATATCATGGACTGAAATGCGGTTCAATAAGATAAAGAAATATTTTTTGGTAAATAGTAACGTTTTACTTTTATTTACCACGGTTAAAAGTAAATAGGATAATTAAGGGTAAAAATGATATTATTATTACCCTAACACATATCCAAATTCTATTGGCTAAGTATAATTCGACCAAAAACAACCATAGGAATAAAATATGAGCTTCTTTTATCCACATGGATTAGATTAGGACATTTATTATTATTTAATTCAAAGAAGAGTTAAAAGAGTTAAAATCAAAGTTTAATAACTAAAACATTTTTAATATAGGGTTATACATAAGATATATTCGATTATAAACATTGATTAAAAATATAAAAATATTTCATAAATAATAGTATTTTATTTATAATTTTTAGAAGTTAAATAATTTAATTTATTTTTGACACAATGGTGATGCAGTAATTACCTAATTAATGAAATATTAAAATAATTGATATTATAAATATCCTAATAAATGTAATTTTATACTTTTTATAAATTAATCTAATTATCTAGGATAATATTACATATTAGGGTTGGTTATATGAATTTTTTTCATAGTAATAATGCCTTTATTTAGTAAAAAAACTAAATACCAAATAGTGTCAAAATTGACATAAAATGGTTTTTAAAACAAATATTATTTTATTAATTGAAATTGTATTTCTAAAAATCTATGGTTCGGCCAAAATAATTATATAATGATAGGTTTATCATTAATGAACCACTTGGGGTTCGTTTGGAAGTATATAGTAAGTTTATTAACCAATAAATATAAATATACAAAGAGAGAAGGTAAATGTCAAACTATTTAACTAAGAGTTAAATTTCAAAGTTATGGTTAATATAGTGACCCAAACCTATCTAAAACCTATTGGTTTAGTGATTTTAGACCCATACCCACCTTATAATTTAGATAATACATTTTGGATCCATTAGAAACCGAAAATGATTATATTATAAACTAATATTTCTATCTTTTTCTAAGGTGCCCCTCACCCCACTTATAAAAGGGAACTCCCCCCTCTCTCTAATTCACACCTCCAATGCTTTTTTTCATGGCCAAAACCTGCTCAAATATCCTCCCAAATTCCTTCACTTAATCCTAGTGAACTTCTTTTAGTCATAAATCCATCTTAAGGAGCACTTTTGATAAAATCAAAAGGTAGAACCCGAAGAAGAGGTAATAATTTCACCACCCTCTTTCATGTTTTTTTCTTCATCCACTTCTTCTGTCTTTGTTATTTGCATTCTAAAATAATAACTCCAGTATATTCTATATACTGTGATGTTATTATAAATATGGTATACCTATATTCATTATACTATCTATATTTCGAATGACATGTCACCATATGTGTGTACGTACGGACTATCATCTCCACATCGTGGTGTAATTGTTATTCAATACATTATTATTTGGATGGGTATAATAATGATGTTTAATTCATTTAAATAATAAATATTACATGATAATGATTATTTATATTTTATATACATTGCAATTATATATTATTTTAATATCATAGTAATTATATTGTCACTTGTGCGTACGTACGGATTACCGTCTCCACGAACACGATGAGATTCATTCCACATCGTATCCATTCAAGAATAATTTTCATTATATGATTAAACATAATGTTTAATGACATGATATAATTCTTTATATGAATAAGATATATCCCATACATAAAAAATATTACTCACATAATAAAGAATATGAAGGAAAACAAATCCTTTAACACCCGAAACGATGGTAATAATAAGATATTATTAACAAAACATTATTAAAAGAACATATACGATATCATATTAATGTATATTATTATTTTATATTTTAATAAAAATTATTTCACTATTATAAAGGATTTTAAACTACCCTTGACCGAGGAAAAGTACAATTTAAGGGTTTATTTTACAATATCTTCATTATCCAAGGTTGTTTATACGTAATTATCTACTCAGACCTCTTTAACATCAACATCCATCTTTCTTAAAAATATATTTCAAAAAATTCATACTATTTTATAGACTATGGGGTAAAGTAATTTATACCCTTGTATTAATTTTTATAAGATTTTTATAAATAAATATTTATGTCATTTTCCAAACAAGGTCCTTTTTATCCTTTTCGGCAGAATTATGGTAAGAATGTCTTTTTTGACTTATACGGAGGGTGCGGCTATTTTCCGCCACTATAAGATCATCGAAGCTTCCCTTACAAGCCTATAACAATATTTTCAAAGTAAATGTATTCATTTATAATTATGTGACATTTATAGGATTTCAAAGAATGATATATTTCTCTCAAATAGTTTTGATTTCATCTATGTCAACACCCTTTTATGGATTTTAAGCTTATTTGAAGTTGATTTATTATAATAAAAAACTTCCATATTATGTTGAAGGATTTTTTATATGTTTGAATGTTTATGTGGAATTTTTATACCATTAATGGTTTAAGGAGAAAGTGTTGAAATTTATTATTCTATTTTTAGTATAACTGTTTATGTTATGTTTTTACCTGTTCATATGATTACTGCATTGGACTTACTAAGGGACGGGTGGAGCCCGCTATAGCTCCTCGATGCATCGGTAGGTCTCATGAGAAAAACTAGGGTCTTGGAACTGGGCGTTGACAAAATCCTATTTTTAGTCTTGGTATAAGGCCTTGAGTATGTGGTTATGATAGTCTAGCATTATGCATTCCATCATTATGAATGTGGTTATTGATATTGAATGTGATTATTCGACTAGTAGAATATCCATGTGAATAAGTTAATGGCATTATTTCATTTCATTTTTTCCATATTATTCTGAATTTAAAGATTAAAATTCTTTTGTTTTAGTTATACATTTCCTTAAACGATTATGCTTATTAATAAAAGTTTCCTCTTTATTGTTATCCTTACTCAGCATCTGAGCTCACCCCTTTCTATGTTTTATTTTTCCCAGGATGTGAAGAAGTATTTTATGACTGACCTGCCGGGATAGTCTGAGGATATATGAGTGTGGAATATGGAGACAATGTTGTTGTAGTTTTTCACTTTATGATTTAATTTAAGAGATATGAATGTATCTAGTATTTCTAAGGCTACTAAACTAATCTGTATTTCAAGAGATGATCTTTTGTGATCATTACAATGTAATATAATAATGCACCGAATCTGGAAACTTGGTTTAGGGAGTTACAGCTGGTATCAGTGGAAATTTAGTGGTAAAATTGGAACCTAGATTTAGATAAACTCTTATTAGAGCACATAGACCTAAGATGGAATTTGTGGAATAGTACATAAGAACATCCTAGAATTTTGGTATTGTAGAGATTTTGTGAGTTTTCCGAGCAATAAATCCCTGTCTGGATACGAGTAGGTAGAGGCAGCCATGTTACAGATATAAATAGGGGTAAAACCCGAAAACACCACTTTGAGCAAGACTCGAACGAGAACTGTTGCATGACAACGGGTCATGTTGCACTCTTGGTTATGACACTCCCAGGGGATATGCTTAGGATAATTCTCATTTTATTTACACAACATTTGGAAGGGTTTATGAGTATATACTTCTTCAAAGAAAACATTTTCATGATTATGGATTATATCCATAAACTGTTCAATCTACATTAGGTATTTTACAAGTATGGAATTATTCATTGTAATTCATAAACTGACCTAGTGTATGCCATTTTATAGAAACGACACCTAGTAGAAGGAATATGAACATCAGAAATATGTATGATCTATAGAGTAAGAAGGATCATATCTTTCACGGTATTAAGATAACCTTTAGTGGGGATATTGTCTCCTATGTATTCTCAACATATAAAGATATAGTATCATTTGTTTGTACGATAAGTAATGAATTCTTCAAGTCCTATGGATTTGAATTGAACTAAGAGAATAAAATGATGGAAGAGAGAAAGATGGATAAAGGGAAGATGGAAAAGAAGAATTTTCATATATGTGATTACTGTGGGAAGAAACACCCTGGAACATGCCTTAAGGGAATGGGAATTTGTTATATGTGTGTAGAAAAATGACACCATGTACGTGACTGTAAGGTTAAGAAAAAGGTTTCAAATGTACAATGCTTCATCTGCAAGGAGTTGGGACACTACACAAACCAATGTCGAAATCATCAGAGTATGCCCCAAATGATGCTATTGGATAATAATCAGGTTATGATACTACCACAGATGAGGAGGAATGACTAGAGTTCTTATGTTGTTATTAATAAATTATGTCATTTTTTTGTTCTATAATCGACGTACTGGTTATAATAATTATGGAGTATATAAGGATTGTACAACAGTACTATTTCATTAAGGACTTGAAATTGTGTGGAACCAAGAAATGTGACTCAATAGTAGGATAAATTTTTGGAAAATATATGGTTGAGAGAAAGATAAATCATAATATGGTTTTAATAATGAGGTAGTGATTTTTGATCCATACATGTTTGATTTGGATAAATTATATTAGATATTGTTGACTAAATTGAAAATGATTAAGGATTTGTATATTTCATCATTGTTTGATTTTACAAAATTTTTAGATAGAAGGAGTATATCTATTATGCTATAAAAAATAAGGGTGCTTGAATGTAATCAATAAGGTTTTATAGTAATTCAGGATGTTGCAGTGTTTTAAAAGATTACATGATGAAGGTGTTCAAATGTTATTACGTAGAAAAAAGGTTCTTCATTGTGTTTACCTAACGTATAAATTTTGGACTATGAGTTTGGAAACGAGTATTTTAGATAAGTCTTGTTTGAGATTATGATTGGATTTCAAAAAGAAGGACAACCCGGAGGTCGGGCGGCAACCCGTCGCTTCCGACAAAGCCGTGAGACATCAACCCGCAACCGAAAGGCGACAAGGGTGTATCACGTTCCACTGAACAACGTGATATCCTAGATTTAATAATGTAGTTTTTCTAAAGGGGATGAAAGATGTATTATAAATTCTTTTTTTGGAACCCTATATGATTATGATAAATAGAGTTTTTTTTAAATCTTTTAGAGTGAAAGATGAGTTTGTGGTAGGAATCAGTTGAGGGATGAAACTCTACTTGTGAAGTACACACACACACACAGAGATATATATATATATATATATATATATTTCCTCTCTTATTTTATGGATAAATTAATTATTAATCATGAGGTATGGGATCTTAAAACCAAAAAATGTGTTATCCAAATACATTACATTTTGTTGAACCGATGATATTTTAAATCATCATAGATTAGTGGATTTGAGGCCCACAATTATATAATTGTTAGAGATGGATGACCTCAATCACTCCCTATAAATATATACATTTTTCCTCTAGTTATTTGTCTCTAATTTCCATGAATGTTATCTGTATCGAGATCACAATTTTGTGGTGACTTTTTTATTCCCCCATTCCTCCTATTAAGACTAAATTTTATTAACCCAATTTCTGATGTGGGGTTTCCCACAAAGGTATTTTCAATTTTCAACCATTTATTTTAGAAGAACAATTTCAATTTGCCAATACATAGTTTATTGAAGGAGGGATGACTGTAACACCCCCTGATTTCATAGTAAGTTATTTCATCAATGTAATTCAATAACATGAACCACATGCAACAATGAGTTCAAGCGCACCACGACCTACCAAACTAGCCATTCAAAAATGGTTATGAATAGTATTAACTAAATTTTGAACATTATTTAATCATTATAATTTTAAAATCCATATTATAAGTTTTTTACCCTTAATGTAAGAACAAATTATATTTTCAGAAAAAAGAAGTATTTTAAAAAAATGCATTTTTACCGCCTTTTAATGGTGAACCATTTTAAATAAAATATTAGAAAGATTTTTATATTCAATTTGAAAAAATAAACATCTTCTTTAGAATGAGGACATAAGAATTTAGTTTCAATAACGTTTTTGAGTGTTTCTGAAAACATTTATATTTGGGTGAATAGTGAAAATACTATATTTTAATTGAAAAAAACTTTTTTAATCAAAATAATTTATAGTGTTAAATTATAAATTTTAAAGGTTTGGATGTATAAATAGATTATACTTTTACCATTTAATCCAATGCTAGTCATTTTAAGTAATTTAACATTGATATTGGATATAAACAAGTGTCAATCTTTTGATAGTTATTATTTCTTAAAAATACGCCTTTTGGTTTTGACAATGGGAATTAATTTTAAACTAATAAATGAAACATCTATGTTTTGAATTTGGTAAAATAGAAATCTTTTTAGTATTCGGAATATCAAAATTTTCCTGGGATGAATTTTTTTTATTTTTTTGAAAATGTAAAATTTTTGATGAATTGTGAAAAACACTGAGTTATAGTTTGAAACCGAATTTTTATTTAAATAATTATTTATTTAATTTTATTTTATTTTAGGTAAAAATAGATACATAATACCTTTATATTTTCAAATTAATTCATTGGAGTCAGATTATAATAATTTTAGATATTTAAAATTTTTATTGAACTTTTCACCGTCTTTTACCTATCTCCTTGGAGAATTTGAAAATTCATATAAAAATTATTTTTACCACTTCTATGAGTGGAATATAGAAAATCCGAGTGACATGGTTATAATCAAGGAGTAATATGTGGTTCAATAAGATAAATATAATTATTGGTGAATAATAACTTTTTACTTTTATTTACGACGGTTAAAAGTAAATTGGGTAATTAAGGGTAAAAATGATATTTTTATTTCCGTAAAACATGTCCTAATTCTATTGACTAAGTGTAATTTGACCAAAAACAACATTAGGAATAAAATATGAGCATCTTCGTTCCACATGGATTAGATTAGGACATTTATTATTATTTAATTCAGAGAAGAGTTAAAAGAGATAAAATCAAAGTTTAATAATTAAAACATTTTTAATATGGGGTTATACATAAGATAAATTGGATTATAAATATTTTTTAGAAATATGAAAATATTTACTACAAAATGGTATTTTATTTATAATTTTTAGTCATGAAATAATTTAATTTATTTATAACACAGTGGTGATGCAGTAATTACATAATTAATGAAATTCAAAAATAAGTGATATTATTAATATCCAAATAAATTTAATTTTAGAGTTTTTATGAATTCCACAAATTTTTTAGGTCAATATGAAATATTAGGGTTGGTTAGTTGAATTGTTTTATAATTAATAATGCTGTTATGAATTTATAAAAAACAAAATACCAAATATTGTCAAAAATGACATAAAAGAGTTTTGAAAATAATATTATATTATTAATTGATATTCCTATTATAAAAATCTAAGTATCGGACAAAAGACTTATATAATGATAGTTGTATTATTTATGAACCACTTGGGGTTCGCATGGAAGTATATAGTAAGTTTATTAACCATATAATATAAAAATACAATGAGAGATGGTAAATGCCAAACTATTTAACTAATAGTTAAATATAAAAGTGAAGGTTAATATAGTGATCCAAACCTATCAAAAACATATTGGTTAGGATGTTTTCTACCCATCCCAACCTTAGAGGTTAAATAATCCATTTTGGGACCATTTCAAACTGAAAATGATATTATTATAAAATAATATTTCTAGCTTTTCCTAAGGTGCCCCTCACCCCTCTTATAAAAGGTCACCCCCCTTCTCTCTAATTCACACCATCAAAGCCTTTTGGATTAGAAAAACCATGCTCAAATATCCTCTCAACATCCCTCAATTCATCCTAGAGGCATTCCATTAGTCATAAATCCAACTTATGGTTCTCTTTTGATCAAATCAAAAGGAAGAACCTGAAGAAGAGGTAATAATTTCACCACCCCCTTTCATGTTCTTTTCTTCTTCCACTTCTTCTTTCTTTGTTATTTCCATTCTAGAAAACTAAATCCAGTGTATTCTATATAAAATGATGTTATTATAAATATGGTACATCCATATTCATTATTCTATCCATCCTTTGAATGACATGTCACCATACGTGCGTACGTACGGACTACCGTCTCCACGTTGTGGTGTAACTGTTATTCAATACATTATTACTACGATGGGTATAATAATGATGTGTAATTCAGGTAAATAGTAAATATAACATGTTAATGGTTTTTATATATGATATAACATCTTATTATATATAATTTTTATATCAAAAGTATGATATTTTTTCTCGTGCGTATGTACTGATTACCGTCTCCAAGAACGCGATGAGATTCATTCCCCATCGTATCCATTCAAGGCTAATTTTCATTAGATGATTAAAAATAATGTTTAAATACTTGATATCATTCTGGAATGAATAAGATACATCCTATCCATAATAAATATGACTCAAATAACAAAGAATGTAATGGAAAACAAATCTGTTAACACCCGAAACGACTATAATACTATGATATTATTAACAAAACAATTTTAAAAGATCATAGATGATATCATATTAATATATATTATTCTAGTATAATTTATTAATAATTATTTTTCCATTATATTGGAGGTTAACCTACCCTCGACCAAATAAAAGTAAAAGGTAAGGGTTTATTTCACAATCTCATCATTATTCGAGGTTGTTTATACGCAATTATCTTATGGGACCTCTTTAACATCCACAATAATGTTTCATAAAAATGTATTTAAAAACATTATTATTATTTTATAGAATATGGGTTAAAGTCATTTATACCCTTGTCTGACTTTTTATAAGATGTTTATAAAAGAATCTCTCCGTCATTTTCCCAACAAGGTCCTTTTTAACATTTTTGATAGAATTAAGGTAAGAATGTTTTCTTAACTTATACTGTGGGTGAGGCCATTTTATGCCATTATAAAATCGTCGATACTTCACTCAAAATCTTCTAAGAATATTTTCAATGTAAATGTTTTCCTTTATAATTTGGTGACTTTTAAATGATTTAATAAAAAAGAGATATTTCTCTCAAATAGTTTTGATTTCATATATGTCAACATCTGTTGATGGATTTTAAGCTTATTTGAAGTTGATTTATTATGATACAAATCTACCAATTATATTGAATGTTTTGTGTTATGTTTGATTGTGGATGTGTTATTTTTATACCATTAATGGTTTATGGAGAAATTATTGAAATTTCGTATTCTAATTTTAATACGAATGTTTATGTTATGTTTAAACCTGTTCATATGAGGAATGCATTGGACTTAGTATGTGATGGGTGGAGCCTACTATACCTCCTCTATGCATCGGTAGGTCTAATGAGAAAAACTAGTCTGTTGGCACAAGGCCTTGACTATGTGGTTGTGATAGTCTGGCATTATGCATTACATCATTATGAAAGTGGTTTTTGATATTTCATTTGATTATTCAACTAATTGAATAAAAATTCGAAGAAGTTAATGGAATTATTTAATTTTATTTTTTCCATATTATGATGAATTTCAAGTTTAAAAGGCTTTTGTTTAAGTTATACATTTCCTTAAATGTTTATGCTTATTTATGAAATTTTCCAATTTATTGTTATCCTTACTGAGCATATGAGATCACCCCTTTCTATGTTTTATTTTTCCTAGGATGTGAAGAACTATTTTATGATAGACCTATAGGGATAGTCTGAGGGGATATGAGTGTGGACTATGGAGACTACGTTGTTGTGGTTTTTCACTTTATGATGTAATGTAAGACTTATGAATGTATCTAGTGTTTCTAAGGCAACTAAACTAATCCGTCTTTCGAGACATGATCTTTTGTGATCATGACAATGTTAGGTAATAATGCACCGACTCTGGGTAACTAGGGTCAGGGCGTTACAAGTGGACTGATTAATGGTGGTCTCCAGGGCCGGGATTCGTACCTTATTTATAAATCGATGACATGTGGGTTGTAATATTTTTCATTAATGTATATATACATTATATGTAATTATTTATATTATTTATATTATTTGGGACACTATTGAACACTCTATTTCTATGTTTGTTGTGTATATTAATATATACACTAATACTTTTACATGACAGATTATCAGCAACTGAAAACTCCGTCTTGTGGCATCTAATTTTATTTTAAAATTTATTGATATTATTATCACTATAAATCATATTACTAATTACATTTTAAGGATACGTATAAGGCAATGTCTTCTCATTCACGATAGAGTCATACCAAGAGTGATGTAGATACTATGATGAGTGACATTTTTATAAGGGGGGATTGGATACCAGAAACATGACACGGTGGCATTAATGGATGGGTGACTGTTATTGGTTCACGGTTGACACATACAACTTATTATTGTACTTTTGTGATGACATTGGATATCTCAAAGAGTTCTCATTGATAGGTTTTTTTGTTGTATACTCTATAATACTTGTACAAGTTGTATTCCATGGATGAAATGATACTACATATTTAGAGAGAGAGGGAGGAGGAGCATGGGCAACAACATCTTAGATATGATTATATTCTAGAGTATATGGGATAGATTGCGCATATTGTTGGTATGAAGAATCCTCCTTGAGTCCCTACCATTGAACCTCCTCCACCTGATGATATTATTCACGATTTATCATTTTTTATAAGTATTTTTTATTCAAGGGAAGTGAATCCTATTATTAGTGAAACTATTTCCAAATCATGTGGCTGTTTATTTTATAAAAATGTTTTAAATTTTGTAATAATAAATTATTTTTGGTGTTTTATTAAATAGATCATTTATGAAAAAAATATATTTTTGTTGAAAATTTTATTTTGTGGTGTGTTGTTCAAACAATTTATATTCAATAAACCATCGCAAATAATTATCTAAAAACTCATACGACGGTTATTTAATAGAGATAAGCGTTCAATTTCAAATAAAAACTATTTTCAATGGTCGATCGAAAATATTTTCAATTGAGATATTGTCATATAAGATAGTGTATTTGGGATGTACTCTGGTTGCAAATAACTTTTTCGAAGGGATTCCATCACAAATAAATCGTTGTGATAATGTTAAAAACTATTTGTTATCAAATATGTCTATAAAACAACATACCATGAGGGACAATTATAGAAAACCTACCATAGATCCATGGTAGAACAGTCATCCAATATCAAGCTCTTATTCAGTCCAGGTCAAGAAAAAAATGTAGAATAGATAAATGTTGTAATATATGGGAATATTATATAACACATAAATCGCACATCAGATATCAAGAAAAACAAATAAAGAAACAATAGGAATGGATTACACATGGGTGCAGATCCAAAGAGACCTAAGATGATTGATTATGATTCTAGATTTATAATTATAAAACCATCCTAGATTTGGGAATCAAATATTATTCCAACGCATGAGATAGAGAGTGAGGGTTGAGGGTTCTATTTAAAAAATAGAGGCATAGCCTCTATTTCTAAAAAATGAACACATGAATTTACATGTTGTGTAAAATGGTTTACATGTTGTGTACTGATTGATGTTTTTCCCCTTGTAAAAACCCTTTATACATCATGAGTTTTACTTCCAATTCAATTATGCATCATACATGTCATGTATTTTAATTACACGGAGTGTAACTGGACTACAACCAACATACAACCCCTCTTCCAAATCCCTCCCAAAAACAACAAAACAGTCTCTCAAGAAAATCCTTATTCTATTTGCCAAAATGAGATCATAAAAAAGAGTTTAACTGGAAATAAAATTATAAGTACCTCCTAATAAGACTTGAGATCTTAAAATCATCCTCCCTAATAGAATTTTTTCACTAAATTAACATTCAAGGGGGTGTAAGGAATCGACTAAGAATAACATTGGCCACTGATCATATATGTTGGACACCCTCTCTAATGTGTCATATTGTAAATGACCATGTTAGTACATCACACAAACTAATGAAAATGAGACACCTTTTAGAGATAGTTTTCTCCCACAAGTATTAGGAATAGGATGCTCCTAAAATGATGGAATGACTTTAAACTGAACCTTCTCTTGCTAAAAATCCAGAGAAATGATTGAATGATAATGGAACAACTGAGATATGTGTAAGATGTTGGGCATATATTGAAACCCCTTAATTATCTACAACTGATAGGCTATCGTCCCGACTCCACCCATAATATCAAACGTCATGAAATATCACGGTGAAAGCTTACCCTACCTCTTAATCCCTCTAGGTCCCATCCTTGTGGATACACGTAAAAACCGAGTCCATGAAATGAAACTATATAGGTCATAAATGGTTATCATCATTAGATTTTTTCCAATACTATGTATTATTCATACACTTCATGTTCAACTTGAATTTTTTATATGTCTATAATAGGAGTCATGGTCCTAGTAAATATGTCATTCTTATCTATAACTTTCACATGGGTGATTGACACTGCCTACCGTATAATTCCTCATATGGTGTGATCTGTATAGTATCATAACTTCTATTATTATAAGAAACTACACATGGTGTATATTCCCCTCCAAAGATCCCAAACATCTCAGAATCATGCTCAAATTATATCCCCATTAACATAAATATTAAACTCTAACCAGACATCGATGTATAATTGCAATATTGTTTCTATAAGAACCTATGTTTCTATTCCTTCTGTAGACTCTACTAGAAATGTGATTAAAATCAGGTGTCCCTATCTGAAATGATAATATTATCGACCCACTGATATCAAACTATCTCATGGATATACAACCTTCTCATCTCATCCACACCAAAGGACTCTCTGATTAGTAAATATTCATATTTTATGAGCCTATCAACAACCAACCAAACTACATCACTATGTTGTGGTGACCGTAAAAAACCGGTCATGAAATCCTTATTGAAATCCATCCATTTCAATTGATGAATGGGTAACTTCTATAAAATCGTAGGTGGACATTGATATCCCAACTTCACATGCTGATAGATGTAACACCATGTTACAAAACCAGCTACCTCATATTTCATCCTTGGCCACAAATACTAGGGACTTAAATCAAGATATATATTGGTGATTCCAAGATGTACTTCCACAACAGAGGGATGAAATTTTCATATTAGCAACTTGATAATGACCATTGGAACCTAAATGCGACCATGGATATATAGGATCTCATCCTCTCCCATAGTCCATATAGGATGTATGTACTCACCTTCCACACTATTCTATAGGACAAAGCCCTCATAATATGATATTTGACTCACTCTCGATCTTTCCATTATGTTAGAGTTCATGTACAAACATGGAATAGATGTTATCCTTTAATGATCCTTCACATCCATGTGAATTTTTGAAAAGAAATCCATAAGTTGAAACTTTATACAGGACAACTAATATACTTGTATTTGAGTCCTACTTAGTGCATCAACCAAAACATTTCTATTTACAAGCAAAAAGTCCCAATTGAAGAAAAAATAATCTAGGTAATCAACACACCTTTTCTTCCAGAAATTCATGTCACGCTCTGTAAATATATAGTTGTTTATTTTTCAGTTTGTGTAAATCAAAAAATTACATCCAATAAAAATGTCTCCAACATTACATAGAATTAATAACCATAGCCAACTTAAGATCATATATTGGATAATTCATTCTATGTCCCATGAGAAAATGGGACCCATATTCAATAAATATGTCCCAGTAGAATTAGAACTTCTCCATGCCAGAAAAGCGATAAATCATAATACAATGTAATAATTCTATCCTACTCGAGAAGAATATTGACTAGAGCTGAGTTTAGTCATCATTTTTTCTAATGAATGGTTGTCTCACATGTTTCTATCCATACAGTCATCATGTCTATATTATTCAATCCTCTGATAGGTGATTCTAATCATGATAATTCTAATATTAATCTCATTTAATATCTAGCTATCCCCTAATAAACTTCGTATATCAAAGATGTTCGTTGGATTCACATAGGAATCTACAAAAATCACCATTTTGGATTCCTCTGATACTCGAGTATATATGATTCTATGACCTGGGAATTGAATCTTATTCAAATAGATGGTGAACATTTTGACCATATAATATAACAGATACTCTATATGTGTATCCAAAATGATCTTGAGATGTTTTGGATGGTCCTGTCAATTGTGATAATACAAGAAGATATCAACCATGAAAACCACCACAAATGAATCTAGACAATGATAGAGCACAATTATCATCAGTTCCATAAAAACTACCCATGTATTCAAGGGATCAAATGATATAAAAATACCCTCATATTCTTCATACCATTATTGAAAAGTTGTATGAGGCATTTCTACTAGTTGAACGTGCACCTGATGATATTCGAATCTCAAATCAATTATTCACAAAACCAAGATCCTCCAAGAAAATCAAAAAATTCATCTAATTTGTTATTGTTATATTGATTCATAACATTAAACTGCTTCAATATATAATAATTCACATATAGCATTAGGGTATTTTCTCCCTTTTTCAGAAAAATGTTCTGGTGAATCCCATGGAGTATTACTGGTATATATAAACCCATTTGATTCTAATTCCAGTAGTTTCCATTTTATATCATGAAACTCCATAGTAGTAATCCTATTAAGAGGAATGGATACTAGTGTAGCTCCTAGAACTAGTTCAATATAGAAAAAAACATCCCACATATGAGGTAAACTAGAAAATTCATCAGAACAAACATCTCTTAAATGATATACTAGTACGTGGAAATATACATGACATGAAGCCTGATAATCTATATACAAAATACAAGTCTAGTCTACCATCCCAAAAATCCCTCAATTCACTAGTCATGCTCTTCTAGCCTTAATATACCATTCAACATGTCAATGAAAACATCGCCCTCTGGTGATTTGAAGGTCACTCTTCACTGATAGAAATAAATGACGGCTTAATAATATACTATCCAGTCCATCAAGAGTATGACATCAGACCTAGTCATATCATGAAAAAAATAGTTCCATATGATGTTACACTTACTAATGTAAAGGGGGAACTCCCTAAAATATTGTACATCCTCCATTTCAATTCCCATATATTTTTTTAGAGTCATAAACACATCATAATACTGAAAAATAAAGAAAATTATTTCCATCATAATTACAGGTATGAAACTATGAGATGCTCCTCTATAAAAAAGATCAGATATAAGATTATAGGTTACTAAGATCGTTCCACTCACCATATATGGATTGGCACCCGTCTCCCATGTTGTAGGCTGTATAGAATATATCTAGAATGAACTATGGCACCATAATAATGCCTCACTACCAAAAATAAGGAAACTTTATTTTATAGTTTCAAATTTTGTTTGGCTTCTATGACAATTAAAACCACCTTGGCCTGATTGACTAGTACTTCTCCCACTCCCATACTGAAGCAGAGATGTGAACCCCAAAATTCAACCTAGTTTTAGGGGTATCCCTCCTCCATTAATAGCTATTGATAAGGACCTCTAAAAGTGTTTCACATGGCCAATTGTATGAAAATTCAAACAACAAATTGGGTATTGATCATAGTGATTACTCATGTATCCCTATCATCCCCCCTGATCGAAGAAAAAACAAAAACATCACTAATAGAATGGATGAAATTAATCACAATAGATGCCTAAAACTGTAACTTCTTCCACTAGAATTCATACCACTGTGCATAGAGAAAACACTACTCTAGTATGTGTGACCAGATTTCCTCAGGGTTATATCTATTATCAATCAGTGATTAACAATTTTTTTAATAATCTTCAGCCTAAAAACATCGGACTAAGATCGAATAGTATGCCAGAGAGCTTTATCATAGCATCTTACCCTCAGTTTCTCATCATAATGCATATTAGTGAGAAACAAGGAATCATAATAAATCGTGCCTAATAATCCATAACCATCATACCCAATAACTTAGTAGATTATTCTTCTATCGTATACATAAAAAAAATCTAATCATATTTATTACAAATCCCACCAATCCATGCCTCACCGCCTATCAGTATGGTTAAAATCCTCCAAAAATTCTTTTTCTACTGTGTAATACAAGTATGTAGTGAGCATCTCCCACATCTTATAAAGTGTATCTAGATTCGGGAATATCAACCCTATAGTCTTAGTCCTTATCTCAGCATCATATATTCCACCATCCCCTAAAAATGTGGACAGATGATGGTATTCAAAAAAATTCATCAGACTTTTCATAAATGACACAACATTCAATGCTCCCTAAAAAGCTAGCATATAGCATAAAAACTCCTCATGTAATTTTTCTATAGAACAGGTTTCCAATAAAAATGATGGTTCCTTATATGGATTGATAGGATGATCTATAAGTATATTATATCTTACCCCATACAGAGCCTGGTCATCTCCACCCTCTTGGCATATGACTGGAAATCATCATCGAGGAATGTCACAACAATTCAAAAAAGACGCCTTTCATAATATTGATATCAATGTCCCAAGATAAAATATTATGAGAGGAACACATGTTAATATAAATATATGTTACCCATCTTCTTTATTCTAAGGGTAGGACTTAGTAAAAAGAAACTATTGTAAAATCCACTTGTGACACTCACTAATACCCTCTCTAAAGTAATGTATTGGCCAACTGCCATGTTTCGCAAATTTCAATTTTGATTTTATAATTATTTATCAGTTTACCTAAAATGGATGAATCAAATGGTTCAACACTTCTGATCTATATGGTCTCAGACTCATAATGAAAAATAATATATCATCCTCATAACCCATACCAAAAAACATTCTAATCCACGTGACTCATAGTCCATGAGTCATGGTTCCAAAATTGTAATATTAAAGTGTCTATTTTAGCCTAATTGGGAACAAAAAATTTACCTTATTAAAAAAACTCTTTGTACCAAACATGATCTCCAATTCAGTATAAAAAACATTTTTCCCATAGCATATATGTGATGTAAGCTCATGTCAGCATCATGAAAACATGAAATGCAACCTTTAAGGCATGAAATAATAAAAGTTGTGTGAGTCTTTTAGTGTGCCTAAAATTATTAACGTGATGAAGTATCCTCACCTCATCGTGTTTCAATATAATAGGACACTCGATCATATTAATGATAACATCAAAAATAATGAGCATCACCCAATGGGGGAATCAAATAAAGAGTTATAAGAAATATATAGAAAAACCCATTTCCATTTCATAAAATTTGGATTGTCTTTGTACATCGATCATCTATACAAAGGAAAAACTCATCACCAAATTCAAATTCCATTAAATCATATTCAACTATTTCAATATAGTAACAAAGATAAGAAAATGTACTCTCTCACAACTTTGTATATTCTCGACTTGAATTCCACTAAATGGTTCAATAGGCCTGTGGGTCAAATGGCCTCAATAACATATCCCCAAATTCCAGTGGCTACTTATATATATAGAGATCCTAGGGTGTTTTGGTGGAGATATTATGTCCTCATGTTAGTGTGCATTACATCAGTCTAAATTAAAAAAATCAATAGAGGAAGTAGATAATTATGTGATAAAATGGGTAAATACATGAAAAGATTATATATATTGTAATAAAATCATTCTCATATAAATGAGATGATAATGTACATTTTTTATCAAAAAAACAAAATTAGTATACAACAGGAGTGCAATACAACTATAAGATTACCCAAAAGTCTAAAATGGCATCTCTTTGATAGCATAATGAGCCTTAGCTCGGTCCTGTGTTCCCCTAAACCTAATCACGGTATAATTCAAGAATCGCACAATGGATTATTTCCTCAGTCACTAACTATACCCTTATAGTATTTTTTAGTACTAGATTTTTTCCCAAGATAGGTTGTGAGAAAAAAATCACAATAGGCCACCTTCAATGGTGTCTATGAAAATCACAGTTGTGCGATAGAAGATAAGATGTGTGCATTATATACCCCAGGTATAACATAAATAAAACATGTTCCAAATGAATATTAAAAAAAAGTAATTTCAGAATGTCTTGGAAAACATAGATCCCTACAAAATTGTAGTAAAGCTCCTATAATAAAGAAACTTTAAAGAAAGCACAAATAATATCCATGAACAGGTTGTATATCCAAAATATCTTGTCAACCGTGAACATGAAATATAACATGTATATCATATCCTCTTTAGATATGTTGTATACCCCATATATCATATCAACCATGGTTAATCCATATAATTAGAAGTTTCAAATAAACCATGTTTTAGCCATATATTCATAATTTTTATTGCCAAAAATACTGGATCCAAGGTATATAAGACCATGTAATCCTCATCGTGACACAAGATAATCTCAATGGAAACTTATTTAAACATGTAATGGGGTCCTATGAGAATGTCAACATACCATGTCTACCAGAAGCCCAAAAAAGAACTATGTGGTAGTAAGACCCAAGGTATCCTACGGAATCAAGACCCCTGTTGGAATCTCAAATAGGTCGTCCACTAAAGTTATCATGTATCTTGGTGTAGAACACCCCTATCATCATATGAAATCGTTAATCATTAATTTCATTCAAAAATTCAAAAAATAACAACCCCTATTTTTCTACACTACTATAACAATTCACATGTAATCAATTAATTAGTTCACATAATTGATAACATGGAAAAAGAGGAAAACCATCTCAAAATATATCTAACATTTCATTTCATTTATAACTAGGATTCGTCAAACTGGGAAAGATCAAACACACCCCATGAGGGGTATAATGAAAGGTAAATTTAGTGGAACTCCCCATGGTTTGCCTTGGTTGGGGAAACAACCTCAAACATGTCCCAAGAAACAAGTGGGAATAACTAATAGGTTATATTAAATTAAATATAAATGTTCAATTCAATTTAATGGTGACGTGGGAAATCCCAACATGAAATATAATGGAAAATAGCTCTATAAAACAAAAAACCATGTGGGGATGTTATAGACAACCTACCATAGGTCTGTGGTAGAGAACTCTTGCATCAGTATCTATTCCAATCCAGATCAAGATAAAAATAAGAAATGATAAAAATAATGAAAATATGTTATATTAGATCAAAACATTACAAAACACCCACTATTAGGGAAGGCCAAGGATGTGACAAGTGTAATGGATTACTCACTAGCATAGAATCAATGAAACTGACTGTATTTTATTTTGTTTCTGAATCTGAAAACATAATCAAATCACAACGTTAGGGTTGAAATGGGCTTATTATGCGTAAGTGAAATAGAGTTGCAGTTTATATCTAAAAAATAGTATATGTTTCAATTTTTTTATAAAAAAATGAACTAGGGAAATTGATAAACATGTAAATTTTTTACACGTCATGAAAATATCAGGGTGCATCCACTAGGAAATACTGTTACACTTCATGAATTATCATTCCCTATCTATTACAGATCATTAAATGAGTACATTTCTTTTATTCCCATTATATAGAGTTTAAATTTCCTAAATCCACTATAGAAACCATTTAACTCATCCATACAAAAAACAACCCAACCATCCCTCAGGCATGACTTCTGGGACTAATCCAATGAATCAATATAAATAATAATTCAACAAGAAATAAAATAATATGCACCTACTAGGAGAACATGGGATCATAGAATTAATCCATCTAGAGAATGTATGAGGATGGAATCATTACAAAAAATCTCAGTTGGAGAATAAGTAAAAATGATGGCTATTGATGTTTATGAATAGAAATATCATTAAATTTTCATTAAAATATAATGAGTTAAACGAAATTTTAATTATAGAAATCACTTTTTTATCATAGAACATTTTGAAAACAATTTTCCTTGAAAACAACAATGAAAAAATATAATATAATATTTGAAAATAATTTAGACCAAATTTTAAAACATAATAGATCAATAATTGTTTTCTCTTAAAAATGATCAAAAAATTATCACTTAAAATCCTTTTTATGTCATTTTATGCAAACATTTTTTCTAAAGAACACATATTTTTTCCAAAGAGAGAGATGATGTCATTTTTTCTTATAAACAATTTCCCACACATTTTTAGTACCCAATGGTAGAAAATTGTATAATAAATTTAAAATATAATTAATAAATAAACAATATGATATATTATTACATTTATATGATTTTAATAAAGGGGACATAATCGTTCACAGTCCTAACAAATGGTGAGATAGAAAAAAAAAGACTCACACTACTTTGGTATCATTGAATCATAATACCCATGATGGAATAATAATATAGAGAACATTGAATGTCATGAAAATAATGGGATTCATGATATAACATTCAATGTATAAATAGATACTCATCGTGATGGAATATTGTTGTATAACATAACAAATGTATCATAGAATGAAAATTCATTCAAATTCACTTACAACTTTGGATACATCGAAAACCTATACCCCGTGAAAGATAGATCCAACAATGGATATCTAAATAAAAATAAATTATAGTATAAAATCATATAATAAACTCATTTTATTTATATTCAACACATAAAAAAATATGTAGTGAATATGTCATCTATATCATGGAAAAAAGGGAGAAGTTTTAAACACTGACCTTGATTCTGATTCATCACTCTTACTCTCAATATTACTGAATAATACACTTATGTTAATTATTTAATTTAATTATAATTTTTTCAATATTTATAATTTTTTTATTTCAATTTTATACATGTATTATATAATTACATAATCAATTGGGTTTATATCTAATGTTTTGACAATATTTGGCTTATGTGTCCAAAACGACTTAAGTAAGTTGACAATGGTAAAAATATGTCAGTATTTAATCATATCTAGAACAATAACCATGAAATAATTATTATATTTATTAATAAATTATTATTTTAATATAATTAATGAAATATGGTTATGAAAAAATATCCAACGTTACTATCATGGAAACGTTAGGCTATATGTACGAATGCATAACATTCCAATTTTTTAATAATCATTATGGAAAGAAGGTATGTAATATTTTCTCCTCGCAGAGTCATAATTATACAACCACATACATTATTTATTATTATATATTATTTTATATATCAAAATTTTGATATAAAATCAATCATGTCACTTTGATGAGGTGGTTGTCCAAAAATCCACGAATGTCCCTATCACTATTTCCAAGTGTGAATGGGAAATATTAAAATAATAGATTTTATTTATTGAAAGATAATTATTTTTTTAATATCATAACTCTATCATATATATCATAAATATTCCTTATATTTACTCTTATTACCTTCCATAGAACATATCAATGAAAAAGGCTTTGCATCCATTTCAGAGGTTGTTGTATGATATACATGGGAGCAACATTATCTTATCCCCTAGGGTAAGAAATGAAAATGGGTGTAAATTAAATTATTAATGTATAGGTATTATTATTTCATAAATTTCATATATATCATTTATATATATATATATATAGTTTTTCCATCATTATACCCAATAATGAGATGTGGTAATGAAAAAACAATGACATCGTTTCACGAGGCGGTAGTCCGTCGTACAAATGAATGATAAATTTGTAACCCATTTGATGGAATTTTGGTTGTTTTTATGTAAAACACATAAAACATAAAAACATAAGGATATTTAGGATACATATTTTATTATATGAAATTATATAAAAATGTTTAAGGAGTTTTTGGAATAAATAAAACAAATATGTTTGTTGATGTGCATTACTTGCTGTTCAGGTAACTCCTTTTAGTTTTCACAACATGAAATCATTGTACTCCGCACACTCATCTCTGGGAGGGTCCGCTCCACGAGCTTTTGGTCGATACTACAAGTATCAAAAAGATCCACGAAGAAGTATCTCAAAGGACCGCCATGTCATAGGGGTCTCAACGCAACAGACGGTGCGTCAATCGGACGCCCGGTCTGTGAGTTATTAGCCTTTTTGTCCCAGGGGCCCGGTTGGTTTCGTGAGCGAACCAACCCGGCCGTAACTCAACTGTACCCCGAACTCTCATAGGGTATACTCATACGGAACTTTTATCAACGAGATCACCAACGCCACTGACGGTTCATCAAACAGACGTCTGGTCTGAAAGATAACAGCTTTCCTGTTCCAAGGGCCCGGTTGGATTTCGGGTACAATCCAACCCGGACAAAATCCAACAACAACCAAAACTCTGGCGAAGTATGCCAAAAGTTCTGCCTCCTCAAGAGGAATTCAACGAGACAGACGGCGTGTCAATCGGACGCCTGGTCTGTGAGTTATTTGTTTTTTCATTCCAGGGGCCCGGTTTGTTTTTGTGAGCGAACCAACCCGA
This sequence comes from Viscum album, assembly GCA_963277665.1. Classification (NCBI taxonomy): domain Eukaryota; kingdom Viridiplantae; phylum Streptophyta; class Magnoliopsida; order Santalales; family Viscaceae; genus Viscum; species Viscum album. Next base: position 127,094,568 of record OY728167.1, on the reverse strand, counting down.
CCGCACTCCGACGGCATCCAAAACTCGAGCGGAGTAAGACAAAAGATCCATATCACTTAGAGCAATCCATCAAGGTCGACGGCACGTCAGTCGGACGTCCGGAGCTCAAGATATAAGTGTTTCCGCTCCGAGGGCCCGGTTGGTTTCGTATCCGAACCAACCCGGCCGAACCCAAGGTATTCTGAAACCTTGAGTGTGATATACCAAAACGACCGTCTCGTTCGATGGATCGCTACGCAACTGACGGTACATAGATCGGAGGTCCGTAGCCCAAGATATGGGCAAAAGACCAAAGAGGGTACGAAAACGGGGGGTATGGGCCCGGACCGACCCGGCCCAACCCCCCTTGGGTCGGCCCGAACCGGGTCGACCCGACCCGGGTCCGACCTGGTTGGGTGCGACCCGGCCCGGCCAGGGCGGCCCGGCTCGGCCTGGGCGCGACCCGGCCCGGTGGGTCGGCTCGGCTCGGCTCGGCCGAGCGGTCGAGCGAGGGAACCGCGGACCACGTGCGAGGGCGGCTCCGTAGTACCTGGACGCGGCTTAAGCCGTGTCCCGCCTCCCGGTTCCACGCGGCCGCGGAACCGCCTCGCCGCCGCGGCTGAAGCCACGGCGGGTTTTGCCGGCGGCGCGCCGGCGTAGTGCGACGGCGGGAGTTTCCGCAGACCACCGGACGTGATCCAGTGGTCCGTTTTGCATGCGGTCTTCGCCAGTGGTCCACCCGGGACCCGGTCTTCACTGCAAGGCCCTCAAACACCATAGAGGCCTTCTCCGTCGTCGTTTGTCAATCCGCACATCGATAAACAAGCTGCGGAGGGTTGTCGGGCTGTGTTTGTTCGGCACGCGCCCTCCGCGTCAGGTGTTATAAATTGGAAATTAATAAACACATGATATTAATCATTGACTAGGGTATAATTTATCGAAAATAAATTATACGAACACCTTGCAATCAAAATAACCACGCACGAGAGTTTAAAATTTGAATGCGCGGCGTGACGATGTTGCGCATTCTTGCCGCTCGATCCCGCGCGGCGGGACGATGTCACGCATCCTTGCCGCTCGATCCCACACGGTGCGACGATGTCGCGTATCGTTGCCGCTCGATCCCGTGCGGTGAGTCGACACCGTGTCAATTTCATTCGATCCTCAACAACAAGAAAAATAAAAAGGGAGGGGGACGGCCGTGTTTTTGCGGTCCAGCCTCCTCCCGTTAGCTGATATCATGCGGTCCAAATATCGCGGATAAAAGATGGAAGAGAATCACGTAAGGAAAAACACGTACACCCCCTACCTCTTCGTAGTTGTCGGACGAGTTATTCACGGAATTGACCATCTCGGAAGAAGTTGATCGTCGCGTCGCAGAAGGGCGTCGCGTTGTCGCGGTATACCGCGTCGCGTTGACGATCTCAAGCAGTGGATCGAAGATTCATCGAGGGAGGAGAAACGTCGCAGAAGAACGTCGTGGAAGAAGAATCGTCGGCGTCGCGGAACATGGCGTCGCGTCGTCGACCTCTGAGGGTTCGGCGTTCTTCGCGTTCTTCACGTTCTTCGCGTTCTTCGTGTTCTTCGCGTTCATCGCGTTCTTCGCGAAGGAGTATGAAGATCTCAAGCCTTGGAGTCTTCTCCAAATTCTATCAACGAGCAATCCTCAAGAAGACAAGCGTTGGTCTTATTTTATTAACATGCCAACAAATTGAAAAACAAAATAAGTTATGACCCATTAATTCATAGAATTAATTTCAACGAATAAACCTCCCAATTAATAGGAGCGTTTAAGAGTTTAAGAAAACGCACCAGTTGACTTTCATTAATGAAGAGTTTTCGCGGGTGCGTTACTTAGAGGAAATGAAACGGTGGGGCTCGTGCAGGCCCCACCTCACAAACATCCTACCAAGAGGGTAGGATATTTTTGGATTGCACCCTATCTGCTTTAACTTAGCTCAAGTGGCTTTAAGTGGATTTTAAGTGGCTTTAAGTGAAATAAAAATAAAGTCGTCGCACCACTTTATTTTATTTCTTAACTTAACCCCAAAAATTTAAAAAACACACCCGAGCAAATGCAAATCCAGAAAAGGCGTTTCTAAGAAAATATCGGCGCTGTGATTCCTTCGGTGCCCTCGGAATTTGATTCCGAGCACTGGTTCAAAAGTTAGAAATTCCCGCTCGTTCGTTCACTGAACGTACCCGAGCTAAACTTCGGAAAATGATTCCGGGCACACCAGGCCTCGGAATCAGGCACCGTCAGAAACTGCGTTCTTGTAAAATCCCAACGAAAATTTAGAAAAAATTTCCCTTGAAATTTAGTTTGTATTTACATTACTCCCACCTCACGGATTTACATCCTCGTAAAGCTTTAACACAAACTAGGGTCACAAAAGCGGTACAAAGCACGCATCTGATCCTTCCGCTCCCATGTGCTCACTCGGAGGTTCCCGTACTGCCAGAGAAAGTGCACCTGAAGAATCGATTGTCCTCGTAGGATCCGCTCCTGTCGATCCTCGATCTCCACTAGAACTTTTGTGAAAGACACCCCATCGCCATCGTCTAGCTCCTCATGGTCGATGATATGCGAAGGGTCAAGCACGTATCTCCTCAGTTGACATACGTGGATGTCTTCGTGCACCTGGTGCAACTGCGGTGGATGGGTCAAGTGGTAAAACACCCCGCCTACCCAGCTGAGGACCTATAAAGGTCCGTTGAACCTCAGAGATAACTTGACTCCTTGGCCACATCTCTGTAAACCTCGCCGAGGTGAGACTCGTATAAGAACATTATCGTCATCCTCGAACTCTAGAGGTCTCCAATTCCTGTTAAAACTGGGACTCAAAACGACTGCCACCACGAGGGTAAGGGTGACCGACTCAAGAATGATTGGCCGCACCCTCCTATGCAAGAGTTTATACTGTTCTGCCAGGGGTTTCCTTTTCGCCAACCAAGGAAAACCCATCCCAATGTCGTAGTTAAACCACAACCTTTTTTGCCTAATACAGTCAATCCGTGTATGAACTATGGATCCAATCCATACTCACACCAACTCCGTAAGGCCTAGACGCTGCTACCAAGAGATTCCAACCGAAACACTCGCCTCGAGGGTCTGACCACACTGTTGGCGTAAGTGTGATTATCGAGTCTCCTCCCAATGTATCTATAGACGTGAGGGTCAAGTCCACGGATTACCGGAAACTCTAGGTCTGGAAAAAGATTTGTGAAAGTAAGGAATGATTCATATCGACGTCCGTTACTACAGCATCTAGTAGTGGACACAGAATGCCCCTTGAATCATTTCTAGAGCCATTGGTTCACACTCCTTGACCGCAAGCAGCCGCACTCTTCCTCCACCCTCAAGCTCCCTGAGCCTGGCGGGGATAGCTAAGGCGGGTGGTTGTAGCATGCTAAGATGTACACCAACTCATGCTTCTCTCCTAGCTCTACCTCCATGTCTGCTACTCCGCAGACTCATCTCTACTTAAAGCTTCCTCTTCTTTAAACATTTAGCATGCCTGAGTCTCCAAGACTGGTGCCAGTTTCCTGTTTCTTACTGCACTGTGCAGTCTTCATCCACTCCTGGATGGTCTGCACCTTCTTTGCCTACGATCTGAAAGAGCTGCTAAAATTTCTCCTCTGCCGAAAAGTGAAACTCGGTCTCATCCCCTGGATGAACCATGCCCATTGCCTAATACAATCAATCCCAACATGAATGATGCATTCATTCCATGGATGATGTCGTAAGACCTCGACGTAACTACCAAGAGATCCAACTGGCACTCTCGCCTCCAAGGGTCGAGTCACACTGTCGGCATCAGTGTGAGGTCACTGGGTCTCCTCCAGTAGAAATCTCAAAAGTGAGGGTCAAGTCAATAGTCTTAACCAGGACCACTCAGTATAAACAAAACAAAAAGTACAGGAAAGAAAACATCACAAGATAATTGTCTTTTTATTATTGCATCTCATAGTACAAAGACACTAATACAACAGAAACATGGAACTAGAAGTACAATGGACGTATCCACTAGTTCATCTCTTATCCACCTAATCCTGGAGCTCTACTGCCTTGTCCACTGCTCGACTATTGCTGAAGCACCCGCCACTGTTTCTGTCTCGGTGGCTCCTCCAAAGCCTGTGGATCAATTGTACGAGGAGTCGGACAGTCACGTGCTAGGTGACCCTTCCTGCAGCATTCATAACACTTCATGCTTCTCGTACGGCTGGCTCTAGTCCTCTTGGACCTCCACATCATCTGTCTACTGCCCATAGATGACTCAGCTACTGATCAAAAACCCTGCGGCAAAGGCAGATGCTCCTCTACACGCTCGAGGTGTAGAGCTACTGGCACAAACTCCACCCTGAAGAAGGTCTCGAAGTCTTCCCATGCGAAGGTCATGCCGTCGCAAAACTGGAAGAAGTGGCTCCACCACCTACCTGTTGCTACCTAAAGAAGGCTAGCAGCAAAGACCACCATGAAGTCTGCCGGCGTCCCCACTAGCCTGAAGACTCTCACCACAGCTTCCAGCCAATCCTCAGTCGCCTACGGGTCCGTCTCTCCCCGGAACCTGGGCGGCCTATGGCGCTGGAACTCATGCAGCACACTCAAGTGGCGTGCATCACCTACTGCTGGGGCTGGTGGCATCGGTGGCCCAACGTATGGTAGTACTGCTGGTGCCTCCGCTGGTGCCTCAACTGCAAGAGGGCCCTGTACCGATGCCTCGTCGCTCGGTAGGCTGCCAGTACGCACATCCCTCTGGGCTGCAGCTGGTCGTCCGAGAAAAGGCATCCTGAAAGAAACAACATGACACGGTCAAATGATTATACCTGGTGAGCAGACCTGGTTTGAGATGGTATTTAAATAAAACTTCTGGAAACACACATGCAATCAGTGTTTTCATGCACAAAGTCGGAATTCAGTTGTCAGGGTCCTAGTGTATGGATACGTCGGCCGCCCGCACCAACACTGGACCCCCTGAACTGAAGACCACACTCGGTTCCCTTAACAATATTGCTTCGCAAAAAGAAAATATCAGAGTTATAAGTTCTGCGGTAGAACCGACTCCTCTGATACCAATTTGTCACGACCCGTCCTCGGGGCCCGTGCCGTGACTACCCCAAGCCCGCCTTCCATAGGCCAGTGGCTAGAGACTAGCATCAAAGGCGTAAATCCCGATAACTGGGATGTCATTGCCTTTATATATGTAAACAAAACACCACAGAGTACAAGAGGAAGAAAAACACTAAGTACAAAAGAAAGTGCTGAAAAGAAAATGGGTCAGAATACAAACCCAAATGAAAGTACCACTACAACTGAACAAGTACAACAGAAAAAGACAACAGCTAGAAGAATGGAAGTGGCTCCTGGGTTGTCCTCCTCGGATCCTACCTGAAGGGTAGGTACAAATGGTGTAGCTCCTGGATCATCCACCACGGATCCTACCTGAAGGGTAGGTACAGATAGCCTCTACAATGCTCTCGCCTGTCAACCTCCTCCGAGTGTCGTCTCCCTGTGAATTCCACCTCCAGATACTGACTCGTCGTGTATTCCACCTCCCGGTATCATCCAGTCTTCAAACACTCGGCCTCCATCAACACTGTCCGTCATCTCCTACCAACACAACAAGGTGCGGGCATAGACCGTGTAGGGGTGAGTATAACGATACTCAGTAGGGACCCCGAGACCCTCAAGGTCTCACTAAAACCAACTTGAATAACCACAAAGAATATGTCAACAGATAACCTCTACTTAGGTATATGTCATGCATATACCTATGTTATCAAGTAACTCTTCTCAATCATGAGGAAAACACCAAGATCATGAAATTAACGGATAACCACTACCCAGGTATATGCCCATACACATACCTAAGTTATCAAGTGACCCATCTCAATCATGAGGTAAACACAATGGTCAAAAGTCTCAGCTCAAACCAGGATTTTCATTATCGAAACTGTAACTGCTGAAGAGCCCCGTCTCTGGAGTGTATAGTGGTCCTGTCACGACTCTGAGGTACTGCTCACTAACCTAAGACTTCTGAGGTACTCCTCCTGTCGAGTACGGTGGGCCTGCTGCTACAACCAAGCGCTTCCCACCATGGGTCTACCGCTACAACCAAGCGCTCCCCCTCATAGCCTCAAGAGGTACTCCTTCTGTTGAGTAGCATGGGTCTGCCGCTACAACAAAGCGCTCCTCCGCCGTGGGTCTGCCGCTACAACCAAGTGCTCCCCCTCATAGCCTCCAGAGGTACTCATTCTATTGAGTGTCGCGGGTCTACCGCTACAACCAAGCGCTCCTCTGCAGTGGGTCTACCGCTACAACCAAGCGCTCCCACTGGGCTATCCTAAACATACCGAGTCGATCGGTCAAGCAGTCGTCAGGTCTCAACGGGCTACATGGTCTCTATACTCCGTACGCTCGTCTTCGGGAGGGTACGCTCCACGAGCTTCTGGTCGATACTACAAGTATCACAAAGTTCCACGAACAAGTATATCAAAGGACCACCTCGTCATAGGGGTCTCAACGCAACAGATTGCGCATCAATCGGATGCCCGGTCTGTGAGTTATTAGCCTTTTCGTCCCAGGGCCTGGTTGGTTTCATGAGCGAACCAACCCGACCGCAACTCAAATGTACCCCGAACACTCATACGGTATACTCATAGGGACCGTTTCTCAACGAGATCATCAATGTTGCTGACAGTTCGTCAAACGTACGTCTGGTCTGAAAGATAACAGCTTTCCAGTTCCAAGGGCCCGGTTGGATTTCGGGTACAATCCAACTCGGTCACTATCCAACAGCAACCAAAACTTTGGAAAAGTATGCCAAAAGTTCCGACTCATCAAGAGTAATTCAACGAGATAGACGGCACGTCAATCGGACGCCCGGTCTGTGAGTTATTGGCTTTTTCGTTCTAGGGGCCCGGTTGGTTTCATGAGCGAGCCAACTTGACCGCACTCCGAAAACATCCAAACCTCGAGCGGAGTAAGGCAAAAGATCCGACTCACTTAGAGGAATCCATCAAGGTCGACGGTACGTCAATCGGACGTCCGACGCTCAAGATATAAGCGTTTCTGCTCCGAGGGCCCGGTTGGTTTCGTATCCGAACCAACCCGGCCGAACCCAAGGTATTCCGAAACCTTGAGTGCGATATACCGAAACGACCGTTTCGTTCCAAGGATCTCTATGCAACTGATGGTACGTCGATCGGAGGTCCGTATCCCATGATATGGGAAAAATACAAAAGAGGGTCCGAAAACGGGGGGTCTGGGCCCGGACCGACCCGCCCAACCCCCCCCCCCCCCCCTCTGGGTCGGCCCGAACCGGGGCGACCCGAACCGGGTCCGACCCGGTTGGGGGCGACCCGGCCCGGCCCGGCCTGGGCGCGACCCAGCCCGGTTGGTCGGCTCCGCCGAGCGGCCGAGCGAGGGAACCACGGCCCCCGCACGGGGGCCGATCCGCAGTACTCGGACGCGGCTTAAGCTGCGTCCCGCCTCCCGGTTCCGTGCGGCCGCGGAACCACCTCACCGCCGCGGCATTAGTCGAGGCGGGTTTTGTCGGCCGTGTGCCGGCGAGAGTTTCCGCGGACCACCGGACGCGCTCTGGTGGTCCGTTTTGCGTGTGGTCTTCGCCAGTGGTCCACCTGGGACCCGATCTTCACTACAAGGCCCTAAAATGCCATAGCGGCCTGCTTCGTCGTCGTCCGTTGATGTGCACATCGATAAACAAGCTGCGGAGGGTTGTCGGGCCATGTTTGTTCGGCCCGCGCCCTACGCGTTAGGTGTTATCAATTGGCAAATAATAAAAACATGATTTTAATCATTGACGAGGGTATAATTTTTCTAAAATAAATTATACGAACACCTTCCAATCAAAATACCCACACACGAGAGTTTAAAATTTGAATGCGCGGTGTGACGATGTCGCGCATTCTGGCCACTCAATCCCGCGCGGCGGGATGATGTCGCGCATCCTTGCCGCTCGATCCCACGCGGTGCGACGATGTCGCGCATCCTTGCCGCTCGATCCCGCGCGGTGTGACGGCACTGCGTCAATTTCATTCGATCCGCAACAACAAGAAAAACAAAAAGGGAGGGGGACGACCGTGTTTGTGCGGTCCGGCCTTCTCTCGTTAACCGATATCATGTGGTCCAAATATCAAGGATAAAAGACGGAAGAGAATCACGTAAGGAAAAACACGTACACCCCCTACATTTTCATAGTCATCGGACGAGTTCTTCGCGGAATTGACCGTCGTGGAAGAAGATGATCATCGCGTCGCGGAAGGGCGTCACGTCGTCGCGGTATACAGCGTCACATCTCCGATCTCAAGCAGTGGATCGAAGATTCGTCGCGGGAGGAGAAACGTCACAGAAGAACGTCGCGGAAGAAGAATCGTAGGCGTCGCGGAACACGGCGTCGCGTCGTCGATCTCTGAGGGTTTGGCGTTCTTCGCGTTCATCACGTTCTTCTCGTTCTTCGCATTCTTCCCGAAGGAGGATGAAGATATCAAGCCTTGGAGTCTTCTCGAAATTCTTTCAACGAGCAATCCTCAAGAAGACAAGCGTTGGTATTATTTTATTAACATGCCAACAAATTGAAAAACAAACTAAGTAACGACCCATTAATTCATAGAATTAATTTCAACGAATAAACCGCCCAATAAATAGAATCGTTTAAGAGTTTAAGAAAACACACCAGTTGACTTTAATTAATGAGGAATTTTCCCGGGTGCGTTACTGAGAGGAAAAGAAACGGTGGGGCTCGTGCGGGCTCCACCTCACAAATATCCTACCAAGAGGGTATGATATTTTTGGATTGCACCCTATCCGCTTTAACATTGCTCAAGTGGATCTAAGTGGCTTTTAAGTGGCTTTAAGTGAAATAAAAATAAAGTTGTTGCACCAGTTTATTTTATTTCTTAACTTAACCCCAAAAATTTAAAAACCACACCCAAGCAAATGAAAATCCGGAAAAGGCGTTTCTAAGAAAATACCGGCGCTGCGATTCCATCGGTGCCCTTGGAATTTGATTCCGAGCACCAGTTCAAAAGTTAGAAATTCCCACTCGTTCGTTCACTGAATGTACCTGAGCTAAACTTCAGAAAATGATTCCGGGCACACCGGGCCTCGGAATCAGGCACCGTCAGAAACTGCGTTCTTGTAAAATCCCAAAGAAAATTTAGAAAAAATTTCCCTTGAAATTTCGTTGGTCATTACAAGGAAATACATGGCCAAACTCATTTTCCAAAATCTCAACTATTCCATGAAGGAAAGAATACCACAAAGTCAAAACCCTATAGAATATTACCACAAAAGGTAAAGAATCAGCTCACACCAGGTATAACATAAGTATAAGAGTAAAAATTATTAGTCATAAGACTAGATCATCTTATTTTGTTATGTAGCACTCCTTCTGACCCACACATGATCGATAGGTAACTAATCCCCGCTGACCCACACTAGATAGATAGGTAACTAACCCACACTAACCCACACATGATCGATAGGTAGCTAACCCTCATGAGCACACAAGATTGATAGGTAACTGACCCCCACTGACCCACATAGGATCTGACCCCCACAGGATTGGTATGCGCGGACTCACACAGGATCGTTGAGCGCTGACCCACACAAGATCCAACCCACACAGGATCTGACCCACACATGATCAGTATGTGATGACTCACATAAGATCGATGAGTGATGACCCACACAGGATTTGGACCACATAGGATTGGTATACGCTGACCCACACAAGATCACTGAGCACTGACCCACACAGGATCTGAAGATGACCCACACAGGATCTGAAGATTACCCAAGTACAGCCAGCCACTGGGTTCCCACACTAAGCATGTTTGATTCTGGGAGGCTCCTCTCCTGAATCCATCAGTAAATACTTCATCATCCACAAAGTCCCATAAAAAAGTATCCTAATGACTAGTCATGTCAAAAGGAACCCAACGCAACTGATGGCGCATCACTCAGACGCTCGGTCTGTATGTCATTATTATTTCCATTCTAAGGGCCCAGTTGGATTCGGGTTCAATCCAACCAGAACATAAAAAAAAATTATCCAAAACACATTTTTAGTATACCAAAAGGACCTTCTCAATCCAATTATTACAACGCCTCAGACGGTTCATCAAACAGACGCCCGGTTCTCATGATATGTCCAAAAAGGAGGAACTGGGCCCCGGTCTAGTCCGACCCGGCCTGACCCGACCTATGCCAACCCGAACCAGTCTGGGTTTGGCGCAGATGGCCTCAAACTATGTGGGCCCAGCACACTGGGCCATGGTCTGTTCTAGCCCGTTAAGTGGACGACCTCGTCCTTCCCGTTGGGGCAACCCAGGGTCGGGTGGACCACTTTGGCGGGGTCCTCCCTAGCCGATGCCCAAGAGGTAGGCGCCTCCCAGGTAACCCGAATTTCCAAAGGGCCATTTAGTTTTTGCAAGCGGGACTTTCTAGCATGGGTCCTTCTCGGTGCAACATGGCTGGTCGTTTTGTCAGCCCATCCTCCTCCTCCCAGCCGCGCAACGACGCCGCTATCCTCCGCGGACAGCCAGTTGTCTGCCGCCCTTCCGCCTCTGTTGTGGCCAAGCGGTTACGACCTGCTACTCCACCAGTGGCACAGACATGTGCCACCTCTCCGCCACATGGACGGTCAAATTTCGGCTCCCACCCTACTCCACCACGGCTGACTGGCCACAACCTCCTTCTCATCTGGCTGCACAGACGAGTGCCACCATACCTCCACGCAGCTGGCCGGCGTGCCATCCACCCTCCTCTTTTTCTAGTCACTGTATTTCCATTCTAAGACCGAAAATAAAACGACCTCATATTCGTGATCCTAAGGTCGAGGGCTCCACGTCCATACATTGCACTCAATAAAATAGTGTGTTTTCAGCGCTGTTAAATATTTGGCGTTGATGAATTCATGAAGAACACGCGAAGAACAAAAAGGAAAAGGGTCCTGGTATAAGTGTGGGATGTTGGCCAGTTTGTTTGGATACCGTCATTGTGAATACCGAATATAAAGAATCAACAAATAAAATCAATCAAATTTCCAATTAAAAACAGTACATCATTCCTTGTAGATGGTGTGAGGAAGACGACGAATTCGATAAAGGGGGCATCGGGGTTCGTCGCTCCTGTAAGATGCTTCTGAAGTCAGTTCATCCATCATCACTCGGATTTCATTCTTCATTGGAGGATATTTATTCAATGGTTCTCCTACAAAATTTTTGGTGCCAAATTAATAAGATTTAGTCTATTAACTCAATTAATTATTCGCACATCAATTTAATTAAGAGGGAACAATTAGGTGGGAGGATTCCAAGGGTTTCCCTACATTAATGAAGGGTTCAGGTGTTCCCCACCACCAGAATTCAAAATGGAGGTTTCAATTTAAAAAATAAAATAAGGAAAGTTTATTTTATTATCTCCCATGATGTGTCCAAAAAAAATAACTTTCACCCTCGACCTACTATGGTCGAGGTGAAGGTTTCCTTAAGCGAATATCGGCGCTACGGGTTCAACGGTGTCCTCAGAATTAAATTTCGGGCACCATTTCAAAATTTATAAAATATCGCCCGTTCGTTACTAAACGTACCAAAAAAAGTAAATAAATTTATTAAAAATCAGCCTCATCCCACGCCGGTCGACGTTAGACTATTCCTATGTGAAATATGCCACAAAAACCCCAATGTTACTCTTAGATTTCCAATATGAATTACCATTTAGATGTTATGGATTTTACAATAAAATAATTGTGACATAATTATTTTAATTACAGACAATAACTAACATTCACTGGTGGTCTGCGCCAGCCAATGTTAGCATCTGCCTAAAGAAATCATACCCTCACGAGTTCAGTTGTGGTCTCGGATTTTTAATCCGAGTTAACATTCGTGAGTTATAAGTATATGAAAAATATAATAACATTATTTATTAATTTTATTTACAGTTATGCCATTTTCGGGTTTTCTCACCATTGGCACGCGCCGACTAAACATAAGTTGTGCCTAGGGTAAACCTGCTTTCATGAACGCAATAGTGCGCTTATATTTCTAATCCATACAACTGTTTAAATGTTATTCCACTTTTTCAGGAAAACAGCTTACACACATTAATTAAAGCTTAAAAAAACTTCGACAGTTCATTCTGGGAACTCTCGGCCTTCGAATCACGCGCCATCAGATTTCATGGCCTTGAAGTAATTCTAAATAATAAAAAAATATACATAAATTACAGGACATTACATTATCCCCACCATATGGATTTATGTCTGCAAAATTGAAGACATAGACTAATGAAATAAATGGGGGTACTGAGCTTGAATCGGAGCCCCCTGCTCCCTTGTGCTCTGCTGGAGGTTATCATGCTACCATCAAATGCACACTAGAGGTATTGACCGCCCATGATGGACCCAATCCCTTCGATCCTCAATCTCTACTGGAACCTTTGTAAATGTAACCCCATCATCTAAGTCCAGCTCGCCATGGTCGATGACAAGAGATGGGTCGTGCACGTATCTCCTCAGCTCAGATACATGGAAGATTCCATCCACATTCTCCAACTGTGGTCGAAGTGCCAAAAGGTATGCCACCTCGTCTATCCTTCGATGTATTAGAAATGGCCCGATAAACCTTGAAGATAACTTTTCGCCTTGGCCAAATCATTGTAGTCCTTGTCGAGGAGGGACTCATAAGAAAATGTGTTCCCCATCCTGGAACTCCAATTGTCCCCATCTTTGGTCAGCATAAGACTTCTACTGGCCCAATGAAGCCTTCACTTGCTGACAAGTGAGGCATTGTGATACAAACTCTATCACTTCTTTCTTCATCCTTGGCCATCAGTACTGACGCTGGAGGCCCTGGTACATCTTCTCCAATCTAGGATGTACCGTTAAATGGGATGTATTGATCTCCCTAAACACCTCATCCCGAAGTGTCACTAGTTCCATAGTGCATCCTCTAGATTGGATGACATGCTCTCCACCTACAGAAAATCCTCTAAGAGGCCATCCTGGGGATATTTGAGAACGTTGGGCCTCGTAGTCAACACCTAAAGCTGGGCCTCCCAAATTCGCTGAAGAATTAGGGGAGTGACAGTCATAGAATGAAGGTAAGCTATTACATCATTATCCAGGAAGGATATCCACGAACCGACTATCTGATATGATGCCTCACCCAACATCTGCAGACCAGACCTCTTGCTGAGTGCGTCTGCTACCACATCCCCCTTCATAGAAGTATAGAATATCTCAAGGTCATAGTCCAGGAGGGATGCTAGCAATAATCATTTTCTGAGCTCTTGAAAACATTGCAGAAACATCGCTATCCATAGGAAAGGCCCCCCATCATCATCACATCTATCAAGGGTGCCACTGACCAAGGGAAGCCAGGTACAATTCTTAGGTAGTACCCAGCCAAAGTAGAATTTTCCACTCCCTTCTGGTAGGTAATCCTTGAAACATAGTTTGAAAAAGATGTTCCCACACTCTGCCACTCCCATTTGGAACAGAAAACTCAAAACTCATGCCACCATGAGGATTAGGTTGGCCGACTCAAGAGTGGTCAGTTGCACCCTACTATGTATGAGTTGACCCTCTGATGTATGGGTTTCCTTTTCGCCGACCACGGGAAAACCCACTCCAAAATTGTAGAGAAATCACATATTTTTTTCCCTAATACAGTAAATATGAGTATGAACTATGGATCTCCAGTCCATACCCAAACTAACGTCGTAAGGGCTTAATGCATCCACCAGGAAGTTCCAACCGAAACTCTCGCATCAGGGGTCAGATCGCACCGTCGGGGTAAGTGTGCTTAATAAGTATCCTCCCAAAGGTATCTTTAGACATGAGGGTCAAGTCCATGGTTTACCCAGAATCTCAAGGTCTTGGACAAGATTCGTGGAAGGTTGGAATGATTGGTACCTATGTTTATAAATATTTCATCTAGTAGGATATACATACCATTCATCGAATGATTCCTAGAGCCCTTGTGTCGCACTACTTGACCATATACAATAACTCCTTTACCCATTCCCCCCAGTTCCCTAAGCCAGGTGGGATCCACAAAGGGGGGTGTTTATAACATGTCAAAAGGTACGCCATCTCATGATACACTCCTAGTTATACTTCCATGTCTGTAGCCCTATATATACATTTTTCCCTAACACATCTTCTTCTCGAAACATTTTTACACACCAAAGTCTTTGAGACGAGCGTCGGTTTCCTGATTTCCCATTGCTAACATTCACTGGGTGTATCCACTCATCAAAATTACATTCAACTGCAATGATTCTCTCTAAAACACTATCATGGGTAGGAATGCATAGAGGAAGATTGTTTTCTTTTACGTCCTTAAACACACTATGCTCAGAAGTCTATGCCCCAATGCACTGATCGTATCGTATTCATCGAGTTCCAGGAATGGTCAGTATTCCTCAATGAATACTCAGATACCGACATGTCATCCTATCATAGCTGTAGAAGCTCTAGAGAACTATCAGCCACCTCCTCAAGCTATTCCTCATCCACCTGTGAGTCGTGCTCGCCTCGAAACCTAAGGTCTATCTGATGCTGAAACTCATGTAAGGCACTAAGCCTAAATGTGTCCTCTGTTGGTATAGCCAGTTGTAACTGCTTCCTAATAGGTAGTGATATAACTAACACCCTACACCATGTACTATCACGGGCAATGGTCCACTTACCAAAGACTCATCACTATGCAGGCCATCCTCATGGTCACTCCGTGGAAAAAGATTAGATGTTAAGATCACCATATGCTCTACCGGTGTCTCAACAAGGTGGAAAAATCTAGCCATATCCTCCAACTAGTCCTCACTTGCCTATAAATATTTCATGCCTCCAAACCTTAGAGTCCTCTGCTACTCGAACTCGTACAACGTTATTAGTTGGCGTGCATTCTATACTAGTGGATCTAGTGGTAACGGCTACCCAATGGGTAGTGGTGCTACTGGTACGCCACCCGAAGGTGCTAATGTGGTAAGAGGACCCTGCACCAGAGCCTCGTCGCTCGGTGGGCCGTCATCGTGAACTCTCGTAGGAATCCTAGCTAGCTGCCTAAGTGGTGGCATCCTAATAAGGAATAGTTGTGCCACAGTCATTAATTTATACCTAGTGAGCTGGCTCTAGCGAAACCAAAATAAAAAATTTCAAAGACACATGAAATCAGTGTATTCATGCGCTGAATCGGAAATTAGAATTTAGGGTCCTGGTGTATGGATACGTCGGCCTCCGCACAAACATTTGAATCCCTAAATAGAAAACCAAACTCATAACACTAAACAATATTTCCATAGAGAAAAGATCAGAGTCATAGTTCTTCGGTATAACTGAACTCCTCTTATAAAAATTTGGCATGACCCATCCCCCGGGGCCCAGGCCATGAAAACCCCATGCCCTCCTTCCATAGGCCACGAGATTGCGACTATCACCGAAAGGCATATTCTTGAAAATTGGGAAGGCATTTCTTTTATATACTATAAACTATGGAAACCAAGAAAAAAGCAGGATACAGGCACAAAGTAAACATTATAGTAAAAAGAGTGTGTATAGTAAGTAAATGTCGTCAGAACACAAGCTCAACTGGAAAGTATAAGTAAAACTGGAATGTACAAGTAAAACATAAAACAACTCATGTGAACACCCGCCAAGGATCATACCTAAATGGTTGGTACAAATATTGAATTGTCCTCATTGCAGTATGCCTCATCTAATTTCCACCTCTAATCATCCACCACTCCTAGCACCCCAATCCTCGGTCAGAGATCTCTATCGTTTTCACAAGACACAGAATGGTTCAGGCAAATCGTGTGCAGGGATGAGTATAACAACACTCAGTATGGACCCCGAGACCCCCGAAGGTCTCTCAAACACAAAAAAGGATAAACCAAAATGTATGGAAAGAATATTCAACCCTACATAGGTATATTCCAATACATATACCTAATTAGTCAAGTATACCCATCTCATTCATGAGGAAACACAAGGCCCAACTCCTTAGCCAAAAGTTGAACTATTCCACGAAGCAAAGAATACAACGAAGGTAAATCCAAAAATTAGATTTCCACAAAGGTAAAGACTCAAATCACACCAGGTATAACGTAAGTAAAATAGTACAGATGATTAGTCTTAAGTATCGATCATCTCATTCAGTTAAGTATCACTTCTTCAGACCAACACATGATCGATAGGTAACTATCCCCTACTGACCCACACAAGATCAATAGGTAACTAACCCCCATTGACACACAAAAGATTGATAAGTAACTAACACCCACTGACTAACACCGGAATGATAGGTAACTAACCCCTATGGACCCACATAGGATCTGACCCAAACTGGATTGGTATGTGATGACCCAAAACAGATCATTGAATGCTGACCCACAGAGGATCGGACCCACACATGATCTGACCCACACAGGATCGGTATGCGCTGACCCACACAGGATCGTTGAGTGCTAACCCACAAAGGATCTAACCCACATCTTGTTGGTATGCGCTGACCCACACATGATCACTGAGTGCTGACCCACATAGGATCAGAAGATGACCCACACGAGATCTGAGGATTCTTCAAGTACAGCCGGCCACTGCGTTCCTGCACTAAGCATGCTTGATTCTGGGGGGTTCTGCTTCACAATCCATTGGTCGATACTTCAAATACCACAAATTCCCATGAATAAGTATCTCGAAAATCCACTAAGTCAAATGGAACCCAATGAAATGAATGTCGTGTCAATCGGACGCCCAGTCTATATGTTATTAGCGTTTTCGTTCCGAAAGCCCGGTTGGAATCGACTTTGATATAACCCTTCCATAGTTCAAACTTATAAAAAACTCACGTGGATTATACCCAACGTACTGTCTCAATCCAATTATTCTGGTACAATAGATGGTTCTTCAAACGTATGCCCAGTTCTCAAGATATGGAAAAAACGGAGAAATTGGGCCCAGGTCCGGTCCGACCCAGCCTGAAACGGCCTGGGCTGACCCGACTAGTTCTACGTCTTGCCCGAATGGCCCGCACCATGGTGGGCTAGCCAACTGAGACGTGGTCTAGCCCGAACTGCAAAGCAATGGGCCCGCCCCACGCTGGGCGTGTCCCACTGGGGTGGCTAGGGGTCAGGCGGACTACCGTGGCGGGGTCTGCCCTAGCTGATGCCAGAGAGGGAGGTGCCTCCCATGTCATGCAAATGGCCAAAGGGATATTCAGTTTTTGGAAGTGGGACCCGCTGGCCCAGGTCCTCCTCAGAGTGCCATGGCAGGCCCGTTCTTCGGCCGGTCCTCCTTCTCCCAGCGTCACAACGACGTCGCTGCCTTCCGCGACCGGCTGGGTGTCGGCCGCCCTTCGGCCTCTACTGTGGCCCAACGTCCATGGAAGGTTACGGGCCTCCCCCATACTCCAATGCGGCTAATAGGCCATGAAAACCTACTCATATTGTAGAATAGACAGGCACCTCCCTACCTCCACATAACTGGTTGGTGTGCCAGCCTATCTCCTCTTCTACGGGTCACCACATCTCCGTTCTAAGCCCGAAAAATAAAATGATCTCATATTCGTGATCCTCGGGTCGAGGGATCTACGTCCGCACGTTGTGCTCAAAAAAACATTCTACTTTCATTTCTCTTAAATATTTGGCGTTGATGAACGCATGAATAACGTACAATGAACAAAAATAAAAAGGTTCAAGGTATAATTGCGGGATGATGGCCAGGTTTTTTTGTCCACCGTCGTTGTGAATCCAGAATATGAAGAATCAACATGTAAAGTAAATCAAATTTCCAATTAAAAACCCTACCTCATTCTTTAGAGATGGTGTGATTAGGAAGACAAAGTCGATGAATGGGACATCGGCATTCTTCGCTCCTACAATACGCTTCCGAAGTCCGTTCCTCATTCTTCACTCAGAAGTCTTTCTTCATTGGAGCATATTTCTCCAAATGTTTTCCCACGAATGATGTGGTGAAAAATTAATAATATTAAATCTATTAACAAAATTAATTGTTGGCACATTAATTGAAATACATTTTCACATTATGTTGTGAGGATTCCAAGGGTTTTCCAACATTAAAGAAGGGTTCAGTTGATCGCCACCACCAAAATTCAAAAAGGAGGATTCAATTTCAAAAATAAAATACAGAATATTTATTTTATTTTCTCCCACGAAATTTCCAAATAACCAAATTTCACCCTCAACCTACTGTGGTCGAGTTGAAGGTATCCGTAAGTGAAAATTGGCGCTATGAGTTCAACGGTGTCCTGGGATTTCAATTCTGCGCACCGGTTCAAAAGTTACAAAACACCGCTCGCGCGTTTACTAGACGTAGCTGAAAAAATGTTCAAAAAATTATTAACAGTCACCCTCAACCCGTCCCAATCTAGGTTACGCTCTTCTTAAGTGGAACTAGCCCAAATGAACCCAACTGTACTCTCGGATTTCCAATTCTAGTTACCATTTAGATGTTATAGATTTTACAATAAAATAATTGTCACCTAATTATTTTATTTATGGACAAAAAACTAACTTTCACTAGTGGACCATGTCGGA
Organism: Viscum album; assembly: GCA_963277665.1. Taxonomy (NCBI): domain Eukaryota; kingdom Viridiplantae; phylum Streptophyta; class Magnoliopsida; order Santalales; family Viscaceae; genus Viscum; species Viscum album. Next base: position 127,076,000 of record OY728167.1, on the reverse strand, counting down.
TAGTGTTAGTATCTACCTAAAGAAATAATACCCTCACTAGTAATGTGGTGGTATCATATTTTTAATCTGAGTTAAAATTCGTGATTTATAAGTATATGAAAAATAAAATAAAGATACTAAATTATTTTATTTACTGTTTTTTCATTTTTGGGTTTTCTCACCGTAGGCTTGTGCCGACTAATGATAAGTCATGCCTAGGGTAAACCCGACGTTCTGAACACAATGGTGCCCTCAAATTTCTGATCTGGTCAACCGTTTAAAATTTATTCAACATTTTCTGAAAAAATTCTTAGGCTCGTTAATTAAAGCTTAACAAAACTTCGACAGTTCATTCCAGGCACTCTGGGCCTCAGAATCGGACGCCGTCATATTTAGCGGTCTAGAAATAATTACATATAATTAAAAAAAATATATGGAAATTCCGAGACATTACACATTCAATGATTTTTCCACAGAAAATTAATTGTACCCTTGCATGGAGATGGTCGATCGTGTGTACCCATGAGGGACACAAGAATTTTATTATCAGGTTAAAGGGTATGTAATTCGATGTTATATTAATTTTATAGAAATAATTTTATTTCCAATGTACCATATATATAATTTTTTTTTCTTTTTATGACTACCCATCAGATTCGGGGATATAAAAAATTTACATCTACCATGTCCTGGAAGTTCATCGTACACACGAAGGATGGTTTTGATTCCCATTTAATGGATAAGAAGAATGATAAAAATCATTAATTAAAAATAATATTATATATTTACTTTTATATTATTTTTTTATTAAATTGTATATATTGAATCATAGTTAAGAGTGGTAGGAGAAGAAGTAAAAAATGAATGAGCGTGGTGAATGTGATTTCCTTGAGTTAGAAAAATGACCATTGGATCTCTAATTATGGACCATAGTGGTGTTATTTTCGAAAGAAACACACCTTTAAGAGGAGGATAAGGATATTGGAGTGATAACATCCCAGGTTTTGGTAGATAAAAATTTCTATATCGATGTGAAAAAGTGAGTAGAGGAGTTTCCAATTAATAATTGAGTTGTGGGGAACACATGTTATTTTTCATTTTTTACAATATTCATTTGCCACATTTAAGGAAATATAAATGTAGTGTAGATTGTATTCTAAATTTAAAAGGATTAAGAATAAATATTACCTACCATGATTTTTTAGTATGAATTTTGTTTATTTTATAACTCGTCTTTATATACTAAACCCCTTTAAACCTTTTTTTGATCTTAACTCTAGTAATTAATATTTGATGAATTTACTAATCATTATAAAAATATTATGTTAAAATTATCACTGAATAGTAATTAGTCAGATTCCAAATAAAGAATACATTCTATCACAATCAAATTATATATTTGAATGTGTTTTAATTTATAAATTAACATGGAAATCATTAAATATTTTATCATTCATGAAATGTATTTTTCAAGAATAAGATGGTGTTAAATAATATATATGACTTGTAATCATAGTTATCTTAATTTATATTCTTATAGTTAGACTTATAGTCTATAAATTACATTGAAATAATTTTTATTGAATATATATTTAATTTACTAAAATTGAACAACATTGTGCCTAAATAATTATTTTCTACAAAATATAACTTTTTCCTCCAAATGATCTTATCATTATTTTTGTCAAATTGACAATAAATATATTTTTACTCTACATATCATGACTCATTATTATAAATACATAGAATAATATTTAAACATAAATTTTTTGTTATTAATAAATTCTAATTTCTATGGTATAATTTAAAAAACACTTTATATATATATATATTTTGACCAAATTTGTTAAATTGATATTATACATAAAATACAGGATTTTTGTGCCATAAAATTTTAAAATGTTCATTTCATTATATTTTTATTAAAATTGAATGTTTGTGTAATATAATTTTTTCTTGGGTGCTAAAATTCTAATGTGATCTGAGATTAATCACACATATTAATTGAATCTCTTATATTAAAAAAACATTTATTTCTCTAGTACTTTTATAAATTTACCATTGTATGATTATTATTTTTGTATATAAATATTACATATCAACTACAAGATATCATACACCATGTAGAAAAAACAATTATATCTTATGCATGAATAGAATGATCATATATATCTCATTGATAGGATGAACATACATCCTATATATTCTATTTTAGATTTTACCATATATAATGCATATGATATGCATCATGATTTATCCAATCTGATATATTCCAAAAAACTTATTTGATAGATTATATACATTTCCATTTATGATTTTACAAACACCAAACTATTACATTATAAATGTGAATGTATAATAACCATTCATCAGTCTTCTCACTCATCACAAAAAAACTCAACCAATATTTTTAACCGAATGAACATTCACAAAATAGTTACAATGATTCTTAAAATCTATTGATATAAAATAACAAAACCATAATTATTAATTGGGGTTATTCAATGTCATGCATTTTATAATTTATCAACACAATACACCCTCATATCTTTAAAAAATTATATCCTTTATCAAAATTTAATGAATCAAAACACAATAATAGATAAAGTATTTTATTTTTTGAGGATTTAATACCTTTGTGAAAAGAAATGGCTATATAATTTAATTAATATTATACCCATAATCATCTCAAGAAATTCTCCCCATCTTAAAATATCTCAATATTAAAATAAATTGTATCATAAGAATTATTGATGTTTGAGTTTTTCACTGATCTATACAAATAACCATTGGTGTGATAGTTCATGTTGGATTGATGTCCCATATGCTATATCTACGAACTGGTCTAGGGTTGACTATTTTATTTTTATTCTCATTGTTTTGGAATGAATTTTAAATTTATTCTTCCATTAAATGATTTTTAATTCAAATAATCATATAGAGATAGGTGTTAGACACGATCCTTTGAAGAGCTGGAAATTTTGGTGATGATGTATTGGCATTTTTCTAAGGTGTGTTATCATTGTTTAAATTATTATTACAATTATAATGATGTTAGTATATAATGAAATATTTTGGAGAAATGAGAAATAATTTTTAATATAGGGTTTATACATAACATAGAAAATAATCTTCTTGAAAATTAGGATCACAGAAGGGGGAGTTCTGTACAATTATCGATTTTTGAAAATTCAATCCAATTAATATAATAGTGTGGTGTGAATAAAATTAATAAAGTAATAAATAAGAGAAAATATGTATTTTCAATATGATGATTTGATTTTTTTTACATTTTATGGCCTTAAATAATATATTATAAATTTTATCCCCTATGTAAATATATTCTAGCCTCAAAACTCCATTATAATCCGTCTATTTGATTATATTATAATTTATATTTGATTGTTGGAATAAAAATTGATGAACAATATTCTTATCTTACTTGATTACACATTGGTTATAAAATTTAATTCATAATTACTTTTGAACCCTTGGCATGAAGACTTACATTTTATCTCGCATCTATATCATTTGTGTGTATGCATATGTGAAAACTACATACAATACATAAAAAATAATTAATGCAAGAAATTTTTTCTAATTATGAATGTCAACTTTGAATACAATTTCAAAAAAAACTACCTGCTAATGATTATTTTATGTCATCGTAATATCCATTCCAATAAATATTAGTTTACCAATATATATTGAATATATAACCTATTCTATAAGGGAAACCAGAACTCTAGGCTCCTATTATATATCTGTGAACTCTCTCAGTAGCATGAATATGTGATTCATACATATCACATTGATACATTTCACATAGTATCCAAACATATAGAATATCTATTTTGGTTTATATAGGAAATACAATTCATCCAATCAGATTCAAGAAATTTAGATAAGTTAAACCTTATCAAGGAAAATATTTTATTTGCATGACAACAACAATAATTAGTGTAAAATGAAATTTAGAGTCATTTTTGCCAAAAATTATCAGTAATAATTTTCAATGTATTAATTGAAATGAGAAAAAATATACATTATTCCATAACCACCAATCCCATAAAGTAATTCATCACTCAAGGAATACAAATTTTAAAAAACATCATCATTTTACTTGAAAACACATAAAAAATCTTGTGTTTTATTAACATAAAATTGATTCATCAAAATATATAAGAATAGTAAGAGTACTTTGTGTACTCTCTTTAATGTATTAGCAGGAATCCACATTCTCTTTAAGAAATTTAAATCATTTTATATACTTTTAAATCAAGTAAATCCATTATCATTGGTCAAGTTTCAACACATACAAATTATCAGTTAAACATTCCACCATTTATCTATTATTTTAAATTATAATATTTTTTAGTTAGTTAACAAAAACCTCTTATTTTTGTTCCCCATTTATGAATTTAGTATTCATGGAAATTTAGAAATTTTTATAGTACCTATGATCCATAACATCAAGATGAATTTGAATTCCATCATCTCTCTAAATAGAGGAAGAATTTTTTTAAAACGATCTCCTTTAACATCAACATATCCATTTCACACCAAATTGTTGTTGTTTCATTAAATCAAACAGTTTTTAATGAGTTTACTTCTTATCACCACCTTATAACTATATATATATTTCACTTTTAGTTTTACAATAATTTCAAATGATGAATAGTTTTCAATTTAATAATCATGATAATACATTCCCATTACAAATTATTTGATTTCGGATTATCCACTAACACTTTGGGGAAAAATTGTTGATAGAAGATATATTTCATTATTATTCCTCAATATTCCTCATTTATGGAAAATTATAGTCAAATTTCTATCAATAGTTTCAAATTAAACTCGATTTTTCATCATTTGACACTCCATTATCTCATTCAATGTTTTACCCTCATTATTATGGGTTTCACATGAATCAATATTGATATCACTTGGTTAATCTGTCTTTTTTTAATTATCCTCTATTCCATATTTCTATATTACTTATTCATAATAAATTTAGAAATATTCATCATTTTCCTGAATATATGTGGATTTATTTTAAATGATAATAAAATTATATTAATCCATCATTATATGTTGCCTTTTGTTCCATTTTTTGTATCATTTGTTACCAGAATGGTATCACATTCGTAATATTTCCAATTCTTATTCATTAAATTTCTCCATATATTTATTTTTTAAAATTCATTATGAATTGATATCCCAAAAATTCATTGAAATTCATAACATTTGCTTTTATATAAAAGTGTTTTTAAAAATTCATGTTTGGTTCCTATGTTAATAATAATATAATATGAATACTCATCTTTGTAATCAAAACATTTATCCCAAATAATTTTTAAATTTTAAATGCCACTAACATTGTACTTCCCCTCCAAATATATCTTTTATTTTTTATATCTACAATTATATTCAACTGAATTTTATATGGAGAACCATATTGATATTTATACCGATTCTAGGTTTTATTAGATTAGAATGAATTTATTTTGAAATCAGATAAATTATCCTTTAAAATATTATTAATTAAAACCTCAATATAATTCATGGATTAACTTATGAATATTTTAGACAACCCTAATACTTATAATTTTTTCTTTATGAATATCACAAATTCCATTCATGTAATATCATTATTTATTTTTTTAAATAATGGTCAAATGATGTGGAATGAAGTTTCATTTCTCCCCATATATTAGAATTTTTCATTTTATATATACGAGTTCACTGAATTTTCACTATTTTTTATGTCATATATTTTTTATGTTTTTTGACATGTTTTATAAAAAGTGTATATTTCAGTATTCAGATTTGGTAGGTCTCATACTATATCACCATTTATGACCATCCTAATTCTTATTTGTGTTGGATGTACTATCTTACATTGGAAAGTATTTTTATTAAAATATTGACAAAAATTAGAAGAAACACATGCATTTATATTTTGGAATATATTACCACTAATTTATACCCACGTTCTGACAACTAATTTATAATGGAATCATATGATGGTAATGAAATTCCATTTTATAATTACTTCAGTTCAATTATCACATAGACTGATAATTATTATGATATTGTATTTGAGGGCATCAACATATTGAATACCATAGGATTTCATTTTTTGTGATTCATTATCAGATGTGCCAACTCCTTGGATTTTTATGGAATAATCATTCACAAAAATAAATGCTCCACCATTATGTTATTTTATTCATTTATAATTAATTTCTTAAATCTTGTTAAATAAGGGAACATTTACTAGAATCCATAGTTTAATACCCTTAGTAACTTTTGGATACACCACAATATGAAGTGAGCTACAAAAATCCCCATTTATATAGAAATTCCCATAAATAGTAGTTTGTAATTTCATTCCATGAATATTTGTTAAATATTATTTAGCTCAATGAATATATCAGTCGTTTCATCGACAAATTTCTACTGCATAAAAATTATTTTTGTCAAACATGTTGAATATTTCATCGATTCACGGTTTATAAAATTTTTTATTGTCATCATCTTTTGTTGTGTTCCCATCGATTTATAACTTCATCAAAACTAGTTTATAGACATACTTAAAAAAATTCCATAAAATATAAATAAACAACAATAATCGTTAATGAATCGTCAACTATAAAAATTTGGTGTCTATAAATAAGAATATTTTTCCAATACTATCATATTTTTGTACCAAATGTGCCATTTCCTTAGGGGATTATGCCCCAAAACATCATTATCAACTCACTTTTATATTTATCTATGTTTATATTGAATTTTATCCTCAAAAAATTTCATATATCATTGTATTTTTAATATAATAAGATACGAATTGGTAACCCAAGAGATACCTTTATGGAATCTGTTAATTATAAAAAAATTTATAATAATTTCATGAGGGGAAAGAGTATTAAATAATTTTAATTGAGGTAAATATATTAAAATGTTATGTAAAAGTATAATAGTGCATCATAACTATTATAATATAGTTGATCAATCATCATGAATCCTAAATCCTTGAGGACAAAACTCTTTATAAGTTGCAAGGAGGATGAATTGGATTTTATGTAGTATCCAAGAGAAAAGTGATTTTTCTTCACCCATTCTTGAATATAATTATAACATGAGTTCAATATCCCCTTTGAATTGAAATTACCCTATTCATTTTCACTCAATAAATTAGTTATGTAGTTTATCTTATCATCATCAAACAAATTCCATAAATATTATAATTATTCTACTTTCTTTGAATAAATAATATCCCCACTGTCATTTTTAAATATCATCAAGAGTTAGACTTTATAAATCCTTCATAATCCACAGAAATAATCAATACATGTGAAAAGATGGATAATTTACACACGTAACAAGAACATCACGATTTTAAAGTTAAAAAATATCAAAGACCCAAAAGATAGAATGTGAATACATAGTTAAAACAATATATAACAGTACTAACATAAAAAACCTAAAGAATCAAGGATGCCTCAATATACATCCACTAAAATGAAAATACACTGATCAGCCATATGAAAAAATGTACATGAGAATATATATTCATAAATAAATAATATTAATCATGAATAGATTAAAATAATCGAATAAATTTTCTAACTTGTTCCTATGAATCCAATGTCAAGAATAAAATAATTTCTATGGAATTTCTATTAAACTAAAAACATGATTTTTTTATTCTACCCCAATCATGGTGAACATCGATTTTGTGATTTTCTAAAAAACATCCCTTGTTATTTCTTAATCCTTGTTTTTTTGAAAATAACCGAATCTTGTTAATCAAGATAGTATTCTAAATCTTCCCAAATGTCATTCGTTACCTTATATGATTTAAATAATAAAGGGATTTTATTTTAATCATCATGGATTCATGAATTGGTTGATTCTTTTTACTCAACCATGACAGAAGATTAATTTAGTGAATTTTCATTTAGAGGGTGACCATATAAATTTCGTAAATTATTCTCACTATAAGTTAATGAATGATTTTATCTTCCTTAATAAGTATTTTCATGGATATTTTTTTAATGGTTCATTCTAATTTAGCTTAATCAATATGATTCTGAAACTTTTTCTAATGAGTAATAAGTCCATTAGAATCAATAATTATATTCTTTATCATTTGATGTAAAAGTATTGAAAAAAACCACTTATCCTATTGGTTTTTTTCTTGATGTTTGGAATTATAATCATCAATATGATCAACAAAGTCCGTCATGAATTATAAGGATTCACTAGAATCCTTATAATACTTTTTATCAACCTCTTCAATATCCTCCTTTAAAAAAATGAGATCATTCCTTGAGATAAATAGAGACTAGAGGGCCTGATATATCCTTTATTTCATGATTTTGAACCAAAAAATATTGTTTCTATTTTAGTGGAATTGAGATAGTGTAATACCTCATTATTTAACAAAAGATTATTATAAGCTCCATATCATAAAAGATATCCAACAACTGGGTTAAAAGTACCATGGAGTAATATCTTTTTAAATGTCACTTTTATAACCAAAAAATTAAATTGACGACGATAAAAATTATCAATTACATCATTAAGAATATAATAAATATATATTTGTTGATATATTTTTAGTATATAATCAATTTATTTTTGGTAATTTAATTTTATTTATAAAAAATAATTTTCAATAAAAATAATATTTATTTTCAATTTATTGGAAAATATTATAATATTAAAATTTTATTTTTGGATAAAATATTTGGTAAAACATAATTTATTTATAATATAATCATGTTAAATTTAACAGACGGTGAATTTTGTTTCATGGAAAAATTTATTTTTTAGTGAATTGTTAAAAATAACAATTTGTTTTCAAATTGCATTAATTTTCAATAAAATGTGGTTCCAAAAATTAAAATTATTATATGAATGTGAATAATATTTACATATTTATTAATCTTTTCTATTTTACCCAATTATTTACATTTTAATCACCTTAATACTTTGGTTATGTATAGCTTGGGTTTTTATTAAAATGGGTGTTTTCGTAAAATGGTAAAAATGTGGGTAATGTTTCTCTTTTAATATAAATTAAAATAACCTCTAATGAATAATTAACTAAATAAAATTTATAGATTATACTTCTATAAATATGAATTTAATTCTTATAATTATTATAACTTTTCATATATTTTATATAAAATCATCGTTTACATTTAAATAAACTTCGTGAAAAACCTATTCTTGTGCATGTCTATGGGTTTTATTATAAATTAAATTCTATCAATTATTTTATTTAAATTTGGTAAAAAAAATTAAATATCTTCAATCATAATATTATATATTATATAATAATTTCATCACAATTTTTGATCATAATTAATATTGAAAATAGTAAAATTTATTTACCGCAAATAATGTGAAAACGTGTTTACATATGGTTAAACAGAAAACATAACTGTTTAAATGAAAAATACATGTATAAATACATTTAAAAAAAATTAGACCATATATTATATTTTATCTTATAATGATCAATTTTGGATCCTTCTAGAATGTGAAAAACCTGGATACACCATTCCCTTTTCTAAAATAACAAGTTTTCCACATACCTGAATTATAAAATGATAATAACTCTCCTCCACATAATAACTTAAAATAATTTTGGTACATAAAAATATTACCCAATTATTTCTATAATTCCCTAAACATTTAATAGATCTATAGGCTTTATCATAAATCTATCCCATAAATGATTTCATTTCTATTCAATGGTTTTATTTTGTAGAAGTGGTGTCATGATTTTTGAGTGTTTTTATCTTCAAAATATCATTAATTGTGAAAATAAGAAAAAAAATTGTATATCCTATAAAGATATTTTATTATGTTTTTTTCATGTCCTAATCCATATAATGTTCTATGAAATAGTAAACATAACCTTCATTCATGTGTATGTCATACAATCACCTTGCGAATAGATTCAATTACTTTTTCATCATCGCCCCTCTCAAATTATTATAATGATGGATATGAATATATATATATATATATATTTGTAACACAATTATAATAATTTAATAATTATTCTATATATACCCTCATAATTTTCATTCTTTGGAGGATATGATAATGTCACTCATGCATACGATCGACCACAACCTCTCGAAGCAATGTAGTGCTTTTTTTCATAATGATTTTCATTCAATACAACAAGGATAATGTTAATTAGTATATGTGATATATAAATATATGAAATAATAATGATATTTAATAATGATTCAAAAGGTAGGGATATAGCTCTTTATTGAATTATAAGAAAAAAAAGATGAAGTATTTGGTCTCACATAGCCAGCTTCCCTCATCAATAAAGACAGTCATAGACCTAACATTTTTTTAATATCATCTGAAGTCTTACAATCATCGTCATGTAAAATTTTATGATTAGTTCTTCCATGGACATGGCCAATACCTCAGGGGTGATAGCCTCTCCTCCACGTTTTAGCTTGTTTCCAAAGGCCTTTAATCTTAGTGTCCTTATAGTGAGTTCTCCCAACATCTTATTGAACTTACACTCACTTAGATGGGACATCAAGTAAGGTAGTGTCACTCACTTTATATGTGAGGTTCTACAAATTATCAACATGGACTCCTCCTTATTTATCTTTATAAATAAAATCAATCACTCCAAAAATATTCTATGTATTTACCTATGAATAAAATATTGTTTTATGTGATTTATGTGAATTTGAAGTGAAAATTACCACATATATTTGTGAAGATCACATGGATTATGAAGGAATGGAATCAAATCCCTTTATAGTATTTAGAGACACAGTCTCTCCTATTTTTCATGTGTAGAAGAATGAGGCTACATCACTTGGGAGGACCCCGAAGTAGCACCAACGACATCAAAATATCTTTCTGTAATAGATTCAATCTTTCTAGAATCTTTCGGAAGAACACATGATTCATTTATAATTTTCATATTAACAGGAGATTCAGACATAAATTTCTATTTACCATTAAAATACCTTGATCCAATCAGAAACTCCTAACATAACTTGTCAGATACTAAAACTTTTATAGTAGCTTCATCAATGGATTAATCATACATTGATTCTATATCTCATTCAACAATCCACTTACTGATGCTAACATGTTTTTCATCATTCTATGTCCTCTGTAACATGTTCTCTTACATATAATGAATTAGTGAAAAATTCTATTACTGGATCAAAATTCATGGAATCAACTTCACCAGGCTATGAGTTAGTTTTTCAGTATGAAGATTCTTTGGATGATTATTATTCATGTGAAAAGAGTTGTACTATATCCACTTAAGTAGCTATATCTGCCCACAATTTCATATCATTGTTAGTCTACCTCCCACCATTTTATTTATCATGTTGGAAAAAATTCATCTATCCACGTTTTATTAAAAGGAATTCTTTTTTAAATTTTTAATTCATTCACCCAAATAGTAGTAGGGAATCTGAAAAAGTAAGAGTATAGTTATATTTTAAATCATCCATCCCTAATTAGATTAGAAATAGGCTCCTCGTGGATAACCCCCCTCTTAATCACACCTTAATCCACACCTAAAATAAGACCATCTAGTATCTGGATTCTATTTTTTATAAAATGTAGTCATTCTTCATGCCTTCTTGTAAAACAAAATGAAAAATTAATAGATCTTATAAAATTTATAACTTCATGTCCAATGACCATGAAAATATGAAAAAGGCATTTTGTTTTCAAATAAATAATCAAAAAGTGAAATTCATCATCATGGGTTTATAATAACAATTTATAAACAAGAGTTGGTATCAAGTCCACCTCAACCAGAAAATGCGCATAATGACAAAATATGGAAAATATCACATCAAAATCCATCTTTATAGGGATTATTATGGACATTGTAGTATAATGAAATAATTTTAAGTGATATGCTATCAAGTTTCAAGAAATTAACTGCTACCCATATTTTATTAGGAAAATTACCTGCCACCATCAGATTAATGTTGTGATCTCACTCCCAAATGTGTTAGACCACTGCCTCCATGAAAAGATGAGACTTTTTCCATCCAAAAAAAATATAGATGATTTACTTATTTATATTAAATGCATTAATAATTTATTTATTAAATTATTATCTTTATAAAATGATAAAATAATACTAGCCTTCTTTTAATAATGATCATTAATAAATAAAAGCATTACTCATGGTTACGTATGACATACCATCACTGTGATTATAACTTAGTTAATTTTTCATAACCATACTATTTTATTTGTTATAAAAGTATAATATATATATGATAACTATGCCATTATTATTATTCTAATATGATGGTTCAATTTAATCTTGGACCTCATAAAATGTTTGGAATCTATTCTGAAATAATGAAATGAACAACTTGAAAACACCCGTCATAGACTTAACTAGTTATGTTTATAAATAAATTATTAAATTTAATAATTTATTTAAACTATGAATATGGTTATAAAACAATAAATATTTATTTAGAAAAATAATAATTTATTTCTGATTATTATATTTTATTTAACTTATATATATGGTTTGTATGTGTTAAAGGTAAGATTTTCTCATATCATTTGACATCATTGAGACATATTTCTTATTCCCATGTTATTTTTATTGTGTTCATAATATACATCACATTATAAAAATTTATGATTACTCAAAGTAAAATTATTATTAGTTATGAATCCATTAGTTTTTCTCAATTTAATGCAGTATTAATCCCAATAATATCATGAAATTAATAGACTTCATATCAATTTCCCATTATTGAGGCATATTATACTTTTATAAACCTCAATTTTTATATAGTTTATTTAAAGCCGCCTATAATTTAATATCAAAAATATATTATAAATAATTTTATTCAAATTTACAAATAGAATTGTTTCATCCAAGGGTATTTGACATGAATTTTACCAGGTGGTAATATGTTTTCTTAAATCAACTTCCTTTCATGGGGTTATAACTCATATTAATTGACTCCATTATAACATGATTATGTGTGAATTGAATTATAATTTTTTCTATCTAGTATTTAAAAAAAATTTATGTAAACTTTTTAAACATAATCTATCCATTAAATAACACACAATTTAGAGAAATGATTACTATATTGGTTGATCATCATAAATTCATTTTTTGGGGAATATTTTTATGATATACAGCTATCTGTTTCATAAGGTGTACATACATAAATTTATCCATGTTACATAATGAATATCATTATGTTCATGATATTCAATGTATCATTTGATGTTATTATTTCATAGGGCTTATGATTGAAAAGTTTCTAATTGGGAAAAGTCTTTAGGTTACATTATCAATCTACTCACCATTTTTTATGTTTTTAATTCCATTAGAGGAATTCATATTATCCCTTATTCTTGAAATAGAAATATATTTTCTAAATGAGATACTAATGTTGTTATCATGTTTTATTTATATATCTTATAAATTTATTAATGAATCATAACGTATGTCATTTGTATTATATACAAATCTTTTTTTCTTTTAGTCATTGTATCATTAATTTCCATATCAAATTTATCTAAATTTTTTAAAAAACATTCTACAATAAATATGAAATATTTCTTTAATATTTTATACACGATCTTCTTCTTTATTTTAATATGGTCAAAAAATGAAATTTATTAATTTTTTCAGAATGGCTCAGTAATGACGTGCATTCTAGAAATTTTAAAAACAATGCTTATTTTTAACATTTAGACAATGAATGAATTTTACCATCATCCTGATAATTATTTTCAGAGAATATTAATTTATATGATACCATGTATACATTAAATAAAAGGATTTTCAAAATATATTGTGAATTTTTAAATTATTAAATTTAAATTTCAATGTAAAAAAATTATTTCCAATTAAAATGTTTTTATGATCTTTAAATGGTATTTACATCCATAAAAATCAATACTTGCTAATGTTACATATGATTATCTAGGGATATTTTTCATTGATTTCATCCTCAATATTTACCTTGACGAACTATGAAATCTGCAATGATGTTTTCATGCAAATCCTTTTTTCTATGGGTTAATCATGTTTCTTTGAGATTATCGTAGAACCCAATTCAATTCCACATGTTATTAATGTTATGAAAATGGGGTTCTCCAAGAGTATTATATTGAAATGAACGATTTACTTACATTGTAAATTTTGTGGTTTACAATAATTTTTTATATGTAGGGAGCACCAAGATAGTCCTAGGGGAGGCCGATATAGCTTATATGATTGGTATACCTCAAGAAAACTCCAAATATTTGGGTATGGAAGTTGATCATATTGTTGTTACATTTTTGATCGTTTTATAAGTTTCATAAAAGGGTACTAGAAATATGATGCTCTGTGTTACCAAAAAATATTCTTTATGCATTATATGGGTGTTAATGACTCCTAACCAAGATTGACATCACATTGCTCACAGTTATAGATTATGATAACCCTTACCCTTTTTAAAGCCTCATTCCATATTTCAGGACAAATTATCTAGGCATTGATGGGTATGATTTCTCTTATGTTATACTCATGCAGTTTCACTACTTCTTAATAGCCTTATATTCTTCCTATGATCAATGATGACAAGATATTTTCAACTACAATGTTTAACATTATCTAGAATTTGAGATCACATATATTATGTTTCATTTTCCCAACATTATCATGGTTTATGTTAAATTAATTAAGTTAATAAGGATAACAAATGGATGATTATGATTACCTAATATCGAATATGAAAGCCATATTATAGTGGGAATATAATCCCTTAATGTCAAGTTTATTGTTTATGTAAGTGTTTATTGTAATTTAATAAATCAATAAACCTAAAATGTCCATGGTTTTCAATTTGATTTAATATTAAATTTGATTTTTAAGGTTTTTATGAAAAAAATTGGTCACATTTATCAGTATCAAAACCATTATTAAAATATTTACGATTTTAAACCACATTCAGGAGTTCAAGATCAGGGCTATTATAGTTGGTATCCAAGGAGGCTATAGAAAAAATTTGAGATTATGATTTTTCATGAGATATTTTCCAAAGAGTTTTGGATACCATCAATGGAATAAAAGAATAATATTGATCATATGTTAAATTTCATGGATACCCCTTTTGTTATTTTCTGTTATGATATATTATTACCAAAAATTACATATTGGGATATCGATTTGAAAAATTGTTTAAGATTTGGTTTGACCCAACATATGAATTTAAATTTCACGAATATAGTTTTTTAGGTACTGATTTCCTGTTGGAATTATATGATCTTGGATATTGAGAAATTTTTGGGAGCACATGTTTTATCTTATAGATAACCATGGGATTGAATTAGTATTTGTTTTCAAGGTGATTAATGTCCTTTAAAGAGATTTTCAATATTTTTATCAACTATTTTCTAAATGGAATGATACAACCAATCATATTAAAACAATCATTAATATATTTGTTATTGAGGATATTTGGATATAGAATTATTTATTTCTGTAATGATTTATTTTCAACATTGTTATTTCTCTTTAATTTTGGAGAATAATGTATTATTTAATTATATGAAGGCTAATTATTTTTGAGATTTTCATACCATGTGATAACTAGATTTTCAATTTTCATTTTATAAATTTAGTTGGGATATCTTTTTATCAATTTTATGATTACGTGATTTATAAAAAAAATTATTTTACTTTTACTTGTCGGAAAAATTAGTCTTGAATAATTAGATAATGAAGAGATGATGATATTGTAGTTAAAATGATTAATAGATGAAATTATATCTTTCAAGTATGTCTATGAAAATTTTTCATAGTCAAGATTATAATTTAATCCATCAATTCAAGGATAAATATCTTGAAAATTAAAATTTAATCTTATTATTTAATATATGATGAGTAAAAGGCCTTTTAATTCATCAAATATTTATGTTTATGAGATCTCTAACATTCCCTTGATTAATAAATATTTTGTGATCAATAATATCTATAACTCTATATAATAATTTATTATTCTATTACATTTTCATAGAATCACAATCCAAAAAACATTATCCTATTTGGAAATCGAGTTATGGGATGGCCGTTGTATTTCCCTTTCCATCATTTTAGGAAAATGTTTTGGTTATATTTTTTTAGTATGCAATTTTCTGAAATAAAATTTTAAAAATTAGAACCATTCTATATCGAGATAATGATAAAATATCAATTACATAATTTATTTATGGGGGGAGAACATAACACCACATGATATTAAAAATGAAGTAATTATCAATAGAAACCAGCAAAAAAATATCATACCCGAATGGAAACAGAAAATAATATTATTTTAAATATTCCCATTGTAAAATATAAATTATATTGGAATAAATGAATAAAATTCAAATAATTTCAAAATATTTACTAAATTATAATATATTGATAATTTTTTACTAAATTAGAACTCTGTTTTTTATAATGTAATACTATTCATCCCAAATATGTTCTATTCGAAAATTATTTTAATTTACTATTTTCTGAAAACATTATATCTATATTATAGAGATTTTTGAAAATATATTTGATAAAATTTAATTGATATTTGAAATTATAAAATAAAAATTAACATAAAGTGATTTTTGGAATTTATCCAGAAAAAAAGGATTTTATCACTTTATTTAGAAAAATACAAATTATTATAAAACAATAATTTGTTTTCAATAAATTAAGTAACATAAAGGTTAAACTATGATTTCAATATTAATTTTTGTTAAATAATTATTAAATTGTTATAATAAATCCAATAAATTATATTTTATCATCTTTATAATATATTTAAAATTAACTTTATTTTTGGGTTTAAAACGGTTAATAATTTTTTTTATTGTAATTATTTTAAAGTGCACAATGTTTCTCAAATTTAATTAATCAATATAACAACCAATTATATATTATTATAATTACATTTATATATAATATATCAATTTATATTATTTTATGTTATTATATTTATAATTAATACTCATAGAGTTTAAATGAAATCAATTTTTACTTGAAATATTCAATTCTGGAAAACCTATTTTTTTCATCACATTCGAGGGGGTTATTCAAAATTAATTTATCCAACCTATATTATTTATGTTTGGTAAAATTTTTTAAATTTTATGAACCATAATAATTTATATTATATAACAAGTTGAACAAAATTTTGGTAGTAATTAGATTTACAAAAAGAAAAAATTATTTACATGGTATTAGTTAAAAGCATGTCTACCTTAGGGTTAAACTAAAAAGATAAATGGCAAAATTATGAAAAGAAAACTTTTTAAAAGATAATATTTTGCCCTATTTATACTCTATATCATTTTATTTTCTATAATGGTCAATTTTTGAGCATTTTTAAATCTGGAAAATGTGGATATAACTTTTCATTTTCAAAACTATCTATTGTTTCGCAAACCTCCATTATAAAATGCAACCACTCCCCTCTCCTATTCAAACATTATTTGAAATTTTAATAAAAAAACCTAAAAATATACCTTAAATAATTACCTCCCCGCTACTTAGATCCAATTTATTAATCAGAAACCCATCCTTATACGTCTTTTGCTGCAATCCAAAGGATGTTGTTTGAAGAAAATGTATCATTCTTAACCTATAGTTTATATTGAATTTCATCTTCCAAGTAATAATAAAAATTATCAATTAATATTATATAATAAAAAAATATATATTCAATATAATTATATTTTATTATTTTATCTACATAACCCAAATAAATATCTTTTTTAATCAAATGGGATATGAAACCATCATTCATTTTTATGGTTGAGTAATCCCTCACGAAACGATGTAATTAATTTCTCATCATCCCATATCTAGAATATTATGATCATAAATTTAATTATATATAATATATTTATGTAAAAATTATACTCTAATAATTTTTCAATTGAAAATACCATCTCACATTCCATTCTATGGGGATATGAATACATCAATCATTTTTACAGCAATCTACCGCCTAATGAAGCAATGTGACATATTTTTCACTAACACCTTAAATATAATGCTAGATGGAAAATATTAACTAATATATGTCATATATATATATATTAAGTAAATACGATATTAATTTAATGTTTTTATTTCTGAATCAATAATACGTCATTTTATTTCTTATGTTTTCACTACCTAAAAAATAATAATGTCGTTTTTGCGTTCATGTTGATTGTTGCCTCCACTAAGCGATGTGATTATTTTTATAACAAAATCATTGAGGATATACAAATTTATGTATATTTGCTGAAATAATAAGTAATTTATGATCATATTAGAATTTTTGAAAGGTAAAATAACACATACCTTCTTTCCATAGCAATCTCTGTAAAATGGAAATGTTACTCTTGCGTATGTATGACCTACTATAAAACAAATCATAACACTTATCATTCATCTTAATCATGATACATTGTTTATTTTAAAATTATATTATACATATATATACGATAAGTATTTGGTTACTTTTATTTGGATGGTGATTCGATAATGACCACTTTGACCTCTAGCAATCCACTGTAGTTGTTTTGAAACAATGGACGAAATGTCCTCAAAAAATCCAACATAGACATAACAGATTAATTATATAAGTAATTAATTAAATTAAAAAAATAAATGGTTTAATTAAAATTTATTTTGAAATGAAAATTTTATTATGAAATAAAATATTTTATAAATTATTATTATAAAGGAGTTAAAGGATATACTGGAATATTTGGACCCGAGGAAAGGGTGTTTTGTCTCTCATTTACTTCCTTAAGACATATGTCATAATATCCACATATATTTATTTTATGATTTATATTTATCACAAGAATATAAGTTTTTACTCCATAATGAAAATTATTTGAATTTTATAATCAACATGTGGTTCACTCTTTCAGGAGTTTTTAATCAATAGGTATCCAAAGAAGTAAGGGACATCATCTCAATTTCAATTCATTGAGGAATATTGTAATGTTATGAAAATAATTTAATATATATTATGAATGTAAATTTTATTATAAATATAGTATAATAATTCCCTAAACCTTTATTTTATTCTATGTTTCATCTTTAATTATTTCATCCAGGGGGATTTCAACAGAAGGTTACTAAGTAGTAAAGGATTTTCATAAATCAATTTCCTTTCGATTGGTTATAACTCATCTTCATTGAATTTTTTATGACATGATTGTGTGTAAATTTATCTATAAATATTCTTTCATTATTTACAAATTTTTTTGGGATTAAAATTGTTACAAGTAATTTATCCATTGATTAATTTTTAATTTAGTGATGTGCTTTTTGTAAGGGTTAATCATCCCAAATTTCATTATTTGCGACATATGGTTGTCATATGCACCTTTATTTCATTATGATGTGTATATAAAAGCCTTATGACATGTGATATCATTAATATAACTACCCTAAATATTTTTAATTTATAATTTAAATTCGTTATTTCAAGGGAATTACGATTAATTTTCATATAAAATGAAAAATCATTAGTGTTACAACCTCCATTATTTCAGCATTTTTTATGTTCAACATTCCATTTGAGGAAATTATATGATTTTATTTTATTTATTATAATATATTTAATATCAACTAGTTATGAAAGTTTTTAAAATTATTAATCTTATTATATTCCCTTATTTATTAAGGAAACATCAATAAATGAGTTTTTAATTTACAACTATCGTTAATTTTGATTTAAATTGTTTGTATCCTTCATTCATATCATTTTAATATGAATGGTTTTAGAAAATCATATTTTCAATAAATAATCTATTTACAGAAGATATTTTCAATTATCAGTGACCTAATTCTAAAAAAAATAAAATGGAATTTCATTGAATTTTCTAAATAGGTATCTTTTGAAACAATTTAAAAAATAATTGAAAAGAATGTTAATTTTTAACATTTAAATTATGTATAGATTTTCCCACTGTCATGATAATTATTTTATTTGAAGCTCCCTTTATATGTTTTCTAGGGTATTTTCAATTAAAATAAATTTCCTAAAATGATGTAATTTTTTTTCTCAAAATTAAATTTCAAATTTAAAATTTTATTTCCTTAAGAATGATTCTAATGATCTTTTAACGGTACTTGAATTAATTGTTGTCAAGAAATTATGATGTTACTTATGATACAGTAGGGATATTTGGTATTGATCCTATCATAATTCTTTCTCTATATGGATTTATATTTTGTCAATGTGATTTTTATAATAACTATTCATTTTCAACATTTCAATAATGTTATGAATAGAATAATAGATGTCTGAATGATATTAATAATGCAATGTAATACTTATATACGTTGATAATTTTATGGTTATAATAAATTCTTTATATGATGGGTGAACCTATGTAGGGTTGGTTATGCCTAGTATATCTTATATTATGGGTGTTCGAAAATAGCGCTCCAATACATTTGGTATGGAAATTGACCCTATGGTAATTCCATCTAAAGGGTATCTATAAGCTTTCTTTAATAAGGATCATTTTCAAAAATATCAGCATAATTTTATTATGCATTATATAGATTTTAAAGAATTCTTTAATAATGATTGGCGTCACATGGATCATGATTATTAATTCTTACAACTAATTACATTATAAAAGCATTATTCCATTTTTCATGTTTGATGATATGGGTATTGATCAATATTACTTATCTTATATGAAAATCATTCATGTTGATCATTTCCTCATATAATTAGACTCATCTTATGTAGAATGATGAATTTCAATTGTTAATTCTTATGTTTTCCCTTACTAGAAATTTTTAATAACTATTGTTTTGTTTCCTTTTCCCATGAAATCAATAATTATTTTAAAATAGATTCTAAGTAGAATGGTTTCATATGGATAACTATTTTAAAAAATATGTAATATTAAATGCGATGTATAGTGGAAAACAATACCCCCATCATTCCTTCATCTTTTTATGTTAGAGTTTTTACTAATTCACCCTTACATTATACCAAAATATTCATTCAGTTTTTAATTAATCTCTGGTTTATATGAGAAAAACTGTTTCACAATTTCTTTTTAGAAATCATGAAATGAAATTTTTATTTTTTTAGTAGTAGATCTAGGAGGTAGAGTTTGGGGTTTTTTTGGGCAAGTAATTGAGAATACTGATATCCATAGCCACATGATTTAGTTGAATATTTAATGTTAGAACAAAAAAATTAATTATCATAGAAATTTTAATAATAAATATCATTCTCGCATCAAGATTCTCTATTTTTTATACTGATTAATTGTGGGAAAATGTTGCACAAATCATTAATGCATATTAAGGAAACTGGTGGTCATGAAAGTATTTCATTTATTTCATACAATTTAATTATATTCCCAAGAAGATATATTGTAGAACCCAGATGTAAGAACGCGGGTTTTTAGAATGGTTCAAAATCCAGACTGTGTTTGAATTTTTGATTTGTTCCAGAGAAAACCAGAGAAACTTGGAAGTTGTAGGAAATTTATAGACTACACACTGTGTACACTAAGGTACATGTCGTGTATGGGTTACGTGAGTGCTGGTCGTCTGCTAGTTATGTACATGTCGTGTGATGACTGTGTAGGAATTTCTTACTACACGGCGTGTAGTTTTCGACATGCTGTGTACCCTTGACTGTGTGGAGGCCATACATGGCGTATAGGCCCATTAGTTGAGTAGAATCATTTAACCATGTACACACTGTGTCCTCCATGTACATTCCATGTAGTCTAGCCGTGTATGAGGGATATACAAGGTGTGTGGGTAAGTTCTAAAGGAATAGATGAAAAACTAAGTACACGCCGTGTGCTACCAAGCATTCGCCATGTACTCATGTCGGCATGTTCTGGATAGTAAGTCGGAAAAATTTCTGCCGTTATATGAATAGTAAAATGATACACGCAGTGTACTTAAAGTACACGCCGTTTATTTTCATATTTTTGGTTAAAACAAACAGGAGCCTTGTTTTGAGGGAGAGCCCAAACCCTTCGATAGGTTTGAGCGGGGAGAGCAGACCAGACCCTCAAATCCTTCCAAGATCTTCGTCCGAACACTATTTTGAACATCGTTTGATCTTTTGGAACCATCTCAGTATGGACATGATTCCTCTTGAGCAGTTATTCTTTTTTTCTGTTCAAGAATGATTTATATGGGTTTGAGCGGTTTTGATTATTTTATAGATAATCTACATTTTAGACATAATTGGAGTCTATTATTAGAGGCGTATCATCATATGAGCCTCAGGTTGGTGGTGCATACATCTTTTTGGGTATTTGTGGTAATTTTGGTGGTGCGTCCTTCAGCGCGTTTTCGGGTATTTTGTGCAGGACCAAGTTTTAATTGATATTGCATATGAAATTGTTCATTATACATATGTGATACCTTTGGGTATTCCCTATTACCTTTGTTTCTTGAGAGGGGTCAGGTGAGTGGTCGTTGCTCATTGGGGCATTTTGGCTGGGGTGTCAAAATGGTATTAATTAAATTGAATTGTTATAAACTGTTGAGTTTAGTTTATTGAACATTGATATGACTTGTAAGAGGCTTTAAAGACCTCATTACTGTTGTTAGATAACTGATAGGCTACTGTAATTCAACTGTTTATATTTTTTTCCTGTTCTTGTGTTTTTTTAAATGTGTAAATATTTAATTGCTGAATTGCATATTTTGGAACCCTCTTGGTGGTGTTAGTCATTGCCCAGATATTCTTGAGTGATGATGAGAAAAGTTTGGGCTTTGACCGGGTTACGTTGGGTGGTTCTAACCACGAGATTGGGCATAATGGAAGTCGGTTCGCGGCAGGGTGACTGTCAGGTTGGGCATGGCCCGGATACTGGGATTGCAAGACCATCAGACTTGAGCGTCGTGGTCGCAAGGACATGAGGTGTCAGAGGTGTTGTGGCCTGGGTACTATTTTTAGTGATTACCACTCACCTGGAAACTATGAGTAGTTTGAAGATAGAGAGACTCTATGATGTGGTGGTTTTGACCACTCGTATGGGTAGAGGCCCCAGTTAGTTTCTATTTTGGTACTATCGGTTTGGGGGTGCTTATCGTAGGAATCCACGTGGAAGGTGAGGATCCGTCAGGGTATAACATTGAGGCTATTAGGTTGGGGGCAGCGACTCGCTGTTATTTGAGGACAGATATCTCTATCCCTCTTGATACATTGTTTGAGGGCATATATCGTTGTCCCTTTGGATACTTTATTTTGATGGATGACATCGATGTCCCTCTGGGTATGTTATTTGGGGACACACATCGTTGTCCCTCCAGTTAATATTTGAGGACATGCATATATGTTCCTTCGGGATACTGTTTCTCGGGCGTGCCTTCGATACGTCGGTACTTGAGACATGCGGTGTTAGGGGGCACATGGTGTCGGGTTATATGACTGAGATTCCGATGTTGGCCGAAGCAGGTGACACTTCATGGTGGCTACTAAGCACTAGGGGAGTTTGTGTTTATTTGTGAATCATTCTGTTTACTGCTTTCCTTTTAAATGTATGCATTCTTATGCACTTATATTAGGTATGTACCATTGGATGGTATCCTACTGAGCTTCGTCTCACACCCTGCATGGGCCCTTTGGGATGTGTGAAGGCTTTATGGATTTACATGTAGGAAAGAGGCCAACATCAAGAGCTGGGATGCATTAACTGTTGCATGGAGATGGTATTGACCTTGAGGTCTTTCCTAGCTGGAGTTTTCTATGTTTGGTATAATTTCCTGTATCATCATGGTTGTTTCGTAGTTACAGTTGTTTATCCATTGGATCCCTTTTTATTTAGATATGTATGACATGCTATGGATGCATGTTTTGTTGTTCAATATTTGTTACAATGGTTTAGCATGCTGTTGTGTTTACATTCCACTACTATTGTTTATATTTATTTGATTCCACTGTTTATCGATATTTAATGTGCTTCCGCTCTGTGGGTCTGGTTCGTGTCTGTTGAGTCATTATTTCCCTTAATCATTATTATTATACTCGGACTAGTACCATTGTTATTATCCTCTGAGAGGGTATATCCTCCCCACTATACCTTCAAGACCATCTCTTCTAGTCGACAACCTTTGGAGTTCGAGGAGGTGCACCTATGGTAGTAACACACGAACCGTTTAGCACTGTTCGGGTGGCTGTTTGGATCCGAGTCATTACAATGTGGTATCAGTGGAGTTATTAATAGGGATTTAGTAGCAGTTTTTTGTTGGATACTAATTATATTGAGACATCCATTTTTATTTATACTAGTTTTACTATTTTTGGAAATGGAAGATTTGAGATAGTTTGTTACTGGAACTGTGTTTCTAGCATGTGCTTGGGTGCCTGTATCCCCAGGTACGAGGGATGAACCATGTTGCCTTGGGTGGGAATTGATGTTTTACTTTTTTCACAGATTATAGTTTATATTATTTCCACCTTGGTGGTTTACCTAGTGTGTGATGTTATTAATTTTCATATGTGACACTTGAACCGGTGAAGTAAGGGAGAATTGGACCTTGGACCTGTATGGAAATGCTTCTTTTCTTGGCTTTGATAGGCACATTTTTAGGTTATATCAATTTCATAACTGCATGTACACTTTGTGAAGTGATAATTCCAAGTGAATGATATCAATCACCATGCTTTGTATTCTTGAAATGTGAAAAGGTGTATTTCATGATGAAATTGCTTATCTATTTCAATGTGCAATTCTATGCTTTTTATATTTGTATAATTTCATGTGACAGGGTATTTGGGTCTGGCTCTTTTATGAGCAAGCGAGTACAATTGGTTGAGGTGATTTTGATCACCATGATTAGGTAACTCGGTCGTCGGTTTGACGAAAAATTGGTTGTTGGCATGGGCATGGCCCGAAGTACTTCTATTACTTGGATCTATTGAGGGGAGGGTTAGGAGGCCATGAGGCCGGGAAGACATGGGTCACAGTTGCGGTGGGGGATAGTAAGGGTAGTAGTTATGCATTGTCTTATACTATTTTCCTTATCTAAATTGAATATATATTGTTATATAGATATATGGAAAGTCTGACCATTTATGGAATTTAGCTGGTTCCTCTTATACGTCTTGATGGAGCGTCCGGAGGGAGTTGATACAGTGCCGTAGGATCAGGTTCGAGATCTGGTACAGGAAGAGAAGGAGCCGCTTGTACAGGCTCAGGGACATGATTAGGTTTAGGATCCAGTGAAGGCAGGGCAATATTTGGGTTTGGCAGCATTCGTACCATGGCTCAACAATCAGCTCCGAGATAGACTGGTACATGTCTTGTAGGGGATCCACATAAGAGTGCAGGGTACAGATCCATCTATGGAATATCTGACGTGGGCGTTCCAGTCGCAACACCCACAACTTATTTAGGTTGGGGGTGGTCCACAGGTGGCTGAGAACTAGATAAACAGCATGCAGATGATCTTCGAGCAGCTCGAGATGCCTCAATGGCGGAGGGTCAAGCTGGTGACGAACAAGCTGTGAGGACTGGCAAAGCGTTGGTGGGATGTGCAGGTTCAGGTTTTCAGGCACGTGGGACTGACATGAAAGGACATCAAGGACAGGTTCTTTGATAACTTTTACCCAGAGACACTGAGGGGAGAGAGAGCTTGGGTGTTCTTGATCCTTCAGCAGGGAGACAAGTCAGTCATGGTCTATGCAGCTACATTCACTAAGTTGTCTCGCTTTCCACCTAGTATGGTTAGTGATGAAGTTGAAAGGGTTAGGCGCTTCATGGATGGATTGTGACACGCCATTTGGATCCAGTTAAATATCTTCAGGTTGGGTTATTCTTGGAGGTGGTGAATCAGGCACTCATACCTGAGAGAAACTAGAGGGATATTCCCCAAGCTGGTTGGGGAATGCTTCCAGGTGATTCTTCGAATAGCAGGAATCGAGGATGAGATGAGTTCTACCAGGGTATTCGGGCCATAGAATCTACTATACCACCTCGTAGAAGTTCAACAGGGTTTACTTTCAGTGTGGACAGCTAGGGCATGATCAGACTCAGTACGATTGGCCTCCAAAGGAGTGTTGGGCATGTGGAAAGGTCAAGAATATGGAAAGGTTATATAGGAAGCCTTCTCAGACAACCGGAAGACAGGGACCAGGACAGACGGTGGCATCTAGAGTTGGTGCATGTTTGGTACCAGGAGCGGGTAGCCATGGATTAACTGAACGTGAAGGATGTGATAGAGATAGTGGGATCCAGCTGAGGGGTCTGTGGCCGGTGGATGGAGTAGCACCACAGGCATGTCAGGAATCAGGCAGCTTTACATCAGGCCAGGTGCATGCTGTGGATCTTCCAAAGGCTGAGCAGGATTGTGAGCCAATGACAGTTAGAGGTACACCACGGGTGTTTCCATAATTTCCATGTTTCCTTTTTGGCCTGACCTGTAGAGGCATGTCCGTTTTGAGTGCACATGATGCTCTAGATCTATGTTTACTATCTAGAAGCTAGTCAGTGGGATTGGAACCATATCGAGTCTATGATATATATATATATATATCTATGTGTGTGTCTCTGTGTGTGTGTGTGGGTCTGTCAGTCTGTGTGTGTGTGTGTAGCATCCGGGGCATCGAGGATGTGGGTTACGTGAGGTGGCGTGGGCACCAGGTCATCGAGGATGTGGGTTACCTGAGGTGTCGTGGGCACCGGGACACCGAGGATGCGGGTTTTTGAGGTGTCGTGGGCACCAGTGCATCGAGGTTGTGGGTACCATGAGGTTCTAGCCACCAGTTCCTCATAGAGGTGGACACTAATGTGGTGCAGGATACATTGGGTATCGGGAACAACATGGGAGCACCAATTCACCACAGGGGTGACGATGCATCACGGATGGACTATATGTCCGGAAAACATGTTAGTGAACCTTTGCTTGTTTTGATTTTTGTCCAGTTGAGACCAGGTTAGGCAATTCCTAATGTGGGGATCCCCTTGATGAATTTATCTAGAACCATTGAGACTGGGGTAGTCCGTGTTATGTTTATTAGTGTGGTATGTTTGGTTCCATATTCGGATTTTGTTTGATTGCTCAGGGACGAGCTATATTAAGGTGGGGAGATTGTAAGAACCCGGGTATTGAGAACAGGTCAAAATCTCAACCCTGTTTGAATTTTTTAGTTATTCCTGAGAAAACTAGTAAAACTGGGCAGTTGCTGGAAGTTTCCAGACTACACATCATGTAATCTAATGTACACACCGTGTATGGGTTAGGCATGTGTCGGCCATGTTCTTACTGAGTATATGTCATGTGATGACGATGTAGGAATTTCTTACTACACAGCATATAGTTATCGACCCACCGTGTACCTGTGACCATGTGGAGGCCATGCATGGTCTGTAGGCCTGTTGGTTAGGTAGAATCGTTTAACCAAGTACATGTTGTGTCCTCCTTGGACACTCTATGTAGTGTAGCCATGTATGAGGGATATACATGGAGTGTGTGTAAGTTAGTAAGGAAGAGAAGAAAAAATAAGTACACCCCAGGTGCTACCTTGCACACACCATGTACTCATGTCGGGAGGTTCTGGAAAGTAATTTGGAAAAATTAAAGCCTTCATATGAAAAGTAAAATTATACACACGGTGTACTTAATTTACACACCATGTATTTTCTTTTTTTCATTAAAATGGGCAGCAACCTTTTTTGATGAAGAACCCAAACCCTTCGACGGGTTTGAGCGGGGAGGCCATACATTCAAATCCTTCCCGGATAATTGTCGGAAATCTGTTTTGAACATCGTTTGATTCATGGAACACCCTAGGTAAGGCCTTGATTCCACATGATCCATTCTTCATGATTACTATTCTAGATTGAGTTAAAGGGGTTTGAGCAGTTTTGATTATTTTGTAGATCTACCACTTTTTACACCTAATTGGAAGCTGTTATCAGAGGATTATCATCATAAGAGTCTCAGGTAGGTGTTTCATACTTCTTTTTGTGCTTTTGTGGTCATTTGGGTGGTGCAGACATCAGATTGTTTTCAGGTATTTTGAGCGAGACAATGTTTTATCTGATATTGCATATTAAATTTTTCATTAGACCTCTGGTATACCATTTTGTATGCCCCGTTACCTATTTTTCTTGAGCGGGGGCGGGTGAGTGGTCATTGCTCATCGAGGAATTTTGACTAGGGCACCAAAGTGGTATTAATTGAATTGTATTGTTCTACACTATTGAGTTTAGTTTATTGAACCTTGATATGACTTGTTAGAGGCTTTAAAGACCTCAGTGTTGTTGTTAGATAATAGCTGGGCCAGTGCAATTCAACTGTTTAGATTGTTTTGCCTTTTATTGTGTATTGTTTAAATGTGTATATAGGTAATTTCTTAATTTCATAAGCTGGAACCCCCTTGTATGTGTTGGGAATGACCCATATATTCTTGAGTGATGCGGATCATATGTTGGGCTTGGCTCGGGTTAAGTTGGGTGGTTTTGAACATGGGATTGGGCGTCATGGGTGTCTGTTTGAGGCAGGATGACTGTCAGGATGGGCATGGCCTAGGTTACTGGGATGGAGACACCATCCAACATGAGCGGCAAGGTTGTAGGGACACGAGGTGTCAGAGATGTTGTGGCTTGGGTACTATTTTTTGTGATTTTCTTTCACCTGGATACTATTAGTGTTGTGCACACATAGAGAATCTGTGATGAGGTTGTTTTGACCACTCGTGTGGGTAGAGGCTCCCGTTAGCTACGGTTTAGGTACTATTGGTTTTGGTGTTCTCGATGTTGGAAGCCATATGGAAGGTGGGGAGCCTTCAGGGGATAGAATTGAGGCTATCGGGTTGGGGGAAGAGGCTCGCCGTTAATTGAGGGAATATATCATTGTCCCTCTGGATACATTGTTTGAGGGATGATATCATTGTCCCTCTGGAAAATTTATTTTTATGAAAGACATCGTTGTCCCTCTGAATACGTTATTTGAGGGCAGACATCATTGTCCCTCCAGTTACAATTTGAGGACTGGCATCACTATTACTCCATGTTACTGTTTCTCGGGCATGCCTTCAGGAAGTCGGTACTTGAGACATGCGGTGTCAGGGGAACATGGTGCCATGTTATATGACAGAGATTCATGTGTTGGCCAAAGCAGGTGACACTCCATGGAGGATGATGAGCACCAGTGGAGTTTGTGTTTATTTGTTGATCGTTCTGTTTACTATTTTCATTATAAATGCATGCCCGCTTAAGCACTTATATTAGGTACCCACTGTTGGGTTGTATCATACTGAGATTCATTTCACACCCTACACATGCCCTTCTGGACGTTTGTAGACTTTATGGATTTACATGAATGAAAGAGGTCATCTTCAGGAGCTGGGCTGCATTAGGTGTTGCATGGAGATTGTATGGACCTTGAGGTCTTGCCTAGCTTGAGTTTACTATGTTTTGCGTACTTTCCTATATCATCCTTCTTGTTTCGTTGTTATGGTTGGTTAGCCATTGGAACCCTTTTTATTTAGATATGTATGACGTACTTTGGATGCATGTTTGGTGGTTCAGTAGTCGTTACAAGGGATCAGCGTGTTGTTGTGCTTACTTTCCACTGCCGTTGTTATATTTTTTGCTTCCGCTGTTTATCGATATTGAATGTGCATCCGATCTGTGGGTATGGTTTGAGCCTGCTGAGTCGTTATTTCGCTACATTATTATTATTATACTTGTAATAGTACCATTTTTGTTATCCTATGTGAGGTTATAGACTCCCCACTATACCTATAAGACCCTCACTGCTAGTCTGCAGCCTTTGGCGTTCAGGGAGGTGCACCTGAGGTAGTAACACCCGACCCTTTTAGAACTGATCGTGTGGCTGTTCGGATCTGGGTCGTTACACCAGACCTAGTTATCCTAACTAATAGTGCTTCCATGTAGAGTTCCAGTGGACATAGGCGTAGCTCCCCTAAATGCATTTGACTCACAGTGAGTGTGTAAAAATGGTGATAGTGGGAATACAATACATTCAGGTGATGTTATAATAATTGTCTGAGTAGAGATATATCATAAAAAATAAGAAAACACCTAGAATACTCTAAGTAGACCTAAAATCAGAAGAAAGTCAATCTATAACAAGAAATAGAAGAATAAATATTTATAACAAAACCTAAATAAATAAACGTCCAAATTTTCAACTTTTAGGTACAAAAAAGATCATTAATCTAATACAAGTTATATAATACAATAACTAGAATGGTTCAGCAAAGGAAGAACATTTTACATATATATTTCATAATCATCATGAAAATGAAAATAAAATAAAAAATGTTAATATTATTTGAGGTAAGAACAAATGATCTATTTCCATCCATCCATTCCAAAAATGGCCACTATGTTCCAACTACTGACCCCAAGCCATTACGTGATTGAAAAATCATAAAGTCCACACAAATTTTTAATGGCATGTGTTGGGTTCTATAATGGGACTCATTAATGTACCACCCTTCTGTGCGTACATTTAATTTTTCATTAATAATGTGTTAACTAAAAACAAATAAAATAGAAGTACATGCATATAAATAAACACACACTTCAGTAATGCTCAAAACCCCCCAAGAAGATGTCATATGCATCGACCAAAAACAGAATGCAACATCGGAAGGATATATGGATCCTAGACCAAGGAATTACCTGATGTAGAACATTTATACGAACCCTTGTGTAACACCATTGAATAAGTAATATGTCACAATGTCCCTCCCGATATCTCATGCCTAAAATATTGTCACTGACAACCCAATGGTTTGCCCAATAATTACAATTTGGTCCCTCAAAACCCTTCTTGAAGGAACACATCCTCTTACGGTTTGACGTCCAATTGCATAAAAAAATATTTCTATAAATAAAAAATCAATGTTGACTCAAATCCCAATGTCCAAGGAAAGGTGATGCCCATCCTCTAGTATAATTTTCATCCCAAAGGCCTCTTGTATGGAAAACCTCATCCCCCAACCAACAACCTCAACACTATCATCTGAAGTCTCATCGCCATTCTTATGGATTTATATGTCAATCGAACCTAACAGAATTACCTAATTCACATTACCAAGGCTCTCTAGCCACAGTAGTTTTTAAAACCATCGAATCACAGAGTAAACCTTTTTTCACATGACCCAATAAAACACATTGGATAATAAGAGTGATTTGAAATTACCGATTTAGTAAAAAAAACAAATCCAACAAGAACATCATGCCACTATTACCATGTCACTAAAATATGATGACCATATCAAGTAATATAATAGGCCTTTCCCTCAACCTCACATCCTTTCCACATTAATCCAATGACCATGTAACCCAACCAGTGATCACATCTCCCTTGTCACTTGGGACAAGACCATATTAATGATCACATAACCTCAAATAGATCTTAATAAATATATCAATAATTTGTCATGGAACATCACATTCAATTTTAACCCATCATTAAATCAATATAATTTATATAAATCATTTACTTCTGATTAAATTAAATATACAATATAATTGAATTTAACAACTCAAAATAAATATAACAAATAAATTTAATATAAATAAAATACCATGATATTAATACCCTAAGGTCTGACGCCTCTTGCGTGTCTCAAACCACGTGTACCCTCAAGTGGTCTTTCCCATTGGAATACAACATGGTTTCAATTCATTAAAAAATGAAACCATATGAATCTCAGTGTCTCACTCAATGAATGAAATGACACACATAAAGATTAAACCCCCAAATACTTATGAAATTTCAAACAAAGGTATGTACCACCTACCACAGAGTAATAGACGATGTTAGGTTTGATAATATCCAATAAACTAGGACTGAATGTGAAGATATCGATGTTTTAGATGAATTCAAAGAAAATATGGAAAAATAACTCATACAAATGTTGTAGTCCATGAGGCGTGGGAATAGAAAAAGATATGCAAGGGAGAATAGAAACACACTGATGTAGTTATAAGACACCAAATGATGATCAAAATGGAGATCGAGTGAATGGATTTGACCAAACTCTAATAGAGAGGAGGATCAGAGATCCCCCTTGGATTCTGTGAAACCCATGAAGGAAGAAGGAGAGAAATTAATAAGAAAAAGAAGAGAATAAGATAGGGGTAAAAATGATAAATTCCCCTATTTAATTAGTCGAATGATTTTCTCACATTGGTAGGCAAAACATGTGACAACCATGTTTCACCTACTTCTATAAACCCATACATCACACAGTTTGGTTAAAAGTTAGAAAAAATCATATGAAAAAATGTGTGTGCCATAGCTAGACGTTACTTATTAAGTGGAACCAAACACATAACTTTTATATGGTTTACCAAACCCTGAATATACTATGAAAATACCTTTGTAAAAACTATTGACTTAAACACATGTTCATGCACCAGAGTTCACACGTTTTTTCAAAAAAAATGTAGCAGTATAATATTTTCATGCATGAATTTCATTGAAAGGATGTGTAGTAAACCCAAATCGTGTTCCTCAACCTGTATCTTCTAATACTAGGTTTTCATGCCACTAACACACTTGAAACCAATCCAAAAACCGATGGTACCATCCAAAACTCAATACCTATATAAAGAAAGATATTGGTTTGTTAGAAAACACATAATTATGTTCCGAATATCAAAATATACATTTTCATACCCGCAAACTCTAAAAATTCAAAATGGGAAAGGATGTTGATACACTCTAAATACTTGGGACATGAAAATATCCCCATCATAACTGTAACACCCTTAGATTCCACGGTACTTTTCCCTTTGAATAATGAAATGACGTGCATTGTACGCAACATCGAGATTCTAACACACCACAACCAATCAAACTAGCCGTTACGAATAGTAATACGTACTTTTTTGAAATTTTATAAATGTTATCATTCGATATGGACATCATTTTTCGATTCTTAATTTTGAAATTAGCTTAGGGTGAAATTTTGGTACTTTTTAGATAACATTCATATTTTGATGAATAGTGAAAATTACTAAATTTTAATTAAAAACAACTTTTTTAATCACAATAATTTATAGTGATTAATTATTAATTTGAGTGAGTTTAAAGTATATTTAGAATATATTTTTACCATTTAATACATTTTTGGTCATTGTATGTAATTTCAACTTTAAAACAGACATAAACAAGTGTCAATCTTTGGATAGTTATTATCTCTTAAAAACACGCTATTTGTTTTGACGATGGGAATTAATTTTTAAATTAATTAATTAAACTGAAATGTTTTGAATTGGGTAAAATAGACATCATTTTTTCATTAATAATATCAAATGTAGCTTAGGCCTAATTTCTGGTATTTTTCTGGAAACTTTCATTTTTTGATGAATAGTGAAACCACTAAGTGATAGTTAAAAAAACTGAATTTTTCATAAAACATAATTTTACCACTTCTGTGAGTGGAATTTCGAAAATCCGAGAGACACAGTTAATATCAAGGAGTAAAATGTGGTTCAATGAGATGAAAATAATTTTTTTGGTGAATATTATTTTTTTACTTTATTTACCACGGTTAAAAGTAAATAGGGTAATTAAGTGTAAAAAAGATATTAATATTACCCTAACACATGTCCTAATTCTATAGGACAAGTTTATCATGACCAAAAAAACCATAGGAATAAAATATTATCATTTAGGTCCACTGGTATTAGATTAGGACATTTATTATTATTTAATTCAAAGAAGAGTTAAAAGAGTTAAAATCAAATTTTATTTACTAAAACATTTTTAATATAGGGTTATAAATAAGATAAATTCGATTGTAAATATTAATTAGAAAGATAAAAATATTTCCTAGATAATATTATTTTATTTATAATTTTTAGACATTATATAATTTAATTTATTTATGGCACAATGGTGATGCAGTAATTACATAATTAATGAAATATTAAAACAATTGATATTATAAATATCAAAATAAATTTAATTTGAGACTTTTTATGAAATCCACTAATTTTTAGGATAATATGACATATTAGGATTGATTATATAAAGTTCTTTCGAAGTAATAATGGTGTT
Source organism: Viscum album (assembly GCA_963277665.1). NCBI lineage: Eukaryota > Viridiplantae > Streptophyta > Magnoliopsida > Santalales > Viscaceae > Viscum > Viscum album. The sequence continues at coordinate 127,041,925 of OY728167.1, read as the reverse complement.
ATGAACTTATCAAAAACATAATACCCAATAGTGTCAAAATTGACATAAAAGTGTTTTTAAAACAAATATTATATTATTAATTTATATTCAATTCATAAAAATCTAATGTTCGGCCAAGAGACTTATATAATAATAGTTGTATTATTAATGGACCACTTGGGCGTCTCTTGGATGTATATAGTATGTTTATTAACCATATAATATAAAAATAGAAAGATACATTGTAAAAGTGAAACTAATTAACTAAGAGTTAATACATAAAGTTAAGTTTAATATAATGACCCAAACCGGTCTAAATTCTATTTGTTGAGTGGTTTACGACCAATCCCCATCTTAGCCTTTAAATAATTCACTTTTGAGCCATTAGAAATCGAATTTGAATTTATTATAAAGTAATTTTTTTAGCTTTTCCAAAGGTGCCCCTCAACCCTCTTATAAAAGGGAACTCCCCCTTCTCACTAATTCACACATTCAAAGCCTTTTGGATCGGCCAAACCCTGACCAAATACTCTCTAAACATCCCTCACTACAACATAGAGGCCTTAGTTTGATCATAAAGCCAACCTATGGAGCCCTTTTGATCAAATCTAAAGGAAGAACCCGAAGAAGAGGTAATGTTTTCACCTCCCTCTTTCAAGTTCCTTTCTTCTTCAACTTATTCTTTCATTGTTATTTATATTATAAAATAATAACTCCAGTATCTTCTATATAATGTGATGTTATTATAAATATGGTAAAACCATATTCAGTATTCTATCCATCCTTTGAATGGCATGTCACCATATGTGCGTATGTACGGCTTACCGTCTTCACGTCGTGGTGTAATTGTCATTCAATAAATTATTATTTGGATGGTTATAATAATGATGTGTAATTGATGTAAATAATAAATATAACATGATAATTATTCTATCTATATGATATACCATCCAATTATATTTTATTTTAACATCAAAAGAATGATATTGTCACTCGTGCGTACGTACAGACTACCGTCACCACGAACGCGATGAGATACATTCTCCATCTTATCCATTCATGTATAATTCTCATTTGATTATTAAAAATAATTTTTAAGGACTTGATATAATTCTTGATATGAATAAGTTACAACCTATCCATAACAAACACGGCTTACGTAACAAAGAATATAGAGGAAAACGAGTAAGTTACCACCCGAAATGAATAAAATACTAAGATATTATTAACAAATCAATGTTAAAAGATCATATATTATATCATATTAATGTAAATGATTCTTGTGCAATTCAATAACAATTATTTAACCATTATAAAAGAGGTTAACCTACCGTAGACCAAGGAAAAAGTACAAAGTAAGGGGTTTCTTATCTCACTTTTAATTCCGTGAGAATTCCATTGTTCACCACTTATTTATTACATGTGGTGTGTGTAATGCCCATATTTGTATTCATTGTGTAATATAATTTAATTCATGCATATTTACATCATCATTGTATGATCCTTCATTCATGGGTGTATGTTTTGTATGATACCAAATCAATAAGGGAATTTGAAATTTCAATTTCCACTCATTCGGCTTTGTGCATACTTCATTGATTATTTTACTCCTTGATTATGTGTATAATCACTATTCATTTGATTATGTCATAAATTCCACTCCCCTTTATATATATATACATTTGATAGACATAATAACTCCATTGATAAATTATCAGGTCATCGGTATGAACTTGATAAGAGTAATTTTTACTCAATATTGATTTGTTGAGTTAAACATCCAATTCATTTGTGTTGTTTCTACAAGAATATGTGTGAATGTCCATTGATTATTTTACACTGAAAATCCAATCATATTGAGTGTATTTATATTTTTCACTCATAATTATGTCATTGATTTATCCTTAACTTAAGGATACAGCCTTTATGAGAGATTTCATCTCAATTTACATTCCATTGAGACTTCATTGTTGTTATACACCAAATCAATTTTATGTGGTGTATATAATGTACTTTGACATAGTATATCATTAATACCTTTATTATCATGATATTAAATTGTTAGATTACCTCAATTATTTGTATTCAATTGTCTCTCTTTTGGTTAGAAACTATAACTAAAATTCCATTTTTAAATGTTCTAAAGACTTATTCTTCTAAATATTTCTCATTAATGTCCAGGTTTTAAAAATGGTTCTACGGATTTAGTTATATAAAAATTAATGTTTTAAAATTAAAACTCCTTTTAAATATTTCAAAGTGGAATGGGACACTTTGATTCTAAAATCATTTTTAAATGGATTCGTGACAAATAGTGTGACTTTTAAATGATTTCAAGAATATGGGGGATATTTCACTCTAATTGTTTTGATGATTATTTTCATCTATGTCAATATCATTCTTCATTCTAGATTATGGTTAATATGATACAATAAAATCTTCCATATTGTATCGAATGAGTTATGTTTGACTATGGATGTGCTATTTTTATACCATTCTTGGTTTGTGGATAATGTATTGACATTTCGTATGCAAGTTTTAATACAAATGTTTATGTTATGTTTAAAACTATTCATACGAGGAATGCATTGGACTTAGTAAGTGATGGGTGGAGCCCGCTATTCCTCCTCGATGCATCGGTAGGTCTCATGAGACAAACTAGTGTCTTGGCACGAGGCCTTGACAGAATCTTATTTGTAGTCATGACCCAAGGCCTTGGCTACGTGGTTATGATAGTCTGACATTATGCATTCCGTCATTATGTAAGTGGTTATTAATATTTTCTTGTGATTATTTGACTAGTATAATATCCATGTGAATAAGTAAATGGAATTATTTCATTTTATCCTTGCCATATTATGCTGAAGTTTAAGTTTAAAAGGATTTTATTTTATTAATACATTGCCTTATATTTTTATGTTTATTTATGAAGGTTTCCGCTATATTGTTATCCTTACTGAGCATCTGAGCTCACACCTTTCAATGTTTTATTTTTCCCGGGATGTGAAGATGTATTTTATGAATGACCTGTAGGGATAGTATGAGGGGATATAAAGACAATATGTTGTTTTAGTTTTTTGCACATTGATATAATGTAAGAATTATGAAAATATATAGTGTTTCCAAGGCTACTAAACTAATCGATCATTCGAGACTTGATCTTTCTTTTGATCATGCCAATGTTATGTAATAATGAACCGACTCTGGGTATCTAGGGTTGGGGAATTATAGTTGGTATCAGAGGAAGTTTAGTACAAACCATGGAAGCTAGATTTAGAGAAACACTGATTAGAGCATGTAGACTTAAGATGAACTTTGATTATTAGTATAAAATAACTTCCTAGAATTTTTGTATTGTAGGGATTTTGTGAGTTTTCTGAGAAATATATCCCTTTCTGGATACGAGCAGGTAGAGGCGGCTCTGGGATAGATGTGCCTAGGGGTAGAACCAGAAAACACCGCATTGAGCTAGACTCGAACGGTAACTGGTGCACGACAACCGGCCTTGCTGCACTCCTAGTTACGACACTCCCGGGGGATATGCTTAGGATAATTTATATTTTATTTACAAACTGATTTGAATTATTATATATATAAGATGTGAGTAAATGACCTTGGTTAATCCTAATGTGTTTCAAAAATGAGAATATGGTGACATGTTAATCTCTAAATGATTTTATGACTACTGTTACTCACACAATGCTTTCTGGTTTTAGTCAATGGCTAGATTCCATGGAAGTCATAGTGACTTTGAGAATGATGTACAAGGAGGGGACGATGGAGGCAATGAGCAACAAAATAGAATGCTGATAGGCATAAAAGATATCTTTTTATACCAAATCAATTTTCCAAAAATATGATCAAATATATATATATTAACAAATTCCCGGACTCAACAAAGAAGATAAAGGTGATGGATGATAAGAGCTCTAGCAGTGGAGGCCATGGAGAAAGGAATCCTCAATTTCCATCATGCAGGGAATGTGGAAGGAGACACCTAGGAAAGTGTCTCAATGGGAAGAAGAAATGCTTTACGTGTGGGAATTAAGGACATAATGTGAACAAATTGTCGAAGAAAAATGAAGAGTACTATGGAAGAAGATAAAAATGGTCCCAAGAATCCATTTACAGTCATTTGCCGTAAATATAGGGGACCTGACCATTTCCCGATTGAAAGCCCTATTCTATAGTATATTTTCTTGGTCAAAGAAGAATCTATGTGGAAATAAATGGTTGGATAAATGTTTAAAAAGTATTAGTGCTCCTTTTTTATGGTTTTACTTTGCAATAATTTTCACTTGTATTTTTTACACTACAGTATTCCATGCGAGAGTGATATTTGAGGAAGAATTATCTTTTCTCTTGTGTATATAGTTATAAATAACCATTTGGTATTATATGATCGTTGGGTTTGAGGAAATTATAAGTTATTATAATTTGGGATGAAAATGCAAGGAATGAGATAAGATTTTTGGTTAAATTATGTTATGATTATTTTGAGGAATTTATCTCATTTTGGCAATGTTATAAAATATAGTTTTTCAAAAAGGACAACACGCAGACTGTGTGACAACCCGTCGCGTCGAACAAAGCTGTGGGAATCGAACCCCCAACCAATGTGTGATTGGGATTTTTCGCCTTCAACCAGACTACGTGAAGTCCCTGGTTAGTGTGACTATTATTTTTAGTTAAATGATTTTACTGATCAATAATAATTTGATTTGGGATCATATGTCTTATCAAGTGAATAACCTTAGTATAGGAAAATGATTTGGTAATTAAGTGATAAATGTTATTTTGGAAGTTGCTCGCTATGTTGTGAACACTATACGCCCAAGGAAATTAGAATAGTATGGGATTTCATTTGAGGAGTGATGGTGAATTTTTATCTATGTTTTTATTGCGAATTTATAGTGATTTTGGTTGTTTATGGAAATGATTAGGTTAATTACTTTTAAGTATGTGACTTTAAGAGTAATTAAGGTCATTTGGAGATAGAATTTAACGTGGAAGACTACATTCTTATAAGTTTTGGGTCTCGATATTATTTTGGATTATATTGATGGATTTTAAGGACAATTGATTATTGAATGGTATTTATTTAACATTGTGGTATTGATGGTTTAATTTTAGAAATTAAGATTACTGTTTTTTTTCTCTAATGGAATATCCATTGGGGGATCATCAGATATTATACTAACCATTTTGGTGTTGATTAATCTCTAAAGACAAGATAAATATATATTTTATCCTACGTGGATCATGTATTTCTATAAGAGTTTATTCTAGCTCTTCCATTGTGACCAAGTCTTCTTGAATACTCATTGTTTAAAAAAAATGAGTTAGTGGTAAAAATTTATTAAAGAATGAATCTCTACTTAAAAAGTAATTATATCTCTTTATGTTATTATTCAATATCACAAATGAATTCCTTGTCCTTATGTAATGTAACTTAAAACAAAAAATGTTGTCCGTTTACTTTTCCTTCTGGGAGACTAATGACTGTTTGTCCCAACACAAGTTTGTGATTTTCTTATCGTTAAATTTCTCCTGATCATGTTTTCTATGCCTCTCCATTAGAACTTAACACTTAGTTTATTGTCCATATACATGTTTTCCTACATGGAATCCTAGTATGGGTTATCTTGGGTGACCTTTATACCTCTCTTCCATTCTTTTAAAGTGACAGTTTTATTGACTCTTTTTCCGATGTGGGACTTTCCATTATATTCTCAATCCCAATTTTAAAAAAATTTCGAGGACGAAATTTATTGAAGGAGGGGAGAATGTAACACCCCAAGCTTCCACGGTACGTTTCCCTTTGAATAATGCAATGGCGTGCATTGTACGCAAATTCGAGATTCCAACACACCAAAACCAATCAAACTAGTCATTATGAATAGTAATACATACTTTTTGAAATTTTATAAATTTTAGATTTCAAAATTGACTTCATTTTTGGATTCGTTATATCGAAATTATCTTAGGGTGAAATTTTGGTACTTTTCCGATAACTTTCATATTTTGATGAATAGTGAAAATTAATAAATTTTAATTAAAAACAACTTTTTTAACAGAAATATTTAATAGTGATAAATTATTAATTTTAGTGGTTATAAAGTATATTTAGAATACATTTTCACCATTTAATAAAATGTTGGTCATTGGATGTAATTTCACATTTAAACTAGACATAAAGAAGTGTCAATCTTTTGATAGTTATTATCTCTTAAAAACACGCTATTTGTTTTGATGACGGTAATTAATTTTTAAATTAATTAATGAAACTTACATTTCTTGAATTTGGTAAAATAGAAATCATTTTTTAATTCATAATATCAAATATATCTTAGGCCTAATTTTTGGTATTTTTCTCAAAACATTCATTTTTTGATGAATAGTGAAACCACTAAGTGGTAGTTAGAAAACTGAATTTTTGATAAAACCTAATTTTAACGCTTCTGTGAGTGGAATTCCGAAAATCTGAGAGACACAGTTAATATCAGGGAGTAATATTTGGTTCAATGAGATGAATACAATTTTTGGTGAATAGTAACTTTTTACTTTTATTTACCACGGTTAAAAGTGAATAGGGTAATTAAGGCTAAAAATGTTATTAATATTATCCTAACACATGTCCTATTTCTATTGGACAAGTTTATCTCGACCAAAAACAACCTTAGGAGTAAAATATTATCATTTAGGTCCACTTGTATTAGATTAGGACATATATTATTATTTAATTCAATGAAGAGTTAAAAGAGGTAAAATCAAAGTTTATTTACTAAAACATTTTAATTATAGGGTTATACATAAGATAAATTAGATTGTAAATATACATTAAAAATATAAAAATATATCATAGATAATGGTATTTTATTTATAATTTTTAGAGATTAAATAATTTAATTGATTTATGACACAATGGTGATGCATTAATTACCTAATTATTGAAATATTAAAATAATTGATATTATAAATATCAAAATAAATGTAATTTGAGACTTTTTATGAATTCCACTAATTTTTTAGGTTAATATGACATATTAGGATTGATTATATAAATTGTGTTCGAAGTAATAATGGTGTTATGAATTTATCAAAAAGAAAATACCCAATAGTGTCAAAATTGATATAAAAGAGTTCTTCAAAAAAAAAATATATTATTACTTTATATTCAATTCCTAAAAATACATGGTTCGTTCAAGAGACTTATATCATGATAGGGGTATAATTAATGGAACAATTGGGGGTCTCTTGGATGTATATAGTATGTTTATTGACAATATAATATAAAAATACAAAGAGACACTGTAAAAGTGAAACTAATTAACTAAGAGTTAATACTTAAAGATAAGGTTAATATAAAGACACAATCCTATCTAAATTCTATTAGTTGAGTAGTTATCGACCCATCCCCACCTTAACCTTTAAATAATCCACTTTGGAGCCTTGAGAAACTGAATATGAATTTATTATAAAATAATATTTTTAGCTATTCCAAAGGTGCCCCTCACCCCTCTTATAAAATGGAACTCCCCATTCTCACTAATTCACATATTCAAAGCCTTTTGTCTTGGCACAAACCTGCCCAAATACACTCTAAACTTAACTCACTACAACCAAGCTTCCTTATTTTGATCATAAATCCTACCTAAGGAGCCCTTTTGATCAAATCAAATGGAAGAACTCGAAGAAGAGGTAATGTTTTCACCACCCTCTTTCAAGTTCCTTTCTTCATCAACTTCTTCTTTCTTTGTTATTTCTATTCTAAAATAATAACTATAATATCTTCTATATACTTTGATTTTATTATAAATATGGTACAACCATATTCAGTATTCTATCCATCCTTTGAATGGCATGCCACCATACGTGCGTACGTACGGCTTACAGTCTCCACGTCGTGGTGTAATTGTCATTAAATAAATTATTATTTGGATGGGTATAATAATGATGTGTAATTCATGTAAATAATAAATATAACATGATAATTATTCTTTCTATATGATAGAACATCAAATTATATATTATTTTAACATCAAAAGAATGATATTGTCGCTCGTGCGTACGTACGGACTACCGTCTCCACGAACTTGATGAGATTCCTTCTCCATCGCAACCATTCAAGTATAATTCTCATTTGATGATTACAAATAATTTTTAAGGACATTATATAATTCTGGATATTAATATGAGACAACCTATCCATAACAATCACGGCTTACGTAACAAAGAATATAAAGGTAAACGAGTATTTGACACCCGAAATGACGATAATACTAAGATATTATTAACAAATCAATATTAAAAGATCATATATGATATCATATTAATGTAAATTATTGTTTTATAATTCAATAACAATTATTTCACCATTATACATGAGGTTAACCTAACTTCGCCCAAGGAAAAAGTACAAAGAAAGGGGTTTCTTGTCCAACTTTTAATTCCGTGAGAATTCCATTGTTCACCACTTATTTATTACATGTGGTGTGTGTACTGCCCATGTTTGTATTCATTGTGTAATATAATTTAATTCACATATATTTAAATCATCATTTTATGATCCTTCTTTCATGGGTTTATGTTTTTTATGTTACCAAATCAATAAGGGAATTTGAAATTTCAATTTCCACTCATTCGGATTTGCGCATACTTCATTGATTATTTTACTCCAAGATTATGTGTAGAATCACTATTCATTGGATTAGGTCATAAATTCCACTCCCCTTTCTATGGATATACTTTTGATACACATAATCACTCCATTGATAAATTATCAGTTCATCAGAATGAACTTGATAAAAGTAATTTTTACTCAATCTTGATTTGTTGAGTTAAACATCCAATTCATTGGTGTTGTTTCTACAAGATTATTTGTGAATGTCATTTGATAGTTTTACACTGAATATCCAATCATATTGAGTGTATTAATATTTTTTAACTCATAATTATGTCATTGATTTATCCTTAACCTATGGATACGACCTTTATGAGAGATTTCATCTCAATTTACATTCCATTACGACTTCTTTGTTTTTATACACCAAATCACATTTATTTGGTGTATATAATGTACTTTGACATAGTATATCATGAATCCATTTATTCTCATGATATTACAAAGTTTTGATAACTCAATTATTTGTATTCATGTGTCTCTCTTTTGGTTAGAAACTCTAACTAAAATACCATTTTTAAATGTTTTAAAGACTTATTCTTCTAAATCTTTCTCATTAATGTCTATGTTTTAAAAATTGTTTTAGGGATTTATTTATATGGAAGTTAAAGTTTTAAAATTAAAACTGATTTTAAAAGTTTCAATGTGGTATGGGACACTTTGATTCTAAATTTATTTTATGTGGATTCTTGACAAATAGTGTGACTTTTTAATGATTTCATGAAAAAGGGGGATATTTCACTCTAATTGTTTTGATGATTATTTTCATCTATATCAATATCCTTCATCATTCTAGATTGAGGTTAACATGATACAATACAATCTTCCATATTGTATTGAATGAGTTATGTTTGACTGTGGATGTGCTATTTTTATACCATTCATGGTTTGTGGATAATGTATTGACATTTCGTATGCTAGTTTTAATACGAATGATTATGTTATGTTTAAAACATTGTACATGAAGAATGCATTGGACTTAGTAAGTGATGGGTGGAGCCCGCTATATCTACTCGATGCATTGGTAGGTCTCATGAGACAATCTAGTGTCTTGGCATGAGGCCTTGATAAAATCTTATTTTTATTCTTGGCACAAGGCCTTGGATATGTGGTTATGATAGTATGGCATTTTTCATTCTGTCATTATGAAAGTGGTTATTAATATTTTCATGTGATTATTTGACTAGTAGAATATCAATGTGAATAATTAAATGGAGTTATTTCATTTGATCCTTGCCATATTATTCTAATTTTCATGTTTAAAAGGATTTTGTTTTAGTTATACATTGCCTTAAATTTTTACGTTTATTTATGAAAGTTTCTGCTATATTGTTATCCTTATTGAGAATCTGAGATCACCCCTTTCAATGTTTTATTTTACCATGGATGTGAAGAAGTATTTTATGAATGACCTATAGGGATAGTATGAGGGGATATGAAGACAATATGTTGTTGTAGTTTTTCAGTTATTGATATAATGTAAACATTATGAAAATATCTAGTGTTTCCAAGGCTACTAAACTAATAAGTCTTTCGAGACTTTATCTTTCTTGTGATCATGCCAATGTTATGTAATAATGCCCCAACTCTGGGTATCTAGGGTCAGGGCGTTACAATAACATAGATTATACCTGAGCTATAAAAAACTCAAATATGGTACCAAAAATTCATATCCCATAAAAAAAATTTAGATTACCATGATCTCAAGGAAATAGTTCAACATATTCAAGGGGGATCCCCACTATAAGAGTGACCTACGCTAATATCATCCAAACCCAAAACTCAATCAAACTGATGGTACCTCGACCATTCAATTACTCAAATTCCCTTCCATGAATCATCATCACTCATGTACCTCATCGAGTATTCCCATGTCATAACTAACACATAGAAGAACCATGCACCGCATTGGTGCCTGCCTCCTGACCAAGTCAAACATGGCACCAAGGAGGTCTTGTATCCTAACTTATACACAAATAAAATGGTTTCTCACAACACTATAAAGTCTCATATCACAATGATTCCCTTATTCAAACTCACAACACGTAACATGAATCTCTTCAATTACCTTATTCCAATGCACCCAATAGTGCTAAAAAATAGTTCCTCATTCCATTCACCCCATACATACATAAAAACATACATATATAATGAATTTGAGAGGATATCAACCTACTATATAGTATTTGGTGAGTCCATACATATAACACATGCACCACATGCATGGGAAAAAGGCTTGTATTAAAAATTAAATTCCAAAAAAACACAAAATGGCATCACCCACAGCGTACCTCTGACAGTCATTGGATCACCATCCTACATAACATCTATAAGCTCTATGGAGTGCAACTATAATGAAGATCAACATCACAATGCTTAACCTCCATGTGGTTATTAATAATCCACCATCCACTAAACCCATTATTGGATTCTATTATCTCTTCCATAACCTCTGCATACAGGTGATTCTTTTATAACATCAACTAGTACCGCACCAGAACCAATCTCAAAACCCAATGTCTTGCATGTTCACTCACTAATGGATGTTTGATAAGGATTTATGCAGAACCTATCATGATTCCCAACTTATCGACCATCCCAGATATCTTTTGGAGATTGTTCTCACTATGTCTGGGCATGTCATGGATGCCCACACTAGAAAAAAAATGTTAGAGACCCACTCCGAGGTGGTCAGTTTGAGTCATTGGCCAGATTATGCTTCTAGAAATCCTCTCATTCTTCTTTTTATAAAATTTAATGTATCATGATAAAATTCACATAACATTTTCACCAGACTAATGTGCGACCTGCCTATCATGTTTCCCTTGACTATGAGTGCTTGGTTCACCACCTCTAAGAATGAGGCCAAAACAAAGATGTATGCCCACACACAAATGGAGTGACATAAACCATCCACGAAACACCTCAACCACAAGGTTTCGTCACTCACCATGCCTAGAGGAAATCAATACAATTCAATTAATTTCACTTCATATTCCATGACAGTCATGTTACCCTGCTAATGGCTCAAAAACCGTAGAGATATTTTTTCCCTCAACATCTCTATGATTAATTACAAAAGTAACCTAACATACAATTCCTCCAATGATAGTCTTATATTTCATTATGCCTGCATGTTCATGTCCCACCACTACATATACATTCCTCTAAGAATGTACATAACCATTTTCACCCCAATAGTTATCTATAGCTTCTCAATAATCACTTGCAAGGGCTTGATATTTTTCTTAGAGGCTTGTAGACCACCTTCACCCTGGAATAATGGTGAGTAATGTGACGGGAACAATAGATTCAAATACACCATAGAAGAATCTTCTCCCAGAGCTACCATTTTTATGCCCTAAATGACTTACACCATCCTTGCACTAAGTTGCTCGTCCATCTACAAACGAAAAGTTTTCATTCCTAGTGCCTCCTATTTATGAAAATGAATCTAAGCCTATGCATATGCATATGGATCGTGATCAGCCTAACCCTCAAGGTTCTCAAACTACTCATGATATTGTGGTACCCCATCACCACCTACCTAAAAATCTATCTATTCCATCTATGTGGATACACATTAAATACCATCACATTCTAAGACTTCACATATAACATATATATAAATATCTCATATAGGGATAATAGTAATAGGAAGCATAGTCTCAGAACCCTTAATATCTCTGATTCCACTCATGAAACATGTAGTCCTGACCGTATGGCCTCCTTACCCACCCTCAACCTAGCCATGTATCAATTTTTCCTCACTCCATGCCCCTCCAAAAAAATGACATCACCTCAAACCAATATGACCACGTCACCAAATCAGGTGATCAACATCACCACATGGAATTGTCTCTACCAGCTCCTGTAAGAACTAAACTTATCAAATCATATTTAAATTTAATATAACCAAAGTAATTTTCATATCATTGAACATGATTATATATATATTCATATTTAACGTCCTATCATCATCCTTAGAAAAAACAAAAACATGAATTGAAAACAAACCTTTACATAATATTACAATGTTCTATTAACCCCTCATTATATACAATGACAGGGATCGCAAGACGTAATAATAATAATAATTTACCTTCCAAGGTGAACCACTTGAGGTTGAAATCATGTAACTGTAAAAAATAAAAAATATAAATGAAAATACCACCCTGGGTAACATGGTACATCTCCCATTCCTAGGGTTGCGGGAACCCAAACATGCGTTAAAAACAAAGTTCCAACAATTTCATACACCCCGGTCTATAATAAACCAAAATTTACAACCAAAATAAAATATAAATAGTTGGAAAAAAATTTTCCACCCAAACACCACATCTAATTCCCAATATGGAACGGCTCTAATGCAACAAGTAGCACCCCAACTCGATTAGCCATAAGAATATTACATCTGGGTCGATTTCCAAAGGCCTTATCTTATAGGAAGGTGTAACAAATTCCAGTAACGGAACTAAACCTAGAATAATAGTTCGAGTGTCTAAATAGGCTGGGGTGCTACACATGAAATAGATTTGAGTACAAGAATTTTAAAGAGATGAATATGAAAATCATTGAAACACATTCGGACATAGGAAATTTTTTTTTCTAAACCATGATCAAAATTTGAAGACCAATTAATTAAATTAATAGGGAATCAAGAAAAATATCATGTACCCTGAACCCATCTCATGTAGTAGTATTTCTCATATGGAAATTTTATAAGATCATTATAGAAATCGAGTATCCTCAGATCAATATTAGATAATAAATTAGATTCAAGAGATATTTTATTTAATAATAGTAAGGGGAAATGTTTTCTTAATATATAGATTTATAAAAATGGAAGTAAAAATATAGATCCACTGTATACATCCGTAAGAATTAGATTTTCAACTGATCTCTATGACATGAAAGAAGAGGCTAGACTCTTTTTCTCCCATCCAAGACATCTTTGAATAAAATTACTCAAAATTTCAAGGGTAAATCATCCATGATCACATTATAGGTGAGCTTCTTGAGATGAGTTCATTTTCGAATAATACTTTGGGAATTTAAGATATCATATTTAGATAAGTAAAATTAATATTTTGGACTACACATTTGTATATTTTCTCATAATTTTTTCTTACACCACTTGAGATGATTTTATTTTTATCTACACATAATTTTGTAATAATCTCTAATTTTATTAAACAGTCATTATCTTCATGAAATCTAGATTATTCTATATTTTACTAATTTTACATTAGAGTATATATTTTTGAAATATGATCCACCACATATTTATGTTCTATAATTCACATCATGTGATAATTTTTTGGTTCAATTTAATTGGTTAACTAATTGAATAATTCATAACTAATTTTTATTTCAATTTATCAAAATATATTCATTACTCTTGAAAAAAAATATTTTTTAAGTAAAATATTATGGAATGTATTTTTTCATGTATCTAGTTTATATATATTTATGATCAATGGTTTTTATTGATGTCTTATTGTGTTTTTTAATATGAGTGATAATTTTACTAATCCATATAGAAGTATTATTCTCATATTTTCTTGTTGTGGTAGTGTAGTATTCCACTTAATTAAAAAATTGTATTACTAATTTCATTCATCTAAACCTAAACATAATTTCAATATGACTTTTTGTGTCTTTATATATGTTACAAATTAACATATTCTGGTAACTCTATTTTTTCTCACCATCCCCTATTTTCTTATTTTGAAATTTAATTGATAAATGTAATTTTCCACCACATTTAATGAATTTTAATGGAAAATATCGATTATAAATTCCTTTTCAATTTTTTATTTTATTTTAAATGATTGAAATTATTCTATCATACTCTTCATTAGTCTTCTCATAATCATTAATATCATCAAAATGCTTATACTATTATCACTTATTCTTATTTTTTTATGAAATTGAATCTAAGTTCCATCTATCATTTAATATTGTAATTTAGAATATGATCATTCCTAATTTCATATGAAATTAGGATATTATTTAGTTTAACATGATAAAATCCACTTCTATTTTACAATGTGGAAACCATTATGTAAAATCCATCAAGTAAATTTTTCATTAATATCATTTCATTAATGAAATATAACAATTTGTGACAAAAATAGACTAGTTATTGAGAAATTTATTAACCCTTTGTAACTATTCATCAAGGGTTTTACCAAAACTTATCTTAATATTCTCACATTTTTCTATCAATTTTTTTTGTCTTAGATCCCATCACATTGAATTTTCAAACATATTCAATTTTTATAACGTATTTCAAAGAAAAATATAAGCCCCATAACCTTAGTATAATCCTTATTAAATAATTAAATTATAACTACATTACTTAATTTGTAATGGATTCATTTTTCATTTCATCTTTTCGAAATATATTTCATTACATATTTTTATTTTTTAAATATAAAAATTATTATATTAAATATTTTGTATTTTTCAAAAAGGGATTTTACTAAAAAGTATCAAAATTGTAATATTTATGTCTTATTATATCAATTGATCACAGGATATAGTTCTCTATAGTCCATAAATGGCAATTGATCCAAAAATCCCCCCTCCCAAATATCAATGTCATTCCCTTATATTAGGATTTATTAACTACTATTACCCAAATTACGATGAATTATTTTCTATGTGTACAAAATAACTAATAACTATATATTTCAAACTACATCATTAGTATCATAGCATGAAAATAACTATTTTTTATCCAATGGTTTGTAACAAAATTCGTGATATCAAATTGTAAAATAATTGTAGTAGAATCATATATTTTAAAGTCGTATATTTGATAACTATAAAATCAGATATTGATTAATAGAAAAAATCATGAATTTTCTTAAATTATTAATCTCACATTCCCTCAACATGATATTCTATATTTATTTAATATTATGTATTCTCAAATGAATCTTAAAATTTCTCTACTATTTTCTAAAATTTAACATTGTTAAAATTTATGGGTTATCTATGAAAATTAAATATGAACAAAAATATACTATATATCATATGGTAACTTAGAGTATTTAATATGTATGGTTTGATATATCATATGTCTCACAATTATATATTTCTCCAAACATATTTTGTTGGGTTATATTAGACATCATCACGTATAAACTATATATCACAGTGTATCCACTCTAGTACTTATCTAATATGTATACTGTGAGATGATACATATTTTCTTCACTGATTCTATAACTGAAATGATATTACATATAAACTAGGTAACTCTTAGAATCTATTAACAACCTTTTCAACTCATATTTAGGAACCCACAACCACATTAATTTATTTTGGAATAATTTTTAGTACATGTCAGGTTCTACCCAAAAATTGGGGAAATTAAATAAAAATGATTTTAATATAACATGGATTCTTTATTATCATGCAATACATGTTAATTTTGGACATTACATCATAGGTTTTTAATTATTTTTCTTAGTATATGAATCTCATAGATTTGTTTTCGTGTGGGATTATTTATCAATACTAAAAAATTCAAGGTAATTAGAGAGGACATCTGTACATGTGGGAAACACAATCCATGGGCACAACTCATCCCTAGTTATACATGGGAGTGGGGATAGTCCCTCTCATGAATACTATGGATTGGGGAATAATTGGTTCCAGTAATATCATTGTATATATTTAATCTAAAATTTTAGCAAATGAACTTACCCTAGTATTGAAAAATGAAAACTAATCATTTCTTTACCATCCAAGAAATAAGATATTTTATACCTAGGTTTATTTCATGTTTTTTATATTTCACTATCGCTCATTTACAAACACAAGAAATGGTTTTATATAATGGGAGGATATAAACCCTCGTTATAATGTTTAGGTGAAACAAATATACAGACATATATTGAAACCACGATAAATGGGAAGAACACCTCACCATCTATCCATGCGATGAAGACTAGTCCCTTAATATGAATATTGAGGTTTGATTAACAATTATTTACAAAAACGGATATACGGAGATTAATTTAAAAAAAATGGATATTATAATACGCAAGTATAAAAAAGTTATATTTACAATTAATTCAAATGTAGTCAATGAAAATAATAGAAAACATGACATAATATTTTCAATTACATCAAATAAAAATATAAAAGGTAAAGGTTAATAAATTAGAAAACATTCTTTGAAAAGTTTTTATGTATTAATATTTGAAAACATTTTCAAAAGTTTATAATAAATTAATATATGAAAAGGAAGATGAAGACAATAAAAAATAATATCATTAATAGACTATTATAAATTTAAATCATAATAAGACTCAAATTACTAATATTTGGAAATGTTTATCAAAATAAATTTCAAAATTTTTATTCATAAAATAAATATTTTCCTATTTTAATATTAAAAACCCTATTAGAGTCATGTATGAAACTATTGTATGGTTGTTCTATCATTGGATGACACATTTCTTTATCTAGTTATGATCATTGGAGAAAAATTTTATTAGAATCTTACATTATGAACAATGGAATTTTGATGGGATATATATATATATATTATAATTTTGTACATGAAACAATGGAGTATCAGGAATTATAAGTGTTATGGAGCATTGTCTAGTGGTTTTATTCTGACTCTTGGTTATGGTAATAATATGTTCACAATGGTTTTAGATTCATAGTGGAAGGTAGATCAGCCTTCTAGAGTAGAAAATACTAAATTGAGTTTGGTTTGGAGACCTGGTTTGGTCAGGTTAATTGTTTTAATGTTCAATGAGACTTCTCACAGAGGAGAGATTTTATAGTGTAGTTATTGTAATAATCCCCAGCATTACATGTAATAAAATTTTGGAGGGAACTATATTTTTCATTTTGTCGATTGTGATTTTTCAAAATAGGGAATAGAAATAGATTCTAATGTATTTTGAAACTAAAACATTTTTCAGAGAGTTTTAATAGGCCAATATGTGCTATGGTTGTTTAGGAGGAAGCTGGTGAACGATGTGGTTGTAGTAAAGCTACATCAAGGCCTTCACACTATTAATCATGGATTCATGATTCAACATTTGAGGCATGGTGTTAACCCTCTTAAAAATGGTAATAAATTTTTTATCCCTATGGTTAGGTCGTGAACTTCAATTTTTGTTTTTTTAAATAATAATTAGAGGGGGATCAGTCACCCCTTCTTTTGGACAATGGGGGATATGAATAGGATATCCAGTAGCTAGCTCTCCCCTCTCTATCTACTCCAAGATATGAAGCTGTTCATTGTGAAATTTTTCATTACATATAGGTATGATCCTATAATTTCTTTTTCCACTCCATTACACACTAATTCAGCTGATTTTGGATTACAATTTTTAGCGATTTCCACTAAAGCAATGTGGAAGTCACGACGATCGATGTGGTTTTCATTCCATCTTCATAGTGGACATACTAAGATGTATATAAAATTTCTTGGTTGTATTTTGATACAGGTATGTTACTCAGTTAATTATTTATTTGTGATATATTAAAATATATGTTGATTGATCATGTTTATAATTTGGGGATTTATTAATCTCGTTGGTTCGAGTACTTGTTGGAGTGTAACACACGCCATTACTAGTAGATTCAGTTTTTATGAGATGAAAAATTGGGTTTTAGGTATTTATTCCAATTTAAATTATTATTTATGTAAATTGAAATATTATATAATAAATTTATAATGGTTGATTATCATGAGATATAACCTTGCATCTGTTGGTTGTGGACTGTTGAGAATGGAATATTTTGTATGGGTTGTGATAAAATTTGAATTCATTTAAAAAATAAATTTGAAATCTTTGAAAAATGTTTTTTGTTGTAGTACAAGAACTGTTTTTTATGGTAGATATATATATATATATATATGCATGTTGGTGCATGTGGCCTCACCCATATGGTAGTTTCCATGTTTTCATATCACGAACAAGCACTAGAACCATCGTAACCCAATAACTAAGCTAACCCTGCCATAGCCTAAATGGAATTCCATATACCCACGGGTTGGCCACTAGCAGCTAGAATCATAAAAAATATAGATGGGAACAATTTTCCCAATATTAATGATGAACAATGATATGAAATACAGTCTTCATATCAAAATTAACTCTACTTGGAGTAATGTACATGAATAAAACAAGTCATAAATAAGACGAAAATACAATTACCCAAGTACCAAAACTGGAAAAAAAATAACCCAAATCCCTATGGACATGACTCACAATGTCCAAAGATGAATAACTAGATCCACATCCAAGAGAACCTTTACCATTTCTCAAACCTATAAGGAGCTAATCTACAAATACCTAAATAAAGTCTATGTCTCAAGTTTGGCCTCTCTTTAATGGACTTTTGGGTAAATGACTCTCCGCCACCACCTCAATATATTACATGGCTTTCAAAGGGGAAAAAATTCCATGGGGAGTCATTTAATATAGCTGTTACTGGATATTATAGGGTTCAGTTTTCATTTGGGGGCATAACACTGTTTCTGAGAATCCTATTGAGGTTATGAATCATTTTGTTGAAATTATCTATATTGTAAAATCCGAGATCCATATAGCTGAGGTGAATGATATATCAGATTTTGTGGATGGTGATCATGGGGATCTAGGCGCCTCCACTAATTCCATAACCTAGGTGGGAGATCTAGTGAAACATAGTAATTATCATGATGTTTTCCCTGTTAGGAAAAAATGAAAGCCCACTCTGATTTCAATTATCTATCACATGATGCATATGATAAATCCTTCTAGATTGAGGGGGATTTCTTGAAATCTAACTCAATGAATGGAAAAAACTATTGATTGATCCAAATGGGTTTATCACCCCAAATCCCATGAAGACAAGGATATTTAGGGACTTATCTAATATTGAGAGAACAATAATTACATGTATCTAGTGACTTCTATGATGACAAGCACTTCATCTACTCCTCATTCAGAGGGTGGTAAAACTATTGTTCCTCCTCTAGTGAAGATATATTGTGTGATACTAGTGATAATGATGACATTGATCAGTTTGTGAGAGATGTTAATCAAATTACGGATGAAGTGTACAAATAGAGGGTATGTTGGATGGATTAGAATGGCACAATAGTATTCCAAATATACAAGGATGGAGAAATTACTATGGATATCTACATTCAAATCGGAAAAAGAATGTTCATAAAAGTGGTAGAAGAATTCAAACTCGATCCTCACTTTAATTTCATAGACATTCCATGCCAACGACTGGCTCTTTTCCACATGTTTTACGGCTTCTATCTTGGTATTCAATATATCAGTGTTCATGGAGAGAGTATTCTATTTGACATATGATGTTATTAAAGGTTTTCCCTCTTTCTTCCACCCAGGAACATGATAGCTTCTTGTGGATAGGCTGGTTGTTCATAGCCAACTGATATCTCAATAAATTATGATGTTTATTCTCTTGATGACCTATTTTTCGTGAATTAGTGTTGAATATTTCACATTATATTATGCTTGATCAGTTTTTGAATGTGTATTTGGATGTTTCATCCTTTTAGAATCATAAATCATTTGTTGATGTGGGATTTGAAGTTCTATTCACTTGATTGTTAGGTTAGTTTGAGAACATGGAGGATTTTTGTTGGATGAAGTGGTAATCTGCTAAATATAGATCATCTTGGAGTTATCTTGTGCAAAAAATGACTTCTTTCGCTCTTTATTAAATGTTTTTTAAGTGATGTTTGTATTCTCCTTTAACTCCTGGATGGTGAAAGCTTCTTTCACCTCGTGTATTCACTATATTTTGAATTCTTTTAAATAAATTATTGGTTTCATGGGATGGGAAAACAACTAATATATCAACCCATCTTAAAAACACACCTTTTTCAAAACACAATGACCACAATAGAACCCACCAATGAGAAAAGAGGACCAACAGACCTCGAAACTCAGCCTATAAATGAGATATTGTAAGAAAGAATGAATAATAGAGAGAAAACTTATTTAGTAATCCCACTACCAATGCAATAATGACTACCCACCGAACTAATGGATCCAGATGGTTTGGAGGGATCCATGATTCCTTGGGGGATGGACTTCGGTATAGATAAGATAAACTATAGAAGTAACAAGAGAGTGATAACAATAATTCTATATGTTTTAAACCAACTGTCATGGTAATAGATGAAGTCTAACCAAATTACATTCCATGAAATAGTTAATTTCTATAATCCCTGAAAACATGATGCTAAAGAATAATAACCACTCTTTTATTAAATAATGATGTGTAAAAACTTACCACACCATGTAACCATACTCAGCATGACCCCTTCTCATTGTATGCACCCAACAAACATTACACAACATGTAACCTGGTTACATAGTACATAACCCTCTTATAGCCTATAGAATTGACCGGTTAAAGATTGGAGTATAACAAATCAATGACCTCATTATCATAGATATCCTCCCAATTACACCTCAAAACTGCTTAGTTTTCCAAATTGAAAAACCATGACAATGTTAAATACATACATGTCAGATCAACATTGGGATGTTATAACCTCCCCACCATAAAATATTTTTTCGCTAGAAATTAAATGAAGAAGAGTCTTTGCCAAAAATATGGGAACACTACTTTCTCATCAATGCCGCGTGTTCTCACATCTCATGATTAATAGAGCCATGCTTCCATAGAACATGAACTAAATGAATCGACATCCCATAGAGTACCTTTGTTTCAGAATCAACTATCCACACCGGCCACTCAGTCAAAGATATATCTGGTTCAATCTCAAGATCACTCCAGCTCAAAATTTGAGATGGATCATAGAGATTATTTCACCACAATGATACACAAAATTTTTTATGTATGGATGTTATCTGTGGTGGAAGTGATAAACAATAAGAAACTTTCCCCACCTTCTCAAAAATCATGAATGGTCCCAAAAACGTGGATCACAATTCCCTTGACTCCAAAGGTGTTGTTGACTCATCAGGGGTGAAACTTTCAAGAATTCATAGTAACCAAAAGATATCTATAATGTTCTACAAGGACAATGAACATAATTCATATCGTTTTGTTCTACCAAAATAATTTGATGAATCAATTGCATCATCATTGTTATTTCATGAAAAAAACAATGTTCATCGATGTAACCTTTACTAATCATTGTCAAACAAAATAGATATATACAAGGCCAACAATACAAGAACTCAAAAGAAGAATTTATGATCACATACTAGTAAATATTGTTAGAAGGATACTCAACCATCCCAAAATGAGCATCCCAATCCCCAGAAATGTTGAAAAATCAAGTGGGAAGAATATCTTCAAAACTCTGTGTTGCTCTTTTTATCTGGCCATCTAACTACGCTTGGTAGGCCATGCTAAAATGGACATATGGTCCCAGTGCCTCCTAATAAAACCTCCAAAAGTAATAGCTGAACTAAGGATCCCTATTAGAACAATAGTATTTGGAACTCACATCTAATATATATTCTATTTCACAATGAGGTTTCCTAACTCCTCGAGATTGGTTATATCACCAATGGAAATGAAGTGGTTTGACTAGGATAAACAATTGATCAAAATCCATATAACATTCTTCTTTCACTGGGTCTAATGCATCCCAACCATAATGTTCCTAGGTATTTCATCCCACTTCCAAATAAGGAATGGAATTGGTTGAAACCAACCTAAATGATTCTAGTCCTCGATCATCACCTGCTGACACATATAACTTTGGGGAAACAAACTCACCAATACGCCATCTCAAGCACGGCCACCAGAATAGCTGCCAAATATTATAGAATATTATTTCCACTCCTAGGATCACATCCCTAAGAGAATAATGATAATCCCTAATAATATCATTCCACATTACTAAAGGCCCAATGAAAGTATTCCGATAACAGAGGACACCCTCTCCGGAGAACGACCACAGATAAAATATCCCCCTCAATAAATAGGGTCCCTAATTCTATGTAATTCATCATAAATTTTTTGGTCACAATGAATCATCTTCAAAAGAGTTGGTGTCAACTATGTTCTAGATAAAGAAACCTCAACTCCTTTATCCAGAACACTAATATGAAACTAGTTAAAAAGAGACATTTGATTCCCCTCTTTCAAATATTATTTCAGTAACTGTTTGGATGTTTTTTGCTAAAAAAATCCATGATGAGATTCCATTTTAACATGGTATATATAGAGACCCTTTCCTTTTAGATATTACATTACATGATTTTAATAACAAATATACATTAGTGTACAAGACACGGATCGTGAAGTATTGTGTCTTTGAAAACAAGGTACATAAAACATAAAAAATGGGGTTAAAAAACTTCTTTATTTAGACTCTATACTGATCTACTAACATCCATTGTGCTTATACCTCTACATAGGATATCTGGGAAAAAACTTATGAATAATGGGTTGAGCTAAAAAACCTATTAAGGGAATGTACATAAGAAGAAATATTAAGCACATGAGTTGGGAGGTATGACATAATGATATAAAAAGAATGGAATATATGGAATCATATCATATAAACATGTGATAAAAAAAAGGAACATATAAATGTGTAAGAAACATAAAACGTGAATTTAGTATGATTCAAGGCTAACCGCCAATCTCTTTTCTGATAGTAGTACGAGTCAAGTCTATCTGCCAATACTGTTTCACATAACATCTCATGAGACTTAAATTTTCCCAATACATTAGAGTGCTATATGGGTGCAACCATATCAACATTTTCAAGAATATTCCTTACAAATTAATAATCATCCATAATTAGTTATACATAAACAAAATGGATCCCATCGAAAGAATTGGGTACCACAATCATGACATAATTCATAACCAATGGGCGTATCAAGAAAGTGTCCAAGAAAGAAAGGGATCAGAACATACATGGATGTTAAAGAGGTATAATTGGAATATAACATGGTACATGATATCAAACATAAGTGACAACATATAATAAATGTTTTTGATTAACATTATCATTAAATTTTTTTTACTGTTTTATGAAAAATACTATAGAGCATTGAAAATGGAAAAGAGGACAATCTTTTATATAAAAACAGCATTGAACCAATAATGTTTTCATAATAAAATGACTGATTTTATAAATAAAATGGTTTTTTAAATCATAATATAGAGTTCACATGAAATTGGGTAATTATTTTGGATGTTCCCATAAAATAGGTCTGCTTATCCGGGTGAATCAAGGAGGGAATCACTTAAAAACATGTATATTGCCTAAAAAGAATGAGGGATGGATCTTGAAACATTAGATTGGTGAATATAAACCGAATATAGAAGTTGTTCATAAAAAGAAAAGACAACATATTTTGATTGAAAAGAATGATAGAACAACCCGAATGACTAAAGGTGGATGGGGTAGAATCCCTTACCTTATGTCTGATGGTGTTCTCCACTTGATATTAATGACCTTGTGGAGTAGCTCTGAAAACATGATGTTTGGTACCAAGGGGGCCCGAGGAAACCTTGGGAGGGGTGCTAGGGAGGTAAAAAACCCAAATACTCAAGGTGGAGGGATTGGTAATGAATGAAAACGAATGGATGAGTCGGTATTTAAAGTAAAAGAGAGAAATTTTATTTTATTATTTTAAAAAACACCTCATTAGTGGTTTTTGTAAAACCTTGGGCTTGCCCATGGTATTTTCCCATGGTATTATCAACTTGGGTCACCAAAGACCTTATTTTACTGTACAAAAGGAGAATATCAATTTTTATTAATTAATACATCAGTATGATGTCATTAAATAAAATGAAAACTCAAAACTGTATTTTTATTATTCACAAAAATCAAGTATTTTAGAAAAATCCCCATAATTCACCATAAAATTTTTTCAATGCGTAGAATTCAGAAATGAACTCCAGTTTCTGAAAATAATTTTCTAAATAATTTAAATTTATTTTTTAAATAAAATCATAATATATTCAAAAAATCAACATTAAAACTATAACTCATTTTATAACACCTTGAAAAATTAATCATAGACCCATAAAATTATGTCATAACTATAAGACAATAATGTATCAATTTATGATTATATTTTATTAAAATAAATTTCAATTTTAAATTTTTAAATCAAACATAAAATTGTAAATAAAAAATTTCTCACATAAAAATACCAATTCTTATACTATGATCAGTTTCCACTTTTAAGATGTATAAATTGTATTTGTACATTCATGGGTGAAGTTCCAATATTTTGGATGACTTTCTAGTCATTACTATTCATAATGGTATGACACTATTCATAAGGGTATGTCACTATTCATCAAAAATTATTTTTGTCTAATCAGACTCTAAATCACTTAATGATCACAATTTTAGATGACAATTTTTTTAAATTAAAAACACACTAGTGAAAAACTTAGGTTTAAGGGTCACATAGTACTTAGTATTCCATTGTGTGGTGATTCAATTTTATTATATGACAAAATTATAAAAGGTATTACATTGAAATATTTTGGTCGTTACATTCTTCCCCCCTAATGAAATTACGCACTTGAAATATTAGTTTACATTCTAGTCCAAAGACACGTGTTGCTACTTTTCCTTGATTTCATCCTCCAGTTCCCATGTTGCCTCTTCGTACATATGTTTCTGCCATAGTACGTTGACCAGGTGAGTAGTTATTTACGTAGAACAATATCTATACCATCCATGATCTTCACTAGGTTATCCTCATAAGAAATATCATCCTCCAACTATACCACCTTTGAGGATAGTTCATGGGAAGAGTCCAGTATGTACTTCCTTAATAGGGATACATGGAAGACATTTTGTACTTTGGACATGGTAGGTGGAATTTCTAGTCGATTGGCCACAACTGCAACTTGATCAAAGATCTCAAAGGGGCCGATGTACCTAGGACATAGCTTCCATTTCTTTCCAAACCACATGACCTTCTTCCATGGAGATATGCGTAGAAATACCATGACTCCAACATTGAACTCAAGGTCTCATCGATGATTGTCTGGATACCTCTTTTGTAAACATTGGGATTCCTTGATGGACTGCTGAATGGTTTTCCCCTTCCCCACCATTTCTTCATCATTTTTAGGTCCTAGAATTTAATGCTCACCGAATTCTTCCCAACACGTCAGTGTTCTTCCCCTTTTCCCATAAAGGGATTCTTATGGTCCCATTTAGATGCTCGAGTGGAAACAATTGTTGTAGGAGAATTCAACCAACATAAGATGTTGGACCCATACTAATTTGAAGTATATAAAACATGATCTCAACATATCTTCTAGTGTCTAAATAGTTTGCTCAGATTGGCCACCATTCAGAGGATGATTGGTCATACTGAAGTGTAGTTCAATGCTTAGAGCATGTTGAAGACGTTTCAGAACTTCAAGGGGAATCTTGAATCATGATTGGATACAATATATAGTGATACTTCATGCAGCCTTATCACTTTATTGATATATATTGGTGCAATTTTATCCAATGATAAGTCCTCCTGAATCATGATAAAGTGAGTTTTCTTCGTATGACGATGCACAATGACCACTATAGCATTGTTTTCTTCTGGATGTCAATGGAATCCCAGTGACAAAGACCATGGTGATGTTCTCCCACTTCCATGTTGGTATGGGAAGTGGATGAATCATCCCCTTAGACAATGGTCCTTCATCCTTAACTTGTTGACATCCCATACACTTTGATTTTTATTCCACAATCTCCCTTTTCATTTTTTCCCACTAGAAGTTCTCTCAGAGATATCAATACATCTTTGTGCTCCCTGGGTGGATAGAGAAGTTTGAGCTATGTGAGTCATTTAGAAGCTTCTTCTTTTTCAATGGATTAGATGGAACAACTAACTGTTACCCAAATCTTACAACTACTTCCTCATCAATTAGGAACTGAAAGGATTTCCAAATTCTGATAGCTTCCACCCTTATCTGAATTTCCACATCCTTTATTTGAGAATCCTTTATTTTATCCAAGAGATATGGTTGAGAAATCACTTTAGAATGGATTGATGATCTTCCTCCCTTAATGATTTCCATTTCCATCCTATTCAAATATAAGAGGACTGTATCCTTTTCAATTCTCATCATTGATAAAGATGAATGATCCTTTCAACATAGAGCATTTTCCAAATTATTTTCCTTCCTAGGATGGTATTGGATTGCGCAGTCATAATCCTCGATGATCTCTATCCAACTTTGTTGGCGCATATTAAGCTCTTTTTGTGTGAATATATATTTCATATGATTGGGATCAGTATATATCTCAAAATTCTCCTCATAGAGATATTTCCTCCAGCTTTTCAAAGAAGAAATCACAGCCGCCAACTCCAAATAATGCGTAGGACTGTTTTTCACATGTATTTTCAGCTTCCTTGAGGTGTATACTATCACATTATCATTTTTCATCAGCACGCAGCCTAATCCTATCTTAGAACCATCACTATACACCACAAAATTTTCTTCACATGCTAGGAGTGTGAGTATTGGCACAATGATTAACCTCTTTTTCAACACCTTCAAACAATCTTCACATTACTATGTCCATAAAAACTTTACTCCCTTTCATGCCATCTAGGCCATCGGGTTAGAGAATCATGAAAAATTATTCACAAATCATCAATAACAGCCAGCCAGATGATGAAAGCTGTGGATCTCTGTTATAGAATTTGGCCTGGGCTAATCTTAAATTCCTTTGTCTTGGAAGGGTCCATATATATCCATTTTCTGTTGATAACATTCCAAAATAATGATAATTCCTCCATCCAGAAATCAAATTAACTATAATTTTCATACAACTTCTCCCTTCACAAAGTCTTTAAAACATTATTCAACTCCTCATCATGTTCCTCATTTATCTTGGAGTATATCAAAATATCATCATTAAGGACTACCAAAAAATTCTCAATGTATTATATAAAGAATATATTCATTAATTCTATGAAAATTGAGGGACTATTAGTGAGTCTGAAGGGCATCACTATGAACACATAGAGTCCATACCTAGTTCAAAAGTTCTTCTTGGGAAAATATTCCTTCCTCACCTTTAATCGGTGATATCCCGACTGAAGGTCCACCTTAAAAAATAACAGGCCCCATGAAGCTGATCGAACAAGTCATCTATAGGTGGAAGGGGATACTTGTTGTTTATCGTAATTTTATGGAGTACATGGTAATCAATGCAGAGGTTCATTGATCCATCCTTCTTCTTGATGAAGCGGACTAGCGCACCCCATGGTGAAGCACTCAGGCATAAAAACCCTTTCTCTATATTATCATGTAACTACTTCTTCAGCTCTTCCAACTCTATTATGGCCATTCTGTCAGGCATCTTTTAGATAGGCAGAGATGTGGGGATAAGTTCAATTGATAACTCAAACTCTCTATTAGGATAAAATCCATGAAAATATTCATGGAATACATCAGTGTAATCCCTCCCAATGGGCATGTCTTCAAGCATGATTCTTTCCTTTGTCTCAATCATTTGAGATAGATATTCTTGGTCATAATGTAAAAATATCGACACTTGAGAAAATTATTCTAAAAGATATCCATCTTCCACCTTACACTTGTAATGAATCAGGGGATGCTTTTCGATGTGAAGAATGATCTCCCATTCCTTACAGTTTATGTTGACTTTATATAAAGATATCCAATACATTCCCAAGATAACGTCAAACTCCACTAATTAAAGTATGAAGTGATTTTATGGGAGGTTCAGTCCACAAGCGATAATTGGGGAGGAGTTATAAACCATGGACGCAATAATTTCCTCATTTTCTCTGCTCATTGATTAATTTTCCTCAAAATTTGGAGGTGGTGGTTGAATAGTTCTACTAAACTTGCATGATATGAAAGAATATGTAGCACCAGAATCAAATAGTATGTTCATTATTTTTTAATGAATAACTAGTGTGATTGTCACCACATCGTGTTCTGGATCCACCTCAGCAGTAGTGAGAGCATAAGCCCTTACTTGTTTCCTTGGAGGTTATTGTTGACTTCCTCCTACTACCCTAGGTATATAGAAGTTATTTTTATAATGCCCATGCTCCCTGCAATTTTAACACTTCACCCCCGGCAGATAATTGATTTGAACATTCCTATCTTCTTCCACGTTAGTGGAATTTTTCATATCCCTTGGACAACATTAATCCATATAAACAAACATTCCAAATTTGAAGCAATTCTTGGACCCCATTAAACAGTTCCCAGGATACTTCTTCCCATAAATTTTACAAGTGGAATATTCTGGCTTCTTTCCATCATGTGATTTTTCTGTTGAACCACCCATGTTGTTCTCCGTTTTTCCCTTCTTGTCACCCAGCCCATGAGACCACTGAGAGTCTCAAATCTCCATTTCAACCTTGAGAGAACAACAAACAATCTCCTCATAACTGTTGAAGTATCGGATCTCCAACACCTTCTATAGACTCGAATTTATCATACTAAAGAAGTGATCCACCTTTCTTTCGGTGTTCATGACAATGCCAGAGGTGTACCTTACAAACCTTGTAATGTATTCTTCATACGCCCTCAAGGACTCAATCTTTCTTCTTCTTGAGTCTGAGGAACTCTATTTCCTTCTTGAGACTGAGCGTTTGAGTAAAATATTTATTTGAAAATATCCTCTTGAATTCCCCCCAATCAATGGGACCATTTTCCTCTTGGAACATTGTATTCGGGATCATTTTCCACCACTTATCACATTATCCTTCAAAACGATAGATCGCCAGTAAAATATTCTCTTCTTCCAAGCACTAGAGGACAGAGAACATCATTTCAATGAAGTTATTCCACAGTTACACGAGGATTGGATTAGAAGATTCTCTAAAAATGGGATTCCTTTTCCACATGATGGATGATACAGAAACATGGTCTATTCATGGAGGAGGAGGGTGTTCGAAATGAATCACGTTATTATTCATAACATGATCTATAATAGAAGGTACATTCATGATTTTTTGATCACCCATTCCAGTAATATTAGGCATATCATTGAGGAATTCGTCATATTCACTTTCACATTGAGTGTTTGAACATGTTCTTTTATTTCTGACCATTATTTATGAAAATGGACGTACAATTAGAGGGCTTGAATACATAGTTATTAAAATTACAAGTAATATTTTGAACATAAAAGGATAATATTTTAAAGGATATGTATATAATAAATTGTGATTTTCTATGTTTTAATGTCGTTATCATTGATCTATTTCATATCTTATATTCTTATTGGGTTTTTCCTTAATAACGGGTTTGACAAAGCTCATGAATTACCAAGGCATATCCCCCTGGAGTGTAAATACCAATAGTGGAGAAAGGCCCGTTGTCGTGTACCTGGATGCCCCGAGTCAAGGTCAAAACTCCTTGTCAGAGTTTTCACACCTAGGTACATCTGTCCCAGAGCCGCCACTACCTGTTTGTATCTAAACAGGGGAATATATTCATGATAAACACCTTACTCTATACCTACCAGAAATTGAGGGATGTTTTCTTAGAATTAGTCGTATACTTCAGGTTCATAGTAATGTACTCTATTCCTAATCTCCTGAAATTAATAGACCATCCTATGATACCATCTATAGAGACCCTAGCCTTTTACATTTAACATTACATGATTTAAAGAATAAATATACCTCAGAGTACCAGCCAGAGATCGTGAAGTCTAGTGTCTTCTAATACTAGGTACATGAAACATAAAACATGGGGCTAAAAAATATTCTTTATTTCATATGAAAAATGAGATCCTAACTTCCATTTTGGTCATAACTTTTCCTAGGATAACCTAGGGAAAAATATGAATAATGGGATGAGCTAAAAAGCACAGTAATGGAATGAACAAAATAGTAATGTTGAATCACATGAGTTGCGAGGCATTACATAATGATATGAAAATCATGTAACTTATGAAATCATAAAATATAAACATGGGATCATATAATCTTGGAATCATATAAATGAGGAAGAAACATAAAACATGTCTTT
Source organism: Viscum album (assembly GCA_963277665.1). Taxonomy (NCBI): domain Eukaryota; kingdom Viridiplantae; phylum Streptophyta; class Magnoliopsida; order Santalales; family Viscaceae; genus Viscum; species Viscum album. Next base: position 127,011,258 of record OY728167.1, on the reverse strand, counting down.
AGTATGAGTCAAGACTAATCGCCAATCTGGTTTCACATAGTAGTATGGGTGAAGGCTAACCGCCAATACAGTTTCACATCGCATCTCATGAGACATAAATTTACCCAATGAATTGGAGCACTATTGGGGATATCCCATCACAAAATTTTCATTAATATTCTTTCCACGTTAACAATCATACATAATCAACCATACATTAATAGAATGGTACCCATAGAAGGAATTGGGGACCACAATCATTACATAAATCATAAACAATGGGTGTATCATGAAAGTATCCATGAAATAAAGGGATTATAACATAAATAGAAGTTTAAAAGGTATATAAGGAATATAAAATGGTATGTGATGTTAAACATAAGTGACAACATTTAATAAATTTTTTGGAGAAACAATATCATTAAAATATTTTTTTTTGCGGTTTTATGGATAATACTATAAAGTTTGTAAAATAAAAAAGAGGATAATATTTTATATTATACCAGAATTGAAACATGAAGGTTTTAAAAATAAAATGACTGATTTTATAATGATAATGGTGGCTTAAATAAGAAAATTTAATGCACATTTAATCGAGTATGGATTCGGGATGTTCCCAAAAAATAGGTTTCCTTATCGGGATAAATCAAGGATGGAATAACATAAAAACATGTATATCCTTGAAAGAGGATGATGGATGGATCATGAAACATGATCTTTTTGAATATAAATAGAATTTGGAAGTTTTTCATAAAAAAATCGAAAAATTCTTTTGAGTGAATGTAATGAAAGAGAAACATGACAAAATAATGGTTGTTCAGGTAGAATCCCTTATTTATGCCTGATGGTGTTCTCCAATTTATATTAATGACCTTATGGTGTAGCTCATAATAAATGATATTTGGGACCTTGGGGGCTTGATGAATCCTTTTGAGGGATACTAAGGAGGTAAAAACACTAGAGCTTTGGAGAGGAGGGATTTGGAATGAACAAAAACAAGTGGATGAATGGATATTTATAGTAAAAGAGAGAGAATGTTTTATTAAATTAAAAAGACACCTCATTAGTGGTTTTTGTAAAACCACGGGCTTTCCAATGGTATTAGACACATAAGACATGTAATATCTTATTTTACTATACTAATGTCAACCATAAATTTTTATCAATTATTATATCATTATGATGTCATCAATTATATTGAAAACTGGAAAATGTATTTTTACTAATCACGAAAAATTTCATTTTTTTAGAAAAAACCCCAAAAATTCCCTTTAACAATTATTCAACGTGTAGAATTCAAAAATTATTTCAATATATTAACAATTTATGATTAAATATTATGAAAATAAATTTCCATTTTAAATAATTAAAATAAACATTAAATTGTAAATAAAATATTTTTTACATACAAAAATAACAATTCTTATACTATGATCTATTTTCACTTTTAAGATGTATAAATTGTATTTGTACATTCATTGGTAAAGATTATATTTTATGGATGATTTTCTAATCATTACTATTAAATACTATTCATAAAAGTATTATACAATTCATAAGGGTGTGTCACTATTCATAAAAAATTATTTTTGCCTTATCAGACTCCAAATCAGTTACTGATAACAATTGTAGATGATTGTTTTTCAAAATTAAAAACACACAAGTGAAAATTTTATGTTTAATGGTCACACAGTACTTTCTCATTCATTGTGTTGTGACGCCATGTTATTATAAGACATAATTATAAGAAGGGATTCCATGGAAAACTTTGGGTCGTTACAGTATAGGCTATGTCAAAGTATAGATATTTCAGCTACTCAACCTAATGTCTCTAGTAGATATGCAGATATTTTTTGGAGAAGATATAACTCATGCTCTTATAATCTGAAAACCCCATAAACCATTCTGCACAAAGGTAATTTCACCAAATAATAAGTGCACACATTATGGATACAATCCCATTTTTCTAGGTAGGATGGTTTTTTTCATGAGGCCTAAGAAGATGAGATCCCTAGGAAACAAAATATTTACCTTGAATATGAACAAAACCCCAACTTAAACCAGATGCATAACAGAAAAGCACATAGCACTGTCCATCATCTCGAAGAGTTAACAATGACACAATAGTCACAATATTTTTTAACTCAACAAAATAATTTCAACAGTTATCATTCCATGAAAACATCACTCCCTTCTGAGTTAGTGACATCCTTGGAGAAGAAAACATTGATATGTGTTTGAGAAACTAGAAATCATATCCAACTAATGCCAAGAAACATCAAGTATCGAGCATGTATTTTGGTTTTTCTCATGTTATAAAATCAATTACCTTTTCAGGATGAACGGATATACCATAATCAGACACCACATTTCCCAAGATCTTCACTTCTCAGAACAATATTTCACATTTCTAGAGCATGGAATAATGTTGGTGATTTCTCAACATCTCTAAAGTCTTCATAGATGTTGCAAATTATCATCCTCAGACATAGAGTATACATGGATTTCATCCACATAGACTACCACAATGGTATCTAGATACTCATGTAAAATCATCCTCATTAATTCCATTGAAACTGTAAGGACATTTATTAGACCAAAGGGCATAACGAGGTACTCATAATAACTATACCATCTCTGACAGACAATTTTCTAAATTCCAGATACTTTTATTCTCTACTGATGGTAACCATACTAAAGATCAACCATTGAGAACCACATTTCTACATTCAACTAATCAAATATATTATCAATTTTTGGAAATGGATACTTGTTCTTTATGGTAAATCTATTGATATTTCATTAATCAACACATTGGAGAATTGAACCATTGGCCTTCATAGCAAAGATAACAGGTGCTACCAAAGGTTACACTCAGAAATATATATACTTTACCTAAAAGATAATTTGACTCGGAATTCATCTATTTTAGTTTAGATGGTGACATGAAGTAAGAGAGAATAATGACAATTTGAGTAATAGGAAACAGGTCAATGCTAAACTCTACTTATCATAGTAGTGGAAAACTGGAGATTTTAGAGGGAAACATGTTAGTATACTCGATGAAAACTAGATCAAGATCACCACCCAATGATTATTTCTCCATATTGAGGGAAAATACAGATATCACTTCCCCCTACTCAATATAAGAAGTTCCTTTTCTAAACCTCGGGATGCATTCTCCTGGAAAGACACGAGACACAGCATCAGGTGTAATAAATGAAACTCGTTGAAGATAACAATCAATAAAGGCATTATTGGAAATTATCCAATCCATCATGAATATGACATCATTTTGTTTTATGATGAGAAATAGAAAACTCCATGAAAGAACAACATATGAAAAATAGAAGATAAAAACAATACACAAGAGACCATACTCACTCTCTTTACTAAGGGGTATAGTAATATCAATTTCACAAGATCAAACCTCCATTGGATGATTAAAAAAATTAACTATAAAAGATGACATAAACGAGTGAGATGCACTAGTATCAAATAGACCAGTCACTAATAAATAATATTTTATTGTGTTACCTCTCACAGTTAATAAACCTATATATGTTTCATCTGGAGACTTGTGCACTAAGTGAAGAAGATTCATTCTGATGTAATGTTGTAGGAACTCTCTTGTACGTGATTCATTTGATTTTCCCACAATTTTTGGAGGTGCTGATGATCATATATCATTGTGTGGACTAAAAAAGTTGTGATATAACTTCTAAAATATCCAAAAAATTCCATAGGATCCACAGTTATTGGGTGCCTCAATGAAAAACGTCTTGGAATTCTCTAGATAGACACACGTGTAGTATATCAAACATCTTCTTCCGGACACTACAGAAGGTCAAGAGCGGCCTTTCTATATGAACCAGTTGGAGATTCATCACGCTTCTTCTTTCATTTAAGGGAACTAATGCTGCCACATTATGAAAAATTAACTCTCGAAAACCCTGAATTTCCTACCAAGCCCATCTGAATAATAATAAATCTATACAACATATTAGTATATGTGTGCTGTCTCAGCAAGAAAACATTAGAACGAATATCTGATATAATTACCAACTCAAATCAACATGCCTTCATCCTACCATTTGGTAAAATCTTAGGGGAGAATGGAACCTGTTCCGTAAAGAGATTTGAATACTATGTGATGATTCTACCTGCCTACTCAAGATTGAAAAATATCACATCCTTGGCTAACACAATTGCTTCTGTAATGAACTAGTCATTGAAAATAACATTAAACTCCTTCTAATATATGACCTCATATTTCATCATCTTCACCATCATGTCCCACCATATTTATCTCTGTCACTCCATCGAAAACGTGGAACACTTCATAGTGATCTTGTTTAGTGTCTCCAAGATCTGAAATAGATGTTCTATATTTCCCTACTATTCCATATCATATTTAGTATTACTTGATCCTTTAAAACCTGGTGGCTTCTAGAGAAGAATATCTTGATATAAAATCATTACAAAAACCCTCAGTGGTTCCTCAGTAGGATCCTAAATAGGAACTGGAGGGGGTTCCTTTCACAAATCGTGGACAGTGCACACATTCACCTCAACCATATTCAGATCCAAATTAGGATTCACTCATTGTGGTTCCAATGAAACCACTTATTCGGTGCAATCTGTATATCATATCAGAGTCATGATTCCACACAACATCAAAAGACAACATGTTCCACCATATAAAATAATCAAACAGATAAATGAGAGAATCATAATATCTACTGATGGAAAAAAATATTTTGGATTTCAATATATTCAAATAAAATCTAGAATAATACTAGAACAAATCCACAATACATCATTTCAAAACCTCCCATGGTGTCTTATGTTTCCTTGTAGTGTGATCTACCCTGGATCTCAATAAAAACTACCTAATAAGTCATGAAATGATTATACAAATACACACAAACATTGAAATAAAATCTCAATTGGGAGCTCTGATACCATTTTTCATGAACCATCCATGGTAACCTATAACCATAATATCCATGGTGGACCTAAATATCCTAAAGGGAATTTCGGATCCCCACAGGATAGGGACTAGAACCTAGAATCGTAAAAAATATATTTGGGAATGATTTTTCCAATAAAAATTTAGAATTAATTGAAGCAAGATAATATCTATATCAAAATAAACTCCACTATAAGTAAATTACCAGAATAAAACGATGCATAAACAATCCCAAACTACTATACACCATGTACTAAAATAGGGGGAAACAACCCATGTCCCAAAGGACACAACTCTCCAGGTCTATGTTTCAACATCTAGGACTACTACTAAGCGATCATTTACCATTTCTAAAACATAATAGTAGATAATCTATGAACACCTGAAGACACAAGTATGTTGTGATCTAACAATATAAATAGGGTCTAACCTTTGATTCCATATCATAATCAAACAGTATATTTTTTAAAGGAATGCTTTCAATATTAAAGTAAACTGGTTTGGCATATCAAATTATATTTAAACAAATCAAGGTATATAATAAAATTGAAGGAAAATACGTTATGAATAGTCTTAACTTTATATATTGGGGATTATTTCTAAAATAATTAATTTAATAAAAAAATTATATAAAATTGTTTCTATAAATTTATAAGGCATGTAATGAACCTAAATAATGTTGGCAGACATTTATATCTCAAATATAAACAATATAGTGACAAGTTCATCTACCAAATAGGTATGAAGGTTCTAGGCTATAGGACTCTAAAATATCTAATTGATCACGGAAATATGTGTCCACATATGTCTAACTGACACTAGCCAAAGTAACTCCTCACCATCCCAGTGAGGATCTGACCTGCTGTATTTATGTTTCACAATGTTTTACAATCATAGGGTGTATCCATATGACTCAAAAACTACCTATTTAGTTCATTTGATTTTACGTAAACAATTATGGGATATATTATTTTAATTCTTTTTAGAATTCATTAAAATCTCATTCATCCATTTAAAATGAAAATTTTCCATTTAAAACTATAAAAATTAATAAAAAACGTCTCTTTTTTTAAAACATAAAACGAATCTATTTCTATCAAAAAAATTTATTACATTTTCAAAATTTATCTAATTCTACAATTTCTATTTCAATAGTTAAAATTTAGATTGTCTATTGAAACCATTTCCAATAATTTACAAATACACCCCAATTAACTGGAATTTAGGATTTTTCCCAATTTCATGCCAAAATAGTTTTAGACATCCCAAATCACTGAAATTTTGTTTTAATCTAATCCAATTAAAATAAATTGAAAACTTTTTAATTCAAATTAGAATCATAAATAAATATTAGAATGAATGGTTTTCAATTTTGTCAATCAGAATGGAATCACCTACATTTTTCTGAAACATATTTCCCATAATGAAACCCGCCAACTTGAATGTGTAGAAGACCTCAAAACTCAGAATAAGATTATGATCTAGGAAATGGATTGTGGATCCATAAATTTCAAGATGATAGAATAGACCAAAATGAGGATATAGAGAGGAATGGATGAAGAACACAGAGGACACTTACCTTCGAATCAGAACACTAATGAAAAGATGTTAGAATACTTAACGAAAGGAAAAAATATGTTGGAGGGCTCTAAGATCACCAAATGAATGCCTTAGGTAGAGAGTGACAAAACATGAGAAGAACTAATGAATAGAGATCAACAGTTATTCCTATTTAGAAATATCGGTCATGGTATTATACGATGTGTAACCCCATTACATGTTGTGAAAAAGTTAATTTACATAAGTATTGAAAATCCCATATCTTTGAAATAAAACTCTCTTAAATTAACTAAATAACTGTACAAAATCAACACGTAAGGTTACTATTCACAGCTCGAACCTTTCTTACGGTAATCACCAGCCAAAATTTACAAAGTTTGTAACCTAATTACATGGTGTATAACCATCCTGCGGCCTGTATAAATGATCGGTTAAATCTAGGAGTCTAAAAAACCGTGACCTGACCAATACAAGTATCCTCTCAATTTCATCTCAGTACAAACTTGTTACCCAAAAGTAAAAACCTTGATAATTTCAAATTAGTACAAGTTATATTAATAATGGGATGTAACATTTAATTTAATGGAATTATTTAATTTAAATTTTTAAAAATAAATTAAATGTTAAAATTAAATGAGAACCTGAAATTAAATACGGGATCCTCCAAATCAACTGAGGAACATTAATAAAGGATTTACGCATTAGAATCCAATGGTTGAGGCCTATAATAAAAATTTTCACTAATGCAAATACCCCTCAAATACTGGGTGTGAAAAAACTTGAGATTGACAGCCACAGTTGGCCATGAGAGGATCCTTAAGACATGTTTTGACTATGTGGGTAGAGTTTATGAACTATAGACATGGGTTGGATGATTTGAAATGATTGGAATGAATAGATACATGGAAGTGGGAGTTAATCAATAACTCAATACTGTTTACAGAATGGAATACTGCTATTTCAATTAGGTTGTGAGGTGAATTTGAAGATATTTAATGATGGGATATCTGTCGAGGTATGATTATTGACTCAAAAACTAATTTGAGACTAAGATTATTGAGTTAAATTCCTCCACTATAATGATGAAAAACTAGACTCCAAGGGTTCCACTTTTAGAAATGACCTAAAGAGTTTGTATGTGTATGTGGGTATAGATGATAATTGGTGTCTCCTAGAAACTGTAAAAATGTTATTTAAAGGGGCTTTGAATTGAGTAGAGGTCATGGGTGTTTTCCTAGCCCTTGATATGCCTTGATATTTTTTTGTTATTACATGTTATTTCCCATGAGTATTAAAAATCATGCACAGAATTTTTATATATTTTGATTTTGGGAGATGCATGCTAATAATATGGTCAGATTGATATGTCTGTTGGATTCCATGTATGATTGGTATATAGCTGCAAATTTTATTCTTGGTGGATTCTCATATCCTCTAGTATGAAATGATTTTTTTCATGTATGAGTATGTTAAATTATATGTAACCAAGAATACATACATAGATTACATGTGGCCATGTACGAAGTATTGAATAGATAGAATAGAATCTTCTGACCTTGGGATACCATTATAAATGATTGGGTTCCAATATTTGAATGGATATATCAGTTATCCAATTTGAATGTATGTCTCCTATGAAAATTTAGAAACAAAATTGATGGATCAGTTATTGAGCAATGAGATATTGGATTCCTAGGATATTGACTAGGATATACAGGGATATAATTCAATTTAAATTCATAGGTATCCCCGGAATTAGTCACTGATATTTGTATATGATTTATTTGGTCTCCACCTTTATGTAATTAGATTTACCCCCAAAAAATAATAATTCCCTAGTACCACCATATGGTTTTCCCTAAGGGATTGGGGATGATGGATTATTGCTGATGCCCTAGGTTCTACTACCGATCTGGATGGGGTATAACTATGGGATTAGTAGAGAGTGGAATGATATTCCCCTGAGGTGATTCTTATTCTCATTGATATTATTGAATTAGATAATGGAGTTATCATCATTCATGGTCACACACCTAAGAGTCATTTATGATTATTGTGCACGACTCCATTTAAATAGATATTCCCTTTATGTGGATGAGGTATTTGTCACCATGGTCATCGCGATGTTCTTAGAAACATTCTGGAATTGGTATGGAGATGATATGGTTGGTTGTTGAGATTAATTTTTTATAAATCATATTTATTATTTTAATCATGTCAAGAGAAAATTTGACTACATTTTTGGTATATTAAGGTACAAAATATGTTGTTCCCTTGTGATTTATGTACTCACACCCTACTTAGGACACTATTGTAATGGGTTATATGAGTTGAAATAATCTTGGTTTCATGTTCTAGTTAGTCTGTGTCTTGGTGTTGCATGATTGAGTAGGATGAATCAGATGACCATGGGAATATGATGAGGAATTTTTGGAGCCTTATTGTCCTCACGATCATCATAGCATGATCATTTGAGTTTTTTTTGCTGCATTACCTTTTTTTATTACGCTTTCTAATTTATATTTTTTTGAGGTGTACTCATTTTTTTAGATCTTATATGAATTTCTAATCTAATATATGTGATACTTTCTCCCCAAAATAACATTATAGACCATTTCTACTTGTTGGAAGCCTCTAATGTATGTGGAGCCACGCCTATGTTCATGTTGTGGTATGTTCCATCTACTATCTAGTGTAGGGTGAGGAGGGTAATTATTGGACGATAAGATTATTAATTCAATGATTCATAATAGATGATTTATTTACTAATATAATCATAACAAATGACAACATTTTGATCATAGTTGGTCCAATTATTTCAACTAATAAAATGTGAACATAGATACCCACAACATTTTCATAGATAGCATAATTAAAACATGAGATAAAAATTATTACACAATGTATTTTAGAACTACATGATTCCAAGACCACAATGTATATAATGTTAAACAACTCGTATTTGATCCACATGATATTGTTTATATATTATATAAATATTCACACATGGAATTGAATTAGGTTTTAAATTTTTTTAAGGCATCACATAAATAGATATTAAGAATTCTATAGGATTATTTTCATAAATCATTCACTAAAAATAAATATATCATAAGATAATTTATAATGGGATTCATGAAATATAACTTCAAATATTATAATTCATTGAGAGATTCATAAGGAACATATAATAAATATAATTTAAATAATATTTGGTGTATTTTATGTTGTGATCATAATAAAAAATATCATTGTAACATTGAATTGTATATCTATAACCAAAAAATAGTCTTGTAATCATCATTTTATAATAAAAATATAAATAATAAAACCTTGATAGGAAATATAAATAAATTATAATAAATATTTTCTGTAGGATAGAAAATGTATCTATGTAGGAAGAAATACATTTTTAGTCAATTTTAACTAATTATCATAAATCCAAATAATAAAGTTCTATGATTACATATTTGAAATAAAATTATATTTAATTATTAATAGGGAAACCATATTTATCTTCTAGAGTACACCCAATATTTATATTTCATATGAATCAACATGGACATGTAAAAAAGATAACCAATGTGGAGGAAGTCAATTATTATTTACAAGGGTTTTCATGATGTTAGAATTCACTGGAAAAATAATATCATGACATGAAAATGTAATTTCTCAAGAGATAATTAAAAATTACAATAATAAATATAATTATTGGGTGAATATAACAAATTTATGAGAATATTATACACAATGAAAGTGTACTACATAATGAAATGAACAATGCATCACAAAAACTACACTTTTGAGTCTTGATTTTTAAAATTTCCTATAACATCGTATATAAAAATTTACATTTATTACTAATAAATTTTTCTTATCACCATAAATTAAAATAATAATATATTATATTTAAAAATGAATCACTAATAAATTAAAATTTTGGGCGTTACATTTTTAATTCACGCAATTCTTGATTTCGTATTGCTTTTGTGGTCTATATTCTTGATCATGGTTTCAAAATCTAAAAACTATTCATATTGGTGATTTATATGTGTTTGATAATGGTATTGAGAACTATGATTGTTTATTATGGTTATTATAAATTTCACAGTAAATAATTAAAAATTATCATTTTTACTAATATTGATTCAATAAATTCACATTAAATGATTAATATAGAAATATATATATATTACCATTTTATAGTTATTAACTGGTAATAAATTCATCAATATTACATCATGATACTAATATTAATGTTTTATTAATAAATAATGATGAAAAATTAATTAAAAAATTATTATTGGTGGTAATATTTATCAATTCAAAAACATGTTATAACAATTCAATGGGTAAGGATATGATATTACTTTATATTATTTTTTCCAATTAATTAGATTAATGTTTTCAATATTATTTTACATTTAATAAATGGTTTATGAAGAAGATAAATAAAAATGATTAAGTATTAAGATTATTAGGGGGTATTTTTTTAGGTATTCTATAAGAAACTAATATATTTGTCTTGTTTAAGATGGGAAGAGGATGGGTCATTTTTTTAGTGGGTTTATGTGGATTTTTGTAATATAATCATTTCATAATGGTTAAGGAATGTAATTTGACATTGAATGTGTCTGAATAATGGATATGTATTATAATTGTGAAATTGTTCCTTCGTCAATAAATTTGAATATATTTTTTTTGATATTTTATTCAATTACCACCTTTTTATCACTTCATCCTCACATTAAAATAGTCCTTATTATCTCACACTTACCTCAGTAAATTCTTTTATTCCCTATAATGTACTTATTCCCCTTACCTATTTTTTATATTATGATAAAAATATAAAATCCAATATACTAAGTTCCATTTAAAAAATATATTAAAATTAATTTTCAAATAATAGTTCGCAAAACCAAAAAAACAAAATTTTCAAAACTATATTGCCCCTATAAAATGAATTCAATTTAATTTATTATAATGAAATAATATTAGATGATTTTTAAAAAATATATATATATATTAACATAGTTAATTTCATTGAAAATTTCCATCAATAGTGATAAATTTAATTTATTTTGATAAAAGGACACAACATATAGAAACCAATTCTTTTAATAATATCTCTATTTATCATTAAATGACTTTATTCTTATTTTTGTAAAAGAATTATTTATTTGTTTAAAAAATTATCATTCTAATTTTATTAATTATATATATATATATTAATTTAATCCTTTATTAATAGTAATAAATATAATATAAATTCCCAATTTATAAAAAAATCCTAATAATACATTTTTTACAATATCATGTATTATATTAATAACTGCATTCTCATTCCCACTTACAAAACCCCTCACGAAATTTCTATGTTCCCTAATGAAGATTTTTTAAATTGTGGTAATCACATGATGTGGTTTATCTTGCATGGATCTCATCAACATGATTAATGTAATTTGACTCCAAATGATGTATTTTACTACTTGAAGACAATATATCCCCATTTCAATTGAAATTACACAATGTGATTACTTATCATTATAAATAAATAAAAATTGATATATTTATAAATGTTAAATTTCATGATTATTTGAATTGATTTTAAATAGTAATTTTCACAAATAATACTCATACAATTAATAAATGTTTATTCAAAATTTCCATATTTACCTAGTTTCTGTATATTCAGAAGGACCATATAATGAACACATTCCATTCCTATAAATATACTTCCTTAAATGGTTCTCTAAAATTATTAATCACATTCCCTCATTTTTTATAATCTCTTTATTATATTTAAAATATTTTATATTCATTTTATTTTTATAATTATTAGTATGATCTTAATATATGATGTAGATGATGAATATTTCAAAACATTTTATTTTTATTTACTTTTGTTTTTATTCCAATTGTAATTTTTCCTATTATCATTGATTTTTCTATTTTTATTATCTTTATTTATTATTTTTTAAACTAATTACTTAATTCAAAAACACCATTTCTATTTAACTTTTTATGTTATGTGTATTGAAATTTATTGTTCAAATGATAATAATAAACTACAAAATTATTGTGTTATATTCTCTACTCTGAAAAATGATTTTCCCCACAAAAATTCATTACATATATGTTAGAAAGATTTATAATAGAGACTCATTATATCTACGAGTTCCCGCACAACTTCATTAAAATTATTACTTCTCTATTGTACCTTGACCAGATTGGTAATATTTTTTATAACACTTTATTTCTCTAATATAGTATCCCCAATGTTTGATCCTACTATGATTGGATATGTTTGGGTTGTAAAAACTATGAGTTCACAAAAAGTGTTAGATCTAGTATTTACATCATAAAAAGTGTTATTTGGATGAGATATTCCACATGTGAGTTATTTAGCAAGAAAAAGTATATAAAGGCATCTTGAATTCTTTAGTCTTTTGTGTAAAGATTAAATTATTTTTCTACAGTCCAAACCTGATCGATCTTCTAAAAGTGGATGATGCATCTAATAAGGGGTTTATATTATATATATTCTCATTACTAGTGGATGAAAAAATATCAATAATCAAGTTCCTAGAAAGGTAATGTAATAGAATAACATGTGAAAATGGTAATCTATGTATATCTCACTATCAATTTTTTTATCTTAATTTGTAGTGAGTTTGATCAAGTTCCCTGAGAAAAAATGAATATATTATTTCCTATACTAATATCTACAATCCATTTAAGTCACTAAACTCTTAAGAAGGAACTACTTTCTCGAAATAGTGTGTTGTATCCCCTTCCATGAATGTAATGTGATATTAGAGGGATGAAAGAGTTTCTAATATGTGAAAATAATCCATCATCGCATACAATGAAATGATTTAACCCCTCATTATTGTGAACAATAATATAAAATGAAAATTACAGATATAGTTTATAAAATTAAAATAATTATATGATGTATAAACCAAATTTAATCATATTCATTGATTAATTGTAATGTCGAACCAATTTTATTACTTAATTCTTTTTTACACATCATTATATTTGGGGTTTTCAATTAATAATGATATTTAATCACTTTGGAAGAGTAAATTTAATTTTAGCCCTCTAACATTCTCTCATGAATAACAATGTAGATTAGGATAAAATAACCATGAAGTCATCCATGTGTAATGATCATCTCAAATCAAAGTTCTATAATTTTGTTGATGTTATCGATTATTATCCAATATACAATAAATCATTATAGGATCTTAAAAAATGAAACAACTAATTGTGAATATATAAAAATCCTCTGAATAATATTAATATAATATCTATCAAATTATAATCAAATACATTTTACAAAAAAAACCTCTTTCTATATCAGTAGGTATTTCCTTGAGGGAATTTAGAGAACTGAAAACAACTACAAATTCAAAAATAAGAAATTTTATGCAAGGAGTATCCTTTAGAAACACTTTAGTAATAATGATTATACAATGTAGCAAGGTATCATATCTCCTAAAAAAATAAAGTATTAATATAATATTTTTCATCAAAATATATATTTATTAACATGATACTAGATCATATATAATCCCCTTTATACAAAACATTGGGTTACCACTAGACACCAAACATGTTAATATTGAATATTCTAACTCATACTATAACTTTTATACCAAATAGGATAACAAATTTTAATATACACCTCCCATGTCACTCATCAATGTATCTGATAATTTCACATGTCTACCATCTGATCATGAAGATTAGTTTCCTTGATTTAATTATATCAATGGACATGATGTTATTTCATGTCATACTAGAGGAAAAATTACATCTAAGATATGTTCCAACAAATGAGATGATCAATAAAATTCACAAAAAAATCACTTAATTAGTTACAAATCAAGGATTTTTTAAGAAAATAATGAATCTATAGTGGTCCCTATGGTAATATTTTCACGAACCTTTGGTATTAGGTATTTCTAATATGTATAAAAACCTATTTATATAAATATCAATTTGATATTCCATGTGATGTAATTTTGGATGTATAATTAAAAATAATCAGCTTATTTTTTCTTGATTCTATTATTTTAATTACATGTTCCTCATTATATTAGATACATAATTATAATATAACTAATCACAATGTAAATGAAAAACCACTATACATTGTCATGCTCAATAATTAATGACAAATCAGTGTCAAATTTTAATGGGACATTAACATTCTTTTATTCATATAATAATATATTACACATGAATGATGGATATAATATAATTTCAACTCTTCCAAAACCAAGATAAATCGTATAAATGCTTCAAAAATATCCTTAGTATTTAATAGATTGATTTTAAACATGATCTTCATGATATTACAATGGTAATGGGTTGTTAATATTATCTACATGTTTTTTCATTTGTAGATACCCAACAAATATCCAAATCACAAATATAAATGATATATCTAACAAAATTGAATTTTCAAATGATGTTTTTAGTCTTTTATTAGGAATGAGGTTCCATATTTTAACAAATAATCCCATTTTTATCATCATAAATCTCAATTTCTCAAATTTATAGGATCAAAATCATGTTATGAAATATTATTTTAAATTCAAATTTATTCAATCACGGCATATGATACAGTGATGTATTATACTATTTTTATGAATATTAATATATTGGAATATTTGGAACTATTCCAATTGATAGAGTAATGTTTAAAGAAAATAATAAATGAAATTGACATATTAGTTAATCATTATAATTCTATATTATAAAATTTGTGTAACACTATCCAATGAGTTAATATTCACCTCAAAAAACCATAAGGTAATCATTACTCTTATTACATTAATTGTAATATTCATTAATGAAGTCCATTGAATCACACAAGAATTGGATTAGTTCCAACCTGTTATAATTATATCACAAGAAACATCAAGTGCCATACATTACATTTCATGGATGATAGATTATAAGTATTATGTATATGGAATATTTTAAAATTTTCTAACTCCATATAAGTATCCAGATTCATCACTAAATTTGGTCCATCAAACGATGATAATGAACCATTTTAGGGGTTCTCCATGAATAAACTCTTTAGAAAACTACCTATATTCTGGGTTTGACTCAGCCAACAAACTATTTTTGTTTTATATCTATATATATTCACCCCTAGAATATTTGTTGTTTCACCCATGTATTTCATCAAGAATCATTTACAAAATAAAATCATTATAGACTTTAATTTCATGAAATTATTTATGATAATTTTTATTCCACCAAAATATAATGAAATACAATTCACTAAACTCCCACAAACACAACTATAAATATTGGAATCATCCTCATTCATGGTGATACTATACTCATTGACTATATCATCAAACAATATGGTCAAACATATACAATATTTCTTTAAAAAAAATGTAACATTGAAACACGTAAACCATAGATGAATAAATTGTTAACTAAAACCCCTTGGTGATGTATCATATATATTTATTCAAATAATATTGTATTAATTATTTTTTTGTTACATTACATTAAACATATTTCTAATAATGACAATGAACACACATGGAATAAAAATTTTCAATTTATATTATCATTAAGCAACAGAAAATGTTTTATCATAGTCAATAATGAACATTTGGTTTAACCATTTTCTTCAAAATGATATTTATACATAGATTATCTACCATATGTCTACATTTTATTATGGAAATATCCCTTATACATTCTGGGCCTTACCCCTTTAGGTTCATACCCAATGTTCCAAACATTTTTAGTGTACATTGATCTTATTTCCGAATCAATGTAATTAAAACAATTCATAGAATAAAAATTCTCACTAGTCTTTAAATTGGTAGGATGTTCATTTTTTATTAACATTATATAATCAATATTATTTATAATATATAGATACCTCTTAGGATCTAGAATAATTATTCTAGACCATTGATGATCACAGGAGACTTATGTATATTGTTTGACATAACAATTTTTAAAATCCCCTCATTTAAAATTATAATAACAAATATATCATATTGGTCTTGCACACCACCATGTTTAACATCCCCCTTTACTCATTAATTCATGTAATCATTCTTAATGAAAGAAACACATTGGACGACAAAAATGATATGTCCATTAGGATTATAGATATAATTTCCCACTATTTATTTAATATAACCATCATATAGTCATTTAACATACCTACGTCATCCTTAGGGGAATCCAAGAATTAGTTGACTTCTTATATACTAAAAATCCCCAAAAAATATATTTTAGGAGAATTTTAAATCAATATATCTTATAATGTCTTCATAAAAACTTTTAATAGAATATTGTTTTGTAGGATGTGCTAGATTCCTGTTTATACCCATCAAATGAAATAGAAAGTTCACATTGACCCACAATCAATCAAAAAATTTCTAACATTATGATTTCTCACTATAGAAACACTATACCACTGTGGTTTTCTTGGAGGAGTGTCAGGTAAAACAGTCCCACAATAACTAAGAGCATCATTGGACTTCTAGATTATGTATTTACAACATCCATACAGTTGTAAAATTATATCACTTTTCCGCTGGTGATGATATAATTTTTCCAGAACTCTTTCATCTCAATAAATATTTAAATATTTTATATCATTATAAATTCATGAACATGACATATAAATTCATAGTTAAAGTTTATGAAGTAACTAAACTGTCTATGATTGTCTTTAATACTTATTTTTTCACATAAATTAGTTGGATTATATCCAATATTGTAGTTTCTCAAAAAAAAATATTCTAATAGCATGCCCTTCTTTAATTTTTACATGAAATTAATATTTTCTTATGTCAAATGATCGAAATTAATATAATTATATAATCTATCTCTATGATTTTTTTATTGTGTTTCTCATTAATATATCTATAAGAAAAATTGAAAATGGATCTGAGTTTAAATCAAAATTTACCTTCCTTTTATAAACGGTGCGTATTTGATTTGGTATTTAAAAAAATATAAAAAAACATCACCAATTTCTGAATTCCATAAATCATATCATTAATTTATATAAAATATCTTCTATCAGAATAATAAATTTAAACCCCATATATTGAAAAATACATTTTTATGTAAAATTTCTATCTATTGATGAAACAATTTTTTTTTGTAATTCCATAGTTAATCCACTGGGTATACCAAGATATTATTTTCAATCAAATGGTGGAGAAAATATTTCCTCACTACCAACATAGAGATCTTAATTAATTTTCATTTATTATTCCTTTTCTCATATCCTACTTTTATCATCACAAATATGTGATGAACAAATGGTTTTTACTACCCATTATCCAGGCTAAGTGAAATCATTCAAATTAACATCCTTACAAAAACACTCATAATAATTCTAATTCATAACACTTACCTACCATATAGAGAATTCTAATGATACTTTATAAGTTATATATATGAGATAAATCAAAATTCTAATCATAATTCATTAAAATAATCCATAAGAAATCCACATCAATTGGTGTTTATAGTATTATAAAATTTTCCATAATTACCTCAACAATCATTAATATTATTGGTTCATAATTTATATTTCATAAGGACATTATTCCAATGGTGTTTTTAAAAAATCATATCTATTTAAATTTTTCATCATGTGAGCAATTTTAAATAAAATATATATATAATTGTTTAAAAAAATACTTTCCAAAAAACAATATGTGTATATAATATAAATTATATTTTTTCGATATCCATTATCACTGTGTTTCCCTAATAAATATAACCTAAATAACAATATGGTATTTGGTTAACCAACTATTAGGGTTAGACTCCCTCTATATTCTATTAATAATACAATCCATGTGCTCCCCTATTTAGCTTAAACATAACAATTTGTATGATTTTGGTTTTAATATATCATTAATTTCTAATGTTATGGTTGATGAAAACCAAATTTTATATTGTCGTACCATGCATAGAATGAAAATTTTACATTAATAAATTTATCAAATTATAATAATTATATTAAAAAACAAAATAATATAAATAATTTATATACATGAAATGAAACATAATGTAATAATAAAATGTAAAATTCAATTACATAACAATATATAAATATTTATAGATGGCCATCTTTACCAAAAAAAATTTCTATATGTTCTAATGTCATTTTGATTTGGAACAAATTAATATTTCTGACATAAATGATGATTTTTTAGATTTAAAATAGTTTGAATATATTTATTTAAAAATTTCCCAATGTGATTATCACCATTAAATATTCCATTCCATTTTGTACTTTTAACTAAACCATTTTTCTGATCAATTTTATAAGATCTTTTAGAACCATTTAAAATAATGTTTTCATGATGCGGTAGGGGATATATTATTCTAAAATTTGATACTAATTTCTATTATATAGTCTCAAGAATAACTTTTTTTTGTCTCATATAGATCCGAGATACCAATAGATATTTGGTTTTTACTAAAGGCTAGATATTATTACTATCCCTGGAAAAGTGAATCATCATAAGATCCCATATTTTCAATATATATCAAAAAATTCATGAAAAAAAAATTAAGTTCATTATTTGAGGAATAAAAAATGTATGAACATAAATCCATTTTTTGATAATTTTTGTGTCATGGTAAAAAAGATAAAGGAAAAAATATATAGATAGGGAAATTGTCACGAATCGAATCAGGTCACCTATAATACCGGATCCAAATCAAGAACATGATAAGGTTCGATGGGAGTTAACAATCCTCATGAGATGAAACATGTTCCCAGGTATCAATAAATTAGTTTTTGGAACGATTTACCAGAGTATGAAAGCAGAAAACATTAAAAACAATCAATAATATGAATCATAAATTTTTCTGCCAAACAAGACTTAACAAAAACCAGATCTGAATACTTATTTTTAAATAAATTACTAGTGGTCCAAGAATAAATAAAAACAATATTGAATCAGATAAAATGATTCCACATGACAAGGGGTCATCACCCCTGAGCCGTCTCCACAACATCGCACCATAGGAGGGGACTAACGACCCTAACGACCTTCACCTGAGGCATTGTCTTTACCTGAGTCAAACATAATCAAGTCAACATACACCCAAGGGGTGTATGTAGGGTGTGATTAGAATCCCATAAGAATAACACAAAAATATTCCATTGAATATTCAATAAAATGTAAAAAACATGCATCTTTAATATGTAAGGATAAATAATGAAAATTCTAATAGGTGAAACACTCAATTGTAAACATTTTTCAACGTAAAACATTCATAATGTTAAAAAATTTAAATAACACATGTTAGATACCATAATGTACATCCATGAAAAACTTATACAAGGTTAAACACCACAAATCCAATGAGCACCAAAACCGAGAACACCCCTAGGCACTAGATAGTATCGGGCCCTATGTACCTTGTATCTCGGTGTAAATTAACCATGTCACGATCATTTCCCGTGCACGATCCACTAGTAGGAAACCTAACCAGAACCCAGGGGTCCTTAAAAATCATTCATATTGATTAGTTAGAGTTGTATGTATCCAAAAATTCTACATGAAACATGGACAAAACCCATCCAGATCACTAGCGTACTAGTACATATCTGCCTTCCTAGGTACCCATGTTTCCCCTGTTGTGATCAAACAATTTCAGAATTCTACATAAATATATTTTCATAAAAAACACCACTAATGGTCACATATAAACAATAAAATATCTATACACACATTATACCACTTAAACACATAAGAAAACATTTTGATTTTCAATAAAACAACTTCTCAAAAGATAACAACATTTTGCACACACAAATCCATTTAAAACCCCACTTTGAACACCATGTGCATACTCACATTCACCAAAAAAAATTCATCACCCAAAAAATTTATATAAACTCATTACATTAGTTATAAAATAACCCCAATTTCCATCACATAGAATAGCCATGTAAAACACCTTATTTAACAGCAAATTGGTACCCAAAATTCATTTACTTAACAAACGTCACCAAAATAAGATTTTTTAGCAACAACCAAATGAGATGATTATTCAAAAGTTGATTTTCAGAGTAAACACATTTCAATGAAATCAACAATGTAATTATAGGGAAACAACAAATGAACCAATAAACGATTTTTATGAAAAACTCCCAATTTCACATAAAAGTTGTCCTTAAACTTTATTTTCGTTACAAATACCACTAAAACCATTTTCTGAACCAATAATAAGATGATATAAACATGAAAATATCATAAACATATCATGAATAGTCCCATGGATTTCATATACCTTGAATCACCTACCAAAAGTGTCAAAAAACCCCAAATATTTGTGCAAAAGTTCATCCATGCCACAAAAGAGAAATAAAATACCTAAAACCAGAATTTTAGACCATGAAGCACAATATCAAATCTGAGATTCAAAACCCTACTTTCTGGAAATTAGGAACTTCAAAAATAAGGGAAGAAACCCTATGTAAATCGGAGCAATAAGGAAGGAAACCCACTTTCATGAGGGACCTTGAAGAAATATCACACAATACTCTTGTAACTGAATTTCAAAATAGCCAAAAATAAAACTGAAGTTCAAACAAGGATGGGAAGGTAATGTAGGAACTAGAATGGGTGGAATAGTGTAAGAAATGAATGAGTTATAATGGAAAAAAATTACCTCTTCAAATCTGGATGATTTCAGAAATCATGAAGTGATTTTACCAAATCATCAACGGAAATGAGCTCCAAAGAGGGAGAAGAGAAGTTAGGGTCTTTTTAGGGACATTAGATTCTATTGGGAGGTGGAATCACCGAAGAAGAGTAAAAAATGTATATGGTTTTAAATAAACATTGTTTTTTTCTAAAACAACAAATGGGCTTTCGGGATGGCCTAATTTCATAAATAAAAACCCAAATACACCATTACTGTGGAATCCTAAAGTGTCCAAATTAATGTGGATGTCTTAATAGGTTGGGGGGGGGGGCATTTTGAATGTTGAATGAGTGAAAAATATTGAAAACATAATCAGTTATAAAGGAAAAAAATTTGTTTTAAAATATATAAATGGGTCACAATTTGGCGCAAATCAAGAAAACTCACACATTCCTCAAAAAATCCTTGGAAAACCCCAAAAAAAAATAATGGAAATTAATTGAAAAATTCTATTAAAATATGTCATTTATGTGAAAATTATTCCCACTACGAAAGACTTTAAACCATAGAAAGTAAACCTAATGCTAGATCAGAAAATAAGAACGAGTACTCTTCCCCAACCCACGAATTATGTTCACATGTTGCATGTGTTTAATTTCCATGATTCTAGAGAACCTGGGCCAGTGGAATAGACATTCCCCAAAGATCATTTTCTTTGAATACCACTATTATCACTGGCCGCTCAAAAACAGATAAATTTGTCTCTATATCCAACTCCTCCCAATTCAGTACATGGGATGGATATGGGTTGTATTTTTTCAACTGGGAGACATGGAATATGTCTTGGATGGTTTTCAACAGAGTAGGTAAGGTCAACCTATATTTCACCTTTCGAATATGCTCAATGATCTCACAATGTTTGATATATCATAACGTTAGCTTCCGTTTCTTTCCCAATCAACGATGGCCCATATGTGGGGCCACATCCAAGAATACCATGTCTCCCATAGACAACTCTAGGACTCAAAACTTTGTATGGATACTATATCTATCAATAAGCACTGCGTGATCAACTAAACCTTCTCAGATCCCACATGCACCATAGTCGACCCCAGTAGTTAGGTATCACCAACCTCATCCCAATATATGGGGGACTAACATGGATGACCATAGAACGCCCCAAAAGTGGAAATTCGAATCGAGTAATGGTAACTGTTATTATAAAAAACTCGACCAATCCCAAATGGATATCCCAAGAACCTCCAATGTCCAGAACACATGCACGAAGCCTGTCCTCCAAAATCATGTTCACCCATTCTGTCTAATTGTCCGTTTGAGGATGGAACGTTGTGCTCATCTTGATCTGATACCCCAAGGCCATATGAAGTCCTTACCAAAATCGAGAAGTGAATAATGGGTATCTATCTGAATCAACTGCAGATGGAACACCATGGATCCATACCACCTCTTGAAGATAGAAACAGCCCAACACTTCCACATTAGTTGTATTTATGATCGAAATGAAGTGGGCTGATTTGGTCAGACGATCAACCACCACCCAAATGGAATTCCAACCCTGAGGTGTACAAGGCAATCCAACAATGAATTCCATGGTGACCTCGTCCCACTTCCAAGTAGTAATGGGTAACAGCAGGGGCAAACCATATGGCCTTTTATGGTCTTCTCTCAACTACTGGAATGTGTATCATCTCGAGATGAAGTGTACAATGTCTTATCTCATACCAGGCCACCAGAACTGCCGACAGACTTCATAATATATCATGCTGGCACCCGAATGAATAAACCCCTGATAATGGTGACTATTATGCAATACCACATTCTACAGATATAATAGAACTACTGAACAGCCCATGAATCATATGATTCCATCAGGACATGAAGACCAATCAAAGGACATCTCTCAGACATAAAGAAATGGCTTTGACCACTGAAAATGATCATCACTAGGTTTATCCCGCTGAATCAACCACATGTTAGAATTACTCAACTGAACGCTCGCCATGAACGCACCCCCATATTTCTCCCCAGTCTCTATATGAATCTAAGAAAAGATCCCCATCAAAGACCACAAATCATTGTACTTACTCAAATATTGCATTAGAACTCATATTCTCATGGATTCGGCCACCAAATTTTCCTTTCTTGTTGTATAGAAAATGTAAAAGTTGACGACCCCTTTAAGTACTCGATCCAACAACGCTGCCTCAAGTTGAGGTCCTTTAGGGAGAAGATACAGGTAATGATTTTGTTATTAGAGTAGACCACAAACTTATCCCAAAATAGGTAGTGAATCCTTGTAATCAAATCATGAATCATAGTTGTTAACTCCATGTTGTGGGTAAGTTAATTCTTTTTATGTGTCCATAATGGGAAATATCCATACGACACCATGTGATCATCCTACATAAGCACACACCAATGACCATAACTGAAGCATCACAATACACGAAAACCCCATTTTTTGACCTCTCAAAAATACATAATGGGGTCAGTATTCAACTCCATATTCAGTTCCTCAAACTATTCCTGACATTCTAGACCCCATACAAACTTCACCCATTTCTGGGGGGGAGTCATCGGTGATGCAAGCGGAGAGAAATCCCGAAAAACCAGCCGGGCCAAGGATACTACTAATCTCAAGCACATTCTTGAGTTACGACCAAGACAAGAACACACTAATCTTCCCAAAGTCCACATAACCCCCTTCTCTGAGATCACATGCACCAAAATTGCACTTCCTTGATCCATAAGGTGCATTTCGACAACGATGCATAAACTAGATGTTGTCGCAAGGTTCCCAAAACAATCCTCAAGTGATGTCCATGTTCCTCCTCAGAGCCAGAGTATACAAGAATTTCATCCAAGAAAAACGTGAAAAATTAATCGATATACTGATGGAAGTCCATGTTCAAGAGTGACATAAAGCTTTCTGTAGCATTGGTCAATTTGAAGGGCATGACCATGTACATGTTGTGGTCGTACCTGCTTCGGAAGGCTGTATTTGGGATATCTGCTTCTCTCAACCTAGGTTGATTATTTCCCAAACACAAGTCGATTATTGAGAATCAATTTTCCCCCATCAACAGATTGAACAAATCATCTTTTCTAGGAAAAGGTTATTTGTTCTTAATTGTTACCTTATTCAGCTTCTGTTAGTCAATGCACAACCAGATGGATCCTTCAACATTTTTCGTGAACAACACAGGAGGATTCCAAGAGAGATTCTCGGTACAATGAATCTTTTTTATTCTAATTCGTCCATCTATATATTTAATTCCCTCGGCATAGTGGGGTCCGTATGATATGAGGGAAGAGATATCAGCTATATATCATCAGATCAATCAAGAACTCCACATCCCGCTCCAGGGGAAAACATTAAAAATCATCCAGGAATACCTCTGGAAACACATTCACCTCATAAGGTAGTGAATCTTTAGGGGAAATACAATTCCCCTCAAGTGAAAGCAATGATAACTGGATGATAAGACATCCAAACTCTGGGACTGTAGGTCCTGCGCGACCAGACCAAGGATCCCATTCTCTATGAAAAACCTGACGACTCCCACTAGGTGCTGTGAAACTCACTCACCGACTATTATATTCAATGTGTGTTTGGAAGTGTACTATCCAATCCAGGAAAAGTATTATCTCAAATAGTTCCATATATATGACCAAGAGGTCCCACTTCATCTCAACCCCTGACATGGAAATCACACACGATGGGCACCTAATACTCCGCTCCATATTATTTCCCTACGGCGTCACCAATTGGATCGCAAAAGAAAACAACTCAGATATAAAATTAACCATATCCACAAAAAAGTTAAAATTAATGAAATGGAGGTACCATTATCAAAAATAGCAATAGATATAGAATATATATTAAAAAGGTAACTCATACTATCGACGACCCTCCTATGATCCTACTAATGCATGATTCACCGCATGGAGATGTTTGGTCTCTTCTAGAGGACAACCACTAGTTTATGGTTGTTTCCTGTACTGGCACTACCCAGAAGATGACCCAGCCCTACCAACACAGCCACCAAAATGATATCCCTCTATCCTTGATGGCTCGGACGTAGCTGGCACTCCTCTTGAAGCCACTAAACCTTCCCCACTCGAAAGAGGGTGGGACACCATCAAAATTGTTGCAAGGGACCCCTACATCCACCTTGGTAACATGGATTTGGACGGAGTGTGCACTATGGTTTGATGTTCACTGACCTCCTACTCTAGTGGCACTTGACTGATCTCGCATCGGAAGACACGAATGAAAATGTCCTGGAATAGTAGAATGAACTACCACCTCCATTATTCAACTGTTCCTCCAAATTAATTTTCTTCTCTAATGAAATTTCATTTCCCACGACTAATTCTGATCTAGAGAAACCAGCCCTGCCTTTGTAGTCAATATGAACTATGAATTCTCTATCAACCACCTCATCGTAGGCCCTCAACTTTAAAAAAAACATTGGAGTATATCTCATGTCGCAATCCCATTTCAAAACTCTAGGCCTTCTCTTGTTCATTCGAGACAATTTCTGGAGCATACCAAACTAGATTAGTGAAACGGTAAGCGTACTCCATAAAATAATTATTCCCCTAAACAAGTTCTAGGAAATTTCAGGACCTGACATATGCCAAGACCTTGATACAATATTGTTCATCAAAGATGGCCTTGAAATCTTCCCAGTGCATCTTCTCGTACTTCTCAGTTTGATGTACTGATTCCCACCACCTTCAGCTAGGACCCTCCAACAAGAAGGATGCACATTTCACCCTGATCTCCTCAGGTTTTTCCAGGAACTCGAACATGTTCTCTATCCTCTCGAGCCATTCCTCTACTTCCTGGTGTTATATGCTGCCTCAAAATGTAGGATGCCTATTTTTTAGAAACTTCTAAGATATATCTTTTCTAGGAAATACCTCTTATTCCCTGATATGAATAAGAAAAAAAGTTAGTCCATATCCCAGAGCTTGGATATCATTCACCACAGCCTTGACGGTCCTCTTATCAATCGATGCGAGAGAACTCTCTCTAGCTTCCTCCCATGGGCGCATGGGAGCTTTCTGTGGAAGCATGTTGCTAAAAAATGTAACAGTCACAAAAGTAATACTCAATACCGTAATTATGATAATTTTAATCAAATAACACAAATAAAATTAATATAAACACATTAAATTAATAAAAGAAAAAACTACTACACCCAAACCAATTTTCATGTGTTGTATGCAGCCCACTCATCTCAACTAAAAGTGATGTAAATCAGAAAATTCCAACATCCCCTGGTGACTCAAGGTCATCCACGAGAGGTACAGGCCTACAAACCTACTCATGACCAACACCATGATCCCTGATAATCATAGATCCTATCTATCCCGACTCATCCCAAATTTTTAATATATCCCAAAAAAATTGGTCTCCTATGATACCATTTTTTCAGGAACCGAGTCTGATCGCCACTAATAATGACAACAAATCCATCCCATGAAAAATCCTGAAAGGCATTCCCTATCCCCAAGGGCCGGAACAAGTGCATGGGTATCAATAATTTAGCTTTTGGACTGATTTACCTGAGTATGAAAGCATAAAACATTAAAATCAATCAATAATATCAATCATAAATTTTCATTCCAAACAAAACATAACAAAAACTAGTTATTAATAAACGGTTTTAAATAAAGTACAAGAGTTCCAAAAAATAAATAAAAACAAAACAAAAATATCCTCAAAGACTCCACACTACAAGAGGTCATCACCCCCGAGTCATCTCCACAACATCGCACCATCGGAGGGGACTAACAACCTGTACCGCCTTCACCCGAGGCATTTCCCTTAACTGAGTCAAACATAATCAATTATACTTCAAACCAAGGGTTGTAAGTACGGTGTGAGACTAATCCCAATAGGACAACACCCAATGATTCCCAAGAGTATGCAATTCAATACGAAAAGCATGCGACATTTATATGGATGGAAATCATCGATAAATTCCATGAGGTGAAACATTCAATTATGAACAGTTTTCCAAGAAAAACATTCATAATGATAAAAAATTTAAATAAGACATGTTAGCTACTATAATGCACCGAAAAATAAACCCAATGAAAATGGAAAATACCAAAAATCTTATGAGCACCAAAACCGGGAACACCCTAGGCACTAGATAGTCTCGGGCCCTATGTACCTCGTAACTTGGTGTAAAATATCCATTTCACAATCCTTTCTCGGGCACGAGCCACTAGTAGGGCACATAACACTAAACTAGTGGTCCACAAACAACATCCATATTGTATATTTAGAGTTTTATTTATCCAAAATGGTATGTGAAACAGTGTCAAGACTCTTCCAGATTACTAGCGTACATGTACATATCCACCCTCCAAGGTACCTGAGATTCCCCCTTTGTGCTCAAACAATTTATGCATGATACATACATCTCTTTGAATAAATGTAACCACTAATGGTCACATATAAACAATAAAGTAGATATACTCACATTATACCACCTAAAACACATAACTAATTATTTTTATTTCCTATAAAACCAACTCACAAAAGATAACAATGTTTTGCACACAAAAATCCATTTAAAACCCCACTTTGAACACCATGTGCATACTCACATTCACCAACATAGACTTTTTAGCAAACAAATTTCTATAAAACCATTATAGGAGTTATAAAACAACCCCAATAAGCCTAATATATAATAGCCATGTAAAATACCCAATTTAACACCAAATTGGTACCCAAAAATTATTTATATAACAAACATCACCAAAACAAGATTTCACAGAAACAACCAAGGAATATGAACATTCAAAACATGATTTTCAGCCTTGATACATTTCAATGAAATCGACTAAGTAGTTATAGGGGAGCCCCAAATTAACCAATAAAATATTTCTATGAAAAACCAAAAAATTCACATTAAAATTGCACTTAAACAAAATTTGCCATAAAAATTCCACTAAAACGAATTTCTTCACCAATTATAAGTTTAGATAAAAATTCAAAAATCATAAACTTTGTAGGATAATCCCCAAGTATTTCATAAACATGGAATCACCGATAAAAAGTGTCAAAAACATCAAATCTTTGTGCGAAAGTTCAACCACACCACCTCCTCACCACAAAGGAGTTAAAACAGACCAAAACTGGAATTTCATACCATGTAACACAATATCAAACCCTAGTTTCAAAAACCCTACTGTGTATACATTAGGAACATCAAAAATTATAGAAGAAACCCTTAAAAATTTTGAGGAATAAGGAAGGAAACCCACTTAATTGAGGGATATTGATGAAATCTCAAACAATACACCAGAATCTGGATTTCCAAACATCCAAAAATGATAGTGAGGTTTTAAAAAGGATGAGGAGGTCATGTATGAACTAGAGGGGGGGGGGGGTAGTGGGAAATAAAGTAGTTATGAAGAAAACAAATTACCTCTTCAAATTTAGATGATTTGATAAATCTTGAAGATATTTTCCCAAATGGGCGATGGAAATGAGATCCAAATTCGGAGAAGAGAATCTAAGGTCGGTCATAGTGATGTTGTCTTCAAGTGCGTGGTGGAATCACGAAAAATAGTTAAAATTGAATATTTTTATAAATAAAAAAATTGTGTTTTAAAAACTAGAAATGGGCTTCGGGGCTTGCACAATTCCTTAAATAAAAACCCAAATCCACCATGATTATGGATTCCAAAAGTTTCCAAATTACTATTTTTGCTTTCATAGGTCAGGTGAGGCTATTTGGGATGTAGAATGGGTGAAAAATATTGAAAATTAAGGAGTTATAAAATAAAAAAATTAATTTTATATTTGAAAATGGGGCCACAGTTTGGCCCAAATCATGAAAAATCTTCCATTCCACAAAAAATGCATGGGAAACCCACAAAAAAATAATGGAATGTAAATGAAGAATACATTTTTAAAATGTCATGTATGTGACAGAAATGTTGTAGTGTAATGGTATTTTCCAATTCACGTTCACTCAATAGATCTACGTGCTATAGAATTATCATCATTGGTTTCACTGAAATAACTAGGGTTGTTTGGAAATCATCTATCAAGGAGAACTATTCAATGTGACATATGAACATATTAATGAACTCCGTTACTCTAAATTATGAAACATGAAACTCATTGTTTGTTTAGGAAATGCCTTGGGTAGAGAACAGTAATTTATCACTGATCATGCATGACTATTCCCTGGAATAGGAAAACACTTTGGGCTTAGAATTAACACAAGTGATGAGATTTATGGAACATTTATATGTCTATTATAGATAAAACAAAATTTGGATTCTATATAGAATATCTTACTGATGAAAAATTATGAAATAGAGTAATAAAATTATAATCAATGATTAACTAAGACTCTATGCCCTCAATAATCATCAGTTTTTAGGTTGATTGAGTTCATTAAGGAAAGGATGATTGGATTTACCCTATTAGGGTATCAAAAAACCACTTGAATCACTAAATAATTTATAATACCCTCCTTATTTAAAATGGAGTTTTATCACCTATTGTTTTAAATAATATTTATTGATGAGTTATTAAGATAATTTTAGATATGTGATAGTAATGTACTCTCACATAAAATTAAATGATTGAATGAATATTTATACGAGACAAATAAGATAAATGAAAATTATCATTGCATTTCATAGTATTTAAAATATTATATAGTTAGGAAATGAAATTTGGATTTATAACAATAATTAATTTAAGAATCTGAATTAATAAATAATTTTTTATATTTTAACCAATATAAAAAAATGTATTTTCTTATAAAAAATAGTAATATCACTTAGTTATAATCATTATATTGGTATATCATAACATTATCAAAAACACCTTGAATTAGTATAAGAGAGATTGACCATTCATCCACCACAAAATTTTCACTATCAATATTAATTTTTATTTTATTTAGATAATATTACCATTGTACTAGGTCTTAAATTCTTATTTATTTAAATCACACAACCAACATCCTTGGTGATATTTTATGGAATAATTTTTCACAATTAATGAACTCCAAATAATTATCATGATTATCTATAGGGATATTATTTTAGTATTTTTTAAAATGAAATGGAAATTATTTGAACCATATATTTTTTTCATCGAACTTTCTAAATTTATATTTATTATACATTAATATTTTATGTTAATATGATATGTATAATGATGTTATATAATGATTATACTATTAGTGAGTAAGGTGTTTCCATTATAAATTTCAAAGGACAACATGATTATAAATTGGTGAAAATGAATATTTAAATTAATTGAAAACCCCATTTCATGTGATTATTGTTAATCAATACTCTTCCTAATGGAAAATATTAATGATTAGATATTATATAAAATATCTTGTATTATGTTTTATTAGTTAGTTAAATTTGGATATTGAAATTATGGTCTTGATGTTGAAAAATCGTCACCAATAGTCTAGAATCTATCCAAAGTCTATTGTATGTTACATATTCAATAATTCGAAAAATTAAATGTCAGTTTATGGTTTTTAATAGAGTTAATGTGATTGAGAATCCTAGGGTTCAGTTGATGAAATAAAATGACGAGTTGACGAACATTGGATAATCTAATCCAAGATGAGGTACTTATATTTTAATAGATAAACTTTTAAGAGTAATCTGGACTATACATACTAGTCAATCCCAAATTTCTATATTTGGATTAAAATATACATAACTCACATTTAAGATATCAGAAATTTCAATCGAATATGTGTAAATGTAATTGTTTCAACGTAAAACTCATCCTTAAGAAACATATTAGTTATTTTAAGACTCAGAGTGAAAATATAAAAAGGTAAAAGGATTATCCCTAAATATCCTAAGGATCTCCTTACATATTATAGATGAATTTTACACTTCTCTAGAATGTTTGAAAAACATTCAAAGTTCTCTTATTTTATTATAATCACGGTTTATTATGTTTGTAAGGACGATTCTAACATTCTATTTTCTATTTCGTACAACATATGTGTTATTTTAATTTAAGAATTATGATAATATTCAATATATAATTATGAAAAAAATATCATAATGAATATTCATTTTCTAAAAAATGATTGATAATTCATTTTAACTAGGAATAATAAATAAAATATCAAAATTATGTTATGATTTGTGATTCATGATTACAATAAATATTTTGATAAAAATATTTACAATATATTGAGGAGAACTATAGTTTAAGATATCCAAATACTGTGATGATATTTCATGCCATAATGTATGAATTTATTGAGTTTTAACATATATAAAATTGAATGCATTTATTTTGTGGAGTTGTGTTGTATGAATAAAAAATAATTTTTTTTGATTTTATAGGAAAAATTGAATATGAAATATAAATGAATATATATGTGGAAATAAAAAGGGTATTTTAATGACCAATTAAATATGGGATGAGGATTTCTCTATTTATCTTTAAGGATGTACAATATTTGAATTTTTTGATGAAATATTCATATGATATATTGTGAATATACATATGATAAATGAAGATGAATAATATTATAAAGAATTGATAATTTGGTTGAAAATAAACAAAAATATTTTGTAATGAATATGAATACTAATTGTAATAGATTTTATAGAAAAATATGTTTTTTATTCCAAATAAAAGTAGAATTTGAGGAAGAATCAAATCATTGTGGAAATAAAAATAGTTTTCAAGACTGGAAGACCTAGTCATTATCCTAGACTACTAATGAACATGGAGAGGTGAGCTTTCATATATTAGTTTATAAAATACTCTTGAGGAGAAAATACATTTCATTGGTTATGAAAGAAAACATGTTTGGATGTATATATATTTTTACTTTAAATAGATTTTCTGTAGTGGGTATGAAGATGCTCTGTTTACGATGTGAATCCAGAATAACAGTATAATGAGAGTCTATGTTTGATTTTTCTTGACGATCCCTTGAGTAAATATTTGGATATATATAATATAATCATTGATAGGAGCTTCATAACAATTAAAAAAATATGAAAATCTTTGTCATTACATCAATTATATTAGTATATTTATTTACTCCTAAATAATTGTTTGTTTGATTCATTCATGATTGAGTGCATTGAGTATCTACTTAGTCTACAAAAATTAATTATATAGACTATACTAATAATAGTTTACAACTGATTCACACCAATATATGTGGAAGAAAATAGACTATTGATCTATAACGTTCTATTAGAGCTAATTTATTTTCCCATAAAAATACATTGGAATCTATTTTTTATAGAGAATTTAAATTCATTAAATATTATGGGATGTTTTTTCAGAATGAATATGACAATGACAGAAGCAGGGGGAGAAATATTTTAATACAAAAACATTGAAAAATATGAAACATCACACATGATATTAAATTAAAATTTTCTTCTCACTAAGATTCTAGAGAGCTATCGAGATAAATAAAGTAATTAACGCAATGATGTACAATATTTTTGGTAACATGGATCCCCTAATCAACTCCACTAATGCCATCTCTACAAGATTAATGATTTTCCCTAATTTTCCATTTTATCAATGAAATATTCAACTGTGTATAGGATGTTTAGACATATATAATAACGATTTTACTGGCCGAATAGTTATTTTATGTGGAATCTAAAATAACCACAGCTTAGTCTGAGAAGATGACACTCCACCATGTCATATTTTGAGTTTTAGATACTCTAATATTTAAATAGAGAATGATTTTTTAGTAAACTAATTTCTCTTACATTTTTTGTACAAAATTACTTTTCAAAACAACATTTAGTGAAAATATCATAGAAAAAATATACATACACATAGCATTGGCTCACAATAAACCATGGTAGAGAAAATAACATGAAGATGAACAAAAATGTATTTATACTAGGTTTAACTCTGAAAAATTCATTTTTGGACACTAGAAGAAGATTTAAAGTGATATAGTGAATAATTAATATTGATTTTATCAATAAAAATATAAAATTTACTTTCCCAATGTGTAAATTTGAAAGTAACATCCCACAATTATTTTGAAGTTCAAAACTCTTTCTTTTTTATGAATAATGTTTATAGGATTTGAAGATGGTCAACTTAGTATTTATCTTGAGATTCCAACATATTGATGTAAAATTATCTCTAAAAATATCTCATAATAAATTGAAAATATTTTAATTTAAATAATCATATAGTTTCATAACATCTGTTAGGAATATGAATGATTCAATCTGTTGAGAATGATCCTATGAATTAGATGTAAAAAAGTTTTAAACAGATATTTACTTTCAGTGATACCATTACAGAAAATGTGGAAAATATATGGAATTTAAGAAATCATCATAGTCCAATCAATATGAAGGTATTTTTTCAAAATGAAAAACACCAACATTGTTATTGATAAT
Source organism: Viscum album (assembly GCA_963277665.1). Taxonomy (NCBI): domain Eukaryota; kingdom Viridiplantae; phylum Streptophyta; class Magnoliopsida; order Santalales; family Viscaceae; genus Viscum; species Viscum album. Next base: position 126,977,606 of record OY728167.1, on the reverse strand, counting down.
ATAAAGTGCAAAACCTGTAATTCTTTACGAAATTATTGTTAATGAACCATATGTTTTTCCTAAAATTCTTGTTTTCATCCAAATAATAATAATTTATAATCCATATATTCTAAATTTTGTAGGTTTCAGGATCCACATATTTTCATCCAACCATATGGTACCAAAATAGAGCTTTCTTATTACAAATTCATTTTATGAATTGTTTATTAAAATTACATACGAAAAACGTCCAAAATACATAATCACAATATCCTTCAGAATATTTAAGAATTATTGAATACATAAGAACAAAAACAATCAATACTATATATATTTATGAAATTCAATTAAAAAACATAATTAGTAATATAAATTTGGGTGTTTTGAGCATAAGTCTCAAATAATAAATTAATAAAATTATTGATTCAACACATTCTCAAATGTATCACCCTTTTGGACAATGAAAAAAACAATAAAAATATTTAAAATAATGAAACCAATATATGATATTTTTAAAAATATAAATATAAATAAATTAAAATCACATATCTTCCACATATAAATATAATTTTTTAGTATTTTCACCCCCTTTAACAGAGAATTGCATTTATACATTTCATAGATACTTCTCATAAATTTCTCAAAAATTCCTCCCTCTTTTTTGAGATAAAAAATTTAAATAGTATATTGAATTTTGAATAATAAATAATAAAAACAATATTTAAAATAAGTGAAATTTTAAAAAATATATTAAATGTTAATTTTAAATAATCTATAGAGATGAATAAGATATGTGTTTTGACAAAGGGTGAAATGGATAGTCTATTCTCTAAAAAATTGAACGCTTTCACTCATGGTAGATAATATTGTTGACAAATATTATATTTTTCTTTTAATTTCATTATATCGTTGAATCAATGATGACGATGTGAAAAATTTGACAATAAACATCTTTATCTCATCATTATTCAACGTGGGATTTTCATATGATCTATGTGACTCCATTTTATTTACATTATTTACTCTAAAATCATAAACATAGTATTTCGGTATCCTGATTTATTTCATTGCTTGTCACTCCCTATTAAGGGAATGTAATACTATATTCAAAACAAAAATTTTTTATATATTAATATGAATTCCTAGATTATTTTTAATAATCATGCATAATTTCTATATCTTCATTTAAAAGATTAATCTTATTCAAAATCTCTTCAAATAAAATTCCACTTTTAAGCATTTGAGATGATGAAAATTATTTTCCTTCAAAACCATGTACTTCCTTATCTTTTCGAAAAATAATTTCCACAGATTACTTAACAAAGATAACTAACTATTCTTCAAAAAGTTTAGAAGAAGTTCTGCATTAATTTTTTATTGAGAAATTCATTTCGTTGAATATGATGAATTTGATAAATTCATATTCTTAAAACTGGTTTATTCATAAAAAATTGAAAAAGATATTTCGAAGAAGAATGATAATAAATTTATGTTTTAGGAGAAAAAAGATTCTATGGTTCTAATAGATTATGACAACACATTTAATTCTTATAATTTACAAAAGAATAATCATATTCTAAAGCCAATAATATAGACAAATAATTTCATATTTAAATTTTTAAATTAAATTGTTAAATAAAAAAACTATTTTGAAATTTGATGTTAAATAAATTAAAAAATAATTTCTATGAAAAAGAAATATAAAATCAATTATTAGTAGAAATATTAAGGTAAAAAATGTTTTTGGTGAAGGAATTTTTAAATACAAACAAGTACTAAGAATTCAAGAGTCTTTTAAGAGATATGTATATAAATAAAGAAATTTTTACATAAATGTGATAATTTGATAAATTTTTTAACATACTTGAATATGCATTTATGAAAAAAATATTAAATAGTATGAATCATAGGGTGATAAATGATTTAATATTTTATCACAAAATATTTTTCCACCCAATATAAAATTGTTAATGAAATTAAAACAAATACATAACTAGGGAACTGAAACAGTTTCTATATTATTAGTTATATCAAAATTGGTCACTCCTTTTTCAGGATAATGAATAAAGTTTTCCATGTCCATTTTAGACATCTACTAATTGATATAAAAAATGTTATAGTTTTTTATACATGGAAAATATCATATATTAGTTCCCTTTGATGAAAAAATTATTTTACATCAAAAATTGCTAGAATATATTGTTTTAGATAATGAAATTGGTTTATTTTATATAGATATTATACTAATCATGTTAGATAATTAATTTAATTAAGAAACATTTTTAACACCAGAAAACCGAGGTTTTATAAAACAATATTCATTTGCATAGTGTCCATTTATTATATATAAAAACAAATAATAGTATATAATCTTTTACATTTGAACTTGAAAATATTTTTTCATATATATAATTTTTTTCCACCATTACTACCAATTTCATGTCCACCATTTTATGTAATATTGTTACCAAGTATTTTATTTAAATAATTTTCTCTATTAATAATATTACTGGAAGATTTTTATAAATTATTATCTTCTATTAATGATTCATTAATTTCAGTTTCATGTTGAGCACAAGAAATTACGAATCAATTAGATCATAAATCTTCATTTTGTTTTCAACAACAATAAATATCAATTGAAACATAAACCTTATATATTATAATTTTTTAGATAATTTTTTAATAATTCAATATTTTCATAAAGCATAAAACTATATTTAATAGGTTTATTATATTAATGTTTTTTTAGAATTTGATTTTGATATCATGCGTATTGTCCCTCATGAGCATGAGTCATGAGACATGGATTCACCATCTGATTTTTATGCCCAACCTCAATGTTCATAATTGATTCATCATTTTAATATGATGTTTTACTCTAACTAGACTTCATAATTTTCCTTTCATTTATTTTATAAGATTCTTTCCTTTGATCCTTGTGAGAAATAAAGTTATGATTTATATGAACTTTCACTTTGCATTAATATCATATATCATCATTAATCCCATTCAATATTTTTTTGTACTTTTTTTGAAATATTTTTGAAAGAGATTTTTACTATTTATTTGAATCCATATAGCATGATTTTTTTCATAGTATTTTTAAGGGAATAATCTTTTCATTTTATAGATATATGATTTGTAGCTTCATCTTGAATCTCAACTTTAAACATCATCAAAGTTCCAATTTGTTATTAAAATTTAAATTATAGAACTACTGTAGATTGACATATTGTATATGATATTCTATTCTTATTAGAAAGTAAAATTCTATGTACATTTAAGACCTAATCTAGATTCTTAATATGATCTCCCATGGATGAAACATTATTGATGGTTTCTATTAATATTCCACTCATCTGTTTAATGATATCTTTTTCAATAATCATAAATGTAATAAATTAAAATTTTGATGCATTTTATCTTAATGTTTTTAAATTATCATTTCATTAATAAGAAACAAAAATAGTTTTCCAAATTTCATATGTACTAGAACGCTAAGAAAATAAATTTACTTCATCAGTTCCTAACCCACATAAAATATCACTAATTTCTCATGAATTTTGATCATAAAAATTCTATTTAGGAACATCCAATTTTTCATGTAATCTTTAGAAAATTCATAGGTTATGAAATGAATTAAAAAACACATATTCTATGATTTTTAATATAATTATTCCTGAAAACTCTCCCACATCAACTATTATCATCAATAATTTACACATCATGGAATATCAAACTATCATATCATGGCCCTATTATTTTTATTTTTTTCATCATTTATATCTTTAAATTATTATTTTTAAATTAAAAAACATCTGATATGGAAATGGTTTCAAAAGATGATACAGTTGACTATATCAATTAGAAATAAAATAATAAATAATTTTTTAAAGAAAAAAATCCAATGAAGCCCAACCATTAATACTAGTTTTCAGTTTAGAATAATGATGGAGAAGACACATGATGTAGCCAAATTTTGTTCTTTTAAAAAATTTACAAATTAAATGATTCCACATTAAAATGATGAGATTACTTCATTATCTATTGGTGATGATCATGTTGTAGAATTATATAAATAAATGAACATTTCTATGTATAGTGGTTGAGTGCACAAATATACCCTAGTCCACTGCTGGAACACTATCACCATGAGGTTGGATGTTTTAAATAGTAATTTATTTTATCAAGGAATTATAAAAATTATTATTTTCAGTTAATAATAATATAATAATGATTTTACAAGGCCTTATGGTTCATTTACAAGGAACCTAAAATATCCAAATCCTAGTATGAATGTTAACAATCCATCCTCACTATATCAAAGAAAAAAAACTCCAATAAATCAATAGATATTGATTTTATTGAGAAAACATATTTTACATATAGTTATTGATACAACATAAAGTGTAATGCTCTCTTCAGTAAAAAAATTACAACAAACAAATATTCAACGTAGAATAGGATTTCATTAAATTGTGATACATAAATCACGAGGCAGGTGAATAAAAATGTAATTCTATAAAGTGTGACGCTGAGAAGTGATTTTTCAAAATAAAATAAATGACTTAACAATGATATATTGTAGCATCAATAATAACTTTATTAATCAAAACAAAACCTACATGTGTCCCATGTATAAATCTGAAGGCAACAACACGCTATTATTTTAAAACATGGAAGTCTTTATTTTTTATCAAATATATCAGTTTCATTATAAGATGAACACATCCGTATTTATCAAGATGTTAGAATTGATTCATGTAAAATTTCTCGATATATACTACATAATAAGTCATGAATATTTTAACTCAAGTCATTCAAAGAGATCAATAATTTCACATTGAGACGGTAATTATTCAAACTATTGAACGTAATCCACTAAACCAGTTATTTAAAAAATTTAAGATATATTTACCTTCAGTTAGACTATGTTAAAAAATATGTAATATATATCAAATTTATAACTTTTTTCTTCGATCATGTAAAACATAGGGGTTCTCATTCATATTAATAAACTCAAAAATTACTGTTGTAATTGAACCGTTATTTAGAAATATATTGTTAATGAGTGATATATTTTCCCACAATCTTGGGATTCCTTCAAAACATAGGGTTTTTGATTCACACATTTTTAATAAAATATAGTTCATGATCCATACATTTTAGTTCAAACATAGGGTACCCAAACCATAAATTCTACATACAAATGTAGAGTATAAATTATGTTTCTATAATTCATATTATCACATTTGGTATAATTAATGAAATATCATCCGATGAATTGAATCACTTGTGAATGCTTCCAAAATATACATATTTATTCCTAAATATCATCCTAAAATTAAATTATAGGAGATTCATTGGTAAAATAAATGTGGATGTTTGTGAGATTCAAAATTAAAAATAATTTAACTATATTTTGATATTAACACATTCTCAACATGGGAGAACCAACATAAAATGGAAATAATGATCAAGGATAGTGGAAAAATATATTTCCCTAGCTTATTTGACTTTCCTATAAAATAATAGATACACTAAAAGTTGTATTTTGACTTGTTATTGATGGTTATCCAACCTTATTTATAATATGGTAATCGAGGAAATTAATAGAAAACCTCTAAATTTCATTTTAAAATCTATATTAAAATATGTTTACCAAAACATCATGAAAATTCAAAATACCTTCCAAAAAAGTTATCACATGAATATTAATTTTAAAGGAAATATTAATGTTAAAGAAGCCATTTTACGTAATTTGAGGCGATAAATAGAGGATATAAATATGGATGATCAAGAAAACACTAATGACTACTTAACAAGAGTTAAGGAATGGTAAATAATTTTCCTAGATACAAAAAATTTATTGATGACTCTAATTATTAAGGAATTATGTCGAGAATCATTCCATATAGGTTTCATCGAATTACATTAGCTATATAAGAACGGGAATAAATTTAAATTTATGATATACATAATTTTCTTAAATAATATGAAATGATAATGATCACATAATTAAATAAGAAACAAGAAATTTTATATCTATTTACAATTTCATAAATATTAATGCTCATGATAATGAGGAATCAAAATCATGTGATTCAGATAATGATAATGATGAAGGTGAGTTTAGCATAAAATTTACCTTTTATGAAACTAGTAAAAAATGAGAATGATTACATGAAAAGGAACTAACCACCAAGGTTCTAAAAATATTATTAAAATGGATATGATTCTTTAAATTACCTAAAGAAAAAGGGTTATAGGTCTAATACAAACAAATTATATGAGAATACAGAAGAAAATAAGAGAAAACAAAATAAAAATATAGCTGAAAGAGCAGGAATTTTAAGATAAATAATGACAACAATTAACTTTTTTAATTATCCTTTTCAAAATAATGATAATTTTGAGTCTCACATTGAGAATGATTTTTATTAATCATGTATTAATGATGATGATGATGATTAATGAAAAGAGATGGAATATAGGAAAATGAATGATATCAATGATTTTCATGAGGAGGACACATATCTCAAGAATGATAAGAGGGAGATAATAAAATAAATGGAAAATAATGTTGATGGAAAAAAGGAGTACATAAATAGGGAAGCTTGTTACAATTATAAGATAAATAATTATTCATTGAGATTAATTATATAATAAATATTGGATAGATAACATATAGAAGTATTTTTTTATATACAAATATGTTCGGTGTAAAATACAATAAATAATTCTTAAAGATTAAAATGATATGACAAGATCATATGAGACTTAGAATAGTTTCTCAATGTTAAATATAATCCTTTTAAATTTTTTTGAGAAGCAACACCTCAACATATAGGTATAATTTATTTTTAGTCATGCTTCACATAAATCTTATATTTTAACATCTCAACCTATAAATTCATATATATACATGTCAGAGCCAACAATAATCATTATAGATACTCTTACATGTTATATAAGAAGAGAAATACTAATTTAAAAAACATATCATTTAAAATAAATACCCACATTATTGTTAGTTTGATTTAAAATCATTATAGATAAACATACTATAAATCTAGATGAAAAATGTTTCAAGGAGTTTGAAACTGTTATGTGGATTATATATAAAAATATATCTCCTTACTATATAATATATATTTACGTAGGATGTGATCTGAACTAATAGGGAGAAATATTGACCAAATGAGGATAGATTCCCAAATAAAGAGAAGCATGATAATAAATTCCGCTAACTGGTACTAAAAATCATGTTTCTGTAACAAGATGATATTTTTGGAATATTTTAATTGGAGTTTCATGGATAAAAATTTTGTATTAATATAATATAATAACAATTCTCTATAGTTTGAATATAAATGATATTATAAAGGAAAACAGTGAAAATAATATTATATTAAGACAATAATGAAGTTATTTAAAAAATCGAAGAACCTAACCATTCTAAAAATGTGTTCCTACCATTTTTTCATCTCAATTTGAAAATTCCAAAAAATGGAAAAATTATAATTGAATGTTATAAAAAATATATCTACCAGAAGATAGACATGAACATAAGTGGTTATTTAAAAGTTTTAATATAATTAGTCAAATAAATAAATGTTGAACATGTGAATTTTTTAGACAAGATATGAAAAATTAGATGAATTTCCTAGCATGAAAATTATAATAATTATGTAGATGATGCATACAACTTGTTGTAAATTTTTTCATTCTAAGGAGAAAAATATAAATTCGAAAAAATGTGCTAACTCCATTTCCCACTCAGGTATGGATCCTTTAAATTTTGGTATTTTCATTATTTTGGACCTAATTTGGAGGAAAAATGTGTTAGTGATGGTCATAGGGGTGTTTAGGTCTTCTTTATAGCCCAGAACCTATCTTATTGTTTAAACTGCCCATGTCACATAGTTAGAGTAAATGTTGTATGTAGGGTGCACAATTACATCTAACCATATATATGGTCAGCATTTTTGGGAAGATCCATTCCACATGGTTGGTGTAGAGTTTCTTTAACTTTGTGGCATAACCGTGATGTACACCTCATTCCCAGCTACCCATTCTTATTTTGTGTAGGGTTTGGGAAAAAATTTCGACAAAACCATGCCTAAGATAATTTTTGGGTAAATTTATATATTTACCCTAAATGATTTAATTATCCCCATCCTTCTTCCCTATTTCGAACTCCAGTGGGAGAACATCAATTTTCCTCTCATTTTGGAGGTTTTGAAGGCCTTACCTATGGATCAAGAGATATTATTCATCATGGATTTTTTAGTGACTTCCTTCATCATGATGGTTGCATAACAGTATGCACTCGAGTCTATTTGAGTCATGCATCATCTTTGTTTCTAATGGAACAGTTTTAAAGGTGTGATTGTTTTCTCCTTTTTCTTTGATACAATCCATTATAATTTAAATTATATGTTAATACTAGTGGATGAGGTGATTCGTACAACCCTGAAGTTGGTGATATATAACTCATCCCGCACATTCATTGATTTTGAAATTTTCGTGTGGGGCCCAATGATTTCATCAGGTGTCGTCTATTGAATTTTTATTCAAAGATTATAGTTGTTAGAACCTTATGGTTATTACCATTTTAAATATTTGATTACTTGTTGGTGGTTAAGACAAAACTCCCAATATCCTATTGATTCAATAAGGTTTTCCAAATGACTTTTCCATTCCTTCATACATCGGGGATATTGTTAAGCCATTAAGGATTCCTTATGACATTACCATTCCTTCTTGTTTTGAAAATCACAAACACCTTATCTCATGTAAAATCCCTTTTTACCCCTGGTTTTACATCTATAAGGAAAATTTTATTCCTCAATGAAAATTATTCTTATCATTTTTTATTTATCATATCGCAATTATTCAATCTGTACAAATCAGTTTGAAGCCAAAACCTCAAAATCCTATAATTACCCAGATATGAAGCATTCTGTTATAGGATCATAATTCTTAGAATTCTGGTTACGAACTCTTTTGAGTTCTGACTCCGAATTCTGATTACGAATTTTGGATACGAACACATCTATGTTCTGACTCTGAATTCTGATTACGAATTCTGGTTATGAACTCTTCTGAGTTATGACCCCGAATTCTAATTAAAAATTTTGGTTACGAACTCTTATATGTTCTGAGTCCAAATTCTGATTACGAATACTGGTTACAATCTTTCCTGAGTTCTGACTCCGAATTCTGAATACGAATTCTGGTTATAAACTTCTCTGAGTTCTGACTCTAAGTTCTCTGAATACAGACTATGAACTATTACGAGTTCTAACTTTTAATTCTCATGAACTCTGACTCCGAACATTGTAAGTTCAGGTTCCAAATTCTTGTGAATCGAGATTCCGAATTTCCTTGAAATTCGGACTCCAAAATTCTGTAGAATTCGAGTTATGAATTCTTAGAAAAACAAATCTGAATAACCTTGTATTATAGACTCTGAATTCAATTTTAGTTAGACTCCAAACATTCATTTTCTTACATTCCAAATATCAGGTTTTTCTTATGCTTACAATTGTTTTGTTATAAAATGATGTCATGTTATAAGTTACTCACTAACTATTGTTTTAGTGACACATGTACAGGTCCCTCAGAAATTCAATGGAAAATATGACTGTTGGAGGAGGGAACCGATCGTTGAATCCATGCCTATAAATAAGAGCTCATTTGAAAGATCTCAGAACATTTTTGAGACTAAATATTGACAAATGTGCTTATATGTTGTTGAAGTGATTTCTAGAGAGATGGGATCTTATAAATGCAAAGGATTCGTGCAGAAATATTGAACAGATTGTTCATACTTTGCTTCATTCAGATTTTCTTAGTGAAGAGGTGAGATTTACTTAAAATCAGAGACTTCGGGTTGTGACGTCAATGTTGCTGATTTCTTTACAATTCGAGGGATTGAGGGGATAACAAGATAGATACTGATCTTCAGATTGAGGGCTTACCCAGGTTTGGGTGAGACAGACTTTCTTGAAAGTATAAATCAAGGGACCTTTTATCCAGGGTTGTTGAATAAACTTCTCTTTGGGTTAAAAGAGTTAATACTTGTTACATGTAGTATTTCTATTTTTTCCGTTGTTATTTTAGTTGTTTAGGAATGTATAATCTTATTATACTTCCATAGACTTCAACACTAAGTATATAGGATTCTATACACTTTAATGTAGAATCTTAGATGTTGCAACATTTTGATATGTTTCATTTTTGGAATCACATTTCCAGAATCAAGAATGTTAATAGAGAAGAAAGGTGGTGTGAATTTTGGTTAGGAAAAAAATTCCTTAGGGATTTTTGAAGTATACAATTCACCCCCCTCTTGTATTTTAGCATCTCATTTTTATATATTCGATCCGACACATCCATTGTTTGGTGTTTTTCCATAATTGTCTTTTTATTGTTTTGACACATTTTAGCCATCATTTGGGTGTGCTCATGCTTGAGAACACTAATTTTAAGCCTAGTCATATTAACTTCCTATTGAATCATGTAACTGTGAATGTAAAGTACCATGTCGATAACCTTTACTCACCAATGGTATTTCCCTAAATTTAATTAAATGATTTGAGTGAACAATTGGAAATCATTTATATGAATTTGACATGGCCTTTTTTATGGAAAATCGATTGGTGGTTTAATTTCATATAACCCAAATCCAATTGTGCACAAAGTTAGAGTATGAATCAAATAAAATTATTAAGCCATATAGAGTAATATTAAATAGTTTCATGCTACTTGGCCTTGTCCAACTCATGAATGGGAAGGCATGAACAAAATGACAAAATAAATGGAATAGTTATCATATGGACAAATTAATTGAAATTAGTTCAATGAAAGGTTTATATTTATCCATATGGACCTTGAAATTGTTATAGGAAGGAATTACTTATTTTAGCTCATGGATTCATGAGGTAATGCCTTGGGTATATGAGGGCGTCATTCTGATTCAAGTATACTAGTTTCCTTTAGTGAGACCTACCTAGGAACTTGTTCCTATTATACTTCTAGATGTCTAGTATGACACCGTAGGATCCCTTCATTATTATCATTATCTGATTCCTTGGATACACTTCATGAATAAAACATTGACATGTAGGCTACATGATAACAACCTATCGAGCCCAGTCGTGCATATCCACATTTACCTTTAATGAACTCTTTGGAATTTATATACATCATATTGCGGGAATTCCTTGGATGATTCTCTTGGGATTGCACTCTTACCACTACTCTAGACTCATAAACTACAGAGTTAGCATCCCCTAATACCTTGATGTCCTTGGTGATTACCTAGGAACCATTTTAGGTTAAATATTAACAATTGTTTCCTTGGGGATTACCTTGGAACCATTTCATATTAATTAGAAATTTGGGTTTCCTAGTTACATATTTGAACATTCACCATTATACTATCATGTGGTGATATCTGCATATTCTATTCCTCACATGACATGTTTATGTAATTTTTTAATTACTTAATAAATGAACTAGTTATATGTTTAGATACCATATGAGCGATAAAGAAGGTACATCAGTTGTTATTTACATTTTACTTATTTACAATATATATGCATGCATGCATATTGTTACATTTCTAATAAATGGTCAGGATGTTATTGTTACTGTTGGTGGTGGCCCATTTTGATTTCTATAACACCACCTACAAGGTCCATTTAGTATATGGATTATACTACAAAATTGCAGGTGATTATGAAGAGATAAATACAACATCAAACAGTTGATTTCATAATGTGATTGTATGGGGATGGTAGTAGATTATCAGGTTATAACTTGGGATTCAAGGATAAGATAATGTATTTACAATTTATACATTTTGTATTGATTGTAAAATTGCTAATATGAATCCATGTTTACGATAATTCTAGTGACATGATATAACATCATCAGTTTTGGTATGGATGAACCCATTTTTCAGTTCCAGTTATTGTTATTACTGTATCCTTTATTATGAATTCTATTTACTTATAACGACTATACTATTTACATATGTTTATATATATCAACTATGATACAATCTGTTAATGATGGAATATTCTTCCCATGGAAACACCCATGGCCCTCACTCCTAGTTGGAAGCCTCTAGATTTGGGGAGATTCGCTTGAGGCAAAGTGGCCCACCAGGCTCTGGCAACCTTCTTAGTGGAATCTTTTTCCAAGAAATCACAATGTTTTATCAATGTGGTTCCCTATTTTTTAACTATTTATAGACATTAATTAAGAGATTATGAATTCTTGGGATTTGGACAAAATAAATTCTTGGGATCTGCAAACCCATGTTCCGGGTAAAATTCGAGTTTTCTGTATTATGATTGATTTTCATCTTTTTTCTATTACAGTTGATATCATTTCCTCATTGGGTGATGCTCAAGCAGTTTGGAGTTGTTTATTATTTTTCTGATTGAATGTTTCACGTCATCCTTGGCCTGATGATATGAGTGTAAGGAAAATTTTGACATGCATCATTATACGAGCCTATAATTTGCATCTGAGGAATCCTTCGATTCTATATAGGGACATTTCCCTACATTGCATTTATTATGATGACTAGATTGGTGACTGATCCCTGCCTGTATATGTTCTTGTGTAGTTTTTGAGCTTTTATTGAGTGATTTTTTATTTCAATTAATTAGGAGTTATGGACCCCCATTGGTTGGAATGAGTAATGTACTAATTTAAGCCTTTCATTAAGCAATAAAATGGGTGTTAATCTTAGTGATATATAGTATGGGACCTAATTGGCTGGGACAAATATCACATTTTAAATGAACATTAATCCATGTTATATGAAAATTAAGATATAAAAGTAGAATGGTTGCACATCCTATCCCTGATTTATCATTCTTATGAAAGGTAAAATAGTTAACCTAGTAATTAAATGTTTAATGAAATGAAATGGTTTCCAATAAATAATGAGGAAAGGTATGATAATACCTTTATCTACTAGAACCCTTGAAACCTATATCTGATAACATATCAATACATAGTTGACTAAGTATGTATTTAGGGGTATTATGACTTTGGTAGTGAGTTTTCATTCTTTCATCATCCTCTAGCAATGAAATGTATATGCTTTTATGCCTATTTTGAGGCATGTTATTGGAATTTTTAGACCAATTCTAGCACAATGTCCGCATGTAGTATGCTAGGAAGGTGGAGAACACTATTCTCCATATGGGTTGGGATATAATCCTCCACTCATACTCCAAAGATTTCTACTTGAGGCACCACCTATTATACCTATTCCAAGAACTGATTCCCATGTTTGTGATAGTTTCTTACAGTTGATGTTTTCCATGCATGGTGCTCAACATGTTTCACAAATAATGTTTGATCTTACTCATGTGTTTCAACTACATCATCCACCCATGTTTTCTAGTGATGACAGTCTATAGGCTGTTAATTCCTAGCTAGAGGTTATGTTGTATATCTTTGAGAATCTAGAGATGCATCTCGAGCAGAGGGTCATCGTTCTACGTACCTGTTGCTTGATTTGGTAAAGTGTTGGTTGGATGTGATTACCCACTCTAGTCGTCATTAGGGAATATTATGTGTTGAATTTTAAAATTCCTTCTAGGATCAGCTCATTCCCCATATGCTAATACGAGATAGATCAAGAGAGTGTGTGACTCTCGCAATGGGTTCCATGAAAGTTATGGAGTATTCAGTGTGTTTGACAGAGTTTCATTGCCTTGCACTACTTCTAATAGGTTATGATATATTGTGTGTTATTTTCATTGAGGAAAGACTCTAGTATAGAATTTGTAATCTTGTGAATATTTTTCACCTAGCTACTTTCTCTAAAATAGTAAATCATGCACTTATCCATGAGTGAAACCTGCGGGATGATGATTGTACCAGTCATAGAGGACTAGTGTCTCATTAGTCTAGTAGTTATTAATGTTGAAAAAAGTGATCCCATGTGTTTTCTCATCATGGTAGTGGAAACCGTGGTTCCCATATAGGTAGCTTTGTAGTTCCTCACTAGTGAAGATAACACATAAATCCGAATCGTTAATTTGATAGAGGCCCAATGTAATACTAGGATTGCAGTCGTATGGGGCATCATTAGCATTTCTTTCAGACCATTATATCATCTTCTAGTGGAATAGAATCTGAAACAGCTCCACCATTTCAGGAATGTTCTTTTATGCCACATTAGCTGCAGATTTGGAGTAGCATAGGAAAGCCTAGCTGAAGAGGAGGTCTTGGTTGTGGTATCTAGACCCCAATTCCCTAGTAGTTCTAGTAGAGAATCTTTGATCATGGTATTCCGGCTTTTGGATAGGACCGTAGATCCGGCCAGATGCATGCATTACAGTAGATACACAAGGATCATGCTACATGACCATATATAGTATGAGGTACTGTTATAGTAGAATGTACTGTCATGTATGGTATAATTGATACATGTTCATCACACTTTTTTATGTCTTTATCAATTGAGGAAAGCCTTCGGCTGGATGGACACCACTAATGTGTTGTCATGAACCTCGATACACTATTAGGAGTGAGTGCATAGGGAATACACTAATGTAGGGATTATCCCCTTGAGGTAGGAAGGTACACTATCTTATGGGGAATCATTTTCCTCAAGATGATGGTATTCAATGTAATTATTGGTTTGGATTAGTTGTCTATATATCAATCCTTTGTAGACTACTATCACCAACGGGTGTCTCTCATAAAAACAGAAGGAAAATGTTATCTACATAAGGGTGAGTGGGTTGTCCATGATATAATTGTTGGACCAGTGCATCATGGGACAGGTGGAGTCACCGTCTTGATTTCCACTATATTCTTGGAGGATCAGGTATTAATCAACCTAAATTACCTCCAATATTATAATTTTAATGAGATGTATTTATTGACGACTTTTTTGGATTGCCTTCTGGAAGAGAGGTAGAGATTATGATCTATCTTGTTCGTCTAAAATTTTAGTGAATATTAATGCATATAGTATAGAACCTACATAGCTCTAGGAATTCAAGAATTATCTAGAAGAGGTAGAGGCCAGAAGATTTATATAGACTAATACTTAGACTTAAGGTTTTCCCATGCATTTTTCTATGAAGCCCAGTGGGACCCTTCGTTTGTGCTTGGATTACAGGTGATTGATCCATCATATGGTCACAAACTGGTATCAACTGCCTCATATAGATAATCTCTTTGACTGGCTCCAAGTAGCTGGGGTCTTCTATAACATCAAACTGAGATTGGGACATAATTAGATGGATGTGAGGCCATCATAAATACCTAATAATGATTTCCATATAATGTATGGTTTTTATGAGTACCTTATTATTCCATTCAGTTTTAGGAAAAAGCCTGCTATTTTCATGGATCTGATGGTAAGGGTGATCCACCCCTATTTGGTTTCATTTTTCATACTATTTTTAATGACTCTTGGTGTATTCTCTCACTCGTAATGACCATTCAAATCACCTTGAGATATTATTGAGTACATTGAGAGTGCATCATATTTATTCTATTCATGATAATTACCAATTCTAGATAAAAAATGTCCTTCTCCTCTGTCATATTACCTCATAAATATGAGTACCTATTAAACCAGAAAAATATTGTGTTGTAGTTTCCTGGAATCATCCAAAGAACATGTCTCATAGGTGAAGTTTCATGAGGATGGCTAGATATTAGAAGCATTTCATACTATACTTTTCATAATGCAATTAACCTATTAATTATCTTACAATTAAGGGTGTTGTGTTTTAGTGGTAAAAAGTGTGCAAGGAATCCTTTCCAAGGTTGAAATAGAGGATTGTCTCGACACCTATTTTGATTCTGCTAGAGCCTAGAAGAGGTTATATCTTCTTCAATGATGCATTAGGCATTGCACTAGGATTAGAGCTAATGCAGTTGGATATAGTCATTGTGTATGTATCTTAGATGTTGAGGCATCATTAATGAAATTACCTAACACATAACCATGAGCTACAGCAGTTTTCCATGCATTACATTTCTAGAGACATTTTCCCTTCATTGATCACATTGTGGTGTATGCGGACAACAAGATCCTCAAATATAATATTTCATAGTGTGAATTTAACCCAATATATTAGTGATGGTTAAAATATCTTCAGTCCTTTTATTTTGAGAATTATTATTAATTTAGAATGGTAAATGTATTCACTGATGCGCTGAGTTAGAAAACTCTGTCCTAGGACACATGATAAGCTATTGACAAATGGAAGTTAAAGGACCTCTTGTCTGAGATTCATCTAACTTTTCATGATACTCATGTGAAGTATTACATATCCTCCATGGAAATTAACTCTTCCCACCTTGAGAAGGTGAATTTTAGATAGTTTTCAAATCCGGAGGTTTTGGTTCTCCATGAGACTATATCAAGAGATAACCTACCTCTGGATTGGTCTGTTGAATGAGACAGCATTATTAATTTTCATGGGTATGTCTGGGTTCCAACAAATATGATAGAGGATTTGATTAAAGATTCATGTGAATCTCAGTTGTCAGTTCATCCAGGAATCTCCAAAATGTATTGTGATATGTGATTCTAGTATTGGTGTCTAGGGATGTAATGTTAGATAGAAATCTTTATCACTAGGTGTTCCACCAATCAACAAGTGAATAAAGATCACTAGATACCTACAAGATTGTTTCAACTGCCTCCAATATATGAATGGAAATGGGAAGATGTTAACATGGATTTCATAGTCGGCATACGTAGGTCATCTAGGGGTAGAGATGTAATATGGGTAGTTATTGTCCAACAAAATAAAATAGTCCACAACATTCATATTCGAGATACATTCTATATTGATCAGATAAGAATATTCCATGGATGTGAAATCATATGACTACACAAGGTCCCTCATACAATCATTTATAATAGGGATGCTCATTTCACATTATGATTCTGGAAGGATTGGAAGAAATCAATGTGTACACATATTCTTCAAATCACAAATTCTCACAATCAGACAGATGGGTAGTCAGAATTGAGAATACAAGTTCTAGAGGATATGCTTCGGCCATGTGTCCTTGATTTCCGCAGTTCATTGGAGAAACATAACCCAATCATCATGTTCACATATAATAACATCTTTCATCCAATAATTCAAGGATCCTTTTGAGTCCTTTTATGTTAGGTCTTTTGGTTCCCCTCTATCCTGGCTAGAGGTCGTTGAGGTAGCCCTACTAGGTCCTCATATTATTCAGGAGGAATCAAATCTGATTTAGCTGATCAGAAAGTGTATGACTACTAATCAGTCTAGGTAGAATGATAATTTCAATCATAATCATTGAACTATAGAGTTCATGTTTGGGGATCCTAATTTCCTTTGGGTATCTCCCATGCTATTTCATAGACATTTACAGAAGCATGGTAAGTAGTAACCTTGTTATGTTGGGCCATTTGAAATTTTAGATAGAGTCGGACTGTTAGACTCTTGGTTTTTACTACCTCAAAGGTATCATGCCATTAATGACATAATTCATATTTCACTTCTTCTTCAATTTCAAGAAGACTCATATCAAAACATTGTTCCAATGAACGTTAAGTCAGATGTCAATGGTACCACTATGGAGTATCCAATATGCGTCATTGACTAGAGGAAAAAGGCTCTTTGTGGCCAGTTTATCCCTTTTTAATGGGTTCTATGGTAGTAATTCCACATGTATGATGATTCATGGGAGCTAGAGGCTGATGTATGTGCCGAGTGGAATGATTTGTTCTTAAATAGTGTTTCTCCTCCATGGAAGGTGGAATTAGGTACAACTTCCTTCAAGGGGGAATACTGTAAAAACCAGATTTTCACTTAGGAATATATCCTCTAATTTTAAATATAATTTTTTATTTTAGACATAATTTGGATGCCTAATGAATTGGCGATGGTCTTAGGGGTTTTCGGTGCTAGATCAGATCCTAGAAAAAATCTTTTTGGGGAAACATTCCCATGTCGCATAGTTAGATTAAACTATGCGGGTATAATGCATGGTTAGATCTAACTATTTTGATGGTCTATATTTTTTGGGAAAATCCATTCCACATGAATGGGGCATGGTTTCCCTAACCATGCAGTATATTTGGGTGGTATTCTCTTTTTCCATAGAACCCATGAATGGTTTGTTCATGGTTCGGTAAACATTGTAGACAGACCATGAAAATGTTAATTTTTGGGTAAATTTAAATCTTTACCAATAATGATTTAATTTTCATCCTCCTTCTTCGATATTCCATACTCCAACAGGTGAACCTCCATTTTCTCCTATTTTAGCACTTTTGAGTCCTAAGATATCAATCAAGAGATATCCATCATCTAGGATCCATTATATATTATTTTCATTGCGCTGGATGTGGAACTATTAGTAATCAAGTATGTTTGATCTATTCATAATCTCTCTTTCACTCATCCTAGTTATCAATGTGTGATCATTTTTTTATTTTTCTTAGATAAACCTCAATTGAAGACAAATTGGAAACTAATACTAGAGGAGGAAAGTCATAGAAGACTATGGTGGGTGGTCTATGATTCACCCCACATGTGTGTTGATTATTGAATTGTGTCGTGGAGCCTAAAGATTTCATTTGTCGTCATTTATTTAATTTATATTCCATGATTATAGATGTCAAAACCATATGGTTATGCTCTTACAAATATGTGATTAGTTGTTCGTGGTTATGCCCCCAACTCTCAACATACTATGTATGATGTTATTCCATAATTTTGTTTTAAGTGTTTCGACACTTTTGGGATTTTTTTTGGGTGTGATCTAGCTTGAACACTATAATGGTAAGCCTCATAAAATTAATTTCCTATTGAATCATGTAATGGTGAATGAAAATTACCATTTCATGACCACTTGACCCTCCTATGGTAAGTTCCTAAATGTAATTTAATTATTTGAGTGATAAATTCTAAAGTATGTGTTAGAATATGTCTTGTTAATTGTAGTTGAAAATGGATGTCTGGTTACATGTCATAGAACCCATTGCCACTTATGGTGTAAGGTAGTAGATTAATCAAATTAAATGATTAAGACATATATATTTAAACTAAATGGTTGCTACTATATGGCCTTGTCAAACTAATTAAATGGCAGGCCTTCACCAAATGAATTGATAAATTCCATAGTTACCATATGGAAAAATTAATTTAAATGAATTAAATGAAGGGTTACTCATTATGTATGTGGACCATGACATCATTATAATAAGGCATGAATCGTGTTAGCTCTTGGATTATTTATGGAATGCCTTGGGACATGAGGATGTCATTTCGATTCAAGGATTTCGTTTCCATGGGTGAGACCTACTAGAGAACCTGATCCTCATCATCTTACTAATGTATGGTATGACACCGTAGGATCCCATCATTAATATTATAGTATTACTCAGATACACTCCTTGGATCCATCATTGATATGTAGGTGACATGGTTACAGACCATAAAGTCCATTCATTGCTTAGACCCATTATACCTTGGAATAACTCCTTAAATTTGGTACAC
Source organism: Viscum album (assembly GCA_963277665.1). Lineage (NCBI taxonomy): Eukaryota > Viridiplantae > Streptophyta > Magnoliopsida > Santalales > Viscaceae > Viscum > Viscum album. The sequence continues at coordinate 126,958,077 of OY728167.1, read as the reverse complement.
ATGTAATTAATGTAATGCCTAGGATGATTATCCTTGGATTACACTCTTAAAACATAGCTAGACTTGTATACTACTGATTTAGTGGCCCATGGGGTCTAAATTTCGTTGGGGATTACCATGGAACCAAATCATGATATTTATCTACTAAGGTTTACTTGGTGATTACCTTGGAACCATTTGATAGTAATTATTAATTATGATTGCCTCATTACATATTAGAACCTCCACCATTATACTATCATGAGGTGATGTTAATATAGGCACTTCGTCATGTCACTTGTTTTTATAATTTGGTAAATACATAACAAATAAACAGGTAATATGTTCATATACTAGCCAAGGGCGGAAGCAGGTTCTTCGGTATATAGTTACACAACACTCCTTTACATTATATATGTAATATTTCACACTATTACATTTACATTACATGGGATTAACATTATTGAAATGTTTGGTGATGACCTAATGATATTTATCTGACACCCTCTCTGGGTGTCATTTGATAGCTGGGGCAGACTACTCAATTGTAGGTGTTAATAAAGGGAAGCATACAAGTTCGAACTCTCAATTGCTAGATATGTTTGTATAGAGCTAGTAGAAGATGGCAGAGTTTTACATCATGATGCTTTAAATTTTCTATATATTTCATTTTACTACGTTGGATTTTTATTGTGCGACTGCGACATTGTATCCATGTTTTCTAGATTTCTAGTGATATGAAATATCAGCATCAGTTGTTGTATGTTTGTACCCTTTTTTCCAGTTCCTGTTATTGGTATTATTGAATCTTTTATTATGAATTATATTTATGTATACCTCCTTATATATTTACCTCAATTTATATATATATATATATAGTGCTACACACTGGTAATAAGGTAATAGTATCCCTATGGACACACCCTAGGCCCTCACTGCAAGTCGGTAGCCTTCTCCATTCTGGGTGATGTGCATGAGGCCATGTGCCCACCAAGCTTCATGAACGTCTTATTTGGAATCCAGGTCAAGGAAATCACATAATGAAAAGATTCATGGTTAGAAAATGATTGTGCAATGTGAAATGGATTATTGTACGAGTGTAAGAATGGATAATTCATTCAATGCCAAGATTGAAACAAATGTGGTATCTTGGTTTAGGGGAAACTCTCATCCTTACAAGTTAAAATAATGAACATGGTGGATCCTTCTTATTCCTAAAATTGTTATTTATTTGTTCTAACAAGTATGAAAATCATGTTGTCAAGGCAAATAAATTTCTTATTATTGGTAATAAATAATTAAAATAGATACTTTATAAAGTGGAAAAACATCTATGACGAAGATGTAATTATCTTATAACATGATGTGGATCTTAAATTAGGAGATGTATAACAGTAAATAATTATATGAACGAATCATTAATTTCAAAATTATTTATAAAATAAAAGTATTTTTTATAAAAATATATATTTTATCATTACCGAGATATACAACAAATATTTCTATTGTGGTTGGTATTGTATAGTGTTTATTATAGGGAAAATAGAATATTTCTCCAAAAATATACTTATATATTAGTTTAGGAAGGGTATAGATTATATTACTTCTAGAGACAATATTTGAACAACTATTTAAAATAGAATTTTGATCATCAATGACATGAATATATATTTATTGAAAACATTCTTTATCGTGGATTTTCTCTCTTATTTGTTGCAATAGGTTATCTCATGTATTCATAGAGTTTCCAAACTAAAGGGTCAACACTAATGACTATTTTTTGAATATATATCTCATTAATTGGATGAAATAGTGATATTGAATAAATGGGGAAAATATGATTATTTTTTATGTATTAGGAATACAATTAGATGAGAGGATTAAAACCATGCACATAGATTCTATTACAATTATATTCAATAATGGGACTAAAAACATTAATATTAGAAATTGATGGGTATTGAAAAAAAAATATTGGGTGGATGGTAGGGAATAATTGGATTTCTGAAGATGAAGTTCAATTATTTTTAGTGTGTTATACTTACGTAAATATAAAATGACTGAGGTGACAATGAGTGATTTGATTAAACATAAATGAATAAGGCGAAGTTATTTCTATCTTAGAGAACATGAATATTTATATTAATATAGATTCCCCTCAAAAATTTTCTACAAATAAGATGACATTTATGATAAAGGTAGTTGTTGACAATTTAAAACATTCAACAATATTTTAGTAATAGTGTTAGGAACATGGATAAATGTATATATAAAAGATATGATTTTGAGGAAGCATTGATATCATAAAGAGTTGAGATTCTATATAAAGAATATTGGATGTTTCATATACTATAATGAGAATATTAATGTTTTTTGATACATTTTTGAGGTGAATTGAAGTTATTGAGAGTCCTTTTGGGTTAATTGTAGATTTCATTTGATTAGTAAATAAAGACTATAAGAACTAATCTATTATGATTTATGTTGATGTTGAAAAATATTGAAACAAATATTCATGTTGTCTGAACATTTATTAAATTCTATATTCATAATAGTCATTTTGACTCAATATTATAATCATATGAGACATGTTAAGAATTATTAGACTCTATATAACTTCCAATGGCTCTGGGTACCAATATTCCATAATCTACGTAAGAGTTATTCTAGGAATCACACTGAATATTAAAAAAAGGAATATAGTTCTTTTTTTCTTTATAATGACCATATTACATAATAACTCTGAATTTGACACTTTATATTGTTGATTCCACAATGATATAATAATTTATAACACATTTTAATGATTTTTGAGGGATTTTGTAATGATTAATCCAATATTATATATATCGTTACATGAAATGAAATGATGAATTCCTTTCCATAATCACCTGAATCTAGAATGAATTATTTTATGAAATATAAAAATGAAAATTATAATGAAAATTATGTTATGTGATAAATTTAAATTATTATGTATTATTTATATTTCATAATTAGTTGAATAGATGATATTTAGTATAAAAATTAGTCCTTTCAAAAAACAATAATGCAATGACATGAAGAGAAAATCGATTAACAGAGTTTCCTATTAAGAGTTGATATTCAATAAAAGTATTTTTAGGGGAAATAAAGTAATAAAGAATAAAAATTAATTTTGATATTTACCCGGAAATCTTGATATGGAAATTTAACTATGTTTATCTAAGAAAATAAATTTGTGATTCATTTAACTAACTTGATTAGGGGTGAATATTTCACTACCATGTTTTGAAAAAGATATATTATTTGAATATGGTGAAATATTAACATGATATTTTGTGAATGTAATAGTGAAAAATAAATATGATTAACATGTTTGAGAAATTATAATTGAGAGGTTAAGACAATTATGTATCAATCATATAAGTGATTTTTATTATCAGAAGGGGGTTAGATACCCTAAGAGTCAAGGGTGAATCTAGGTATTGATATTAGTTATTAAATTATTCATATCCCACTATATCTTGAAATATTTATTATAAGGTTCACTTCAATTTCCCTTAAGTTTTTATATTGTTGTTAATCATTCCTTATTTATATAAATTAAACCCCTTAAATGTCAAGTATGAGTGAAAGATCCAGGACACAAAGATTTTTAATTGGTCTAAAATCACTATGTTATATCCAAAGTGAACACATTTACTATGTAAAAATGTACCAAATCCACTAAGGATAACTTCCAAAATAAGGTGTATCCAAGTTCACTTCTATTCCCAAACTCATTGGCTTTAAAATGCTTAGGGATAGCTCACTCATTCCCAATGGTTACTCCCTCATTAAATCATTCAATGGATTAATACCGGTGGAAGGGACAACATTAGTCCTATTCCTTTTTTGACAACACTTGATATGATTCATACATTATTTATAGTAATGGTGGTCCATTAATTGGAAATAATGTTCACATCCTCAGTTCTATATATATGCTCTTTTGATACTCTACTTTCATTAACTTTACTAATACCAAATTACCATAAAATTACTCATTTATCCCTTTCCATCAGTTTTTGTATTCACACTTCTTTTGTTGAGCTCACACAACCTTGGTGAAATTTTCCAATTCATTAAAATTATATACCGCCTTTGCAAACCCTTCTATTTTTTTGAATCTCACATATTTCTGGAAGCTTATCGATCCTTCATGTAGTAACCTCCTTTTTAAACTATAAAAAAAATCACGGATATATCACAGTATTCATCAAACACATAACATTTAGTCAACTTTTTATAGCCTTCACAAACATCCATTCATTAAAATATTTTTTGAAATAAAAAACTTCACGAATCACCTTCTTTAATTTTGATCATTTTAATTTTTTTAAGGATTAATATTCTATTATAAGGGTGGTAGAGGCCTATTTATAGGCATTTCTTTCCATTCCATAATCTTACATCCTCATTATCACCTTTTCATGATGCTATCCAATCTCATTTTTCAAGTTCCATGTTTTCCTAAAGAAGTAGTGTAATCTTCCCATTCACAAATCCTCTAATAGTCATAGAGATTTATTTTCCTTTGATCACACATTTTTTATGCTTCACACCTTCAAGAAACCCAGCCTTCATGATACATAAATCTTCCACAAAGATCCATTACATATAAAAACAATAATCTTCATGAAATATTTTCAATTGAAATATATTTATATGACATTCATGGAATCAAACTTCCATGATGATTTTTCTATTATCTAAATATTAGACCCCAAAAAATCGGCAAACACTATGAAATGATTCCAAATTGTGTAAACAATTCCTTATACTATTTAATAAGAATATGTTCCTCTACCTTGGATAATTGTCAAGATATCATGTCAATAATATCTCTTTAACTCCGCAAAGGACCGTGAAATCATTATTTCTCAACAAACACAATTAGTAAAAAAAAATTACATTGATAGAATTTTTTACCAAATGTTAGGGACTGGATTTGAATGATTTATTGGAAATATGAGATGTTTATGCCTTAGAATTTGATTAATTTAGGAAGAATAAAATCATTGAAAATAACGAGATACTAAGAATGATTATGATACCTAGTCATGATCATTAGAATATATAGATCATTATTAAGTGAGTATTATCTGAAAAGACTTCTGAAGATGTATAAAAAGGAAGATCTATTTCAAGTGACGCAGAGGAAACATTTAGCAAGACATATCATTCTTATTTGGAACAAAATTACATTTTATAGTGGTTTTCATGTTGCAATATTTCTAGTGGGACCTTAGAATATGATTATAATGGGACTCAATATAGATGGGTTGGAGAAAATGACTATTTATCAACATGGGTTTATGTTAGATATATTTTTATTTGGAAATCTCACCAATAACAAAATTGAGTAAGATTTTAAGGTTTAAATATCTAAATATGAGGGTTAAAGAATTCACATTTTTTCTTCCAATGATTTTGTGAAGCTATGCAATCATATATTTAGTTTATTCTTAATTAAACTAGATTATTAGGATAAATTAACTTTAATAAATTAAAATATTGTGTATTATAGATTCACCAACCTATTTTGGTATCAAATAGACTATACCTCCACACTCATTTAATATCAATTTCATATAACATCCTGTCAATAATGTTATTATGATAGGTTAGTATTCTAAATATCATCCCATATAGAGCCTTATATGGATTCTATTGAGGTATTGATCGAAAAATATTTTTATATTATAACTTTTTTTATTAATATGTTGATCGCAACCCCTATATCCCAATATGAATCATCGGGTCAATACCAGAGTGTCACTTAACCTCCTGTGCAACTCTTCATATACAAGAGTCTATTGATTAGTGTAAAGGTCCTAAATCAAAAAAGGGAAGAATATTACCTTTGTTCATATATCTAACCAACACATATACCCAAGTGAATGGTAAATTATAATTATATCAACACAATGGATAAGAATATTTGAATCATTATAAAATCAAAATATATTACAAGGTAATAAAAAAAATTGTAATACATGTACTAAAAAATAATTATTTAATATTATAATAGACTCCATGAAGTAAACTAAGCAATCCACCATAACTCAACCAATATTCCTTCATCCACTTTCCATACATCTCAATAGAGTTATTTCATCCTTTTAATATATCATGGACTATAAAATTTGCATCAACCCCATGACTCTTATGCAAGATGAGAGAATAAACCATGTAGAACACCACCAATGGCACCATATAATTGGTAAAAAAAATTATAATTGTGTTTTCCATGATATGAAATTACATACACAATTAACCAATCACATGTTAGGTCACAATGCACTGACTAGGCATCAAAAAACTATATCCCTACGTACTTCTTCTCCCATGTCAGAGAAGAAGTTTGGTATAATTTATTTTAATCCCATACCATGCCTAAAGTCCAACATAAGTATAAGTATATGAAATGAGGCCATCATTCCTAAAGATAATCCAGAATTAAATCATACCCCACTAATTGTTTCAGGTCACGATAGAAGGTCATCCCACCCAACTACTAATCATTGATCAGGAAAAATATTTTTTTACCCAGCCATATGTAATTCATCGACCAACCATAATTATCTTATATAATATCAAATTGGATGCCTCTCTAATATGATAATTATAATATAAATATTTCACCTATAACATTTGTAGCAGAAAGAAGAAGTCTATGGGCCAATAATATATATTAGATATTGTTATATTAATAGATTTTTTATAGGCCACATAAAAACAGACAAGAATATCTTATCAAATGCTTGTATTCTGTTTCTGTAACATGTTACAGAACATACTACCTATAAGGCCCCAGCCTTAAACCTTACTTAATCTTGAGTTATTACAAGATTACACATTGAGGATCTTTTCGGGTTTAGATTTTTAGAGAATTAGATCATAAAACTTGCATTACATTCCACATATAAAAAAATTGGGTATATAAAGATATTATTCTTCATTCCCATCAATGGAAACACATTTAAAATAAAACAAGGATTATTTATTGACACATCCTTGACTCTATCATCTTATCATGTACCTTTCCCTTGACCTGTGAAAAACATTTCAAAAACTTGGGATGAGCATAAAAACTCAGTATGGGTTACAAAAAAACATGGAAAGGAAACATGAGTTCATATATACATAAGAATGAAATCATACATTACCCATAAAACATAGGCACTTTAACATACCTCATAAAATCATGAATAAATCATAGAAATCATAAGACATGAAGGTAACTTTAGGCATTCATAACATTCTTACGTAGGGAGTAACCCTCTTGGTTACGTTTGGAATACCCATCACAGTATATTCCCTAAATCTCTTCGGAGAAACCTTAACGTTTCACTCCTTCGTGTTACCCAATGCATTGGAGAGCTATAACGGGCTCACCCGCCCTTAGTTTATCACGGAACCACCCGTCTTCATAATAATTCCCATGAACCATAACATAATCATATCACATAAAACATGCATAAAGGAAACATAAAATTTCCACATTTCAATCACGAGATATAAATACAAAACATTGATGTAAAACATTATGAAAACCATTTTCAATACCAAAATAAAAGAAAAGTAAAACAAGGTATTTATTTTTCTTTTAAAAAGAAGGTATGGCTTGTAGAGGAAGCCGAAACTCAAATAACGGTCACGAAGGCGGAGAAGTCGTTGTCGCCGCATACGTACGACAAAAACATTCCCTTTTGTCGTTTAGTAAACACTTCGTATAAAAAAGATTCCTTTTTAATTAATGTAAAAGTCAAAGGGGTTTATACACCGTATAAAAGAAAGTTGTGTATAAAATAAAATATGCCTCAACGAAAGGAGATTGAGACGAAGTCCCATACCTCGTATCCAACTTGACCCGACCGTTCTTTAATCTCCTGAATAATAAACTTGAGTTAATATATACTTGCTTATGAATCTTTTTCAAGTTAATTATTCCTTTTATACCATGTTATGAACATCATGTAATCAGTTAAGTTAATAATGTTCATTTTGTCGGTATTTGGTTTTTAAGTCAAAAATAGACTTCTTACACTTACATGTTGTTAATTTGGTCATAGGTTCGTTATATCCAGAATGATATTAATTATTTGTATAACATATATATCATATATATTCATCATATACACGTATTTATAATATTACATCACATTTAGAGGTAAGAAATGAAATGCACCGTTCATGGAGACGGTAAGCCGTACGTACGCATGAACGCTACTTTCATTTCTATTTCGTATTTTATAGAATGGAATCATAATTATATAAAGGTATATTATAATTCCAGTATAATATCATATATAATATCATAGTTCCATCCTTTATATGTCCCACATATGGTATTTAACGAATCAAATCACTTGAGGGGGCGGTAGTCCGCACTTCCTAAAATGAAGATATCGTGTTTACCCATAATGGAAACCATAAAGGTATGCTGAAAATGAAAAAAAAAGAAGCTTAATGAAAACATAAACATATTATATATCATATATAAAAATAGTGACATCATAATGGACACCTTTGAAGGAGTTAAATGAGTATTGAACAATCATCGTTTCGGGAGGCAGAATTTCGCCATCCACGGAAACCGTATGTTCTTTAACCATTTGATGTAGTGGTGTGAGAGTGTAGCTCAAATAAATATTATAAAAACATCCTTGTATATTGAAGATACTGTTGTTGTTACAAAATAAGTAAATAAAAAGAGTTTATGGGGTTGGAGAAGCAAAATAAAACAAATGAACATGAGAGAATGAATTACCTTTAAAAGTGTAACTCCTTTTGATTTGAGCCTAAAGGCTTCCTTTGAAAGGATTATGCCCAAAGGGAATCCTCTAGGATGAGGAGAGGGAAGTGGAGAGAGTATATTGGCAGGGGTTGGCTGAGCCAAAGGCTTGAGGAGTGTGTGAAATGAGGTAGAGGTGGGGGCCTTTTATAAGAGGAGAGGAGGGGCACTTTTGGAAAGTAAAGAAATATTACTTTATTTGAAAATGTGTTTCGGTTTTAAAAGGTCCCACATTGATATAATTCTTGGATAAGGTGATAAGGGTTCGAAATCCACTCATCCAATTGGTTTTGGCCATGTGTAGTTCATAGATTTTACATTATCTTTAAATTTTATTTAAATCGTCAAATAATGATGTCATCGCTGCATCATTATTATGTCATAAATAATATAATTTATTTATTGTCTAAAAATCATAAACAAAATACTATGATGTAATAAATCTTTTTAACTTTCCAATGACTATTTATAATAAAAAATCTGATCTTTATAACCCCATGTAAAAATTGTTTTCGTAAAACATCTCTTGTTTGTGTCATTTTTACTTTAACATTTAATAAAAATCTATTTATGTCATTTCCAAACCAAAGTGTCTCCATGGGGTCCCCAAGTTGACCCATGGCTTGTCATGGTCGGCCATGACACAACCAATAATGTTGGGACATGTGTCTAGGTCATTTCATATTATTAAAGCATTATTTATACCTTAAACTACACTAATTACCACTAATCGCGATTAAAAACTTAATAAGTTACTATTCACCAAAAAATTATTTTAATCTCATTGAACCACATTTTACTTCTTAATGACAACCATGTATGTCGGATTTTCAAAATTCAATACACATTAGTGGTAAACTTTCATTTAACTGAAAAATCAGTTTGCTTGATTACCACTTAGTGGTTTCACTATTCATCAAAAATTGAAGTTTTTCAGAAAATTACCAAAAATTCACCCTAAGCTATATTTGATATTCTGAATTCAAAAATGAAGTCTATTTTACAAAATTAAAATCATATAAGTCACATTAATTAATTTAATAATTAATTCCCGCTGCCAGAGCAAATAGCGTGTTTTTACAAAACAATAAGTATCAAAATATTGACACCAGTTTAAGTCTAATTTCAAAGTGAAATTGATTCCAATGATCACCATTGGATAAAATGGTAAAAATATATTCTAATTTCACTTAAAAACCAATTCAAAACATAATCTAATCATATAAATAAATTAGATTAAAAAACAGTTTTGATGTAAAATGCAGTATTTTTCACTATTCATTAAAAAATGAACATTGTCAGAAAAATACCAAAAATTCACACAAGGTAAATTTTGATGTCCCAATCATAAAGAATAATTTTATTTTGACAAACATAGTTTATAAAATTGTCAAAATATAGATTCAAAAATGGTTTGCCATCAAAAGGCAGTAAAACAATCTTTTAAGAATATTAGTGTATTCCATGCATAAAATTGTATTTATTTTCATTTTAATCCTCTATAACACTATCTTAATCATTAATAGACATAGATAAAAATATCTATTATTCATTACTTACTTGGGATGTTACATCCTTCCCCCCTTTAGAAAATTGTTTCCCCGCAATTTATTTACTTATCGAATAAATGGGGGTACTTATCCCTCATTGCATTTTCAGATTCCCGTGTTGCCTCTTCCATCATGTGGGTATTCAACAAAACCTTTACCTGGTGAATCAATTTATTCCGTAACACTTGCTCCCTGTGGTCAAGAATCTAGACTGGTTGTTCCTCATAAGATAGGTTCTCTTCCAGCTGAACTACCTCTGGGCTCAAAACATGAGATGGATCTGGCATCTACTTTCTCAACATCGAAATGTGAAAAACATTGTGTACCTGAGATAAACTCGGAGGTAAAGCCACTCGGTATGCAACTGATCCAACTCTCTCCAGAATTTTGTATGGTCCAATGAACCTTGGACTCAACTTTCCTTTCTTACCAAATCTCATCACACTTTTCCAAGGAGAAACCTTGAGAAAAACATGATCACCTACCTCGAAAGATAGATCCTTACTCCGGTTATCCGCATAACTCTTCTGCCTACTATGAGATGTTCTCATGTGTTTTTGAATCAGCTGAACTTTTTTTGCCATCTCTTCTACCAATTCTGGTCCCATCAACTTCCTTTCACCCACTTCATCCCAGAAAGCTGGAGTTCGACACCGCTTCCCATATAATGCCTGAAATGGTTCCATCTGTATACTGGAATGAAAACTGTTATTATATGAAAACTCAACCAAAGAATGATGTTGGTCCCAACTTCCCTGATAATCCATAGAACAAGCTCGTAGCATATCCTCCAATGTCTGAATTGTTCGTTCTGACTGCCCATCTGATTGAGGATGAAAAGCTGTACTAAAATTTAATTCATTACCCAACGACTACTGAAGGCCTTTCCAAAAGTTATAAGTAAACCTGAGATCACGATCCGATACAATGGAGAGAGGAACTCCATTTAACCGGACTATATCTTTAAGATACAAACGAGAAAGTTGATCAAGAGAGAAAATATCTCGTATAGCAAGGAAATGAGCAGATTTGGTCAAGCGATCAACAATAACCCAGATTGCATTATTACCTCGAGATGTCTTCGGTAATCCAACAACAAAGTCCATGGATATATTCTCCCATTTCCACTCTGGCACTGGTAAAGGCTGAAGCATCCCTTTCGGTAACTGCCGCTCTGCTTTAACTTGCTGACAAGTCAAACACTTCACAGTAAAATCAGCAATATCTCTTTTCATTCCATCCCACCAGTAATACTCCCGCAGATCTCTATACATCTTAGTACTACCCAGATGAACTGAAAACAGAGAACTATGAGCTTCACATAACAACTCTCTCTTCAACTGTGAATCACAAGGCACACACAATCTCTTCCCAAATCTCAAAACACAATCATTATCAATGCTGAATTCAGGCAACTTACCTTTCTGAACCAGCTCTACCTTTTTCTGCAACTCACTATCTTGCTTCTGTGCTTGCTTGATTCTATCTGATAGAGATGATCTCACTGATACCTGAAACAAAACAGAAGGACTCCCTGCACCAACAACTTCTATGCCAAAGTTCATCAAATCATTAACCAAAGGATCACGTTCCAAACACAACATTGTTAATGAAGCATTACTTTTTCGACTCAAAGCATCAGCCACTTTATTTTCTTTTCCCGGATGGTAATGAATTGTACAATCATAATCTTTGATTAATTCCAGCCATCTCCTTTTTCTCATGTTTAACTCTTTCTAAGTGAATATATACTTTAAACTTTTGTGATCGGTATATATTTCACACTTTACTCCATACAAATGATGCCTCCAAATTTTTAAAGCAAAAACAACAGCAGCTAATTCCAAATCATGTGTAGGGTAATTTACCTCATGAGTTTTCAACTGTCATGAAGCATAAGCAATTACCTGATCATTCTGCATTAGGACGCATCCAAGTCCTTTCAATGAAGCATCACTGTATATAACAAACTCACAATTCCTGGAAGGTAGTCCCAAAACTGGAGCATTCAACAATCTTCTTTTCAATTCCTGAAAACAATCATCACATTCTTTTGTCCAGATAAACTTAACACCCTTCCGAGTTAGCTTAGTCATTGGACTATATAACCGTGAAAATTTTCTAACAAACCATCGGTAATAGCCCGCCAAACCATGGAAGCTACGAATCTCGGTTACATTTGTGGGTCTTGGCCATTCTTCCACAACTTTTGTTTTTGCAGGATCAACAGTTATTCCATCTTTAGAAACAATGTGACCAAGGAAAGAAATTTGTTGCAACCAAAACTCACACTTGCTAAATTTCCCATACAGTTTCTTTTTTTTAAGGTTTGCAAGATAACCCTTAAATGTTTTTCATGCTCCTCTTTACTTTAAGAAAACACCAAAATATAATCAATGAAAAACACCACAAACTTATCCAAGAACTCATGGAAAATTCTATTCAATAAGTCCATGAATACAGCAGGTGAATTGGTTAGCCCAAAAGTCATTACTACAAATTCATAATGGCCATATCTCGTACGGAACGCGGTCTTCAGAATATCTGCCTCCTTTACCTTCACCTGATGGTACCCCGATCTCAAGTCAATCTTTGAAAAAAACTGATCTCCCTGGAGCTGATCAAAAAAATCATCGATATGAGGCAAAGGATATTTGTTCTTAATAGTGATATTATTCAAGGCTCTATAATCAATGCAAAGTCTCATAGAACCATCTTTCTTTTTAACAAATAAAACAGGAGCAACCCATGGTGATGTGCTAGGTCTAATGAAACCTTTCTCTAATAAATCTTTCAATTGCTCCTTCAACTCTAAAAGTTCAATTTGTGCCATTCGATAAGGGGGTTTTGAAATTGGCTTAGCATCAGGAACTAAGTCAACAGTAAACTCAACTTCCCGATCTGGTATTATTCTAGGCAACTCATCAGGAAAAACATCAGTATACTCATTTACCACTGGCACATCATTAATCTGAACAGTTCCTTTATTTTCAAGGACGTGTGCAAGGTAACATTCATTTCCATCATTCACATGTTTCTCAGCCTCTTGATATGTTATCAAAAGTAAGGGTTCATTCTTGTAAACAAACTGAAAGTCTTTCTGAAAAGAAACTTCTTTAGCTCTACAGTCAATCTTAGCATGGTAAATAGAGAGCCAATCCATACCCAGGATAACATCAAACTCTGCTAGAGGTAGAACAATAAGGTTTGCAAGTAGGTTCTTTCCACAGATAAGGATAGGAAGATTCTTATAAATTCTTTTTGCCTCGACATTTCCCACAAGTGTTTTTACCAAAAGTTCAGGAGTCATTTCTTGAGATGGTATTTCCATTTTACTAGAAAAGGTTTCAGAGATGAAAGAATGTGTAGACCCCGAATCAAACAACACACTGGCAATGTCTGAAAAAACAAACAAAGTACCTGATACTACTTCATTTGATGGCCTGACATCTGCTGAAGTAGTTGCAAAGGATTTCACCACCCCTTTCTGCTTGTAGTCTAACTGCTTCCCATCACTTAAGCTCCTTGTCGAACACTCATTTGCATAGTGACCCATCTCATTGCACTTATAACATTTCACTAACTGTAAATCAAATTTGTTCTTACCTTCACCTTGATCCTTTTCAGTGCAATAACGAGCCTTATGTCCCATCTTACCACATCAGTAGCACTTCCCAGAATTCAGAAGACATTCCCCAGCATGCCTTTTGCCACATTTATCACAAACTGGAAACTTAGTTATCTTACCATCAGACTTTTTTGAAGAATTCTTACTTTTCTCCTGCCACCTCGGCCTCTTCTTCTGCTGGTTGTTATAGAACACTTGGTCATCGGAAAACTCCATTTCCACCTTCTCAGCACATCGAACAAGCTTTTCATAACTTTTAAACTCTCTAAAAGCTAATGATCATCGATACTTTGGCTTTAATCCTGAGTAAAAACTAATGATTTTACTATCAAGGTCCCGGATAAAATTTGGAGCATACCTTGCCAATCGAGTGAACCTTTCTTCATAGGCAGCCACTGAGTCTTCCTCATGCCTCAATTCCAAGAATTGCTTTTCCATCCTAAGACAAACAGCCTTAGGAAAATACTTCTCAAGAAACATACCTTTGAATTCATCCCAGTCAAGAGCATCAATCTCATCGGCGTCCCTGATATTTTTAACCATAGACCACCACTGATCTGCTTCACCCTCCAAACGGTAAATAGCAAGACTAACCTTTTGATTGTCCGAACACCCCATGACATCAAAAATATTCTCCAGTGATTTAATCCACCCTTCAGCTAGCACAGGGTCAGATGATCCTCTGAATGATGGTGGATGTTGCCTCATGAAATGTTCCACCACTGACATGTTCCTCTGCGGTTGTTCTGGCTGATCTCGTGCATGGATACCACCGCCATTTATCGCTTGAGTCAACAGCGCCATTACTGCAACAAACTGTTTAGTTCCAATTCCGACCACTTCTGGATGCTGATTCGGAAGGTTATTTCCTTCTGTATGACTTCCTAGCACTGCTTCCCTGTTTCCTCTATGGAAAACCATTCTGAACAAACATGTCTTAGATGAAGCAACATTGTAATCTTTAAATGCTATATCATTTCCAAAAAAAATATATTTTTGGTTAATCATTTAATAGAATTCTAACTCCTAAAGTTATCTAAACCGACCTTTGATACCAACTATAAGGCCCCAGCCTTAAACCTTACTTAATCTTGAGTTATTACAAGATTACACATTGAGGATCTTTTCGGGTTTAGAGTTTTAGAGAATTAGATCATAAAACTTGCATTACATTCCACATATAAAAAAAGTGGTAACATAAAGATATTATTCTTCATTCCCATCAATGGAAACACATTTAAAATAAAACAAGGATTATTTCTTGACACATCCTTGACTCTATCATCTTATCATATACCTTTCCCTTGACCTGTGAAAAACTTTTCAAAAACTTGGGATGAGCATAAAAACTCAGTATGGGTTATAAAAAAAACATGGAAAGGAAACATGGGTTCATATATACATAAGAATGAAATCATACTTTACCCATAAAACATATGAACTTTAACATACCTCATAAAATCATGAATAAATCATAGAAATCATAAGACATAAAGGTAACTTGAGGCATTCATAACATTCTTACGTAGGGAGTAACCCTCTTGGTTACGTTTGGAATACCCATCATAGTATATTCCCTAAATCTCTTCGGAGAAACCTTAACGTTTCACTCCTTCGCGTTACCCAATGAATTGGAGAGCTATAACGGGCTCACCTGCCCTTAGTTTATCACGGAACCACCCATCTTCATAATAATTCCCAAGAACCATAACATAATCATATCACATAAAACATGCATAAAGGAAACATAAAATTTCCACATTTCAATCACGAGATATCAATACAACACATTGTTGTAAAACATTATGAAAACCATTTTCAAAACCAAAATAAAAGAAAAGTAAAACATGGAATTTATTTTTCTTTTAAAAAGAAGGTATGGCTTGTAGAGGAAGCCGAAACTCAAATAACGGTCACGATGGAGGAGAAGTCGTTGTCGCCGCATACGTACGACAAAAACATTCCCTTTTTTCGTTTAGTAAACACTTCATATAAAAAAGATTCTTTTTAATAATTGTAAAAGTCAAAGGGGTTTATATACCGTATAAAAGAAAGTTGTGTATAAAATAAAATATGCCTCAACGAAAGGAGATTGAGACGAAGTCCCATACCTCGTATCCGACTTGACCCGACCGTTCTTTAATCTCCGGAATAATAAACTTGAGTTAATCTCTACTTGCTTATGAATATTTTTCAAATTCATTATTCCTTTTATACCATGTTATGAACATCATGTAATCAGTTAATTTAATAATGTTCATTTTGTCGGTATTTGGTTTTTAAGTCAAAAATAGACTTCTTACACTTACATGTTGTTAATTTGGTCATAGGTTTGTTATATCCAGAATGATATTAATTATTTGGATAACATATATATCATATATATTCATCATATACATGTATTTATAATATTACATCACATTTAGAGGTAAGAAATGAAATGCACCGTTCATGGAGACGGTAAGCCGTACGTACGCATGAACGCTACTTTCATTTTTATTTCGTATTTTATAGAATGGAATCATAATGATATAAAGGTATATTATAATTCCAGTATAATATCATATATAATATCATAGTTCCATCCTTTATATGTCCCACATATGGTATTTAACGAATCAAATCACTTGAGGGGGCGGTAGTCCGCACTTCCTAAAATGAAGATATCGTGTTTACCCATAATGGAAACCATAAAGGTATGCCCAAAATTAAAAAAAAAACAAAAGCTTAAGGAAAACATAAACATATTATATATCCTATATAAGAATAGTGATATCATAATGGCCACCTTTGAAGGTGTTAAATGAGTATTGAACAATCATTGTTTCGGGAGGCAGAATTTCGCCATCCACGGAAACCGTATGTTCTTTAACCATTTGATGTAGTGGTGTGAGAGTGTAGCTCAAATAAATATTATAACAACATCCTTGTATATTGAAGATACTGGTGTTGTTACAAAATAAGTAAATAAAAAGAGTTTAGGGGGTTGGAGAAGCAAAATAAAACAAATGAACATGAGAGAATGAATTACCTTTAAAAGTGTAACTCCTTTTGATTTGAGCCTAAAGGCTTCCTTTGAAAAGATTCTGCCCAAAGGGAATCCTCTAGGATGAGGAGAGGGAATTGGAGAGAGTAAATGGGCAGGGGTTGGCCGAGACAAAGGCTTGAGGAGTGTGTGAAATGAGGTAGAGGTGGGGGCCCTTTATAAGAGGAGAGGAGGGGCACTTTTGGAAAGTAAAGAAATATTACTTTATTTGAAAATGTGTTTCGGTTTTAAAAGGTCCCACATTGATATAATTCGTGGATTAGGTGATAAGGGTTCGAAATCCACTCATCCAATTGGTTTTGGCCATGTGTAGTTCATAGATTTTACATTATATTTAAATTTTATTTAAATCGTCAAATAATGATGTCATCGCTGCATCATTATTATGTCATAAATAATTTAATTTATTTAATGTCTAAAAATCATAAAAAAAATTACTATGATGTAGGAAATCTTTTTATCTTTCCAATGACTATTTATAATAAAAAATCTGATCTTTATAACCCCATGTAAAATTTTTGTTTTCTAAAACATCTCTTGTTTGTGTCATTTTTACTTTAACATTTAATAAAAAGCTATTTATGTCATTTCCAAACCAAAGTGTCTCCATGGGGTCCCCAAGTTGACACATGGCTTGTCTTGGTCGGCCATGACACAACCAATAAGTTTGGTACATGTGTCTAGATCATTTCATACTATTAAAGCGTTATTTATACCTTAAACTACACTAATTACCACTAATCGCGATTAAAAACTTAATAAGTTACTATTCACCAAAAAATTATTTTAATCTCATTGAACCAAATTTTACATCTTAATGAGAACCATGTATGTCGGATTTTCAAAATTCAATACACATTATTGGTAAACTTTCATTTAACTGAAAAATCAGTTTTCTTGATTACCACTTAGTGGTTTCACTATTCATCAAAAATTGAAGTTTTTCAGAAAATTACCAAAAATTCACCCTAAGCTATATTTGATATTCTGAATTCAAAAATTAAGTCTATTTTACAAAATTCAAATCATATAAGTCACATTAATTAATTTAATAACTAATTCCCGCTGCCAGAGCAAATAGCGTATTTTTACAAAACAATAAGTATCAAAATATTGACACCAGTTTAAGTCTAATTTCAAAGTGAAATTGATTACAATGATCACCATTGGATAAAATGGTAAAAATATATTCTAATTTCACTTCAAAACCAATTCAAAACATAATCAAATCATATAAATAAATTAGATTAAAAAAAAGTTTTGATGTAAAATGCAGTATTTTTCACTATTCATTAAAAAATGAACATTGTCAGAAAAATACCAAAAATTCACACAAGGTAAATTTTGATGTCCCAATCATAAAGAATAAGTTTATTTTGACAAACATAGTTTATAAAATTGTCAAAATATAGATTCAAAAATGTTTTTCCATCAAAAGGCAGTAAAACAATCTTTACGAATATTAGTGTATTCCATGCATAAGGTTGTATTTATTTTCATTTTAAGCCTCTATAACACTATATTAATCATTAATAGACATAGATAAAAATATCTATTATTCATTACTTACTTGGGATGTTACACTACCTCTATAATATTGAATATAAATATTAATTATTTCCAAATGAATCATGCTCAGACACTAATGATTTCTTGAACTACTCCCAAATCACCACATAAAATTCAAGTGAAATGTTATAAGAATATGAACCCATATAGAGTTTTGATTGGATTAGAATAAAAAACCTATATCCAACTTAATTATTGGATCATGATTAATTTGATAATTGTCAATACACAACTCAGATCATGTTTCCAATTCGTTGATAATCTAGAAGGAATCAAATTAGACAATATCATAATTATTATACTTAAATATCATAGTACAGTTCTATGGTATTCACCATAGTGAATAGTGGGATCTAGAATGAAAAATAAAAATGAATGGTGATTGATCACAATCCATGAAATATCATAGACCAATATCTCTAGATCTGAAATATGTTCCCTCTATATTGAAGGGATTATCAATAAAAAACCACTAGAGTCCCTAGCTTTGAGATCCCTATGAGTAAGAGGTATAATGAGGTGTTTTATGGATTTTTCAATATGATAAAAAAAATTATATTACTTTATATGATATGAATGGTTTTGTTACCTTATTTATGTAGCTTTCACCAACTATGTTGAATCCACTATACGCATCCTAGTTCTAGCCTCATGGTTAAACCACATGGTTTGGAAAACCATAAACCAACTGTATGAACACCAATATCACAAAGGTCTCCAGTTTCACCATTACAAAGTCCCACTACAACTATTCAGTAGGTTTCAAAGTTATTTATGTAATAATAAAGGTTTTCCATAACCATAATCCCCATTAATGTCATCTATATCCCTCTAAAACAACATAAATGCTATATAGAACATAAACTAAAAATGGATATCTCAAATTCACCTTGAACAGAGACTGAATAAATTGAATAAAACCCCCGATAATAATGTAGGCCACTATAATATCCCAATCTTAGTAAATTGCATACTAAATACGTTTCTCAAGAGATCATTATCAAATAATATTGTCAAATGAGGCCTTATATGTGATTATCAATCTGAAGTTTATTATTCAATAAGTCAATGCCTCATTAAATATAGAATTGGATGAATTATCATCTATTGTTGTTCTATTTTTCTCTAATTTTGAATATGCCTGAGGAATTCCATCAATGAATCATATGTATCCAAATTAAGATCATTGTTATCAACAACATGTGATTGATCAAGATAATACATTCTATTCATTTATAAATGGATAACATAATTTGTATAATGATGTCAAGGGAGAATATATAACTGGTAATCCATAATCAAGATTCATTATAATATCTCGAATAAAATAACATATCAGAAAGAAAATTTCCCTTTACTATATAAAGGACAATTTACTAATAAAGGTGATACTATGATGAAACCATAGTAACCCTGGGTGAACACTAATGAATGTTTTCATCAGTTTCTAGAAAAACACTTCCAACATAGAGTAGTAACCAAATACATTTATAAAAATTGTATCATATTATGGGAATAAGACCATAAAATCATCATGATACCTAATAACTCAATATCATCATTCCTAGATAACATAAAAAGAAAATTTCAATAACTACGTTCCACAAAAGGACACATCCAAATTCAAGACAATTCATATTTAATATATATAAACTCTTCAAAATAATGACAACAATCTCGTGATCCACCAATGTTTGAAACATACATCTTTACAAATTTCCCATCCTTTTGGATGGTACACACAGAAATTATATTCATTTACGGGTGATATTTTATGCTAAACTTAATTTTGAACATTTCTCCATCTGAAGGCCTTTTCAGAATTGTGAGGTAATGTGAGAAACTTGATTCGAAATGACACATGTTGGTTCTCCAAAATGTCACACTATCCACTACACAAAAAAACTAACTAACTAATCCATATATTTAGTTTCTCAAATATTCATGAAATATAATCCCACATTAATCTAATCAATAACAACCCATGCTACACATATAATACTATGGGTTGTAGGAAACCCAATTAAAATGAATTTGACCGTATTATCTAAGAACAAAATATGTATAGGTAGAGGATAATTTAGACCAATATATTGTTTTCGTTCCATTTCACCTTTTAGAATGTGATTCAAAGAGGGAAAAAACCCTTCCACTTCCCTTTTTATGCCTAGACTCTATAAACAATGTCATATGTGATGATATACTTTAGTTGATATTTGATGCTACACTCATATCATGGTATCTGAGTGCCCTATCTATTACTACCTCATAAAAGTATGAACTAACACTATACCATGGACATAGAGAATATCAATATCATTTATTTAATATCCTATTATAATTTCATATCATATTATTTTATCCGGTAATAGTATACCATATTAAAATGTTTCCGGAATGACCTCGATCAGATCAAATAAAGCAGAAGTGATAACCCATTATGTGAAATATATAGCCCCTTATATTATGATTATCCCTCCTACCACTTCACTTTAATAATCATAAAAATCTATTGTTCATCAGATGTAATAGGTTATAAATCACCAGTTGTCCTTCAAAGAGAATATTGAACTATGTTAACTTTTCAAGTGGTTTACACAATCTTGAAATCGAATTTCCATAGATACCTGACCTAATATCACTACAAAATATTTTTCTCATTATAGATGAATATATTTCATATTCTCTTGTGTTCTTTTAGAAAAAAATATCCAACTTGTGGGATAATGATTGTACCATTTAATGGCATGACCCATAATAGAAAACTAAAGGTCTGGAGTAGTGGAATTTATCTTATGGGTTTATAGCTTGTGGGACCCATTAAAATCTACAAAGTAATTCACCATTAATAATAACCTTAATGAAAACACATATTAATCATTGTATATTATATTATCTATAACAGGTTCATTTTGAAATAGAATTTGATTAGAGGTAAACATTTTTTTATGAAGGAAGGATTCCTCAAAAATGATGGTCCACATGATCTTTACCCACTTCATGTTAATCCCAATCATAAATTCTCGTAAATGAGTGCATTCCTTCCCAAACTGCCTAAACGACTTGATTAATCAATTGAAACTCAAAAACTAAAACATTCCCTACACCAAACCCATGATGTATCCACCTACACCTTTTATATATTAGTACAAATACATGTATTCAAAATACCATGAATGGTAACACATAACTCTTAGATCTAAAAGTGACAGAATAAATGATTTTCATAATGATAATGAACTAAACGTTTATTCAACATTATCTCTGAATGTCTAGAATAATGTTATGTGGTATGTGAATGTAACATGAAATATTTAACCAAAAAACGATGAAGGAATTTAACTATATGTTAAAAAATTCACATTGGACAAGAACATTACTAGATAATTTATCCAAAAAATGGTATCACGAAGACCAACTATACCATGAATATTCTATTTAATTATCTCCTCAAAATATCAACATTTTAACCCAATGTTGGTGATTTCCCGATCATATATGGAACTCATAAAATGATCAAACTAATCATCTATCATATGTAATGGATAGATTTTTTCACTCTAATGATATACAGTTTTCCATAAGATTTTTATATCCTAGGATACCATCGCCTATTATAGATAACACAATTATAGAAACCCAATTTTATATACATAAAAAATAATAACCTTTAACTCATGATCATTTAGATTTACAATAAGCTCGTTCATTTCATTATGTACAATCTAATATGGATGGATCTATATTGATTTGACACCATCCATGAGTTCAATCTCAAACATGATTCCTATGATGGGATGGAGTAATGAAAAATATTCAAAAAATATTTCTTTATTATGGTCCTTCATATGTGGAATAGGATTCCAATCAATTTATAGGTCTTCTACAAGAACAATAACTTCAACAAAAGATGTAATGGTCCTTATCTAACTATGGTCTGGGCCCACACTACCTACTCGTAGATATAATTATCTATCTGGGACATGATTCTATACATTATGGTCTGTAATGATCTCCCTTATTTTATAACCATGAAAACAATGTACATCACCAAACAACCACTATACAGTAAATATCATGTCTAAATTAGTCTTCTCTAAAACTCAGAGATTCCATAGATGACCACCCTTTGAAACTACTATAGTATATTTTAGGAATAACTATGTACACACTACCTTATATCTGAGAGGAATATCAAGGGTTTATAATTCATGAATATTCGTTATAGGAAAACATTGAATATTAAATGCAATATTAGATATAAATTAATGGATATATAATCTATTATATGAGCTCATGGCTTAAAAATATGTAATCACAACCATACCTAAAACTATTAATGGGATGTCTCCAACAATTATTGGAACCTAAAAAAATTATATATACTCTACCATAATGAGATCCATTACCTTTTCCCTGTGTTCCCTATTTGAAAAGATTCATAGAACACTATGGAGTTGGTAATAGCTACTGAGACCCTCATCCTGGTCAATTGAAAAATAGTACTACTATAGACTGACTCCCTGAGTGAGGTTCTCATAGCCATAATCTTGGATCCTCCAAATGAGATACATTTAAATTTGAAGAAGATTAAGATTCACTTGAATAAAAATTTTGCAGATAAACTATCATTCTACACAAATGAATCTTTAAAAAAGTATCTTGGTATAAGTATTACTATTTTATAATCCATCAAACTTTTAATAACTCATGAATACCTCTAAATATATATTGAGTTTATAAAAAATTTATTTAAATCACCTTCCCATCTCCACCCAAGAATATCTCTAGAACATTTAATTTTTAATTTTAGATTGGGAACCCGTCACTTATTATTAGAACACAATATCTATTCAAATATGTAAAAAAATAAGGTATACTAATTTATTCTCTTATAATATCTTATCAATTGTAAGGCACATGAGATGAGCATTCGACAATGTGGCCTTCTCATTGATCCTCACCTAGAACCATTAATTGGGTTACAAAAAAATCCTTAACATTTTGGTGTTTTTTAGATAATTTTATCTTGAAATAGGTTATATATATATAGATACCCCAAATAATAATGAGATTACTATGTAACCATATTCATTCATTATTGGAGTTTCATAATCATTTGGGATATTTCTAGAAAATCTTTTTTGGGGATGAAATCCTCCAAAATGTTATCCTTAATGGTTTCCCAAATAAGATCTTCATGCCTACCATCATTATTGATCACACTCTAAAATAACCTAGCGTGTCAATGAATCATGAATTAAATAAAATTTACTCACTTCTCTCAAGTATTCTATACCTAATATAAAATCTTGTTATATATCCCAATTTGTTTTTATTCGTCCCAGGGACCTTAAATGCCTTGAAATGTTTGGGGATGCGGTAATTATAAATTTTTTTATAAATCAACCATAGCTATCCTACACCTATTTTTTCAACTTTCATAAATAGATACAAGAATAAGGAATCCAAACTATAGAGTTTATGCTTCTATGACCATGGGAGTGACTACAGGTTCATCATGACCTACACGATTAGTTTATCCCATAGAACATCGTAAATGATAAATTAACAAGAAAGAAATATTAAATACAAATAAAATACTTATAAATATTATGTGTAAATATTATTTAAGGATTTTATACTCACAAACATAAGAATAAATTCATTTTGACTCACATAAATAGGTTATAACTACTTCTATAGAGAACCCCATATATTATCTATAGCTTAATCACATGATTTTAGTTCATTCATGTTATTCATAAAATTATACACAATATAAGATAATTCATTATTAGTCTACTATCAATAAATTTTAGTAATTTTTTATATAAGAGGCACAAAATATAGATCCTAACTAGAACTCTTCTTAATTAAACCTCTATCATTGTTGTACAAACAATATCATAACATTTCAACCACTTTTCTTATTCATCATATGTGAACTAAACTAAATTCCGTAAAATATTACAAAACAGTAGTACTCTAGATAAATATTATAATATAATGACATGATTAATTATAGAAACCTCACTTTTCCTAGTAACTCAGACATCCATCCTACATGAGCTGTTTAGGAAAATGCATTACTCCATGACCTATGTCTCGAATATCTTATCTATTTTTTATCGTTCTCAAAAAATCATATCTAAATAGAGATGATCTCTAATAAAATTATGTAACACCTCTACATAATCCAATATGTTGACGAAAGAGATTGAAAAGAACTCTTCCTAATTCTGTGAAAGAAACTACTGAATGGTGATGAGGGAATAAATCAGGACCTAGGGAGACCATTCCCTTAGTATAGAAATACAACTAACACACATACATGATGAATAGATAAAGAACTAAGATATCTAAATTATTGATAACCTTGATATAAAACCATGACATTCTAGTGTTCCATGGAATTAAACTAAAAAAACACCTATACATAATTTTAAAAATAATATAAACATAGAAGATAATAGAAAGTTACATGAAATATTACTAGAGGGAAACTATCATTACACTCATCTTTCATACTACTCTATATCAAAATACTGCCATATTAATTATTCCCATAATGGGATAGCTGAACATAATGTCAAGAAGCACCACAAGATTCAAAGGAAGGGTGTGGATATTAACCTGTTTTGACACCACCAATGTGTCATTAACTTAAGTGTAACATTTATAAAATGGTGTATTAATATATGAGAAATTTAATTTAAAATTATAAACTCACTTGTAATTTCATCATATGTCAACCATTCTACCATTATCCATGCATCTAACTTATTCAGCTCTATTAAAAATAAGATGTTATGTCTAATTTCCATAAATATTATATCAAGTATATTGTGACCATAGGCTTTTAAAGATTACATTACATGATTTTATGAATAATTATACCTCATAGTACAAGCCAAGGATCGTTATGTCTAGTGTCTTGTAAGACTAAGTACAGAAAACATAAAACATGGGGATAAAATAAAATTATTTATTTAACCTTTATATAGATCTCCAAACATCCATTGATCCATTACATCTGCATAGGGTACCCTGGGGAACACATGAACAAATAGATGAGCTAAAAAGCCTAGTATGGGAATGAACATAAGAATAAAGCTTAAGAACATGAGTTAGGTGGAATGACATAATGATATCAAAAGAATGGTGAGTATGGAATAATAAGATATAAACATTGGAACATATAAACATGTAATCCTAAAAAATGTCATAAAAATAAAACATGTCTATAGTATGAGTCAAGGCTAACCTCCAATCCTGTTTCCCATAGTAGCATAAGGCATGACTAACTACCAAGATCGTTGCACATAGCATCTCATTAAACATAAAATTTCCCAAATTCATTGGATAGATATATGGGTTCACCCGTATTATAGTTCATGAATAAATTTTCCACATAAATAATCATAAATAATCAACCTTATATAACAAAATGGTTAACCATGGAATGAATTGCATACCATAATCATGACATAAAGAATAACCAATGGGTGTATCATGAAAGTGTCCAAGAAATAAAGGAATTAGAGCATAAATGGATGTTCATAAGGTAAAATAGGAATATATCATGGCATGTGATTCCAAACATAATTGAACACTTGTAAAAATGTAATTGTGAATATTTAGAATTAAAACATTTTTGTGAGGTTTTAAGGAAAATAATGTAGATATTTTAAAATAAAATAGAGGAAAATATTTTATATAAGACCTTAATTGAACCAAGAAGTTTTTAATAATAAAAAAATAATTTATGATGAAAATGGTGAACTAAAATAGAGTATAGAGTGCACTTGAAATTGTGTAAAAATTTGGGAGGTTCCTTTAAGAAAAGATTGCTTATCGAGAATTATTAAGAAGGGAAAAACCTAAAATCATGTTTATCCATGAAACTAAATGAGGTATGGATCTTGAAAAATGATTTTGGATTATATAAACATTATTTAGAAGTTTTACATAAAGTTAAATTACAGCTTCATTTGTGTAAAAAGAAAGATAGATCAACTCGATGGAATAAAGGCGGTTCAGGTAGAATTCATTATGGATTATTGACATGATATTAGGTGTACTTAATAGGGCTTAAAGACTGATAAATGGATTTATAATCTATTATACATAATGAGGAATGTGTGGGAGAGATGTGTAATTATAACCCATCATTTGGTATCACTCATAAAATGGCATAGCATAGAGGACATTCTAGAATAAAACGTAAAATGGAGAGGATCCCTTACATTTTGTCTGAAGGTGTTCTTACTTTGTTATTAATGACTTGAATAATAAAATTAGGTTTATTAATTAATATTTCAAGAACCTCTTATTTATTTAAACAATACATTATACCCTTTTTAAGTTCGTTCATGAACATTTTAATTGGTGATGAGATTCCATTTCATCATTCGAGTCAGTTTGGTTGCTTGGTTTTAATAATTTTTTCATGTTCTAATAGACATGTATGATGACGGTGTTCATCCAGAATTGAGGATACATTTTATTATTGAAAATAAAAAAGGATAAAAGGATGATAATTTAATTTGATTACTTGGAGTGAAGTTGATTTATTATAAAAAACCATAGTGATAACTGTTTTGGTTAATCAACGAGTTTTGATTACAACGAACAAGTTTTTCTTTATAACAGAATACCATTTGTAAAAAAGGATTATAGAACCATAAATAGGGTATATTTAATATAATAATATGGTTAAACTGAAAGAAAACTGGTTTTAGGACCATAATTAAATATGATAATAGAAATTGATATACTGTTGTCTTGGAATGTGCTGGATTAACACATCTCAAATGGTGTCTTCATTTATTTCAAAAAGTAGGTGGGGGAAAGGAGAGATGATAATGAAATATCCCATTAGAAAAAAAAACATTACATTAAATGTATGGTATTGAATTTTTCATACCATATTGATGAGTATAGGTTATGAAATAAATGAGAACAAAAAAACATAAAATTGAAGGAAAATGAAAGAGGAATTTTACCTCTTAAATCATCCTACCGTGAGAGCCTCATAAAGGGGGAGGACTTTGTATTTTGAAGAGACTAAGGGATGTTGGACGTGGGTAAGGATCTTGGGAAAATATTCTGGTAGAATATTTTAAAGGACCAGGTCTTGAGAGGAGTGAGGAGAATATGTAGGAATGAGTGGTATTTATAGTGGAGGGGAGGAGAGCTTTCATAATATTATAATCATTAGTTATTATTTCTTCAGTAGATAAGAAATAGTGAGTGTTCTGACACCTATAATAGTAATAAATTCATGTGAGTTCGTTATTTGGGTGCTTACATGACTTGTGATGTCAAGTATTGTTGATTTTAATTATAACGTATTTATACAGTAAATTAATGTATTTTACTATACACTTAAAATTCAGGTATTTTTGAAAAATACCAAAAATTTACCCAGACCATTTATTGATGTGTAGAATAATAATATGAAATCCATTTTTCAAATATAATTTTCTAAATATGAAAAATTTAATATATAATAAAAATGATAATTTATTCTAAAAAAGGTTTAAAACATTTATTTACTTATTCCATAATATTTGTGCATCGTACTTCAACTTGAATATTATTTAGATACCATCATAGGTTAGATTAATATTAATTAAGGTATATCTATATTCATTAGGGTAACATTTTTATTCATAAGGGTATGTCACTTTTTACAAAAAAATATTTTTGGTCATATTTGGCTCCAAACAAGTTTCTGATTGCAACCGTGTATGTCAGATTTTCAAAAATTCAAATCACAGAAGTGAAAAACATATTTTTAATGGTCATGTAACACTTAGTATTCCATTATGTTATGATTTTATGTGATTATATGAAATAATAATAAGAATTTAATTTCCATTAACAACATTGTGTCGTTACATTTTTCACCAATTATAAAATTTATCCCTTGAAATTTTGTTTTACATTAGAGGTCAAAAATAAGTGTGGGAACTTTTCCATCATTATCTCATCCTATTCCAATGTTTTCTCTTCATACATGTGGTTCCTTGATAGTTCCATGACCAGGTGAGTAGTCTTGTTACATAGAACTTTTTCTCTACAATCCATGATCTTAACTAGATTCTCCTCGTATGAAACATCACCCTCCAATAGAACCACCTCTAAAGAGATTACATGTGAAAGGTCTGGTATGTACATCCTTAAGAAGGATACATGGAAGACATAATGTACTTTCGACATGGATGGTGGATGTGCCAGTCGATAGGCCACATCCCCAATAGGATCAATAATCCCTAAGTATAGGATATACCTGGGACACAACTTTCCTTTATTCGTGAATCTCATGACCTTCTTCCACCGAGATATACAGAGAAATACCATTTCTCCAATTTTTAACTCAAGGTCTCATCGTTGATTATCTATATAGCACTACTGTCGACTTTGTGCTTCCTTGATGTGTTACTGAGTGGTTTTCCCATTCTCCACCATTTATTTGACCATTTTAGGTCCTAGAAGCTTATGCTCAACGAATTCATCCAAACACACCAGTGTTCAATAACTTCATCCATAAAGGGCTTCAAAAGGTTCCATTCAGATGCTCGAGTAGAAACTATTGTGGTAGGGGAATTCAAACAGTGGAATATGTTGGTCACATCCTAATTTGAATTCTATAGAACATTCTATCAACATATCTTCCAGTTTCTGAATAGTTCCCTCGGATTGACCATCAGTTTGAGGATGATTGGTCGTACTGAGGATTAGTTTAGTGTTTAGAGCATGTTGAAGACTTTTCTAGAAAATCAAGGTGAATCTAGGATGACGATCAAATAAAATAGATTGTAGTAATACAATTATACTTACCAACTATTTTATATATATCCCTGTAGGTTGATCCAATGATATATCCTATCGAATCATGATAAATTGAGCTGTCCTCGTAAGATGATCCACAATAACCCATATAGAATTGTTTCATTTGGATGTCCTTGGACGTCCAGTGACAAAGTCCATGGTGATTATTTCAATCATCTATGTTGGTGTGGATATTGGTTGCATAATTCCCTTAGAATGTTTCCTCTCTGCGTTCATATGTTGACATACCAGGCACTTTGATGTAAATTCAGCAGTCTCCCTTATCATATTGACCCACCAAAGCTTTTCATGGAGATATTGATACATATTTGTGCTCCCTGGGTGGATAGTGAAGGTTTAACTATGTGCATCATTCGGAAGCTCCTTCTTTATATCTGGAGTGGATGGTACACATAATTTTGTCCCTAATATTACATCTTTGTCCTAGTTAACCATGAACTCTAAGGATTTCCCATTTCTGACTGCATCCAACCTTTTCAAGAATTTCCACGTCTTTTCTATGAGAATACTTTATTTTCTCCTAGAGGGATGTTTGATCTACAATTTGAGAAAGTATTGATGATTTTATCCCTTAATTATTCCCATGTCCATCCTCTATAAATCTAAAAAAATAATCTCCTTTTCAATTATAATCATTGATAATGATGCCCGATCCTTTCTACTTAGAGCATCTGCCACCTTATTTTCCTTAACAGGATGGTAGTGGATGGAGAAGTCATAATCCACGAGGAGCTCTATAAATCTTCTCTGGCTTATATTACAATATTTTTGTGTGAATAAATATTTATAACTCTTGTGATTTGTATATATCTCACATTTCTCCCCATAGGGATAATGCCGCCATATTTTCAATGCAAATATCACCACCACCAACTCTAGATCATGCTTAGTATATTTTTTCTAATGGATTTTGATCTTCCTTGAGGTGTAGGCTATCAATTTATCATTTTGAATTAGCACATATCCTAATCCCTTATTTGAAGAATCACTGTACAACACAAAGAATTCTCTACTTGTTGGGAGTGTGAATATTGGCACAGTGGTAAGCCTCCTTTTCAAATCCTTGATACAGTCTTCACATTCCAAATTCAAGAAAAACATTACTCCCTTCCATTTCATATTGCTCATTGGGTTTTAAAATCTTGAAATGTTCTCTAAAAATCATCAATAAGACCCAGCTAGACCCAAACCGATATGGATATCTATTACAGATGATGGCCTATGCCACTCTTCAATTACTTTTATCTTCAAATGGTCCACAGATAACCCTTTTCATGTTATTACATTCCCCAAGAGTGATACATCCTCCATCCAGAACTCACATTTATAGTACATTTCATATAACTTCTCCCTTCTCAATGTCTTTTACAAAATATTCAAATTCTCCTCGTGTTCCCACTTTCTCTTGGAGTATATCTGAATATCTTTAATAAAAACTAAAACAAATATTTTTAGGTATTATATAAAGAATATATTAATTAAATCCATGAAAATTTCCAGAGCATTAGTGAGTCTAATGGGAATCACTATAAACTCACAGTGTCCATAAATCGTTCGAAAGTTAGTCTTTGGAAATATCCCCTCCTCACCATTAGTTGGTGATATACCAACTGAAGGACCTATTTAAATAAATAACAGGCCCCAAGAAGCTGACTGAACAAGTCATCTATCAATGGATGGGGATACTTGTTCTTTATCGTTATTTTTTTGAGTTCACGATATTCAATGTAGAGGAGCATTGATCCATCCTTATTCTAGATGAAAAGGACTGGATCACCCCATGGAGAAGCACTCGGTCATATAAAACCCGTCTCCAGATTCTCCTTTAACTAATTATTCATCTCTTTCTTATCTATGGTGGCCATTCTATAAGGTGTCTTGGATATAGGCAGAGATCCAGGGGTATGATAAATTGAGAATTCAACCTTTAGATTTGGAGGAAGACCATACCACACTCTAAGGAATACATCAGTGTAATCCCTCATGATGGGCATGTCTTGAAGCATGATTCTAAACTTTGTCTAAATCATTTGAGATAGATATTCATGCTCATAAGGTAACAATATCCACACATTAGACGATGATTCTCAAAGAGACTCATCTTACTCCTTACACTGGTAATGAATCACATGATGCTTCGGAATATGAGAAGTGACATCCCTATCCTGATAGTTGTTGTTGGATCTGTATAAATATAGCCAATCCATGCCTAAAATAGCATCGAACTCCACTAAAATATGTATGATGAGATTTAATAAGAGTTTTAGTGTAGAGATGTTAACTAGGGAGGAGTTATAAATGATGGATACAACAATTTCCCATTCATTGTTTTCACAGATTATTATTCCTCGAAATTTTGATGTGGGTTTTGAATAGTTCTACTAAACATGATAGATATAAAAGAATGTATAGAACCAGAATAAAATATAATGTTTTATATTCTTGAATGAATAACTAGCATACCTACCACCACATCATTTTCTGACTCCACCTTAGTAGTAGTGATAACATATGCCTTACCTTGTGTCCTTGGAGGATTTTATTGATTTCCTTCAAAAACCCTTAGATTCGGGAATTGTTTTCATAATTCCTATGCTCCTTGCAGTTGTAACACAACACTACTAGATGATCATTCATATGGACCTTACTTTCATATTCCACATTAGCTGGATTTTTCATATCCCTTTATTAGTATTTAGGTAGACTACCAAAAATTCAACATTTGAAGAAATTCTTGGATCCCTTCAGATAGTTCTCAGGATGCTTCTTCACACAACTTTTACATGTGGTATATCTTTCCATTATAGGATTTTTTTGATGAACCACCCATGGAGTTCACCATTTTATTATTCTTGTCATTGAGCCCACATGACTACTGAGAGACTCCAATATCCATTTTAACCATGATGGAATAATAGAAATATCCTCATAATTGTCGAAGCCTCTAATCACCAACGCTGTTCATAGACTCGTCTTTAGTCTACTAAAGAGTTATTAAACATGATTTCTTTGTACGTTTAAAAGATAGAGGCGTACCTGGAAAGCCCCATAAAGTTTTCTTTAGATTCCCGGATGGACTCTTCTTCCTTCTCCTTAAGTCAGAGGAACTCTCTCTCTACCATGAGACAGAGGGTTTGTTGGAAATTTTTATTAAAAAACATCCTCTTGAATTCCTCAAAATCCATGGAATCAATTTACTCTTGGAAATTTGTATTCTTGATTATTTTCTTCCACTGATCAGCTTCCCCATCAAAAAGATAGACCACCAATACGAATTTCTCTTCTTATGTGAACTTGAGTACAGATAATATCTTTTAAATGTAGTTAATCCACTATTTCTTGAGAAGGGGAACATAAGATCTGCTAAACATGAGAGGCCAATTCCGCATGAAGGATTTTGTGGAAACTTGATTTTGCCTTGGTGGAGGAAGGAGTCCACATGATTAATTATACCTCTGAGTACAATATAAGGATCATTATGTATAGTGACTTGGAAGACTAGGTACATAAAACATAAAACATGGGGATAAAAAACTTCTTTGTTTAATATCCATAAAGATTTACTAAATTCAACTGAGCCCTTACATTATTATAGGGTACCCTAGGGAAAACATGAACAAAGGGATGAGCTAAAAAGCCAAGTAAGGGAATGAACAAAAGAATAAAGATTAATCACATGAGTTTTGAGGCATGACATAATGATACCAAATGCCTGGTACATAGGAAAAAATAACATATAAACAAGGGAAAATATAAACATTGAATCATATAAATGTGGAATTAACATAATACATGTCTTTAGTATAATTCTAGGATAACCGTCAATCCAATTTCCTAGAGTAGTACGTTTCAAGGCTAACCGCCAATCCCGTTTCCAATAGTAACAAAATCCAAGGAAAACTGCCAATACCATTTCACATAGCATATCATGAGACATAACTTTTACCAATTCATTGGATTTCAATTTGGGCACACCCATCATACATTTCATGAATATTTTTTCCACATAAATAATCATATATAATCAATCTTACATAACATATGGGATACCCATGGAATGAATTAGGTACCAAAATTATTTCACAAATCATAACCAATGTGTGAATCATGAAGGTATCCATTAATGAAAGGAATCAGAATATACATGGATTTTTATGAGGAAAAATAGGAATGTATCATGGAACATGATTTCAAACCGAATTGACAACATTTATGATATTTATTTGAGAATTTTTAGTATTAAAAGTTTTTTGTGTGGTTTTAAGGAAAATACTATAGATTTATTATAATAGGAAAGTGGAAAATCATTTATATAATATCAGAAATGAACCACTAAGGTCTTAAAAATAAATATACTGATTTTATAAAGACAATGGTTCCATAAAACATAGTATAGAGTTCACTTGAAATTGGGAAATTTTTTTGGATGTTCCTTTAATACAATATAGCTTTTTGGGAAGTATCGAGGAAGGAATCACATAAAATCATGTATATACACAAAAGAGAAAGAGGGATGGAATTGAAACATGAGTGTGGTGAATATAAAAATAAAGTATAAGTGGTATATAAAATCAAAATACAACATCATTTGGGTAAAAATAAATATAGATCAACCTGAAGGAATAATGGCAGTTCAGGTTGAATTCCTTGTGGATTATCAAAATAATATTAGGTGTACTTAAGAAAGATTAAAGAGAGATAAATGGATTTCTCATATTTTATAAAAAATGATGACATTTTGGGGGAGGTGTTAATTGTTCCTCATCATTAGGTACTACTCATAAAATTTCATATCATAGATGAAATTCATGAATAAAAGTGAAATGGAGAGGATACCTTACCTTTTGATCGAAAGTATCCTTCCTTTGTTATTAATGATACGAATAATAAAATTATGTTTATTAATTAATAATTTCAGAAACTCTTATATATTTAAAATATTTATTATAACCTTTTTATGTTCATTCAAGACCTTCTTTATTGGTTATAAGGTTTAATTTCATCATTCAAATCTGTTTTCATTCTTGGTTGTAATGATTCGTTCATGTTCGGATAAACATGTAAGATGAAGGTTTTCTTCCAGAATTGATGTTAAATTTTATTATTGAACATCCAGAAGGGTACATGGTATAAAATTTTATTTTTTACATGTTGTGAAGTTTAATTATTATATAAAACCATAGTGATGACCATTTTGGTTAATCAGTGGGTTATGATTACAACGAACATGTTTTCCATTATAACTTAATACCATTTTTAAAAAAAACTGTTGAACCTTAACAAGTATATATTAAATATAATTATCTATTTCAACCATAAAAAAATTCACCACCAAAACTAAAGATGATAATAGAGATTGATAAATTGTTGTCCTTGAATGCGTTGTATTAACACATCTCAAACGGTGTCTTAATTTATTTGAAAATAATGTGGGGAAAGGATCGATGATATTGAAATATCAAATTAGCATTAAATAATTCCATTACATGTATGGTAGTGGGTTTTTTCATACCGTTTGGATGAGTTGATGTTTGGAATTAAAAGACAACATAAGAACAAAAAAAATGAAAATAAATGAAGGAGTAATTTTACCTCATTAATCTACCTTTCTTGAGAGCCTCTTAAGGAGAGAGGATTTTTTTGGAAGAGACTAGGGGCTGTTGGAGGTGGGGAAGGATCTTGGGAAGATATTTTGGTATAATATTGGCAATGAACAAGGCTTGAAAGGAGTGAAGGGAATTGGTAAGAACGAGTTGTATTTATCGTGGAGGGGAAGAGAGTTTTCATAATATTATAATCATTCGTTTATTATATCATCACATGACAAGAAATATTGAGTATTAGAAGATCTATAATAGTAATAAATTCATTTGAGTTAGATATTTGAGTTCTTAAATCCCTTTCCTTGTAAGGAATAGTTTATTTGAAATATAATGTCTTTATACAGTAAATTAATGTGTTTCACTATTCAATAAAAATTGATGTATTTTAGAAAAATCCCAAAAATTAACCATGTCTATTTATCGACGGGTAGAATCAAAACTGGAAATCAATTTTTGAAAAATAATTTTCTAAATATGATTAATTTAATATTTAATTAAAATCATAATTTATTCTAATAAATATTTAAAACATTTATTAATTTATTCCAAAATATAGGTATAATGTACTTTGACATGAATATAATTTA
This sequence comes from Viscum album, assembly GCA_963277665.1. NCBI lineage: Eukaryota > Viridiplantae > Streptophyta > Magnoliopsida > Santalales > Viscaceae > Viscum > Viscum album. The sequence goes on along the minus strand of OY728167.1, from coordinate 126,922,434 downwards.
TATACTATCACAGTTAAGGTTGTTAATCATTAAGGTATATCACTATTCCTAAGGGTAACATTACAATTCATAATGGTATGTTACTATCACAAAAAATTATGTTGGCCATATAAGACTCCAAATAACATACTAATCACCACTGTGTATGTCATATTTTTGAAATTTAAATCACAAAAGTGAAAATATTTTGTTTAAAGGTCACATAGCACTTAATAATTCATTATGATATGATCCAATGTGATTATATGACATAATTATAAGAATATAAGTTTCATTTAAAAACATACGGTCCTTACAAAGTAACCATAACATGAAAAATTTTAGAACATGACCCGAGCCCATAATTCATTGTGTCAAAACTATAGTCTATCATAAACCCTAAAAACAATATAATGTAATGACATAATTATATCAATATTCACATATAATCCTAATTAATGAATCATGTACATATTTCCAAAATTTATTTTATTAAATACCCCACTATAATCATCGCACACCAAATCACACATGCTCTCCCTCAAAGGTTTTTACTCAGATATATGTGGTCCACCATTCACATTTATACTAGATTACAAAATACTACAAGACAAATTCATTTATATTAGAATTTATTATTAAGATATGTCTCATGGGAGATAAAAATATCTATAATAATTTCATATAATATAATATTGTATTACTGTAGTAACATGGTATTGAAATTCCTACCTTGAGTGTACATAACATTATCATCATGGTTAACCACCTAAATGAAGTACACACACCAGAAATGAAATGAACCCATTAATAATCACCAAATGAGGAGTTGAGGGAGAATATACCAGATAAATAAAATAACATGTTATTGAATCAATATAGACATACACAATGATATATAACACAAAACAATTCTATAGAAATTTGAGAATGATATTGATTAATATGAATTCCACATTCCATCTCCTCTACAATCCTGAAAGGATAATATTATGAAATGATTGAATTACATGATCTACCCATGAAATTATATCTATAAGGCCTTTCATAAGGATAAGAGAGATCACCCATAATTAATATGATGAACATCTGAGGATTAGTATCTTACATTGAAATGCCTTATTCTAATGACTCTATATCATAATTAATTACGCTATAGTGGGGAGGAATTAACCCAGAATGAAAATTGTTGTCACTATGGTTGAGATCCCTTATTATAGGAAGAAGATTGAGGGATTTCAAAGTGTTTCAAGGTAGAAATATGAATATTTAGTATATTTATTAATCTATACTTGTTTTGGGCATACAGAGTACCAAACCATTCACCAATTTGAGGAATCAATGTCCTGTTCTAGGATACGTCACATGGTTTGGCTTCTAGGGTTTGTAAACAATGTTTCAACTATGTCAATTCCACAACCACCAGGGTTTCTATTTTCATAGTTTATTGGTTACTATCGGATTATTACATATATGCATGTTCAATCCATACACCAACCACTACCCCACTTCTACAGACTACAAGGTTGTCTGGTGGAAAAAATATGGTATACCCTAACCACTATCATTTATTACTACTCCATAATGAAATCTAATTCCCAAAAAAACAAATAGAATCTACTTGAGACATCACCAAATTATGAATATATCAAAAAATATTTAATCAAAGATAAAAAATAGGTATAACACACATGGAATGTTCAATGATGTTACACCGAAAACATTAAAAATCCATCAAATATTGATAATATCAAGTAATCTAATGATTTAATGGTTCTATCATATCTACTATATTTTTTGAGATTATATGTCATGATAATGATCTATTTTTTATCCAATGATTTTTAGGTACTTATCTAAATATTTAATTAGATCCTTGGATCAATATGAAATATAAAATAACATTTTACTCTATTTATCCTTATAAATTACTTTAAATATAATTTAAAAGGTTTATTGATTTAGTGAAATAATGATTTTGTACAACATTATAAGTCAATACAGTGTATCAGAGATGGAATTATTCATATTGGATATCATTGGATGACCAATTATTAAATCCATGGTGATTTTTTCCCAATTTGTAAGATCCCAGACTTTGTGATATGGAGTCCTTGTTTAACATTCAGTTTGAATCACTTTTTTGAATAAAAAAATGTCTCATGGGATTATTTGGTGCCTCAAGGGTGTTATAGGTTCTCATGACAATAAATAATGTAAAATTCGGCCACACATGCAAGGTGTCGGTTGGCACATAGTTAAGGAAACGGTGGGACCTTCCAAGGAAAATCATGCACCATGGGATAGAGGCAATCCACATGAACGACGCATGGTTAGTGAATGGTGTGGATTTCAAAAGTTAACCATGTGAACCAACCTACTATTGGATAATGGTTTTTGTGATTTTTTGCACGGTTTTTCAAACCATGTGGGTAAATGTTTGGCCCCTTAAAAATTCGGAAAAACTAAAAACTTTCCCTCAACGGATTATCAGTATCCACAAGATTTTCTTACCCCATTTCATATATTTAACCCTAGTGATGAACAAGAACCCTTATGATCATCCATGGATCAATCTCAACCATTTATAGGTCATTTAATGTTCTGTACACTGCAGATCAAAGCATCAGGTAAGTCTAATCCTCTTTTTTCTTCTATTTTATAGATAAGGGCCTATATCTTGGGAAATATCTTTCTAAATAAATAAAAAAAATTTCCCATGGTGTTTCCAAGTTGAGTCTTGATGGGGTGGATCTAAGGAAATTATTATGAGTGTGATCATTAATGTATTGGAGGTATGTGGTCTACAAGTTATATCTCATAGTTTTTCTATGGATTTTTTCACTTTCGGTTTAATTTTTTGTTACCCCTTTATTGTGAATTTGATATATTTTTTGATATTTTGTATGTTAGAAATATAAAATATTAAATTAAAACCACCATGTCCCATGTGAGATACATCAAGGGTGATTTCACTGATTTAGGTCCACCCATGGGGTGTACCGACATTACGGAACCTAGGAAATGGAAAAGTTGGATAATGATCAATGTGTGGTAAAGTAGATCCCTTGATGAAAATTTTGATATGTTATCTTGAACTATAATTGAAATATTTATAGTGTTTCTAGATTTTATAATTGATTATGGTGTTTTTTGGCATGATACAGTAATGGGTTAATTGGGTAAATAGTAATCGTGCAAGGGGTAACATTAATTTAGATTAGAAATTACTTAGAGAATTAGTGTATATGAAATGTGGAATATGTTAAATTGGTAATGTCATGTGAAATAAAAAATATTTTAAATGGGTTTTCCTTAGGGAATAAGGAAAAAATGCGGGATGAGTTTATTTAAGGTAATTATTAAATTTTATTAGTGATATAAGCATGAGAATTGGAATAGGGTTAAATTGGATATGTGATGTAAATAGAAAATGTGTTAATGGATTAAGGAATCATATTAATTCACATGATATTTATTATGGGTAGTGAGTTTTGTGTGTATTTGTTGGTGATGATTTGTGATATAGTATTTGCGGTGACTTCAATTATATATATTTAATCATGTGAATAGGGCATGGTAGTGTGGGGTATTGACTGAGGTCATATTCTATGGTATCAAGTTTGAATGATTCTCTAAAATCCACCACAAAATTCATGACATAGGGAGGGGGACAGAGCTTTATTCCCCTCATGGTTGTATTCCACTCAGACTGCGGCTTTGATGTAAGGTATTTTTTTCTTTTAATTTGTATTCCCTAATGATATAAGGACATGATTTACTACCTTATTCATAATGATGAATATCTTTATCCATAGTGTAATTTGATGTAAATTTTTATCCCATGTAACACATGTTGGTCATGATCTAATTGATGAATAGGATGAATATGATTGATGGACCCCAGAATACACTATTATTATAAGGTTAAATCAGGATGTCAAGACTTTCTTCCAAATGTGATGGATCATGTAACAACATTGGTAGAAAATTGATAAAATGGCTTGATACAAAACAATAGAGAAAAAATAATCACAGGCCAAGAAAAAACACATAAATTTTACATGGTTCACCACTATGGGATAATCTAAGGAGAATAAACCAGATATGTATCAAATATACCAAAATACACTTATCTTCATTAGAAGTGGAATAGAATATTTTAAACTTAGTCACATGTTTATATTAACTATTCCCTTAAAATAATTTAGTCATAGCACATTGAGTCACTTAGAACACTACTGTTGAATCCCCTTGCTTACTTCTTTGGGAAAAGCCTTACACATTTTATCGACATGAAGGTTTCTTTAATACAATGTAATAATTTTCATGGTCCTTAACTATCACGAGATTATTATTTCACCTTATACAAAAGATGATTCACAGTTAATACATTTTTCCCCTTAAAACTGATGTTCAAAAGTGTAAATCTCAAAGTTCCTTACGATTCTGACTACCTTCGAGAATCATAAAAGACTTTATGGAAACAAATATGTTCTCAAATATCACTAAACTGTCATTGAATACATCATCATCAAAAAGAAACTACTACTCAAAATCATTGGCATCAGCTAATACTAAAATAGTCTTTTCTCAATGCTCATTATCTCATAGAATTCTAGATTCATGGAGCTCCCTTGCTTCATGAAACTAGAGTGATTCTGGATTTTCATAGAATATTTCTATACTGAAATTAATTGGGGGTATCCATATATTTATAGGATCAAAACCTCGTGATGATCCACCACCTTTAGTTCACATTTTCATATCCTTATAATAATTCCTTAAGATCCTCCTTTCACAATTCACCATAATGATTATTGGTAGTCACAGAGATCACTATAAATGGATCGTTCATTAGCAATGCCCCACTTCTCAGAGTCACATAAAACACAATAAATGACATGATACTACTAAACTATGCCTTTAAAAATCCTATTATTTTTTTGATACCATTATCATACCATAATTTGGTTGATCCCATTATAGAAAATCACATTCGTGATGCTCTATTAATCCCCTTGATTTTGTGCCCAAAATTATTGAAAAAACTGCGAAAAATACCACCTTTTATACTATATTCATATGGTAATATAGAATCACATTCCATAAAAACCCTCTCATAAAACAATAGTTGATTGATAACTGACACAAACTGGACTCCATTTCCATAAAAATAAAATCCTTGGTTCCCAAAATGATTATTTTGGTAATAAGGATATAAATAAATAAAGTAAAAATAGTTAACTAATGACACCCAAACTATTATTTACGTACTTGTCAATTATTTGGTACTTTAATTACCTATATATTTATACTTGGTATTTTGTAGACACCATTGGTGGTGTCCTACTAAGTTTTAATCACACCCTGCTCAGGCTGCTATTGGGTAAGAGAGGATATTTCATGGTTACACGTTAAGAAAAGGGAAAAGGCCCTATGCTTGAGAGTTGAGTTGAGATTTTCTTGTGGTTGTATGGGGATCCATTCATAATTTTCGGACCTAATTGCATATTTCACTAAATTACATTATCATGGGTTTTCATCAACTTATCAATAATAACAATGTATATCATTCCTATATTTGTTTTTAGTTCATACCTAGTTTTGTGAGATGTCTAATTATGCATGTTAATTGGTTATTACATGTTTTTTATTCTACTTATACTATTTATCCATTTATTTATACTCTAGGAAATTAGATATATTCTCCCCACATTAATTAGTATACCTTACCTACTGGTCAAAAATATTTCGCATAGGGGGATGTGTGCTTGAGGTCATGTGGAGGGCTGGATCGGAGCACCTATTTAGTGGAATCTGGGTTGGGGATGATACAATGTGGTATTAGTGGCATGAATTTTTTTGAATTACTAAATGGGGATGTTATAAAATTTGTTTGGAAGGTGTTCGGTGTTTGAAATGTGGTCTTTCTTGGGAGTAGCTAACCCTTTGATGATGGAAAATCCAAGTCACCTGGGGTGAGAATTGTTGTCCATGATGTGTTTTGTAACATTTGATGATATTTCACCATTAGTTTATGCACATATTTTATAATGTGATAATTTGATGATTATTTTTCTCATGGATGGAATGGAATTTGGTTTTTCATTCATGCATCATCCAAGGCACATATGTATAAAAGTAGAATGCATCAAGGTAGGTACAAACACAGGATGAGTGTGTGGGACATAAAGGGTATGATTCTTTTGATTTTAATGAATTTGAAGAATATAGTTTCCTATGAAATGATGGAAATGCGTAAAAAGGTGAAACAAAATGTTAAAAAATGGTTAAGTAATTATTCTTGAAGAAGGTTGTAAATGGTTCAATGCGGTTGTAATAGTGAGTTCCAAAATTGGAAATCTTCTTAGGGGGAAGAATAAGTGTGGTAAGAATGGAAATAGTATTCCAAGGGTGTTCAATGTAAGGTTTGTAACCATTTATGTTGGATTACCCATGATAACCATGTCCCTTGGAATGGATGGTCGTGGGTAGTGTTTTGGATGTGAGGATGACATTGGGGATTTTTTATGTAATTGGTAGTTTATGAATGATATATAGATTTTCTTCATATAAAATTTAGAATAATTATTTGTTTTTTCTAATGTTATTGATTTGAATTTTTGAGAAATGAAACCATGAAATTGTGTGCTCGTTGAGAGATAAGAGGATGTTGTTGAGAATGCTACCCAGTAGTGGAGAAAGAAGACCTGATGATTTATGAAAATTGGGAAGATATGTTCTATGAGAACTCCCCCCATTTCATGTAGTTGATCGAATGAGACCCTTGGTGGGTTATAACAAGTATTTTTTAACTGAACATGTTATTTTAGCAACAACAACATTTAAATTTTCTTATAGAGGGTGGGATAGAGGCATCCCAGTTCGGGATAGATTCCATATAAATAATTATCAATCACCTCGGGACTCCTTCTAAGAAGGGAGTCAGTATAGAGACCTATATGATGATGGGTTAGGATATTTTTTGGAGTAACATCATGGTTCATACTGAGCATGATGACAGATTGAAATGGAAATATTTTTAGGAAATTTTTATATAACACTTCTAACCCAAGACCTTGAGGCAGGAAAGGGATGAAATGTTTATTAGTTTGACTTAAGGGGTTGTGTTAGTTATGGACTATGGTAGTAATTTCCTTGAATTTCACCATACCATACTTTCATTGTATGGAGACGAGTAAACTATAGAAAAATGACTCCAGGTAGGGCATATACATGAGATTCGGACCCAGGTGAATATCTACCATATAAATGGTTTACTGAGGTAGTGGACCAGAACCTTATCATAGAAGGGAACCTCTGTAGTGATTTAGGTAGTGTATGTGTGGTTCTAGCTAGGTGGGTGTGTGGTATAGATTCATATGAAAGAAAGTATCATCTTGGGAATTTCCAGAAGGATAAAATGGGCAGAGCTTTCATAAGTGAGGGAATGTCTCTTAGAGAGGTGATCTATTGTTCTGTTACTAGTGTGGTAGGCCAAGGAACATGTGCATCTCATGTCCATGAACACTAGTCATGTGCCAGTTTTATAGAAGGCTAAGAAATATATAGAGATTATTTAACAACCAATGACATATGGGCACAGATGAAGGGCATATGAAGATTCCATGTGTAGGTAGGGGGTAAGTTACCCCCTATCAGGATGGAATTTGGAGCACCACGGGCCATACTGGGTGGTGGATGTGGAACTCTACGGTGATATCATCTATACTATAAGGGAGTATAGTGAACGGTACTCTGGCTAGATCCTAAAGAATAGGGGAAGGTTAGCTTCACAGTGTTTATTATACACCTGGAGGTGGTGAGGCTAGACCATCTACCATTTGAGTCACTATACTCTTAGATTTTATGATCTCTAGTACTTTTTTTGACCTAGTTGGCACACACTCATTTATCTATAATTGGTTTTCTGTTTTGTTGGTCCTACCAGTGGAACTCATGTGTGGTGTCATGTGAATTACTACTCTGTTGGGGATGTGAGTATTAGATGTATGAAAATGTAAGGGTTTTTCTTTCGAGGCTGGTGGGTAACATTTTCATTTGGAACATGTTTTTCCTTGAGATGTTAGGTTTTGACAAATTTTTTGTATGTATTGGTTGGTAATGTATTAGGCCCATATCGACTACTATAATTTTTGGATAACATTTATGTCTCATTAGGGGGATACATATGTCTATCATGGTGAATGGGATGTCTGAGAAAACTAGGCAGGGCTTGTTTGTATGTTTTTTGGAGAACACATTACTCAAGTGTCTTGTATTGTTCTTGATGAGGGAGGAATAGAGCAGCTAGTATTCCCACCAATTATGGTCCAATTTCAGGATGTCTTTCATGGGGACTTATTGGGGATACTCCTTGAGAGAGATGTTGAGTTTATAATTGAGTTTCTTCTAGAAGGATCTTGTTTCCATTCCGTCATATCGAATTCCATCGGTAGAACTCCATGAACATAAGGATTAGCTAGAAGAGTTGGAGCATAAAGGGTACATACATCATAGTACATCACCTTGGAGGATAGTAATCAGGACTTCTATGATGGCTGACGGATCGTTGAGGTTATGTGTCAATTATATAAAGCCGAATTAGATGATAAATAACAAAGGGATACCTACTTACCAAAACTAATGACCTGTTTAACCAACTACGAGGTTCTTCGATGTAACCTAAGATAATTTTTAGATTAGTTTACCATTATTTTAAGGTGAAAACATTAGATGTACTGTGTAAAAAATTCAGGAGTAGGTGAAGGTTATATGAGTTTATGGTGATGTTGTTTTGGTTGAACGATGCATGATTGTGTTCAGGAAACTTATAAACCGAATATTTCTACCACAGCTAGATTAGTTTTTGATTTTCATCATTGATGACATATTGGTGTTTTCAAGAACTCATGGAGATCATACCAAATATTTTTACATCGTCTTATATACACTAAGAGAGAATAGGCATTAAGCCACACTATTGAAATTTCTTTTCTGGATTGATAAGGTTCATTTATTAGGTCACATCATTTCTAAGGAAGGTGTATCAGTGGATCTAGATAAAGAGAAGACCAGGTTGTTTTTGAAGTATCCAATGAAAATTTCGGATGTTTTTTGCTTTTCATGATAGTATGATTACTATCGAAGGTTCATTAAAGAATTTTCACACTTGAAAACAACAGTCTCAGGATTAACCAATATTGTAGTTAAATTAGATTAGTACAAGTAATTCAAGAATGATTTTTCAAGATTTGATGAATCTGATAATGACCACACCGATCCAGATCTTACCCGAGGTAGGTAAGAGATATACCATGATCTCTGATGTGTTTGGTGTTGGGATTGGGGCTATATTAGTTCATGTTGATCAGGTTGAAGCATATGTTTCAAGATAGTTGAGGCCTCATGAATGTAATTACCCAACTCATGAACTTTAGTGGGATTATGTGGTTCATTTCATAAAACGTTGGAGGCATTACCTATAATGAGTGCAGTTCATGGTGTCCACACCTCATAAAATTCTTAAGTACATTTTCTGTGATCATGATGCAAATAAATGAAAAGGAATATGTTTTGAATACATGCATTATTTTTGTTTTGAGTTCTTTTTCACACAAGGAAATGGGTATAGTGTTGTAGATTCCATGAGTTAGAAGACCCAGAATTAGGTGTTTCCGGAATCAAACACTATGTTGACAATGATTGGCTTATTTGCTTGGATGTGCCTAGAGGTAAAAAATGGGCATGGATAGATGAAAATATTATCTTTATTACATGATTCCGTACATTTAATAGCATTCAAATAATTTCATCATGATAGTCCTAGGTGATTTGTTTTGAAGGAATGTCTTAAAGGTGAGGATTCACCTTTTTGTTTGGTGGTTGGTGCTGATGGAATTATTTGTGTTCCGGGACATGTTGTTGAACCATTATGTATGCAGGAATAGTTGATGGGGCAGTTTCATATATTAGAGTGGGAGGTGCATCTCGATTATACTATGATGTACCTATACCATTATATGTAATATTTGTGGCTGGAAATGAAGAAAGGGATTTTGGGTATTATGATGTGATACCTTACCTGTGAGAAGGTGGAGGCCATGCATTAGTGCTAAGGTGGTCTATTATTTCTATTACCCATTCTGGAGTGGAATTCTGATGATGTGATGATGGAATTTGTGGTGTGTCTTTCGAGGATGCCTCTGTAGAATGATTTGGTTTGGGTTCTTGTGGATTGATTGACTAAAGTGGATCGTTTTTTCCAATATAGGAAACCCTTAATTATGACTACTCAGGTGAGTTATTTGTTTGAGAGATGGTGTCAATTCATGGTGTGCTAAAAACTATAGTTTCTGATTGTGATCATGATTTAACATCGTCCTTCTTGTAGGGATTATTGAAGGTTATTTTCACCCACCTTTTTTGAGTACGTCTTACAACCAATAGGTGGATGGGATGTAAGAGCATACAATTCATGTGATAGTGGATATGTTGATGGCATGTGTCCTAGATTTCAATGGTTCAATGGAAAAGAAATTATTGGTTTTTGCGTTTTCCTACAATAATAATATTTATGTTATGATTCAAATAGAACCTTTTGAGTCACTCGTTAGGAGACCATGTAGATTTCCATTGTGTTTTTTAGAAGCTTGAGATATTGATCTATTGGGATGTAATCTTGTGAAGGAGATATAAGAAAAGGATTTAATGTTTTTATGAAACACATGGATACATCCTAGAGTAGATAAGAGTCACATGCAGATCAGCATCATAGACCTCTTGTGTTTATGGATGGTTATAATGTGTTTCTTTGGTTCTGACCATGTTTGGTTTACCAATATATTCAAAGATAGGGAATGTTTCCACCATTGTATGTTGGGTCATTTGAAAATATAGAGCGGATCATACCAATGGATTATTGATTGGATATTCCATAATTGTATAGTGGAATGATTTTTTTTTCATATTTCACATCTTCAACCATATCACCCTAATCCATCTCACATGATTAATGTTGGGGTGTTTGAGCTTGAAGGTGATATGTCCTTTAAGTAACATCCATTTTGTATCATGGATTATAGTGAGAAAGTAATTTGAGAAAAAACCATGCCCTTAATTGATGATTTCTGGAAAAATTGAAAATTTCAAGAAGAATCATGGAAAAGGGAGCCATATTATATGATCCAATGGCCTGACCCATTTACTTTGGATTCTTAGCGATGTTTGATAAGATAGGCTCAAGGACAAGACATTATAAGGTGTGGATGTTTTAAGATCCCATACATTTTGATAGTTATTCCTTGTTAAAATTACGGAATAAATCTCTTTTTTTGTTTAATGAAAAATATATAAAAAATATATGGGGAGTTAGGGGTGTTATATTGAATTTAATCATGAAATAAAGTAAAAGTAGACCAATCTTTTCAAGGTTCATGGTTAGCGCATGGTTATATAAACTGTGTGGCCTTCCCAAGAAAACTGTGAACCCCTCGATAGAGGTGTTCCACATGGTTAGAACATGGATTATGAAACATGCAGTGTACCCCATGTTTCCATATGAAACATATTCCTTTGGACTATGTCTTCTTCATGGGTTTTCAAACCATGTGGGTAAACCAAATACCCATTACAACTATGGAGAATTAAAAAATTTCCTTTATGGATTTTTATGTCTCCAACAAATTTTCTCCCCTCATCTCATCCTTTTACTCCAGTAATGAACATAAAACCTTAATATCTTACAAGTATTAGTGTCCAACTTTTCTAGTCCATTTGGAGTGTTGTTGGATGCAGATCAATTCTTGGGGTATGTCTAATCCTCTCATTTCTTCTATTTTCATATTTAGGATTGTATCTTTGGAAATCTCATTCTGAAGCCCAAAAAAAGAATTACCTGGTGTTTTATTGGTTGAATCTTCAAGGGGAGATTGAAATTCGGTATTAGACCATTATTAAGATTTCATTATTCCGTAGATTCCAGGTATGTGGTATGCATGTTATATCCAAATATTTTTTTGTGCATTTTGTGCATGTTAGGTTTCATTCATGGTTACCCAATTATTGTGATTTTGATTCTTCTGGTGAGATTTGGAAAATTTTGAATCTAAATAATGAATTTAAACCTTCAATGTCTTTATGGATGCATTGAGAATGATTTGACGGATTTAGGGCCACCCATTAGGAACACCAACATTCCTCAACTTAGGAAATGGAAAAGTAGGTACATGATCGATGTGTGGTTAAGTAGATTTCATGATGAACATGTTATTATGATTCGTTGACTTGAAAATGAAGTGCTGGAAGTTCTAATAGATTTCATAATGGATTAAGGGATTTTATGGAATGAAATAGAAATGGTTTTATTAGGTTAATGAAATCGTGTGCAGTGGCTTATGAATTTATGTTATAAATGCCTAAGAGAGTTAGTGTATATGGAATGAATAATATGTAAAATTGGTAATCTATTGAGGAATATGACAAATAGGATTTCATATAGGAATTGAAGAATATCTAGTATGGTTTGATATAAGGGAATTATTAAATTTTACTAGTGACCAATGCATGAAAATGATAATTGGGTTAAATGGGCTATGTGATGTAAATGGAAAATATTTTAATAGTTTACAGAATAATATTAATTCTCATATTTATGGTTATGGATTTTTATTGTTGGGTGTATTCATTTTGACTTATTTGTGATATAGTATGTGTGGTGACTGTATATATATATTTATACACACAAACAAGCATGTGAACATAGCTAGGTAGTGTGGGGTATTGACTGGGATTCTACACCCATGGGTTGAGTTAGAATGACGCTCTAAACTCTACCCCACAATAAAGGAGTTAGGGAAGGGGACCAATCTCTAATCCACTAATGTATTTATTCTACTCAGACTATGGCTTTGAAGTGATGGAATTGTGTTTTTTGTGATGTGTTATCCCTAGTGATACAGAGACCTGATTTATTCCCTTATGCCTAATGATTAATGTCTTGAACCCTTGGGAAAATTATGTAAATTCCTAACCCAGGGAACACATGTTGTATGATAAATAAATAATAAAGACGATGAAAATGATGAATTTTTTACTGAGGATCAAATTGATTAAATTAATATATGTTAACTAATTGAAGATGAGCTATTCATTATTTATATGTCAATTATTTGGTTCTTGCATGAACTATATAATACTACTGAATATTTTTTAGAAACTGTTGGTGGTGGCCCAAATATTTCTACTCACACGTTGCCTAGGCCGCCATTGGGTACCCTGGAGCATTTCAAGGTTGGAGGTCAAGAAAAGGTCAAACGCCCTATTCTTAGGAGTTGAGTTGGGTCTTGGATGTTCATGGACGAGGTTTAGTACATGGAGTCAAGATATAATTGTAGATTCCACTATTTATATTTATCAATGTATTTATTAACATTGGAACTAATGGCATGACATGGAATTCCTATTAGTCTTTGTAGTTTATACATAGTTTTGGGAGAAGCTTAATTATACATAGTTATCGGTAATGACATGTTTTTTCAACTATTTCTTCTATTTAACTGATGCAAAATATGATATTAAACATGGTAATGTCTCCCCACATGAAATAATTGACCCTCGCTCCTAGTTGGCATCCTCTAGCATATGGGGAGGTGTGCTTGAGGTCTTGTGTTGACCCGGAACATAGCACATGTTTTTTGGAATCCGATTTGGGGACGTTACACAATTCTATATGGGTACTGTAAATGGGTACATCATCACCCTATAATTTTGACATTTTATATAAATGTTTCAAAAATCCATAAATAAAAAAAACATGATTATATATCAAACTCATCATGTCTCCATACAAGAAACACACATTAAAATCATGTTCTATCTATCCACTTATTATGTGAATGGATATTATTGATCTATATCAATATTCTAAAATCCCATTCATAATTGTTTTTACAAACTAATATATTTCTAGCTTGAAATTTTATTATTTTTATTTTTTCTACTGTTAACAAAGTAATATTATCTTCATAAGTCCGTATAGCAATATGATCACCATGTCGTTCATTTATTATCACACAGATGGATGGTCATGAAATCAATTAGGGAATGACATATTTCATCACATTCCATATCAATTCTATTTCAATAATTTTTATTTGAATGCATATTTTGACTCTTTAACTCTACCATGAGGATAAGGTGGTGGGGGTTTTTATACTAATATAATTAGCCATCTTATTTGTTGAATGTGACATGAAATTTAAATTCCCTATAAATGGGTTGGGTGAATCTATGTATTTTATTCATTTACATTGAACCATGAACAATGATATTGTCCTACTCATTAATAATTAAAATATCACCCTCCAAATGATTATGATGAGATAATGAACAATAAAAAATATTTACGTGATAGATATTCCTTGTTCATGAAAACCAGGCTAATCCTCGGAGAACACCAATAAATAATACCTTATGCCAAAACAATTTTCAGTGCATTGACACTTTGATGTGGAAAAGTAACCCTCTAAGTTAAAAACCCTTATAAATGAAATATTTTTTCTCTCAATCACTCAAGGAAGAGACATCACCAACTGATATCTTTTTTTCTCAATAAATGAAAAAATAAATTTACAAATTAATTGATCATTTATTAACATCACCATATTATTCTTGAATATGTTCTTATGATATCCAATCAGATAATATTATATAGTTACTTCTTCCCACTAAATATTTCCATCACTTTTCCTGTAACAATACTCTTCTATATTTTCATACACTATACAAAAGTGAATTTTTCTTCCCTCTATGTTTCATAGAATCCACGATGTAATATCCTCATATTCTTTATAATAATGATATTATCCCTTATTTGATGAATATTTTTTTTGTTAATTTTATACAAACCAAGAGAAATAAAAATTTATGAAGGTTTATTTTTAAATCGAGTACTTAATCTACAAATTTTTTATTTTTGAAAATATAATCCACTTGAACTGGAACATTACCATTTCATTTTGTGACAACATGCTTCATGATATGACATTCTATTATTAATAAGATAAAAAAATCACTAAATGTAGCTTTTTCAAATCGTATAAAATTATTGATTGGATTAATCAATCCATTATGTTTCTAAAACCTTTGAAAGTGACACCCGGTAATTTACAATGTGGGAAAAAATTAAAAAAATAGATAAATTTGTTAACGAATGCACTATCACATGGCTTATAGATTTAGAGTAAGTTCTTAACCTAAGATGGCCCGCTGAAATTCAACCCAATATTATGAAGCAATTTACCATATCCTATGAAAATTATCCAAAACTGGGGATATCCATTAAAATAAATCAATTTCCATGAATAACAAAACTACATATTACACCACATGAGTACAATTTGTAAAATCAATAAATAACATTTTCTTTAGAATATTTTAAGTATTTATTTATTGTTCTCTAGTTAATATTATTAAAAAATTAATTTACTCTAAAAAATAAATTGTTAATATTTTCTGTACGAAACACCATCAATTTTCTGACTAGTATTGTCTTGTTTTGACATACACTTCTAAATTCCTTGAGTAGTCTTCTGATTTCACTGATAACTATTATATAACATTTCTTGATTGAAGAAGAAAGGTTATAAAATATAGTCATGTCCTGAACCTCTAGTTCATGGTAAAACATCATAAAATCATAGAGTCATTCAAACCTCCAAAATGACACTAATTATGTTTATTCAATATTTATATTTATAGAGAAAAATCATGGAAGATCATGGGATATCATTTCATTACATATATTATACAAATATAACCCCTCTAGCTTCATCCAAATATCCTTGAGTCATATTCCCCAAATGGAGTACACTTATATTTTTATAAAGTTGTATTCTGAACATGCATACACCAAAATCTGCTTCAATTTATTTCTCCCTAGAAGTTACCTATTTGTGGTTATCAAAATATCCAAAACCCCATTCAATTAATGAATAAGAAAAACATTACCGGTATGTTTATATTATAAAAAATATATAATATAAACATATTGAACCTATATTGATGAATAATTGTGGCAATATTTCACCAATAACAAACTGTAATCCCAAATGAGTTATACATGTCATGAGAAACAAAATTTAACTAAATGGATCCTAATGAAATATCATAGTGAGTTTTGTGATCATTAAACCATATAAACCAAACAAATTCCCATGAATAATCATTTAATAACTCATTCAATTTCATTTTTTTAAAAATATTATGGGTTTTCCATTATCAATTGGAATGTATATTCCCTACCTTACAATAATCATAAAAATGTATGGATCCTCCATACCTTGAAGTCAAATGTAAATTATTCTCCTCATTTTTAAAGGAACCCAATGTTCACTATTTTTAATGTTAAATAGATAAAATTGAACATTCATATTGTTACTAAATGATTAAAATCATATCTTCATTTGAAAAGAAATTATCTCCAGGGAGTGGGGTTATAAATTCCAGACATATCTAATTACAGGGGGGAATTTGGAAAACAAGATCGAATAGATTCCTTGAAAAATATAACATTCATAATACATTAGTGATTATGTTGGAAATATATTCATGGGATTAAATGAACTCAAAAATCACAAACCATTTTTTAATACCCATATGAAAAAAGCAATAATCTATCTTGATGTGATATTTCAGATAATGTTTGATGGGATTTTTATATGATGTATAGAACATATGTTTTCACATGATATATTAAACATTTCTATAACAAACTAAATCTGGTCTCTATCAAACCTGGAACCAAACACAGTCCATGAAAAATCACGTAGGGAATTCCCTATCCCCACAGGAAGACACAGGTTCCTGGGTATCATCGATTTTAGTTTGGGATTGATATACCCATGTATGGATATATAAAACATAAAAAATGATAAACCGAATCAGAAAATTAATTTCAAAAAATATTTAAACAAAATCAATGAACTAAATTCATATATTTAAACATAAAACAGAGGTCCAAATACACATAAAAGTAGAATAAAAATATTCCCAAGGACTCCAGATGACAAGGGGTCATCACCCATAATCAATCTCCACAACACCACACCATGGAAGGGAACTAACAACCCGAAATGCCATGACCCAAGGCCTTGCCTTTACCTGTGTCAAACACAATCAAGTATACATAATCCAAAGTGTTTTAATTAGGGTGTAATACTAAGACTAAAAGGATACCACTAAGATTCTCCAGAGAGTAAGAAATAGAAGATAAAAAGAGTTCCAGTTTTGATGAGAAATAAGTGGTGGAAATAATTTATAACGAATTGTATTTTTTAAATATAAATAGTTTTCCAAAAGAAATTTCAATGAGTGATCACATATTAATAAAAAATGTAATATACAGTATATTTTAGATAAGACCACTTTATTCCAAGGATAAATATAAAATTTTCAATGAGCACTAATATCGGGAACACCCCTCGACAATAGTTTGACTCGGGCCCCATGTACCTCGAACCTCAGTGTAATGTAACAATAAAATGATTTGTACTCATGAAAAAGCCACTAGTAGGTAACATTCCCATAAAATAGTGGTCCCTGATAATATTCAATATAGTTTTTTAGTGTTTTTATTACCCAATTTTCTCAGTCAAAACGGGAAAAAACTACTCTAAATCACAAGCATACTAGTACATACCCACCCTCCTAGATACCTAGGTTTTCCCCATTCTGCTAAATCAATTTTAACATGTTAAAAAAATCATTATCACATAAAAACATCATTTATGGTCATAACCAACTCAAAACAGTAGATACACATGATTTTCACCACTTACATAACTCAATAAACCATTTAGGATTTCAATAAAACAACTACAAAAAGTTTAACAATGTTTTTCCCTCAAAATCCCTTAAAACCTTTTCATTTAACACTATGTGCATACCCATATTCACCAATACATAATTTTAAGCACCAAATTTTATTTATAAATACGTTACGAGAGTTATAAAACAAACAACATTGGCATAACATAGAATAGACATGTAAAAAAACAATTTAACAAAAAATTGTTACCTAAAAATAATTTTCTTAAACAATGCCACAAAAATAATATTTAGAATAAATGATAATGAATGATAAATATGAAAAGAATGGATATTTATAATATCCAACTCATATATCATTTCTTACACAGAGAATCACCTACCTCAAGTGTCAAACCCTTGAATCTTTGTGTGAAAGTTCAACCGCGCCAACGCCACACCACATGGGACTTAGATCAAGTGTAAAAGAAAATGAATAGAGTAATAATACCAATATAAACCCATATGTTCAAATCCCAATTTCAATATATTGGTAAAATCATGATGATATGGAAGAAACCCTAAAAAATGGAAGAAATCCTAATCAAACGGGAGGAAGAAGGAATGGGACCCACTTACTTGAGGGATGGTGACGAAACCACACCAAAATACACCAGTAGATTAAATTAAAAATAGAAAAAATGAATGAGATGTTCTAATAATTATGATTAGTTCCAGTGGGAACTGAAATGGGTGGAAAAGTATAAATTGAAGCACTTACAAATGAATCAAGTCACCAATTCAAATATGGAAGATTTCAGAAATCCTACGACGTTTTGACATAATTGTCAATGCATATGATCTTCAAAGAGGGGGGAAAGTGAATGGATCTCTGCTAGCATCAGCGGCCTCGGGTGAGGGTGTGAATCACCAAAAAATAATAAAAATTGAGTAATATATTAAATAAAAAAAATGTGTTTCTTAAAACTAGAAGTGGGATTTCGGGATGGCCCAATTCCTTAAATAAAAGCACATATCCATCGTGATTATGGGTTCTTAAAGGGTCCAAATTGACATGGATGTGTTAATAGGCATGGGGATTCCATGTTGGAAGTATGATGGGTGTAAAATTTTGAAAAATGAATCAGTTATAAAATAATCAAAATTGGTTTTTAAATCTTGAAATGAGCTCACGGTTTGGCCCAAATCATTAAAACTCACCCTTTCCCCCAGAAATGAAGTGGAAACCCCCAAAACAAATAAATAATGGAAATTAAATGAAATATATCGTTAAAATAATCCATGGTTGTTACAATTAACCCCACCATTAAAGACTTTCCACCCTAGAATGTCAACAAGAATCTTGATCGGAATACAAGAATAAGTACTCCTTCTCAACCAACAACTTATTCTCCAAAGTCTCATGTGTATCATTCCCATGAAACCAAAGAACCTAGAATATTGGAATAGACCATCCTAGAATCACCTTTTTATGTAATTCCACTATTTTAACATTCAACTCAAAAATAGATAATTCCTCCAATATATCCAAATCCTCCAAATTCAGTACATGGGATGGGTCCATGTTGTATTTCATAAACTATGATACATGGAAGAATTCATGGATGGATATCAACTGATAAGGTAATGACAACTTTTTTTCCACATTTACAGTATTCTTGATTATCTCAAAAGGTATAATATAATGCAGTGTCATCTTCCCTTGCTTTCCCAATCTTCGATGTCCCAGATGAGGGGGCCCATTCAAGAATACTGTATCACCCATTGAATAATTTAGATATTGACACATCTGGCCATCATTTGATTTATGGAGACATTGAGCTATCAATAAGCATTGCCTGATCAACATCACCTTCTCAAACTTCTCCTACACGAGACTCGGCCCAAACAGTGTGGTCTCTCCAACATCATCCCAGCACCGGGGGACCGACAAGGCCGACAATAGAGCACCTCAAAAGGAGCCATTCGAATCGGGGATTGGAAACTGTTATTATTAGAAAACTCAACCTGTCCCAAAAGGCTATCCTAGGAACCTCCAAACTATAGAACACATGCATAGAGAATGTCCTCCAAAATATAATTTTCCCGCTCTGTCTGACCATCCGTTTCTGGATGGTATTGCATTCTCATATTTGTCTAATACCATAAGGCCTTCTAAAGGCCTTCCCAAAACTGAGAAGTGAAACAAGGGTACCTTTCTGAGACTACTACTAATGGAACACCATGGATCTTTACCTCCTCTTGAATATACAATCGGTCCAACTCATCCACTTTAGTTGTATCTTTGATTAGAATGAAGTTGTCTAATTTGGTCAGATGATCAATCACCAAACACATGGAGTTCATACCTCGAGGTGTATGAGGTAATCAAATAATGAAGTCCATATAAACCTCGTCTCACTTCCAGGCAGGAATGGGTAATGGATGGAGCAAATTAGAGGGCCTTTGATGCTCTGAATTCACATTTGGGAATGTAAAACATTATAAATCAATGTCTGCGATGTCTCATCTCATACTAGGACCCCAGAGCGGCCAAGAAAAATCGTAATACATATTTGTGGAATCTGGATAGATAGACCACAAATAATGGAGGTTATCCTACATCACCACCTATTGTTGAGTCAACAGAACTACTGAAAGTCCATTGAAGCACTTGATGCCCGCGGGAGATGAAAACCAATTAGAATACATCTCCCCACCTTGAAAAAACTACTTCAACGACTAACAAAACTCATCACTATGTTGGGGTCACTGAATTAGCTCCACCATAGAAGGATTCAACTAAATGCTCACCATGAACGCACCTCTACTGTGCTCCATCGTCTCCACATGCTTCTGAGGAAATGGCCCCATCAAAGTCAACTCATCATAGGACTTCTTCAAGGATTCCACTTGTAATTTTATACTCAATGAAAACACCACTAAATATCCCTCGACCGGGGTATATACAATGTCAAAGTCGATCCTCTGCAAGTACACTGTCCAATGGCACTACCTCAGATTGATGTCTTTCTACAAGAACATATATTCCAAGATTTTGTGATCAAAGTAGACCAAAAACCTCTCCAAAATTTGGTAAAGTCACCATGTCTTAAAATCATTAATCATTGTTACTAACTCCATGTTGTGGGTCAAGTAATTATTTTTGTGTGGTCGGAGTTCGCAAGAGCCATAAGCCACCACATGATCATCCTGCATAAGCATGCACCCGAGACCCATACATGAAGTGTCAAAATAAACCACATAACCATTTCCACACAATAGAAAAATCATAATGAGGTTTTTTTTCAACGACCTATTCAGCTCCTTGAAGGATGATTTCCATTCTATTCCCCATACAAACTTCACCCATTTCAGGGTGAGCACTATCATGGGAGAAGCAAGCTGAGAGAAATCCCAAACAAACCGCCTGTAATAACCATCCAGGCCAGGAAAACTCATGATCTCAAACATTTTCATTGGCCTCTCCCATGAAATAACCACATTGATCTTATCGTAGTCCACCAAAATCCCTTGATCTGAGATTGCATGCCATAGAAATTTTACATCCCTAATCTAGAAAGTGCAATGGGAAAACTTTCCATTACACTAATTCTCTCACAAGGTTCCCATAAAGATTCAAAATTGATCCTAATGTTCCTCCATGGATCCTGATTAAACTTGGATTTCATCCAAAAATACCATTATAATTATGTTGAGATACTGATGGAACACCCTATTCATGAGTTCCACAAGGAACGTGGGAGCATTTGTCCAACACATGTCTATTTTAGAAGTGTTCGCACCTGCTTCATAAGACAGTCTTTGGGATATCTTCCTCTTTTACCCCGAGTTGATGACATCCCAAACACATTTCTATTTTAGAAAACCACCTATCATCATTTAACTGATCTAATAAGTCATCTAATAAAGGAAATTGATGCTTTTACAATATCATCACCTTATTGAGATTCAGATAGTCAATGCACACCCAGAGGGATCTGTTAAATTTTTTTGTGAACAACACACGGGCGGCCCAAGGAGAGACCCTTGAGTGAATGAATAATTTAGATTATAATTCGTCCAACTGTATCGTTAATTCCCTCATCTCGGTGGGGGAAATGCGATATGAGGGAAGAGATATCATTTGTATTCCTGGAACCAGATCAATCGAGAACTCCAAATCCCACTTTTTTGGAAAACCTAAATAATCATGTGGAAATACCTCTGGAAAGACAACAACAACCTGAGGTGGTCCACCTTCAGGAGAATTTATATCGTCCACTGTGAAGAGAGACAATAACTGAAAAACAACATCTCCTAACTCTAGTAGTGGAGGTCCCACGCGACTCGACCAAGGATCCCATTACTGACGAAAAACGTGACAAATCCCATCATGGGTCATAAAGATAACCTTCCGCATATTGAAATAGGTGTTCACCTATAAATGTAGTATCCAGTCCATGTCATTTATTATGTCATATAGGCCCAAATCTAAAAATAATATTTCTAACTCCATCTCTAACCCAGATACGGAAATCAGACATGATGGGAACCTGAGACCCTGCTCTTTCTTCATTCCAAGCGGCATCACCAACTCCATCACAAAAGATAACAACTTGGATGGGAAATCTAGCATGTTCACAAAATGGAATGAAAGAAATGAAATATAGTCATAATTATCAAAAAGAGTAGTAGCTATAGAAGATGCAATAAAAAAGGTAAATCGAATAGTCAACGATCATGCCTCGATCCTATGGGTGCCTGATCCGCTACATGGAGATGTCCGATATATACTTGAGGGAAACCACAAGTCTATGCCTATGACATAATCTAGACCTATCCAGAAGATGACCCAACCCTACCTCCACGACCACCAAATTGAGATCCTCCCTTCTTGGACGGCTCTGACTGAGCTGACACTCCTCTTGAAGCCACCAATCCTGGCCCACTTTGAAGTGGACGTGCCACCCTACAAAAGCACTTTAGGTGACCCATACCTTCCCATTGACAAAATGGATTCAGAGGAAATGGTCATACTGGTCGGATGTTCCCCAACCTCCCACACTTGTGGCCCACAATGGATCTTGCATCGGAAGCCACAAATGAAAACATCCTGGAGGAGTGTTCTAAACTACCACCTCCCTTCTTCACATGCTCCTCTCACGTCATTTTCTTCTCTAAAGAGTTGAAACTGCACACTACTAATACATTTTCAGTGAAATCATCCCTCTGTTTCTGGTCAATATCTACCATACAATCCCGGGTTAAAACCACTGTATAGGTCCTCATCTTAACCTAGAAAACATGGTAGTATATCTCCAGTCGTAATCCTTTCAAAAACCTATGGGCCATCAATTAATCATTACAGATGATTTCCGGAGGATACTGAACCAGATCAGTGAAAATGTTGGTATAATATATCATAGAAAGATCCCCCTAAACAAGATCCATAACCTCTAGCGATCTAGAATATGCCAAGAAATTAGGGTAGTATTGTTAATTGAATATGACCTTGAAATATCCCCAGCACATCTTCTCATTATTCATTGTTTTCTCTAACGATTCCCTCCACCTATGACGGTGGTAATACAATAGGAAAAAGGCACAATTAACATTGACCTCCTTGGGTGTGTCTAGGAACACAATCATGTGCTTGATATTTCCGAGACATTCCTTTTCTTCCTGGGGTTCTATGCTACCTCAGAAAGTATGGGGCTTATTTATCAGAAACTCCTGGGCCTTTTACTTCCTAGGTCCAGTCTCATCTACTCTAATAGGAGATTGAACAAGAGACAGTCACTGTCTTAGAGCCTAGAAAGCCCAAACCACTGCCTCTACTATCCTCTGATCAAGCAGTGAGGGAGAACTCTCTCAGGCTTCCTACCATGGTTGCATTGGAGATTTCTTGGGCGGCATTTTTCTAATAAAAGGAAACAATCACAAGAGAAAAAATCAGTACAACAGTTCCGAAAAATTCCATCAATATCATCAAATATATTGAAACAAAGCACATTACAATAACAAAATAAACCACTACTCCACCCCCGCCTGATTTCAACATGTAGTCTACAGCCCACATGTATCACCTGGAAGTGAATTCAAACAAACAATTCCAATGTCCCATGGTGACACAAGGTCTGCCAAGAGAGGTGCAGACCAAGCACCGTAATCATGACTAAAACTCCTAATCTCGACATTCCAAGCTCCTATCTAGTCCAACTCAACACAAAATAATAATATAGCCCAAAAACATTAACCCCTCTGATAACATTTTGTCACGAACCGAATCATTTAACTATCCAAACTATCACCATTCCCAGCCCGTGACAAGGCCCGAGGGGCATTCTATATCCCCACATGCTGGCACAAGTTCCGGATATCATTTATTTTGTGTTGGGATTGATTGACCCAAGTATGGATACATAAAACATCAAAAACAATCGATAAACCGAATATAAAAATTCATACCAATCATGCTTTAAAAAACCTGAATAAATAGGACTAAACATAGATCAAGAGGTCCAAATACACTTAAAATTATCAGAAAAACATCCCACAAGGACTCAACATGTCAAGGGGTCATCACCCACAGGCCTTCTCCACAACACCACACCATGGAAGGGAACTAACAAGACAAACCACCATCACCCAAGGCATTTCATTTAACTATGTCAAACATGATCAAGTATACTTACTCCCAATGGGTGTAATTTGGGTATAAACCTATGAAAAATAGGAATCATCCAAGATATTACATAGATTACGTAATACATGGTAAAAATCATGCCAGTTTTGATACGCAAGAAGTGGTGGAAATAATTTCGAACGAATGAAACTTTTAAATGTAAAAAGTTTTCAAAATGAAATTTCCATGAGTGGGAACATTTCAATAAAACATGTATGATACTATATTTTACAACCAAAACACCATTTTTCAAAATATAAATACAAAATATTCAATTATCAACAATATTGGGAACACCCCTATGCACTAGTTAGTCTCAGGTCGCATGTACCTCATACCTCAGTGTAATGTAAACATAGAAAAATCCATTCATGTGCATAAGAGACTAGTGGGGAACATTCCCAGAACCAAGTGGTCCCCAATAATCATTAATATTGTACTTTACTGTTTTTGTTTTCGATTTTTCTCAGTGAAATAGGGATAAAACTACTCTGAATCACTTGTGTTGTAGTACATATCTTCCCTCCTAGATACGTAGGTTTTCCCCTTTATACTCAAACCATTTTCAAATATTACGAAACCCACTAGAACATAAACACATCAGATCTGGTCATAAAAACTCAAAAAATTATATACACATTCTTTACACCACATACATCACTCAATAAAACCGTTAGAATTTCAATAAAAATATCACAAAATTTAATAATGTTTTGCACACAAAATCCCTTAAACCCCCCACAATGAACATTATTTTCATAACCATATTCACCAAAAATAATTTCTAGCAGAAAAATATTTTTATAAATCCATTACAAGAGTTATACAACTACCTAAACTTTCATAACATAGAATATTCATGGAAAACACCCAATAATAGACCGAGGAACCCAAGATAAAATCCGAGGTAAGAATTCCCACTTTCTATACATTATGAACTTCAAGACTAAATGGATGAAACCCTAATAAAATGGACAAAAACCTAAAAAAATTGGAGGAAGAAGGAAGGAGACCAACTTTTTTTAGGGATCTTGAATAATTTGACCGAAATACACAAGTATCTGAATTTATAAACAGAAAAAATGAAATTGAGGTTATAATAAGGCTGAGAAGGTCATCTGAGAACAGAAATGGGAGGAAAAGGGGAAAATTTAAAGGCGTTATAAAGGAAACAAGATACCTCTTCAAATATGGAAAATTTGAGAAATCCTACGAATTTATACCCTAATTCAAAATGTATATGAACTCCAAATAGGGGAAAAAGATAATGGGGGTGATACTAGGTTTAGTGGGCTCAGGATAGATTTAAAATCCTTGAAAAATATTAAGAATTGTATAAGTATTTAATAAACACATTTTTAAACAAAAATATTGCAAAGGGATTCTGGTCTTGCCCAATTCCTTCATTAAAAACCCAGATCCACCATGATTATGGATTCCTATAGGTTCAAAATTGATATGGCGGTGTAAATAGGTTAATGGAAGCCATGTTGGAAGTGGAATGGGTACACGATATGGAAACATGAATGTGTAATAAAAGAAACAAAATTAGTTTTTAAATCTCGAAATGGGCTCATGGTTTGGCCCAAATCACAACAAATTGCCCTTTCCTCAAAAAATGCATGGGTAACCCACATAATAACGAAATAATGGAAATTAAATCAAAAGTAAGTTTAAAATAAATCATGGATTTGACAATATATTTTATTTAATTCAAAATATATATAAACTTTTATTTCATCTATATCAGTTGAGTACAATAGTGTATAGATATTATCTATTCATATTCAGAAATGTTGAAACAACTTAAATTATTTATAAAAAAATAAAATGGAAAAGATTTAAATATATAATTCACTACTAGGGTTTGAGTTCCTATCATGAGAACAACCTTCCCATTATCAATCAGTGTATCCCAAAAACTCCTATTCCATTTTTTGTGATATAATAGCCTGATTTTTTTGTATTTATTATTTATATTAAAAATTTCTTTAATGAATATACGTGGATATATTTGTGGAAAAATTTATATAATTCATCTTAACATGGGGGAAATAAAATTTTTGTTCTTGTTTCATTACATTAAATGATACTTCTGAACATTTTCGTAAACTCTATGATAGTATTTAGTTTTCTGTCATTTTCTTTTGATATCTTCGTCAAGGCAGTAGCTTGAGTTTTCATTTCCAAAGAATATTCAATGAAAATTTTATTGGTACCCACTTTAGAATATTTAGATTTTTAAATAGCCCCATCATTCATCGAGGTACTTGTAATCAAATGAATAATGTGAACACACTAATAATTGTTATTTTTTACAAGAAACTCTTATTCTATATAAAAACATTAACTGTTTTTCATTTAAACCGTAAAAAATAATTTCTCATATTAATATATGACAAAAAATATATTTTACGCATTCCCATTATTGATTAATAGGTTGTGATCAACTCCATAACATTGAAATCAATTACATTTCATTTATAGATCTGGCATTGAATACCAAGAACATAGAGATTAATTATGAATTGAAATTTATTTATTGAACTAATACATTATATACCATTATCCAACCATAATAATAAATTCACTTTTATAGTAAACACACCATCATTATGGATTCAATTAGGAATAAGAATTTGATATCTATTTAAAAGTGTGTGAATTTATTTTTCCCTAAAAAGGGAAAAACTATTTAGATTGTTTCTAATTATACTACATGGTAAATTTTCTCATTAAAATAAATAAAATAAATTGAATAATATACCATTTACACTTTCCCTGTCTTTTCAGTGTCATGTTTTTATCTTCATTTCGTTCATTATGGAAATCCCCAGTGGTTCCAATGATATTTTTTACTAGAATTAGAAAAAATTTCCTTGTAATATCCTTCTAAATCTTGGCCATATCACAATGAATAGACATAAATCCTCTATAACCTATTGTAGGAAAATAAAAATATTTATTCTATTGCTTATAAAATAATGTAATTTTTTAATAGTGTTCATATTTTATGTTTATATAAGTGATGTCTGTTACCAATTATTTTTTACATGGTAATTTTTTCATTACCACGTTCTCTTGTAATGGACAAAGAATTACTGTATTATCCTTATCCTCTATTTAATCCACTCAGTATACCATAACTCCATGATCTTTAAATTGTGTTACTCTATTTGTAATTAATATCCTCTAATGTTTTATCATTGTTTTACTAAAATACCTTTTTAGTAGCATATCAAATATAATCACTATATAGAATAGTTATATATTAGTATTCTCATATTTTCCCCAGAGTTTTTATGTACTATTTTTATACCTTTCATTTGGAATAAATCAGTTGAAAATTCATTCATACCCACATGTATCAAACATAGTGTTCTTATAATTGTTGATAATAAAATAATAATTCCTAAATATTCAACAGTATATCAATGTAGTATTATAATAATACCACCTTTGATAGGGTTCCTTCTAATCAAATAACCAAAAAAATGATTATATATATATATATTACAATGTTATGCGATGATTTCCATAAAATATTTTCTAAGATTATTTTCCTCATTTAACATTATTGGTGCAATGTTAATGATGATCCAATTAGTCCTCTCAACCAAAACAATTACTCAAGATCATTTCCTACTAAAACTAACTACCATATCTCATATATTTTGATATATTACTACACCTGGTTGATTTTTTAATCTAGACCATTATCTATACAAAAAATATTTATTATTTTCACAAGAATCATCTATATAGATCTTTAATATCACCCTTTTCATTTTTATGCCTCTAATTCATTGTACATATCCATTAGAAAAATAATAAAACATAAATAAGAGAAGAATATAATATTATACACTTTTCTTTAAATGAATTTAGGTGATATTATCCCAAAAAATCGACACTTACCAATTCATGGTTCTTTATTGAATTGTTTCTTATATTATTGTAACTCACCAAATTGATCATCCCTATTTAGAAAGCATCACATATGTGATTGTGATCAGATGAGTGTTTTAGTAAATAATATAAACATTTAATTTTACCATTTCCATCATATAACATTTTCTTAAATGGTAAATCCATATTTACCACAACTAATTTTCCTCCTCCTTAGATAGTAAGCCCAAATACACTTCCCCATTAATGGGGTGAATTTTCCCCATAATTCTATTTCCATAAATTAACATGATTACATAACATCCCAAAATGATTTAATAATTTTTTTATTTCACCAGATGTACTATGATCTATTGATATAGAATTATTTAGTGGATACTAAGGCATCTATCTAATGAGATATCTATATTCTATACATTATTTCATTCAATTTTGGATTTCATAAATCCAATATTTTTTGTCTATTTTTTATTTACAATGGATGAAAAGTAAAAAACTTTATAATATTTGATTCCACAGATAGGATCATTATTTCATATCATATGGTAAGTCCACAATATAGTCAAAATTTCTTAAAAAAGGGGAATATATTCTCCTAATGTAATTTATAGTTATTTTCTTTCTCATATATCCATTATACGATCCATATAGATTGTGTCAAAACATTTAATAGTTATTAATATTTTTCTACCATAGGATCCATATTTTTTTTCCATCACCTATAAATGATGTTTATTGTTTTTCAATTTATATCCAAAATGAAGATGTTTCTAAAAAAATTATAAAGTTATTAGGGCTATCCTTTTCCATATTAATTTCTAATGGTCATGTAAAATCCCATAACTAGTGTAATAAAAATTCAATTACCATTTTCAATATGGAATATATAAGTTGTTCAAATCATTTATTTTTATTATACCGGAGTCCTTATGTGTGTCCTAGTATTGGGACACACATATTTTATTTATTCCCAATAATTAGACACACAAAACTATATTCACAGTTCATTTGTTTATTTATTTTATTTTCAACAAACGAAATTTTGGTTCCTCTTAGTCATACCCAAATCAAATTTATTTTTGGATGTTATTTCTTTTGGTTTTTCCTTGCATTCTAATTATTTTGTATTTTTGACATTTCCCTTAATTGATATTTATTTTCCTTTAAAAAACATCACCGGTGGACTAATATTATCTTTCTTCATAGATTCCACTTGAATATCTATTCCTTCATTCATTTTATGTGCACATGATCTTCTTGATTGAATCAGTGGAGTTTTATTTTTCTCTTCATCAAAAATATTCATTTTACCTTCTTGAGAAATGTTCTGATTTATTCAATTATTTTGACATTGTATTTTATTGGATTAGTTTCTATATCAATGATCCATTATTTCATTTAATGGTTTATCATTTATGAAGAAACATTTTATTACATTTGTAATTTGAGCATTTAAACCCTACTCTTCATATCATATTTTATACTTCTTCCAACTATATGATAATATGGAATTCAGTTACCTCTCCATTAGATTTATTTTTATTTTCCCTATATACATAAATTTAATTAAGGGAATATTGAAACATAAAACTATGTTCAACCATTAATAAAATATTTTTTCTTAATAATTATGTTCCTCAATTTTTTACCTATCAATGTCAATAATATTAAATTCCTCACTAAGGTGTTTACAAACCTCAGCTTCCAACACATTCAAATATTTTGAGCTTACACACACATGTGAAAGAATGATTTTCTTCCTATAGATCTTTATCCATTAAATTTTTTTACTCTTACATAAAAAAAATTATTTCTGGGAACTGAAACATCTGCCACATTTTAGATTTTTTGGGCACTTATATCTATAAGAACGACTATTCCTCATCAAAAGAATATAGTTGGATGATTTAATTAGTAATTTTCGCTTAAAAAAATAATATTTCAGGATACTAATGACATAAAATCATCAAAATCCCATTAATTGGTATCATATTAAATATTTAGTATTCTCACAACCTTGAACACAATTTCATATGTCCTAATTTTTATAGATTAATATTCAAAATTACTCATCTCTTATTCAATGAGACTTCTAAAAATGTTGTCTGGTGTCACTTACATTGTATCCATGTCATCGGGAACCAATACATTAAAATTTAAACCAATTGTTTTCCTATAATAATTTTATTTAAAAAATTATATTGTACTTATATTATTAATATACATGAATATAATCCCTAATAATGTTATCTTGATCAATGAAGACATCAAAAAAATCATTTTAGTGAATCTATAAATCAAATTACATATTTTATAACAATATTTAATAAATCCTCCCAAGAGGATGTATAACTCCCAACCATTTTGATACTTTCCCCACATGTCAAGTGAGATTTTACAATAAAATAATTTATTGTAATTGTGCCGCCTTGTTTATTTACATGTTGACATGGACTTTATGTTCCTTTTCATCTTTTTTCTAATAACACCCTACTCACCATTTTTTCCAAATTCTATTGTATGTAATCCATGAATAAATCCATCCCTAATGTAAGAAAATAATTTTCCATTAAATATTTCATTGGAAGATATATTTTCCATTAACGATATGATTTTTTGGTTAATCGATCCTTTCATTTAATCAAATACAATAAACATCCTCCTGAACCTTTAGTAATGATATATATTTTTATCCCCATGCATGTTAAATACCCCAAAACATGATTTGGAATATGAATTAATATATTTTATTATTTTACTTTCTACCCTTGACAAAGTCCACTATCAAATAATCATAAGAAAAATACTATTCACAGTAGTAATTTTAAAATGGTAATACTAAAAAAAATGTGTGAAAAATAGGCTTTACATGGTTCACTCAAAAAAATATAATCTAAGGGGAACAGAATAATAATGAATTTTGAGGTAGAATAATATGTTTTTTACCCTGTTACCATAGTACAAAATATGGCTGTGAATTATTGTGAAGTAGACTTCTTTATCTTCTATGATCATTTCAGATCATCTATGCATGTTTGTAAGAAAAAAACCAAATTTTTAGTCTCTATTAAATACTAAAAGGTAATGAGAATGAACACACTGGATATAAAAGTTTCTCCTATAATAATATACATCAAGGAGCATAGATCGACGATGCGTGATTATGTTGTATTATAAACTACCTCACTAGTATTAAGTTACACCTCTATTTAGGGATCACTAATCCATCGATGTATAAGACCTCTTCCTCTCATCCACTCTTTTCATTCAATAATGTTATTTCAATATAGATGATACAATGGATAATTTCTAAAATATTTTTAATCAATTCAACACCAAATTTTAATGGTGATCTCAATGACACTATGTATCTTTATTTCCATATTTTCTAAATGATATAATCTACCTAATTGATTCATCATGTCAAAATATTCAATGAACTCCAATTATAACAACCATTATTTTTTATATTATAATGAAATGTTTTCATCTATCACTATTTATCTTCCTATAATATTCATTGAAATTTACCTCTATTACATATGTGTCTCAGTTACCCCTTCTCAATATAGCTATACAGTCTATAACCACTATATTATATATTTTTAAAATCAAAATTCAAATTAATGATTAACTAATAACTTTAAATTCATCAAATATATGCATTGATTAATTTTTGGAAATTTATCCACATGAGGAATCCATTATAACCACAAAATTTTGTTCCACATGTCCAAAGAAGTTATAGAATATCCAACACAATAAATATTGTATGTAACATATTATTCAAGGCAATAAACCCGTATAAATTGAATATAAATTGTTCATTTACTTGTATTTCACTTTTACTGAAATACAAGATAGTTAAAATGTTAATTTCCATATTATGGTTCTCTTTATATACCATTTCACATTTTAATTCCAAATATTTTCAAGAGGAAAGATTAAATAAAAAAAATACTATTTGGGGAATCAAAATTTTTTAAATGGAAACCCCTAATAAAAAAATTCATTTTTTTCTGGGACATTATACCCTCGATGTTTTTCTTTAGACTTTATGACCATATTTTTTCAGAATACCTAGACAAATGTAATGAATTAACTTTCTAAATCTAAGGATTTCTTGATAATTGAAAATAAATTATAAAAAATACTATATTTTATGATTTGGTCTCCTCACCAATTCATCCACGTATATTTTTCAATTAAATTTAGGTCCACTATGGAATTTCCAACCTTACTTTTTATTTCTGAAATCATTTTAGATTGAAATTCAATAAGAAATTCTTATAGAATAATCCCTCTATATATTTACATTTCCATTAATTATTTGGTAAATCAACCATGATATGGAGATTATAGTTCTGATTCTCAAAAATCTCATACTCATTCGAAAACAACTCAAACACATTCTTAAAAAATCACCCTAAAAACTATATCATCCCCTGAGAAACATTTTCAATAAATTAAATCCTATTTCAAAAAAATCGATAAATTGGCATAAAACATTCAATAACAAATATCATCAATCATCATCAATTATTCTTCAAAATCCATATACAATATAAAAAATAATAAATGTTTTTCGAAAAATACAATATAAGACATAGTGGATAAATCATTTTCAATAATTGGATTTTTTTTATAAATTTAAAAATTCATTAAAAGAAACAAAGAAAAGTGATAGATTTAACTTATCGCCATTTTTTCACAATCACTGATCTCTTAAGACACTGTATTTGTGTCATCTTACTTCATATTTGGATGTTAAATTCAATACAGTCCAACGGTTTTACCCTATAGAATCTTCTTTTGAATAAAAATTTATCACTACATTAAATATAAGTGAGGACTATTTAATTAACATCTAATCCTAGATGAGACAATATTATGTGTTGGAAACCATTAAATTAGTCAATATTTCTGTTATTTTCAAAAATAAATATGAAACCGATCCATTTTTCAAAACATCATGGATCATATCTCTCCCAATCATTTCTCTTGAATGAAATAATATAGAGAAATAAACACATGTAATATCACAACATAATAATTAATTAAATATGGTTAATTATAATTTATAACCATAATATGTTGATGAAATATATTGAACTCTAACATTCAACCCTTTACATTCAAATACATGACTTTCTAACATCATGGTGATGATTTTAACAAAAATATTTTGCGTTCTAAAGAAATATATCCAAACTAGGGTTTTCAAAATTTTCTCAATTATTAATTGGTAAATTATTTCAATGTACGTTATGTGAGAGTACTAAACATGACTTTTTTACCACTAAGTAATACCTTTTATAATAATGAATCATCTTTGGCTATTTTAAGACATCAATTATGCCGTGAAACTATTTTTCTAAAAAATATTTTCAGTGTAATATTTTTTGAATGTATAGATTCTGCCATTAGGCCAAATCCTTTTTTTTTTTGATATTTTCTAATACCACTTTTAAGGAAAAGTGGGAACTGAACACCACAAGTTTCAATACCACATCCCTCCATCACCACAAAGCATTTCAAATTCAAAAACCCGAACTTAGACCGCTTTCCAGATCCGCGAATCACCCGTCATCATTTCCGAAGCCACCTCAAGACTGCCGACGTCGAAAACATCATCTAGTCAACTACCAGTCCCCATTATCACCATGTGCCTCGAAACAACCACCGCTGTCGTCGTCACCAGAGCACACTGTCGTCGCCGGAGCACCATCACCGGCGGATCCAAAAGACATCATCGACTTCACCAGAAAACGCCACCTTCACCATTCCAACGTCTTCGAGACGGAAAGCCCAGCATACTCCCCCTCGGAATCAGCTTCAGCATCACCTCCCCACAGACATTAATCCATTCGCAAAACCACATCCGACGTCGTCGAACAAACACCATCATCACCTCCTTCATCAACGATGAGAGCCGCAACCCACACGCCCAGAAAACGGACGAAAACACCATTTCACAACAAAAGGCAAACATCACAAAGAAAATAAACGAACAAACCCCACTTCAGCCGCCGCAACCACCGACGAAAGACCCCCGCAGATCCTCAGAGAACTCTGCCGCCACGAATCAGGGGAAAACTCCACAAGCTGGGCGACCGCCGTAGGCCAACAACGCATACCGATCAAACCCTGAACGCTCCATAGAGTATGCCGTTGAACAAACCGGTCTTACGCCCACGGATTAGATCAAAAGCGTCGTAGAAGCTCGCAACGATCCGCCACAGAAAGGAGGATGGGTCCCAAGATCGCCGCGTAGAATACCAAAGACATCCGAAAAGTTCCACCACAGGGAGGCGACGGAAAGATCAACACGCCATCTTCAACCGGGAACCTCAAAGATAGAACGATCGCCACTGAAAAACAACGAAAGGAAAATAGGAAACGAGACCCCCCTCCCCCGACTACTCCAGACCCGTCGACCTCCTCGAAGAGACGAAGAGAGCTAGGGTGAAATGGCCGGAGAGGGGAGGAGCAGATGTCGGAGGCGAAACCCTAGGCGCCGCGGGAGAGAAAGAAGAAGCCGCTCTGAGGCGTTTCGTATAGATTCTGCCATTATTATTGTTATATATTTATAATAATGTTTCATTCAAGAGAACATAAAATAGTTATTTAAAAATTAAAAATGACTTCCAATTATCCCTAGTAAAACCACTATCAATATTTATTAATATATTTATTTTCATTAAAGACATAAATTTGAAATATATTCAAAATTATTTGATCATAACCCATTATTCATCTCTCCTTCATGTGATTTTACTAAAAATAAAAACATTGAATCCTTAATGAAATTTATATAGAATTTAAAATATCTGGTTCTGTTAGAGTAAGAAACAGTAAACAACCAATAATAATTTTATATGACGTAAAATTTACCCCTTCCTTTACTTAATGTATACCAATATTTATCCAAACAACTATCATAGTCAAAAATCGATTATTGTCCTTCATTATAAATTTCATTAAATCATTGTTTCCATAAATAACCTATAGAATTAATATCTTCCCTTAATCATGATGAACATATGACCCCAAATGTTCATTCAACTTCTTAATCCATTATATTTGAAAATAAGAACTCATAATTTTATAATATTTGTTAATAGAGATATTATTACAACCAAATATTTTATAAAAAACATAACCTAGATCCATTGAATAATTTTCATGTGAACATTTTAGAATATATTGTTGTCAATACCAATACTTATAACCTCTATCTTCCACCTGAAATATTATATATTTGCAAAAATAACTAGGTTTTTTATGTTCCCACACAAATATTTTCTCAACATAAAAACTATTGAATTATCTAATCCAAAAAATAACTCAAATGTTTGATTGATATTTAGGTCTTTATTCATTAGTCCTATCAAAATTTTATTCATACTTATTTTTATAAAACATTTAATATATTTTTGATAAAAGAATATTATAATGTTTATAATAGACGCTTTTCATGCCGCTGATTCATATGTCACTTTGACAAAAACGCCCTCAACTTGAGAATATCCCTTAGTAATTGACCTTTAATTATTCAGGATTCCCATTCAATTAAAAAATATATAATTCTTGATGACACATTTTCTTCCAATAATTTTTTAATTTTCTACTATTTCTACATGATTAAATGTTTTATTTTATAAATTTCATCTAATTATTATTTAGTGGAATTCCTCCATAACTATTTCATTGCCACTTCTTGAAAATTATTAGGTTCAAACTCAAATTATATATTTGGTATATCTATTTTATTAATCCATCATATCTAAGATGGATTATATTTTTCTCCAATGATATTATAGGGATAAACATTATCCTTTTCCATTAATGAATGACTCACTAGTTAAAAATCCTCTTCCTTTTTTATTCTATTTATTTAGTCTAAAAATCATCATTAGTTTGATGGTCGTGAGGTTCTCCCAAATATTTATTTTTTCTTTAGATTCATTTATCTCATATTTTAAACCATTTAAAATCAAATTTTCCTTCATCATTAAACATTATTAAATCATATCCCTAGAAAATGTTATTGACCCTTTTATTAAATCATTTCTAGATCTACATGTTTTTGAATATCAAATAAATTTAAATTCAACTAATTCCTCCCCATATTTTTCTTGATGGGTTTCACTATTTAAGATGAATAAATTTCAAATATACATCATATATTGATTTTAATATGGTATCCTTCCATGATAAATATTTTATGGATTATTTTCAACTCATATAGTAATAAATACAAAATATTCATAATATTAATAAAATTGAGTAATTATCTCAAATAATGATATGAGATGACACAATCTATCAGCAATGTCAATTAAATGTTTTTGAATATGAAATTTCATCTTCCTAAAACACCATTTTATTTATGGCTCCACAACGACAACAATACATTTTTAATTCCATTATTTTACAAATAATTTTTTAATTCATGAGATGATTACCCTATTTAATTATATATTTATAAATTTTAAATGTTATTATAATTAAAATTTATGAACTTATAAAAAAAATTTATGAAATAAAATACATTTTTTGAATGTATAAACATAGAACACCCAATTATACATTAAAAATCAAAAAAATTGAATGAAATACATTTCTCTATAGGTTTAAGAATTACAGTTCATACCAACCACAGAAATGTTAATAAAATTTCATAAACATGATTTAATAATATCATTAGATGATATGGATATTGAACCATTGACCCTTAAATTTATTTTTCATAAATATTTTCTCAATCTCACTCAAATTAAGAAAGTACATTATGAATTTGAATTTTTGATGTTCTTCAAACATTGTTTATTAATGTAGTTAATCTGTCAAATTCACAATTTATTTTACTCTTACACATTTGATAAACAATTATATTCCCTTACAAAATCTTGATTTATGTTAAGGAAAATGTCCATGACCATTAATAAATTAGTTTCATGATTTTCTATTTATAAATTATCCCTTTTGAACAAATGTGTCCCCAAACCTAGGTCGTAAATTTTAGTAACACATAATAAAAAAATTCATAATCAATAATAATAATGTAAATCAAGGTTTTATAATTATTCTATTATCAATTTTTCTTAAGATATACTCTTATATATAATGCTTCATCATTTCATCAAAATATTGTTTAAACAACATTACCTTTTTCATTCATCAACAAGATTAGTTTCATATCATATGTGAGGAACCCGTGTTGTAAAAAAACATTGAATTATTGATTAAAAGGGAAATTAATTCATTTTAATTTATACCATATTATATTTTCATCAAACAAAATCCCTTACACTTATATTATTGAAATTATTTTCTTAAGGTCTAATGTTTTTCCAGTTAAAATATTAATCATATTAAAATTACTTTATAGGTATAAAATTATGTATTTAATCACCTTACTTGGGTTACAATATCTTCACCACTCAGAGCAATTTCATTTTTTTAACATGAATACAAATATAAGACAATAAAAAACACAACTAAAAATTCATCAATAATAATATTATATTTTTTTTCAAATCTCTCTCTATATATAAATTTTGAATAATTTCATGGTTGTTAATAATATCCTCATGTTTGAAAACATTTTCTGTCAAAATACTTCTCTATGTTCATCATTCTTATATACATAATATTAATTTTTTCACTAGATATTATAATACTCATTATTATAATTCAATTTATTCTTTTAGAAGTAAAAATTAATTCAATAATTCACGAACCTCATTCATCACTCTCTCACTCTCTCAAAGAATTTTCTAAAAACAAACTTATTTGAAATAACTTATTTGGAAAATCTATTTGTATTTATGGTTTAACCTACTATCTTAATTAGATAACTTCTTATTGGACTGTTTAAATATTCTTAAATTCCTCCTATATATATATAGGTTATGATAATAAATAATCTAATACTTCTCTTCAAATGTAATATTGTAATTCATAGATACATCCTTTTTTAGATTATTATTTAATATTCATATAAAAATTAATGATATAAATAATGGAAACCATCATTTTCGTCAAGAAAGAATGAGTTATTCCATAAAAAACCCTCTATTTATATATTTATTAATTCTTGGTAAATTAGCCTCTTAAAAAGCTAATTTTAAGAAAAATTGAACGAAAAATACTTATTCCTGTTATTTATAATATTAAACATCAATTTTAAATATCTCAAATAAAACCATAAAAAAACCATTGGCATCACATATAATAATAATTTCAATAAGTTCATATGAATCTTCCTCAATGTCATCATCTAACAATATATGAAAAATAATCCTCTTAATCATTTTTAAAATTAAATTTTAGGAACATAAAACAATTCTTAGAGAAAAATAGTTTTCCTCTTTTAGTATGAACTCATACTCACGTAACAATTTTTTAAACATCATTGGACACATAGAACTAATGTTTCCTATATTTTCATACTAAATAATTATAGTAATATATTTCATTAATAGGTTTTTTCCTCTTAAAAATTCAAATATTATGTGATAACAGAAAATCAAATATATAATATTCATTTTAAAAATCAAAAAAATATCGCTTCTCAACATATTATGAATAATATTTCATTATAAAATTTGTTCTGTTGATATATCTTCTTCAAAACTCAATTCATAAGAATATAGTTTACTATTGGATTAATCAAGAGATAACAGACAGAAATTCAATTCATCATGATCTGGTTTATTAAAATGGAACATTAGATGTATCCAACTGATAAACTCCCCCGATATTTAACAATGTTTTTACTACCATGTCCCTTGAAAAGAACTTATGACTTTATTATGGTGGTTACATAATTTTTTTTGGTTTCATTGGATTTTATCATCAGATGATCAAACATATTCTGCAAAACCTAAACCTTTTCCTCCATCCCCTTGATTCCACCATTAATGATATTCTTTTACTTTTTTTCAAAATAAAATTTTCTATATAGAATTCCATCATTGTAATAAATATCTTATAAGAATTTTTTCAGGATAAGGAATTTTGACCCTTAGAATTATCATTTAACAAATATCTATAACATTTAATCATGGAATTTGTTATATAACATCTTAATTATAAAAAAATTAGTGATTAATAGTATTGAACATTTCCAAGATACTGTAGATTAGATCTCATCATTTTCCATCACATTGGATAATTACATCTACAAAATAAAATAACTCCCATTACATTAATAAAATTCTCCATGATTGTATCTCTATACATCCATTTTTAATGATAACACTTGATGTATAGTGGTACAAGAATGTAACATATGAATGGGAGTAATTATGATGGTGAAAAATTATTCTATTATAGTTATGAAAATTTTATATTTTCTTTATTTTTAAATGAATAATAAATGAACATGAATTTTAATCTCCATTAAATTTAATTTTTTTTTGTGAATAACCACATTGATTTTAGTTGGTTCATCAACAAAATACTATTGAAATGATCATATATCAATATGTGTTAATATTCTTATGTAACCACAACATCACGAGTATAAAGTTACAATATTTGGATGAACAATATTATCTACAAAAGTCCATATCATTTTCTACATGTCCAAACACTACATTCAAGTGGGTCAAATGAATATAGATAAAAGGGCTCTGAAATTAAGAATTGTTAATAGTGATTTCAATGGTAATTAAATATATTATGTATATGACACTGTATTTATCAATTTCAATATTTTCTTAATTATGTGTATAACAGAATATATCCTTTATTCCAAGATCATCAATGAACTCCAATATTGACATACATTTCTTTATAACAACACATAAGATAATTATTCCACTGTTGATATTATTCTTCCCCACATATTCAATGAAATTCCCATCTCTTCTCTCTCTTTCACACATACCCCTTTAATATTTCACTATATCATCTGAATAAACATGAATTTCGAATTTGAAATAGAAAAATTCATATAGAAGTTTAACTAAAAACTCACAAAATCATCGAATATATCCACTAATTGAAAAATAAGTTAATATCAAGTTTAAATATCGATTTGATCTATTAAAAATTGAGAGATAATATAAAAGTATATATAAATTATTCAACAAGCTATAATTGGTTTAAAACATCCAATCAAAAAAATACGTAAAAAGAAATTGTAAAATTTTCAATTTCCTTTTCTTTGCATTAACTCAAAAACCATAATTCTGAAAGTGTAACTATAAATTAATTGTTCTCTCTACCTAAAAGTTACATATTTTAATTATTTTTATATTCTAAATATGGATTTTTTTTAACAATTCCCATTTTGTGAATAATAATTTTTTTCAGGGAACCTCCCATGAAAAAACATTCTCAACTTTAACATAGTAACAATATATTATATATTTATCATTAGAAATCTTCACCACATATTTGAAAACACATGGAGAGAAAACATGAGTACAACTTATGAATCTAGAATAAAATCAAAAAAATATCATCAATTTTACGTAATCATTTTCTAATAAGGAATATTCTACTTCATTATTTCATAATGTATTATTTTTTAATTAAATAAATTCAAATATTTAATATCCAATGTATCTATTTAATACTAAAATCAATATATTTTCACATTGGATACAAAACACCTCTAAAATTATCGATAAAATTGATTCAATCTCTAATTTGGAATGGGTAAATCCACCAAAATATATTGTTGAGTGTGTTGAAACATAATAATCATAAACACTTTACAAAACCTCTCAAACTCTTACAAAAAACACAATCACATGAATTAATTTGGAAAATCTATAATTAATTAATTTTGACTTAAATCCAATTTTAAAAAATGAATAAATGCAATTAAATATTTTACTATCAAACATTTAAGACTATAAAGTAATCATCCATATATATCCTTCCCCATTTTTAATCAACATCAATGATTATGAACAAATCTATAATATAAATCATTTACTGTAACATAATCATTCCATATTTACACAATGGAGTGGAC
Source organism: Viscum album (assembly GCA_963277665.1). NCBI lineage: Eukaryota > Viridiplantae > Streptophyta > Magnoliopsida > Santalales > Viscaceae > Viscum > Viscum album. The sequence continues at coordinate 126,881,053 of OY728167.1, read as the reverse complement.
AGACATACCATCTATGTTTTCAACGCTAATAATATAATGCTCACTTTTCCCAATAACTAAAGGAAATAACTACACTAAAAGTACCATATTTTCATCCAAGGACCAAAAAGAAAGGGCATACCTTAATGTTATATAGATTTTTTGTCCTTCTTCATCTTGAATGACATTATATAATTTCTAGATAGATAATACCATTTAATTCGTTATTCCCTCTGATTCATTAGAATAAGGCACACATCAATATTCTTATATGTATACTAGAATATTTATGGAATTTATTTAACAAACCTATATTTTATATCAAAAAAATAATTCCATCACCTCTATTAATTTAAAATAATTCCATACCCATTAATGTTTTATGATTTACCTCTATTTTTTAACAAATAAATTTATATACCACTTTAATTATTGGTATTTATTAAATGGGGATAGTCAAATCCCTATTTCCATTCCAAAAAAATCAATCCCCCACATTTTATAATTTTAACATTCATTTCTTGAATCTTGATTCATGGGGTGACATTAAATAAAAAACTAGATCATGAAATCCCAGTTTATATCAAATAACAAATTCCACAAAAATCTTAAAAAATTTCTAATTCTATCCTGATTATTGATCGTATTACTATATGACCCATTACTACAAACAATAAGAATAAGTTGACAATAAAACCTCAAATCTTTAAATAATTATTCATTGTATATAAACCTGTATTATAGTGTGAGATTCAGTTGTGGAGAATATTAAAATGGGCTAACATCATATTATGATGTGAATCATCAATTCAATTAATTATCGTCACCTTAATAGACGCACCCATAACCACTTATATACCATTATGATTCGAATAGTGCACTAACAACATGTGTATTCTTCAAAAAATGGTAATGTACAATGTCTTATGAACTTTTTTCTGCAGTATTATGAGGTTCTAAAATGAATATCATAAAAACAAAAATAACTCATACATAGATTACATTTATATTTCTTTTTTAAATTTTATTTGTTGTTTCATCAATATTTTTATAGAGTGAGTTACAAATATGAAGTCCATGAGGAATATTTTAACATCCTTTCCAACTCATATGACATTTTCATTCTCCAAATAATTATCCTTATTAACATTACCCAAGGACGGGTACCATAATTCTATACACAAACTTATGTTCACTTAGAGATATATATAACATTATAATGAAATTTAAAATTCTTGTGAGGATTCATGTGCATTAAATTCCATTGTCTTATTTTTTGAAACACCCTTTCTTGCAATGAATGGGTTATCATAATTAGGCTTTAGTAATTTAGAAAGAACAACCCCAACTACTTCCAAAAATCCTTGTATCAACATCTTAACATGAATCTATTATGTGGAAGTTAGTCCTTAAATAATTTTAAAAACGCATAGATATCTTTTTGAAAACATTACTCATAGGATTGTAATGTATTGAGAAATCATAATCCTTGATTAAATTTAACTATATCTATTAGAAAATGTTCAATTTATTGTTGGATAATATATTCATTATGATCATGTGATGAACATATAACACTTCCTTATATATAGATCATGAGTATGAATCATTAGTAAAAATATTTCCAGTGCTATATCTTGATTATTTGTGAGGAAATTTATCTCATGGATATTGATTGATATAAGGAAATATTTATCACCACTCAATATTTAAATTTTCCCAGGAAAAGATTTTATTCTATTTTCCACTATATATAACAAATCCTTATTCATTTTAATGTATTTTGTTGTGTATTGAACAAACTCTTCAGTAGATTTAGGAAGATATCATCGCATTCATTTTTCTAGACAATCATAATAATTGGTTTATAAGGATAAATTAATACTTATTTTACGAAATTATCGACAATATAAAACCTATTACCAATATCATAAAATATGATATATAGTTTTCAACTTTCATCATACATTGTAATGAAACATTTCTTTAACATCTATTTTATAAAAAATATCCTTGATATGATGCAAATGTTTTCCACCATCCATGATGTTCCCATGAGTTTATCTAAATCACCCAACATTTGGTGTCTGACAAAGATTTCATCCATTAAAATTATAGTATCTCATTATATAATTGAAAGTGGATGAGAATGATATTAGATAATTAGATGATGTAATGAATAAACGTGATGTATCCCCATTACAAAGGTTGGACCACCTAATATAGCCTTATAAATTCTATCTAATACTCAATAAAATTTACTGAAATGTTTAACAGATAATGAGTAATGATTTATTTATAAAATATTTATAACCCTTTCATAATAATATTCTAATTTTTTAAATACTTGACTCCATAGTATATTTAATGATATGAAATATAGAAAAAAATAATCACTAATTGTAGGAGATAATCGAATATTAAGGTTCAATATATTAGTGAAAAATTTTCAAATAATGTTTTTGATTATAATATATTATGACTATCCCACATAATTATATTGATAGGATTAAACTATATAAAAATATTATGATGATAGAGATTGATGGGTTTGGTGTGATAATTACTTTATGGTTATTTTTTTTGGAATTTCCAGAAGAATGTATTATGTGAATCCAAATAAAGTAGATGTATCGTAAGAGGAGTTGTTAATGGATCATTATTCTTTGGAGGAATCAGTTTAGTTGTAATGGTAATATATTTCCAGTGATGGAAGGATATATAGTGTCAAACTAATATGATGTAAGATTAATATAAAGGTGTACATAATATTAGTTTTATTTAGAGAATAAATCATAATATATTATTAAGTGAGGATTCTAGTGGAAATGTTTTATAATCTTACACTAATGCATGAAAAGTATAAAATAAATCTAGATTATATATTATTCACTAAAATTAATTAATTATTATTGTTTCAAATCAATAAATTCAGTAGTTTTCTTAACCTAGTGAATGGATGTCACAAATATTAGAAGGTTGTGGAAATGATTTGGATTTTTATACATTTCTTATAAAATTTTGTGTTAAGGTCACATATTCTATTTATTTCTATATAATATATAGTTTTTAATGATGTATAACAAAAAAAATTTAGCATACATTGACATTAACACATTTATTATTAAATCCTAATATATTAAAATAACTTGTTCCCAAATACCATATTATATTAGGGCCTTTGGAAACATGTAAATCTAAATAATTATAAATGATTCAGCTATACTATTTCATACAAGGATCTCCAATACTGGGAAACCTCTTAAAATAATTAGATATGAGATATATCTTCAAAACATGGGGAATTAAATAATATAAGTAGTGATATCAGATGCTTAGTAAGGGTAACCAATGGAGACATTTGTGCACAAACTTGAGCATAATGGTATGAGATCATGATCAAAAAATATTCATATCATGATGTGCATATCAAAGATCATAAAAATTATTTATGGTATAACGATTTGTATTTCATAAAAATTTAATCAGAAGGGAAACAAGATAATAATCCATGATATTGTATCGTTGGAATAAGATGTAGAGTTTTGGCATACACATAAACTTTTAAAATCATTCCCAATATATCGAGACACATTTCTAGTGTTTATTATAAATAATAAAAGGTGTTACACTTATAGTTCAAGAAAAACACGCATCCCTAGTTGTAGTCTTTCCTTGTATGGGATTGAGTTTCCCCATCTTCCCATAGTGGATCAGGATTCCCCATCTTCCCAGAGTGGATCGAGTTTCCCTATCTTCTAATATTTGACCATATTTCCCCAACATTCCATCATCACAGGGACTATGCCTACTAGTTGGGACACACCACCATCCCAAAACATAGTTTTTTCCTTTTAGAGGTTTATGTGTTCCAATTATCCCATAGAGGATAAATCCATTTGACTTGATTCCTATCATTATTCCATGAGTTAAAAATATTTACCCAATGAATTGGAGGGATATATTGGTCCCACCGATCTCATAATGAAATAATTCAAACATCTACCGGATGATCTTAAACAACCATATCATAACCCATGAAATGAAATGGGTATTATCAATATTTAATATTATAATTAGCTTTTAAAAATAGATTGACCTTATAATCATTTAATCAAAGTATATGCAATGAAATATAGTGGGTTTTAAGTGAATATAATCTATGGAAGAGAAAAGAGTTTTATTAAAACAAATACATCAAGATATTAATCATCAATGATTGAATGTGAATGGTATTAATGGATAATATTCCATGTTGATCCCAAACTAAAAAAATATAATAATATTAGATGGAAAAAATCATTCAAAGATCATTTCAAATCATTTATTGTGTAAAATATCCATTCCTATTTTAAAAAAGATATTAAAAACCTAAAACCTACTAAAAACCATTTTCCATGAAAATATTTTTAAAAGTTAGAAAGAAGGACTACAATCATATTGAAAACCATTTTTTAGGAAAACATGTAAAAGAATCACGAAAACATTTTGAAAACCAATTTCCATTAATACTTATAAAATAATCTTGAGAACATTTTCAAAAACAAATTCAGTGAAAAATTTTGAAATCATATAAATTATTGTTTGAGATCAGTGAAATACGTTTCATAACAAACAAAAAATTTTAAAATATATAAAGGATTCATGGAAAATAAATTAATACATTTTTTTAACATAAATATTTTTTAGAATACAATTTTTCTTCGAAAACTATTTTCAAATAAAAAAATTTATCAACTATGATGAAAAATAGTAATTTTAGAAAACAACCTTGTAATATTTCCAAAAAAATCATAGAAACGATGGTCCTGAAAATGCATTAGTTCATTCATTCAAAAAAAATTCTTGTTCATCTTAAAATTTCAAAAAAGTACCTTTATCAGAAAATGATAAGATTTTTCAATTTAAAATCCCTTTTTAAAAATTGTATTAAATTGATGAAAATTTCATTTAACATGATATTGTTATGGAAAAATAAATTAAATATTTTTAAAAAAATCATGGCACTGAAAGAACACGGTTTTATGACCGAAAGAAAAAATAAATCCAAATGTTCATAAAAATAGTTTCTAAATTATCTAAAGTACCAAAGAGTATAAAAATGGTACCATTTAATAGATATATCACGAATATCTAGAGGGTAACAAAATTAAATATATCTCTTGAGTGATGGATTATAATATATCCTCAATGGATGCTTTATTATAAAACATCTTGGTATATGATGAAATTGAGGCTATAAACCTTTCACACATTGGTAACATGAAATCATAATGGAAAACATAATACTACATGAATAATAATATATCATTAAAATAAATGTAATCATGATACAACATATGAAAATTTATTATATACACCTCACAAAAAAAATATAATTCTATAACATGGAATGTGTCTCAATGGAGGAAAATTGAGAAAAAATTACATTACTGATTTGATAATTTTGAAACATAAACACCATGAAAGAAAGATAAAAAATGTTTATTTAAATAACCATAATTGTTTTAAGAATCATATAATACATTCATGGGCGGTATACACACCACACAAATGTGATGAGTGGTGATAAGGCATGTATCTCATAGACATTAAAAGTGAGATGAAATTACCTTACAATAACTCATAGAATTCTTCATACTCATTAAAAACTCATGTTTAATAACTAATGTCTTTTATTTTCAATGTAATTATTTTTTAATATTATATAGATTTACTTTGAGAATAGTATTTGTAACAGAATCTGATTTCTTGGCCTGAGGATCCCAAAATAAATGTTTGAAATAAATTTAAAAAACATTAAATAAAGTACACCTATTATTTCCTAAAAATGTGGAATTATTTCTAAATAGATGACTGAATCAGAAATCTAAGGGCACCATTGTGTCTGGATGAGTGAAATTACCCTAGGCAAGGCCTATCTTCGGCTAACAATGGTCAACTACGAAAGCTAATTTATGGACATTATAAATGAAATAAAATTAAATATTTATTTATTTTGTTTTAAAATGTTACAATGACACAATAATACATTGTCTATTTTTAGAAATTAGGAGCCCATGATGAGGCTCCTAACCCTGGAAAAACTCCATGTATGATCTAGAATGAACCTGATGATTCTATCTTGATGTCAATCAATGATAAAGTCTTGGATTTGAGGACCGATGAATGTTTTTTTAACAGATATCTCCAACAAAAAAAATGTGATGATCAAACATCTTCACCAAGTGATCCATACCTGAGGTAGGGCTTTTTATTTATTTATTTTTCCCTCTTTCATTTATTAAACCATGAATGTGGATCAACCCAAAAACATATTGACCAGTGGTTCAATCAATCTTGCGGGAGGGTTTGACTTTGTTATTTGAGCCGGGGGACCATTTTTTGTTTTGTATATGTTTTATTTTCCTTTTAATAGGATTGGATCATGGTTATAAAGAATAATGTCTGTGGTCATTCCTCTTTATTGTTTTCTTGTAATTTTTTCCCTTTTCTCCTCGCGTGTTCTTCGTGTTCTTTACATGGATGTGGAGGAAAAAACATGGTTCATTGGATTATTTGACATATTATATGAAATCATTGATCTGAAAACGTGAAAACCTAGCAGCAGTGTGATGATGATGGTGGAAGACGGATCAAAGGATTTCAGGAGTCTGGGATCTTCAAGATTTCATCAAGCAGATTATTAAATAAGGTATTTGGGTACGATTTAAGGTCTTAAATATATCGATTCTACATTGTGGTGATGAGAAAACATCATATAATTAGTTTTAATGATATCTAATAGTTGGATCAATGATATGAAGATTGACCGAAGTGTCAGACAAAGAACCAATGATTCTAGAAAATCATAATGAACATAGTGTCTACCCTAAGATACATGGTTTGTGGGACGAGTTTAGAAGCGGCTAGGGTTTTTGCCAATATAGAGGTGGAACACAGTGTTTGATAGCGTTCACACAGTGTGTGGACCTTACTCGATGTTTGGCACGTGTTTGGGAGACACTCAGACATGGGGTGGACTACATGGCTGACGTCACGCCATATACGCCCCCACATGACTGGGTAGAAATGGCTATGCAGCTTACCTCGTGCCTAGGTACACTGGTAGAAGCACACAAGATCGACTTTTTGTATTGGCACATGACCAACATACACTTAGTAGACCATGGATAGTTCTATAGTGTAGGTTACCCATTCTACAGGCCATGTATATTTTTTCCACATGACATGTCATTCAAGATTGGGTCGTTGTACACTATTAGTATCTGAAGTATTGAGACAGAATGTGTCACCATCCTATACACCATAGACATTCTCTAAAATGGCTCGATGTCCATGCCCCTTGTATCTTTTTCAAGTATCATTTGGGATGAATCCACATATTTATTCCCTGAAGTTCAGTTTGTATTCTTTCCAATTCGCAGGAGTATGATTTATTCAGTGGGACTTACTTGGTAGTGTCGTGTATCCACTCCGAGAGTCCTTGAAGAGGAAATTCTATCCATTCAGGTAACCTATGTAGAGTAAAGTTATCAATATGGCATTTCCTACCATAAATAATTACTATACATAGAAGGTGAATCTAGATGAGTCACAGTATCTTCCATGGACCTAGTAGTGATCCTCATCTACATATCTTGATCTTTCCCACCCAGGAGTGGGTTCTCCTAGTATGAGTGTACTCTGTTTTCTCAATGATCTATTTGGTTATCAATATCTCATGGTGGTTCTTGATGAACACTACATCCCAGAAATACGTCATCAGTGCTATTAGACCCAGGAGTGAGTTCTCCTTGTTGGGTGCTTCATGGAATCTATAGAAAGAATCCATAGTGGTGATATGTGGTCATTGTGGTTTACTTATAGTCTATGGGTCTGGGTTTCTCAAATATCAAGAGACTCCTCATGTTATATTTACTGTAGAAACAATCTTTTTAGATATGATTTTACCTTTACATTGTGTTTTATTTCATGTTTTTCATGGTGTCCTACTGAGTATTTTTTTACTCACCCCAATATGGGCTTTGCACACATGTGTCATGTCTTGTGTAGATGAGAGACCTTATGATAGAGTCGAGGGTAGACTAGGACCAGACAGAGATTTGTGAGTTCTCGGAAGGCTGAGGTATTCCTACAACATTTAGTAGAATTCCCATTACCTATCTCACTTACAGGATAGACTTTATAGTTTAAAAACTCTTTTCTTTTGGTTGGGCATGATTCTATCCAAGTTAATTTATCAGAATTAACTTTATTTTCTATTCAATTGGTTGTGTTTATTTATATGAATTCATTTTTTCCATTGTGGATTTCACTTTTTGAATTTGGTGGTTTGCAGATGTGTTTGTGTGTATCAGAACATAATGAAATTTTCAGATGTTAGTGATATGCCTACTTGGAGGTAGTCCATTTCGCCTAGCTAAATGAATGAAGGATTGGGAAGTCATAACATGGGCCCCATCGTGATGGTTCATGACAAAGTGGTATTAATGAAGGTTGTTTCTACACTGGGACCAAGAGTCTATCGGGTTGGTTTGGTACAATAGTGTTAAGTTTTTCATGTTGGGCTTTCAGCCCCGAGACTCCAATTTTGATGTGGGCGGCTGTCGTATCCGAAAACCAGGACTCTGATAACCTTCATTTTGATATGGTACATGGGGAAACAAGTTTTAGGGAAACAATAAATTCCACATGCATCATAAAGGAATGGATTGCTATTTTCATTTCCTTCTTAATTCAGCTATCCAGATATAATCATTGATCTTTGTGTATCTTCTTTTCTTATAGATTTCCTCCGTGAAAAATACCAGTGAGAGTCAGTAGCTCAATCATGAAAAAAACCACTTCAGTTAAGAGGCATCGATACAATGACCAGTTCCCCCAACATTACTTCCAAGAAGTGCACCATCTATGCCACCACCAGAAGAGCACCACGTGGTACCTAATGTAATGGTAGTCGTGGAGTATTGGTTGAGAGAGCTCTATGATTTTTAGAGAGAGATACCCCTTATGTTATGAGGAGACCCCGACCCTCCGGTGACTGAGGAATGTCTTGGGGAACTGACCCATGTTTTCCATTTAGGGAGGAGACCTATGGACCATATGGTGATTATGTTTGCGAGCCTTCTGTTGGGAACAAGAAGGAAATGGTGGAGTTTTATCACCCATACTCAAGATGAGGAGACTTTTTTATGGACAGAGTTCGAGCGTCTCTTTATAGAGGAGTTATCTTAAGTTATGTTGGGGGGATGTTCTTATATATGAACTTCTTCAACTCTAGTATGGTAGTTTGATGGTCACTGAATATTCATCAAGGTTCACCAACCTCTCCAGTTTCACGATGGACATTTTCAGAGACCAGTACATCCATGTGCGGACTTTTGAGTGAGGACTACATTAGGACATCTGAGCTAGATTATTTCCTCAATGCATCCCGACATCTTCTGTATTTCTTAATAAAGCCTTAGTGATGGAGAGCTTCATGGAAGAGAAAAAGTAGCCAGTGATAGTTAGTATACGAAAGACAAGTGTAGAGATGAAAACAATAAGGATTCGACCTCAGGAACATGGATCAGTGCGTGGGAGACATCACATTAGGTCCCAGTATATGGATCTACTATCAAGGGTTTCTTAGGATGGATCAAGTCTTCTTGGGGAAAGGTAATTCTACTCATGCGATGGTAGAGTACATATCCCAAGATATTTTCCATCCCTCCAAGCTGCTGATGGGGAGGTGGTGCATAGACCACTGAGGTAAAGGCAACGTCTGTAGATGGTAGAACCGCCAGGTGGTGGGCTTGGTAGAGAATTAGGGATAGGTGTTGAAGGAATCATGAATTTTGAAAATATAAAACCACCACCTCCATTATTTCCACGCCAGGCTCCGGGAGCTAGATAATAGGGGTGCGGACTGCTAGACGTGGACAAGGCATTCAACCATGGGCTCCAAGAAATATCCATGTTTTTGTCTTTGTGTTCTCTTCCTTAGCTACCGTACTTATATATATAGGTTCTAGTAATTCATTCTTCACCATGTATCTTGTTCGAGACCATGATATTCTAGTAGAGTCATTGACTTGACCCTTATTCTTGGAGACACGTATGGGAGGTGACTCAAGGATTACACATCATTTCCTATAGTGTGATATTACCCATGGAGGTGAGAGTTTCGATTAGATCCTATTGGTAGAAACGTTGAGGCATTATGATGTCATTATCAGCATGGATTGGTTATCTTCGATCCATGCCCATATTGATTGTTTTAGGAGTAGGGTATGGTTTATCTACAGTGATGGGATGGGGTTTTCATTTTTTGGTAAAAAGGAGACACATGTGGTAAATGAGTGGATAATGAATATGAGGGTTTATATGACCACCCATGCATTGGCTAGCCTTACCCACATATAAGTAGATGTTATAAGCTCTTAGTTCCCTATAGTAGTGGGGCAGTACGAAAATTTCTTTCTAGAAGTTGTTCCAATATTTCCACTCTACAAGAAGTTTGGTTTTTGTATCGACTTATACCCCGAGACGTCACGATGTTTTTTACATCATATCGGATGCCTCCCGCAGGGATTCGTGAGATGTGGGTGTATTTGGATGATTTATAGAGGTTGGGTTTTGTGATACCCATCATTTTACCCTGGGCGGTCCATGTTTTTTTTCCCAAGAAGCAATATGCGAGCATGTAGTTTTGTGTGGATAAATGTTTCCTGAACAAGGTGAAAATGAAGAATATGTATCCACTTCCAATGATCAATGACCTAATTGATCAGTTGAGAGGGTACAATGGATTTTGGAGACTGACCTTCTATCACGCTACGACCAGCTGCAAGTACGAGATGAGGAAATTCCAAAGAGGACATTCAAATGATGGTATGGTCATTATGAGTACATTGTGATTACCTTCAGTGAGAATAATTCCCACTCAGTGTTAATGAGAGGCATGAACTGAGTATTCGAGCTATACATAGACTGGATGGTTCTAGTATTTGTTGATGGAATCCTTGTGTAATCTGATTATGAGGAGGAGCAAACAAGACACATGTGGATAGTTCTAGACATAATCCGAGATCACCTTGTTTTGGGATAGTAAGGAAGCCACAGTTCTTTATTTTGGTGGCCCAAATTCTAGGGAATGTTTTCTCTGCCTATGGGGTACCAGTGGACTCATCCATGTTCGAGGAAGTGCTAACATGTGATCCACCTAGGAGCACGATGGATGTGTGGAGCTTCCATGGGCTGTTTGGATATTATCAAAGATTCATACCTTATTTCGCCCAAATATCAGTACGAATGATGGATTTGACCCATAAAGGAAACCCTTATGTATGGACAGAGAATTTCTAGTAGGATTTCTAGCTGGATTTCTCGCAGTTCAGGACTAAATGGACAAGCGCCCCGATATTGTGATTTTCGGAGTAGGGTGTCGAGTACATGGCTTATGCAATGCCTCAGGGACTAGGCATGGATGTGTTCTGATTCAAGGATAGGTGGTGATTGCATACAGTTCATGCCAACTGAGGCCACATGAGCAGAATTACTCGACCCATGATCATGAGTTGGCAGTGGTGGGAATCATGTTGAAGAGGTGGTAACACTACCCGATGGGTGAGCGGTTTATCATCTACTCTAACGAACACTTCCTCAAGTATATATTTTCACATAAATATATAATCATGAGGTAGAGTTTATGGGAATAGTTCATCTAGGATTAAGAATTTGAGATCTTCTACACTTATAGGAAGGGGAATATTGTTGCTAATTCTATCAGCAGGAGGTCCAATTTATAGTTGCTGAGCAATGCATTGGAGTAGTTGGCCTCGTTGTAGATATACTTCATAGAAGTAGATGTTGTATCTTACCTCTAGTTGATTTGTGTCACCCCACCACTCTTACACCGAATGAGAGAGGCATATCTTGGGGATGTTGGCTACAAGGATTTACTATCTTAATTGTCCATAAGACAAGGTAGTGATAGATGTTCACAAGGATTGAAGCATGTACACTATTTTAGAGGACACGTAGTTGTAATAAAGACAATTTTGGGGGAGTTTCTGAATGATATCCGTACATCCTATTTGACGGTGTGTCCTGGTGTGAATAATATGTACCAGGACCCCATACGGTAATTCTAGTGGATAATATTGAAGACGAAAGGGGCATGGTACATTTCTTGATGCCTTACGTGCCAGAAGGTGAAGGCTGAGAACCAGGTCCCAGCAGAATTAGCTCACCCATAGAGGTGCCAAAATTTAATTAGGATGGAGTATCGATGGACTTTGTGATGGTCCTACCACTTACGTCTTTGGGACACAATACCATATTGGTGATCGTTAACAGACCCACCATGTCGACCCACTTCCAATGTATCCAATAGAAGAGTTTAGTATAAAGCGTGGGATACCAGTATATGTAGGTGATAGTGCATATTCATAGAGATCCCTCGACAATATTTTCATATCATGATTCTTGTATCACAACCTAGTTGGGGATGAGATGGATGGATTTATTTGGGACTCAATTATGGTCGAACACATTGTTTCATCCCCATAAAAATGGCCAGAAATGGAGGACCATCTTGGTCCTAGAACATATGTCGCATGCTTTCATCATGGAAATCGGTCGAAGCAAGGAGGACCACCTACCAAAGGTCATGTTTTACTACAATAGTATCTTCCACTCCATTGGTATGGCACCGTCCAAGGAACTGTATGGTGACCTTTCTGGTCACCAGTTTGTTGGACCGACCTAGAGGAGTCAGAACTCATGTTCCCAGAGTTGGTGTGAGCAACCATTGATAAGATGTAGATCATATAGGAGTAGATGATGAATTCTCATAGACGGATGATTTCATAAGCATTCAAGAGATAGAGGCCCCTAGAGTTTGGGGAGGGAAACCATGTGTTCCTTCAGGTCTCACCTTGACATGGGTTTCATAAATTTGGTCAGGGATGAATGTTATCACCAAGGATAATTGGACCTTTTTAGATAAAACATAGTGGTGGCGATGTGGTGTATCTCCTAGCTCTAACCTCGTAGTTTCACCATGTAAATGTCGTCTTCAACGTGATGCAACTGAGGTGGTATGTGAATGATCCATCTCATGTCATCGACTAGGGAGAGCTGGACTTTGATGATCGAGCGACCTTTGTGGAGTAACCAGTGGAGATCAATGATTAGCAAGAGAGGATCATTCGTGGTTGTGCAATTATTGTGGTGTATTTCTAGTGGCATCATGGTAATTTCTAAGAAATCATGTGGGGGCAGGAAGATAATATTTGTGCATAGTACCCACATCTCATTGTGTCGTCTTTTTTTATTTTTGGCGCTAAAAAGCCTTAAGGTGTGGGTGGATGTAATGTATCAGATTTTCCATGTTATTTTTTTTGAATTTCCTATGGAATTTATTCGATACAATTAGTTATGATGGCACATGATTTTATGGCCCGAGGTGCCCGAAATAATTGTTTAAAATAAATTAAAAAAACATTTAATACTGCATGTGAGTAGTTATACTAAAATAGTGGAAGAAAATCTAAATATGTTTCCAGATCATAAATCCGAGGGAACCATTGTGTCTAGAGTAGATACTTTATTCTATAAGAGGAATAACTTTGCCAGCGACAATCTGCTATGAATGTTAATTTTTGGATGTTTTAAAGAAAATAAAGTAAAATAAATATTTATTTTATTTTAAAATGTAACAATAATGCACGGAATAATTTTATTGTTTTATGTAAGAAGGATCCTAGTGTTAGGATCATAACCAGTGGAAAACTCTTTGGAGGCTCTGTTGAGAACCTGGAGATTCTCTCTCAATAGTGATCGAGGATGGAGTGTTGGATTAGAGGATCCACAGACATTTTTGGAATGTATCTAGCCAAGGGAAGCACATGATGACTGGACATCATCACCAAGCGATCCAGCCCTGAGGTTGGTTTTGTTTTTAATTTTTTCCCCCATAATTTGATTAACCATTGAACGCAGATCAACCAAAAAACTGGTTGACCCACGGTCTGACCGATCCTGTAGGAGGGTTTGAATTTGGGTTCTGATATGGGGGATCTATTTTGGTTTTTTTATTTCTTGATAATTATAATTGGATTGGATCAAGGCCATAATTTTAAATGGACAATGTTCATTCCTTAGGCTTGTTTTATAGTGTTTTCCATCATCTATTTCCCAAACACTTTTTTCATGTTCTTCGCGGGGATGTGAATGAAAAATCATTGTCTGTTCATTTCTTGTGAAAATGATCCGAAATCACATATCTGGCATCATGAAAACCTAGTGGAGGTGAGAAAACAATGGATGAATATGGATCTAAGGATTTTGGGTGTTACATTTCATCAAGACTTCATCAAGCAGATGATTGAATAAGGTTTTTTGGGCCGATCAACAGCCTGGAACCTACCAATTCACCGTTGTGATGATGAGACCACTTTGTATATGTATTTTTTAGGTGAATTAATAGTGGGATTATGTTTTAAAGTTCAACCGAACATTGGACGAAGAACTAGTTATTCTATAAAATCATGAATAACATGGCATGTGTCCCGAGATACATGGCACATGGGACCCGTTCAGTGGGGACTTGGGGTTCAGGAGGCAGAAAGGATGAAAAAAATGTATGAAAGCTATCACCTGACCTGTGGGACCTGAACTCAAACTTTTCTTTTTTCTAGGGGACACACAGACATGGGGTGAAATACATAGCTTGATGACATGTCGTGTAAGACCAGACATAGCTTGGTAGAAATGGCTACGTGGCTTACCTCATATACATGTACCTGGGATTGACTTATTATACTTGGACATGGCCAATGTACACTGAGTAGACCCCATATAGATTGAAATATCATGTTACTAATTCAACATTCCATTTATATCATTTTCCACACGACATGACTTTAGGGATGAGGACATTGTATACGGGAAAAACCCAAAGTCATGAGACACAACGTGTTACCATCCAACACACCATGTAATTTCACTTACATGGATTTATCTCCATCCCCAATATATCTTAGATATGACACATTTTTTTATTTACCATGTTCTTCATTGAAGTTCTATTGGTATCGTTTTCTATTCAGAATATTATGATCCCTTTAGGATGAATTCTTTAGCATATTCTGGTATTCACTCTGAGTGGCTCGAAGCAGGATCCTCTATCCATTCTTGTACCATATTTTTAGTAAGGTTAAAAATGAGGCCAATCATAAAATACATCTTCCCTATACATAGAATTTGAATCTGGATGAGTTTCAGCATCCTCCATGGCCCCGACAGTGATACTTATCTGCGTATCATGATCTTTCACACTTGGTTGTGAGTTCTACCGGAATGAGTGTACAATGTTCTATCTCAGATCAACCTATGTATCTATTTATAATGGAGGTTCCTGATGAATATTAATTATCATATGGGAATTATCAATACTATTAGATCGAGGAGGGAGTTCTCCCAGATGAGTGCTTCTTGTAATCTTCTGACTGAATCCCTACAGGCAGTATTCATTTATTTTGGTTTACTTCTATATTATAGGTTTGGGTTTTGAGTATATATGGACCGTCCTCTTGTTATATGTAATGTAGAAATATACTGTATAGAGATAAATTTACCATTACAGTGTGATTTTCATTATGATTTTCAGGGTGTTTTACTGTGTATTGTCATGATCACCCCTTCACGAGATTTTCCTGCACATGTTGCATCTTTTGCAGACAACTAACCTTTTGATGGGGTTTATGGTGAACTAACATTAGAAAGAGCATTTAATGTTCCATGTAGGACAAGGAGTTTCTATAGATTCGAGTATTAGTACCAATATTAGACTTTCATATAGGTTGTACATTCTAGATTGCATACTCTTCTCTTTTGGATGTGCTTATAATCTGTCCATGTTTACATACCACAATTTTCATTTTGTTGTACTCTATTGGATTGGTTTAGATTTATACATGAATTTGGGCCATTGTGGATTTTACCATCATTTTTTACTAGTTTGGAGATGTGTGCATGGGTATAGTTACTTTGGTCAATGTATCCCATGTTAGTGATATTCCTACTCGTTGTTAGTCACTAGCCCTTGTCCTATTGGAGGTGGGATTGAGGTGTCGGGCCACGGGCCACACTAGGGCAGGTCGTGACATAATAAATATATCTTTATAATAAAAAAATTATAGTACTGAATTATTAAATCTAAAACCATATATGTATTTATATTACCCAATTATTAACACTTCTATGTTAATGTTATGTTTTGGGTAATATCCACTCTATTTTCCATTTGTACCTTAATTTGTTATATTTTCAGTTCTCGTACTTATATAATGATTTTTAGAATGTAAAACATGATATAAATATCATTTATATTTGTTATATATATATTTATAATATTCTATAAATGATATATATATGAAATTTAATACATCATTCATGGATACGGTAGGTCGTACGTACGCACGAGCATTGTTTCCAATTAATTACCATATTGAAAGAAAGTAAGTAAATGACATATATGTATGTATATATAAAAATATTTTATCATTACAGAAGAATAATTTATTCTTATATATCATATAAATTTACCAAACTGATCCATAACACATTCCATGTAAATTTCAAATGAATCACATTGCTTTGTGGAGGTATTAGTCCACACATCCCCAAAAAGTAGTCATATTTACATAAAATGGAATGAATGATGTTACGTGTTATATAATAATTTCAAGATAATAATGGAATAATAAATACCATATATCATATAAATTTACTGAAACCACCATTTATATATTCCATGTAAATAGTGAATGAGTCGCATCGCTTTGAGGAGGCAGTTGTTCACACATCCACCAATAAAGTTATAGTATTTAAGGAAAATGAAAAATGCAAGAGAGTATATTTTAAATAACAGTTATAAATTAATAAAGACATAATTAATATCATATATATCATATAAAAATAGATTTTTCATCAAAATGACCAACCGTGAAAGGTGGGAAATAAAAAATATGAACTACATCATTTCATTATGTGGTTGTTCTTCATACACAGGAACAGTTGGCTCATTACCCCTTAGATAGAAGTGTGTAATTTTAGGTTAGAAAATTATAATAAACAATTATTAGAATATATGTGATACATTTTCTATTATATAATCATGGAAATGAATATTTTAGGTAGTAGATAATTAAAATAAAACTAATGATATTGAGGAAGGATGTTAAATCTTATTTTTGTAACTCCTCTAGGTTTGCACAAAATATTTTCCTTGGTATGATTTATTTCCAAATATAGAATTCTATTTTGAAGGTAGTTATTTTTTTTATTTAAGTAGAGTATTAGTGACTAATAGATCTTGTGTGATGTTCCTAAGTTGGAGGGGGAGTTTCTTTTTATAGTAGAATAGTTTCCTCATTGTATATTTTTGAAAAGGAAATTCCAACAACATTTTTTTTCTATTTAATATGAACCAATAAGCGATAAACTAAAATAAAATAGATTATAGGGTATAAATATGATCTTCTAATGGTTTATAGAAATATCTTTAGTTCAATTTTTTATTATGTTTATTGTTTAGTACCTGGTTATGCAAATTTCCCACTTAATCGTTGAAATTAACTTTAAATATATTCACTAATCATTTTGGTCAAATACAATGTTTAACATATTATTAATTAAAAATTATTATTGTTATAAATATGGAAGACATGTTTTCAAATTAAAATCACAAAAGTGTAAGAAATTTATTAAAAATTAATCCCACAGATGGGATAACAATGCGAGGTTTTAAATTTAAAAGGTTCTAATATTTTCTATTTTTCATATATAATTTTTAATAGAAATTAAACCCAATGAAATAAATTGGAGTAATTAAACTATAATTTATATAATTATACAGTAAACCAAATTATAAATTTAATTTATCCTTATAAATAAATTAGATGTAAAATCAGTTTTGAATTAAAATTTAGTATTTTTCACTGTTAATCAAAAAACTAAACTTCATTGAAAATTACAGAAAAAAATCAACCAAACATTATTTTTCGATATTTAAAAAAATAATTTTATTTTGAAATATAAAATTTATAAAATTCCCAAGATTTAGTTTTAAAAAAGGTTTTCCATTAAATGGATGTAGCGAAGCTTTTATAAAAATAAAGGTTTTTTATGTGTAATATTGGATTTGTTCCTATCTTATGCCTATCAAATATTTTAAATGAATTTAAAAAAGAAAATTTCTGAATATATAAAATAAATAATTAACTAATATTAGTCACCAATTTTAATTAATTTAATTTTTTATTTTAAAATTCATTTTGGAAGACAAAATTTGATTTTATAAAAACATTCCCTCTATATTAAATTGGTTTTTATATTCATTTATAATTAATTTCTAACCAATTATTTCAGCCACATTTTTTCATAAGTTATTTAATCCAATTAATAACAACCTGCTTAATTTCTTGGTTATATATTGTGGTATTAAATAATAATATTTTTAAAAATATATAATTTTTCTGAAAAAAATATATCTTTTGTGTTACACAAGACATCGAGTAAAGTCAAACATCCATGTTAAAAAATTTAGACATGGTGCTTCTTGTAGATCAATATAATCATTATATTTCATTCAGTTCACTATTCTATTGGTTTTTCATATAATTGAAGAAAAACATAGAGAAAAAATATGAAAAATACAATTTTCATTCTTTTATGAAATGAAAAATATGAGAAATATTAAATTAATTAGAAAAAAACATTGATTATCAGGGTGTTACATTGTGCCCCTTTAAATAAATTTACCCTTAAAATTCATCGATGATGTAAACTATTTAATACATTAAATTTCCATTCATAGGAACCCAGATCATAAAAATGAATGCTAAAACATCCATTAAATAGGGAATTATGGAACTATAATTTTTACCCTATGTAATTCAATTCATGGTTTCCACAAAGGATATTGTATTATCGGAGTAATGATTTATCATGGAATAAAAGTTTAAATAATCATATAGATTGATAAATATAACTGATCATAATAAAATTATTGATGCAATGGAAGTTAATAATCACAATACCATAATGTGATAGAGCATGAAAGATGAAATTGATATAAAAAAAGTGATGATAATAAGAAAACATTTTATTTTAATACACTTTTTCAAAATTTGAATAATATTTTTTAAAGGTTATATACATAGTTTATGTAATTCAATTTCATACATAAAATGTCACCTTTTGGCCATGTCTTGACCATAACCAATTCCTCGCTTTCTCTAAGAAGGTACATTAGTTTTTTATTCCTGAAGCACTAACATATCATGAGATCCATGATTAGTCATCTTATATTTCTTCAATTACCAACAACAAAACATTTCTATAACTAGTTATCCAATATTCATAAGTCCATATATGGTGAGATAATAATTTAATCTCACCAAATTCATATACTGTGTAACTTAAATATTCCATAAATATTTATACTTTTAACATTTCAAAAATATTTAGTCCCACGCCATTAGAAAAAATTTTAAAAAATAAGATTAATAGTGATCCCGCATATATAAAAATGTATCTCTTGGTTGTGACATTCCAAACATGTGAATACCCTCATTGTATATTATATAGGATCCCGGTAGTGACCTGAATTTACAAAAATCCTTTTGGAAAACATTCATGCTTCCTTATTCTAAGGATTTCAAGGTATATTCATTAAATCCATGAAGTTTTTATCATCATCCATGATAAAATAAACTAATTTTTACATAAATCCTTAGTGATTGTTTAGTAAATTTGTAGTTTACAATTTACTTATTCATATAAAATATATCATTATCCATACATAATTGACTCAAAATTAGAAATAAATTAAGTGTTAGATTCCCTTAAACAAAATATTAACTTTCAATGAAATGTCTTTTGTACATAACCAGAACCATTAAACATATCCATTCAATTAATTATTGAAAAACCTATACTAAAAATACTTATATATTTTCTGATTAAAAATCATTTAATACCAAAACAAATAACCTTAATTAATCTAAAATTATTCTTAAACCAATACTCAGGCTTCATAATCTTATTTTGTAATACCTCTTTTCCTAGAATATATAAAATGAATCCTTTATTACGTTTCTGTAACCTAAATCTAATCATTCATCTTATATTTAATTTAAAAATTACTTGAAGAACACCCCTTACCATTCAATTGTAATTTTTAGTCTTTTTTCACCAGCAGGAAAACCAATACTCGTCGAACATCCTAATTATGTTCTTGATATTTCCAACCCATTTTCATTATGACCATGCTTTCCACATCTGGAAAAAAAATGTTATCCAAATGACTTCTAGTTTCTTCTATGGATTAAGGCCAAAAGGAAAAGGGTGGGAAACACTTATCATAGAAGAAAACCACATATTCATCAAAAAAACATTACTCCTAGGATGTCTAAAGAGTGAATGATATTTATTTAATCTATGAAACCATAGGTTTATCCTAGGTTATTCGTAGTAATAATTATTTAAAATCCATCATTATGGTTCATAAATATTCTGTGAATTGTCAAATCATATCACCCAGTACTCTCAAACAATGTTGGTAGTAAGGCCCATTACCATATACCATGTTACACTCGAGTTAGGACCAATTCAACTTGTTGGTGTTATTAAACACATATACATCTATACAAATATACATATATTCCAAAATCATGTCCACTTGTAGTATCCAGGAAGGGATATATTTCCAGAGAACCACACTCTTTATCATTTATCAAAATTCCAAGACATTTTGAAATACTTTTCCTTATCCTTCAGGATATATTTAAGGAAAACAATAGCCATAACTATATAATCATACTTAGGGATCATAGTAAACTTTTATAATCCAAGTTTGTAAAGGATAACTAAACCTTATCTCTGATAAAAAATATAATAAACCGGTACTACATAATGTAGGAAATATATCATTTTTTTCTTATATTAAAATATTTCACAAACAGATGACCTAATACCATTTTTTAGTTCATTGGAAAAAATAAACATATATGACCATATGTGAGTGATATAAACTATATTTCACTAGGTTATCCATGATTATTAACCATCAGAGACAAATCATTAGTGATATATATAATCCTAACCTAGGTAAGGAAACAATATACTGGGTGGGCTCATATTCATACTAAGGGTAAAAGACAGAAATATATAATCATTAACATGATAATAAGGGTATGGGAATGATTTAATAACTTTATAAGATCATACCATACATATCAATGATCATAAAAATGAATAACATAATAATGATTATCAGTTCATAATATATTTATCATAAGGGAAACAATTGAATAATCCATGAAATCATAACATATTAATCAAATATAGAATTCTGGAAGACACATAATCATTTAATATCATTCTATTTAATTCAATATTAATAGCTAGAACAAATCACAAAACATGAAGTGGAATACACCTGCTGTGATGGACAAAAAACTTCTCCATTCATAGTCCTTTCCTTGTATGAGATCGGGTTTCCCCAACATCCCCTAGTGGATCGGGTTTCCCGATCACCCCTTGGAGGACTGGGTTTCCCCATCATCCCATATTTTATGGGGTTCCCCATCTTCCCATAGTGGATAAGGATTCCCCATCTTTCCATATTCATGGTGACTATGAGTACAGGGAAAGAAACACAACCATCCTTGGACATAGTCTTTCCCTTATCAGGGATTCAATTTCCCTTTCTTCCTGTAGGGGGGAATTCCTATCAACATCATTCCCATCATTATCTTATGAGATATAAATCAATACTCAAATCATTGGTGGGAGATATAAGTCCCTCCAATATCAAAATGAAATCACACTTATTTATTCTATAAGATGAGAAACAATCATATCATAACCATTTAAATCAAGTGGTTATTTTAACTGTTTCATCATATAATTACATATGAAGAATATATAGGTATTTTAATCGTTTTATAAAAGACTAAATTGTGAAAAGAAGCAATTTTCAGGAATATTTTACCCATGTAAGAGAAATGGGTGTCACATACATCATTCCATTAAAGCATATACCTTTTAAATAAGAACATGAATGGTATTCAGGGATTATATCCCTATTAGTTCATAAAATATAACAATGTATATCATCTTATATGGAAAATATCTTGGAAATATATTTTCAAAATATTTATTGAGAAAATATTCATTTATTGTTTGAAAAAGGATCATTAAAACGTGAAATAATTTTAAAACCATTTTAATTGAAAATACAATGAATATATATAAAGAAGGCTTGAAATCAATTTCAAAACCTTTTCCCATTAAATGATAATAAATAATAATGACAATATTTCGAAAACTATTTCCATGAAAATTTATAAAACTATCTTAAAAAATATAGAAAACTATTTTACTAGGAAAATTATATATCAGGCATGAAAATATTTTTAAAACTGTTTTCCTTAAAATCATACAATAGAGCATTGAAATTTCTTTGAAAATTGTTTTCCATGAAAAAGTATAGAATTATATTGAAAATAATTTAAACCTTTTTCCATGAAAATACATTACAATCATATAAAATAAGCTTTTAGATCATCAAAATCCTTTTATTTGAAAACAACCATTCGAAAACATAGGAAGAAACAATTGAAAATCAATTAATCATTTATTTCACTGAAAACATTTTATTGAAAACCATTTGAAAATAGAAAAATACCTAGAATAATAATTTGAAATTTTATTTAATATATAAACTTTTAAACTAAAAAAATAAGAATCATGGAAGTGACGGTCAGGAAATTAAGTAGGTATGTAGATGCCAAACTTTTCTTTTTCACTAAAAAATTTCCAAAAAAGTTATTTGTTTATAAAATGAATTTAATATTCCTTTTGAAATACATTTTTTGAAAGTTTATACATGGTTAAATAGTTCCTTTAACATAATAGGATAAAATTAAAACATTTTAAAAAAATTATAAAATAAGATTTTGAAGGAATAAGGATTTTTAACCAATGGAAAAATAAATCCGAAATTTCAAAAAAACATTTTAAAAATTATAATAAGTAACAAAGAGTGTAAAAATGTATGAATTCTGTATATATTAAATAAATATACATAGGTTAAAAAATTTATGAGGGTTATTGAGAGAATGATTATAATATTTCATCAATTGAATCATAATCATAAACAATCTCAGTAAACAATGAGAATGAAGCTACAAATAGTTACCACATTGGTAAATTTAAATAATAATTGAAATAATAAAATTAAAAGAATGTTAAAATGTTATTAAAATAAGTAGATTCATGATATACCATTTCAATCCATAGTATATACATCTCACAGAAAAGATAGGTGCATGACCTTGCAAGTGTCTCAATGAAGGAAAATTGATACAATAATTACATTACCTATTTGGAAACATTTGAAATATAACCCCCCTGAAATAAATATCACAAAATGGATATGTAAATACTCATAAATGTAATTTTCTAAGTCATATAATACATCCAAGGGAATTATACACAACATACAAATTATATTAGTGGTGAATAAGGCATGTATCTCATGAAAATAAAATGTGAAATGAAATTTCCTTACCTTAGGTATGATATTTATTTATAAAAACTAAAAACACATGTATGATAAATATAATTAAATTATAATTTTTTTAAAATAATTTAATTATATTTAAAAAAATATACAACTTTATATTACCTTCTTACTAACACATTGATGTTAATGTTTAGTTATTGGTAATATCTTCTTTGTTTTTTGTATGTTTTTTCATTTTTCATATTTTTTTGTCCTCAAACATATATAATAATTTTGATAATGAATACCACAAAATAAATGTCCTTTATATTCATTATATATTTATTTATAGTAATCAATAAATAAAAAAATATGTTATTGAATACACCATTCATGGAGACAGAAGGTCGTACATATGAATGAGGACCATTTCCATTTCAATATAATACTAAAAGAATGATGGAAAATGAATATATACATTAACATTTTAGTAGAATTGTAATTTCATATATATCATGTAAATTTACAAAAATCATCCTTAATATATTCCTTGAAAAGTTTGAAAGAATATCATCGCTTTGAGGAGGTGGAAGTCGACACATCCACAAACGAAGTTATCATATTTACACAAGATAGAAAGAATGAGGATATGTATTATATAATAATTTTACAATAATAATTGAATAATAAATATAAAATATATCATATAATTTTAATAAAAAAACTTTATTGTTTTCAGGTAATGTTTGAACGAATCACATCGATTTGAGGAGGTGGTAGTCCACACATCCACAAATAAAGTATTCGTATTTACACAAAAATGAAAACAAGATGGTGTTTTTTATATAATAGTTAATGAATCATAAATTAATCATAGTTATCATATATAAAATATAAATATATGTTTTACATCATAATTACCAATCATGTGTGGGGTGAACAGAAAAATGAACAACATCATTTCGTGTGGCGGTAGTTCGCCATACACAAATATGGTAGGTTCATTACATATTAGATGGATATGAGTGTAAGTGTAGGTAGAAAACATTGAATATAAAAATATAATTATTTTTTTATACATTATTTATTATATAATCATGTAGTAAGAATATTTTATCATGTGGATAATGAAAATAAAACTACTGATCTTGATAAAGGATGTTTCCTCATATTTGGGTAACTCATATTGGTTTTCACCAAATAGCTTACATGGGTGGATTTAATACAAATGGTATTCTTATGAAATGAAGTTAGAAATTTTGGGAGACTGTAAATTCATATTTTATTTGAGCGAAATGGCTTGTGAACTATGAATAACGGGTATAGTGAGTGCCTTTATATATTGGAGTATGAGTGGCTTTCTTGTAAACCATGGGAAAGTGAATTCCACCCATTTTATCCAATGTAATGTGGGTTAAATAATCAAAAAACATAGATAAAATGGATTATATTGTCTAAATATGCACATCTAGTAGATTATGGAACATTTTATAGGTCATTGTTTCCCTTATATTTATGGTTTACTCCATTGTTAAGCTAATTTTCATCTTAATCATTGTAATTACTTTTAATTGCATTCACATTTAATTTTTTTGAAAAAATAAGTTTACCTTATTATAAATTATGAATTAATATCAATCCAAATATAAAAAATATTTTTATAAATTGAAATCAGAGATATGAAGAAATTATTTTAAAGATAATCCCGCAGAAGGGATAACAATGTTGGTTTTTAATGTATGAATGTTCAAAAGTTTGCTATGTTTTTATATCTAATTACGAAGTGAAATTTATAACAATGAAATAATAATTAATAATTGATATATAATTTAAATAAATAAACTTTAAATTAAATTATAAATATAACTTATCTTAATAAATAAATTCGATGAATTTTTTTGGAATTGAAATATATTAATTTTCACTTATCAACAAAAAACGATACATCACAGAGACAGTGGACAATTTTTTCTATTAATTATTCAAAAATGAAATATATTTTTACATATAAAATTTATTAAAGTTTCAAATTTTCAATTAAAAATAGGTTATCTCTTAATTGGTAATAATACTACATTTATAAAAATATAAGTTTTTATATGTAATATTGGATTTGTTCCAATCATATTCCAATAAAATGTATTTTTTAAATAAATGAAACATTATTGAATATATAAAATATATATATCATTAATATTATTCAACAATTTTAATTAATTTAATTTTTTTGTAAAAAATCTATTCTGATCATAAAAGTTGTTTTTATAAAAACATTCCCATTTATTCAAATGGTTATTATATTCATTTCTAATTAATCTGTAGAAAATAATTTTACCCTTGTGCTTAAATAAATTAGTTGGTTTTTCATATATCCTCTAACGTAACAACTATGTTATATCTTATTATATTAATAATAATTTTTTAAAAAAATATAACATTGTTTGGTAAAACTCGCTCTTCTGTGTTACGCCAGCCATTGAGGAATGTTTTTCTTGCGTGTAACATAAGTTAAAATTAATGTTTTGTATATAGAAAGCTAAAAATTATGATTCATGTATTTTATGATTATATTTTTTATTTTTATAATCCAATACAATCTTATTTCATTACTATAAAAATCTATTTCTTGTGTTGTGAGAAATAATGAAAATGGAAAATATTAAATTAATTAGAAAAAACAAATTTCAAAAAATCTTAGGATGTTACATGATGTGATTTCAACTAAAGGAATTTCATTGTCAAAAATTCTATTAGAACAGAAATAGATAAATTAAGGGAAATATTAATATCTAATTGAGGGAGAAATGGATTCTATTAAAGACCATTCATTATACAATGTATGGATTTCCTAGAGGGTTTGAATTTGATTGTTTTTTTCATGGTGGAATTAAGAGAATAAATTTTTCTTCCATGTATGTGTTCCAAGAATAAGGATCCCATGATACATAATGGAAGGGTTGTGTTTCTTGATAAACTTTTCCCTGCTAACTCAGATATTTAAACTGTTTTCCTCTCTTGGATATATAACATTCAGTGTACTCAAATAAAGTACGATTGTGTTTCAGACTATGTTATTCACTATGTTCTATTTTTGATGTGTGTATTTTTTCATTTCATTAAGAATCTGAATATTTTAACATGATTTCTAGGGATTTTATATAAAAATGGAGTTTCAATTCATCTAAAATCATGTTTTATTGTCATTGAGGATTCATTTTTTCCTATATATTTATTAAATTTTTCTACATTATAGGTTTTGTAAGATCATCAAAATGGTGTTCCTAGTATAAAAAGATATACCCCATCATCATTTCAGAGAATAATTATCAAGATAGATTTCTATAATACTTCAAAATAATGTTCCAACCAATATTATCATTGGATGTTATGAGAGCTCATTTATTCCATATAATATAATTTAAAATGGTATTGTGCTGATTGATGTGGTTTAGTTGGAAGTGAGGTTAGGGAAGGTTCCATGAGGATGTTTCAAGAGGCTTTAATCTGTTTGATCTTAAGGGTGAAATAAATAGTTTTATTTATTATAACACTATGAATCATATATATGAATAATTATTCATCGTGATTTTGGGTGGATAATTTGTAAATCATGAATTTTTAATGGAACGAGTTTTCCCCATACTATGTTAATCCGGGACCATGAGGTCAGAATAAAAGGTCAATTTAGGATGATTCATTCATATATCTAATTTCATAAGTTTTTGGGATGTTTTTTTATGAAAATTGATCATTTTAAATATATTAAGGTTATTTGAGTCTGGTTTATTACTCTACATAAAATATGTCATGATAAGGGAAGGGTAACAATTTTTAAAAATCATTCAAATAATTTTTAATAATATTTTCACGATTGGTGGGATATGTTTAACTTTAATATGTTTAAAACCACTGATAGATAATGGTTTAATGTGGGTTTTTAATATAATTTTTTTAAAACAAGATATTATATTTCACATGAATGAGGTTTAATGGTTGCAGAAATATTTGAGACAACATTGAATCAAACCATGGTTATATATTTAGTGTATTCTAGACATGAAAACTCAAAAAATAATAGTGGATTGGATTGGGATACTTTAATTATTGATTATGAATTAGGATTAAAATCATTCTTTAATAGATATTTTGATGATTAGATATAGGGAGTATTTAATTTTTAAGGATTTGAACCCTGTTATATAGAATAAGATGATATTTATGAGAGAATATAACCCCAATGATTTATAATTATCTGACATATTCCAATAGAATCTAATTGAAACATTTTACATTCGCATAAAATGATACATAAAATACATATATTTTTTCCATGAATTATGTTATGGATTCATCTATAAAATTCAACAGATAGGAATCCTATTGAAATGTAAAATAAATTTTTTATAGTCATATTGGTCTATTTACTAAGTGTCTTGAAGGTAATTTATATATTTATCATTAAACATTCATCGAGAGATGCCAACCATGAACCCCATGATGAATTGAAAATAACAAGCTATATTAAATTCCGTTGTAAGTTTTATTTCCTATGAGTGTAAATAAAGTAAATTTTTTAATATATGTTAATGACTTATATAAGTATATCATAGTTCCAAAAAGATATTTTTTCTACTCGGGTGATATAGGGGAGAATATTTTTGAGGAAAATCTTATAATGGATTGGAATTGTGTGGACGAATATAGTTGGGACAAAATAATAAGTGTTCAACCCATATTATCTATGACAAAATTCCAGTAGATAATTCATATTTTCCACCAAATTCATTGCTTAAAATTTAATAAACTATTAATAAATGATATTTCACAAGGGAATTTGTTTCCATGGTATCTCTAAATTTAGAATTAATAGAATCATAGTATTATCAAATCATAATGAATTTATAGAAGAAGAAATAATAAATTGATTTATTACCATATATATTTGAGTTGTTCTATAGGGGATCATTGTTCAATTCATAATATTA
Source organism: Viscum album (assembly GCA_963277665.1). Taxonomy (NCBI): domain Eukaryota; kingdom Viridiplantae; phylum Streptophyta; class Magnoliopsida; order Santalales; family Viscaceae; genus Viscum; species Viscum album. The sequence goes on along the minus strand of OY728167.1, from coordinate 126,852,523 downwards.
TTATATTTTACATATACATAGTTATGAATCCAAATCCTAAATGATGAAAATTATAGAACCTTGATGTAGTAGTAGTGAATTTTAAAACATATACCTTTTGAATGATATAGATAGATGTATAACACTTGATAATAACGTTTTTAACAATCAATTGTTGAAATGGATTGTAAATATTATGTATGATACAATGGTTTATCGATGGTCTTATGTCACAAAATATGAGGATTTTAAAATTGGTTATTGTATGGAAAATTTCACAATGAAACTATAAGGGTTTCTAGGAAAAGGGACATTGTTTTTGTATGGAAAGTGGAAATGGATGAATAGTAAAAGGACATTTCATTCCTATATAATTTTTAATGAAAATATATATGAAATAATGTGTCAGTGGCATGAACCTGTTGTCCTGATTGGTGGTGCGTGTTTTAATAATAGATGTTGTTCATATGAAATGGGTGATTAGTGTTAGGGAAATTAAATGGTGTTTTATTTTTACTGCAATCTATTTTGGATAATCACTATAAATGTAAATATAAAATTACATTTCAAATAACATAGTGGACTCCATGAAAATTGTATTCAAGGGGGAGACTGTCTGGATTTTCATTATACAATGATTGTGCAATGTGTGGTTGTTTGGATTTTGTGTGAGAATTGTATTCCATTTAATTTGTTAGAACTATAGGAATAACACTTGCACACATACTCTTAGAAAACTAGATGATGGTAACTCACCCTCAGATACAAGGACTAAATGAAAGAAATAATAAAAACCATGTATATATGAAGTTATGTTGGTGGAGTATTAGATGTGGTATGGGTTTCGAAAGGGACTACTACTCTCTGCTTGGAAATTTATTCTAGTTGATGAAATTATATATATGATAAATATAATATTTATTATAATTAATCATAGGGTCTAACTATTATAAATCTAATATAGTGGATGGTTTATGACATTAGTATAAGATGAGAAGCTAGGGGATGTCTTTGAAAATATTCTATATATTCGTGAAATATATATGATATATCAGGAGGGATACTTGTTCAAGAACATTATAATGTTGAGGTGGTTTAGGAAATAAGAATTTGGTGGTCTCCATACTAATTTAGATTACAATATGTGATTATGGGGAGGATGTGTAACCGGTGGAACTAAAAGGTTGTTGTAGAGAGAATCTATAAAAGGATGTGATTTTTTCATCTATTTCATGACATATGGAAATGAAATTATGTATCAATTCTATGATTCTATAGGTATGAATATTTATTTCTTAGAGGGTGGTATAATATAAATAGCATATTTATGTAGAATATAACGTCATTTTAGTGGGACAGATTAATTCTAGTTAAAATCCTCCACTTTGTAACATTATGGAGACATAATAAGAGTGCATGTATAAGGGGTTTTCATTTCATAATTAGTTGAATATACAGTTCCATCTAATATATGGATTCTTATAAAATTAGGCCTTATAACATGGAGGTGGGTTCGGGTGTATGGATGATGGGTTCCCTTGTAACTCTGACATTCAATCTACTGTTCTCAATATTATATATGTGCTTCAATGTCATCTTATAGAATACTATTATGTTCAAAAACATTTTTATTAAATAAATTATGTTTTTTGTGTGTCTTTTGTATTTCATTGTGCTTGTGGAGGTCCTATATTTTATAGTGGTGATTCAATGTAGTGGTAGTGGCATCCAGACATCATAGTTATTGATACATTGAATTCATTGTTTTTATATATTCCAGATGTGTTGAACCATGTCCTCAAATAAAGGATCCCGAGGAGAACTTTCTAGATCAAAATTTTTTTTGGACAGAACCGTGATTTATAATATGATTAAAAAATAAATGGCATGACATAAAAATTACATAACTTAAGATATCAAATAATCCAATATATAATATTTTCCTTGGCATTATGAATGTCGTACACTGTGAAAATTAGAACAAAAATAATGTGATATTTCCTACAAAACTGTTGATTTATATTTAATTTAGAGGATATATCTATCAAGATATAACATTTAGTAAATCCTTACATTGAATGTATTATTTCCTACTATATTGTTTCATATAAAATAACATGAGAAACTGTATCAAAAATTTATTTTTAATATTTCTAAAATAATTAAAAATATATCATGAGAGTCTTTTTGTATAGTATCATATGAAACACCATGTGAATAACTATCCAATACACTATATAATTATTAAATAAAATATCTTAAATTACCTATCAATGATCAATAAAATGGAATCCAAAATCTTTTTTCAAAAAAAAATTCACCATGTGATTCGATTTTTCTTTGATTAAAAATACGATTTTTTATTCATTAATTTATGAAATGATAAGATTCTAGGAAACCAGTTATGCTGTTAAATTTTTTAACAGACCCAACATGACCATTATTGAACACCTATATCATTATTCCGATATACCCCCAGCTATATTATATAGAATAATGAATATTCCAATGGACCATTTGTCAAAAAAATTAAGTCACCAAATAACACTATATATGTTAGTATTGGATAAAAACATATATGTTCTTTTTTCCTATTTGTATAGAATGATCAGGATGATGTATTCATTATATTCCATTCTCTATTATGCATGATCACATCACAATCTACTCAAAAAATTGAAAATTGATTCACATGAAATATCTAGTTATAGTAAAATAATCCATTATTATATCACAATCGTAGAATCAATGTCCATAAATGTCATAAGACATGAAAAATATCTTTTTGGTTAAGAATTAACCTTTTGAATGACTAACTACATACCAAACCACACCTGATTATTCAAGCCGCATAGTGTGTGTAAGAATGGTATCTATGTATGATGGTTCACAATATTGGTATATTTTTTTACTCGGGTATAGATAAATCACCATATGAAATATTCACCCCTAGTGCACCAAGCGCACTATGTATGGAACAACATACATTAAACATAAGGGGACATCAAGCACTAATAACTCCTTTTTAACTCTTGATGATATTTCATATCACTATATGACATACTCTTGTATATTATATTAACATTTTTTCATAGCACATAATTCTCAATGAAGCTCATTATTTAGCGATAAGTGAAATTTTTACATAAAATAACATAAAACAAGCATCCCATGATTACATTATTTAAAAACAATATTATGTTCCATACAGAAGACCATTCGGGAAAAAAATTATAATGAATCATGAAAACCCATTATATAAAAAACCCAAAAATCTATTTTCAATCAATATATTTTCAAATAAACAATTTCCATTAAATCATACACTTTCCCAATTTTAGGCCAAAATCTTATATACAGAGTTAGACATCATAATCAATAATCATCATCCTTAAGACCTATAAAACTCATTTGAAAATTTTGGAATTGTATAAAACTAAGTAGGGGTGTTCAAATAAAATCAAAACAAATTATTCTATTAAAATAATTTATATCCATTTAAATATTATTTACTATAAACAATGAATATTTTATTCATAAAAAACATACATTCAATGATGGAATCAACTTCATTGATTAAAATTATACATGTCTAACTATGTATGAAATCCTAAAACAAATAATAATGATGGTTATGGTTAAAATAAATATTTAATAACATGTAACTACTCACTTCCCCCATAACGAAATAATGATATCAAAGTCTATCAATAATTATATTTCTAATAATACATTATCAAAAATTAATTCTAGTGAAATATTGAACCCATATATCATAATATTTAATTTCCATACACTATAACATGAATAGATCACACAGGATCATGCATTTCTTCGTACAACTCATAATAATATACATTTCAACCCTTTAGAATAAACAATTTTAGTTACACCAAAAAATGAAAATGATTTTCAATGAACGGGTTAAACATTCCATATGGAGAGGAACATGTAGTCAATGAATAAAACCATTATCATGAAAAAAATAATTATATATAATATTCATTTTAGAATATAGTGAGAGTCATTTGAAAGAAGGAGTTTAAAACATTTAATGAACATTTATATAAGCAAAACCCATTACATCAAGTCCAAAAACTCATTCTACATCATTTAACCAAAGAAAGAATAATTTATTTACATGGATAAGAATCAACTACATGTTAATTTCTATATTATTATTCCTTATAATTCATTAAGTATCATGTTTCATTAATATAATAAATTTTTACTATACACCTCAGTTGTCTGGTGGATGTTTTGTTTTCAACAACCAAATATATTTTTATTTAATTGTAATATTAATATTTAATTCTACATTGGTTCAAAAAAATCCTTATGTGTCATGGTATTATATACATATCATTTATGTTATAGGTAATTTTATTTGGCCATTAAGAAGTTTCCTTTTTGTGAATCTTCCTTGATAAGTTAATTATTTCAAATTAACAAATTAAATTGATTATTTAATTTAAATTTCTTATTAATGTTGAATATAACACAATTATATAATCATATGAATATATTTCATTGAATTTAATTTCAATAATTAATACAATAATCAATTTTTAATAATATACATGAAATATTTGTTTTTAATATATCATAATCTTTTACGTAGGTACTGTATAAGCAACAGAATGACTAATGCTTTCGCAAATGAGTATAAAATAATGAAAAAACATATAATTATTAAAAATAAAAATCTAATTTTAAATAAAAAACTATTTCAAGTATACACTAAAATAATATTAAATTTATACGATTGGTAAAGAGGATAAAAATATAAAAAAATATAGTTTTTGAAAGAACCTATATTTGTTTACTAGCATATTATAAAAAAGAATTTTGTGAGAGTTTAAAAAAATGGTCTTTCAATAAGTTCATAATTATATTACTTATTTAAAATAAATGATGGTTGAAAATATATTTAATATAATTAATCACATATAATGATTTATAAGTTTGTTCAGAATGTATAACCACTCTCTTTGAGTCACATCCTTAGAATTGGGTATAATTCAATTTATGAAACTAATTTTTGAAATGTAAGAGCCGTATTAATGTGAAAATAGATATTTATATAATTATTTGGGGATAATATGGAGATATAATGTTTCATGGAAGTTCAGAACATGTCCCCTTATATTTCAGAAATTTGATAACATCATCCCAAATATTTCATCTTAAAGGGTCATAAATGTAATTTTAAAATGGAAAGGGAATCAATAATGGAATATAAAATATGTTTTAAAAAATTAATCATGTATAATTAACTCAGAATTAACTATTAGTTTTTATGATTTATTTATAAATCACTAAAAAAATTATTACATTTTATGAAAAAAATATGATTTATTATTGAATTTTAATGTTAAAATATAATTAAATACTACGAAATTATAATTTAAAAACCAACAATTTATTTTAAATAATTTCTATAAAAAAAATATAAATATATTATAATTAATTTCAAAAATCTCATTTTAAATATTTTGAAAACAATATATCTGAATTTTTATATGATTTCACAAGTGTTGCATCGAAGCAGAATAAGAATTAAGATATTTATTATTTGATTTTTATTTTAAAATAATAATTATATAAATATAATTTTAATATTCATCTTTATTATAGTATATATCCATTAATAATACTATTTATAAAAATTTATATTATAATAACATTCTTATGATACAAATATTCTCTTTTGTTATCTTATGCTAGCACATGGTGTAAATTGTGATAGTTATATTATTATATAATTCTAAAAATAATATATATATATATATAAATACAGGATTATAATTTATATCATTATACTTAATTTAAGAAACACCTCCATTTCTATTAATATCTTCATGCAATTCACAATTTATAATTCCAATGTTGTGCATGCACTATAAAAGAAAATTTATATTCCTAGTGCAGCATAGGGGATGAACAGGGTCATTTCACATGAGGTTATTTCTCTGTTATTTACTTACATAATAGAATCCACGAACCAAAAATATTTTTGGTTTTATTTATTTAATCCATCTAGGTAATATAATTTATTTGAAATAAATGTGAAAAATGACATGAAATGGCCAAATGTAATTAATTATGAAAGAACATTGACTTTAAAGTTTGGTTTGTCGGTTCAATCATTCTCTTTCTTGGTGTTTAGATTAAGTTTTATATTTCAATTTTGAGATCTCGTTAATTAATTTATATTATTTTATTTAGTTTTGTGAAATATAAAATTCATTTTTCAATATTAATTCCACCTCCTCCTATATTCAAGGTTAATGATACACCTCGATCGAAAGTGTGATATCTTCCAAGACCTAGCTCCAACTTATGTCATTTCTTTTGCTGAATGGATAAAATACATCACATGAATATCTTATATCCAGTATAAGGGATGGAAATTATTTAATAAAATAATTAAAATGAGTTTGATTTTAGTGTCATGGTGGATGATCTCTACACCTATAAAAGTCACAAATTCTCATCAAAGAATAAATAAAATTTATTAATATTAGCATAGTATATATGAAATCAACAAATACCTCCCTTGGTAAAAGCATCGATTTATCCAATTAATTTTTAGGGTAATATTTCAGGGTGGATACAAGATGATGATAAGAGAATAAAATAAAATAAATGAAACTAACGAAGATAAGAAAAGAAGATAAATAATAATTAGAATACACAACTAGAATCCCAAAATAAAACTAGAATAAAAATAAGAAGAAAAGTGGGTGGATGGGTAGAAGAAGAAACAAAATTAAAAACCCATTCATGAATTACATTGTGTTAAAATGAATCAATATTGAAATTACATTTTATATAAATCTAATTTGAAAAAAATAAAAATAAAAATTAAACAACAAATGATAATTTTTGTGTCATCTTCCACTCTAGAATCAATATCCCAAACAATTTATCATTTATTCACACCTTCTGTTCAAAAGATCCCAATTTCCATTTTTTTAAGATTTTTGAAATCAAATTTTATTCGTGACCACCAGGTTTCAAATTAATTGGATGCTCCTAATAGATGTTATGGAATTAATTTTGAATATGACTTCTTCTAGATGTGAAATCCTAAAATCATCCTATATTTGATATCGTTAAATTTCCACCTTATTTGTTGAATGAATCCATGTTATTTATTAGTCTAAAAATACTATGAATCATACCTCATATATGCCGATGAAATCACCTAAATTTTATTCTTTTAGACCAACTTATTCGTCTGTTATAGAGGTGGGGTCCACTCTGCCTGGCCAAAAAATTTTCCGAATTGATTTATTTTTTCACCACTCATATTTCTCAAATAAACTTCCCGTCCTAAGTAAAACGGTTTAAAAAAATTACGTAATTATTACTGCAAAAATCACTCAAATTGGATATATATTTTAGTGTTTTTTCCAAAAATACATTTATGATTAAAATAAGTTAACTTTATAGAATTAAAAATAATTCACAAATTTTCCAATAATAACCCAAAAGTCCATTATTGTTGTAAATAAGCAAAAATTGAAATGTTTGGAAGATTTAATAATTTAAATACATATAAAATACGAGGAAAATATTAGTTCAATCAATTTTCTCAACCTTAAATCATTCATTACTCATGTAAAAAATCTCAACATAGAATTTGAGGGTCTCCAATGTTACCAATATTCACATTTCAATGTAACAAAATAAAAAATTATTAATGGTAATTAAAATTTTAAAATCCCACATAAAATATCAATTTAATTTCCAAAACATAAATGAAAAAATAAAAATCATTCATTTTTCTTTTCCCCATTGAAAAATAAAGGATATTATCCTTTCATTCATTCATGATCCTTACTTCGTTATTAGTTAACAAACAAAATCATGATTTAACTCACTTTTTAATCTTTTCTCTGATCTCTCATGATATAATTAATTTAGAGTTATGATCATATCATGAGAAAAAGTTTCTTATCCATCTTCTTGTAAAGGAACTACTTTATCCACATTATAAAGAATAATGGAACATAAAATCATGTGGACTTTAAATAATGGTTCAAATGACTCTGAGGTGTAAGGTGGTATGATTTTATTCTTTAAAAATTAATACCCATGGAGGAGTTTTATCTCTTAAGCATAATTCATGATATTCATAATAATAGTGTAATGAAATTATCCAGTAAAAACTATATACTCACACTTTCCCAAAAACTCAATGTATGGTCATGATCAAAGAAAAACATAAAGACATATTAGTGAACCCTCTTGAATTTTTTTAAATAAGTGTTTTTCATTTTTTCCTTTTTTGAAATTTATGCTTCAAGAAAACCTCTCAACCATCACCTAACCACATATGATACAAATCATCAGTCTAGTATTTTTGGTCTCTTGTTTTCTCAAATCCCAACAGAATTTTATTTCATTTATTTGTATTCTATTTTTATTAAAGAGGTTAAAAAATAATGTTTACAATGAATAAATTAAATGATATTTCTCATTACCCAAAATAGCATCCCAAATCATCTTCTATAAAATGTATATTGTCACATATGTCATGATTCCTGTCATGAACCGGCACGGCTACCCAGGTAACATGATATCCAAGCTGGCTCTAACATAGTCCGATGGGAATTCTTGATCCCCACTGGTTGGCGACTATCACCTGACATCATAAAACATAAATATTTAAATTCTTTTCTCACTAACAATACAGAAATAAAATAAGAAAGATAATATTCATGTTAATGGAAAACTCCACTTGGAGTAATGAACTAGAACACATCAACGAATTTACTATTCTATTGTAAAATTACCCAAGTACCAAAATTGAGAATCAAAACCCATGTCCCTAAGGAAAAAACTCACCAAGACCACAATATAGTAGCTATATCCACATTCATGTGATCCATTATCATTACTCAATCCTAGAAGATGATAATATATATTCACCGGCCAACACAAGTATTGTGTGATCTATGCAACCCAACATGGTCTCTCCATGGATTCCATAACAGATGCTAATACTGGATTATAAAAGGAAATGATTTATTTTTTTATTGATAAATAGGTTTTTAATTTTAAATTACATTTAATGAAATCATGCTATATAGTTCAAATGATGTAAATAATATTTAAGGAAATACTTTTCAAATGGTATAATATTTATAAATCTAGAAGGCATGTAGTGTCGGTTTACAACATTGGTATATATTTATATCGTAAATATAAATCACAAGAGATATGCATAGTCATCTACCAAATAGGTACAATAGTATTTATGGCTATCTAACTCTCCAATGTGTATGTTAACTTATAAATATGTGTATACACACGTCCACATGACACTTTCCAAAGCTAACACGTCACCATCCCATAATAATCGTGACCCACTACATGTTTCTTTTAGACGACTGTAATAACATTTACTGTGTCAAAATAACATAGAAACTACCTATGTCATTCAAGTTCTCTTACAAAATCAATGAGGGGAAATTTATAATAACCCTAATTAAAATACAATTAAATCACATTCTTCCAATTCAATACCAATTTTCATTTAAATCCAAAATTGGGTTTAATCTAAAAACATACATCTTTAACAAAATAAAACCACAGGGTTTCTACAAAAACATTTTAAATACATTTTCCCAAGATTTAAATCCATTAAAAGACAATTATATTATTTAACGATTAATTAACACAATTAAATTCAATAATATAATTGAAATTATTTCCATAAAAACTCCAATTTTTTTAATCATATTAAATCTACCAATTTCCATAAAGACGGACGAATTCAAAGTAATTGGTGGTTTTTCCAAAATTCTCAAGATAACACTATATTATCTCTCCCAATTCACTAGATTTTGATTTTTTTACATCATTTCAAAGAATGTTTGATCATGTGAATTTAAAATCACAAATTAAAACAAATCAAGAAATTCAAGTTTAATCAATTTTGGTTAATTGGGACAAAACCACCTTCCTTTTCCGGAAACTCAACACTCTAAACGACACCTATTAATGAGATAAAATGTGATGAAGACCAAAAATCCCATCCTAGAAACGATCTCCAATATCATAGGGTATTTATCTATCAATTCCATGATGATCCATCAAAATATTATCAGATTATAATTAGATAAGGATAGATAATGAGAGGGAACACTTCCTGGGAAATCACACTACATGTTCAATGACGACCAAATGTCATGAAATGGATCCGAGTGGGATGTAGGGCTTCATGACCACATGTTGAATGATCTATGGTGAGGGATATGGGACTAGATAGAATCAAAAAAGAATTAACTAGCCACAAATCTTATTTAGAATAACATAGTCCTGGTATTACATTATGTATAATCCCATTAAATTTTTTCAATCCTTTAATTTTCATAACAACCTAAAAAAGAGTCGCCTTGACTTAAATTCTGATAATCCAAATTAAAGAAAATCATAAAATCCATCACAATGTGTAATGATAACTAAAAACTTTTACCCTTCACTGTGTGATGTCATTCAAGACATGTAAACATAACCATTAGATGTTTTGTAACCCTGTTACACAACATGAAATCATTTAGTAGCATGCAGAAAAAGCTAGTTAATGGTGAGAGTGCAAAAAATATATGACTTCACAACTATAGGTATCCTCCCAATTTTATCTCAACCACACCCATTCAATGGAAAGGTAGAAACCAAAACATGTTTTTGTAAATACTAGCCAAAGAGGTAATGGGATGTTACAATGTCCCCACTATAATAACCTTTTCCCAAGAAAACCTCTGAAGATGCTTCCTTGCAAAAAATATGAGGACACTTCTCCCTCATCAATTCCTCAAGTTCCTACATCTTATGCCTATTAGAACCATGATACAATAGCACACAGAAAAAATTTATCATCCTCCCATTAAGATCCTTTGTCTCAAAATCAACTATCATGATGGGTTATTTAGTCTAATATAGATTAGGTTTAATATCAAGATAAATCCAGGTGAAAATGTGAGATGGACCGGAGAGGTAATTTATCAGTATTGATACATGGAATACATTAGGTATTGATGTTAGATGAATTGTATGTTCTAAATTGTAGTCAAAATTTCCCCCATTGTTCAGTAACCTCGAAAGGACATATAAAATGGGGAGTAAGATTACTTTTCCTCCCATGTCATCGTTGACATTGCCGGAATGAAAATATTAAAAACATAGAGTCGCCAGCGGATAACTCCTAAGTTCTATGACAACAATCAGCATAAGACATATATTGACTTTGTGCTTAAAAATTCTCAGATGAATTAACTGAATCATATTTATTATCTCTTGCATCATGATTTCTATAACTAAGTAACATTCACCAATCTCTATCGAGCACAACAGAGATTTACAAGGCTAGCCATACAAGGACTCAAAAGGATATATTTTGATACAAGAATAATAACAATTGTTACAAAAAAACTTAACAAGCCCCAAACAATCAACCCAATCCCCTTTTAATTTGAGAACAAAAGCATGAATCATATCCTCAATGATGCATATTGCTCTATCTATTTAGACATCCGACTACGGATGGTAGGCCATTCTCAAATGGACTAGAGATAATAGTTACTCCTAGAGGCCAATCCAAAATGATTAAGTAAATTGAGAATCCCAATCATATATTATAACACATGAACCTCCATGAAATGAAAACCATCTCTTTCACATAAAGACATCCCAATTCCTTAAATTTGAGTGTATAAAAAATGGGTAAGAAGTGAGCTGACTTGGTCAGAATATCGATAAAAACCTATATCACATTCTTCATTCTATGGGTATGTGGAAACCCCACCATAAATTCAATATAGATCTTATCCCACATCCATGTAGGGACTGGAAGTGGCTAAAGAAACCCCGTAGGTTTCTACTCGTCGGCCTTCACCTCCGGGAACATATAGTAACGGGAGATGAACTCAGCAATGTATCATCTCATATGTGGACATCATAATTGTTGACACATGTCTTGGATCATCTTTGAGGTACATAGTTTCAAATACCTTGGGGAATTTTTAAAATCTCCCATCATAGCCTTTCTTGCTGCTAAAGGCATAACAAAGCGATTATGATATCATTGAACCCCGTCTTTGGAGAACAACCACTTGGCTTCTATCTCCCTTCCATAAAGGGAGTCCCTAATTCTAATGAATTCAACTTAAAGTAGTTGAACCTGAAGAATCATCTCAATAAGAGTGAATGATAACTTATTTCTAGCTAAATAAATGTCATACACTGATTCCTAGACTCCTATATGAAAATGTTCAAAGAGAGCCATCAAATTCCACACTTCTGAAGATTCTTTCACTACATGGGATGGAAGTTTTCTTCACAACACATCTTCAATGGAATTACCCTTCTCCAGGGTATATGAAATGACAAATTCAAAATACTATAGGTAATCCAACTAATTCCTATCATGAATAATCAAATATTTTTGGGAGAATAAATAATTCAAGCATTTAATGTCTGAAAACGTGATAATAATTTCACTGTAAAGGTGTGTCTGCCATCTTTGAATGATTTGCATCCAAACTACAAGTTTCAAGTCATATATAGGAGAGTTATTCTCATGTGGCAAATGATGACAAGATCCATAAGAAACTACATGATCTCCCTAAATAAAAACACACTCCAAACCTGATCCTAATTCATTTAAAAGACTACATTGCTATTCCTATCCTCTAGAAGATTCATCACCAGCGCCATAGTCAAATGATGTTTCAAATAATCAAAATAAATCTGAAAATTTTCAACCCAACAAAACTTCTTCCCTTTTAAATTTGAGTATTCATTGGAGAAGATAACTTCGAGAATCCCTAAAAATCCTACTATAATATCCAGTTAATCCCAAAATTCCCTAGATCCCAAATACATTATGTGGTTTCTCCCAAGTCATAACATCCTTCTTTAACTCAAGATCAACTGATATTCCCTTTTTACATACCATGTGTTTCAAGAATTTCATTTCCTGAATCCAAAAATCAACCATTGAAAGCATCGCATGATTTAACTGATTTACCAGCAGAGTCAAAAAAAATTTAAATGATGCACATGATCCTCTTCTGGAAAGAGGTAGACAATGATGTTGTCCATTTAGAATACCAAAAAGGTGTCTAGATACTTCTGTAAAATCATGTTCATAAAATCTAGGAAAATTGTAAGATAATTTTTCATACTGAAGGGCATACTACAATACTCAAAAAGGCCAAACATTCTTTAAAAGACATTTTTCTATATGTTATATTTTTTCGTTAACTGATTGTATCCATATCAAAGGGAAATATTTGAAAACCACTTTTTACCCTTCAGAGGATCAAAGCAATCATCAATACGTAGAAATAAATTATTTTTGTTTATTGTAACATTATTTAGAATAGGGTAATGATCACATTAAATTAGATAACCATCAAATTTATTGGTGAAGTGAACCGACATCGCCCAAGTTGATACACCGGGGTGGATAAAGCCTTTCTCGGGAAGATCAACCCAATGAATCTTCATCTATTTCAGTCCATATAGTTATATTCAGTAAGAGAGAGATGAAGCTAAATGAGTAAAATTAATTAATTAAATATAAATCTCAACATCTCTTACTGGCATCATACTAGAGATTTCCAAAGGAAACACGTAAAAAACATGAAAATAACCAGAGGGAGTTCATTACTCAAAAATACCCACTCCAGATAAAAATCAAACACTAATATTGTTTTCCCAAGATCTGGATAAGAAGGTCCGACTCTACTCAAACTAAAATCCCATTATCGTTGAAATTCAAGAGACACACCACTGGGTGTATTAAGGTTGACCCATCGAGGATAAAAGTCAATCTGGGCGTTATTGGAAATGATCCAATCACTAGTGCATAAAACGTTTTTTACGTCGGTTATTTTTCATTTTTTACGTCAGTTTTTAGCAGACGTTAATAGGAATGATGTTATAAATAACGTTTTTTACGTCGGTTATTTAAAAACCTTCATAACAAACATAAAATCGTTGTGTTTATCACATCGTTTAATTAATAACCGATGCGATAATCTTTTTACCATGCCTTTTATCCCATCGGTTATTTATTAACTGACTTGATAAACCCCTACCCGGACTGGTTTATCACGTCGGTTATATAATAACCGATGTAATAAACACGTGTGTGGGAGTTTATCAAGTCAGTTATTTAATAAAAGACGTGATAAACTCCCAGGAGATGGTTTATCACATTGGTTATATAATAACCGACGTGCTAAACCTGTCCGGGGGGGTTTATCACATCGGTTAATAAATAACCGATGTGATAAAGCATTTCCCAGGACCTTTATCAAGTCGGTTATTAAATAACTGAGGTGATAAACCATTCCACAAGTGTTTATCACGTCGGTTATTAAAAAACCGACGTGGAAGACAAATTTTTTTTTTATAAAATCTACTACAGTCTTCTGCTCTCCCCCAGAATTAACCAGAATCCAAATCAATCATTCGTACAAAAAAAAACAGAAGGATATAAAAACATGAACTAAACCAAATTAAATCAATTACCTTGATAACATATAAAATGTACCCCACTTGACAGCCTCCACCTTCATGTATACCCCCTGGACAGCCCTCCCCCACCCCATTGAAGCCCCCACCACACCCATGGACTACCCTCGACCCCCTGGACAGCCCCAAACACCCCTTGACAACCACCCCCCACCCTCCTGAACATCACCCCTTCTCCCCCTCACCCCACTTGACAGCCCCCACCCCATTGGAGCCCCCACCACACCCCCGGATTGCCCCCGACCCCCTGGACATCCCCAAACCCCCCTCGACAACCTCCCCCCCACCCTCTTGAACTGCACCCCTTCACCCCCTCACCCAACTTGACAGCCCCCACCACACCCCTGGACTGCCCCGACCCCCTGGACAGCACCAAAAACCCCGATACAACCCCCCCAACCCTCATGTATACCCCCCACACCCTGGAAAGCCCTCCTCCACCCCATTAGAGCCCCCCACTACACCCCTGGACGCCCCCCACCCTCCAGAACAGCAACCCCACACCACCTCACCATACATGATAGCCCCCACCCCAGTGGAGCCCCCACCACACACCTGGACTGCCCCCCAACCCCTGGACAGCCCCAAACACCCCTCGACAACCCCCTCCCCCTCCTGAACAACACCACCTCACCCCCTCACCCCACTTGACATCCCCCACCACACCCCTGGACAACCCCTTGACCCCCTGGACAGCTCCAAACACCCTGTGACACCCCCACCCTCATGTATACCCCTCACACCCTGAACAGCCCTCCCCCACCCCATTAGAGCCCCCCCCCCACCCCTGGACTACCCCTTGACCCCCAGGACAGCCCCAAACACCCTTGGACACCCCCACCCTCATATATACCCCCACCCCGTGGACAACACTTCCACACCCCTGTACAACCCTCCCACACCCCTGGACAGCCCTCCCACCCCCCTAGACTACCCCCCACCCCCACCCCACCGGATAGCCTTCCCAGACCCCTGGACACCCCCAACCCCCCTGAACACCCCCCCACACCCTTGGAACCCCTCCCCCCAGACCAGAATCCATACCAGAAAAACCATCATAAGTAGACCAAAACAAGAAGTAGAGAAAAGTTAAACATTCTCATATATAACATTCAAAACATAAACTGTCAACTTCAAAAAAAAACTATATCCAACCTAAACGACTACCAAATACACAATTAAAATGAAAATATTCAAAATTACATTTTCCAATAAAATCAACTAAAATTTAATCAAACTTGTAAAACAATTTAACCACTCCACTTGTACGTGATTGATGTCTTCAGCAGTATAGGGTTGAGGGACATCAAAAAGCGACAAATTAAAAGGATAGTAGTTAACGTGTATAATGAATAAATCAAATTCAAATATTATGGCAATGTTTATGAGGAAATCTTACTGGGTAAAAATTCACAACAGTCCTAGTTGTTATTATTTCATAAATAAATCTTAACATATAATATCAGCATTCGATGACGCCTTGTAGTTCATGAAAATTCTGTTTGAATGAGTGTAAATTCAATATATTATTTTTATGAAATAATTCAAAAAGTACAAATTATAAATGGATATTTACCTTCACATTTAATTGATCTTTTCACTCATTTTCTTTGTGTTTTTTTGAAAGTAGGCCCATGCACTGTTAGAAAATAATACGAATGGGGTAAATTTAAAATTCATTATAATATATAAAACTATTGAGAAATTGAAACTTACTTTTCCTATATATTCTTAAAACTTTCCCGCACATCATCATGGACAGAGCGTATCCAATAAAGTGCTTTCTCCCTAGGGAAAAAAACCCTAACATCCAATGATCACTGTTAAAATGAAATTTAACATTAGTGGGTTTTTATGTTAAAAGATAATTAAATATTTGAGAGAGATGTGTTTCATACCATTCAAAAAAAGGCATCATCCAAACATTGTGTGACTATATTATTTTCAAGTCTTTCAGCAATATAAAGCATTATTTTGTTCCTCATTCTATGCATATGCTTCAGGGGAAATCAATTGTGGGTATATGAATCCATATATATTTGTCAGCTCATTCCTCTCACAAATTTTATAAATATACCTAATACAAAATAGCCATATGTATACCTTTTTAATAAATATAACGTTGGATAAAGGTGTTATGACTTACATGGAAAAAAATTTCACCACATTGATGCCCAACATATCTCTAGTAAAAAGCTCCATGATATCAGTTTTCATAATCCCCATAGTTATTTCACGTCCACAAACATGAGCTTCCATTGGAAACTCATAATGTCCCGCCAATAAATTTGAATATCTTGACAATCTGTCAAGACTACTAGAATCTGTATCTGATGTCATAGCCATTTGTCTTTGTTGTTGTCTATATAGTATTTCATTACCTTTTATGTATTCCTATAAAAATAAATTAAAAAATTTATTAGTTTTCAAATGATAAAAAACTATAATAAAAAATGAAATAAAAGATATAACATTCATACCTCTATGGTAATGAGTCGAAGAAGTCTGGATGGCCAAATTAAAAAATGGTCGATATTATGTCCAACTGTCACCACCTCATCTGTAGGTAATTGTACACGAGCTGATCTATCAATAATATCATGTACAATGACCTATGATTCTCTACCTCTAATTGTTGATAATGAATTGTATCTCCTATAGAATATACCAACCCATATGCTACTATATGATGTTGAGAATCATCAACATGCAACTCGCAATAAGTAGGAAGATGCAGCTGAGGAGTAAGATAAAAAATGAAGTCTGCAGGCTGAGGTGGGGGAGTGGGAGCTACTGGCGGACGTGGAGGATAAATAATGGGGTCTGTAGGGGGAGGTGGAGGAGTGGGAGTTGCAGTCTGAAATTGTCTTTGCATTTCTGCAAAAATAGACTGCACCGACGCTCTAATCTTTTCCTCCATCATCACATTAATATTATGAACTTCAGCCTCCAAGGATTCTATTTTTTTATAAACCCCCTCAACGATAGAAGTTGAAGAACGTGGAAACACTTTTCTTACCAATACACATGCCAGATATCCTCTTAATATACCAGGATGTTCGGGCCCTCCCAATTCTACAGATAAAATATCATCCCTCCCAGTAGCTGTAAATGTCCAATGTGAACTCTGCTCCTCAAGAGAGTCCTATTTTAATTAATTGAACATTTCTGTAATGATTTAAATTATATGAAGAAAATAGTTAACTTAAATAAAAAAATAGATATCTTTCAATCCTTTTAGCTATGATTCTCGATTCTTCTGAAAGGTATTGCCCTTTTTTCCCTTCCGAGATCTCTTCAATTTTCCATGTCTTGATAGAGGGGATGGAGGGGCCACATCTCTAGAGCTTGAAGACTCAGCTCTTAGTTGTTGAAATTTTTCCTCCATCATTTGTTCTTCCAAAAATTCACACCCTCCCCGAGATAAACTATGGGGGTATACATTTTTAGATTAGATCTCCTGATGAGCATTCCTTGTTTCCTATAAATTAAGAATAAGAAATCATTAACAAAACATTTATATGATCATTAATATAAGAATTATTATACATGTTTACATTTCCCTTACCAAAAATGAATCATTTCTTATACGTTCAAAAACCTGTCTCTGTGTGTCTTCATCTAAAAAAGGATATATACGACATGGATTGTCATGAGTCCTATGACCATAAATGAAATCAAATGAGAGGGTTGATTTTAAATCCCTCCATCTATTGGCAGCCAACGATAAGCATTTCTTCCTGACACCTCCAGTTTCACGAATATCAAATGTCATCAGATAAAGAAGAGGTTAAACATATTATTTATACTAGAAACATTTAAAGAATAGTCAAACAATAGCAAAAGATATTACCAAAATCGCCTCCCACAACTGAGAGATTATCGCTTTATCCACACTTCTACAGTCATCATACAGAATGTTTATTTTCTCTTAGCCTGAGTTGGTACAAAACTCTTAAAATCTTTTTCATTTGGACCTCTTGGAATATCATCATCATCAAACTCAATGACTATCCTCTGATCCAACATATAGGCAAGTGATAATTTTGGTAAACGTGTGCACCAATGTTTACCAACCATTGAACACTTTGTCGTAATAAGTGCATGTGAATGTTCCTCCCCAGAGGTATGACCAACATGCTCATCTCTAAAATCATGTGGTTGATCAACTGAATGATATTTCATTATCCTTCAAATAAAAAAAACAAACATTAGTTCAAAAATATACAAATTCAAATATTTTAATACTACTGTAATCAAAAAATAGAAAAGTGTACTATGTTACGTAATAGTAAACATTGGTAAAATGGTAAGCATGTTAAACAATGGTAATGATGGTCAAGATGGTCAAGATGGTAAACATGGTAAACCTGGTAAACATGGTAAAGTAATTGTCATGGAATAAAATAATAGATATATAATTCGTGTAATGGTAAACATGATAAAGTAAACTAAACTAACTTAAAACAAACAAAAACATATACTTATTTTGTTTTAAAACATGTTTTAATAAATAAAAAACATACAATATCTAACATTTATGAAAAACATAAATGTCAACAAGAAATAAACATATGTTACCTATAATTTTAGGAATGTAAAAATGGATTGTTTTCCCAAATTACTTCTTCGTGATCGTTCTTTATGGCACAAACCATGTCTTCAACATGCTCATCATTATGTTATGTTAATCTTTCCATGGAGGTTGGGATCTCACATAAATCATCATATTCATCAATTTCATCCTCACCAACATATTGTTTTTTCCCTTGTAAAACAACAGCCCATTGCATATCTGATTGATCTACTACATAGAATTTTTTTTTGCATGTGTTGCCATTATAAAAGAATCATCTGTGTCTTCCAATCTATTCAGATTAACAAGTGTCATTCCAAATTCGTCGTTTCTGACACTGTTGTTACCAATAAACCATTTATAGTTAAAAACATGAACATTAATTTTAAAGTAATCAACCTCCCATTTCACTTCAATCACTCCATAATATGCACTTGATGCAGAAATTGGGTTTTTTGTCCTTAGCACTTGAAAATGCATTGCTTCTACAAGAACCAATATGCCAATATTCTGAACTTCACTTCTGTTGTCCTGATCTTTCATATGAAATTTATATCCCTTAATGTCATAATCGGACCACATTATCACATTTAAACATGGACCACCCACTATACATTTTAATGTATCTGATACATTTGATCTACCATGCAATGTCTTTTTAATCCATGAAAAAAACGTATTGTTGTGCTGATTCAAAATCCACATTTCATTCTTCTTTGGATGACATTGTTTCAACTCATTAATATGAAATGTGATACAAGGTTGAGAATCAGCTATGTTATTCAAGATGTATGATTCTAACTTCATTATTTGTTCAGCTGACAATGATTTGACTTTCAATCCATTAATCCCCTTTCCCTCATTATTAACTCGTTCATGGTGAGATGGAGCCAATCCTATGTGTTGCGCCGTAGCCAAGTAGCTCGTACAAAACTCTGTTACCTCCTCAGAAATATACTTTTCAATAATGGAGGCTTCAGGTCGATATGGATTTTTAATATACCCCTTTAATATTTTCATATACGTTTCAAAAGGATACATCCAACGAAGATATACAGGCCCACAAAGCATTATTTCTCGAACCAGATGAATCATTAAATGTACCATTATATCAAAAAAAAGTTGGAGGAAAATTAATTTCCAATTGAAAAAGTATAAAAATTTCTTCCTTTTCCAAAATTTTAAAAGCATTCACATCAATCTCCTTGTTACAAATTGAATTGAAAAAATAACACAACATCATTATAGTCTTTCTGACACGAATGGGAAATATTCCACGCAATGAAACCGGTAGAATTTGTTACATCATGATGTGACAATCATGTGATTTCATACCTATCAACTTCAAGTCCTTCCATGAGACAAAATTTTTTACATTTGAAGAATAACCTTGAGGCACATTGATATCATGAAGACACTGAAAAAAGATAATTTTCTCCCTCTTCTATAATGTATGACAAGCCGGGGGAAGAAATGTTCATCTTCCATTAGGAGTGGGAGCTAACTCCAAACATATTCCCATTGATAGTAAGTCTAATCTTCCATTCAACCCATCTTTTTTCTTTTCATTAATATCTAACAATGTTCCAATCAAACAATCACAGATATTCGTTTCCAAGTGCGTTACATAAATATTACGTTTAACATCATGATACCTCCAATATGGTAGCTCAAAAAATATTGACCTTTTCTTCCAAATATGTCTATCATTACCAGATTTATGTGTCATTCCCAATGTCACATCATGGTTTTTCACCCTCTCAAAATACAGATCAGGGGATAATGGTTTTGGAGCAGTATCAAATTCTTGCGAGCCATTGAATGCCTTTTTTATTCTTCTATAATGGTGATCCATAGGCAAAAACTTTCGATGACCCATGTACATTGTTTTCCTCCCGTGATGCAATTGACATTATGACGTCTGTTGGTTGCAAATTGGATATGATTTATGCCCTTTAAAACTGTATCTAGACAAATTTCATTACGATGGGAAGTCATTTATAGTTAATAGAAGCACTGCATGAAATTGAAAATAATCCATTTTATAAGAATAATACACCCTAATACCATCATCCCATAACAATTTCAAATCATCAATCAACGGTGACAAGTAAACATCAATATCATTTCCATGTTGTTTTGGACAAGAGATCGTTGTACTCAACATGACATATTGGCGCTCATACAAACTATAGTAGAGTGTTTGTAAATTACCAATAAAACACACCATGAACTATGTGTGCTACTAAGGGTTCAGTGTAGATTCATTCCATCTGTGCATAACTCTAGTCTGAGATTTATAATTTCATTTCCAAATGTAAAATACTGCGCATCAATTTTCTTTCATTGTGGAAAATCAGCTGGATGACATATTTTTCCATCACATACCCGCTCATCAGTATGCCATCTTAACATTTAGGAATAATGTGAATTAGCAAATAAAATTTTGAAACGATGAATTATAGGAAGATACCAAAAAACCTTTGAAGGGAGCTTTGTAATCTCTACATCAGCCTGTGAATTTTCTTTCACCTTATACCGTGATGTCCCATATTTATGACACTCTGACAGAAATTCATATTCCTTCCTATATACAATGCAGTCATTCGGACAGGCATGTATTTTATTGTATCCCAATCCCACTGGTCATAATAATTCCTTGTCCTTGTAATGTGAATCTGGAAGATCGTTATCTTTTGGAAGAATGTCTTTCATTAATTGTAGCAGATCTGTAAAACTTCTATCACTCCATCCATGTTTCTCCTTTAGGTTAATCAATATTAACACCGCCGACGAAACCATAAAATCTGTACAACCATGATATAATGGTTTTTCAGCATCACCATATAGACACGCAACTGTCGGTTCAATCTCAATTTGTTCTGCTACAATATCGCGAATCATTTCTTCAATTCCATCAGAGCTACCATCTTCTGAATCATCATCATCAGCGACATTCCATCCAGTTTCACCATGCCAAATCCAAGTGCTGTAACTTGGATTAAAAACATGAAAAATCAGATGATCTTTTATCTCTCTAATTTATAACTTCTTCATATTCAAACATTTCAGGCATCGACAGAAAAAAATGTCACTACATGGAACATTTTGTTTTGCAAATTCCAAAAAGGAATCAACACCTTCCTCATATTCATTACTCATTCGATGTGACGTAATCTATCTTCGACACATTATTACCTATAACATATATCAAAAAGATATATTTTTTCATGATAAGACAAATATATGTTAATATGAAAAAAAATCATAATTCGAATGTGAAACAATTTTGAAATAGTTAGATATAAGAGTTTTAAATTACATTGAATAAATGAAAACCATGGCGCCTACATGGCTGATAGAAAATTGGAGAAAATGGAGTAAACCTGAGAATCATATCATATTTAAAATAAAACTTAAGATGGATAAAATCACAATGTAAAGCCAATCATCACGGCACAATCATCATGTCATAATCTCAGAAACCATGATGTAGTAGTCAATCCCCCTGGACACCCCTAACCCTCTGGACAGCCCCCACCACCTTGGAAAATCACCAAAACCCTATGGACAACCCCCCACCCCTGTGGACAACCACCCACACCTAGCCACCCCCTTGGACACCCCCCCGGACACCCCCAACCCTCTAGATAGCCCCCCACCCCATGGACAGCCCCCACCCTTCTAGACAGCACACCCCACCCCTCCTGGACACCACCCCCACCCCCTTGGACTCCCCCCTGGACACCCCCAATCCTCTGGACATCCCCCCACCCCCCGGACAACCCCCAAAACCCTCTGGACAGGCCCCCACCCCCCAGCCTACACCCAAACCCCTTTGGATAGGCCCCACCCCCTTGGATAGCCCCCCACATCCACCCACCCCCTTGGACACCCCCTAGACACCCCCAATGCTCTAGACAGCCCCCCCCCCCTGGACAGCCCTTCACCCCTCTAGACAGCACCCCCACACCTCCTGGACACCACCCCCCCCCCACCCCCTACCCCCTTGGACACCCTGCTGGACACCCCCAACCCTTTGGATAACTCCCACCCCCTGGACAGCACCCCACCCCTCCAGACAGCTCCCCCCACCCCTCTTGGACACCACCCCCACTCCCGACCCCCTTGGACACCCACAACCCTCTGGACAGCCCTGACCCCCCGGACAACCCCCAAAACCCTCTGGATAGTCCTCCACCACCTTGGACATCCTCCCACACCCACCCACCCCCTAGGAAACCCCCAAGCCACTGGACAACCCCCACCCCTCGGACAACCCCCCAAACAATGGTTTACATATAAAAACTAGGCATGATGAACAACTAAAAACACATGAATTTAATATATACTTCAGCATGAAATAGATGAAATTAAATATTTTTAAATAATGTTACTTAAATGATCATACGATAATTAAAAATAACCATTGATATTCAACTAGTCAAATGATCACATGTTTTCTCGATAACTAATATCATAAGGAGGTAATTGATAATTCTATAAATCTTATACATATTATCAAGGCCTTGGCCAAGGCCTCAAAAAATACTAGGGTAAGCCCTCAACTGAACCCATTTTTATTTGGAATCATGAGACATAGAGATACATCGAAGGGCCATAGAGGTCAACAACCATTACATTATATGTCTAATAGATTCTCATATAAAATAGGATAAACATAAGCAGTAAAAAAACATGAAATATCATTTCTGAATTTGTACATTTAATCAATAACCATTCTATGCAGTAATATAGGTGAATGAGATCATTAGTTGTCAACGAAAAAAAAATTACCATCAATGTCGGGCATTCGCGAAACAAAAACAAACTAGTTTAAACAAAAAAAAATCGCAAAACATAAATATAGACTATCCGAAAAAAAGGAAGGAAATAAATTCGTGGAAGGATTACTTGAGTGTTGTGAGTTGAGATTATAGATTTTAGGAGAGTAAAGAAGATAAACAATGAAGGAAAAACGAGTTTAATGCAGTGAGATCGACGAGGCGATTAGGGTTTACCGCGCGAGAGAGACGAGCTATCGGACCGTTGATCGAAAAATCGTAAATGACAATACACGGGGCTTGTTAATTTTTCTAATGTTTTATAAGGTCGGTTATTTAATAACCAACGTTATAAACTCTATGATTACATTTATAATGTCGGTTATTATAATAACTGACGTTAAAAATGTATCCGATACTTTTTTTTACGTTGGTTATTTTATTACCGACGTAACAAAATCATAGTGTTGGTTTTTTACATCGGTTATATAATAACCGACGTAAAAAATACATCAAAAATCACAGTTTTTTATGTCATTTATTGTATAACCGACGTAAAAAACTTATTCGGGGTGTTTTGTTACGTCAGTTATCAAATAACTGACGTCAAAAATGACTCAAAAGCCGTGTTTTTTACGTCTGTTATCAAATAACCGACGTCAAAAACCCCGCGCTTTGGTTTTTTACATTGGTTAATTTATAAACGACGTAAAAAATGAATGTGCGCTATTTGTAACGTTGGGTATTAAAATAACCGACGTTAAAAATTTACTCACCGCATTTTTTACTTCGGTTATAAAATAACTGACGTAAAAAACCACGTTTCACAGATTATCACGTCGGTTATATATAACCGATGTAAAAAATGGTGAGGTAAATAATGTTTTCTTCACTAGTGAATCTAAACCGAAGCATAGATACAGATATTTAATTTTGAGAACCAGAAAACACCAAACCATCTCATCATATGATAGAGAGAAGAAACCATAAAGATTACGGATACCCTACTCTCTCTTCGTACCAAGGGGTGTAGACTCCAAATGGCCCAAAGGCCTTCCATTTTATTTTATTATAGATAATCCCCCTTTTAAGGGTTGGAGGGGAACCCGTACATGACCTGTAGGCCCATGGAACAAGGCCCAAAATGACCTGTAATACATGAACCAAAGGACCAGAGGCATACCATGCCCATAACATGACCCGTAGGCCCATCCCACATGAATTTCCCCTCCCATAGCTTCTGCCTCATTGATCGCCTTTAGCTATCCACCTGCATTGATGATTGGCTAACATTTCCCTGTACCTAGATAAAAGGTGCCTGGTCCCGATGGCGGTTTCCATACCCTCTCATTCTTCCAATCCGGTTAGATCTACTTCTGGTGAAAGCTACTGGATCTCTGATCCTCTTCTTGGTCCTGCTCTGTGTGAACTGGGCTACTTCATGG
Source organism: Viscum album (assembly GCA_963277665.1). Taxonomy (NCBI): domain Eukaryota; kingdom Viridiplantae; phylum Streptophyta; class Magnoliopsida; order Santalales; family Viscaceae; genus Viscum; species Viscum album. The sequence goes on along the minus strand of OY728167.1, from coordinate 126,827,183 downwards.
TCTTCAATGGCCTGAAATCCCTATGGCCCAAAGGCCTCTGATGGACCGAAGGCCCTTGAGACCCGTAGGCCCAAACTGGTGGCCCGAAAGCCCAAATCAGGTGAATAGTTCTGGCTGCTATAGTACCGAATATTACATGCTACAGTCCTGCTATAGTGACTGCTACAGTATCTTGAAAATTTGCCTCCACCCGGTTTTGAACCTGGGTCTCTTGGATGCCATGCAAGAGCCCTTACCACTCAGGTACGGGCTCGTTGGCCCAATGGGTGTATTAATATCCATTACACAGGATAATAGTTCCATAGAATGGTTTATAGGATTAACAACATGGGTTGAAATAAACGAATGAGATGCACCAGTATCAAAATGTGCAATCACTAATGATGACACAATTGTAATGGTACCTCTCAATGTCGTTGGACATGTGTCTGATTATTCTATTTAATCCACCCCTATGAGAAGAAGCCACATTCTAGATAACTATGGATGAATCCATTTTATAAATGAAGTATCTGGTTTCCCTAATATTTTAGGAAGACTTAAAGATATAGTTTCACCACACATCGAATAAAATTAATGGGATAGTCTCTATAAGTTCTGTTAGAATCCAAAAGATCTAGAGTTCATGGTTGTATCAGTGCATAACCTCTTATAATTTATTTTTTTCCACAACAATCGAAAATCAATGGACATTGTCCTAGTGCTGCAGGATGTCTGGAATGACACTAATATTGAGAACTATTATGAAAATCATCAAGAATCCATTTTCATTTGATGGAACTAACACTACCACAAGGAGAAAAAGGAACTCCCGTCATCCCTGACATTTCAGCTAGATCCATATCAATCATCATCGCTTAATCCTGGAAATAAACATAAGTGGGAATCTTCACCAAGAAAACCTGATAATGATCTTTGGCCTTTGTCCCAACATTAAATTTTGATCCTTCGTCATTTCATTAAGTATACTCTAGGGTGAACATTATAACAACTCAACAAATCGATTATAATCCCAATTCATGATGCTATCAAACTTCTCATGCTTGAATATATAAATATACTTGGCCAACACTATTGACTCTAGATAGAACTGGTTGGTGTAAATAATATTGATATCCTTCCATAATAATGCCTCATTTTTTCATTACATTACCATCATGACCCACCATCTCCAACTCAGTCCTTCAATCACGATGGGGGAACACTTCACCTTGACCACGTTGGGTGTATCTAAGAACTCTAATTGATAGTCAATGTTTCTTGACCATTCCTTTTAATGTCGAGGATTAGTGGTTCGTTTAAAAACTGGTGTGTTCTTGTGAAGGAACTATTGATAACTATTTTGAATAACAATCCCTAAGGATCCCCAATTTGGGCCTTAATGGGGACTAAATATTTTTCTTATCCCAAATATTAGAAAGTGTGCATGATCCCCCTAACCAGATTTATATCCACAACAAGATTTACATGCTATGGACTATCAATAGCCTCTTCTAAGATATGATTCTTAAAAATTCTCATAGGAATGCAACAACACAACATCAGGAGAAAAATTCAGTCATTAGATCAACACCCAAACTGAGAAACATGATTAATTTTCCCTAATAGAAGGAATTAACTGGATTTTTATTTCACTATATCGAAATCAAAATATGGAAAAGACTAGAATAATCCAAAAGGTGTATTTTCCTAACCATCCCTAGGGACATATGGTTCATTAAAATGACATATAGTTAAGAACTCAGTCACAAAAAACCTCCTATGTCATGAAATGATTTCACAAATTCATAGTGACTGAAAAAAATGCTCTACGTGGATCAGATACCACTTTGTCACGAACCCGAAATGGTACCCTGGTAACATGACAACCGAGCCAACCATGAAATTTTCCAAAGGGAATTATCGATCCCCATGGGTTGGAGACTATCTCATGGAATCATACAACATGAAAGTTGGAATTATTTTTCCTCTAACAAATTTAGATTTAAAATTAGCAATATGGTATACATATCAAAAGAAAACTCCACTGGGAGTAATTTAACATAATACGACAAGGCATAAACATTCCCAATGTAAAAAAACCCAAATACCAAAACAGGGAAACACAACCCATGTCCCTAGGGACGCAACTCACCAGAACCATAGTTCAATAGTTATATCCACATCCAAGTAATCATATCCCTTTGGTTAATCCATGAAGGAGATAATCTAGAAAAACCCAAACTCACATGTAGGGTGTGAGGTAAAATTACTTGTGGGGTCTTACAATGGATTCCATAATATATTCAAACAATATATTAACCAAAAAATGATATCATTTTATAACGATAAACATGGTTTTCATTCTAAAAGATATTTAAAAAATTCATACTACACAGTTAAAATGATGGAAATATACATTAAGTATAGGATTTTCAAATGATGGAATATTTCTAAAACAATGGCTTAAATTAAAAAGTTATATAGAGAATTTTATGTAAATATAGAAGGAAAGTAATTTTGTTTCACAAAATTGGAATATATTTATATCTCAAATATAAATCACAAGAAATAATCTTGGTTATATTCAAATAGGTATGACATTATTTCATGCTATAGGAATCTGAACTCTCTACTTGAACTAAAAAATATGTGTATACACGTGTCTCTATGACACTAGACAAAGGTGACTCATTACCTTCCCATTAAGGATATGACCCGTCATATGTATGTTTATAAACATGGTAATAGCATAGAGTTTGTCCAAATAACTCAACCAACTACCTTAGGATTTCATGTTCTTTGACACAATTAATGATGATAAATTTATTTTAAGACAACTTAATATAAAATCCAATCACATTTTATTATTTTAATTCTAAATTTCTATTTGAAACCAAATTTGGATTTTATAAAAAAACATTCCTATTTGATAAGATAAATCCTCTCAATTTCTATTAAAACATTTTAAATACATTTTCCAATGTTTGAAATCTATTCAATACAATTTTGATAAATTCACAATTCATTCCAACAATTAAATTGACCAATTTAATTGAAATAATATCCATAAAAACACCAATTTAAATTAATCAATTTAAATGATCCAATTTCTATAAACACACCCAAATTCAATGGAACTTGAGGTTTTACCCAAATTATCATGCCAAAACCATTTCAAATATTCAAATTCACAAGAAATGGATTTTAACAAATTAATTAAATCAAAGTCTGATTAATTGACATTAAATATATAATTAAAATAAATCATGATATTCATGGATAATAAATTTTAGATAATTATGATGGAACATATTTCGTTTTGCCTGAAAATAAACACTTGTAATGACACCTATTAATGACAATGAAGGTTGAGAAGACCTAGAAACAAAACTAAGTAATGAGTTCCAACACCAGAGGGAATAGATCCCTCAATTACCAGATGATACATTGAAATCCCATTGGAGGAGAAATATATATAGAAGAAGAATAAGAAATAAAAGTTACCCAAAAATCATACCGCAAGTGAAATGACTACTGAACACCATATGAATGGATCTGTGAGGGTTGGAAGGGTTCAAGACTTCTTGGGGAAGGATCTAGGTCAAGGGAGATGGAACTGGAGAGGATCCAAAAATAACTATCCTTCCATTATACTAGTTTATAAAAATTCACTCAGGGTATTATACGACATGTAATTCCAATACATGTAGTGAGAACCATAATTTTCTTAAATGAAAAAAAACACATTGCCTTAATTTAAATTCTGATTATCTTACATAAAAATGGATCATTTACTACTTAATGATGTGTAATGAAAACTCCAATAGTGTTCCCATCATAGTATGAATCCATTCACTACATGTACATAGAACCATTACATGATGTGTAACCAGGTTACATGATTTGAAAACCACCGGTAGTTGACAGAAAAAGCTGGTTACATGTGAGAATACAAAAAATTAATGATTTCGCCACTATAGAAATCCTCCCAATTCAATCTCAACCCTACATAGTCAATGAAAATAGAAAACCCAAGGCATGGTTTAGGAAATACCTATTAAAAAGGTAATTTTCTATGACAATACACTTTACCTCCACAGTATATCATTAAAATATCATTAAAATACCAATAGTATGTTAGGAACTGATAAAAATTGCTTGAAACATGGCTCATCCCTATAAAGGTCATTCATGGTCTTCATAGGATAATGAAGGATTGATGTATAGATGATATTTTATGGATATTTGGTTGATTAAAATATGAATCCATAACTATAAATGTGTTTTTTCACATTCATATCTTTGAAAAGTTTATGTGCGTGTTCTAGTTGGTGAAATGTCCCAAGAACACTCAAGAAATATTCTCAACAATAAATAAGAAGTACATAGTCTAAAAATATTCTCGAGAATATGAAATTAGATTTGAGAAATCCAATCAATGAATTATTAATAATAACAAATCAATAAATATACATTCCCAAATTTCAACGAAATAAAAAATTGAGGAATATTATTTTAAATTAATCAGCTAATTCCCTCAACTCATGAGTGCAAATTTCACAATCCATGATTCAATTTAAAAATTCAATTTTCCATTTTACTCAATCCATTTCATTGATATTGAAATATAAAATATGTCATCACTTGATTCCTAAGAAACCTATGTCTCTTAGATAAGTCAAGAATGCATGAGTTTAGGTGTAGTCATCCAAGTTCTAGTTAAAGCTCAAAATAGAATCTCCAAGAAAACTTTCTGTAGTTTAAAAGATAAAAATTAAAATAGAACTCCCTTTTGAAATGAAACTTATTAATAATTACTTCTAGGTTATTTTATGATTTCCTTATTCCATCATGATCCTAAAATAAATAAAATTATAGACGTACAAACCTGGATCATTTCATTTAAGCTCAAAAACTAATAGGTAGTGGACTTCATGTTGGAATAATTACTAATTCTAAATTTGAAATATATATTACTTAGAAATAATGGAATGATAATTCATAGTATGATTTCCCAAGTGGGACCTGTAGTCCTTTACGACCTCCAGAGGGATGTACCATCTGTTATAAAAAGTCTGATAGTTGTTGGGGCTTCATTGAGATGAACCGCCACAAGTGGATTTTACTAGAATCCACTTATTTTTTCTTGTTGAGGAGAATTCCAGGTATAGAGTACACTACATCCACCCCTTAACAATGTGGTGGATATTTCATGGCAGGGGAGGGATGACGTATAGAACCAACTCCTCCTTCATTGCTACTTGTGCAACGTCTTCTTTAAAATAAATTGGTCTCCCAAGGTATGTTTCATCAAAAAAATTATAATATGGAAAGTTAGATTGTAAATATACCTGAATACAATTAAATCATGTTTTATCAAAAAAAAATTATTCCCCATCGAAGTAAATTTATTTTGTATTGATTTCTATGGGCCCAAAAATTTATACATCTTCATGGGACTCCTCATATTTATGTTTAATAACATAAAAGTGATCTATGTGTTCTTAAATAGGTGCATGTTCGGTTTCATCTGCTTCTTCTAATGTAAAATAAGGATCAATGGAATATATAAAATTAAAACCATAAGTATTTATACTCAAATAAAATTAAATGAAATCAAAAAATGCATAGTTTAATAGAGGATCAGCTCCTTTACTTTGTTCTGGTTCAATAAATTCTTTAGTGAAAGTTCCTCTTGGAAATGAGTGTCTCTGGATTAAAGTAGGCAGTCAATCTCTTCTATCCTTTCTTGAAATGTAATTAATATTTTGGAATTCTACTCAATTTGGGCCTAAACCACATTGAATTCCTCAGTAAAATTCGAGTAATCTGGTAGCACTAGCTTCTTACTCCTCAGTATTTGATAATCAAGTTTTACTTTATCAACCATGTCTACCAATTCATGAAATTAAATTATAGTGGATTTCCCATTTATCATCCATTTATCATATTTATTAATTTCATCATGATTTTTTAGGTGGGATAGCTCTTTATAATTTTTAATTACTAGTTCTTACACCTGAGAGTGTTTTCTGTTCAATGAATTAAAAAATTCATATGAAAACGTCCTGGAAGATTTTTTTTCCTATTATTTATTTTTATTATAAAAAATTAAATAATTATAATATTTGAAAATAGAAAATTTAATTAAATAATTATCAGATCCTTAAAACAGTGCATGTTTTGAAACAAACATGTTAGAGGACAAGGAAAAATAAAATTTATATTCCTAATGTTGCACATAGGCTGACCAGGGTCGTATCACTTGAGTATCATTCTCAATTGTTTAATAAAGTAATATAATTCACCTAAAGTATATATATTTTTTTAATTTTTATTTATTCAAGGAAGGTAATGAAATTTAATTGAAATAAATGTTTAATCTAACATGAAATGTCAAAAAGTAATTAATGAAGATGGAACATGGCCTTCATGGTTTCGTATGTGGGTCCCATCATTCCCCTTGTTGGTGTTTAAATTATGCCTGAAAATTAAATTCTAATAACTCATTCAAGAGTTACTATTATTTTATTAAGTTGATTGAAAACATGAATTTATTTTTCAATCTTAATTCCACCTCCTCCTATAATAAATGTTTATGTAACACCTTGATCGAGAGTGACACGTCATCCAAAAAATTACTTAATCCCATGTCATTCCAAATACTGAATGGCTCAAGTCCATATTATGAAGATCATATATCTATTATAATGGAGGGAAAATATTTTATAAAATAATTGAAATGATTTTGAGTTCATTGTCATGGTGGATGATCACCACACCCGTGCATGTCACTCATTCTCATCACAAAAATAATAAAACATAAGAATTTAACAACATAATAAATCAAGTTGCAACATACCTCCCATAGGCCATGCCTCAGGTTATAACATAATCATTTAGGTTATGTGATCACTGTGGATAGGATATGAAAAAAGGATAAAACAAAATAAATGAAATAAATGAGCATGTGAAATGTTGAATAAGTATAAGAACACACATGAAGAATCAAAAAATAAAAAAAAAGACTAAGAATAAGAATAAATGATCGTGGTTATTCTGAAAAAGTAACGAATGTAAAAAACCATGTATGATTTAGATTTTATTGAAATGAAACTATATTTGAATTAAATATTATATAAGACTAATATGAAAATAAAAAATAATAATTGAAGAAATGGAAATAGTGCAGCAGCTTCCCCTCTAGAATCTGTATCCATAAAATTAGATCATGTTTGGCACATCAAATATTAAAAAAACTCCATGGTCCCTTCCTATAGGATACATTAAATTTAATTTACTAGGTGACCTCAAAATTTCACATTAATTGTATTCTCCTTGGATATGCTATGGAATTTATAGTGACTATGACGTTTTATGGATGAGAAATCCCAGAGGTTTCCTCCGATGTATATCTTTCTCTTTCCACCTAAATAGTTTAATAACTCTATGTTATATCTTGGTCAATCCCACCTATGATTCCTCTTCCATATCTAGGTGGAATCCCTCTAATTGGAGTTGTGTGATCAATTTATGCTCTTGTTACTGAGGTGGGGTCCACACTGTCTGCGAGAAAATTTTTTCATATTGATTTATTTTTTCAGGCCTTGTATAATTCAAATCATCTCTTCATCCTACATAAAAATTTGACTAAAACAAATCAATGAATCCAAAAAATCACTCAGATTGGGTAAATATTTTAAAATTTATCCCCAAAATACCATTGTGGTTAAAATCTGTTTAATTTCTAGAATTGAAAACATTTCATATTTTATCCAAAAATAACTCATAAATAAAAAATTAATGTAAATAAGATCAAATTGATAAAATATGAGGATTTAAATAATTTCTATACATATAAAATATTAAGAAAATATTTTCTCTATCACATATTTATATCATCAAATCTCTGGAATAGATATAGTTTTTGTAAAAATCATATTTTTCACTATTCACCAAAACATAAAAAAATTAAAAATATTTAAACTAAGATAACATCTATATGATGAAAAAATAAAAATTATTTAATAAAAAATAAAATTATAATGTTTAATTATTTAACATTTAAATAAATACATATTATATGTAGAAAAACAAAATATGTAGAAGAAATGTATTATTTTCTCAAATAGAAAAATTATAATTAAATTTCATACCTTGTTCCAATTATATTTTGTAAAAATATCAATTTAAATAAATATATTTAATGTAAATGTAAATTTATTAAATGGTGACTTGTTCATTTATAGGATTGATAGAATAAAGAATATTGTTGTACCATTTTTATAATTACATCATTGTATATTTAAGATACATGAGATTATATTTTAGAATGGAAACAACAAAGAATGAAGAAGTGGAAGAAGAAATGAACTTCAAAGAGGTGATGAAATATTTACATCTTCTTCATGTTCTTATTTTTGATTTGATCAAAAGGGCTCAATTGTATGGCTTTATAACTAAAGAAAGGCCTCTAGGATTAAGGTAAGATAGTTTAGAGGATATTTAGATACGGTTTGGATGTCACGACCCGACCCTACCCGGGCTCGAGCCGCAACTACCCCAGGCCCGCCTCCATAGGCCAGGGGCTGGTGACCAGCGCCGAAGGCACAACAACTCGGAGAGGCCTTTGCCTATGTACCTGTACACATGCACACATCAACCTCAATGCAAAAGTGCAGAGTAAAAGAAAAGATAAGCAGAGTAAAAAAGAAAGGGAAACTGCTATATAAATACCAAAAAGTTCATCGACCACTACAAGTACAAAGTACAAACTGAAAAGAAAAGGGCAAAACACGCGCCCAACCAAAAGTGCCACAACCTGGCAACAGGTAAACAAAAAGAAACTGCTGATGGGTCTCCCACCCGGAACCCGGCCACGACCACCGCACGCGGTCGAAGCTCCCAAGCTCCTATGCTCCACTAAAGTCACGCTCCACCTGTCCGTCGTCTGTAAGGGCACACCAAGTGCGGGAAAAGCCCAATCAGGGGTGAGTATAAAAATACTCAGTAGGATACCCCGAAGGCTCGATGGAGCAACAAAGGAGGTACCGAAGGGTGAGCAGTAGAGCGAAAAAGGAATTGAAAGGAGTACAACAGAGAGTGCAGTAAAGAGTCCAGCTCAACCCAACAAGAGGAAAGAAGGTAGACTCATCCAGACACAAGGAGCTGCAAACGGTGAGAAGATGAAATTGTCGTCGAGTCTTCGCTACGTATAGTAGGAGAGTAGACTCATCCAACCATGAGAAGCTAGACACGGAAAGCACGTGGCATACCCCACGCGTCTTCGCCTCTCCTGGAAGGAGAGTAGACAAAACCCAAGGAGTGGGTGCAGGAACAAGGTATATACAAGTCTATATGCTCACCAAGAAGCCCGAACAATGTCGTAAGGGGATCTTTATACTGTAGCTCAGCCCAAGAAAAGAGTCTCCAACAGTCCTAGACATAACCCTATCATCGTCGACCAGCAATCCGCACGTCTGCCCTGAACCGCAAGCCAAGGGGCTCAGTCACCGCTCCTTGATACTATCCGCTTTGGGAGGCACTGACTCGCCCGAAAAGTTTTAGATCGCATCGCAAGAACGCGACTCGGTGGGGAAAGCGCCCCTCGTACTTGAGAGTTCTAGGAATGTCAAACCACACCTCATCACTGCCCTGTAGTCGAGAGGTCTTCTCAAAGCCAAAGTCGTTCCATCAACGACCCGTACAACCAAGGGTCCCGCCCCGGTAATCATGGACGTAAGCCACAGACTAGCCTAGTAGGAAGGACTGAGTCTGGAATATCAATGGGTGTCCCACTGCACAACCCTGCTGGAGGGTAATCCATAACCAAATATCAAGTGACCCACTGCCCAGCCCTGCTGGAGGGTAAACCCTAATACATCAACCGACGACCCACTGCCAAGCCCCGCTGGAGGGTAAACCATAATAAGATACTAAGTGACACACTATCCAGCCCTGCTGGAGGGTAAACCATAACACATCATCCGGCGACCCACTGCCCAGCCCCGCTGGAGGGTAAACCAAGAATAAGTCGATAGGCGACCCACGGCCCAGCCTTGCTGGAAGGTAGACCTGGAACTAGACGACGGGTGACCCACTGCCCAGCCCTGCTGGAGGGTAGACCCTAAGAGGTCTTCGGGTGACCCACTGACCAGTCTCCGCTGGAAGGTAGACCCTAATAGGTCGTCGGGTGACCCACAGCCCAGTCTCTGCTGGAGGGTAGACCCTAATAGAGTCGGGTGACCCACTGCCCAGTCTCTGCTAGAGGGTAAACCCTAGAAGCCGATGAGTAACCGACTGCCCTGCCCCACTAGAGGGTAGAACTCAGAACTGCTCTAGACATCTCCACTAGAGAGCACAACATTGGCCAACTGAACACGAGGTGGGTATCGCGCAACCTCCCAACTCCAGAACAACTCACCCAAAAGAGGTACAGCGTCTGCTCCAGCACTTGGTGTCACTAGCACCGCTACCCGCCAAACCATCGAGAACGAAACCAGGGGAGACCACTCAACCCACTGGTCAACAAACGAGCACAAATCCAGGGGAAGAGCTCCACCCTTCTGGTCAAACAAACACACAGAGGGACCCTCCACGCCGCGAGAGGTCCAAGTACGCAAAGCAGAACCCGGCACGCATGTGGGGCCCACACAACGTGTGGCCCCATCTCAACCCCAACTGAGCGCACAACCATCCTCAGGTACAAACAACCACACGTACCTTCAAGCACTCCCGTATACTCTCAGATTATACCTCGTTCCAGCCCAAGGGCTATGGTGAACACGGCACCCAACGTCAACGCGAAGGCGTGACGTAACAACTCCACCTCAAAGGCCCAGGCATATCCAACCACGTCACCTCAAGAATTTACATCACTCACACGGGAGTGCACGCGATCACTTGCCAAAGGTCCGCTACAAGCAAAGTAGGGAGAACCACCACTAGAGCACCTTTCATGCTTCCACACTCCTCAAGATCGCGCAAGAAGCTCCGTACAGCCAAACAGATCACACCGTTGTAATCCTTGCGGAAAAACACGCGAGTTAGACTACTCACTCACCCGAAACGGTCAACAGGTGGAAAAGGTACTATTCACAGTGACCAAACCCGTGTGGGGCCCACCCCAGAATCCCGAAACTGAACAAACGGAGCACACCACGACGTTCCCCTCAGAAAAACACACGGGATTGACTACTCAATCACCCAAAATGGCCACCCTATGAAAAAGGTACTATTCACCATAGCCCGGTCGGGTGGGACCCACAACACATCTCCGAAAGAGGTCGGGCGGACTGCGCCATCGCGATGCTCTCGGAAAAAAATTTCTAAAGCACTACTCGCTTGAGTAGAATGGGTATCCAGAGAAAAAGATGTGTTCCGGCGCACCACACACGAGCGGCGCCACGTGGGACCTGCATCCCGGTCCCGAAACTCAACGAACGGATCACACCGTTGCGATCCTCTCGAAAAAGTACACAAGACAGACTACTCACTTGTCCAAAATTGTCGCCCGGTGATAACGCTGGAAATCACCATCAACTCCTGAGACGGCCCTCGCGGGGCCTGCAATGTCGTGCGGAATTACAGCGGGCAGACTGCGCCAACACGATGCCCTCGGAAAAACACCCAACATCAACTGCTCGCACGCCCCGAACGGACGACCGAGGAAAAAGTTGCTAGAAGCTGCACACAGCTCAAAAGACGGGCTGTGGGGCCCGCGCCTCAACTCCATCATGAACGCCTGAAACCGCCCTGGAAACCTCCGCCTCAGTTCCAGGGTCACAACGCCGCTGACGGCGCTCAAAACGGATGCTGGACGCGTCTGCGCCGTCCAAAACAAGAATTTTCCGGAAGAACGCTCATCCACATAAAGACGCGTCACGTCTCCGAGACCACTCCATTCTGGAACTAAAAATTCCCGAAACCATCTCAAAAACTTCGCCTTGACGCAAGCTCCGCGCTGCCACAGACGGCGCGCAAAACGGACGCCCGTAGCCCGAAATACGGGCGTCCGAATGCTGAGGGCAAAGCCCCTTGAGCCGGACCAGCCCGGTTCGCCCCGCTTGGGCCGGCCCGGTCCCGCCGAACCGAGGGCCGCCGCTCCGCGGCCCGCTGCGCGTGATCTGCCACCGACCGGCCACGAGGGCCGGTCGCTCGGTCCACGCAGCGACCCGCGAAGCGCGGGTCGTTGCTGCGCTGCACGGGGCCGCCGCCTCGCGGCCCCTCCTCCGTTTGTCGGCGCCCGCGGCCGTCGCCGCGACCAACTTCTGACAGCCGCCGCCACCACCTCCCGGAGGCGCCGTCGCCGCCCTCTGAATCCCTGACCGACCGCCCTACTCCGCCCTGCTCTGCCGCGCTCCGCCCCGCGCCGCCGCCGTCTGCCGCCTTCGGCCTTCGCCGGAAACCGGCCGTGGCCGGAATAAATTCCAAGGACCACCAGGAACGATCCGGTGGTCGAAATATCGATCCGGATAGCTTTCCGGAAAGCTTGAGATGGGACCTACGCAACCACGGGATTTTTTCGAATATCCAATGGCGTGATTGAGCATAAATGGAGGATTAAAATAGGGAAGGGGAGGAAAACTCAAATCCGTCTACCTCGTTGGGCTTCGCCCGGCGCTTCTCGCGTGATCTGCCCCGCGCCGTTGCCTCGCCGAAGTTGGCTCGCCGGATCTCGCCTCACTGGAGCTCACCGGAAAAGAAGAAGGGAGGGGAGGGGTTTTGAGGAAGAAGAAGAAGTGGAAGATAGGGGGGTGCGTGTTTAAATAAAAACACTTAAACACCCCGCCCGGCACGCCCCCGACTCCGCTCCCGAAGCAGACAAAAAAGAGGGCATCCCTGGGTAAACACAACGCTTCGAGCACAACGGCGGTCTCGGAATTTTAATCCGACACCCCGTTCAAAAGTTATTAAACTTAGCGCCCGAGGCCGCCAAATTATGAAAACGCCCCTGGGGCCATTTTTCACAAACGGCCCGCGCCCACGAAACATATGGCCCTCCTAGGGTAAACGGCATGCTCCAAACTCAACGGTGCCCTCAGTTTTCCAATCTGAGCCACCGTTTAATAGATACCAGAATCTCTCCATTAAACGAATAATTTAATTTATTTATTTATCCGTTTAATGTTCCGGGAGCGGGCGAGGGGTCCAAACATCCCGCGCTGACAAGTTTTATGTCGTTCCTAGGGTAAAAACCCCATTCCGGACCCATTCGTACACTTGGATCCCTGATCCGGACCACCGTTTAGGAGTTATCCAATTTATTTAGCATTTCTAGTGTGAACGCACTGAAAATTTAATTCCGGCCACTCCGGGGCTCGGAATCGCACGCCGTCTGAAGGCGCTGGACTGGATTATCACTAAGAATATTCCAAAGTCTTTATCAGCAAAAACCGGGTTCTTACATCATTAGCTCCTTCAAGCTTTTCGTCCCCGAAAATAAAAACTATGGAGCAAGACAGGGTACTAAGCCCACACCGGGCTTTACCATACACAAAAGAACCCACGCACTACTCTACGTCACCACACACAAACCAAAGAGTCGATCCGTTCACGCGAGGTCGGCCCATGCCGACGTCGTGCACCCACTCCAGAATTTGGGGTTCGGGAGAGGCAGTAGGGTACCTCGACATCCCTTCGCACGGTCTCAGCTAGCCCGAAGGCCCTCGGGGGTAGCTCACCTCCCCGAACGAACCTCTACGCCACACGCCGCGACTGGAATCACCGCCCACACCCGAAACAAAGCCCGGTGATTCCCTCCTTCAGAATATCCATATGGTGAAACACCCAAGGATATCTGGTCACTCTAGAGGCTCCACAATCGATGCTCTCTTACACGCTCAAAAGGCGAAGGAGTCAACACCGTCGACTAAAGGAAAAGGTCTCACGCCTTTCTCCTTACCACCACAGGGTTACACCCGACGCCCTGCGTCACCCTGGTAACACCTCAAACAAGGAGCCGAGAGAGAGCCTTTTCACACACAGAGCCTAAAAATTCTACTGTAAGAAGTAGAAGAGTCTCATGGGGTACCTCTCACCATCCAATGCTCTGCAGGATCGTAGACATCCAAAGCTCGCGGCTGTCCGTGGTCCCAACCGTCAGCTCCCGGAGCCTGACGTGGACCGCCTAGCGGTGATGGGGAGATCTCGTGACGTCGTCCCCCACTACCAGCTCCCGCTCCTCTGCTAGCACCACATCTCTGGCCACTACTCCGATCATGGCGCTACCTCTGCCGCGGTGTGCCTGCTGCCTGCCCGAAGCCCTCAGCAACTCGGGCCGGGCAGTCTCGTTCCAAGTGACCTCGCCCGTCACAAGGATAGCACCAGCACTCTCTGGGCAGCCCTGGTGCCCTCTGGCGCCACTGTGGTGTACGACCACGTCCCGGGATCCACTCACGGAAGGGAATCCTCGGCTGAGGCCATGCGCCTTTTCGCCATAGTGGTGTACGACCACGTCTCCGAAACCGGCAGTGGGAAGGCCACCTGCATCGAGATCTTGTCCTCTGGTGCCTTCTAGCTATGGCAGACGTCTCGTCTCCAACGTGCCTGCTGCCACCACCAACACTAGAACGTGACAGGAAGCCCTCAGTCACCAGCGCCTGCTCTGGCACCCTGGAATATGTGGAAATGCCCAAGGGTACTACGACAGCATGAATCTCTCAGTGGAGAACCTGCTCAAACTTCCGTGCTTGGAGGTCGTCGTCACAGACCAAGTCCAGGTAAAAGCATGCACGGTCTGCAAAACTAGTCGCGAACTCGGCCACTGTCATCCCTCCCTGCTGAAACTGCAGGAGCTCCTGAATCCGAACGGAGCGCAAGCAGGAGGGAAAAACTCATCATGGAGCAACAACTGAACATTGTCCAATGGAAACGACTACTCGTCAAGAAACTGAGTCACCAGACTCCTCCAACGCCGAGCTTCTCCATGAAAAAGGGTGGCTGCCAAAGCCACTCTCTGATCTGTCGGCGTATGCACAAGCCTAAAAAGGCGAAGTAGTGCCTCGAGCCAAACCACTGCTGCCAGAGGGTCTGGCTCACCACTGAACCTCAGCGGTCTCTGTCGCTGGAACTCACGGAGCGCGCTCAAGCTACGCTCAAACTCAGTCTGCTCTCCTGAAATTGTCTGTTGCTCAACAGGTGGGGGTGCTACTACCGGCCCACCCGGAGAAAGGGGCTCGCATGATGGGTCTTAGACTGTGGCCTCGTAGCTCACAGGGTCGTCGTCACGAACCAAAGCCGGTATCTTGGCTGGCTTTCCTCGCGGAGACATCCTGAATATTATCAAGGAGTGCCGCGGTCAGATGAGAATACATGTATATACCAACAAAAACAACAACGGTGGGTAGCTGACTCAAGAAGTACAGTCAAAAAATCGGTCCTATGTGATGCACAGACCAATTTTCCCTACAACAAGTGTCTCAGCATGCCGAGTCGACAAGCAGGTTATCAATGTCCTGGTGAATGGATATGTCGGCCGCCGCACCATCACTGGACTCCCTGGCCTGAGAGCCGCTCTCGAGACACGTTAACACTGTTGCCCTATATCCCAACCAATTCCTCTTTTAGGGACGTCCGTACAATGCCCCAAGGAACGAACCACCTTTGATACCACTTTGTCACGACCCGACCCTACCCGGGCTCGAGCTGCAACTACCCCAGGCCCGCCTCCATAGGTCAGGGGCTGGCGACCAGCGCCGAAGGCACAACAACTCGGGGAGGCCTTTGCCTAAGTACCTGTACACACACACGCAACAACCTCAATGAAAAAGTGTAGAGTAAAAGAAAAGACAAGCAGAGTAAAAAGAAAGGGAAACTGCTATATAAATACCACAAAGTGCATCGACCCCTACATGTACAAAGTACAAACTGAAAAGAAAAGGGAAAAACATGCACCCAACCAAAAGTGCCATAACCCGACAACAGGTAAACAAAAAGAAACTGCTGATGGGTCTCCCACCTGGAACCCGGCCATGACCACCGCACGCAGTCCAAGCTCCCAAGCTCCTACGCTCCACTGAAGTCATGCTCCACCTGTCCGTCGTCTGCAAGGGCACACCAAGTGCGGGAAAGCCCAAGCATGGGTGAGTATAAAAATACTCAGTAGGATACCCCGTAGGATCTAGGGAGGAACAAAGGAGGTACCGAATGATGAGCAGTAGAGCGAACAAGGAATAGAAAGGAGTACAACAGAGAGTGCAGTAAAGATTCCAGCTCTACCCAACAATAGGAAAGAAGGTAGACTCATCCAGACACAAGGAGCTGGAAACAGTGAGAAGATGAACTTCTCGTCGAGTCTTAGCTACCTATAGTAGGAGAGTAGAACCGTCCAACCATGAAAAGCTAGACACGGAAAGCACGTGGCATACCCTGTGCGTCTTCGCCTCTCCTGGAAGGAGAGTAGCCAAAACCCAAGGAGTGGGTGCAGGAACAAGGTATATACAAGTCTATATGCTCAAAAAGAAGCCTGAACAACGTAGTAAGGGGATATCTATCCGGTAGCTCAGCCCAAGAAAAGAGTCGCCAACAGTCCTATACATAACCCTATCATCGTCGCCTAGCAATCTGCACGTCTTCCCTAAACCGCAAGCCAAGGGGCTCAGTCACTGCTCCTTCATACTATCCGCTTTGGGCGGCACTGACTCACCCGCACGATTTTAGATCGCGTCGCAATAATGAGTCTCGGTGGGGAAAGAACCCCTCATACATGAGAGTTCTAGGAAATTCAAACCACACCTCATCACTGCCCTGCAGTCGAGAGGTCTTCGCAAAGCCAAAGTCGTTCCATCACCAACCCGTACAACCAAGGGTTCCGCCCCGGTAATCACGGAGGTAAGCCACAGACTAGCCTAGTAGAAAGGACTGAGTCTGGAATATCAACGGGTGTCCCACTGCCCAGCCCTACTGGAGGGTAATCCATAACCAAATATCAGGTGACCCACTGCCTAGCCCTGCTGGAGGGTAAACACTAATACATCAACCGGCGACCCACTGCCCTACCCCACTGGAGGGTAAACCATAATAAAATACTGGGTGACCCACTGCCCAGCCCTGCTGGAGGGTAAACCATAACCCATCATCCGGCGACCCACTGCCCAGCCCCGCTGGAGGGTAAACCAGGAATAAGTCGACACGCGACCCACTGCCCAGCTTTGCTGGAGGGTAGACCTGGAACTAGACGACGGGTGACCCACTGCCCAGCCCTGCTGGAGGGTAGACCCTAAGAGGTCGTCGGGTGACCCACTGCCCAGTCTCCACTGGAGGGTAGACCCTAATAGCGTCGGGTGACCCACTGCCCAGTCTCTGCAAGAGGGTAAACCCTAGAAGCCGATGAGTAACCCACTGCCCAGCCCCGCTGGAGGGTAGAACTCAGAACTGCTCTAGACATCTCCACTAGAGGGCACAACACTGGCCAACTGAACACGGAGTGGGTATCGCGCAACCTCCCAACTCCAGAACAACTCACCCAAAAGAGGTGCAGCGTCTGCTCCAGCACTGGGTGTCACTAGCACCGCTACCGGCCAAACCATTGAGAATGAAACCGGGGGGAGACCACTCAACCCTGCTGGTCAACAAACGAGCACAGAGCCAGGGGAAGGGCTCCACCTTGCTGGTCAAACCAACACACAGAGGGACCCTCCACGCCGTGAGAGGTCCAAGTACGCGAAGTAGAACCCAGCAGGCATGTGGGTCCCACACAACGTGTGGCCCCATCTCAACCCCAACTGAGCGCACAACCGTCCTTAGGTACAAACAACCACACATACCTCCATGCGCTCCCGTATACTCCCAGAGTATACCTCATTCCAGCCCAAGGGTTATGGTGCACACGGCACCCAACGTCAACGCGAAGGAGTGACGTAACAACTCCACCTCAAAGGCCCAGGCACGACCAACCACGTCACCTCAACCATTTACATCACTCACACGGGAGTGGACCTGATCATTTTCCAATGGTCTGCTACAAGCAAAGTAGGGTGAACCACCACTAGAGCACCTTTCATGCTTCCACATTCCTCAAGATCGTGCAAGAGGCTCCATACAGCCAAACAGATCACACCGTTGTAATCCTTGCGGAAAAACACGCGAGTTAGACTACTCACTCGCCCGAAACGATCAACAGGTGGAAAAGGTACTATTCACCGTGACCAAACCCGTGAGGGGCCCACCCTAGAATCCCGAAACTGAACAAACGGAGCACACCACGGCATTCCCCTCAGAAAAAAACACGGGATTGACTACTCAATCACCCAAAATGGCCACCCGGTGAAAAAGGTATTATTCATTGTAGCCCGGTCGGGTGGGACCCACAACACATCTCCGAAAGAGGTCGGGCGGACTGCGCCATCGCGATGCTCTCGAAAAAACACGTCGAAAGCACTACTCGCTTGAGTAGAACGGGTATCCGGAGAAAAATATGTGTTCCAGTGCACCGCACACGAGCGGCGCCACGTGGGACCCGCATCCAGGTCCCGAAACTCAATGAACAGATCGCACCGTTGCGATCCTCTCGAAAAAGTACACAAGATGGAGTACTCACTTGTCCAAAACAGTCGCCCGGGGATTAAGCTGGAAATCACCATCAAATCCTGAGACGGCCCTTGCGGGGCCTGCACTGTCGTGCGGAATTACAGCGGGCAGACTGCGCCAACACGATGCCCTCGGAAAAACACCCAACATTGACTGCTCGCACGCCCCGAACGGATGACTGAGAAAAAGTCTCTAGAAGCTGCACGCAGCTCAAAAAACGGGATGTGGGGCCCGCACCTCAACTCCAGCCACAATTCCTGGAACCACACTGGAAACCTCCGCCTCAGTGCCAGGGTCAAATCGCCGCAGACGGCGCTCAAAACGGATGTCGGACGCGTCCGCGCCGTCCAAAACAAGATTTTTCCAGAAGAACGCTCGTCCACTTAAAGACGTGTCGCGTCTCCGAGACCCCTCGTTTCGGGAATTAAAAATTCTCGGAACCATCTCAAAAACTTTGCCTTGACGCAAGCTCCGTGCTGCCGTAGACGGCGTGCAAAACGGACGCCCGTAGCCCGAAATACGGGCGTCCGAATGCTGAGGGCAAAGCCCCTTCGGCCGGACCGGCTCGGTCCTGCCGGTCCGCCCCGCTTGGGCTATCCCGCGCCGGTAGGCCCGGTCCTGCCGAGCCGCGGGCCGCCGCTCCGCGGCCCACTCCCCTTCACACCCGCGCGCCCGCCGTGCGGGATCTGCCACCGACCGGCCGCGAGGGCCGGTCGCTCGGTCAACGCAACGACCCGCGAAGCGCGGGTCGTTGCTGCGCTGCACGGGGCCGCCGCCTCGCGGCCCCTCCTCCGTTTGCCGGCGCTCGCGGCCAGCGCCGCGGCCGACTTCCGACAGCCGCCGCCAAATGCCGCCGCCGCCTCCCGGAGGCGCCGCCGCCGCCCTCTGAAGCCCCGGCCGACAGCCCTGCTCTGCCGCACTCCGCCCCGCGCCGCCGCCGTCTGCCGCCTTCGGCACTCGCCGGAAACCGGCCGTGGCCGGAAAAAATTCCAAGGACCACAGGGAACGATCCGGTGGTCGAAATTCCGATCTGGATAGCTTTCTGGAAAGCTCGAGACGGGACCTACGCAACCACGGGAATTGTTCGAAGTTCGAATTGCGCGATTGAGCATAAATTGAGGATTAATACGGGGAAGGGGAGGAAAATTCAAATCCGCCTACCTCGTTGGGCTTCGCCCGACGCTTCCCGAGTGATCCATCCCGCGCTGTTGCCTCGCCGGAGTTGGCTCGCTGGAGCTCGCCTCGCCGGAGCTCGCCGGGAGGGGAGGGGTTGTGAGGAAGAAGAAGAAGAGGAAGAAAGGGGGTGCGTGTTTAAATAAAAACACATAAACACCCCGCCCGGCACGCCCCCGACTCCGCTCCCGAAGCAGACAAAAAGGAGGGCATCCCTGGTGTAAACACGAATCTTAGAGCACAACGACGGTCTCCGAATTTTAATCCGGGACCCCGCTCAAAAGTTATTAAACTTAACGCCCGAGGCCGCCGAATTACGAAAACGCCCCTGGGTCCATTTTTCACAAACGGCCCGCGCCCGCGAAACATATACCCCTCCTAGGGTAAACGGCACGCTCCGAACACAACGGTGCCCTCGGTTTTCCAATCCGAGCCACCGTTTAAGGGATACCAGTGTTTCTCCATTAAACGAATAATTTAATTTATTTATTTATCCGTTTAACGTTCCGGGAGCGGGCTAGGGGTCCAAACATCCCGCACCGACAAGTTTTATGTCGTTCCTAGAGTAAAAACCCCATTCCAGACCCATCCATACACTCAGATCCCTGATCCGGACCACCTTTTAGGATTTATCCCATTTATTTAGCATTTCCAGTGTGAACGCACTGAAAATTTAATTCCGGCCACTCCGGGGCTCGGAATCGCACGCCGTCTGAAGGCGCTGCTCTGGAATATCACCAAGAATATTCTAAAGTCTTTCTCAGCAAAAATAGGGTTCTTACATTGGAAGATCCAAAAGACTTTGAAGGTGTGAATTTGTGTGAAGGGGATGTGCCCATTTATAAAAGGGGTGAGGGGCACCTTAGGAAAAGATTGAAATATTATTTTATAACAAACTATTTTTCTGTTTCTAATGGCTCTAAAATTATAAATTTTGGGAATAAGGTGGGTATGGGTCAAAAACCACTCAACCAATAGGTTATAGACAGGTTTGGGTCACCATATTAACCTTATCATATAGATTTAACTCTTAGTTAAATAGTTTGACATTTACCATGTCTCTTGGTATTTTTATATTTTATGGTTAATAAACATACTATAGACTGCAATTAGAACCCCAAGAGGTTTATTAAGGACATATTTAATATTATTTAGGACCTTTGTCCGATCCTTAGATTTGTATGAATATTATATCAACCAATGATATGGTATTTTTTTTAAAAAACTCTATTTTGTCAATTTTGACATTATTTAATAATTGATTTTTGTTAAAGTCTTAACAACATTATTACATAGAACTAAATACATATATTCAATCCTAGAATGTAATATTATTCTATAAAATTAGTGTAATTCCACAAAAGTCTCAAATTGAATTTATTTGGATATTTATATTATCAATTATTTTAATCTTTCTTTAATAAGGTAATTACTACACTATCATTATGTTATAAATAAATTTACTTATATAATGTATAAGAATTAAAAAATAAAATACAATTATTTAGGAAATCTTTTTATCTTTCTAATTAATATTTATAGTCAAATTTATCTTATGTATGACCATATATTAAAAATGGATTAGTAATTAAACATAGAATATAACACATTTAACTCTTCTTTAAATATAATAATAATAATTTTCCTAATCTAATCCAAGTTGACCTAAAGGTTCATATTTTATTCCTAAGGTTTTTTGGTCAAAATACACTTATCCAATAGAAATATAACATGTGTTACGGTAATAATAAAATCATTTCTACCTTAATTACCCTATTTAACTTTAACCGTGGTAAATAAAAGTCAAAATATACTATTATCCAATGTAACATCCTAGGTAAATAAAGAATAAGACATATTTCATATATATTAATATTTTTTAATTAAAATTTAATTTTACTTTAAAGGGGTTCCTATGATCGATAGCGTACCTAATACGCAACAACGAGTTTTTTGGAATCTTACGTTGCACACAAATAATATAGTATTATTATTTTAAATGGTAGTTAACTCTTAGCCATTGTATTGGCGGGAATTAATTCTACTAACTACAATATGATTATACATGTCTGTTTAATGTATTTACATTTATCCAATAAATGTTAGAGGCTTAAAATGTGAATGAATCTAATTTTAAGGATAATTTACCTTAAAAGGCCAATTTGTCGCCTTTTAATGGTTAACCCAATTTAAATATAGTTTTGGTCACTTTAATACATTCTAATTGATAAAATTAAAACATTATTTAGAATGGGAAAATCAAATTTTACTTTGGGTAATTTTTTTTGTATTTTTCTGTTAAAGTTCATTTTTTAATTAATAGTTAAAAATATTGTTTTTTAATTCAAAAGTGCATTTTAATCTAATTTATTTATATGGTTAGATTATCTTTTTAGTAGGTTTTAAAGTAAAATTAAAATATATATTTACCATTTAATCCAATTTTTGTCATTGGAATTCATTTCACATTGATATTGTACATAAACAAGTATTAATCTTTTGGTAGCTATTGTTTCTTAAAAACACGCCATTTGTTTTAAAAATGGGAATTAATTTTAAAATTAATTAATTCCACTTCTATGTTTTGAATTTGGAAAAGTATAGATTAATTTTGAAATCTGAATATCAAATAATTCTTCGGCTGAATTTTTTTTGTATTTTTATGAAAATCATCAATTTTTGATTACTTGTGAAACCACCTAGTAGTAGTTAAAAAACTGACTTTTTCATTTAAATGAAATTCTACGACATTTATGAATTGAATTTATAAAATCCAACATACATGGTTGTTATCAAGATGTAAAATTTTGTTCAATAAGATGAAAATAATTTTTTGTTGAATAGTACTTTTGAATTTTATTTACCACGGATAAAGGTAAATAGGGTAATTCAAAGTTAAAAGAATATTATAATAATTAAAAATTACCATAACACTTGTCCAAACCTTATTTTTTGAATCATTTACGACCATGTGAATCTTTGGGTCGATTTTGGGACCCCATTGAGCCACATGGGAGTCATAATGACAATTTTAGATTAATTAACTTAAAGTAAAGGAAAAAATGCAAAGCAAATATCTTTTTGTAATTTATTTTTTAGAAGGGGTTATATAAATTGTCTTTTTGACTATAAAAATTAATTGGAAATATATAAATATTTACTACATTATAGTATTTGTTTATAATTTTTAGACATCGAATAAATTAAATTATTCATGACACAATTATGATGCAGTATTTACCTCATTAATAAATGATTTAATAAATAAGATTATAATGATTAAAATATTACCCAAAACCTATCCAATTCCTATTGGATGATTATATCTCAACCATGAGACATATAATCTTCGACTATAATGATTTTTTGACTTTTAGAAACCGAATATCATTATATTATAAAATAATACATTCACAGTTTCCTAAAGAGCCCCTCCTCCCCCTTATAAAAGGAGACCATTTCTAACCATTTCCACACACCCCTGTAGACATTTGGATCATCCAAAATCTTCCCATTTAATCTCCCTACATACCTCTCTTCCTCTGAAAATCCTTACCTTAGGCAGAAGTCACTTCAAGAAGCCCTTCGATTCAAACCAACGAGAGTTACCCAAATTAAAGGTAATGGTTTCTCTTAAATTGTTTTCTTTTATTTTACTTCTCCAACCCCTAAACTCTTTTTATTCCATTCTTTTGTAACAACACCAGTATCCTAAATGTACTAGGATTTTTTATGAGTAGTATTCTAACTAAACATACCCACACCTCTATCTAATGGATGAAGAATATACTGTTTCTATGGATGGAAAACTAACGCCTCACAAAACGATGATTGTTCAATTACATCTTACTGCCTCTCATGATGGTAATTATGATGGAACTGTAATTATATATGATATATATTATGTTTAATATTTATTTATACTTCTGTACTTTCCAATTATATCAATCCTTTATGGTTTCTATAGTGGGTAAATACGATAATCCCATTTGAGGAAGTGCAGACTACGACCCCCTCAATGTGATGTGACTCGTTAATGCCTTATGTGGCATGTATAAATGATAGCGTCAATGATATTATATATGATATTATACTGGAATTATAATATACCTATGTATCATTATGTTATAATTCCAATAAAATAAGGAATATAAATGAATGTAGCGTCCATGCGTACGTACGGATTACCGTCTCCATGAACTATGCATTTCATTTCATACCCCAAATGA
Organism: Viscum album; assembly: GCA_963277665.1. NCBI lineage: Eukaryota > Viridiplantae > Streptophyta > Magnoliopsida > Santalales > Viscaceae > Viscum > Viscum album. Next base: position 126,803,271 of record OY728167.1, on the reverse strand, counting down.
TATGTACTATTATAAATAAATTTATATACTAGATATATATTATATATATGATATATAAATCATGAATACCATTACGGATATAATTGACTATTGACCACATGGACAACTTGTAAATATAAGGTGTTCATTTTTTACTCAAGTACCAAATATCGACAAAATGAATGTGATTAACATAAATGATTACATAATGTTTATAACATGGTAATATGTGATATAAAAGTAATAATAAACTTGAAAAAGGTTATTAAGAAATTAGAAATTAACTTTACTTTATTATTCAAGATATTAAAGAACGATAGAGTCAAGTGGGACACGAAGTAAGGGACTTCCTCTCAATCTCATTTCATTGAGGCATATTTAGTTTTTATTTTATATGGTGTATCAACCCCTTTTACTTTTCATTTCATTCAAAGGGAATCCTTTTATACGAAGCGTTTTACTAAACAAAAAAAAGGAATGTTTTTTTACTTAAGCGGTGACAACGACCTTTCCGCCGTCGCGAGTATTATTTGATCTTTGGTTCCTTAACAAGCCAGAATGTTTTTAAAAGTAATAATAAACACCATATACTCTTTTTAAATATTTTTGTATTTAAAATGATTTTGAGAATTGATTTATTAATTCAATATATTGAAATTATAATTTTTTATTGCAATGTGTAAATTTTATCATTCCTTTATGCTTATGCTATGTATTATGATCATATTATGTTTATTGGGCATTATTTACGTATATGGGTGGTTCCATGATAAACCTAGGGTGGGAAAGCCGAGATAGCTCTCGAATTCATTGCGTAACATGATTGAGGTAAACATGAATGTTTCTCCTAAGATATTTAGGGAATGTACTGTGATGGGTAGTTCCAAGTAACTCACTATTTAGTTGTGATAGATAGAATGTAAGTATGGTATGGATGCCACAAGTTACCTTTATTATTCATGATTCATATGCGTCTTTTATAAATCATATGATTTCATGAGGTAAGTAAATGAATTCATGATTTGTATGTATTTATGAACAAATGTTTTCATTCTTTTTTTATAACCCTTACTAAGCTTTTTATGATCATCCCTATTTTTGAAATTTTTTTACAGGACTTAAAGATGAATAGGGTCAACGATGGGATCAAGGAAAAGTCATGATGTCTAAAACATGGAACTAGACATGACTCTTTTTTCAAAAGTTTTTATTTTATGAAAAAAATGGAAATTGTGTAGAAGTGTATACTTTGTAAAATTTTGAGATGAAATAGTTATGTCCTATTTCTTTAAAACTCTAAACCTAAAAAGAGCCTCAATTTGAATTATTCATTTAGTTCAATATTTTGCAATGTTTTAAGGCAGGGTCCTTATTGTTGGTTTCAGAGGCCGGTTTATATAAATTTAGAAGTTATGGTATTGTAAAATTAATATCCATAAAGTAATTTATGATAATATTGAAATTATATAGCATTTACAGATTACCATGTTTCTTCATCTAAGATATTTCTGAGTTCAGAATGGTTTTCTTCAAAGGAAACATGGCAGCTATGTTAGGTAAATATCAGGAGGAAGAAAACCTTCCAAATCAGCAACCTGAGATGGTCAGAATCGAAACTGAACAGTTTGTTGCAGTGATAGAACAATTGACTCAGGCGATAAACGGTGGTGGTATCCATGTATGTGGTTAGCCAGATCAACCACAGAGGAACATGTCTGTAGTGGATCATTTCATGAGGCAACATCCCCCATCATTCAGAGGATCATCTTGCCATGTGCTTGCTAAAGGGTGGATTAAAGCAGTGGAGAAGATTTTTGATGACATGTGTTGTTCAAAACATTAAAAGGTTTGTCTTTCTATTTACCATTTTGAAGTTGAAGCTGATTAGTGGTGGTCAATGGTGAAAAATATCAGGGATAGTGAGGAGATTTATGCTCTTGATAGGGATAAATTCAAAGGTATGTATCATGAGAAATATTTTCCTAAGCTGGTTCGTCTTAGGATGGAAAATCAATTCCTGGAATTGAAGCATGAGGACGACTCAATGGATACTTATGATGAAAAATTCACTTGACTGGGAAAGTATGCTCCAAATTTAATACGAGATATTGATAGTAAAATCATCCATTTTTACTCAGGATTAAATCCAAAGTATCGAAGGGATTTATAATATCTTGTGTTCAAAAGTTATGAAAAACTTTTTCGTTGTGCGGAGAAGGTGGAAATGGATTTTGCTGATGATCATATATTCTTTGACAAACAACAAAATAAGAGGTCGAGGTGGCAGGCGAAAGGGAAGAACTCTTCAAAAAAGTCTGATGGTAAAAAACATAAGTTTACAGTTTGTTAAAACTGTGGTAAAAATCATGCTGGGGAATGTCTTTTGAATTCTGGTAAGTGCTACTGATGTGGTAAAATGGGGCATAAGGCACGTAATCACACTGAAAAAGATCAGGGTAATGGTAGGACAGAATCTGATTTACAGTCAATAGAATGATTTAAGTGCAATGAAATGGGTCATTATGAAAATGAGTGTCCAAAAAAGAAATCAACCGAAGGAAAGCAACCAGACTACAAGAAGAAAGGGGTAGAGAAATACTTTGCAACTACTTCAACAGATGTTGGTCCATCAAATGAAGTAGTATTCGGTACACTGTTTATTTTTTCATATTATGTTAATGTGTTTTTTAATTCAGGGTCTACACACTCTTTCATTTCAGAGATTTTTTCTATTATATTCGGAATTCCATCTCATGGTATGAATACTGAACATATGGTAAAAACACCTGGAGGAAATGTTGAGACAAAAAGAAAACATTAAGAACTTTTTTTCCTTCTGTGTGGAAAGAATCTGCCTACAAACATTATTGTTTTGCCTCTAGTAGAGTTTGATGTTATATTGGGCATGGATTGGAATTCTGTTTATCATGCTATGATTGACATCATAGCTAATGAGGTTTCTTTTCAAAATGATTTAGAGTTAATGTAAAAGAATGATCCTTTGATTTTGATAACATATCAGGAATTAGATAAACTAGTAAAAATGGAAATGAATGCTACCTTGTACATATTTTTGAAAATAAACGAACTGTTCAGATTAAGGATGTGCCAGTGGTAAATGAGTACCTTGATATTTTTCCTGATGAGTTTCCTGGAATTATATATGATCGGGAAGTTGAATTTACTATTGAATTAGTTCTTTATGCTAAGACAATTTAAAAACCCCATTATCGAATGGCTCAAATTGAACTTTTAGAGTTAAAGAATCAATTGCAGGAGTTATTAGATAAAGGTTTCATTCGACCTAGCACATCACCATGGGGTGATCCTTTCATGATTGTTAAAAAGAATGATAGTTCAATGAGACTTTTCATTGATTATAGAGCATTGAATAACATCACTATTAAGAATAAGTATCCTTTTCCTCATATCGATGATTTGATTGATCAGCTCCAGGGAGCTCAGTATTTTTCAAATATTGACTTGAGGTTGGGTTACTATTAGTTGAAAGTAAATGAAATAGATGTTCCGAAGACTATGTTTCATACTAGATATGGCCATTTTGAATTTGTAGTTATGCCTTTTGAGTTAAGTAATGCACCTTCTATATTCAAGGATCTTATGAATAGAATTTTCCATGAGTTCTTGGATATGTTTATGGTTGTGTTCATTGATGATATTTTTATTTATTCCAAAAGTAAGGAGGAACATGAAAGTCATTTAAGGGTCGTCTTGAAAACCTTAAAAGAAAAGAATCATTATGGAAAATTCAGCACGTGTGAGTTTTGGTTAAAACAAATTTCATTCTATGGTCACATTGTTTCAAAAAATGGCATAATTGTTGATCCTACTAAATCAAAAGATGTTAAAGAATGGCCAAGACCGACAAATATAACTGAGATTCATAGTTTTCGTGGTTTGTTAGGTTATTACCGAAGGTGTGCTGAAAACATTTCACGGTTATCTAGTCCAATGACTAAGTTAACTTGAAATGGTCTTATGTTCATCTGGACAAAATAATTGGATTATTGTTTTTAGGAATTGAAAAGAAGATTGGTGAATGCTCCAGTTTTGGCACTGCCATCCAAAAATGGTGAATTTTGTATCTACAGTTATGCTTCTTTGAAGGGTCTGGGTTGTGTCCTAATGCAGAATGATTAGGTAATTGATAATGCTTCACGTCAGTTGAAACCACATGAGATAAATTACCATACATATGATTTGGAATTGGATTCTGTTTTTTTATTTAAAAATTTGGAGGAATCATTTGTATGGAGTGAAGTGTGAAATATATACTGATCACAAAATATTGAATTATAAATTCACTCAGAAATAATTGAACATGAGAAAGAGGAGATTGTTGGAATTAATCAAGGATTATGATTGCACAATCCTTTATCATCCAGGAAAATAAAATAAAGTGGCTGCTGCTTTGAGTCGAAAAAGTAATACTTCATAAACCATGTTACGTTTGGAATGAGATCCTTTGGTTTTTAATTTGATGAACTTTAGCATAGAATTTGTTGTTATAGGAAATTCCTCTGTTTTGTATTAGGAGTCATTGAGATCATCTCTATCAGAAAAAATAAAGCAGGCACAGAAAGAAGATAGTGAGTTATAGATAAATGTAGATTTGGTTTAGAAGGTTAATTTGCCTAATTTTAATGTTGATAATGATTGTGTTTTGAGATTTTGAAAGAGATTATGTGTACCTTGTGATTTAAAGTTGAAGAATGAGTTGTTACGTGAAGCTCATAGTTCTCCGTTTTTAGTTAATCATGGCAGTACTAATATGTATAGAGATCTTCGGGAGTATTAATGGTGGGATGGAATGAAAAGAGATATTGCTTATTTTACTGTGATGTGTTTAACTTGTCAGTAGGTTAAAGCAGAGCAGCAGTTACCGAAAGGGATTCTTCAGCCTTTACTGGTGCCAGAGTGGAAATGGAAAAATATATCCATGGACTTTGTTGTGGGATTACCAAAGACATATCAATGAAATAATTCAATCTAGGTTATTGTTGATCGATTTACTAAATCTTCTCATTTCATTCCTATTAGAGATACATAGTCATTAGATCATCTTGCTCAGTTGTATGTTAATGAGATAGTCAGGTTGAATGGTGTTCCCATCTCCATTGTATCTGATCGTGATCCCATGTTTACTTCTTACTTTTGGAAAGGCCTTCAGAAGTCTTTGGGTACTGAATTAAATTTTAGTACATATTTTCACCCTCAATAAAATGGAAAATCAGAACGAACAACTCATAAATTGGATGATATGTTACGTGCTTGCTCGATGGAGTGTCAGGAATATTGGGACCAACACCTTTCTTTGGTTGAATTTTTATATAATAACAGTTTACAATCCAGTATACAGATGGCTCCACTTGAGGAAATATATGGAAAGCGTTGTCGAACTAGAGCTTTTTGGGATGAAGTAAGTGAAAGGAAGCTGATGGGACCAGAATTGTTAGAAGAGATGGTAGAGAATGTTTAGTTGAATCAGAAGCACCTGAGAACAGCTCAAAGCAGATAGAAAATTTATGCAGATAACCGGAGGAAGGATCTTTCTTTTTAGGTAGGTGGTCATGTCGTTCTCAATTTTTCTCCATGGAAATGTGTGAAGAGTTTTGGGAAGAAGGGAAAGTTGATTCCACGGTTCATTGGACCTTATGAAATTCTAGAGAAAGTTGGAACAATTGCATACAAAGTGGATTTACCTCTAAGTTTATCCTAGGTACACAATTTTTTTCATGTTTCGATGTGGAGAATGTATATGGAAGATCCATCAAATGTTTTGAGCCCAGAGGTAGTTATGTTGGAAGAGAATATCTCTTATGAAGAACAACTAGTTCAGATTCTTGACTGTAGAGAGAATGTGTTGCGGAATAAGGTGATTCACCAGGTAAAGGTTCTGTGGAAAAACCATATGGTTGAAGAGGCAACATGGGAATCTGAAAATGCAATGATGGATAAATAACCCCACTTATTTTGATAAGTGAATAAAAATTGCGAAGACACAATTCCCAAAAGGGGGGAAGGATGTAACATCCTAGGTAAATAAAGAATAAGAAATATTTCATATTTATTAATATTTATGAATTAATTACTGATTTCAATTTAAAGGGGTATCTATGTTTGATAGCGTACCCGATACGCAACAACAGGTTTCTTTGAAATCTTACATTTCACACTAATAATATAATATTATTTTTTTAAATAGTAGTTGACTCTTAGCCATTGTATTGACGAGAATGAATGAAACTAACTACAATATGAATATACATGTTTGTTAAATGTATTTACGTTTATCCAATAAAATATAGAGGGTTAAAAAGTGAATGAATCTAATTTTATGTATAATTTACATTAAAAGTCCGATTTACCGCCTTTTAATGGTGAACCCTATTTAAATATAGTTTTTGTGACATTAATACATTCTAATTGACCAAATAAAATCCTTATTTAGAATGGGGACATCAAATTTTACTTTGGGTAATTTTTTTGGTATTTTTCTGATAAAGTTCATTTTTTGATTAATAGTGAAAAATATTTTATTTTAATTCAAAAGAGCCTTTAATCTAATCTATTTATATGGTTAGATTATCTTTTTATTTGGTTTTAAATTTAAATTAAAATATATTTCTACCATTTAATCCAATGTTGGTCATTGGAAATAATTTCACATTGAAATTGGACATAAACAAGTATCAATATTTTGATAGTTATTATTTCTTAAAAACACGCTATTTGTTTTAACAACAGGAATTAATTTTAAAATTAATTAATTCCACTTCTATGTTTTGAATTTGGAAAAATAAACATCAATTTTGAATTCGGAATATCAAATAATGCTTAGGCTGAATTTTTGGTATTTTTCTGAAAAACTTCCATTTTTTGATGAATAGGGAAACCACTTTGTAGTAGTTTACAACTGACTTTTTCATTTAAATGAAATTTTACCACTTTTGTGAATTGAATTTGAAAAATCTGACATACATGGTTGTTATCAAGAAATAAAATGTACTTCAATAAGATGAAAATAATTTTTGGTGAACATTAACTTTTGACTTTTATTTACTGCGGTTAAAGATAAATAGGGTAATTCAATGTTAAAAGAGTTTTATAATAATTAGAAATTACCTTAACACTTGTCCAAACATTATTGGATGAGTCATTTACGACCATGGGCATCTTTGGGTCGATTTTGGGACCTCATTGAGCCACTTGAGAGTGATAATGGAAATTTAGATTTATTAACTTAAAGTAAAGGAAAATATGACAAAGGAAAATATCTTTTAGTAAATTAATTTTTATAAGGGGATATATAAATTATAATTTTGCCTATAAATATTAATTGTAATGATATAAATCCTTCTTACATGATAGTATTTTTTCTATAATTTTTATACATCGAATAAATTAAATTATTCATGACACAATAATGATGCAGTATTTACCTCATTAATAAATGATTACAATAAATAAGATATAATGATTAAAATATTATCCAAACCCTGTCCAATTTCTAATGGATGATTATATTTCGACCATTAGTCATCTTATCATTGACTATAATGATTTTTGGACCTTTATAAACCGAATATCATTATATTATAAAATAATAGTTTCACACTTTCCTAAAGAGCCCCTCCTCCCCCTTATAAATGGAGACCAATTATAACCAATCCCACACACCTCTCAAGATATTTGGTTCTTTCAAACTCTTCCCAATTAATCACCCTACATCACTCTACTCATCCTAGAACCCTTACCTTTTACATAAGGCACTTCATGTAGTCCATTGGTTCAAACAAAAGGGAGTTACCCAAATTAAATTTAATGGTGTCTCTTAAATTATTTTCTTTTATTTTACTTCTCCAACCCCTAAAATCTTTTTATTACATTCATTTGTAACAACATCAGTATCCTAAATATACTAGTATGTTGTTATGAGTATAATTATAACTACACTTACACACACCTCCATCTAATGGATGAAGAACATAATATTTTTGTGGATGGCAAACTAATGCCTCACAAAACGATGATTGTTCAATTACATCTTACCGCCTCTAATGGTGGCCATTATTATGTAAATGTATGTATATATGATATATATTATGTTTATGATTCCCTTATTCTTCTTTAAATCCCAATTATATTAAACCTTTATGGTTTCCATAGTGGGTAAATATGATAATCTCATTTGAGAAAATGCGGACTACCACCCCCTCAAAGTGATTTGACTCGTTAATGCCTTTTGTGGGATTTATAAAGGATTGAGTTAATGATATTATATATGATATTATATTGGAATTATAATATACCTATGTGTCATTATGTTTTAATTACATTAAAATAATAAATAGAAATGAAAGTAACATTCATACCTACGTACGACTTACCGTCTCCATGAACGGTGCATTTCATTTCATACCGCCAAATGTTATGTACTATTATAAATAAAGGTATATACAAGATATATATGATATATATGATATCTCAATCATGAATACCATTATGGATATAATGGACTATTGACCATATGGAAAACTTGTTAATATAAGTGTTCATTTTTTACTCAATTACCAAATATCGACAAAATGAACGTTATTAACTTAAATGATTACATGATGTTTATAACATGGTAATAAGTTATATAAAAGGAATAATAAACTTGTAAAAGGATCTTAAGAATGTAGAAATTAAATTTATTTTATTATTCAGGATATTAAAGAAATGATCGAGTCAAGTCGGACAGGAGGTAAGGGACTTCGTCTCAATCTCATTTCATTGAGGCATATTTAGTTTTTATTTTATACGGTGTATAAACCCCTTTGACATTTCATTACATTAAAATGGAATCTTTTTATACGTAGCATTTTACTAAATGAAAATAAAGAATGTTTTTTTTACGTAAGGGGTGATAAACTACCATTCCTCCGCCGTGAGTATTATCTGATCTTTGTCTTCCTTAACAAGATGGAATGTTTTTAAAAGGAAAAATATATACCATATAATGTTTTTACATATTTTGTTATTGAAAATGATTTTGTGAATGGATTTATTATTTCAATGTCTTGAAATGCTATTTTTTTATTTCAATGTGGAAATTTTTTCTTTCCATTATGCTTATGTTATGTGTTATGATCATGTTATGGTTCTTGGGCATTATTTACGTATACGGGTGGTTCTATGATAAACCTAGGGCAGGTGAGCCCGAGATAGCTCTCCAATGCATTGGGTAAGATGACAGAGGTAACCGAGAATGTTTCTCCTAATATATTTATGTAATATTCTGTGATGGGTATTCCAAAGTAACTCCCTATGTATCTATGATAGCTACAATGTTATTATGGTATGGATGCCACAAGTTACCTTTATGATTTCTAATTTCTATGTGTCTTTCAAAAATCTTATGATTTCACGAGGTAAGTAAAGGATTTCATGTTTTTTATGTATTTAGGAAGAAAAATTCATTCATTTTTTATTACCCTTACTAAGCTTTTTATGCTCATCCCATGTTTTGAAATGTTTTCACAGGACATAAAGATGAATAGTGTCAAGGATGATATCAAGGAAAAGTCATGATGTCTAAAACATGGAACTAGACATGGCTCTTTTTTTCAAGAGTTTTTATTTTATGAAAAAAATTGAAACTGTGTTGAATTTTCAACTTTGTAATCTTTTGAGATGTAATTGTTATCTCCTAATTCTCTAAAACTCTAAACCTAAAAAGATCCTCAATGTGAATTATTCAATTAATTCAATATTTTGTAATGTTTTGAGGCCGGGTCCTTATAACCAAAAATTATTTTCATCGTGTTGAACCACATTTTACATAAGTATATTAAAAATGTCTCTCATATTTTCGAAATTCAACTCATAGAGGTGGTAAAATTTTGTTTTATGAAAATTTCCAAATACTCCATGTATGTAGGTAAAAGACAATAAAAAGTTCAATGCAATTTTTATATATCTAAACATATTATAAAATGGCTCCAATGAATTAAATTGATATTATATAGTTATTATGTATCTATTATGACCTAAAATAAATTTAAGTGAAATAAATAAATTATTTAATAAAATGTCGGTTTTAAACAATAATGTAGTGTTTTTCACTATTCATTAAATTAACATTTTTCAAAAAAAATACCAAAAAATCACACTATGAAAAATTCGATATTCCGAATCAAAAAATGAAGTCCATTTTAAAATATAAAATTTATAAAATTTCAGAAACTGGGTATTACCATTCATAATGGCTAGTTTGATTGGCCGTGGTGTGTCAAAACTTCAAGTTGCGTACAACGCTTGCTATTGCATTAATCAGAGGAAAACGTACTATGGATGTTTGGGGTGTTACATTCTCCCCTCCTTCATATAATTTCTTCCTAGAAATTTATAGATTTTTACTGTATAAAAACATTCAGATGGTTATTCATCATAAGTTCCTTGGGTTCCCACGTTGCCTCTTCCATCTTATGGTTTCTCCATAAAACTGTTACCAGGGGAGTCGTCTGATTTCACAACACTTTTTCTCTGGTATCAAGGATCTTGACAAGATCTTCATAAAAAGAAAGATCATTTTCCTATTTTAATTCCACATAGGTGAGTACATGCATTGATTCGGGCATGTATTTTCTCAATAGTGATACGTGGAACACATCATGAACTTTAAAGAGACTTGGAGGCATTACCAAACAGTAAGCTACATCCCCAATTTGTTCTCGAATTTTGAAAGGTCTGATGTACCTTGGACCTTATTTACCCTTATTACTAAATCTTTTAATTCCCTTTAATGGAGATACCTTTAGGAAAACCTGATCTCCTACTTGAAATTTCAAATCATTTCTTCGGTTATTAGTATAGCTATTTTGGCTCCTTTGAGAGGCATTGATGTTGGTTTGGATAACCTTTACCTTTTCCATCAATTTCTCAACATGTTCTAGGCCTATGAGTTTTCTTTCACCAAAATCACCCAAACACATTGGTGGGCGACATAATTTTCCATATAACGCTTCATATAGTGCCATCAAGTTTTTTGAATGGAAGCGATTTTTATAGGAAAATTCTAGTAAGCAGTAAATATTGATCCCACATACCTTGAAAGTCAAGTGATCAAGATCTCATCATGTCTTTTGTGCTTTAAATAGTTTTTTCTGATTTTCCATCAGTTTTAGGGTAGTAGGTAGTGCTCAAAAGACATTCTTTATCTATGGAATTTTGAAGACTCTTCGAGTATCCTAATGTAAAATGGGTATCACAATCAGAAAAAATCTATAAGGGTACTCCATGAAGTCTTACAACTTCATTAATATATCTTATTTCCAAACATTCAAGTGGTAAATTGTCTCTTATAGCAGTAAAATGTGCTGACATGGTAAGACGATCAACAATGACCCATATTGTGTCGTTCCCTCTAGGAGTATTTGGTAGCCCCATGACAATGTCCATCGTAATATCATACCATTTCCACTTAGGTGTGGGACAAGGTTTTCTGACTCCTCTGGGATTTTTTTTTCTAGCATTCACATTTTGGAAAACCATACATCTTGACATTTAATCAGAAATTTCCCTCCGCATGTTGTCCCACCGAAAATTTTCTTTAAAATCTCTATACAACTTGGTGCTACCATGGTGTATAGAGAAATTGGATCTATGAGAATCATCCAAAAATTCCCTTTTATAGATCAGGTATATTGGGGATGCAATGTCTCTTCCCAAATTTCAAAATTCAGTCTTCATATACGATGTCAATCAATCTCCTGTCATTCACAATTTTAATCTTCTTTTGAAACTCCTCATCATTAGCCTGAGAAATTTTTATCCTTTCTAATAATGATATTTTGGCAACCATTTGAAAAAGATATTGATGTTTCACCTTCTATGGTTATTACCATATCAATCTTTACTAGATCTATGAAAATATAATCTCTTTAAACTATTAACTTGTTGAAAACTCCATGATATTTTCTGCTCAAATCATCTACCACCTTATTTTCATTCCCCATGTGGTAGTGTATAGTGCAATCATAATCCTTGAGTAGTTCAATCCATCGTGTTTGCATCATGTCGAGTTCTTTTTGTGATAAAATATAATTCAAAGTCTATTGATTAATATATATCTCAAATTTTCCACCATAAAGATAGTGTCTCGAAATCATCAAAGCAATGATTTCAGCTGCTAATTCGAGATCATGAGTGGGATAGTTTTGTTCATTAATTTTCAGTTGTCGTGATGCATAGGCAATAACTCTATCATTCTGCATAAGGACACAACCAAGTCCTTTCATTGAGCATCACTATAAATATAAAACCCATAATTCCCTGAAGTTAGAGTCGAGATAAGGGAAATGACTAATCTTCTCTTCAGTTCTTCAAAACATTCTTCGCACTATTTTTTCCAAAAAAAAAAAAATTAACCCCTTTACGCGTGAGCTTGTTTATTGGGATAGTCAATTGGGAACAATTCTGGATGAAATGCCGTTAATAAAATGCTAATCTAATAAAACTGTGTACCTCAGTTATACTTGTTGGTGCTTTCCATTCTTGGATTGCCTTTTTTTAGAAGGATCAACATGGATTCTATCTGTATAGACAATATGTCCAAGAATAGAAAACTCATGAATCAAGAATTCACACTTGTTAATTTCCCATATGATTCAATTCTTTATATAGTCCTTAGGATGATGTGCAAGTAATTTTCATGATCTTCATAGATTATGTAGTATACCAGGATATCATCAATAAATACCACTTCATAGTCATCAAGATATTCCTTGGAAACTCTATTCATTAGATCCATGAAAATAGATGGTGCATTAGTCATCCCAAAAGGCCTTAATGTAAACTCTTAATGCCCATACCTGGTTCAGAATGTTGTTTTAGGAATGTCCTCCTTCTTCACACACAACTGATGATAGCAATATCATAGGTCAATCTTTGAAAAAATACTGAGCTCCATGACATTTGTCGAATAAATCTTCAATGTGAGGTAGGGGATACTTGTTCTTTATTATTATAGCATTGATCTCCCTGTAGTCAATGTAGAACCTCATAGATCCATATTTCTTCATAACAAAAAGAACAGGGGCTCCCCAAGGGGAAATACTAGGGATCATAAATACCTTATTACTCATTTCCTCTAGTTGTTTCATTAGTTTCATTAATTCCAAAGTGGTCATTATATAAGGGGTATTCGATATGGGCCTTTAACCAGGAATTAAGTAAATGGAAAACTCATTTTCTCGTTCTAGAGGATGTCAAGGTAAATCCTCTAGAAACACATCAACATATTCTTTCATAATAGGTAAATCCTCTATTTTAGCATTCCTTTCATTTTCATTCTCTTCCTCTATAATTATTGAATTTAGTTGAGCTACTGGGGTGGATCGAGATAAGAATCAGATGGTGACATTTATCCTATAAAGATATTGTACTCATTATCATCATTAACAATTGTAACCTCCTTCTTCATACAATAAATTTTTGTATCATTGGGTGGAATCTAATCCATGATGAGGATTGTATAAAATTCAATCATGGGTATGATGATGAGATTAGCAGATAAAGAACACTTATATTCTCTAATGGGAACTAATTCACAAAACATTTTTGCAATGATACTTCCCTTAAGAGTTTTGACTGACAACTCCATTGTTATTTAAAAGTGAACATATCTAATTTTATTAGAAAACTATGAAGATATGAAACAATGCAATGATCCAGAATTGAATGAATCATTTTCAAAACATGAGGAAACCAATAAATTACCTTCCACCAGGTCTTTTGAAGCTTCATCCTCAATAGTAGTGATCGCATAAGCTTGGGCTTGATCTCTTGGCCTTTTCTGAGGTATGTTTCCTTGTCTCCTAGGACATTAATTTTCACAATTCCCCCTTTCTATACAATTTTAGCATTCATCAATAGCATCCTCCCTCATCCCCTGGAAATCACGAGCGTGGTGGACTTTTTCACCACACTTGTAACAGACTCTTATTCCCTTCAGGAAAGTACCGAGGTTTTTCATCCCACATTTACTATAGGATGGATATTCAAATTTTCCCTTCTTCCCCTTATTTCCATTTCCAATGTGTTCCGTAGATTTCTTCTTCCCTTGCTTTGCTTTAAATTTGTAATAATTAGAGAATTCCTTATCTGTCTTGATATCACATGAGACAATATCTTCGTACAATGATAAGGATTGTGAGACTTATTCTCAATGGAGAAATGGTTTTAACCCATCAATGAAATGATCTATATTACTCCATGGGTTACGCATGTAATCTGTTGTATGCCTTTCTAACCATGTAATGATAGCCTCATACATTGCGACATTCTCATCCTCCTTTTTCCTAAGTCACATAAATTGTCTTTCCATATCCACTCGATGGTAATGAGGAAAGTATTTTTCTAAGAATCTTCAAACTCCCTCCATTCCAAACATGATACTTATTCATCCTACATTATATTTTTAATAAATGACCATCATTGATCTGCATCTCCTGTGAGGCGATAAACTTCCATGACAACTTTTTCCCTTTCACTACTCCCCAAAGCATGAAATATTTTTTATTAGGAACTTACCCATTGCTCAGCTACAAATGGATTCGTTGACCTATTGAATGTTGGTGGTTGTTCCCTCATAAATCCGTATAACATTGATCCTTCACGTTGTGGATCAGGGTGATCCATGTGGGTAAGGTAATTATTCATAACCTGAGTGAGTTTTCCCAGTATGGTGATAAGATGATTAGCACCAGTTGCATCACCTGCTCTACTATAATTATCTTGAGTAGGAGGTAAATCCCTAATTGGATTACGTGCATTGATACAGTTTCTATTCCTTCCACTATGCGCCATTTCTAAATAATGGCATGTACTCGATTTGTTTATGAATCGCAATACATAATTCCAAACTTGTAAAACACGTAACATAAATTGAGAAGTTTATGGATATAATCCATAATCAAAAAAAATCTTTGATGAAGTATATACTCATAGATCCTTCATAATGTTTTTTAATTAAAATGATAATTTTCCTATTCATATCCCCTAAGAGTGTCTAACCAAGAGTAAAATAAGGCTCGTTGTTGTGAACCAATTATCATTCGAGTCTAGCTCAAAGTGGTGTTTTCGAGGATTAAACCTAGGTACAGCTGTGATAGAGCTGCCTCTACCTGCTCATATCCAGATGAGGATATATTTCTTGTAAAACTCACACACTCTATACGTTACTAGAATTCTAGGATGTACTTCTATACTAATACTCAAAGTCTATATTTTGGTAATGTGATCTAATCAAAGATTATCTAAATCTAGTTTCCATGTATTGTACTAAGCTTCCTCTAATAACGACTGTAACTCCCCGACCCAGTTACCTAGAGTTGGTCCATTATTAAATAACCTTGGCATGAAACAAGGAAATCATTTCCTGAACGAGTGATCAATTTAGTATCCTTGGATGTAATGGATACATTTCTAAATTCAAAATTACATTATAAAATGAAAAACAACAACAACATTTTCTTGATTAACAACATTCATATCCCATTGACTCCCTACGGTTTAGTCATAATATACCTATTCACATCCTTGGAATAATAAAACATATAATGGGGTGAGATCAGATGCTCAGAAAATATAACAATATAGCAGAAACATTCATAAATAATAATAAACATTTTAAGGTAATGCATAGGACAAAAAACTAATCCTTTTAAATTAAAAAATCAGCATAATATGGAAAATATAAATCAAATAATTACAGTAACTCATTCACATGGATATTCTACTTGTATAATAATCAAATTCAATATCAATAGCCACTTTCATAATGATGGAATCCATAACGCCACACTTCATAACCAAATAGTCAAGGCCTTGTGCCAAGACGACAAATAAGATTTTTTTCAAGGCCTTGTTCCATGACTAGTTTGTCTCATGAGAAATATCGATGCATTGAGGAGCTATAGCGGGCTCCACCCATCACATACTATGACCAATGCATTCTTCATATGAAAAGGTTGAAACATAACGTAATCATTCATATTAAAACTAGCATATTAAATGTTAATACATTAATCATAAACCATGGATGGTATAAAAATAACAAATCCAAATTCAAACATATCAAAAAACATTCAATACAATATGGAATATTTGTATCATATTAAAACAACTTCAAACAAATTTAAAATCCATCAATGGATGTTGACATAGATGAAATCGAAACTATTTGAGAGAAATATCACTTTCTTTTTTCGAAATAATTTAATGTTACACAATTATAAAATAAAATATTTAATTTCAAAATATTCTTATGAGATTTTATAGTACTCTTAAATGGTGTAACAATGGTAGAAATAGCCTCACTTGTTGTATAAGTTAAAAAACATTCTTTCCTTAATTTTGTTGAAATGGTCGTAATGTACATTGTTTGGAAAATGATGGAATGATTCCTTTATAAACATCTTATAAAAAGTAAAATAAGAATATAAATGACTTTAATCCATAGACTATAAAATATTAATTTTTTTGAAATACATTTTTAAGAAGCACAGATATCGATGATAAATAGGTACAAGTAGATACTTACGTAAAAACATCCTCGGATAATTAAGTGATTGTGAAATTAACCCTTACCATGTAATTTTCCGGGGTTGATGGTATTTTAAACTAATATATAATAGTTAAGAAATTTTTATTAAATTATACAACAACCATATACATAAATATGATATCATGATCATTTAATAGTTCTTTGTTAATAATATTTTAGTATTATCGTCATTTCTGGTGTTAACTGATTCATTTTCCTTTATATGGTTTGATACAAAAGTAGTGTTTTTTATGGATAAGATGTATTTGATTCATATCCATAATTATATTAACTTCTTAATAATTATTTTTAAATATAAAATTAAAATTATTCTTAAATTGTAATGATGGATAATTTAATCTCATCGCATTCATGGAGACCGTAATCTATACGTATGCATGAGCGGTAATATCATTATATTTATTATGTGATCATATTTAATTGGATGTTTTATCATATATACATAATAATAAACATGTTATATTTATTTTTAAATCAATTATACTCATTATTATACCCATCCAATTAGTGAAGTGTGGAATTACAAACTACACCACGACGTGGAGATGGTAAGTCGTACGTACGCACGTATGTTGACTTTGTCATTTATAGGATAGATAGAATAAAAAATATTGTTGTACCATTTTTGTAACAACATAAAACTATATAGAAGATAATGGATTTATTATTTTATATTGGAAACAACGAATAAAGAAGATGTGGAAGAAGAAAATACATTGAAAGAGGTGATGAAATATTTATCTCTTATTCGGGTTCTTCCTTTTGATTTGATCAAAAGGGCTACATAGGTTAGATTTCTAACTAAAGGAAGGCCTCTATTATGAAGGGAGGAAATTTTATAGGATATTTGGTTAGGGGTTGTCCAAGTCAAATGTTTTTGAAGGTGTGAATTTTATAGAATGGGAAGTGCCCTTTTATAATAGGGGTGAGGGGCACCTTAGGAAAAGATTGATATATTATTTTATAATAAAATTATTTTCAGTTTCTAATGGCTCAAAAAAAATTTATTTCGAGGATAAGGTGGGGATGGGTCTAAAATTACTCAACCAATAGATATATATTGGTTTAGGTCACAATATTAACCTTATCTTTTATATTTAACTCTTAGTTAAATATTTTGTCATTTATCTTGTCTCTTTGTATTTTTATATTATATTGTTAATAAACCTACTATAAAGAAACTGGAGAAAGAAAAGAGGTCCATTAATGACATATATAATATTATTTATGCATTTTGGTAGATCCTTAGTTTTTTATGAATATTATATCAACCAATAATATCATACTTTTTTTAAATAGTCAATTATGTCAATTTTTACTATATTTAATAATTGTTTTTTTAAAAAAATCCTAAAACTTTATTACTTTAAACTAAATTCATATATTCAATACTAGAATGTCATATTATCCTATAAAATTAGAAAAATTCATCAAAAGTCTCAAATTGGATTTATTTTTATGTTTATAATATCAATTATTTTAATCATTCAATAATATGGTAATTACTGCATCATCATTGTGTCATAAATATATTTAATAATTTAATGTCAAAAAATTATAAAATAAAATAAAATTATGTAGGAAATCCTTTCAGATTTATAATGATTATTCTTTAACTAATTTATCTTATGTATAAAAAAATATTAAAACTAGATTAGTTATTAAACATAGAATTTAACACTTTTAACTCTTCTTTAAAATAATAATAATATATGTCCTAATCAAATCCAAGTTGTCCTAAAGGATTATATTTTATTCCTAAGGTTGTTTTTGGTAAAAATAAACTTATATAATAGAAATAGAACATGTGTTAGGGTAATAATAATATCATTTTTACTTTTAATTAACCTATTTACATTTAACTGTGGTAAATAAATGTCAAAATTTACAATTCGTCAAAAATTATTTTCACCTTCCTAAACCAAATTATACTTACTGATATCAACCATGTTTCTGGGATTTTTTAAATTCAACCCAAAAAAGCGGTAAAATTATGTTTTGTGCAAATTTACAAATGCTCCTAGTAGGTGGGTAAAAGACGGTAATAAGTTCAATAAAATTTTTATATATCTAAACTTATTATAAAATGACTCCAATGAATTAAATTGAACTTATATAGGTATTAATTTACTATTTTGAGCTAAAATAAATTTAAATGAAATAAATAATTATTCAAATTTAAAGTCGGTTTTAAACAACAAAGTAGTCTTTTCACTATTCATAAAAAATTTATAGTTTTCAAAAAAATTCAAAAAATCAAACTAAGATAAATTCGATATTCCAAATCGAAAAATGATGTCCATTTTTTATGATGAAATTTATAAAATTTCAAAACAAGTGTATTACTATTCATAATAGCTTGTTTGATTGGTCGTGGTGTGTTAAAAATCCATGTTGCGTACAACGAAATCTATTGACTTACTCAAAAAGAAACGTACCATGGAAGCTTGGGGTGATACATATAATGTGACTCATAGTACTCAAATAGGGATTTATTGGTGAGAATTTCTCTATTTTCCCATTAGTTCAATATTTGATGCACTGATGGTATGATGACAGAATTGCAGCATGCTGATGCAACCGAGGCCTCCATAATAAGATGTTGAAGGTTGTACATTTCTATACTACAAGGAACTAAGAATCTACCATGAGGTCTCTGAGCAGAGTTTTTATCATGATTCATCACAATGGTTTCTTCTCACTTTTATCATATCCCTGTAGAGTTATTGTTTAGGGTGTCTGAATGTCTTGATCATAACCTAGCCAACGAAGCATTCATATTGGGAGGAGGTTAACTCCAGAGCCTTTATCAATGAAGATCCTCCAGTAATCAATTCCATATATCATGTTAGGAATATATAAGGGTTTGAAATTCCCTTTCATGATGGAATCTTCATCCCTATCTGTGAAAAAGATGAAGACGTGAAATTCATCAGGATTCATATCCGTTTGATGGACATCTGTTACTACTACTTCATCCTCAATGTCATTGGGGCTTAGTAAGGATTCTATGAGATACCCCCAAAGATGTGTGGAGAGCCTTAATGTATATAGAATTGACAACTTTGTTGTTACTAAATCTATCTTCTTTAGAATATCATACTTATTCTCTAAAGGTCGGTGCTTCCCGGATTAGGGTTTCTCTTTCGTTAACACATTCGAAGATCGTTCTATGGATGTAGATGGTTTGGTTTTTGTGACCAGGGATGGTGGTGTTGTGATCCTTTCCACCTTTTTCTAAAATTTTAAACCCATATGCCTTGGCTGATTTGATATATGGTGTTCCCCTGATGGGTATTCAAAGATAATTGGGGTTGTATTTCTTCCAACGGGGGTGGAGGAGCATTCTAGTTCTTGTTGCATCTATCGAAGGGTCCTTCCATGAGTTTTAGAGATGTTAACAATTTTATTTATGGTGTGGCTATGAATTTTACTCTGGCCAAGATCATGCCTTCTAGGAAACCCTTTTCCACTTTGGCCCCTACATTTGTCTCTCTAGTTGGGCATATGGAATTTGGGTTCGTGGATGTAGTCTCCATATGAGAATTCATCCATCAATTGAATGACATTAATGGAACTGAATATCAGTTCTTTATCTGACAATGTTTCCATCTGACTGTCTCCTTCTGATGGTTTCATTTGGTGGGGTGGATCCCATTGTAATGTTTGGTGTGGTAGTGCCCGTTTTACCATTTGGCGTGGCAATGATCGTTGTACCAATACTAATTATATGAAGTCCGAAAGTGTCAAAATTGAATTCGGCTTTAGTGTCAGCTCATATACTTGCTCTTTGTTTTCTGCTTCTGGCCCTTAGAGAAATGTGGGGCCGAGGAGGATGGTTGTTTTGTATCAGGAGATTTTAGGGGCATGATATGTTTTTTCAACAATTCATGGAGGATTCCATGAACTAGATTGAAGGTCTTCCGAGTCATCCCATTTTCAATATTTTCTCCTTCTTGTTGGGGATATTTCTTCATTCCTCTTCCTCTCTTGAGTCTAAGGTGGAAACGCCTGCCCCATGTGCTAGTAGCTGCCGAACTTCACTGTTCAAGAATCCACCATCTTTTGTAGGAGATCATTGAAAACTAATAATTCCTCGATGGTGTGTCCGAGTATCCGGTGATAGGGACAACAATTTAGAAGGTCGTCGAGAACCACTTCATCAGCATGCTTTGCCTTTGGTAGCCAGAGAAAATTGAAATTCATAACATCTATGAAATAGCTATGGACCTGGTCGTCTCATAATGAGTAAAATTTATTTCATTTATCTTCAAAGCAATTTCTTTTAGAATTATTTCACTCATTTTGACAAGGTGTGGGTGGTTGTGGGTGTCAAGTGGTTCCTGAACGGTTTAGTGGGGGCCTCACAATGGGAGCTGGTGTCAGTGGTGTCTTAAGCATGACATAAGATGCATCATCTTTTCCCCTTATTTTTGATAGGCCTTGTAGGAACACTCAAGACATAATATTGGTTTGTTAGAAGTATTATTCAATTCTATGTTAAAATTACATAGATGTATCTAATCCCACTCGGTATATCACCAAGAGGAATGGTGTTAGAAAATTATCTTGACGGTTATCTAAGCACATGGAGAGCATCTCATCCTGGGGAAGCAACCAGATTAGGGAATAAGCCAGTCCTTTTCATCTAGAAATAATGTCTGAGACTCTCTAATTCTCTTGATGTTTATAGTTCATGAGGTCAATGATTGTTGTCTTTGGTAGTGTTGAACTGAAAATGAAGAGAAACTGTTGATAGAGGTCCTCCTAGCATGTGATTGAGTAAGCTGGTAGGCAAGTGTACCATAGGGAAGACGACCCTTCAGGGTTCTTGCAAAGAACCAATGTTTTACTGCTTATTGCTGCTCTAGAGTGCCTATCATGGGGTCATAATAAAATTCATTGTGAATTTTATGTTGCTTAGGATCCCCTGATCCATTGAATATTGGTAGCATAGGGTTTCCAAAATTTGGGAGTGGCAGAACATTTCTCACCCACTCGGGATAGCTTTTGCGCTCTAGTTGTATCAGAGTGTGTCTCCCCACCATGTCTTCTTGTCAAGTTGTTAGTTGATCTAAGGTATTCAAGATCCCTTGATACATATCCTATCAGGCTTGGGATTGTACTGGTTCAGTAGTGTCCATAGATGGGTTTCTTGGTGCTCTTGGAATTTGGGGTTGATACCTAGTCGGGGGTTTTCCTTTTGTGGGTTTGCAAGAATATATTACAACTACCTTCTCAGTGAGGGGATGTCTTGATGTCCTTTTAGGGACAGTTTTAAATAGGTTTCTATTACCAATTTTAGATTGGATGGTCCATTGAGCATGACTTCATTCAATATGATGAATGCCTGTGGAAAGGGAACCTCTTCTGGGATCACCTACTAACGTTCCACAAGGAGGAACACATCCAGTGAGATAGCTACCTCAACATAGCTCAAAAATAATTTGCCTGATCACTTTTATTTCATCCTACATCATGGCGAACATTTCTTTGAGATTGAGGTACGCATTTCCCAGTGGATGATATGGTGGCTCATTAACGACCATGTATTTATTATTCCCCTTATTTGGGTTTTGTGTGTGACGTAATGTCGAATTATCCGACGGGGTGCCCAGATGTAGGACAACTCTATGGTTCCGGGTATACACACCATCATGTTCGGGGTGGGATACCTCAGGGAGGCAACCATCTTTCTTTGCATCCTCTCCCTATATGAAATTTAATATGAGATCTATGGGGTTTTTTTACCAGGTTCACTGAGGCATACCGCATTGGGGGTGGTGTATCCGGTGCCAAATGGTTGGAATGATTTCTACATGCTTTGTTAGAATTTATCATTCCATTCTAATGTATTATTCAGGTTTCTTGGTGAATATTGGCATGAAGAGGTCCTTTGTATAACCTTGTAATGTGCCTTTATCCTAGAGGGTGTGAACCACGAGAAGGGTTAGAGTGGGTAAATCCTTTTTCCATCATTCTTCCAGGATGGTAGAAGAAAGATGTCTGTTGTGCTGGGATTTGAGGTAAAAATGCCCCAGCCCTGTAGGATGGGGTTGTTCCTATTATTAGTTTAATGCAATATGACCGGGATTTGTTGGTATTACGGCGTAATTTTGATTAAAAAATCCCCCTAACCCTATGGGATGGTGTTGTTCCTGCATTGTGGAGGCACCCTCTATTGTTGTCACCTTTTCAATTTGGAATACTGTTATATGGGTGTGAGATAAGTATGGAATTTTTCCTGAACATAGCCTATGGAATTTAGATAACATGAAAACTTATTTCTTGTCAGCATCCCTTAGGAGGGAAGCCTACTAGATATTCTGGGTTTCCTGGCTCAGATGCTTTTCGGTGGCTTGATCCCTTTGGTCCTGACATGTTTGAGACTTACTCTAGGCTGGTTTTTGGTGAGTATTCCATCATTCCTGGCCAAGGGTTTCACATGATTACTTTTGTTGGGAAATGAAATGAACAGGGTGGCTGCTGAATGGGATTTGGGGTGACGTGTTGATCTCCATGTTCTCCCCATTCTAGAATGTGATGTCTTGTCGGGGCATTTCCAATGTGGCAACACAACTTGTGCAGTGCATGGAGGAAGCCAGTTCAAGGTTTTTCTTTTGCCTTTATGGTTGAGGTTTTCATATCAATAAAATATCTTATAGATCGATTAGATGTTGTTTCTCCCCTAACATTTTGTCATGGTCCACGTAGCCATAATTGGGTTGGAATTTTCCTTACAAATGATGAAGATTCATCAATGTATTGCGGAGAATAACATATGTTCATTCCCTAGACTACACTCCTGGTATATCTAAGTGATAAGTGGTCATAGACCAATACATCACCGGTATATTATCCTTAGAATGTTGTCTTCTCACAAGCAAAAAATCCCATTGAAGTTCTTCTGAAGGCTCCTCTAGTAGATATGCCTAGCTTGACTTCTTCATAACAATTTAGTTTTAAGAAACCGGGTTGGTGGGAGCCTTATTGATTTTTAGATGATGTAGGTGTGTATTAGAAAATGAGCGTGTCCCCGAGCCATCCTCTGCTTGATAATGAATATCACTCCTTATATATGGAGTGCCCCATGTCATTTACTCATTTCCGAGTGCCTCATTATAGTAGGGATTTCTCGCATTTGTTTCGAAAAGGGGAGAACCATCCTTCCAACATGAATTTTTGTTGTGGGGTGGAATTTCTCAATTGGTGTTCCAATGGGGAGTGATATTATTAAAACATGATGCCCGACCACAGGAAATGAATTTACGACATATACCATGGATAGGACCTTTAGGGACAGATACAGTGAGGGGATGACCTTCTTACTGCCTCATGTCACTGAGGGAAGGACTTTCACAAAAACTTCCATTATAGGGGGGGCATTTGAAATGACTGTCATCCTGGAAAATACTACCATCATGGCTCGATACCTAGCTGTAGGGAGAATTTATACAGTGCACATATTGGGTAGGGCTTTCAGTATTTACTGCAAAGAGGGGAGGACCTTCCGTTTTCCAGACATTACAATTTGGAGGGCCATCACAACAACTTCATTTTCGGGGAGGGCATTCGCAATGAATATCATCATGGTAAGGATAACCATCATGACTTGACGTCCAACTACATGGAGAAACATATCTGTAGTGTATACCCTGAGGGGGGACTCTCAAGGCCAATGACAACAAGGGGAGGAACTCATTGCTATCTGATCATTAGGTAAAGGGGAGGGATACCCCAACACGCATCTGGAGTTAGGATTTCATGATCGATCATTCCAGGACCACAGGGTGAGCCCCTATGGGTCATCTAGGGAGGTCATTTTGAGCTTCTGGTAGTGATGTTGCAGTGAAAACCTTCGCAAATGATAGTACCACTTCACTAACTTGGTAATGGGATGACATGGTCTTGAGTCTTTATTGATATATGATTGAGGGCATTAATAACCCCAACTTTCGGTAGATCAGGGGCATGTATGTGCTCTTTATTTTTTGGTTGCCTTTTGTGCATTTAATTTATGGTCTCTCTCTTGTTTGAAACTGGGGTTGTCTACTATTGGTAACAACCCTCATATAAAGGTCCCTTGAGGTTGGGTCCTTTGATGTCTTTGGGACATGCCTACGGGCATCATGATTTTTGGTAGGAATATTTGTCTACCTCGATGGGGCCGACACGTTGGATTGGAATCCCCCATTAAAAATGAGTATTTGTTCCTAATATGATAATATTTTTATTGTAGGATATTGTCATCGACCCTCATAGACTAGATCAGGGAAGCATAACTACTTCAATGTTACTAACTCATTTTGTGAGTGAGTCATTCTGTTTGAGGAAATCAGGTCGTCGGCCCGATTTATTTCCTTTTCTGCCGATGTAATGATATCTTGGAATGTATGGAAGATATGTTCTGGAATCGACATTTGATATTTCATCATTACCTAGATGTGTTGAGATACATCATTGATTGGAATGTGTATGAAGGCCCATTCTGATATTAGAGTAGAATTTTATGCATAGTCCGGTCCTAAATGAGTTTCCAGTTGATACCGCTAGTTATTCCATTCCAGGACAGAGGAACGAGTATTCCAACAGTTTTCTTCTCTAGTTTATACCGTATTTGATTAGCAGTCTTCATATTCAAGAGAGGGGATTTTCATCTGCTCTCTTGCCACTATATTTGTCTCACGAGATTTTTATGCATCTACAGTAATTTCACTGCTCATATTTTCTTATCATCCAACTTGGATGACGGTGTTTAAATGAATCACCAGGTATTTGTGACTGTGTTTCAACGGTTTCCACCCTTTTTTGGCGGGGTTGTTTTTCCTTGGTAGATATCTGCATCTCCCGTTACTTTGTCACTCTGTCTGCACTGTGGGACTAGCGATTTCTGGTAAGAGAGTGCATGTGCTCCTCCCGTGCCACCCTATTTCTGTGGTGGGATTCAGTGGTGGGGGTAGAGTCATATGTATTCCCATTTAATACTACCACATTAGTATGGAAGATATTCTCCTCAAGAACAAGGGTGATAGGGTATTCTTGATTATATATTCTCCTCCTTGGTGTGAAATCCAAAGGGACCTAGTCTCATAGACTTTGGAAGGTACCATCAACATAAGGTCCTCTTTGGAATAAGGAGGCTTGGTCATCTGGTGTTGGAAACAACATTCTATGGCGGGAGACCGTGAGTAGGTCCTCTATGCTATTGAGATGAAGAAGTAAACATTGAATTCATCTTCCTCCCTATGATAATGGAGGTACTCATTGTCACATTATGTGTAGAGGCTCTTGAAATAATTTGATACGACCATCGGAGTCCCGAAGTACGGGGGTGTAGGCCTCGGGTAAGGAGGCGGTTGGCAGACCGTTGTAGACTGGAGGGCTTATCTTGTGGCCTCCAGTGTGGGGAGAGTCCCTTTTCGGTGGTAATCTTTTATCAGTGTGTTCGATACCCACTGTTGATGGCACTGGGTAGGTGAGGGGGTCATGCTCTTCGTTGGGGCCCTAGCCACCTGTGGGATCACTGATGTGTGTGTCTGCATTAGTCATTAGGATGTCATTTGAATCAATGGTTGCTCTGTGGGAAAATACGACATACATATATGACATATAGTCCACAAAACCTCCTCAAAGTATCATCCTTTTAAGAATCTGCATATCTAATGATTCAGCCTAGCCCCTTCCCCTATCTCTTTTTTCATTTTGGGGAGAAGGTGCTTATGTAGGGTAAGAAAAACATGTTGTTTAAGGATTTTTGTCGAGTTAACCATTTTTTTTCTGACTCCAAGGTGGTTCATTTATCATGTACCGGGTGATAAAATGGGCCGACATGCAATGTCCTTTCATATTTTATCATTGGGGTAAAACAACCACCATGGTTAAGGATTCACGTCGGGTTCACCAATTTTTTTCCGCCTCTGAGGTGGCATGTATAACATATACGAGGGCTAAAAAAATGGGATGACCTTCAATATCCTATAATATTTTATCATTTGGGTAGAACTGCCACCTTGGTTAAGGATTCATGTCGGGTTCACCATTTTTGTTCCTCCTACGAGGTGTGCTATTTTAGGTGGTGCGGTAATGGTCCAATGATGATCATCACATGTACATTTTTTCATAGAGTGTTTCCTATCAAGATTACCATTTCATTTGATTTTACCAATTCTACATCATTATCCTTTATATGAAGTTTTTATTAACCCCATAGGGACTGTTAAATCCACCCCTTTTGCATTAAAAAGGAGGCACCACAGTTATTTGGTCAGAGCAGGTGATTGCGTGGGGTCAAGTACTCATCAAATCAGTCCTCATCTGGTATAAATTATGCATACGGTCTTCAATGGGTTCATTCATGGATCCAGAAACACCGAATGAACCTCGTATCTAGGATTCATGTACCTACTTTCCAAAGAGAGGCATTCATTGATTAATGATTCAGCTAATGACACTTGAGGACTCTATTGGTCGAGAGGATGGAAAGTCAGACTCACCCCACCCTTTTCGGTGGGGATTATTTCCAATTTCGTGACTCTCTTATAGATTTAAGTCATGTTCATATGTTTCTAAATCCTTGGTTCATTCCCAAAGAGTGTTTCCATATGCTACCATTGGTTTCCAAGATCATTGTAGGCATGCATATATTTGATGTTATTAAGGTACTGCTGACGTGAGCCTTACAATAAGGTGTTCTAGAGTTTATTTTCATACAGGGGGGACAAAAGGTGATATAATGTTGGGATCCGACTCATAATATGAGTTTCTTATGCATCCTCAAGAGAGGAATCATAACCCACATAGTTCATATTTTCTAGGGATTACACATAAAAGCTTCCCATTTGGGGGACATGATTGGTGGAAACCATTTGGATGGGCACCATTTTTGAGATCGGTACATCAAGTAAGAATATTAAATATCATAGAATGATCAAGAATCATAGTTCTTGTAGTTCAGATGTGATGGGTTTTATAATCACCACAAACCTCTACTCCAACATTAGTCATTCTCGGTGTGAGAAACAAGAAGATGTGAATGATTCAACAGATAACATGATTCTTCTCCTTCTGTTGGGAGAGGAAGAACCTTCAGTATAAGAGGACAAGGTGACTATGTGTGAGGGTATGGCTCCACATACCATTTAATGTGAAATAACATTAAAGATAATGTGGTTCTGCCTTAAAATATTGGGGACTTACCTCAGTCGAAGGGCCCTGAAATACATTCTAGAAAGGGAAGGAGATTAATCCTTCTCAATGGATATGAGAACATAACTCCTTCGACTGATCAATATTCCTCCTTGAATGGAAAAGAATGTTATCACCTTAAATCCCTAGAATGGGGAGGGTCATGTTGGCATCCCAAGGTTGGACTCTGAGTTACCATGGGAATGTAGACCCATGGGCATTCTCGAAGCAATAACCGTTGTGGGGAGATCCTTTGTGAAACTACATACCATGTGTATATAGAGAAAAAGGGGTGCGCTGATGAACTTTATGGTCTGATCATACGGGTCAGGTGGCTTTGGAGGAGGCTTTGGCCTTATCATGGAGGACTTGTTCATGTAAGGGTTATGGAGGAATGGACGGTAATGGAGGGGTGGGGTTAGAACTATAGGAAATAATACATGAAAATACACCATTTCACATACTGGTTTCTTACATGGGATGGGGGAGTCTCCGCATATCGTGATGGTATACTGGAAAAGTGGTTGTGTACATACCAATGCAGTATGTGGGCATGGGTATAGATCACCATGTACCATAGAGGTATGTGGCCCCTCACACCACTTTGGTTTCCACCCATGTACTGATGTAGTACGTGACACCGGGTTTAGTCCACCTAATGGTACACTACGTGGAGAACTATATTGACGTAGGGTCTGGGGGATTACCATTAATATGAAGTTCATCTGCGAGAAGTAATTGGTTCACGGTTCCACTATTTAGGTTCGTAGTTCTTCTTTTATTATTATGTTACCTCATTTTATGGTTTGTGGTCAGCTGTACCTGTAGAGACCATGGTTTGAAATTTGGTATTTGCCGATGAATCAATACTGAATCCGGAGACATCTTTAATCCCTCACTTCCAAACTCCGAGTCCCCTTCATGCATTCAACATCCATCCTAATCATTCTTCTCATTATTGTCTCTCTATTAATTTTTTGCTCATTTTATAGAGAATCATGGTAATTGTATATATTAGTCCTGTGGCACCATTTGCAGAGGCACATACAGATATATTCTGAAGTACAGAAGACTCATTCAATCTTTTGTTTGTAGTGGCTACTGTTTATGATCATTGTTCGTGGAACCCCATTGGTTCGCTTCATCTACGAAGTGAAAAGTCCATGGAACAGTACGTGGATGTCCTTCATGTGCATGAGCCCTTCAGTGACATGGCTCATAGTCTGATGGGCTCATTTTCCATCACACTGTATGCATGTAAATCACGTATTGTTCCTCTTACCTAGTGGTTCACGATCGTTGAGTTCCATGAACCTTTCTCGGTGATGGAACACGGGCCACTTCAGAATCATTTAAAACTTGAATTTCTTCAGGTTTTTTCTGAAATTTAAAACTCAATTTGGGTCCATTCACCTTACCAGACTTATAAGAGTACATGATTCTTTCTAAAAAGTGATTTTCAGAGTATTTTCTTCACATGGTAGAATTTTTAGGTCCCTATATGGTTGGAACAATATATTTTCCAAAAATTGAAATTTCAGTTTCATCTTATAAAAATATAATATTTATCAGACATATTTTTAAATAATTTATAATCTTACGATAAATAGGGTTAAAAATAATCATTATTTTATTAAAAAATAAAAAAATACATACTATTAGTGTCTACATACGTGGCCAATTATTATTTAAGTGTATTTCCTAAGTGTAATTGTAAGGGATCCTCCTCATCCCAATTAAAAATTGGGATTATCCAATATAAAAAATAGAAGGACTTCCATCCATTCATGTAACAAGAATATTATAAATGGTTATGATGATTAATAGTATTTTAAATCCAAAATGATATAATTTTTAATGACCCAAAGAAATTAATTATATTTTTATTATTTCTATAACATTATTAATTATTGAGTAATTTCTATGTTTGATAAAGGAATTCCATTTATAATATTTTTTTTCAAACATTCTACCCCCTTCAGATATTTCTCCCATGAAATTTAATTTCATACACAAAAATATATGAGGGTAGTTACCTTTTTCACCACTTTAGGTTCCCATGTTTTCCCCTTAAACATGTTGTTATGCATCAACAAATTGAAATTTTTTGTTGTCCTATTTGGTTGAATATTGTCTCTATTAAATATGATCTTCACAAACTACTCCTCGTATGAAAAAAATTTATCCAATTAAATAACTTCTAGATTCAGTACATGTGAGGGGTGTTGTTTGTAATACCCTGATATAGATATATTACATCATCATGTACTTGAGATATGATAGGTTAATGATCTAGTAGATAATTCAGATAATTGATGAAATTAGGGAACTCAATGGGGTTGATGTATCTGGTACTGCAATTTGACTTCTTCCTAAGACTCATGAATTTATTCTATTGGGATGTATGATAGAAATAATTTCTACAACGTCAAAGTCTAGGTATCGACACTGATTTCATTCATATACAATCTCCAGAATATAAGTTGATTTTATATTACATGGAATGGTCTAATCCTTTTCTATCAACTCATGTATAATATTATGTCCCATCAATTTCCACTCTCAATCATCATCCCAATTGGGAAGATTCTAAAGCCTCTTCATATATTGTTCCTCATAATGTGGCATTTGAATGATAGGATGAAAATACTTTTTATATGAAAAATCTACTAGGGTGTAGTGTTGATCTCAAAAAACTTTTAAATCCATTAAATATGCTCTGAATATATCCTCTATACGATCAATGGTAATTTCAAAATAACATTCTATGTAATGGTGATAGAAAATATCAAAACTCAAAATTATATCCAACGCTTGATGGGCAGTTCCCTAAAACATAAAGCTAAACCGCATATAGTGATTAGATATAATGGAGAGTGGAACTCCATATAGTCTTTAAAAATCCATTATGTATATCATTTTTATCAGGTGTAGATAGAAATAATAATTGATAGGAATTGAACTAACTTTCATTTTATTGCAATCAACTACCGACCAGATGGTTGTATTGATATTAGATGAACTGAGGAGTACTATGATTAAATTTACGGCTATTCTTTACAATTTCTATATTTTTATGGTAAATGGTTGCATCATACACATAGAATTATTTAGTTCATCATTTTCCAGTTTGGATACCAAGTGTAGATATACAAATTTGGAAATATCCCCATTCATGTTATCCTAAAATATGATTTTATTTAGGTCCCTATGCATCATAGTGCTTCCTGTAACAATATAGATGGATGGGAATTATGTGTCATCCAGAACTCCATTCCTAAATTCATTTTTATGGGAAACATAACATAGTTCCGACATTATAACTCCATTAAGAATAAATCCATACTCTTAAATATTCACTTCCATATTCCATAGTAACTCATCATCTTTATCATCCACCTTGATCCCCTTAATATTAAATAATTTATAATTTAGTTGATTAAGGTATGATGTTGACAATTTTATAACTTCTATTTTTATCATCAATATGTCCAAGATGATTTTTTACCTTACTATCTAATTCATTGATGGAATTTTAAGATATATTAAACATTGAGGAACTTCCTCCATGATCACCTTTCTAGGATGGAAAACTATTGGACAATCATAATCCTTTATTAGCTGAGACCACATTCATTTGAATGTATTGGGATCCTTTTGTGTAATAATTTACATGGAGCTTTCATATTCTGTATATATGTCACATATATCCCCATAGATATTATGTTTCCAATAAGCCATTGAAAATATCATTATATGCAATTATAGTTAATGAATTTTGTATTATTTATCATGGTTCATTAATTATCAGGAGACGAAAGTGGTCCCTTCATCAATTTTCATTTCTAAAAATTGCACCCCCTTTTAGGTGAATCACTACAGATCAAAAAACCACCCCAATAGTGGGCAATATTTTAAATGTTTTAGTGATGATCCTACTCCATAACTCTTTAAATTTCACCTCACATTCAATAGTCAAAACTAAAATCACTCCCTTATATGTTAGATTGGTTTGTTGGCTTGAAAATTCATTGAATATTCTCCGAATTTTAGGATTTTACTGATGTAATCCATGGAAACTATTGATTTCCATCACAGATGATGGTCTAGATCATCCTGTAATTGCCTCTATTTATATAGGATCCATATATATATATATATATATATATTTGCGATAATATTACACTTATAAGATATATGATATATAAAAAACATGAATTTACTATACTTCACATGTATCTTTTCCTTTTTCAATACATTCATTACTATACGAAAATTCTCATCATATCACACCTTTGTTCTAGAGTAGATAAGAATATGAAATAAAACTATTACAAAAAAATTATAATTAATACCTATAATAACTATTCATCATGTCCACGAATATAACTGTAGAATTTGTGTGTCACAATGGAATCACTATGAACTCATAGTCATTGTAAATTGTATGAAATGTAGCATTAGGGATATATTCCTTCATCATATTTTCATGATAATATCCCAACATAAGTTCCACCATATAGACGTATTAGAATCTAATTATCAAAATGAAAAAATCATCAATCCCTAATTGGGTATACTGGTTCATTATCTTGATCTTGTGGAGATCATGATATTAAATACATAGGCACATTTTCCCATCCGTCTTCTAATTAAAAAGGACCGGTGAACCCCATGGTGATGCACTGGGATGTATATATCCTTTATAAAAATTCTAATTTTGTTTCTTTTTTAGATTATTATTTTCAAAAATGTACATTCAATATGGAGTCTTCAATATTATTAAATAATTTAGTGAAATTTTTATAGTGAAGTCAACCTCTTAGCTATGAGGAAGAGCCGCCAATTCTTCCGGAAACACATCTTTGAATTCCATTGTAATGGGAATTTCTTCGAAGATGATATTTTTAACATCCCATTAAGATTATGACATGTAAATTCTAAATTGTATTGTGGATATACATTTTCATTATCTTGATAAGGTCGAGACTGAATTGAGGGGATACCTCTAATGGTGAAGTCCATCATTTTTTGGAATTTTCCCCATAAAACCTATAGGTTTTGCAACCAACTATGGATTCACACGCCTTATATAATGATTAAATTTTCATTAAATCTAAAATGATAATAAATATATTTTACGTAGTAGGATTTGTGTTTTTCATTTATTACAACACATCACCATTACACGACATGTAATTGGATTACACATCATGTAATGTCTAAACTTTTGTTTTTAAATAGGTTTCTAAGATGAATTTCTATTACCAATTCTCTATATTTCCTTTATCTCAACCAATATCCTTACCTATGTAGTTTTCGAAGCCTCCAACCCCAAAGATCTCTTTCATTTGGAAATTGTTCATTATTGTGGCCATGGTGTGTCTTTCCATGTAGTATTTCTCAAGGTCTCTTGTATCATTCTATATTCATTCAATGGATTTAGATATATCATCTTGATTTGGATGAATATTATATTCATGTTTTTGAATCTCATTTCTATGTTGAGTTCCAAGATCTTATGCACATATATTCTTTTTTGTTGGCTTCGCTATGGGCATTTGGTTTCCTTGATAAATGTAGGTGGTTTCATATTTGGTTCCCAATTTAATTAACCCAAAATTTCATTAATTAAATCATATTTGATATAAAGGAAATTTTATAAATTGAATAAAATATTGTCAATAATTTTTTCAAAAACCCAATTTTAGTGAATTGGGGTTTTGGTTCACATTTGCATGAAATTTGGAAAATACTCATTTCCATTGAAGTGGGGTGTTTCTGTGAAATCAATGGAAATTGTTTGAAAACATAAATTGTTTATTTTAATTATGGCATTGAAGTAAAATTTCTGAAAACCAAAATTCCTTTGAATTGGTGGTTTATTGTGAAATTCATCGATTTTTTTTGAAAAAATAAATTTGTTGAATTCAATTTTCGTAATTTGTTTGTGAATTGATTTCAAATAAATATTTTTAATAGTGGATTAAAAATGGTTTTGATATAACCTAAGCGGTTTACTCATAGAAAAAAATCATGTTTTGATTTAAATCTTGTATATGATTTTTAATGGAATATTGGAATATTTGAAATAGAGAATGTTACTAATTGTATTTTAAGAAGTCTTAATGTTTATTTCCCATCATTTTTTTCTAGAGATCATGCAAGGATTGGGTAGATAGTGAGTTATTTAGATAGAAAATTATGAATTACAACATTATAAAACATCATATCTGCACATCACATCCCATAGGTGATGGTAATGAGTCATATTTGGCTTGAGTTCAATGGGTTGTATGTAAATATTTTCCATTTCACCATGACTGTGGTGTCCCTGTAGTCTAGAACTATCATACCTTCTTAGGAATATAAGTATGTTGCATTCTTGTTTGTATTGGAAATGAATATATGATGTTATTGTACACTATGATACATGTATTCTGGTCTATAAAAAATTATATAAATGTTTTTATTTATGCCACTTGTGAAAATTTCTATTTTTTTAGAAACATTCCTTCAGTTGAATAAAACAGATTTTGCTTCAAGTATTTCCATCTTTTTGAAATGTAAATCATGAGTTGTTTTAATTTTTTTTTGAGATTCAAAACTATTTATTTGAAATTTGAATCAAATTTTTTTAGTAAATTTAATTTTTTAATTTTTTATAGAATTTTTGGTGATAACCTATTGGGATTTGTATCTCACACCATACCTATGCCTTCGGGTTTTTTTAGATTATCTGCATACATGTTTTTTTATGGATAAAGACCCACTTTGAGGTGGTTTTTTCTATTGATTTGGGGACTTATTGAGGAGTGTCCATTGTGACTTGGTTAGTTTTTCTATTTTATTATACATGGTTATCGTAAATGGTTCCCTTAGGTGAATTTGACTTCTAGTATAGTTTTCCTAGTGGAGTTTATTTTGTATTAATTACTGACTTGCCTATTTTAATTCCACATTATTAGTGGAAAAATCATTCCCACATTAATTTAGTATGATTCCAGGTGCTAGTTTATGACCCATGTGGCTCAAGAACTCATTTATTGATCTGTTAATGTTGGATCAGTTATTGGGTTACCAGGGTACCCATGATAGTTTGTGACCAAGTGGTATTAGGGCCCTAACATGATATTTTGTCTTGAATTCAATATGCCATCATGAAATCTAGTCAGATCCTAGGAGGTAGTTGGAATTTAGTTCAAGGATAGATCTCACTGAAGTGATCCTTAACCCACTAGGTGTGGTTATGGAAAGGAATCTTTTGGATATGTTCTATCATTTTCCACATTTTGATTTGGGTAGATTGAAATCCAATTCTTATTGTTTTATTTGTTGGGATTAATTTCCCATTGTTTCACTATTTGGGTGAAAATATAATGTCGCCCTTGTTATATACTGATATTTTGTAGCATAATTCCTTTGATATGACATGTGAATTGGATCTAGGAGGAATCTACTATTGAACCTCAATGACCTAATCATCTTGTAGACCCAAATTGAATTAAAGTGGTAGTCCACGATATCCAAGATCATGGATAGGAACCACCTCTAGTTCCTATTCAGCCTCCAGTTGTGGAACCTCTTTGGGACATAATCAATATTTTGTTATCAGTTTTTCCTCTTCCAAACGTCACAAATGTTTAAAGGCTCAATGGATCCTCAAGAGGAGGAGGGGTTTTTTATTAGAATGGAGCAATTTTTTGGGTTCTTGGACACACCCGGTGAAATTAATGTGAAGTGTTCCACCTTCATGCAGGAAGGACCGATAAGGAGATTGTGGGAAAATATTGTGAAGGAGAAGAATCATGATGGAATAGAGTGGATATATTTCAATATTATTTTCAATATTATGTTCTATCTAGAGTTGATACTATTGACCAAGGCCACCAAGTTCTTCAAACTCGAGAAATTATATAGGACCGTGAATGAATATGATTTTTTCTACGTTTGTGAATTCTCACTTTAGATAGTATCAAATGAGATGATGAATACT